>CM033027.1:12708939-15243939 GCA_019207045.1 Branchiostoma floridae x Branchiostoma belcheri
AACATTTTTGCCACACCGGGCTAAGTACAGGTCACAACAAGACATGTTGAAAAGATACACTTCACAGATACAAAATGAGACTATTGGGGATAAATTCAACTTCTCCTCGCTTTTCTGTTATAGAGGGGATAAAAGAGCAGATATGTATCAACGAGAACATTAGCAAACAACCATTACCAACTTGCCAAAGGCTATTAGAATGGGTGGCCATTCTGGGGTAACTGAAATAAATACAATATAGAATACAAGCGGATAGCTACAAGGCGCATATAATATAATAGGATTACAACTTCGGATTCAACGTTTTCACAAAAAATGATTGTGAATTTGATTACCTTATTATCTCACCAGGAACCACCAAAAGTACTAGTATACTAATAGGGTCGAAGGTTTACAAGTCATGGTCAGGTACAGAAATCAGGAGACATTGTTTGTCTTTAAAGCCACCTTGACTTCATTATTCCATTCTTTATTGTCTATTTCAAATAAAAAGAATATATATGAAGGACATCCATTAATGAATTAGTACGCCTAACTCAAATTACCCTTTCCATAGCATAAGGAAAATCAGTTAGTTTCCCAATTTTCAACATGTTGTACAAAAACTCCCTCACTAAAAATAATAAATTCCACCTAAAATAGGAAAAATAAGTAGGAAGACAAAAAGGACTGGAACAAAGCCTCATTTTGGAACAAACTCCATTCTCAAGACCATATTCAAATTAAACCAGTAATTTCAATGTTACTTCATATTTTAATAGCCCAAACCTCCTACTTTTAAGACAGACAAATACGGCAAAATAGGACAAAACTTTACGGACTAAACAATTCAGGGTGAATGACTTGTACAGAGTCACTACAGACATATATACACAATTAGGTCACACAATTTGTTGTTTCTCGGATTTTTTGGGGAAAAAATATTGGATTCTTTCAAAAAGTCTGTGGTGAAGACTGTCTAAATACACAAAAAAAAAAAGTCTGAGGAGTTTTATACAAAGAATGACCTCCTTTATGTAGTGGGGTGTAAACCATGCATAACTGTCATACAAGGATATACGGTGAATTAGAAATGTTCATATGGGGCCCTGTAGGGGGGATATAAGGATACTTGCAAAAGGAATTGCGACTATTTTTACACATTTTTATTGTTGCTTTCTAATGTCATTATGAAGGTACCTTACTAAATATCTACGATGTCGTACACAATGAAAAAAGGCTGGGTATTGTGGCTATCAGGACACCACAAATGTTACCATTTAATAGATGGGGCACGGGGATGCAGAATTACTTCATATATATTGAAAATCTATCTATAAGTCCATAACAAAGGTCACGAACAAGGCTATTTTTACAGGCTGATGTGCATTAAACTTTTTTTATCAATTACCAAACAGGTACACTGTATACTGCTATGGACAAACTGCAGTATACCAGTGGTGTGTAGTACAAATGTATACCTGACCATTAATACCATAAGAACCACTACATGAAAACTCAAATTTCCGGAAATGTCTGAACCCTGGCACTCCTCTGAGACTTGACATAGATATATCTAGGAATATACGGGAACATTCGAATACCTGAGAAGGTGAAAATGGCCTGGCCCGGTTTCAAGTTCAACGGGTGTATCGGGACCAAGATTTTACCTGAAATTCGAGTTTATCAGTGAGCAAAGTCTATGTCAAAAACTTATCAGCTGAGGGCCCTGTTATAATGGAAAAGTGCATCATATGATCTGCAACATTCATAAACATACAACAAATTAGCTAAAACTATTGAAACACATATTCACAAAAAGGACATCAAGTTATGTTTTGTTGGACTGGTGATACAATAAGCAGACTCAGATTTAAAACTTATAAGCTTTAACAGATTTTGGTCATGCCTAAAGCTTGGCATATCGGGTACAAAAACTCTCCCATGTCTTTTTTCACTTTTGTAAAAGATATGCTATGCAATTTGACACGTTTCGAAAAAATCAATTTGCACATGTGATTATACCAAAGATGGTTTGCAATGCCTGT
Source organism: Branchiostoma floridae x Branchiostoma belcheri (assembly GCA_019207045.1). Classification (NCBI taxonomy): domain Eukaryota; kingdom Metazoa; phylum Chordata; class Leptocardii; order Amphioxiformes; family Branchiostomatidae; genus Branchiostoma; species Branchiostoma floridae x Branchiostoma belcheri. The sequence continues at coordinate 12,710,967 of CM033027.1, forward strand.
AGAAAAAAAGGAAGTAATGTTATGGTGTCTGTAATGAGCGGATGAAAATGGTTTGATATGTGGTTTAATTGCTGTAGCTTTGATGATCTTTGATGATTTGAGATCAGTTAGACAGACAGGCCTTCATCTTGTCTGTTTGCTGCCTTTGACTGTCCGGATTACCCAGCCCTTACTGACAACTCAAGAGGATCCCAGAATCTCTAGTCAAATTGACTGCGAGAACAAGCCAGTGCCATGAGCTATTCCAGCCAAACCTTCAAGAGCCCACTGTTTGCGTATTTTGTCCTACATGTACGTGGACTCCAGTTCCTGTTATGTAATGTGGTCTTCTAGCTTGTTGGCTGGGCCGAATGCTTCCACACATTTGGCTCAGAGAAGTAGACCTAGAACAACAGTCATTTGACTTTACCGGCCCACCAGTCAATATAGTGATGTGACTTGTGTGTGACCAAACGGTACTGTGGTTGTCAGGGCTGAAAGGTCATCTGTCTGTGTCACTGTGTTCTCACACAAACACAAACAAACAAACCATCAGCGCACTGCACTTTTTACCCGTAACAGTAAGGAAGTCAAAGTCCTTTGCGCATGACACAATGGCAGCTCCAATCTCCGTTCCTAAGCCCTCGGTCCGCAAAACTTTTTGCAAATTACTACAGCGGGGCTAGTCTGCTGTTAGTGACCTGTATATCAAATGTCCTGATAACCCCCATACATAGCCTTTGTCATTATTTACTACGAAATAAATGCACACAATGATTTAGTAGGTAATACACTAGTCTACGATAAATAAGCAACAATAAAAATGTGTAAAACCATAATAAATCCTTTATCAAGTATCCTTATATTCCCCATACAGACTTCAAATCAACATTTCTAATTTGTTGTATCATTGTATGACAGTTATGCATGGTTTACACACAACTACATAAGTAGTTGCCAGAACTTACCTCATAGTGAACCTTTATTACCTGTTTTATTATAGTGCCACCCCCCCAAAAAAACACAATAAAGACCCCCCTCTCACCGCTCGCGTTTTGAATGACCCAATTAGACTACGACTGTTCCTCTCTCCATCAACAGTAAAGCCAACACCAAAGCCACTGCGCATAGAATATATTGCGCCTTAGAATGGCTAAAATTCACAGAGATGAAAACTCTACTCTTTGTGATTCTGGTAACCCCATAGAACACCATTTTAACTTCAATGCTTCATCTTCAACTTTTGGTCTGTAAAACTAGAGAACCCATGCTATGAATACATACAAAACTTATGTTCGTATCTTTATCACATTTGTCAGGGTAGCCTACGCAATTTCAATAATTTTCAGCCATAAATTGTTTGATTTCCGAGGGTCTCTGAGGGGGGTCCCAGAATGCCATAACAAAAAATAGCTGGAGGGTTTGAACTATATGGCTGTTCATAGTTCCACACCTATAACACAAACAAAGTATGAGACAATTTGGCTGACCCCCATCTTCCGACCTCTGCTTTGTTTCTCATGCAATGACTCTTAAAAAGTGTGTCAATAAAAACTTTTGCCATGGCAACAGTTTATTATTTATAAGTATTAAGGATTGTTGTTGTAGGTGTGTTGTATTGGCCTTCTATCCTTTCACCCGGTTGTATGTATGAAGATTATTTTACGCGATGAATGTTTTTAGGGTATTACTGTTAACAAGAAAGGTGATACGCTGTGACGAGTGATCTATCATAAATCAGGGCTCAAAATACTTTTTTCTGCATACTTGCACTGGTGCAGGTAACATTAAAAATTACCTGCACCAGACAATTTTTACCTGCACCACTCTCATATTGATTTTCATCTCAAAAGCAATACAAATACACTTTCAAACATTCCTTAAGTCTAGTGGTAAAACATTAGTAATCAAATATCATCTCCCCTTTAAATAAAAATTGTAGTAGGTGCTGTCATGGATGCACAGGGAAAGTCGGTCATCGAGGATATGAACCAGTCCCCACCCGTTGCTGTGGTCCAGGCACTTGACCAGTCCCCGCCGTCTGCTGTGGTCCATGCGCTTGACCAGTCCCTGCCGTCTGCTGTAGTCGAGGCACTTGACCAGTCCCTGCCGTCTGCTGTAGTCGAGGCACTTGACCAGTCCCTGCCGGCTGTAGTTGAGGCACTTGACCAGTCCCTGCCGTCTGCTGTAGTCGAGGCACTTGACCAGTCCCCGCCGTCTGCTGTAGTCGAGGCACTTGACCAGTCCCCACCGTCTGCTGTGGTCCGGGCACTTGAACAGTCCCCGCCGTCTGCTGTAGTGCAGGTTCTGACACCTCCTGCTGTCGTAGATGCTCCAAGTGCAACAAGTGTGCCACAGCAGCTGGGAGAAAAACCTGGAAAGGTACATTACAGGAGTCATTTTTGAAAAGAAACAGCTCTTCAGCATAGAACTCAATTCAAATACTTTGCATCTTACTTGATATGCAAATTTCAATGCAGATCATGATACAACTAAAGTCATTTAAGGGTCAATGACCTACCCCAAGGTGTATATGGTGTCATAATGCCTGATCCTTTGCTTAAACCACCGAATAAAACCACCAACTTGATTCAAGCAAACAGGTTTATGCGGTAGCTGTAGTGAAGGACCAGGCATTATGGCAGCACATACACCGAGGAACATGCACTTAAACGTTATTATCATATAGCCTATCCACACTGATGTCATTGTTGCTGATCCTGTTTCACAGTGGCATTTTATGAACTATTCGAACCTGCTTGCGTGTGCAATTGTCGAAAATCCGAACAACTGTGGTTGCGCACGGATTGCAATTCTTTTGTTCGAATTGAAAAATAAAGCTGTTGACTTGTTGTGCATTAATAATGTCATGTCTTATGCTTTTTTGGAAAATAAAATTTAACTTCCTCGGGTGGGCATGATATAGATAAAATTTGGCCGTCGGGCAATCCTACCCATTGTCGAGCCGTACCTTGGGCGATACGGAATTGGTCAACGTTTGTGTAGCCTGAGTGCAAGCCGTCGTAGTGACTGCTGGCTCAATCATTTTGCTTGTGGTGCAACTTTAGCAAGCAAAAGGATTGAGCCAGCAGTCACTACGAAGGCTTGCACCCAGGCTACGTTTTGTGTATCTCTCCTTCTGATTGGTTAGCATCTTGTGTATCTTCTGATTGGTTCATTCTTTAAAAACCCGGTTATTGAAGAGTTATTAAACGAATTATTAGATAAACTGATTGGTTGATTTTCCGTGTGCTACTGCGCCATAACCAAGAGGGCCTTCTGATTGGTCAATTACCACTGGCTATATGCTAATCATTAATAATCATATTTGTATCAACAGAGGCAAAGGAAAAGGAATTACACCCAAGAGCGCCAGACAAAGTGTAAGAAAAGAATACAAGCAAAGGTCAGCCACCTAATTTCTAAACCATACTTCTACATGTAGGTCTAAAACTAATTAGGTAAAATTGGTTGGACAAGCCACCATAGACCCATTTGTGAGACAACGTGACTCACAAAATGTTTACCATGATTCTCTGTAGAGTTTAAACCCGTTAGATTTCCTCACGTTTTGGGAGATGGGTTTGAGAAACATATCCAACATAGAATCAACATGTTAGATAACTAATAGAGCAGAACAGTCCTAGAAGCTATGACTGAAATATAAAGGCCCTGATGCCGAAACATTCGGCTCGGTTGGGGCTGATCTATCTGTCCATGCAGGGGCCGAAATGTCCTGTATTCCCAAGGACAGGTTAGAGGCTACAGAGAAAATTTCCATATGACAGCCAAACATGACACTCACTCTCTTATACATGTACATTGTATATATGCCATTTCTACAGGTCTTGAAGCTTAGTTCAGAACCAGCAGCTCCTTCATGTATCTTCATTCATCAGAGTAACAGTTCTACCACCCTCTCTGGTAAGTCTATTACATTGAAAGACTTAAGCCATGTCCACATGTCACAGGATGCCACTGATGCCTGGATAAACATTGTAGGCTACATAATACCAAGGAGGTTATATTCTGAATATAACCTCCTTGATAATACTTTCAGTTGTCCACATACAGGTAGTGGTATCTTTATGGGGAGCTACTGGAACCAAACTTCTACATAGAAAAGAACCCAACACATTTGTATACACGGCAGGCCTTAGCTGGGGTAAAAACGAGCCAGAAGCGAAGCAGTATTGCATTGTTATTATCAAATTGTAGGTGTATGATAAAGGATCATGATTCACCATAAAGGAGGGGATGTTTAACATAAATGCTGGATTTAAGACTTCTTCCAAAATGCATATTCAGCACCTTCATATATTCATCGCTGCAACATATTCCCTCCTGCCAACAGGACCATCCCACATGAAGGAATTCATCAATGATCCTTACATCGTGCAGAAGTTTCAAGACTGGACTGGACAAGAAGAGACCAACAAGCTTAAAGCCCTCAGGTAAATAAAAATTTTGGCCTTCACATTAAAGTTGGCAAATAGAAATTTCTGTTCATGCATACATTATTTCATTTTATACAATGTAACATACATTGTATGTATCTGTCTGACAACATGCGAAGCAACTGTTGCCTGTGCTAAGAAAAATTTAGAAATTTTCCTTGTTCATCTATTTACATGTACACAAAAAGGTATTGTTTGAAAAGACTATGGTTGAACAAAAAAAACCTTCAAATCACACACCAAATTAATTCTGGTTAATATAATACTTCCACAGGAACACATCCAGCTAAAGAAGAGGAAGATGAAGATCTTGCTAATAGAAAAGAGCTGCTGAAATATGATGTGGACAAAGACTTGAACTGCGAAAATATGAGGAAGGTTGTGTCCTCAATTGCCAAAGGTAACTACAATTTTTCTTTCATTTTCTTCTTATACCCATTAGCAGTCTGTAAGATTTGACATAGAATATGACCATGTGTTGCCCAGCTTCACGGTCCAAAGGGCTAATGGCATCTCATATCCAAGGAAACCCCAAAATCACATAAATTGTTGTCGAACTAAAGCATAGTGAAATAGATTCAGTGATTCACACGGATTCAGTGGGTAGGATGAGTTTTGAAGAAGTTAACAATATGGGATATCGGAGAACAAAAGAAAAGAAGAAAAAAAAAAAAACAGCATGTCTGGTGTTGATTTAATGTTTTATAAAATTGAAAACCACATTCAATGTATCCACATGTACATGTAGAAAAGATTTATTGAAAACATTTTCTTGCGGTCTGTTTGGTAGCATGTCCTATCTTTGGATGAAACATTACTATATAATAGAAACACTGTTACTAGAAGTATTTGCCACATCAAGACTTTCTTTGGAACCAATGATGTCTGTCAAAGGTATCAATATTTGTACAAAAATCAAATCTGACCTGTAACATATCAATAACTACCTTCTTACCCTAATGGTCTTAATTTGTAACAGTTATCAGACATTTTAAGTGACATTATATCTTGTAGATGGTTTTATAGGGATTGCTCAAGTACCGACCTGTTTTTACATTAAAGATTAAAAAATCTGATAGAGATGTCATAATTCCAGATAGGAAACCCTTCTGGACCAAGAAGGAAAACCGGCCAATCTGGTGGCCGCAGGACATACCTTTTGCCAGTCCAGATAAAAAATGTGAGTATTCCTATTTTAATTAGTATTTCATTTTGTTTTGTGTAAGTTGGGTCAATTGGAAGTTAGTGATAAATTGTATGATAAGCGGAAGAATAAGTAGGAGAAGGAGAAATGAAGGATGGCAAAGCTTCTGGTAATCAATTGACTGGAAGTATATATATATATATATATATATATGTAAGATAAGCTAAAATAAAACGTAATGATGCCACTCTCTAATAGGGCAATTCTTTAAATTTCCATGCTATCATCGGTTAAACTTCTAATTAGGATGAACAGTCAAGACCTGTCCTTATCAATCTATCAGGGCTGAAAAAGGCATATTTAATAATACTTGTACTTCTTAATGTAATGTTAAATTTAGGTGACATATGCGCTCTCTAACGATAAGCAATTTTTCAATATCTTCCAGGTATGGACAGAGGGGACAAAAAAACAAAGTTCTGGGCGCCGGAACTTAAGGAAATCATAAGGGCGTTCCAACAGTGCATTTCGGACTACTTGAAGGTGAATTTATAAAAATTATGATAGTTGGACATTTCATATACTCACCGTTTACTTAAAAAGTATGGTTCAACATCAATTTCAACATGTCCAGAGTGACCAGTAACATGCATCATGTCTACAGAGGTCCTGCAGTGCCGTCATGGAAACACCCCCACCTGTTGAAGCAGAGGCTGTTGACCCCCCTGCTGTTGAACAGCCTTTAAGGGAGGTTGTCGAGACATCCGTGGATGTGCTGGAACAGTCGGGAATGACATCTGAAATTGAAAAGGTACATTACTTTACAAATTACGAAAAATATGTGACTTAGTCTTTACAATCAAGACTAGTGTTGCTACTTCTGCAATCAAATTCCTATTTAGGTAATAGTACAAAATTTAAAGGTTTAATTAGTAAATGTGACAAATAAATACATGTGAAAGTGACACACTGCAGACATTATGCTATGAAGAAACTATTGTTGTCCAAGTAAGCAGGCTTCATTTAGTTTTGCTACCCCCAAAAAGCTCTATCTCATATTTACAACAGAAACTACTCCTTAGAAAATATTCATATTTATTGGTATGCAAGGGTATACTGTACAACCCATAGTCTAAACAATTTTTTTTCTGTCATCTAGTCGGACGTTAACACCAAAGATGTCCTCAAGACACTGAATGACGCAGAGGACTGGGGAAGTTTTCTGGCAATGTGCCATACCCTAGATCAAGATGTGAAGGCACCCGAACAAGTATCACATCAGACATCAAGGGGCACGACAACAAGGTACATGCACATATTGTTCTATCTCATCAAAAAATGCCTTTTAGGCTGATTTTCAGTCCTATAACCTGAACCCCCCAAAACAAATGCATGTATCATCTCTGATTCTTAAAGTCTGTCTACGAACCTAAAACTTAATAAAAAAGATTATAATTGTTGGATATACGAGAATTCTTGTACACAACCAAAATTAAACTTACTTGCTGACGTTTCGATGTCTCGGGACGAGGGGGGGTACAAGCTGAGCCATCTACACCGCAAAAGCGCCACCTACACCGGCTACATATAGCTACGAGAAGCATCTGAACTCCAGTCAGAAGCTCTGAGGAAGGTGTCTGACAGACATAGAAATGTCAGCAAGTTTAATTTTGGTTGTGTACAAGAATTCTCATATATCCTATATTCTACCAACTTGATGAAATTATTTTCGGAAGGATTATAATTGTTGCTTAGCATTCATGTTAGAATACAGAAAACAGTATTTACTTATAACTCAGAGTCCTCCCCAGAGGATGGAACAACGGAGCCCTCCACTATACTCCTAGCCCAGCTCCACTAGACTACTTTTGAATTTTAGTGTGTTTCTTCCCTATTTTCTTGGTAAGTTTTGCTGAAATGAATGAAAATTCACAGATTTTTGTTCCAAGTGGCATCACTTTTCCAGTGGGCATTGTCTATAAGAACTTGTGAATGGGCGATGATCAAAACAATAGTCGTTTTGCCACACAAGAAAGGAATCACTATAATATATTACTGTAAATCACTAAATGATGAAATGTTCGCGGTGGATTCATGTTGGCGGTTTTCGCGGTGACCACTTCACCACGAACTTAAATCCACCGCAAACATTTTTCTGTTATGGTATTAGACTGCAGTCTATGGTGTTACCTTGAACTTAAATCCACCGCGAAAAGTCCTTTTCCCCGCTACCACGAAATTAAATCCCCGCAAACTTAAATGCATTTACAGTATACTTGTAGTATTTGACACCCTCTGTCATTGCAAAATGAACCCATTGTCATGAAAGCGCAGCACGTTGGTTTGGGTTACTTTGATTGATTGATTGATTTTATTTTGCACTTTAAAAAATGATACATACAGAAAATTATAGAATAAAACAGAACGTGCAAGGGGGGAGAAAAAGCCATGTGGCTTATACAAACTCTCCCCCCGTCAAAATTAACAAATCATAATACATTTGTACAATTAAATGGGCATGAAGATTATACATCAAACAATAATAAACCAAGTGAAAATAATATAACCCAGTGATCATCACCACTTTTGCCAGCCCCTCCACTATACTAAAAAATTCTTGGGAGAATACCCTGTAACTTACAGATGGACAAACATCTTAATCATAAATCTAACCTCTGAAAACATTACTATTACTCACATATACAGTTTTGTACATCTTTTTTTGTACATATTAAAAGTTAAACAAGACAGTAACCATGGGTAACATATACTGTGGTGACATCTATGGTTTCCACGTTGATATGTGAATTGTGTTTCCTTTATCAAATGTGACATGGTGTTAAGTATGGTTTGAACAGTATGTATGAAAACTTGAACTATGCGGCTCCAGATGTCTTTCTGAGGAACGACTGCAGTGTCGAGGTGTCGGTTGCTTGAGGGATGAATCTACTCTACTAATATATGATACAATGAGTTTGTTACCAAACCTTTCTAACACGATTTTTGGGAATTTTTTGTACCACGCGGCTACATGGCCCAATACCATATCCGTTTGCTTGTAGAGACAGGCTTCCCTCTCCAGCACACGTACGGGCGCCGGGTCTCTGTCACAGTTAGCCGTCGTTATCGAGCGTTTTCAGTACACCGCGGCCTTTAACAGGCCATAACAGATAACGGCGACTAACATCGTGTTAGAAACATCTCCCATGTACGTGTGTTAGGAAGGGAGGCCTTAAAACTCGACAAGCACACGGATATTTAGGCTAAAACTTGATGTTGTGCTTACCGGACGTGCGATACGCCGCCTTTTAAACACTGAAAAAAAGTGATGGTCTGCCGCGCGGGCGGCTTCATTTCCAACATGCCTCAATTTTTAATAAAAAAAACTATCATTACCTTGCCAGCTGAGATGTTTGTCGAGAGCACTGGGGGGTTAAAGTTTTGGATGCTGTGATTTAGATGAACTAGAAAGGGATTTGTCGGGTGAGCAGCCGATTCCACAAGTCGGCAGGGGTGTCCCCTTTCCCCGATAACCATACCATTTCCGGAGGAGCGTCCCCTAATAAAGGGAGGCACATCCCTTTCCAAGAGGAGCGTCCCCTTGAAAGTCGAGTAGTGTCCTCTTTTCTAGAGGAGTGTGCACATTCGCGAGGGATGTCCCCATTCGATTGGTCAGGGTGCTGGTGTGTCGTCAGGAAGGCAACAGCTGTTATATTCGTTACACGAAGTCGCTAGTCACATCCATCATCTGCTTGATCTTCTTGATGTGTTGTCAGACAGGAGAGAAATCTGATCTGGACCACAGTACCAATTACGTAGGGGTGATTTCTGCAATTATTACATTGCTTATACAAACAGCTACCATAAAATAAAAAAACATCATGTGCATCATGATGCAAATATGTGCAGACAACAAACCAAACTAAATAAGAATGCAGCAAAAGGAACATAAAGATACAGCTGCAAACAGTTGTTACATTTGACAAATACAATACTGTCGTCAAAGAGTAACAACACTGTACATATTCTATCCCTTGTATTCCAACTCATACATGTGTTCAATCCCAGGTATGCTAACATTCCGGCCAACCATGCCGCAATTGAGATAGTGGGCGACGGGAACTGTCTCTTCAATGCGGTCAGCACGCTGCTGACCGGAAGCGACGACCACGCAGCAGTGCTGCGCCTGGGTGCCACAATATACGGGGCTATCCATGCAGAACACATTGTTGATCAGGTACACTTAGTATCATCACATTGGCAGAGCAATACATGGAAATCACTACTAACAGCAAATGAAGTACATGTAGATAACTTAAAAGGAATGACAGGGTTTGAAATACACAGGAAAACAGTTGGAGTTGGACTATATTTTGTTTTAGATACTATTTGCATCTCTATTTTACAAGAAATAGTATACAGAAAATTTATAATGTATAATTTGCACATCTTTTTTTCTGCATCATTTTCAACATACAGTATATCAGCGCTGGTGTGGACAATGTGGGAGCAGCAGAGATGCTCATGGGCACTGTGTCAACTGATGCTGTAGTAGCGTCGTGCACTGCTACAGACACCAGGGGAATTCTAAGGCACACAATCCAAGAAGAGGCAAGATCGACTGCAAAGCTCGGGGCATTCTCTGGTATGTATAACCTTATTGATAAAAGAGATAAAAGAGGGAGATAACAAAGTGTTATGACAGAAATAGATATATAGACAGCATAAGAATAGGACAGGTGGGCACACACAAGCACACACACACACACAGAGAGAGAGAGAGAGAGAGAGAAAGAGAGAGAGAGAGAGAGACAGACAGAGACAGACAGACAGACTCTAGAGTTAGTGAGTGAGTGAGAGAAATAGTAAAACAAGAAAGATACAAGATACAAGATGACTTTATTGGGTATCGCAGTGTTGCCACTGAATTTAAAACCAATTTACAATGTTTAAAAACCTCTGATTTGACAGGCGCACATCACATATGACTTAGCGATACTAACAACAATGCTTTACGTTTGCACTTAAAATGATAAGGGCAGACGATCAATAAAATAACTAACATATTGACATGAGGAATAGAGCCGATCACAGTCCATTCTTATTCATTAGTCGGGTCAGGTACGGTATGGTAGAGTTCAGGTACCGGTTCGTTTTTGCTCTAGGACAGTTCAGTTTGTGACTGTTGCGAGTTGCTCTGCCAGTGATGTGACCTCTTAGGGGTGGTAGCCAGTCTCTAAAGTCAGAGTCCATGAGCGAACTGGCAAACTTAAGACACAACTGTTCCCGTCTCGTGGCAAGTGAGCACAGTCCAAGCTGCTCCAGCGCAAGCGAATACCCGGGGTAGTCTCTGCCCATGATGGTGCGACACGCCCTTTTCTGGAGCTGTTCAAGTTGATCAGACTGGCGCTTGGTCAGGCCAGGGTGCCAGACAGGAACGGCATACTCTAATATTGGTCTGATGTAGCCAATATAGATCGATACTAAGTCACATTGAGGCAGATTGAACTTCTTCAGCCGTTTCAGAAGGTAGAGTTTTCTTCCTACTTTCGCTGCCATGTTGTTGACCTGTTTGTCCCAGTGGAGGTCACTCTGTATGTGAAGACCGAGCACTTTGAGGCTTGGGACTACAGCCAGTTCTGTACCGTTGATTTGGAGAGGGGGTGGTAGGGACGGATTCCTGGCAAAAGTCACGTGCATACTCAGGCATTTGCCACCATTCAGGAGCATGTAGAAACTGCTTTTGCCTCGCATTCTGCACACATGATGAAATTATAGAATTCAAAAGTAATGTGTTTAAAATAGTAACAAGCAGTGTGTACTGTTTTGAGCTTGATTTTTTAAGAGACTGGTAACCAGTGCTGTTTATTTTGCAAGAAAATACTGATATTTCCCAGCCTTTTTTTCTAAGCCAGTCCAATAAATTGTGGTACCTTGCAGATTATAAAAGCAATGTTCTTAGTAACGAATTCCAAAACAAGATCGTATTGGCAATTTGACACTGAGCCTGGACAATCATCCTATTGAAACCCATACGCAAGATCTGAGAAAAGAGCCCTCATAAGAATGGGGGGCTCCTGGGAAGTCAAGGCCTGACCTTTCAAAAGAATGTTTGTTTTATGTGTAAAAATACTGTAGTTGTTACAATTAGCAACTTAATCCTTCAATTGCTTTGACCCAAATTGACCTGGAACTTTATCACGTATCCCATAGGAACCAATACTTAAGGCAATACAAAATACAAAACTTTCCATCATGTATCAGTACTGGATTATAAATGTTTCATTTATTTGGTCATCTGGGATCAATTTTGTAATCATAAAGATCTTTTAGAATGTAGCTCTCTCCTCTGGAGCTGAGTGTGCCTTTAAATGATTCATTAATCTTGCATTCTGTCTAAGCCATTGATTGGTTTCATTCTTTTATTCCCAGGAATTCTGCAGTTGTCATTTTTATCTGGCTTCTGTGGTTATGCCCTTACTCTTTACTGCGAGGAAAAGGCAATGTTAGGGTACAACAACCAAACTATGGCACCATGCGGGTGTGACGAGCAAGAGAATGTCATGAAAGGGGAGCTCAAGTTGATGCTGGTACGCACAAGTACAAGGTCACTAAACCACTTTGTGGGTCTAGTGAAGTCCAGCGGTGAGTTATTAAAAAACTGAACCTTTGCATTATACAGCAAACGCCATTTCATTGCACACTCCAATTGCCAGCATATTTTATGCAATTATCCAGGTGGTGCAGCAAAGCAAAGTTATCCAGCCGGAATTCGGGATTTGGGGATTCCGTGCAATTAACAGAAGTGGGCAGTAATCCATTGTGCAATTAAGTAGCTTCTACTGTAGTACTGTTGTACCTAGTTTAACATATACCAGGGCTCAAAATACTTTTTTCTGCATACCTGCACTGGTGTCGGTAAGATTGAAAATTAACTGCACCAGACAAATTTCCCCTGCACCACTCTGAATTTAGGAAGTATGGATCATATTAACGAAATTGTTCAGGATTTTTTGCTATTTTTTTTCTTTCATACTGTATAGGTGGCAACAGTCAATGCAGCTAATAACAATCCACATACACCTAAATCATAGGACATTTATGTATAAAACCCTGGGTACATGGACCAGTGCAGGTTAGGTGCAGGTAGACACCAAAAATACCTGCACAGCAACAGTTTTACCTGCATCAACCTGCATATGCAGGTGGTATTTCAAGCCCTGTATATGAATGATTTGAAGTTTAAAATTGCTAGACAGAGGAAACAATGACACTGCATATTGAATTTATGTAGGATTCACCAAAATTTTGGTAGCCTTCACTATTCCACAGTACAGAATTGTTACTTCTGTCTACTGCACCGTTTGATGCGCAGGGAGGATTACAAGACAGGAGACTGCCAAGCCTGAGGGTACTTCTGCTGCTGCTCACCTTCCTGGCATGGAGGCAGCTGAAAAGTGTGCAGCCACTCTGACACTGGGATGTGCATACGAGGAAGGGGCCATGACTGGTGCACGCAAGGAAGGGGCCATGACTGACATGATCCAGTGTATGTCATGTCAGTCATGGTACCACTTCAAGTGTGTACCAATCCCAGCACCGAACAAGTGGAAAACACTGGAGTTTCACTGTTGTGCCCGAAACAGGACCCTGGTCTTTGAGACGGTTCCCAACATCACGTTAGTATGGACCAAAAAACAGATACTAAAGCAAGTAGATAGATTTCAGAAACGGTCTGACATTCGGACAGCATCTGTTGTCTTTCATTATGGAGTTTCTATCATCTGTCCAATTGCTTGATTAACTGTTTGGAGGCATATCTTATTACCTACTATGTGGAACATTCATTGATGTACTGTTAGTATTACAACGGAGAATGCAAATATTTATAGTCAATCTTATATTGGTAAGATAACCTTCTTGGGAAAGGACACTGAAATAATTTTTTTTATTTCAGGCTGCTGAAAAATCTCACGTTCGAACAGAACAGCCGATGGAAGGTTAATGTCACATTGGCTGATGTTGTAAGCCTACGACCAAACTACTGGGTGACCAGCGGGATAGTAGACTTCTATGGCAGGTTAGTTCATTTTGCAAGACATTACCAATCAAGTCCATTTACCTCCGTAAATAGCTCATCAGGTTGTAGATCAATTAAAACATAAAAAATGACTTGCACCTGCCTGATAGGTTGCCTGATAGGTTGCATTATGACAAATATTGACATACAACTTACACGCTCAATTAAAGCTTCCAACAGTCTGCTGGTCTTAAAGTTAAAACATTGTTACCTGGTTTAAATGTACATTGTTACATGGTTTTTTTTTTCTAAAACAGAAAAATGCATTGAAATATGCTATTTTGGTCCTGGGAAAAATTGGTTGGTCAAGTGGAAGTGACCATGTACTTGAATAGTAGGGCCAGTAAATGTTCTGCAATCTCAGAATAAACTTTTAAATGAGCTACCCCTCTCTGGATCATTTATTTTCTTTATTTAAGTTTATCACAGGAAGTGAAGGGGAGTGCAAAACAGGTACAAAAGCAAATTTGCAAGTTGCCCTCCCCACATTTATACATAAGGCCACAGCAAGTAAATTTTAAGGATGACATCCTCTGCAGACTGCAAAAATAGTGCGATAGGGCGAAAAAAATACAAGATGGGTACATTTTCAAAAATAGGCACCATAAAGTTGTGATGAATGTTGTGACAAGAATCAAAGGGAGAAAACATGGTATTAGAGCCAACAAGGCATTCATTCTTGTATTCAAGACATGTACTGGTGTGGTAATAGTGACACTAGTGTGGTAGACTGGCATCACAAACAAAGTTGGTAACCACACTCATAGCTTCTATATTGGTGTCACTTTTACAACTATCCAATAAGTTTCATTTCTACAACTACAGTCCTGGGTACCTCACATGTGTCACTTCTACAAGTACTACAAGTACAATTATTAGACTACAATACAACATATTTGCTCATTTTGGTACTTTATCGTCATGTTGACCATCCCTGCAAAAGAAAAAAATTCTTGTTTTTTTCTGAACTCAGGCGAAAATTAATGGGCGCACTGATGTCATCCATAAAATTTACTTGCTGTGGCCTAATATGCAATTTGGAATCTTCATCACAGGCAACTTTCATACGGAATGTCTGAAAGAGTACAGACCAACATCCAGATATTTGAGTCCACCTTCACCCAAGAGCTGAAGCGTGGACGCTATGCAGCACAGGGGCACGCCATGGAAGGACTACAATTCATGTTAATTCCAGTTTGCAGGTAACTTGAAGGGATATATTGTTAGAAATAAAGTCACTTTACTACCGGATACGACTTTATTGTGTCATGAGGACACCTTGAAATATGTGCATATTCTGATGAACCACTCTAGAACGCGTTCTGTGGTTTGCTCAAATCAAATTGGTATCAATAGGTCTTGAGTGAAGTTAACATTTGTAGATTAGTGCCACAAGTAGGCTTGAGTCAGTAGTTGGTAAAAAGTTGGTAGGTTTGCATTAATTTTACTATTATCGAAATCATGGTTTATCAAAAAAAGTATTGCTGTTCTTATATCTTAGAACCATTTGAGACTGGATCGGAGTTGGTCCTAGGACAGATCCCGATTGCAATCTGTACTTAGTCTAGTAGAATAGCAGATTGTCCTAGGACAGATCCCGATCGCAGTCTGTTTCCTATATCTTAGCAGAATTTGAGTTTGGATCGGAGTTGGTCCTAGGACAGATCCCGATCGCAATCCATACTAGTAGAATCGCTGATTGACCTGGGAGAGATCGTGATCACAGTCTGCCCTAGGACCAACTCCGATCTCGATCTCTCCTAGGACAATAGCGATTCTACTGGATTGTAATCTCTACACATGTAGAAATGTCATTTTGATCCCCGTGAAAAGTCCAAGTCAAAAAAGACCTGGTACATACATGTAAAAACAAATTACACATGTAAGTCTGCTGTTACCATTTCAGTTATCAGATAAAGATCTCTTTTCCCTATTATCCTACAGCCAAAACCACTGGAAGGTTCTGTGTGTACATGTAGCTGTATCAAACAACCCTAAAAGGTAAGAAAAACATGAAATGTATATCTTATTCTTACAAATATTTCTTGATGCTTTCACACACTTTAATATGTAAATGCTGAAAATATTTGATTATGATCGCACAAGTCTTAGGGACAATAAAAATTCGAATGTCATAGATTCGGACATAAAAAATCTGACAATTTGGGGGGGGGGGGAAGACCACTAATCTAAATGCTGACCATTGACCAATTTGTATATCCCACACTTAACAAATTAAGGTGTATGTCCCATGCTTAACAAATTGCCAAGGTATATGTCCCACACTTAACAAGGTATCTGAATCTTGATATCATAATTAGAACTGTTAGATGAATAGTGATTTGACCCATTAGATGTATAAATACAATTAGGCCATGTTGATTTGATTATATGGATGACATCCTCTGGGAACTCCAAAACTGATGTGAGCGAGCGAATAAAAAAAAAGGTTGGCCAAAAAAAAGTTGCCTTCAGTATGAAATCAAAGTGGCCAGGAAGGTTGAACATAGGACTAAACACAAATAGTATGGTATACCAACGGTTAGGTGTAGGCACCAGTACATCATACGGGTGCAAAACATTTTCTTCTTCTTGGACTGAACCGAAAAAAACAGACCTGAAAAAAATCAGAGGAGCAGGTTTTGCCAATTACAAAATGGACACACTATGTCGGCAGGCATTGGGGTCTTACCAGGGGCTAAGAAAACATAAAAATAGAGTTTAGACTATTATAGTCAATTGTACCAAGTTTCTACAGTCAAAGGTACAGAGACAGTTAAGTCTTTATTACATGGAGATGGGATTTTAAAATGCCAGTGGGAGTCCAATAATCCACCAAACAGATTCCTTTGTAGCAAAATTGAGCAATTACCATTGTTTTGAGTATTGCCAGTTCTCAAGTTGCAACAGACAATCAGGTCCAGGTTCAGGTCCGGACCTGGAAATGATCCTCTGGACCTGAATGCCCCCCCCCCCCCCCCCCCCCCCAACCAACAATAGATTTCTTTCTTTCTGTCCTTTCACATCTTATTCTTTGCCTTTAGATTTATTTTGGCATTCTATGGCATTAGTTATCTGTTTTCTGATACTTTTTTTCAATCTACTCTACAGAATATTTGTGCTCATTTTACAGCCTCTTTGCCCAATTTATTGTGTGGTCGAAAACTTTTTTTTTGAAACAGCCAAAAATTGGTGCGAGCGCGGATGTCATCCATATAATCAAATCAACATGGCCTTATATAAAATTAAATAGAATATAATATTAAAGTTGCTATTTATTTCATACTATAGGAGTCAGCTGTTAGTGCTGGACAGTCTTGGACATGGAAAAGCAAATGGAGATGATGTAACTGCTATCAAGAGGTGAAATATTTGTTTCAGGTTTCAATCTGCAACTTAAGTAGCATCAATGCTTGATGATTTTTAGCACATGTAAGTGTAAGGTGTAGTAGTTTAAGAAGGTACAATTGCTTGAGATTTGGCATCATATCCTACAGAGCTATCATACTTATTGCTGTACTTTTTGTAACGTTTACACAGTCAAACCTGTATTAGCAGTCACCTTTGCATATCAATCACCTGGCCATTGCAGTCACTTTCTGTCGGTCCTTTGAATTTTTCCCATTGACATTATTATATTAAAGCATTGAGAAATAATCTATAGCGGCCACCTGTCCAACGCGCTCCTGGTCAATTGATCAGCATTTTCTCTATAGTGGCCACCTGTCTATAGTGGCCATATTTCTCCTGTCCCTTGAGTGGCCGCTATAGAGAGGTTTGACTGTATCAGTGAAAGGTGCAAGTTGATGAGTAGACAAAAAACGCAAACAAAATTTAATAATATGAATATCATTTGAACTTCTGCATCAGTTCACCATGACCTTTAGAGAAGTGTAATATATAATGTTATATGAGAAAAACTCAAGACAAGTATCTTACTACAGGTATCTGTCTGGTGCATCTGGACAGGAATGTGATGAGCTACAGATCACAAGTGTGAAGGTGAGTTGAATTACCGTATATTCTCGAATAAAGTACGCACTTTTTTAACTTTTCATAATTGAAAAGGTGCTACAAGTTGTTGCCAAAGTTGGGGTGCGTACTTTATTTGAGGTCATTGCACAGAGAGATGGTAAAAAAGCCTAAAATAAAGCAAGGTGGAGGGAGCTACACTTCTAGTAATGTTTCAAAACATACACATTGTTGTTGTCTTGTAGTTGTCTAAACATGAAACAAAGAAATTGTCTAAACATGATTTACATAAGATTGGTATTTGCATACAATCCTTTTGAGTTAGTGACTTTGACTTGTACAACTGGTTTTCCCTGATTTCTTCTACCAGTTCTCAGTGATTTTTATAATTTGCAGTAGGCAATTCACAAGTTTATAGAGACAATGACAGTGTAAATGCAGGTTATTTCATGCAAAATAACCTGGGGAAAACATCATAAATTTGAATTTATCCAGTTAAAGGTCTGTTCAAAATTGGTGGAGAAGGGGTGCGTACTTTATTTGAGTTTTTCCATTTTACCTTTCAGTCCCAAAGATCTGTCTAAGACTTGTCCAAAATCAGGAGTGCGTACTTTAATTGGGGTGCGTACTTTATTCGAGAATATACGGTAGTACAAGATATGATTACAAGTTATGATTCATTTTGCTTCATTAAAATTGGAATAATGAATCAGTACTTAACAATGGTGACATGGAGATATATATCTGTGACTTTAAAATGACAGTTTTGGAAGGACCTGCAAAATTGTAGTCAGTGTACTAACTATGCTATCCTGGGCTTTATGCCCCTTCCTGGATGAAGGCCAGTCGGATGTTGGGCAGGCTGCTATGATATAGTATAAGCGAAATTTAATCAGGCTAGCAGATTGAATTGAAGCAGAAGTTGGACCAAAAAAGTCACCTTTATTATGTTTATAGGCCAAGAGGGTTTTACAAAAGACTAATTCAACTTATAAGTTATAGACCACTACATGTACCAAACATAACCCTGAGGCTGATTAAAGTATTACCTAAAGCTTGGTATTATCTGACAGGATCTACATTTGTAAGTCTAACAAGATTCTACATTCCAATTTATAACATGTACAGTCCCATGTAAATCTTGTATGTTTTGGGATTAGCTTTAAACATCTCTACTCTCAATACAATTATTAATATGTGACACAGACATCGATTATTCTGCATTCAAAACATAATTTCAGCTAATAAGGTAGACTATTCAGGACTCCCTGCTCAATCAGCTTCAGATTACATGTAATATATTTTCTGATACTTCATTCAAGGTACCTCTTCAAAGAAATGGCAGTGACTGTGGTGCACATACCATCTACAATATGGCATGGATTGTTGACGTAAGTTCAATCTTTGTCTTCTCGATACCAAACTTTCACTGTCTATTGTTCTCAGAACTCAAAATGTTCATGGTGAACAAAGTATTTGTTATTGTCACTATGACAAATTATTTGTTATCATTAATGATAAGTTCATGTTACAGTCCTCACCGTGAAAACTGTGAACATAAAAGTACATTGAAAAAATCATGTATTACAGTAAGTGTTAATTTAGTACAAGAAATGAATAAAAATCTAGAGTTCCATGACCCAATACCTTCAACATATGATGCTGATGATAAAACTAATAGCAATTTTCTGTGTTTACAACTTCAGAACTACAAAGAGTTTGCTGTGACCAGGACAATCCCGGACAGGCCACAGAAGGATGTAGGGCCATACATGCGCAAGAAGATCAGGAATGATCTTTACCACTGTATGGATTTAAACATGGCTGAACCAACCTCTTCTTGTTAATAGCTTCACTCAAGCTTCTATAGTATATATAATTCTGGATATGTCAAGTATATCGAAAGTGTAGTACGGGTATCACAATGTACAATTAGAATAGTGAAGGCTGTATTTACATACCCGTGGTAAGGCTGAAATATAAAAAGCTGTTCAATAAGACATTGTTTTTTATCCAAGTTCCTCATGTACTATACTGCATGGACTGAAGTTATCTGTTGGATGAAGTGTCCATACATCTTCATGGAAGTACTTTTCAGAAGTTCTTAAGGACACGCCAAATTTAATTTGTTTGTTTGTTTGTTTGTTTGTTCTCAAAAAGGCTGGGGCAAAGGACTAGTTAATACAAAACATCAAGAACGATATGTTTCTGGCTTGAAGCAAACAAACACTAGTACTGTAGTACTACACTACTAGTAGCTGTATCTGTTTGTTTCAAAGTACATGTACCATAAGTACAAGTCTTATGTTGTACTTGCATACTTCAGGAATGAAACCTTTGCTGCATTGATAAAAGAACCCACATTGTAAGGAGCTTACTAGTATATATAGAGGCACTAAGGTCAATTTTCTGTACTGAAAAGTTGTTGAGTGGCTTTATTTCTAATGGTAAAAAACTTACAACATGGAAGGTGTGAAATTTTTTTCTTGATTTTGGAAAATATAGATGCAGTTAATTCTTACTGTGGCCTATTAAAGGTCATGTTAATTCAATTATCTGCATGATATCCTCTGGGAAATGAAACTGATGGGCCCGAATAATAAAAGGGTTGCCAAAAAAGGTTGTCTACATTATGAAATCTACATGTATGTGGTCAGGTAGGTAGAACACGACAGAGTATGGTACACTGAACAACAAATCATTTTTGTGCTTTCCAACATCCTCCTCTGACTTAATTGACATTTGTATTCATTTTCTGATGTTTTGGCAATCTATGGGCCATTCTTCAGCTGCTGAACAGTTACATTTTTTTTTAGATTAAATGTGTGCACAGATGTCATGCATATAATAAGATCATCATTTAACGTATCTTTTAACTATCATTGTATAAAAATTGTAGGTAATTGTGTAATACTGTAAATACAAAAATGTTCTTGGTGGTTTTATGTACACGGTTTTCGCGGTGACCGCTTTATCGCAAACTCAAAACCACCATGTTTTTGTATTGTCCACACCTACCCTGTCCTAGAGCTACATGTGATACTATACATTATACAGTATTATGATGTGTTGGAGATGCCTGCTATGGTGAAGACGCATGAATATATGCAAAGTACAATTTGAACACAGACCCAGTCTTAGAACATTGAATACAAATTCAAAAGGTGCTAGGTATCCAGAGGATCGCTCAGTAATATTTAGCTCAGTGACAGTTGATGATCACACCAGCACTGCCAAAAGGGACTGTTATGACCGCCTGAAGCAGTCTTGCCTATCGCAATAAAGTAGTTGCTGCATGACTGGCTGTCCATAAAAGTCTGTTAATCAGGCACTAGGGTTCCATTACCATATATTATGTGAAATTAGTGCTATTGCAAACTCAAACCGACCACGAACAAAATTCCCATGAAAAGAGTATTTACAGTAAAGTGTGAGTAGAGAGATGATTCTGTATTCCATTTTCTTGCTGACAGAAAGGAATATGATAGGATGAGAATACATACTTTTACCATGTACATTGCCTTTTGCGACTTAATAGTAATTAAAGGTTAAGGTTTAAGTAACGAGAAACAATAGAATTCTGTATATTGTTGGCAAGTTTAACTGCTTTGATCTGATGTAAAGACCCATGCTGGTGTTCTTTTTGTGGTAATGATGACAGGTCCTCCACGTTTTTACCAGAACAGCATTTTTCTGTGACCATTCAGATACAATTTTTTTAAAATTCGACATACACCTGTCAGCTCATATTCGCTGTCTTGTTACTTTTATCATGTTTTAAGGCCAGTATGCCATATGCAAATATCAGGTTTATGGCATAAATTTGATTATGCAATTAGTGAAAGGGAAATAGCTTGTGTTTTGGAGTTCTGATGTAGTTCTTGCACATTGATAAGAAATGTACATGTAAGTGTCAGGCATTAACTAAGTCATGTTTTGATGCCCTGCTGAGTGATCAGGAACAGTATATTTTACTTTTGAATAAAGACTTTAGCTGGCATACCTCCAGGCTATACCATGATTCAATTTTTTGTTTAACAAAAAAAACACCTAGTAATATTTAACTGTACACCGGTATTTCGCAGTATAGTCTTCAAATAGTTCCCCAGAGCTAAAAGCCAACACAAATATTACCTAGAGTAGAGTAGAGTAGAGTAGACCTGTACGGTGTGTTAAGGTGGGGTCACACATACGTAACGGCTGAGTTCACCTTTATCCGCACAGTAACCTATATACGTTGTATTGAAAAAAAGGGTATCAAGTCTACGAACGTTGGTATCAAACTGAAATATTTGAAAATATTACAATCTGAAACTACCTTCTGTCGTCTTTATGTCCCTAAATACACTGCTTTTCCATACATATTGGACAAATATAGATACACAACATGCCAGATGAGTTAGTATGAAGAAGTATGGTAAGCAACCCAGCTAACTTGCTGACATGTTACCATTTACGTTTGTCCAATTTCTATTATTTTTCCAACGACCTGTGGAGCCTGGTGGAGGTAAATGCTCCCATGCGCGCCTCATACAGACTTAAATATATACGCAGGTGTGACACTCTGACCCCACCTTTACCTGGTCCCCAGTAAAAATTACCTGTAACGTTATTGTGCTTTACCTGGTCCCCAAAGCTATTAGCAAGCGATTTCCGGCATGCGGCAAGTTTTGGATACATATATATGGGCCAGTTTTGATTAATATAGTTTCACTAAATCATGTAGAGTATGACCTACCTGGAATATGCAAGAGAAGACCGTCTTATTTTCGCTCCTCAAATGTTGATATCACACGAAATCTACATTTCTAGGCGAAACTGTTGTATCCCGTCGCTGTATTTCCCGACCAATGGGATTGCACCATCGGATAGCAGTGAGATAGCAACGACCAATAGAAACGTGGCGCTTCTAGCCTGGCGCACCGCCTTATAGAGCTGCCTGTAATACCTCGGATCCCCCGACGGCTGATTTGGAACAACCCATTCTCACATGGGAATGGAGGGGGAATGAAATACTATAATATGTTGTATTCGCTCGCAGATGTTGCCTCTGCAGTTATCGGCAATATATTCAATCTTGAGGCCAAAATGTCTCATAGATGTTACTTAGAATTCTGACATGATGTGTTATTCTGTAATAGAAAAAAAATCGTATCTCCCGGTCGGACAAAACGTCAGCCAATCCGTGCAAAGGTTACTCGTGACGTCATGACAAGATGGCGGAACCCGGAAACCTACCGAACAGGTGTGTCTGTACTGATAAAAGCTCCTTGTCTGTACCAAACCGTACCGTCACACAGGTAACATGGAACACATAAGGTGAGGTGGAGACGCTGCCGATCTAGCTACCTCTACAATTCCCGCAGGTGAGATTGCTGGGATAGAGACTTTGTAGTAACAAAACAAGGGAAGTTTTAAAGATTTGCATGGGGCCATACGCCGATGATAGGGAAAATTTTCTCTGGGTTGTTTTACAAGAAATTATGTTACACACACCTGAGTAACCGTATACGTGTAACATGTAATTTGTTCCCATATATTTTTTGCAAGCCCCGCCGGTCTAGCGGGCTTAGCAGGTTTGTCTGGCTGCAATTCAAGATGTTTTCAAAATCCATCCATAGCACTGCACTGGACAGAGGTGTTGACTTCAGGTGTTTTTTTTTGGTGGCAAATATGTTAGAAAATGTGGTAGACTATGGTAAAAAATATCTTCTTGCCAATTTTGTTTATTTATACTTGCAAAATTTCGCATATTTACAGCATAACATTTCATGCATTTCTTTATTTACAAACATTGTAAAAAAAAACACCACGGTAAAGTCATTGTAAAGTTTTGGTGGTAACGTTACATGTAACGTTATCACTAAATATATGCTGCATGTAAATTAATTGCCCATGAATTTTATAGTAGGATTAGGAGGAGAAAGAATGTATTGGTGTTAAATGGATAAAATAAGTGAATTATTTATAAAAAAAATTCATTACGAAAGACAGGATCAAACGTGTACTTTTCCAAATTCTGATGAATTCACACAGCAAAATTGTAAACACAAAATATTTCACCATTGAATTTGAAAGGTTGTTCATCAGGGCTCCATATACCACCTGCATATGCAGGTTACTGCAGGTAAAGTTGGAGCTGTGCAGGTATTTCTGATGTCTACCTGCACCTAACCTGCACTGGTACTGTTTTTTTTACGTCATATGATGTAGGTGTATGTGGATTGTTATTAGCAGCATTGAATGTTACCCCCTATGAAGTATAAAACAAAGAAATAGCAATGGTTCCCGAACAATTTTAGTATGATCCATACTTCCTAAATTCAAAGGGATACAGGTAAAATTTGTCTGGTGCAGGTAATTTTCAATGTTACCTGCACCAGTGCAGGTATGCAGAAAAAAGTATTTCGAGCCCTGTACAGGTGTTGTCTGCTGCATAACAGGATGCTTTAAACATAAACAAAGGTGGAATCTCAACTCACGCCATAATCACCTACAGATATGGCCGAGTGCGTCATGAATAATTTAGAAGTCTTCCAAACCTTCTTTACTCTTTAGCTTCGTAACCAATATAGATCTTACTGCCAAATGGCCAATTCAGAGTGCTAAAAAGGCTAAGACAATTGTCCAACCAAACAAAAAGACAGGGAGGACATTGTCAATAAGACAAATCTTGCAATTGATGGGATGTAGTCTTGAAGGACATTAGCTGCAGGACAAGCTATAAGATAAAGTGAGACAACATTCCCACAATAGGATGGGCTGTGGTGACAGACAATGCGAGGACTGTAAATTCATTTATTTGCAAGGTCCTTATGTAAGAAGGGGGGAATTGCAATACTAGTATGCTTTCCCCCGGGTTCTTATTTGGAATTGCTGCCGAGAGTCTAAGACAGTTCTAAGGGAAGAACAACATGCAGAGACACAGGCCATTTTCTGCACACACATGGACTGTTTGCTGGAGAGCTACATCCTTGTGTCTGCACTCTACTTACACTTACCTTAGACCTTAGATCCTCCCGCAACACTGTTGCATTAGTCAACTCGGCGAGCATACTTTCTCCATTTGCAAGGTACATTGTAATAATTTTGTGGAGCTTTCCTCTCAATTTTAGTTGAACCAACTCTAAGTTCAGTCATTATTATATGACATTTGAAATGTATATCTATGCATTTTGTGCTGGAGTGGTCACAGTATCATCAGCAAAGAAAGTCAAGCCACTGCAAACATTCTGAGATTTACCGCACTGCCTTTGGATCATCACCTGTTTTAGACTGTGACCTCAAGTGACCTAGAAGAATCTCTGGTCAATCAGAATTCCATGCTTGTCAGAGGATCTGCTTACCAGTGTTAAGACACACAGATGCATGCCTAACTAATACTGTACGTTACGGTCATAGCTTGATCCTGTGTCCAGAGTCTATTGGAAAAATAAGTGGCTTAAAAAGGTTCCTTTCTAAGGCAGCTAATTTATGACTGGGGTCACCATGGGTGTTTATTTTGTTGAAAGAAAGAAATTAATACCTAGAAAAGCAAATATTGGATTTGCTGGATTGGATTTAGGTAACCTGTTGTAAGGTTATTACCCTAGTTGCCAGAGAATAGCGCTCAGCAACCAGTGGGCAAATCTAATTAGCCGGCACAGGGAGTTAGCTGGCCATGGGAGCTATGCCACCCACTGTTCTCTGACAACCAGGGTATTTAAGGTTGTGAGTCAAACCTTTTAAATGTATGGTCGTACAAATTCTATATTTCTTGGATCTTGAACTTTTAAAAAGAAATTGCTGAGCTGGATTGGACCATGAGGTAACTTGAAAATAAAGATGGTATTCATAGTCACCTGTCATAATTTTTGAGTTGACCCATCAGTTGGCCCGCACCAATTCTATTCGCTGATCCTTGGATTTGAGGGGGAAAATGGTAAACCGAATGATCGATTGCAACAATTTTGAAATGAAGGTTGAGGAGAAAGTCTGCAGCTAATGGTACACACAGTCTCAGGGAGTGAATATAGCCAGGTTAAAGTTTTTCTTCCAGAATGTTAGCAATCTGACTGCATGCTTGTTAAATTTTCACTTTGATTTAAAGTAAGAATTGTTGGAGAATCAATAACTTTTTTCCCAAATCAACAGGCTGAGACAACTCCTTGTTTGCTATCTCCTTTTTGATATTATTGTATTAGACCGGTTGCTATCTGCAGTAAATGTATTAGACCAGCTGAGTTTCAATTCAATTTAGTGTTGTGTTTTTCTAAATTTAAGGCCACTACAAGTAAACTGCATAAATGACCTATATGTAAGGACATTGTACAGTACAGTTCCTATTGATGACACAAACAATGAACATTCTATCTTTTGTTTTTTATTAGGAACATCCTGGTAGCAGCTGGTACTGTCAATCATCTCGCTCCAACCAATAGGCAACAAGAAGGTCACATGATCAGCCCACCAACCACCTGCTGCCTTACAAACTCCTGCTGCTTCCACCAAATGACATCAAAGGATCAAATTTAGAAAGTTTTTGTACAAGATACAAACTTGTGCATGAAATTTCAAATATTCAGAAAAAAATTTTTGCTGCAATTTCCTTGCTATTTCTGCTAAAAATAGAAAACAGAATGGTGTTTGTGGAATCGTTTTACGTGCTGGTTGGCGTGTGCGCGGTGCTGTTCCTGTACACACGCACAGCGATACCGACCGTCGAGGACCGCAACTTCCAATCATTCCAGAGAACGTACCTCGTGGTGTACTTACTGGGTGCTGGTAAGTCAAGACAAGTATTATATTTTATTTTTTCATTCACTCATCAGCTGTATAATTTCCTTGCAAAATGACCTGCACTTTGTTATAAGTATGATCATAGAATTAAAAGAGTTGACGCTATACTGATGATATACTAATATGGTGCCATGAGGTAACCTCTATAACCCAACTAGCCAACGGAGGCTCAAGGGCTAGCCCTGGTAACAATACAATATACAATAACAGCATTATGTTTATCGATACATGAGGTTTGTTTTTTGAGCTAGGTTATGCGGACAACACAGGATATTGATAACTTTATATACGGAGACGATCTGTGTTTACTAGCGAGCAGTCGTACTATCTGATACCATAAAATTAATGCAGAATTGTTTGCGGTAGTTTTATGTTCGCGAATTTTGTGGTGGCCACTTCACTGCTTTAAGCCACCGCAAACATTTATCCATTATATTATGTGGCTATAGTCTGTGGCGCTACCGCAAACTTAAAGCATAAACTCCATTTTCCCGCTACCGCGAAATTAAATCCCAGCGAACTTAAATGCATTTGCAGTACTCTATTTATGATTATTTTTATGCTTTATATGTGTGACACATTTTTTTGTGTAGCTGGAGACTGGATGCAGGGTCCTCACGTGTACGCGCTGTACCAGAGTTACGGGATGACGACACATCAGATCGAGCAGCTGTTTGTGGCAGGGTTCGGGTCCAGCATGGTGTTTGGCACGGTGGTCGGGTCCTTTGCAGACAAAATGTAAGTCCTGAGAATGAATCTTCTTGCAAATGCATCTATTGTAGTCATTCTGTAGGATACTTGTCCCTGTAATGCAGGTTATAGCTATCCTGCTGCTTTGCCAAAAGGATCATGTTCTCACAGTGGATCCTCAGGTCATTGGATACTTTGCAAACAAAATGTAAGTCCTCAGAGAATGAATCCACAGTGACTGTAAATGGCTAACCTCCACCAGACCTAGGTCTTCCTACAGGGGTATGGGAATTGTAGAAATTTGCCCCAAAAATCGGAAATTGGCTAGGCCGGGGAGTCAAGGCAGTCACTAAAAATTAAATGTTTTCTGTGGTCGACCAGCTCCTCTACTAGCAAAAGTCCCTTGACAAATGATTCTCCCTATAATAGCCAGCGTAGTCAGTCTGATGGAGACTAGTAAATGGTCATCATATATTGATTGTCCCTGTGGCACAGGTGGTTTGATTTACTTGAATGGTGACACAAAGCCAGCGTCCATGTGTATAGATCATGTTAGGCGTCAAACCTCTGCAAAGTACCCAACACACTGACCTGGTTTGCTTGTATGAAGACATGAGCATTACAACACTTGATCTATTTATTTATGTCAAATGTCATGATACATAGTACACTAACTTGATATATATTTCCAGGTAAAGAATAATTGACAGGTTTTTGCTTTTTGCCTTGATTTGTTTGACTTGATTTCTTGTCGATTTGCACATCACAGTGGACGTAGAACCAACTGCATCTTGTATGGTATACTGTACAGCCTGGCCTGTGTGACAAAGGTGAGAAAATAGTTAGGTTTAACATATACAATGCTACAATGCCATTATATAGTCATACCTGTACTAGTGACCACCTCTACATAAGGAACACCTGGCCATTGATAAATTATACTACTACTAGTGACGTCCTCTGCATAGAGACCACCTGTCATTGGTATACAGTCAAACTTGTACTACTAGTGACTTCCTCTACATAAGGAACACCTGGCCCATGGGGCTACATCTAGGTGGTTCCTGAGATAATTTTTCTCATTGATAGAAGTACAAAGAATCCTCAGTCTATAGTAGCGACCTATCCATATATATTTCATTTATTCATATGAGTGGTCTCCTTGGGTGTCTTTGACATTTTCTGGGTGTCTTTGACATTTTCTGTCGCATTTTTTGCCTGTGGACTACTATAAACTACTAGACACATACAGTGTTATACCGTACTATAAAGATTGCTAAGTAGTATGGGTAAGGGGATGAAGTCTGCAATGTCTGATTGCCCCATGTTTTTTGCAGCACTTTGCAAACTTCTGGATCCTGATGATCGGTCGACTGTTAGGGGGCGTGGCTACCTCCATCCTGTTCAGTGCCTTTGACTCCTGGCTGGTGTGTGAACACAACGCTGTAAGTAACTGTAAATGAAACAGCTTCATTGTTTGCATTTCTGTTGTATGAAATTTCAAACAGCATGAAAAACTCTTTTCCCTGCTTCTCTGTCAGTCCTTGTGAAAATGGCTGAATTTTTCTATGGACTTTGATATTGGGATATGTCAAAGAAAAAAAAATTTCAACATTCATTTCTTGTTGATGTCTTGAGATTTTTTAACGCACCTCCATATCTTTTTCAAAACATCTTGAGATTTCCAGAAATATATATAAGATACGTAAGATATATAAGATCTTTAAAAAAGATCTCAGCATGCCAAAAAAAGTCTGATGACTTTTTTTTTAATTTCCACTCACCAATGTAATTAAAATAAGATTTGGAAATGCATATTCCAAAATGTCTCTCTCATGCAAGCTTTTCAAGTTGGATTTTCACTCACCGACATGATTAGGAGAAATATGCTTGCAAATGCCAGCAATTATCATTCCTAATTTTGATGCCCCATTGTAAGTGTTATAAGACCTTGACGATTATTTTCCCCCAGCGAGGATTTGACCGTGACCTTTTGGGGAGTATGTTCTCCCTGGCCGTCCTGGGGAACTCTGTCGTCGCCATCAGTGCCGGGATCGTAGCGCAGGTGTTTGCTGATCGCTTCGGATTTGTGTAAGTACAGAAGCTGTGTCCCAGTGTTTTGCAATCGCTGTTTCGTAATAAATGAAGAAGCAGTGGGGGAGCTAAAAAATGTGCACGTAGAAACCATGCATGAAATTTGAAGCCTAGATATGTCTGTCGACATCACAATCAAAAACATTTCAGTAATAACATTGATCTACATGTACAGTGATCATGTAAAACTTGTTATTTTTCCAACTTAGTCCAATGTTGCTGTTTTTTTACTTTACTGCCGTTGTATACCCTATAAGTGCGATCACATTTGCAGCGCCATTGAAGTAATTGAATCTATATGACAGCGTCATAACTAAAACATTTCAGCTGCAGTAAACTGATCTGCATTGCTAATGTTTGTTTTTCCAGTGCACCTTTCGATGTCTCTGCCGTGCTGCTGATAGTCATGTGCATCATCGCTGTCTTCACGTGGACCGAAAACTACGGCGACTCCTCCGTCAACCTGGGGCGATCGCTCATCAACGCTATGAAAGCTATCAGGAAAGGTATGTGACACGGAGTAACTGTGCCAGATTCACAACTAGGAAAAGATTAAAAATGGATAGACCAAAAACAAGCAGTATGAACATTTAAGCTTGCACGTACAGGATCACTGTCCAAAATTTGAAGCACATACAATGAAACACAGTTTGCTACAGTTTCTTAAAATATATAATGGTATATTATATGTATCACAGGCCTTTGGATGGCATGTTCAGCCAATTGGTCGACCGGTCATTGTTAAATAAAGGCTACAAACTTAAGGAAGTTTCTCTGGTACATGTACAATGAGCCAAAGTACTCACTGTACACCTTAGTCAGCAGCTGTCAACTGTCACGACCAGTGGGAAAGTAGCTCTACAGTGAGCTAAATTGGTTTTAAGATCACTTTACTCTTTCTCTCAAGAATGCTCTGTCGTCACTGAACGAGACTGATCTTCATTCCATTGACCTGAGAAAGGTGACAGTCACACATCAATGTCAGTTGAATTAAACATTTAGTTGTGTACAAAAAATGTTGCTATTGAAAAAAAGCTGACAAAACTTATTCGTGGCTCTTGCACACAGATAGGAAGATCCTGTGCCTTGGGCTGATCCAGTCCCTGTTTGAGGGTGCGATGTACACGTTTGTCCTGGAGTGGACTCCAGCCCTCACCCCGGCCACACAGCAAGGAGAGACTCCCAAGGAAACCATTCCTGATGGCTGGATATTCGCTGACTTCATGGTAAATTCAGACATTATGTAGTAATGTAACATGTAAAAGCCATGAATTTATTTTCCTAAATCTGTTCTCCTAAATTTAGAAGTGAAAATTTAGCAGGGATCAAGTTGAAAACAGAGGGCTTGGAAAAAAATCTTGACTGTAACTTGCCATTGAAAAACTGCCTGTTGGGCAGTTTGAACTTGACTTGAAGAGAAATGGGTCAGTCTAGCCAGATTGAATTGCGAATATAGCGGCCCACTCCATATCCAGCGTGTGAGGAGGGGCAAGCTACAGCCAAGGCCAGCAAAGATTAACAGGCCAGAATTGAAATAGTTCACTTCACCTAACAGCAGTCACCCTCTGTAGATTTTCCTATCTTCTGAAGATTTATTCAAGATATGGCTGTGTTAGGATACCCAATTGAATTATGAGAGTTCACATTTACGATCAGGTTATTTTCCCCCGACAGGTTGCAGTTATGATCGGATCATCTCTCTTCAAGATTCTCTGCAAGTTTTCTACACCAGAGTCTTTCATGAGGTATGGAGGTTATTCTGCAACAACCCTGAGGAGCAGATTCTTGATATTGGGGCTGAGCTAAACTTTATATCAAATTAAAGGCAATTTGTATCCTCAGTGCCATTACTGTTTTGTCTATTGACTGTAAGGGGGTGAAGTCTGCCATCTCTCAACACCAGCTTAGAAATGTTGTTGTAGCATCTCATTAACAAATCACCATGTTTGTTTTATTCATCCATGTATGTGACAGTGTGTTTTTGTTACCTTTTTCACAGACCAGTGTTCTTCATTGCTGCATTGTCATTATCTGTGCCCATCTTCATGCCAGGGGTAGGGAAATTTATTTGTCATGTATTTTTTTCCTTCTGTTTTCTGCAAAACTCTCAGTCCACAGTTTGTGTCAAATGACTCAAAATTTGCGCAAGTATGCGGATTTTCATTCTGTATTTTGGATGATCTTTCACATTCCGAAAATAGTTTCATCAGGTTGGTAGAATATAGGATGAAGGAGAATTCTTTGTACACAACCAGTGGGTACTTACATAGCTTACGTTTCGATGTCTCTCAGACACCTTCGTCAGAGCTTCTAACTGGAGTTCTGCTTCTCACCGCTATATGTAGCCGATGTAGGTGGCGCTTTTGCGGTGAGAAAACAATCCCAAACGTGGCTTAGTTTGACAAAGGTGTCTGAGAGACATCGAAACGTAAGCTATGTAAGTACCCACTGGTTGTGTACAAAGAATTCTCCTTCATTCATCTTTCACATTTTTGTAAATATATCTACTAGACTACATTTATAAATACTACATGTAGTTCATCTACTGCCTCATGATATCACCTATAAAGCCTGGTGACCTAATAATATATTTGTCTTTTTCCCCGGTCTTCAGCAACAAGCCCCCATCTTCCTAGGTTTCCTGACGTTTGAAGTCTGTGTGGGGATGTTCTGGCCAGCTCTCAGCACCCTGAAGGGCAAATATGTACCAGAAGAAAGTAGGTTTCTAGTTAGAGTTATTTCAAGCCTTAACAATTAAAGTTCTTGGTCCTTGAATTTCTCTTTTTCTGATTAGAAATGAATGACCAGATGCAGATACCATTCAGGGCCAGAATCAACCAAAAATGCTCATATTCACAGGGTGACTATTTATTCTTTGGGTATTTCTTATTTTTCCCATCAGTCTCAGAAATTTTGTGCAAAAAGAACCAAGAAATTGAATTGATGTGGCCTGATTCATGGTCATGTTTACAACTTTACGCAAATAAGACAAAGCAAATAAGACAAAGCTTCACGTAGAAAAACAAATTGAATACCATATGCCGATTTTCCCTTGATGTCTGTTGTCTTCCAGCCCGAGCCACAGTCTACAATTGTTTCCGGATCCCCCTCAACATGATCGTCATTTCTATATTACTGCAGGTAATCTAACCTCATACCTTCCTTTTCTATTTAGACTGCTTAGATGCCAAATTCTTAAAATTTTCTGGTGCATTTTGC
Source organism: Branchiostoma floridae x Branchiostoma belcheri (assembly GCA_019207045.1). Lineage (NCBI taxonomy): Eukaryota > Metazoa > Chordata > Leptocardii > Amphioxiformes > Branchiostomatidae > Branchiostoma > Branchiostoma floridae x Branchiostoma belcheri. The sequence goes on from CM033027.1 coordinate 12,743,380, forward strand.
TTTGAAATGCGTTTTTTGTATGTGTGTCAGTATATAAGACATAGCAACTCAATCGCAGCCATCCCCCAGATGATACAAAATACATCCATGTTGTCCTGTTCATGTACAACACAATGATGTTGCATTTGTATTCTATGACTATTGACCAGGCAATGAAATAATGTAGATTGGACTTAAATATAAAAAGAAATTACCAAAATGGAATTTTTTATCCTCTCAATTTTATGATAAAGACCATGAGACAACCCAGACAGTAGTGTTGTTGTCATGCATGTCTCACCCTTATAAAACAGTATGTTTGAACCTTGTTTATTCATGAAAGCTCAAATCAGCCTGCAAGCCTCTTTTCATTGAGGTCATGAGGGAAGAAGCAAGGGTCAAACAAAATATATAACAGAGATACAATTTACATCCGATTCGTTTAAAGTCCTTAAGAGTCTTATAAGTCTACAAGGGGGTACCTTTCTGGGCTTTGAATACTTAAAACTTTTGTTGATCTTTGCAGAATCTGGGAATGAGTCTGATCTTCAAATGCTGCTCAGGGTTCTTGATGGTGGCCTGCCTGGCCCAGCAGTGGGTCTACTCGTAAGTACAAAGGCCTCCACCTCTGAGGCATCGCCAAAAAATGGGGAACAGAGCAATATTGCAGTTTCACACAACTGCCTGTGAAACAAGAAGGGAGTAGAAACAGAAAGAAACAAATTGAATGTACAAATATTGTGACCCTCGGGATTCGAACCCGTGTCGATCCCGGGCCGCCAGCTCAAATTCAGATGCTAAACCGTTTGGCCAAAAGGCTTAAGCCGTTTTGCGTGTTCAGTTTAGCAGTCCTTGAACCCCATTGTTACACCTGTTATGTTAGAGAGATAGGTTTTGTTCACTCTTGTGTCAAAAGAATATTTATGAATTCAAGCCATGGAAATATGAGGCAAAATAAAGAAGTATGTGATGGGAAAAAAAGAAGAGATTTAGCATAATATCTAAATGTAGTTCTTGAGCAATGTATGACACACATACATGTATGAAAAACTGTTGAACAGATTCATCCAAATTTTGCCCATCAATTTCTCTCATATCTTCTTAGGTTAGGGGTGTATTCACAGCCAGTTCTGCATTTGTGACAGCTTGTCACATTCCACGATAGGAACATGGTGTCATATTCATTGGTGGTGGGTAGAACTTTGTTAGAATCAAGGTGTGACTGTAGTTTCATGTATCTTCCTTTTATCAGCTTTCACACCAGACTCAGAGTCCAGACTCAACTGGGAAGAGGTGTCTGGAAATACATGTACTGTAAAATGCATTTAAGTTCGCGGGAATTTAATTTTGTGGTAGCAGGAAAAGGGGCTTTTCACGGTGGTTTAAAGTTCGCTCTAGCACAGTGCACTGTAGTCTCTTACTGCCATGGCAAAATGTTGGCGGTGGTTTTAAGTTCGTGGTGAAGCAGCCACCTCGAAAACCGCGAACATTAAACCACCGCGAAAGCATTTACAATATTCATCATTTGTCTCTCACTCATGGCAGGGCGTTTCTAGCCCTATAAAACCCTATGTAATACTTGTACCTAAAACTTTGACACAGGAATAACAGTCAGACCTGCCCAAGAATACCACCCAGGAGACCTCTAAAAGGTGGTCAAGGCAGGGTTGTAGCCAGCACCCGTCCTTCCATCCTTTGACAGAATTTTGCAGCCCAGGGGACGGAAAAAAATTTGCCCATTCTGTCCTCTGTGAGCAAAATTTAACCCTCAAAATGCAGGAAATAGCATTTCAGAGGGTCTAGATTTCAACATTTTCCTTGGGAGCATGAACACCCCCCCCCCCCCCCCCCCCCCCCCCCTAGGAATGCTGCAACAAAGCCATCCAAAATCGAGGGGACGGAAAATGAATTCTGGCTGGCTACAACCCTGAGTCAAGGATTGCCCACTGATAAACATCTATGGTGCCACCAAAAAGTCACATTGGCCAGACGGTCTTTATATAGAGGTGGTAACTTGTGCAGGTTTGACTACATGATTTTCAAAATATTTTTGTAAATTTTTTAGACAATTTTGTTGTTCTGACAAAAACATTTTGGCCTGCTTTAGATTCAAGTGCATCCACTGCAAAACTACTACCTCGAGTTCAAAAACACCAAAACAGCTGTCTGGTGGGAAAGCAGTCTTACATGGTCATGAGAAAATTTGCATAATGAAAAAAAGTTTTGTGCTGGAATATCTTTCTCACATCTACCATCACTTTTTCCCCCAGACTTGCGACAACATCCGACAAGCCTACTGCAACTTCTTCGCCCAACCATGAAGCTAATGAAACCAAACAGCCTCTCATCGAGGACATCTAGAGGTTACTATTGGTACTGCAGGCTCTAAAGCCCTTCTGTTGCAAGCCAGGAGCTGGTAGTTATAGAATGTAAATAGTCATTAAGTCCCTGGCAAAAAGATTTGTAGGTGGTGAAATGTTTGATTGTTTGTGCAATTTATGCTGCTTAAGGAATTCATGGAATATTTTTCCTGCATCACGCCGCGTCAGGTGTTTAGATGTCTTGCAGCTTCAATGATTATGGTGCCTTATTTGTAAAAGCGTAGCATGAACTCATACCCTAAGACAGCCACTGTAAAAACAGTGCTATTGAGGCCTTCTCAAGAATATTTTGAACACCTAGATATCTGAAGTGTGCATACCTCGGACATTACTGACTGCATTAGATTTTGATTTTTTTTTCTAGGTGTATGACAGAATTATGAACGTTGAGCGCCAACTATATTGACGCTAACATTAGTGGAGAACATCATTCCAATGGAAATGTAATTGGATGAACAATTTAGATATTTCAATTTTTTTACATATCAATCATTTGGCAATAGTAAGAATTTATATAAGCAAATGTGTGACTAATGTTGTTGGATCTTGTACATTTTGATGGATTTATTTACAAAGTTGTATAGTCTTGGATATCCTTGACAGAATTTCATCTCAGAATATCATTCCAATTGTGTGTACTTTAAAACTTGAAAATGATTTTTATCATATTTATTTGTCAATTTTGTCATGCTGTAGACTGTTGTTGTTTTAGGGACCACCAATTTATTAGTTCTTGAATTTGAAAAGGACAATTAAAATAAGTATTGGAACATCAACAAACTAAGAGAGTTTCTAGAAAGAGGATGTTTCTTGCTTCACACAGTCACAGAGACAATCTTCCTCTAAAGAGGGTCTGCAAGCACTTCTCTGTTTAGTGTTACAAGTTGTTTTTTTTTAATTCACTGGTAATCGTTGCTGGCCCACTCTAATTAAATCCAGGCTTACATTTAGTTGTTTTCATTGAGTATACACCAAATATAGTAACTTTATAAATAAATCTAGTGGAAATTAGTATTTCCTGTGCAGTAATTGTTTAGCTGGTTATTTTTATCACAGTCTCTTCACTTAAGTCTAATCATACCACAATCAATACTGTGTGATGTCTGTGGTTATATAAATGATGTATACTTAGCTTGACCTGCCCAAGAAAAATTTTCTCCAGGCTTTCAGGCTTAAAATATATGACATATCCAAGACTGACAGATAGTTTGTCGACTGAAATGTTAGGACGAGAGTGTTTTAATTTGTGGCATCACATGAAATTATCAAAATATGGTGGAGCTACAGTCCATAGAATGCAAATGATCCAAAATTACCACTGTACTACATGGACCAATATAAAACCTATTTGTGGAAATCATATTCGTTTCAAATTCACGTAGGGAAAAAGAAACAAAATTCTGATGATGATTATACTCAACATAAAATGATAGAGTTGAGTCGAAATGGCAGGAGAAAAACTTCAGGAAGAATGTCAGCAAAAATGATATATTTCCATGCCAAACCCTGGTATAGTGAGTGAAATATTGAATCTTTATTTTCTTATTAACTATGCCCAATTTCAAGATAGTAGCAAGGTTACAAACAGATAAAGTAACGTAATAAGTTGGTAAGGTCTGGCCTATATGTCTAGCTGATGTATCTACGTACATGGCTGCATCTTTGGAAACAGTGGCTAATGAAAAGAGACAGCCTTTTTTTTAATTTTAATGATAAGTGAATAGAAATGATGATGAGCGAAGATGGGCATCCAACAACGAGTAGAAATACGTTTTTGGTCAAGATCTTCTAATTCAAGTGAAAGATCTGGGTGTTTCTTTTACTTGTCCTCCAAAAGAATTAATTAGGATATTTACAAATGAAATATATTTCATTATGACAAATCCCCGGCCTACGCAGTCAGCTGATGGCGGCTCTTACCGCCCCGTATTGACTATCGCGAAAACCATGCATCTCTGTGACATAATCAATGATCAGGTCCGGGAGGCAGGGGGAGAAAAATACACATTGGCCTTGGAGGGGAGAGATATCGTGATAAGTTCCACAGTAAGGCACGCAGGAAGACTGAATGGATGCGATACATACATCAAGATGGAGTCTGAAACTTGCACATTCATATGTAACGCAAACTCTCCAACAAGATTTTTCCAGTGTCACTGACGAAAGACACCGGATGGTTGTCTGAAACGTCTGACCGTTTCCAAAATCATGTCAAGTTGCATGAGTAACTTTTTGGCGTATCTTATAACCTGGATGTCTAGCCGTCACCGATGTAACACAAACTCTTATGATAAGCTCTTTCATGGATCCAACTGCGCATGCGCATGTCAAAGGTGAAGACTTGTAAACTCTTGTCTCAACTTTATCCAAGTCAATAAGACAATAGATGATTATTTACATACCATGTTTTGACGTCCAGGTAACAGATCTTTCCACACAAATGAAACCTTGTAGGTTTTTGCTACATATTTTATACATGTATATATATATCAACCCGCGCGCTGGGCAGAGTTTATTCAGGCAAAAAAAATAAATCAGACAAGTTTTCATCTGTGCCAAAAGGTCAATAACCTGAACGTTAAAACGTGGCTTCTTTCTTCATAGACTACCTCCGGCTCCAGCAAATCAAAGTCTGAGTTTTCAAACACACACGTGTTTTTTTTTTTTTTTGCCATTCAAAGCGATACTCCAAAGATCAACATCAGTCGCTATGCACACCAAAGTATCGCAAGAATCAGGTCAAAAGACGAAACAGCGGGTTGTTCCAACCTAATAGTATCTCATTATCACGTGTCTTTTGGGACAAATCAATTCCTAAAAAGGAGAGGGACTTCAAAGCTGAAGACATTTCCGTTGTCATCAACAGTGATCATAAACATCAAAGAAAGCAAATATTACATCTCAATATCGTGAGGACCACCGACATTTGATGCGGAAGTATCTGTTGCCTTTACTTCTAGCAATATCCGGTGTGTTTTTAGCATATTCTTCAGAAGGGCCGAAAATATACCCACGCATCTTTATACGTGCGCACTTCCTGTATTCTCGCAGATGTAAAAATGCTATCATTACACTGATCATGATAATGTTACACAAATTAGAGACCAGCTACTTAATTCGAAGTTTTAGAAATGTTCCGAATATAACAGTACTTCTGCAGATGATGGGATAGCAGAAATTAAAAGTAACAGGAGATCGACTGCTGCGTAACTGGGTCTTCATCCTCCTCATCACGGTTCATGACTGGAGTAGTTTCTGATGGATTTAGCCTCCTTAATGCAACAAGTGCATCTGTTACCATCTCGCAAAGCACGTTGTTACACGTACAACACGGATACACCGTGAGATGGAACACTGTATGACAGATCTTTGATGCCAGGACGATGGGAAGGTCAGTGAGTGGGAAGGCGTTAATCTCCAAGCATATCTTGCTGTGGCAAATGGGAAGGAGTTTAGCCGGCAGAGGAGTTATTGGCCACAGCGCTGTGGCCAATAACTCCTCTGCCGGCTAAACTCCTTCCCATTTGCCACAGCAAGATCTGCTTGGAGATTAGGAAGGCGTGGGGTAAGTGATGTGGAGGAGCTCTTGTCACTCGTCGTGAAACGTCAGGTGGTTGTTGCGAAATGAATTGAAATGTCAAAAGCATTGTGTAACACCTACCACTAGAAGAACCAGGACAAAATATGCAAAATTCTGAGTGCCAAGGAAAGCCACCAACAGCCCCAAGTCGCCATTGTCTTCCCAACACCTACCCACAAACCAAATATCATCAGACATCACATTCCTCCCAGAGGTTCTTGACAAACAGACAACCCGATGGACAAAAAAACCCAAAACAATATCTCCATTTTTCATGGAGGTGATATACTGAAATACAAACTTCCACCAAACCAGTAGAATTTTCTACAATTACATGCACAGAAAGAGCAGTTTTTTGTTTGTTCTTTTTTAAACACGGTTTGCAGTTTGATACATGAATTCATACTAAAATGGCGTTTTCACATGACAGAAACATGGGGGCAGACTCAGCCATTTGCATTTCAAGGAATCGTACGTAGCTCAAGTGTTTTCAGACATCTAGACATCTTCTAACCCTCTCAAATAACATGCATTAAGTATGTCTAGCTCACAGAATGCAATATCAATAGAAGCCAGGAAGGCCGGCTACAAAATGTAACGCGAGTTCACCTTTATCCATCACCCAAATCCGTTGTTTTCAAAACAGTGTATTTAGGCACATCAAGTTGACGGGTGGTAGTTTTAAACTGCAATGTACTGAAAATATTGCAATTTTAAACCAACGTCTGTCGACGTGAAATCCCCAAATACCACGTTTTTAAAAGCAACGGATATAGGTTACCCAGTGGATAAAGGTGAACTAGAGTTATATAAGGCCATATAAGTGGATGCAAAAGAAAACCAGACAGCAAGACCACCCCGGGGGTAACTACGTACATATAAATCTACAAGTGAAGGATCCTGAAACAACCATCCTTCTACGCAGGGACATCCAACAGCCAAACTGCCTGACTGGATGTGTTTGGCTGTTGTATGTCCTTCGTAGGAGGATGGAAAGAACAGGTCTCTTTGAACCACCCACATCAACCCAGGAGAAACGTACACACACGTCTATGACGTCACACCGCCGTACTTTTTTAAAAACTAATTAGTCTCTGTTCCAAAGACCTGGCAGTGAGTTCCATGATTGCATTATGTTTTGTTGAAAGAACTGGGGATATTTTCGGGGCTGGGGAACCCTGAAAGACCAATTACTGCCGCAGGCTTTAATAGTGAGTGCGGGGGCAATCAGTCTGCATACGCACACGCGAGGCTAGACATGGGGTCTTTTCGGGCACCAGATCCATATGTTTTCTCGATATATCGTGTGACCAAGAACGTTATACAAATTTTTTATATAACGTCCTTGGTGCAACCTACATATATCTAGGGGTTCACAATTCACATGCGAGGCGAAATGGATTGTGGACAATATTCCAAAGGTAAAGTAAAGTTAAAGGCCCCACACGTTTTAACAATTCTTCTCTAGACCATTGAAAATGTCAAAACCGCCACATATCAACAACAATGCATGTCGCCGCACGTGCGAACCTCCTTAATGTTGATTTTTTTAAAACATGTATGGTACGAAAATGCGACTTTCTTCAACTGTTGTATGTACATGCACATGAAATAAAAGGAGGTCCAATTAGATTGAACAATGAATCCATAAAAAAATGTCAAAATCGGTTCCGTTTGTAGTCTTAAAATAAACTGCCTTCTTCATAACTAGAAGTTCTCCAATTTTGCTTCTTTGCTTAATAATAATAACAATGCAGATACTTTTTAGGAGCAAAAAATACACATCGTTTATGTACCAATGGTCGATTACATCTAAATTCTGCTTTATATTCTATTCATATTACATACGATTTCAAGATTTCTGTTACCGACAAACCCTAATACAGCCTCACAATCAGGTGGGCGTAAAAAAAAAAAACACTTCATAGCAGCGAGATCTAGGCCAGAGCCGGTCACGACATTTGGCTCCCTCTCGAAGATACAACCTGCGAAAATCTCTTTCCCCTCTTATAAAGGTCTCGGGAGCAAGAGGACGGTTGGTGACATTATTGTTATAATCTTTCTTGTGAAGTTACATGAAAACATGATGTAGCTGATATATATATGAATAAGACAGCGTTGCTCATTGTGAAGTATGGCGGTTTATACCGCTTGTGAACCCACTAAGCATTATTATGGAAACCATAGCTGCCTTGTTAGCAAATTCAGGTTAAAAAGAGATTACTTTGATATACATATAGACGAATTCATATTCCTAATGAATCCAGACAAACCTTTCATGTGTGTGTAAGACATATCTGTTCCTACATTTTCACCGTCACAAGGAAGCAAGAAGAAGTCGAAAATGATGGACACTGTACATATACTTGTATACCATGTGTCTGTCAATCATTCTTTTGTTACGACCTGTACTTAACCCAGTGGGTATATATGTACAATATATGTCTTCATTCATCCATTATAAAGGACGGTTTGATTTAGATTTTGACTTGGGGTAAGTTTTTGCGCCCTATTGACAGATTATGGGCGCAAAAGTCGGCGTAAAATGCATATGGTTCGACTGACGAGTGAGCTCTAGTAAAAAGACACTTTCGGCAGTAAGACTACTTGTCAAGCAAAGGTTCGTCTCTGGCTGTTTCCTGACGGATTTGTGTCGGGTTTTCTATTTTGTGCCTTGTTCTTTATGTCGACCGGCCAAACGGACATGAAAAAGGGGGACAGAACTGAAAGGTGAGTTCGTAAGACGCACCTGGTATCCTCTCGACCACTGCGCGACTTTTAGAGATCGGTCGATGCAGAGCTCGAGGCTTTCGAATGTTACGTACTTCGTTCATATGAACCCAGACACTGTTGCCCGATTATCTTGTCGTTGGATTTTGTAAGCAGGACGTAAAACAGTAACTTCCCGCGTATTCGTCGTTTCAAACGAATCATTTACAAATATTTTTTTGTTATTATCAAAAACAGGTAAATCGTGTTTCTCGTCATCAATATATCAACTTTATCTTGTCTTAACTTATACTTATTATCTCCAAGAGTGTAGTTGTGAAGAATTCTAATTAAGAAACAGAGAAAGAAAGAACCCAGCTCCAGTACCTGTCTGAAACGTTCTAGTTCCAGACATGTTCAATCGGGAACCATCTTGACTTCGCTAATGCAGCCCATATATCACCTGCTAAACCAGCGGCCTGCAGGGCAATGGTAATGGCATTTGATTGGGCGGCGCGGTTTCACATCGCCATGACTGATAATGTTTACTTTAGGGGTTGACCAATATGGATTGCTGTCACAGCGTGGCGTTAGGATGGGCTTATTGTACGGTGTGTGTCATGCTTTGTGTGTTTTGGAGTATGTGCTTTCATGTATTTATGTACATTTGTGTATAAGTGCGTGTGTGCAAGAATGTTTTGTGTGTAAATATGTTAGTGTGTGTGTGTGTGTGTGTGTGTGTGTGTGTGTGTGTATGTGTGTGTGTCTATTTGTGTGTGTCTGCGTGTGTGTATTGTGTCTGCGTGTGTGTGTGTGTATGTGTGTGTGTGTGTGCGTGTGTGTATTTGTGCGCATGTGTGTGTCAGTGTGTGTGTGTGTTAGAATGTTTTGTGTGTGATAAAGTGTGTGTGTATTTGTGTGTGTGTGTGTCTGTATGTGTGTGTGTGTGTGTGTGTGTGTGTGTGTGTGTGTGTGTGTGTTTGTTTGTGCGTGTTTGAATTTAGTATTTCAATTTATCGTTGAACTTCTGCTTTGTTGTCCTCTAAAAGATGTCATCATGTTTTTCTGATTTTGTAATGACTACAAACTTCAATGAATACGGGTAGAAGACGTGACGGCTCCGAGTTACTTAGCGGGGCTTTTGGGAATGATTAGAATAAAAGCCCACTGTGAAAAGTGGCTCCCGGTAGATAAATGGACCACGCAGAACCACGCTGTAAGTAGCTTTACCGCGGGCAAGGCGATGGGGCTTTTAGCGGAGCGTTATTTGTAGGTTTCTAAACGTGATTATTCTGGAAAGACGTGCGGGGGGTGGGGGGTGGGCGGCAACATCACAGCCATTTGCAATGTTAACTAGTATTTCTCAGACGTGAAACCGTCAGTAAAAATGGCTACTGTCGACTGGTCAAGGTCAAATGACAATAACCTCTCACAAACAACGTCACTGACGAAACGAAAAGTAGTGGACGCTACGTGAACGGCTGACCGTTCCCAAAATCATATCCAGCTGCTTGAGTAACTGCCCTTTGGCGTATCTTATTACCTGGATGTGTAAACTTCATTTACTCATGTACATATAGGAAGTTATATGTCCTAAGGATATAAACCACAGCAGGAAATCATTAGCCCATCTTTACCAGGCTTTCTGTCTAGCTCTCCTGCCATCCGGCAGAGTACGAAGATGTCATACCTCAAATTGGATCAAATCTGTCATAAAACTAACCTTGCAGACAAAGTTTGAATTATGTTAAAAACAAGTCTTTCATGCACCGTTATATCTGTACATTATCGAATGATAAGTGGTACAAATATGCATTGACATATAACAATAACATAATATAAAGCAAATGAAACAGTATCATCTATATGTAACGCTATCGTTGTGCCTTACATTTGACTCTTTAATACGTCGTTGCCATGGTGTTTTATCTTACACGAGCCCCCTCCTACCCCACACACAAGTCAGTGAGCATACACTTTTTGCGGTGGATCGTATATAACCGTTATACGATTTGTGTAACCATATGTGACGTCAATGTTACGCAGAGTCTTTAGCCATTGTCAAGGTCAGCCAGAGCATTCCTTTATAGCTAACTGAGCCCCCTCTCACAAGTCAATATAACGTTACAATTACCATAGTGGATTCAGTATGTAAGTTCTGTTGTTCTGCTTTACACTTGAGTCTTTTATCATTTCCAAGGTCATTCGGACCTTGTTCCTCCAACATGTGCACCCCTCGGGCCCCCACCCCCACTCCCCATATACAGTGGATAAACTATAAGCTCTGTGACCGTTTTATTCTGCAAGAGCTGACCAAGGTTGCCGTTACGCTGAGCTAAGTTTTTCAACATCCGTCAAGGTCAATCGAACTATGTGCCCCCCTCCCACCCCGTACAAATCAATGGCATGATCTGGATTACGACAGTGGATTAACTATAAGCTCTATTAAACCGCTTTGCCCATCCTAGTTAGATCTTTTTGGACACATGCCGCCGATCTGGATTAGAGTGTAGAAGTTGTTGCGATGTTTTATTTATAGCTGGACGTGAGTGGCTGAGTTGAAAGCTCGTTGGAGCTATGCGGTTCAGGTTAGTTTAGCGGGTTGAGCCTTCTGCATTGATTATCAGTCAGTCGGTGTTGTTAGCGTCGTGCTATCTACGCGGAGGATCTTAGGAGAGGGACAGTATAATCAGAAATTTGTCAGAGAGCAGTAGTTTTGATGTAACGTTACATTTTGTGTGGAATACATTTGTAGTTTTTATGTAACGTTACTTTCAATATGGTTATTGATTGCTACTCTGTCAATGTCCATTTCCATTTTGTATTGTCTTTATCTCTGTCAATAGGGCAAGCTCTTTGCAATACATGTAGTGCGGACTAGTTGGGCCGCCCTGGCTGTGTATACTGATCAGCATATAGTAACCAATAAATAAATAAAGGATTGCAGTAGGATCCAAAGGTAAAACAAGGAATGAGGGCAACAATATACATCAGGTGGGGAAAATGATCAGATTAAAAATTCGGATATCTGACCCGACCGGCTCTGCAGACCTGTCCCGCGTTGTCCCACATTTCACACATGCGTGTACAGGTGTGTGGTGGCTGTATACATGAATTTTCTTACGTGTACGTGTTGGCAATCGGTCTGGGTATACAGCGTCTTCACCGACTTCACTCGCTTTCCGTCTCAGCGAAGCAGGCATGCGCTGGCCATGGCCGCTATGTTGGTGTCCCTGATTTGCATTTCATTGGGCTAACTCAGGCGTACACAGCATTTTGAATTTTATCGGTAAACTTTTCTCTTTCTTCTGATATTCTCTTCACTTTGCGATCTATACAAGCTTAATAGAGGCTATTAAAGAGGGTCAGAAGATCTCCGAGAATACCTGGAGTGTACAAAAGGCCTCCTAATTGGTGTTCACATGCACGTATCAAACAGTATTTGTTCCTCTCTTGACCTAGGTATGAAATACGGATTATACAACATGTAACGTTACATTTGTTATGTTTCGGTTCAGAGACTTTGCTTACACTTATGAAAGAAGCAGACTCTGTTATTGGCCCGTGGATTTTGATCTACCCGTGCCTTAGGAAAGCTTAGTTCAAGCAACAACAAATGAAGAGGAAAGAAACAACAAAGAAACACGTACCTGGCTCTGTATCGGCCAGACATACAGCTTTGAACTCTAACGCAATTATCTTTACAGTGGCGGGCATACTAAATATCGTGCCGATCGAGTGCCTCAATATTTTCTGCACGATGTGTCTAGTTTTAAACTTAATTTGGTAGGTTGATATCAACTCCTATTGTCTACATATGCCGGTTAACGTTTATAAGGAGCGTATGACTTCACTGCAATCATTTGTCGTTTTTGTTTGTTTCTGATTGATTGATTAATTTATTTATTGGTTGTTCCTTTTGTTAGTGGGTGGGTTAGTTGGTTAATATGTTGATTTGTTAGTTGGTTGGCTTTCTGTATGGCTGGCTAGCTGGTTGAAACCTTTGCAATTGCGCAAAAAATGGGGAAAAAGCACATGTATATACATTTTGTTGCTGCGATAAATTTGATCATCTTTCTCAATTCCACTGCATATTCGCTGAAAACGTTTATCAAGGCATAATAAGATCTATCGCCCTTTGTACTTCTCCAGCACTCCTACGCCTCTGAAACTGCACATACAAAATATCAAAACCACTCCTTGAAGATTAAAGTATGCTGGAATGACCCCGGGCGGGCTTCACCAGACCAATTGACATTTTCTTTGATCCTTAATATTCATGTTTGTTCCTTGTAAACATCTGTGTTGAGATCTGTGTCTTGTGGACCAACTACTGAATTGGGTGGGCGTAAAAAGAACGGGACTGGATAAAAAGAAAAGAATGAAACCCGCTAGAGACTGCAGGTTGGTGTTGCATTGGTCGTTTCGGTTGGGGACGGTAAGCCAGAGTTGTCTGAGCGCGTAAAATAGCCTACCTTGGCACATTTATTTCTTCTAGAAAAGTAAGGGGAACCACGTGTATGTAGGTAGGTAGTTCTATAGCTATTTTGAGTCTATAAGGCATAGGTGGAGTCCGGGTAGCTATAGGTTGTTATCCACTACTAGTACGGTCGCATTTCCAATCAGGGCCCGGGCCGGGATGTTTGCGGAAACGAAATTTCAAAGTTTTTATCAAGGAATAATTGTCCTACTTTCTATGTCTTTTGTTGCCTTTAAGATCATACGTTTCGTTTCCCAAACCTACACCGGGTCCCTTTGACCGTAGCATACCGCAGGCAGGTAACTACTCGATCCATTGATATGGAAAGTGCGTGTCTGAGTAAAAACCCTCTCTCTTTCTATATATAAAGTCCGAGCCATCCGAGACGGTCACGTCTTGAGTGGAACGCCCTATGACAGAGTACGGCGGGACGTTATAGATCAACTCTACACGCAGCCGTCTCTAGTAACTAATGCCGCGCCACCGATCACGTACCATCTCAACGATTGAGTCGCGCAGGCCTTCATCCTATCTGATCCAGCCTGGCGGCTATTATAGACAGCGGGGAGGTCCTCTGTATACTTGTGTGGTTACACGGCGGTCGGTTGCTAGGGTATTCTTTCCCGTTGCTATGCGAGTTCGACAGAGTATCGGGTTACAAGAGGCCTACTATTTGCTAACCGTAAAATATTTCAAAATAAACAAGATGTTATGACAAGGAAAATGTATTCAAAATAAGATTAAATTCGCAATTTTAGATAGTTTGAATCTTCCCGTTTGAATTGAGATAGTTGTTTTGTTTCGGTTTTGCTTCCAAAGACGATTATTTTCTGTTTCAAGGAAGGCCTTCAATTTGACCATACTCTTGATAAGATGGGCCGCAAGTGCCATGGCAAATTCTCGATTTTTATATTTTTCGTCATCTCAGAGGCAAATAAAACTTTCTGTTTTTGGGATTTTTTAATTTTTAATTTTAAGCAAAGTTACAGTAAAAAATATGAGTAAAAATGGCATTTTTCGCACTTAATTACCAATAATTCAAAATCTAAGGCATTTTTAAAAATCCCAAAAACAGAAATCTCGGGAAAACCGTTGCGGTCATTTTGAGCCGTCAATGAGTTATGTTGGACTCTTCTTGGTGGAGATCTTAAACGATATTTACACGCATGTCATGCCGCACGGAGAGCGGGAGGGTGTAATTGATACAGGTGTAAACAACACTTATGATATTCAAGGTCACCAACAAAAACGCCAGTAGCTTCGTTACATATTACAGGTCCCAAACAAAGTGAAAGCATAGATGTACTGTCCAGAAAATTGTGTATATTGGTTAAAAACTATATTTTTCGCCTGATTCAAGTTAGTTGGGGGGAAAATGCCAGAAAGCACGGTTTAACCTGCAATGACCGCAGATGACCTAAATAGAACACGGGTTCGGTTCGAATTACGTCAGATGGAACATCATGGAAGTGGGTTCGAATTCGGCTAGACATGGGAGATTTTGAGCCCGTATTTTACCACCGTGTTAGCTGGGGCTGTAACTGGGGACCGTTCGTTTGACACATAAGAAGAAGAAGAAGAACTTTATTGTGCGACAATTGTAACAGGTACAATGTATGGCATTCTGTGTATACATGGGAATTGAAATCGGTATGTACTATTTCTAGAATCTAACAACTAATCTAATCATATGCATTGGATGTTTTAGATACTAGTATTGCACATTTGGCTGTTGCAGCTAGGACTAGGTAACATAAGAAGGGATTACGCAAAATAGCAATTACTCAAGCAACTGGATATGATTTTGGAAACGGTCAGACGTCTCAGATAACACCCGTTATCTTTCGTTAGTGATATTTTCTGTTCATCCTTACCAAAACTGCATATGCCATGATTATGGAATTCTTGGCGTTTTGGCACTTAAGAAGTATGGTGCTTCATCATTCATCTAAAGGCGTCCTCATTTGCATAATCTGTATGTGACAATATCCCATTACATATGCCATAAACGACTGAATTCGTGTCATTAAACGCTTCGGAATTGTGTCATTACACCTCATTAATCAAATGATAATCTCCTTATTTGTGCAATTATTTCTTATCTAAATTACATGTCATAATCGTCACAATCTTGGCGCGGAACCCTGATCAATTTTGACATTTTGTAGATAAATCGTGCGACTTTCTAATCTGCATAATCTATATGTGACAATGTTTATTCTGAATTCCGTCTTTCAGGACAACCAAACTCCGGTAGCCTTGGGTGCAGATATAAGTCATGCTCACGGTGGTACCGCTACTTCTGTATTTTCGAATACAGGAATAAAAGGCTTGTTTGCTTTGGAAATATGTTTTGTCGCTTCGATTCGTGTTGCAATTCAACATTAAACGGCATCACCTAGCTCCATAAAATGTCATGGAGGTTAAATTTTACTACCGTTTATGTTTCTCCCTGTCTAGCTGTCTTTAACAACACAACTCAAGAACGGCTGGATGGATTGGTTTCATACTTGGTATGTTGAGGGGGGGGGGGGGGGGGCGGCGACGAACACTGGTAATGATTTGATTTTTGGGCCCCCTAGCGACTTCCCTAATACTGCAGCAGAACTTTCGGTGGTGATATTTCGTTGTCTCTTTTGAAATCAATGATTTTTGACCAATGTTTGTTTTTCTGTCGCGCCCTTTTGAATTAGATTTTGGATCTGCAAAGGAAGTTTCTCCATAAAATGTAGTTGTTGTGGGCTTGTATATAGTTTGCCCTGCTTTCCTGGCAAAGATCATTGCTCAAATCTGGTTGACCCCCTTCCTCGCAAATTTGCCGACATGCGCACAAAATGAGATTATCCATTGTGGCGATAAGAGGATTTCCCTGTGTAAGTATCAGAATCCGCGAGGATCGGTAAGTCACCGACCCTAGCTTTCCATCTGGTGCCTATGTCTTTAGTACATCCGAAAATAGTTTCATCAGGTTGGTAGAATATAGGATAAGGGAGAAATTCTTTGTACACAACCAGTGGGTACTTACATAGCTTACGTTTCGATGTCTCTTTCTTTCGAAACGTAAGCTATGTAAGTACCCACTGGTTGTGTACAAAGAATTTCTCCCTTATCCTGTCTTTAGTACAGCATGAAAATTTGGTATCCGGGGTGCGGGTGTGGGGTAAAGGATGCGTGTGTGTGCGCGCGTGTGTGTATGTGTGTGTGTGTGTGTGTGTGCGTGTGTGTGCCTGTGTGTGTATGTGAGTACGTGCGTGTGCGTGTGTTTGTGTGTGTTTATTTGTCTTATCGGTAGAGCTTCGAATTCAGGTAAATAACGTCCAATCTAACAACTCTGCATGGATAGAGACAGTATGCTTGCGTAAGCAGGAAGCAGAAGCATGGGCTTGAAAAATGGTACCTGGGCTACATGACAGGCTTTTCAATATTATTACCTCCATGAAATGTCATGGAGGTTATATTTTACCCTGCGTTTGTGTGTCTGTGTGTGTGTGTGTAAACAAGATAACTCAAGAAAGGTTGGGTGGATTGGTTTCATACTTGGTGTGTTGGTAGTGTGTGATGAAAGCTGGAAATGATTAGATTTTGGGCCCCCTAGCAACTCCCCTTGGTACTGCAGCGCAACTTCCGGTTTTGCTATCTCGGTGGTCTGAACATGCTATGGTCACGAATTTTGCGTGTTAGACAGCTCTTGTGCTCAGGAAGAAGTGACATAAGTTTGGGCCCCCTAGCAGCTAGTTCTGGGATAGCAGGGGCATTTTTGTCAAAAACTTCTGAAGAGGATAACTCAAGAAGGGGACAACGGATTTTCATGATTTTTGGTATATAGGTACCTTAGACAATGTTGTACAGGATAAAATACAGATTATGCAAAATAGGAGTAAATCAGCATAATTAATGAGGATATTCTATCCTATCAGTTTTTTCAATGTATCTCTTGTTCCAGACATGCTATGGTCTTCACATTTAGGTGATGGATAGCTTTCAGTGTCGTGACAAAGTGGGGCAGGTTTCAGCCCCCTAACATTTAATTTTGGAACTGCAGGGGCGTTTTTGTCAAAACATTCCAAAGAGGATAACTGCAGAAAGGATTGAGGGATTGGCATCATATTAGGCATGCAGGTACCTTGGCAAAGATGTTCATAATGATATGCACGTTATGCAAATGAGCACTTAATTTGCATAACTAATGAGGAAATTGTAAATTTCGATTGTTTTCAATAACTGGGCTTCAATAAATGTAACACATGTTAATTATGATGGGTGGATTATAAACAGATACCAAATATGGTAATGAGGAACTTATTTGCATAATTTATGTAAAAATTGCTAAACCGCTTTATTATTTATGATGGGAATTTTATTACTGTGACATGTGTACGTTAGTCAATGGTGAACAATGCCATGCATAAATTATGTTAATGTGTCGGTCAATTGCATGATATTTACAAAAGCTCTAAATGTTCATGGTGGTATGAGGTCGCCGAACTCTAGTCTGAGTATGCGTTTTTTCTGTAGATGAATTATGTCCCGTATTGCGATTGCCATTGTTATGAAGTCATCCTGTTTCTTCGACGTTGGTGGTTAAGATTGGATCTATAGGGACACAGTGACAATCAGAAATGTAAAAGTAGTGTTAGATAATCAGGAAAAAAAGAAGTATTGAGAACGCGCCTGAGAGAAGTAGTGATTTGTCTGCTGTCAACGACCTTCGTCATAATTTTTTGATTACCAAAATTAGCCTAAGTACCAACCTTTCAAGTTTCACTTGCTCAATCTTTTCGCTTGCTGTCTATGGATGTATGGCAAGCGAAAAAGATTGAGCGAGCGGTTACAACAGAGGATGGTACCCACTACCCAGGCTACGCCAAAATGTCACCGAATTCCCAAATCGTCGAGAATGATAAAAAAAACTTTCACATGAGAAAACCCACGCAGTTGCATTAAAGAGGGTTCAATAACCTTCGGTAATCCCGTTCGTCCCTAAAAATCGCGCAGTGACCGAGAGAACACCGGTTGTATAGCTGCCGAAAATGTCATTTTAATGCGTTATGCAAACTGTTTTCCCCGCTATGTGACGGCCCCTTACACAGATGCTATATATAAGCACTTCCCTAATAAGCTTACAGTGTTAACGATGACGTGAGGATATTCCTAAGTAGGTCTTTTAGCAGATTTGACATCATGGCTGAAGTCCATACCGGTGACATATGCGTCATTAGCGGTGTTTCGATTCTGAATTTTTATCTACATGAAAATGGAGGTATTGTTTCTGGCACACACACACACACGCACACACACACACACACGCACACATACACACGCACACTCTCTCTCTCTCACCCACACCCTTACATATCACACAGTGACACACACAAACACGCGCCCACACACACTCACACACAAACACACACACAAACACACACACACACATGCACACATACTTTTCAATGTCAAGGCAGTCATGAGAAGGGCTACATAAAACCGTTTTATTCATGCGACAGTTTTATGATGCTTGCTAGAATTTATGTCTGTTGACATTACTTGCCCTTTCTACTATATACACTCATGTAGATATATTGCTTGTGGGGCTTTTTGATGCCCTTGAATGCAGCTAGCCTCAGTATATTTGCAGATAGTTCATATTTTAACTTAATATGGGCATTTTATATCAGCATCATAAATCAGTGACAGAACTTGAAAAGTTTGTAATTCCGCCAATCTAGACCGTAAATTACCTTTAGAACGTGTAAACTAGTACCTTTATTAGTAGGCTATATGACCGGCTGTTTAATATTACCTGTGCGTTTTACATGTCGCTATCATTGATTATGTACACACGCACACACATCCACACTCACACACACACACACACACACACACACACACACACACACACACACACACACACACACACACACACACACACACCTATCTAAATTAACGATAAATTTGACTAGCTAGATTTAGATGCAGCTGTTCTCTCATTGGTCTAATTGCTACCAGCGATAAATAGTCAGGCTCGGTCTATATGTAACTGCTGACGTTACTTACCTTTATTATGTGTACACAGTTGCAGACATATTGCTTGCATTGCTTTTATGTCGTTGAATACAACTAGTACTAGCTTACGAATATCCGATGGTAGCAGATCTCGTGATAGGGGCATCTTATATCTTGTCATTCTTGATCATAAATTGCTTTTGGAATCACAATTCAAGCATTCAGTTTTACATATCATTGGCTTAAGACTGCCACAATGATTTTCTTCTTTTAGAATTGCGATCGATCAAAGCAAGTTCGCTGAACTCTTGGTTGGTGGTGGTTGTTTTTCTTCCACTGCGCCTGCGTTATGTAATTAATTAGCATAACTTGGAAGTATTTCAACAATGAATAAACAATAGTTGCTTTTATGGCAAACATGTCTTGTGGTAAACATCTTTTGTGGCAAAATATGTCTACTGAAAGGAATATGGCAATATACCCTAAATTTTAAGTCCTTTGCTTTTTTTCGAGTCTAGATCTATCTTACTTATCTTTGGTGGTGAACAAAATCAAACGCCTGCAATTACAGTATTACAAACAACAAGCAAGAAAGACGTTGGATTGGTCCATAATAACCTTTCAATATCAATGATCAATCAATATGAACGTTTCCAATGCAAGAATGGACTCTTCCAAAGACACCCCCATGTAAAATGGATCCGTCCAAAATTAGTGCTGTACCAGCAAACAATAAAGAAGAAACAAGCGCACAAACGCGCATAAAAAATGACTAGTAGTAGAATACCGATTCATCTCCAGGCAGATTTACCAGTGCCATAAGATAGTATCAAAGCTGGCTAAAGAGTACAGCTGACCAAAGAGAGTCATGGGAGCCAAACACACTCCAAGGGCTTTTAGGCCGGCTTCACTCCTCTGGCAGCTTTTGATGCTATCTTATGTTACCGTAGGATCTGCTTGGAGATCAGCAAACGATATAGGAAGAACGCGCACGTTACATCTGCTTGACAAATGAGTTATAATGAAAACCTATAACTAAAGTGATGGCGACGATAAATAACGCTATTACCGTTTATTGAATAACGGTCCCTTTGTTTGAGTCGTCGGATGTTATTGGAAGGAAAGCAATAAATGTCGTTTTGACACCCGCATTATTTTGACACGATCCCCACTTTTTTTCGCAGACACCTAGCAGATGTAGCATGTTAGGATTCGATGCTGTGAAAATGTGCTCTCAGAGGAGTCTGCAAGGGAGGCTATGACTTAAAAAAAGACATCGAAGACGCAAAAGAAAGAAAAATTCAATCATTTCATTTCATTCAACTACTGGCCTTTAATTTGTTAAAAAAAAGTAATGTAATTTTATTTGGCAAAAAAAAGCTTTGTTTTGTATTTCTTATGGAAACAAAGCAATTTTTGTCCCTTTTCTTTAAAACTATGTTGAATTGGTTTATAATATAAAGTTAAATCGCAGATATTTCATCGTAATGTAAAATATACAATAAATTTATAAAGCACGTTACATTTTCTTACCTTTCAGTTCATATAATCATTCTAAATAGACCCTATCCTATTGTATCGCTTCATCATTTCTGGATTTAGATCTATTTATGACGGAAGTCGTGGGAAAAGTGTCGCCTTGTCATATAGGTGAGAAAAAGAAGGGTGCAAACAACATTAGATAGGCAGCCTCACTGCATTATACAGAGTGACAGAATGGTATAGTCCACCTATCTTTGGGAATGGGGAGCTGTCCACCTTTTGTTTCTTGTAAAATGATTGAAAATTGATAATATATCCTATTAAATGTCTTTAATACTGTGCAATTATCATTACTATATTTTTATTTTATAACTAAATTGTCATATACCCGTTTACTTAATTTAGACGCATTTGTGTTGACGAATTATTGGCCATCGTACCCCCGGAAACGAATGGGCTACTCCGTGACGTACTGCGCAGTAGAGAGTGTGGGTTCTGCGGGGATAATGGTTTTGGATGGGTTTAGATTAAAAATCCAGAGTAAAAAGGGGGACAGCACACTGCCTGCCTCGCGCAGGGCCCCTACTGGTCGTTCTGCGAGCTATCAGCCTTTGTTACGGGTGGCGTTTTATCCTCAATACACGGGGATCTGATCAAACATGGCGTCCGGCGCGAGCTAGAGGTGAATCTATCTTTTGTAGAAGCGCATGACTTTCACCCCTTCCCTTTCTGTGCCATTGTTTTGCCCCATATGATTCGCTGTGCGACCTCTATTGTGTGTGAGGGGAAAACACTGCTTGCATGCAGGCGGTAGCCTGGCCCGTGTGACACGGCATGATCATTGGGCAACCCCTACAACATGACCCAGCGATCTCTGTGTGCAAGACGTGCATATTCTAAACAGCCCCAACAAAAATGGAGGCTGGCCGAGCAGAGCTCGTGTGTTAGCAAGCCCCGTGCATCCTGTCTTCTCTAGCTAACCTCACTGACTAACGATCGGCTTGTTTTTCACCGTCTGCAGGATTTCGTGAGCTGCGTGGGAGAGGATAAAGGCACCGGCATGGAGAGGGGAACGCTCGGCGGCTGCACATTTCCGTGAGAAAACAACAACACCGCGCGCTGTGCAGACGATAATCAGCTGAGCTGAGGGAAGTTGTCAGACGACGGGATTTTTTTCTGACACAAGATGGCGGCGGACCAGGACACACCACAGCAGGACCTGTGTATGATCCTGGTGAAGACTGTAACGCTCGGCGTGGTGATCGTGGCTAGCTTGCTGGGCAACTCGCTAGTTTTATACGTGCTGTACAAAGAGCAGGGCCTCCGCAAGCCGCCATTTTTCCTGCTGGCGAACGTATCTGTGGCCGACCTAGTCAAAACAGTTTTCTGTCTGCCTTTTGTCATCATCGCGGTGGTGAACGATTCGGGTTGGGATTACGGGCGCCCTTTGTGCCAAGTGGTGGCGTTTTTCAACACCATGCTCCTGTTCGGCGTGATCTTCACGCATTTTACGGTCAGCATCACCAGATACATCGTGGTGACACACAGCAAGTTCCACAGGAAGAAGCTGACGGGCTCCGTCTGTGCGGTGCTCATTTGTGTCATCTGGACAGTCGCCATCATCATGGCTTTCCCTCCCGTGTTCGGTCTGGGCACTTACGAATTCATTCGCGAAGAGGAGCAGTGCAATTTCCGCCACAAACACTACCTGACCAACGACACCTTAGGATTTCTCCTGATCCTCTCGATCGTGCTGTTCGCGACCCATCTAATCTATTTGAGACTCTTCGTATTCATGCGCATGCATCGGAAGATGAACCCTGTTGTCTTTGTACCCGCGCTGTCACACAACTGGACTTTTTTCGGGCCGGGGGCCACGGGGCAGGCAGCGGCGAACTGGATGCAGGGGTTCGGGAGAGGACCGGCTCCCCCCGTACTGGGCGGCGGGAGACAACCACAGCAGCCCCGAAACAACAACAACAGCAGCTCGTCGAGCATGCGGAACAACAAGCTACCATGGAGAACGCTCCAGACAGAAAAGAAGACAAGCCGACTGCACTATGTCATCATTTTTATGTTCCTGGTCCTCTGGACACCGTACCTGGTGCAGTCATACTGGCACATGTTGGCGAAAGAACGGACAATTCCCAGTGCGTTCATGACTATTTCGGCATGGATGACATATGTACAGGTCTGTGTCAACCCTTTCTTGTGCGTTCTATTTAGCCGAGAATTCCGCAAGGCCGCTCAAAAAAACTTGTAGCACCTGCACATAAATATTGTTGTAATAATGATGATGACAAATTTGCGGCGAGAGCCAAATTATGATGAATATTAATATTTCTGAAGTCCGTTATTTATTATACTATTCCAGCTTCTATCAATGCAAGAGTTTTGTATTAGAATTCTATTTGTGTATACTAAAGGCCTGGGACAAAGCTGTAACAAACAAGAGATTTTTTTGTACGAAGAATATGCCATTTACTGTGCAACAAAAGACTGACACGTTCCAATGGGCTCTACTAAAGAGCCACGCACACGATATAGATACACAAAACCTTATTCAGAGCAAGGGAACCGTGAAAAAGAGATATTATTCCAAGCCTACAATTCAAGGCACGAAAAGTAAACGATTAGTTTATGCTAGATGTACATTTATCAAGCAAATAGATTTTGTTTGTAAGTTCGTATCATTTATTCAAGAGTCGTAGAGTGAGAAGAATTCATTCCGTTGAGCGTATATTGTTGTACTTACGAGGTATTGAAATCACGTGGCTTAAAGTCTATAAAGTATGAAGAATTGAAGGATTTTACAATTGCGACAC
Organism: Branchiostoma floridae x Branchiostoma belcheri; assembly: GCA_019207045.1. Lineage (NCBI taxonomy): Eukaryota > Metazoa > Chordata > Leptocardii > Amphioxiformes > Branchiostomatidae > Branchiostoma > Branchiostoma floridae x Branchiostoma belcheri. Next base: position 12,766,816 of record CM033027.1, read on the forward strand.
TAATACTTAATTTTGTCACGAATCTTTCTGAAGATGAGAACATTTCCGTTTCAAGTGCAATTATATAGACACGCCATATTTCACACAGGGTTTTCGTGTCGTGTTTGTTCTAAGCTGTAATTCTATAGCTCTAATGTTTATATAATTTGTACGAGTCAGTCAGACCTGTGCTATTGGGAAGTGGAAAATGGGTCAGACATTCACAAGGAGATCTTTTACTTAATAGTTAATTGGTTTTTCAACTCTAGAGGCAGGTGTTCTTTTTCTAAAAGATCACCGTTTCATGAATACTAAGTTAATCAAGGTTTGTGAAAAAAAGTAATCACAGATAAGAAAAGAAATTAACCTTTTATAATACAGTATCTGATGCACAATGTGACAAATCCTCATTTCAACTATATTTCAGTTTTGTTGTGCATAGGAATAAATGTTTAAACATAGCTAAAATGGACACATACAAAGATATGTGTTACTGCTATAAATTCAAGCAGATGTTACAACCAGACCCTGTCGTGTTTTTCAAAACAATGCGAAGCCTTACATCTTCTTAGAGATCACAAAGAGGTTACAAGCAATCCGATTGAAATGACAACTTGAAAATATATCTTCTTTCTGTTGTTGTTGAAAAAATGGTATTAGCTAAACATTGACTGATAGAAGCCAAGTACATGGATTTCTATACCAATCCTAACCTTTGTTGTGCGAAGAAGGACCACATGCGCCCCCCTCCCACCTACCTATTGTGCTCCACTTCCGGCATTTACGGATTACAATTGGACCTAATTGGTTTTGGGAGCCGCTAATATCGACAGAGGGTCGTGAATTATTGACTTATTTAGTGTGAAAACAGGCCCGTGTAAACAATGGCAGCAGAAACAACAAACATTATACAGCTCCCCTTGCATAGACCAAGGGCATTATTATGTAGACGCAATTTTTGCCAATCATTCATTGTCATCTTTGCCCAACCTGTTTATTGATGATATGCCAAACTAAAAATAGATTGTAAGATAGTTTATGATAATAAATATCACGTGCAAGATGGGTTTGAATTTCAGAAATTGACCTGAAAGAAAATTGATTCATTTTTCGACCATGTCAGTCTTGTGATTTGATTCGGATGTGACCGTTGTTTGACGAAGCCGTGTTATATTTGCCTAACGTAAACAGAAACAGACATCTCTTTACACGGTGTGAAAACAGGGTGCACTCCAAATGGTACAAAATCTCAAGGGTTCTGCAAATTTGCTACTAGTAGCCGAGGAGAAGTTAGGCTCATATACAATTTAACATCATAGTCTCTTGTTTGTCTATTTGAAATTTTAGGGAGTGTAAAAAAAAACGTGTAACTCATCCTTATGTTGGGACTTTTCTCGATAATTAACAGCTAAATTTATTTTGGCTAGGTGAAGCCACCGTGTCAAAACCAAGGGAAAATGTACATGTTGTGTATGAGCCTGCAAGTGATACTGTCATTCATTAAAGGGGGTTTATTTTCGCGGTCACCTCTGCACGAATGTCTGTCCTATGCATTGATATTGTAGTATTTTTGTACTGTAGAATTATATCAACTGCAAACCCAAAGAGAACAAAAAAAAAGTAAACCGCTGGCCCTTCCGCGACTGTAAATGAATTTGCATTACATGCATTACTCGTATGCATCATTAGGAAAAAATAACGCGAGCAAGCCAGCCGTGCAGGTAAGGGGACACGTAGCGAAACGTAATCGTTTGTACGGTGTAATTTGATTGCGTCGAATTAAATCTAAAATAGCTCCAGACCACTGAAATATTAATGAGATCGGAGATTGCGGACATGGCCGCGTGAAATTAGCCTGGGTACCATCCGTATTCTACCGGGGCTCCTTACACTCGCTAGTCGCTACCCTAAAAAAGCGAAAGTAGGGAGCCCCGGTAGAATACGGTTGGTACCCAGGCTAGCGTGAAAACACTGAAATGGTTTGGTGGTATTGATAATTCGAAGCAGATGTAAAAACGAGAATGAAGATAAAGTAAAAATGAAAATATCGGAAAATGCAACGTTTGCTGCTCACTACATAGTATGTTTAACGCAAATGAACCTCTACAACTAGCTATAGGTAAGATTCGCTGATCACTTCCGGACGTCAAAGTTTAAGTGACATGTACACCCATCACTCTTCTTCAGCGTCAGTAGATTTCTTCAGCGTACAAATGCTAAACTTTCTCCCAACACAAAAGTACACACGGATCAAATTTTCAACGTCTACTGTCGCCTTCTTCAGGATCATACTATCATTCTCGAATTATCATGGAATAATGGAAGCTCATCTGTGTTGGTACTAATCATAGTAAAATGCTAAACTTTCTTCAGCGACAATACTGGATGTAGAACATATGTGTGGGGAAAAATGAAGGCGGAAAATGTTGCTTTTTTTTCTTCAAAATTTAATCGCTTCATCTGTTGGGAGGTTAGCCTCGTGCACAAATGAACAGAGGCAGACAATACCCCAAGGCGACTGAACCCCGAACTCCCAATGGGAAATGAAGTGCGTATGTCCGGAGGCCACTTACGGGAAGAACGCGGCTCGAGTTACGTATACAATCGCTCGTTTGTTTTCTTTGTCTTAGAATTTGTTCCTACCTGCTTTGGTTTTGTAAATGCCCTGTCCATGATAAGGCCTAGGAAAAAATTGCGTTTCCTGTTTCAGTCCCGAACGGGCCGAAGAAAATAGGATCGATAGGTAAGAACAAGTAGTTTACCCTTTTTTTAACCTCCTTGGTAAGAATTAACTTCTTTTTTTGTAAACATCAGATCAGTGGATAACGTTAATTTCTCTTTCGTCAGATAGGACAAGCAGCTTTTTGTATTACAATAGGAAGCAGTGCCCACGCAAATAAAAGTCTAGGGTCGGCAGTTTTTTAGGGAAATTTATTCTAGGGTAGGTAGGGAAAAAGGAAACACAACATTTTTTTCCTAGACATAATTATCGCTTTGTCCCAACTCCAATTGGAATTCCAAACACAACAGGAAATTAACAGGAAGACAAAGGAATTGGCTGCCGGCTAATTTCGGAGAACAAATTATGAGGAAAAGGAAATACGTAGTTTCTTGCCTCGGGGATAGTTGACGACCGGTGCAATTTTTCATACTTTTCCTGCTGATTCCAAGACTCAAGACGTTAACGACAAATTCCTTGAATCGTAGACGGTTTTCTTTCAAGGAAGGCGGAAAAATTTTTGCTTTCCCAATTATAATTTTCTTACTACTATTATTTTCTCCCTTTCAGGAATGATCTTAAACTTTATCATTTTTGCTTTGTTCGATAAATTTTACGTTAAAACTGATGATCGAATTAGTTGATATGATGTCATAATTCATCTGTCTTTATAATTATATTGACCGGGCATCCTCTTTTCTTTCAGCGGCGCCAAAAATCGATGAAATCAGGTTGACCTGTAGTAGCTTTACTGTGAACAGGTGGATTAATTATCTGCAATTTGTGAGGCAAATTGTCTGAACGCGAATGTGGAACACTGAAATATACACCGCTTCACGGACTGCCTCGTGTTGTATTCAATATCTGTTCTGCGGGTACCCGTTTTTGGGAGCAACCCCTTGTCAATATTTCATTTGCAGGGACAACTCGTTGTCAAAATTCCGTTTTCAGGGACAATCGGGCCGTTGCCAATACATGTACAAGTATTCCATTTTCGGGGACGACCCGTTTTCAACGTTCCGTTTTGATGGACAAACCGTTATCAATGTTCCGTTTTCGGGGACAAACCCAAGGTTATCAATTCCCATTTTCAGCGACAAACCGTTGTTAACATTCCGTTTTCCGGGACAAGCCGTTGTCAATATTCCGCTTTCGGGGACAAACCCTGGTCAATATTCCGTTTCAGGGGACAAAACGTTGTCAATGTTCCATTTTCAGAGACAACCGTTGTCATTATTCCGTTTTCGGGGACAAACCGTTGTCAACGTTTCATTTTCGGGGACAAACCGTTGTCAATATTCCGTTTTCGGGGACAAACATTTCAAGGGGGAAACCGTTGTCAACGTTCGGTTTTGAGGGACAGACCGTTATGAATGTTCCGTTCTCAGGGACAAACCATTATCAGTATTAACGTGGTGCGTTTTAGCCAGAAATAAAAGGAAGTGCGGTTATTTCTTTTCTTCTTCTTGCCTGCCTCCCTCCTATTTTACCCCACCTCGTAACCTCTGATTGGAGGATAGCTTGTTGACTCAGGAAAATTCTTCAGAGTCAACGTTTACAGAATATGATCAACCCAATCAATATTCCTCACCACTAGTAGAGGGAGGCAGACGAAAACTGAAATCCCGACCGAATCATCTGCCTGGAGAAGAGGAAATCCCCTACATGACCTATTAACCTGAACCACTGGCCATGACGGCCTGTCATCCATGGCCTAATTCTGCCAGCAGGATAGCGTGGTCCGTACACCGTTTATCGGCGTGTTGTAGGCTTGTAGGCTGGCTACTACACGCAGATAATGGTGTACAAATTCGCCTAGAATGCCAGAAATGGCAGTCTTGTTTACAGGTCTTGTTTTAAGCTATGCGATAATGTTGTAGTCTCCAACAGGATCCTTTGGTGGCGGCAAGGAAAGTGAAATTGGCGAATAATTTGGCGAATAATTGACCGATCATGTCGAGTACTCATTACGCATGTTCATGTGGCAGGGGTCTGGGTAAAATGTCAAAAGTGAAGGCCCCATGAACGTAAACATTCCAACATTTTGCGGGGGTCTGTTGACGAAAAGGGCTAAAAATACTCAAATTGTTGATAATGGACGACAGTTCCACTCTGTGGCTTCTACCAGGATCGGCGGTGTTCTAATTGTAGAAAATGGACATATAGTGAAGTGAGTAAACGTATTCGGATCTTTTGGCGGCTATTCCCCTAGCGGAGCCTGGTAGAGGCTACCACTCTGTACACCTATACCTTTTCAATCCAGTAAATAAACCACTGCCTTCAAAGAAGAAGTCAAACCCGACAATAGTATCCATAGTATCATGTAGTTGATTAGACACTAGTTTTATGTACTTACCTCTCTTAGTTCTTGAGACTGTGTATGCAATTAGCCCTCGGGCATGATTTTTGCAAAATAAACAATAAAAACACACAAGCAGAAAACGATGAGTTGGATCTACTAATATTAGCTAAAGTATTCCTAAGGATTGCACACGTCAGCTATCCACATGTTAAAAACTTTCTTGATATGGCCTTCGTACTGTACTGGCGTATTTGTTAATGTCAGTTATCTAAGTGGCGGTCTTACGGCACCTGGTGGGATTATGAGAGGTGACAATATTTGCCGGTTCAATCGTTTCAAATAGGTGTTGAAACAGAGTGCATATAATTCATTTTGATTAAGTGCCTTGTCAGCATTGGCCCAATTTAGAGAATATTACACGTAAGTTGATATATAGTGACAGAATTGGGTCTCCTGACAGCGTTTTTCTTAAGTTTATCAGAAACTAGGGCCTCATCCATTTGATTTCTTGAATTTGTGTAGGAAATAGATTGAATGAATGAAAGAAACAAAGAAGGAAATGGGAGAAGGAAGCACGGAATGTAGGAAAAAAATTTCAAAAAGAAAAAGAAAGAAAGGTTGGTTTAAACCTTTCAAAGATAAGTCATTAGATCATTTGATAAATGGGAAAACTGTCAAATTGAAGTAGGCCAATCCTAGAACCACTACATCAAATTGGCTTGGAAATAGGCTATAGGATTGCACAGAGGATTGCAATATAAAAGCGGCCTGGCCCAGTTCTATATATCAAGGAGGTTGAAGAAGAGGTTCTCTAATCTCCCTGGCCCTATCGTGAGTCCATCATCCTGACACCAGGGGTAGAAACCGACTTGTCGGATTTCTCAGCGGATTACCGGGGTGGGAGGTTAATCCGATCCGTCAGGCCCGCGACGGGAGGTCAGCTTCATACCCGGGGTGTAATCTCCGAGCAGATGGGCGAGGGTTCACCTGCCGGATGCCCCTGTCCTACTAAACAAACATGTAGCCTTCCTGCAAGGGTGCGGGTATCGTAGAATTCCGAAAAAGTCGGCAAATTGGCCAGGTGAGTCAGTCCACGCTATTAAAGGTTAATTTTCCCTTCCGGATCAAAATTCCTGAAAGACATGGAAAACAATCCTAAACCATGCATCTCCTGCGTTTTGAAATTTATGATAGCGTTATAGACACTTCGAATAAGCTAATCAACTAGGTTCTCAATTCTCAATTAATAAGGTCAGGTAGATAACTCGATACTCATGTATATAGACGACTGAATGATGTTTTCTACATCATTTCCTGGTCCGGGTCTATCTGTTTTATTGAGTCAGGGGTGTGAAGCGATCCGAGTAAAATGAGGTCCGTCATCCGGTCACGACTACGTGTTAACAAGTTCACAGAAGAAGCACTTCACAGAGCACTGAGTAGTTCACCCCACCCCCCGTTGAGCGTGGGAGTGGACTCGTCTGGCGTCTCCAAGCAGTTGTTAGGGGTTCATCATTTTGTAATTTTTGTGTGTGTTAAGTTCACAGTTCAAAGGGGTGAATGCCCCCCCCCCCACGAGGAGTGGACTCGCCTTCAGATGTGAGGTGGTTCGTCCTGTTTTTGGTGGCACGTCTTTTATCAGCAGGTAACACACCTGTGAACGGACGAATAAATGAAGAAAGCAACGGACGAACGAATGGATATATTAATGTACATGTACATGTACAAACGAATGTATATATTTATATTTGGTTGCCCTGTACATGTACATGTGCATGTACATGTACATGTATATGTATATGTACATGTCATGTACTGGTATTCTCGACCTTTTTTTTCTCCCTCTCTCTAATGCCTGCCAGTCTTCTTTGCAACGGTTTGGAACACTGAATAGAAGAATGGGGGACTAGCAAGGTCATGTTTACTTACTGTGACATTCCGCTTGGAGGTTGCTTTGGAATAAGATCCCTTGTTTTTACATGGAGAGAATGTTCTGTATAAACTGTTGGACTATTAGCCAAATGGCCTGGGTACCAGACTCGGTCCGATCTCACATCGTACATCGTGTCTATCAGGGCCTAACTCAGATGGGCCTACTGTAAAATTTTCTTGGGTGCGTGTTAGCTATAGCCTATACCCTAGAGCCGAGAATTTTGGCATGAAAAGCTGGCAAAGGAGTGTCGCAGGCCTAGTGGTGTTCATTGGCAACCGCAGCTCCTACGCCAGCTTTTGATACTATCTTATGTTACTAACATAAAACTTACTGTAGGACCTGCTTTACTGTAGACCTGCTTAGAGATTACTATTTCCAATACTACCGCACTACCGAAGTATTTCTACTCGTATCGCAAAGTTGCGTTCCTGAGAAAGTAAATGAATTCACGGAACTACTGTGATGACTCATGTAACAAACATTTTTACTCCGAGAACTACCCAACAACCGTGGCTTGTTTGTTCCCACACAAAGCACCAGTTCAAGGTTAACCCGTCTGGCATGCCGCATGCTGTACATATAAAACAAAGAATCAGCCTCCCGCTGTTAATCAGAGCTAAAAGCTCTCCGCGTTAGAATGATCAATTTGTAAAAGTGCACTCAGAAGCGGCTGTACCGGCGGGGGATCGTGACATTGGACTCGTAAAGCTATAGATTGGCGCGGGTTTGCAGCTGGTACCGCCGTTTTCTAATGCGTTTGATATTTGCAAGGGGTATTTTGGCTTTTTCTGGAGTTCGTTTGGGATGAAGAATTGAAGATAATCGAAGCGTTACATGCACGCACACGTACGCATACACAGACAGACACACCACGCGCGGGCGCACAAGCGCGCATAAACAATTACGCTCAGAAAAAGTCGCTTGCAAACAAACAAACAAACACACATACAGATGAACATGTACACATACACACGCGCAAGCATACATACATGTAAGCACAAACACACACGCGCGCACTTGCACTCGCGGTTTCTACTTTCTTCTGTACAATTCCTGTATAGCCCACTTTACCTCACATCGGATTGGCGCGGGTTTGCAGCTGGGCCCGCCTCACCTATATATACATGTATATATGCTGCATGTGTACCTGTTCATTATAGTCATTTTTTTACCTTCGCTAGGATAGATGTTTTAGGTTTTGCTATGGTGGATGGATTTGCTGTGGACGTATGTTTGTTTGTTGTTTGTTTGTAAACAGCACAACTGAAGAAGTTGTGGATGGATGTTTGATGATATTTGATAGGTGGACAGGTGTCGGGGAGACAAAGGTCAAGTTCGATAATAGACCTCCCAGCTGGTTAATATGCTGGTTAAAAGTCTTTTTTTCTGGTATTCTAGGCTTTTTTATTTATTTATTTATTTCATCTTGAGACAGATGGGTTACCCCTACAACTCGCCAACCATGTTAAGCGAGCCTAGAACTTCAACCCGTTTCAATGGATAAAACTCCGGAGATTTACACACCATTCCTTGGGATGCAGTACAGCCCATAAGTTGAAATGTTCGCGTTTTTTCTCGGTTTCTTTCACGAAATCTTGGCACCGCGAAGTGTATTACTACTGCATTACAGAATTGTGTCCTCCTGAAATAGATTATCTACCGCATATCTACCGTATATTGTTCTCTCCCTTTTCTTTCCTATAGTTTTCCATAACCTCCGGCGCTTCCTCCTACGCAATGTGATTCTTGCTACTCTGACTTCGCTTCTAATTCCAGAAGATACGTACGTTCTCAGGAATGTAAATCGCTGTACATGTGCACACGTCCGTTATATTCAGGAAAGTACATACCACAACAGCCTGTACTAGGGGCGTTATGTGGGCGTTTGGGGGGAAAGACCGTTATGACTCGTGACAGCTAGAAAGCATTTTCACACAGTTAGTTTCAAGTCAATAGAGCTGACCGCTACTCTCTAGAGTCTAAGCAAAGATTCCGCTGTTTCTTGAAGTTTTCAACAGTTAGCTGTTTTTGTCGGGCTTTCTATCTTGTACAGTTTTCGTCATGTCCACCGGCCAGGAAAGCGCTACAAAATAGAAAGCTTGACAAAAACGCCTAATGCACGTCAAAATTTAAAGGCCGCTGAAACCCCACCTCTGCTTGGTAAGTAGCTGACTGCCATGTTGGTGTGGAACTTTCTTGATCTTTTTCAGCAATTGGCAGAATTCTACAGACCTCCGTAAGTTACTACGGGCTGGAATAACTGACAGGTAAAGGTAGTCCCAAAGCTTGTACCTCTGTATCTCACACACAAACACGTACTTCGGGGTATGGCCTCTTGTCATCTGCTCGGAGATCAAGAGGGGTACACAGGAAAAGATACTCTAACACAACTGTATCAGATTCTCGCACTAGCACGTACTTCCGGTATGGCTTATTAGAGCTTTGTTTTTACCCTGATACCAGCTTATACATAGAACAGGTCGTGAACATCGTGTACCGGAAGTTGTTTTAAGAGAATATCCTGTTCGTGACTAGTATCTTCTGAGAACTCTGTTGTCGGACGGATGGAAGTTACGTAAACCGACAGTCGAGAGCCAAAAGAAACAAACTGATAAAGAAAACAAGTCCCCAAGCAGCCGTGTCACCTGGGTGAAAAAAGAATTTGTTCAAATAGGGACAAATAACTAGGGCCAGTCAACTCCTAGGCCAATCAACTCCCACTAGGCCTTTACTCCTAACTTGGCCACCAAAGCCCCTATTAGTATTCAGCCAGGCGGGAGTCTGGTAGAGTCTAAGAGGAAACGGTGTGTTATCCAGACGCGAATCTAAGATTACGGCATGCTTCGTGGTCTGGTGGCTGGCAATGTCACTTCCGAGAAGCGAAATCTGGCGAGGTTGTGGGTTCAAATCCGCGTCTGTTCGGTGAAGAGAGGGTTACACAAACTTGATCCTTTGGAAGGGGTATTTTAGCTTTTTTTTCTAAAGTTCGTTTTGGAAAACGAATTGAATATTCTGAAGTGTTCCATGCACACACACACACACACACACACACACACACACACACACACACACACACACACACACACATTCACGGGGGACAATCTACGTCATAGGTTGCAAAGACGTTTTCGACCGTCCGGAGGGACAATTTCGATGGTCGCGGAGATTGATTCGACGGTTGCAAAGGCAAATTCGACAGTTACACAGAAAAATTCGACGGTTACACAGAAAAATTCGACGGTTACACAGAAAAATTCGACGGTTACACAGAAAAATTCGACGGTTACACAGACAAATTCGGTTTGCGGGGACAAATTCGACGGTCGGGGAGAAAACTCCGGTACTGAAGGGCCGTCCAGTGAGCGTTTTGCGAGGTAGGTCGTACACAATTTCTTCTTCTAACGTCATCTAAGGGAGATTTTGTGTAACCTAGCCTAGCCTATCAGGTGGCAGAGTATCTCTGGATCATCGGAAGCCAAAAGTTATCATCTTTTCATGTAATTGAGTCGAGATAGAGGGAGCGCCGTTGTGAATGACGACTTCCAATAGCAAAGTTACCGATGTCAACAGTTGACAAATACCGTATTTTGAGCGATTAGAATTAACATCGTCGACGAAATCCATATCGTCTAGCCACCGGGAGGTTCTTATCCACGAAATGAGACCATGGAAGTATTGTTACTACCCACATAGGGCGAAAATCAGAAGAGATAAGTTTTAGCGCTACCCCCCTCCCCCATTTGTCGACACGTACCACGTGTGGGAGATTTATATTTTTTTATATACTCAGGCGACAGTATGATATTCGTACTATGAGTGCATCTGCCCTGTCACCATTGCTATGGCTTTCTTGAAGGACTGACCGAATAGTCCATGCTTTAAAACTTCAAGGTGGATTGTTGTATCACTTGACCGCCCGGCCCCCCTCCCACATTTTCCCTCCAGATGATGTTACAAAGTTTAGTAGCAAGACCACACATGGTTAGCATCTTTGTAATATTGGCTGATCTTTGTAATGCTGTGTACTATTTCCTTGTATAACGTTAATGGTTTTATGTAAATCAGGTAATAAGGTATGATGTTTATAGGTTATGTTTTCAATGTTTACTTTTTGGTGTATTTCCAGACAAAGACTGACTTTTTTTTTTAAATTCACATTTCAGCCATGGAGTTTGACGGCTAGAACAGGCTCGTGCCCGTACAAGCTGAAGATGGAGAGCAGCAGCCTGTTCCAGCCGTCAACTCAAGTACCAAAGATGGTCAGGAGTCATCTTCCTCACCATCTCAGTCCTCTGCTGTTGAGCAAGAAGGAGCTGACGCTACCACGCAAGGACTTTGTGTATGGCCGAGACTTTCATGACCATCTGGCCAGTCACAACAAGGAGAAGAAGCATGTGTACACTGTCTGTGGCAACAGGTACGCAAGAAGGTCCAGTCTCCTACAGCACAGGAGACTGCATGACCCAGATGGACCCAAATGCCACACATGTGAGAACTTCTTCCCAACAGACGCCAGACTGAAAACACCAGGTTGTCCACTCTGGAGAAACTCAGCATGTGTGTGATGTATGCCAGAAGAAGTTCAAGTACAAAAGGGGCTTGATCACTCACATGAGACACTTCCACAAGGGGATGAAAGACCAGCAAAGCAAAGAGCTGAAAGCTCATACACCTATCCACACTTAGAACAGTCTAGTTTTACTTTTAGCTCATAAGTTGTTTGTTTTCATGTTGTTCTAACATTTCAACAGCTATTCACATGTGGAGCTATGAGAATGTTGACTTTGCATTTATCTTGTAATATTACCTATAATGACTTTATTCAATTTGGTGTATATAACTGGTAGGGATATTCATGTTGAAGAGTTTATCACTTTTTGGCAGCTCCACATGGAAAGATTTCAAAACGTATACAACACTATGTGACATGTTAAATCCAAGATTAAACCTACTACCAATGAGGAAAATTCAGGTCATTGAATAGCATGGAGAATCCAATATTCATACAGTTGAACACTGACTTTATTCTGGAACATTATCAAACATATAACTTCATGCCCACTAAAAGAAAAATGGAAAAAGGCTTTCACTGTTAGTACAGTATCATTCTGCAGTTTAAATTATCCAAACAGTCATATCACATATTACCATTGGCATCATGCTATGATATAAATACATGTGACTGCATTACAATTATGCAAAATAGTGGGCATTTCTTGTTGCTTTCAAAGTATATAGGGTTGTTAGACATGTAACTTCTGTTGTAAGGTTTACCATTTGTATTTACATTGCGACAAATAGGGAAACAGACCCTATAGGTGTCCACTGTACATGTACAGGATACCACTAAATCTTCAAATGCAGTGGATTTGTAATCAAACGTACTCCGAATAACAGTACTGGTGGAGTTTAACCAAACCTACTCAGGAAAACAGAAAAAGGCTTTCAATGTCAGTACACTATGATTTCTGCAGTTTAAATTATCCTCACATTCATATCACATACTAATCGATGCTATGAGAAATACTGCCTTACCATTACAATGCTGTAAAAGAGGGGGCATTGTCATTTGTTGCTGTTTTCAAAGTATATATTAGGGTTGTTGTACATGTAACTTGTGTTTGAGCTGGTATTTCTTGTTCTCCAAAGCAACAGTTTTTAATGTTTTTACATATATAAGGTTTACCATTTGTATTTACAATGTGACAATTATAAGGAAACAGACCTAAAGTTGTCACTGCACATGACATTGTAGAGTATACCACTAAATCTAGTCAAATGCAGTGGATTTGTATTTTGCAATCAACCCTACTCAGGAAAACAATTGAGTTTAACAAAACCTACTCAGGAAAACACAGAATTTGTAACCAAACAGAATAAATTTTGTGATCAATAACATTGTTTTGTATTGTTCTATTAAATTCCTGAGGGAATGTCAGATGATCAGCACAAGAAAAGGTAGTAAGACTGGTCTATTCCTTAGTTGGTAATGAGTGTACATGTAACTGGTATCTAAACACAGAATCCTTTACGATAACGAAGGGGCTTATTTATTTATTTATTTATTCATCTCAAAACATGTGGGTAGCCCCTTCAACTTGCTTGAAGTTGATTTCCAAGGGGGCCCACTACATAAATAACAAAAGCGAAACGTGTTACATTCAGTAAGACAACCAGAGGACAACAAACAATATATACAAATAAACCGAAGCGTCTTTACCAAGAACAGTTGTCAAGGTCAACAAAAAACGTCAACGGTGGAGGTCAGAGGTCCATGTGCGGAGGAGTGTGCCTTAGGGCAGCTTTAAACTGCCGTAGAGTTGGTGCATATCTAATGTCTGCCGAAAGGGTATTGTAATATGTTGCTCCTCTGTATGCAAATGTGCGGTGGCCAGCTGTGTTTGTGTAATTGGGTTTATGAAGCAAAGAGGCTTGTCTGGTGTTATGGCTGTGTAACAGGTAGTTGTGTACAAAGGTGGTATCCAAGTATGTCGGGACAAGCCCGTTAATACATTTAAAGACCATCACACACATGTGTTCCTTTCTCCGCTGCGTAAGATACTTCCAGTTGAGTCTGCTGTGTAGGTCTTGGACACTGGATCGTCGCTTCATTTGTAGGATGACCCTGGCAGCTCGATTTTGAAGAACCTGAAGTTGTCGCTGCTTGGTGATGTTACAATTTTCCCAAACAATGTCGCAATACTCAAGTAGTGGTAGAATCATGCATCTGTATAACATACTTGCAATGTTGACAGTGAGACATGATCTTAAGCGTCTTAGCAAACCTATTCTCTGTGATACCTTGGAACATACCATGTCAATGTGTTCATTCCATGAGATATTGCAGTCAAGGAGAACACCTAGGTATTTGAATTGGTACACTTGTTCAACTGTTTCCTGATCAATTTGGAGTCTAAGTGGAGGTACTGCTCTTAGCTTCCCACTACTACCGAATAGAATCCACTTAGTCTTAGCGACATTCAGTGTAAGACGATTTGAATGTAGCCATGTGGCAAGGTTTGCTAGTTCAGAGTTTAAGGTGTTCTCTATGACTCTAGCGTCCTTGCTGGAACAGAAAATAGCAGTATCATCTGCATACAGACATACTTTACATACAGTAGAGACTGATGAAGGTAAGTCGTTTATGTACAGAATGAACAGTAGGGGGCCCAGAATAGAGCCCTGGGGTACCCCTAATGTAACTGGTAGGAAGTCGGATTCACATCCATTTAGACTAACAGTTTGTTCTCTTCCAGCCAAGTAATCAGTGAACCAGTGATGCTCAACCCCATGTACACCAACCCAGGACAGTTTCTGTAGTAAGACATTCTGATCCACGGTATCAAATGCCTTTTTCAGATCTAAGAAAACGGCCCCCACGAGTTTACCACTCGATATGTTGTGTAACATGTAATCTGTGGCATCAATAAGGGTTGTGGCTGTAGAATGTCCAGGTCTGAAACCTGACTGTTGAGTAGCAAGAATCTGGTGTTGGTGCAGATATTCTAAGAACTGCCCATGTACTTCCTTTTCAAATGCTTTCATAATCACTGGTAACACTGAAATGGGTCTGTAGTTGTTTGGGTCATCTTGACCCCCCCCTTTGTGTATAGGTGTGACCCTGGCCCTTTTCCATTCTTTTGGAATGTGACCTGAGGAGAGGGACATGTTAAATATGTGAGTGACTGGTTTACAGATACATGGGGCTGCAGCTTTCAACAGTCTTGAGTGAATATGATCAAGACCTGTTGCCTTGTTGTTGCTCAATGTACTGAGTTTGTTAAACACAGAGTCATCATTAACCTGTTTGAATTGAAAGGTGGATGAGATCTGTCTGTACACTGTGGGGCACTGTAGGGTCAGTGTCTGTTGTGTGAACCTCTCTGCAAGCTTCCTGCCAACTGTAACAAAGAAGTTGTTAAAACAGTTTGCTATGCTGAGTGGATCACAGAGATGTTGTCCTGCCCAGTTGAGAGTCTTTGTAATAACAGAGCTCTTTCTGGGTAAGATTTCCTTAACTGCTGTCCATATTCGGTTTGGTTCTGACGAGCAGTTTTCCAGCTTGTGTTGGCAGTAGTTGGCCTTTGCCTGCTTAACTAGTCTGTTTACTCTGTTCCGTGTGGCCCTGTAACCCTCCCAGTCTGTGCTGTCCCCAGTCTTCCGAGCCCTAGCTTTCATCTTGTCCCTTTCAAACATCATTTTCTTTATGTCTGCTGAGAGCCAGGGGGGCTGCATAGCTTTAGAGCGCTTGGAGATATAGGGAGCATGAATGTCACTAATGGTGATAAAGAAGGACTTAAATATTGACCATGCTTCTTCTACACAGGTAGCCTGGTAAACCGGGCTCCAATCAAGAGCCTTAAGGTCAGTGAGAAAGTCCTCTTCTTGGAACTTTGTAAACTTGCGTGAGGTTACATACTTAGGGGCTGAGTTTGGGCGTTTACCCTTTCTAATACAGTACACTGCATAGTGATCGGAGAGGGTACAATTAACTACCCCATAGTCATTAACTCTATGTATGTCACTGCAGTAGACATGGTCTATAAGACTACTCGAATGTTGGTTTACTCAAGTAGGTGTATTAATTACCTGCTGTAGTTGGAACTCACGGCTTAGGTACTTTAGAGACTTAGCACCTGGACTACTGTTTGAGTTAATGTCAACATTGAAATCGCCCAGAAGAAACAGTTCGGAGTCTGACTTGGTCAGGCTCCATTTCTCAAGAGCATCCCTCAACAGGGAGAAAAACTCTACAGGGCTTGATGGTGGTCTGTATATAGAAGCAATGGTGATGGGTTTAGTGTAAGGTATGTTTACTGTGCAGAAAACTGCCTCCAGGCCAGGCTGTTTTAGCTCAGGTACTTCTGTATGGCTGTAAGCCTCTGACACATATATGGCAACCCCACCCCCGTGTCTGTTCCTGTCATTTCTGTACAGGTGATAGCCCTCTATATGTAGCTCTGGCTTAAGAAATATGTCCTTTTGATTTCGTTATTAGAATGATGATACATTTCTAAGTTACTTACATCACATAAAATTTCAGATATTCATTCCATTCTACAAAGATTTGAGATATAAGCTCTGAAGTTCCACAGCAAATGAAACTATTCAAACATTCCAGTTATACTGCACATTGCTAAGTGATAACACTCAGAGTAAAACACCATAGGAAAAGAAAAAATAAACAGTAGTATGGATATCAGGTCCTAAATTTCGATTCCAGCTCTTGTTGATGGTAGCATCTTGCTTTCATCAATACGATGATGCTGTCAAACTCCATGTGTTCCTTTTGCAGCAAATGGACTTGCACTGTTTTCCTCAAAGGTGGTGTCTTCTTCTTCATCTGTTTGCCATTCATCTTCAAAAGTACTTTGAGGTTTGCTGTATGTTTTCCTACTACCCTCTTCATAAGGACGGTTCTTACCCCATTTTAATATCCTTCTCGGAGTAGATGACACAGATCTGCATCTCTTTTCTCCCTGGCAAAGAGGACTCCTTGCCTAGATCTTGAAACATGGCATCTTCTTCATCTGTATGCCATTCAGCCCCATCAGATGCAGGGGCACCTTGAACTTTGGCCTTTAGCTTTGTTTTCACTTTGCCTCTACCACCCTTGCGGGGATAGAGAGTTAATCTGAGCCGACGAGGCATTTCTGAAAAAAAAAGGAAATTTGACAAATCAGATGCTGTTGTTATCTGGAGGGAAAATGTGGGAGGGGGGCGATACAGTGATACAAAATTTGTATCCTGAGAAAGTTTTAAAGCATGGACTATTCGGTCAGTCCTTCAAGAAAGCCATAGCAATGGTGACAGGGCAGATGCACTCATAGTACGAATATCATACTGTCGCCTGAGTATATAAAAAATATAAATCTCCCACACGTGGTACGTGTCGACAAATGGGGGAGGGGGGTAGCGCTAAAACTTATCTCTTCTGATTTTCGCCCTATGTGGGTAGTAACAATACTTCCATGGTCTCATTTCGTGGATAAGAACCTCCCGGTGGCTAGACGATATGGATTTCGTCGACGATGTTAATTCTAATCGCTCAAAATACAGTATTTGTCAACTGTTGACATCGGTAACTTTGCTATTGGAAGTCGTCATTCACAACGGCGCTCCCTCTATCTCGACTCAATTACATGAAAAGATGATAACTTTTGGCTTCCGATGATCCAGAGATACTCTGCCACCTGATAGGCTAGGCTAGGTTACACAAAATCTCCCTTAGATGACGTTAGAAGAAGAAATTGTGTACGACCTACCTCGCAAAACGCTCACTGGACGGCCCTTCAGTACCGGAGTTTTCTCCCCGACCGTCGAATTTGTCCCCGCAAACCGAATTTGTCTGTGTAACCGTCGAATTTTTCTGTGTAACCGTCGAATTTTTCTGTGTAACCGTCGAATTTTTCTGTGTAACCGTCGAATTTGTCTGTGTAACCGTCGAATTTTTCTGTGTAACTGTCGAATTTGCCTTTGCAACCGTCGAATCAATCTCCGCGACCATCGAAATTGTCCCTCCGGACGGTCGAAAACGTCTTTGCAACCTATGACGTAGATTGTCCCCCGTGACATTCATACATACATTCACTCACAGACACACGTGAAGTTTGCAAACAAACACGCATACACACAGAGACACACATACATTCATACACACACACACACACACATACATACATACATACATACATACAAACACGCGTGAAGCTTACAAACAAAAACACACACATACGAACACACACGCACACGGCGCGCGCACACACACACATACAAACACATCGAGAAACGCACACACAGAAAGTAAAACGCACAAACGCTTGGTTTCTCCTCTTCACAGTTCCCTTAACCGTACGTAGCGCCCACGTAGCAATTCAACCTTACATCAGACAAGCTGCCTGCAGGTTCCCCGATCGATGTAGTGCCGACATGCAGAATGTTGACATTTGTTGAGAGCAGCTTTTCACAGCTCCCTACTCACCAGCCGCAGTGCCGGGCTGGGCGCTCATGCGGAAGCTGGTAATCTAAAGGGACTACAAGCAGATGTGTAGAGGGTACATTTTGTGATGCTAGTTCACCTTTAAAGGCTTTATCTGCGGGGTAACCTTTATCCATTGAATTAAGAACACGGTATCTAAGAATGATAATAAGTAGACGAACGGTGGTTTCAATCTGCAAAAGGTTTTTAAAAAGCAATTTGAAACCACAGGACGTCGACTTCATAATCCTATAGAAACCCTGTTTACCATAATAAAGGTGAACTAGCGTTAAATGTGGCCTAGCTTAGCCTGAGTACCATCCGATTTCTACCGGGGCTCCTTGCACTCCCTACCCTAGATTTTTTAGGCTACAAGGAGCCCCGTTATAAATCGGATGGTACCCAGGCTAGTGTACACGGGGCGAAGCTGATAAATCAGCTGGGTGTTACTGCCGGCCAGGGACAGCGGCCCGGTTTTGGAGACAACCTAATATCTATATCAATCACCGGATATAGAATCGTCCTTCAGCGTGACACGCCAGCTTTTAGATACAGACTGAGTGATATGTCATAAGTGGTGGTGGTGTATGTGTGTGTCACGGTGGCCTTATGTCTCGCCAGGGACGAAGAGGATAAGGAAGCCAGGGACGAAGAGGATAAGAAAAGATCTCAGTAAAATGTTAGGGGTGGTGGAGGTAACGTTAGTGTAATCCATTTTGTGATGCATAATAATATTTTTTTACAGAAAGCTGTATATAGTCGAAGTGTCCCCTAATTGTTTTGGCCGTTTACATATATCAGTTAACAACTCAAATTAACCTTAAATTACGTAATACATGTAACACTACAGACTAGTGTATTGTCATTCTAGATTTAGAATTCTAGGACGCAAGATGCAAGTTTGTAATTTTGAAAGATTTTTTTATTGCTTAATGCTTTCACAAAAGTGATATATGCACAAGAAGACAAAACATGGGGAACAAGAACGGATACAAACGTAGACCGCGGATCCAAAGACGAGCTCCTGTCATAAAGATTACAATGGAAAATACATCAAGGTGGAAACAAAACTTGAGCTGCAACGTAATTTTCTATTATTTGGGATGTTATTATATTGTATGTTTGGAATTCAAACCCAGTACATGGACCAGTGCAGGTGAGGTGCCGGTAGACATCCGCAAACTCCAACTGTTCCTGCTCTATAGGTGCACTCGACTGCACGTCAAGCTTGCGTCACTGCGGGGTTCGAAAGACACTCAGCGAATTTCAGTGATAAAGAACAAATTTTCCTTATTTTTTGTGCATTTTGTCATCTTCTAAGTCATGCGATCACATATTTCGCAGTATCTAAATTATAAAAAAAAAATATCGGAGAAAATAACAAAACAGTGACGCAGTGAACGAACCCCACAGTGACGCAAGTTTGACGCAAGTGCAGTGAGAGTGCACCTTAACCTGCACATGTAGGTGGTATTTCGATACTCTCCGAGCAGAGGTTAGGCTCCAGCTGTTTTTTTAACGTTTTTATAGTCGTTTTTATCGGGCTTTCTATTTCGTATTGTATCTTGCTGTGTTTGGCAGGCGTACTTTAAGAAAAATGACAAAATAGAAAGCCCGATTAAAAACAACTAAAAACGTTTAAAAAAACAGCCGGAGCCTAACATCTGCTTTAAGAGTAGTATTTCCAGCCCTGAACAACGTTGACGTATGATATCTCTTCTCCACAGCCGAAGAGAAAGACATCCCTGATGTGACGCATTGTAATTTGTATATCCCTCGAGTGCTCACACAATATAATAACTATAATCATACATCAGTCTGAGAAATATGCCGAAGGCGTACATTTGGGAATCGAGAAACGTCCGCAATTTCTTCAAGGTTTCTTTCACGGCATCAAAAAGGCATTTCCCCTGATTTCTGTATCCATAAGATAAGGTACATGTATCAGTCAAGGACAACGATAACAACGGTCTCTCACGGAGATATTAAATCTTTGCAGCAGGTGGAGCCGATATCTGACACAGATTATCGTCCAACGCACCTGTCAGTCATAGACAGGATGGCGTCGTCGTCCCCAGGGTGCAAGGCGTCGTCCCCGGGGCATTGTGGGCCCGACACCGATTATCGTCCAACACACCTGTCACTCACGCAAGGTGCGTCGTCCCCAGGGAGGCGCGTCGTCCCCAGGGCACTGCGCCCCCGCATGTGCTTGCCTGTGCCACCGTTTGATAAGCGAGCACAAACAAATATAGAAACTCTGAGTCATCTGTCCCGCACAATACGTGACTGCAAAAGATGAGCAGGTGTCCCAAAGCGCCGGCTGGCATTTTGACATGTCTTCCAGCTGCGCTCTGGCGACTAGCTGTCACAAAACAGATGGCTCGGAGCGTTGCGCTGTTGTTTGCTCCGTTCCAAGCGCAATCATTTAAACCACGGGAGCCCAGTAATATTTACGGTGCGTCATGTAACAACATAATAAATACACCGCCTAAAGGTAACTTTCACCTTGAAGTATGAACGACCTTCAAATGCCATTTTCTTTTAATTTTGACGAACAAGATTTCAGAAAATTGTCTCTTGCTGAATTGGGGCTGAGGTATTCTAAAAACATTTTGATTTAAGTATGGACCTTGATTTTTTCAGGTAGTACCTTATTGCAAAAATATAATTCATGCAAGTTAGTATGACGTCATGATGACGTAATCAATAATTACAAGGCATTTTTAAAAGAAAAAAACGCTTCCAATACATGGGACATGGACCCCCTTAGTTTTATTTGCCTTACACGTTTACCTGAAATGATGCGCGAACTCATAATTTCACGGCAATTACAGAAGAATAAAATGTTGTTGGCTGTAATCATTCCAGAAAAAAGTAACAAAGATATACTAGAAAAACTTGAATCTGGCTAATCATTCTCACTAGTACTGGATGTGTAAGTGGGCCCATTATAACATTAAAGAAAAGAAAATTTAGATGATGAATGTGTGAAACGCAATGATCCGAGCGTGTTGACTGTTGAGTAAAATATTGTGACTAAAAAGAATACCTGATTTCTAATCTGAACACATCTACAGAAACGATAAAACACACACACACACACACACACACACACACACACACACACACATACAAACACGTGCACATACAAACACGTGCACATACATAGACATACCAAGGATATAACATCCTTGTACATACACACAAGCCATTAAGATTCACACTCACAAACGCACACACATAAACATGCGCATGCATACACACATACAGTGACACACACACAATGACATGCATACACACACACACAATTCCACACTCTATCCGCATCCATTCCCACAATCTCCATGCACACCCCCTGTCCACCCGTGATTCATATGTCCATATCCACACAGTTTGGCTTACATTCAGCTATGCTCCAGACTAATTTCCTCTGCCGCACCATATGCATGAGCTTATTTGGCAAGCCTGGGGACACTGCAAGCCACACGGTTGACTCATCGGTCATTCGACGATATGCCTTACTCATAGGAGTGGCCGTACGCTACATTCGAACATGATATAACATTATTCGAACATAATTTCGCCGGGTATATACGTATACATGTACATATACGTACTGAGTCAGCCACATGAATAAGGCGTCATCGAGACCCTCTTAAGAATGTCTTGAACACCTGGATACCTGAAGTGAGCATACTTCAAGTGTTACTGATGTTGTATTTATTTATAGTAGATCTCATCTAAGTCATCTTCGATCTTTACGTTTCAAATTATGCATGTTTTCTGTTTCATTTTGAGAAATTGATAGTTTTAATTTCCTGTCCAAATTGAACAATGGTACGCCATCCATGAATTGAAAAACGTTTTTTGTTACATTGTAGGACAACATGTATACTGTAAACATTTTGCTTGTATCTAAATACGTTTCAACACATATGCCTACATGTCTTTAAGAACTCACACCGACCCGTTTTAAGAGTGTTGTCATTTCTTTCCTATAGCAACGAAGCAGATAAGAGCAGGCCGCCATGTTGGTGTCCTTGATTTGCATCAATAACATCAATCTCAATGGAGCGTAGATTTACTTTAACTTTACTGCGCAACAATTGTAACAGTTACAATGTATGGCAATGTGAACAACTATAAACTGATACAAATAACTAACATTAGCGTTAAAAAATTCTATTTACACTTAATAGAGGCTAATTTTCTATTTTTTCGGGGTGGGGGGAGGGGATATCTTAAGGTTACCGAAAGTGTTTCATGAGGTACGATTCACTGAAATGGAAATACCAGTAGCTAGCTTACTGCGTCCAACCCATACATATTATTGGTGTCACCATGACGTCACTTGATAACACTCTAACAAGAATCACATGATATAACTTTATTGCGCAACAATTGTACAAGCTAAGGTACAAAGCATGGCTTCTACTGATACATAACTACGTTTCTACAAGGCTAATCTACTTCATACAAGGGTGCATAGTATGGGATGAAAATGATCTTTTACAATCATACATATGTGGGGTACGTATAGCGGAGGAAACGTGGTTTTAAAATTCTATTCACACTTAATATCTTTTTTTTTTTTAATTGAAATATATGCCTCTGTAGGTACGATTCACTGAAATGGAAATAGCAAGCTTACTGCGTCCAACCCATATGTATTATTGGTGTCACAATGACGTTACTTGATAACGCTCTAACAAGCTTAAGAATCATATCATATTACTTTATTGCGCAACAATTGTACAAGGTACAAAGCATGACATCTACTGATACATAACTACGGTTGTATAAGACTTAACTAATATACTTATACAACTGTGCAGAGTATGTGATGAAAATGGGGTAGGGAATTTCCCGAGCAGCCTCGTAACCCCTACTTCGCCTATTGAGTCACTGAGGTCAAGCTTGCCTAAGCTTGATGTTTCTGACTTAGGGAGAAGAGATGCTGCTACAGTTATCGCTATGGGCCGCTCTTCATCTTCATGATGGTAAGATAAGGCCGTACGAACCTGGTTTTTAAACAAAATGGTCCTTTACAATCATACAATATGTGGGTACGCATAGCGGAAGAAACGTGTTTTAAAATTCTGTTCACTAATTTTGGGGGGGGGGGGTTGAAATATATGCTTCTTAAGGTACGATTCGATGAAATGGAAATAGCTAGCGGTGTGCATTTCCCAGTAACCAAACACACTCCTAGGCCGGCTTCACTTCTCTGCCAGCTTTTGATACTATCTTATGCTACCGTAGGATCTGCTTGGAGATTAGAGGAAACGTCGCGAAGGCTTCTGCATTCAAACTGCCTTCTCGTCTGTCTTATCTACCTCACAGCAGTCTTCCGATTAAGATAGATATTCCAGCCGCCGCAAAGCCTTACGAGCCGTGCCGCCTTCACGGAATACAAAACACCTTCAAATCACCTCCGCGGCGATGGAGCCAGCCACTCGGGGAGGCATGCACAGCCCGGTCGTCATGGCAACGGCCTGGTCGCCATGGCAACCATTGATTGATGCGCGCAATAGACGTCTGATGAGATAAGAGGATTGGACCATTTCCAAGGGGATATTAACTCAGCATCTCTATAGTCGGGCTTTTATTACAGCCGTTAACTCGATATCTGACGGCCATATTGGAAGACGCATGCAGCCTAGGCTCTAGTTGATAACAGATTAAGGCACTCTCCTTCGATTTCGGTTGATTTTTGTTGGATGGTGGTGATGCTTAGATCGAGAATGATCATCTCCAGAAAAAAAAAGAACGGAGGGTTATTTCGTCTCCAAAAAAAGTAGTTATTCCGCCTTTACTGATTGATGGCACTTTTTTGTAGGCTTTGGTTGATAACAGATTAAGGTACTCTCCTTCGATTTCGTTTGATGGCTGGATGATGGCGATGTTTAGATCGAGAATGATCACCTCCAGAACAAAAAACGGAACGGAGGTTTATTTCGTCTCCAAAAATATAGTAGTTACTCCAATTCAATAATGATTTATGGCACTTCTTATTTGTTACACGGAGGAGTACCTAGTATTCGCCGAATTGGTCTTATCAATTTTACAAGTAGCGATGTTCGGAGGATGATTGCTTTCACAGAACGGAGGTGTTATTTTCGTCTTCAAAATAGAACTTATTTCGCTCATATTGAATTATCTTGGTTATTAGTTATCAAATGAAAAAGTACCACGTATTTGCCAATTTGGTCTTGTGAAATTTAGCCGTACCAAATAAAACAAATCGCAATACGACTGGTTGGATGGTAGCGATGTTTGAAGAATGATTACCTTCATAAAAAACAGAGGTGTTAGTTTCGTCTTCAGTAGAAATTCCACTTTAATTGATTTATGTTACTTTTTATTTGTTATGCGGAGGAGTACCAAGTATTCGCCAAATTGGTCTTATCAATTTTACAAGTAGCGATGTTCGGAGGATGATTGCCTCCACAGAACGGAGGTGTTATTTTCGTCTTCAAAATAGAAATTATTCCAGTCATATAGAATTTCATTATCATTGGTTATCAGTTTTCAAATGAAGAAGTACTAGTATTCGCCAATTGTGAAATTTACCCATACCAAATAAAATCAACCGCGAGAAGACTGAACCACAAAGTAAAAAAGAAAAAAAAAATATTGAAACATTTTTGCAAGGCGCTCTAGAACCGGTGGATCAAAAGAGATGCTTGCAGCAATGGATCAATGCTCCGACTGGCAGAATCATTTGATCAGCATGCAGAACGTGTTTCACTTTGTCATTTACCGCATCACGATAGACTTAATAACCACCACTGTCTAATCTACGGAACGCAAACTATCACGACTTTCACTTGAAATAAACCTGAAGCAGTTGCTGACATCATTAGTCATAGGCGAGGTTCCTATACCTCTATGAGATAAAACAATGAGTTTCAAACGCTCATATTACGGCACACTTTAGGTTTCCTCACCAGTGTTGAATGTTTTATTTATTCAGCATCTGCATCTTCAAAACATGTGCCAGAATTTGTCCTTTTTAATGGTATTCTGTATTCAAATAGATATTTGAAATTAGTTGGAATACAAAGTAGCATTTTAGAGATCAATATTCTTGTAGAATGTGTTTCAATTCAATATCTGTAACCCTTACATCGCTCTATAGGAAAGACAATGGAGCATACAAAAGATGAAGTACAGTGATTGACCTATCAGCATCTCTCCACATAACTGCGCATGAGAAGAATCTCCTACAGCATCAGCCCCCTCATTGGTCATTGCACTGCTTTTCCTTGACCCTGTCCCTATCAGGACAGCGGTTTTATATATCATTGATCAGTTCACTGTTCTTGTCCAACAATCAGATCACATCCCCAGAAGGCAGTATACATCATGTCATGATTCAGGACATCGCCTCTTCCGTCTGAGGCATTCTTCACTTTTAGGCTGTAGCATACGTCTTTGAATAATGTCACAGCAGATGTTGAGGGCGGGAGGGGGTGTGTTCATAGTGATTTTTCCTCCGGTCATCGACATGGCGGTATCAGGAGATGATACACACGTGTTGCTGGATGCTCTGCATGAATATAGTAGTTGCTGCCATTCACTTTGTGTACTTCACTGGTAGAGCTTTATTACATGACGTTATTATCGCCGTCATGTTGGTGTCCTAATTTGCATTTCAGTGCATCATTGCTCGAACGTTTTCAGACATTCGGGGATCTCCTGACTCTTATAAATGTCTATACCTAAAACAAGTGGATACCAGATTAATATATCCCGATAAAAATGAGAAAAATACTGAGGACACGGTTCATCTAAGTGCCAATCAAGGTCACCAACATGACGGTCTGCCCCGTCGGTTCAATTGATATTGAATGTGAGTGAAAACGCTCTTTTGAAATGGAGATCGTATTGAAGTACGCTAGAGTATCTTGTCGAAATGCATGTGATCGTAAGTACATTTCGACCGCACATGAGTCGAGTGTCCTTCAAGACTAGTCTTTACATGATGTAAAACGTGATTTAAGGACGCTGAAAACCTTCACATCGTGACTATCCAGCTCACAAGTACTTTGCTGCACAACGATCGGTTTTAGTAGACACGAATGTTTCCATGAGTCCCCCTGCCGTCAGTCCCATCATCAAACTCACGGGACTACTTCAAACGGGTTGTTTAAAGGCATTTCTTCATGAAAGTGCGGGAGCAAGCAGAACTGAATCACAAGATATATGTGCTCCATAATTTCTGGTACACAAATACGACTACGCTAAAAATAAAATGGCGATATCGCTAACGGGGCCCTCTCAAGAATGTCTTGAACGCCTTAAGCGCTGAAGTGTGCATAGCTCTTGGATGACTGATGCAGTGATGTTGCACTGGTGAATCTTTTTTAATTCACTGTTGTTCTCGTTGGTTTTAAATTGTTGCTGTTTTAGTGTATGTTGGGGAGCGATGAGATGCAACGTTGATAGATTGCATTTGGGCCACGTAAAGGGACACTACATACACGGCCGCTGGATGCTACAATGACGTGTTTTAGTCGGCAATTTGCAGGTCTCAATTGGTAGAAATTGGCAACGATTTGTGCCAACGGCTAGAGATTTATGTGTATCAGCGGGGAGGTTGTTTTTCTCCTCCAGTATATATGGTTTCTTCCTTGGTTTCTTGACAAGATAACACAAAAATTCCTGGATGAATTTTGATGCTTTTGTCATAACCTTTCCCATTTTCTCATAATTGTGAGCTTGGTTGGTGGAGAGGCCTGGAACGAAAGAAAAAGTACCTTAAAGGGGCATTCCACTCCAGAAACGAGCATTATTATTCCTCAGAGAATAAATAATTATGTTTGAATCAAGTTTGTTTGGTCAAATTTACCACAAGTTTAAGCTTAAACGCAGAGGGAACCTTGTAGCAAACGAGTTCTTGATTTCCCTTGAGGACCCTTCCAATGCATTGTGCGCTGCTGAGGGAGGACGTGGCTTTGACCATGGCAACAGGTACCGGTTAGTACTAGTATAGATTTCGATACTATGATGTTTTAGGATCACTTTTTGAGTAGACTGTATGTGTGTGCACAAACGTCATTAGAACGTTTGTGGGTCATTCTGTAGTAATTTGTTAATGTATAAAAGTAGCCTTTTTAGAGAAGAATGATCCACAAAAGTGACCACATCTCTGGATTCCAAGAACCGCTGAGCTTCAAACTTTGTGTGTTACTTCCTTAATGTCCGATAGCCACCTTACCATTTTCGTTCGCTCAGCGGTTCTACCGTTAGCGAGAAATTGTGCCCAACGTCGGCCACACAAGCAGTTTTGGCGCCGCCATTTTACGTTGACCGACTTTCAACTCCTTATAGTTAAGTGGCCAAATATCCCCAACCCAAGATGATATAGTCTTCAAACTTTTTTTGTATTTCCCTACATGTGTGCTAGTCACTTGACTGCTTTGTCAAGCTTATCCCGACTACCGTTAGCGAGAAGGTGTGACGGAAGTCGCGAACTCATATATAACTTTATTGCACAACAATTGTACGAGGTACAAAGTATGGCATCTACATAACTACAGTGCTATAACTTAACTTAGGGCTTATCTAACTAATACAGGAGTTGTAGTATGGGATAAGTTTCTTACAATCATTGGAGGCTTTTACAATCATTTGGGGAATTTCTAATGTCAAAACCTTCTTTGATATATTTTCCTATATCTGCCATGCAGGGATTGTCACATGTCATTATGTATCTGAATTTGCACTTCAGGTCCATTTGGATAAATCCTTGTGTACAAAATGACAGCCTTTTGTATAGAGAATTGCGTATATCGGAATATTTGGGACATACAACCATAAAGTGATATTCGTCTTCGATTAGCTCTGGACAGAATGGACAAACCCTCTGGTCAATAGGGATTTTTTGGAATCTTCCGGTTTCTATATTTAATTTGTGACAGCCAATTCTGAGTTGTGTGATTGCCCTACGGACGTCAAGGCTCTTTATGGTTGAAATGTAATTTTCTTGCTTGTAATGCTTGTTCAATGTAGAAAGAGATGAGAGTTTGGAATTGTTTCGAATAGAGGAATGCCAATTTTGCACGTATATATCTTGTAAACGTTGTCGTAACTGAGTGGTGATTGTGTCTATGTGGTATGACCTCGGGTTCAGCCATATGTGTCCAAAGCCTTGGTAGTTGAGGATATTTTTTACGTGGACAATCCAATCATGTTCTCCGAATGAAACAGTATTGTATGCCTCACGAAGAAGGGCATCTTCGGGCACATTAACTAAACGATGCCAATATTTCACAAGTTGCATTTCTGCATCAATCCTAGCTGGGAAAGTTCCCAATTCTCCCCTGACACCATCGTTTGAGGCTTTGGCATGAATGCCTAACAGAAATTTTTGGAAGCGCATGTCAATGATGTCAAATTCTGGAATTTGTTGATTTGAGTCTAGGTTTATAATTTGGAAACCGTTATCTCGTAAATATGGCTATTGGTATGACGCAATAGTATTTCTTTATCTGTATTTCTTTCCAAACATACAACATAAGTAGTATTCAAAGCAGAAGAGGTGGTTTTTCGAATGGTAGCTGGAAAGTTATCTTGAATATTAAGTTTTTTAAGTAAAGTAGAAAAAACCTTTGAGGAAGGTTCGCAGATGTTATTGGTATGTGATACAATGATTCTTATACTTTTAGAAAAACGGTCAAAGCAAGTGATTTCTGAACAGTACATAAAGATGGGTTTTACAAATTTGTCAAATAGATTTTTTCCGAGATTGATTGAAATGTCCTTGTTAGATACGGCGCAGTACATTAGAAGCGGGTCCACATGGGGGTGCTCTAATTTAGAAAAGAATATTGTCTAAAAGACCAATCAGGTAACTTTGCGAAAAGTCGAGTGCATTTGTATCCCAAAAAATATCATCTATCAGAAAATAACACTCGCTTCTGGAGTGGAATGCCCCTTTAATAATGAGCACCCTATAAGACAAAACTCTATTTTAACCACTTTTCTCTAGTTTTATTTAAAAAAATCCCTGAACAAAATAGTTTGACAAACATTTCATTGGCCACATATTTTGGTGAGGTTCATCTACGTAGGTCATATACCTATAGCTACTTGCATTGAAACAGCTTTTAAAAACGTATTTACAGCATCATAGCAATGTTTCATTTCTGTGCGTTACCGAAGGGCGGTGATGAAGAGCAACGCACTTTGATTACCCTTATACAACATCGTTACCAGCGCCGGCAAGTGTCGCATTACGGCAACGAAGACAAACTGTATCGTCTCTCCCACAAATGTCATCCCGACAGGAGGTAACCGGAACAGATGGGCCCCTCAAGGCAGCGGAACGAAGTTAGATGAGGCCGCCGTGCAACTATACAGTTTCGGCACGTGAACAGACAGATATTTACTGCAAAGTTGGGAGTACGATCATATGTAAATGAAGTACAGGACGCTATAAGCAATCTGCATCTTTTGATTGATGACCGCTCTATAAATCCTGAATTTCAAGTCAGTCCAATGATTTAAAGTGACAGTTCTGTACAAGCCACATGCCACCCCTACCCCCTGCACATTTTCATGCTTTCTTTAATTTGCTTTTTTTTTTCAAAAAAAATGTGAAAAAATAAATCATCATCATGTTAATCTTTAAATTTGCAGACTCAAATCTGGATTTCTACCGCTGGTACAGATTGCAGTCTCAGCCACAACATATAGCTTCAATTATTTCAAAAGTCTTTTAATCTTGAACTCTTCATTCGGTCCCACGGGACAATAAATCGTGTAATATGATAGCCGTGGGGCTGTAATTTCTGTCTGATTGCGATGTGACCGTTGATGAAAGGTTGAAATTAAAGTGGCCTTTGGGGACGCTTGTGGGATGGTACCTAGGCAGCTGAGGGACCCACAGTTCTCACGTGCGGGCGGTGTGGCCTTTGATATGTCCCACTGGGACATTACAGGCAGGTGTTTCACAGGTAAGCTTATTGTGACCTTGCTGAGGTCGCCAGGAGAAATCGTGATTGATGTTGTTTAGTGTGGCCCGGCCACACTATGTTATGGTCTATGCAATCTACCTTGGAAAGGCAAAAGCACGTTTCCAATTTTCTGCAAATGTCAGTAAAATGACCAAATTACGAGACTATATCATTGTACGTGATGCATGTGCAAGGAGGACACAGTGCATCTCTACGCCATGGTTTTTATAATGGAATATATACACACAAAAAAGTAATTTTGTCTCCAGGCATTGAGTATTAGTATTTTGACGAGAATTCCAAACGTATTCACGTTTCTATATTTATCCAAATGTCCCCGTCTTCTTTCTGTACCAAGCACGTTTATGTCTTCTGGTTACTGGTATTGCCTGTACTTAGTGAAACATAATAAAAACGATGAAATGTGATAAAAAGCTGCAGCGTCAACTCTATGAATTCCGCCTGGACCTTCAGACGGCCACATGGAAACCTCCAAAAGGTTTTAAATGCAACATTTTTTAGATTCAAGATTCTCTTGAGTAGGCTTCAAACCGTATTTATTTAAATCTGGCAGTCTTACGGTTTTTTCTAAGGGATCATGACAGATAATGTTATTATTACCTCTGATCGCCAATCCTTAACGCCCTTAATGACTTGGCATGGATTGGGACATGAGTAAGGACACGATGTTGTGATTTTGCTATGTGCTATTTAAATATCGTATTATGTGTAATAACTATTATTGTGCATATGTTTCCAGGGCCTCTCATCATGGCTCGTCACCGATGGGAGCTTACCCTTGTAAAAGAATACAGAAATAAATAAATCAAGTAATCATATAACTAATTCTAAGGCTAGAGGTGGCCTCTTGGAGCCACAGTGCATGGTCCAGTATGCACTTGTGAGAGTACGTGCCATCTTGGCCCCTCTCCATTATCTTTCAGCGGGTGCAACAACCTCTCATACACATTGACTCCAAGTTGGCGGTTGTCCAAACTCCAAGCGATAGAAGAAGCCATTAGGCTGGTTGATCATGATTTGTGATGACGTATGCACCTTGGGGATTCTGGGATCGTAAATTCAAATCACAGCCGTTACAGCACGTCAGTTACAGCAATGCAGATGTTAAGCAAATGTCTTATTTAGAAGTTAGAAATGGTTGTCGTGGGAAAATAAACTGGCTTCTAGTTAACAAGAAATAATCAAATCAGCTAACACTGATCAAGATAACAGTGCAATAGATAGAATGTATGAAGCAACGTATCTACATTTATGAACTTTAAAACTCTTGAATAACTTGCACACGCATATGTGACAGAAAACATTATTTTTAAATCACACAAAGGGTAATAAAATGAATAACATATCATTCACCCCAGAGGGAGAAATAAAAGAAAGTAAGAATGAACCCCTAACAGCTATTTCTGGATATGACAGCCTATCATGAATCAGAAGGTAGAGTTCAGCGACCTGTAGGGAATTTATCATCCAAATCCAAGTTAATCGACTGATAAGCCGTTCCAACGAAGTAGTTTGTCTCTAACTAATAGACAAAATAACAATTCGTAATTATGAACAGCGCCTCCACAGGGAGTTACGCGCACCGAGTGTACCAATGAGCTGTCAGCATCGGAGGATCAGTCATTTTGATTGGACAATATAGTGAATTATGGTAAACCAATGAGCTGTAAACTTCGACGAATAAATCAGCCTGATTGGTCAGTACTTTCTGTGTTGACTTTACGTAGTACCTTCTCGATTGATGGCTGGGCAAATAATATTACTTCCTTTCTGATTTCTGATTTCAGAAAATAAATGATTGATTCAACTCACCTTTTCCTCCTCAAGGTCGCAAAGGATACTCTAAGTTCAGGTTGTTACATTGTTAACGTTCCGACGCAGGTTTCGTATCGACCTGGCTGACCGGACTGCAAACGACAGATGTGCGTAAGGCTTGGAATGGTGGGAAAGCTCCGGACCTTTTCAGTCAGTAAGCCGCGAGGTAAAGAGACAGACGTAGAGACCAGGTGGTTGTTTGTGATAAAGCCTGGTGTATCAACATGAACGTGTTAAACATTAGAAACTACGGGCGCATTTTTTCATTGTGCGTTGTTCGAAGGTCACTTTCTGTTAATTGTGGGTAGTGGAAGGAGTTGTCGGCCAACAAACCTGTTACCAAAATTTTACATAACATTGTGTTTCCAATTAAGAAAGACAGGAAGATTAAAAAATCTGTGTCAAGTTCAGGCCTTGCGTTGAGTTGACTATCGCATGTTTTTCTTTTGTTTTATATTTTACGCATTTATCTTGCTCCATCTTATTCAGAAGTATACAATTTTGCAAGTTACTTTTCTATGAATAGTCCAAAATCATTTTCTTTCAGAAGTTTCAAATTGCAATCTTCTTATTTGTCAAAGCCCTATTTATCACTAAGGTGCAAATCATACTACTAGCTAGGTAAAGACTAATCAAATGTTGATCGATTGTTTGATTATTATTGACCATCCCCGTGGGTGCTGAAGAGACCAACACAGCTCCATATATCGGACTCATCTACCCTAAAGCCAATCAACGTCGGCCATGAACACGG
Source organism: Branchiostoma floridae x Branchiostoma belcheri (assembly GCA_019207045.1). Taxonomy (NCBI): domain Eukaryota; kingdom Metazoa; phylum Chordata; class Leptocardii; order Amphioxiformes; family Branchiostomatidae; genus Branchiostoma; species Branchiostoma floridae x Branchiostoma belcheri. Next base: position 12,799,280 of record CM033027.1, read on the forward strand.
CTATACTATAAGATAGAAATTGAAAGATCAGTCATCATGATTGGTCATTATGATAAACCAATGGGCTGTCAGTACCAACGAATAAATCAACCTGATTGGTCGGTTTGTTTCAGTGCGATGGGATGACAGGTCAATCTAGTATAGCCCGACGATCTTACATGGTCATTATGCTTAACCAATACTAGATAAGTAAAGAGATCAATCATTCTGATCGGTCAATTTGGTGAACGAAATCGACAAATCAATCATCCTAATTGGCCAATGGGCTGTCAGTATTTTTATACCAATCATCCTGATTGGCCAATTCTTGTCCAATGGGCTGTCAGTATGAAAGTACGTAAACAAACCAATCATCCTGATAGCTCAGTTTGGTTAACCAATGAACTGCCAACGAGAATTCATTGAATTACAAGTGTTTTTTTTTTTTTACTTGCTGAGCTGGGGGTGCCAGGTTGTTTTATAAGTCAGACGACTTTTTCAATGTAAATATTTTTGAAAATTTGGATGAAATTATATATTTTGAGTAAAGAGCACAGATAACCGCCATAAGACTTTATCCAACAGAATGGTTTTTGCCCGCATAATGTGTTTTTCAGATTTGTTGTCATTTGTTTTGATTTTGTGTTAGCAGAGTTGATTAACGGAGAAATTCTAAAGAAATACCAGAAAGTCCTCAGTAGATAAACTTTCAGAAATGTGCCACCCTGTGTTATTCATATTAAAACAGCTTATTTACTTTCACGTACGGTGTACTGTGTTCAGCAGATTTGTACTGATATATTTCATCTAGGACTTTCAACTGGTGATTAATTCATTATTTCATTCATTCATTCATTCACTCAATTATTCATCCATCCATTCATTCACCCTTGAAATCTTGAAAAACGGCTCAGGCCGAATGATATATCAAGGCTAAATAAAGGTTGAAAAAAAATCCATTCATTCTTGCGTTCAGTCGTTCGTTCGTTTATTCATCCATTCTTTCACTCATTCATTCATTCATTCATTCACTCATTCAACAGAGCACAAAACAATGAAGACAACATCTCCATATAACCCAAAGACAAACTACATGTTACCTTTACTCCGTGTTCGGCTGCTGATTTATTACACGAACCATTAAAACCGTCTCTTTAATGAAGCAGAATGAATCACCTATAACAGTTCGATCGAACTGTGTAATTTATCTGCACATCGCGTGGATTCTAGCGGGTACGCTTGTCGACGTTTTGTACGAGATGAATGGCACACAATTCATCACACCAATTCCGATAGATACCTGACATGATGATCGATATTTATTGACCATTTTAGATATAAAATCATAAATAGAATTGTGCGATTAATTTGATAAAGCGATGATCTGGAAGAGAGCTTTATTGCAGTCGCCTCTCGGTACGTAAGTTAGACATAATACAATTCTGTAATAGTAAGATGTGTAGGAATTAAGTTTTCTCCAAGATTAATGGCACACGATTCATCACACCGATCCCGATAGATACCTGACATGATAATCGATATTTATTGACCATTTTAGAAATAAAATCATAAATAGAATTGTGCGATTAAATTGATAAAGCGACTATCTGGAAGAGAGCTTTATTTCAGTTGCCTCTCGGTACGTACTTACTTACTTATCCTCTTCGTCCCTGGTGAGACATAAGGCTATGACTTTCTTCCTCCATGTGGGTCGGTCCTGCGCTGCTGTCTGTACTGACTTCCAGGAGAGACCCATGGACACCAGGTCATCTGACACTGTTCTCCTCCACGTGGTTTTGGGTCTTCCTCTTTTTCTTTTACCGTCAGGTCTCCAAGTTAGTGCAACTTTTGGAATTCTGTTGTCAGTCATCCTCAGAATGTGGCCAAGCCATTTTAACCGCCTGTGTGTAATTTCTGTAGTTATTCTTCCACATTCGGTTATTCGGTGCAGCTCTTCGTTTGTTATCTTGTTAGGCCAGAAGATGTTGCATATTTTCCTAAGACAGTTGTTGTGGAATGCGTCTAACTTCCTCATATCTGTCTTGGTGGCCCTCCAACTCTCAGCACCGTAGAGAAGGACTGATTTGACATTACTATTGTATAGCCTGATTTTGGTTTTGCGGCTGTATTGTTTGGACTTCCAAATGGTTTGCAGACGGCTGAAGGATGCCCTGACTTTGTCGAGTCGGCTTTTAATGTCTTTCCGTGCGCCATCCTGCGTACTCATCACACTTCCAAGGTAAGTGAAGACCCCTACGCTCTCCAGGACCTCTCCGTCTAAACTGATGGGAGGGGTTGTAGGAGTGTTTATGTACATAACTTGAGTCTTCTTTTTGTTAATGTACAGTCCAGTTTGTTTACCCCTTTCGCTTAACCGGTCAGTCTTTTCCTGAAGAAGGGTACGCTTGGATGCTAAGACAGCCAAATCATCGGCAAAGTCAAGGTCCTCGAGGTACTTAGAAGGAGTCCATCTGATACCCCGTGGTCGGTCAGAAGTTGCTTCTTTCATTACCCAGTCAATAGTGATTAGGAACAGTATTGGCGAAAGAATGCACCCCTGTCTGACACCAGACCTGACAGGGAACGATTCGGACAGGCTGTTCTCTGTGATGACACTGCATTCAAAATGCTTGTAAAAGGTTTCTATTAAGGTAACTATCTTGTGTGGAATACCATAAGCCCTCAGAATCTTCCAGAGGCTTTCCCTATGCACACTGTCAAATGCTTTCTGGAAGTCGATGAAGTTTATTAGCAGTGGGGAGTTCCATTCAATGCACTGTTCGATGATGTTCCTCAGTGCAAAGATTTGGTCCGAGCAGCCGCGGCCTTTTCGGAATCCTGCTTGTTCTTCCCTTAGTCTGGAGTCTATGGCACTGTCAATCCTTTTCAGGAGGATTCTGCAGAACACTTTACTGGGGATGGACAAAAGTGTTATACCCCTCCAGTTGTCGCAGTTACTAAGAACTCCCTTCTTAGGAATCTTGACGATTAGCCCTTTACTCCAGTCTTGCGGTATGACTTCGTGTTTCCAGATTTTAGCAAACAGGTCAGTGAGGAGAAGAGTAGCTGTAGCACAATCAGCCTTCAGAAGTTCTGCTTGAATGGAGTCTATGCCTGGGGCCTTACCATTCTTTAGTGCCTTTATTGCTGTTTCTACCTCTTCCTCTGTAGGTGGGTCAATGTTGATTGGAATATCCACTGAAGGTGTAGGGTCAGCCGGCACATCAGGTTCTGGTCTGTTAAGCACTTCTTCAAAATGTGCCTCCCCTTCCCACTTCCCTCCTGTGCCCTCCCCTCCTGTGCTGCTACCTTGTCGTGGTGGGGAGGCTTGAGTATCTCAAGGAACCTGTGAGCTATACCGGCGGGGGTCCAATATAGGCCCCCGGCAGGTTCAACCATGCCGGGCAGGTTACAGGCGAGAGGTCAGACGAAAGGCGGCACCTGGCCCTCCAGGTTGGGGGTTGGGCGTGGGGTCAACTACCCCACACCACAAAAAGTTCCGAGTTACTGAAACTATGACTTTTATACCCACGAGACCCCAGGGCCTGACAGGAAGCTCCAGCCTAGCAGCAGGCACCATGACAGCTCCTGACGAAAGCCTACCACAGGAAGTCAGAAGCTCGAAGCGGAACCTCCTTGGCCCTAAAAACACTATCAAGATTGGAACATGGAATGTTCGCACCATGTTTGAACTATCCAAGACAGCACAAGTAAGCAGAGAAATGATGAACTACAACCTAGATGTTCTTGGTGTGAGTGAATGCAGATGGACTGGTTCAGGACGTACAACTACTTCTGACGGCCTAACCATTGTATACTCCGGTAAGGACAGCCAACACGCAAATGGAGTAGCGCTTCTAATGAACAAACAAGCAACCAAAGCACTCCTTGAATGGGAACCCATCAGTGACAGACTTATCAAAGCCAGATTTGACTCCAAATACTGCAGACTCACTGTTTTACAGTGCTATGCACCCACCAATGATGCCGAAGACGACATCAAAGATGAGTGGTACGAACAAGTACAACGTGAAATCAGTAAAACCCCACAGCATGACATGTTAATCATAATGGGAGATCTAAACGCCAAAGTTGGCAGTGATAACAGTGGGAGAGAAGATGCCATGGGTCGTCATGGATGCGGCAGCATCAACGACAATGGTGAGAGACTTGTGGACCTCTGTCTGAGTAACAGGCTGGTGATAGGTGGGACTATCTTTCCTCACAAAACTATTCACAAGTTAACTTGGAACTCTCCGGATGGACACACCATCAACCAAATAGACCATGTAATGGTGAACAAGAAGTGGCAGAGGTCTGTGCTGGACGTGAGAGCCTACCGCGGAGCAGATGTTGGCAGCGACCACCATCTGGTAGTTACCAAGGTCAGGCTGAAGCTGAGAGCAAGCCCTCCCACCAAGCAACGATGCAAGGTGTTTGACACTTCCAAACTGCGTAAACCTGAAATCAGACGTGAATTTGCTCTAGAACTAAGAAACCGCTTTAAAGCCCTTGAAAACCTAGTAGACGAAGAAGAACCTAACGTTGTAGAAACATCCTGGGATACCATAACGAAAGTGTACAGTGAAACTGCCAAGAAAGTCCTAGGCCATAGAAAGAGGAAGGACAAAGAATGGCTGACACAAGAGACCTGGAGGAAAATCGAAGAGCGGAAAGTAGCCAAACAGAAGTTACTGACCTCTAAGACCCAACAAGCAAAGAAAGCATACAGGAACAAAGACAAACAGGTAAAACGAAGTGCCCGCCGTGACAAGAGAGCATTCGTAGAAGATTTAGCAACCGAAGCAGAACAGGCTGCAACTAGAGGGGAGTTAAGCACAGTGTACAGAATCACCAAGAAACTCTGCAACCAGAGCAGTGCCAGCTCTGTACCCATTAAGGACAAACAGGGGAAATTACTGACTTCCGAAAGGGAACAGACCGCAAGATGGGCGCAACATTTTGAAGAAGTGCTCTCGGTACGTAAGTTAGACATAATACAGTTCTGTATTACTAATGTGTAGGAATTATATACATTCAAGCACAATACTGTCACATTTTGTATGATTAAGCTTGACGATGATTTATGCCATATGCAGACTGCACTTTTTATCAAAGTTGTGACTTTAAAAGAGAAGAAAGGGAAAGAAAGAAAAGCTAAAAAGAGCTGGAGAATGTTGTAGCAAAGAAAGAGAGAAAGCAAAATGGCGTAAAAAGCAGTATCCAAAGATAGTGTCTCGATGAATATAGACAATAGATGTGCCCAAAAATCTATACATCGTTCTTCAATTATTCACTTTCAAAATGTCCACATAAAATGACCCTGCTAATGTGATCCCAATCTATACCACATTTCATCTAGCCACAAAAAACTTTCTGCCACCAAAACACCCATAGCTACGTCCAGGCCAGAAGATAGAAAGAGCGAGCGTTCTACTGCAGCACCATGAAAAGCCGCCAGGAGGCTTATGATCAAACTTTATTTTGCAGACACACACACACACACAAATCCCAAAACATAACCTTCTTTACAAAGGCAATGTCGCTGCTTGCCTAGCTACAGTACGTACGTGTGCAAGCTCCTACAGTAATCAGAATAATTGAGAAGTGCCCTTTTCCTGTTGACTCGCTCACGGCTGCCGTAGTCACCATGGGTTCACACACACACAGAAAACATACCCTTCTGCACAAAGGTAATTCCACTACTTGCCTAGCTACGTACGTGTGCAAACTCCTACTATTAGTAATCAGAGTAATTGAGATGTCCCCTGTTCCTGCTGCTTCGCTGCAGGAGTCACCGTGGGTTCGTGAGGAGAAAGCGTGATGTTTGCAACATTGACATTTCGTTTTGCGTGCAAGGGAGGGACTTGTCACAAAACACCATGGAGAAAGGGTTGTTATTGCATACTTAGCTGAAAATTGCATAGCTGAAAATTGGCCGAATTTGTAAGAAAATCGACGAATTTAGTTGATGCCGCAACAGAAGGACAGGTTTTTTTTTATCTTTTATATTTGACTGTTTAGAATGTTTACTATTCAAACTTATGCTTTTCTGTTCGGCTAAGCCTCCTCCCAATCTTTGGGTTAACTTTTAAAAGATCCACACAGAAATACGTCTGCAAGTCTACGAGCAGTCGCTAGGGGGCTCAAACCAAGACCACTCCTTTCCGTGTCCAAAAACTAACCGTCATTTATAATATCATGTCATGTTCGGAATATAACAGTACTAGTTGCGCTGCAGTGATAAAGAATGCTGAAATCTTTAGCCAGTTTTTAAAAGCTGACAGAAAATGTTGCACAGTCAAACGTAACTGGATGCTAGATACGCAATCTTCCGCTTCCATCCCTTAACTGTGACTCTTGAATGGCCCCCTGAATTGACTGGCACTCTACCTGCTCAATACGCGCTCGGTGGGAGCTAAGCCTGTTTGCTAGCGATATGGGATCATGGGACTTCCCAACTGTCACAGCAAACGATTTGTTTTGTTACCACTGGAGTGGTACTTAAGTTATATATATATATATGCTTACATCTGATGCATATATACGTATTGCTGATGTTTGAACAGGCAACAATGAAACAAGATGATGGTACGTGGTCACCTAAACACAACGAAGAAGAAGAAGAATATATAGTGGAAAAATTCTGTTGTTGGTCTCCTTTTTTGCCTCTGCGTGCAGAAGCTTGTTTTAAAGGGGTGGATGTTGTGTTATGATGTAATGTGTCCGTAGTTATTCTATTACACAGTCTAAAGATTGGCAGGAAGTATGTGGGAAGATGGTGTCACCACAAAGGTAATAAGTGACAGGAAGTATAACTCAGAAGTGAATGAACAAGTCACATGTTAGACGTATAAAACATCACAGGTCATTGGGTCAATAGAAGGGACTATTTATTCAAGGGAAGGTATTTTTCGTCTGTTTGCGTTTTCGCATACGCTACTCAAGTTCACCGTAGTGTAACAGGAAGTGATTAATGGGCAATCGCAACGTTAACCCAAAGCCAATCTGCATTACCCACAGAACTGCAATCATGCTAGAGGGCCCAAACCTATACCACTTATTCTCGGCCTCAGAAACTATCTAACACTAAAAGTCACGACCGTAGCATGTTCAGAACCCGGCAAACCCGATAGTTTCGCTGCAGTACCGTAACAATATGCTAGAGGGCCCAAAATCTAATGCTTTCAAGTTCTTATCAAGACCTACCCAGTACCCACGTATCAAATATTAACTACACACATACATACACACAACGCTACGCAAAACATAACCTTCTAGCGAAGTTAACAAGACACATGGAAGACATTTCACGAAAGCTTAATGTTACTTTTTTTTCTTTAGCTTATATAGCAGTCTCTCTTTCCAGAAAATTCAATAAAACCACATGGAAAAGTTAAGATATTTCACGGAAGCTTAAAAGATTGTTTGATTTTCTTCAAGCTGTTATAGCAGTTTCTCTCCTCCCAGAAAAAATCAATAAAACCACCCATGCTGCTATCTACCCATTAGGGTAACCTCCTCACGTACAGATAAGGTGATTCTGTGTTCAGGTTTACGCTCTAGTTATCTCTGCCTTATAGGATTCAGCTCACACTGGAGGAACGCGCGGATGCATCCCTGACCTACTGGATTCCCACAACGTTTTCCTGGTCGTGTTTTAGTATGCGGAGGCCGTCATTATGATGTTGCGTTACGGCAGACGTGCTAGTTTCTGAGACTGTATTGTAGATGGATATATACACAGAGACGAACACACACTAGCACACACACGCACGCGCACGCACACAACACACGCACACGCACACGCACACGCACACAAATAAGAATTCACACACAAATACAAACATCGCACAAATACACACATACACACATACGTGCACACACGCACGTATACACACATACACACAGATATAAATATCGCAGAAACACACACACATATACGTGCGCACACACGCATACACACGCACTCACATAACACACAAGAACACACACACACAAACACACATACATACATAACACACGAAAACGCACACACACACAAACATCACACACACACACACACACACACACACACACACACACACACACACACACATTGCCAAACGGTACTTCATTTCCTCTCGATGAAGCAAAGACCCATTATTTGAGAAAGTAACCAGTGGCACTGAGAACTTAATCTTTCTACTTTGTGTGCGTAAGAAGATCGATCCCCGTCCATATGGCCCGGCCTGGCTCCCACCAGCAGTACTCCGTGATAAGGGGAGCTGGCAGCGGAATAACGAATGTTTCATTACACCAGCAAGGACATCGCGCCGTTGCCATGGAAACGGTAAATCCCAGAGCTGAACCCTATCACAGGAAAATCAACTGTATAGATACGCCCGCCGCAGGTCGGCACACGGTCCGGTAAAATAGAACATGGGACAGTCGGGACGAACTAACCCCACTCCGGTTGTTTTATGAAGTGAATTTTATATTGCTCAAACACGTAGGTAGTGGAGTTGCATACTTTGTGGGGGGTTTTCTTCGTAATAACTGAGGGGAACCGGGGGACGTTGTCGACTTCCAGCTTCCCGATCTGCATGGGTGACGTCATCCGCGGGTCGAAGGTCGTTAGAACTCTGTAGGGTTCCCCTGTCACGGCGTAAGCTTGATATCTTCTTTATGGTAACTGAATGGACGGGGGACGTTATAGACTTCATTTGCCCCTTGACCCGATCCGTTCGTGATCTACCAGAAGGGGGAAGTCGAAGGTGTTTGGAAGTCTGTAGCGTCCACCGTCCCGGTTTGAATGGAGTCGATCGGCCATGATGGAGAAACTGTGGCTCAAACCTACCTGTTTCCGAACAGAGTTTGTTTATTATTGCCACTTCTTGGACAGGTTTCTTTCCAGAGACGACATTTACATGTTTGTTTGTTTAAGATATGAAAGGTTACAATTAACGCCGTTTGGTTGCACGTAAAAAGAAGCATAATGTTTTTTTTTTATTTATCTATTTTTTAGAACCTACATCTGAAGAAAGTGCCTGGCAAACTTTCATTGTGCCATGAACTAGTTTATTACGTGTCCTTAGCGCAGGTCTTCCTTGTTATCAACCATTTTAGATCGATAGTTCGGTTAAGGACTGTTCCCAAGGCAGTACCGCAAGGACAGAGCTCATTTAGTTCTCCTTGATAGAGGCAAAACGATGCAGCTCAGCATGTTTTCAGCACAGTGTTGTGGTGTTATTGTCATCGAGCAGAGTGCCACTCGAGCTCGGTTAGAGCTCATTTCTCTGTCTGATATAAGTCAAAATGATGCAGCGCAGTTGTAGAATTCTTTTAGCAAAGTACACTACATAATTGTAGTCATATTTGCAATCTTAATCTCAGTGTTGTAATGTTCTTGTTATCGAGTAGGGACTAGAGTGCGTGTTATGATCCAGTAAAATGAAAATAACTGGGTGCCTCTTCATGTTAATTTCCTTATCTCGTCGCGTGAAAATACCCACTTCAGCATAAGGCACTGTTGCTCTGTCTTAAAGTACTCAATATGACAATACTGATTTGCAAATATTTTTTTGTTTATCGTCTATCACCTTTTGTAATCAGACTTGTTCAATTTTCAAAAGGTAGGAGTTTGACATTCGAGTTTCTGACGATCTCACCGAAATGGTCTTAGACAACTATAAATATACCTTACCGACTATAACGCTGACAGAACTTTAAAGTTCTTTCATTGTACAAACGTAACGCAAATATGTCTGCATCCTTGGTCATGTTACCATACAACTTTGAAAAAGATAAGAGTTTGATGTTCGTGTTTCTGACGATCTCACCAAAATGGTCATAGACTATAAATATATCTTGCCGACTAAAAACGTTGACAGAACTTAAAAGTTCTCTCATTTCACAAACGTATCGTGAATTATGTCTGCGTCCTTGGCTAGGGCCTCTTTACTAAAATGGTCTTAGACAGATATAGATATATCTTACCGACTAAAATCGCTGACAGAACTTAAAATTCTCTCATTGTATAAACGTATCGCAAAAATGTCTGCGTCCTTGGCTAGGGTCACATTACCATACAACTGAGATCGATATCTCGCTTCACGGAATTTTCCCCAGACGACACCACACACAGAACCGTCCAATATACGCACCATAAGGCCACAGCAAGTAAGTTTATGGATGACATCTTTGCAGAATGTAAAAATAATGAAATAGCGCGAAAAGAAAACAGATGGGTAAAAAAAAAACAAGATGTCTAAATATTTTAAATAGACACCATGAACATCGTAACAATGTTTGAAGTGACAAAATGTGGCATCACAGCTAACAAGGCATTCATTCCTGTATTAAAGAAGTGAACTAGTTTAGTAAAAGTGATACTAGTGTAGTACACTTTATTTTATCACTTGCCAAGTTGGCAACTACATTCATGGCTTGGTTGCACTTTCACCACTATCCAACAAGTTACACTTCTGAGACTATAGTCATGGTTACCTCTCTAGTGTCACTTCTACTTGTATAATTATTAGGCTACAACACAACACGTTGGTCTATTTTGGTGTATCTGACCTTCACCGAAGAGGCAAAAAAAATTATGTTTTTCTTAAATCAGGTGACGATTAATGTCATCCATAGAATTGACTTGCTGTGGCCTTACGGATTTTCCCCAGACATCACCACACGGACAGACCCGTCCAATATACGCTCCGTAACAAGCTGCCGTGGTGCCCGCAGGCCGCACATTAATTATACCCTAATCCTCAGCGGCTTTGCGGCTTTTGTATCCAATACCGGAGCCGGTTATATAACTCCGGCCTGGCCTTGACGGAACAGCCGGCCATGTCCAGCTCATTTCGCAGCTAATGGCTCATTTGATGTTAACAGGATGACCACAATATATCTGGGGCGATCTGGCGGTTTGGGTCATCTGTTTAATACGTCAAGTGCAAGGTCCCAGTTACCTCAGTGTGTGGAGGTTTTGTTTGGTGTGCTAGCCGGTTAAGTACAAAGATAAAGGCAGTCCCTTAGCCTTTTTAGATGCTACTGAATGCAGATTTATTCTGGACTTAAGACATCTTACAGTCGCCAAAGGGGAAGGAGCAAAAATAGATGTTGCACAATTTGTGCCCAGTGAAGAAATATACCTCTACAATTTGAGTACAAGTGTGTATTTGGTTCTCAGTGTTTAATATTTCATGATAAAGGTATGATCCTACAGCTCTACGAAAAACAACATGTCTGTGTGTGTGTGTGTACGTGCGTCTGTGTATCTTGCGGCGTTGCAGTTCTAAATAACATTGCTAAGCGTCGCTTCTGATCCATATAATGGGGATAAAGCGTCCCTGAAAGTGAATTGCAAATTCATCTAAATGATTGTCTGTAAATGATTGTCTGGTGATGGTCTTGAACATGAAGGTGCTATGGCAGAACTCCTTGTCCTGTTGACCAAAATATTTCTCCATGCACAAGCAAGCGACCTGTCCTTGGTGCTGAACGCTTTCAACATTTACAAGCAAACACACACATGCACATACGCAAAAACACACAGACACATACATATCTGTCCTTGATGCCGAAAACAAACGTTCTGGTGCTTAACATAATCGGCTCATGGATACATTTATTCTTGGTGCGAAATATCAACACCTAGAAAACACACAAAACACATGTACACTTGTCCATGGTACTGAACGATTGCAACACACAACAAAAGTGCCCTGGACCTGAACCTGTCAGACACACACACGCGCGCGCGCGCGCGCGCACACACACACACACACACGCACGCAGACACACCTGTGTGCTGTGCTAAAGCTTTGCTTTACAGGAATCTATAACTTGCTGTTTTTCAAATAAGGTAGGGCAAAATTGGTATCCGAATAATGACTCAATGACCAAACACATTCTGCTGCTTTCACTACTCCTACTGTACCTTTATTGAAATGTCCCATCCTTTGACAAGGTAAAATGGACCAATCAGAGGAAGCTATAAAGCAAAGCCTTGTCCTGACTGGTCAGAAGGGAGCCAATGAGGTAACATTGAAAGGAGTTTATCTTTAGTTTTAAAAATTCGTTTGTCTTATTCCATTCAGAAGAGTAGTTTTTTGTGTGTAATTTGGTACATAAGTTTAGTGCAATTTTTTGATCGGAGTCGTAGCAGTTTTGTTGCAAAACATGTGATGATGAAGAAGAATGCGCATAAAATTGCATTGAATGGGAGAGAGAGGTTATAGAACAGACCAGGCATTTACGAAATCTCAGTTAAGTTCAGGAAAGTTTAATGTTTTTTAGAACTACAGAAATGGAATAACTTGGATTTTCTTACGTTTGATACAGAACCAATCTTAATCAAACTGGAGATAAAGTTTAGAAACAAAGAAACTTCGAAAAATCGATAACTAGCGACTGGTAGAGAACGGTCGACGGAAACTTGTGTCAGTAATCTTCAGTCCTAGTCATATGCTAGTCGGATGTGACGCCAGTTTACCGTCGGTACAATGTCCTTTTCGAGTTTCTATTAACACTTACATGTATGATAGTGTATGGAAACGGATATTTCCTTTAAGACGTTAGCAAACAGTCAACAGAATAAAGTTCAGACGGAATTAGGACAAGGCGTTTGCTTGGAACACTGGTCACTTTGAACTGGAAAAGGTTAGATAAGATGCATCCAATATGATATAAAGTAAAGTTTTATGCCAGTTAGTAGGTCATGCTTTTTTGAGGAGTTTGAAACATTTCGCCAAACAAGTTTGTTTGTGATAAACCTTTCGTCCAAAAAGTTTATTTGTGATGTTTTGAATAAGTGTGTATACATAATTTTTAAAGTCTGTCCAAATCAAAAGTGACCAGTGTTCAGTGTTGTCTAGATAAATTGTAATCCCTTATTGGGTGCCACTAGGGCAGTCCGGGGTCGTCAGTGTGAGAACATGGCTGGCCGGAAGTGACGTTAGTCCACCGGAAGTGACGTTCACTCCTTGCACAGGCCGAGGTTGTCCAGCTCGTCCTTGCTCATGTAGTAGCGGGCGATGAAGAACTCCCACTTCTCCGGGTCACGTGGCCTGCACGTCAGCCCGAGCTCACAGGGGCAGAAATACCTGGAAAAACACGTGCACATTCACGTGAGAGTCACGTGCACAATCTGCTACAGCCATATTAAGTCATGTGACAGTCACATGCGCCGTGTGTGTGCAGTCACGTGACGTTTGTGGCCATTTATTGTCCGCCATGTTGGTTGGTTAAAGATGCTTGTAAAGTCATTATTTGGGTAACAACCCACGCATTTAATATGATTGTTGTCAACGAATATTTAGAGACCCTGCCCCACTCTTTTTTTTAGTCAGCCGCTGACAAATGCGATAAAACTTGCGACCTGATGTCTAAATCAGTCTTCCTGTATTTCACGCTGTGTTAATGGTTTGATCGTTCGATGTAAGAATTTGAAGTGAATATTGTACTTCTTTATTGTCTAGTTTCATAATATACTTGAGCTTGTACAGTGTATATCTCTGTATATGATTACAATGTGGTGTAGAAAATAAAAGTGTCTGATGCATTTCAGTTTTGCATTGCATTTGTTGGATCGCTTCACCTGAAATGTAAAAGAAATAATTTTCTTTTTAAATAAGAGAATCCCTACTAACCTTGCCTAATTTTTTCTTTGCTTTGCCTTACCTGCTGTTCCCATCCAGTGCGCATGGCGCTCCGTGGGTGCCGATCTCCTTGCACGCGTACACATGCTCATTGATGCCGATGTCCAAGCAACACTGCGACGCCTTGCAGTCCGTGTCGGAACTGCAGCGCATGTAGCGGTTTGTGGGAACCATGGCCTATATACACGAAGACAAAATAAATGTTTTAGCTCCCTTGGTAAAGTCTACTACTATGAAACAAGGAATGTACTTGACTGCAATATCCCTATTTGCAGTGTGAACTGATGTTTGCTTAAAGTTGATTGAGTTAGTCAAGACAACTTCGCAATGTTAGTTCAGACTCCTGCAGAATTTACCCAAGATAATCCTTGGCTTTTGTACCTTACCCCTCTCACAGGTTGTTAGCAAATACAATTACTTGTGTGTACGGATTAGTCTTGACGTATATTGTTCACAACTACATCTATAGAGTCAGGTAGCATTGTCTATGTGTGTGTTTAGGACTTTGGGGAGTATTTGTGTGAGAGAATCTTGAGTAAAGAAAATTTACTTTTGTTTGTTTGTTTTCATGTTGTATTTGTTTTGTGTCAAATGACATTCAGGCAGCGGCTAACAAACACAAGCAATCGATCGATCGATAAAAAAAGAATGGAAGACGATTTGAAGACTTAAACTTCCTGACAAGTGCTAGCCTATGGGTTATTTTGTGAATTATAGTGACTCTCCAAAGATAGAAAGTATTACAACTGACAAAACGTAAGTTTAAAGATGTAGGAAACCACACATAAAGTGGTTGTGGTTGCTTAACATAGTATTTTACGCACTCTACAAACCGTGGTTGATCAAAGTCGATAAAGTCTTCCTTGTGGGCCATCGTACTACTAGCTGCATTGTGCGGTGATTAGAATGGGAGTGTGGCACGGCTAGAAATAGTAGTGTCTTTGCGTTTTTGTTGGAGCAAGAAATAATGCTTTATCGCAGCTAAAACTAATGTTTTATCGCAGCTACGAAACATGGTTCTAATGTAAAATAAGGACGGGTCGCAGCTATAGTATGTAAGGGTGCGTAGAGGGTAGGTGCGTAGGAGTGGTTTAATTTTTTTTAAAGGAGGCAGAAACTCTGTTCTTGTCGGTCACGGTAGCTTACAATCGTTCGTTGTCCGTCCCTATTTCAATATATACGTATTTGCTATTTTTACCTGCAATGCGTACTCAAATCAATCGTCGACAAACAAAAGGGAATTTTATCAGCACAAGATAAATAAAAAATTCAATAGATCGGACACGATCTGTTACTAAAAATGTTTGAAAACTCTTCACAAAAGCTTTCAAAACAAATTGAGAAGAAATTTTCCGATAACGCAAAATGCCCCGCCAAAGAACTATTTACCAAATGACGTTCAACGATATTTTATTATCGTTAGCACAATTAACTACAAAGGTACGGGGGTAAAGATTGTGACACTGATGACGTCATAGTATGATGGGTATCACAAGTTATGGTGTGGAAAATTAATAATAAACCTTGCGTTACAAAGGTGAGGATATCATTAATGTATATGTTATTGTTTGTGGAAATCAAAACGGCCATAAATGTGGGGCACACGGTAAAAGATTAAGAAGCTTTGAATTTAATTGCACCTCTCACTTTGAGAAATATTTCAGTTGTCAAACATAATTTTAAAGTACCATTTCCTATCAGCATTTTGTTTCAATATACTGTTGCTCAAAATCGTATTACAAATTGGCAATCATACGACGAAAGTGACACCGACTTATATGACACGCAAAGCGTGTCACGTATTGGAGAAAATTTTGCGCAATTGTGCGTCACGTTTCAGCTCACATTGACAAGTTCTGAACTCTATCACCGAAGCTACCGCACGTGTTAGGCCGTTTCGTGTACTAAGAAAAAGAGAGATCTTGAACCCTAAAACCTTTCTAAACAGTTACAATAAAGACAACTATGAATGTATTGTATATGTGTAACGTGTTAGAGATAGTGTTCAGCTGGGCAAATATGTCCCTCTCATGGTAACTAAATTTAGTACCGGCCTACGTGGTCACATTTATCTTTCTTTGGCCGTCACAAGATTTTGAATTTTCGAGCATGCTGTAACAGAAACAACCACAGACAAAGGTTTAAGACTGCATTTTCAGTAGGAGGACAGGTAGATATTGTACTACATATTCAGGATTATTTTTAAAAAATGCCTTCGAGTTGCGATCGCTCGAAGATTGTTGGGCGACTGTGGCCGAGCCCTAGAGTAACTCTGTCCCTCGTCGCTTGATATCGAATTAGGTGATTCAACAGGCTGATTTTATTCTGACCGCATATGATAAGGTCTCGCCCGACGAAAATGATTCAACTTTAATCATCCCAGTTGTATCATGGTTGATTCATCGAACAATGACAACTTTTGGTAACAGCAATTCCCCGTAAAGATTAGAAGCATTTCATACAATTATTTCATCTCATGTTTCAAACAATCAAATCAAATAAACTGTCCAATCCAAAGGGTAATCTATGTGACGTACAAATCTAACACTTGAGATTATCGTAAATACAACGCCCGTTACTATGATAGTCTCAAGTAGAAGATAGCAGGACAGAGCAGTCGTTTTTGTTGATATTGTAGTGACTATCTACGTTTGAAAAGTTATGACGTTTTTCCAATGTAGGAATATTATCTAAAATTTCTGTGATTTCCCGAATATGTATAAAATAGTCTCCATCAAACCTCTATGTGGACTACAGAATTATAAGTCTGACATAACTTCTGAATACAATATAAGAGCGATCCTACTCTTCACTTTTCTTTGTTCAGGTACACCAGGCTTCAAGATAAACGATACCACACGCAGCGTTGACTTTAGATTTGATAACTGTCAAAATGTAAGAATAGGTGGATAAAAGATTGCTCTGTTTTTAGAAAATATATTGCCACATCTAGCCCCGCCCGATTGTGTCAAGATATTACAGATTTACGTATGTTAGCCTTTGTTGTTTAGAAAGTAGAATCTTTAACTTAATCGTAAATTTTTACCGTGTAATTTGTAACGTTGGTACACCATACGAAAGTCACTGTGCTTTCTTTGTTGTGTCAAAAAAACTATATGGATGTAGATTTGTCCTCTTTCTATGTTATCGGTCCATCGGGTCTAGATGAGACGAGAGACTATTTACTTGTCTACCATAAACCTGTCTGATTCCTTGAGCCAAACTTGTGGAGATGAAATTTGGTTCATGCAGACCGTTTAAGACAAAATGATTGTTTTCCTTTCCATTATGTTGTACTTTTACTTGTTTAATTGTCCCTGTTCCTCTAGGTTTAGAAAACCTATTAAGCTGTGGGTAGGGGCAAGGTAAAACACACGTCAACAGATTAGAACTGTAAAAAGAATGCTGTTCCGGTAGTTCTGGTCGCTGTAGAATCCCGAAAGGATATTCAGACTTAGAAATCCGCGCGTTTGTGAAAACATTGATATACTCAGCATCGCGTTTGAAATTCTTTTATGTCAAGATCCCCCGTTTACACTTAGTAGAGAATACCTAGACCATGCATAATCCAATAAAATATACTACAATCCCTGTGTTAAGCTTCAGTTAGGAAAAAGCGGGCTCAAATAGCCAAACAGAATCCATCGCTGAAGTACGAAATGCTGAAGGGTTGACCGATTGTTACTCTGTATCGCAAAGAGTTAATTAGAAGTTTTTATGCTTTTAGTATATCCTGCACATAGTCTGGCCTTGCTCAACATTTTAAAATAGTATAGGTCCAAAAACATTAAACATGGTCTTTAAGACACAATTACGTCTTCTTACGTACTTTGCTAACTTGGATCATTTCTGTTGGTCATTTTTTGTCTGTCCCTTTGATTGACTTTGCGTTCTCCGTGAGCTATGAACTGTTAACTTTGCATCTGAAACTGTACGTTTTCATTGTCCACACTCAATAAAATCTGTCCATTGTATTCAAACCTAGAATCAAACTACAATTGGAAGTTACTTCTCACCTGTGTCAGGGCCACCAGGCCCACAAGGAACAACCCCAGAACAGCCTTCATGTCGGATCCGTGTCGTCTGTCGTCTGATTCTGTCCGCCTAGCTCAAACCTGCGCACTTCTGCTGCCGACCCGTTAGCACACAGTCCGCTTAGGTGGTGCGTAACGTGTAGTCTCAACTGCAGGCCTCTTAGGATGGTTTACAAATCTTTATCTTAGAGCGAGAAGACGCCGAACCACCACTTTAAACCAACGAGGCTGTGCGACGATTATAAAATTGATACGTATTTTTATAGTTTTTGCGACCAAGCGTATTTGGAGAATAGAGTTAAGATATAAAGGTCTTTATTAATCTGTTTGGTGTTGACTTTTTATGCTTCATGTTAGCGCCATTAACGTTACAAAATTCATTTGCTTTGATTTATGCCAATTATGACATTGTTTTCTACAGCACAAAGAATTGACCAATAAAATGTCAAAAGTAACTATGAAACTAGCACTAGGGAACACATAACTGAAGACTCACACCAAGACGAACAAACAGTCAAGCAAATAAACAAACAAACAAATAAATAAATTAACACATCAACGGATTAGCATATCCCCGTTTTCATGTAGGCATTCATGTAAAACATCAATGCAGCAATATTACCACGCCTGTAGTGTAGCTCTAGATGCCTGGTTACGAGGTTTTTTTCATACCGGACTTTCAGAGATAGCGATCTATACGGCGGCTTTGTTTGGTCCCGTCTCTAGTCGAGTTGTTTGCTTTGTAATTATTGCAAATACCATCCAGGAGCCAAACTTTCCTCGCTAATCTGCGTGTATGTGCGCGTTTGTGTTGACTCTCCGGCGCGGCAGGCGGACAAGTTTACTCAAACTTTGGTCTCGTAATGTTCAACAAATCCTGGTGTAAGTCCGAGCCTACAGCCTTCACCCTTAGCGCTATAACTGTGTGAAAATGTGAGCAATATATCTCAAATTCTTCGTACTTGGCTGCAAATATTGCATAATACTGTCGCTTAGAACTTGCGGCTCGTACAAGCTTGTCGCCAAGAGCACCGTGAATAACATAAACAATTTAATAACAAACATTAATCTTTTTAATTCTACCCTCACCTTGAATGCTAAGTCTTTCATTTCCCCTTAGTTAATAGCGTTCTAGGATACGGTGGTCTAACTTTTGGACATGTTTTCTTTAAAACGTTCCGAAAGATTTTGCTTTAAATGTTTGATTTAATGAAAAACGTGACTACATTTCTCTATACCTATATGGTCCGTATTTGCTGGACGCAGCGGAATGTCGATAAGAAATCTCAGTAACCTGTTACACCCTGTAGGCCGTGCAACCTTGACTTTTTGTGTGACATCAGCGGGCGTTCAAAATTTGACTCCCTCCTAAAGTGATATTGTTTTGGTACATAATAATTATATTCTTATCATGCAACTTGTACGGTAGCCTTAATTCTCATAATTCAGCCGGATACCCAACACCGCCTTACTAGTATTAAAATAAAAATTGGTGTTGTAGAGGTCTAAACCATACATTGCCTAACTCTAACCCTCATCTCTGACCCTAAGCCCTCATCTTATCCCCAACCCCAGCCCTGAACCCAAACCCCTGTTGTTTCATACATTGCAGCATTTTTGTCTGATTCTTTCTATAATGTCGCTATCTCTTATAAAGAGTATAAAAACCTTTAGTGACGTTATCCATAAAGTATTCTTCAAGTGGCCGTCACGAAACAAACCTTTTTCTTGCAATAAGGATATTGATTCTGTACAAGTGTCCCTAATGTAGAGATTTGTCCTGGGTTATGACGTCACGGTAACGGATGTTGCCCAAACCATGCGGAGTTATGAAGAGGTTTGTTAACACGCTACACACAACTTTGACCTTGTCAGTCATTTGTCTTCGGAGTTAACAGCAACGATTAGCAACGAAACGCTTACACGTGCAGTTCTAATTTACAAGCAGAGGTTAGGCTCCGACTGGTTTGGGGCGTTTTTAGGCTTTTTTCTCGTCGGTCTCAATTTTATCCTATTTTTTTCATGCCCGACTAAAACGGTACAAATTAGTAAAACAGATACCAATGCTTAAAATCACGTCAAAAAAAGCCTTAGCCTAACCTCTGCTTGGAGAGTGCAGTTCGACAGCCATGTATAACCTGCGACATTACGGTAGCTAAAGTCATGGGTTCAATCGTTGAAATTCCATTTTGTGAATTCCAATTGATGGATCTTTATTCAGGTTTAAGTCAAATCGATTGCAATTTTTTTGTCGTCGACAATTGTTAACGGATAACGATATTTAAACTGTACAAGATATCAAGACAAACTCCCATAATTCCACCGGGTATCCTTAATATATAGACCCGTACGTCGATGAGAGTTAGACATCCAGGTCCGATAGCACCGTTTGCATGGGGATAGTAAACGGCGCTGTCGAACCCTCTCAAGTAGGTTTTGAGCACCTGGACATCTGAAGTGTGCATACCACAGGGATGCTGTATTATGTAGCAAATAAAAGAGTTGACGTAACATTTCAAAATAGTACACATGCGTTGAGTATGGGTAAGAAATATCAAAGTTTCCTAGCAATGAATTAGGAATATTACAATATCTGAAAATGTCGGTTATTTTCAGTTAGTCAATAGAGTTATGATATGTTTGCGTTTGAACGAACCAAATCTTTGTCTAGAGAGATTATAAATGTTGTTGGTAATTTTGTAAAAGGTTTGAATAGAGTAGTTGTGCTATTTCCACTTGAAAGTTCTTTTAGGTAACGGACTTTGCTAGGACAACATTTACTATTAGCTTATGTAACAACATTGCGGCTTTTCGTCCTGCAATGACCTAGAAATTCAAGTGTCAACGACCGCAAATGAAGGAAGAGAAAAAAGAAGAAAGAAAATGACACAACGATGTAAAGGACAATCAAGCCAGGAAGTATATTTTACAGATGGTCTTTCTTCAATAAAATTTTCTATTCCTGCCTGAAGAAATTGAAATATCATTGTTAGTTTTTGATGGTCCGATTTAAGTCAGATGACGTAATCAAATTCATTCCATTCATCTAGTTTTTGCCTGACCTCCAAGTCGATCCTAGGTTACAGAAAGGCAGTTTGTATGTACCGAAACATTCTCTGTTGGCCAAGCGGAGTCTCCATTGGCATATGGAGCCTGCTTGGCTAATGGAGATTGTTACGTTCCGGTACATACGTGTATATACTCCCTGTCCGCCACCTAGGATCTGCTTGGAGATTAGCTTTTCCCATGTTCGTCACCGGCCAGATAAAAAAAATAGAATCTTTCTTTGTATATAGATAAACTATTATTGATTGATCGTTATTCTTTGTATGTAAGATATAGATAGTGACTGCCATAGTGTGCTAGATGTGTTTTCTTATTTCTGTGCGTATGAGAGAACTAAGTCAGTGTGAAAATAAACTTCCCGTGTTTGAGACCCAAAACTGTTTCTGTACAGTCTTGCATAGGGTAGACTATCTAACTGAAGAATTATTTAAAAGAATTAGAATCTTTCTTGTTTTGAATGTCAGCCACAATGTCTGCCGTATGCTACCCTGTAGTTTTATAACATTGACTTCACACAACCTCTGTATCAGCGGTGGTATAACGTAATCCTGAAGCTATGCCCAGTTTGACAGCCGAGGCCATTACAACCAATTTGCAGTCCCGCTCTCGGTCGGGCGGTCAAAGGTCAACTGTAACACACAGTAGCACCTTTGTGCACTTATGTGTAGAAGGCGGGTATGTAAAAGTATCGACCTAACGTTGAGTAAATATGCTTTATATTTTCGCTTGACAAGTGTTGCCCGTGTGGTTGGACGTGTGCCCAGATATATTGCGTCAGTAATACACCTGTTCAGTTAAGTACCTCAATTAATTAACAGACAAACATTACATGATTTTCTGAATGTGATATTATCCAAGACCGTCTCTTTAAATCCATGGACAGTTTTTGTGCTTTCTTTTTTTTTGTTTGCACTTCCGACAGTAGAATGATGGCGGGTGCCGTATCAATTTAAGGTGCCACACATGTAGTAGGAAAATTGTTGCATCATTCTGAAGCACAACTTTTCACAACGGTTGTACATGAGCCTGGGTCGTACCAACAAAAATAGATCATGGGGGCAGTAAATTCTAGTCAACATCCTTTGCTACGGTTTCACGGTAGGGTAGAAAAACACTTTTAAACGGTTTGGTTGAACAAACATGAGCAGGATCCCTAAAATAAGGTTTTGTGTTGTCTTAAGGTTTGAATAAGACCTGAATTAAAATATCGTCCCTTGCGTCGTTTTTCATGTCTACCTACTAAAACAATGGTTTACGACATTGCTGCAAACCAACTGCATTACGGTACCGTCGAAAACTCAAATTGTTTAGGATGTGGCTACAGACAAAATCGTCTTGTCGAATTTTCCCACTGTTGACAGGATCTGGTTATCAGGTTAATAGTGTTAAAATTATGTTGTATGCTGTCAACGGTGGATACTGGCAGTATATTTTTCTGTCGGCTTTAAGAAACAGACACAATCCTTTACGACTTTGTGCATATTCTTAACTAGTAAATCAAAAGAATTGTATTCCAACATTGTCTTGTGCTGCTCACCTTTTCCGCTAGGTGACGGCACTGTCCTTGGTGCTAACGTACCAATCATTCCTAAACCCTTTTTGTCGATTTCTTGTTGCTAGCTTTTACGCACATTAAAAAAGTCATGTGTGGTTTTGAAGAGAGAAGCTTAGAACAATCAACAGGTAAAGTCTTTTTGAAAAGCTGGCTGAGGTGAAATGATGGCTGTGATTTTGGATAGAAAAGTCAACACACCAGCCGCGAACTCTGCTTTAGTGGCTTACTAAAGTCAGACTCAGGTAAGAACATCTTAAACAGAAACATTTACATCTTTTTCAACCTTTCAGACATGATTTATTGAGTCTTCTTGAGTTGTATTGTCAAGGCTATGCTGTAGAGAACCCTGGACTCTGGTATCTAAAGGATGCTGCAGCCACAGCAACACTTCTGTGGGTAGTCAGGGGCGTACACCTTGCTTTCCAACCCATACACGATGAAGTTGTAGTCCTTTGCCTTCCAGTCATAGGACGCCTCAGCTACAGGGATGATCCTCACTTGGTGACGCTGTATAATTAAACATGCAATATCAACATCTATACAGTAACAAGACCATAACTCATTAACTTTGATATTGTTACCTCCATGAAATGTCATGGAGGTTATATTTTACCCTGTGTTTGTGTGTCTGTGTCTGTGTGTGTGTGTGTGTGTGTGTTTGTAAACAAGATAACTCATGAACGGTCGGGTGGATTGGTTTCATACTTGGTGTGTTGGTAGTGTGTGACAAAAGCTGAAAATGATTAGATTTTGGGCCCCCTAGCGGCTCCCCTTGGTACTGCAGCGCAACTTCCGGTTTTGCTATCTCGCTGTTCTGAACATGCTATGGTCACGATTTTTGAGTATTAGATAGCTCTTGTGCTCAGGAAGAAATGACATAAGTTTGGGCCCCTAGCGTCTAGTTAATTAGGTTCTGTGCTAAGACATAAAATTGTAGCCGGCGTCTAACCTTCCTCGGGGCAACTATAAATGGTACTGTTCCACACTGTAGCTAGGTGTCGCTGCTAACTATGTGGCTCTAAGCGTAAAGTACTGACGACATGCCATATGTTGTCCTGAATGTGACTTAACGTCCTCTTTCAACCTCCTTGTCCTCATCACGGTATATGACTGACACTGAACGACGGCGACCAATTTTTTGTCTTGATTGTGAATAAAGAACTTTATAAGGCTTATTATTTATGCAGACAACGACAACTATGAAGCCACAGCATAAGTTTTTTTAGCTGCCTGGATGCTTAAAATACCGCACGTGGTACCTGCATGAGAATCTTTTCGTCAGGGAAGGCAGTGCTATGCTTCTGCACCAGGTTTCGAGAGGCGGTGTTGATTTCTTCCTCGTGGAAGTGGTTGATGGGCCACACCTGGGTGGAAACAATGGTGAAGTCAACTGTGCTGTTCTCCTATCCTTGGCCACGTGCCCTTGTACGAATACTTATTGTGTCAAACTTTCAGACTCACTATTTTCGGAAATTTTAGGATACTTTACCCTTGGATGTTCCTCCTTGAAGGCCTCATGTCCAGCCACTTTCCTGATCTTCTTATCAGGCAGAGATGTCCCGTTAAGAATGTAGTCTTCCACATGGTTTCTCCTGTACATATTGATGTGTGTGAAAGTGTTAAAACTAAGGTTCAACAATTTTGTATGCTAAACAAAATTAAATGAAAGAGGGGAAAAAGAGTTTTAAAACAAAGCAACTATCACAGACACATACCTATATCACACATACAGCTTGACTGTCCACTATCCACATTGTAAGGCAGATACAAAGGTTGTATGGTTGTAAATGTAACTCATGTGCATGAGATCATTGGCAAGCAGGTAAAATGATTAAAATGACCACAAGAGACAATCTTTTGTCTGCCTCATGTTTGGCTGATATACATGTATTACCATTTGATGGTGAGTCTAGTGTACCACTTGAGTTTGCCGGTGCCCTCGCACACAAGGCATCGTTGCTTCCCCGTCTGGTTGCACCAAGTGCACCTGAAAAAGGAAAGTATTTGCACTGTATTCTTTCATGCCCAAAAGTATTACTTTGATTTCCAAATTAAGTATTCAGTGTGACATTATTCCACGATTCATTGATTCTTGTTGAATGGGTAGCATCGCCCACCTGCCACAGTGACTTAGTAAGATTTAGTAACAGATTAGCGAAAGTGGGAACTGCTCATTGGTCTGCTGTAGACCTATATGGCAACGTATGAAATCATGTTTACAAACAGGTTGTTGATAGTATGACATTCTTGTCACTATTCACTTGTTATTTGGTCCTGTTAGGAATGACTTACTCCGTCCTGCCTCCTTTACAATAGTAGCAGCTCCTGTAGTAATAACTACCATTCGCGCCGCTCTCCCTCACCCGGCCAGTCTGGTTGCACGCATGACACGGTTTCTAGTACAAAAATCAAACAAAGAGTGTTACTAAGTACCATAACTTCCTAACGGTGCAGAATGTATGTGTTGAAGCCATGAAATGTTGTAAATGTATGATCGCAAGTGTGTCAATTATACTGCTGCATAATCAACTAGAGTTCGGCGACCTCATACCTCCATGAAAATTTAGAGCTTTTGTAAATTTCATGCAATTGACTAACACATTAACATAATTTATGCGTGTTGTTGTTCATCATTGACTAACGTACACATGTCACAAGTATAAAATTCCAATCATTACACTGAAAGCAGCTTTGCAATTTTTACATAAATTATGCAAATAAGTTCCTCATTAACATATTTGGTATCTGCTTATATTCCATCTATCATAATTAATAAGTGTTACATTTATTGAAGTCCATTTATTAGTAATAATGGTAGTATACAATTTCCTCATTAATTATGCAAATGAGGTCCTCATTTGCATAACATGTATATCATTATGAATACCTTTGCCTAAGCTACCTACACCCATAAAATGATGCCAATCCATCAATCTTTTCTGCAGTTATCCTCTTTGGAATGTCTTGACAAAAACGCCCCTGCAGTTCCGAAATTAAATGTTAGGGTCTGAAATCTGCCCCACTTTGTCATCACACTGCAAGCTATCTACCACCAAAATGTCAAGACTATATCATGTCCGGAACAAGAGATACATTGAAAAAACTGCTATGATAGAATATTCTCATTAATTATGCAAATTTACTCCTATTTTGCATAATTGGTATTTTATCTTGTACAACATTGTCTAAGGTACCCACATACCAAAAATCATGAAAATCCATTCCCTTCTTGAGTTATCCTCTTCAGAAGTTTTTGACAAAAATGCCCCTGCTATCCCAAACCTAGTCGGTAGGGGGCCAAAACTTATGTCACTTATTCCTGAGCACAAGAGCTATCTAACACTCAAAAATCGTGACCATAGTGTGTTCAGAACACGAGATACCAAAACCGGAAGTTGCGCTGCAGTACCAAGGGAAGCCGCTAGGGGGCCCAAAATCTAATCACTTCTAGCTTTCATCGCACCCCACCAACACACCAAGTATGAAAGTAATCCATCCAGCCGTTCTTGAGTTATCTTGTTGACAGACAGACAGACACACACACAAACGCTGGGTAAAATATAACCTCCATGACATTTCATGGAGGTAATTATCAACAGAATTGATTATAAGCATCAGCCATAGGCATTCATGATAGGCACACGTCATACACAAATCCTTATAGTCCTAGGCTAGACGTATTATAGGTAGACATCTGGAAAGATCAGGTCACTTACACTTCCACGGCCACTGCACCAGGAACATTGCACCTTCCCGGATCCACTACAGTAGTCACATAGCTGTGAAACATCAGGTAATACCTTAATAACCAAGGAAATAATGTCCAAAAATTATTTCACATCGCATATTAGTATGTATGTTAAAATGAGACTAGAATGATTGTGTATGCAGCGGTAGATCCCAACTAACCTTGACAGAGGCTGTGTGTGGCACCTCAAGGCTATGTTTCGCTTTCTGGAACATGGTTGGAGGCTCGGCTTTAATGTCCCATGGTCTTGGAGCGGGACCGTTATTGGGGCCGTCGATGGGTTTATACCTAGAAAGACAACCATCATGAACATTTCTATGTAATGAAAACAGCTTTAGTAGCTTTATCCATCCACCCACCCATCCATCAATCTATCCATCCATCCGTCCGTCCGTCAATCCATCCATCCATCCATCCATCCATCCATCCATCCATCCACACACCCACCCATCCATCCATCCCTCCATCCCTTCATCCATCCATCCATTCATCCATCCATCCATCCATCCATCCATCCATCCATCCATCCATCCATCCATCCATCCATCAATCTATCCATCCATCCATCCATCCATTCATCCATCCATCCATCCATCCATCCATCCATCCATCCATCCATCCATCCATCCATCCATCCATCCATCCATCCATCCATCCATCCATCCATCATCCATCCATCCATCCATCCATCCATCCATCCATCCATCCATCCATCCATCCATCCATCCATCCATCCATCCATCCATCCATCCATCCATCCATCCTTGGTACAGAAACCAAGGCAGTATTCCTCGCCTCACCAAATGTTTCCAATATATACTGAAAATAAAAATTAGATTTTTCTTGGAATACATCATTGAACATTCAATATTACGATTCTAAAATTACTCTACATTACATTAAACCCACAGAACTAGCTTTAAAAGAAGACAGAGACCTCATACCTCCAATGAGACATTTTTATGAAAAGTCTTCAGATTTACTTTTTTATCTTGTCTTACTGATGATGCAAGTAAGACTGTACTTAGCGAAATCTATCTTACATGGTCTTCTCTACAAAACTAGTATTATTGAATGTGTTAAAGTCCTTTTCTTTGGCAGATTATCATGTTTAAGTGTAAATGATTTGCACAATTACATCTATACAATATTATAAACTATACATAGTGATGCACATCTTTATCTAACTTACACATGCACAGGTATGTTATTCTCATCATTTTCCATAAAATGATACTGAAATTTTGCATTGATTATGCAAATTAGGCTCTTATTTGCATAATAGGTATTTGTCGATGTTACATTTCTGCTCAGTGCAAGGATAAAACCTAATTGCAACCCTTGTTTCTCAGTAATTTTTGCAGCAGATTTGAGATAAAATGCGTGTAACATTACCTTAACAACATCAGTACAATATAAACCTACGTGGAATGCACATGAACGTTTGATGTCTGTGAACGTGAGGTCTTGAGCAGGACTCTTCCCATAGCAGCAGTGGTTTGCTACATACTGCACCAGGGCCTCACGTGCCTCTTCTTCCGTGATACCTTCGTGCCTGCAAAATTGCCACAACGAAAAGACTCTGGAACATGATGATAGATAATTGATCTTGTAAAGGCAAGTGTTCTAGATGTATTATCTTTACTTGGTCATGATTCCAACAAGGCATAGATGGAAGAATACATAAGTTCAAACTGCGGGTACGTGAAAGATGGTTAATGGTACAAGCTAACCCTAAGGCTGCGGTCCCAATTGCGCCGTTGCCCGTCAGGGATGCAGCCACGGCCGGGCTTCGAAGACACAAATTTGTCCCGGTGGATTGTCAGAAACTAGAAAGAGCGGGGGTACCTCTCGGTGTTCTCACGGGTAGGTCAGGGCGCCTATGTGTTACCGGGTCCCGGAATGATTCTAAGACGTCGACTGACATAAAATGAACCCGGGGCACGACCGTAATCAATATGAATTTGTATCCCGAAATCCGCAGGATATCCTTCCGCCCGCTGGAAATAATTTGATACGTTCTGTTCACTAGATGAATTTAACTTTATCTTAGGTTGTGATAACCCTTACAGTGTGCATATAGGCAAATATACCAAAGAACGTTAAGACCTTGAACCAACAGTGTGAATGTTAGTCTAGACTAAACATGCTGATTCAGGAAGTATATAATTCATATAATTGTAGCAAACCTTACGAAAGTCGTTGTACGATTCTTGCGTCAATAAAGATGTTTTTGGTATTACATGGGACAGGGGTCACGCCCGAAAGTGCCAAAAAAAAAGTCCGTGAACTGCCCGGCAGGGCCCCATTCTCAATAGGATCCGTAGATATGTATGAATCAAATTCACACAGGTTCGCATTGGCATAGAGTAAATAAGACCATTCTTAGGGCAGGAGTTCATATAATTATCCCATTTCAAGGTTAATAGAAACCTGTCAACAGCAATTTTCAAAAGTAACATTCTTATAGGAAGACTTTCTTGCAACATTGTGTGCAGAGTTATAAAATTACAGGCAAAATATACAACGTACAAGCATTACCAGAGTTGTGCAAGCACCGCACAATCTGGCTCCCAATTATTCATCTAATGCATCCAGACAATTACTTATTTACTTGGTGAAGTGGTGAACCGTTAAAATAGTTGTACTTAAGCTTGCACTGGAGAAGAAAACGTTTTTAGTAGATGTATATCTTTCACTATTCGTACAAAGCATGTTGATACTTACTCCGATAGACTATCTCTCTCCGGGGGCTGCCCCTGGGTCTCATCATAGCTTGATCGGGGTGGTGGACAGGCTGGAAAATTAATATTGATGCTGGTATTAATGTATGAACCGACAGTCTCGGTCTGTTAAGCAACATTCTGTTGTCGAGTTTCAGCACGAGGGATATCAGGCTGATACCTTTGTAGTTGTCTGGTTTTGACAGATCTCCTGATTTCGGGACAGTGACAATGATGAGCTTCCTCCAACTCTCTGGTATCTGTTCGTTAGAGAATCATCAGGATGCCTTGTGGATGAAGGTCAAAACTATGCGATCAAGCCTGACGTACTTGAGAAACCCAGGAGGTTTGGCCGTTTGCCGTCATCTCCAAACGCCTTCCAACAAAGGGGGGACTTTCTGCTGTTGCATACTTCTTGATTATTCTTGCATACTTGCAATTGTTGATATTACTCGTACTTCTAACCGGTAAAACATTTTGGCTCTGTCTGGCTTTAACATAATTGACGTGTGGAGTAAATCGGGCAATGATTGATAGTGACCGGGTAACCTGTATCCGTTTTTTTTTCTAAAAAGAAATAGGGTATTTATTAGAGATATTAAGTCAGCGGACAAAGTGTAATATTTTCAAAATATCGTCCGTCGACGTTATATCGCTAAAAACAATGGATATACATGTAGGTTACCCTGCGGATAAAGGTGAACTACCATTACATGTATCTTTCTATGTGCCGTAATTTTGTACCTTCCCCAATGTCAACGTCCTCGTCAGACCCAGCGGTGCTGTCCGCCCGGTCCCTAGCTGGTGCGGAGGTCTCCATGCCTTCCGCTGCCGAGGGTGCCCCGCCGGGCTGATATCTAATGTTGGTTTGCACAATAAAAGATGAAATAAATGAACTTAATTTGACAAGGCTTTGAGCCATAAAATTAGTTTTGGAAATACTTACTAGAAACTTTATTGTGCATTTGAAATACACTTCCTGCAGATCAGAAGGAGGCATGGACAACAATAAAGAATACGAATCAGGACCTCGATTACATATTTTGAGGAATACCTTTGCTTATACTTTGAACAAGCTCCTTTATTAGGATAGAGAAGACGATCAAACTGAGACAATTTATGCAAATTTGTAAACACTTTGTAGAAGTTACTCAAACAACCGGATATGATGCTTGAAACGGTCAGATGGTTTAGGTAGTATTCACTACCATTCGTCAGTAACACTGAGTAGATCTGACCAAAGGTAGCGGGTGCTACCAGAAACGTCTGACCGTTTCCAAAATCATATTACTTGAGTAATTGCTATTTGGTATATCTTATTACCTGGATGTCTTACATTTATCGACATGAATAGGGACCATATTTGCATAATGATTTCCACTCAAAAAAGGTTAATATCATTTGGCGAAGGTATGAGGTCGTGGAACTCTAGATGTATATGCGTTGCGTATACTGACTTTGTCCTTTGAAGTGAGATAAGACCTTGAGGGCTGTTTGAAGTGTTATCTACTGTACGTGCCTTAAACACACACAGACTGCCGGGGTCCAATGTCCCACCATACATTTAACCGTACCTAGTAAGATCAAACGAGGCAGCACTGACGACAGGTTTTGAATCTTATACCATAAAAAAGGGTTATACTTAGCCCGTGTTTGAGATCTTAATATTCCATCGCCACAGCTTCCTCGTTAAAGAGCCTCCCCAGATTTTCACCCCTAATAGAGCGACTGCCAGGTACATGTTTTAAAGATTTAATGGACATCTGCGGAAACATGTCACCTCGGTAGCCTCTCCAATATTGATAATGAAGTTACAGCACATTGAAACCTGAGTACGTATTGCATATGTGCTAGTTGTGTTGTTCGGGACGAGTAAATACAAAAACAGATCTGTTCAGCAGCTTATAGTCAAAATGAAAGTGAAAGTGATCTCAAACCTGTCGGCTCACTGAGTTATTCCTCCACTGATCGTTACAGAGAAGATAGACGATATGTACAATCTTTACAGATTCATTGTACTACCCTAGCTCTTACAGCCAGAGTTGTTTGCCTCAGCTAACGTCACATCTTAATGACCGCAGCCCTTTCTGGTAGCGTGCATGTTGGGTGAGCGACATAGCCGGAATCGAATTCACAGCTTCTAGTTCCAAAGGCTGAACCACTAACCTCTTGACTACGAACACCATCTATGTACTCGTAGTTCCTTTTGTCGTGCGATCAAAAGTATCCATTACGGATAGGCGTTTTAGATCTCAAGTCAACTTACTTTTCCTCCAATATGTTCCGTCCTCTCGCGTCGGCTATTGCCAGGCCTCCCAACCTTGGCGCTACACGTGATCTAACCTGAACGTTGATGTCAAGGTCACAGGACACAGTGTTTATCCGCCACCCCGTCTTCAA
Organism: Branchiostoma floridae x Branchiostoma belcheri; assembly: GCA_019207045.1. NCBI lineage: Eukaryota > Metazoa > Chordata > Leptocardii > Amphioxiformes > Branchiostomatidae > Branchiostoma > Branchiostoma floridae x Branchiostoma belcheri. The sequence continues at coordinate 12,830,431 of CM033027.1, forward strand.
ATAGCAATTCGGTTATAAAGAAGTGCGTAGTGCGATCGAAATCTTCAGAGCTAATATCAGCAAAAGCCACGGAAATTTACATAATATTTACCAAACAAAAAATAACAATTGATATTTCTCGAACTTTGTGTGGCAGAGCCCTGACCCAAACTTTGCATGTTAAGGCTGTTTTGAGGTTGTTTTTTTTTTCGGGGGGGGGGGGGGGGCTTGTTACTAAAACACAACCAGTAGATTTCTAGCGAGGACACGATTCCTTCACATGCAAAGTACCCAATTACCACGTACTGATCTAGTGGCACGGCAGGGACAGGGATAAATAGTTCACACCTATTGTCTGTTGATTAACGATTTTCGTCGAGCTTTCTTTTAATAGTTTGCTAGTTATTTGGAGTCGAACGTTATATTTCATAATGCAGTAAAGTTGCATTTTACCTTGTACTGAGTTAGAAATGCGTTAGAACTGCGAACCATGTTTATTTTACGTTCAATCTTTGAAATACAAATAACATTACAAGGTATTATGAAGACTGTATATTGTGCCCATTTAACTAGGATTGTCTGCAAGGTCTCTCTTCCATTTGTGTCCTTCTACAGACGAGTTGCGAAGACATGTTTGTAAACTACACCGCCAGATCTGTAATGTTTTGACAATAAACTACCAGTATCACTTCAATGTATTTCAATGAATACACACTGTGATAGCGCAAATACATAGTATCAAGAAGGTCATTATTAAATGAACACAAGAAGCAAACCATTAGAAAAGCATAATTTCAATATGAACGACCGTATAAGTGATAAATAGTGAAATACATATTATCGAAAAAAAAGAAAGTACACCAACTTGGATTCGAACCCGAGACAATAAGTTTAAAAAGTCTATTCGTTAATCCACTACGCCACGATACATTACTATGTGTATAGGTGTGCTAATACAACTGAAGTGACGGAGCGCATGATAATACGAGACAAAAATTGTTGCAGGTCCATCACTTCGAAAATCTCAAGTCGTAAGATCTCTCTAGTCTCTTTACCTTTTGGTCATCAAGTAAACTTTTTTAACCGTTATAAATAGAACAGGGAAGTTATATAGATGAACTGTTTGTGTGAACTCCCGCATAGTACGTGCCTGGTGTGTGTTTATGACATTTGCATGATAGACAGGGTGAGAATGGCCCGCCACTCATTCGGGCTATTCACACTGTAGTAATTGTCGTTGACCTGTCCTCGCTAGAAAGTTACTGGGTGTGTTTTAGTGTACACGGGGGGGGGGGCGTTGTTCTAGTAAAGGCCAAATTAAATCCTCGTCCAAAATGTATCCTACATGGCCTCCTTCGACCAATATACCGTCCAAAATAGAATATCTTTAATTGCCCAACACACTTGCAGAAATGCTCTCTTTGACGAAGCATCCACAGGTTAAGTTGTTAACCCACTCAAAAGTGAAAAGTGCAGCATGTCGATATATTCGATATATATAGAAAAACTTCTGTGGAAATCATTTCCTCAAATTTTGTACATAAATCTTAAAGGAATCTAGATACTTAATAGAGAACAATCGTTGATATCTTTAACATACATAGCAATAAAGCAAACAAAATGCCAGAGGAGATTTATTGATTACCTTTCACATTAGCACACATTGCGTGCATATTTGTTAAAGATGATAAGTAAGTCCTTTGGACTCGAGAAGATCGTTATGATAAAAGAGTCTGATTTATAAAATCATATCGTACCATGAAAGTTTCAACAACAGAAACGTATTATTTCTTTACTCTTCTGAAGATTTTCTCAGTAGTATTGACATGTAGCGTAAACTAAATATAAACATGTAACACATTCTCCTGTTTTCCTGGAACATAAGTCAAAACATTTTGACGAATTCGATAACATTGATGCAATGTAAAAAAGAAGACTATTTCTCAAAAAACTACCATTAGAATCCAATGCTGTCATCCGAACTACTCTGCAAGTACAGAGATTGGTGGGGCGGATTGAAAACCCCTTTCTCCTATCTCCAGTTTTTGGTCCGCACTCCACATCAACCCTCCAACGTAGGCTGGGAGTTTGCGGACAGAAAATGGGAGATAGGAGAAAAATGTCAAACTCTTCACAACAAACCTCTGCTTGGAGAGTGGTTTGCTGTATTGACTGTTGCATCCCAGATGAGATTCTATCCCAGATGTGCCTTTATCCCAGAAGCGCATCTGTCACTGCTCCCATTAGCCTGACAAGCATTTGTCCATACTGACCATCTCATAGTGAGACTTCTGCACCAGATAGTCTAGCAGGAAGACAGAAACCATGTAGCTATCGGGATGGTCCGAGTCCAGACACAGAATCCCGCCTATATCTCCCAGCTGCTCGATGAGTACCCGTTCGGCTTTGGGCACGCGTTCCACGTCTCGGTAGTTGTAGTAGTTCTCTACTGTTAGCAGTGGGCCTAAAGGTTAAAATAGCATGTGTTAGATTGAAAGTTTATCTGTGTTGGCAGAAGTCATTCTGGAACAACTTAAACTATAATTTTCAACACAAAATATTTGACTTAGAATTTGGGTAAGTCCAATTCTTATGTTGGAAATTGCAGTTTGACTTGTTCCAAAAGAGCATATGTTTGTTTCTACCAGTAAAAGGGGGCTTTGGCCAAGTTAGGAATAAAAGCCTAGTAGGAGTTAATTGGCCTAGGAGTGAACTGTTTGGCCACAGGATAGACTTCAGAATGTTGACGGAAATCCCACGATAACTTATTTGTCACTATTTGGCCAAATTCTTTTCTCTTTTTTTTTTCATCCAGCTGACACGGCTGATTGGAGACTATGTACACAGTACACAGGTCATGGATCTGGTACAACAAATCTGGCTCATTATTTGACTATATGACCTTGTACTAACGCATACTGACTACCCATGCACACTCGGAACTAAAACGCCAATGGGAGTCAAATACTCCACAAAACAGATTTCTTTGTAGCGAAATGTATGAAATGGACCATTGTTTTGAGTATCGCCCATTCACAAGTTTTCACACACTGAATCAGGTCCAGGTTCAGGTCCGGACCACAGCTGATGCTCTGGACCTAAACCGGACCTGGACCTGAATTTTCTGTACCGGTAATCACCCCTACACGGAACTGATCATGAGAGTAAGGTGTCACATTGAGGTTATCACCCCCCAGAAACTGACATACAGTATAGATTTTGGTGCGATAATGGCAGTTAACCATGCAAATATGAAAACATGCCTTGAGTTGGCGGGAAACGGGACGTCGGTTGCACCAGCCTCAGACCCCTGCTCTTGGCCGCCCGTACTACCGTGTCCGTCAGACTGTCGGGTAGGTAGTAGGCGGGTTGCAGGCCGGCATCACGGTGCCGCTCCATGGCGCTGATCAGGCTGTACCGGATCCATTTACCCTTCTGTAGCGCGAAGTGTCCTGGCGGGAAGGGCTGGTTCTGAAGGGAAAAAGTCACTTTAATTTTTATTTCTCAGTATTTTCGTCATTTCAGCTTCAGGCAGGGAGTAAGCGGGCTGCAGGCCGGCATCACGGTGCCGCTCCATGGTGCTGATCAGGCTGTACCGGATCCATTTATGCTTCTGTAGCGCGAAGTGCCCTGGTGGGAAGGGCTGGTTCTGCAGGGAAAAAGTCGTGTTACTTTGTCTTGAGCTAGTTGAACTGTAAAATCCAACACAAAAATTGGACTCACCCAAATTTTCGACTGAACAGCTTTGTCAAGGAATGGACAATCCACTGCTGCCGTGACGTCACGTTATGCAGATAGAACACGTGAGCAGTGAGCAGTGGATCATAGGTTGCAGTAAGTCTTCATATTCCTGCAACCTATGATCCACTGCTTACTTAGTCACGTGTTCTCGATTTTTGGGATGGTAAAATGTTGGGACAGATATGTTTTTACCACCAAAGGTTTGTCCAAATGCATTAGAAATAAGAATTTACCTGCGTTACATTGGTACTTGAAGTACTGAACATGGGTTCTATTCGTCTATAGAGATCAGTTTTTTCTTAACTGTACATTCTGTAATCCGAAAATAGTTTCATCAGGTTTGTAGAATATAGAATGAAGGAGAGTTTTTTTTTACACAACCAGTGGTTACTTACATGGCTTACGTTTCGATGTCTCTCAGACACCTTCGTCAGAGCTTCTAACTGGAGTTCTGCTTCTCACCGCTATATGTAGCCGATGTTGGTGGCGCTTTTGTGGTGAGAAAACAATCCCAAACATGGCTTAGTTTGTATCCCCCCTCGCCCCGGTTCATCACTCCAGTTAGAAGCTCTGACGAAGGTGTCTGAGCGACATCGAAACGTAAGCCATGTAAGTAACCACTGGTTGTGTAAAAAGAATTCTCCTTCATCCTACATTCTGTAATGTCATTAACATACCTCTCGCATCCCGATAGTAAAGTTCCTGGCCCATTGTCGCACGAGCCCCGGAAACAGCTCCACAAAGTCCCCGTACACGAACAAAGCCAGCGGAACGTTGCCCGGATGTGCGGCCAGTGTCGTCACAAGTTTCCGCGCGGTCTTGGCGTTCATGCCGACCTGTACCGCCAGAGTCAGGCGGGGAGTGTTGGGAGGGGAGGCCGAGCAGCTGGAGTACACACCGCCTGGTTCACCGGGAGTGCCTTTTGGGATCTGCGGGTGAAGACACGATTTTGTAACGGTAGTTCACCTTTATCCGCGGGGTAACGTATATCCGTTGTGTTTGGAAACAGGGTATTTAGGGATATCAAGTCGACAGACGGAGGTTTTAAACTAAACTTATATTATTTTGAACGCCTCTTTGCAGTTCGACACCACCGTCTGTCTTCTTTGAGTCATAAATACCCTGTAAAGTTTTTTTTTTAAGAACGGGTCGGCCATTTCGGTTTTTCAAACACTGCCCAAACATTAAGATTTGCAAACTTGTCCTGTCCTGTCATGCCCTTTGTCGATGCGCACGGCCATGTTGGTTTTTTATGGGTTAGGAGACGGCCATATTGTTTTCTCCAATACTACCCAAACAACTCAGTTAACGTTAAAGCAAAAACATGTATATACCACGTTTCAATACTTTTTTTAAAATCTTAAATATGGCCTTTTTGCTCAAAGCAAGCATTTTAGCCAGATAAAGAAGCGTTAGAACCTACTTGGCCAGGTGGATGCAAATCTTCGACATCTTTGTAGTGCCTTGTCTCCGCCGACCAGGACGGTGTATATGTAGAACTAGCGATGCCCCTGCTCTTCAGCTCGTCGATTAATTTCTTCTTCGAGGTTTTACCCCACCCTTTGACGGCTTGATTCAAGTGGAACTCGCCGTAATACCTACATTGTAAAAATAGACAAACCGCAATGATCAACAAAAGTATACACGTCGCTGTTATCATCATTGAGGTCTTATTTCAGTAAAGAAGTAATAAATATTCATCTTATTTTCTTCGATTCAGAGTCATTTTATGATCAGATAAGGGGTTCCCTTCATGTTCCCTTTTTGGCTAATACGTTCAAATAAGGTATACATTTATTCTCTAAGTTATTATCAATAAATAGAGAAAGAATCGCTAATACACTATTCCACAAATCAGCAATTTTTTATATCTTCTAGATGACAGGCAAAGGACTAACATGTTAGGGAATACTAATAAGACAGGCTAATTGACATGATTGAGTTCTTTGTTATTGAATTTTTGCATAAGCAAGATAGAGAAATTGGTCCAAAATCAACGACAAGAAATTAACGGAAACACAATAGGCATGTATCTGTTTTCATCACTACTCACTTGTCCACCCATTTGAATGTTCCATCCGCCAACATCTTTTTAAGAATGTCGAACTCAGCGCCTTCCACGTCTAACTTGAAGATGACGTAATCCTCCTGGTTGGTGTTTTCCTGTATCCATTTTGACAGGTCGATAGTCGGTACCGTGTACCGGTAGGAGAACAGCCGCTTGCCGCCTGTCTCTTTCCTCGACCGCTCCCTTCCCGAGACGAACAGACTCCCCCCGCCCCACTGCATGTCCACGCCACGCTTCAACCCCCTCTCCGGAAACCATGTCGCCTCTGTATACGCCGTCATGTTTCCTGTAAATAAAACGTGGCACGTCGCTGAAAGTTAGACATCCAGGTAATATTAAAGATACGGTAGTTTTAGTTCGCGGTAGTTTTAAGTTCGCGGTAGCACCACTGATATAGTCTCATACTATATTGGAAAAATGTTCGCGGTGGTTTTGAATTCGCGGTGAAGTGGTCACCTCGAAAATCGCGAACATTAAACCACCGCGAACATTCCTGCATTTAGCTGGTGTGTTACGCCGAACGGCGGTTATACCGGCTATATAGATACAGATACAGATTCACAACACTGTAACTCACCGTCTTTGTCCGACACTGCGACAGGACAGTGTAAGACGTGGTTGGAGTACGGGGAGAAGTACGGCGCTAACCGGTGGTCCAGTTCGAAGGAGTGGATGAGGAAGTCCTTCCCGCCCGGATAGGTTTCACGGAACAGCTGTACGGTGGAGGCGACGTTTGCGCCGCAGTCCAGCAATATCTTCCGCGGCTGGTAGGGTGCACGGGCTGTGTCATCTGGCCTGTAAGATCGTAGCAAGACGTGCGATACTGGTAGACGGTATTTCTGTAAGTCTCTTTTTACATATTACGCTATTCGGTGTGTCTTTTGATTACAAACACGAGGTCATATTTGTCGCACGGTTGCCGTATTTGGCGAAAGTTTGTCGGCGAGGCTATGAAAAAACCTCTATGGATTTTATGATGTTTTATCCCTAAAGTACAGCGGATATAGTAAATGTTGTTCATCAAGTAAACAGTCTAAAGTATGCCTAAAAAGTTGCTGCCGTAAAGCTGCCGTATAAGGTATGTGAGGGTCTAGGTCATACACATACTTGTTGACTGATCATTTTAGCCTCCATAGCAGGCTCTCTTGGGACTTTTTTTGGGGGGGCTGGGGTACATAATAGGGGCCAGTAATCAGCAACGGCCGGCAATCAGCGACCAAGTACCAACAAAATGGCCAGCAAAAGTGTATTATGACTCTAATATGAGCCAAAAGAAAGAACCCAGAGAGCCTGCTATGGAGGCCAGATTTATTGCCATGTAGCCTTTTTCATTCATGATTAAGCTTTTCTATAGATAGCAAAAACCCATAGCGCAGATTTTCTCACCCAATCTTTCTCTTTTACTGAATATTGTGTTATTTTGTGTTTTGTTGTGTTGTACTGTATTGCATTGTATTTTTCTGTTGTCGTGAGTGCAATGCAATTTTTACTGACCTTAAACGCCTCTCAAGTAATGCAGACTCAGAGAATGGTGACTCGACGCCTTTCCTGAAATCTCTGGCACCGATATCAGAATCTTGTCCATTTGCTATGCACCTGATTGGTCGGCAGTGTCTGACGTCACCAAGATGGAACCCGAACAGTTGACTCAGAACAATGCCGACAGCTAGCCCCGAGATGAAAGCTATTCTGCTCTTCTTGGCTTTTGAAGATATGAGTTTGCCCGGCATGTCAGCCTAACAGAAAACAAATTTTAAGGGAATGTTAGAGTTAAATGCATGCTTGGTCTTCTTTTGTTTAGAGTTCTGTATAAACGCCCTTCGGTGTAACACACCAGCTTCGCAGGCACGCGACGCGGCAGCAGCTGGTTATATTACACTGAACGACCCGTCACACCTAACGTTTGCACATCTATCTGAACGTGTTGTTTAAAATCATCCAGAGAAGGTACCGCTACGGTACTTGGTGATAACAAATTCCACTGTGATTGAGAGAGACAAAATAGTTATCAATGTATGTACAAGTAACCCTCGGAAATATGTTGTCGACCTGCATAGTACCGCCAAACCGTAGTGACATCAATCTTTTGTGTAGTGTATTGAGCTGCACTTTTAAGGGCATTCGGTAGAGGTTGCAAGCCAACACCTCGAAAGTTAGCTGCTAGTCTAGACAATGCTAGACCGCAAAACCATGTGCAGTACTTTAGCAAAACAAAAACAATAACCACGTACAACCTACATACAAGTAAACAAACTGTATGGAAAGTATAACCATATATTGGTGAAGGTTTAGTAATACCATGCGCATGCCTTTACCATACCTTAATGTAAAGTATAGTCCTTGTGGTTACTAAATGTACTGTAACGGTTACGATCGTGCACGCTTTTTAGTACTGCAAATGCATTTAAGTTCGCGGGGATTTAAGTTCGCGGTAGCGGGAAAGGGGACTTTTCGCAGTGGTTTTAGTTCGCGCTAGCACCATGCACTGTAGTCTCTTACTGTCTTAGAAAAACTTCGGTTCGCGGTGAAGCGGCCACCGAGAAAACCGTGAACCACCGCGAACGTTTCTGCATTTACAGTATGTGGCTCGTGGAGTGTATATAATATCTGGTCACAATAACAGTTCTTATGACGACACTAAATGTGTTGCGATGTTCACCGATTATTGTATTTGCGGTCGCTCAAGCAAATCAACGTGACTTTAATACTTGAGGACGTTGACCTATTGTCATTCTGATTACTCGAAGGTCACCCACACGCGTCCTCAAGTCGGCTGATCTTTTTTTTTAAATTCAGCAACGTTTGCTGCACATATGAACACCCGAACCATTTGATACAAATGTGGGAGTTTTACTGAATGCATCAAGCCGGATTCATACGGGCGAATACGTCCTTATGAGGTCCGTGTGGAATTCGTAGACTCCATCAGGCTCCACAGGTCGCTGGAAAAATAGTAGAAATTGACCAAAAAATAATATAGACACACAACACACCAGAGGAGTTAGCTGTATATCCCAGGAGTATGGTTTCCGACCAGCTTACTCCTCTGGCATGTTATCTGGCTATATTTGTCCAATTTGTACTATTTTTTCAGTGACCCGAGAAGCCTGGTAGAGGCTATTATAAGACGTCCATACGGAGCTCACACGCACTTATAATATATACACATAATGTACACACGCGTGAACCAACCTTAATATTCAAGGTGAACTCATACCACCCCACCCCACCCCCTTCCTCTCCTTACTGTCACGTACAGTAATCAGTCAGAACTGGTCGGACGAGAACTCTGACACGATGTACTCTTTTGTTGTCGAATTTTCGTGTATCCAACTTCATAGCCGCCCTGTTATTTACATGCATGTTTTGTCATGTTCACGTAAGCTTCTCAGTAAAAAGACCATAACCTCCCCAGTTGCAACACATTTATACTTCCCCATTATACGTACACCTATAGCTTAACTCGTCTGCAAGCGTCCCCCCTCCCTCTAGTACGAACTAGGGTCTACTTTACAGGTCAATGCGTTTTATTTATCAAAATGAATCGGTTAGAAAGAAAGAAAGGTCAAATTCAGACTCATGTGGCATATACAAGTGTTAGTAAAATATTAGAATCAATGTTGCTATAAAGTAGTGCATGAGATAACCTGTAGAGTTAGTAGGTAAAGGCCCTTCATGAATATTGCATGAAACACATAAGGAAGCAAATCCAGTGAATCGTAGGTGTACATGTACGTAACTTAAGCTAACGCCGATTGGCGAATTCAAGACACAGAAGAAAAAAATCTTAGTAGTGTCAGCTGTACATACATGTGTCATCCTACGACACTCGGCAATGACTGGTTTTACCAGCGAATTCCCCGCGCTTGGCAGAAACTCTCCCATAACCCTATCGTACGATGTCCTACGACGTTTGTAAACACTGCTGTATATTCAAACTATGACCCCCACTGCTACATGTATACTCAAACGTACGTCGTCGCTGAGAAAACCACATCGTAGCCCTGTGTACCGATACGAGACGTAGTTAACCGCCATATAAGTTACTAACCTTAATCTGGTCACTAAAACTGTACCACTTTTCCACTGTTGTGATGTGTTGAGATCACTAAATGCGTTTTAGTGTCACAAATGCCCGGGGTGGTGGGTGTTATGAGATCTGGGATGGTACCAAACAAGTAGATCTCCCCCAGGATATAATTAAGCCGGCTGTCCTCGACCTCAACTGCAACCAGTACAAAAAATGAATGGGATGGAATGGGCTTACAAACTTAGATCAACCAGAAACTATAGGCGGCAATTTTCAGTCCTGAATCGTTCCAATATCATAATAGACAGTTTTTTGCAAGTTCATGCCCGTAGACTAATGCAAGGACATGGTATAAACTAGATAGGAAATATCCATGAAACAAATATGAACTGTGATACATGTAAATGTACAAAGAGACCACTGGAATACTAGTGTTGACTATGTCTAGATAGGTTGGGTTTGACTTCTTTTTCGGAAACAGAGGAAGACAAAGAGCCCCATTTTTTCTACAATTTGTATTTTTTGTGATTTTAATAGGAAAGTGCCAATTGCAAATTAAAGTGATTTTCAATGTTTCTTCATATCTCCCATATTTCTTGGAAGCTCACCCCACCTTTCGGTGAGTTAAGAATTATACATGTATCTGGAGAAGCCAAGCTAGTCCAAGCAAGTCACATTTCAAATAGAATTGATTGATTTATCTGTTCATTTGTTTTATTCAACTAAGTAAAAAAAAATATTTCTGGAGATAGATAATTTTCCTTTATTGGGATGTGCACCTGTCAGATGGAGGTCCAAAATCAAGACCGGAACATAAACGTGCTGCTACTGTAAAATAGTACTGAATAGAGTGATGCGTACACCGTTTTACTGATTGCGTTACGAAAAAAATCATCCCTAGCACAAAGACTGCATAAAAGATGAAAATATTTTTGATTTAGATTCTCTCGAAAGCAGGGATTCTCTGAATAAAGCATCTGCTGTTGAGAGAAACATTGTGTTAACTGTTTATTCACGTGTCTGTCGTCAGTGACGACCACATATTACTTTGATTGTTAGATAGTTCAGGTGAAGGTACCTAAATATCTGAAATGTAACACCACATGACAAGCCAACAAGGACAATTCGTGATGTAGAAAGGAGAGCACGCTTCTCGTACTTTATCTCTCTCTGTGCATGTGTCTATCACACTCTCACAGACAGACGGACACACACACACACACACACACACACACACACACACACACACACACACACACATGCGCACACACACATGCACACATATACACATGCACATAGAAAAACTCACACTCACAGATGCACACAGAGACACACACAGAGACGCACACACACACAGTCACACACAGAGAGACATAAGGACACAGACACATAAGGACACACAGAGACACAGACAGCCCCCCCCCCATCACACACACACACACACACACCTCTCTCTCTCTCTCTCTCTCTCTCTCTCTCTCTCTCTCTCTCTCTCTCTCTCTCTCTCTCTCTCTCTCTCTCTCTCTCTCTCTCTTGCTCTCTCTCTCTCTTGTTCTCTCTCTCTCTCTCTCTCCTTCATATTCTCCCCTTTCTCTTTCCCCCGGAAAATGTTCTCGTAAACAACTCGTGCAGACAGAAAGTTTAATGTTTAAATTCTCTCCTCCAAGGCCTGACATCATACCCGCGCGCTCTGATCTCCGAGATCTAAGGAACTGCGAACCAGATTAACTCTTCACATCTGTCTGCTCCGAGACCAATCTAATCATTTGCATTTGCTGTGATCTTTCCACCGGCCTCGTGACTACAACCCACACAGCTGAAAACTGTTCTCTGAGTCATCTTCATATTCATTCGTCCAGTACAGTATTAGAGTAGAATATTGTTTATAACTGTTCATTGTCACTTGGATATCTCCTATGTTTATACCATGTACTTGCAATTAGCCCTCGGGCATGAACTTGCGAATAAACTTCTTATCTTGCCTTTATCTGCAGGCAGTCATTGCATGATTCTAGGTTACCGAATGCAAGGTACAACAGGAGGAGAAGAACATTTAATTACAGATCAGTTAAACGGTGGAATCTGCTACCCAGAGATTTCAAGATTGTCTCCGATACAAGATTGTTAAAGAAGATGATAGACATCTACGGATCATAATGGTTTTATTATATATTACCCTCTGACCTCATGACTTCTTGACTTTATGTACATATATGTATTGTATCTGTTTTGCGTGTATGATATCTGCCCATCTACTTGTACTATGTATATACTGCGTGTGTTTCTAATGAGCCCTGGAAGATTAGCTCCATGAGCTAAAGGGTATCACAATAAACTCAATAAACTCAATCTGGCTGTTTCTCTTACCCAACGTGCTCCAAAGCAACAACAACTATCCCTTCTACAGTAACCATATGACGATAGAGTCGAGTCATGAGCTGCCGTACATTTTTTACCCATTTGCTTTTTGGACAATATGGCACTGCACAAGTTTTGTAACTTATATTAACAGTACCACATAAGGTAAAGGTAGTCTTTTACCTCCCCGACCGAAGTCAGGGACTCATTTTTACACCTTGGTAAAGTTAGGTGAGGAAGGTCGTGTAAAGTGCCTTTCCTAGTGGCACAAGGCCGGGGGGGGGGGGCGCGGCGGGGATCGAAATCGGGACCACTAGATTCCGAGCCGAACGCTCTACCAGTTACGCCATGGCACGCCCGACGCCACGTGGACAACAGGACGCATGTATAAATTTATAAAGGACATCCTGGTGACAAGGTGGTTTGGGGTTGTTGACTCAGAATCTAAAGGTTCCGGGTTTGAATCCTTAATAGACCCATGTGATAGGCCCTTGGGAAAAGCACTTATTACACATCTTTCGTCACTCGACTCAGGTAAAAACTCGACTTCGGTTTGGGACGTTCTCTTCAATGGAAAACTAGAACCAGAGGTCCCATGTTTGTAGAGAGCCACACCCTGCTGAGTATTAAGGAACCACCATACTTAGGCCACATTGACTTAGTTTTATGGAGTCCCGAAATTAATGCACGAGGGCGAAAAATCCAGCAAAGAAAAAATGCAAAGATAAACTACAGGACTTAACATCTAGTCCATTCTTTTCCTAGCTGGGTTTGTCTTGTGTTCACCTCCAAGAAGACTGTAAGACACAATTGTCCCCATTTCAATAATGTTTTTATTAAAATCTATAAAAGAGTGAAACAATGGCTCGAGGCCCCATGTGCTGACCATGTGCCCCCATAGTCTGTAGAGCAGGTCCTCTGGCAAGCAAAAAAAATCCAGATTGACCAACGATGCTGCAATTTATTACTTTTTCGGAGAACAGACGAAAATCCATGCGCGTGTTATCCATAAGATTAAGACAGTTCGGCCTTATCAATAAGAAGCGATCCATACAGGTGTGAAGTGAGTGGATAATACCTTTTAATCAGATTTTTAAAAATTGCCCCTAACCCTAAGACACATTCTATTTACCGTACAAACAGGTATGTTACGCCATTATTTGCGTTTTACTGGTAATGGTCAAAATGTAAAATAAAAAAGGGGTATCCAATTTTAATTTTGAAATATTTCTTGTACCGCTTCATATCACAATATGTTATTCTGGAAAAAAATTATTGTTGCTATTCTTTTGGCTTGTAACAAATAGTAAATAATTCTGTATCATACATTTCGTAACTACATTTTATTCGCTTCGATTCTTGAATTTATACGTATTCAACAGTGTGCGGTGTAATAGCACAGTACAACTGTTAAATAGTCTGGGCTCAAGCCATTGATATCTTGGTGCAGTAGATTTGCCATTTCTCGATTAAACCCCTCAGTAACTTGTTTTTTTTTTTTTTCTGCTGAGACAATCAAGGAATAAAACACCATGGTAGAAGCGATTGCGTCAGAAATCGGTCCCCACCAAACGCTGAGAAACTAATGTTTTAGATTAAGTTGTTTGTGTAGCCAATAGGCAGTGAGAGAGACAGAAAAAAACATTGAAGTGACGCCAGCTCAACCCCACACGAGTGGTATATTCCTTCGACAACCGACGGCTGCGATTTTCAGTCGCCGCACAACAATTCTCAGCGGCGCAGGTCTGCAAGAGGGCTGAGGGCAGGAGAACAGGATGGGGCGCGCCTTCTGTACCGTGTCTACGGTGCTTCTAACGCTGTTACTCTTCATCCCCTCCACGCTACCGGGCCGACTAGCGAACTTGAAGACTCCAACACAAGGTGTGAACATATTTCTGTCCTTTTAGATAGTTAAGTGAAAATGTCGGCGTGAGCACATGGTCGTTTGACAATTGTTAACACTTAGACATAGAATTGTTTTTGGCTGTTGTTATTTTTGACGTTCTAGCTCCCCGCTTTCCCGTTTAAATGCTGAAAACAAATCGCCTTATGACATATAACGTTATGAACATATCTTTACATCGTTTTGGCTTCGGAAAGACGATTTGTTTCAACCACGAAACGAGGAAAAACAAGCGCCTATTTTACTTAGACATATTTGATAAAGAATGCCATTGGTTCATACGTCTTATCGAAATCAGATTTAGTATTTTGGGGCAAGAATGAAAAGGATAAAAAAAGAAATCTGTTCAAGACAGAGAAATGAAAATTGCACACACACCTACATGTGGCTACAACAGTGTCGTCTAATACAACAATCTAACATTTGCGTCTAGTGTTTCTGCATATAGATTTATTAATATATTGATATGTGTTGGAAAATAGGGCGGGATGATACCTTCGCGACATACTGAATCATTTTGCAGTAGGATTTTACCTAACTACAGACTGATAGTAGTTAGAAGGTATAGAATCAGGGGTTAACATCTTATACAGAAAATGTTGATTTTTCCTCATTTTTCCGAATTTCCTTTGACAAATGTCCGTCGGATAATAGTCTGTGTTGAGCACATATGTGTACGTCTCAGTATTCGTCGCTAACCTGAATTTTTCTCGGGGACTGTACAGTGATGATTCGCGGGGAAGTAGCGTCGCCCACACTGGAGTTTGTAGTAATTGTCTGGGCGGCGAGCGGGGATAATGATCATACTCAAGCAGATGTAAGGTTCCGGCTGCGTCCCAGTGCCTTATGCATGTTCTTGCAACATTTAAGACGCCTTTTAAGACATACACATCTGTAACTCTTCGATGGCATCCCGCAAAGCATGTGTGTACCAATAGGGATATACGTAGAAACGTTTAAATAAATCTTTGGCAATGGTAGGCAGGCACTGAGTCACTCGCTATCGTGGGTTAGGCGAAATGTTTACTTGGCCTGCTTGGCTTTTAAGGTGAAGGAGGGGTGTGCACGTCCTTCTCCACCCTCTCGTCTACTGGCGCATAAAGTCTCACAGGGACAAGAACTGTATGCCACGTGTAAGACGGCCCCAGCAGATACAGTGTTGTTATTTGGAGTTTCCATCTCCTAGGGGGATGTAAAGGGTTCCTCCTACTCCCGACTCATGCCTGACGCATGACCCATGCCTGAAAGCAATAGCAATACAGACAAAAAAAATCCCCGACACAGTGCCCTTGTGGTTTGGTTTGTTAACTCGAAACCCTGGATGAACCGAGTTCGAACTCGTGACAGATTATATTGCGTCCTTTTGGATCAAGTCAGGTGTAAATGTTGAGTGCAGCTGGGGATGTCACTCGGCCAGGACGTTAAACGGAGTTCCGCGTTTGAGGACAGGCAAATCTAGAGCGAGCGTTAAAGAACCCCCACACTCGTGAAAAGAGTAGAGGTCCATCCCAGTGTTAAATTCCAGAAAGTAATCTAAGGCACGATCTAGACACAATTTTTCCCGATATCTGCTAGCGGACAGCTTGTCGGCGACAGCTTTTTTCAGCGTCTACACGGAACTCTAGTGGCGAAATATTGCTTAATATTTTTGTCCGAGCGCAGAAGGCACCCTCTGAAACGCTAATTTCTGAATTGGTTGGTTGGTTGGTTGGTTGGTTGGTTGGTTGGTTGGTTGGTTGGTTGGTTGGTTGGTTGGTTGGTTGGTTGGTTGGTTGGTTGGTTGGTTGGTTGGTTGGTTGGTTGGTTGGTTGGTTGGTGGTTGGTTGGTTGGTTGGTTGGTTGGTTGGTTGGTTGGTTGGTTGGTTGGTTGGTTGGTTGGTTGGTTGGTTGGTTGGTTGGTTGGTTGGTTGGTTGGTTGGTTGGTTGGTATCTTAAGCTTGCTCTAGATTTGTCTGTCATCAAACCACACTGTATCCGACAGTCCACGGGAAACAAAATTGTGCCTTCAAAGTCCACTAACAACCACTGTGGCGTCGTGTACGGTATAACTAGCAGAGCGTTTGGCACGGAATCTAGAGGTCCCGAGTTTGATACTGGCCGTGCCCCCGACGTTGTACCCTTGGGAAAGGCACTTGACACGACCTTCCTCACTTCACCCAGGTGTAAAAATGTTGCAAAATCAATCTGACTGGAGAATTTAAAATTCAGATCAGTTTATCCATTTAAGTTTCATCCATTTAAGGAATAAATTTATGTCATCATGTAGCGAGAACCTGCCAACATCCTAACGCGCGACTCCTTTCCATCCTAGCCGGGATAACCGACCACGTCAAGACAGTCGAATGTCGTGATCCAGTGCATCTTTCTTGCGACCGCGGCGTTCTACTTATCAGGTCCATCAATTACCTGGGACACCGAGCATGGCCATATTCTCGTTCTCCATCCACAGCTGATCTTCGCAAAAAATGTGATGGCAAACGCTATTGCTTTGAGCCACTCCGAGATTGCTTCAGACGAGATGAGTACAAAGTCTCGTACTCATGCAAAGGTTGGTTAGACATAATTCTTTACAACGGCCACATATTGCAAGATTATTTGTCTATTCTGTAAATCGTTTTCTTTTTTGCACATCAAAATATGGTCAAAGAGAGAAGCTGTAGATTTGCTGAGGGCCTTTTTTTCGAAAATTTGAAAGACTTAAACTAAAAAAAACGATGGATAGACTGCTTATTTGGGTATATATGTAGCTCAGTGATGATTGACATAATACGATGCTGATATACAAACTGTTCCTTAATTTACATATATATGATAGATCAAGAAATTTGATAAACATTTGATAATATGATGCTAGTCTTCATTTCAACACTCAATAACGACGTGATACCAACACACGTAGCTACTACTCATGTTGTCATTAAACCTAAGGGCATTACAAAAGTATATGATAATAACAAAGTAGTGCATGATAAACCACATGGGTACAAAACTCATACTCATGTAGAAAAAAATTAAAATCGTATACTGGTAAATTTTGAGAAGGTAAATTGCAAGTAGGTACTGGAAGTCAGACTGGTAGACCAAAAGATAGGAAATCTTCTGGTTTCTTTTATGAAAAATTTGTCAAACTGTAGAATTTTGGTGCTGTTAATGCTTGTTGCCTAAGGCTTAGGTCACATTTCCAAACCGGGGCCCGGCCGGGATGTTTTAAGTAACGAAAAATTAAATTGTATACCTAGGAATACACACAAATCATGCCCATGAATCTTATTTTGGCGCTTTTATGTATTTTGATGTGTTTTATATTATTCTTTTTGCTCCCCAAAGCTGCCCGGCCGGGCCCCGATTTGGAAATGTGACCTAAGCCTAAAGCCGTGAGTTATATACCCGCTGTGTCGCTCAACCGGCATGCACGATTTGAAGCAGCTGCTGTTGACTATACACACAGGAACTACATTGTATGTTTAGATTTGTTCTTCAATCTGCATGGCTATAATGTTATTCTCACGCAGATGTAGAGGACGACCCATGTAAGAAGAAACCATGTGAGCATGGTGCCTGTGTCGCCAAAAGTGGCCACTACACCTGTGACTGTGAGCGTGGATGGACCGGGAAGAACTGCAACGACCGTAAGTAGTTTCCTGCATGAACATGGTGGCATAGGTTTTTTTTTTCTTGTACGGCTTATGTGTGGTGGCCGACCTAGGTACTGCAGGAAGCCTTTTTGTTTCAGCATCTTTTGCTGTGGCCATGCTCTGATCTTGATGTGTTTTTTTAATGGTATACTATAGGTAGCTTTTAAGATGTAGGTAAGAAGTGTTGCAGGTTCAGTCCACTAACAGCCTGTTGTGGAACTGCAGCGACGGGCAAAAAATAATTCACGAAATATTTTATTAAAGTATGGGGCCTCCGAGCTGTCTTCAAGCCTTAATCCAAATCCTCTAGGAGAGACGCCAAAAAGCAGTTACTCGAGCAACTGGATATGATTTTTGTTTGGATAACTGCTTTTATAGGCTTATCTTATTACCTGGATGTCTAGCCTTCATCAACGTACACTCAGTATATGTTTTGGAATCAAAAGGTGCAGTTGTACAATTGTGTACAGTACAGTTGGTGAAGACCGCGTGGCACAGTGGTATTGTGTTCGCCTTGTGACCGAGAGGTTGCGGGAATCCGCCTGCCGTGCTGCCGATCTTGTGCCCTTGGGAAAGGCACTTTACACGACTTTCCTCACTTTACTCAAGTGAAAATGAGTCGTCCCTCAGATAGGACGTTAAATGGAGGTCCCGTGTCTGGGGAGAGCCATACCCCGGGCACGTTAAAGAGCCCGCCACATGTGCGATGGTGCGGTGTACCTTCAGTACCTTGGCCGCACCTGGAGCAATTACTGTAGTATTGAGGTCACCTGAGTGGCGGCGAATGCCAGCTCGCTCCAGACACTTGCGACAGTCGCATTGAGGTCACCTGAGTGGCGCCGAATGGCAGCTCGCTCCAGACCCTTGCGATTTAGCCCCGCCTATTGTAAGCTCCTCGCTATTCAGCCCCTGGCTGCAAAGAGTGAGTAGTAGGCCCACCCAATAACAATAATAACAACTACAATGAGCTTAATGTTTGTGAGTCCCGTATGTTAGAAGACCCAGTACAGAGATAACACTGGCACCTTGCTGGCCATGTGACGGCAGGGTGTTTGGCCCGTGGCCAAGAGGTTCTGGTTCGAATCTCTTGATATTCCACTGATCTTTCCTGACTTCACTCTGGTGGAAATGATTAGCTTCGGGGGTTTCGGTCAGCGCCGTCCATCCATGACGATAAATTGAGGTCCCGTTTTTGAGGAGAGCCATAAATCTGGCACTTTGCAGAAGTCACCACAACTTTTTCGGTGTGAGTGGTTCAAAACCTACAGTCCTATGGCCGCACCTAGGACAATTACTGTCGTATTGAGGTCACCCGAGTTAACACCGAATGGCAGCCGCCCCAGACCCGTGACATTTAGCCCCGCCTATTTATATCGTAATCTCATCGCAATTCAACCCCCTGTCTGCAAAGAGAGAATGAATAAGAATGTCGAAACCGGAAGGCATACTCGTACCCCTCTGGAACAAAAATTGTGTAAATATTGTATAGAATTGAATAGAGCACGAGTGTCACTTTGTGATAGAATGTAGAGTGTGCATTAAAGAGAGAAATGAACATGGTATAAGGTTGTAAAAAAACCTGTTTCCCTTTTTCATACACTTAAACAATATCATATTCCTGATTTAACTAGACAAACCGTCGATCATAAAGCATATCTGTTCTTTTATCTCTGGATTATAAATGAAAAGCGAAGGGAGGAATTTTTCTAACGACATTTTTATTTTGATATGTCTTTGATTTCTTCTTGTGACCAGCGCTGGTGTCTGGTATGGTGTCTTCATTCCTTATTATAATTATACAAATGTATATTCATTATCAATTACAGTGACAATGACAGGTTTTCTCTTGTGAATGGAAGTCAATGCAATGGAGATGTTTTTACCCACAGGAAAGACTGACTGCCATTCAACATGTGAGAACGGCATTTGCGAACGTGTGCCCTGGTACCCGTACGGGCTTTCGAGCAGTTACCGCTGCGAATGCGACAGAGGCTGGTCAGGACAGAATTGCGACCAAGGTAACACTAGTTCACCTTTATGCGTGGAGTAACCTATATCCGTTGTTTTTTAGGCACTAGGTATTAAGGATATGTAATAGCCTTTATTGCACATTCATGCCCTATCGGGCTAAGTACAGGCATATAGATACAAAGGGTAGTAATGCAGTAAACATGGTTTCTAAGACTAATCTAAAACATAAATTCTAAAACTATTCTAATACATTTGTTCTGCTTCTTCTCGTTTCTTAGTTATGTTAAATATGTAGCTTGAGATGTGTTTGTATAATGTCGTTTGATCAAAGCTCATAAGAAAAATGAATTTTTCAACACTAGACATATATTCAAAGCGAGGGAACTTTCCTATAATATGGCTAAAAAGAATACTTCTATCGTTACTATATAAACTACAATCTAATAGAAAGTGAGATTCATCTTCGATCTTGTTCAGGTTACAGAACTGACAGACTCTTTGCTCCAGAGGTGTGTGGTTGTGTCTCCCTGATTCAACACGGAGTTTGTGACAGCTGATTCGTAGTTTGGTGATAATAGATCTTTGTCGTTCGTTCGGAATCTTAAGATACTCTTCTTCGTTATAGGTGGATTTGAACAGTCTGTATGAGCGTAATTTGTTCTTTGCGCATTTGCCCTTGTTGTCATTATGAATTTCGCATAGAAATGTTTGAAAGTAGATGTCCTTTAAACGTTGTTGAATAGCAGACATGATTGAGGGCACTTTTGAAACAATTGAGTGTGGAGAATGCCAAACAAAGGCATAACCGCATTCTTCTAAAGTTTTCCGCACACCGGAAGCCCAACATTTACTACCTAAAGAGTCTAATTCTAATTGACATAAAAGTGCGTCTGCCTGGAGACTATCAGCCGGCACATTCAAGCAGACTCTAGTGAAAAACTTAATGGCGTTTAGGGAGGCCTCCAAGTGTAAGGGGTACCTCCCTAATTCAGCCAGTGCAGCAAGATTGCTAGCTGTTTTGGGGACATTGAGGGATTGTTTACAGAATTTTAGATGTACGGATTCGATTGGGCAAGATTTTGAACTTTTGAAAGAGCCCCAAATCTCCGACCCATAAAGTAAGATAGGTTTGACACAGGAATCGAATAACTTGTTTTTAACAGACAACGGGGCATCAGCTTTCTCCAGGGATTGTCTAACTCCAAACAAAGCTCTTAGTCCCTTGTTGTATAGGTATTTGTGATTGGCTTTGAATGTGCCAGCTGAGTTGACAATTATGCCTAAATAACAATATGAAGATACAATTTCTACTACATTATTATTAAACGAGAAGGAGCAGTCTCTTGGTAAACGACCACCCTTGGTGAAAACTACGATTTTTGTCTTTTTTAGGTTGACTTTCAACCTCCAAGATTTACAGTACTCTTCTAATCTAGACAAAGATGATTGTAAGCCACGTTGTGACTCTGAGAATATTACTAAATCATCAGCATATAATAGACAAGGTACATTCATACAGTGTAGAACTGGAGGATTACAACAGGAATGATCAAATTCTGAGGCTATGTCACTAATAAATAAATTGAACAATGTTGGACTCAGGTTACAGCCTTGTCGAACCCCACAGTGAGTTACAAAAGTATCGGTTAGACCACTGTTTGTTTTTATGCAATTTGTAGTTTTAGAGTACATATCTTTTATGGTCAGGAGAAATTTGCCCCCTATCCCAAGTTTCTTCAATTTAAGTAAAAGACCTTCTCGCCAAACAGAATCAAAAGCTTTACTAAAATCTACAAAACAAGCATACAGACGTGAATTTCTACTGATATATTTGCTGACGAGCGTGTTCAAAGTGAATAGATTATCAGTTGTTCTAAAATTCTTCCTGAAACCGGCCTGTTGTGGTTTGAAAAGGCTGTTTTCTTCTGCGTAATTAGACAGTCTATTGTTTAAGATTGAACAGAACAATTTTCCTAGACAACTTATGATAGAGATTCCTCTATAGTTGTCTGGGAGTGAAGTATCTCCGGATTTGTGGATAGGTACAATATGGCTGAGCGACCATTCTTCGGGGAAGTATGCGTTTTGTAAGCACAGGTTAAAAAGATGGAGTAGAGGTTTCCGGAAAATTGATTTGCCACAATTCAGCATTTCGTTTCTTATCATATCGCTTCCACTTGACTTGTTATTCTTTAAGTTTGCAATAGCTCTGTCTAATTCATCTGCAGTAATTGTAGAATCTAATGTAGAGTTCTCTGTCTCTGTTGGGGAATGAGATTCATCATTTACAGGAGTGAAAGGACCGACATAATTTCCGTTGGATGATTTGTCAACTTTACTAAAGTGGTTTAACCAGTCTTCGCTGGGGATTTGGCTATTTTCTTGAGCCTTCTCTGGTTTTAATTTATTAACAAGGTCCCAAAATGCACTTGGGTTCTTTTCTCTGAGAGTGGAGAGTTGATTCATAATTTGTTGATGGAAATCTCGTTTTTTCTTTTTAGCAATTTTCTATATTCCCTTTTCTTTCTGAAGAAGCTGCCTCTTGCTTCTGAGTTTGAAGGATTTTTTTCAAGTAAATAGGCTAAATTTTTAATTTCACGTTTCATTTCAACACACGTTTTATCGAACCATTTCTTATTTTGTCTTTTCGGTGGGCGTTTTCTAGTTCTTTTTAAGCACAATGACTTGTTACCCGCCTCTCTTAGAATTGAGCCAAATTCAGAAACATAATTCTCAATTTCTGCCATAGATGTTATGTTGTTAGTGTCTTTCAAAGCACCTAATCGTTTTACAATTTCAGGCTGACTGAGAGAAAGAAGGAATGTCTGAGCAGAGTTCTCGTTCCAGTGAAACTGTTTAGGAAGAGGCTTGTTGTGTGAGATTTTGTGTTTCTCCTGACAAAGATGTATTGGTGGTTTTGAGTTGATAAATGCTGATATCATACAATGGTCAGAGAAAACTGTTAAAGGATTGACACGGAATGACATATCAAGTCGACGGACGGTGCTTCAAACAACAGATATATGTTACCCCGCGGATAAAGGTGAATTAGTGCTAGACCACGTTATTTTCTTTTGGGAATTATGCACACTTTAAAGAGGTCATTTCAGAGGGTCAGAAGATCTCAAGCTGTCCAAAACAGGTGGAGCTTCGATTCACCGACATGCCAAATGCTGCGTTTACCGATGCATGTTGGTGAACGTAAGGCGCCACGTAAAAACAACAATCCTCCTTGGTCTGTTCACAGAAACGGACCCATGCAGACGAAACCCTTGTCAGAACGGCGCGTGTATACCCACTGACCGTGGAAGGAGGTACAGCTGCGTATGCGATCCTGGATGGACAGGAAAGAACTGCGACCAACGTGAGTACTCAACTTTTATTAGAAAATCAGGATCCCTTCCGTGGGTTTAGGTTTGTTCATTGCTTATTTTGCTCTCGAAGTTTCTTTGAGTGAGGGAATAAAGAATATGTTAGTGAGTGAGTGGGTGGGTGGGTTGGTGAGTGAGTGAGTGAGCGATTGAGTGAATGAGTGGGTGTGTGAGTGAGTGAGTGCGTGAGTGAGTGAGTGAGTGAAAAAGTGAGTGAGTGAGTGAGTGAGTGAGTGAGTGAGTGAGTGAGAATGAATGAGTGGGTGAGTGAGTGGGTGAGTGAGTGAGTGAGTGAGTGAGTGAAAGAGTGAGTGAGTAAATGAGTGAGTGAGTGAGTGAGTGAGTGAGTGAGTGAGTGAGTGAGTGAGCGAGTGAGCGAGTGAGCGAGCGAGTGAGCGATTGAGTGATTGAGCCAGTGAGTGAGTGAGTGAGTGATTTCGAGTGAGCGAGTGAGTGAGAGTGGAGTCAAGCAGGTGTATTTTCTTCATTATCATTTTTCTGACCAGACAACGGGACTTAGCATTGCCTTACGCAATGCTTGAACAGGACCAAAGTGTGCCTCCCTTCCGCAAACCATCCTGTATGCACTAATATCATAAACTCTGGGTAATCTCAGTAAATTTGGTGGCGAATTGAAACCATTTTACAGCACCGAATTGTCTGTTCACAGAGACCGACCCATGCGAAGGAAACCCTTGTGATCAAGGCGTGTGTATAGCCGATGGCGCCGGATACACGTGCAACTGTCGTCCTGGCTGGACCGGAAAGAACTGCAACCTTCGTGAGTATAAGGCCACCCTGACTAAATTCTATGGATGCTATCCGCGCGCGCATCATTTTCGTATGTTCTCCAAAAAGAAACTGTGTCCAAATTTGCACTCAAGTGACTATGGCATAAATATTGTCCGCCATGTTCAATGGTTAAACATGGAAGTTAGCTGGTAATTTGATTCACCCTTATCAATCAGAATTTCATGTTTACCGGAGGACCTGCTCTTCAGGGTAAGAGGCACATGGTTAGGGTATGGGGCCACAGAGTCCTGGCCCTTGTTCGTCTGCGAACAAGAATGGCAACAGAAACATGATTAAAATGGCGACGATTGTCTCATACAGTCTTGGGTGAGTGAGCGAGTGGGTGAGTGAGCGAGTGGGCGAGTGAGAGAGTGTGGGAGTGGGTGAGTGAGTGAGTGTGTGATTGTGTGAGTGATTGTGTGAGTGATTGAGTGAGTGAGTGAGTGAGTGAGTGAGTGTGAGTGAGTGAGTGAGTGAGTGTGTGAGTGAGTGAGTGAGTGTGTGAGTGAGTGAGTGAGTGAGTGTGAGTGAGTGAGTGAGTGTGTGAGTGAGTGTGTGAGTGAGTGAGTGAGTGAGTGAGTGAGTGAGTGAGCGAGTGAGCGAGTGAGTGAGTGAGTGAGTGAGTGAGTGAGTGAGTGAGTGAGTGAGTGAGTGAGTGAGTGAGTGGAGGAGGTCATATACATGTACGTACGTAAGGGTGTCAATTGACCTTGTCTCATACTCTCTTTCATTGGTCTGCAGGTATAGATTTCTGCAAGGGAAATCTATGTCTGCACGGGACTTGTGAAAACCAGAACGACGGATACAAATGCAAGTGTTTCAGTGGCTGGAGTGGAGGATATTGCAGACAAGGTACTAAGTACAGCAGTTATCTTCATGAAACTGATGTTTTTTTCGTATTTCTTGTTATGTTATGTAAACTGTATCCCTGTTACATACTTTGTCTGACCCTTGCCCTTTCCCTCATGACCTCAATAAAAAGCTGCCTGCACGCCGATTCAAGCTTTAATTATTACTTAATGTTTAAAAACCTTATTTCATTTGTCATGTTGATAACTCAGTGAATGTAATGTCCTTTTGTAGAAAACGAATCTAACCACCTTTTTTGGCACTAATTAGCATTCTATTACGATTCATAGCTAACCAGCTCATACAAATAGAGTCATTGAGGCTTGTTGATAACATGTGATTACAACTGGTTCTAAATTGACTTTTTTGGAGTGTACCGGGATGATTATGGCATGGCTGTTTTGTCATTATTTCTGCTTTTTCCAGATATCAATGAATGCTACGCCAAACCC
This sequence comes from Branchiostoma floridae x Branchiostoma belcheri, assembly GCA_019207045.1. Taxonomy (NCBI): domain Eukaryota; kingdom Metazoa; phylum Chordata; class Leptocardii; order Amphioxiformes; family Branchiostomatidae; genus Branchiostoma; species Branchiostoma floridae x Branchiostoma belcheri. The sequence continues at coordinate 12,855,580 of CM033027.1, forward strand.
TGTCACTTTGGAACGTGTGTGAACACTGAAGGCGGCTACAGTTGTCGCTGTGACCACGGATGGACCGGTCAGAACTGCACCAAGGGTAAGTCATACTTTTGCCTCTTTTGAATGGTAGCTTGAGGTTAATAGTTAACTAAAAAATCAATTTGCAAAGGTTGAAAATTGCAATCATATTGCCGTATAAACACTGAGGCTAAATTGCGTTTGTACATTCATGAACTTGCTAAAGAGAAATATGTAGGTAAGGGTAAAATTGCAAAACTTCAAGAGAGGGCACTGGCGTGAGAACATAAACAGACATTGACCAATCATCTTTTTCCTTTGGAAATAATTAGTTACGTACGACTAAAAGTTTTTTTGGTGAGAAGCTTCCAGTCGACATCCGCCATCTTTTGTGTGTGTGTGTGTGTGTGTGTGTGTGTGTGTGTGTGTGTGTGTGTGTGTGTGTGTGTGTGTGTGTGTGTGTGTGTGTGTGTGTGTTGTACAAGTGAGGAGGTGGTGGTGGTCTTTGCAGCTATCTAAGGTCGCTGTTTAAGGATAATGAGAGGGACCTGATGTGCAATTCCTCTTTAGTTCCAAGGTCAAACCATCTCGTCTCTGTCAAGCAAATATACAAAAGTAGCGGTCTCCTTTCTCAGCACTAGAAAACCAGTGCCAGACCTCTGTCAATGATGCTGATTTTCTGTTCTGGTTGATGTCGATGTACCTTGGCGGTCTTTCGCAAAAGGGGAGAAGGCTCTCTTGTACTCGGCGAGCCTACATTTTCGAGAGCACTTTCTCTAACATGTCACTTTTCTTGACAGCGGCCGGTGACAAGATGACGATGTATCTGGGTCATGGTTCCCGTGGACGGCTAGTCTGCCCACACGGGGTTCTAGACGTGGTATCTGCGCAGTACAGGCGGGACCCTGCTCATGGATGCCAGGGCCAGCCCAAAGCCTGTCTTGCCTGCGACGACCACCATCTGGATCAGCCGGCCAAGACCAGCGTGCGCGGAAGGTGCAACGGAAGATGGTACTGCGACGTCATCGCCACTTCAAGCTTCCTGTTGAAGGGACCGGATTCTTGCGGCCATGTGAGAAAGGACCTGGAGGTCGGCTATCGCTGCGTGGAAGGTAGGAGGGTCACTCACTCACTCACCCACCCACTCACTCACTCACCCACTCACCCACTCACTCACTCACTCACTCACACAATCACTCACTCACTCAAGTAAATGCATAATGTTAACCTTTACACAGTCTTACAAACTACTCCAGTTTACTCTAAACACATTCATATATATGCTGACCTACTCTGTATTAGACATGTAACTGTTTTGATGTAAGTGCGAGGCTTCATCCATTACATGTATATCTACAAGACCTAGTCTATTTTGTGGATATCAGGGCTTTCATAATATCAATGAAATGTGTTATAGCACTTGACCACGTAAAAATCTGCTGCATAAATTTGAACGTTTACGTACCATCGTACATTGTTTCCCTTCAGGTCAAAACAGGGAAACTCCGACTGAATTGGATACGACAGCATCCAAAAACTCCGCGAACACCGGGGGCCCGAGCCTGACAGTCATCTGCCGCTCAACAGGCGACCCCCCGCCCAACATCACCTGGCGTCTCGGTGATAAGGTCCTCACCGGCGATGACAACAACAAACACACCGTCGTCGAGAAGAGGGGTGGACGTGGCGGGGAGTCCTACCTGGAGGCAAAGCTCACCATCGCTGACTTGGCGAGTCAGAGCTCGGACGATGAACGGTTCATCTGCATGGCAGGTCACAACGAAGACAATGGCACTGAAGCCTCGTCCATGGTCAAAGGTATGTGTGTTAATTTAAATGTGTCAACATATTTTCATCAAGTTGGTGCCATACCCATTACATGAGGGATGAGTTGTTGAGAGTGAGTGAGTGAGCGATTGATTGATTCATTGATTCATTCTTTCATTCATTCATTCATTGAGTGAGTGTGTGTGTGTGTGTGTGTGTGTGTGTGTGTGAGTGAGTGATTAAGTGAGTGAGTTAGCGAGTGAGTGAGTGAGTGAGCGAGCGAGTGAGTGAGTGGGTGAGTGAGTAGGGGAGTGAGTAAGTGAGTAAGTGAGTCAGTGGGTGAGTGAGTCAGTGAGTGAGTTAGAGTACGTGACTGAGACTGAGTGAGTGATAAGTGGGTACTGATACATATAGAGAGAGGGAGAAAGAGAGGGAGAGGAAGAGGAAGAGAGAGATTTATATATAAGTAAATATCTTATGTATGTGTTTACTTCATCTGTATTGCCAGATTCCCCATAACATGTTCACCGTTCTCCTCCCTGCAGTGCTGGTGAGTGGGATAGTCATCACTGTGGCTGGGATCGGAGCTGCTGCTTTCAGTATCTACTTCTTCCGGTAAACCACATTCAGTGTGTGTGTGTTGTGTGTGTGTGTGTGTGTTGTGTATGTGTATGTGTGTGTGCGTGCGTGCGTGCGAGTATGTATGTGTGTGTTTGTGTGTGTATAAGTGTTTGTGTGTGTGTGTTTTTGTGTGTGTGTGTATATATATATGTGTGTTTGTGTGTATGTGTGTGTGTGTGTATATGTGTGTGTGTATGTGCGCGTGCGCGTGTGTGTGTGTTCATCATCAAAGCTAATTGTGAGCTGATTTCTTCGCTTACTTCATTTGAATTACATTTGTATCAATGTTATTACAATGCATCATCATACTTATTGTTTTTACAACTCTCCAAAACCAAGAATTCATGTACATGATATATGATACTCTAAAAGTAGTGCTCTGATAAAAGCGAATATACTCTCACTAGCGATCATTTCCTAACATACTGTGGTGACTATGTTAATGCCATGACAAGAAAAAAATTAATTACAAATAATATTCATAATGGTGATGAGATAATGGCGGCACCTGTCATGAGAGGATAACAGCATAGTAACTTTTTGAACTAGTTTAACTGTTATTTACAACACAAAAATTGGACTCACCCAAATTTTTGACTGAACAGCGACAGTCGTTTGTGTTGGATATTACAGTTATCTCCCGGAGAGGAGATAGGCGCCGACAGGAGACTAAAATGTCTATTGATACAGCATAACATGTTGTGCTGCCCCTACGGCTGATAAATCAGCTATGGGATGATGATGATGATGGTTACAGTTAAACTAGTTCAAGAATGATTTGTACCAACACAGATGAACTTTCAACTTGCCTGTTTTGCAGAAGAAGCAGCCTCTCCAGAAAACGCGATACTGACAGCTCCACCTCCCTGCATGGTTTGCATGGCTCTGCTAGTCCAATGCCTGGTCGCCTCCGACCGCTGCCAAGCCTACCAAAAACAAGTGCGATTCAAAATTACAATAAATCACCTATCTTTTTACGTTTTCATATTGTTACGATGTCATGAAATATTGGACGTCGCTGCATTGCGTCCTTACCTACAAACCTAATTCTTGGTATGAATACTGATTTGACAGATGGAAGACATGCGTATTTGTAATAATTGGCTTATTAAGTGTGTTGAAGAGTGTAAATACTCGATCAAATGACATTTAATATCTTTGAACTTTCTGAGCATGCGTCTGAGCATGACGGAGAATGCGCCTGTTGCGACACTACATGATACTTTGAAATACTAAGTCCGGAGTTTAGTTAGAAGTGAAACGTGTTAAACAAAATCAAAATTATTGAGTTAGCTCAACTAAAGCATGCTTCTAGTAGTCCTCAAACTGGTCAAAAGCTCAAAATCTCGACAGCCACGGGTAATCCTAAGCCTCCATTGGACTCATTTTTAAAGAGACAAGGGATTTTTTGTTTGTTTGTTTGTTTGTTTGTGTGAATCTTTATTTACTCACAAAAGCTCAAATCAGCCTGCGGGCCACTTTTCATTGTAGCCATGAGGGAAATCATAACAGAATAATACATCAAATATTCAACACACATCGATACAACATAAGAAAGAAATAACGTGAATCAACATAAAACTCTGAAAAGGGTAAGTCAACTTAGCAACATACAAAGTTTATGCAACACAGGCTTAACAATAGTACAAAACATCCATGTGATACAAAAAGGAAAACATTATTGACACAACAAAAGTACAGCGACTTTTTTTGGCCTATCAACTACTTACAGGACATATAAACAGACATACAATGTTTATGGATATATATAGATATGAATAAGTCAACATATTGAGTCTAGCGTGCCATTGTCACTATTGGTTCTACGGTATAAACATTCTTTGATATATTTGTGCAAACACGTACCCACCTACAGGATGGAGCATGGCATCAAAGAGGGAGTCGGCGTCCATCGCGATCATGGACTTCCTCAAGCCCATCCCCATCACCATGCTGAAGAAAGAATTCAACCGGAGACTGGCCAACGAGGAAAAGCTGTTCACGTATGAATACGAGGTAACAAAAGACAATCAATAAGTAAGTGTATACACGTTGTTAGGTATACTTCTGGTTGTCTTTTACCATCTTGTTTCGTACACAATTTTGCCACTGATCGGAATATGATAACCTGTAAAGCATCGATTTTTACAGGTCTACCTAAAATCTGGACTCACACACCTGCTTGCAAATATCTGCAACACATCTTCAGCACACACACTCACACACATGCACACAAACGCACACACATAGACACACACTCTCACACACACACACACACACACACACACATACACACAAACACACACACACATACATACACACACATATACACATACACACATACACACATACACACACAAACATACATACACATACACACACAAACAAACAAACACACACACACACACATACACAGAGAGACACACACATACATACCCGTATATGCTGCAAATCTGCTTCTAGATTACGGAAAATGTATATTTCATATATCATGATCCCTTACACATCTCTTATGCAGCTCTGGGCATAAATCTGCCACAGTCTAGAAGAGAATACCCACTGGAAAGCCGTTAAGCACCACCACTACATCACAATAGGGCATTCAGCACCAAGGACAGCTACTTCACAACGATTATCATTATGATCATTAATTCCTCTCTCTAATATTGTGGCATTGAGTCAATAATCAGAACAACGACTCAATACACTTTTCTGCAGATTTGCAGGTAACACTGAAAAGTATGTACACCCCAGAAATCATCATGTTTTGAGTTTATCAAGAAATAGAAGGCATATTACGTCATTCGATTACAGACCACGCGTTACATTTGTGTATAACTCAACGTTTATTTCAGTGGAAGTGTCTGTTTAAGACTTCAATCTACTTGTTGACTACATAAAATGGGCATTGTTTTTTACGACTTCTGTCTCATCTGCAACACATTTTTCATGATGTTTCCCAAGGTGCACATAAGGCATGTAAGTATCTTATTTGATAACACGCCACAATTTCATTTTTGTCTGATGCAAAGTTTTTGTTGCAGAGACTGCTGTTTTGTGGACATTGAAATCTACTTGTTGATGGTTGGCAGATTCAATATAGTGCACGTACGTCGTGATTGTTTTTGACAAGAGTACTAACGTCTGCCCTACCCAGGCTCTTCCCAAGCTGCTGGGGGAGGAACATTCCCAGGCCTGCCAGAAGAACCGGGACAAGAACCGCTTCAGGAACATCATCAGTTGTGAGTAGTTATGTCGGTATTGTGGAGCTTTATAATGTTTTCCTTAACTTTTCATATAAATGGTCAAATGCTGGCCGCCATGTTTGTGTCCTTGATATGAATCAAGGACACAAACATGTCTCTCAATTGCTCAATTGTAAGTTATTTGCTGTTAATTTCAATGGCAGGGCTTTATGTATTCACCTGTATTGCAGTCTTTTCTGTGCTGTGATCTATACACATTTAGTTGACTTTTCGGAATGGTCAGAAAATCTGTAGATGGTCACATCTAATTTTATTTGGATCCGTGTTGTGTTGAAGCTCAGTATCATGCCAATTGTCAGTATTCAAAAGGGCCTGTCATATATACTACAGACAACTGTATTCAAATAATAATACAGTATAGTAAAGCCCTTCAATTGTTGTCATCATTGAAAGTGATTGCCTTAGTTCTCTATGATTAAGCACTTATATTATGAAAATGAAATCCTATATGATTTTTCTTTCTACCAGATGACCACAGCAGGGTGATTCTGTCCCTGGTTGGCGGTGACCCGAGGTCTGACTATATCAACGCCTCCTACATCGACGTAAGTGTGAACTTTGAACCTTGTGATAGGAGAATGAAGTATATTTCATCACTCCCTGTGCAAGAGTTGTAGATTGTAAAACTACTAGTCTTAGTACCTTAGTATATGGCAAATGTACTATTTGTTTATGAATAAAGAATGATTCTTTAAAAAGATTTAAAGAAAGTGTCAAGCTTGTATATTTTGGCACTATGATAGAATTTGACTGTCTTTCTTATTTTTAACATGCGGTATACAGTCAAACCTGTATTAGGGGCCACCTCTACAGAGGGGCCACCTGTCCATAGTGGCCACTTTTTGTCGGTCCCTTGAGTATTTTATCTACAAGTTGCCACCTCTATACAGAGGCCACCTGTCTATAGTGGCCAAATTTGTCTGGTCCCTTGAGTGGCCGCTATAGACAGGTTTGACTGTATTAAAAAAAGTACCCCAAAGTTAGACATGTGTTCCATTAGATGTGAAGAGTTTTAAGCGCTGTAGTTCAGGGCACTGTGTAGTTATGGGTTCTGTTGATTTCTTAATCACAATACATATCAAACACATTTACGCTTAGCTAGGCTTTCTCTCTCTCTACGCTAACTAGGCTTTACGTTTTAATAAATAACAACTAAACAAGGCATACATGAATTATTAATTTGTATTACACTTAATAGAGCTCTTGTTTTTGTATGTACTTTTTAATTTGTTCTGGTACATTTTTATCTTAGGGCTACAAGGAGGAGAAGAAGTACATTGCAACTCAAGGTAAGATATCAAATATTCTCCTACAGCATGCGATCCTCTTATTCTTTTCTCATCTCTTTTGGGATTTTAAAATCGTTTCTTCTATGTTAACTCCTGTTTTCCTTAACTCTCCAAGCACGGCATGACTCTGCTACATATAATGCCGATTGGTACCTCTTTCTATATCAAATGATGCACATAGTTTCAACTTTATATTTCCTGCCAAGATGTGGTACATCTACAACACCATGATAATGCTTGTCACTACAAGATACCAAATCATGTACGGATATACCATCATTATCTACAAGTATCTACATGATATGATGATGGCTGTTTCTTAACTTTCGAAGACCAGTGTGAGGATTAAGCATGGTTGTAGCCTGGCGTCCAGCCTTGTTCGCTTTAGTCCACTCCCGAATGTAGCTACCCTGCTAACAATGACTGTTAGAAGGATGGCGACCTTCGGGTGTAGACCAAAGCAAACAAGGCTCTCATGTGTCTATACAAGCCGCTCTTTGATCTGCACTGCTGCAGGGTGGGCATATAAAACCACGTGAAAATGGTGACTTGATTAGCTACTGATTTCTGTGTTATTTCATCATTGCCTTCTTTTCCCCCAGGCCCGATGCAGAACACCGTGCAGGACTTCTGGCGCATGGTCTGGGAGGCCAGGTCCTCTACTATCCTCATGCTGTCTAACCTGGTGGAGAATTGCCAGGTAGCACGTCATTAGCCTAAATTTTACAACTACTATAGCTTGTTTGCAGATTAGTATAAAATAAGCAGTAGGAAGATTTGATGCTGATAGCTCTTTTTAAAGGGGATTTTTGTTTGTATGTGTTTGTGTGTTTGTTAGTACATTGTACATGTGTGCGTGCCTCTGTGGGTGTGTGAGAAAGTATGTATAACAAATTTGTATGTATGTGTGCATTGTGTGAATGTTTGTCTAAGTGCAAATAACATTAGAGCTAACATCAAACTCATAACTAACAGAACACAATCATTTTTTTTAAATCTTGGACACATGAAAGGAAAGATATCGGTTAACTTGTACCGTATGAATCTATCCTCATCCACATCTTCCACTGCCTACTTTTCATCCTACTTCTCCCTAGAACAAGGTGTGCAAGTACTGGTCCGAGACCGACATGATGACTTACGGAGAATTCCATGTCGTCCTGACTGACACCGAGAAAATGGACTTCTACATCGCACGTACATTCCTGCTCACAAAGGTACGTGTTTCCTACGTGGTGCTCGAGGCTGTTTAAACAACTCTATCTATCATATGTTTATATGATTGTGTCTTTCACGAATTACAAATATTACATCCATCTCATAGCTGCAACGCCGCAGGGGGTATGGGTACGACCAAAGGTTAAAAACAAGAGGCCCTGGGATCGAGTCCCCTCATATACGTCGACGTAATGCCCTTGGGAAAGTCACTTTACGGGTGAAAATGAGTACCTAGCTTCGGTTAGGGGCATCCCTGGGATATGACCTTGAATCGAGGTCCCGTGTTTGAGGCACGTTTAAGAACCCGCCACGCTTATCTAGAGATTAGCGCTCCTTCCCAGGTGTGAGTCGATCAATTAAATCTGTAGATGTGCTGCTTGTACAAACCCGGTGTGTTACACCATTAGTTGGTCTACCTCACAAAACAAACAAACAAACAAACAATATTCTTTTCTTTCAGGATAACGTCACAGCACGGCGCGAGGTGACTCAGTTCCACTTCCTAGCCTGGCCTGACTTCGGCGTCCCTGATGACCCCACTGACCTGCTGAAGTTCCATCAGATCGTGATGAAGTCGGTGTGCCCTCGGCCCCAGAACCACCCCATAGTCGTGCACTGCAGGTAACTGAATGTCACTTTTCCTCATGAAATGAGAAAGTGTTTTTGTTGTGTGTGGCCTGGTGATTTGGTGAGATACATGTATAGGATCGATAGAGAAGTCACTGGTAAGAATACTTTCCAGGATCCACTACATGTTTAATGTGTAAATGATGAGATTACTTTGCTTGGAGATGTGAATGTGGTGGAAGGAGAGGGTTCGATATGCTTTCTTAACTTCACCTTTAACACAATGCAGCCTTTCTGCATAGCTGATTTAACTGCTATAATGATAATCAAAGTTGTGTTGGTGAGTCATGATGACATAAACTCTTCTTTCAAGACAAGGACTGTGTCTAATATGTCTAAAAGTGCCAATAACACTATGGATTTGCCGCCAGTGTGTCAACATCTGCACACTTGCCACTAAGACCCGTGAAATTCTTTCTTATTACCGTTCTTTGCCCCTCACCAGCGCCGGAGTGGGCCGTACTGGGACGTTCATCACCATCGACGCCATGTTGGAGATGATGGCCGTGGAGAAGCAGGTGGACGTGTTCGGCTATGTGTCCAAGATGCGCCGCAACCGCAGCTTCATGGTGCAGGCAAAGGTACGTGGACTTCGTCTTGCTTCCTAAAGTGACTTCATCAGGTTGAGGATATTGTAATCCCAGTCAGATTTACCAATGGCATAAGATAGTATGAAAGCTGGCCAAAGGGAGTCATCAGCCACTGGCTTGAAGAAAGGCTATCAACACCCTATTGTTGCCTAATCAAAAATTTTGCTGAGTAGGTGTTAATTGCCCTCCTTCTTGTATGTAGCCAAGCACACTCCTAGTCCGGCTTCACTCCTCTGGCAGCTTTTGATACTCTCTTATGCTACTGTAGTATCTGCTTGGAGATTCAAGGACATTGGGGTTTTCTTATACATAACCAGTCAAATCTCGTGTATTGAGAAGACGCACTCCAGTCGGAAGCTCTGACGAAGATGTCTGGTAGACATCGAAATACAAGCAGATGAGATATATTACTGTGTGTTGGAACACTCAAATACCTCAGATGTTTCGCTATAGAGCATTTTTACTTAGTACTATCCATCTGAGGAAAGTGAACAGGTACTGATCGCCATATTGATGTTTGTATTTTCATTTCAGCAGGTCGTTTCTAAATTGTACAACTCGAGTCATTTTTGTGCTTATGACAGCCCGCCCAACATCCGACTGGCCTCCTCTGTTGGGAGCGATCAGTTACAGCCCTGGACAGCAGAGTTTGTGTTACTCAGACTTAGCTGCTGTTCCGCCTCGTGATTATCAGCAAACAGCATTATCATTTTCATGTATTACTTCTTTGTCTCCCTCCAGGCCCAGTACGTGTTCATCTACCAGGCCCTGCTGGACTCCCACCTCCGCGAGGAGCTGAAGCAGAGGAAGTGGAAGCTGTGGCCGCCGTCTGCCGTCATCTCCCAGATCAAGATGGCCACGGCACGGCGCAACTCTGAAGACGCACGTGCACAGAAAGGTAACATCTTGTCTTCTGCTTCACTCTTCTGTATTCAGCACTCCTCCGAGTGGGCAAGATTACAGAAACAGCTCTTTTTGTCGGCGATTGACTATGACAGACTGTACTGGAAGTCAAACTTCACTGGCTGCACCTCATAGAGGATGACAAATGATGATGATGATGACAAAAATCTCATGAGTTCATCAAATGCCAAAATGGATTAATTTAAAGTCATAGGTTATACAAATCCACTTTTGTTCGCACAACGGTCTGTCTTCTTTGAGAGGAAAGTACATTTAACATCAGGGTAAAAAGTTTGATAAAGCTGGCAACCACCCATAAATGTTCATTTTGTATTTCCTCTCATTAAATCAAAACACTGGTCATAAAATCAATTCATGAGATTGTCGTTTACGATATTTGCGTTTCTAATTTTTGGATTGTTTTATTTCTCTTGCAGATATCTAAGTTACTTAATAATAAAATCTCAACATAGGCGAATTAATGCCATTTCATGTTGGCTGTCTTCATATGAATTATTGACACCATCATTGTATAACGTTACATTTCATTCACAAAACTACATCACCATATTTGTTTCAGGAGAAAACGAAATCTGACCTCCAGCGCTGATGACGTCAGGAAGCAAGAACAGACTCAAGCCAACTCACCCTGTCTGGTGCCCAAGTAGTTTCAACTAAAGCATATGACGTTATATAACTAAGCAACGTCTTTTTAATGAGAATAAAACTACATCAGCCATCTCACACTTCCAACTGCGCATGTGCAGGTATGATTCATTGTGGACTAAGACCAAAGCTAGTCAGTTTGTGCACATATCTTTGTCTACATGTTTGAAACATGTTCACATGGATTTTTGAATGACCTTGACCTCTGACCTTACCCAGAATCACCTACGGCGCTGGAACTGTGAGTTGGCTTATTTAAGTTATTACCAGAGAAAGAATGGAAAGCAGTCAAGCAGCTGCAGGAAAAAAAGTGGTGATGTATTTTGTCGATGATATGTGTAGAAAGACGTATTTTATCTGTTTCATTAGCTTTAACTTTCTTGCAGAATTTCATCATCAAAAAGACTTAAGAATATCAAGAAAAGGTTTTAACTTATTGAACATTTCATCAGTATTAACGAAGAAGAATTTGGAACTTGGTCCCATATTTGATTTGTAACTACATAACACGGTACATAAGCATGTTTTACTATTGCTTTCTACCATTTTTGTAAATCATTTATTCCAAACATTTTATGTATGTATTGCCATTTTATAACTCTTAAATTATTCCTTCGAAGAAGGCTGTTTTGCTGAGATTTATATATCATTTTACTTCAATGCAATGTTTGTCACAACAATATAAATATGCATTGCATGTATGGTAGACAATTTTATACTTAAGGCACGATCTGTGTCGTTGAAATTTATTTTCTCTCAATGCGTCTTGCCCATTTGAGTCCACATCTGTTTCACTGTTGTGAAATGGCATGATTATGATGCACCCACTTTTATATTGAGAGAATAGAGAATTTTTACACCTTTATGCACTATTATGCGCAGCAAGTTTTATTATCACACTATATATAATGTTTGTAATCTATTAAAGAAAGGATGAAGAAAATGTATGGAGACTAGAAGGAACAGGAGAAAGCGCAAACACTTGTCATTGAAGTATTCTTTCAGAAAGAAACTTGCATTACTGCTATGGGAAGTGTAAAATCTAATCACAGTAACAGACCATGATATTACAATGTTTTGATTTCAAGTCATCAAACAGACTTCAGAGACAAGACAATAACAGCTAAAGCTTGGATAAAAATTTGTTGGAAAGAACCAAACTTCCATAACCAAGGCATCTTCACTCAAACTAAATATTTCTTTTTTTTATAATCAACTTACTATCATCTGATTGAATGAGAATAACTTCAGAATCTTGTTTGAAAAAAAATGGAAACAATATATATCTTAACAGAAAGCCATTGATGACTTAAACGTGATTTTTTCGGGATTCTAAATGTCTACCAACTGCCAAAAAGCTTTGACTATTCATTCACGTTTTAGCAATCCTGTCCGAGGATAAAAGGAAAGCATAGCTCCCTTGTCAGACAAGCCAGGGAATGTCTCAGCAGTGCGCATGTGCTGACGTAATGCATTGTGGTCTAAGCTCAAAGTTTAAGGTTCCTTGTTGGTGTTTGAAACATTCTCACATGATGTTTATTTACTTCAGGAACGGCGAGATGTCATATAAATTTGTACGAGTTTGGATGCTTTTATTCTAGAAATTGTAAAAGTCAGCAGCGTGCTGACTTTTGTTACTCTTACATCTCTGGTGAAGTGGGCACTGTTCGGAACCAACGGGTAAAGTTTGATTATTGTTTTACATTTTATTTGCTGTGGCAAAGTTGAAATGTGTCAGTGGGCATACCCAACGCACATCCAAAACGTTTCACGGCGGTCTCACTGAAAAATTGAGCTGTGTATTGACAATGGTTTTGAACAAAAGAAAATGTTGTGAATAATTTTCATCTAGAAGAAAAGAAATCTTGACATTGTAGATGACAAATTTTCTTTGATTAAAATAATTGGGCACTTAGACGAATGTAATGCGTGTGTTTCCTCATACTTTCAATGCTGTGTAATTGGCACTTTTTATCTCGTAATAATCTCTACAAAAGGGAAATGGTACTCAAAGAGCAAGGTGATCGTCTGCATTAATATGCAATATATCTTTTTAACTCTCTGCAAACATTTGGACTTTTTTCCTACAATCTACCACTTAATGAGGTGGGCACGTTTCCTTACTTTTTAGACTAAGACTGGAGCTGAAACCCTGGTGTCTTTTCAGTCTTAATTTTCCAAGTATTCATAAAACATACCGAAATACGATATACAATACAGTGAATACACAAAACAACGGCATTTTGCTTTTCACCCACTTTAATTTGTCACCATACTCGTATGTAAAAAAAAAAGCAGTACAGAAAGACCTCTAACAAATGATCAATTTCATCTCCCCATCAAAGGCGAAAGTCTAAATTTGCGTTAGTTCGCCCTAAAGTAGTTTCGCTACATACCAGTAAAACATTCTATCTGTTGTCAAACCATTTATCTTAGAAAAATTAGGTGTTTTCTGTATAAAAAAAGAATTGCCAAAAGGTGTAAGATGTTTTAGATAGCAGCACTGTGTTAAATTGATGGGCACTAATTCAAATGAATTGTTATTTACGCATTAGAGTATATGTAGTTTTTAGCATTAATGTTATTGTCAGTTTACCACACCGTATAGCTACTCCCCAGATTTCTCTAAACTATCGACCCATTATCATTACTTAGTCGTTAAAATCAGCTGGCATCAGACAGCATACAACAGCTCGGTGCAATCAGTTCATCCGTCCATCCCTACAACAGAGGATAAAGAAACGTTTTATTTGTACATTCCTAAAAAAAAACAAGGTAAGACAAGGGGGAGGGTAGCAAAATCGACCTTGACCTTCGTCTTCCCGACCTCTATCCACATTCCAAATATCTGTCATAGTCCATCCGGAGGTTCTAAAGGAAAAGTTACTACAAATATGCGGAAACACAAACAGGGCTAGAGAGAGAGAAAGATTGACAGACAAAAGTATACAGTGTCACACACACACACAAAGAGAGAGAGCGAGAGAGAGAGAGAGAGAGAGAGAGAGAGAGAGTGAGAGAAACCTTAAATGGCACTTTCACATCTCATGGAGATAATACAGGAACACGTTATATGTACATCCCTTCAACAGAGAATAACTTAGAGAATAAAATCAAAAGGTTTCACTCACTCACTCACTTACTCACTCACTCGCTCACTCTTTCACCCACTCATTCATTCACTCACTCACTCACTCATAGCACGTGGTGCGTAGACCCGACAGGTTTGACTTGCTTACGGCAATAGTAACCATGGTAACCATAGTAACCATAGTAACCATAGTCTGGAGAAGGTCAGTAGGCAAAAGACGGATATGTGCATGCTTGAAAGGGGTAGTAGAGAGAAGTTGAAGTGAGGGTAATCTTACCTCCGCATCGGGGTCCGGGACCTGCAGATGGAAAGGAAAACAGAATAATTATAACTGCTTAATAACGTAAAAAAAACAAAATCAGAACTAACATCCGTTTGTGTGAATACTTCACCATTATCTGCTCCACTAACAGACTGAAAATGAAAACCTATAGCTTCGGTAGGCGTGAGGCGTAAACTCTGAGGTTCCATGTTTGAGGAGAGCCATGTCGTGTTAAAGAACCCAAGACACCACTTCAAAGAGAGTAGAAGAACTTCCCGGTGCAAGCAGATCTATCAGTCAGGTCTTCAGCAATCTGTTTCTAGGTGAGCAAAACTGGTGTACGTGTGTTAATAGGGAAAGCACCAGATAAGGATTTCATAGGATTTGAACCCAGAACCTCTTAGTCTGGTATCCAGTCGCATTATACATGTAGCTCCCGAATCTCTTCTGTCCTCTCGATCCGCAAATATTTGCGGAGAGGAATATTTGCGGAGAGGACAGAAGAGACTCGGGAGCTATAATGTGGCTGGATACCAGGCTGATACAAGGCTAAGAACCTGTGGCATCTGGGCCAAACACCCCGCAGTTACACCGCACGAACCCTCTGATTTGTAAACTTCAAAAAGACTCGAGCTAGCTACTTTACATGTACTGACCGATCTGGCAGACGAAGTGGTGCTTGCTAGCACAGTTCTCGTCGTCCCACTTGAAGTTGGCGAAATCCCAGAGCCTTCCGCAGTCCTGGCTCCAGAAGAAGTTGTCCGGCTGCCCGGGAGCCCAGCTGGTGTAGCCGCAGGTGTTCACGGGAGTGCCGTCAGACCACACAAACGCACCTTCGGTCTGGATAAAGGTGGGATTGAAACAATATCGTTGTCTGACAAAGGTTTCATCGATCATGGAATACAGTAGTCTATAAGGAAATTAAAGCATGGAAACTTCTCTTTCTTAATTGGTGTCAAAGAAGAGATCTTAGTATGCTTGTCATCATGATAATATGTGTTTGAGCGTTCGTGTACATGCGTGTGCGTTTGAATGTATGTGTGTCTATACTCAGAAGTGTTTTGCGTGTGCACGCACCTGTGTATATGCGTGCGCGCGCGCGCGTGTGTGTGTGTGCCAGCGTGTCTTTGTGTGTGTATATATATATATATATATATATATGTTTATTTTCGTGTTGTGTGCTTCTCTTTTGTCTTTGTGTGTGTGTGTGTGTGTGCGCGTGTGTGTGTGTGTGTGTGTGTGTGTGTGTGTGTGCGCATGTGTGTGTGTGCATGTGTTTGTCTGTGTATGTGTGTTTGCTTTATGTGTTTGTATGTACGTGCTTAACTAAGTGTTATGTTTGTTTGTGTGCATGTTTGTGTGTGTTTTAATGCGTGTATAAACATGTTCTCGCGCGTGTGTGCGTGCTTGCGTGTGTACGAGCGCCGAAGTCGTACCGCCATGTCGTTCAGTCCGATCCAGTAACTCTTCTTCGGGTCGGCCTTGCGGACCAGCCCCTCCACGAAGTTGTGCACGGCCTCGGTCTTCAGGTCGGCCAGGATCCCGCCGAAGCCGTGACAGACTTCCTTGGCCGTGTCGTAGTTCCGCTCATACTTGAAGACCAGATACTTGGTGCCCCTTAGCACTATAAGTATGAAGGGACCAAAAATAAAAGCCGTGAAGAAGACTTTCAAATACAGGTCCACATCTATATCTATATTATAATCTTTATCTATATGTAAGAATATATTTGTAGACCAGATACCTAATGTTCTCTAGCACTATGAAGGAATCAAAAATAAACACCTGAAACATTGGTTACTTCCAAATTGATGTATGCTTCCTAATGGACAGACTTAAGTATCCAAGTATCTATGGGACATGGTTTGGAACATGTTTTACAGACTTGCGAAACTAGGGTAATATTGTCTTATGCTGATTTGGCAGTTCCTATTCTAATAAATCATCATTAAGGTATTTTCATCCTTGTTTTCATTTTTCTGTTGTTAGTCTGTTTTACACCAAACCGTTACAATGTCTGTTTCCATACCTCCTCTAAACGAAGGGTGGTATCCCTTGTATCCACGGCGGTATTTCTCACTCATTTCGTCAATGTCGTCGACCTGGATGGAGATGTGGAAATGTGAAAAAAAACGAAAGAAAATATAACATTTAGGTGTGTTTTAGAGCAGCCTTTGTCAGCATTTGTTACAAGGCCACGGATATCTGTGGTGATCGTGAAATTTTCAAATGAGCTTCCGAGAACGTTAATTAACATTTTGATTCCAGACTCATGTTCGTAACATTTTGTTTTGTCAATTGAAAATGACACTTAATAAACATATTGAAGACGAATATTACAATTACTCTGTTTTCACCGATAATGTTAGTTCACCTTTATCCACGGGTTAACCTACTTTAGTTGTATTTAAAAACAGGATATTTAAGGATATCAAGTCACGGACGGTGGTTTCAAATTGCATTTTGCAATTGTACTGCAGTTTGAACCGCCGTCTTTAAATATGCTGTGACCTAGCGTTACTTTACGCTTCACCTGCAGTGTCCCTCGACATTTGTCTTAAGAAACTATTTGTCTTAAGACGTAGAGTACTTACCATCTCAGTCAGCCTCTCCAGAAGCGACAGTTTTCCGGATGACGCATCTTCCTGTAGATATTGAGAAAAAATGTATCGAAATCGTAAATGTCGATGGAGAATGAATGAATGAATGAATGTAACGTTATTCATCCTTTTATATCTAAAGACAATTGGGTAGCCGCGCACTTCATCGTATACAAGTTAATTTCCAAGATGACCCAGTACATACTGAACCAAGACATGTTACATTCAGTCTGGGGACATAACTTATTAAGTATTTGATATTTGAGAACTATATGCACAAAAGAACACTCATTTTTGTTCTGCATATATTTCCATGCCCATACAGGAAAACTTCCAGCAAGACCACTACAAGCGGAAGGAAACATTTAAGTAAAGCAAAGTAAATCTATTCAATCTAATCTAATCTAGTGAATGAGAAACAAACCATTGCATCAGCGTTGTTCACATCGGTGTCGCCGATGTCTTCAGCTGCAGTACAGGCGAGAACCGCCAGGAGCAGCAGGGTCCAGCTCATGGTGCGCATTTCAGGACAGGAGACCGTGCTAGATTTGCTGACGAAGAAAAAAAAAATTGATCGTCAATCTATGCTGCCTAGGCTTGTCTTTCCGGTCTGTCCAAAGAAGCGTGACAAGCAGAGAGTCTACACACCTTGTGCCCCTCGGCCTCGGGGAACAAAGACCAAGCGGCTTAAATGTGACCTTTATGCCTGTTTGTTTGAACCCTTGTTTATTCATGAAAGCTCAGATCGGCCTGCTTTTCATTGAGATCATGAGGGAAGAGGCAATGGTCAGACATAGTATATAACAGAGATACAATTTGCTTTGTTTAAAGTCCTCATGAGTCTTATTTAAAACAACTGAAAATCGGAACATAGACCAACATTAATACGGTGAGAAGCATAGGAAGAGTTACTTTCGAAATATGAATCATTGAATCACATGTTTGCTTCATAAATTCACGCAAATATATCAAAGCTGGAGCGGACAGATTTATGATTGACAGGAAAGGGGCGTTGTTGCAGACAGTTATGCTACATAGGCCTGTCTTTCCGGTCTGTCCAAAAAGCATGACAAGGAGTAGATAGCCTGTAGACACGCCGTGGGCCACACGCCTAACGAACATCAATCGGCTGTTGTTTGAATCTGATTCAGTGGTTTGACTCACAACGGTCGACGGATGGTGGTTTCAAATTGCAATCTTTTCAAAATATTGCAGTCTATCGACTTGATATCCCTAGATACCATGTTATCAAATACAACGGATATAGGGTACCCCGCGGATAAAGGTGAACTAGCGTTAATACAATGTGACTTGAGAGTTTGGGAAAGAGTTATTGTAATTATTTTGGAAATATGAATTATGAATGGTGAAGAAAATTCATAATTGCGCAAATATGTAAATAAAATGGAGCCGACAGACTTATGATTGACAGTGACCGGGGGCGTTGTAGCACACCGTTAAACGGACAGTGAGCAACTAGAGCAATGACGCACATTACAGATGCCAAAAGGTGGCGTTTCGCCTCAAGGCACCATGTTTAGTATTGCTGTTTCATGATGATTATCATCATATGATCAACACTTCCAAAATTCTCCATTCGCACATTCTAAGCTGTTTCACACCATCGCATGTTCCTTGAGTTTTTCTACAAAATTGAAAGGTCACATTCATACCCTTGAGTGTTACATGCCTATGCCTATCCCAGGGTATTTTCTCCCCGAACAGAGCAGTGTGCTAGAAAGCATGATAGGCGGACATGCAGTGCTAAAAGATGCCGAGAAAAAGTTTGAAACGGACCTGTTGCCAGGTTGGATGTTACGTGAGTTTCTCTAAAAACAGGGTGACTAGTTGACTATTACCAATCCTGAAATGACAGATCAATCCGGACAAGCACTGTCCAGACAGCTAAGTTTCAAAATCAGTAGAAGCCAGACTGATGCACAGCGCAGAAGAAAGGCGGATCCGGAGAAAAGAACTTTGCAACTATGTGGCAGTCATTATCGGACTGTTTAGCCATAGCAAAATCTTAAGGGCTGGTATCAGTTATGATATTTTACCATTGTCATGTCAATACTGACACATATACATGAAATAGATCCGAATTCGAGCCCAATCCTACCGTACTCAAAGACTATAGCCCACACAACGATCAAACTGTACGTGTTGTTGTTTTGTAGCAGTCCAAGTCACCTGTACCCTGTCAGGAGACTTTTGAGAATACGGATTGATACGTGTGAAAGTTGCTAGAATGCCCATTGGATAAGATACAATTTGCTCCACACATACTCGCATTTCACAATGTCCGTCCGACGCATGGAAAAGTATGTTTCACCATAGACGCCCATGTAAAATTTAACAACGCGGCGTGTTCCCAGTTCAGATACTGACAAAGAGACTTGAGTAATAACAAGACATGCTTCGATGTACCAGAAAACTTGGAAACCGAAGTTAAGCTAGCTGCAGGTCCCCATTTACTGTATGTAGAACGGATTTTAGTGCCATGTGCCGACAACGCCCCCTTTTTCTGTCAACTGAATGAAAATTAGAATGGCCAATAATTCTCACTTCCCAACCGACATTAAATATTTCAGGATAATTCAAGTTCGTCAGCGAATCGTCCAAGGATACCCATATCCTTTCTCCTTGTAGAATTTGAGAAAACACACCACTTCGACATCATTAGTTTATACCAAACCCTGTACCCACAAATACGCCGCAGTAGTTTTCCCTAACTTACCTTAGTCAAGTTAGGAGCAGGCTTCAAGTTACAAACACGTTGCCAAGATACTAGTTCATAAGAATCTCGGTTCTCCGAGAATATCCTAGGGTACCCTTAGCTTAATCCAAGGCTTCAGCAAACATTTCAATACCGGTACCAGCTTATGTCTTATATAAAACCGTACTCACCAGAAGATGTGCAGCCGACGGAGTGCAGTGGCAGACTGACTCGTCCAGTTTTCAACAGTTACTTATGAAAGAAAGAGGCGATAGTTGCTACAACGCCCACTTTTCTGTCATACATACAACAATAGCCATAGTTTATAGGTGATAGATATCACCAGGTTGTCCCTCTTAACTTTTACTTCTGCTCCATTTCTCACATATTATGTCCCGGATTGGGGTTACAGGTGAGCTTTTGTTTTCATTTACATTTTTGTTGTTGTTGTTTTTCAATAGATGCATGATCGTTGTTTTTATTTAGTAGAATACCCGATGTGTTGTTTTTTTCTTTCACTAAACAATGTAGGTTTGTCAATAAACATGTACTACGCAAGAAAAAAATTCTGACCCTAATGATACTACTGCTAAGTACAGCTACAATTACCATTAATCCTAGTACTACTACTTCTACTGCTACATGTACTACTACTACTGCTACTACTACTATTACTACTTCTACTACTACTTCTGTCACTGCTACTTCTACTATCACTGGAGACTTGTGCCCACATGTTAAACTGTTGAGTGTCCGACCCGCATGCGGACGGTTAATTTTGTGTGTCCCTGTAAAATAGAAACACCCCATTTTCTGTCAAAAAGGCAAATCATCCACTTTTGTTGTCGCCATCCACGCCGTGACGCCTTTGTTCATTTTAATGCCGCAGGAAATCTATGTTATATTATCACACATACTGAACCCTATCCGACCCGCATGCAGACGGTTAATTTTGTGTGTCCCTGTAGAATAGAAACACCCCATTTTCTGTCAAGAAGGCAAATCAACCACTTTTATTGTCACCATCCACGTCGTGACGCCTTTGTTCGTGTTTATGCCGCAGGAAACCTTTGTCATGATATCACAGATAATGGACTCTAGCCCTGAGCAGGAATAAAATCCGAGCCTGTAACCAAGGTGACAAGACTTTGAAAGACACCCTTTCAATCTTCTCACTCAGCAGATGATTTCGATCAGCCTTTTTGTTTGTTTGCTTGCGTATTTGTTAACCTGTATAACCTTTCCTGATGTCCCACAGAAACGTCATGTCATGGGTATTTTGCAACTGAGTCTCTTTTTGTTTCTGGTCAGCTCACATGATTTAATTGTCTTCTTTTCTTAACGACCTTTTCCTTGGGGCAAAGACCCGGCGCCATCCATCCACACATGGTCGCCTAGATTTGTAACCACTCCTTTGTTCCTGTCCGTACTGCAAAAGCGCCTTTTATAGATCGATAACTGGTCCCTTCATGTAACTTCAGCTTGTATATTTTTCTTTAAACTTTTTAATGAAAATAGCGCAAAATTATTCCCAAATACACTAATTCACATTGAATGTATATCGGCATAAGAAAATTAGTGTGAATCCGGATCTGACCTCGAGTGAAGATGATATAGGGCGGAGGCACGGTTGTGGTCCGGTCTCATTACAGGTCGCTGATTGGCTGAAAGTTTATCACCGACTTACAAGCGACGTCACGTGATCCACTCGGCGCAAGCTTTGCTGGGAAGCAAGGTATACGCAGTGTATACGCAAGGATGTTCTATTGGTCGTGTAAAGGTGGGGTCACACATGCGTATACATTCAAGTCCGTTTGAGGTGCGTATGACGATCTTAGTCTCTACCAGGCTCCACAGGTCACGGGAAAAATAGTACAAATTGGACAAATATAGATACATAACATGACAGATGAGTTAGCTGACCGGGAAGTGTGGTTAGCGGCCCAGCTAACTTGTCTGAAATGTTACCTGTTAACGTTTGTCCAAATTCTATTATTTTTACAACGACCTGTGGAGCCTGATGGAGGCAAATACTCCCATGCGCGCCTCATACGGACTTAAATATATACGCAGGTGTGGCCCCACCTTAACCAACTGCTTTTTTAAACACGCTTGATGTAACAATACCAAAAACTTGCATTTTTATATATATGTATATATTTTACATTCCGATGTTTTTCATCATATCAGCAGTTAATTCTGTGCTAACGTTTCTGTTCGGAGTCTTTTTCAGAAAGGATTCAGAAAGGGGTAGCATCGCTTTCATGACTCAATCTCTCAATCCAATTCAATGTTTCCGGTGCTAATGGGTGTCATGCAACAAAGAGATAGGACCAGTTCAGAATTTATTTTTGCAGAAATTTAACGGTTATTTTGGTGAAAAAACGTCATTTAAAGCCATTCTTCATCCCCAAACTGGATACGATAATGCACCTGAATTCAGCGCAGAAAAACGTCGAATAAGACTTCATTGCGGTTGGTCGAATCTCAACGAAATGCGAATCCGGTTACCTTCAGTGAATTTATTGCAGGGTGTAAACAATAACATAACCTTCAAGCCTCCATGCAGCCCCTGTGCCATGTGAAGGAACATGACAATCTGCGGTTTATATGGGTGCATGTTTTCAGTAACTCTTGAATCCTCCAACAATGCAAGAACACGGGTACAAAAAACACACACTGAGAATACACCGCATCCTTACATCTGCTTGGAGATTACTAAAACACCACTTGTTGAAATTATCCTACATTACTGAATCTCCAACATAACGTTTATGTAACTACGTTTATTTTTGATCGGTCCGGCCTATTTCACGATTGTTTTGGCAACATTTTCTTCTTGTTCTTCCCATTGAAGCGACCGCTATCGTCATGTCGATCATTCATACTGTGACTTTTCAATAGGGGAGGTCACCAGAATGTTTCTGCCCCTATGCAAGGAGCTTTTGATTTATAGTCCTATGCAAGGTATGGTGTGCTTTTCTAGTCTTGCTAGTAATAAGATAACATAACATAAAGGCTCAGACCTCCAAAAAGACCTGGGGAAAAGGGGGGGGGGGTGCCTTTAAAAATGCGCAAAACATATTAAACCCTGCATCTGCTCGAAGATTAGTAGAAAGCTCTCTCTTTTCACCACATTGCTATCCACTTCCGGGTTCACGCAGCCAATCAGCGCCAGCCACGCTCTGGGCGTGCGGGGTTGTGTGTTGGACAGCGCTGATTGGTTCAAGCGTAGTCACGTGTGTAAGCGTGGTGCGCGCTGATTGGCTGACGGTGAGGTATTCCCCGTTCGGGTTTCCTCAGTCAGTGTCAGACGATATTTTCGACTTGTGAGAGTTTGACGTCTTTTTCTCTTTTTAAAGAGATATTCTGACGAAAACAGTCACCATGTCGGGAAAATATTGGCTCTTCGGAGTGCTGTGCTTGGTTCTGGCTACAGGTAAGCTATTGCAAGATTTTACAACACGATTTTATGAGGGAAATTCGATGTAAAATCCCCACGTGTGTGTTTTCGAGAGGGAGGGGGGCGTGAATGCAGTACCGGTTCTAAAACAAAAGTTCCTTTAAATTTATCTTCTCACTGTTTGTTTCCGAAAAGTATGAATCAGTAGTTGTGTCGAAATGTTGTGTAGAATGCGGTTTTTACACCTAGAGTTGCCAGTTCGGATTTTTCCTGCAGCTGCAGCAGGTAATATCAGATGAAAGTCGTGTTGTTTTGAACCTCCCTCCTTGCCGTAAAATACCTCTTTACCTTTTCGATGTTTGAGTTACATAACATTTCAAATTAAGAAAAAACTGGTTGATTTTATAGCACTTGATAAACCGTTTTGTGTGCAAAATTTCATAATCAATCAAGTCTCACCTTCGAGAAATGACAAATTAGTTCGATCTGAAAATAAATGCATGGCAACCAGATCAAAGGTAGTTACTCTTGCTATTGACGTAAATCCTAAAGGTTTTGGGTAGAAGTCCCAAGAAGGCCCCAGTGCTAAACCCTTGGGATAGGCACTAAACACATATTTCCTCACCCGACTCAGGTGAAAATGAGAACCTAGCTAAGGTTAGGGAGGTCCTCTCAGATGGGACATCAAGCCGAAGGGCCTGCGTTTGTAATAGCCATAAAAGAACCCACCACACTTTAAAATATCAAGAATAGTCCTGCTACTGTATCAGTCTGGTCTTAGTCGGCTTGCACCTAGTGTACAAAACTGAGTTTTATGCTCAAGGGCAGTTAATCAAAATCTCTGTAATTCAAATGTGTACGGCCTTGCCAACTTTTGAACCCGCTGGACAGAGACGCTTGGAAGTGCAGTCAGTGTGAAGACTAGCCAGGGTCCTCTCTCACTCAGGGACCAACGCAGCAGGAAAATCAAATACTTCTTCAGTTTTCTCAGTTCTAATATTTTTCCTCCTTGCCCCCACCCCACAGCTACAGTGTATGCTGATGATGATGCCGATGCCACAGTTGAAGATGACATTGGCGACCACGCCGAGGGGTCCAGGACTGACGACGAAGCCGTTAAGAGGTAACTTATGCCTTTTAAGCTACTGTAAATGTATTTAAGTTCGCGGGGATTTAATTTTGCGGCCGCTGGAAAAGGGACTTTTTGCTGTGGATTTAAGTTCACGGTAACACCATAGACTGCAATCTAATATCATAATAGAAAAATGTTCGGGGTGGTTTTAAATTCGCGGTGAAGTGGTCACCGCAAAAACCGCGAACATTAATCCACCGCAAACATTTCTGCATTTACAGTAGTCTTATATTGTTCCCTCCATGAAAAAATGGAAGCTTTGTTCAATATTGTTCACTTAAGTCCACCCAAATATCTGCTTGGAGATCAGGTTTTAAAGTAATGGCCTTTGGCACTTCAATCTGATTAACCCCTCTGCCAAAAAGTTAATGATTTTGACAGCATTTGTGAGAGTGTCTGTGTGGCCTGGATATTGTCCTCATATTTGTTTGGTATGTAAGTCTTGATGAGACTTTGTTCCCCTAGTGGTTTTCTGCTCCCCTAGTGGGTTTCTGTGGTAGTGCAGTGGAACTTCCGGTTTTAATTGTATCTCCTGGACAAGCTGTGGGCACGATTTTTGGTTGGTAGGCAGTTCTTGTGGTCTGGAAGGAGCCCTCATGCAGCATTCTTTGGAACTGCAGGGGGCGTTTCAGTTGCAGACTTTGAAACAGAAGAAGTCTGGGTGAAGAATGGGTGAAAGAAGTTTTAAGTTTGATCTTACCACTTTAGGTAACTTTGTTGAAGACTGACATAACTGTAGCAAAGGTAATGTTTTTGCCATCAAGGATATCGAAACATGTACAATAGTGTAAGCATAAATACATGATGTTGTGGATACATGACTATCACCAGTGTATATCTATATGTTTGCTGAAATGCCACATCACCAGGATTTGACCTCGGTTCTCATTTTGTCTATGATGCGGCTCAGTGATCGATCGATGATTGTTACATTTCCATATTTGGTCCTAAACATGTACTTGTAACAATTGTATTGTGGGAGTACTTGATATTTCTATGGGTCAGGGACATTTGTTCCTGCCTCTCAATGAGTTACAAAGGACATATTTTACAGAATTACTTATAAAGAGTAACAGTACTTTTATAATAAACATACCAGAGAGCGTAAAAGGAAAAAGAGAAATCCAGCTATAGCAATCCATTATTCCATTAAGATATCAATGTCTGCAATTTGCAGAATGTTGTCAGGTATTGCAAATTAAAACTTTAAACAAGTTTTGCAAGCTAAAATAATACAGTCTCCATATATTTTAAATAACGCATTGCAGAAGACCCACAAGGTGTTTTATGAATATTTAGCATGCTTGACATGTGCCTTGGGCTAAAATTTTGACCCAAAGATCTGATAATTTTGGTTGAAACATTTTTAGAGCTTCTGTTAAGTGCCAATTTAGCCCTTAAGAGTTTTGATGCATTGATGTTACTTGTTGATTAGACAGTAAGTGCTGCCATAATTCAAGACAATCTATTGTAATCTAAATGCATTTAACCTTTTCCAAACTGATCTTTTTTCAGTAGATGGAAATCATGAGATTTTTCCTCTGTGCAGTAACTGTTTACTTGCAAATTGATATGTCTAGTTTCTTTGATATCATTTTGTCGATTTTTTAAAGTCATATCTTTGAAATGCAATTTTCAGGGAAGAAGAGGCCATCAAGTTGGACGGACTAAACGTGGCGCAAATTAAAGAAATGAGAGATCGGGCAGAAAAACACGAGTTTCAGGCAGAAGTCAGCCGCATGATGAAACTCATCATCAACTCCCTCTACAAGAACAAGGAGGTAACAAGACTTTTTCCAATACTGAGCTTTTGCTCTACAAATGTTTCATACCATGTTTATGTAGTGATATATGTTGATGGATTTATTAGGACTCGATGTAATCTGTATGTCTGTTATATTTTATCTGACCATTACCTCTCTCATGACCTCAATGAAAAGCAGCCTGCAGGCCGGAATAGAAATTCTCGTGAATAGATAAAGGTTCAAACAAGCAAACCATATCTTAAACATTTCATCTCTTCTTTTAAAACCCATGCACTACTGGTAACATAGTTATCAAGTTGTTACAGGCATACCAAATATCTACACTTTTTTCCAGGTTTGAAGACACTGTTGCCTTACGGCAATGATTAATTTTTTTTTCACTTTTGTTGTGTTCCAGATCTTCCTTCGTGAGTTGATCTCCAACTCCTCCGATGCTCTGGACAAGATTCGCTTCCTCTCGCTTACCGACAAGGAGGTTTTATCAACAAATGAAGAACTGACCATCAAAATCAAGGTAAGAACTCTCTTAATATCTAAGTATGTAGAAAGGTGTTGGTGTACATACTTGCTTCTGATGTTTTCACACCCAATGACGCATTATGCCAAACTGATGAAGAAAAAATATTGTCCAGTTGTATAGATGCAATAAAAGATATACTGTCTTTCATTTCAATCCTGAATGCCTAACCTTAAACATAATTACAATGATGTTTTCTAAAGAAAATTGACAAATTATTTATTATCGATACTGTCACACCTACAGGCAGACAAAGAGAACGGCGTCCTGCACGTTACTGACACTGGAATCGGCATGACCAAGAGTGAGCTGGTGAACAACCTGGGCACTATCGCCCGGTCTGGCACCAGTGAGTTCCTCAACAAACTGGCAGAGGGCACGGCCGAGGAACAGAGCGCTCTGATTGGCCAGTTTGGTGTGGGCTTCTACTCCTCCTTCCTGGGTAAGTCTGCTGTGTTTATCTTATTATTTTCAGCAGTTTACTATAAGCATTTTAGGCAGTTAGTAATTACCTGGGCCAAGTCCCCCCTCTAGTCTAAAGACCTCTTTCCAGACGTTTCTGTCCCGGATAACATTTGTTAGACCTGTGACCTGCGATGCCAAATCCTAAGCAAGTTGGTCTATCTGTGTTGTTATCCACAGTTTGAGTTTGCTTGCTAGTTCTTATTTGTTCTTGAAGCAGTTCCAAATCTGTAGTTGACATGCATGTTGCGTGATGACCAGTAAGAATAACAATGTTGTTTAGCTGAATCTGTAGTTGACTAATGTTTCCTCTGGTTCCCAGTGTCTGACTGTGTTGTGGTGACCAGTACGGTCAGATGTTATGTAGCTGAATCTGTAGTTAGAAAAAAACAACTAATGTTTTCTATGATTTCCAGTGTCTGACTGTGTTGTGGTGACCAGTAAGAATCTGTAGTAACTTTGTTGTTCCTCTTTGTTCGCAGTGTCTGACCGTGTTGTGGTGACCAGTAAGAATCTGTAGAAACGTTACTGATCCTCTTTGTTCGCAGTGTCTGACCGTGTTGTGGTGACCAGTAAGAACAACGATGACATCCAGCACATCTGGGAGTCTGATGCCGGCTCCTTCAGTGTGGTGGAGGATCCACGAGGAAACACCCTGGGCAGGGGAACCACTGTCAGGTCAGTAACCAGGATTAAAAGTTTATAAGGTTACAGTACAGGTTTAACAAGTTAACACCCTGGGCAGGGGAACCACTGTCAGGTCAGTAAACAGGATTAAAAGGTTGCAGTTTAGGTTTACAAGTTTAACTTTAAGATCAGGGCATAGATACATAGTATGTAGGTTGTTGTTGTTGGCATCCATCTGTCTCGGAAGACTATGGTAGGCACTCAGATAATATATGTCAAATAGCAATTACTCAAGCAACTGGATATGATTTTGGAAAATCATATTCCAAAATCATATCTAGTTGCTTGAGTAATTGCTGTTTGGCATATATTGTTACGTGGAACCTTCATCGACGTACACAGATAACATTTTAGGTACACCAATATTTGCAGGTTAGGTGCACCCACAGCCAAAAAAAGTTTGTGTACAGTTCCAATTTTTTAAGACATGATAGTGATGCACCTGGTATTATTTTAAGGTAGAGGTATATAATAAAGTAAGGCTTGAGAATGATCACTGGAGGAAAATGTAGAGATTTAACTTTTACTATTTTTCTTACTCAAAGTTCTTGCAGAGTATTGCACAAAACAACAGATTCTGATGTACCAATGGTACTGGCCATTAAAAGTCTGCTCTATTTTTTGCAGCTTGCACTTGAAGGAAGAAGCTCAGGACTTCCTGGAGCCCCACACCATCAAGGAGCTTGTGCGGAAGTACTCCCAGTTCATCAACTTCCCCATCTACCTATGGACTAGCAAGGTAGGTGCACTGTAGTCTACCTTTTGTACTTATTTTATTCTGCTATACATTAATATTACTATATGTCAACAACAACCAATTGAGGGCATTCTTAGGATAGCAACAGAGGAGAAAGGTTGTGGATAGATATATCCTGCCTAAAAACCCAATGATTAAAAAATCATACAACTATTTCTTCAGCCACACAGTTTTGCTGAATTTATAACCATCAGGGATTCAAGTTGAGAATCTACTTGGGCCCTGTAATCATCTAACAATCTCCAAAGATGGAGCAGACATCATTGCCGTGTCGATTGGTGTAATGGTTAAAATGTTTTGCACTGAACACAGATGGCTAGGGAGTCCCCAGACATTTCACTGATGTAGTGCTCTTAAACAGCTGTAGTTAAAAAGGCATATTACACAACTTTTCTCACTCAACCCAGGTGAATAACCACCCACTGCCTTACACTGAAACTGAGTTACAGCCTTACAAAGGCTATGAGACAACCCTTAACTTTAGCTTTAAGTTTGATGATAACATCCTTTTCCTGCAGACAGAGACAGTGGAGGAGCCCATTGATGATGAAGATGCTGAAGAGGCAGATGAGGAGAAGAAGGAAGAAGAGGAGGATGAAGATGCTAAGGTGAGATTTCTTTAAAGCATTGTTAGGTCCCAGCCTATAGATATATATATGTACATTAGTGTGTGATACAGGGCTCTCTCCAGATTTAACAGTTTAAGTTCAGTTCTGTCCCGCTCATTGTTTGGGAGCCCATGTAAGTGTTTTTCCCTCATTAAATCTGGTGTTTTAACTTTGAATTTAAGTTTGCCAAAATATATTTTCATCAGCTTCATGTCATGAAGTTCTGATTTTTTTTACAGGTCTGGTGAAACAAGCATATTTGCTTGCTTTAATAACTTTGATATTATTCAGAAAATGTCTGACTTTGATTCTTACACCATATGACATTTGAACATAAAATGCATAATAGCTTGTATTAACTTTGATATTGTAACATAAATATGAAGATGTGTTTGTGTTCTTCCTTTGAATGCTTTCAAGGATGAGGATGAAATAGAGGATGAAGATGAGGATGGAAAGGTACCAGTGTCTGATTTAATTAGTGATTCTGAAGGTGTTTCTAAGGGTATAGGTGGTCGGTGAAGGGTCTCCTTCAAGTATTCAGTACTGTTACAATGTGCAAAAAGTGAACAACAGGAAAAAGATACAGGAACTGTAAATGTTCACTTCACAGTGACCTCTAGCTCTCCACTGATATCATGACATGGTAAATGTGCACATCAATGGTAAAATTGAGGGCAGTAACTGTTTCTACAGAACAGTTTCTACTTCAAACTTGAAATGCAATAAAGGCCTCCTTTTGTTTCCTTCTGCAAAATGAAACTGAAAGCTTTATGGAGGATATGGAACTTCAATGCTGCAAAAAAACAAAGCAAAAAACCTGAATAATGTGGCAAACTGGTGATTGGTGAAACATTGTAGGAACTATGCAACTATATTGGAGATTGCCTCCACCACTGCAAGTCCTACTTTGAATTTCTTTCAGTGCTTCAGATCTAAGAGGGATGGAGCCTTGGTTGTCTTTTCAAAAGAAATCTTTTTTGAGATGGCTAGGGTTCTCCTTGAAAGCCTTTTTGGGATATTGAACGATTCTTTTGAATTCCTCATCATAAAAGTTGAAGTCAACAATCCGAAGTTGAAGTCATCCAATATGGGTGGAGCCTGGGTTGTTTTTCCAAAGATATTTTTTAAGATGGCTAGGGTTTTGAAAGCATTATTGGGATATTGAATGTTTCTGTTTTCATTCCTGCTCAGGTTGAAGAGGATGATGAGGAGGAAGAGAAGAAGCCCAAGACAAAGTCTGTGGAGAAAACCACCTGGGACTGGGAGCTGATGAACGAGAACAAGCCCCTTTGGACCAGGCCGTAAGTGTCCTTATGTGATGCCTTATCTATCATAAATTTTGATATAGGTGATATTTTTAACTTTGTCATAGAGGAAAGGAGTATGAAAAAGGACCAAGAGTGCTTTTAACTGAAAAGTTGGGGGTTTTTTTTGGTCTTTTTTTTGTTTTGTTTAATTTGTGGAACTACAGTATAAGAAGGTCTTTATCTCTTGTCACAAAATCATCCTAAAGAATCTTGGTGAAGGTCCTCAGTTCCGTTCAGTTCGTCCTCGTAATAGGAAGCATTATTAAGTAAGTAAGTAAATGCCATTCATAATATCACAGTACTACAATAACCTTTCTGGGCAAAAAAAAAACTGTGACAACTGAACCTCACTTTGGAACATTTGGAAATTATTTTAAGAACACTATTTTAACAGTAGGAAAAAAAGTAGATGTAAGGGTCTGATGGATATCCATGCAATTTTGTTATCATCATGGTTCCAGTCCTAAGGAGGTTACAGAGGAGGAATACAAGGAGTTCTACAAGTCCTTCTCTAAGGACTCGGACGACCCCCTGGCTCACACTCACTTTGTGGCAGAGGGAGAGGTCACCTTCAGGTCCATCCTGTTTGTACCCAAGACTGGTCCCCGTGACATGTTCCAGGTAATAATTAACTATGGGCTGTTTTACGAAAGAGAGACAGAGTGTGTGTGAGTGTGGGTGGGTGTGAGAGAGAGAGGGTGTGTACATATGCGTGTGTGTGTATGTGTGTGTGTGAAATTGTGTGTGTGTATGTGAGTTAGAAAGTGTGTGTGTTTGTGTGTGTGTGTGTGTGTGTGTGTGTACATTGGTGGGTTGGAGGGTTAAGGTCAACTACATGTGTAGCGTTGCTTAGTACTGCAATAGAACCTACTGTTTGTTTGTTTTTCTTAGGCATGCTAATGTTTTTTTGGGGTTTGGGTTTGACTTATTTTTTTTTTGCAAGTTGAAGAAGACAAAAAAGCCCCACTTTGATTAATTTAATAAAAACGAAGATATTTATGTCAATGTACAAAATAATGTATGTTTCGATGAAATGTTCAATACGAGCGTTTTTTTTTTAAGTAGCCAATGTAAAAAATAGAATTAAAATTGCTGCAATATTTTGTCCACAGGAGTACGGTAAGAAGGTTGACTACATCAAGCTGTTTGTGCGGCGTGTGTTCATCACCGACGACTTCCAGGACATGATGCCCAAGTACCTGTCCTTCGTCAAGGGCATGGTGGACTCTGACGACCTCCCGCTCAACGTGTCTCGTGAGACGCTACAGCAGCACAAGCTGCTCAAGGTCATCAAGAAGAAGCTGGTCAGGAAGGTAAGATGTCTTCTGACACTCCTCTCGTTCTTGTTTTCCAAGGTCACACTGATTTGATTTTATGGATGACATCTGCGACATTACTTTTTGCCTGTTCTCAAATAAAAAAATCCTCCGAGGCGCCACGCAAGTCCTGAAATTGCAGACACATTTTGGCAAAAGGCTGACTTGTGCCGGCTTGTGTAAAACTTGTTATGTACTACCACAAAACTCTTAGTCAAACTGCCCTTGTACAGTAGTGTTTGGTCGTGTTTTTGTATCAAAAATACAGGTTGAACTGCACTTGTGTCATTGTACATTGCACTTGCACTAACTATCCAGATTCTGCATGGCTCTGGCACTTTCTCTCCTTTTTAGAGCAGCTGGCTTCCAGCTGTACATCGCTAAGCATGCTGTTCCTGGACCACATTGCACAGCTGCTCTTAGCAGCATTGATGCTATTGATATTACATCACCATCATTATAGTTCATCTGGTTATACCAGTGAAGTACAAAATAAATTATATTTCAATCAACCTTGTAGTGTTTGGTTGTGTGTTATGCATTATCCACATAGAAGCACAACTACTAGTAACTATCCAGACTCTGCATGGTTCTGGCACTTTCTCTCCTTTTTAGAGCAGCTGGCTTCCAGCTGTCCCCTTCTAGGCATGCTGTTCCATAGCTATCCTGTACAACATGAGATTGAGAGCCGTCTTTAACAGCGTGGTAGCTGTCCTTAGCAGCATTTTTGCTGTATTCCGTTTTTTTTCTAAACCTCCACAGTAATGTGGTATCTTTTTGTCCCGTCTCTTTTTCTCCATAGACCCTCGACATGATCAAGAAGATCGCTGAGGAAGACTACTTGGAAGGGTTCTGGACAGAGTACAGCACCAAGTAAGTTAGTGGTGTGTCTTGTCCAACTGTTAACAACTCCTTTCTTTCCCTCTCACTACCCTAACTCAGACTCTGGACATGATCAAGAAAATCGATAACGAAGAGTACCTGGAAAAGTTCTGGAAAGAGTACAGCACCAGGTGAGTTACATGTATGGATTCCCATGATAGTTACATCTGATTGGACACGGTAGTTGTGATGCATCTGATTGGTCCACAGGACCACTTTGGGGATAACCCATGAGGACGTTTTCAAGAGTTTGATTGTAAAGAGCAAGTTTAGGGACCATTTGGGTATGACTGTTTTGAGTCCTGCTATGATTTAAGTAACCTGCAATTTCAAGTTAGAATGTAACACTACAAAATGGAATGTCTATTCCCTTTTTTACAACTTTTTTGTATGAAGCCTGTAATATTCTTAGTACATATGCACATGTAAGGAATGGGTAGTCCCATAGCCTTTTTAAGGCCTTAGTGGCTTGGGTTGTTAACCACTGTTTCTAGGGTATGGTATTAGCAGAGCCCAACCCTCTCCTTTCACCACCTTTTAACTATCCAACCAAAGTCAGGTACTAATTTCTACACATGGGTGGTGTTAGCAAAGTTGTGTGAAGTCCCTTTCCCTGGAATAGCACAACAATGATAGCACATCAGGATTCTATCCCAGGACCTCTGCAAATTTCAGACGGTGCCTTAATTGGAAGAAAAGTACATTTCCATGCACAATGGTTGATTAGGTCTATTTGGGATTGGAACCAACAAATGCCCCCCTTTCCAGCATCAAGCTGGGAGTGATCGAGGACCACTCCAACCGTACCCGTCTGGCCAAGCTGCTGCGGTTCCAGTCCTCCCACTCTGAGGGGGAGGTCACCTCCCTGGCAGACTATGTGGAGAGGATGAAGGAGAAACAGGAGGCCATCTTCTTCATGGCGGGCACCAGCAGGAAGGAGGTGGGCACAGTTAACAATCACCTGTATCATCCAAACAATGGCCTAGAACTTAAATTGGAAACTCTGTTAGGCAATGTTGGTTGTTTGTATATATATGTCAGAGTTTCTGTGTATGCAGTTTTTTGCCCACTCATTTTTAACCCTCCCCTGATTCAAAGCTGTGGAAGACGTTCACTTATAGCCTTAGCAAGGAGAAGTTTAATACCAAAGGTTGACAAGTTTTCCTCTTTCCATTGGTATAACTTGAGAAAGGGGCCAATTTTGGCACTTAGGCAGGTAGGCAGTAGGCAACTTGATATGAGTCCAAGTTAGCTGAAAGATTGTGACAGCCATTGTCCTTCAAATAGTGACGCCTATTGCTATATACAGGCAGAATCAGCAGAATTGTGTAAAATGTACACTGAAAACCTGTCATAGCAAGAAGACTGTTAGAAACAAAAAGTGACAAGCATCCCTCTCTCCCAGGCTGAGAGCTCTCCGTTTGTGGAGCGACTCCTGAAGAAGGGATACGAGGTCCTGTACCTGGTGGAGCCTGTAGATGAGTACTGCATCCAGTCCCTGCCCGAGTTCGATGGCAAGAAGTTCCAGAACGTCGCCAAGGACGGGCTGAAGATCAACGAGTCAGAGAAGGTGAGGAATGTAGCAGAATGGTTTATTTTGTCAACAGCCAAGTTGTTGCCTGAGGGCCGAGTCGTCAGGCTTGTTACAAGGACACATAATAACTGGAAATGTAGCACATAGAATAGAAGGCATACAATGTCATAATGCAATTACTTAGTATATTAGTTGATATTTATTTCTCTTCTGTGCTATGAGAAAACATTTTAAGATTTCTGTTTATCAATTGTGATCTTATCAAAATTGTATTTTACTTGCTAACATACATGTACACGTATTAAGTTTATTGAGTATATCAAGATGATAACTTCAACTTATTCTTCTAACGCCAAATAGCAATTACTCAAATCACTGGATATGATTCAGTGAGCTATTTGGCATAACAGGTGTATCTTATCATCGCGCTCCCGATCGTGCCACGCGTGGGACCGCGTGGCACGATCGGGAGCGCGTTGGTCTCAGGCCCGAGAGGTCCCGGGTTCAAATCCGCTTGCCGTGTCACCGATCTTGTGCCCTGGGAAAGGCACTTTACACGACTTTCCTCACCTAACTCAGGTGTAAATGAGTACATAGCTGCGGCTAGTGGCAGTGACAGGCCTTTGTTGTGGTGACAGGCCATAGGGGCATGTTCGGGCATGACGCACCCGCCATGACACACGAGTCAGGGGTAGGAGGAACCCCTTGCATCCTTGGTCGGAAGTCCTCCTAGGAGATGGAAACTCCAAATAATAAACCTGCATCTGCTGGGGCCGTCTTACGTGGCAAAACAGTTCTGTCCCTGTAGGACTTAGTGCGCCAGTAGACGAGAGGGTGGAGAAGGAAGTGCACACCCCTCCTTCACCTTAAAAAGTCACGTGCAGGCCAGGCAGATTGGTCGTCTAATCAACCTGTCTGCCTACCATTGATCTTCGGATACGAAGAAACAGCCATCATCATCTGTATCTTATTACCTTGATGTTTAATCTTCATCAACTTTATTCTAACTTATACTCGTGTATTCAGGTGAAGGTTAGTTAGTAACTAATTGAAAACACTTCTGAAAAGATTTCTGTTTATGTAATTGACATCTTATCAAAATTGTATGTCATCTATGTACATGTACTTTAACTACTAATAACTTATTTTATCATCTATCCAGGTTAAGGAGCAGCGTGAGGAGATGGAGAAGGAGTACGAGACCCTCCTGACGTGGCTGAAGGACAGTGCTCTGAAGGATCAGATTGAGAAGGCCAGGCTGTCCGAGAGGCTGACTGAGTCCCCCTGTGCCCTGGTGGCAAGCTCTTACGGCTGGTGAGTGGGCAAATACTGTACAATAGTAGTCAACCTTCTTACCGTACTCCTGTACAAAGTTTTCCTGAACAATGGCTAGTCATTGCTAACCGAGTCCCCCTGTGCCCTGGTGGCAAGCTCTTATGGCTGGTGAGTGTGCAAATACTGTACAATAGTAGTCAACCTTCTTACCGTACTCCTGTACAAAGTTTTCCTGAACAATGGCTAGGTGGCATAGGTGTTTCAACCCACAGTTGTTACTGAAATGCTTCCATATTCATCTTAATTTCAAAGTCATTGCTAACTGAGTCCCCTGGCCTGTGCCCTGGTGGCTAGCTCTTACGGCTGGTAAGTGTGCAAATACGGCAGAACTGTACATTGAACAGTTTTCTTTGTTACACAACCTTCTTTGATTAGGTTCAACCTTGTTTATAAGGAAAGTATTACTGTACAATTCTAAGTATTTCAACTCAGTCTTTTGTGCAATGCTCTGAAGTCATTGCACAAAGTTCATTGCTTTACTTAATACATTTGTACATATTTTCTGGTTTGCCATATCCTAATTCTGGATATTGAGTTAAAGAATTGATTTCTTCTGCAACTGATCTTGTAACCTTTGATACTCCCCCCACAGGTCAGGAAACATGGAGAGAATTATGAAGGCTCAGGCGTACGCAAGGTCAAAGGACAGCAGTCAAGAGTAAGACACATTTTTTTGTTCTTTTCTCATTGTAATTAAATTGCAAACACACTATGAAATGTGAGAAACTTGCAAGGCCAAAAAGTAGAAAGTAGATTGTATGTGTTTTATAAGCTGCCTTTTTTTTCATCAAATATGTTCATTTACAACAAAAACATGTATAGTTTTATGTTGTGACGAACTAAGGATACAGTATTTGTCACTTTCTCGGCTTTTGAACACTATTATCAACTATCACGTGGTTCCTATCAACACAGCACTAAATCTCATTTATGGGGTCAAAGAGGCGGTACACATCAGGTCTCGATCCACATCCTTAAAACATGACCAAACACTCATTAGCGGATGCCACTCATAAGCTTCTCAAACTAACACCATTTATGTCACATGGGGTTAGTATCAGTTTATTTGTCCACTCATCACCAATGTTTTCTGTTTGTCTTCTCCACAGTTTCTATGGTTCACAGAAGAAAACCCTGGAGCTTAACCCCCACCATCCACTGGTACAAGAGCTGAAAAATAGAGTCGCTGTAAGTACAGTACATGTTGTGGTGTACCAGTGTTTCTGAAAGACACATTGATATCATATATTGTTTCAATGTACACATTTAGAAAGATAACATGTGCATCATACATAAGTCTGTGCTAATAGATATACATACAATCTACATATAGCTAGGAGCTACCAATGTTGTACCCAAAAGGCACCTAACACAAGTAGAGTATTTCCTTACTTGATTGGTGTCAAAATGAATTCTTAGTTTCACATGCATGCTGTCTAACATGTAGATGACACATAAAGCCAGATAAGGTCCCATATTTTAGGAGAACCACACCTCCAGCATGTTAAGATCACTCCACACTTCTACATGTATAAGTGTGTGCAAAGATTTGTGCAAGCCAATACAGCAGGGAGCTAGCCCGCTGGTAGTGATGTGTGTTTAACTCCCATACATCCTCATTAGTGCTCAGTGCTTAGCAGAGAAAGCAGCATGTACCATCTTTAAAGCCTTGGTATGACTCGGCCGGGGATCAAACTCACGACCTACCGAATGGAAGGCAAACACTCTACCCACTCTGTCATTGCAACTGTTTTTTGCCGTATCTTATCACACGGAAGTCTAATCTTCATCAATGGATCAATTCTCCTGTTACTTCAGACTGACCAGGAGGACCAGACAACAAAAGAGCTAGCCCAGGTCCTGTACGACACCGCCGTGCTGCGCTCCGGCTTCATGCTGCAGGACTCTGCAGACTTCGCCAACAGAATCGAGCGCATGCTCAGACTCAGTATGAATGTCGACCTCAATGCAAAGGTAGGTACAAATAAAGTCTTCATAATTTGACCTGTAGTACATTGGTGTTATAACATCAACCCTAATCAGTCTGCCAGATGCCTTGATACTACTGCATGACAAAAAAATACATGACTTGAGAGTGTTTTAAACTTAAAGAGATATACCAAAGTAGCATCAGTAATCCTGAGGTACATACGTGTGCATGGCTTTGTACACTTCACAGGCAAACAGCTTGGTAGCAGGTGTTTGTTACACTTTAACAACCTGTCTCACCTAACCTTTGCACATCTGCCTGCAAATGTTGCTTAAACTATCTTTAAGAATGTTCGAGAGTCCTAATGTACTTGATGGTATTGAATTCTACTTTATATGATGGTCTTAGGAAAGTACAAATGTTTTTAATCCTTGTGTTGTACAGGCTGAGGGAATCTGACCCTATAAACCATGTATGAATATTTGAACACATCTATTCTTGTGTTGAACACATCTATTCTTGTGTTGAACACATCTATCCTTGTGTTGAACACATCTATCCTTGTGTTGAACACATCTACCCTTGTGTTGAACACATCTATCCTTGTGTTGTACAGGCTGAGGGATGGGAGGAAGATGAAGAAGAGGAAGAGGAGGGTGATGATGAGGAGGGAGAAGATGTAGATGCTGAGGAGGAGGAGGATGCAGAGGAGGGAGATGCTGAAGAAGCTACTGAGGAAGAGACTGGGGGAGATGAAGATGTTATTGAGGTCAGTGAATTTGTTTGTTTGAACCTTTATTTATTCATAATAACATGTAGAAAGAAATGTTTAAGATGTAGCAGGGTTGGACAGGTACTTGTGCATTGGCCTGATCACCTGGGGCAAGTGAAAGTGCTTATTGGGCAACTGGCTGTCCTACTGTAACTTTGTTTTCAAGATTGGAGTAGATAATTTGTGATACAATGATCATAATTATAGCATTTATGTTGAGCCATTGCAAGAAGTGGGTATACACAAGACCAGTAACAGATTACATGGACTAGTTACTTTCAATCTGCTACTAGTACTAGCAACAGGTTATCGATGTTACCCATTCCAGAAAATTTGTATAAGTGGTCACTATAGAAAACTTCAGAGGACATTCAAAGTTACACAAGAATTACCCTATTACATGTAATATACAAGCTACATGTTTTCATGTTAATGTCTTTTAAGTGTCAGCCAATAATAATGTTTACATGTTCTCATCTTTTTCATGTTGTTGTTTTTTTTAGGGAGAAGAAGAAGCTGCTACAGAAGAAGTAAAGGATGAGCTCTGATACCACTGACACCTGCTCATCATCCTGTGTACATTTTTCAACAATGTAAAAATTCAGAGAGACAGTACTAGTGCTATCACCAGGCTTTGTATTTTTGTCAGGCATTTCGTGATGGACTGAATGTGACCATATTTTTGCGTACCAGCCTGGTAGGGAGCTTGGAGTATATTTGTCTTGTGCAGAGCTTGGTACGTACAAAATGTATTTGTGCAAATGCAGCTAAAAAGAATCTTCAATTAGCTTATACTACCCCGGTGAATATACCATCGTCTTTTTACAGAGAAAATAATTATAGTAGAAAGCAGGGAGTGGTATTCTTTGTATACATCATGTTTTTATGTGTTACCACCTAACTTGTGTGGGAGATAGAAAACTGGATGTCATTCTTAGGTACTTGTTGCATAACCCTGTAACAAAGATGACTTCAGGTTTTCACTGGACATGTGTTTGTGACCATCCTAAAGGTATATTACTGGCCTGCAGTACATTGGTGTCTTCACTGCGTTCCAAATTGAATATCATACAAAACGTACAAGTATGACTATACTGTAAAAAGATGTTTTTTATTGATGCAATTCGTTGAGCGCTCTGTACGCTAACGTACCACAGGTTCAGTGAGATGCCGACTTTACTTATCCTGTAACTTGTGTCAGATCTACGTCAACTCGTGGTCACTCAAGAAGCCATTTCAAAAATTAATTTGAAAATGCATGACTACATTGTCACTGATGAAAAGAATGTATTTTGACAAATACAAAATAATAATATATCTTGTGACATGTTATAAGAATTTCACAAACCACCTTAATTTTGATCACTTTTGAAAATGTTAAGTTGGTGTTTCTGTTTACAATTCTTTGTTTTTACTTGTTACCTTGCTCTATAAAGACTGTCAAAGAAGATATATAGTTTAGGATGAATGGGTAATTAATTATAAGATGGGAAATTTTTGGTGCAAGCAGTCGTTGGGTATAAAAAAAGACTGCCAGAAAAAAAGCATTCCATAAATTTAATTTGCCACAGACCCAATCTTGTACATTTCTGGAGTACTTGGAAAATAAATGTGTACTTCACAACCAAACATGATTTGTCTTTGTGTTCATTTAGAACTAGCTCCTTAAGTCAGGACGGCTATTTGTAAATATCTATTAGTATGTAAAACACCTATTTACTTGACAATGTCATATTGACATTTCTGATACATAATTCGATTGATAATTCAAAGTCATTATTTGAGAGACTTGCAAACTGACTGTAGTACTTTTGTCCTGAAGGGATTGAAAATACCAAGTTGACACAATTCAGACTTACCAAGCAAAATTTAGAAAAGAGATATTTGAGATTTCAAACAGAGTGTCTGATAAAAATATGTTTTGGGATGTTGCCCACATATCATTAGTATGAAAGAGCTGCATCCCAGACAATGCAGTCCCTTTGCCCCGGTACAGAAATTTGCCTTCATTGTCTGAGAGCCCGTGTTGTTAATTTTCTTTGCTAACAAACAAGATGGTCATTTCAATCCTATGAACTAAGTGTACTACATTTTCATGAAGTTCAGATTTCATGAAATTAAGGAAAATTAACAACACGGGCTCTCAAACAATGAATGCACTGGAAGAGAAAATGTAAAACTGGATACAGCCACTCTATATATTACTAAGCAATTTAGTGGTATGCAACATTATGAACTAAAGGGCACAAAGACTGAAAAAAACTGAAAGGGCACAAAGTGTTTTGCTATATCTATTATTAACTTTTGTACATGATTGTCCCCAGAACTAGATACACAGGAAAACACCAAAATAGAACTTCTGTATCTGGATGATTGAGGAAAATAGCAAAATCCAATTTTGGAGTTTTGAAGGCAATAAATAGCAAGTAAAATGGTGCGTTAGCAACTTCATTTAAAATACCATAGTAAATATCATAAATATATAATATTCAAACATATATCAGTCTATGAGTGTCCAGAAAAGTTAGAAATATATATATCCCACATAGATACCAGTGCATATTAGACACCTCTCATACTTTAGTCAGCTCCAAGAAAAAGAAAACCTTCCTAGCTACTACATGTATATTCCTTCACAATGATGATATTCCATACTCCTACAATGTGCACTACACTAATCATACAAATAAAATGTTGTACAGTAATTAACTAGACTAAAAAGTATGAGATCCTTGTATGGTATTTCATAAAAATCATTGATTAAAATTCCATGCTGACAATTCAAAGTGTGACACAAAAAATTACAACAGAATTTTTTAAAACTTTTCCCCAATTTACATTACATGTACATACTAGTGAGCACATCTTTATCAGCATAATTGTTAAATGTTGTTTGGTAAAAAAAACATGCTTCCTAAACTTCAGATTCACATAAAATGCTGGAAGGTTCAGAAAGACAGTTAAGTACATGTCCTATACGTATGTAATGGCAAGCATATATCATATTCATTACCACATATAAAAGTAAGATTTACCATTTTTTATACATGTATACTGTGCATTGGAAACAGTGTCAATTTTTTTCATGAAATTGATATATGACATTAACATTCCATCTCTATTACTTACTAACCCTAAACTTAAAGGCACATAAAGTTTGGAGCATTGATTTGCATAGTTAAATTTACTGTATAATTATCTTACATATACATTGTACCAGCCTACTTACCCATCAGCATGCTTAGCTTGAAATCATAACTGTCATATAGGCATCTTGGTATGCCAAATGTTAATGATGGGCAAAGCCCCCCTCCCTTTTTATCATCTTACCTTTCACGCAAGTCTTGCAAGAACTAGGTCACTCTGTCAGCAAGATGGAGGTACATGTGTTGACCTTTAAAAATTAAGTCACTGCTTGAAAATTCTATTTTCTTTACCTTTCTTCTATTTTTCATTCTTGATACATGTGTACAACCTAATCACAAGGCTTTCATTCCAATTAGTCTTCGCAGTTCCTCAAAGATCAGGAATGTGACGATAGTGTGGGGACCGATCCGCATCCAGTTGGGGATGAACCCCTTGTATAGTCCGAACAGACCCTCACTACGCACAGTTTTCAGCAGGCAGTCCAGTGAGCTACGGTACAGCCACTGGTCACGAGGTAGGTCTGCAGGAGAAAACAAACAGGACAAACATGTTTCAGGCTGCTAAATGATAGCCTGAGTGCAGGGTCTATCCAGCATCCATCCTTTCGTCCTTTGATGGAATTTTAATGCTGGGGATGGACAAAAATTTTGCCCATTCTGTCTTCTATGATGGACAAAAATCGGAATGTTAAGATATTTTTTCTGA
This sequence comes from Branchiostoma floridae x Branchiostoma belcheri, assembly GCA_019207045.1. Lineage (NCBI taxonomy): Eukaryota > Metazoa > Chordata > Leptocardii > Amphioxiformes > Branchiostomatidae > Branchiostoma > Branchiostoma floridae x Branchiostoma belcheri. The sequence goes on from CM033027.1 coordinate 12,897,465, forward strand.
GTGTTATGAGCCTCAGTTGTAATCAGATAGCAACTAGATGAAAATTCTTACCAACAAAACAATGGGATATCAAGCTGTAGTCTGACTCAATAACTCTGAGTCCAATTAAGGAGTCAGTATTTTCCAACTCAAAGACATCAAGTTGAAGGCAATTGCATGTACAGTACATGTATGTGAACAGTGATAAGTAGGTAGGTACATGTACTTAAATCTAAGGTAGAACAATCCTAAATTTGGAAATACCCCTTTCTGTTAGTTTGCCACCAGGTCTCTTAGACTAGGGCTAACTTTTAAAAGCTTGGTTCATGATCATATTTTTGAATTGATGATGATGATGATGTAAGTCTCCCTACCAGACTTTTAATAAGACACACACTACAATGCAAGGCTGGCTACATGTGTTGAAGTCTGCTAGTCTCCATACCAAACTTTCAGAGCTCACGTTTAGAAGCTTGATCCTAGTTTGATCATTGTTAATCTCCCTACCAGACTTTCAGGACTCACGTTTAGAAGCTTGGTTCATGATCCTGGTCTTGATGACGTCCACGGGTGAGGTGACGAAGGCAGTGATGAATCCTGCCACCATGGCCGACACGCAGAACAGCGGAAAACCTTCCGACATCAGACCAGCGTTCAAGATGGCATGTTTCGTGTGGTCGTACGATGGTATCTGCAAAAAATAACTCATAATTTGATTTCCTGTACTGCATCAGTCTGTTATTTATACATCCATTTCAGCAAGCCAAGCAAGCTACAAATGTAAGTCATGCAGTCTTAAGAATAGTTCTTAGTACAATCCAAAACTCAAGACATTCTTACAACACAAGTCGCATTCATACGTTTTGAATTTCATTGTGTAGTTTAACGAGATAGGTTTAACCTGTAAAAAGTGACAAGAAACAAATACTTTGTTTTAATGTTTTGATTTGTGAGATTCTACAATGAAAGTATAACATTTTATATTACAGGCAATTCATACAATGCAATGAAAGAAGGAGTTTGATCATGAGCTGTGAAAAACTGATGTCCCACCTGTGAGGCTGTAAGAATGGCTGCCCTCTGCACGGTTGGCCCGATCCCCCGATACAGTCCCCGCAGGCCCTCTGTGTGCCAGATCTCACTGAAGGCGTGGAAGGTGCTGCGGTACCGCGGCTGGACACCAGGGGGCAGTCTTCTCTCAGCCTGCAGCCGGACCTTGACCAGGTCTGTTGGTGTAGCGATTGAGCTGCCTATGGCTCCTAGAACAGACATAGATTGGACACAGTTGGGTTTTTGATTTTGGGCTAGGTTAAAACAGAATATGAATGTTGTAAGCGGAAAAATATAATATTGCTTTTTATAATTGCTGTTGGTGTAGCGATATAGCTGCCTATGGCTCCTGAAACAGACATAGATTGGACAGTTTTTTTATTTTTTTATTTAGGGCCAACTTAAAACAGAACATGTATGTTGTGAGCGGAGAAATATAATATTGCTTTTTTAATTGCTGTTGGTGTAGTGATAGAGTTGCCAATGGCTCCTACAATATAGACATAGATTGGACACAGTTGGGTTTTAGATTTAGGGCCAAGTTAAAACAGAACATGAATGTTGTGAGCGGAGACATATAATATTGCTTTTTATAATTGCAGGTGGTGTAGCGATGGAGCTGCCAATGGCTCTTAGAATAGAGTGACATAAGTCGGACACAGTTGGGTTTTTGAATTGGGGCAAGGGTAAAACAGAATATGAATGTTGTCAAAGGGTTGGACAAGTCCACTAGCCCTATTGTAAGTACTTGCCCGATAGGACATGTGAAGTTTAGAAAACTTGTCGAACCCTATGAACACAGAAATATTGCTTTTTCGTGCAAAGCTCTGAAGGGAATAGCTACACTGTCGTTTAGACAGAGTTTCCCAAAGCCACTCTTATTCTGAGCTCTCCCATCTAACACCATGTCTAACCTGAGGTTGCTCCTGCAATGATTTTCTTCCAGAGTGGGGTGTGTGCCGGGTCGGTGGCCCCCAGCAGCTCCTTCATGGGTTCGTACGACCCCAGTCTGATGGTGCTGTACGAGGCCTCGCGCAGGATGGACGGGAACACACTGCAAGGGAGAACATGGTTATTGAAAACTTACATTGTAGATTCATGTGGATTCATTCCTCAAGCTACTTCACATGTATCACACCAGATAGTGAGTGAGTGTGTGAGTTGTCCCTCATTATATATAAGACAAAATTGTGGGCGAATCCTGACATGCGGGTCCAGATGTCTTACTGAGGGACGACTGTAATTAGAAACTTAAGGTGACAGTTGGTACATGTAGTTTGAGGGATGAATTAAGTATTAACCGTACTTTACATGATTATTGACATTGGTTCCACAGGGTTCCATCTGTATTTACATGGCTGAGTGGTGTACTAGCACACACGAGATCGAAAGATCACTGGTTAGATTCCTGATTCAATCAGTAGATGAGACATACAGTGTATTAAGACCAACAGTCTGTGGTGATGTTCCAGGTTTCCGCTGGAGGGGAGGTCTGTCTTGCTACCTTCCTTTGTGGATAATTCCTTGTGATTCTCAAATTCCAGTCCCAACTCCACTAACATTTAGTATCCTCTTGAAAATAAGTACATAACACTACATCAGCAATTTAATTAAACTTTGGACTTTGATGGTTAAAATAAAAAGCAGAACAATATACCCTTTGTACAGTCCCCTGATGCCCTCATCCCTGGCAATAGTGAAGCTCCCCCGGACGAACCCCTGGTAGTAGCGCTCGCGTAGCACAGAGACGACCTTCCCGCCTTCCCGTAGCTCATTATCCAGCTGCATCCGCACCTTGATCACGTCTATGGGGTTAGTCACTGTGGGGGGAGGTCAACAGTCAGGGCTCGAAATACCGACTGCATATACAGGTTAGTGCTAATCTCCAAGCAGATCCTACAATGGCATAAGATAGTACCAAACTGGCCAAGGAGTGTAGTCAGCCAAAAGGTGTCCATTTGCCATGTAGCGAAACACACTCCTAAGCCGGCTTGACTCCTCTGCCAGCTTTTGATACTATCTTATGCTACCGTAGGATCTGCTTGGAGATTAGGTTAGTGCGGGTAAAATTGGAGCTGTCCATGTATTTCTGGTGTCTGGAGTATTTGGTCCATGTACTGGGTTTTATACATAGATGTCCTATGATGTACATGTATGTGTATTTGTTATTATCTGCATTGATAAAGTATGAAAGAAAAAAAATAGCAATGCATGGTTCCTGAACAATTTTAGTATGATTCATAATTCTTAAGTTCAGAGTGGTGCAGGTAAAATTTCTCTGGTGCAGGTAATTTTCAATGTTACCTGCACCAGTGCAGGTATATATGCAGAAAAAAGTATTTCGAGACCTGATCTGAAACTACAATAAAACATTAAATTTCATATGATAGCACATACTGGTATATTTGTTACTGTAGTGTACATTCAGATTCAACACACAAATCTACAAAGAAATATACCAAGGATGTTATAATATATAAAATCCTTGCATAGCTATATAGATACAAACACACATAACAAAACATACTACTGTCAGTCAGCCTATGCAGACCACTACGCAAGGACAATACACTCACACACAAATAAACACAAACACACCTACACTCACACACACAGATACACAATTAGACATGCTACAATACAAATACGCACACACATGTACACTCACTGCAAGCACGTCACGCACACTATAATTATCTTAAAAACAAACATTGAATATACTATAGACCAACAATTGTATAGTAGTAGTAGCTGATTCCATAGACAAAGTTAGGTGACGTACCTATAGCAGCACAGACACATGACGTCCCTGACAACACATATCTGGCGATGTGCTCCTTTAATGTCTTCTCTTCAACACCCATTACAGACGGTCACTCTGAAACAAAACTTTAAACAGTTTAGAATTTCATTCATACTTCATTTCATGCTTCCAAATTGTTGGTTTAGAAAACTAACAATGTTTCAATGTAACAATAATCTATAGCCTGATAATTAGCATGAACGTTTGTTAATTCACAATTTTGTACAGAGTTTTGTACACATTACCAGATCTTGTCCTCTCTTCTACACACAAGGCACCTTATGCTACCAGATTCAAGACAGCCGAATTGACCTCGATGGCAATGCAAATGTGCAGACAACATCCCTGTGTAACAGACAACAATATTCAGCATAAACTCGATGTGTCATTTCACTGGTTCCCATGCCGACCCTGGTGGTTAACAGGCTGGAGATGTGCCTGCACACAGGGATATCGGACTCGGAGATTTGAGGATGAATCTTGAAAAGAAAAGGGGGAGTAGTGTGCATGACAGTGGGGGTTCAAGTAGTGCCAATCAATCATGCTTAACGCCTGTCAGGCTTTTGGCTCGATTGGTTACGGTAATAGGTTTGTGATCTGACGGCCCAGGTTCGATTTCCGGATTGGTCAGGATATTTCAGTATTTATTGTTTCTTTCTGTTCTACTAGCCCCTCTTGTCATTTCACACTACTCCCCCTTTTCTTTCTTAGATTTGTCTTAGTCCATTTAATATGTTAACGTTACATGCTCACAGCAAAATAAAACTCCTGCAAATATATTACACGATTGACAGTACCATTATATAGGTGATAGGGAATCCTGTAAAAAGTCATTGGTCTTTCGGTCTTAAAGATCAATCTATGGGAAATACTGGTCCAACCAGTTCCATGGTGTGTTATGTATAAAAACTTACCTCCAGTGCAGGTTTGACTCCCTTAGCCGGCTACACTCCTTGGCCAGCTTTGATACTCTCTGTAAGTTGTTTTTTTTTATTTCCATGTATGTATATGTGAAACTGGGCCCTATCGAAAACCAGTGTATTAGCACTGAATAGGCTACCCAGGTGTTTCAAAATAAACAAACAAACAAACTATCTTATGGCAGCGTAGGGTCTGCTTGGAGATTAGCAAAGGCCCACCCCTTACCTACCAAGTGGTATGGGCCTCCGTCGGGTCACCAGAAAGTTGGGACACGGCCAAACTGGGGTTCAAGGCCACTTTCATAAATCAGTACACAAACTGTCAAAGTTTTCTAAAGTCAACTACATTTGAATTTCACAGAGGCACTGACTTTGTTAGAAAAACCAAGAATTGGTTAAAAGTGGACGTATTGTGTCAACTTTGGACATCAGACTACTTCCTGATCCTTCCTGCCGAGGTCCTTGTTCCTGCATATTAAAAGCTCATAAGAAGGTTTACTGAAGAAGTAAAGGCTCACCTGTGATTATTGTTTGATCATGACGTCATCTGTTAGTCATTAGAATTAATCAGAGGTTACGATCATTCCTAAAATCCTGCTAAAATCACTCAGAATCATAAAATCATTTGTGGAATCAGTCGGTCAGTGACACCGGCGCGGCGATCTATCCAAACATGGCCGCCAGTTTTAATTGGACGAGTCTATCTACGCTAAAGGGGGGGCAACGTTCTTGGCATTTTTGTGCCCTATGTTATCGATAACGAGCGATCTCTGTTGTTGTTTATATCTGGGGTATTCGACGGCTGGTGCCTACCAGTAATTTGGGTTAAAAATTGATATTCAAATTAGTAGATCAAATCACTGTAACGTTTAAATCAATAAATTTTTCAAAACACCTGCTTTTTGCATTGCCACTGTGTCACCGCGACATAATCGCGATCGCTCGTATTCATCAACGGAATTGGACACAATAATATAATACGGACTTTTAATTGTCATATGTATTACGTCTGTTTTCAGAGGTATTCTTTTCCTTCTGTGTGTTTACATGTTTGTTTGTTCGTTCGTTCGTTTTAATTTGAATATTGCAAACAGAAGTGGAAAACGCGAGGTGGGGTATTGGTGAACGGACTGATGTCAAAGTTGGAACCATAAAAACGAGCAAAAAAAGGCAATATATTATTTTCTTTACCGTTACTAGCACGTGTTACAGTACATTGCTCAAACACTTAGGTGCTATGGCCGATTTTCGAGTCGACAATTACAGAGGGGAAAACACACACAAAAACATGCAACTTGATAGGCGGTTCCATCAGCGCAGTTCTATCGCGGATTGCCAGTGAACATGTAATCACCCTTTAACAACAAAGTGGTATGGCCCTACGTCAGGTCACCAGAAAGTTTTCAGAGGGTACGGCCAAAAAAATGGTGTCTAAAGGCACTATTGTAACACAGTGTCTACGTTTTCTAAAATGAACTACCTTTGCATTGAATAGAAACCCCACCTACTTAGAAAAAGCAAGTGGACGCATTGTGTTAAGTTTAATCACAAAGGTAATAACGTTATTACAAAAGATATTTTAACCCTAACAAACGTGTTCGTTGCCTGTGTGTTATTTATGCTCAAATTATGGTCTGATTATACAGCTGACGACCAAAAAGATTCAACCAGGTCAGTAATCTATACACAGCTAAACGACCTGACCTTGGTGCTGAAGGTTATTCAGATCTAACTACTCTACACAAACCTCTGTCCTAGATGCTAAAAACTGGCTCTGCAAAATGTCTCTGCTACTACTTATTCATAGTTCTTGGTATTATGAAGTCATTGAGAAAGAATTTCTAATGAGTCAGTGGGCGTAGCTACTTCAGACGAAACACCGTGAGACTTATTTAATAAAGCATGTGTATAAACATATCTCAAGTCGTCACCTGCATAACTAATACAGGTTACTGCAGGTAATTGTAGCTGCGCATGCATATATTTTCTCTGTCCGCCTAAGCCTAACCTGTACTTGCCCGTGAAAAAAAGCCTGTGGAAGTAGGGTGGTGTTTGACCAGTAGAGGAGACCTGCTGCCATTGCCGGCTAGAACATCTCACCATCTTCACATGGAAGGGAAAGGGAAGGAACAAGGCGAAGGAAGAAACGAAGAATCGGTTGGAAAGTACGAAGACGTTGATCCCCATGGTGAAAGCATCTTTGCGCCGGGTCCTGGGCCTAAGAAACGGGATGGCGCCGATGTGGATGGCAGAAATGTTCCTCCGCCGTTACCGGCAAGACAGTACGAAGATGTGGATCCGAATGGGGACATAATCGTACTGAGTTCTGGTCTAACAAAACATTCCGATAGAAATGTGGACGGTAGAAATGTCCCACCGTCGTTGCCACCAAGGAATGCTAGCCAATTTGACATGAGAGAGAACGCAAAGGAGGAAGTAGGCAAGAATGAAGATGCCAGCAGAATGTACGAAGACACGGATCCGCATGGAAACACAATCTCTGTACTGAGTTCTGGTCCAACTAAACAGTGTGGTAGAAATGTGGACGGTGAAGATATCCCACCAACGTTGCCACCAAAACCAAAGAATTCTTGCTACCCTGACAAAGAGAAGGAAGAAGCCAACGGAAAGTACGAAGACACGGACCCGCATGGTTACGGCATCTTTGCAGGTGCGTCCAAGCAGGTGTGCCGAAAGTATGAAGATGTAGACCCAGTGTCCGGCGGTGTAAATGTGATTTTAAACTCTGGTTTGAAACGTGCGGTGCCAGATCTGCCCCCTCCTCGCAAACCGGACACGGAAGATCACGTGGTGGTGTGTCAAGAACAGAATGAAGAGTCTTGCTCAGATCCGCACTACAAACCAGATAGAGAAGGTATGTCCACTATTCAATGCAAGTATATATTGATATCATTATCATCATCATCATCATTATTACTATTATTATTACTATTATCATTACTATTATTATTATTACTATTATTATTACTAGTATCAAGCACATAAATTATATGCCCAACTATCGTTAACATTTCGGGAATAAATTTTACCGTCACAAAGCACAAATATTAATCCCCATATACTTTGGAGATTACGTATTATTGCACCATGAATCACCTTCACCTCTTTGCAAAGAAACAATTGGCTTGTATAGTAGAATATGATTTGCCTAAACTATACAAGATTGGTCAGCTTTCATATGCATTGTGGCTTCAAACGTTATGGTCCTGCCTCTTGGTCGAAATTAGTCTGCAGCTTTTCAGAAACAGCTTAAGGTCTCATACCGGACTTATGTTGTCTCATTTACAATAACGCTTAAATATTCAACTTTGATGGGCGAAAATCCAGTAAGGAAACAGTTCTGCTGGAGATGTTTTAATTTTTATTGCAAGAGCACTTATCCAGTTATCAATAAAAAATGTCCCCAAAATCCGACCGGTGAATCGAGGCCTAAGCTTATGGTTTGTATCAGTCCATCACCTGTGATCTGTGCCCAACATTCTATCCTGCACCCGTGATATTTCCAAGCTATGTCAAGGCTCGAAATACCCCCTGCATATGCAGGTTAGTGCAGGTAAAATTGGAGCTGCGCAGGTATTTCTGGTGTCTACCTGCAACTAACCTGCACTGGTCCATGTACTGGGTTTTATACATAACTTTCATATGATGTAGGTGTATGCGGATTGTTATTAGCTGCATTGACTGTTACCACCTATAGAGTATAGAAGAAAATATAGCAATGGTTCCTGAACAATTTTAGTGATCTATACTATAAATCTATACCTAAATTCAGAGTGGTGCAGGTAAAGTTTGTCTGATGCAGGTAACTTTCAGTGTTACCTGCACCAGTGCAGGTATGCAGAAAAAGTTATTTTGAGCCCTCTATGTGCAATGTTTAGCTTCTTTACCATATTCACTGGATGTCATTATAAACCAATAACTTTATTGCACAACAACTGTACAAGATACGATTTTTTCCTTATATGTGCGACCAAAAAAAAGCGTACATAATTTTGTTTTACTAGTCCGGGTAGCTTGGACGAGAACCAAAGCGATTTACAAGCATGTCCAATGTTTTCAAAACGTCCTTAATACAAAGCAATGTCGCATTAGTACGCTGTCAATTACGAAAAAAAACTGGTGTGGAATTTAATCGTCTTATCACCTGCACCAAGAAAGTACTTATAATGTCGACAATAACGTTTGCGGCTTCGTTTGCTTGTTTGTTTGTTTGTTTGCTTATCGCTTACCTTGATTTTGAAAGGATGTGTTTGCATGTGAGTTGGTGGCATCTTGTACTTTCGGTTTTTGAATGAACATGTCTAGTTTGGCAAAAAAATTACCAAAGCATTGGCTTCCGGCTTGTTCCGATCCTACTCGTATCATGGGCCCGAAAGAAGCCGGCCGAAAGTATGAAAATGTGGACCTGGAGTCCAGTGGTACAGATGTGATATTAAACTCATCTGGTTTGAAACCTGCAGTGCCCGATGTGCCCCCTCCTCGCAAACTGGACATGGGCGACCACGTGGTAGTGTATCCAGAGCAAAAGGGAGAGTCGTGTTCAGATCCGCACTACAAACCTGACAATACAGATGAAGAGCAGGATGAAAAAAGCGCCGTCGGCCTCAAAGGTACTGAAGAACTGTTACAATGGTAGAAACTATAGTTAGGATATTGCACTGATGGTGTAACTTTTTCAGAGTTATCAGAATAAGTCAATTCTGCATCAAACTGTCAAAACTAGTGGTGCATACCTAAACTCATATTCAGGTTCAGGTCCGGATTCAAGTCCAGCAGTTCAGGTTCAGGTCCGGACTTATCAGTCCGGACCTGAACCCATCATTGCGTATTATGTGCGCTAGAAGGTTTTCTTTTTTGAGGGGGAGGGGGGATGGTGCATATAAAATTGCATGTTAGCATGAACTGAAATGCAATGTGAAAAATACATGCAAATTATATACAGCCAGTGTAAACACAAAATGTTTTTGGCTTTTTCAAGTGCAAATTTCACTGTCTATGGAAGGTTTTAGATGGTTTAGAACAAGAAAAGGGAATATAAGTGACAGATAGCTTTTCGCAAGTCCGGACTTGAGTCCGGACATTTAGATTTTTTGGACTTGGACCTAAACATTTTTAGGTCCAATTCCAAGTCCGGGCTCTAGTCAAAACCTAGTACCAATGGAGACAGGAAGCGCTTCCTCTACCGTATGGCTTACTACTGGAACACAACACTTGATATGACAGTTACTAAATAAACTTATATTTTGTCTTAGCTCTGTAGTTTATAATGTACATATGTATGATGCATCTGATGTAATTTTAGCGCGTTTATTTCTTATATACTTTCTGTCATATCCGTTATGTGTATATTGATGTGTTTTTATGTGGAGGACTACAGGAAGAATATCTGGCATCATTGGTAAGCTAAAGGTGGATCCAAATAACGTCAAGTCAAAGTCAACCCAACTTATATCTTAAACCATGCATGACAGACTGAAGTTTGAAACTATGAGTTCATTTACATATGATTTATAACTGTTGACTCTTTGCGCAGCAAGATTTTTTTAAATCACTGCTGATTACTTTGATCATATCAATGGATTGTTTTTTTCTGCTCAATTTTGTGATCTTATCATATTTGGTCTTCATATCATTGAACAGTTGTTGCATTTATAGGTATCAATAGTATATCTTAATGTGAACCGTTCTAACATTAAAGCATTCAATTCCTAATTTAACTGTTCCTAGTTAAAGTTGAGGATTGTTGAGATTGGTTGCAGGATACAGATGAGAAAGAACAAAACTCATGACTCCATTTTGGCGATTAATTTCGTGGTTTTCGGACATTTTAAAGTGAACAATTAGCCAGACGAAATCATGAAAGACATACTGATTGTCGTTCTTTGTTGTCATATAAACCAACTAAATTTGTGCACCCTGTTGTACGTTCTGTTTTGAACCGTAGAGCGTACCATGGGAATGTGGAACAAGGCGAAGTCTCGCAAGGTTTGCTGGGTCATCCTGGGCTGTGGAGTCCTAGTGGTAGTATCCGTTGTCATCGCTGTCGCCGTGTCAGCATACATCCAACCTGAAAGTAAGGTAAGCCAAGAAGATTTTATCAGAAAAAAAGCCAACCTATATGTGTATGTACCGTCCAATCAACCATACACAAAGTTGCTACGTAGGGCAGAGAACATACTAGTATCTTGGTCACAACATTCTACTCTCTACACAATCTATGGAAGTCGCTTGCAAATAGAGGATTAAATGCAAATAGAGGCAGTCTCGACGGTATGTATCTGGTACAGTTTTAGGGAGTAAATACTCAAAGTTTTAGGGTCCAGTAAATACTCAATGATGCAAGTTTGCCTCCAAACCGTCTGTTTTTCGTCTTGGCTATTTCGATTGAAGTTGCTTCTAAGTCGTTGTTAGAAAAGCAAGAATATGAAATTGTTATTGCAGGAGGCACCAGAGTCAAGGAAACAAGATGGCATGATGATCCTAGCAAAGATGACAAATACCAGCGTTTCCGAGTCATGGATTTCCTACCATGAAAACGGCTCGGTCCATGTCAACACGACTCCATACTCCCCCTCATCGTTGCCACTGAAGAAGTCTTCTACACAAAGAGTGACGACGTTCAACAATGAAAACAGCTCGGTCCATGCCAACACGACTCCATACTCCTCCTCATCGATGCCACTGAAGAAGTCTTCTTCTCAAAGAGTGACGACGTTCAACAATGAAAACAGCTCGGCCCATGCCAACACGACTCCATACTCCTCCTCATCGATGCCACTGAAGAAGTCTTCTTCTCAAAGAGTGACGACGTTCAACAATGAAAACAGCTCGGCCCATGACAATGCGACACCAAACTCCCCACCATCGTTGCCACTGAGGAAGTCTTCTTCTCAAAGAGTGGCGACGTTCAACAATGAAAACGGCTCGGTCCTGGTCAGCACGACTCCATTCTCCCCATCATCAATGCCTAGGAAGTCAGCTACTACAGAACGTAGAACGACGTTCTTCGAACATAGAACGACGTTCTACGAACATGGAACGACGTTCCACGAGGAAAACATCTCTACGACTCAGTCGACTGTCTTCTACTCGACGTCGCTCGTTTTGCCTTCGGGGAGGGAGTCAACTGAGGTGCTTACCAATGCCAGCAGGTCACAACCTGGAATCCAACCAACGAACGTCACGTCTACAGCAACAGGTCAGGCATGAGTCAGTTTGTGGAAGACTGCAGTAGTGGTCTCCAAGCAGATCTATCGGTGACAACGCAGTATCCAAAGGACCAACCAGTAACGTTACCGTTATCCAACAGGCCTGCGGTGGCCCTTTGAATACTGCCTTGACACCGATAGATTTGCTTGGAGATTATACAGTAGGATAGTTGAAAATTCAACATCCATGTGCCTTTATCATGTCAACAAGGTTTTAGCGCTGTTAACTAACGTTAACATCAGTAGCGAAGCAATAAATCCTCTAAGCCACACCAATTCAATCTCTTGCCATAATGTTTCTTGGATGTTAAACAAATAATGCTGGATTATGGCCTAAACGTCAGGAAAAAGCTCTATAATGCATTTCATTACTTCAGAACTGTCATCAAGGTACGTTTCTATCTACCATTCACTTTGCATAAATGAATTTCATAATTTCTCGTACTTGTTCCTATCAATTTTACCTTATTTTTCTTGTTGATGAGTTCAGTGTATGAAAGGTGTTTCTTTCTTCATCACACAGACATCAATGGTTGTACCAGAACACCATGCCAACATGGACGCTGTGTGAACCAAAATGGCAGATACAAATGTACCTGCTCACCTGGATGGACCGGACAGAACTGTCAGCAAGGTAGGCTGTTTCCCAACTTCTTGTCGACTTAGTCAGTCCAGCTGCAAAGTATATAATATTATTTTACTTGCCTTTTATGTCTCACAGACATCAACAAGTGTACCAGGACACCATGCCAGCATGGAAGCTGTGAGAACCAAGATGGTGGCTACAAGTGTACCTGCGACCCTGGATGGACTGGACAGAACTGTCAGCAAGGTGAGTTGTTTTCTAGTTAATAGTAATAAACTTCAACCATCAGCTCATATGCAAAGTGCAACTGTACATGTCTTTTTCGTCACACAGACATCGATGAATGTGCCAAAAACCCATGCCAACATGGACGCTGTGTGAACGAAGATGGCGGCTACAAATGTACTTGCTCACCTGGATGGACTGGACAGAACTGTCAGCAAGGTGAGTTGTTTGAGGTATTTCAGTCACAAGTATAACGTTACTGGTGCTAAATGGCAAACTCATCTTTCTCTTGTTTCGTTTAGAAAAAAGTATTACATGTATGAGTTTATGAGACTGCTTAAGCTTCCTGTACTTTCCCGTCAACTACTATTCACAGATGAATCCATTTCAAGACCATGCCAACATGACGTCTGTTTTAAGCAGGAATAGAGAAAAAAGGGTTTCGAACCTTTTATACCTTGCTATTCAAGTAACAGTATTGAATTCTTTTTTCTTTTCTTTTTTTGACACGCAGACATCGATGAATGTATCAGGAATCCATGCCAACATGGACGCTGTGTGAACAAAGATGGCGGCTACATATGTACCTGCTCACCTGGATGGACAGGACAGAACTGCCAGCAAGGTGAGTTGTTTTCTAATTAATAGTAATAATCTTTAACCATCAGCTCACGTGCAAAGTGCAACTGTACATGTCTTTTTCGTCACACAGACATCGATGAATGTACCAAAAACCCATGCCAACATGGACGCTGTGTGAACAAAGATGGCGGCTACAAATGTACCTGCTCACCTGGATGGACTGGACAGAACTGTCAGCAAGGTGAGTTGTTTGAGGTATTTCAGTCACAAGTATAACGTTACTGGTGCTAAATGGCAAACTCATCTTTCTCTTGTTTCGTTTAGAAAAAAGTATTACATGTATGAGTTTATGAGACTGCTTAAGCTTCCTGTACTTTCCCGTCGACTACTATTCACAGATGAAGCCATTTCAAGACCATGCCAACATGACGTCTGTTTTAAGCAGGAATAGAGGAAAAAGGGTTTCGAACCTTTTATACCTTGCTATTCAATTAACAGTATTGAATTCTTTTTTCTTTTCTTTTTTTGACACGCAGACATCGATGAATGTATCAGGAATCCATGCCAACATGGACGCTGTGTGAACAAAGATAGCGGCTACAAATGCACATGCTCACATGGATGGACTGGACAGAACTGTCAGCAGGGTGAGTTGTTTTAGGTACTAGTCGTTCAGTCAGAAGTATCAAGTTACTTACTGCTGGGTAGAAGAAGTATGTTATATACAATAATGCCTTTTATGGATGCTTTTTGTTTAGAACGTCAAGACAATCGACATTACATGTATGACTCTTCTAATATTGAATTCTCTTTGTTATCGCACAGACATCGATAAATGTAGCAGAGAACCATGCCAACATGGACGCTGTGAGAACGAAGATGGCGGCTACAAATGTACCTGCTCACCTGGATGGACTGGACAGAACTGTCAGCAAGGTTAGTTGTTTTAAGTAGAATAATCACAAATAACAAGTTAACTTTGTTGGTTCTATGTCAGGGTGTTTCGGTTTAGAAACTTGTTTGCTATTTCATCAATTGACAAAACAAGATTCCTTTACCCCATCTAACAAACACAGATGGGTGAATTGTAAATCCCTTTGAACCTCGAATCTGTTGGAGATAGGTATGGGAGGAAAGTGTTTCGAATCCCTTTTTGTTAGCTACTCTGCAATAATTCTCTTTTTTGTTGTTCCACAGACATCAATGAGTGTACCATAAAACCATGCCAACATGGACACTGTGGAAACCAAGATGGCGGCTACAAATGTACCTGCTCACCTGGATGGACTGGACAGAACTGTCAGCAAGGTGAGTTGTTTTCGGTATTTCAGTCACAATATCACGTTACTGGTGCTAAATGGCAAACTCATCTTTCATTTGTTTCGTTTAGAACAGAGTATTACATGATTGTATGAGTTTATGAAACTACTTTCTTTACTTTCCCGTCAATTACTATTCACAGATGAATCTATTTCAAGACCACGTCTGTTTTAAGCAGGGATGGAGAAAAAAGGGTTTCGAACCTTTTATACCTTGCTGTTCGGGTAACAGCATTGCATTCTCTTTCTTTTGACGCACAGACATCGATGAATGTATCAGGAAACCATGCCAACATGGACGCTGTGTGAACAAAGATGGCGGCTACAAATGTAACTGCTCACCTGGATGGACTGGTCAGAACTGTCTGCAGGGTGAGTTGTTTAAGGTACTAGTCGTTCAGTCACAAGTATCAAGTTACTTAGTGCTGGATAGAAGAAGTATGTTATATACAATAATGCCTTTTATGGGTGTTTTTGTTTAGAATTTCAAGACAATCGACATTACATGTATGATTCTTCTAATATTGAATTTTCTTTTTTATCACACAGACATCGATGAATGTAGCAGAGAACCATGCCAACATGGACGCTGTGTGAACAAAGATGGTGGCTACATATGTACATGCTTACCTGGATGGACTGGACAGAACTGTCAGCAAGGTGAGTTGTTTTCTAATTAATAGTAATAAACTTCAACCATCACTTCATATGCAAAGTGCAACTGTACATGTCTTTTTCGTCACACAGACATCGATGAATGTACCAAAAACCCATGCCAACATGGACGCTGTGTGAACAAAGATGGCGGCTACAAATGTACCTGCTCACCTGGATGGGCTGGACAGAACTGTCAGCAAGGTGAGTTTTCTGGATAAAGTTGAACTGTAATTTCCAACACAAAAGAATTGACATACCCAACAAATGAACTTTTAAGTTAAGGTTACTTTTATTCGTAGCTGCCATTCACTTTATTTTTGTCATTTCTCCTGATTGTTTTTTTTCTTCATTTTTACCTTATGTTTCTTGTTAATGATGGGTTTCATTTATTTCTTTATCACACAGACGTCAATGAGTGTACCGAAAACCCATGCCAACACGGACGCTGTGTGAACGAAGATGGCGGCTACAAATGTACCTGCTCACCTGGATGGACTGGACAGAACTGTCAGCAAGGTGAGTTGTTTTCTAATTAATAGTAATAATATTTAACCATCAGTTCACGTCAAAGTACAACTGTACATGTCTTTTTCATTCCTCAGACATCGATGAGTGTGCCAAAAACCCATGCAAACATGGACTCTGTAAGAACAGAAGAGGTCGTTACAAATGTACCTGCTCACCTGGATGGACTGGGCGGAACTGTAATCGAGGTGAGTTGTTCTAAGTAGCGTTGTCACAAATATCAAGCTAACAGTGTTCAGGTTCTAAGGGTGTTTCGGTGTAGAAAATTGCTATTACATGTATGAGTTCACTTTAAAAAAATCAAGCTTTCCTTACTTTTCTGTCACATCTAAATGAACACAGATGAGTGCATTTCAATGTTAACAAGAAATCTGTTGTAAACAGCAATGGAGAATATGGTGTTTCGAACCATTTAACTCAGCTATTCAGACACCAGCGTTGCATTCTCTTTGTTGTCCCACAGACATCAATGAGTGTACCAAAAACCCATGCCAACATGGACACTGCGTGAACAGACGAGGTGGCTACAAATGTACCTGCTCCCCTGGGTGGACTGGACAGAACTGTCAGCAAGGTGAGCTGTTCTAAGTAGCGTAGTTACAAATAACAAGTCAACAGTTCTTTCTTAATTAGGGTTTCAGTTTAGAAAATTGCTAGTTTATACACTTGACAAATCAAACTCAGTCCCTTATTTTCCCCTTATCTAAGAAACACAGATGAGTGCATTGCATATCCATATGAACTTCGAATCTGTTGTAGATAGGTATGGAACGAAGGTGTTCCGTATCCTGTTTTGTTAGCTACTCTGAAATAACTACTTTATAGTTAGATTTTAACCATTATTCCAGATGCAAACTACAACTGTACATGTCTTTTTTTATCATACAGACATCGACGAGCTCGAGTGTGCCAAAAACCCATGCCAACATGGACGCTGTGTGAACAAAGATGGCGGCTACAATTGTACCTGCGACCCTGGATGGACTGGACGGAACTGTCACCGAGGTGAGTTGGTTTAGGTAGCGCAGTCACAAAAATCAGGTTAACAGTATCGGTTCTATATTAGCTATAGGGTGTGTCAGTTTAGAAAATTGCTATTTCATACACTTGGAAAACCAAGCTTCCCTTACTTTTCCCTCATCTCATAAACACAGATGCGTGCATTTCCAAACCATATGAACTTCGAATCTGTTGTACATAGGTATGGAAGGAAGGTGTTCCGAATCCCTTTTCGTCAGCTACTCTGCAATAATTCTCTTTGCTGTCCCACAGACATCGATGAGTGTAACATAAAACCATGCCAACATGGAGGCTGTGAGAACCAAGATGGCGGCTACAAATGTACCTGCTCACTTGGATGGACTGGACAGAACTGTCAGCAAGGTGAGTTATTTTCTAGTTAATAGTTAAACTTTAACCATAAGCCCACATGCAAAGTGCAACTGTACATGTCTTTTTCGTCACACAGACATCAATGAGTGTGCCAAAAGGCCATGCCGACGTGGACCTTGTGTGAACATGGATGGTGGCTACAAATGTTTCTGCTCACCTGGATGGACTGGACAGAACTGTCAGCAAGGTATACTTATAAAGTGCCTTTCCTTCAACTACCCTTTTACGATGGTAGGAAATTTACACATATTTTTGTCTTTTCTCATAAAAGTTATTCTCATAAGAAAATTATTTGATCAACAAGTATCAAATTGCTTTTAGGCTAAAATTGAATGTGTAATGTACAAATATTCTTCATCTTCTTTATTCATAACACAGACATCAATGAGTGTACCAAAAACCCATGCCAACATGGACGCTGTGAGAACAAAGATGGTGGCTACAAATGTACCTGCTCACCTGGATGGACTGGACAGAACTGTCAACAAGGTGATTTGTTTTCTATTTAATAGTTAGATTTTAAACATTATTCCAGATGCAAACTACAACTGTACATGTCTTTTTTATCATACAGACATCGATGAGTGTGCCAAAAACCCATGCCAACATGGACGCTGTGAGAACAAAGATGGTGGCTACAAATGCACCTGCTCACCTGGATGGACTGGACAGAACTGTCAGCAAGGTAAGTATTTTTCTGAAGTCATGTATCTAATATTTCCTGACTTTGTGGGTGAAACACGTAGTTCTTGTTTCAATGTTCTTCTTAAGAGACATTGAATATGCCTGTCATAATGTACTTCCAGAAGTAGAGTGTATAATCCATGAATAGTTTCATCAGATTGGTACGTCCCTGGATAGAGACTCTTTTTACAAAATCATTGCTTTATTCAAACCAACGTTTCAAAATGTGAACCAGTCAGACTTGCCCTGAAGAAGGTGACATACGGCCATCGAAACCTTGGTGAGAATAAAGCAACGGTTGTGTAAACTAGTCTCTTTATTTAGAATGTATAGCTACAGACGTAACATTTGATGATACTATCTTTCCGTCCAGCATAACTACCTTAGCTAGATTTTTGGTGCCGTCTGTGGTTGTCTAAGTGGGTTTGTTTGTTCGTTAGTTTTTTGACAGAATAACTCGAGAAGCTGTGCATATTTAGGATATTAAGTAAAGGGGTAGGTATTTAAAAAAAACAAAGATGAAGTTTGTTGATACGTAGCTTGTTACGTTACTGCAGAATATACGTCGCGTAATTCACCACAAGGTGGATTCTACAACAAAGTCGGCAGATTGATGAAATGAATATATTATCTATTGAAAATGACAACTTTGTGTGTTCCTTATAACTCAATACACTTACCGTGTGTTACAGCGCTAGCCCCTAGATGCTGGTATAGGTGGATTCTACACAACGGCAACTGCTACTTGTTTTCGAGAAAAGAAGTCAGCTGGTCCACGGCAAACTCTAAATGCACAAACTACGGTGCAAGTCTGGCCTCAATAGCGAGCTCGAGGGAGAACAAGTTCATCACAAGTCTCATCGTGAAATGTAGGTGATAAGCAGCTCCTTGACATCAACGATGTCTTTATGCTTCTTAGACATTTCTTTTAGCCCTTTAACAATCTACGTATGATTCTTAGATTTTATTTATTGGAATTGCAGGAGCATTTTTGTAAAAACATTCCACATAAGATAACTCATAAAAAGGAAGGACGGATATTCAGATTTTCATAATTTTGGGTATGTGCGTAGCCTAGACCAAATGTACAAAATGAAATACCAATTATGCAAAATGAGGGTACAGTTGCATAAATAATGAAAATATTCTACGCAGTGACGCAAGCGTAACGCAAGTACAGTGATAGTGCACCTTTAGACAAGATGTTCATAATGATATACATGTTATGCAAATGATGTCCTGATTTGGAAAATCAATTAGAAATTGTGTAATTCCATTATTTTCCATAACTAGACTTCAATAAATGTAGCACATGTAATTGGTGATAGGTGGTATATAAACAGACTACAAATATGCAAATGGAGGATTGATTTGCATAATTTATGCAAAAGATGCAAAACAGATTAATGATAAATGATGGGAATTTTATATTATACCATAAATAAACTACGTAAATATGCATAGAAACTACAAAAGCTTCAAATATTTCAAACTCTTGTTTTAAAAAAGTTTTTTTTTTTTGCTTGCTTTAAGCCCCTACGAAAGAGGTGTGGATTGGACTCCGTAGACGTAAAAAAAGGGTTTGGTGGACCGATGGATCAGGTGTCACCTATATGAACTGGGCACCTGGTGAGCCTAACAACCACGTCAGTTGGATCCTATCTACAGAGGAAGAGTGCGTTTGCATGTATGCCAGGGTACGTGTTTCTTCCTTTCTGCACCTCAGACCAAGGATGCCATCCCGATATTTCCATGTTTGTTTAGGGTTTAATCCCAATAGTAAAGGTATTATATCACAGTTACGGATACAAAGCACACATGGAGGATATAAACACTAACACTAATTGTTCTCAGGTCACCCGTCAAAAACTGTGAAATATGGATAAAAATCGAGTTCAAATGTCGAAAACCATATTTTCTACGGCAAATTTGATGAGATTGTCTATTGAAGCAATACAGAAGTCTTTTGGTTTACAAGGTAAATATTTTGCCAAACGTGAAACAAAACTAAAAAAATGTAACAGCAGGTTGTTGGAGTTTTTATTATTTTACTGTACAGAAAAATCATTTATTTCTTTGCTCATGGTGGCAAGCAAAAAATAGTAATTACCGCTTATTGATTGTACCAGTACACTGCTTGGGAGTTTGCAATACACATGAGAGGAGAAAAGTGTGTTCCTCTCGTGGGGCTTGGTGATTTTCAAACGGGTGTATGAACTAATCTCTGCCAGAATGATTACCCTGGTTATCATACACTTCTCGTACAAATGCATTATCATTACAGATAGGTAATGAACACGTATCTCAACTAGACATGTAAAAACAATTGAAATATGTTTGTAAGAGACTACGAAAGAAGTTCTCTTTTGTGACTAACATAACCAGTGACAGTACCTAACCCACAAGGTATGACCATAACAAATGGGATATCATTCTTAAAAACATCTGTGATAGAACTCTATATCGAAATGGAGGCGTTGAAAAATAAATATAACAGTTTTTTTTTTATTCAACATTTCCACAGAGTGGTAGAAAATGGCCAAAAAAGTGGACAGGAGGAGAATGGAACGACATCAGGTGCAACAATGAATTCAGTTTCATTTGCAAAGCTAGACCAATGAGGTTTTAAACTACTCGTAATAAGTTGATCGGACTTGTTTTTAATTTGTCTATCTAAGCAATACAGAAGTATTTTCTTGGACCCCGTTCACACTCAAAAAAATGAAGCGGCTTCAACGTGGAAGCCGCTTGAACGTGCAATCCGCTTCAAAAAAATTACGTTCACACTCATTACAGACAATCAGATTAATCGAACACAATCCAAGCTGATTGTGATTCCGTACCTGGACTTCAGGTACTTTTTGTTTGTTTGTAGGTTTTCTCAAACCCACTCTTAATAGTCTTATATCATGATCCAGAGAGAGATCTGTTTAGCTTGCTGTGGTTCCTCTCTCTTCGCGTGATAAAAAAAGCTTTGTTTGCTTCCCATTCCACTTGCCTTGACCCTACAGCGTTTTTTTCTTTCTATCCAGACATTATCATTGGGCACAAAAATTAGTAACGTGAGCAAACCTGTCAATGTGGCGTGTGTTCCTGCTCCCGCCGATACATGGATATATAACCCCCAACAGGGGTCAAATCGGAAATTTACATAGAATCTAGCCACATTGCGTTCACACTCGCGATTTCAGCCAAGCGGCTTGTTCACAAGTGTCTCAAACTACCTCCCAGGGATGGATTGCAAACGAGCCGGATCGGTGAAAATCCAAGCCGCTTGGAGCGTTCAGACTCAAGAAAACGATCCGGATCAAGCCGCTTCCACGTTGAAGCCGCTTCATTTTTTTTGAGTGTGAACGGGGTCTTAATTTACAGTGTACTTTAATATGTTGTTGCCAGATATATGTAGCAAAAATACAAAACGTAATTTGTGACAGCAGGTTGTTGTAAGTTTTATTGACATGATTTTATATACATAATCATTTTACTGTACAGAAAAATCACTGTGCAACATAGACTGCTCAACTTGGAAACAGTTTGTGGTCAGTTTTGAACCTGGTTCGAAGCAAACTTTGTTACCACTGCCATATACTCCGACATCCCTACTGCCTGACTCCCCTACGTTCCCACATCCCTACGTTCTGACACCACTATCACTATTTTTTATCTATTTATTTGCAAATTCATGCCCGAAGGATAATTGCAAGGGTGCAGACAGTAAAAAGTGTCTATTCTTTACAGCTATCTATATACATGATTCTACATTGTTTACTGGGAGGTTTGACTTCTTCTTTGGAGGCAGTGGCTGATAAAAAGTCCCACGTCTTTAATGATTAGTGGGTTCTGTGATTTGAACAGTAATATAGCTTTTTGGAGGTCTACCAAACTGGTGAAAAGTTGGAAATATTGTATTGTGTCAAAAAGGTTGTTTTTTTTTTCATCCTCATAATGGGGGCAGTTACATATTAAATGTATTTAGTAGATAATTTTATTAGTCCAGCGGCATGCATGGCTCAAAGATTGTGCAAATTTGTCTAAAAGCACCAAATTTTGCACACATGCAGTTGAATGTATTCTAAATAAAGATAGATATGGAGGCATCTCATGTTCTGCCCAGATTTAATTGTACCGCATTTTGGGGCATTTTTAGACCTAAAATGATCTAAAATGTATATTTTGGGCTCCTGTGACCAGGTTTTCAATCCAAATGATCTGATATTTGGTGTGGATGTGCCTATAATCTATATGATATATGGTCACAGGAATTCAGTCACGCTTTTTTTGCATACACAATTTCAAAATGACTAATATTGGGATTTTATGGCCATTCAATGGGGAAAAGTACATTTTTGGCTCTTGTGTGCTGGTGCATGAACCAAATGACCTGAACTTTGGTGTCGGGATATGTTAGTGTTAGGAACACGTTTGTTCGAAAGTAGGGGTGCCAGAATGTAGGGTTGTGGGGACATATTAAGGGTTGTGAGAGAGTAGAATATAGGGCTAGGGGTACATTATCAAGCAGTGTTGTAATATATAATGGACAATGCAAGGAAAGGTTTCAAGTACGTTTATGTATTTTACATTAATGAAAACTACATAGTGAAAGAAAATATAAGAAAACATTAAGTTTTAAAATGACAAACTTTTTAATCTTATCAACAGTGTGGAGAGGTGAGTTTTCGACTTTAAGAAACTAAAGAATTGCTGTAACAGTTGTTTATTTTTTGTCTATGAAGTAGATGTATGCTAAAAGTAGCATTAGTGCTCTCTTACATCATATTAATTATAATTGATAACGTACATCCTTAATTACACATCAATTAGTAGCATGACTATAGCAAGTTGCTCTTGTAGATGCACATGAAATAGTCTGAACTAATACTATAGAACACAGAATCAATTGTCAAAATGTGATTGCGCCCGGTGTGACCAGGCCATAAGTTTTATCGTGTCAAGAATTAAAAGTTATTATCCTGATGTAAGTGGCATATCTACTGTAAGGCAATTAAATGTTGAGTTCTCAGACTTGTATAAAGTACTACAAAACCATGAAATTGGTTTGTTGTAGACTCATGCGAAGAATATGCTATAAAACTAAAAAAAATGGCAAACCGATTGCAGTAACATTACACCTGTAAAAAATTCTACTGGTCCCATTTGGATGTCTTTTATGTTATAAGGAACATTTAGGGTCTAAGCCTGGGGAACTAAGGACATTAATTCCATCTATTCAAACATTGGCAACTGCCAAATTTTGACATCTTGATGTAAGGCAAGGATTTTTGTTGAAAGTACAAAAATTTGTAGTTGCATTTTCTGAAATAATCGACGTAACCATGTGAATTTCGAACTGATGTAAGAGTAAGGTTGAATGGATTTCTTCAATAGAAGTTTAAGTTTATAAGCACTAATTTTGTTGTCGTGCGATTTATGTCACTTATCAGTATGAAAGGGCACTCGGTTTCTGAAGTGTGAAAGTTGTGAAATTGTGAATATTTGCTTTAAGCGTGCTGAGGTGAAATATGTTACTTTTTCCTTAGGTTTCAACTTCAGTTTAAATATATTTTATCATTCTGATAAAAGTTAATAAAAGTTAAATTGAATAACTGTTAATTGACGTGTCTTATTACCCGGATGTCTAGCATTGACAAAGACTATACCTATATAAAGGTAACATTACATTTAACGCATTGTTCAGTATCTTAAAGCCGAATGTTTTGGCAACGCCTGTATAAAGTGTGCTTGACATAAAAACTTAAAACCAATTTTTGTATGCGTTGTGTTTAAGGGTGCGACAGTATAGAATAACGAGACAAATAAGGAGAATATTTCAAACATAGATATTCCTTGAGAAATACAACCCCCCACTCCTCCACCCCCAAATTATCCCCCATATTAGACCGTTAAACATTCTATCTGGTACTATCTACTGGTACAATGATTGAATCCATCCTCTCTGCAAGAGGTCGCTTGTGTCAGGAATGACGTACCCAGCAGCTGCGCCTTCTAGCGGCAAAAGAAGGTTCCACATAAAACATTCTCAGTCAGAAACCCGGAAGTACACCGGCTCACTGGTTGGCAGCACGTACCATTTATGTACTGCACACTCTGTTGTATGTACTATAACTTTATAATGCATGATCGGGGACTTCTTTCACAAATTACTCTATTGAACACATGGACCTAACACTATCAGTTCTACTAACAGCCAAACGCTAAAACGTACGTCAACACCCGGCATGAGAAAGACTTATTTTCGACTGATGGTCTGTGGTGTACTGTTCGCGTTTGGGATTACCGTTTTCACCAGCACGAAAACGCAGAAGCCTTCTCACCACGATCTAGTTAGCACAGCTGGAAGGAACCCCGACGTTTCTCCGAACTACAGGTAGGTTCAACAGTATTAACTATTGCTCGTCACTACACATTAGAGCCTCCACTACTATGATACTGTGTCTGTGGCATACAGTTCTCAGTCTGACACTTGGCCATGTTACCACATATGCATGATAAATTAATGGGTTATACGTTAGGATGTTCCCAGTGAGGGTTTCCTGACTTTTAGGTTTTGGCTATCAAACGGGGGCTGACCGGTGAAGGACTGTTGGAATACTAATGGTGATCAACAGGGTTTCAGAACGTTCCGTAAGACTGAATAGGAATGTTGGCGGTAAGATTTGTCGACCCCTTAGATAAAATGTTATCTATGGCCATTGAGATATATCAATTGTGAATCAAATACTTGAAAGTTGAAGAATGCAGGATTCGTAAAAGAGGGTTAGAAATTACTTTCGGAGATTTATCAATTTGGTGTGTAAGGTAAACCTTTCCGAAGAGCAGGACTGATGTCAAGAAAGCAGAATTTATCCTTGACCCCTGACTTCAGCTAGTTAGCAGATAAAGTTGTGCCAAGTGCCCTTAAAAAATCGCCTACACATTTTTACGTACACCACAGTGACTTGGATGTCATAAACGAAATCATTATATTAATTAATGTTGTCCGATCGGTGTATTTTTAATTCCGTGTGATTACTGCAACTACCTGACGCGACGATTCGGCTACAGCCCATTGCAGGCGGGTACGTGATTTTGGAAGGTCAAACTTGTTAACCTCTGAACTCTTATTTACAACTGATAAAACCGGTGTCGTTTGGACCCCCAGGGTAACATCGACTATCATAATTCCACCAGTTGGCATAATACCGCCAACTAAAAAAAAACGTTAGTATAGAGGTCTTCCCAAGATTGTCTTGAATACTTAATGTTAAAATATCCTAAATGTAATACAATTCAGATAGTTAGGTGTTGAAGACAACCTTGAGAAGGCCTCTATAACAACGTTTTTGGAGGTGGCGGTATAATGACACCTGGTGGAATTACGCGAAGTATGTTATATCAGTCCGTGTCACTTCACTTCAGTAGCATCGATCTGTGTATCTCTTTCAGTGCGTTTTCAATGAGTGTTTGTAGAATGTGCCTAGTTAATAGATGTGGATGTTGTCTCCATTTTTTGTTGGTAGTCATGGTCATTTAATAGCCTCCTTCGCAGACTTCGGGTGGGGCTGACTTTTATTTTACGTGGGAGAAGGGGCTGGTTGACTCATGGTTGGCTGGTTTCAAAGTTGGCTAGGGTTTTCGAATGCCGGGAAAGGGAGTTTGCCGTGGAAGTGACTTTGCCTAGAAAAGTACTTGACCGTGGAAGGAGTTTCGCATTATTGGGGAGCCTCAGCCAACTTGGAAACTAACCAAAAGCGCCCTGCTCGAAGTATGCAAAGGATGTTAGTGATTATTCACTTAAAGTTTTATCGCAATACCACTCTTTTTTTGCAAGTTTTACGCATTTAAACAGGATTAAATCACCGGGAACAACAGAGGCCAGCGAAGCGACATTCAATAGGACGGAAGTTGAACGAATAAGGTGTGGAAAACAGTGTCTGCTTGTCTTGGTGTATGTCCACAAGTATTTGAATACTTTAAAGTGACAGGATGTGAGGGCGAAGGTGGTATAAGGACCAGGTGCCAGAGATTGGCGACATGAAGACAGTTAAGATAGGGTCCAAAGTTGCGTAGGCAGGAAATTACATACAAGAAGCACGAAGTTTACAATAATGAATGTCAGAATGAAACAAGACATTCACAAACTCTAAGGTACTTGACAGGGGTAACAGTTACTCAAAACAAATGGATATGATTTTAGAAACGGTCAAAATTATTATTATACATACAGGTAATAAGATACGTGAAATAGCAGTTTCTCAAGCAACTGGATATGACTTTGAACCGTTAAACCATAACCAGTACCTTGAGAAACTGTTATTTGGCGTAGTTTACCTCTTCATAGTGCATTTTACCAAGGAGGTTGAATTTGACCAACTCAGATGAACTTTCCTGCTGACTCCTTTTAAATGCTCTTCATACAGAAAGTGGGTTTTGACCTATTTCAACCCCAACAAAGACCTCATCGTGAACAAGTCCCAAGTCTACCCAGGAAAACGCATCAGGTACGAACTCGAACGACGAGGGAAGAAGCCTAAAATAACCCAAGAATTCTACCGCCTAGTTCCCGAGTCGTCACCCCTTCTTGACAAGCACTTCCGGTCTTGTGCTGTCGTGGGGAATTCTGGGATCCTGCTAGGCAGCCGTTGTGGTCCTCAGATCGACTCAGCAGACTTCGTGTTCAGATCGAACCTTCCTGTAATTGAAGGCTATGAGAAGGACGTGGGGACAAAGTCCAACTTCACCACCATGAATCCGTCTGTTCTCTCGCACAACTACGAAGGAGACCTTGAAAATGACTCGGTCCTACGAGAGAAGTTTGTAAAACGACTGCGTCTCCTCGAGGACCAGATTCTGCACATCCCTGCCTTTGTGTCGCCCATAGGATATACAAACGTGGAGATCACTAACAGAGTGATACTTCAATATCAACTGCCGGTCAAGTTATCGTACGCGCCATGGAACACAAATGAAAAGATAATGGCGTAAGTACTTCATGACAGGTGCCTTAACTCCAGAACTTAAGATGGTGTTATATCCAATAGATTCATGCATCAATGACATTTTATTTTCTTGTTGCCCCTAAAATTGTCTGTAGCCCGATTTTGGGGACTTCTTCAGGCAGTGTATTCCGTAAAGGATAATGTAGCATGCAATTTTGACTTCCTGAAGTCATCATTTATATTGGAAAATAGCACCCCTGGAGGTTTTTTGCATTGCCGCGCCAGCGGCAATGCCTTATGCCAGCTTTCTTCCATGGTTGGATCAATGGACGGACCTTTTAACCCAGCCCTTCCAAAGGCCCTTCTTTCCTTGCCGAGTTTCATTGCTTAGTTAGACAATGGTACATTCCAGGCGAGTATTAAAACTTTCTTCTAGACGCATGTTACTGTATGTGGTCCAGCGTAATAAATCTACGCTTTAACTCACCATGTTTATATAAAGATATATCACAAATTGCATCAGAAGGAACTTATTTTGTAATGAAAAATAATGCATATTCATTGTGGGTCAAAAAGTTTTACAAAACCTGTTTAATGTGCCAATAATTCATGTGACATAAATTATGATAATGAGGTAAATTTCCAATATCCCCTTTTGCTGCATTTCCTACTGAAGAAGTTAGGTGTCGCTCTCAGCAGTTCAGTCATAAAATACGCGGCAATGCACAGCTTTTCTTAAAAGATTTCTTGTTTTAGAACTTCTTGATTTATTTACAACAGTTTCAGCATTTGCCTATCAATCTTAGAATCTATCGGGATGACAAGATTGTAGTCTCCGTCGCAGACTTCAAGCGACACTTGCTTTTATTTTATGGGGGAGGGGTGCTGATAGTGTTGGTTCGCGATTTTTACGTTGACTAAGTTCTCTTATGCCGGGAAAGAGAGTTTGCCGAGGAAAGGTGTTCGCTCCGGCTCGAGCCAACGTTGAAAATCGCTAACCAGTGCCTCCTGCCCCATAAATGATGATAGTCTACGACGGAGGCTACTAAAATTGTGCATTTATCGTTTGTGCATTACCATTTACGTACTTATAAATGTTACATATGAAAAGATACATACTTTCACCTTCCCAGGATGTGGAACAACTCAGAGTTCAGGGTAAACCGACCATCGACAGGGAACGTCTTATTCACCGTTGCGGCCTGCCTGTGCGACCAGATACACCTGTACGGGTTCTACCCGTTTCTAACGGACCGAGATGGACAAAGGATAAAATACCACTACTATGGACACATGAAAAAACGGTACTTCGATCCCACTCACGAAATGACTGAAGAGTATCGGGCGTTGCAGACGCTCCACCAGCGGAAGGCACTGGTACTGCATACAGAGCCTTGTCATGACGAACATTAGTCTGTGTAACACAAACTCTGCTGTCCGGGGCTGTAACTGGCCCTTCCCCACAGAGGCCGGCCGATGTTGGGCGAGCTGCTATAAGCGAGATTTAATCAGGCTAGTGACGAATAAGGTAATCAACCATTACAACTTATAGGTGTAATGTTTGCCAGGTGTCTCGAGTCCGATAAATCTGACAACTGAAGACAGGATTCTTAATTCTTGTATGAATGGGTAAATTATATAAGAGACAACAAAAAAGTGTTCACATTGGCCAGGTGGTCCCTATGTAGAGGTGCTCACTTCTTCAGGTTTGCTATGAAATGCTTTATATCCATGAATCAAGAGAAGTTATATGACTGGCAAGACATCCCTTTACCTCATGACCCAAAAAAATCATTGGTTGTGGGTTGTTGACCTGTCCTTGGTGCTGAACGCTCTTTTCTATACTCAAACATACACAAAGTATTCACATCTCCATTTAATATGCATGGCTAATGAGAAATTGATATAATACAACATTACGCAACATAGGAGGCTAGTTATTAACATTTAAATCAGGAATTTTGCACATACATGTATATTGCATAAGCATAAAGCAATTTTGATACCTGATCTGCATTTCTGTTGAACGGTGATCTTTTTTTTTACCACATAAGAGAAAAGAGAACTGGAGTAACCTTAAGGTACAGTGAACTTTAATTCATTTGTTACCCAGTTGTTGTCTTGTTGTAATAGAGCGAAACACTTCTATTCCAAGCTGCTTTAATATGACGTCACTTCAAAAGCACATCAAAGACTAAAACAGAAATATCAGTAACTTGGATAACTGTAAATATACAAAATTGACCAAACATGTCTCTACATATAAGTTGAAATGAAACAAAGAACAACAGAACTACTTTTTGCTAGAAATTCATGAAATACTACCTGGTTAAATGTAGAACTACAATTACAAAGTAACAGCTATATATTTATGGCAGTAAATAGTAAAAATCTGGCTTTATCTATGCAGCATGTAACACAATACAGATAACAACTATTATGGTTGTGAAAACACTTTCGTAAATAGAAACAAACTAAACTATCAAACAAATGTTTGCATACAACTTTATTTATCATTCCTCAAAAGTACATGGCCAGGGGGAGCTATACAAGCCTCCCTGAATATGGAGTTATAATTAAAGCTAACAACTCACAACACTAGATAGTAAATGTGCTCTGTCAAACATATGTTGTACATCCATAAGTCTCAAAATCAAGATGTAAAATCGTTTGTTCTCAATAAGTAGAAAATCAAGAACAGTTATAGTGAAACTTTGTAAGTCTGTAAGCAGGGCTCGAAATTCATTTTTGGGATTAGGTGCACTGGCGCACCCAGTTAAAAAAATTGGGTGCACCAAAAAATTTTGGGGTGCACCACTTAAATTCAACTAATAACCTAATAATAAAACTTAGTTACAAGCTATCAAATTCTTAAACAAGTACCATGACAGACATTTTTTATCATCTTTCTAACACTTAGATGCCGAGAATATGCTGTGTAATAGTATTCTTTGAAAGTTTGATATCTTTACATACATAAATGTAAAAAGAATATTTTGGTGCACCCTGTGCACCCACAGAAAATAATTGGGTGCACAGCTCCAATTTTGGGTGACATGCACCCAGTATTTCGAGCCCTGGTAAGTAAAAAGCCTCATCTCAGTCCTACACTGTTAGCAGTTGTATGGCGCGAACTAAATAAAAACAGAAAGAACAGAAATAACAAAAACTGTTACAACACTAGAAGCAGACCGGAACTATTTCTTATTTTCATTTTCCCTTTTTTTATCCTGAAGAATCTGTACATCCAACTGACTGATATTTTAAATCATAACCTGTTAGTGGTAAAAAAAAACAAATATTTCCACTTTCAGAATGTCATTGTTTTCTTCCTTTGTATTTTCAAGCTTCAGATAGAGTTATGTACTTGACTTATGTCGGGTGTCGCCACCCAGACCACTGTAGCAGCCCAGTAGACTCTGAATATCAGCATCATACAGACCACCAGTTCTCTTTCTGTTCTCACATCTTTAAGAACTGTGCCCAGTGTGAGTCTTCATGTGTCTTTTTACACGATCCAGTCGATCCAGTCTTGTTGCACTCCTCACACCTGTAGGGTTCCTCTCCTGTGTGAGTCTGCATGTGTCTCTTTACATCATTCTGCTGACTGAACTGCCTGCTGCACTCCTCACATCTGTACGGTTTCTCACCTGTGTGAGTCCGCATGTGTTTCTTTAGAGTGCTCAGCTCACTGAACTGCCTGCTGCACTCCTCACACTTGTAGGGTTTCTCACCTGTGTGACTACGCATGTGAGACTTCAGATGATGTAGCTGACTAAACTGCTTGCTGCACTCCTTACATCTGTAGGGTTTTTCGCCAGTGTGATAACGCACGTGACTCTTTAAATTGCACAGATGACTGAACTGCTTGTTGCACTCCTCACACCTGTAGGGTTTTTCCCCTGTGTGAGTTTGCATGTGCCTCTTTAAATGATTTAGGGTTGTAAACTGCCTGCTGCACTCCCCACACTTGTAGGGTTTCTCACCTGTGTGAGTGCGAAAGTGAGTCTTTAGATTGCACAGCTGACTGAACTGCTTGTTGCACTCCTCACACCTGTATGGTTTCTCACCAGTGTGAGTCCGCATGTGTTTCATCAGACTGCTCAGCTCACTGAACTGTTTGCCACATTGCTCACACATGTAGGGTTTTTGACCTGTGTGAGTTTGTATGTGAGTCTTTAGCTGATCCAGCTGACTGAACTGCTTGCTACACTCCTCACACCTGTAGGGTTTTGTGTGAGAACGCAGGTGTCTTTTCAGTAGACTCGGATAACTGAACTGCTTGCTGCACTCCTCACACGTGTAGTGTTTTGCAGTCACAGTGTTGCCACCAAACTCCCCTTCTAAACAGCTTCCCATTTCATCCGAGCCAATTCCACTGGTTGCCATGATGGTAGTAATGGTCCAAATCACTTCTGCAAAGGTCATATGAAACAAGTCAATTTGGTATGGCTTTTAAACATGAGCAAATCTGGCATAACTGGTAAAATGTTGGGCTCGAGATACTAGTACCTGTCGTGGCCCCAATGTTCTATCCTCACTTCACCCAGGTGTAAAAATGGGTGCCTGACTTCAGTGGGGGAGAGAAATTAATATCTTTACCTTCTATCTGTACTGCTAAAATAAGTTACTAACTTGAGTGTGCAGTGCCACATTGTCCTTGTCTGTTCCAAAGTAAATAAAACAAACATGAGCGACCTCGGTGAAACACAGATTCAGAGATTCATATCACATATGTACATCACACACATGTACATCTCCGACACACACACACACATGTACACACACATATCATACACAGGCACATCACACAACACACAAAGTGACAAAATGAATGCGCGCACACACAGACACAAAACAATTCCTGCATTTTCATGTGCGACATAAGTTCCACGACTGTCTGGCTGACAAATGAACAGCTACCAAGTTTGAATGAAACAAGGATGTAATAACGTCCTGGTGATAAACAAATGAAGGCAAACAACAGCCTCCCCTTCCCCTACAACTGCGCGATAGTTAATGAACTTCCCCCTAACTCTTCACACGCGTGCTCAAAGTGTCCGTTGAAACCAGATGTTGGAACGCAGCAAACCCCGGTTCTGAGGAATTTTGTACCATACCCTCCCCCAAACGAGCTAAAATATTTGATAAAGTCGGGCAAGAGAGAGTATATGACTATGTTCTGTTTACACACATTGCTCGAGATTCAAGTTCGGTTAAAGGTCGGGTGAAAAGTTTTCGCTACACTCCTGGGGCCTCACAAATTTGTGACAAAACAAGTCATAATCATGGCGTTTTCTTTCCAATCTACATGTAAGTAGGGCGAAATAGCCAAATATTGTATTTCATTGGGTATTATTTGCTGTCATATTGCTAGGACTAGAATTAGTATGCTGATTGTGACAGTGCCATAACGCCGAGGTGATAACTGTAATTTGCATTGACTGGAGACTACAAGCTGGGGCCAGTCCCCATATGTTAGTGTACTTCACACAGAACCCATAAGAACCATTAGCATGTGTTATTGTGATTCACACTGAAGCCATAGAACTCGTTAGCAGATAGACAAAAGTTCTTCAACCTTTCATCTCGGAAAGAACAAAGATTTCTTCACTGTTATAATATGTATGGTAAAGGTACTTCCTGGAGTGAACCCGAGACACACGTCTCACGATAAGGTGCCAGAAGAAGATGAATAAATTCAAGGCTTTTTGCTCAGAAGCTCAGTTGAATTCATGGTACGTCCAGGTGAGGCTGCCTTGAGAGCAAAGCCTTTGTGTGAACAGAGAATGCCTCGTGTCCGTGTGGTCATTTCCCTCTAGTGTCGAACTCTTGCAGCAGATTCCCAAAAAGAACCGGGAGTTACCGCCCTAAGAGATTGGCCGGTTCCTAAGACGGCAAAACAAGTTAAGTCCTTCCTAGGGTTCTGCTCATACTATCGGAGATTCGTGAAAGACTTCGCAAAGATAGCACACCCCTTGCAGAAGTTAACATTAGGTCAGCCAAAGAAGGGTAGAAGACAGGTAACACCTCCGTTCGAATGGTCGGCTGAGTGTCAAGAGTCCTTTGACACCTTGAGAAAACAACTGATGAGCGCTGATATATTAGCATATCCTGACTTCACACTTCCATTCACCTTGTACGTAGACGCAAGCCATGAGGGGCTAGGTGCTGTCTTGTCGCAGGAGCAAAACGGTGTAGAGAAGGTGATAGCGTATGCTAGTAGGGGTCTGAGGCCGACGGAACGTAAGATGGACAACTATAGCTCCTTTAAACTAGAGTTGTTAGGTCTGAAGTGGGCTGTGACAGACAAGTTTAAAGATTATCTGTATGGGGCCAAGTGCACAGTGTACACAGATAACAATCCCCTAGCACACCTGGGCACAGCACAGCTCGGGGCAGTGGAACAGAGATGGGCGGCTAGACTGGCGAACTTCGACTTAGAGATAAAGTATCGGCCGGGGAAGGCAAATGTGAACGCTGACGTTCTTTCGCGTTTGCCAAGAGAAGTAGTCGCCGCTGTTTGTGAAAATTATGTTGTATCTCCTAGTGAACCCTTGTCCGTCAAGATATGTCAAGTCGTAGGTGCTAGTCCCTTTGATCCTATGCCGACCCTCCCAGGGAGCTCTCAGCATGACCTGGCCCAACAACAAAGGGATGACCCGATAATTGACAGAGTCATACATTATGTAAATAGAGGTAGGAAGCCAGATTGCAGGGAGCGGGCAGGGGAGGACAGAGATGTAGTTAGAATCCTGGGCCAGTGGGAGAGATTGGAATTGAAGGAAGGTGTCCTGTATAGGCGGGCGGTAAATCATAAGACCGACCAGGGTGTTAGACAATTAGTTCTTCCCGCTGCGCTAAGGAGAGAGGTATTCTCTCAAGTCCACTCACGGGCAGGGCATCTAGGGGTGCCACGTGTCTTAGATCTTCTACGTCAGAGGTTCTATTGGCCGGGTATGGAAGGCGACGTAAGTGCCTGGATTCAGTCCTGTGAGAGGTGTTGTTTACGCAAGACGCGCCCTCCCAATAATAAGTCTCCCTTAGTTAGTATCGTCACGAAGGCGCCATTGGAGTTAGTGGCAGTGGATTATATGAAGGTTGAGAAAGCCACGAGCGGCCATCAGTATATTCTAGTCATCACAGACCACTTCACCAAGTTCACGGTGGCTGTGCCAACCAAGGACCAGTTAGCAGTGACGACAGCTAAGGCTCTATGGTCTAAGTTCATAATGCCGTATGGTTTCCCGAGGAGACTACATTCAGACCAGGGTGCGACTTTCTTGTCACAAACCATCCAGAGTCTTTGTGAGTTGTATGGGGCAGCACAAAGCCGGACAACTCCGTATCATCCGTCAGGAAATGGTCAGTGTGAGAGATTCAACAGAACGCTCTTAAATATGTTAGGCACCTTAACGTCAGAGCAGAAGCGCAGGTGGCCTGATTACCTTCCCGAACTCGTGCACTCGTACAATAATACCGCGCACTCGACAACAGGTTATTCACCGTATTACTTACTGTTTGGTAGACAGGCGCGCCTTCCAATAGATCTGACTCTAGGTATAGATAGTATAGAGGACTCCGAAACGGAGGAAGTGACTCCTGATGAATGGGTGAATCAACACCACAAGAGGTATCAATATGCGTACGAGCTGGCGGCTAAGAATGCAGAAACTGCAAAGGCAGGGCAGAAGCGGCTACATGACCGCACAGCTAAAACGGCCCCCTTGTTGCCAGGTGAAAGAGTTCTGGTGAGGAATAAGAAGATAAGGGGTCCGTGTAAACTTAAGGATCAGTGGGAGACAATTCCTCACATTGTAGAGTCTAAGCCAAACGCTGACCTCCCTGTATATGTTGTCACGCCAGAGAGGGGAGGGGGGCGAAGTAGAACTTTGCATAGGGACATGTTAACGCCTTGCATGTTTGATCCACGCCCGAGAAACGCCAGGCGGCCACGTGCCGGACAAAGGGACGCCGAGGGGCGTGATGAGGTAGAAGTAGAAGAAGCCATAGAGAGAAACAGTGAGGGGAGTGAGGAGGACGGGGAGCCGCCCATTGTTCTCGTGCAGCCCCCGGCAGCACCTCCTGAAGAGGAAGAAGAAGCCAGGTATCCCGTGAGAGAAAACAGAGGGGTTCCGCCTGTTCGGTACGCTGACGTGTTTAAACAGCGTGCCAGCAATCTTTTCCAAAGTGCATATAGATCACTTAGGAAGAATGACACAGCAAAATGAGTTTTCCAGTAAAGTAAATGTATTTTCGGACCTTTGAAGTGGGCAGCCATCTTAGGGAGAATAGTTAGCCGGGGGGAGGCAAGTAGTGTGGTTTGCTTGGAAAGCCATACTTCGGCGTTGGGCTCCGGCCCTTCGGTGAGTCGCACTGCTCTTAGATTAGACAAGGTGGTTGTCCCTTCCCAAATTAGTCTCTTGTTAAGTTATATAGCGATTATATTTCCAGTTAATTGCGGTAGTATGATTAGTATTCATAGAGTTGAAGGAGTTCCTGGTCAAGGAGAGTTTATAGTCTGGTTTGTGTTGACGTCACAACAGTTTTTTTCGTGAGTGTCTCAGTGAAGTTGGTAGGAGTATTTTGTGCGAATATCTGATAGTTATGGCGGTCAGGCTAGGTGTGTGTGTTTGTGTGTTCTCTTCCCCTATTCCTGCACAGGTTCACGAAGGACGTCGACGTTTGGCTGGAGAGGTTAACTACCGCCAGGCCATCCGACCCTACTTGGACGCCGTGTCGCAGTCGCCACCTTAACGGGGACTCCCGCAGCGTACACATCGTCGTCGGGAAACCTTCCACTGGAGGCCGGCGAGATGGAAAGCACCTGGGGAGAGACTGTGTGCAGACGTCTGTGCGCCTTGCAACAACACGGGAGGAGGGAGAGACACCGCGAAGAAACACCGACCTGGGAGGGACCGGACTGGTGGAAGCGGGTGGAAACTGGGAGAGAAGAGAGGAGAATATGAACACCACGACTGACTGAAGGGTGGAAAGCAACTCGAGATTTTGAACTCTGAATTATGATGAACTCTGTGACCACGTTCCGTATTGTCAATGTATTATGTTTCTAGATTCTTTGTAGTATTTCTTTACCATTGTTTGACTATCAAGTTGTTTGATCAGGAGTTTAAATATGGAAGTGTTTTTTTATCAGTATGCACATGTCTGCCTCGCCGGGGACGGCTCGATTAAAAATTCATGGGCGGGTGTAAGTAGGGCGAAATAGCCAAATATTGTATTTCATTGGGTATTATTTGCTGTCATATTGCTAGGACTAGAATTAGTATGCTGATTGTGACAGTGCCATAACGCCGAGGTGATAACTGTAATTTGCATTGACTGGAGACTACAAGCTGGGGCCAGTCCCCATATGTTAGTGTACTTCACACAGAACCCATAAGAACCATTAGCATGTGTTATTGTGATTCACACTGAAGCCATAGAACTCGTTAGCAGATAGACAAAAGTTCTTCAACCTTTCATCTCGGAAAGAACAAAGATTTCTTCACTGTTATAATATGTATGGTAAAGGTACTTCCTGGAGTGAACCCGAGACACACGTCTCACGATAAGGTGCCAGAAGAAGATGAATAAATTCAAGGCTTTTTGCTCAGAAGCTCAGTTGAATTCATGGTACGTCCAGGTGAGGCTGCCTTGAGAGCAAAGCCTTTGTGTGAACAGAGAATGCCTCGTGTCCGTGTGGTCATTTCCCTCTAGTGTCGAACTCTTGCAGCAGATTCCCAAAAAGAACCGGGAGTTACCATCTTTACCCCACTTACATACAGTCACAACTTTTCGTACTTACCTGCAACGTCTTCCTGATAAACTGGTTCCTGAGACCTTCTTAAAGATGGTCTTGGACCAGGGACTTACACAAAGCTGATGAGAGCTTCTATAAACGCAGGCAACAGTTTTCAAATTCTCAAAGTTTAAACTATCAACCGTGCTGTCCTGAAAAACATCCGACCGCAGAATAGAGTGACTGTATCCATCCGCGACCCAAGAACCCACAGGGCGCGGATGTAAAATAGTGCGGATAGAAAAATTTGAAAAAGTATCGGTAATGCGAGTTAGGTTCTGCCATGTCGGTTCAAATCCTACAAGACTACAAGATTTGATGTGGTGAAACGGTGGCAAAATATTTGTCAGCCACACGCTGTATTTCAGAGAAAACAACAGGCTGCAGTGCAGTACAATCATTTCACGACCGTACGGTGATGATGGTGTCAAAATGTTTTGGTATGCCAGCACATTCTCCAAGCAGGGGTTGAGTCGCGGAGATATACTAGTAGGATTTTTACCGACTCGCTCCGACACAACCTCAACTTGGAGAATAATGCACGCATACAGTACTAAGGCCTCCTTCGCTCAATGGGGGCCCGCAAGCCCTTTTCCGTAGAGCGTAATCGACGGTTTTAATTCTACGTACTCCGTAGCGGGAACGCTCGAATTCAACGTAGAGCGTAATTTTGCGTCGAGCGATATTGGCCCCTTTAATTTAACGTATTACGTAGAAGCTAACCGGGTTTTACCGTAAAACGTAATTCATATGAATTGTTCGTAAAGCGTAATCAAAATTTCATTAAACTTAACTAGTCTACCGGCAAAGCTACTGAGTAGTTTACCCGTGAAAAGGCATAAAATTGCGTTTCAAAGGGTCCAGATTTCAAAATTTCGCTGGACCTTCCTTACAATTGGCTCACCCCTTCGGCAGTGGACATGGTGAAAATATGTTGCGGGACCGTCGCCTCCCAACTAGTAGAAATTTCTTTACCGAACTTGGTTATTAAACAAGCAAAATGTGCAGGAAATGGCATTTGAGGGGGTCAAGATTTCAATTTTTTCTCTGGGCGGGCCTTGGCCTCTGGGCGACGGCTTGGGCCTCCGGCGCTCACGACTCTCCAGCGCTCGTCGCCCTCAAAAACTTCTCTCTGACGTCATGACAGAAGTGTCATTACATTGAGCATATAGTCTGCCAGCAAAATTTGTCCCTCAAAATGCAGAAAATGGTGTTTCAGAGGGTACAAATTTTAAGATTTTCCCGTACGTACCTTGCGACAGTTCGTGCTTTCACTAGTTTCAGCACTCGAAATCTGAAAATGATGTTTGGGGGTGTTGTCATCAACAGCTTAAAGCTGAGACCATGTGAATTTCTAATTGAAATGCCATTCAACTTAGCTTAGTCTGTGGGGCAGATTCACCGGGGCAGATCAAAACCCTGGCTGCCGACAAGAAACAGTGGAGACTTGCAGTCGCCCGCCTTGCGGCCGACCGATAGATAGATAGTCTGTGAGCAAAGTTTGCCCTTCAAAATGCAGAAAATAGTGTTTAAGAGGGTCAAGATTTCACAATATTCCCGGGGGAGCATGCCCCCGGACGCCCCTAAGATTGTCGCGTCTCCGCTTTCGATGCTACAAGTGCTGAAAATAACGTCACATAAGAAATTTGCTGTCGCCGCCTCTGGCCAGCAAGACGGGCGCTTTTATATCGGCTAAGTAGCTGTTTGAATATTGTTGATGGAATTATAAGTTCAAGTTGTTGGATCTCCTCTTCACGTGTTCTGCCGTCGGTGGAATTCAGCCAGAAGACGATTAAGATTTGCACAATGCATTTGGAAACTTCGCAATTTAGCGTAGAGCGTAATGAAGCGTCCATAATTTAGCGTATTACGTAGCCGGCCCTCCCGAATTTAGCGTAGAGCGTTGTCGGTACCCCCCCCCCCCCCCCCCCCTCCTTGGGGCCCTCCTCAATATCGACCATGGTAAAATTCTAATTGGTATCAGCCCTACATGGCGGTGCCACATAGGGCACATCTGTATTGCTGACTCAGGTCTGTTGGAAAGTTGTTTTCTTCCAGCATACAACTACAAGACCAGGGATGCCTAAGTATTCATACGATCCTTACGGAAATCATACGATTCACTACTAAGAAACATACGATCCTTACGGAAATGATACGTCCTTACTAATTCAACATGGTGGCCTTGGAACTTGCATTTCTTCCAACGATATCGAGATTATCCCACTCTGCTAAGCCCTAAAACTTCCACCTGCACTACCGGCGTAGTGCTAACTTATTGGGTGACACATGGATGTATTTTATACCGCTAGGCTAGTGAAGAAAGGATGTTAGTCTGGACAGAGCCCGACCCGGTGTGGCGGCAACAAATTAGTAAGGATCGTATGATTTCCGTAAGGATCGTATGGATTTCCGTAATGATCGTATGATTTCCGCAAGGATCGTATTTTACTTTGTAGTGGATCGTACGTTTTCCGTAAGGATGGTATGTTTTCCGTAAGGATCGTATGTTTTCCGTTAGGATTGTATGTTTCCGTAAGTTTTACTTCCAGATGTTGGAATGCAGTATGTTAACTCCGGTTCTGAAGAATATTTTACCATACCCTCCCCCAAACAATCTAATATATTTGATATACTACTAAGTAGGTCAAGAGAGAGTATATGTCATATGTTCACACACTTTGCTCGAGATTTACGTTCGGTTAAAGGTCGAGTTAAAAGCTTTCCCTGTGCACTCCTGTGGTCTCACAACGTCATGCTCAGGGCGTTTTATTATACAAATCTGTAGTCCATTTTAAATCTACAGCCACAACATTTCGTACTTACCTGCCACGTTTCCCAAAAAACCTGGTCTGAATCTGCTTCTTGATCCCTTCGAAAATATGACATTGGCCGTAGCCTCACAAAAAGTTGATCAAAGCTAATCGGGCAAGGATTCTAGGTAAGCCTAACGCAAAATCTTCAGAGTCACAAACTGCCGAACGTGCCGCCCTGGAAGAAAAATAAATAAAGCGACCACAGAACAGAGTAAGGTATTTTTCCGCCACCCAAGAACTCACAGGGTACCGATGGAAAATAGTGCGTTTAGAGAGTCAAGTTTCAAAAGAATCATCGGGAATCGTGAGTTAGGTTTTGAGGTGTCCGTTCACATATCAATAAGATTTTATATATTGTGTAACTGACTTTGCAAATGGTGGAAAATTTGTCATCATATGCTGGGATCCGGGAAAACAGCAGCAGTACAATTTCTATAATGTACCGGACATGTTGGATGTTGTAATACCCCACATGTAGCGAAAATCGATCGGACGACGAGTCTGCGAGCTCTAAATTACGAGCGGCATGACCCTGACGGGAAGGGGGGAACTCTGTCCTTTTTTCGTCGGCATCAGGGTCATGCCTCCTCGTAATTTAGAGCTCGCAGACTCGTTATCCGATCGATTTTCGCTACATGTGAGGGGGGTATAAAGAGATTGCATTCGTCTTTTTTGACGTGTTTTAGGCGTCTTAATCGGACTTTCTTTTTTGTACCAATTACATTTCGTTATGTCTTTATGTTTGTGCTTGGAGAGTATGCAGGTTACGCCATAGCCTGTAGTCCTCCATGCAGATATACAGGTGGCACAATCATTAGTATCAGAACACCGGCCAAAGGGAGTCAGCAGGACGGATCGGGTCGGTCGGCCGAAGGTTGGACTGGGCTAACTCTGGTGCCTGGTATGCCATCTGCCTATTTTGCCAATTTCTACAACAGTATATCCAGTGTGGACCCTGATAGAGACTAGCCATCGGATACTACTTCAATAATGTGATAAACAATTAATGTGATAACCAATTAACCAAATTTCTGTTCGTTTCTGTGCTCAAAAATGACATTTCGGATTATACCAATTGAATTACGCATAGGACAGCAACCATATAAATTGTCTGCAGTCATTGACTGCCTGCGGTTGCAGAACCGCCACATAGCGAAGCCAGTTAAAAGTGAAGACAGGTTGGACAGGTGCGCCAGGTGTGGCGCAGTGACGTCATCGTCATGCATAGATTATGTTGATTAGCGCCAGGTAACGTCTGAATCTGACTAGAGAGGTCGTTTCTCGCCTCGAAATAGCAAATAATCTGGGTAGGTTCAGCACAGATTGTATCATCAAATATATGATAAAACATATTTCAGCCCAGTTCGGAAAGGATTCTCCTACGAACTGTACAGGAGCTTCTGTAACGCAATGAATGATCTGTGTAAGAGGACCTTGAATCGAATTGATTGGTTGTTTGATTGGGTGATTTGCCGGGCTATTGAAGGGCATACTTACCTGGCAGAGATATCACTGAAGAGAAGTGTCTGACATACCATCTTTAGGGCAGCTTTTTGTTCGCGCTTGTGGAAAGAAAAGAGAATAGATGTTCCCTTAGTCCTGTCCCTGGCTCCAGCGGTCCCGAACACCTCCAAACGGGCGGCTTGCCCGAAATAGTCCACAGGAAATGGATATCCCCAGATACCAATATTAGAAATATGAGGGCTGTACCAGATGTAGTCCCCAGAGAGGGGTGGAGGGTCGTAGTTTTTGTTGTTGTGTGATTATTTCTGTCCAAGGTAAAAACTAATTCCCGTGACAAGGGTGCACAGATGTCAGGGCCAACACGTTTGTTATACTTGACCACAGTTATCGGTCGAAAAAATAGATGACTGGATACGCATTTCGAGTATATGTATGGAATTTTTTTTACAAAATTGATTTTCCTAATCGTCATTCTTGTCCGGTTCACTTTTACTTTCTTTTAGTTTAATTTTTATTTTCCTTTATTCTTTTTAAATTATATCTTATTTTCGGTTTTTTTAATCATCCGATCGCTTTCTGCATTCAAGCAGCGATCGACTAAATATAATTTTTTTTTCATCACAGCGACACACGACGGTCCAAAGACAATTTTTGAGCGGTGGTAGATGAGATATCCACAGTATTGCGTAGTCGTATATCAATATGTATCACATTTTACCTTCACCTTACCATTGCTCCCTGAGGAGTTGTAGAAGCGTCCCCTAGCAAGTCATGCCTATGCTAATCAACCAATGACGTCACGAGTGAGCATAAATTATGCTAATTAACCTAATTTCACGTAGCTATTTGGGATTGTATGTGATTTTATACTCCTCAATTTCAGACGTTTCCGAACGCTTTACCCGTGAATCGCTATAGAAAAATCGTTTAAAACAAACTTCGTTCAACCAACAAAGGAAAATATCCAGAGAACATAAAAAGCTACTCACCGGAGACCTGAAAGTGTCGAAGACAGCCATGCAAAGAATTGAGCTGCCTCTTGACAGGGCTTTTCGGCAGCCTGTTGGGAGTCATACTTACCTGGCAGAGATGGCACATTGATCAAGAAGGATGTCCGTCCAGGGCGAGGCCTTGCCATTGCACTCCGGCGGGTTGACCCTTGCGATTACCCCAAATGCGGGTAACTCGGCTGCGTAATTTATGATAGTGGGGGTCTGCGTTCGCGCTAACCCCCGCCTATACAATCCAAAAGCAAGTACACCACACATTCACTCCTTTTGTCCACCAGACCGCTGTTTTACTTGTTTTCCCTGGAATTCCGCCAAGTCAGTCAGGATGGGGCCCCGAAGGGTGTTGCAGCTTACAACATACTGTTTTCGGTCTGAAAAATAGCAGAATCTGGACAATCATTGTGGAAAATTTCATCCAAATATATATCAACTTTTGTTCGCTAAGGAAGAAAAGGCGTCACTGAGGGCATCTTTACTTTGGCGATTCAACCTTGGTCAAGGCATGCACGTACTAGTATTACTATTACTTGCCGCCGGTCTTGATCTTCTAAATACAATAAGCCCCCAGGCGCTAGGCCTGCCGACAGTCAGGAGCCCTCCGCTAATCTTTAGAAAATTCCTACGAAATGGAGAAAAATGTAGTCTGTGTTACGCAATGTACTTAGTAGTCTGTGTTCCACTCATGACTGTCAAACCTCAATGTTATGACTGTAAGTGGCGGCTGGATGTGGGGCGTCACTGGGGAGGGCATAGGTGAGGATGAAATAAAAAATATCAAATCGTAGAAAATACTTAACTTAGACTTACAGGCAAACTTTATGACCCTTTTCTGCTTATAACCAAAAACTGACCAGTGAAAACATAACCTCCCGATCCCGGAACCATAGAAAAATCGGCCAAAATAGGGTAAATAAGTGGCCAGTACTACAGCAGCGGGACCAGACAACGCTACACTTTGTGGGCTAACGCCACAGGCTAAATAGTCTAATTTCAAGTTGTTGATTTGTTGTTGAAGACTGTAAAAACAAATTTGTTTATCGTAGTTGCAGTATTAGTAGTGGTAGTTGCAGTGTTAGTAGTGGTCGCAAGATGACGCTACTACAACAGTCATGCTTTCACACTTCCCACAATTCTTAGCGTGTCCTTTCCAAATTGTCCAGCAAACAGGTTATGACATTCATATTTGAGACCGTGAATGTCGCCAGAATACTAAAAAAAATTGCCTTTTGTAACGATTATTCAAAAGTTTCCCAAAATAATCTACCTGACTTTTCGTACAGAATATGGAACTGGTCCTAACTGTCAGTCCTTTCCCTCTCAGTCAGATGCCTCGATGGCGCAGTAGGCAGCGCGTGAGTCTCATAATCTCAAGGTCGTGAGTTCGATCCTCACTCGGGGCAGATCTTTTTCATTTTTTTTATCAAAATATTCTTACTTACACAAACTACACCACATCTAGGTTACCAAAACATATTATTTTGGTTTAACACCTTTTTTTTTTTTTACAAATGAAAATAGTAAACATTAACAAAAAGTTGTAAAGTTTACCGTGCGCCACAAAAGCTTCACTCCGTTACAAGACTGAGAAACCATGTGTAAGAAAAACATCATACAATTAGAAAACAGTATATAACATCGACGTTACACTGTAACAGTATATAAAGAGAAAAAGAAAGACCCAAACAGTAAGCCTGCTAGCGAGGCTACAATGATTACAATCACAGACCTGACCGCTAAAGCTGGGCAGTAAATCATCTGTCACTCCACATCCGTCGGGTTCCCGCGAAAACTGGATCATGTGATATGCTAGGAGTCCTGAGGTTAGGCCCAAGGGAATACAATG
The DNA here is from genome assembly GCA_019207045.1 of Branchiostoma floridae x Branchiostoma belcheri. Lineage (NCBI taxonomy): Eukaryota > Metazoa > Chordata > Leptocardii > Amphioxiformes > Branchiostomatidae > Branchiostoma > Branchiostoma floridae x Branchiostoma belcheri. The sequence goes on from CM033027.1 coordinate 12,941,287, forward strand.
TCGGCTGGCCCAGGCATGTCTGGGCAGAGGCAAAGAAATAAAACTCAAACAAAACTCAGATAAATAAAAAAAATATGGTTATCTGATTCTGTATAGAGATTGAAAGGGCGTTGTGATGAGGACACCGTCTACAACAAGACTCAAGAGTGGCGAGGTGTCATCTTGTCAACATTCCATCCTTCCATCTCGCCACTGAAATGCAAATTTTCCAGTCTGCGAGTCCCCAGTTCCCAGAATGGCAGAGAAGTAAAATATGTCGTGAATCTTTTGTTACGTAGTCTAAACAAACTGTCAAATGTAACGTTATGGTCGCAGCGCAATGATGGACAGTGAAGATGATGGTTGAGGCGTCACATAATGTGCAGACCTTGCACAACTACAAAGATTGTTTTCCGAACTCTAATCTTCCAGGCACATCTGTTCCCACCAACATGCGTAGTTCGTGACTACGTTTACAAAAAGCACGTGAACAAAGCTACCATACCAAGAGCTGTGCTTGCACTACTCTCTATCGTCATTACGAAGACAAAAATCACTCCTAAATACTCACAAAAACACACAGACGCGACCGCGTCCACCGAGAGGCAGCCATATTGCAAATATACTACAGGCCTAGTGATTGGTCCTCTTCCCCCTACTTCTGACCAATGGCGTCCAAATGTTCCAAATGTTCCAAATGTTTCAATGAGTCTCTCCAGTCTCTCAATCCTTTTCCGATCCCGCGCATGAGTCTCTCCAGTCTCTCAATCCTTTTGAAACATTTGGAACATTTGGACGTCATTGGTCAGATGTAGGGGGAAGAGGACCAATCCGGGCCTGGGGTGGAGAAAAGACAATAATAACGTTATAATGCATTCCAGTGAACTGTAGCTAGTATAGGGTAGATTACCACATGTTGCTCCAATTAGGCCATGCTGATTTGATTAAATGGAGGTCATCCACGCGCGCATCAATTTTCTCGGCCGCTTCCGAAAAAGAGGAGTTTTCAACTATACTATAAATCGTACAAAACAGCTGCAAAATGAGGAAATACATGTTGTAGATTACAAAGAAAAATGTCCGAAAGCGTAAAGGTCAAAGGAGAAGATGTGAAAGAACAAAAATGAAGAATCTACTGTTCTGCTTACCATAACGGTTACTCTGTGAGTTGAGTCATGTGTTCAACCTTCTTGACCACTCAAATTTCATAAATGAAGACAACTTTTTAGAACAACCTTTTTTTTTCATTCACATGCTCGCATCAGTTTTGGGGTTCCCAGAGGATGTCACCCATATAATCTAATCAACGTGGCCTTACAGTTGTATGGATGGCACCCCTGGGAACTAAATAAGCTGATCGATGTGAGCAAGCAAATGAAAATAAAAACTGTAACAGCAAAAGATGCCTTCAGTATGAAATCTAAGTGGTCAGAAAAGTTGAACGTGCTAAAACACACACAGTAACCTTATATCATGATTAACAATAACGTTGCATTGTTGTTCTTCCACATCTTTGGTATTCTACGACATTTGTAACGTTATCAGTTTTCTGATATTTCCTGTAATGTACAGCAGCTGTTTGTATGATTGATGGTATGGTTGAAAACTTCTTTGTAAATGAAATTGCTGCGTGCATGGGCGTTATCCATAAAATCAAGCCCACATGGCCTTAGCCATGTAGTGTTGTTGCCATACATAAACATGTGCTATTCTATGTTGTTTGCATATTATAATATTGGCACACCACCAATGGGTTTTCTTCTTATTACTACATCTGTATTTCATAACACCTCAAAGCCAGCAATAATCTCCAATTGTTGTGAGAAAAGGGAGGGAAAATTCTGCTGACACGACGGGAATTGTAAAATGTTATCATCTTTCCTTGCTTATAAACATTGCCATAGAGATTGTAGTGATTGAGATGAGAGACAGATGTACAGTTACAAATTTATTCCTTGCTCTTCACAAAATGTAACACTTAACAATTGAAGATGGTATTAAAGATGACATAGACACATCATATGTCAAACAGTCAGGCATAAAATTCAAAGAATTCCTCACTACAAAGTAATACAAGTTTCTATATCTTATATTGGGTAAAATCTGATTGCTGTTATATTGAGCAGGAGTAATATTGGATATAAATACTGATAAAAACCTGTACCACAATGATTACTAGTAATTCAATTTTGGTCCTGCACTTCCTGATGTTAAATCCTAAAAAAATACTTTTCCGACCAAACACTTGTTCAAGGCACAAAAACAATGATATATCCCTTTGTATTAACATTCTTGAATTTCCATAGTCATACATGTCCCCTTGATCTACAGCCACCTTTTGCTGAAACATAACATAGTAAACATGTACAGCCTGTGGGTACAACTATTCAAGTTGGGGTGGTTATGCAGAAGGAAGTGAAACAATGTTGACAGAGATTGTAGCAGGCTTTTCTGAGGAGTACTGAACTTTGAACAGTAGAATACAAGTCAATAGTATCTCAAAGCTCACAACTATTAAGTATCACAATGATCTACAAAAAATGGTGGTATTGGTGGGCTAATAGTATACAATTGTACCACATTTCATCCCCATGTATTTCATACTGTAGTAAAGAAATGACCGCAAGGCTTCCATGTAACACTATATGAACTGTCTTACTTCTAGTCTTAAGCAATTCAATCTTAAAAGTTTTGAAATACTGAACGGTAGGTTGTCTTCTACAGTAAATGGATACCACATTTGTTGAATCTGGGGTAGTGTTCATTGATTGGTAAATATAGACATTTGAAATACCGTACCATCAAATAGGGGTAATGGTCCATGAGAGGCCATTAGTGCACATCCAGCTGACCCCACCATGTGGCTTTAGGGTGCAGCCTTCATTAAAAATGGCTCCCTTATTAGCATTAAGGAATATCAAGGAAAGCGACAACACTTACTTCTTAACACAAACATCAAGCATCATTATATTGTATTAGGAACTATCTGTTGCCATATGATAACACTTTATATGATAACATTTTCTCAAGGGAAAAGTTAACTTGTGAAACATATTGCTGGAGTTATCCTGTTAAGTTAACTTTTCATATACTCAACTATAACATGGAAGCATGTTATGCTATGAAATGTTTGTAAGTACATGTTACTATCTAGTACATATCAAAAGAAGAGAAAAATTTGAAATTTATGTTGAATGTAAAAGCATTCCTATAAGAACCATTCCCCTGTTTAATAGTGGCACTTTTTAAGGCCTAGCCTCATCCTGGTCTCTGAGTCGTCTGACCATAGTAGGGTGGAGGTGGCTGCTTGGTGACAGGGTACTGGTCGTACTGTTGCTGCACTGGGTACCCCCTCCCCGAGCCTCATCCCCCTGCAGGGCGGGACTTGGTGGATGCACAGCTGAGGCTACGCTTGTTGGTCTCCTCCTCTGGCGTACCACAGCAGCATTGCTGTATCTTCTTCAGGCACCACTCGATGCCTGCATGGAAGGAGAGGTGACAACATGGCATGGTGTTAGGATGGTCTTTTTTCTGTTCAGTTTTCTAGAAATTTTGTAGAACTAAATTATGTACAGCCTGAGAACTGTGCCCCCACTTCCTCAAAACAGCTTCTATGACGTACAACTGACATTTTAAGACAACCTCAGATACACACAAAAAAATGCAGTTCTGCATGACTTCAAATTGTAGTGTCCAATGTGCTGAATGGTTCGTTCCCCCTCAGAGTTGAAGTGGACCATAAGATCATGCTGAAATGGGGATACTTGAAATGCTGCAAGCAGAGTCAAGTGTTCCCTTTTCAAAAGCAGTGTTTCTTTTCCTGATGGACCTTTGTATTAGTTTTTAAGTTTGTTCTGAGGCCTCTAACATTTTACATTTTAGGAGATATTTAGGAGAGAACTATCTGGTTGACATAGAAATTATAATAGAAGGGTGTGTCTAGGAAACAAAAGATTGGTATGAGATTTCAGGCTGAGCACGTAGACAGTCTTGAAACCATGTTCAACAGTTGCAACAGGTAGACTTCAACATTTTGTGTCATATATAACGTTACTTACTGTTCTGTTAACGTTACATCTATAATCTAAAGAATTCAAACACACTTATCTAACAAACAGAGTCTGCCAATACCTTAAATAGAAGAATGTAGGTGAACCGGTCGACTGAATGTATTGTCGCCATTACCCAATTCAAGGTTGTTTTAATCAAATTATGTAACGTCACCAGGAGGGAAGAAAATCTAACATGTCTCACCTGAGATTATCACTCAGCACATGTTGCTTTGTAACGTTGGTCTCCTTTCCGGTTAGAAGATATGTCCTCAGATCGACGAAAGCACGCAGGACTGTTGTTGTCAACCCTGCTGAGTCACTGCCGTCCGCCGTATGTTGCTGTTGTTGTCGATGTCGCTGTAAACCTACCTCACGACCTCACGGTCAGCTGAGAATGCATTTCTCAAAAGAATGACCTCTGCTGACCTTAAGAGAATATTCCATTACCACCCTTATGGGGAAGTATTAGCTGTAACTTGATCATTATTTCGTTGTTTGTGGACAATTTTAAACCAATTATTTGTATTATATTTATAATATAAGTGTTTAATACTATTATTGATATAATAATACATAGAAAAGCTTCGAATAAAGCAATCTAATACACTGATTCTGCATATTTTACCTCATTCACACCGGTAGTGGACTATTCCAACCGGAAAGTATTGCGAGATCTAGCGAGGAATGACGAGATTTCATCTTGTCAACACTTCATTTGGTCATTTGGTCACCTGTCTCTGCCTCGCCACATCTTAGCCGGAATATTCCAGTCTTTAATCGCCCACAAACATTGATTTTCCCCAAACCTGAAGGCTTTTTCAAGGTGAGTGAGTACAGACGTGTTTCAATGTGTACGTTGGCTAATTTTGGGCAGTTGGGATGAAAGTTTACGTGATCAAGCGTAGGTGAGAAAAATACGTAAACACGGATCGTGACTCAAGATGATTTTTGCTTCCGTCTGAAATCTTGGTCACTTTGTCATGGGCCCCTTAAATTTACAGTTCCAAGTGATATGAACATGTACACGTCCTTTGCCATTGAGACAGCATGTAGTTCCTGTAAAATCATCACAGCCATTCTGGCTGTGACGATTTTAATTTGTGTAAGAGGATGAGGAAGGAATATAAACAACCTACAAAATGTGCGATCAACCTACACAATTATGTGCATCACAGATGTATGCTCATGTGTATTAACTTGTTCACTGATTGTGAGGACAGCTATGTACATATTCAGCCTAATAAGCTCTAATATTTTCACCAAATTTTATCAAAATTGTATGTACCGTTATGGGTGTTAGGAGCAGGAAGTTTTAATTTGCAGCCATGATTTATGAAACATGATGGTGATCCCATAAAAACATACTGTTGAATCTGTTGGTGTTATGTTACAGCCAACCATGTATGGGATGTCCACACATACTTAGTAGTACTAATAGTTGAACATTGAGTGTTTAATTGTTATTAGGAGAAAAATATAAAAAGTCAGAATTTCAAATGCTGTTTTATGAAATACATGTAACATTGCAACTCTAAATTTAATTTGTTGTTATACTTTTGCACATTGCACATCATCTGCTAGAAAAATGAGTTTTTGTTCACTTTTCTTTTTGTACCTAACTTCTTTAATATATCTATTATTTTCAGGATGAGTGTTCGTTATTCTGTTACCCATGAGTCAACTGGGCAAGTATTGTTTTTTTTTAAATTTTGCTTTTTGCTTATTGTATCCAGATGATAATAATTCTTGTAAATTTCATATTCCCAAATTGCCGGATGAGGTGACACAGCAGTCTTAAATCGTTTCATCTTGCCCAGTGCCTTCACCTCAATCAGGGTGGAAAGCCTTAGGGTCGTGAACTATCAGAATGCTGCTGGAACATTCAGGTCCTTTTCAATTAGATTTGTGGCAAGGGCCACCCTTGTATTAAAGCCAGACTTGCAACAAACTAGACATGGTAATGGATCTGGGTCAAAGACATTTGTACCTCTCAGCATGCAGGAAATATATTTCCATGTGATTGAATGAATACTTTAGCTGCGACATTTTCAGGTTTGATTTTGTGATGTATGTTGTACATTTGTATCTATGGTAAACCGACACACCCAAATCTGCTAGAGCTGGAAGCTTAACTCTATAACGTTATCTCATTAAGATTGATTGTAAATGAGATTTTGATCATATTTTACATTACGGTATGCCATATGTTAATTCCTGTATCTCAAGGTTGATGCGTCGTTTAGCATCTGTACTTTGTTTCATTGCCATATGGAGCAAAATTGCAACAATCTGCTCATCTCGCAAGTTACATGCCAGTTGTCGCTTTCGTAATCTTATGACATTGTAGGAATATGGATAAAACATGACTGTTTTTCTCACTGTTTAATTGTGTGTTCACCTTCCTGAACTTTCTCCTGACCTTTACACAAGTGACAAACATAATCAGAATATTGATTTCTCATTGATCACCCCATTGTAATGTTGAGGCTGCGCTGAGTGAAATGATACCCATAAATTATATCTAATTTCATGTTTTGGCATGGATTGGGAGGGGGCAACAGTGCAAATTGAAAGTCCTGACTTAGCTTTCTCTTGGCCCTGCATACTAATACATTCTTGATCATTTGGTCATGATATATCATGTGATAGTGATACCCATATTTTGCAACCTGCAAAAATCCTCACACCTTACTAAATCTGTCACTAGCTGTATGTGCTTGGACTGTTGGGATTTGCATGTACATGATGGTGCATAACAAGCTTGGTATACCTTGGATCTCAGTGTCTTGAATTCATTGACTGTCAGGTGCACTTTTTGGTTGAGTTGGAAATCTTGGATGCACTTTCCCCATGATTTTCCCTATGGAATGGTGTTTTGTGCACTCCTGCATGCAACCTCCGACTGGCTAGCATGCCACTCTCCCTGTATTTCCAGGAATGTCTAGAATCCGCTCCCGTGTAGGGAAGCTTGTGGGATCCAAGGAAAAAGGTCGGGCCAGTAGCCTGGATGAATCCAGCACTTCCTCCCCACTCCTGGAGGGTAACAGTAGTGTTGTTATGCTGAAATACCACAGGCCTAGGATGGGCTCCCTGGAGGACTCGGAGTCTGTGGAGGTGATTAGCCCTGGACCACAGTCTCCAGGCAAAACCTCTGCACAGGTAATGTGGAAACACTTATCTATCTATCTTATTATGTAAAAGATATCAGTAACTGAGTAAGATATAGTATATATATAACACATTTGCTAAGTTTAATAAAAATTCTATTAATTATGGATTCAGGCTAATTTCTTAAATTTCTATTTTTTCTATCACAATGGTCATCCAATAAAAAATGTCACATCTAAAATTGAAATTTTCAGTTCATTTTCAATTGCCAATTTAATTTTTGCATGATTCTGCTCAATAGATATTCATTGTGACCTGTAGAATTATAAGACCTGTTATCAAACAAGTAGTCAGAGTCGTACCATTATGCTATGTCACATGCATCTTACTGTTTCCATATTTTTATATTTGTATTAGTTTGTGGAAGTTGTTCAAATCTGTGCAAAAGGTTTACAATCTAAGTACACATATATCTTTAACAGCAATGTGTACTTATACTTATAGTAATAGAATTGACCCTCATGAGTATGGGCGTCATGCCGACAACCTATAGTTACGTTCCCAAGACCTTGACATTTCCAGGCTACCCGGTGTGTGTCCTGCATGTAGTATACTGATTAAAGATTGATCGTGCCTCCTCTATTCATGTGACATCTATTTGGTCAGAACTCAGGTATATATAACATATAAGATCTGTCCATCATTGAAGCGACAAATACAGTACTGCAGAATCTGATATTTGTGACTGTTGGTTTATTATAAGCTTTCCTTATCACAAACTTATGGTCATAATAGCACACTTTTACTACATTTGGGCATCTGTCAAAGTGGCACTTTCCCACCATTGGTTATGAAACTATACGCTTTCGAGTGTACATTTTCTGTATGTACTATTTTCAGTCAGACTGAAAAATAATGCCCAGTTCAAATATATGAGATGATATAATTATATTTTTTAGAAGTAACCGTTACATGTGTATGTGATGCAGTGTTGATAGTAGGTTCAACTTCAATATTCTAATGCACAGCAAAGTTATTTATTCAAGTATAGGAAGTGCAATTGTGCTAACTGGATTGCAGACGCTTTGCCAATATCACGACAAGTTGGCACACCCATGTCAATATAAGTATATACCTAATCAAACCCAGGCTCCGTAATGCTTCCAATAATATAGGACGTCCTTTCTGCATGATCACCTCCCACTGAATACAAATGTCATAGACGTATTCTCTTACAATAGTCAGGGTACCACTACTACAAATAGCCAGGCCATTTGGCTGGCAGCCTGCTACTGGTGTAGACAAACATTCATGTGCTTCCTATAAGTGCATTTGACTCATGCAGAGAAAGGTTAGCAGCCATTTTCCTATTTCATGTCTCTAAGTATGTGTACTCTTGACTGAAGAAAATACTGGCCATGTATATGGTGCACCTGTCTGATGTAAAGAAAAAGAAGATTAATTTGTTGACATTTCTTTTCACTGTTTGCATTCAAAAGGTCACAATGAAGTTGTATATTGACATAAGTGTAATGTGCCAGCGCTGGTTAGCTGCGTGTGCGTCAGTCACATTGCCATCATGTTTTGTTATGGTACAAGTCATTTTAGTGTGAATCATATTAGGAGACCAAGGGTGTGTACGGTAGGTATTTGACAGGAGGCATTATTTTCAATTTCATCTTTTTTACTGTAGAAAGTCATAAGCAGGTTGCATAATTTGATTGCCCCATTTCTTCTCTGTATTGCTTATTGCCCAGCCCAATAACTGAAATTTGATGCAAGGCTACAGTACATAAGCAGGAAGTTTAGTATTCACTTTCTAATGATCATAAATGAAGAAATGGTAGGAAAAGCTGTCTGCGTGACTTGTGAGAAGTAGACGGTAGACTTGAATTAATCTGTCTGGTGGCTGTTTGTACTGGCAGGGTTCGGTGGAGAGTCTCCCAGGCTCGGAGAGGGAGATGTACGAGCGACAACTGGAGCAGCTCCAAGAACAGCTGGTGGCAGCCATGATAGAGAACCAGAACCTAGGTCAGGGGGCACGGTAGTCTTAATCAGCCAATCAGCAAGATAGCCTTTTCGTCTATAGAGCAGATATCCACTTGATATTGCAGACACCTTTGCTATGGCTGTTCATCTATCATTCATTGGCATCAAATATAAAGAAATTTATAAAGAAGTATACATTACACAAAGGATTATGTTAGATGAAGAAACAATTTTTTACCTTCTGGACTGAAAAGGCATTTGTATATCATTCTCAAAGATTATATGATTATATTTCCTGACAGATGTCATCATCTGTTCTTATCATACAACAGAAAATGTTACAGGAACAGTGTAAGTCAAAATCAAGTCCTCCCTCCCATTGACCCCACAGAAAAGGTGCACACAGAGTTGAAGAAAGAAAGAGACAAGAATCAGGAGCTACAGAGACGACTACATGACCATGAGTACAGCCAGGAGGAGGCACCAGCAACACCCAGGTACAGTAGTACAACCTGTCAAAGCTTGGTACACACCTGTCATGTCCTTTTGCACACCTGTAATTCCAATTGACACACCTTTTGCACACCTGCCATACCAAATGACACACCTTTTGCACACCTGCCACACTAAATGACCATGCAAGGCACACAGCTGCCAAACCCAAACACACACCTGTCACACCCAGCTGCAGGTGCCCACCTGTCAGATCCAGGTGGAGTGCACAGTAATGCACCTGTTATCCACAGCCTTATGGTAATCATCATGTCATAACCAACCATAGTGTGATTCTTTTCATCTTGCTATATTTGTCTGTGTACATAGACCTGCTTTGACATTTGCTGAACTCTTTAGTCTTGACATATTCATATTGCATATTTTTTAGTTTTTATTTGTATTAATTAGAGGAAAAGTGGGATATATAAGACTATAAGGTAAAACGTCAACTATTGCAGTATCTCCAGGTGAAAGACAGCTGTTTAGCTGTGCACCTTGGCTGTCATTCATTGATTTGAAATAGTACTACTGACATTTTGCTTAAAGGTGACAGAGAAGGTCAACATATGGCAGACCCTGAGTGGGAAGTGCTTCTCATGTAAAATTTAACAAAGGCATGCTGACTGCTGTTATGAAAAGTCGCTGCCTTCAGTCAGGTGATGTGTCCTGATGAATATTAGTTATTACATTATCATTTATCATCACAAGTGGAAAATGTCTTTCTTAAGTATTGACTGTTAGTCTGTGAGCAATGTTGCCAAAGCCACAATTCTGGATATCCCATATGTTTTTATCATGGTCTTACATAATGATCTTACTTGAATTTAAACAAATTTTATGCTTTTTACCTGAATTCGCAATTTTTTTCCACAGTCACCAATAGTATTCTAAACCAGGGAATCAGTGCATAGCACCAACCTTTGTGATCAGTTCTAGTTTATTTCAGTCCACTGATTCTGTTATCTCATGAACTGTGTGTAAATGTACATATTCTGCAATGTATTACATGTAGCTCCCTGACTTTTTCTCCAGTAATTTGCTATGTTTGAACCTAGATGACTTTACACTTACTTTTACACAATACTGACTTTGCACAATTACTCAGACTATTCTATGTACTATAAACTTATTCAGACAGTGCCAAATTGGGATAATTGTCCTAAAGTCAGCCAGCACATTTTGCAGAGGAGTTACTATGTAGTAGAGGATACAATATAGCAGAGCTTGATCATCAGATGTTGCTTCTGCAAGGTTTCATGGATGTTGTTGATTATCAGAGCAATCCTATTACTGGGACACCAGGAAGGCAAATTGAATGTAATATAGCATTGTGACAACACTAATTACTGTGACAGTCTCCTGGTGGCTTTACTGGAATCCCCCCTTTATTACATGGAGAAATCCATCACTAATGAGGACATCCATTCATGCTGCCAGGATCTCATTACTTTCAACCAATTTTGACCAGTCTGCTCTATCATCAAGACTGCGATGGATTCTATGGATAGTCTGAGACAACTATTTTCTGTTTCTTGTTACCATAGCTTCCCCAAACGTTATCCATAATCATGCTATATTTACAGCATAGTTCCTGGCAGAATCATTATTAAGGTAATTTCAGAGCTGTGTGGGATGTGGAAAATCACAGTTTAACTTTTTGGATTTAGTGGTGATTTTGCAATCAAATACAATTTTCCTTGGTAAAACGCATGTAACAACAGATCTAGCAGGAAGCTGTACAATTGGCAGTGCAGTGGCATAATCTGTATTATGTCCGAACTCTTTCTGTCTGCAGACACCTGCGTTATTCTGCACCATGCACAGGTGCCTTTGCTTTACCCAGTCTCATTCTGCAAGGCAACAATGGCTTGTAATATCCCCTCCATGGACCCAGCGCAGCTCCTGATTGATTATTAGAACCGAACCAGATTCCTGATTCTGTGCTGTGATCAGGTGGCACTGGCATAGCTCATCATAAATAATTACCACAAACCAATTGGCATTCTGATCAAACAAGTTCCTGATACTTCCAAGAAATGGCCTGTACGACTCTGCTTTTGTAGAAAGGATTTTTAATGAAGTGAATGTAATGTATGCATGATGCAAAGTCATTAATCTTGCTGTATCTGCCACCTGATCACCTCGGCATCCTGAAATTAAAAAAAATAAGGTATAAATTGTCAACACAATTCAATGTATGATGGAGTCTCTACTGTGAGTACCCATAGTTCTGTGTTGTCCCATGATGCAGCATTCTGAGAAGGCGGCGACCCCCTGGTGATGTTGACCCTGCAGATGAAGCCCTGGAGAACCTGGACCATACCAACAGAGGGGTCCAACAACATGGCAGACAGCAAACTGGTGAGCACTTCTTTCCTTAACAATTTTTTTCCTTTTGCATAAAATGCAATCTATATGCATCACCCCATATCAAACCTTTTTTTTTTAACTTTTAAGGTTTTATTGCTTTACTGGTATCAAAAAGATTTTGTAAAGTTGGCAAAGTAACTTCTGGAAAGTGTACATTAATTTTGTACATTCTTTTGCATGCTGACTTAACTTGAAAACAGATGTTGACCTTCAATATATTTTTTTATGCTTTAGACATTGTCATGCAATACAATAGAAATGCAGTACGTATAAACTGTCCCCTTTTCTTGCCTTTGGGGGCACATGCAGAAAAAAAGCACAATCCAACAGCCAAAGTGACATTCCTGGAACGAATGATGGAGAGAGTTTATGAACTCATGCACGACTTCTCAGAAGTAGCCAAGGAGGAGACTGTACAGGTGGAGCAGGAGGGAGATCCTCTCACAGTCAAGAAGTCAGTCTGAGATTTCATAATTTCCTCTATCATCAATGTAAAAATTCTGTCTTTTCAGAAAACATATACTAGTAGTATGTAGTCTCCAAATCAATTGTCTTTTATATGCTATTTTGTGGGATAAATTAGCAATTGGTAGTTTTGTCACAGAAAGGACTCCTAGCTATACTAGTTATAGGTAATGGGGGAATCGCAACCATTTGGTTATTTATCCCATTCACTGTAATTTTAAAAGATGACTACAATTCTTTAAAAAATTCTTAAATCAAGAACACATGCTTATCAGGAATATACAAAGACACACCAAATAGGGAGATGTGTAATATAGCACTATTCTCAATGTACTGGCTTAGAATACCATGAACAGACAGTTTCAGAAATGTTGTAAAAATGTTAATGATATAGTGTCATATTTGGTCTTATCATTATTGTGCTTTTTCTAATCTACAAAATATTGCCCCCTGTTCCGCAGGTTGAAAGAGAATCTCAAGAGATTCAGTAAGTTCATCTTGCCTCATCTTTTAAGGCCAAACATATCTTCAAAGTTATAACTTTGTACATTCTCAGATGCATTTTGGAGAGTGCAAGTCAACTACTACTACCAGCAAGTTTGTAGAGTGCAAGTCAACATTTCCACATTAAACTTGTATGAGGAACATGTAGCATATTAGTAGTTTTCTATTCCGAACTATAGTACATGTTTCATCAGCAGATTTTCAACAATTTTCTTTCCCCTAGGTACAGATTCCAAGCCCATCTGGGAGTTTGGAAGTTCTTTAACGGACCTCCTTGGGTGGAAGACTCCTTCTGCTACCTTCTTATCCTTTTTTGTGAGTCATCCACAATCAGAATTCTTGAAGCCAGTAATTTGATGTGGTAGCTCCCTGTCCCAGTTTTTAATGAATGTTGTCAGTATTAGGCATGGTTAGCTCTGGTACTCCTTGGAGTAATTTTTTTTTATAGAAAAGATGAGTTTCATGTAACTTTTCACATTCAATATACATCAATGTCTGTGAATATTTAGAGTATTAGAGAAAGCATATATTATGCACAAAGTATTGTGTAAATGAGGTTGTAATAACTGCAATCCTTTTAAGCCATGAATATGGACAAAATGCTTAATGATAAAGAAAATAGTGATTAAGAATAATTTGATAATAATGAAAATTCCGTGAACTTTCTTCTGCAGATTTACATGTACTTTGCATGGCAAGGCTGGCTTCTCCAGTTTTTCCTGTTCCTGTGCATCCTGAGACTTTCCCTTAACTACCTCATTGCCAAGTAAGTAACACCGCGCCATTCTTACAGTTTATGGCCCTCATGCTTCAGTTTAGATACCCCATAAGTCTTTGATATGATTAGTGCATTTTTGCAGTACTTGTATTATACATCAAGTAAATCTGTCCAATTCTCTTTTTCTTTTATTACCTTATAAACCAGTCAGTCGTGCCAATGAGAATTGTGTACAGCTTTGTCTCTGTTTTGTAGAAACTCTTGTTGCCATATACATGTATTATCACAAGTACACACACTCACTATCAGGTTTATTGTCTGTTGTTCCCTATTATACAAGGGTTAGACATGCCTGCACATAGGTGTGGAGATTTTTAATTGCAGCCTGCAGATGCCTCTATTATTGCATGTTATGTATCATTATTACAAACATGTATTTTGATGATTGTAGTGTTGATAAAGCAGGTTTTATGTCATGGTATGCTACGCTGGCATTAAATTTCCATCTTTTACCCAGAGGATGGAAGATCTCGTTCGAAATCATTCCTCGAAGAGCACAACCAAAGAAGGAGGTGTGGAATCTTTATTTTCTTCTTAGTTGACCACAAAATAATCATGTTGGGTTTATCTAAGGTCACAACCTGCCGTATATATTTTGGGAGGCCATGTCCGCTACATTTTTCCGTAAACGGAAGGACTGGCAAGATCAGGTAGGGAGTATGTCAACGCATGTCACTCGCTCGGTTGCGCAAGGGGTACATGTAAGGACGTGTCTGCACGCCATGCCTGGCCGTGAGCGTTTGCGTGTATCATTCGTTGCGCAAGTGGTAAGTGAAGTGTACGTGCTCACAATGTACGATCTCTGTGTGATTGCCATGTTACCGTGGTTGTACTTACTTGCAAGTTGTAAGTGCGCTGTACAGGGCACGCCCGTCGCCCGTACTGTTTTGTACCGGGGGTGAATCCACAGCCCGAACGCAGGGAAAGGGATTTTGTACGGTGGCGGTACTTACCGCTTACAGATCCCAAAAGATTGCCCACATTTTGCATGTAGACAGCATGCAGTTGCATGTACAGCAGGTTGTGACCTTAGCTTTATCCAGTTGAAAATGTCTTCAAAGACATCCATGGTTAACTAACGATTGACCTTACATGTGCTTCACTGCTTTGTCCTTCCGATTATGTAAAAGACTTGAAATTTGTCACTGTACATGTTTTAAAATCAAGTTGCGCCCGCAAGATCAAATGCATGTCTTCTCCATCAAAGGAGTTTCCCCTTCTATTACACACATGCTGTTTATTGTGAATGAAGGTCAAGTTATTTTCTGTCAAACTTTCATGTTACATTAAAGAAAGCATATGTCTTTTTTGCTTATAGTTTTGAAGATATTAATGATAAAGCTTCTAAGTTTGCTTGTATGTTTCTTTTGGACACTGTGATGTGCAAATTATATGTACCATGTTGTGATTATGTCCTGTCAGCTAATACTTGATTCCTCTTGATTTTTGCTATGTTGTGTCCTGATCAAATCACCGCTTGGATCGTCGTCTAATGGTAGCCAGAGGTAGGCCTTAACCTGATGGGTGCTTGATAGGGGGGCCGTAATGCAGATTTATATGTCAATCATACTGGAATGATGTGTTGTCTTTCATGTCTGGTTGTGTTTATTGTTCAAAGCTCTGTCAGATTGAATCAACTGTTTTCCTTTGCTTGATGTTTTCAGCCAATACAGTGAGATATCTGCTGTCATTTAAGAAACTGTATACAGGATTTTACTATTTTTTCTGTATCTGTTATTATGATATGTACTGTGTTTTTGAGCGGGTGCCCCCTGATGCTTAACCACAGGTCTTTCACAGAGTTAAAGGGTCAAGGAAAAAAAAGTTCAGAGTTCTTATATCAATTAATGATTAATTGGTAGAAAGATATCAATTTCACCAACAGTTATGTCCTACTCTGTTCAACCACACAACACACATGGAAACAGTTATTATCTAATGTTTGATATATTTTTTGTATCTCAGGAGAGTCAAGAAAACGTTGGGATGGCTGACAAGTTCCAACTGGTGCTGCAGGTGGCAAGGAAGGTTCAGGTCAGTCAGCCAGAGATGTGCACTGCTTTGTCTGTTTTCTGGTTCTTGATTTCTGGCCACACCTACGCAACATTGCTTTGATTATGATATTTCATAAATTTTATTCATTTCACTTACTAAAAGGTAAATTGTATAACAAATCATTTATTTTGCTGTAGGTTACATATGAAACTTTTGATATCTTCTACAAAAGTAGGTAATTGATTGTACACTACATGTACTGCTACTTACTGGGACATACTTTTCAAATTTCCATGTAGAACACATTGGGACAGGTGGCAGACAGTTTGGAGAAACTCAAGAAGTAAGTTTTCTCGTCCTAAAATAGTAGCTTTCTGACAATTTGAAACTGAATTTGAATGTAGACTAGTGTCTACTCCAGTTTAAACAAATTTAAATACAAAGAAGTATTATTGACAGACATTTTGATGTAACGTAAGGTTACCAGTTTACGGTCGATTTGTTAACAACGCAGTTTTACGGAAATCGCGCAGGCAGAAATGAAAAACTCTCATTTTGGAAGATATCTTAGTCGGTCTGCCTCAACTTCTGTGTGGTATAATATTTCTTCTGAGTTGGATTTATCGCCGTGAGAGCTGCTTCAATAAACAAGCCTGCAGCCAAAAATTCTTTCAGGGTGACCAATTTACGGTCAGTTGGGTGTTTCTCCCTGTGGTTATTTTTCTAAAGGTCATGTAATTGATCATTTCCCATAAAAAGTTCCCCAAGTAGTTCACTGAGATAACACGGTGGATGATTGTTTACATCGACGCCATGCCGTGCACTTTGCATCGCCGCTAAACGTACCGGTCGGTCATCTTTGCCCCAACAGAACGCCACTCCTAGCACCATACTGTTCCACAACTTGCCCAATGGTACTCATGACGTCGACGACGCATTTATATGTTTTTTATCAAGAGTATAGATAGTTATTGGCCTTGAAACGCGTTCAGTATACGTTGGCTTCCTCATGCCGTGCCCTCCCCACATGAATTTGGCTAAAACAGCGCCCCTTAGCGATTTTGCCCTGCCCTTCAATGCACAAGCTATGAACTGCATAGTCACGTGGTACAACATGGCGTTCGAAAACTACCGGCTCGGCGACGACAGTCATTTGTTTTCGTGTTAGTTTTTAAGACTTCTTTTGGATAACATACATAAAATCACCATGAATTCTTGAGATAAGAACTGCAGGTTTGGTTTCAGACGATTTTGCAATTGATATAGAGTTTGTAGGATTTAGAAAGAGGGGACGAAGTTAGCGGTTGAGAATTACGATCAAAGCGGGCCATCTGTAACAGTGTTCTACGATCATAAATCGTCAATTTAAATTATTGGCAGGCTTTTCAAATGTTTAGTCGGCTGCTTTGCTTGATGCAAACATATATCATAAATAAGATACATGCACATAGATCCTATAGACGTACTTCTTGCCTACTGAAGAGAATTTTCTTTTTCACAATTCACCTCGAAGTCTGCACCGCCCATTGAAGTGACCGTAAACTGGTCCTGCACGTAAACTGGTAACCTTACGTTACATGTGTGCAAAAAGTGGATATTTGCACCATGCAAAGATTATGTTAAGTTAAACTTCAAGAAGACCCAATATCTTGATTGTACGTATGGCTTGTTTTGCCAATAAATGTATCACCAAAAATCAATGCAAAACCATTTCAACCTGAAACTGGATAAAAGTGTTATATTGTAATGGAATTGTATTGGCCAAAGTGATTTGAGATGATTGCTCTCCTGGACTGGTTTGTGTCTGACTGGTACTGTGTTTGTAGTCTCCTGACATGTGTCTGACTGGTAGAGTGTTTGTAGTCTCCTGACATGTGTCTGACTGGTACTGTGTTTGTAGTCTCCTGACATGTGTCTGACTGGTACTGTGTTTGTAGTCTCCTGACATGTGTCTGACTGGTACTGTGTTTGTAGTCTCCTGACATGTGTCTGACTGGTACTGTGTTTGTAGTCTCCTGACATGTGTCTGACTGGTACTGTGTTTGTAGCCTCCTGACATGTGTCTGACTGGTACTGTGTTTGTAGTCTCCTGACATGTGTCTGACTGTTGTGCTGTGTCTGTAGTCTCCTGACATGTGTCTGACTGGTGCTGTGTTTGTAGTCTCCTGACATGGCAGCACCCTGAGGCCACCCGGCAGCTGTACTCCAGCCTGTGGATGGCCTTCCTGGCCAGCTGTGTCATCCCAGGGCAGTACCTGGTGCCCATGTTTGGTACGACATCAGAACTTTTACTGTCATGATTTATACTGTAATGATTAGTTTGTTATGTTATCATTTACCAACAATACAAAGTTGCTGTCAGTCATGATGTGTTCAAATTTTGTGAATGCATTAGTGTAGTCCTTGCTGTAGAACAGTGTGTAGTATTTACACTTTTTGAACTGATATAGGATTCAGCACCAAGGACAGGCATACTGTGTAGAGCTGATACACTCTGTACTATTCTGAACAGTTACTGCTTGAAGTAAAAACAGAACACATACTGCCTTTCAATACTATTGTGCATGTTTAATGGGTATATATCAATCATATAATTGATAATTAATGTCTAGCTGAGCGTAATCAGTATTGATAGTTAATCCATACCCTTCCCTGTATCTTTGTACATGTAGGAGTTGGCCTTGGTATCAAGTTGTTCCTTATTGACTACGTCTTCAAGCGGTTCCCGCGAGTCCGTTCCAAGTACGACAACACCCACCGGATCTGGCAGACATTGCCGACAGACCTGCAGCTGAAGTCAGGCAGCTGGGTAGTGGTGCAGGGATCCAGATCAGAGCCATACCTGGTACATAGGGATCACTTTTTTGATTTTTTGTTACTTGGGAGATGTCCCTCATAAGTCAGTGTGTTTATTCTTACATCATATTAGTAGATCTATTATTACACATTACTGTCTTCCCTCTGATCCAGAAGCTATCAATTGTGAGACATATTTTGTCATTGTTTAAAAGTAGCCATCCATTATTTTGAAACCTCTACCGTAGATCAATAGTTAATTGAAAAGTATAAAGTAGTATTGTCCAATACTTTCAAATGGTTTATGGTTTGGTTGAACTTAAGCTAAGAACCTGGTATGCAGCCGTATTATTGGTATACTGTAAATGCAGAAATGTTTGCGGTGGATTAATGTTCGCGGTTTTCACGGTGACCACTTCACCGTGAATTTAAAACCACCACGAACATTTTTCTAATATGATATTAGATTGCAGTCTATGGTGTTACCGCGAACTTAAATCTATCACAAAAAGTCCTTTTTCTCGCTTCCGCGAAATTAAATCCCCGCGAACTTAAATACATTTACAGTATCACCAGAGTGTCTTCTGTCCTCTCAGAGATCAGGAATATGGCTGGATATAAGGCCAAAAGAAACATGCGTGTATATCACATGTGTTTCCTGCACAGATCTCAATAAGTACGGCCTATTCTAAACTTGACCTTTGCTTTGTAGCCCATCCCATCCACACCTCCCCCGGAACTCGATGCTTCAGCTGTTGTTAACAGTGCCCCGACCAGCCTGGCCACCACACCCACTGGCACGGACACCACAGAGTTCCTACAGCTCTTCAACCTGCCCTCCACAGAGGTGCCACAGCAAGGTATAGATGTGAAACAAGGGATAAACATATCGTTTTTGCTGTTGTGTTTGTTTTCTTTCTCCTTCTTCTTCTTCTTTTGTCAGGAACCAATCAGAGCTTAGAACTGCCGTGAACCAATCAGAGCTGAGAACTGCATCAGCATATTAGCTGTATAGATATGACGAATTACAGGTTTGTGGTTGCAAAATGGTAATTTTGGTTTTTATTATTTGCACACAATAAGCGAAGTGAGGAAAGTCGTGAGTGAAGAACGACCCCACATAATGGTATAATGTGTGCAAGTAGCTTGACAAAAGGCTACATAGAAAACATTCTGCATTTTGGAAAATGTTGTCTTATTCTAGTTACTTTAGATTTCAGAAGTACAAGGTACAAGACAATTACAAACCTGCAATTTCTACAGCAATCACCAAGAAGTTTTTTTGTGTGTGAAAAACAAAGAGTGACTACAAGTTTTGATTGTCTTGCAAGCGTACAGATACATGTATTTTAATGGAGTGTATATGTACCAAGCATGTCAAACATCTCTGAAGGTGCTGTTTGTTTTTGCAGAGTGGGAAGATGGCCGCCACTGTGTGCTGATTGACAGGGACAAGGGGCTAACATCCGGGGGTATCAAACATGGCAGACTTTATCTCACCAAAAAGTGAGCATCACCATCTTTATAATTTTGTGATGGCCTCATTGTTCTGATTTGGTGTTCATTCATCCATGATCTGTTCATATACTAAGTGCATTTTTCTTTGCCTTTTGCCTTTCAGTTTCTTGTGTTATGAACGCTCCAAGAGTAATCCTTCCAAGAATGTCAAAATCCAGCTAGGGGACATAGTAGGACTGGAAAAGGTGAGATGTGCTTATATTCAGGTTTAAGAAGAATTTTAAATAGCATTTCTTACAAAGTATAACTGACTGTTCCCTTGAATGTGTATTTGTATGATACATAATGGGACATGTTTCCTGTATCAAATAAAATGAAATCTGTTGTAATGCTAGTTCACCTTTAGTCTCGGGGTAAACTTTATTTGTTGTATTTAACACCAGGGTATTTCGGGATATCAAGTCGACGGACAGTGGTCTAAACTGCGTCATATTGAAACAAATGCAATTTGAAACCACCGTCCATCAACGTGATATCCTTAGATATCCTGTTTTTAGGTACAACATAGATAGGTTACCCTTTGAATAAAGGTAAACTAGTGTTAGGTGCAGAAAATTAAGTGAGAGAATAGTAACAAAATCTGCTGGTACAATGTAGGGGCATTGCATGAGACAAAAGAGATAGACCAGATTGAGTTAAACTAAGATTGAGTTAAACTAAGATAGTAGACAATGTGAAGTGTTTTATACTAGCTTGGTATTGAATGTCTTGCTTTTTCTCCTAGGCCAAAGCTCTACCATTTATGCCAGGTAATGGGATGTCCTTAGAAGTGAAAGTCAACAATGCAGAAAAGGTATGATACCTGTAGTTTCCATCTGTAACTCTTTAAATTTTAGGGGTTTTACTAGGAAAATGTTGTCACCATAGAAAACATTATCATGATGTTACTTGTTTTGTGTTTGATAATGTACAGATAAAGTATATGTCTACTTGCATACTGCAATAGCTTTTGAACTTTGTACAGTAACTCTGCCTTTTGTTTCCCCAGCCCTACTTGTTTGGTGCAATGATTAACCGTGATGAAGTCTACGACCAGGTGTTGGTTGCTTCCAGACACGCATCACAATCATGGACAGTCGATGAGGAGGAGGATGAAGAAGAGGGGTCCTCATGAACCAATTAACCAGGCACTGGCCATGGTATACCATGAACAGCCACCTTGTGGTAGTTAAAACAAAAGTTGTGAAGAGACTACTATGTATTCCATGGCTCAATTGTTGCAGTTTTGCAGATGATATCAAAGAATGTTAATGGTTGACAGAAAGTAGTCTAGCTGCTGTTCCCTCCAGGTTTTTCCCACCTACAGTTGTGCTTTCATAGAAGCTATTGGCTGCTGTTGACCCTGCCCCACGTGAGCTACGTAAAGCCAACGTGTCTTGCTGTTCAAGGTCCCAGGCTATGAGTACATGTAGAATCAGTTACTGTAGGCTTCTGTGGTTCAACTGTTACATGCATTACCAAATAAAATCAATTTCTGCTATACTGTTTTACATGTTTGCACTGCTACTCAGAGGCAGGAATTTTCACAAGCTATTCGCAGTATGCAATTACACAAGGCTACCTTGGCTGGCATGGAATTGCTATGTTTTGCAGTGTTACACACACATAAAGCATTAGACTGGAAACTAGCTTACTATTGAGATCAAAGCTTTTACTTAATCACTACAACCTTTTCAGACGCCCATCATATATGACACATTGCGTCATCTACAATTTAGCTGGGAAACTTTCCTTTGTATGAAAGAATATTTTAAGTTCTTTTTTCTCTCATAAAATCCTGCTACTTTTTGTTTGTTACCTGGTAATGCTAGGTAAGACAGATGTTCAATTTCACTATTTTTATTCGAGTTGTAGCCAAATTAGTTTTCTATCTTTTTGTGCCTTGACAGTTTTCATCTTTGCCGGCTGGTTCAAGCACTCCAGAGATTTTGCCTGGTCAAGTATTTAGCCAAAACTCTTGCCCCAGCCCCACCCCTTCCCCCCACACAAACACATACAGTTACAATGATCTAGAAAATAACTTAAATCTTTCAGTTTAAAGCAAACCAATCTGATAAAGTCCTGAGTCTCTAACCTTCTGTCTGACTATCATCATACTGCCCTCCCCTGTGTTTTGTCAGTGTTGCAAATATGAAGCCGCTCATGGTAAAAGTACATAAGAATGCTTGCATGTTTGTTCTAGCTAGCTATGAAGTACACATAGTTGCGATTCATGGCAATTTAAGAGCTTTATGAATATTGTACATGAGTGTCTAATACCATGATATTTTATGTGGAGTGCTACTTACACAAAGATTCTTTCAAGCCAACAGCTGTAGGTCACAGTAATGTCTGGCCATGTCAAGTCAGTGGCATGGTTCTTGTTTGTAAAGTTGTCCATTAATTGGAAACCATTCAGACTGAATGCTGTTGTAAACATCATGAAGTAAAAGTGACTTTGCATGTCTGTTAATGGCTATATAAAATGACATAGCATAGGTACATATTGTGATGTTCATGTAATAATCATAGTTCTTTATACACTAGTTCTATTTTTGTCACAGTATCTAGCTTGCCATTTACAGATATTAAGTAATGTTAATGATAATGTAGGATCATCAATCACATTCTTTACGCTGTTCCTACTGAGTTGTGCTGTAATAAGTATCAAATTGGTTATATAACCTACAGTCGAGAGATGGCAGACTTGTCAGCATTTATTGATTTTGTTGATCAAATTTTACCCCGATTTTTTTCTAATGGGTATTGTTGATCCTGTGAATTTGAAATCTGTAACTATATGTGTGTATAAAGTATGATATTTGTTGTATATCTAGATTTTTTACAAGGCACTGTGCTGTAAAATCCTGAGAAAGGAGATGTGAAGAGATTATTTTGATAAGAGATGACCCAACCTGAAAAAGCAACTGAATGAGAATTACTGTTTTAATTTTTGTATACCAGTGTTTGGTAGCTTTTTCAAAATGCCTTTAATACCAGTTTATGTGAAGCTTATAGGTGCTATCTTTTCATCCAAAGTGTTTCAAAGCCCAATTGTTAAAGAAAGAAATGTTTTAGTTTGATTTTACTTTCTTGGTCATTGATAGACATTATGTTGACAGATCTGCTAGCTAGGCATCTCAACAGCCACAGCAAAGTTCCTAGGATAAGTGTTCATAGAATCTGGTTCATGTAGTTGTAAATCTGAAGAATCCTTGAAAAGCGGATTAAGACATTCCTTGTTCCTAGCCACCCTTACAATGTACAGATGCTTTCATAAGATCATCAGACTTTGGACGTGACACCACACTATGCTGTTCCTCCATCTCCGGAATTACCCGTCCAATCAGATGTCTGTCATGGGATAACTGTAGTCAGTGGTGATGGGGAAATGTGTTGTAGTTGCTATTTGATGTTTTGTACCATTGTAGCTGCAATACTTACACCCTGCTTCTGCAAGATAGAAACACACACTGTCAGGCACCTGCTTTTTGGAAGCAGTTATCATAATTGTGTTACAATGGAACTGTTGCTGTACTTGCAGTAATTTCATGTTGATCGTTATGTCATTGCTGAAAAAAAATACAGTCACAAGGCTGCCAAGACAAAACTGTACATCGTGGTTTTGTACATGTGGAGAAGTGGAAGTACGTGATGTAACGTTTACATTTGTGGATTGATGTTCATAAGCTGTGTGTATCAACCTAGTTAGATGTGTGATAAATGAGGTTGGTACTCTGGCAAATTGGAAATACTCTAATGAAAACGGCTTCACAGTCACTGGACTATGGGACTTACGACATTGTGGTTTGTTCTCAATACAATTGCGCTGAAGTCTTTTGGAATGACTGAAGTTGTCAATCATGGCCCTAAATTGCAATAATCTCTGGCGCCGTAACTTGAAAGTTCATCTGCGTTCTTGGTAGAAGTCATTCTGGATAAAGTTAAATTTAACTTCCAAAACAAAATTTTTGACTCTTCTACTCCAGTCTTTTTCAAGGAATGGATAATCCACTGCTTCTGTGATGTCTCATTTGGGAAGTGTAAGTTTAGCTTTATCCAGATAGTTGGCAATTAGTTAAATTGAACCTTTACAGACTTCATAGACTCAATCTCCTATGCAGAGAATCCAATGGCAAACCGCTTGTACAACAGATGGTTTGCTGTTGGACTCTCTATGTAGGAGAATGCAAAGAATGTGAAATAGACGGACCAGGACATTGATTTTGTGCAGAAACAAAAGACTTGGACACTTTTATCATAAAACATCAATTTACTCTTTTCATTTTGCAGAAATATACAAATAACAGTTATGTACATAGAATAATGATAATTACAGCTTTATGGAAGACAAGTAATACATAAGTATACCATATTTCTGTTATCTAAAAAACAACACTTTGTCAGAAAGCTGAGTCTAAGGGCAACATCTACATACATTTTAAGAACATGTGGCACATATTGAGCACCAGGCTGCAATATCCAATTTTCTCCAACTCGAAACCTTACAACTGTACTACTGAAAGGTACAGAACAATATAGACTTTTCATTTATATATGTAATATTATGTAATCACATGTTATCTAACATAACATTGCAACACAAACAATACCTACATGACATGTATAATTCACAACTCTGAAAGACACGTGGCGAACAAAGGTCTTGTATAGATTCAATAGTATAATCATAACTTTACATAATCTCCAATAACTTTGATACATGCAACAAGACTGATGATTGACAAAACACCCAATATGCAGTCCAACAGCTTCCACTCACACGCAACTACTTTCCACAAGGCAGAATTTTCTGGAAAACTCAATGCGGCTAATCAGCTTTCAAAACTGACACTATGATATGACAGAAATAACTCACCACCCATGTCATGAGGTGCTATTGGTTATTCCACATCTTACTTCAATACTGATTTGTCAAAAGAGATGTTTTCATCCTTCCAACCAGTTACTTTTGGATATGAAAGAGGAGCAAAGGGATTCAATAACCCTTCAGAGCCTATCCTCTTCACAGATTTCTGTAAGTTCAGTGTCTGTAAGCTAAGATTGTTTCCTGGTCTACAGCCCGGCTCCTACAGATGGTACAGGTTGGAGTTTGGGTGTGCTGGGGTTGGCTGTACGGAGCTGCTCCTCCCGTAAGAAGTAGTAGTCTTTAGACAGGCTGAGGGTGACCACGTCTCGCGCCGTGCCTTGGCTGTGTGGAGAGAACAAGATTAATCCTATTGAGACCTTTGATACCTCAGAATTATTCCATCAACAGAACGTGACAGTGGTACACATTTGTATTATACCACAAGTTGCCTACAGACAGCTTAAAAGATCTGGCTGAGATCAAGAAGAAAGATTTCCTAGTGCTGGTATGGCCCTGGCTGCTGAGCATATTTGTGTGCACATGTAAAGCAGATTATGACACACATTTGCCCGTTGAACTGTCATGAATAACTATTCTATTTGCTAGCACAAATGTAGCTGTAACTGCTATGCTTCCATCCAAAACTGGCCTATACTGTTTGAAGTTTAAGTCAGAGAGGGGTGAATCATAGAGTTACACAGTGTCAAGTAGGAAACCTCACCTCCAGCGATTTGCATCCACATAGAATTCCCGTGAGTCGACGCTGGAGATAGACGATGTTCTGTCTGACCTGGCATCTCTGGGAAGTCCTGGCTTGCCGCTCTTCCCTATCCCTGTCCCCCCGATCTCTCCTCCCCAGGCTGCACGGGGACCAGCCTTCCCTCTGCTGGGGCTGCAACAGTAAAAACAGAAGGTTCTATTAATAAATGTAGAAATGTTACATGAACCTGTAGTGTAGGTTATATTGTTCATGAAGCTCATTTCACAGCCTGGACTTTTAATTAGTGAAGTACAGTAGACTTTACCAAGAAATGTTCCTAATGCTGTCACACACCAAGGAAATTGATTGGCAGACAAGTCTTTGAGCTCTAAATGACATTTTCTTCAGTAATATTGCCTAGTGTGCTTTTGATTATCTTGGAATATTACAGATTGTGCTATGTTTGCAGGTCACCAAGCCCTGTAGAGCGTAGATTTTTAGGCAAAAAATACACACAACCCTCTGTTGATTTGAAAATATGGTGACGTCCAGGTGATCAACATGGCTAAAGCTTATTGACTGTCTGACATTGGCTTTTGGAAGATAAAAAGGCAACATCCCTCCCCACAAATGAATCTTTTTAGTCTTTCACCAATTGCATTTTAAAGAAATTGCCCTCATACCCCTCACATAAAAACAATAATTTATGTACGGCAGAGTTCAAAACATACACACAAGAGATCTGAAAATAGAAGGAAAGGAGAAAACTGTTTGATGAACAGTTCATACATTGGATAAATGAAAATAGTAACATAGTGAATATGAAGTTATGAATATGTTCCTACAGTCAATAGGACAGGTGCTGTCCTTGGTGCTGAAAAAACTTCTTATAACAAACAAAACTTTATGTAGAATTACACAAACAGGAGCCACACGGGTGCTGAAAGAGTGTACATCAGGTGCATCAAAGAGGTGCTGTTCTGCTACATTCAAAGTTACATGTCTGCATCTGTAGTATTGAGGGATCTATTCCACCAGACCTCTAAAATGGACTTTCCTTCAACTTTGGCACTTCTTGATACCTAGAGGTGAGGAAGTATATGGTGTGATATTAAGACAGCTGCTATGATTCAGTTCTATTTACCCAGTACAGGTAAGCAGTAAAATTAAACAAAACTCCTTGTGGCAAACACAAACCTTTGCCAAAAAGTTACAAGGCTGTGTATGACATGTATAATATGCAAAAGCTGGTAAAAGTGTTACACTCACCAAAATCGGAAGTCAGCTGGCAGGAAGTTTCCCATTTTGGCATCATGCTTGGTCTTCAGTATCTGCTTGACGAGGTCCTTCTTAGCATTGCCATAACCGTTGAAGATGTGGTCACAGAAGAGCAGCTTCCCGCTATAGTACATCAGGAACATGCCTGCCACGGCGTTGTGTCTCCTCAGCAGCAGCGGCTGGTCATAGTCCGTCCGCTCCACCGCCACCGCCATATCGTACTTGAATATTCTGAAGGGATCGGACCGGCTCTGCACGCAAGGCATCGTCCTGTTTTTGTTCCGGTCTATGTACATCCGTTCTAACATGGAATCACACGGGTTAGCGTTCGTGTAGTACGTAGAGGTGACAGCGATGATTATCAGCTGGTTCTTGGGAAGGAACTCCTTGAGGAGACGGTCGAATTCCAGGTCCATGACCAGCGGAACTTTGTGCTTGCTACACTTGCAGGCGAGGATGCCCTCTCCCAGGATCTCAGCACGCAGCGAGACGGGGCAGCCCTCCCGCAGCGGGGTCCGCACACGCTCGGGGGTGGACAGGTTGGCATGGCTGGCACTCTTCGGGAAGAGGCTTGAGGGAGCTCGCATCGGAGACCTGGGAAAGAATAAGCAAAGGGTTAATGAATTTTCACAAATTCAATCAGATGGATAAGAAAGGGATTTGCCACTCTTTTAAGATATTCAAAGGAAGTTATACTACATGGAAGTTACATGGGAAAAACTACAAAATGTAGGTTTAAGAGACCCTTAGATTACAGAAGGACAGGAATGAAGTAGAGGAATCCTTACCCTGCACTGGAAGTAGACTGCTGCCTTGTCTTAGCAGACCCAGCCTGGGACTTGGGCTCTCCCTCTTTAGCACTCCCCAGATCCAGACGCACTCTGGAGTCTGTTTCACCCTTTCTTGACAACGCCTCTGCTGAGCTGAATGGCCGTGACGAGGCTGCCGTCAGCGGCCTCTCCTGTATCATGTGCCGTGGTGGTGCTGACGGAGAGCGGAAGGACTGGTGCTTGGTGGGAGGGTTCCTCTCCTCCACCTTCTCCCCATCCTCCTCCCCATCCTCATCCTTGGAGATCTGGTGGAAGAGCGAGGTCAGGGGAGTCTTTGCGGCGGGGCGGGCAGACTGTATCGTACGTCGGGCAGACTGCTTACCGGGACGATGTGACAGCGTGGCTAGGTGAGGAGATCTGATGTGCATGGCGATACGGTAGTGCTCCATCCAATCATCAATCAGGTTCCTGCACACAGAGGATATGATACATTGGTTGATTGCAAACTGTAACATGAAGATGATGAAGTTCCTACATTCACCAGGATAGGTGCTCTCCTTGGTGCTGAAAAGGCTACAACTGGCTTACTTCACAGACAAGTCAATATTGAACATAATTTCTGTGTCTGGGAAAATCCTCTGGCAGAAACAATCATAACTGCAAATGATACAGTGTTTTTAACAAATTATCTAAGACAAAAAATTAAAGTGGGAAGGGAACTAATAATTATTCCAAGGCCCATAGTGCTTGGTTAGGTAGCAAAAAATAACCAGGCAGACCCCTTAAATTCTCAGAATAACCGTCATAGTTCAGCAGGCTTCTTACTTGACTTTACGCTGCAGTCTGACCAGGTCCTTCTCTGCCTGGGAGAAAAACTCGTCCTTGTCTCCTGGCAGCTCCAGAATCTTGGTCAGCTCAGCCATCTGCTGGGAAACTCTCTTCTCCTGAGGATGGAAACATTAGAAAACATGTTAGTAAAGTTAACATTTATGTGTGATGTACTTCAAAAGAAAGGCATTTTCCAGAAAACTTGAAGAGCTGGGTATTTATTCATCAATCCAACAGCCTTTATCAAAAGAACTAAAGAACATAAGAATAAGTCCAAGACAAAACCAGCAATAATTGTTGTAAAGTCATTATCAATAAACCTGAATCAAACTTTAGCAACAAGGTTAGAATCTAATCTCTATACCTTACAGCAGATATTGAAACTATTTGCCCCCCTTTTCCCAAGATCTCTAGCTAACTGACTGATTTTGTTGTAAAAACTCTCTGACGTCTGACTGACTTGCCTCCAGATTGCCTGCACTAACTGAAGCTTGTTTACCAGATGTTTCATCTCTGCCTGTGACTGACTCTTTCCTATCCTTATCCCTCCTGTCCTTAGCTGACCCCTGCCGGACTCCTACTACACTGCCTCTGGGTGTAGCCTGCGGATCACTGTCCTGTCTGACTTTGGCACTGCTGCCTCTTGCTGAGTCAGGTCTTCCTAAGTCCTTGTTATCTTTAGTACCACCAAGGTTACTACCAGAAGGCTGCTTTCTGTCTCGCTCTTTTTTAGTAGCTGATACCCTAGCCCATCTTGACTGGGGGAAAATGTGAACATCTCACATACTGCTAATGACTTTCATATTGTGCTTCAATGACACAAAAGGTTTAGATTTACACAAACTACCATTTTAGGATGAAAATGATTCGAAAAGTTATATTTGACAAATAAGAATTACAGTCACAGAAAAGGAATGCTTGAGACTAATCTTGATGTAACCAAAATTTTGAACCACATTCAAAATCTACCGGTAGTGTCTTTCCTCACCTTGTTTTCCAACCATGAATATGAAAAGCTGCAATTCCATGGTACAGAGTGCAAACAGAATGACATATTAGAACACTTTTAGTTGAGTATAAAAATGTTCTATTCTCTAAGTGCATTACGATTATATAGTAATTCCTATCTAAGCTATATCCAGTCAACATTACAGAATTGGAAAATATAGCTCAAGTTGCTTATGGATGAGTTTGTTATCATGCTTATCAACATACCTTTGGTTTGATAAATCCTCTTCTCAGTCTGTCCTTTTCTTTCTTCTTGGGTTTGACTGACTCTTTGGCTGCTTGGGAAATGAATGGTCCTTCTGTTTTCAGATAACCCTAAAATAGAGGGGATAAAAGGCACATATTTAGAACTCCTCACTGCACTGAAGGTCTTACTACAATAAATGAAGCAAAAGGCTATTATCTGCAATAGACAAGAATCATACTTTACATGTGCAGTGAAGTTACACAGCAAAACACCTTCTATATTGCAGAACAAAATGACTTACCATTTCTTCCACTTTTGGCTGCACAGCCCCAGCATACAGCCCAACATTGAACTTGGCTGTCTCCTTCTGACAGGCAAAGTGCAGGGCAACGGAGGACAGGTTTGTACAGCGGAGCACAAGCAGCTCTGTGACCTGGGGAGACACAGAAATGTTATTGAATGTAAAAATTTGACCTAAGGTAAAGCAAAGACCTATATCTGCAATCTGTATGGTCCTAGTCCTAGTAGTGACTGTTAGGCCAATACTGAACATCACCCATACAGTGCCCTACCTAGTCCCTATCACCCATGCAGTGCCCTACCTAGTTCCTATCACCTGTAAGGATGTCCTACCTAGTCCCTATCATCAATACACATAAATATTCTGAGCTGTAAAATTTGATGAGACCTTACCTGCACATTCACTGTCACGGGGAGTTTCCCCGTCTTTGGCCAGGACCACTGTTTGGAGATGGTTCCGTCTGGCTCCATGAGCATGCCTCCCTCGGGACTCATGACGAAGCGCGGGACACCGTTTGGATGGTAGCAGCAGCCGTGACCCGAGGGTGTGAATGAGGCCAGCATGGTGCCCTGCAGGTTATCTGCATACACATTGGTGTACAGGCCCAGCTGGCCGGGTTTGGTGGGAGGGCTGATCGAGATCGCTACACGACCTGATGGGTAGCTGGGAATGGTTGTTAAGGCAATCACATTCACACTAGCAATCATCAGTATCATTATCATGGGGTGACTAATCTCTCTTCACAGCCAGGGGCAAATTGCTATAGGGGTTTACAATTGGTAAAGCTGGAGATGCAGCCATTCAGCACTAATTCAGGTGATGTCAACATGACAGCAATTGTGATGGAGTCAGAAAACAGTATTGGATCAAAGCTGCATCCTTGAGGTACAACTTTGTTTATTTCTTATTTCCTTTCTACAACTTTTATATCATATATGCATAAAAGTAAGGGTAACTATGTCATAATACAATAACTTTTTTGTAGTTTATTTGCTGTTTAGGCCACACCAATTTAATTTCTTGGTTCACGGATTCGCTCGCTCCAATTTTTTGGAAAAAAAAATAAAAAATAAAAATTACCACTCAGCAAATTTTAACCATTAATGAAACCATTCACCAGCTTTCTGGTGTAGCAAATTGGCCTTTATATTATAAGCTCCTTAAATAGTGGGTACAGGTGCTGTTACTGTACAATAATAGTGTTTTTGTACTTTTTGCAAGCTAAAAACTTTTTTTCTTTATGTTTTGGATTAGCCGTTACCTTTACCCCAACCATTTTATGTTGATGCCAAATTTTCAAAAGGTCTCCACTTCACCATTTGAAAAAGACATAAAAGTAAGTATATTTTTCTGTGAGATGAGTACAGAATTGTGAAAGGATACAAGACAGAGCAGGACCCGTCCGGCAGCTGTCTCATGAGCTTCAGCCTGCCCTGCTCCACTGGGCTGTCCATCCGCGGGATCTTGGGTGGTGACATCACCCTGGCTCCCGGCTTCTGACTGGGCGGCGGCTGCTTCTTATACTTCAGCATGGCTTCTCGTTTGGTGTCGCCATAGTAACGGATGACGAGTGGCTTGTCGTGACCCAACTCAAGCGCCTTTTCATGTTGTTCAGTACTGATGGGATACAAAAGTATGGTGTTTAATGCATTGATACATGGCAATTTATGAAGTGCAATTACTGCTAATTCTAAATGTAAAAGACATCTACAACTGCTGTAAGGTAGCATTTGTGACTGTTAATGGCTGAGATGATGTTATTCTGTTGGTATTGAGTCAACAACATGGAATAACATCTGAATGAATAGTCAGATATAAATGTCATAGTTGAACTTTTCTCATCGCAATTCTCTAATGTACAACATGTTTAGATTGATTATGCACATTGGGCACAATAATTCCTTTCATACAAGGCATATTTGTTGAGTATCTACTTACGATACTTTGATGGACAGGAGCAGTCTCTGTCTTGCCCATTCCAACATGGTCTGTCTCTCTGGGTCATCTCGCTCGTTGGGGTGGACAATCCAGCCTGAAGAATATTTACCAAAAACAAAACAGAGTTAACGTTACAAATCAATGGTTCACAAACAGAACAAGATCCATATAATGCAAACATGTAAAATTGCTTATTTACACCAAGGACATTGCAAAAGACTTCAATTCAAGCCCGAGTCCTTTTTTGTATGTAAGAAGACAAAACCACAAGTTGGATGATTGTCCAAACTGTTCAAATCAGAAAGGATGATGAGTTTACTTACCCTTTTCCTCACAGGCTTTGTTGGCCAGAGAGAAGTTGAGCACAGACATGTAGCCAGCTGGGGTGTGGGCTGAGCTGTATGGAAGAGCTGGAAGAGAGACAAAAATTTCAGTACAGGAAATTTTCAATGTGGAAAGCACTGATTCTGAAATCCACAGAGGGCAATTCCCTAACATTAGTAACAATAAGTAACATTGCCATACCAGGAAAGAAGAAAACAGCGCTTAACTGGAAAATGTTTCAAAATGTGCTAAAAATTGGGAATTCAGAGCAGCAATGCAACAAAGACTACTCACAACCACAAAAACAACTGTTAGTGTTACAGCTTGTGCTGCATCCAATTTGCAGTCTGAATGACCCCAGTTGTATAACAATGTCCGGTTATTACTGAAAAGGCTGGTCATTCAACAAGCCTCAACAACCGTCATCTGTCCCCGTAAAAACCTCCCATAATGCACCAGGCACCCAGGCAACCAATCGCAGGGCACATAGGTATGTGATCACAGACCATAGAAAGAATAGTAAGGGTCTCCAAAGGTCCCTCAGATCGCCAGATTTGCGATCTCTTTGTCATGGGTGAAAGGGGATAAAGAGCAGCAGGGGTGATTGAGTGCGGTGTTTTCATGAATAACTGCCGGATAATCAAGTGATCACAACATCATTGTACTCATGGGTCACACTATTCTTACTCCAGTGATGTCCTCATTATAACCACTTGTAGGAGTTTTAATTATACATGATTATGTTCATGATTGACTGTCACCAGGCATAATAGCACTGATTTTATCACAGTTGCTCAGTAAAATGGTATCTCAACATACGCCAACATATGAGTCATCAAAGCTTTCTCTTATATAGCCATTATATACAACTAAGAAATAACAAAACATCTATAAAATCCACTTCTCTCAGCCTAAATAATGAAGTTTCAATGAAAAATCAATATGCTGTTTGGATAAAAATATTTTAACTACACCTTTGATAACTCATAG
Organism: Branchiostoma floridae x Branchiostoma belcheri; assembly: GCA_019207045.1. Classification (NCBI taxonomy): domain Eukaryota; kingdom Metazoa; phylum Chordata; class Leptocardii; order Amphioxiformes; family Branchiostomatidae; genus Branchiostoma; species Branchiostoma floridae x Branchiostoma belcheri. The sequence continues at coordinate 12,974,509 of CM033027.1, forward strand.
TCTCTCAGGTAAGTATAACATAGTATCTCTAACATGTACAAGACTTAGTGTAGTATTCATACCTGTTGACACATCGGAGGCCTGTGACCTGGTGTCGTAGAACATTCCGCTGGCTCGGGAAGACATCAGGGAAACCTTCCGATCTGCACCAGCTGGAGGAATAATACATACATGGTCACAAAGGACTTCAGAAATAATTTTAGTGCAAACAAGCTATCAATCCAAATTCAGAAAAGTGGTACGCGATCTTCAAGGAAAAAACAGAAACTGTTCAATAGAAGTAATATCACTGAAGGGTTTCTTATCAAAAGATACAAAATGTGCGACAAATATTTTAGTCAAGATAAAATACCGATAGCCATATCTTCACTATTGATGGGTTCTGACAAATGGAAAAATTGCTTTCTGAAGAAGTCTTTTTGAATTTTGGAACTTTAAACTTAAATCAGGTGTCATTCTCCTTTCAGACTGTTATGAAATTAAACCTATGAAACCATACATTAATTTCAAGGATCTTTTGTGACAAAAGCCACTCTATAAGCCTTTATCTGGATCAAGCATTACTTAACATACTTAACGTCACCCAAAATAACCTTATTTGCCCATCTATATCAAGGTTTAAAGGCTTTTTATTCTGTACCAACTACTAACATCAACCTTCTGTCCAGTTCTAAGTGGGTTCCTATTGAGTGTTTCTTTCCATTACAGAGTACATGTCTCACATGAATACTTTCCTTTAAAATGGTTTGTGGTATAATTGTTTTCAGTGTTTTTATATTCATAGTTGAGTTTTCTTTGCTCCATTTAGAGTTAAAACAGACTGTCAGCCAACACCGTATCCACCTATTCACCCTGAAAAGGTTCAAATAGTACATACAATCCGTCAGTAGCCCTGGTAGACCTGGTAGAGAAAGAAAACAGGAACAGGATATGTGCTTTAAAGAGGGGTTATGACATAAGAATTGTTTCACAGGGTTGAATAAGAATCTCACAAAGACCGTCAAAGGGGTCTGGGCAGAGACTCAAAGCAGAACAAACAGGTCAAAGACAGCGTCTGCCATACTCCTTCATAAATCCAGTTAAAGAATGCAGAGTCTGAGCTCATACGGCTACCTTTTGTGGGTCCTAATCCTTTAAAAGTGTTTTGAGTGATTGATACCTCTATCCTTCATTCGTCGCGCAACGCATGAAGGATCAATAAGATTTGTGCAGCCCAGATTCGGCATGCAAATAGGACGCCTGTGTAAACTTTGCGGGACAAAAACAAGTGTGTACTTAACTCCTGCAATGGACCGCTTCTCGTCACCCTGAAAAGGACCCTTACAACTGGTTCAAAAGGTTGACAGTGTAAATGCGTCACAGTATCCAACTCTCATGTTAGGGGAGACAACTATGACATTTCTCTCATCAACAAACTAAAATATCATGCCTTCATTGTAAGACATATAGACTTTGGGAGATTAAAAGCAATTTTTTCAACACAACTTCTTCCATATCATTTACCTCAGTCTCTGTTTGGATTTTCAATATTAAAGAAAGGAATGACGAAAAAAGAAAACACATCTATTGATACAGAAAACAAGTCTCAAATTGTATGTACACTAAAAAATGCGTAGGGTTTCAATGCTTTTTTTTGTTTTACAAAAGTCGGTGAGAGAAAAACAAATTGTACGGCCAGATCCGAAAAAAGAAAGGGGTGTTGGAGTTAATAAGGGTTGGGTCAAGTGTGATGTAGTGCTTTGGGGCCATTCCGCATGTTTTATCACCAGCTAACGCGATGCCCACACAATGGTAGCCAACAGTAATTGTTATATATGGTGCACACTAACTCTATCAGCATACATTCTTCCACAGATTACATGTTGACTCAGGGTTAAACATGAACTCAATTTACTCCGCCTGTTTTCTGGCTACACAATAATGTATCATTCATTGAAAAAAGTTTGTAAGTTTTAATAGTCTATGGGTAAAAAAATTATTCTTTCACATTTAATTTCTGTGCAAACTTTTAAGTTGTTTAAAATGTAGTCTTCTAATGGTTCTGGAACAATGTTGACTCAATACTTCATTCCCTAAAATTGCTTTTTCTCCTTTGAAACCACTAACCCTACAGTTATTACTGAACTATTAGAAACCAAATTATGTCATCTGTATAAACTACTGTCAGTACCGGTACGTTTCATATCATTAGATGGCAGTATACTAATTACACAAAACATTGGGAGCATGTCTTCCTACACCATGACTATCCAAAAGTCAAATTTAGACATACATGTATTTGAGTTATAAAGACTAAAATCTGTGCAGGGAAAGTATGAACTCTGCATGTCTTGGTGAAAGTTATTAGATTCTGTTCTGGCCCACTTATCACTATGGTGCTATGATACGCTGTGTACTGTTGGTTGGGCAGAGTTGTTTGCCTGATTTAACTAATGATGTATTATAGCCCCACTTTGGTTTAATCATTAATCCCACAGTAATTGATTTGTCACCATTTGTGATGGATAACAAACCCTGACTAATTGATTGCCATGCTAACGTTGATTGGCATTTGTATGGTCTTTTTATACTCCCTTTACTTTTACCAATGGAATGTTTTAAGGAAGAGCCCATGCTACTGACGATAAAAAAAATTGTATTCTAGTCCGCTTTGTTACACAAAGCTTTTTTTCACACCAAATGTCTTTGTCATGTTAGATCACCTGTTTCATTGACAACAGGTGGTCAAGGATTTTCATCCATGGTCAATGCTGACAAACAGAGGCCATGTAAAGTGTCAAACTTGAATATCCTACGTACAATTTTACCGTTAAACTTACAACTTTGAAATCATGTTTTCTCATGAGTCCATAACATGTCATGGGAAAGAAAACCTGTCAGAAGCTGCCCTGTATGGAGGCAGGTGTTTCAGGTAAAAGGCTACTAAAACAATTGGGGAAATCTGATACCACTAGTGAACCTGCACCATCAACTACAGGAAAACACACCTTGATACAAGGTGTCAAGTTGATACACTGGGCACAAAACAGTCATCTTTTCATCAGTTGTGTTTAAGAAATAACAGCTGGTTCTTTCTCTCTCTTGACTTTCTTTCTAATTAGAAATTCCGTAAGAAATGTCTGTTTGCAAATATTCAATTTAGCTCTGTATTGAAGCAAATTGGAAAATTGTTTTGAAACAGGTGTTCCTGATACCTGTCAAAACCCATGCCCATATCTCACCTGGCAACTTGAACCTCTCCGCTCGAGTTCTGGACCTCCCACCACCAGACAGCACTCGGCCTTCTTTTATTTGGGCAAATCCCACTTTAGATCTCAAGTCATCTTGATCGTCGTCTCGCGGGGAGTCCACACTTTCTTCTGATATCACATCACTCCTGGTGCCTGCTCTTCTCCGCCTCCTTCTCTCTGAGCCCTCCTCATCTTTTGATGTTTCCCGATCAGCATCCATCCGACTGGTGGACGATTTTGATTCGTCCATATGCGTGGGATCTATTGTACCTTCCGAGTGCTTTTTTGTCGCAGAGGTTCCTCTGTACGCATTTGACTGCCACTCACGTTTGGTGAATACCACATCCGAACAGAGCTCTTTGAATCCCCAACAGAGTTGCCACACAATATCTGTGTGAAGGTTCACTGTTTCTTCATGTTCAAATAGATACAAAACTTTTGCCAACTCTACAAGTAGTGTAGGTGCGGCGTATTTCGACTCTTCAAACTGGATTTTCTGTGGATCGTCCCAGGCTAGTTTATTCTCCTGTTCTTGCTGTTCTAACTGTGCTAAGTTCGAGGTAGCTCGATCTAGAGATTCTTGAATTAGAGACAAAGTTTGGTTGATTGCCGGTAGTAAACTTTCCTTCTTCTTGCCGCCTTCCTCCGTCTCCTCGTGTGTACCCACTTCAGTATCCGCCTCCGCTTTCTTCTGCTTGTCCTGTTTCGTCAAGAAAGCTGCCAGGCGAGGATTGAAGTTGGCAAACCGCAGAGACTGAGGAAGCTCGTCAGGGGACTTGCGGAACCGCTTGGCGGACTTACGACTGGTCTGTTGCCAGAAGAATGTGGAGCCGGCTGCTCTCCAGGGAGGGGGTAACTCCTGCACTGGCGCTGATGATGATGCGATTGATGTCATGGTGATTTCGTGAGGTCAAAATCAGATTGTTCTGGAACAAACTTCGTCAGGAGCTCACCTCGTCCGGGTCTGGAACAGAAAAATTTGCAGGACGGAGTTAGTTGCTTTGCATGGCGATTTTCGGGAGTGCTAGTGAATCGTGCGGTCCCCAGGGCTTTGATAATTACGCTGTAGACATCATGGTAAATTTACTGCTATCTCAGTAGTTCACACTTACACGAATAATCAATGCAAAGACGGAATCGACTGAGTTGCCATAGCATGAAGCGTAATCTCAGCACGGCCCTCCCAACCATAAGTTCCCAACAGCAACGTCCCGGGACAGCGAAGTGGCCAACCTGCTCGGAGACCTGTTGCATGTCAGAAAAGGCACTCAAAACAAGAAACATGATCACTTACCAATTATATATCATTCCCTGAAGATCTTTTCAAGATTTAATCCTTCAGGAGGACGTTCAAAGCCTCTCCTAAGGAGCCCTAAAGCCCGTCTCGAGAGAGACTCTCGGTACATGCCATGCGGGCCGCCATGTTGACTGGGTACTTGAGAACCCCAACTGTTTATAGGTGTTTGGATTGGGGACAGTGGGGGCGTGGCCAGTCTCCCTGGAGACGGGACGCCTGACAGGTCCTACAGGTGTGCTGTGGCGTACGGTGCGCCAGGGGTCATACCTGGTTGCTATGGGGGAACGTGAGAAGGCATTCATCATGCCGCCTGGCAGGTTAGGTCGGTACTAGAATAGCACTTCACCATTTGTTCGCGGGCAGCTGAGTACATTTGATCCTCTGAAAGGGGACACTCCAGTATTCAACCAGTTAGATCACTTTCTGTGATGTTTGTAGCGTTAAACATGTTACAGTGTTGACTTGTTTTGTATCAACTTATTTAACAGGTGGGGAGGAGGAATATAACACCGATGACAAGGTGAAGGTGGTTTTCGTATTGTCAAGTCCAGGCCTTATGAATTATTTTGTTGTTGTCACAAGATGCGGAGCAGAATCCCTTTTTTATACCAAATCTGAGTAATTAATAACTTATGAAGGTATCATCAAGGTATCAAGGTATGAACAAACATTCCGCGGGGAAAGTTCGCAAATGACATAAATCATCATGGTGACCCAGCTTGAAAAATAAAAGACAATACAGGGAATGTGTCTGGCTCTGTTACGATCATGAGATAGTTGCTCTCATACTGAAGCTGCATTTTGTTTCGCGGTAGGAGGCGGGAAAGGAGATTTAGCGATGTTTTATATTCGCGATTGAAACAATTATGCAGTACAGCTAGTAATACATTGGAAACGCATGTCCGCGGTGTCGGTGGGAGGTCACCGTGAAAATAGATCAAAATCCAACCACCGATTTTTTTACGATTTACAATATTCAGAAGTAACACGTTACACTAACTAAACGTTACTACTTCGATTGAGGGGTAACGTTAGTACGTATACCGGTTGACGGCGTCGTTGGATTCAAAGCTGTCAACGGGGAATAAGCAGCCTACTTCGAGACAAAGAGGAACGACGGTAGCCTGATTAGATCTCGCTTATAGCGGCCCGCCAAACATCCGCCGGCTCCAGGAGGGGCCAGTTTCTTACAGCCCTGGACAGCGGACTTTGCGTTACACAGACTAGAACGACGGGGGGCAAAGAAGTTTTAGCGGGCTGAAGAGGAACGGTGGAGTCAAAGCTAAATTAAAAAGAAGTTTTATGGGAATGATAAATATAACGTTATATATATAGCGGGTCCCGGTCTTCACTTAGTCTCTACCAGACTCCGGATCGCTGGAAAAATAGTAGAAATGGAACAAATTTAGGAGTAAGCCGGCCAGAGGAATATAACCTGCCAGGGAACAGCACGCGATCCTAGGACTAGGCTTCACTCGACTCTGCCGACGTCCAGGCTTTGTAGCTATTTAATTTGATATTGCTCCGCGAAATATCTATCAAATCAGCAGCTTTCTAAAAAAAATGCTAACGGCAAATATTGAATAACAGGTGAGTTATGTAGGTTAAGCGAGTCGCAACATTATCAAACTTTCAAAGAAAGGAACTTGGGGAAAATCTTGCAAAACTTGGAATGTATCAAATCAACAACACGTTGCATTTCATGGAAATGTTTACATTGCCGGAAAGTTTTATTTATTCATGTTAACATCTTATGTGTTTTCACCATCAAGTAGTTTAAACTTTTAGTACATGTTGTAACGTTAACCCAAGGAGCTGATATAAGATCATATAAGCTCCTTGGTTAACCGCAATCTGGTCACTCGCCAAAGCTCGGAGTCACTTTACTAATCCCACAATGCATTGCTCATTTCCAAGGGAACGGCGAAACAAGATGGCGGCCTTTGGATCAACTTTTCACGGTTCTGTGTAATTTATGTGAAAAACTTGGCTTAATTCGACCTGTCCCGCCACAGACATAATTCCAAGGTGTGACGCAGGTGATCTAAGACTTCATTCTGTGACTCGGTCGCACGTACATTGTACTGTTTTCGCGTAAGGACTAGTTTTGTACCGAAGTTTACTCTGAAAAATATGGCTGACGCGGACGGCATCTGGTCCCAACACGGAGGGATGGACGGCCTGCCGCCCAGCGACCCGCCGGAAATCAGCTTTGGGGCCCCGGAAGTTTTCCAGGTCGGCACGTCGGACTCCCCTGCGTCCGAGCTGCCGGACAGCGCGCTGGGGTACGGGGTGCCCTACATACCGGACGATGATGACGACTCGCAGGAGGAGGAGGGGCCTGAGGTGGGGAGAAAATATTGGAAAGTGTCACAGTTTACAATCACATTGATGTGAAGACGACAATAACAAACGCTTCAAGCTAGAGCATTGAAACGTGTGAAGAGTTGTTTTGTTTCAATATCATAATAACAGATTGTCAAAATGGTTTCCTCTGTCATTGACCATATTCAAACCACCTGTTAATTTTACAGTAATGGCAGCGTACGATGGATAAGATTACAAACGTATGTTTAACGGTGTTTTTCTGAATTGTTTGATTCAAAGTAAAATCTGTTGAAGCTAGTAGAACTAAGTACCTGTTCTTTACTCCTGTAGCTGTCTCCTGATGGAATCCTGGATGAGGAGACAGTGGCCCAGGGTCTGTCTAACCTGGGGAAGGCTGCAGGAGGCACGTCTCAAGTCTTCCTGCACCTCACACTGCCGGTAAGACAGTCTTCTTCTTTCTTGTTCTTCCAGTGCAAGCTCACATTCATGTTGATGAATATCATGGCTTGTGGGTAGTGCTGCATAGTGTATCAGAGACTGTGCTCTCACCTTTATCTGAGGGATTGTGCAGTGTGCATTCTTTCCCTTGGTTAGTCGACCAATCATTATAATGTTGTATGAAGATTTCTAAATCTTTTCCCCATTTTATGTACACAGGGCTACAACCTAGCCGACATCAGCCTGCTGCAGGACTATGTCCACCTGCAGAGGCTGGAGATGCCGTATAACCAGATCACAGGTGTGGACACTACTAGGTCTTAGACTAGTACTTTACTGTTAAATGCTAACAGAACTGTAGTCATCACATGTCTGTACATTGCATATACAGACAGATGCCCGTATTTCTTACAAGATACTTAAAACCCCTATCACTTTGGAGAAAGATATCGCCTTTGTTAAAAAAACGTTTTAAAGTGGAGGATCTAGAAATTCTACAATGACAGGTAGCAAAAGTCCTTTGCCTTGTGTTTAAACTCCTGTTCATGTTTGTTTCACAGACCTGTCTGCCCTGAGCTGTATGACACACCTGCTGTACCTGGATGTCTCTCACAACGAGCTGAGAGATCTGCTTAACTTTGATCCCCCCATAAATCTGAAGGTATGTATGGCAGTGGGCTATCAAATATCAAAAGTGTGTTGGCAATTAGTACAGCTATTAGTGAGAGAGCTTTGTAATGACAATGACAATGACAATGAAGTTTATTGCATATTCATGCCCCATTGGGGCTAAATGCAGTCAGTTTTGTAATATGGGATGTATTTTGGTATTAAACAAATTAGTTTAACTTATTGATTTGCTCCTAAAGTTTTGTTTTATTGGTATCTTTGCCACAGATTTTTAAGTGCAATCCTAAAATTCATCAGAAAGGAAGGTTTAGAATGATGTCACCAGGAAAGTCATGAACAAGGTATGGTGATGTTTTAGGGTACAAACTTTGTAATAAACTACACTGGAGAGATTTAATTTCTGTGACTTTTCAATTACAGGAGGTGGACTACTCCTACAACAAGCTGGAGGCAATTCAGGACCTGTCAGAACACACAGCTCTCACCAAGCTGACCCTGGACAGTATCCTTCAGAGTTTTATAAATGTCAACAGCTTCCTTTACTGATTCTTAGGGTTATTCTCCACAATTTTAAACTTTATATCCGTACACAAACTACAGTGCTTACCAACAAGCTTTTGATCAGTCCTCTGATCAATTTGAAATGACCCAAAGCCTATATCACACATCTAGACTGGAAGTGTGACGTCAGCAATGTGTCAAAGGTGCTTGGAAGTCAGTATCGGCCCCTATCTCGGTTTTCTTTCTTCTTCCAATAAGAGCATTTGACCTTGACTCTTGCTCCTCCAAAGACAACAACATCACAGAGATCACAGGCTTGTCCAACTGTCGGCAGCTCAGATATTTGAGTATCGCCCACAACAACCTACAAAAGATCAGTGGACTGGATCATCTCAAGATCAAATACCTCAGTCTGGTGGGTCAAGACTCTTCAACTATGTCCTGCCAAAAGGAAATCTTTTAACACCTGAGTATCACATAATGTAGATTTGAATCACCTGGTTATACAGTTGTGTAAGTCATTGAAAGTAATGCTTGTATTATTGCCATCAAGACAATTGTTGCCAAGTAATGCAAATTTTGCAGTTTATGATGACTAACGGAATATACATTGATATTTTCAGAGAGGAAACAACATCAAGAGGATAGAAAACTTGGAGACCTTGGTGTACCTTCAGGCAAGTACCCTGAACAACTTACTTACAGGAATATGATGATCCTTCTACTTTATGACGAGAATCCAAATTATTCAAAACTCCTTACTGTTAGATATGGACTGCAAGGCTGGTGATCACCAACACCAGGCAAATGCTTGTACCAAGATAGAAAAAGAATGGTGGTCTTTCTCTGGTCAACTATGATGCCAGACTTGTAAGGTGGTTTGTTGGTACATCGTAATATGACCTGTGACCAATAATCCCCCCTCCCTTCCTCCAGGTGTTGAACCTGTCTGGAAATGCCATCAGCAGCATGGCTGGGCTGGAGGGACACAACTATCTGGAGTCTGTGGATTTGGATGACAATGAGGTAAAAAATTGATACTTTTCATGTTTTGTAAAAGAGTTAGGTCACTTCCTACTTCCCTACTATTTGACATTTGTTGAATCATAATATAACAGCTACCGGGGGGTATTGCATATTACCAGATTAGAAAAGTTCTTGTTTTTATAAATTGAATAATGACCCATCTTGTGACAGGTGAGCAACATAGCTGAGGTGCAGTACCTGGTGGACCTGAGGCTGCTCACAGACCTGAACCTGATGAGGAACCCCATACAGGTCAGATTTTTCTGTCAAACAACTGCTGATGGAATGATGTTGTGATACAGCAGTTGAATATCGTAGTTGCAATAAGAGGTACAGTCACACCTACATTAGTCACCACTGGCCATTGTGAATATTTTCTGATGTAACCTAAATCATAGTCTGTGTAACACAAACTCTGCTGTCCAGGGCTGTAACTGGCCCCTCCTCTAGCTATAGGAGACCGGCAGATGTTGGGCGGGCTGCTATAAGCGAGATTTAATCAGGCTACCTAAATCATTCTTCCCATTGACTCAAGTATCAAGAATACTGTCTATGGTTCCTACCTATCTATTGTGACCATATTGAGCTATCACTGTTGACCCTTTGACTGTACTAAGAAAGAGAAGTCTTTGTAATACCTAGAGTAGACTCATAGACTGATGCCATTCTTCTCTATAACCAGGGCCTTCCTGACTACCGGTTGTCCATCCTGTACAAGTTACAGCAGCTGTCCACTCTGGACAGGAAGAGAGCGGAAGTGGAAGAGAAGGTCAGGCAGAAATCATGCTTAGATTCATCTGTTCAGTTTTCATAATTGTACATGATTATTCTACAGCGGAGAAGAAAACACTGCACTTGAAGAGGTCTTGTAAGATATCAAAGAGATGTTGTATATTATTAGCATGAAAGTTTATACAGAATTATGGAAGAATTGTGTTGTAAAATTATGGTCTAATTTTTTTCCAATAATCTCCTGTATTTTCAGGTCCAGGCCATCAACATGTTCAACCCTCCCCAGGAGGTCATAGCTGCGCAGGACCACATCAGGAATGTGGTGTACAGTTTCCTAACAGCCAGTAGGGTCTATGACAGGTGAGACTTCTGTATGTGGCAACATCTAGCTAGGTATGGTCAGGCTTCAATGGTCTTGCTTAGCAAGTGAGTGAAGAAACCAAGTATCTTAAAGCAGTTTCACTAACAAAACAACCAATCTACTTCTCCTTTTATTTGACAAGAATTTACAAAACTTTTTATAGTAGATGGATGTTTTAGAATTTCAATTTTTTACATGGTAGAGGCAAACGAGTCTGTTGTTACCAGAATTCCAAAGGGTCTTTCTTTTGGAGCGCTATTACCATGTTTAAACTTTATGATTTTTCTGTTCACAGCACACTGCCCAGTATTGAGACCCCCTACCCCATGTTAGTACTGACTGGGCCCCAGGGGTCAGGGAAGAGGGACCTGGCTCTCCGATTGGTGCAGGACTTTCCAGACTACTTTGGATATGGGTAAGTACATGTACCCCTCAGATGAGACGCACTTTTTTATGTCGAAGTTCTATACTTTGTCCATTGCTTTTTACAACAACTGTTGCACTGGGTCTGTAACTCTTTGTGATGTTCCCCCTTTGGGCAGAATTTCTCACACAACACGTCCCCCAAAGACAGGAGAGGAGGACAACAAAGACTACCACTTTGTGTCCATGGAGAGGTTTGAGAACCTTATCAGACAGGTATGCAAGTGACAAGCTCACAGAATTTACATGGATTTTGTTCATTGTACTTGTTGTGGATATGGTGATCCTTATAAGTTGTTGTTTTTCCTGTGTGTAGGGAAAGTTTATCCAGACATGTCAGTATGCAGGCCATCTGTATGGTCTGACCATGGATGCTGTGGAGGCTGTGGCTAAGGAAGGACTGGCCTGTGTGGTGCACATGGAGCTGGAGGTAGGCTCTCTGCAACTGATCTTTTGTACATGTTGGGATGTCGTACTTAAAGTTCGTATTGATGTGGGTAGGTGACATGCCAATACATGATTTTTCAAACTAACAGTAACCTCACTATTGGCGCATATGGTTTTCTGGAAGCCTATATTTGTTAAGAATTGTCCTTTGATAATAAGTTTACTGCAAAGTTTATACCTAATGATAGGATTTGAAGATACATGTACATGTACTTAGTAATTTTGCGCTTAATTAATGTCATTGGGACACATATCTAGTCAGGTTTCAAATTAATTGCATAGTGATAGTAGGAACACGTGGAATGGTGTCCTTGAAGATTTATAAAAATACACCTTGACTCTTATCCTCAGGGTGTGATGACTCTGAAGAACACCTACTTTGAGCCGAGGTACGTCCTGATCATCCCGGCTACCCGGCAGTACCTGGCAGAACGGCTCAGCTCCAGGGAGGGGATACATCAGGACGAGGTGACCTACAACATCACCAGATGGAACACTTATGTGGACACCAACCAGACCTCTCCTGGCTTCTTCGACATGGCCATTGACAGTGGTAAAAACCTTCTTTGGTCTGACGACAACTTTCCAAATTCTCCAAATACTGGTAGTCGTGAAATTCGAAAGCTCTCCTCCTTATCCTGAACATACATTGACCTTTTATTTAAAGAGCCAAGCTAATACTGATTGCCTTCAATTTTCTAAAGACAATTTTGCCAGCCTATGTTATCAATATTTCTTATCGATATCTTCTCTATATTTGTTGATAGATGATCTTGGGCAAGCCTACACGAACCTACGGAAGTTAGTTATGGACTACCTGGGCATTAGTGATGCTGCATCATCTGAGACATCCACCATTGATGGTGACTCCAGGTCCCAGAGTGCCATAGAGGCCAAGGATGGAACCATGACTGGTGAGAGTACTGTACTTTTTGAAGAAAATAAGCGAGAAATAATAGCTATCCCTTAAAAATTTGCTAAGCAAATTCTCCAAAACAAGTTGATGTTCAACTTTCAATTTTTGAATATCTTGTTCCTGATGTTGAAGTTCAACCATTGATTGCTTCCAAAATGTTGTGTTGACTTGACTGTAATGGGTTGACTTCTGTAGGTGTCACATCCACCAACTCAGCCACCAGGGCCACCAAGTGGAGCAAACCTACAGGCTCCATCAGTATGGACATGGAGATGGGAGGGGGGGCAGCTCGCACGTACTCCGGTCAACACCGCAAGATGGAACCCAAGAAGACACCTGTGGTTAGTGCACTCCATTCTTCTTACTTATTCTTCTTCCATTATTTTTACTATCACTATCAGTCCTAATTATAGTGTTGTTACTTTCCATGGGGACCAAATAGTGGAGTAGACATGTATATCATGAAAGAGTGTGGACTAATGACATCTAGGTTCATACAGAACAATGCATATCAGTTTGATAACAAATGCTGTGTCCCCTATAGGAGGAAGCATCCTATGCTCGCAGGTCGGCTGCAGCCAAAGCTGCCATCATCACAGGAATTGTGCCTAACCCATACCAGCAGCTCATGCAGAGGTACTCCACCACACTTCCTACAGCTTTAGCATCTGCATTTGCACTCCTTGTTACTTCAGCAGACCTTGTGTCTATATGTACCGTACTATAATAATGTTCATCACACAAGGTTGTTTCTATTGTAAGGGTGGAATTCTTGAGTAGCCAAAGTGTGTTAATGAAATTTAACAATGAAGTGTCTCAAGCTTACTCCAACTTATGTAAGTACAAGTGTTCAGAGACTTAAACGCTTAATAGAATCTTAAAGATGAGGGCAAATTCTGACCTTTCACCTTATTATCCAGACCACCTGGTACTGCACCAAGTAACACATTGGATCAGGACGGCCTTGGCGACCATGATCAGCAACGCCCGGCAACCGCTCCCATGGATGCCACCACCTCCTTCCTGTCCATGCAGGCCAACACCAGCCAGGCGCAGCAGGGCAGCATGGACTCCAGCTCTGACGAATCAGAGGAGAGCGCGAGTCTGTCGGACCTCTCCTCAGCGAGGCAGTTCTCTGCTGCAGGATCCTCCGACACATCGGAACAGGGGGAGGGGGGTTACGCTGAAAGGGTGGAGGGCTTGGACTTGGCTGCCCTGGAGAATGCCCTGTCAGATCAAGGGTCTCTGACCTCCCCACCTGCAGCTCCGCGACCTGGGTCAGCGGGGTCGGGTCAAATGTCACTGCCTGGGTCAAGGCCAGGGTCAGCGAGGGAGCCAGTAACATCAAGGCCTGGGTCAAATCTCAAGCCTGTGCTTCCACCAATCCCCTCTTACAGAGGGGAGGAACAGGACAAGAGTCTGCCTGATTTCTAATTCTGTTTTGTACATATGAATCGATAATCTCAAGGAATTTTCACCTTTCAATGAGGAAAATCTGCTGTAAACCATTTTTCTGTATATAATTATATTTCAAATACTTTCTTCACTGTTTTGGTCTTTATCTTTGAAGCTGTTATCTTTGAAGTCTTTGAGCTTCCCACATCTGATTAGAAAGTACAAACATGTACTGCCTCTGCTGAAAAAAACAGTTTGACATTGACTTGAATCGGTTTATGTAAGTTAGATAACTGCTAAATACTGTACATTGTACATGTACATACTTTCATGACTCTTGGCAGTATATTGTGCATATTAGGACACTTTCAGTTTCATAGTGGATTTATGAGTAACTGATTTTGAATGGAGCACTTTCTTGCAGATTGTGTTGAGTACTTTACCTGTACTGTTGAATGGGCCTCTTTGGTCTTTACAAGTCATTTGATGCTTCTGTTGTACAGGTAAAATGTAAATAGTGAATGGTAAGATGTCAAAATATTTTCAACTATGGAACAACTTTGATTGGTATAATGTCTACTTAAAAGTCTGTACTGCATGGTGATGGTGTTTGCGAAAGAAATAAAAAGAATTCTATTTTAACAAATGTCTTGACATGCTTTTTGAATTCCCTTTATGCAATAAATTTGTAAAAATCTTTAGAATACACATTTTGAAAACTTGTCACTTATCTGACAAGTGGACAGGACATTTTGGAGTTTGTTGTGCACTTCATCTTAATTTTTTTACAATTTTGAAGGTCCATATGCCCCGCAAACATGAAAAGGCCATACTTATACTACCAGCACCACTATCCAATGAGACTTAAAACAAGAAATCCTTGGGCTGAAGCAATAAGAGTTTAATCTCCTTCCTGAATGACCAGCTAGTTTAACAACAAATACAAACAATATACGGATAATGATTCCCAAGGTCTCTTGCTTGTCCTTGCAGCACAATACAAGTATATACACGTAATTCAAAAGGTTTTGAATTATCACTTATCCAAAGCTATCACAAGTACAATACGTTAAGATCATTTTCTTTTTGAAGCTCTTTTGCCCTCCCCTTTCTTAGGTTTGACCTTTCCTCTGAGTGCTCGAAGTCTTCTCATCTCCTCTTTAAAATCCTGATGTTCATCTCTGAAAACACAAGAACAAAAAAGTTGTCTTTTCTAATTATAAGCTGTGTCTCTTCAATAAGCTGAGTGGTAATAGACTTGTTCACAAGAAGCCATGTTGTTTAGAAGCGTCAGTGAGTGCAGGCAGTGGGGAACTGAGCTCTATGAAACTGAAATCACTAACTGTCAATACATTTATATTTAAGATATGCTGTTTTGTCTTCTGTTCTTCAACATATCCTTGTTAGGTTCAGCTTTAAGTTCAAATATATAGTATAACGTACTGTATGGTCACATGTGCCAAATCTTACCTGTACAGTCCTATTTTCCGAAGGTCAGCCATCATCTTGACCAGAATGTCATGGTTTGGATAGTAGTCAACAATTTCCCTTTTCAGCCAGATGGGTTTTTCACTGAACATCTTCACAACCTGAGCATTAAAAACAACAGGAGACTTTTGTACATCCACAGTTACAAATCTTGTAGCTTCTTCACAATTTTCTCTTCATGTGACTGCATACCAGAGCACTACCAGTATCATTATAATTTATTACCTTCGCCAAGAAGGTCATGTTATGGTTAGAAAATTTTTTTGTGTCCCAGTATATAGGTCAATCTCAAATAACTTTGGTAGCTGAGGATGGAATGTCGCGATATTTGGTATTTGAGTTGCGGTTGCGTATAGCAAGGTTTTGTACGAAAATGGTACTGTTGGCGCTTTCTGTCGTGAGTGCAGCGGGGTGAGTGTGTGTGTGTGTGTGTATCTGCGTACAAGATAACTTTTGACGCTGTGGATCGTTTTGCATTATATTTGGTAATTATTTAGGGGTTTGGAAAACGACGGTCAAGTTCGATAATGGGCATCCTGGCGACAAGTTGTGGTACTGCAGCGGACCGTCGAAGTTGGCGTTATAGTTATCCTGAAGTGGCAGGTTGAGGATTTTTGGCTAGTGGATACGTCTTTGGGTAGGGAGTAAATCGTGTAAGTTTGGGCCCCCTGGCGGCTTGTTTTGAACTGCAGTGGGCGATTTTGTTGTTATCTTTGAAAGAGAGTAAATCAAGCAGTGGTTGGTGGATTTGCATTATTTTTGGTAAGTACATACCTTAGGTAATGATTAAAATCCTGAAATGTATTGTATGCAAATCAGGGCTTAATTTACATGATAATTAGAAGAATGTGTAAATCCTTCAATTGACCTCTTTTCTGGACAGTCAGTGCTCAGTGTTTAAATACATCTGTGGTGCAGAGATTGTGTTGTTCATGACATATTTGTGTCATCAAAACATAGATGTTATTGTTGCTAAAACATTGTTTATTAGTTCTCACTTTGCAAGTCCATGTTGTTTGTTGTGCACTATGGGAAAGGGGTTTCTCCATTTTGATGTCAAGGGGTGTTTTTCCGGGCCTTAGGCCACACCGATTTAATTTCTTGGTTCACGGATTCGCTCGCTCCTATTTTTTGGAAAAAAAAATAAAAATAAAAATTACTACTCAGCAAATTTTCACCATTAATGAAACCATTCACCAACTTTCTGGTGTAGCAATTGGCCTTTATATAATAAGCTCCTTAAAGGGTGGGTACAGGTGCTGTTACTGTACAAAAAAAGTGTTTTTGTACTTTTTTCAAGCTGAAAACTTTTTTCTTTATGTTTTGGATTAGCCATTACCTTTACCCAACCATTTTACAATTTTTATTTTTATTTTTATTTCGCCCTATCGCTCCATATTTGTTATGAAAAAATCCGTGAACCAAGAAATTAAATTGGTATGGCCTTATATTGGTGATGCTTACATGTATGTGGCAGGGAAAAGTGGAAGCTTGGTGGTTTGTGGCCTTTTCATTACCTTTGCCAAGAAGATTAAACTTTTGGTTAAGGCTGAAGCCATAGTGTTAGGTGAGTCTTTATGTAGGTCAACAGTATAACTGGAGAACTGATTGATGGATCTTCATGATACTTGGTATTGAGTAGCGGTCGCAGAAACAAAGGTTGAGTTTGAAAATGGTTAGCCCGGTATCTTTCGTGGGTACTGCAGCGGGCTCAATGTGTGAGTGCGTGTGTGTGTGTGCGGATAACATAACTTGAGAAGCTATAAAACCTTTAAGTCATTGATAAAGGCATTCTCCATAACGAACCTTGAATGTTTGGCGAAGGTATGTGTTTCGTGGAACTCTAGTTGGTCATATTTTGAGAACTATAGACTGGATGAGTCACCAATTAGCTCAATTTACTGACAGTTGTAAATGCATTTTAAGTCTGCAGGGATTTACTTTCACGGTAGCAGGATAATGGAGTGTTTGTGGTGGTTTTAAGTTTGCGGTAGCGCTATAGACTGAAATCGCATACTGTAATGGAAAAATGTCCGCAGTGGTTTTAAGTTCTCAGTGAAGTGGCCACCGTGAAAATCATGAACATACAACCACCGCGAATATTTCTGCATTTACAATATTCAAAGTTTCAAGAAGTGGCATGTTAATTGGTGTATCCATTGGGATTGGTCGGAAGAAAAAAGTTAACGTTATGCATTTGACAAACAAATTTTTGATAAAACCTCCTTGATCTGACTTACCCTCATGGACTTTTTATCAGTGTTTCGTGTGACTTCTCCAAAGATCTGGGCACTGAGCCTCGCCATCCTTCTGGCATAATTGGACAAACCAGCCATAGTATGTATAGCTGTGGCTGGAAGAAAGAAGTACTATTGGTAAATCTACCATAGTATAAATCACACACAAAGTTGGTGGCTGGAAGAAAGAAGTACTATTGGTAAATCTACCATAGTATAAATCACACACAAAGTTGACAAACAAAACAATCTGTGTAACCAAGAGAGGGATCTGTAAGTACCGCTGTCTTTGGACTTTCTGGAAATATTCTAGACACACAGGATGATCAGGGCCAGGATGAGGATAACGTTGTTTTGTTGAATACAGGTGCAATCACCTTTGTTGATGTTCGATTCACCTTGGAAGCTGATCTTACGGTACTAGCTTTTTCTCGGCATGGTCCTCCACGCTCCCCTCCCCACTTTGACCCACCACGGTTTGTGCGGCGATACTACCTACCTTCCGTTATCTCTGTAGTAAAACAATTTACCCAAACACTGACCGTCTTACCTGATAACCTTTTCTGCAATTCTGTGTGCAATTTCTTGAGTCCTCGTTGCTTAAAATTGGAAATATTACCACGGACGGTTTTTCTCACAAGGGCAGCGCCATTTTGATTTCAAGTAGCTGGGCGATACCAATCGCTGTATTTTCCAGGGTGGCAGGAATTTACTTTTTTCCAGGACGAAACCCATGTCTCCGCCAGTGTTTCTTTAATATTACGTCGAGGTATTGAACGATCATGATTGATTTTACAGACCATTTTACAGAATAAATGATGCATTAAAGTATTCCGATGAAGCCTTCTTAAACTTTTGTGTCATATAGTTTATTCACCGTGAATACGTATTTCCAAGGAGGTTAAAGTAACGTTATATGATTTTTAACCTCCTTGGTATTTCTTTGAAAAAACTGAAGGTTGCGAATTTCCCCTCGTCTATGCTTTCAACTAATCTCAAAGCAGATCTTGCGGTAGTTTAAGACAGTAACATAAGCTGGGGAAGGAGTTTAGCTGGCAGAGGAGTTTTATTCTACTGTCTTAAACAACCGCAAAATCTGCTTGGAGATTAGCTTTCAACGTGAACTGAGTACCGATTATCAACTCCCATCAATTCATACAGAAATAACCATAGGCATCTTAACGAGCATTTAACCTCCTTGCCACGAGTAATGCATTTTGCATGGTTCGTCTATTCGACATTTTATCTACGCTAAAGTCGCTACCCGTTTAGAACCTGAATCATTAGAGAACACACTCGCACACACTACTGTCCAAGTAGAGGTTGAATCGCGCAGATATAGTAGTAGTCGGAAAAATTACACGGGCGCTCTTTCTAGGAAGAGCGCCCGTGTAATTTTTCCGACTACTACTATATCTGCGCGATTCAACCTCTGCTTGGAGAGTAGCACACACCGCCTTTCCAACGAAACGCCTTTCCGGGGTGCTCCACAAGCTGTCTATGTCCATAATCCATAATTAACTTACATTTACTGTCCATATGAACGACATTAACTCTTTTATTTTGACATTGACAAACTACAATTGCGTGTTCGGCAACATTGTCTCCTAGGGCACCGGACCGAGCTTCACTCAGCTCATAATAATATACATATATACATAATATATACTATACAGTGTAGTACATTTATGGGACCTATCAGACGTCTAGGTGCATATGATGATGACGTCAGCTATATGAACCAGAAACAAGCCCACTCTCCCTTGAATAATAGCGTTTTATCATTTCATTAATAACACCTGATGGGGATGACATGTAAAGACCCCGGGCACTAACTGACAGGACTGGAACGATCAGTCACGCGGTTCAACATCACTCAGCAATGGCGGACAAACTGGTAAGTGATATCACTCGGGAGTTTCTGGTCTGTCAGATCTGTTTGGACGACTATAGACAACCGAAAGTCCTCCCGTGCCTTCACACTTTCTGTCGGCGGTGTCTGGAGCGAATGGTCGGGAACAAGACGAAGATCTGTTGCCCGACTTGTCGACAGATTTCTACATATCAGTATGAGAACGGTATCGCCGGTTTAAAGGACAACTTTTTCGTTGGCAAACTGCACGACATGGTCCGCAACGCAACACACCGCGAGGAGGCTCCAGAAAGGCGCTCAGCATCGAGGGCTGTGTGTAGAAGCTGTGGTGACATGTCCAGTACAACCAGGTATCGTGATAATTGCGACGACTTCCTGTGTCAGAACTGCGTCGGCTCCGACCTTCGCACGAGGGCGTCACCGCGTCGAAAAATGTTCTCGTCCACACCGACAGAGAGTAAAGCAGAAGGAACCCAAGAGACGGAACGAACTTCGCATTCATTACACGCAGACCCTGATGTCCTCTATTGTAAGTCTTGTCATGACTTCATATGTCGAAAAGGCAGCCTCTCCAAACACAGGGCACGTCTGCACTCGCAGGTAAGGGAGACCGCCGAGAGAGAAACATCGGAAGTCAGGGCGCTCCTGGTGGAGACGGAGAAAGTTGCTGCACTTCACGAGAAGAGACTTCAAGAGCTGAATACAAGGCGTGAAGTATGGCAGCAACAATGTGAAGAAAATATTGCGAAGATAGAAGAGCAAGCCAGGCGGGCTATACAGACGATACAGATGGAAAGAGACGAGAGAATAAAGCAGCTTAAACGTGTGGAGACCACCAAGAACAGACTGTTGTTAGAGAATATCACCGCGGTAGCCGTGAGCGCAGCCCGTGTTCGAGGTAGTTGCACATACGCGAGGGAAGTTATAGAAAAGGGGACTCCTGAGGAAGTCCTGGCTGTTGCACAGGAGGTAAAAGAAAGACTGAAACAGTGCTCCAAACTCAGGGCTCCCAGTTTCTCATAACTATTTGGATTATATACATGTAGTAGGTAGGAACAAGGGCAAACGTGGCTGTTGTACTTGTAAGGTTGCAAGTCGACACACCTTCGATCATTTTCAGTATTTATCGTATTATATTGTGTCAGACTGAAATGCTGCTTTCATGCATAATCTAACGACTAATTGTACTCTACATAGAGGGAACACAAGAGCTTTGCGGGAAAGCCACTCGAGGAGCCTTACATTGACCCTAGTATGAAGACTGCTTCTAGTAGAGTTTGCTACAAGTCGCGGGAGTAGGCAAGTACACAAGTGAGCTATCATTAGACAAAATCAAGTTGATAAATGGCTTACTTGTGACATTTTACAGACTATGTATTTGTACACAGTGAATGTCCTCAAGCAGTTTTATTTAACTCCTAGTGAGTGGATATGTTAAGAGAATTATGAACTGGATCCTAAACCTTTAGAATAGCCATGTGCAATTTGCATTGATTGATCATCTGGAGAGTACTAGTATATGTATTGACAAAAATCACAAAATGGATCACAATAGAAAACCTGTAGATCTCTAAGATAAAATGTTTTGTTTTACTATAATTCTGGGGACAAATTACTTGTAAAATGGCCTTTTGCTTCTG
The DNA here is from genome assembly GCA_019207045.1 of Branchiostoma floridae x Branchiostoma belcheri. Classification (NCBI taxonomy): domain Eukaryota; kingdom Metazoa; phylum Chordata; class Leptocardii; order Amphioxiformes; family Branchiostomatidae; genus Branchiostoma; species Branchiostoma floridae x Branchiostoma belcheri. The sequence continues at coordinate 12,995,471 of CM033027.1, forward strand.
CAACTTACTTTGTTTAGCGGTACATTTATTACCAAAAAAAAGAAATGTTTGTAAGATAGATTCACAAATTCACAAAGTGAAGTTTTATGCAAGTTGAATACTACATGTATGAACGTAGTCAATATAGAAGACCATTGCATACATGTACTGTATACTAAGTGACTATACACTATTGCAATCAAAATAGGTTATACTTACAGATATAAAAAGACCACCACCTGTATAACACATTTAACTTTGTCAGTACAGTTAATAGTTGCCTCTTCAAATTTCAGGCATCAGTTGCATTGCATCTGAAACAACAAACCTCTCAGAAAACAATATACATAACACTACAAATCCCACGATCGATCCCAGACATTCGCCAAATGATTTCAACCTTTACAATTAACTGATGTTTTAATTTTGTTTGCATTTCACATGGGGGTTAAGGATCTGGAGGGGGGGGGGGGGCATCCATTTTACATGTGATTAGATGTTCTTGGAAGAATTGGAATGAGAATGATTTATTCTGTAAAACATTGCTGCGTATGGTAGTGACAAATATTTCACATGTAGTTATGGTTAGACTCGTAGAGGGGGGGGGGGCAAACATTTCACATTATGTTGACGGAAGTAAGGCCTGGTTGAGGGTGTGGGAAAGGAGAACCAACCAATTTCGTTTCAATTCAAATGTACAAAAAACACTACACGATCATCTGATTTCAACATATTTATTTAATAGCAATTGTTGACAATAGATGAATGCAAAGTGTATGATATATAAACCGCTCAATTACAATAAATGAAGATATCCTAGAATCAGTAAATATTGACATTGTCAGTACACGGTATAGAGGTAGCTTGGAGCCTTTGTACTGTACTTAGAATCATAGAGTTTTTCGGTCTAAGGCTAAGGCATTTGAGCTGAATATAAGTGTCCGTCAAAAATATGTTGCATAAGTATGTTAGTGTGTGTTTGGTGGGGTTAGTCTGTTAGTGTGTGTGTGCGCGTCGCGTTAGTGTCAGCACCAGCCTTAGCCTTAGGTACTAGGGACATTTTCAAAGGACTGACTTAAAGGGCTATAAGCAACCTCTACACAATAAACGGACAATGTTGACATCTACTGAATTCTAACCACAAAGAATAAAAAAGTGAAATACAAAAAAAAAAAAAAAAAAAAATCCAGCGTCAGCCACCCCTGTACTAGAATGGCGTTAAACAAATACACTAAAAACAGAGTGCTAACAAAAAGCGCCTAAACAACACTACATCTCCAAGTCTCTTTACAAAAAGACGAGACCTTCACTAAGAAATATGGGAAAACTATACCTATCACCTAACGTAAGTAAGCTTAACTATATGTACATAATAACTGTAAAATTGTACACTTTGCATTCTGTCTGTAACTGCGTCGATACCAAGAAGTCTAGCATTTCTAAAGGATTAAAATACTAATATAACAAAAGGCTTTTCTACCACCTGCCTTACTTTCTGGCCTGTGCCGTTCTCTTGGTTCGGGACCCAAGAAAACAACACGAGGCAGATTATGTAATGGTCTTGGTCCCCGACAACCACTGACCATGACATAAACGTGACAGAGATGACAGATGGTGAACCATGGAAAATCCTGTTTATAAAGAAAATAATTAACAGTAACTGACCGAATACAACCCCGGCCGTCGACACAGTCACAAAAACAAAATAAATCAGCCACACACCAAGCTTGTACACCACAGAAATGGGCTTTAGCCCTGAGGGCAAAATGAGCCTCCATTTACAAAATGTCCTAACGCCCTACTGGCTACATCACTCAGATCGCAGGGCGTACACACGAGCACCGATATTTCTGCACGTCACCGTGGAGATGGCGTCGGACAACCTCTCACCAGGATAAGTCCCACCATGAACATTGCAGCTGTGGCTGATCAGGAATTCATGGCATCAATGTGGTCCTGGAAGCTGCTGAGAGATGTCTCCTTCCCAACTTATTGTGGCTGCAAGAAAATGATTTACAATCAATTATGACGAGATAGCTAGACTTCCATCGTTTTGCTACTAGCTTTCTAATCAAAATATGCTTGAAAAGGCACAACTTGATGAAGCCTTACGCCCTGGCAAGGAGTAGAAATGGTGACAAATTATGCAGAGGAAGTTAATATACTACTGTAAGGTATGTAACGCTTAAGTGTCACGCGAAATGGTCAAATATTGCTTACTGATCTTAACCAGGTCAAAGTTGGTAAAAACGGTTCAACAACAGTGACAGTGGCCTGAATTTTTGAAAAAGAAATTGTAGGCAGGGTCAGGTTGAAACGAGTTGTAGAGAATGCACTCACCTATCAACAGTCTCACGGTCTGCTTCCTCCCGCCAGTACAGGTGCAGAAGCAGGACTGTTTCACCAGTCCTAATTTGAAAAAGAAAAAGAAAACTATATTAAGCACTGTTCACCTGAACATTGTTCATCAACCATTGAAACAAAGATTACATTCGCCAAGTTACAAGGACATCAGTCATTAACAAAGATTGCTATGCTATAACTGCATTCAGACAATATTGTACAACACAAACACCTTGTTATATGGGAAAGATTGTCCACCTCCTTGGTGATGTTGTCACGACGCACGATATTGTCAGTGACAGTGACGCTTTACACCTCCATTACCAGCTCCTCTCCTCTCTTATGGCGTCCAGACATTTCTAACAAATAGGTAAAAGGAAAAAACAAAACATGCAGCATTTGTCTCAACACCGCTGCAACAAACACATAAGGCTCAATGCCTGTCCAACGGCAAACGGGAATACGGTGTATAATTAGGACATATCGAATGCTACTTCAATTGCTACTACGTCAGTCTATACAGACTGCCTAAACAATATACAATGCTACTAATATGGCAGATGCTAAAAGCCGACATTTTGATCCGCGCAGCACAGTACAATACCTTCTCAAATGTCCAGTTATGGAATGTCATCTCAAGAAGCTTCTGAAATCCAGCTACGAGGCGAGGGGAGACACTAAGACGCCTTACGCCAGGACCACCATCTCCCCGGATGTTGTAAAGCGCCTTCGGTGACGGTACCGGTAACGTCCAGACATTGCTGTGATATCAGTAAAAGAAAGAGACATGCATCAGCTGCTCGCTACGTCAATACCGCTGTAACAAACACAAAAAGGTTCAAGCCTGCCCAATGGCAAGTAGGAACTGTAGACACAATACAGCACAATACCTTGTCTGTGTCGGGAAAGACTCGTGCCCTGGCTTGATGATGCACCGGATGTTGTCACGAAGCACTTGCATTAACGGTGACACTTGGAAACCTCCATATCCCTGTGCCTTTCCTCGCTTACCAAGCCCAGACATTTCTAGCAAATCTAATAAACAGACATATGCATAAGCTGCCATACTACCGCTGCCGAAACACAAAAGACTCAGGACATGTCCAATGGCAAGTATTTGACACCCCAAATACTACTATGCACTACTAGTATACAGTGATATGCAGATGTTCCACCTGACAAACAGCCCAGGTAATCTCGAAGCAGATCCTACAATGGAATAAGATGCCAGGAGATAGTCAGCGAAACAGACTCCTAAGCCGGCTTCACTCCTCTGCCAGCTTTTGATACTATCTAATGCTACCGTAGGATCTGCTTGGAGATTACAGCCCAGGTACATAAACTGAAAATGAAAATGTAAACTTAACACAAATGGAATGAAAAAATATTCATTGTCAAAAACTGCTGTCCTATAGTTAGAAACGTGTGCTTTCACACAATACAGTACGATACCTCGTCATAGAATACTGCGAAGCCCGTTCGCTCACGTTCGGCACCTTCCGTCGCCAGTCCTCGCCTCCCTCGTCCCCAGACATTTCTTCTTGCGATGATCCTCGGGAGAAAAGACGAGACAAAAATTAAACCTAACTCGGAAATATGGGAAGACTATACCTAACACTATACCTAAAAGAAAGCTCATCTACGTGTATTGGTATGACAGGAAGTTCATTTGTTTTGTCACTGTAATTTCAGTTCTAGTTTTAACATAGAAATAGCGAGAGGAATCACTATCTCTTGTTTGGTGGCAGGGTTTTGAGTGTGCTTTGATGAAATCCTAAGTAATGCTGCTTTTGGCATAATGCTGCCTTTGTTTTGCTTGAATTTTCGAGAGCAATGGCTACTTCTGCACTCATTGCGTCAGTCTGCTTCTGTGATATACAAGCCCAATGCATAGTTGATTCAGTTTCTGTGACTATGTCGACGCCGAGATGTCAAGTTTTATCCAAACGACTAAACTAGTAATATTAAATAGGCTCTTCAGCCACCTGTCCTCCTTTCTGGCCTGTGCCGTTCTCTTGGTTCGGGACCCAAGAAAACAACACGAGGCAGATTATGTAATGGTCTAGGTCCCCGACAACCACTCACCATGACATAAAACAGAAATGACAACAGATGGTGAACCAGGGAAAACCCTGTTTTGTAAAGAACAGAATTTGAAATAATTGACCGAATACCATCCCAAGCATCGACACAATCACAGAAACCAAACCAGCCACACACCAGGCCTGTACACCACAGAAACGGACTGAAGCCCTGAATGCAAAAGGAGCCTCCATTTACAAAATGTCCTAAATGTAAACCCCTCCCGACAACATCGCTCGGAATGTCAACAGAGCAAACTCAAGTACCTTACCCCCAACTAAGAGTTCAGTTAACGAAACATCACAACTAATTTACTTCCTATCATGCCGACAAAAAGTTAGTCTCTGCCCATCTTTGCGATATGTTTACACCGTGTAAGAGTTTATTAAGACACATAAGTACTTAACTTAGTTTCAGGTCCCTGGCAGGGCACTCGAGCACTGATCTTTCTGGACGTCACCTTGATGGCACCAATAAGGTCCTGGAAGCAACAAAGCGAAATTTCAATTAGTTAAAGACAGGCTTATTGCTTTGTTGTAATGTATAACGCACAAAAGGCCGCACAAATTATTACCAGCCCATCTCTGCGAGATGTTTCCGTTTTACACCCAATAAGACACACAAGAAGTTATCTTAGTTTCAGGTCCTCTGGCAGTCCGTGCACACGAGCACCGATCATTCTGGACGTCACAGCTAGTCGTGGAGATGGCATCGGACAACCTCTCATCCAGGACAAGTCCCACCATGAACATTGCAGCTGATCCGGACTTGATGGCACCAATAAGATCCTGTAAGCAAGAAAGTGAAATATCAATTAGTTCATGACAGACTGATTAAGGTAATATAAGGCACAGGTATGCCTCGCATGTATTAAAGTGCAGCTTGGTCTGCGTTTTTGTATCATCCGATGGTCAAAAAATAATTCAACGTTTACGTATACGCTATTGAGTTTTGAAATAACATTGGACTGATAATAAGTTATACAAAACGTATAAACACACATAAAAACACTCTGTGAAGAACGACCCTGCTAACCTGTTGTCTAAGGTGAAGGCGCTGAAAGAACAAAGGGCTCCGTCACAGAGCGGCCGTGATGTTGTTCTGTACTGGTGAGCTGCGAGGTTTATAAGCCCCTCACCTCAGACAGCTGGCAGACAAATGGCGCGACACTGTCCACGATATGTCTAGACTAGAAAATCCCCATGTTGTCATTGGTCAAAAGAGAGTACTTTTACGATTGGTTATCTGAAATAATGAAATTAATTGCCTCACACGACAAGGACCAATGATGCCTGGGGGATGACTGATTGCTTGACCAATCACAGACCAGTAATCATTTTCACCTGTGTTGGACACACCTTTGTTCGTCTCCCCCAGACCATTTTCATGCGATTCTTTTACAACGTGAGACCGTAACGTTACCCGCTTTTTCTCATTGACTCTCACCGCAAGAGACACAAGGGCTGCCGAAGGGAGATGCCAACCGGTTACCGTAGGTGTTTCGCGACAGCGTCCGAGGAGATGTCAAGAAATCATCCAGGGTCATCTACGAGACGACCCACGGCGTTTTATACGGTGAGACCGACGACAGGCTCTGCTTAGCGTTAGCTATTTTGCAGTTAAGGAGATTTGTCCAGTTCTAATTGTGTGGCCCACATTCCCACTTACCGTTGAGCATTTTGTGTTTGTTACAGCGAGGCGAGGCAGCTAATGCGAGTCCGTCTCTTTTACAATTATAGCACCATACGCCGATATATCTCCAATCAATCGGTATAGGAGGCGAGGGCTGGTGAGGGGGAGGTCAAGACTCACAGCATCTCGGAGCTCCACGACACGTTCCGGGACACGTCGGGAGAATCTCCGGGTTCATCATTGAGGAGATCCGCGGATATGTTTAACAGCAGACGTTCAGACAATTGACAAGGTATAGAATCTGTGCGTGTATTGGTAGCATACATTATGAAAAAATCTGTCATTGTCAAACATATTAAACCCAGATTTTTAATTTTATGATGACAGTCTTTGTCAAGACTTGCCGACAAAAAGGAATTCATTAAGTTTACGGTTTCAATATATGGACCTGATCAATGCCTAGTTAAAAAAAGTAGTTTTATTTTACTTAACGTTAGCCTAAAAAATCAAGTTGCCCAAAACTGTGTCCAACATTACAAAATAGTTTCTATCTAATAGCATACTTATATTGATCATTTTTGGTGTTGAAGGTTGCTTGGCTTGCAGTTATTTTCCTTAAATTCGTCCTAAGTAATTTTGCTACTGAATGTATGATTCACGAGCCAATATCAATGTTATCAATGTTTACTACAACTGTTCTGGTTAGAAGACAACAACGTCCTCTTGTGTCTATGTGGCGTACTGCACCAGTACCGTAGACATTTTATCAGCGCTTGTAAAAACTAGCTATGGTATGGCTGAAATATAATTATGTACAGCATTGTTAGCATGATTCAAAATTCCACATACATGTATGCATTGCATTGTTTCAGTATATCATACATTTTTTACACAGTAAATACAATCCAGTCCTGTTCAATGCAGAAGTGATGGCTTAGTGTTACTTTAGCAACTCTTGACTCTGGCTTGACCACTGTCCGACAATAGGTCTATTGTCATTCATCTGCCTCAACTTTTTTATGAATAGCAATATATAGTCAACATAATATCATGTCAAAGTCACAATACATTTGAATTAAGTTTTAGGCAGTGTGATATTTTGAAAAGTACCAATTGTTAAATAGCCTGTATATGAATCCATATAGTTATCTAGAATACAAATGTTTAGAAGTTTTCTGATATGCATTACATCTAGTTGGTGTACAGTTAAGGGCAAAAATTTATTGTTAAAGTTGGAAATATAAATTGCACATTAAAAACCAAATAATGGCGTCATGATTACAGTAGTTTTCCACAAATTGCTCCAAGGACACATGTCTATCATTCACAATTGATTGCCAATGATAATGCTGATAAAATGCACCAGGGAATAAACCCCTAAACACAGTTTGAAAGTTCTTCAGTCTTATCATGCTCTTGCTAAGACATCAGTGTAGCATTCTTCAAAGTCTTGCAGGGAGTGTTCCCCCTCGGGAGCAGGGCTGGTGGGTGGTAACGCCTCACTCAGTCGGGACACAAGGTCATCAAAGGTCGGTCGGAGGTCAGGCTCTACCTGCCAGCACTGCTGCATCATGGTATAGCTGCGGATAGGCAATAGTAACAGAAAGTTTAAAGATTGGTGATTGAGCCACAAAAACAAGTTTTTCCCATAGAAGTGAAGGGAACTGGACTACCAAAACTTGGGTATCAGTGATCTATCAGTAGAGAAAGGATCCAAAATCAAGTTGTTCCTACAACAAATTGGTTACAAGTTACCACTGACTTTTCAGTAGTGAATTATCATCAACATCTAACAAACCAACCAACTAACAAACCACTGATGTTTCAAACAACTATGCTTGACATGGTTTAACTCACTGACGTCCTTAAAACTGCCTGGTACAAACAAGGTAAATTGCCATGCAATTTACCTAACATGTGACCTAAGCTGACTGTAGTTTGTTGATACTTAAGTTCTTGATTGTGTGACGACGATGACATTTTCAGGGCATTATATATGCTTCAAACTGCTCGGAGCCCCATAGAAAGAGCCAGTTTTCAAGGCTTCTACCATACAATCGGAACTTACTATGTTCTCTATTCCCTCACTATGGTACTTACATGTGGTCTGGGCAGTACTTCGGCTGCCTCAGCCTGCTGCCCCGCTGTAGGTACATGGCCAGGTCAAAGTTGTCCACATCTGGGTATGGGTTCACTCCTCTCATGGCTAGCTCCCACATCAACACTCCAAAGGACCACTGGAAAGACCAATCAAAATGTTTCTATGGAGCCTATGATTGAAGTAGATAATCATTTGGATACAACAATGATGAATGTCCTGCCCATACGTATCTACGGAAATAGCAGTGGATACTATGGGAAGAATACCCTAGAGAAAATCTGATATGAACACATACAAGAAATGCCTTTTCTAGCACACTAGGATATGTCATCTAGATGAACAAGATTCTACATACTAGTACTAACCACATCACTCTTGGTCGTGTAGGTACCATCTAACAAACTCTCCAGTGCCATCCACTTGACAGGCAGTCTGGCCTTTTTGTCTCCACAGGTGTAGTAGTCCTTCTCATACAGGTCTCTGGACAGCCCAAAATCTGCCACCTTCACCACCAAGTCTTCACTAACCCTGGAGGAAAAAGGGTTGGGAGACTTATTGAACAAATTTAGGTAATGATTCAAGTAGCAGAATAAACCATTGACCAAGAAATCAAACATTTCAGCAGAAATCAGTGTCAGCAGAACCTTCACAGCAATGACAATTCTTTTCCATAAATGAAGTGGTCTTTGCTAGTGTTCAGTACCAGTGACAGTTCCTTTAAGGCTTGTGGATCATGTTCAGCCACAGGGGCAGGTCATTGTTAGTGTGTGGATTGTGTTCAGCACCAAGGACAGGTCTTTGTTAGTGCAGAATACTGTTCAGCACCAGAGACAGGTCTTTGTTAATGCAGGAGACTGTTCAGCACCACAGACAGGTCTTTGTTGGTGTGTGGAACTGTGGACCATGTCCAGTACCAGGGACAGTTCCCTTAAGGCAGGTCTTTGTTAGTGTGGGCATGGTGTTCAGCACCAAGGATTGATCTTTTTTAGTGTGAGGAAGGTTTTCAGTAACAGTCTTTGTTAGCTCGAGGAAGGTTTTCAGCACTATGGACAGATTTTTGTTAGTGTGCGAATAGTGCTCAGCACCAGGGACAGGTCCTTGTTAGTGTGCAAATAGTGTTCAGCACCAGGGACAGGTCCTTGTTAGTGTGAGAATAGTGTTCAGCACCTGGGACAGGTCTTTGATAGTGTGAGGAAGGTTTTCAGCACCAAGGACAGGTTCTTGCCAGTGCAAGGGTCACATGCGTCTATCGAACAGTCTGAACTAGTTGTCCAAACAAACGATAACATGGAGTTAAGCATAGCTACATAAAATTCTAAAGAACAGTCTGCTCACATGCAGTTCCGGGCAGCCAGGTCTCTGTGAACAAACTTCAGACTGGACAGATACGCCATTCCCTCGCACACTTGCAGTGCAAATCCTAGGATGTCCTGTACAGTCAGCAACTGGAATCACCGTAAAGCAAATATGTAAACTAAAACAGTAACATCAGTTCATACACTGGACAAAAATTGGCAAAAACCGACCTGCCAAATTCCACACAGCCTACTCCCACACATTTACAACATATATTTCACTGACAGTATTTTACATACATAAAATACATAACATTATGATACTATAGTACAATGCTTAAGTTTCTTCCAACACAGGTATATTTTCATGAAAATTTGACCCGTGTATACCTGTGTTGGAAGAAATTTGATTATTGTACTATGATTACTACCGACACAGATAAGCTTCCATGATAACATCACATTATGTATATTTCTAGTCCTGTAGTACACATAGAGATTCTGAGTCCAGAGTTGTACCAGATTCCATACCTGTTGAGGGTTCCTAATGAAGCTGTGTAGGTCCCCTAGCTTCATGTAGGGCAGGACGACCAGGGGAGCGCCCGTAGTGGGCAGACTGACCCCCACCAGGTGCAGGACATGCTCGTGGTTAAAGTCCTTCATCATGATGCCCTCCCGCAGGAAGTTCTCTATGTCGTTCATGTCACAGTTGTCTCCTGGAAGGAAAAGACATTGTTGACATTTTGATTATACTTTATAGTATTAACAGCAAATAAACTAAAATGGTAGTTGATAAAATTAACAACACAATATATCATAAAAAAGGACAGCACAGAAACTACAAAGCTGTAAAGGAAGCTTTTTTTTTACTTAACCGAATCTTTAAGAAAATTAAGAAAGACAGTGTGAGGTGATCAGTGTATATTTGTTTTTACAGTAAAGTTTGTCACTTATGGCAAAAAAAGATATGGGAATTGATAAGATTCAAGCAAACATTATTAACCACATTGTGCACCTACTGTTGAGAGTCTTGATAGCAACTCTGACAGGCTCCTTCTCTACTGGATGTTGGTATGTTCCATAGAAAACACTTCCAAAGAAACCTGCATTGTAAGACAGACATCACTAATCATATATCATCAACAGTAACACTGCTTCTTCACATATACACTTTGCAATTCATTCCTTGTTATACAGTCTGTCCAGCATGATTTTATATTCTGCAGTATTACTTATGCATTTAAGGTCAGTTGCTGGTCTACTAGTCTTTAGTATGCAATGTGAGTCTGCAAGTCTTTCTTCTTCATTAAGGACTGAACAGCTCTAGTACCTTTTCCAATGATGTTATGTAGGTGGAGCTTCTGTCTGGGGATCAGTGTCTCCTCCACAGATGCAGCCAGGTCAGGGTCATCACACCTCAGTCTGCCCAGGGTGTTGTTTTCATACTCAGATGGGAGGGATTCATAATCTGGGATGGGAATGAGGGACAGAGATGAGAGTTGTAATGTAGCTCATATTATAACTATAACAATATCGTACTATTGCATCCAAGTTATGTTTTCTGGTTCAATTGCAAAAAGCCAATTTTAGTTGCTACAGGTAATGAAAAAACAGCTACAAAAATAAAACAATCCTTATTAATTTATCAATTTGTCTCTGTGCATAAACCCTAGACAAACAGTCTGTAACTCTACAATTTGTACCTCACAGTGACAAATAAAGGTGACTGACCTTATCATGTCAAAAAAAGAAATCAAAATAGGCGCACTTACTGTTGTCCCTGGACAGCTGCCTGGCCACACTGATGGGGTCAGGCTGTGGTGCAGGGCTGCTCATGTCCACCATGGCTATCTGTTCATCAGGGACATGCCACAAGCCGTTCCTATTGGTCCTCCTGATGATGGGGTTGCCATTGCGTCGCTTCCAGGCAACCAATAGAGCCACAAGGACCAGGATTGACAAAACAATGGCAGCACAGACATAGATGATGATGGCATCAGGGACCTTCTTGCTATGAGCAAACTGTAGTTTTAACTCACCAACAGTAAATTGAAGGTTTCCAACATTGACCTATAAATCAAATCAAAGTACAATACATTTAAGAAAGTTATTGACATCTCAAATAAGAGATTGTTTTCTGTAATTGGTTAAATTGTCACATGTTGTAATATAACATATGGCAACATGTTTGAAATGAACTAAAGCAAATTCAATGTCAAGGCGGTATTTGATCATTACATTACCATCACTGGTGCATCTGTAAAGTTGCTAAACTTCTGGTCTTCTGGCAAAAGGCAGTGTAGTTCCTGAAACACAAGACATAAAACATTAATGTTAAAAGGTGAAACAGAAAGGCAATTGCTGTGCAGGCTTTGTGATATAAGAACAACATGCAAATGTTGAACATCTCAAAGCTTTGTTGATAAATTTTCTAAACTAAGAGTACTAAGACAAAAGCATATCACCCAACCTGTGAGTTCAGCAATGTGACTCTGCAACTGTGTTGTCCTACAAGCACTGTGAAGTCTCTGATACCATGTGCACTGTCAAGGTGGTCACCCTTCAAAAAAAGAAAGGAGGATCAAAACTTAAAAATATATTTGTCTGTTTTATTTCCTTCCAGCCCAACTTTGAATCTAATGGCAGTTTATACCTGTTATCCAATTGCAATGACAATACTTTTTCCATGCATTCCGTGAAGCTTAAACAAAGTACTGCGTTTAATGTCAATGGAAACAGTTGCAACATTCATCTACATGATTGTACATTGAATTTCTTACAATGTTTTCATCATACATGAATGTTAATCTACTTGAGAGGCTCACTTGCAGTCGCAGATACATACCCTGAGCATCAATGTTCTCCCAGTCTTGGGATATGCCTTACTAAGGTCAAAACTGAAGAACACAGGGTCAGGGTAATAGGTAAAATATCTCAGATCTGGAGATGGCTCATCCAACACTCCATCTAACACAAGAGAGAGCTGCACTGTGACTGGCTGAGGAGCTGGCAGTGGGTGGAGCCTACTGGAGATATTGGGTGATTGACAGATCATCTGAGTTGACCTGGCTGACTCTGCATGAATACAAATCTGGAAGGGAAAAAACGTTATATTTCTGCATTTTAAAAGCTATTCTATGTTATTGCAAAAGTCAATGTGATCATTCACATATACATTGTTCACCTCACTTCACCTATCCCTTGACCTCCTAGTACGTTGTGGGGCACCATATGGATTGTACAAGTATGCAATATCATGTAGTTTCTAGTACTCCAAACATTGTGATTTTCTGTTATAATATTTCACCTGAATTTGATAAAATTCATGATACTGAAAATGTTTCCAATGTCTTATTCTGTGCCTACCTGAAGGAATGAGACCACTTCATTGCCTTGAAGAAAACTGAAGTTCATCCTGGGTTGAGCCACACTATGTAGATTCATGCCTGTCACATTGAGTTCAGTACCTCCACTGGAAAAAAAAACATTTCATGTTCAAAACCTTTTGAATAGAAAGAAATGTCTTATCTTCTGCCCTGTCAATCTGAATGATTTTGGTTTATGAAAATGTACACATGAGGAAATGAGCCCAAGTTAATGAATGGACGGTGGTTTCAAACTGCAATATCATGAAAATCTATTGTGAAAAATTATGCAATTTCAAATCCTGTCCATCAACTTGCTAAACCTAAATACCCCGTTTTTACAAACAAGCATATATAAACAATATTCAGTTGAAAAGAAAACAGCTGAATCATAAAAGGAATTTCATGTTGACACTTGTTAAGTAAAATATTTACTAGTGTATCACCTGTAAGAGCTTCTCTTTGGGTTGATATCAGTGACTGCAGGGTTTTCTGTGTATGTGAACAAGTCATCCATGTGTCGTGTGGCTCCGTCCCAAGTCAACATGACAGGTCCAGATGTCGGCACAGATGATGCGGCAGTCATGCACTTTAGTGTATCATCTGAAACACTGGAAACAAGAAGAACATTTGTTTGTAGCATTCAGGAAGTTCAAAATTGCCTCAACGAAAATTTAAAGCTTCAAAACAACCACTGAGTATCTGTCATGTGAGAAGCATTGACTGTACGTTATCTGCCATACACTTAAACACTGTTTCATCTAACAACTCTGCAGATATTGAAACAGCTTATCTTAATGTGTGAATTCTATATACACATTGCCAATCCAGATGTAAACTGATCTTACCTTTGTATCCTGCACACCTGTCCTGCTACAGACACCTGAGGGCCACTGCTGGTATCCAGGTGTTGTCCCATGATTCTCAGGACTGTCCCACCTGCTCTTGGTCCCAGGGTTGGGCTGATGCTTGTCACTTGGGGATCCTGTAGTCATTATGAGAAGGGCAATAATAATTAAAACAGTGTAACACTCCATGTCTAGGTGACCCTTTGGTTCTGAAAACTCAAAGGATAATGCTGATGTGAAGAGTTGACCTGTCCTTGGTGCTGAATGGCATACTTCTCAGTCCGTTTGACTGTCAGATTTTAACACCTTGTTGGAAGTAAAACACACATTAGTTCTAACATTGATGTGAATAGTAGATCTGTCCTTGGTGCTGAATGACATACAACTGAGTCTGTCAGATTCTGAACACCTTGTTGGAAGTACAATACATAATGTACATTAGTTCTAACATTGATGTGAATAGTAGACCTGTCCTTGGTGCTGAATGACATACAACTGAGTCTTTTGGGTTCTGAACACCTGTTGGATGTACAATACACAATGTACATTAGTTCTATACATGTACACAATGTTACAATGGATTAGTGAAATGAAACAATAAATGAGTAAAACACTACATTGAAATGAAGTAATGTGTTACCTGTAGAATGTGGAATACACAATGATTCTGAGACAAGATGATACATTCACCACATACCTTTGATGATAAATACATTCACTATATAATCTGTATATCATGATACTGTTAAAAATACATTTCCTCCTTTCTGACAAAATAAGTTGAAGTACTAGCCAAAGCAAGTGAAGCAATCTTGACCCTACATGTGGAAGGCATGTGTACTGACACTCACCACATAGCTGAAGGGATGCCTGGAGTAACCAGTCCCACTGATGGTGTAGCCCAGAGCAGCAGACTCCTCATGCACCTCCACTGTTACATGGTCCTGTGCTACCTCACTAGGGGCTGTGGTGCACACAAGTCTACACGAACACAGCAACAACAGGGGTTAGGTTTGCTAGTCATGGTCCCACTGCATTGCACTATCCAGTATGAAAAAGTACATGTATAAGCTTTGTATAGCATGCGCTTCAACTTTGACCTGCTTTTACCTTTCAGCTATAAATTAAAAATACATGAACATGCAAACATTGTTTGATTCCTCATTGAAATGTCACACCATTTACTTTTGCATTTTCACTATGACATGATAAAAGGATAAAAAATCCAGCTTACACCTTACAGTTCCTCATAAATCATAACGTTACATGTACTATGTTACTATCATTAGCTACTGAGTATATATACATGTACAGAAAATATGTTTTCTACTAGGTTTCAAAAAGAAAAGTCATTGCCTTGCACTTACTTGTTGAAATCACTTGCATGCTCCACTAGTGCGCACTCCTGTCCCCAGATCCTGACAATGTGCGTGTCTGCCATGGCCATGTCACCTAGGTTGTCTCCCAGAATTGTTATGTTTGTACCACCATCTATTGGTCCTGATGTTGGACTAAACTGAAAACATAATACATGTATGTAAATTCATTGTAAAGGAATTTTCAAAGATGCCATACATGACTTACATGCACAGAGATGTGGGTTTGAATCTTGAAAAAGTAGTTAGATTTTGGGATTCTGCCAAGCTGTGTGTTAAAATGTAGACATACCTGTAGTTCTTCTGCAGATTGTTAGCAACAACATACAAACAAACCTCTTACCTTGGCATGAAAGGGTCCTTCAATCTACAGTATTAATTGAGAAACCAACTCTTCAGCCCCTTATAACTTGAGATATTATCTTTGAAGAGGCATTCTTATGATGGTCACACCCTCCTCATAGTCTAACCCTAACCTCTGGTCCATAGCCCAAACCCTGACCCTCACACTAACAGATGATAGGGGTTTTGTAACATAGGGGGGTTGGAACATAAGGTTGTCTGACTGCTTACTTCATAGATGACTGGAGGACAGGTATCTCTGGACCACTGGATGTCCCTCATGCAGTCCTGCCTTGTACTGCAGGCTCCCTGTGTCTTGCACCAGCCACACTCCAGGGCTGGGTCCTCCACAGTGATGCAGGTCCCACAGTCCTGGTACAGGCTGCAGCTCTTCATGGGCAACTTGGTCACCTGGGTTCATATAGAGATGTATAACAAGACTGGTTATCACAATATGGGGAAGTAAAGACAGACATATCTATCGTGGAATGATGGAAACTAAGAAGGTACACTATGTATTAGCTTTAAGTTTAAAAAATGTTAATGAATTAACGAGATAAAACTGGTAAAAGGCACCCGTCTTGCCTATCAACCAAGCCACTTTACTTATTTGATATCCAAAAGCTATATATTGAGTAAATTCCAGAGAAGTATCAATCATAAAATCACCAATTTGTATTTTCAGAGGACAAAAGTTGACAAATATTATTGGCAATGTCACCGTGTCAGAAAAAAACATGGCTCATCTGCTACCCTCACTTCCAATGACAAGTACATGTACAACAATGCCTGGCATAAGTGTGATATATCCATGTGCTTTGTACCCCCTATCTCATCACTACAACTGTTTGGCAAAGCCCCAAAGCTAACACATCAAAGACATCCCCAGAGGACTGTGGAATATATCATGAGGCAGATAAGCACCAGTTGTTCCTGTTGCCTTAATCAGAAAGAAAGTTTTCCCACAAGGAAACTGGCAACATGAACAGTGTAGACTGACAATAGAGAAGGGAAATGTTCCAGTGTAGGAAGCAAAATTTCGCATGGATTGATCTTCAGTATACATGCATCTATTTTTGGCATTCAAGAGGCACACACTGCACACCCTCTCATCACAACAACACTCAGACTAAGAATTAAGGTTATTTAGTTTCTATGATGATCACGTAACAAAATTCAAATTCATGTACACCTTTTTAGAATCACCTATTTTTCACTTGAGGCCACTGAACAACTAAAGATAGCTCAACAAATTTAAGAGATAACTTTTTCAAGTTTTGTTTGTTTTGTTGTCCTTTAAATTATGCTTTTACACCATATTTAACCACATCCTAATTATGAAATCAAGGCTTATATAAGTTAAACAAATCTAACTTTCGTAACTGATTGCAATTTAAGTCTGGTAAAATTAAAAAGAGGGCCAATCACAGATGATATGGATTCCAAACAGGAACACCCACCTGTTCCCCTGCCATGACATACAGGTGTTCCTCAGAGGGGTCCATCTCCATGTCCCTGTTGATGGGGTGTCCATGTCCAACATCCAGGCTGATGAGGGGTTTGTTGTCCATATGATCATCCAGCATCATCTGGGAAAGCAGATGAAGTTTTGAATTATGATATTATGATTAGAATTTTAAGTATTTTCATGATGTTGCAATTGGTCATTCAATTCCGTGTTGTGAGAACATCTCCAACTCCAACCCTCCAATCACAATCAGTTTTAATGATGAACAAAGAAAATTACAAGTGTTTCAAAATAAATACAGCTATTGACCAGTACATGCAATGTACTCTAAACATTGAATTTTTTTTATCGTTTAATGTTAGTGGCTCATACGGTGACTTCTTAAACATGGACTTAACACCACCATAAAAAATATTGTTCTGTTTTCTGCCTCAGTCTACCTCATTGTTTCAACTGTGAACTTTAAACAACTGAGAAGACTGTACATGTATACTTTCCCTACCCAAAAATCTACAGTACCTTATGAATGAATCCATCTGCAGTACCAAGCATGGCTACTGTGTGTCCCTGTTGCACAGTAACAGCCAGGCTTGTGACCACCTTGTCAGAGAAGCTGTCTTCATCCAGGACGCTGTAGTCATACAGCTCTCCATCCTCCGAGATTTCAATTGGACCAATCACACCAGACCCACAGAAATCTTCATCTATTTCTGTAGTCTAAACAAAAAATATTAATTAAAGTAGAATTTGTCTACATGTAATGACCAAGTCTTTTTTTTCTAGTATTAAACCACAGTCATTCTTGACCTGACAATTATTAAATACTGTCAGCCAGGTGACCTTCCTCCAAGTTCCTGCAATGAGCCACTCTTGCCTTTCACCAAGGCTTTCCTGGTGACAGACATGAGACAGTAAGTGTGCAAGTTCAGCATGATTAAGCAGATATGTTAAGTGGCCACTTTTCTCTCTATACAGGTATGTCAGACAACAGACATTTGGTTTCCTGTTGAAAACTGAGATGTGTACTAAGATGGAAATGGAACTGTAATTTCTCTTTAAAACCCAAGAACAATATAGGTGAAAGAAAGTTGCTGACTGCTTTCAATGTGTGACTCATAGGATTGAGAGCAGATGTTTTCTGTCTTTCAAAGTGAGTCATAGTTGGATACCTAATTATCAGAGTAACATTCTACTAGGAATTTTATCTGTAGTGATACCATGTTTTACAGTCTCCAATCTTTCCAAAACATAAATTTCAAACTAAATCTGAGCTGCAGGTCTAAATGCTTTTAAGTCGTGTTTGCTATGAAAACATGGTCAACTGACACCTTGAGAGAAATCATAGGTTTGCTGTGAGCAACTCAAACCACTTACTGTCTCCTGGCAGACTCTGTTGTGTCCTGGCTGGTACAGGAATGCCAGACCTGGCTGTCCCTGGCCTCCGTAACAGGACTGGATTCCATCCTGAAAATGTGCACGAACATCTGACATAGGGAAGGTGCACAGGACCGAGCTGTTCTTGGGGACAGGGCTGTCCTCAGATTTGCTCTCTGCAAAGACAGCAAAAAGAACCTCATCTGTTGTAGACATACCAGGGTAGACCCAAGTCAGGTTCTCTCCAGGCTTATGCAAGGCAGCAGCCTGTATGATGCCATAGGGTCTTTCATTGTGACCATAACAGGTGATGGGGAGTTCAGTGTAGGAGAAATAGGCTCTGTCATTCTGGCAAACACGAACAAGTCTGGAGTGATAGGACTGTGAGTCAACAGATGTCTTTTGAACTGTGAGGAAGTAACTGAAGCCATCATGACTGAAACCATCCACATATTTGATTCGGTAATCTGCAGCATAGTTGCTGTTCACAGAGACATACGAACGCTGATGCTGAGTTTGAAGAGCGAAGTTGAACTTGTATTCTGTGGTGTGACTGAGTGTTCTTGTTGAAACAGCAGGGATGGAGAACTCAGCTGGCTTGTCAGGTTCATATTCTGCTGCTACATACAAACTTTGAGCACCATCATGCCCAGGTGCGAAAAAGGCGACAGCTGATGCGCCTGAGGCTACATATGTGGCCCTGTCATCATCATTGAGAACATATTGTCCCGATGCAATGTTGTCCAGAGGATGGACCGAACATGTGCCCTGCAGTACTGATCCACATGCTAGGAGGACTTCGAGGGTCTCGTCAACTAGCAGAACCTTGTTTTCGTTGTCTGACAGGACCTTTCCTTCCCTGCAATGCTGAGCGAATGGTCCACATCTCGGACTGTCCCAAACCGGCCCAGACTTGTAGGTTTTCTGCAACTCAAGGTCAGCAGACAGCTGGTACAAGATATTGGTAGCTCCCAGGTAGACCCTTCCTGAGTTGTTGTCCACAGATAAGTGCTGAAGCCTCTGTCCTACCTCCCCTGATCGGAAGTTTGGAAATTCCTTGGAATGCTGGCTGTTCCCTCCCGCAAACAGCAGGCACAGGGTCAAACTGAAGTTCACAAAGCACACGATAAAACCTGGTGGTGCCATTCTTGCACAGCTGTGGTTGAGACAGTCTGCCAGACCAACTTTACAGGGACATACACGGTAACATCATGCTAGCCCTGCAAACTCAGCCTAACTGACCAAGAAGGGGAAGTAAAAAGTTGCTGACAAGACTTTCTGAAGTTTGGAAGACTTCCCGGTTGGGGCACCACCAGTCAACACTTCCGGTCCGCCTGCCAAAATTAAAGTATGGCAGCAGCCCCGCATGTGAGTCATCAGGGCGCTCACAAACACAGACAGGTCTAACCACATGTTAGAGTATAACCTTCGAGATAAAGCAGACTTGGAGAAGCCAGAAGGATTGAGGAAGTGAGATCCCTGGAAAAGTGGGCGGCTCTAACGTAATCCTGCTTCAGGGATTAATTAATACAACCTGTGCACTGCAGGAGTAGGGCACAACCGGAACTCACTTAATAAGCGTGTCACGAAGGGTGTCTGAAGTCACGAAACCATCTGTGCGTATGAGGATTAAAATAGAAGAAAACGTCAACATCGCCCTACCTGCGGCTATTGACCTTCGCTGACCTCGATCTGGTTCAACTTGACCTCGATTGACCAACGATTTGGAACATCGCACTTCTGATTCTTATCAGTCAAAAAGTGAAAGTAAAGGTCTCCCCAGAGAAATGCACTGCGCAAAATTGAAAACGTTCAGCACAGGAGTTTTGAACGTTAAGTTACATGTATTTTATTCTTTAGAATATCTCATCAACATCAGACGAAAGTACAGCTTGAAATTACGATTTTTTGCCCAAAACGTCATCGATTTAACAATATCAATAAACTTTAATGTCATATATCTACTGTATTTGCTTTTTTCATAGATCTGTAAATGCCTAAAAATATAAAAACGAGAGGAATTATGTGAACAAGTTTTACTTGAGCCAGAGGACAAAAAATCTCCCATTGCCAAATCAAATATGTAGCTTTTACATGTGTCAGTAACATACATCCTCATCAACAAACTTTTTGCTCATTTGTTCTTCCTACTGGAATCATCTGCATATTCTTATTAAGACTTGTCACTCAGCCTATCTTTTTGCCTGACAGATGTTATTTCAATATGTCCTTAGCCATAGTGCCATCCAAATGTTTACATACTCCCCCTAACAATCTAGTTCATCCTTGCAGTTGTTGAGGTACTACAACGACAACGTACAATATAACATCTTATAGGACAGAGAAAGGCTGAATAAGAACATTATTTCGGTTATTCAAACTTGTGCGTGAGCTTACAAAAATCCTTTGTTTCTATTAAAGTCAGTGGCAACAAAATTGATTGATATCTATTTAATACAAATAATTGAAGTTATACTGTAAAAATGATTCCTTTCTTTTGCCTAATATTAGTCAAAGCGATATCAAATTACACTCTTACACACACCTATGCACGCACACACAGAGATGCACACACACATACTTAACATGCAGAGGGAAGCTGCTGACCCAGGACAACATCATGATTAATATCTACTTGTGCTATTGCCAATATCAATACAACTCATTTCAAAAGTGCTGCAGGCAATATCATGATTCAAGGAAATCTATATTGAATGAGATGGTTTCCCTACTTCATCTTATTCAATGGCAAATTGGCTATGCACATTCAGATGATCCATCATTGTGGTCATGCATGTATTCACGGTAAGATGTGAGCAGACTCAGAAGTGTGATCCTATGGTATACTAGGCCCTTATCTAAATTCCTATTTGCAGCTGTATCTATCCAGCTACTAGTTTGGGTTCTTTTCCAGATCAATCTAGCCTAGCTAGTTACCTTCGTATCTACCTGGTTACCTCCATACATGCCCCCTAGCCTCTAAATATTTCGTGGAAGTCAATATATGGGAGATCTGGTAAACTAAATGGGATGTGACCTAGTGCTAAATCAATCTTCTCAGAACATGAAAATTGGATAATTTCAATGATTAATAATTTGTTTTCCATCCCACAAAAGGCAGAGTTATTCAAATAATTGTCCACCTATCAATCTTGTGCTGGCACAGTTACAGTACAGAAAGGGGCCAGCCCAATAAAATGCTACATGGCATATTTCAAACCATTTTCATATAAATATGGCAGATCAAGACAAGCTGCACTGTTTAAAATTTCATGACAAGAGTAACTTTTTATTGCAAAATTATTCAGGAACTTGAGGCTGACTGAGATATGACTGCTTCGATGGAATTTTTCCAGTGTCAGCCAGGAAATCTTTAGGAAAAAAGAAATGGAAAAAGCAAATAGTAAAAGTGCATATTGTCATTGATTTACAGACGCACTTGGAAATGCTATTCCAGGCAAAGTTAATTGACTGATACGTATACATTAATATAACTTACACCAGCATAAATTAAAGTGTACAAAATGACATGGACATTACATGCTCAGTGTAGTTTCACCTACATGTTGTTCATCACTAACAAACAAAATTACAACTTAATACAAGACAGGTGAGCAAAGCTAAGAATAAAAAGTAACTAATCTTAACACAGGTTTGATCAAAATCTTCCTTCTGAGTTGCAGAACTTTCTATAAAGAGGACAAGTCAGAAGAAAATGACAATCTTTCCAATTAACACATGCTTTCATTTCCATAATAGTTGTAAAACCTTTTCCCCACCTTTTTTTTTACATTTTCAGACTATATCCTCATAACCACATCAAATTTTTATCTTAACTAATTCCAAGCACTAAGGTATTCTATTACCTTATTGCTGAATAACGATGAACTAAAGACCAATGAACAAGAGGATTCAAGTTTCAAAACTCCTTTCAAGTTCATCCTTCTAGATCAGCATCAGAGAGTCATGACTCAGAAACCGTTTTAGGCTCTCCTTATTATCTTTCACCAGGAAAGTTTGGAAGACTATAGTTGAACATCAAGTAGTCCAAGATATACATGTTGTGTAGTCTTAAAACTTCCTTGGGTCCAATTTCATCTAAGTATTCATCTAGTAGCTGCGATGTGCTTGTTTGCGCCTTTTTCGGTTTGGGCGGAAACTGGACAATATTGGCGACACCTGCTCTTTGCAAGACATAGTTGACGTCTTGGTCCAGTGTTTCATATTTGCCAATGACATCATAGTGTATGCGACAGGGGTGACACAAGTTAAAGTAGTGGTCCCAGTGTTCGTTGAGCTGCGGTCCATGTGCCTGTGGGTCCAACAAGTACTGTACAAACTCTTTAAACATCACATCATCTCCTCTCTGCACAGAGTCATTGCTTGGGTTCTCTCGGAAACGGCTGATGATCTTGGTACCATACAGTCGGTGAAATTTGAGGTTGTATGGCATGGTAAACTTGTTGATGTATGCTGATAGTAATCTCTCCAGTGGATCTCTCACAAACATGAACTTGAAGTAATTGTCTAGTCTGTATTGTATTGCCTCTGGTGAATATCGCTTCAGGGTGGGAAGAAAGTATGTTTCGTGTGCATCACGTGGGGATATGTCTTGAGGTTTATCTATGTCTGGATGTCTCAGTTTGATCATGACCCTCTTCCAGTTTGTGCAGGCCACTTTGGGCACAAAGCAGTACAGCATCTTATGTTCATCATCAACAATGAGGTGGCCGAGCTGCCTGGTGGACAGTGGCGGGACCAGCTCCGGCAAGGAAACATTGCACACTCTCTCTAGAACAGCCTTTCTGTCTCTCTGAATTTTCTCTGCATTGTCTTCCTGTAAAAGTAAAAAAACAGAAATAAGTTACAGTGACACATGTTAAAACAAGCTCACTGGTATAGAAGCATCTAGGCTGTTCTATAAGCTCTGTACAGGACATTGTTCTCTGTACATGCACGGAAGAGTCAGCTCTTGCCCTACAATTACTGCACCAATGCCTACATAATCCTCATGATAGCCAGATAGCACATGTACACTAAAACTAAAAGTAGTAGTAGTGGTATCCATTATTTCCAAAAGACATGACCCAAATATTTGAAGCTTGTTGCTAACACCAGTGACAGGAACATTTAACACCATAATGTCAGACAGTCTCTAAGCATACCCATCATTGAAGGTCTAGTGTGACTGACGCACAGAGGATATCACACACTTCTTACCAAGCTTATCCATAATGTGTCGGTTGAACTCAAGGTGGTATCTATGTACAGCATGTCTGTTCATGCTTCCAGAACATGTGGGCTTTAACCAGGGCAGATAAACTAAAACAAAGCCCACACTGCCGCACTGACGACAGCTGCCAGATGGTATGTTTGTGTCACAACATCAAGTTCGCTCCAGTGGGTGTAGATGTTGTTAAAGCATTCACAAGCGGAATGCTGCACCATGATTGTGAGCCATGTTTGTGAAAGAATGAGGTCATAGGCTATCAGGCAACATTCCAGCATGGGCACTTTTACAGACAGAGAGCTTGCTTTGTCTTCAACCCTGACATCAGCGGTATCAACACTGGTAAAAATGACAACATTCCAATCTTGCACTAAGCTACAGGTCTCCCTGTGAGAGAATTTGTGGTAATAGATGAACTGGATGGAAGCCAGCAAAGGTTAATATACTAACGGGGGCCGCCCTAAGACGGTCCCCGTCGTAAGACGGTACGGATTTTTTGCTGATCTTATTATCCATAAGTACACCGTGTTTGTTGCCACTGACTATGCTGATTACAAAGGTAAATAAACCAAGTCCATGCACACAGCTTTAATTTGCATTCCAAGTATACGTTAATATATTTACTTCATGTTTTTTTAAGAGCAGAATTCTAACAGTAATGTTGACAGTGCTGCATCACTGCGGTCACCGGCCTCTGCGTATTGGCGGCTCGTGTCGCTAACTATACGAACTCATCCAAGCAGTCACACAACTGCCATGATACACATAAATAAAACTCCATAAAACACTATGAATATGGGTCTTCAAATGTCTGTTGAGTAGAAAAGCAACCAAAAGGAAGCGACATAAACATTGCCACCATTGTACTCCCAAGGGAGTGTGGCCGTGAAGGTGGCAGACTAGAGAACGCTCCAAAGATTTATTTGACTGTAACAAATGATTCGTGCTGTCTATGAAAATAAGACTTGACAGAGAGATGTAGATGATATTTTCATATAATCAGACAGAGTTTTGTTGATGTTGGCGGTGTCGTTTTTTCGTAATGGTTTTTTTAGTCGGGCATTCACAATCAGTGCATTCAGCCCATTGCCCGTAAAACATCAGCTGGATTGTTCTAGGTACAGCCTTCCTCATATGAGACAAGAAGTACATACAGTCACGATTTTACTGTCAAAAGAAAACTAAAATATCATACTATTAATTTGTTTCTGTGTACTTAGATTTACCACTTACTTCTGAAGATAGCAAAATATGAAAAAAAGCGTACCGAGTTAGGCACACTGTCCAGCGTAGCACAAAATTGGAAGGTTACATACACGAAATTGTCTCTCAGTGTTTGCCGCTTGTAACACGCAGCGCGAAAGGTTCATGAACCACATGAATGCATTTCTTATTCAAGTATGTTGTTCAAATCTATGAGTAAAAAATTCAGTCATCAAAATTTGACCACTCTTAGGCAACTAGCGATGGAGCGCCATGAGTTTGAGCGCAAGAAAAAGCGTACCGTGTTGGGGCACCTCCCGTTAGTACAACAGGTTTTAGTACCTTCAAATCTTTTCCTGCTTTCATCTGAAAAATACAAATCCATCACTTGATTATTTGATATTATTATATATAGCCAGGTGCCGCTGACCAATCAGAAGGCCCCGTTCCACGTTGGTTATGATGCAGTAACATATAGATTCCGGCCAGGCCGGTGTGTTCGCTCCTTCTGATTGGTAAGAATGAATCGACACCGGCACCGTTGTCGATTTGCATAAAACCACCTCGTCCGCTTCGCTCACTCGGTGGTTTCATTCGGTGGTTATAGCAAAGGACCAGGCGTTATGAAACCATATACACCTCGGGGCGGGTCATTAACCCTTAATTATTTCATGCCCGTAGCCAGGGGGGTTCTGGGGTTTTGGAAGAACCCACACGCTCGAAGGTCCACTATTAAAAGCTCAAAGGGCTGCTTCTTTAATGTCAAAGATTTTTTTTGAAAGGCGGACTGATTTGCATTTTTCACTGATAGAAATTTCATTCAATCTGAGCATTTACCAGCGAAATTCGTCCCAGAAAGTGCACGAGATAGCGTTTAGAGGGACCAGATTTTAAAATATTCCAAGACCTCCATTGCAACATCTCGCGTCTTCATTTTCGGACATGGTGAAAATATGTTGGGGGAGTCCCCTCAAAGACTCACGCCGAAAGCCTTGTGTATTCTAATAGAAATTCCATTAAACTTGTCCAACAAATTTTGCCTATCAAAATGCAGGAAATAGCATTTCAGAGGGTCAAGATTTTTCAGGGGGAGCATGCCCACGGACCCTCCAAGGCAGCTCGTGCGCTCGATGGTCCCTCAAGTACTAAAAAGAACTCCCCCCACAAATCCTGGCTACCGGCATGTTATTTGGTACCTTTGTCATGATAATTGTGCCACTGTGACCAATATATATTCAATAATATATTATATATTATTGATTTCTGGTATTGGTACATATTTGAGTACTTTTCCACATCTGAGAAGGTATTTGTTTATCCAGATCCAGAGGCACTATTATATTATAAGGTAGACATGCATATTGCATAATTTGTGTAAGTGCAAATGTGTGCATCTCTTTCCAAAGAAAGGGGTATTGTGTGCTGTTGAAATATATCCCAATGTACAAAGTTGTGGAAGAAACGGGGTGGGGGGGGGGGGGGGGCCAAATGACCTACTTCTGAGTTGATCATGACAGATCTATGTTTGAGGGTGGAGAATGGATTAGGTAGCCTCAGATGTACAGGCAGCTGGGTTGGTCCTCTGTGGCTAACAACAGGAAGAAATGTTCTAGCAAGAAATCCAAGAGTAAAGAAAATGCTGAGGCATTTTGAAGGAAAACTTTTCAACAGTAAGGTATATGCTATATACTACAATCAGACTCCTGCCAGAACCTGACTTAAGTACATCTTGTTTATAAAACTTCAGCCAAGAAAAGCAGTGGGTAGAGACCTGAGGAACATCAATTACAACTCTGCTGAAGGATGTTTTCTCCCAGGAGGTGACAGACAAGGAAAGCTCTCTCAACACACAATCTTTTCCTCTTCCCAGATGGCTGTTGAAAACTGGGTTAATTCCTTGAAGAAAATTTGGGTTCCCAGGCCACACCCAAGGGTCACCATGGGCTGGACTGGGAGTATCTAACTCTGGGAGCTTTGAGGCTCTAGCAAGGCTCAAGCTTCTGTTTGGCAAGCAAGGCATTTCTTCCAGTCAACCCTAGATAAGCACTCTGGGGGAGGTGTCAGCTTGATCTTGATGCATGTACTAATAATAACAATATCATGGTAAGGAATGATAAACATATATCACACATGATTGCAAACATGCTGGATATCTTTCAAAGTGTACAGATACAATAAACTGTATTAATTAATTTGTTTCAGGTACTGAAATTTTGCAACACTAAAAATCTAGAGATATAACAGAAAAGCCAACACCTGTTCTCAGGTGTGATGATTTCAAGATGTCAGGAAGAGACCACAAAATAATATATTCTCAAAGAGTCAATGGTCTCAAAGCCATTTTGAATTAAATACTCTATTAGTATAAGAGACTGGGATTATCCAAATTGGTCGTGGAGAGATCAATAGGACTGATCCATATAGAATACAACACGATGTATTCCATATCACCCGAGGTACCACTACCAGCCCGACCGCCGTAAGGATCCGCCGAAGGCCGGAGGGTGATCCGACCCACGTGAGGGCTGGGACTGAGGGTGATGGCACTGATGCGGAATACACCGTGTTGTGTTTTATTTATGTCATACCCACCTGAGAAAACACATATTTCGATGAGAAATGCACCAGAAGTTTCCTCGAACAAAAGATTGTAACAACAGCAATTCTGACGTCCGAATCCGGTCTTCGAATTTTTAACCGTGCCGTATTCGGCCCGTTCGAAATAGTTTGATTTACTCGAAGGAAGCCTGTATGATACAACTTTAGAACCCATGTGATACGGAAGTTATCAAATGCTCCGGAACACCCATAGCGAACGTTTTCGCGTCAAAGGTATGACATAAATCATAATATTGCAGTTGGAATTTACATGCAGAATCACACTTTATTATAATGATTTAGCCACTCTGGCCTTATTGCCATCCTATCTAGTTTACAACCATACTTCAATTACTTGCTCCCTCTGAAAAGTTGGTCAGCAGAGCATGCAGAAAACTACCCTGGATTGCACCCAGGCTATATGCTGTCCCAGATGGGCAGGATAAATTGATCAGTGCTGAATGATCAATGTTTGAAAAGCTTACACAGTGTCTCAAGGGAAATTCCTGCCAACAAGCCAACCAATACCCTGGTACAATCATAACCTTCTTGGCTCATCCATCTGGATCAGTCCAGATGCAGCCTTCACATTACTGCACATCTGACTCCACATTGGGACCTTATGGACTTCACCAGCCATGTCATGTTCCCAACAGACTTTGACACATGACCTGGTGACAAGGAAGGGACAAGGAACCTGGGCCTTGTCTGAGAGCTGCATGTGACATGTGTGAGGGCAGCCATGGGAGGGTGCATCATGGAGAACAGGCTGGCACTTGGCACGCCTACAAGAAATGAAAACTTCTGAAGGTTGAGGCTAATGCTTAATTCATAGCACATGAATTCATCATCATCATCCTCACCCCATATCAGTCAATGTTGGATCATGAAGAATGGAAGAATGCCGCCACATTGAAGTCATTGTCACAGAGCGATGTCTGACAACAACTTAAACGACACTATCTCATAACGATTGAAGATAAAAAGATCAAAGAAACATAACTTGATTACCAATAGCTTTACTGCTGGCCTGTGCCACCATCCAAAGATAAAAGGGGTGATTTCTGCAATATTACATTGTCTAATAAGAAAGTTATGGTAAAACTAAGCATTTTCTTGCAGGTACTGTCTAACTATGTATCAAATTCAAAATACAAAATGATCCACCTAACCAATTGTGAGAACTGAGATACAGTTGCGAACAGCCAATCCTCAGACAATTTCAAATCTCCTGTCAGGAGGTGACACTCTTTTCCTGAAGGTACTAGTAATGTAGACAAATGAAGCAACAGTCTGGTAAAACCATCCATTGATAATTTATCTGTTGGAAGAACATGGCCACCAAATATTTGTCCAGCCCCACTACTAAGTACCTGTCCAGAGGTCCCACAGTTTAACCTGCTGCCAATTCTCTGTGTGTTGTTGATAAACAAAGCAGCCATGTGTGTTCCATCTCCAGCAGGCCCCTATGAGCCATAGCTCTGAGTAGGGATCTTCCATAGATTATTTGCTGCTGTCGACACATGGACAACTGTCATGGATTTATCAGGCACTGTTGAAGATCTTGGAAACCACCTACTGGTAGTTTATTTAACTTCAACTAAAAGCCCAGACTGTTTTGACATAAGTAAAGCTTTGAACACCAGACTTGTACAGCCACATAACCTAGTGGTACCAAGAGATCTTGCCACCTTGTCTTGCACCCAAAATTGCACTTACTTTAGGTCATATGGTTTTTGTCCTTATCACATTTACTAGGCAAACAACAGTGTGCTCAGGAATTTAGGCCTGACCTGTGTTTGGAGGTCATATATAGATTATGATGTGAGGTTGCAGCATTGCAGTAGCCTGAGTACCATCCTCCGTAGTGACCGCTGGCTCACTACTTTCGCTTGCTAACGGTGGGGGTTAGCAAGGGGGTTACCAGTGGTCACTACGGAGGATGGTACTCCGGCTAGCATTGCAGTTCCATATTACAACAAAAAAGAAATGTTTCAGATTATGTCACAAGAAAGATCATGTAGCCAGAGTGTAATCTCCAAGCAGATCCTATGGAAGCGTAAGATAGTATCAAAAGCTGGCATAGGAGTGTAGCCGGCCCAGGAGTGTTCTTTCTACCTTTGGCAGCCTAGAGCACTCCTTTTGATAACCTTATGACACTGTAGGATCTGCTTGGAGATAAGCCAGCGGCCCGTTCCAAAGTACTTAAAAAGACAAAATTATAGCAGTGACAGAATGGTTCCAATTTGTACAAATTGCTCACCGATGAAAGAACAAAGAGTCAGAAGCCTCAGCCATAGGCCACGTCAAACTGTTGCCAAAATTGTCTCATACTTACAGGTCTGCGCCTGCAATACAGACATTGAGATTCAACAGACACACATGCTATCATCTGACATCTCAGATCAGCATAGGCTGCTGGGTTGAAGATTATACAGTGGAAGCCAGTTAATTGCACAACGGATAATCGCACACTTCTGTTAATTGCACGGAATCCCAAAATCCCGTGGTGGTGCGGTCCAGCTTAATAACTTCGCTTTGTTGAACCAATCGGACAATTGCACGAAATGCACTGGCAAATGGGGTGTGCAATGAAGTGGCTTCTACTGTATATATAAATAGACATGGAAAATGACACTTGTTCCTCATTGTCATACATATACAAGTACTAGTATGTGTATATAGCCAATGCTTTTAATATTCATGTTATTCATCTTGTAGTACAGCCAGTTGGTACCCATCTGAGTACTGAGACAGCTGTAAAGTGCTGGAACACGGAAACCCATTTTACAGTCCTTCTGAAAGAAGAATGATGCCGGATCGGCCCTTTACTCTGACCATGACTTAGCAGAATATCAGGCCAACTCAGCTCAACCCTGACTCTAACCCTAACCCTGACCGAGATGATCAGGGTGTTACTGTGAGAAACTCACCAGGTAAAGGGTCAAATCCTCCTGATCCTACAGCCACATACTGTACAGAAATTGAAACACTGGTGGTTTTAAATACGCCCTGAAGCGGTCACCTAAAAAAAATGCGAAAACATGAAAACATTGCAAAAATGTCAAGAATTACAGTTAAAACATCTGTCACCCTTGTTGCCAACTTGCCAATCTGCAAGATTTCATGAAGATCAAACCACAAGTTCCTGACATTGGCTTTAACCTTGTGCACCTTGACAATTCTCCATAGTGTAAACTGTTTAGCAGAGCTGGAATGTGATAAAGCTGTTGGGCAGCAGTTCAAAATAGAGCTGTGGGACAATCTGAAGGCTAAGGTCAATGACCTTACCAACCTTTCTCAGCAGGATGAACAGCTAGAAAAATAACTAGATGAGAAACAGAATAATTAGTAACAGTTGTCTGTTAGTAGATATAGGAGCAGTTGTCCTACAAGGATTTCCATGTATGAAAACATTATCTAGAAGTATACAAAATGAAAAAAATGTCATTATAATATTTGCAGTAAACTGTTGATTGTTACTACACACTATGTTAAACTTTTATGTCACATGCTAACTATCAATTAGCACGGATTCACATGCAGACAAGGAGGTCAATCTTCATGCCTAAATTGTCAAATTCTATTTAGGCCACCAGATGATAACTTTCATGCCTGGCAAATACAGTAGAGTTCTTCGCCCAGGTAGGTCTGGTTTCCACACTCAAAAAGGATACAAATGTAATTCTTTGCTTGACCGCTTCATTCAAAACGTGTTCCAGTGATGAGCGGTGCAATCTTTCGTCACTCTTCAATTCAATGAAAACTTTACAGCGAACAATGGCAATAGTAATGTTATGACAAAAATGCAGTCAAGTAGAGAATTCAATTTGTATCGTTTTGCGTCATCACATAATTCTACATTGTCAGTAGAAAATTAGATCAATGTTCTTTCCTAGACCAAATTGCAGTCAAAGGTAAGGAGAGAAATCTAATGCTGGGAGTAATAAACCAGCCTTGTAATCACTTTTTCATGCGGCCTGAAAGCACCCCTGGAACCAGGAGGCATCAACTGATGCAGTAATTGAATTACCAGTCCCTACTTGGGGTAATCATCATTGATTTTTCAGCACCATTAGACCATTTGTACTGTAGTAAATTGTACCAACATTTTCACTGTTAGTTTGCAGTTCCATGCCTTTTTTCCTTATACTGTTTTTATTTGCCACTGATAACCAATTACAAATGATATCAGACCTAACTCAATTTTTTAGGTACCTGATACTCAAGATAGTACATGTCAGTAAGACTAAATCTTCAGATAAATACGACATATGTTGCATCATATCTGGTATAATTCTTTTTCTTTCCATGGCATGTGTGCTGACCTTGACTGCATGCTAACACATCCTGCCATATGTACCAACATTTTTTTAATTTTTTTACCACTCAGAGTCATTATCCTAAACTGTGATATCTAGATATCCCAACCTCAACATGCAGATTTGACAATGTGGAGCCTCTAACTGAGATAAAGGTACATTTGTTACGTCCAACGTGATACACATACCACATACCTGCACATGAGTACTACAATAACTGAATAAGGAAATCAATTGCAATCTGGGGTCATTGGATAATGGACATCGACCCACATCATGATCATGTGCCACAGGAATACCAACACGCACAGGAAGCTAGGAGCTGGGTATGATCTTTTACTTCAAACCTTTCATACTACTGTAGCTTGGAATCAAAACTGTAACTGTTACCTGTATAATAGTTACAGTAACAGTAAACTGTGTAAATACTATGTAGTTATAAACACTCTACCATCCATATGCGCAACTGAATTACAAATGTGTGATGGGGATGGGACTTGGTGGAAGTGAAGGATGTGTAGACTGTCCAGGCTACTGGGCCACTCTCAACTTAGTCAAAAGAATGTGCGGAAAGAACATGAAAAACTGTTAGAGTAGGAGGCCATTCTTTACTCTAGCACAACAGGCCTGAAAGTGCCTTCCTTCCCCAAAGATGGCATTCAGACATTGAGGTAAGATATTCTCACCAGACAATGAGTCAGATCTCCAAACACAAATGGGACTTTGTGCCTTCCATCATGAAAGTCCATTGTGTACTACTGAAAAGTTACTCTCCATGCAGAGGTTTGGCTTTGGCTGGTTTTTTTTAAATATGTGTTTAGGTGTTTTTATCAGGCTTTTTATCTTATACCGTTTTCTTTATGTCTCACGGCCAAATGTTTGGCTGCAAGACATGAAAGAAAACGGTACAAAATAGAAGCCTGACAAGAAAATGCCTAAAACAGCTGGAGCCAAACCTCTGCTTGGAGAGTAGAGAAAAGTGCCATTGTCTTTATGTTGAGCAAACATACAGCAGAAAACATGTTTGCCAAAGACTGTTGCTAGTCACAGAATGAAACCTTAGATGGCCAAACAGAATCACAGCCTGACCTCCTTCTTACAAAGCTTGTATCCACAACATGTGAACAAAGGATAACTTTTTAAAAACCATGTTTGTCACTAAAATATAACCTTCAAGCCCAAGGGATCACCAAAATCTAGACTAAGCCTGGACTAAGCCTCCTTTTGTGTTACGAAGTTCACGGTTCTAAATGGATTCTGTCATGAGCTTTACAGCACTGCATTGCCTTACCTGATAGTGTAGCAGAGTAGAAGGGGAAAGGTATTGGGATCTGAAGTAAAAACATTGACACCACATGATCCTGACTTCTAGTAATAGGAAATTCCATTTTATGTAAAATTCCCACCTAACTTTTAATGCTGTATGTATAGTGTTGAGACAGGTGGTGTGTGGAGAGGTTCATGTGTCTAAAGCCACTTGCTCATTTTCTGTCAGATCTATCAAGGAGGTTATGAGGTTATACAGGTGTTTCTCTATTTATAAATAGTGCAGTAGATACGTTAAAAATGGATAAGCTTCTGACATCTGAAAAGGACAGTTAAGTACATGGAAGCAGGAAAGAATGAAATAAAACACCAGGCTGTATCGTTAATTGAACTTGAATAACATGTATTGAAGTCCCAACCACCACCAAACCTATCCTATCACCTTACCTTGCCACTGGTTCGCATGACTTCACACCTTTGAATTCTTTATATAGCAGAGGCACAATGTGTAATGAAGACCATCACTCACTGTTTTTAACATCAAGACTGAAGAAAGCCATGTTGTGGCAGTTTTACAGTTTTCCTGGCTGTCCCCTGCTGTGTTCTGATTGAAACCATTCTCAGTCACACCCCACTGTCACACCTCATGCGTTTATACCCTGTTGACATGTTGGTGTACATACACACAAACAAAAACCCCGCAGGTAACCGTGTAATAAACAAACTCAACACAATACACACCTGGGCCCGTCCCCCTGCCGACCCCGCTGAAGTGCCGGTCTGAGTGCCCTGTGCCCTGTCGGCCGTCCTCCTGTCCAGGCCCGCCGAGAACAGGAACCGTGTGCGGGCCGGGGCGCGGGTTACCGCTGTGGGGACATCTCATGTTATAGGAACACTTGAAGTGCGGAAACAATCAAGTATGGTGAACAACACTACCATAGGAACTGTATGCTTCAATAGATCTCAATACGGACCAAGAAGACTGACCAAGTAAGACATTGTTCAAACTATTAAAGACATACAGTGCAGTTTCTTGAAATCTTCTACAAATCTCCTTATTCAAAGACTTCAAACTACATTTTACTGTGATGACGGGTCTCAAAACAAATTTAAATAGCACAGAGATGTTTTCGCGCTCCATCATACCTGCCTGTTTCGCTCCGAAATAAATCAAGACACACAAACATTGATACGGGATACGGTTGGGATTCTACAACATTTTAGCATGGCATTATCAAACCCTCTTGAAAAGACGGAGAAATAATTTGCGACGAGGGTCAGCCAAGGGGCGAGGTGTCAAAGATCAGCATCTGGCATGACTACCAAATCACGCAGTATTCAGAGACTTCAGATAGTGATTTTATTGACAAATTGGTATTGAAGAGGGAATCGGATGCTACAGTTTCTGCATTTTAACAAGATGCAGCTAGATAGGATAGGAGATGTAGAGTATTATATGATAAACAGAATCAGACAACCGTTCAGTTTGCTACGGGATACGCCAAACACACACGTCAGGCCCAGCGGGGGACGGTCTACCGGTCCCGCTATGCCTCGAGGCCCCGCATCATTTTTCGACGACAGGATCAAGCATTTTTGCGGTTTTCCGATAGATTCAATGTTAACGAAGGTAAGAATTACCTGAAGACACTCTGAACCAGCCTTCCAGGTAGGTCACGGTCAAGAAGACGACGGAAACGACGACAGTGGCGCCCAAGAAGATCCGGGACGCTCGCATTGTCGCGAAGACCTGGCGACTGGCATGGCTGAGTACCCCTCCCTGCATTACTCACGTGACCCGCTAGGGCCTCTTGGGGCCCGTTTTTGCAGGGTCAGGTCGGGCATGTCCAATAACACACTCAGAGGAGGAGGTAATTCATCAGAAGTGATGGGAATCTGAAAAGGACCAATAGAAGCTGAAAGCGTATTACAATCTCATCTCTACATCGTAAGATTTGGAGGTTGCAAGAATATTATGTTTACCTTCACGGAACTGGGTAACGTTAACGTTAACGTTAAACCATATTCGATATTAATATTGTGTTTCTCTGTTTCTTCATGTTGAAGTTCTTCATCTTCCCCAAAAATTAAGATCAACGACCTGGGCCAGACAGCTGTCACCATGGTTACCGATGAAGAAGCAGACACCCTGTGGTGTTCGGTTACATAAATGTAAAAACCTCCTTGATGTAATATAACATAATGCTACCAGTCTGTTACATGTAACGTTAGTAATTGGCTGTTAATAGCATACCAGAGCTGGAGGAGCTGGTCACCATATACTGTATATGAATGCGTTGGAGTTACATTATACATTTGCTTGCAAATGTTACCTTAAAAGGCTTTGTAGTTAAAATTCATTTATGACGGGTCAAATATTAGCCTGATTAAATAGTATTTTAGTATAGACATCTGCTGGGAGGGCCAGTTACAGCCCCGGACAGCACATTTTGCGGTTACACAGACGTGAAGTTTCAGTCTTTTTTGGTGCTTTTTGATGCTTACGTTGAAATTGAATGACCTTGGCTGCAGGTCTTAATGGGTGCGCAATGGAGACGTGAGGCGAATACAGCCCGTCACCCCAGCTGGTATTCTGTGTGGCCGCCAAACGATTTCCGCTCGTCAAGTTTACAGGTGGCCAGAACTAGCTCAGTATCAGACCCTTTTCACTTTTGCCTATTTTTTTCAGGACGATTGCGTGCCAAAACTGTAAACGGCCACCAGTAAAAGTGTCGATTTTCTATGCAAGGTTTGCAAATAGAAATGCAAGGATTTGGGGCACATTTGCACGGGGATTACATTGACTTGCTTACAAGCTTTGCAGTCAGGAGATGGAATATTGTCAAACTTTTATCTTTCATACTTCACAAAGATAAATAAATGATGCAACGTAACGTCAACAGGAATGTATGTTTTCTTTTGCTACTTTTAATGCTCAATTTGGTTTGGTATTTTCAAGCTAGATATTGGTCTCCTCACAAGAAGTGTGTATATAAGCTTATAGTTCTAACACTAGTGGTATCCCATGCCTCAATGATTTCGGTGAGGAATTGTGTTGGTGAACTATAAAATTTCCTTTTCAACTGTTGCAATGAACACCTGTCCGTCTGTTCATTATAAAGCCGTTCCATCCATTTATCTATTTAGGATATACAGCACAGGTGTACAAAGACAAAGGGAGGTACATGCATCAGAGTTCACGACTGCATGGCTTGCTCACATGGTACATGTACAAGGAATTTAACGTTACCGATAATTCACTACGTCAAGAAGTACACTGAATAACGGAAGACGGATGATAATCCTTGAGGATAAGGAGGTCAGACTCAAAGACATGAAAGAAGCAGTACTCTGCGCGCAATTCAGGTCACCGACCCACGTAATACCGCGTGAGAATTCCTGGTTTGTTCTCCTAACAGGTTGGGTGGTTTGTTATTACCTCCGTTGAAGGAATCTAGGTCAACCTAATACCAAAAGGCGTCGAAAGATCACAGGCAGAATATTAAGCCACCTCTGTCGTTCTCAAATGAGCCGGTGATAATCTCTCGCTCTTCCTTTCACAGTCACAATCTATCACTGAACTTCAGTCTTTGGTTCGACTTGCAAAGATTTTGGAAAGTCAAACTTTACACTTTGAACTCGTGAATAACTTCACCAGGTCGTTAGCTCAATTATTGAATAAGCTGCTTAGTTTGCAAAAGGTTCCTAACGTTACATGTTACCTGTCCAATGGTTTGGCTTTGTCGTGTGATGAAATGTTATTCAGTTAGCCTTTCAATTGTTTTCAGGACTGGTTTTCCACATGTTCCAGTTTTTTTTTACATGTCCAACTCTCAAATTGATGACGAGCACGCCAGCCACATGCACATGATTCAAATGAAAATGTCTTGACATATGATCACCCCTTGCGACATGTCAAGAAAGACATCTGGCGAGCTATTTGATAACTGCAGGGAACGGCGCTATTTTGGCTGCAGTACTTTCTTAGATTACTAGGCATCGCTTTTGATCAATGCACGAAATGTGAATAAGTGGCCCACAGGAGAGGCTGTAGCGTCACTGTTAAAATCAATGTGAAACTATTTAATGTTAACCCGTTGACAGCTAAAATTAGTGATATCTGAAGCTGACAACAGACGAACATGGGTTTTCATAAGGCTACAAAACATAAACATGTCGGCTATTTTACCTTTACCTGTCAAACACAAGTAACTTTTTCTTCTTTTTTTTTTTACTAGCAAAGAAATCAATCAATACTGCAAAACTTTGTCCAATATTTTCATTTTAATAAGTACATGTACTAGTAATCTGACATAGAATACACATTCTAACACAATCTACAGTGATCACAAAAATGCTTGTCTACTAATGATTCTTTGAGTTGGTGCTGATATTGCAAACTCCTATGGCGATTCAATAAAACAAAATTTGTCAAAACCCAGACTTTGAAAAACCATGGTCTTAAATGAATTGTGAAATACCAGGACTCAATGCTGTTTCACAAGATCGAGCAAGGCAGTATCTTGCATTATCTTCATAAAGCAGCAAATAATTCTGCATGCAGTTCAATTTAGCTATCATGTGCAAGTCTACTGAAGCACCATTTAATCGACAACTTATTTTCAACATAGCAAGGGTATTTTGATAAAATACACCACAAAGTTAAAGAGACAGCAAAACTTTTAAATAGGAGCAACACGTTTACAGCCCATGCAAAAACATACTACATACACGCTTGCAGAAAGAAGTCCTTTATACAGAAACTCATACATGGTGAATCTGCTACACGTGTGTTTCTGATAGATGTGCCTTCATTTGACAGAAGCAACTCAATCATGATTAGAGTAGCAATTAGATTTCTGTAGCAATTACAACATTTTATTTTGGAACATAGCTTGATGAAACTATTGAAAGCCTTCAACACAACAGATTAGCTATTGTGCCACAAACAATATGCAGAATGAAAACATATTAAAAAATTCCATACGCTACAATCTTTAGTGCAAACTAAAGACTTAAGTATTGAATTAAACAATTACTAAGCTGCTTCTGTTCTAAATGCTACAGTACATTGTAGTAGTTCCTTGTCACTGGCATGTTAGTCTTGGATTGTTTGTTACAGATACAAAAATTAATCCTGTATATGCCTGTAATACTGCAACAGTACACAAAAAATGTATCTAATCAACCTTGTTAGGACCAACCACCTGCATACCGCCTTGCAAATGCTGTATTACTGAAGTCCAACTCCTACATCCCGTTTTGGTGGGCGTGTAGCCTGGATGCCAGACTGTTTCCAGGGCCAACGCAGGCCTTGTTGGCTCCAGGGCTAATTAACCCCTGGCAGTACAATATTGTGTAACACAGGCAAGGCCAACATGCCACTGATTAAACTTTGCCACAGCACCTTGAGTTAGACCTTGTGCAACAGTCTGGTCAGATGACATAGGAAGGCTTGGATGCGGTTATCAGGTTACCGTACTGGTTTATAAGAAGCAACAAATCTGAACTACTCTTAATGTAGGGTATGTATGCCATATGGTCCTACCAATATCTGTGCACATATCTGTGCATCTTGTTTCCAATACGCAATGTTTCTTAGTCAAACAATAATTACAGTGAACAACATACACCTTAAAATGGCTTGTGTCTTCCACGCTCACAACAGTGCTTTACACATACGTCTCAAAGTACGCTTATTTACATGCAATATTGTGAACAATCTCAGAATTGGGCATAATAATTTCAGATTCACAAATAAATAAATCTTGCCCCTTAGTACATAACAGTAAATAAGACAGTGGTATCTGAAAAGACCATGTTTCTAGAGGTTGGTCACAATTCTTCAGATGTGGCCCCTTAGGTAGATACACTATTGTGAACAAGATGTACTTTGGTGAATCGCTTTGGTCAAACTCTTTGGTCAGATTGTACAGAACTGTTACAAATGCTACTTGTCGTTGTTCTTCGGAACTTCTTCCTAGTTAAAACAATACTGAAAATTAGCCATAACTATGCAGAGCCTTCAGAAACTGGCAATGCAGATACCACTGGGGTGTT
This sequence comes from Branchiostoma floridae x Branchiostoma belcheri, assembly GCA_019207045.1. Lineage (NCBI taxonomy): Eukaryota > Metazoa > Chordata > Leptocardii > Amphioxiformes > Branchiostomatidae > Branchiostoma > Branchiostoma floridae x Branchiostoma belcheri. The sequence goes on from CM033027.1 coordinate 13,034,355, forward strand.
GAAGAAGTTGCAATGTTTGATGGTCATTGTGGATCAGATCTCTCCTTTTCTATTGGTACACTGGAATTTGTTTTTCAACAATTTATTCCAAAACATAACAGCATGCATCAGAGTCTGCACTGATTTTAAAATGTACCACTTGGATTGCCACAAACACAGCAACTTTCTGGTCTTTCCAGACAATACTCAACACCCTACTGCTCTGAACTCGAAGCAGATGCAGATGTCTTAGCATATGTCTGATTTCCAGGACAGATGATTAGTGTAACGATATCCACATGGTGCTTATGCAGTGACGGTTCTCTTGTCACGCTGCTTGCTACGGACCTTCGTTCTTGCCTTGAAAGCTGCAGAGTTGTACATGTGCTGCAAGGACCGGAGAAGAAGGTTTTAATTTGAACCACGTACTAAAAAACTAATAGTACTTGACTTGCTGTATAACTGGCCTGACAAAATTTCTTACGTGTAAACTTTTCTTGAAAGCAAACTTAAGACAAATATTCCATCCACGAAACCACAAGACACCAAAGATACATTATGAAGTTGGACAGCAAAATAAAAACTGTGCAGACTTACTCTCTCAAACCGGCTGATCTTGTTCTGCTTGTTGTAGGCTGCTACATCGATGGGTGCTCCCAAACTGAAGATGTCCCGCAGGAGTTCATTCTCCTGAAATAGGAAATTGACAACATAAATGAACTACCAATCACTAACAAAACATGCCAAATTCCACCTATGGTAAATGGTTTGAATGGCTGGCATCATTTCTTTTCCATCAGTTGTTGGCAATTCATTATCTGTATACCCTTCTGATTCACTACTGGTACATTTGCAATCCAAGGGATAGAATTGGCAGGTCAATAGACAAAATTTGAGTGAAGATGCTATATACGAGAATAATATCCCAGATTACCCTTATAATAAAACTATTCACACACACACAAGGCCCACAACAGGCATACCTGTAAATGCTGGTTGACCCCTGCTCCCAGTGAGTCCTTGAAGGCCTCATACTGACGTTTCTTGACCCAGCTGTCCAGGTAGATCTCCTCCACACTGAACCGTACCGTATCATTGGGAGCCTCTGCCTCCTGAAACAGAAAAGGGGACAGGATATTCATGAACAATGGGTGAGGACTCTGCTGTATAGCAGATTAAACTAACATGGTATACATCCTGTACTGCCAAATGATACACAAACCAATCAGTCATGCTTATAATCCCCTGTCACACATAGCCAACCATGGCCTCCTGACCTTCTCCAGACCATGGTTGGGAGTAAGTGATAAACAAGGTCATCTGTGGTTGGCAGCTGTTTGACAAGGTTGTACACTAGTCTTTTGGTTTGGGACTGCAGAAGAGTAAAGTCATGAGAGGGTCATGAATGTGTGACAGGGGCTTAAATAGTTTCTTCCATTCAACAATTTCAATCAAAGTGTTCTGACCTCCACTCCTCGGAGGATGTCCCTGAAGCTGGAGCGCTGTTTTCTCTTGTCGTTCTTGGCGATGTACTTGACGCTCTCGGTGGCGAGCTGCTTCAGGCGAGTACACAGGGAGTCCAGGTCTTGGCCCAGAAAGTCCTGATACAACGTGGAACAACAGGTGATTATTCAGCTAACAAACTGAAAGGATGCAGGTAGACTGGCTTCATAACATTTGACTGAAGCCAAAATGAATTTTTTTCCGTCCCCTGGAATTTGAATGGAAATCCTGTCGAAGGCGTGACAATCCTAGGGGTGTCCGGGGGGTATGGTCCCTGGAAAATTTTGAAATCTAGACCCTCTGAAATGCTATTTCATCTATTTTATTGATAGACTCAGCATGGTTCAATTAGAATCTTAACATGCCGATTTTGCTTTGTCGCGGGATGGAATGGGCAAAATTTTTGTCCATCCCCAGCAGTAAAATTCCGTTAAAGGATGGACGCTGGCTAGAACCCTGTACACTTATAAGACAAGACTTATTAAGTGAGTTGGAATGGAAACAAAATAAGTCCCAGAACAATATGTATAAGACCCATATTCTTTCAATCTAACTGAAGCATGTTATGGGACACGTTATCAAGAACAATATATGTACAGTACTGGTTCTTGTGCTTGAAAAGTCACTAGTGAGCAAACTCCATACCTCATCCTCCACCCTTGCCAGTTCATACAGCAGGGCGATGGCCTCTCCCGCGGTGATGCGCATGTTCACATCATCGCTCTGTAGGAGCTGCGGCAGCTTGGGAAGGTGGCTGCAGTACGGGAGGACGGGAATATCATGGTAAGACACACAGAAAAAATGAACAAGCAACTGAATAACTACCAAACAGTTTCAACATGGACAGCAATTAAAGCTATCACTCAGTAGATCATGTTCTGACAATGCTGCAATATCAGTCTGTATTTGTACGGCCGGTATACCTGCCCTTAAGAGAAACACACCACTTCTGCACGCTGTGTGAAAGCAGCTGGTTATATTACAATAAATGACCTGTCAAGCCTAACCTTTACATATGTATCTGTTTAAAGTGATCTAGTACCAACTAGTGAAGGTGAGTTGGTAGATACAAACTGAGACTGGACAGCAGTACACTTCATCAAGGATTTATATAGAGACTTGTATTTAGTTGAGCAGTTTCTAGCTTTGTTCCATCACAAGGAAAACACTCACCATGAAATTTCTCGTCAACCTTCATTAGATGACTAATTCACCGATAAATTGTGTGATTCACTGTATGATTTACAGCAAATCAGTCATCTGATGAAGGTCAACGAGATCGACTGAAAATTCATGGTGTTTTCCTTGTGTAGGAACAAATCTCAAAACTCAACTATAGATTCTACCAACACAGAGGAGTCTTTGTTTGAACATTAGACTCGTATGTAGTTTACCATGAATCTTAGCATGAAAGTTCATCTGTGTTGGTCAATGACATTATAGATAAACTATGTAGCTTTTAGCTTACGTTCTGACAAACTCCTGTACTTTAGAAGGTGGTGCTATGGAGAGCAGCAGAGTCCATGCGGACAGAGCAGCGCAGTGCAGGGCCTGGAGCGCGGGACTGTGGGACGGGGACGTGCCGTCTCCCTTCAGGTACGCCACACAGAAGATCTTCTCTAGACCCCCCATGATGTCTACAACCTCCTGCGGAACATCACGTACAAGTTGTATATTTCACATACATGTTGTATATACAAAATGCTGGGACATTCCTAGCCAGGTCAGTCCTTGTTAAACTTGTTTTTCAAACTTTCACTATCAACAATGCAAAGAAGAAGCAGAAAAACAACAACAGATTTTTGTGTGCCTTCTTCATCAACTTCATCTCATTTACATGTTACAACATGCCAGAAGATGAGGGCAAAAAAAAGATGATAGTTTTACATCTCAATATGGTATCTACAATACATTACAAGGACCTTGAAGTTTCACAAGTCATACTAATTTATTCAGTTTATCACATAATTCCTTCACAGAGTGAAGTACTATAATTGCAACCTGTCTGTGGAAGCAATGTATGTATGTTTGTTTGCTTTATATTTGTGCTTACCTCCATGTCACCAGCAGCTATGAAGCAAATGAGGCCCAGGGCTTGTGCACACTGTATGGGAGGGGGAAAAGAGCAGAGGCATTTGAATTACATTTATTAAGTGCAACTGCCTATCGATATCAATAGAGGCCACTCCATCAATGCTAGATCATTAGTTTGCCAAATCTAAGACAAAAACACAACATATATATTGTGATGACTACGAACAGCAGTTAAGGGTTTTATGAGACCAAGGTACTACAGGTACATGTAGGTATATCAATAAGGCATGGAACAATGATGGCTGGGACTCTGAAATCAGAGAGGTTTGGGCTTTATTCATCTTTCCCAAGACTACATGTAGGTACTCACAGCAGCTCTGGCTGCGGCTGCTGCTGACTTGTCGTTCATGATGGTGATCATGACAGGTTTGAGGTTGTTGTAGATCTCCTCACACCCCTCCCTGGAGCCCAGCTGTACACACAGCAGCGAGCCTACTGAGGCAGCCAGGGCCTGCTCCTCACCCTTACCTGGGGACAGGGTGGACACAAGGCAGGGTGAGGACACAGTATGGAATAAGGTAAGAGTTTCTGATACAACAATACAGAGAAAAGACATTGTTTAGTGAGTTGGACAAATCTATTATGATACAAAACTTCTACTCCAACTAATTCCAAGTCAATAGTTATTTTAGGCCTAACAGTTAAAAAAGTTCAGACTGAATACTTGTGAAGGAAAACCTGGTATGTTATATCAAACATCAGGCAATAAACTGGATAGTGAGTGTCACTGAGTGAGTGCAATGGATGTACTATGTCCATTCAATTCAACGTGACAACATGTAGTAATCCTTCATAATAACAATAATGAATAGGAACAAAAGGACATTACCTTTCTTAAGACATCTTTCAACACAATCAGTGATGGTAACTTTCCTGAAAGACAAGAGGAAAAAGGTTGTACACAACAAAAGAAAAACAAGAAAGTGCAATAAAAGTCTGATTTACCATATTGATTGTTTCATTCTAAACTAAAGGCTATGTTTCAAGCAATCATTAGGATTCAATAAATGCTTACTTTCATCTCAATTATCTTTCCATTAATACCTACTTTTATCTTTAATGCAAGATTTAAGAATTGTATTTGAAATCTTTTATGTGTAGATGTAGCAACTAATGCCAGACAAACATCTATAATTTAGGTGCTGTGCAGTAATACAAAAGACAAGCCCACCTATTGTCTATGAAGTCTGGTAAAACCTTGCGGGAGAAGGTTTGACGAAGGCCAGCCAGACAGGACTTTCGACCATTTGCACTGAAAAGACAAGCATTTATTTATTTATTCATCTCAAAACATGTGACATGTATTAATAACAAGGGTAGTAGACAGCACTTTTCAAAGTCTGTGCATCGAACGACTTTGAATCACAAATGTACACATGTGTTTTTTCACTTCATTGTTACTGCATGAGATTGGAACATAACCCTTTTTGTATGCCTTGCTCATCAAATGTAGTTTTCCTCTTGAAGTTGCCAATAAACTACACGTGTAAAGTGCAGGAATGACGTACAAAATGAAGGTATCAAAGTTGGGAAGCTACCTGGCTGATAAGAGATTAACACTTAACAATTCAAAACATTACAGGTTACAACTGAACCCAAATATTTCCTCACTGGGATTATCAGTTAAGCTCTTACCTCTTCTGTGTGGTTCCATCTATCTGATCTCTCAGCTTCTCCTCAAAATCTTCCTGGGCCTCAGTCTCATCTATAGCATCAGGAGGGGGGAATCCTAGAGCACGAGGGAGCAAAATGACTACTCATCGTACTGTACGAAAGAAGATATCTTAACACTGCTACCACTATTAATAGCAATAAGAAATGGTGATAAATGAATAATGTGTAAACAGTAAGAGCCTACTAGAACTGACAGACACATTAACAAGTTACTAATTCATTAATCTTGCTGAGTTGCGGGTCTATAAGTGTAACAAGGTCAGAAGTTACCTGGGACTAAAGCTTTACTCTGTGGAACTTGGCATGTCACACTGTAGTGTAGGGCTTAGGTTTACTCACACCACACCACTGAAACTAGACTAAGTGATAATTTCCCCCTGATAAAAGTTTACTGGTTTTATGATTTATACCAGTCTTTCCTCATAGTCATACCCTACATGTAGTACCTTCTGTTCCATATGCCAAGTCTGTGTCTACATCATCCTCTGTCTCTTCCTGTTCCAAGTCATCCTGACTTAAGCCACTGGCCATAAATTAAACTACCTAAAACTAGAACCTTTTAGTTTAATAGAGATCTAAAAAAGAACCCTGTGATTACAAGCACCAAAAAGGTTACATCAACCAATCTGCACCAAAGGCAATGTGGCCGGCTGACAAGCCACGTAAGCTCCACAAAAGTCTCTCATTGGCCAGGAAATGACCTTTGCACCTACTTTTTAGTCCAAAGGCTGCTTCTTATCACACAACATGCAAACAGTGTGCGAGTGTTTAAACAGTGTGTGGCTCCCAGACAGACATGCACTCTTACATTGATTACACGTGACAGAATGTTCAGCCAGCCAGTGTAGTGGCCAATGGAAGCAGAGTGGTCGTCAAGAGGACCTCATTGATTCAATGTGGTACCCCAAGATTAACTCACTGTAGTGTAAGATTAATGCCAAATAGTAAGTTTTATAGTGCTAAGGGGAAAGGTACAATGCTACTCTGTTTTCATGTCACTTGAATTTGAATAAGTTTTTTCTTAATACCAATTAAAAATTAATGGACCTTCACATCCTAAAGATAGAGCAATTAAGACCACTGAAATGTACACATATACTTATAAGGTGTAACCCCTTTCTGGGTCTCTGACCTCTAGTAGCTGTAACCTTATTATATTAAGGGAGGTGTGGCACATGTCTATTTCTATCTCACAGTGGAACTCAAACCATTTTTTTCTGGGTATTTATAGAATCACAGTGACACAAAATGTTACTACATGTTATTTGTATTTACTCACTATGTTTGAGATGTGCAGTGAAAGTAAGAGTGGACATTTGAAAAAGCAATGGAAGACAACTATTCTGTATCCCTTACATTAAATCTAAAATGATTCTTGCATTCTTACAAGTCGCGCAATCAACATGACTTTACCAGGGCACAATTAAATATGGCACATATCGATGTCCTCTTAATTGTTTATCTATTATTATATATCAAGTGATATCATTAATAATGTCAGTTGATGTATATCTACAACAAACCCACTGCCACTTAAGTACACTATCACCTTTAGCTTACTAAAGGTCTAACATAGTGAGAGTAAACTTAAGGTTGATTAGTGAGTGACAGGAAGAGCATACCCTCCTCTCCTGTCAGGCTGCGCAGGTCACTACTGCTGCTGACATTACTGGCCGTGTCATCTAGCAGGTCAGTGTCACTCTGTTCCGCACTGCTGCGACCACCTAGACAAAACAGTCATCTTTAAAATTCAAGCATAAAAAATGCAATGTAAGATGTACTATATACAGACTTTTCATTGACATCATAACAATCATAATTTTAATCCTCCGACAACCATGTTTGCGGCAATTGAATTGAAGTAGTAGAATCTTCGAGTGGTTTACAGATGTATGCTGTAATCCAACAATGAACATGGCACAGATGACGTCAAATGAAAATCCTGTATAGGGATGATTAACAACTGAATGAAGATGTTGCCCCAGCAAAAATGTGTTTTCAAAAGCAATACAGTATACAGATGCCACTTTACTCTTTTTCTTAAAAGTCATGCAGAAGCATTCTCTACACATGTTGTTGTTGTTGTTGTGTTGTCTAGGGTTAAATTTACTCACTAGGTTATTTTGTTAACGCGTTTTGCTTTTGTTTCCTGTTTTCAAATAATTTGCCATTCAGCACAAATAATGCATATGAAGCGATCTAGACAAGACTTTCAGTTTAAAATTGTGCCCAGCAAACGTGACGGCACGCTCGTGAGGAGTCCCACGTTCGTGATCACCTGACTTGCGTGAGGAGAAATCAAACTAGTGAAAGTGACTACCGCCCCCCTCCCTCTCTCTATCACGTACCTGGCAGCAAGATAACCCTGAGCTTATGGGATCTTGTGGGATATCCCGCTGCATATGCACAGCACATAGGGAACAGTACACAAAGTGAAAATTTTTATACAGTAATTTCACAAGCAAGCAAACGTGTCCTGAGTAAACTATTAGAGCCAAATCTTTCCCTGCCAACCATATGTACGTTAGAAACATAAGCAACATATTTTTCAGACTGATTTTTGGACAAGGTTAAATGGAAAGTAATCAAATGTTGCGTTACAAATCACAAAGGATATACCGATATTTGAAATTGCTTAGTAACAACCAGTTTGAGGTTCGTAATAAGCAAAGGCAACAAATTTTAGGCGCCAAAAATGTATGGGGTTACTAAGTGGAAGAAGGCAACATTACCTTTCTTCTTCTTGTTACCTCTCGGCGGCATTCTCGCAATCTTCCTCGCTCAAATATCGTTAATCAACACTAGAAACTTTCCAGGGAAACTTTCGTATACTAACAGTTCTTTGAAATTCGGCAAAGTATCCTATAAAATAGGAAAAATGGTCTTGAAGATAGAGACGTTCCGATTCTGGTGTCGACATATTTTAGATCTGGGAGATCTAAGGATTTTCACCCTGTTCTGGGTGGTGCCTGTTACCCACGATCCTCTCCGCCATGCACAAACGATATACATTCGCAATGCATGTTGGGAAAGTATGCCGTTTGTTAGGTACATGGTAAGTCATGCCGGTTGCTTGAGTAGTAATGACATCATGCATCTAAAACCATAACGTTGCGCAATCCATACGCAAATATATAATACAGTAATGTATCAAAATTAAAAGCTGACCAACACGAGCAACTAATGCCTTAGCTATTTCCATGGCTTCTGGAAGGAAAAAGAAGAACTATGATACTCAAAACAGATGGGAGATCCAGCTGATTTCTTAGGACGATGACCTTTGACATTCCAAGTCCACCCATATTTACTTTGTGGTCCAGGGGGTCGTCAAGTGTCTCACGTTCTCCGTTTCTTTCTTTTCCCGCCGTGGTTTTTACGTCAGTTCTGCATGGAGTAATGTACCATGGGGAAGAAGAGCAGAAGAGGATCCCGTGGGCATTGCCATAAGGGAATCGCGGGCAGAACGGCAGAGATCGGGGATAATTTGTCTGAGTGACAGATGCAAATGACGGGAAATCGCCATGATCATCGTTCCTGGTCAGACACTGAATGTAAAACGTCACTCCCTCCCCCAGGCTAAAAGGTAAATCACTTTGTTTACGTTTCCATGGTTTCCAGCTAACTTCATTAAGATGTAGTTAGCGAGTCTATTCACCTTTTGAGTTGGCAATTGTAAATCATGAGTGTATTAGCAGTCCTTTTGTCAAACCTGATCTCATTACTTATTCATTGACTGGAGGCAGGGTCATTTAGTGTTTTCTTGCCGAGATTTTGGATCTCAAACTCGTCTTTAAACTTGACGCCGCTGTCGTAGTTTTGCTTGTCAACGTAAGGAATGGTCCAATTTTTGGCTTTGGCAAACATTTTGTTAAAAGTACAGCAAGTATATTATCTTTCTTCAGGTGTTCAAAACCACCTGTTGTCTTAAAATGTGCTCGATTAAAAATGTGTTAAAAACCGCCATAAAGATCTGTTCTTGGAAATACAATTGATGACATTGGTGTACTTTTTCTTGTATTCGTTCAAGTCACTCTAGAGCAAGAAAACTTTTACACAATCTTCTAAGACATCAACAAGATCTAGAATCAGTGTCTTAGTTATGATGTCAGAATGCAACAGAAAAGTGCCACTTATTGCCAAGGATAAAAGAAGAGTTATCTTCTTCCTTGTACTAAGTATTCCCTCGAGAGTAATTTTAGATGAGACATGAAAATGCCATTAAGGTAGTGATGTAAGTTAAACACCTGTGGGAAGGCAGATGTTCCCTGTTGGGTTGTTACCATGACAGTGAGCATGCAGATTTCACATCAATATTCTAGTTACACTTGGATTCCAAGTTGGAACAGAAGGGCTTTTAGGTGCAATATCATTTTGATGGAACAACGTGGTAGGTATCAACTTAGTAGCATTTCCAGATGATTTTTCAACAGGCTAATGATTTTTAGTTCCCTTTGAAAGTATGATTCAGTAGAAGACAGTCAGATCAAGGACGTTTATAGTTGTGAAACTGTAAAAAAACTTAAAAAGCATCAGTACAGCACCATGTCCTTATCTAATCGTGTAGGTAACAATTGTCTGTCTTTGTTTTTAGATATTGCAGTGCCTGATTCAGTTTGAGGCAGTCTGTATCTCCTGTGATTTGATGCTGCAGTAACAGTGCAGTAAACAGCTGACAAGAAGAGCATGGGATCAGGGTCAAGTTCACCCCAACCTGCGGCCAGACCCCAGGCACAGGTCCTCCCCTCCCCCCAGGGTCAGCCTGGACAACAGAGACGGGGAAACTTTGAGGAGGTGCAGCTACAGTATGGTCAGCCTCAGGCTACTCCCACACATGGACACCAGGGTTATGGTCCAACACATGGACACCAGGGCCATGGTCAGCCCAGACCACAAGCACAAGGTGCTTACGGACATCCGAACCACATTCAGGGCTATGGGAATCAGGCACAGCAATATGGGAAAAGCAATGGATATGCACACCCTGAGTATGGAGCGAGCACATCATCAGGGTACGGTGGACATGCAGCACACCAACAGAAACACAGGGATGACTTTGATGATGACCTGGATGACTGGATTGAACAGAAAAATAACCAGGTATTTTGGATGATAAATAATAACTGTATTGCTGTAGCTGCTTTATTGTTCATGTAGTAGTAAAGAGACTGTATTATGAAATAAGGAAGAGTTCTGTTGTAAGTTACTGCGCACTCTTGTGATAACTTGTTTCACCTTTTATCAAATGTGAACACTAGTAGATTGCATTTATGTGGAATACAAATTTGGCTACTGTTGTACACTTCTGAGACTACTACTTATCTGTGATAAACTTTGTAGATGTAACATCTTAAGAGGTTGTTTAAGTGACCACTATAAAATGTGCTTTATCAACCAGACACCATCACACCAGGCAGCTACCCAGCAGTCTTCTGCAGTATCTGAGGAGGACATGATCCTAGAAACCTTCCACCACAATGATGGGACAGAGTACACAGTCTTACGCCAGAGTGGCCACAGAGCATATCTGGACTGGCAAACACAAGTAAGGACTGTGGATCAGCTACTAGTATATTCTAGAAGATGCCTCGAGTTGGCGGAGTGCTTTTAAGTTTCTTTAGAGTTGAATTTAAGAAGGATGATAAGAGGCCACCTGGCCACTACAGAGTACTAGTACTAGTACTAGTACCATCCTGAATTTTTCTTCACTTAAGAAAAATAAAAACAAACAGCAGATTGAGTAAATATTATTGAATGTTATGTGATACATTGTCTAGTTCTCACTCTGTTTGTAATCAATATGATATGTGTTTATGAAGGAATGGGTGCAGTTCCCTAATGAGTGGTTGGGACAGGGACATTTTGGAGAACAGGATACTCTTTTTACAGAACAGGTGAGCCCACAGATTTCTCTTACTGTCTTTATTTCTATCAGCACTTTTTCTCTGGTTTCTTTCATGACTATGACTTTGCTATAAAACATACCTGAGTACTACAAGTAGTTACAAAAGAAAATTGCTCTTCTGGAAACCTATTTATACTGTACGTGACTGTACATAATCACAGCAGTCTTTTAAGAAGTCTATGTTATGCAGTCCTTCTGTAAGATTCACGTAGGAAACATGAGATGGCCTCTCCCAAAGTACATCATGCGTTGTGTTGCATTTTGTTACCCTTGCGGCCCTTTGTTTGCGGTGTAACCTTACACTGAAGGGTGTTCCCGTACCCATGGTACCATGTGTAAGCAGGGGCGCTGGTTTGCTTTGTTAAAACTGTGTCATGCCATGGATCACTTCTCCATAGAAGTACTGGGCAAAAAGACACATAATATGCCCAAATACTATTGATTATCGGTGTTAAGAAAAGTCATTAATGATTAACCAGTACTGTATGCCTGACTTTGACCTCAGCGTATTTACTGAACATCTAATGAATTAATTACATCTTTGCAGACACGAAGGCATTTGTAGCTTGTTCAAATTCCTGTACATGATCAAATACGGAAAGTCAGCTGTTGATTTTGGTGTAAAGATCTAAAATTATGATATTTGCAGTGTTTGAATTCTTAAAGTTTCCTTAATGATTATCTATGATATATATAATGCAATGGAATTTCATTTTGAGAGGGTACAAAGAAGGTGTGCAAATATGAGTCCTGTTTGTATCTGTTACTGTGACGCCCACCATAACAGTGGACATCCCTATTGTTTGTTTCAAAAGCAGTCGTGCCACATAGATTTGGTGTCAATAAAGAAGAAGTGGTATTGAAATCCTTTATCCTAAAGTAGACAACATGACTGAAACCTTTGGTAACAGAATAAACAATATGTCACATCATCACTTCTGTAACTTCCACGCAGATTTGGTGTCAATAAAGAAGAAGTGGTATTGAAATCCTTTTGCTAGAGTAAAGTGGATGATATGACTGACACCTTTGGTAACAGAATAAACAATATCACATCATCACTTCTTTAACTTGTTAGTTTTTAAAAGACAACAGTACTTACATAGGAGAAATTTTTAAAAGGGAATGTATGTGTTAGTATGTGTTATAGTTGGACATAGTTTTATATAAGACCTTTGAAATTCTTTTGGCTATAATATCAATTATCAGGTTTCATAAAAAGTCAAGCTAATTCTTTCCATTACCTAACATGCCTATTAATTAGAAGTGCTTCTCCTTTCCCCTTTTGTTCCTGACAGTGTCAAAAATGGATGGATGGAACCAATCTTATTTCTTGACCACGTCACTCAAGTGGGCATACATATTAGCACAGTACTTAGTAATTGCACAGGTCTACTAGCACATCAACAAGGCACTGTGTGCATTTGTCAGTGATCTTCCAGAAACACAGAAAAAAAAGCACCTAATACAGCATAAAAGAATGATGCCTGCAATTTCAATGTTATACATCTTACCTTTACATGTGAGCACTTACTTACATTTATTGCTTTGTTTCTCCAAGAAACTACCAAACAAACCCACTCGATTGCCTGTGAGTATAAATCATGTGTGCAACTGAGGGAAAATTTCGCTCTCTCCTGACAGTGGCAGTAAAGTATGTGCAGAATGCAACCCTTGTCAGTCCACATTGATTAGTCATGCTTGCTAAAAGTCAATGCATGGATCAGTGGAAGTGTTTACTTTTGTCATGCTTGCTTGATGACATGATCTCCTCTCCAGTGCTTACAGATATCATCTTTGGTAATGATGCAATTTGCACAAATGCAATGACAGAATTCAAGTCAAATGAGAGGAAATTATGAACCGAAAATGTTTTTCCCCTTAATGCCCATAGTCATGCATGACACTGCTGTAAGCATGTGCCTGTTGCATGCTCTTCAGGATATATCTTTATAACATAGAGACAGGTGAAGAAACTGATGTGCAAAACTTTCCATTGGTATATGCTGAGTGCTGACTATGGAACGGATTGTATAGAAGCTAATGGCAGGTATAATAAGGCCAGACCATGCCATTTGGTATATAATGCAATACTGCAAAGAGAATATGGTCTGCTCTATGGAAAAAATCTGTACCAATGGTTCACATGGTATCATGGAATCAGATGCAAGTTTTCCTCCTAGTCTGTATTTGTGTTGACCTTCATGCTAAAATTTTAGATGAAATTGTATGAGAACCAACAAATTAAATTGGTGTGGCTTTGTCAGGTGAAGACTTTTAAGTGTTTGCAACTTTGTCCCCACAGGTGCAGCTACAGACCACCAGTGATACCAATGGCCCCAGTACGTCTGGTACGACCAGTGGTTACGCCACTGAGGAGACTGCCTCCTCCACTCCTGATGATGACAGGGATGGATACTTTGACCACCCGCTCAAGGGGAGAACTGTCATCACCTACATGTTTGAGGTATGGGATAAGTTTGTGTTGTTTTTCTAGTGCATTTACTGATAGGAACTGACCGTAAATGCCATATATATTGCTGCTTTAAGTTTAAATGGTAGCCTGGAGTACAGCCATGAATGCTATTCTGGCTCTGTTTTACCTCCTCTGTACCAAGGCTAATACCCGGTAGTATTACGGGGCTCCTGCTTAAAAAAAGTTAACTTTTCATACATTGGCTGTGTTCTTGCAATTTTTTTCAACTCAGTCTCAACTGTATTACAAACTTTCTGAAAAATATTTCGCATGATCTGCAACTGCTTTACTGCATGCAAAGCGCCATGTGTTTTTCCACAACAAGTGTATCGCAGTGCTCTAATTGTTTTTTTCTATTGTGTACACTAGGAAAAGAGAAATGTGTACTGCTACATGGATGATGAGACAGGTTACTGGATCAACATGCCCCTGATGTGGGAATTACATAACGATTACATCAGGAGACAGGTGCATGAAATACAGGTAAGTCTTCTCTCACCAAGTTAGTCTAAAGTATGATTTTGCTAAACACTTTGCAAACCTTCACCTTTAAAATTTTACAAGGCCAATCCTCTGTTGTTCTATTAGATTATCATTATAATCTTTTGTAAAAAAATGATTTTCCCTTCCAGGAGTCTATTCCTACTTGGACAGATGAAATTGACATCCTGGCCAGTTTAAGACAGTGTAACTACAATACTGAGCAGACAGTGGCCAACTATCTCTGTCTTGGAGATCCCAATTTAGGTAAGGATTGCTTGCAGGAGTTGGGATAGAATTCTCCTTGATATACGTCAGTAGTCAGGTGTCATCTTATTGTACTTTAAAGGCAGTGTCCGCCTAGTGTACTTTTCCCCCCATATCTGGTTCAAATTCTATGGAGCCGGGGTTCTCGTCTCGGTATGGGCATGACGGGAGACGAGTCGCATTGTCCTTTAAATGTGAGCTTGAAGCCGGGAGCCCTGTTTATAAAGGCAGCTTTTAGCATAAAACTTCTATGAGGACCCTACTAGTAGTTGAACACACTTGTTTTTTGGAGAATAGTAGTTGTTACCTAATACATGTATGCTTGGCTGAATACATGCAATCCATAGCAAAGCGCATTGCACTACATTGTAACGAATAAGTGCCATGCTTCCTCCTAAGCCGGAGGTCATCTGCTTTACCTTTACCTACCAGTTCCTTACAAAACCTACTGTAATTCATGTGTGCAGGTGCCAAACGCTGGGGAGGTGGCAGAGAAAGCCAGCAGCAGCTACAGGAGAAGGACAGACAGATCCATGCTCTACAGGAACAGCTCAAGCAGAAGGTAAGGGTTTATAGCCTGCAGACAGCATAGTGTAGTCTGATCATGATCTCTTCTTGGGCTGTACATAAGTAGTATGTTACAAATCAAAACAAGACACACCTTCACATGTACCAAGTTGTTTTAATCTTGTGTTTCAAACATTAAAGCCTACTACCATTTAAGGTGATACATGAGAAGAATGTTTTACTGCACAGTAGATTTTATAGTTTGCAGTTCCAACAAACTTGTTAAATGGTAACATAGAGATATCTTCATGTGTCTCTAGGAGCGGGAAAAGCAGTCTCTTCTTCAGGAAAGATTAGCACTGAAAACTGAAGTAGTTGAAAAACTTGAAAAGGTAGGTTTTCATACTTTTATATACATGTACATGTAGTTCTTCTATCCCATCAAGCACTTGTAGATAATAGTTAAAATATGAAAATCAGCTGAGATTCAGGTTATATCTTTGCACTTTTAGTTTTTCGATCAGATGGCACAATACATTGTATATCCTCTAATTGTGAAGTTTCACTCATCTGATCACTATTATTACTCGCAGAGGGCAGGGAAGAAAACGTGACTATGTCACTCACAGTCACTCTATTCACTCCATAAGACCCAGTGTACTGAAGCATGAATTTGCACCTGTTTCTCAGGCTTTGTTTTCATTATGTTTTTTCCAGTTACCTGTAGACAAATTGTGTTAAATCCAGAGAACCAACCCATCAAATTAGTGTGGCCTTAAGATAGGAAGTGATAAATTGCTTGACAAAATTTAAAACCTTCAGTACTAACATTACCTGCACGGTGTACAGGTTGCTGAACTGAATGAGAAGGTGCTGGATCTGGAGGTAGAGAATAACGACATGCACGTGAAGCTGTCAGCATCACACATGCAGATGGAGCGGATGAAGACGATGACCCCTTCATCGTTCGGAAGGCGGCGTCACGTAAGCACCATTGCCTAATCCTTCCAATATTTGTGGTGGCAAAAGATTTATCATTTGTACAGAAAATTGTCACCCAACATATATCTCAACATATATTTTGATCACAAATTCATGGAGTGTTCGTATAATAGTTGCCAGCTTCATGATTGTTATCTTAGTGCACTCTTGATTTTTGTCATGTGTAAAGTCAATGCTAACAATTTCTACCTTCATACTTGTAGGGTGAAATTGAGTCTGGTTTTGACTCCCAGAGAGAGTCCTCAGCAGAGTCTATGACTGTTGTGAAAGCCCCTCGCACCCCCACCCCCGAACCCCTACCCCCTGCTGGCCCTACCGTGGAGGAAGAAACCTTGAAGGCTCTGAACCACTCAGCACTGGAACTGGACAAGTCTTACCGCAGTCTGAAAGTCATAGTCAAAGATGGCTTCTCAGACCTGCAGGACTTAACCAAAAAGGTAGGGGGAGCCTCTGTATCATATGCCAAATTCATATATATATATGTACAGCAAAGTGTTAACCAACAGCTTTTCAAAGATCAAGTGTGCTTGAATAACATACTAGTACTTCTTTGTACATTGTGTTTTGTTCAACTGTCATTATAATTCCTCAGATGACAGATGATCACCAAAATGGTGGTTAACTAAACAAACATGGTTGTGTTCAAAGTTTGTTATTCAGTTACTTGCCAACATGAAAAATATCTAAATGAACTATAATATTAGTTATCTGTTGAAGACAATGCAGTAAGCTGTAACTAACTGTTTTAGAACCAAAGAATGTATATTGGTGAATGTAAAGTGATATACTTACATGTACATGTATAAGTGGGAATTTCTAATGATGATGCACTTCAAGTTAAGTAGCAAACTTTTATCAGTACTGGTTTTAGAACAATGTAATTGTTGTAGTATGGTAGAAGCCATTTTTAAATGGCTCCTACTATACTACAACAATTACACACCCCATTTACCAGTGTATTTCGTGCAATTATACAAGTGGTGCAATAATGCAAAGTTATCCAGCTGGACTGCACTGGTTTGAAATTGTGGGACTCCATTCAATTAACAGAAGTGCGTGATAATCCGTTGTGTAATTAACTGGCTCCTACTGAAATGGTGCCCTTATGTAAAGTGCATAATTATAATTCAGGCATCTGGTGTTTGCCTGTTAGGCTGTAAATACTGTATATGGAATAAACCAACCATCAACTGTGTTGTCCAGGCCATCTCAGCCCTGGGTCAGATCAGTGAGATGGACAGCAGCAGTGGGAATGAGGTGGAGGAACTGCGGGTCCTGTACAGGAAGGAGGCGCTACAGAGGAAACTACTCTACAACCAGGTCAGGAAACTCTTGTCTCGCAACTTTGTCTAATTTAGTAATAGTCAATCTGAATAAGAGCTGAGTTATAATTTCTAACAAGAGACTTATCCAACTTTTTGGACAGTCTTTGTCAAGACATGTCAGAGTGACTCTGCATTCTGTTGTTGTCATTGCTGTCTGACATTGTAACATCAATTCTCGGAAATGTTTTAGACATTCAGAAAGTTTTTCTACTTGCACAAATTGAAAAAAAAACACTTCATAGGGGAAAGAATAGGTGCTTAATATGCTCATCAGACTTCTGTACACAAACTTTGTGGTTTGAAGAGCATTAAGATTCACTTGTCTTAAAGCATAGAAACGTAACCAGGAGAAGATGAATAATCACTCTGGGGCAATCAAGTGATCTTGACGAGCCTGTGATAGCAATGGCTGAACCACAAGGGTCATCACTCTGCTACAGCAAGTGTCTCTGTGGGAACCTTAAGACAAAATAATTACCCAGGTGTAGCCAACATGTCAGCAGGCTGACGCATCACAGGCTTCTGATGTCCTAGTTTGGATAAAGTGTTATAGGTTCTTTATCAAGCTATTCATCTCCTTGATAGGAGATTGACATCTTGCAATGTCCCCTCAGAGGATTTGAGATGTCTGGAAGTAAATCTCTAGCATCTTAGCCAGTTACAGAGACTGAATTGCTAGCTATTATTTACCTGCAAGGATTTCTAACCTTCATCAACATACACCCTCAGAGTAACAACCAATTTTATCTAGTGAATATAGTGTGGTAGTGTGGATGATATAATTAAGATATTACTTTTAAAAAGAGCTTCATGATTAAATTGTTATGCTTATAAAGGTTTATTTTCCATAAAAAAGCCCCTTAATGTTGTGTTATATCTTGAAAAAGATTACATACCCACGTTTAATAACTCCCATTGCCATTCATAGCTGCAAGAGTTGCGCGGGAACATCCGTGTGTTCTGTCGCTGTCGGCGAGATGACAGGGTCGGAGGTTACATGCAGTTCCCCAATGATGAGGACATCGTTGTTCCGACGGGTGGAAGCAAGAAGACCTTCAGCTTTGACAAAGTCTTCTCTCCGGCCTCCACTCAAGAACAGGTGAATATCATGACCTTATCGGGATATAGATAATAATGATCCCACATGAGAGTTTTCATACATCATTGAAAATCAACCAATCAGAGGTTTTTCAAAAGAATCTCAAGATTTTTGAAAATCCCAAGCTTATTTGAAACAATCTCAAGATGGTTTGAAACAATCTCAAGATTAATTCTCAATCAAGATTAATTGAAAACACTTTCAAAATTGTCTTTGGATGTTACCTTGAAATTAATGTTGAAACTACTTACAGGCTTAGAGATGATTTGCAAATTTTCTCAGTACCTTTACATGATGAATTACAATCGTTTTTTTGACACAGGATGCTTCAAGCTGTTTTCACAAAATAAAAAGTCCCTGATCTAACCGATAGACATTTTCCCTCTACTGAAGGTGTTTGAGGACACCTTACCCATCGTCCAGTCCTGTGTGGATGGGTACAATGTGTGTATTCTGGCTTATGGACAAACTGGCTCAGGGAAAACCTTCACAATGATGGGTCCACCAGACTACCCAGGGGTTAACATCAGGTCAGTAACAGTACTGCTATGATACTGTAATGATATGTACTGTGGACAGAAAATAATACAATACAATACAAAATACTTTCCATATATGCAGTCAGTTTGTACAGACTATGACATGTACTGTGCAAAACAACAACAACAAGCAATTAGTACATGTCAAAATACTGTCACAACAACAACATCAAGCAATTAGTACATGTCAAAATCCTGTCCGGTAATACAGTTATTATTCAAAAACTAAAGATACATCGGCAAGGCACTAAGTTACCATTAATTCAAACCTTATATCTTCAATTGCCTAAGGGGGCACACACTGAGTATCTGACATCTTATTACCATATCAGGCCATGAGTTGGCAATGATTCATTAATCTTGTCAAGGCATCAAATTTTTGCTTCTAATGCTCTCGGTTGAGTCATACCTAACATTATTCCAAGGTATTAGATGCATTTTGAAGGTGAAGGTGGCAAAGATTGAAGCATCAAGTTTTGTTCTGTTGCTTGAGAATTGCCTAATGAGTAATATGTTATCATTCAACTAATGACTTGTTTGTTTATACTTCATTAACAGGACAATTAAGGAGCTCTTAAGAATATGCAATGACAAGGAGACAGTTGACTACACTTTAAAGGTAAAGAATCATCATTTTAATTGCTGAAATTATATGTGCACCAAAATGCTGGTTATCCTGGACTGTTGATTGTAGACCACAGACCAAACTCTTTGTGTTTTGTTTTTAGTAGGTTACTTACATGTTGATTGTACCCAATGTAATTGAATGATACCTAAGAATATAGTGTCTGAATAGCCAGGAGACAAACTGTCTACTTATTCTGTTATGGTCATGATACATCTCCATGAAGTTACAATGAGTACAATCATGTATGCTACAATGATTCAATTATTGCCTAAAGTTTGCCAATTTTTTGTTTCAACAGATTTCCATGGTTGAAGTGTACAATGAAACCCTGTCAGATCTACTGAAGGAAGGGTCTATAGGCAATGCTACTCTTGACATCAGAACCATGGTAGGTATATTACATTCAAGTACATAAAAGCACACTAGTACGCAGTCAAAGGATACTACACACGCACATAGAGATACTTGCAAGCGGGTTACTTTTTGTTTGAACCCTTTTTGGCACCAAATATGTCAAAAGGTATGCAGAGTTCTTGTCCGTGATACCAATAGTTATAAGTGCCTCCTACCTTGAGTTGAAATGTCACCGACCATCTGTGCTAAATGTTAAGTGTCCCTGTGCCTGTGTCTCCAACAGGGTAAGAAACAGGTGATCACAGGCCTGACAGCCATAGAGGTGAAGACTGAAAGGGACATCACAGATACCATGGAGACAGGCTTCAAAAACAGGACAACTGCCTTCACCAAAATGAATGCTGAAAGGTAAGGGCTTGGTGTCTGATTTGGAGCTAGGTAAAAACAAAGTTTTAACCCAATCACATTGAACAGGGCTCACCCAAATGATGATATTACTGGCATATTACTGCCAAAATGTCATTTAGTTTGCAGACTCATTGGCCAATTGGTTTCTTTCCTGTGTGATGCACTGAACAGTAACAGTAACAGCAGTAGCTCTACTTTTAAAGCTTTTTGTGAATAGTCGTTTTGTGGGTAGTGTTTAGTTGGAGTTGATTATAGGTAGTAAGTTTCTACATCCAGTTCTTAATCTATGTTGTGAATAATGGTGCGCCCAATCATTCTCAAGGTATCAACTGTGAGCATGGGTTGTGCAGTATTGAAATTTTCCTATTGACCGTGGAACTGCAAAATTAATCTTCTCAACAAATTTATTAACCTCTGGTGGACTGTCACTTGGGACATCAATCAAGATTCATGGATTCATAGCCTGAAGGCTTTATCCCCAAACAGTTATCGGATATCGCCTATCGGAGAAAGACATACGGACCTTAGGACTATTTGCATACTTTTGACAGTTTCATAGACGGAGAAATATTGCGATTGATGGTGCAACCTTGTATGCTTCAGGACAAACATCTACTCACATTAGTGGTGAAAGTGGCTGAAGGGTTGTAGGGACAACTTTGGTATTAAACCTAAGGATGTTTTTAAACCTTTGAGTTATGTTATCACTTATCGTTGTCATCATTTGGAGATTGATGATGGTACTCTTAGATTTGAATTCCTTTAAGGCACATAGTGTTCCTATTTTTCTATCATTTACCTTATACTGTTGATTTTATTTAACAGTACTTGTAATGTTATTAATATCATTCAACCACTAACATTTCATGCTCCCAATTCTTTTATCACACTGAGGCCTGCTGCAAAAATGTTCTCACTGCTTAAATTAAAATCCTGAGCTACTACTTCCCCCCCAACTGCTAACATTACACAAAATCAAATAAATTGCATCAGAACCTAGAGATATATTGCATCAATATTGGCTGAGTGCTAAGATATTATCTTCCCGTCTGTCATTAATCTTTATATTGACACAGCAAATGTACACTCTTTTGTAAGGTTTTTCTGTTGTATTTTCCCTTGTAGTTCGAGATCCCACCTGCTGCTGATGTTAACTGTGGAGGGTCATGACAAGATCTCCAGTACCACGTCCTTCGGCACCCTGATGCTAGTGGACCTGGCTGGGTCCGAGAGGATCTCTAAGACTGAAGCCACAGGACAGAGACTGGTGGAGGCTGCAGCCATTAATAAGTCACTCACAGCACTTGGACAGGTGGTTATTCAAACATTGACTTATGGTAGCCCATGGGTTTGCTAGAACTTTCTTTGTACCCATGCTTTGGCAATCATTTCCTCCTACCTTTCTCTTTCCTACATTGATATATCAGTTGCCTTTTGCTGTTCTTTTTACACAGAAATGAAGTTAAAGAGATAAGTGTACACTGCTTCACTGCGGACTCAAAACCAATGTGAATATTGTCCTTTCGTCATCTGGTTGCACCGCCGTTATGGCATCTCCTCCTCGCTCCATGTACATACTATACTTTGTCACAGTATAATGAAATGTCTGAGGTACTTTCTATGGTGAAGACACACAAATGCTTACAAGACACCCAAAAAAGTGTATACAATTTCAAGACAGACACCTGTCAATCAAAGAACTGGTGGTATCTTGTATTTCTTAAGAAATCTCATAACTCACCACTGTTGAAAAATCGCTTCTCACCAGCTACAAAATATTCCTAGAAACTAAATGACAAATGATGCCTGCTTCAGAATCTATATTTTAGAATCGACTTTCAATGTTTTTCCAAGGTCAGCCACCACATTTTCCAAATCACAGTTTTTTATAGTACTTTTTAGAAGTCCCCCATAGCTGTTCCTCAGGGTAGGCCACTCAGATAAACAGCTTGAAAAAACAATTTTTGTAAGAAATTGCTTGCAGCTATGTAATCCTTATCCGCACTCTATACAAGTGCCCAAAGGACCAGAACAGACTAATATACCTTCCAAGGTACCAGTTTCATTTTGAGGTAATCAACATAATCCTTCATAGATGAAGTCGGACTGTTCTGCAATATCTTTTTATGGAAACCCCCTCCTGCAATATGTTCCAGGGAATATAATCACCTGCAAACTACTGCCGTGTATTCCTTGGTGTAATGGATGCAATTATGAGCTGTGCGGCCTTAATTTTGATGTTGTAATAGGAAAAGTTTGTTCTATTCATGGAAGTAAAGAACACCATCATGTTGGTAATGAAGCAAAATTGCACCCTCGACATACAGGGCTGATTCAAGTTATTTTCAGGTTCTTTTCTCAGCTGTTTCATCTCCCTCAACAATGAATGCTGAGCTCAATTAACATAGGATAGAACACACCTGCAACATTTCTGTTGAACACGACATAAGAAAAATGCAAAATGATGAAAACTGTTATGATGCAATATGCATATTATTGTACACATGTAACTGCTTTTGTTCTACACGCAGAATACACTTTATTCTCTGCTTTAACAGTTACATTAAATGGTAGTCCAGATACAAACCATGGGCCATTTCAAAGGTGGAATGAGAGACCAATTGGTTGCAGCATCCAAATTTCCATGGTAAATCTACATTGAAATCTTTTCGAAATCCCAGAAGTGATTGTACATTTAGAGGATGGCAGCGAGAATAACGGTTTTGTTGCAAAAGGATGCATTCTCTGATATAGGTATTAGAGAGTTCAATTGATTTTGTATCCTTCAAGGTACTTGCAGCCCCTTGTGATACATGTACTTTGAACAGTGTATTTTGGGGATTGGGGTTTGTGGAGAAAATGATTAAAAAGATGTGTGGCTTCACTACAGCCCCTAAACACAATTTTCTGCCCAGTTGTAATGCACAGTTGCTCAGCGATCTGAATTCATGCCCTTCTCCAGGCATCAACATCAACCAGAAACCATCCATAGATTACCATATGCAATGTGTAATCCCTTCCATGCTGCTATAACCATTTGTCAGTTCTGCTACAAGAACTGGGCTAATGAAGATTCCCCCGCCTTAGATGAAAGGAAAAAAGAACGAGTTGTCAAAGCTGAAGAATGCTCTGGCTGCCAAAAATAGTCGCTAGGGATCGTGCTCCTATGTTTAAGCTCTACTATGTCCTAGACCTAGAAAGGACATACAAACTGATTGCTGAAAATTTTTACTCCATTTCGCAGTAGAGTTTAGTGTTATAACTCCAATTCGGTTTTACAGTATTGATACATTTTAGACGCATATTGAATTTTCTGCATAATGTCTTTTAGTATAATGCTAGTTCACCTTTATCTGCAGGGTAGCCTATATCTATTGTTTTTGAAAACGGTATTTAGGGATATGAAGTCGATGGACGGTACATGAAAATAACAGCAATATTTTGAAATTTTACAGTGTGAAACCACTGTCCGTTGACTTGATATCAAATGTATGTCCTGTTTTTAAAAACAATGAATATAGGTTACCCCACAGATAAAGGTGTTGTACACATGTATATAGAACATACTGTAATTAAAACTCTGCACTTTTCTGTTGTCCCACCTTAGGTGTTCCAGTCCTTGAGAACCAACGCCCTACATGTGCCTTACAGGAACTCCAAACTCACTCACCTGCTCCAACCTGCACTGGGTGGGGATGCAAAGGTTTGTCTTGATGTTGTTCATTGTTGTGGCACAGTGTTAGACTTATTTTAGTTACAAAGCTCTATAGGTTACACTCATCTAATATTTCCCTCATCTTTTCAAAAAGTGCTGTCCCCGGGTCACTACTTCTATAATAACAGTTGCTGTACCTGTAGCGTAATAAATTCTAGTGGTAGTTTCTTCCTCACAAAGTTGCTGTATATTCTTTTACTTTTGTAGTGGTTTTATTTTGCTGTAGGAGGGAAAATGAGATTTCTGCAGTGTTTGAACTCATTATTAAAACAATTCTGTGGTACAATCAAAATAGAGACATAGTCTTGGTGTTATATATGCATGGTGAGGTCACTGCAAAAACACAACACCACCGCAGACGTTTCCAGACTTACAGTAATTGTAGAGTGATAGACATTACCTTGTCATCCATCTCCTTCATAAAAAGTTTGGCACAGTTTCTACTTAATTCACAGTTTGGGATGCTGATGGAGTAGTGCTTTTATTGTTTACAACCACCTTTATTTGAGTTGTAATGTAATTACCACAAGATTATTTTTCATCTCAAGCAATTTTAATAATCATGATAGAAATCAAAAACAACATGATTTACTCATGTACCAGTATGCACTCATTTTCATTACTTCCTACCAGTGGTTCTTTATTTTTAGTATCATTGATACTTATTTGATATTAAGCACTCTATATATTCCTGCCTATTTGATGACAATCTCATGATAAACATTTAGAAATTCATGAATACACCAAGCATACATGTATGACTACTTCAGAACAATCATGATTATGACATTGATGTTTATAGGAATTCACATGCTGTCTCCTGTACTTATGGTTATTTTTGATATTGAATCACTCTGTTTTAACGTCAACAAATATAGTTCAGCATGCAATATTGCTTACTCTTCCCCTTGCATATTAACCATCTTGATTAGTGTCTGTCAAACCAATCATTATGTATGTAAAATGTCAATAAACCTTAACTATTGAAACATTGACAAGGTAGAGAACATCCAGAATGTCAGCAAGCAACACATTACAGGTCTGGACCTGTCGGGTTTTGTAAAACTCACATGTAGATAAAAAATCTACTTACCCAAACCATAGCATGAAAGTTCATCTATGTTACCCAAACCAAATTTTAACCAAAATTTAGATGACATTTTTCTGTGTATATTTACTTCCAGCAATGGAATTCTTTTATCATTGGCTCTATTTTTCTATGTTGACCAATGCTGTGAAAAGTAACAAGTTTATGAACATCTCATTGAAAAATCTTACTACATGTGTATTAGTAAGTGGGGTAGGACATATGCTTGCCCAATCGTCAGTTTCACTTGGCCGGGACAATCAGGATAGTGGACTTGTATAACCCCGCATTAGTAAGTACATGTACCTCACCTTTAAACTGATAGTGATCTGTTACAGGTTTGCCACCCACGGATTGCACTTCATGCTATTTGTCAAAGTATCCAGGCATAAAAGACCTTAAACTTGACACCTTTACGTTCTCTCGGGTGTTTTCTGCATACTCTCTGTAAGGCAGTGTCAGAGGAAGAAAATAACTAGGGCAATCAATCTGTCAGGGGGTGCTGGATCCTTTGTGTGAGCCGTGGTCTCGCTGATGTCTCAGGTGGTAGCAGTTAATAGGGATTACATGGAAAAGTTGTGGCAGTTCTGGCAGGGTTTACAATGAGATAGATCCATAGAGACGGATTTGCTGTGCAATATAAGTAATCTTTATGAAGCGGCTGGTATTTGGTGCCTTAAGTTAAGGTAACGTGTTGTGCATTTAAAAAGCATGGTGCTCTGTTGCATGCATATGTGAGGAAGTTTAATGAGTAAGAGTTGTTACACCAAACAAATCCAAATCTAACCCTATTAGGTTGTCTTAACAGTAGTTGAAACTGTACTGTTGATGTCATTTTTATCCTGCTAAGCTCAAACTAGGCCTGTTTTACTGGTCTCTCAGTATATAAATCTCAATAGATGGAATAGGTGGAACTATTATAATTGATGTTTCAAAGTCTACGAAACAAGTTTGACTTGTAGACTAAGGTAAATCTGTAGCTGCTCATTTCATAGAAATGTTTGATATTGACACCTCTAAGTCATAAGAGAAAAGTAGTCTAACAGGTGTATCCACAGTTTGGGGCAACTTTGATTTGAATTGATGTATTAAATGTAACATTTCTTTCCATGATTAACAGATATGGTGTCAGTTGTCATGTTATGTTAGTATTTTTCAATCTTCAAAATGCAAAACATTCAATATTCAATCACACTATACACAGTGGAACAATTTTTCTTCTTGACGTAATTGAAATCAATACCACTTACATATAGTTGTCCGCCTTTTCGGATATTCTTTAAGGACTAGGGTGCACTTTAATGTCCCTCAACCTTCTTGTATTAGCTAAAATGGGACCGTTATAAGACTGTGACTTGTAATATCTAATTGGGAGTGAGCAGTTAGACAGTACTTTCTAATAGGAAAAGGAAGCTAGCTATTAGTGAAAACAGTTTTGCAGCTAGGAGACCTTGTATGTATTCACAATTATATATAGTAGGATTCCTGAGGTGCAGTGTTGCTCATTAATATTCATTGCCCTCCATGGGACCTTATAAGGTTCTCCTGTTAATCACACTGTTTTACATCCTTCCACTTAAGTGGAGAAATAAGATTAGTGAAGGCATGTTGCTCTCATCCCATAAGAGCAGTGGAGTGTCAGTATATCCCTCGAGGTACCAGCCAAGTGAGAGAAATTTATCAAGATTAAGATAGACAAAGTCTTTGGATTTGTTCAGAAGTGCACCTAATCAGTTTAAGGTTGAACTTAAGAATGCAGACATGCACAGTTTACATGTTGAACAGTCTCTAAGGTTGATTTCGCATTTCCACTCACTAGACTATAAAATGTATCTGTCCATCCTTTGCGCACTTACATGTGCAGTGTTATCTGTACAGGTTTTGCTATTATTGCTTTACTTATCTCAATTTTTACAGTATCTCAATCTTTACCTCCATGAAAAATGGAGGTATAGTTTTGGTGTATCTGTCTATCTGTGTTTCTGGACATTTGTGATCAGCAAAAGAATGTTGGTAGGTGTTGGCATCATTGTCAAGGTCAACTTTGGTCCCCTTGGTATGTGACCTTGGTACTGCAGCAGAACCTCCGCATTTTAAAAATCTTTTTGTCAATCTGTAAGTTAGCTATATACATGTAAATAGTCATAGTGTCAAAATTGCGAAAATATGACTGTTCCACTGGTGTGTTATCTTCTAACCATTACAGGTTTGATACCGAAAACTACAGCTAGAAAAAGGTTAACTTCATGACAATATTCTTCCATACATACCTCCAAATTTTCGATGGCTATCAGTCCATCTTGTTCACATAGTGACCTAGTCTCGCGAGAGTGCGAGACTAGGTCAAGACTTGCATCAATCTTCTGCCGCTCACCCGTCTCTGGATTGATAGCCATTGTATATTTAACATAATGCCTTTAAAAAACTGTCACTGTTGGAAGAATATGGTAGTAATTCTATTCATACGTGACTGATGAACCTGTTCAATGACGTTTGTTTTGTGTTTTTCAGGCCTGCCTGTTCGTGATGGTGAGCCCGGATGAGAAGAATGTATCGGAGTCCATCAGTACCCTCACCTTCGGCTCCAGTGCCAGACAGGTGTCGCTGGGCAAGGCCGAGAGGAACGTCACCAAAGGTGGCAAGAAGAAATGATCACTGCCGTCCATACATAAAGATAAACTTTTAGGGTGTGAAGAGTATAAACCGTAATGTGTGTGCTTCTTTTTGTACTGTCTTTCATATTAGATGTTTTCTTTGTACACAACAAGGATATTTGGCCATGTTCCTTTTCCATACTGTACTACATGTACGGATGATTTTAAAACATTCATAGAGTGTAATTGATTTTGTATGATTGATTTACAATAGTCTGTGACAGGGACATCTGGAGATTGGTGACTGTGAAATATAATATATATAAAATATTCAATGTTCCAATTTTCACATGAAAATCAGATGACCAAATCCCAGCCATATCTTTCTCTTGGGGTGGGTACAGTGTACCTGTACAAAACCATTTTTTTTCTTGCTGGACCGGTCCAGAAAAACTGGACCTGAAAAAATCTGTGGACTGGACTTTGGACCGATTAGAAAATTGACAGATTATACAAGCAGGTGTTGAAGAAAGTTTTAAGAGTAAAGTACAGGAGAGTTGATAGTCATTAGCAAGTCTCCACAGTCAAATTTGGTGTAAGTTAACAGAGGTGGAAGCCAGATGCTAATAAGCAAAACAGATTCATTTGTAGCAAAATGGACCATTGTTTTGAGTATCGCCCATTTACAAGTTCTCACACTCAGAGACAATCAGGTCCATGTCGTGGTTCAGGTCCTGACCTGGACCTGATCTTCTGGACCTGGACCTGAATTTTCTGTACTAGTACCCACCCCAGCTTTCTCTGTTCTGCATTTATCCAGACTGAGTGCAGAGCAGGAAAACAGACAACCAGAAAAGAACAAGAAATTAGTGGTGTTTTCTGATGATGCATATTGTATTCTGTTTGGCTTTTTTTATGTAAATTGTATTCTGTTTGACTTCCAGTGAATTTACTTGTTAGTACATGTAGTTTATGCTGTTCTGTTGCTTTTGTTTTGTTTTGTGTGTGAATATAAGCTACACTATGGAGCACTTTGGCAAACAAAGGTTCTTGGTATATATTTTTTCATTACCTATTGTAATATATCAGGATTCAAAAGTCAATGAAAAAAATTATTGTAATGATTGACGACTGTCATGCAAGGATCATAATGGATGTATGAACTTCAAGACAGGTGAAGTATATTGTAAATATGGTGTGTTTTGTATATCAGTTTTGTGACATAGATGTAAATTTTTAAGTGTTATATCAGAAAAGATTTATTGGAAATTTTCTTCCCTTTACCGGTAAAGAATTTGATGAAAACATTTTATTATCCGAGCCATGTATGTATGTTGTCCCAGTAGCATCATGTGAAACATGATTTATAGTACTCCGATGTTGCAATACTTTCATGTAGGCAATAAAGAATATTTGTCTCAGAAGTGCCCTCTATTTCTTGAGATCTGCTTTTGAATGATTGATGTTTGCCTGCAGAAAACAAAGAAAGTACAGTGTACATTACACAGAGTTTCTTGGAAGAGTCCTACCAGTCATGTCAACAGTCAGGAGAATACAGGAATAGGAGTGGAATAATCTTAATCTAGCTTCAGGGAATCGTAGCAACTTACCATAATCGCATAATTAAAAAAAATTATGATCGCAGACGAACAAATGCACGCTGTGCACACATTTGTATGCATACAGTGCATACATTTGGGGCATAGTCCAGATAAGCAGGGAGTCCGCAGCCTCTTTATCGCTGGGATATCGATAATGAGCATATATCTGGTTTGGCATATATGATCTGGTTTGCCAGATATATGCCAGATTTGCTAAGTGTTGTAGAAAGTCTTAGTATTGAACAGATAGAATTTAAGATATGGTCCTACTTTCTGACATTTTTATGTAACATCCTGACATGATCCAGTCCATTTAAGTATCATGATATAGGTGTGTCAAGAATGCTCCTACTATAGAAAGGAATTGCTTCAGTATACAGCCAAGGGATTTATGACCACACTCACTGTGGCTGTAAGGTTTTCAAAGTAAGTATAAGCCCTCACAGAGGGCTGTAGTAAATACCTGCCTTAAAATGATCGTAACTACGACATTGTAAAGATTTGGTGTTAACGTGTCCTATTCATTGGTCTTTTAACAGTGCCCATACATTGTGATCCAAAAGTTTGCAGACGTTTCAGATGCTAGGTGCTGAACTTGAATAGAAGGTGATGGAGAGGGTCATAATACTAGACAGTGTAATTTTACATGTTATCAACTGGTGATAACAGGCTTGATGGAATAGGGCACAAAATGTATAGAGTTTAAAAGTTGTTGTTAATCTTGGTGACTCAGTTCAAAGCAAGTGCTTCTGAAAGCCAGGCTCCTTGTTGTATAAAATGACGGGGCTAATTATACTCCCTGACTGCTAGATTTGCGTCAAGGAGTTACATTTGTAACACATCCAATGACGACGTTACACTGCTGTATGAACATTCACATCTGATGATTGCAGATCATTCCTACATCCAGATTCAGGAGATTGATAGTGGCAAATTCCCACTGTGCTCTATTTTACCCAAGTTGATGATTGAGGTAACCCTTCTAATAAACTTTTACCTACTTTGCATTTTACTTACATAGTGTGTCAAGTTCTGCCATAGAGTGGATTCTGATAAGTTTTGGAGTTGCATATCATTGTCTTAAAAGTGTAAGTTGTAGTTAACTGTCATTAATGATGTGATCATTATCCTTATCTCAAAATTCAGCTGCTGCTTCTACAAGAAGGCATGGAGTTGCAGGGTCTCTGCTAAGTAATAAAACTATGGCAGAAGGCCAGTGGCAAGTTACAGATAAAATGTGTAGCCTTAAAGGGATTTGATTGCAAAATGCAATGTAAAAATTAGAGGAGCCACAATTATCACTGGTGTTGAAATGCCTGTTGGGGGTTTTACTGTCCTATTATTCTAGTACTTACATATATCTTGGATTGTAAGGTCATAGCAAAGAACGAATAAGCGTATCCTCCAACAACCTGACATTGGCAATAAACAATTAATACAGATGCAACTCTCATAGAACTAAAAAAGTACTTACCTTTGTCTCCTGGGCTTATCCTAAACCCCTCTGCAGTTCAGAGTAATCTCCTAGAAGAGACTGGAGTGGAAAACCGGTACCTTCTTCTGATTACCTCGTTTTCTGACAGACATTTTTAGAAGAAGGTGCTGGCAATCTCACCCCGCTCCATCTGCTTGGAAAGTTGCTGTCAGCCCAAAGGTCGACGGGAAAAGGTCAGATCATGGACGTCAGATATTTTAACTAAATATGATTCAATAGGTATCAGTCTGCTCTAAGCTATCCATTCAACTACCACCATAATATTTTCAAAAAGTTTTCATTGTTTAATATTCTTGTGACATTTCCCGCGGTTCCTCATCAGGGGTTTAGGCGCATGCGCCAATCAGTCGGGCGTTGCCCGTCTTCGTTGCTGGTCTTGTGGGTTGTGCAGCTGCATGTAGTTTGTTTATAGGATTTAGGGCGATTGTCTTCCTTATTTAACACTACCCATACATTTCTGAGACTCTTGAGCTATTGTAGGTTGCGGCTAAACTGGCAGCGTTGCCAATTTCCTCCTTTTTTGGAAGTTTTGCTATCTCGTCTTCCCAGTCTCACCAGCAGTCCGTACGCGAAGGTGGTCGGCATTTTGTGCCATAATGTCTTCGGGAATGTGGGTCTGTTGCGGGGCGCTGTTCCCTCATAAAACATTGATTCAGCACTATTTGTCTTTGTTTTTTTTGTCTTACATACTCAAGTATTTGAGAGATTGTTTTGTTATTGTGCGTGGCAGATCTATGATATGGCGGCAATGTTGTACATTTCCACTGCCTTTAATTTCTGGCTCTCGCTTCGGGCTGAGGTCTAGAACCGCCATATTTGACTCACAAGCTGATGAGATGGGAATTATAAAAATGTAGGTATTTTGTATTCTTCAACATAGTTGCAAATGGAACTAGAGCGTCTTGTTAATTTGGGTTTGCCTTGTCTTATGAAAGGTTTTTGTTGCCCTTGTTTTGCATCTGCTGTTACACTCGGACACTTCAGCTTCAGGAACGATTGCCAGCATGTATACGCTAATATAATTGGATTGAGCATCATTACATCTTTGCATTTTACATCAATCCTTTTCAGTAGTTTCCCCATGTCAACTTGCACTAAAGAAAACGCTGGATGATCTGTTCAGGTATCGGAGAATGATACTACAGTCCTACATTCCTTGGAAGTTCAGACTCCGGAGACTGACCGAGCGTATAATAGACAGATAGAGCTGATGTAGAGTCTAAAGCTAATTAAAGTTGGGCAGTAATCAAAAGATACAGTCTGGCTAACTGAACTGTTGGGGGGTCCGTTTTATTGGCTTTATTGTGACACAAGTTAAATTGGAATGATAATGTCACTGCCGATTCAGATAGACACCCAGTGACTCGACAATTACGTGTGGAGTATACCAAGTCTTTTTGGATTCCTCGCTGGTCTTGAATCGTACTGAGTGATTACTAGTACTAATCTTATCCAGATCACAGCAGTCATCGTCCAGTAAAATCAGTTACAAGCAATAGGCATGTATGTTGTCACACGGGTTACCCGGTGACGGTTCAGATTGATAATATTTGAGTTGAGTGCATACTTCTGCTGGTTGGTTTCCTCATCCCGTGCCTCTGACATCTTTGAGTCTGACTCGGTTATCAGAAGTGACTTGCTCAGCTAGAGCATATCTGGTAGAAACTCTCGACAAACTATTCGTGTCCTCGAGGAAATTGTAGATTAACTGTCAGCAAAGTCAGATCATTGTTGGGTGGCGGGTGGCAAGCCGCCGCCCTATAGTATAAACGCAGACGCCAGACCAAAAAAAAGTTATGAGTAGTTATCAACATATTTTCATGGAATCTTTGTGGGCTAGGCCATGGCCATATAGCTAGCAATCATGATCACGCATTCATGGATTCTACTTCCGCCGTGAGCAGTGTTGTCTATTTTCTGGATGATTTTATGTAGCTTTACTTTGCACTCCATAATGCTGTCGTTACATATACTGATGGCCAGAATCATGTTGTAAAACTCGAACGGCCGATAAAGAATTGACCAATCGAAGACAATCCCCACCATGGGCGCATCGCTTCAGTCACTTCACACAATATTAAGATACGATAAGCGTCTTCTGTTCTGGCGCGGCACATCTTTAGATAGAATTGGCAAATAAATTTCCGTTGATGTATACCTACATGCAATCTGATGCTGCTCTTCGCTCTGAGCCATGAATAAATGATACTATCAACCGTTTGTTGAATGTTTTCCGCGCTGAGACGATATTAAGGTATAAATCTCTGATGCTATGTATCAGATGTTTAATAAAGGAGACAGTCATGAGTGATATTGACGGATAAATTCTTGTCAAGGCACCGGATGTCTTGTAGATTGCTCATCCAAAGCACTATAAAGTTGCTGTTCAGTCGGCTAAAGCTACTGCATTATATATTGGATAGTAAAACTTGTCTCAAGGAAACCCCTTTGTATATGTCTGAAGGAGGTTGTTGTGGGCAGTTTCGAGTTTAACTTTGGAAACAAATGCCTTCATGATTCTCTGTGTTATGCATTTCAATTAGGATCAGCAACACCATACCCAGGCCTGAAACCAGTCTTTCAGCCTGGGCCGGCAGAGAATCCGTTCGGCAGCCTGAAGCCAAGGCAGGTCTTCCTGGGGACCTTAGATAAGAGTCAGTTGCCGGCCCTGGCTAAAAGTCTGATTTCCAGTCAGTCCTTACCTTAGGACTGTAGTTCAAGAATAAGTACTCTTAGTTTTAGAATAGCAAAAGTATCTATCATGAGAATTCTAAAGCGATGTAAATAAGATCTAGACCATTCAAGAGTCTCATTGAGGTCACTCCTATACTCTGAAACATAAAACTTCTTTTGAAATGATGCTTGACTGCCTGATTATATATACTTCAAGTAGGCATTGGAGGATTGGTCATCGATGCCATTCTCGCTGCAGGGTAGTTGGTTTGTTGGTATGCTGGTTGGTTAAGAGGTTGACACAATAAAACCCTGACAGCAGCAACAGTGGATGATGTCGAATATAGTGCAGATATGATAATGTGATGCATCCCTTCATTCAAGACCTGTTTTGACCTGGATTGTAAATGAAAATGCCAATATGCAAAAAATGCCAATATTCAGTCAGATACAGGGATGTTGCCAATAAATATCTAAAGCTCGCACTGATCGCCTATAGTGTATTACGTCAAACTGCTTCAAACATGCTATTTTCATGCGGTGTTAGTTTTTGAGTACGACCCAAAATGTGTTCCGTGGCCTTTTCACCCCATTTTACGTATCATATATGTTCACGATACTCGTACCTCAAAGAGGAAAGATATGTCGGATCGACATAATGCTGCTGCCGTTTGTGCCAATCGGTACCATACGGGTGAAAATGAGTAGCTTGCAGTTTAAGGAGAAGCCAAGATGAGGAATTACATGGTGGATTTCTGTGCATGTCCTGATTGTAACTTGGACGCGTCGTGTTTGTGAGTTGCTTGAATTGAATGTGCAAGATAGAAGAGACCGAAACGTACGAGTCACCATACTACACTGAAAATCTCTGAAGAGCTTCTTGTTTATCTTAACATATATACAATACCGGGGATCTTGGCTTGTTTAGCCTTGGCAATAGCAATTCTGTTATGGATTGCCTGTCTATTGTTTATATCATATTCCTTGCTTCGTTTGTACTCTTTTGTTCTATACAGTTTACTACTTAGTCACTCACTCACTCACTCACTCATCCTCTTGCACGTGGTGCGTAGAGCCGACTGCATGTACCAGGGTTCTCCACCGTCCTCTACCCGTAGCTGCTTGCTGCACCTGGTGGAGGGTGATGTCAATACTGCGCAGGTCTCGGGCCACGACATCCAACCAGCGGGTGTTACTATTTAGTATGCAGTTGAAAATCATTTGTATTCATACTGGCCATTTTATTCTGTCGAAGTTGCAGATTTACGGAAGTTGCATTTTCCATCAACAGATTACGAACCTCATCAAGCTAGCATTGGCCAGGGATGAACCAGCCTTCAATCTCTGGCGTCTTCCTCCTGCTTCCTTTGTCATTATCGACAAAGTTGATAATCATATTGATTATTTGCAGAGTGTTGTGTCCCTATGATCTGATTTGTAAGCCAGAAGTGAATTTATATGTATTTACACGACGTCCTAAGACGTGCCCGTGGGCTGATGTCCAATGATAAAGCGATTCCTTTAGACTTATCTACAGCGGAAATTCTGGAAATAAGAACCTCTTTTATCTTGCTTTGATGTTGGCATTTAGAATTACATGGGACTTACTCCTACAAGTGCAAACAAGTCCTTTGGCTTCCGTTGACTTCGTTTTGAATGCTAAATCTTTGACATACAGAATTTAATGTAGATATTGTGAAACGGGGGTGAGAGAGAGGAAACGTCCAAGTAGAGAAATATTGAAACTGTGCAGATACCATCAGGCGATCTCCAGCAAAGCACTCCTGCTTCCTGCAAGACTCACTACATTTTGTTATGGATTACCCTTTTTCATGCTTTGTAGTTCTATTAACCTACACGTCGATTGGCTGGCACGCTCTCCACGAGCCACTGTGCTTCATGTCTCCTGTCTGACAGCTGCCTACAAAGGGCAAACATCTGCAGTCCTGTCCGTGTTATTGGACATCTCTAGGTTTTCGTAAGGCCGCACTGAATTGATGTGTTGATGGTGGCATCCGCGCGCGCATTACTCAAAACGCCTGTTCTCAAAAACACACCTCCTCCACCGAAGTCCGGAACTTGCCGACATATTGCCGCATGTTTAGACTCCTTGTGCACTACCGTAAAACGTGCTAATTTTGTCAAAGCCTTTGGCCAAACTGCCCTTAGGGGTATTCTCAATACAGTCACATATGATCCACTGTCATTGGAGCCACATACTAGGTCTTCTATTAAATAGTGTGCTCTTTGATGGTTCTTGTCAATATATAGAATATCGAATACTTCAACAGTCTACTAAAATGAACATACAATACAACCTACGTGTGCCTCCTGCAAATAAAGACTGGTTGTTTCTTTTGGTACACTATATTCTGCGGCACAATTCGAAATAGCAGCTCCGGCTAGCCCTGTGGTTTATCGGAATTATTTGCTGGATTAATTTTAATTCGCCCTCCCGGTCTCCAGAGGATGTCATCCTTAAACTTAAGTCAGCGTGGCCTATTCAGCTTCGATCTTTCTGGCTCAAATCAGGACACTTATAGCTCGATTCCAAAAAGCTACTTTTCGTGTGTACATGACCAGTGATTCTTACCTTCACTTCGTGGTATTGTTTCTCACATGCTACTTCTCACGTACTCTTAGGAACTAAGTTAGGATAGATATTGCATTCTGACTTTTCATACACTGCCCTTTAGGACATGATTGTCGTACCGAATACAAAGTTTGAATGAAGTGCAAAAAGTTCGCTAACCTAAGTTGACCCTATCATAAAGCTTTATTGATAAATCGAAGCTGTGCGAGAGGAATGACGGTGACATGTCTGGCAGCAACTCGATAAACAAGAATGATGGGTGAACTTGAGGCCTTTACCCTCTTGCCGAGTAACCAATGTCCCTTGGTATCATCCACATGGCGTGACCAAACCTGACGAGTGTGAGGCGGTTACATGGATCTATACAAAGACTACAACAGAAAGGTTTTTTTTTTCTATCTTCTTATCAAGTCGGAAACAAGTTCAACGGACGCTGTAAAATGTGACTGTCTCAAATGCATGCTGTATACCGCTCTATTCCATTGTGCTAAATGATAAATCCGTTTGTGATATGTTAGGTATTCCGTCTGGGGTCACCAAACACAATGGAGCTAGTTGCAAGGGATTACAGTTCACTCTACTGAATCTAAATCTAACTATTATGAATACGTGTAAGACGTAGATGTCTGGGCTTAGAGGATGATATCTTTATTATCTAGCCAACTGAAACCTTGTCATTCATGTCATCCATTCAAATGCAGGACCTGATGTCACCTGGCCATAACGTAGCCTGGAGAAAAAGTTCACTCGCTCTAGATATCGGTATTGATCTAGACTTGACGTTCCATTCCACGATCCGCCCTGACGTTGTATGGCCCTGATGAATAGTATCCTAAACGCTATCTAATACTGACTAATTGTTATCGTAATTTCGATAAATTCACGCGAAATGAGTATTAGATCCACCATAGGGTTTGCTTAATCGCGTAAGCATCGCAAGATGGCGGAGCAATCTGGCTGATGGCACAGTCATCAACGAACGATCTATTGATCGATTCTGCATAAACGCCTTATCTTATGAGATATGTGTGGCCTGGCATTATTAATGCACAGGATTCATATGTTATCTTGACAATGAAAAATTTAGATCGGTGTATCGACTGCCGTGTTGCCTATCATCATAACCATTGCCTTTCCTTTGGCTAAGCCAGTTATTTAAGTATAATGGTCAGCTCCACGGCTCGTCAGGTAGATAAAATGAGATGGGATGATAATCTGTTGTCTAATATGACACGTCCGTTACAAGGAAAGTCTTTTGAATAAGGGATGAAGAATTTGGCATCTGGTGCTTTTTCAGACTTTTTCGTAAAAGGAGATAATAAGACGAGTCAACATATCACGAGTGCAAATGCTATATCAAATCATTATCAGAACTGTAGGGCCCTGTAGCAATGCTTAGGTCCATCCACGCAGTGCCTTGTATGTAAGCACAACTGGGAAATATGTCAACTGTATCCCTGCATTATCTAGCATAAAATCTGCGGTACCGGAAAAGATTACACAATGGGAATTCATAGGAAGTAGCATATTCCTTGTTGGAGAGTTAAATCCAGTTTGTGTATATCATATTTTCTATTTTGTGTATTCAGGTACCTAGAGAATAGCTTGGGTAGGATTACTCGTAAAATAGCTGCGTGGTTAAGTATCCGGAGCCGATTGTTATGTATACGGTGACAGGACAATGATTGTTATTACATTTTTGACATGACAGGATATACATTTAGTGTCTATACATTTAGAGCCTCTACTGGGAGAAGTCAATGATCCTCGTGGTGGTACTGTTATATCTTCGAGTTTGATCAGCCTAATTCTGTCACCAGAGGACAGTACCATGTCTCTAGTGTAGTTGGGATGGACAGTGTGGTGACTACTATCTATGCAGAGACTATACTCGACTGATCCCTGTCAAATAGACTTTCCGGGGTTAACGAAGATCTATCTTCTCCATTTCACCAGATCTTCCTCCTTATTGAGCCTCATTCACCGCCTTGGGCCGATCTGATCTAATTACTGTTGAGTTCCTTATGTTAAGACATCGGTTGGGGAAAGGCCATTCAAGACGTTTCAAGATACCGATTTAGAAAATCTCTATTCGTTTAGGGAACTGCACACTTTACTTGAATTGTAAGTGTATTGCGTTACTGTCTGCAGTGCCCTATATTTGCGCGTATTATTGTTTGACTGACTACATCAGGGGTGGGGGCAAAATATGGCACATGAATTATAGATAGGAAAGGAATAGGATCCGACGGGCAAGAGGATCGTACAGGCGGAAGCTTGGATGGATGTTTTATTCATAGGATAAATAATTCCAAGCGCTAAAGCGGCAGGACATGAGGGGTGGTCCCTCTCTGCGTCTCCTGATAAAATGGCCACTAAAAATGCTCCATGTCCCGGAGAGGCGCCTCGTCGCTTGCACGGTAAACCCGAAAGTCGAGACTGAAAGGTGAGAAATTCTCCTCTCTGGACTCTTGTATAGCAGAGACTGTTACTGCCAGACAGATCATATCGTGACTGTCTATCTATTAGCCGCGGCCGCTTTGTAGAGCATTAAGCACATATGTCAATGCTTGGCAAGGCTGCTGGCCTTTTGTGCCGTTGCCGCGTTGACCAAACTTGAGACTACATTACTGTTTTATCAGCTCTACAGTTTCATAATGTGAACAACCGTCGATAACTCAATTCTATGAAGCAGAGAAGAGTTGTAGGAAATATACAGTCGATAAATGTGGCAATATTGTGCGGCTAGTTTTATCTAAGCGCCCGCCATAAACCTGACTATGATAGATGATGATAGGCATTGGCTGGACTCTATCTCATCTGTTTTGGCAAAGCTTCGGAATACAAAAAGGAGCCGAGAAACAGATGTTACATGATACATATTAACAAGCCGTTTGCAAATGATTATAACGACAGTGTTTTGACAATATTCTCTTGAGGTATTAATCTAGTAGATTGGACAGTGCCAGTAACGATTTGTCGGGTCACGGAAATCACTGTCCGCTGAAATCTTGTTTTCGTGCCCTGTGCATGACAGTCTCCATAATTCATTATTGATGGCGGCCTCTCCAGTGTCGGAATGTACACCGATTCAATTAGCGAACACGCAGACCTGTATTACCGCCTCCGTTGGGGACAAAATATTGGTTTTGCGTAGCAATATTGATTTCTAACATGTGGTATCCTTATGTAAAGTTCTGAATCACATAAACATCTGAAACAGTTTTGTTGTTACTGTAACTGAATAAACGGCCTTGTGATATATAGTTAGAAAGTTTGTCCATAACTAAAAGTGCGATTTTGGACAGGTATTCTTATTCGTGACAGCAATACTTTCTACTTTATGCGAGAGGTATAAGCTGCATTAATTCCTAGGATGTCTCAAGATAATTTGATCACGCTAGATTTGACTTGAACTTTCGAGTGACTTTGTTGCATATTGAATAGCAGGGACTGCAAGGCCCCGTGACTTATATGATATCGTGGATAGAGCAGACTTTGTGTAATAGACGCTTCCATGCTTTAGAGAGGCTAACAAAGACCTTAAGCTGTCATTGACATGTGTATTAATCTATACGTCCAACGTGCTTTAGACACACATCTATTCACTGGACTCCTAGACCTTACGGAGTTTGACAGATGACGAGTTGAGCTGTGGGGTAACACATAACTGCTGGAAAAACCGTGGGGCAGTTTTGCTTGCAAGGTGAACAGTCTTGAATATCGGAAATAAGTATTATCAGCTTAGGAGAAAGTTGGCAATGTGATTTTATTGCTCTCAAGCATTAATTGTCGTGGAGTTTACGCGGTATTTTGTACACTCCCATCCTTCACTTGAATTTTGTCTGTTGCTTTGTTCTTCTGAAGAGGTGTGGAGGAGCGTCGGTATAGCGTCATGGTTCCACAAATGTTCCCGGGGCATCGACCTCGGATTGCAATTTTAGGACTCAATGGATGTTGCCACTTTGCCGTTGAGAAAAGTGCTTTACAAAAATGGCTTCATGGATCTTGGTATTGACCTGAAGGAGGTGATATAGAATGTCTAACGACCTACGGCAGGAAATGTGTGTCTGGTTGGTCTGCTGAAAGGAAAGTTAAGTTGGCGCCCCTTGATCCGCAAATCCGTGCCGGAAGATCTTCCGACGATTTGGAGTAAAAGGAATAATTTGTCTTGTATTTTTCATCGGCACCTTCACCACAGACAGTCAGATACGGAGACTCTTTTCTGTAGTGGGGTTAGGAGACATAACTTTACTTAAGGTAACTTCGAATTCCTAAACATCCGGTCCTGCTTTAGATAGACGAACAGGGTCTACTCACTATGACATACATACTATATGGTCAAAGCTGTAAACGTTTCGCTGCAAAGGAGTCTTGTCTGCAGTGAGATACTGGGATGAATCTGTCACAGGATCTCGAAGATGACTTTTGAAACTCTGTCTGATGGTCGCCATCGATTGCCTTCTGCTGCCATTATTGACTCTAATTGGTGATAGACATCATTATCATGATTCAGGCGGGCGGTGCTGCTTCATATCAAATACGAACCATATGCACTAACTTTTCATCAGTGTATCTTCTATTCTCGTCCTTCTAACTGGCATAATCCACAGTGTCAGTAATGTACCCATGGATGTCCACAGAACAGATGGTAATGGAAACTGCCGGCGCACATCAAGTGTACCAACCTACAATCGGGATCAAGCTGCAAATGTCGCAACAGATGACAGACCACAGACGTGATAGTAATCTTGCAGAGATTACCGTATGTCGATGTAATAGCGCAAGAGGAATACGTAATGTTTCCGGTTTCCCTAATGTGTCCTTACGGACTGTTGGCTGTATGGCAGCTACAAAAGATACCTCATTCACCCCAGTCTGGTCAGTTGTCATGGTTAAGTAGTACATATTGTCGTTCTATAAGGTACTGCTAACCATGTTACGTCAAATAGCAATCAAACTTTTGGAATGAGGAATTCTCAGGTTGAGGTTCAAGATGCCTTTATATTATCATATTCAAAGAATTGTATCTGTAAGCATGACATAAACCACGGCAATTATTGATATGCACTTCCTTTGATAGTCTCATTTTAGAACATTGTTTCTATCATTATCGAGTTGACAGTTAATACTTAACAATGTGATTAAGTGGTTAATGCATGCATTACACTGTCTGTGTTTCTTCCGACAATTAAGCAGCGCTAAGTGGCCGCCTAAAGAGCGAACGACATTCAGTAACCTTGGCTGTTGAACGTCTGTTTCATTGATTTTAACAGCTAAATGGCTTGGAGCGACGTGCGTAGGATGGGTTGTAGCATATGTCACTGTCGATGTACGTTAGTTCGCAACAGTTAAGGATTACCGTCTGGAGTAATATGATAGGGTCGGTTTGGTATCATAGACAGATGTTCACCTATACTCACTGGGAGAAGCCTTCGAGTGGAGATGGTCTCCAACAAGTGTAATTCTGATATGTATAGGCTGAACTTAAACGACACAGTAACATTACAGGTGTGACGTAGAAGTGTGTGTAGCAAAATTGCATCATGTTCATTTTCGCATGTCTAATGTCATCAGTGTTTGAATGTTACACCAGAGCTGATTCGGCAATGCCAAAGCGTCATGAATGAACGGAGTAGGGTTTGACAAATCAGAACTGATGGCAATTGTGTACACTGTCAACGTTTGTTGAAGTTGCTGCCGTGGAAGCTATTTTGTGTTTTGTTGCAAGCTAAAGCTGTTAGTACAAGTGACCTTCAGCAAATTGCTTGGATTTTACATCCGTAAACAGGTGGTGGTTACTACCGCACCGTGCCAGAACTTACCGCATCAATCACAGTCAGCCTGCCATTGCCAGCGCCACGCGGCCCGCGGGATACTCTTACATCCCCGCGGACTAGAAATATCTGCGCCACGGGGACTTTTCTTGTTTGCAGCGGGGTAGGAATAATCTTGACGCACATTGCCGGAACTACCGTGGGGGTTCGTGTTGCTCTCCGGTAAATTTTCCAAAAATCGATTCTCTGCAGGAAAATTCGCCATGGGTTTGCGAAGGATCCTTGCTGTCATATTGAAACTTCTTAAGCTGTCTTAGGAGAAGTCGTATGTCAAGACTCTAGGTGTTTCGTCGCCGGCTTACCTGACAAAATGCACATTCGGTTTTATCCCTTTTTCATATTTACCTCCCCTGCTGCTTTCAACTCGTAGCACGTACTTGCCTTACATTAGATGCTACAAAACGGAGCAAGTTACAACCCTATTGGAGTTCCCAGTTTTACGGGGTACCATTTTTCACTAGCGGTTTTGCAGCTTAGTATCATATACTATTGTATCATGCGTGCTGACGAGATGCTGGGCGTACTGTACCTTTCTCATACTGCATAGCCAGTAACGTTGATTACCAAAAATCATAACTTAGCGGCTTCAGGTGAAAGAAAAATAAAGCATTGCAGTCTACTCATTCTGATGAAGAAAAAAAACGAATTCTGGAACATTTACTTTTGAGAAGCAATAAATGTTTCCCTTAGCTAATAGTTGATATGTTCGTGGACGGCTTCAGAAAAGACATATGCTAACAAGGTGTGTATTTATTTTAGTGTTCCATATCAAGAACTGTAACATCAAACTAGGATGCTGGAAATTTGTTTTGTTATTGACTTTATATCGGCTGACAGCAAGTATTTGTCTATACGCTTAAACAGAATGAAGGGTGAGGGACGGTTCACGCTATTCCACCGCAGACCTTTGTGTCGAGCACCGCGTTTAGAAACATAAAAGACATACAGCAAACAGCGTTGAATATTTCATAGACTTGACGTGATTGAAGTACCTCGCTATCTGAGGAAAACATTGCTGTCCTGGATTCACGACGGATTACAAGGACCGGGACATTTTCGTCAGTCCGGAAGAATGACATGAATAAAGGAAGGATGGGTGGCGCTGATAACTGAAGCTCTGATGTGCAACTCTGACAACGTCCGTGAAATATGTCAGCGGATAGACTTGGAGGCAAGTAGTATTTCTGTCGGCGGAATTGCCCATCGGCTACTGCCTACTCATGTATTCCTACAGGAAAGATGCATCCCCTCGTTCATCCATACAAATAGGGGTGTAATGGAGGGTAGGGTTGTAACAGCTGCCCGCTATTGCACCAGACGGAATGGGTTACCAATGCCAGCTTCAGAAGCAACGCCCATAAAGTAATGCAAACGCCGAAAGGGAACGCAGAATTCGTACATTGATATTATCTCGCGGTGACTGCTTATCAGTCAGATCACTTTCACACTAACCAATATCAAAGAACCTTGTACGGTGTGGTAGATCTAGTCTGGGTACCATCCGATTTCTACCGGAGCTCCGATCACTGCCCTAAAAATATTTTTTTAGGGTAGCAATTGTAAGGAGCCCCGATAGAAATCGGATGGTACCAAGGCTATGATAGATCTGCATTATTTGGTAGCGGATGACATAGACTTATAGCTTGCTAGAAGAAATGAACAAGCAACGGCGACCGGCATATAAAATGGACAGGATGCTGCATTACGTAACGTTATTGTTCTATGATCTAAGGTGTTGTAGTGATATCGACGTGACATTCAGCCAGACCTCTTGCCATTTATTCAGCAGCAGTTTCATCCAGACATTTATCGTTAAACTAAGCAGCTTGATGACTTTAATTTCATGGTATCTGTTCTTTTTTTCCTGCGTTAGTCCATTTTACATCCCACCTTGCCAATCGTAGTTTCTAGCTCACTAAAAGCACACCCGCTTGCAGCTATGGCCTGATCTTCACCCAGTGAGACCACTCAAAAAGTATACAGGATGCCGAGATCACAGACCCCATTAAGTCAGCTAACACCTCCGGCCACAAAACGTCCACCTAGCTAGC
The DNA here is from genome assembly GCA_019207045.1 of Branchiostoma floridae x Branchiostoma belcheri. Lineage (NCBI taxonomy): Eukaryota > Metazoa > Chordata > Leptocardii > Amphioxiformes > Branchiostomatidae > Branchiostoma > Branchiostoma floridae x Branchiostoma belcheri. Next base: position 13,078,238 of record CM033027.1, read on the forward strand.
TATTCTAATTCTGCAGTCAAGATTGATGAATATTTTCCACCCCTACTCTATCTGAAGGTCACCCATCCATATTTACAACTCCCAAATGATTAATTAACCGGCCATGTAGATTCTGTGTGTGGAATATATAAACGTTCCTAGTAATCTTCCCATTGGTATCATTCACTGGCAAACTGCAAGGATTTAATACCCGAACTTTTCTATCCATATCTGAAATATTGTTCTTCTGCAAATCTGTGTATATTCGATGTTGTAAAATCCTTTCCTGGTGCTTGATGCCGAACATATGCTATCTCTCAGATCTTTCAGCAAGCTGTGCTGGGAGCGATCGATGAAAATTAAATACTTGAATGTGCGGAAGATTCCCTGTATAAAGTGGTTCTATGAAATTAAGGGAGAAATCCGCCTAACCAAATCAACGCTAGCATGAGAGATATAAAAGTTTCATGACGTCGAGATCGGATATCCACGCTGTGGCAAAAGGGTCTTAAGGATCAAAACAGACTGTCATTATCAATCCTCCAATGACCGAGATGATCTCCCAGTTTAGTCCTGTTGGGATTAAAAGGTCCGTAACCCTTCTAACTGTAATCCACAGTCACTATTTCCTAATCCAGCTCCCAGGCCGGGACAGTTAGAGGAGATGTGTCCTAAATATTCCATATTGCCATTCAGTTGAAATGTACCACTTGCATTTCAACCTTATGAACATTACTTACATTTCAATTTCATGAACATCACTTACATTTCAACTTTGTGATCATTACTTACATTTCAACTTTATGAACATTTGCATCAGACTTGGATACATGCAGTATTACCAGAACGGACCTTCAAGAGATTATCAACATATACGGCTGGCAGGAACGTAAAGAAGGATGCGTTTTGCTTCCCCAGTAAACACAACTATGTCTCTCCAGGCCTCTACGCCACGGAACTACAACTTAAGATTAATTAAACCCTAGGGACAACAGGAATAGAGAGAGGCTTTAACCAGGAGAAAATACAAGTCATCTTTCCAAATGAGAGAGACAACAAGTCGAACCACTTCACTTGGAGCTTACTTTTCAATGTCAATGATGGGACATGTGCTTTGAAGTTTTCATATGCCTTGGGGTTTGTTGCTAAAAAAATATAACAATGAGACAATTGCTTATGATTAGCATGTTATCCCTTGACATATGTGATTTAAAACCACGATGCGGGTTGATGAAACTCCCTCTTATTCAGTAATTCCCAACCGAATACAGAGTATTATCTACCGATCACGTCTGGCATCGTCTACACTAGTATTTGGGGAATGGTAGAGGAGGCTTAAGCTTCATTTGAACTCGCACACATCTGGTGATGCCTTGCAGTAAAACAGAGAGGCTCTATTCTAACATTGCTTCCACAAGTGGTTCAGGTCGCGTATCTAGGACAATATATGAGCATTTCTACAGGCAATCGAAAGGCAAGCGCATTTCCTGCCTAAGTGATTATGATTGCATCCCGCCCGGCAAGCAAAGACTCCATAATTTGTACATGTTCAGTTTAACGCAAAACAGAAAGTGCAGTGAAGTCGTGAAAAGACATTAACCTTTTAGCTGGCCGTATTATAGATGTGCAGAGTCATCGGGCATATTTTTCAAAATGGTTGACTGTGCGTTCTGGAGTAGGAATTGATAGCACTTTTAAACCTCTCTTCCAAGACCTCACCTATCACCAACCACACTGATGGAGTGCCAGAGTAAAGAGTAGTTCTAGTGGGTAAAAGCAAATAAGTTTCTTCATGATGATGCGTATCTGAGAAGCCTGAAGGAAAAGACATTGAGTTACAAAGAGTCACTGTTGCATCCATAAGGTGGTATCTCACAGTACATGGGGCACTGGTGCGTCACTGCGGAGTTCGTTCACTGCGGCGTTGATGTGTTATTTTCGCCGATTTTTTATTATTCAAATTATTTCGTAATACGTAAAAGCATGACTTACACAACACGTTAGAAAATGAGTTCTTGATCTCAAAAATTCGTTGAGTAATCTTTCGAACCCCGCAGTGCCGCACCTGTGCCCCTAGTGCAGTGAGATACCACCTATAGGTATCTACTTCTGCTGCAAGGTGTTACCGGCAAGTTGTACAGATGTATAGTGCTAGGGTGCACACGGGAAGGATATCAGATTTCACTTAACTTGGCAAACTGCCTGGCTGACTTATACATCTTGGCTGGCATCGGAGCGGCAGCGGGGACGTAGCGGGCCGTGTCCACAGGCTTACCGCCGATCCCACCCATTTGTGAGCGGGCTCAGGTCAGGTCAGTGGGTCTTACTTTTGGATCCCCCACGGTTTCCTCATAGGACCGGGGTCTCTGGCTTGGATTTGGAGCTTCCAGGAAAGGGCAACATCGGTCTTAAATGAAGAATCCTTTTCAATGAATATCTTGGCATGATGAGAGTGGGCAGGGAGGGCGCGTCTCGTAAAGCGGAGTTACCCCCAAAACGATACATATTTTTCTATAGTCTAATTCTTGTCTGTACTGAAGAGGCTAATTGTAAGATGTCATATATTACCATTCCATGTTAGTAATGTTACTATTAGTACTATTTTTATAAGTTGTTCGTTGCACTGCTAAAATCAGTTTCTAACCTCACAGAGTACAGTGTCACATTGTACCTGTCTTTGTCTCAAAGCAAATATGAAAATAGGCTAAAGGGCAATGAAGCTTTACCACTGGTTCAACTACGCTTCAACTGTATTGTGACTTTAAAGCATTATCTCTTTTAGTAACGGGTACGTCAACGTTGTATCGACATTTCAATTGGATGTGACGTCAACTTTTCCATTTCCAGGGTAACAAGCGATAACTACGATCCATGACTAAATAAAAGGGAAACACAAATGAATTGATGGATGAACGTGCAGGGAAATGAATATAGATAAACCGATAAATAAAACCTGTGGAAAATATCTTAAAACTTTTAAAAGTCTATGGCTAGATTCCATGACCCAGGGCGTGCAGTGCTGGCAGCTATGAAGGCATGTATGAGTGGCATCTTTCATAGACACAAAACGTTATTCTCTCAAGAACGGTTAACGTGTGGATCGTCACTAATAGACACTAAGGATTATTGATGTCTGAACTGCTGCAGATCAAAGTACAATTGCAAGGCATAACATTCTGCACATGATACAACCTTGTGTATTTTTCTGCTGAGAGCTATGTTGACCAAACTTTCCTTGTGGCTGATCGTGCCATCATGAGTTGGAATGCTGTTCCTTGATGGTTACGGGATTTGGCAAACCTGGAATTTTTAAGGGTTTATTTTTTGAGTAGCCCAACATGTATGCCAATGACGAGTTGTGATGATTTATCTGTAATTTACTTTCATATCGGCTTTAATAATTTGTTTTGTGTCCCATGTGTTGGGCTCTCTTGAAAATCAGTCAGTCTGACCGAGGGACAACGAACTCAACCAACTGTCGCCAAGAAGAATACATGAATGAATAAATGAAAAGTCTGTCGTCCGAATCTGTATTCGCTTGTGTTCAAACCCTTCAGTCGTTCTCCATATGATCCCTTGGTGTCTTCACCATTTCCCACTGTACCTTAAAACCTGTACAATACATTTTTACGTGTACCTTTGCTATGTTATGTTCAGTGACATTCACGGTACAATTGAAGCCCCATGTGTAACAGAACAAGTGAGGCGGTGATGAAGAACAGGTCTATTTTGGTTTGCCCCGTTCTACAAATTGCCATCGATTGCTTTCACAATCCTATTGCTCGAATCCAGGCTCCTTATTGTATTCCAATATCTAAATCCAGGAAAAAGTGGCGGATTTATGGAAGTGATCAAATCTGATGTCCATACGATCACAAGCGAAATAAACCCCAAAGCCCGTTTTACGAAGATAAATGGAGATATAGTGGCCAAGGGACCGACTATATACTTTTGTGGTAGGCTGTAATATTTGAAAAGGGGGAAGCAATTCTCCAGATAGATAGGCCTGTGGTGCCTGTACTTACTGAGTTGATGCGGTAATCGATGGAGAGTTCTCCAACAAAACTTTGTGATTGGTCTCGCAGTGGAGATGCGCGTAGTTTGAGCATTTGACAAATTACGTCACACAGAGCTTAAGTTAAGACAAAGCAATCAATATCTCATTAAATATGCGCATTCGGCAGAAGCTGGGGTTAAGCGAATAATCCACATATGCCGTAGAAATTTTTTGAATGGTTAATTTGCAATCATGGGTGATTTAATGACGTCCATGTATTAATGAAATGTAACTAGAAGAAGCGAATGGCTAGTACATGTTCTACACTAGAGAACGCGTATCTAGGCACAAGCTGGCAGAGATTCAAGGTCGACTTCGGGAGCGAACTATCCAGGAATAGAGAGGAACTCTTTATTGTCAGAGACTGCAACGTAATACGCCTTACCATATGTCGACATACATGTTCGTAATGAGCCCATCATTTAACGGACTCGTCAGCCGGATGATGGAAGAACCAATTACAACTATTCTACCTTAAATTGCGACCATGACCATGGAGAGTTTGATGTATAGTCGGATTACGGCATGTAAATTATCGGAAGGGTTGTTACTCCTAATTCCATGGCGGTGGATGGGTTATTTATGGTTTTGAAGGTTCCAGTAGAGTGAGTGTCTCTGGACAGATTTTACCGAGGGGAGAGTCGCATTACTGTGCACCATTCATCTTGATGTACAACGCGTCAGTCGCTTTCTTTTGCAGATTCCCTAGGTTACCTAAATCAAGTGCACGATACGTGAGATAACTGTTTCTCAACTGGATATAGATTATGTAATGTGCGCTATAGTTCAGGTGCGCTATAGTGCATAACTGTAACTTTAATACCTTCATTGACATAATACGAAAAAAGGTCTATATTGCTGGAAGCTTGAAGAGCAAGGGAAGGCTACTGAGAGTGTATAGATCTTGGTATAAGGTTAGAGGATGGCATTATTTAGTCTTTTCGCAGTGTACCATATGGCCTTTATGAGTTGTGCACCCCGACTGACCCAGAGGTTAGTGTCAGGTTGGGTATGCTTGAAAGCTTCCGCCCATTCACTCACACTGATTCGGTGTGGCAAGGGAACAAACGGATACTTGCCCTCCTGCACCTTCTGCCCACGGCACGTGACAAGGCTCTCTTCTGGGACGCACTTCGTATAAATTTTTGACGATGGAAACTATTCCCTGAGCGCCCAACCGACTAAGCTACAAGTATGGACTATCTCTCTATGGATGTTTCTACACCTGCGTAGAATGTCTGTCATGTCAACATTCTCATATTCTTATTGTATGCTTTTAAGACTTTAACATTTGTGGCTATCTGTTCTTCTACAACAAAGAAGACTCACAAAATGATTACGTAACTCTTTTGCACCATGGTGTGTAGGTATGATTCGTTTCCTGTATTGTCAAACAATGGCGCCCCTGTGGACTGAAGTTTGTGACCGAACCTTCTATTTTCGGCTGTGCTCAGAATCTTTGACATCTGATGAAATTATCTTGTAAGGGACCGTCTTATTAAGATGTGGTGATCGATGGTGTGTATCAGGGGTCAGCTAGCGACACACTGAAGAGGGAACTCTCCTCATTTAGCCAATTAATCATTCACCTCTGATCCCTTAGAGGAAACGTAATGGCACTGATGGAGAGGTCTGCAAAGAAATTTGAATCGTCATGAGAACAGATTCAGGGCGTGTGTGTGTGTGTTAAGTTGTTTATATCTCATCTTGTTTCTATTAAGATCCCGATGAAACGCCCTGTACAAGTGCAGTACATGCCTCATACTTTGTTATCAGCTGTTGGAGGTGGAGCTAGCATAACGTTACCATAATCTGTATGCATGAAGCAACACTCGTTCAATTTTAACGTAATGATACGAAACACGGGCAAAATGTGGTTCAAAGTGATAGAGGGCGCAACCTTCTTCACCAAACAACTGCAACCACCACGGAAAGTGCCAACTCCTGGGTAGAATTTGCTTGATAAAGATTTCTCCAGTGGCGTTCATAATGCGTTAAAGGCAAGTGTTCAAGGTTTCCCTTGAGCCGTATCTAATTGGGACGACCTGGCCCGGCAGCTTCCTCAATAATTGATGTTGATTGCAGTTGGGAACGACTTAGGGGGTCGCCTAGATTGGACGCGCTGCATGCATTCACGCCCACCGGTCGAAATACCTGTCGATGTCTTCGAAGGCCAAGGAAAGCCGACAAGACAAAGTTATGGAGATGAATCTCGATCTCAGGAAGACCTTCAGCTGTGATTCTTATTTCCTGGAAGTGTATGTCAGAACCTGAATGTTGATCCTGACCGAATGAACTGGTGCTAGCTGAGAAGGTATGTGGCGGCGTCAATGTGTTTGTGCTATACAGATTGTGTAGATTACGTCTATTACTTTCTGCCTCTTCTTGCAAACCTGTTATTTAAATGCTATAGTGGCTGTAAAGCATACATACATATTGGTAGATAGGTTAGAGACATATGGCATAGGCGGTGACGATATCAAGGGTAACGCTTTGAAGATCGTATATATTCTTCAGGTAGCCATACTAGTGCGACAGAGGAAGTGTATTTGCACCCAAATCCGCTATTTTTGTGTTCTCACATAATACCCAACGTTGATACCATGTCATATCTGATATACCTTTAATTGTCGATGCTATGTTCAGAGAATTCGTAGAACGTAGTTGAATTTTATTTCGAGATATTTAGACCGCCTCTTTCTGATCCTGTCCGCTGGGAAAGACGAATGGACAAACGCTCACGTCCACTTGGCCACGCAGGCTGGTATATCGGTATCCCATGCTCTACCTCATCTACATCTACAGCCTAAGTCGTCAAATTGACATTGAAAGAAAGCAGAAGACGTTTAATGTGTGTGTTGACCTCGGATACCTCATCAAGGACAGGAAGACTGTGATGTAGTTTGTAGAGTGTAGAGTACCGGTTTGGCGCCGATTGAGACTATGCACTAACACTTAAATATTCAGCACCAAGGGGAGTGCCAAGGGGATGTGTGCTGAATCCGGATATGGAAAAGTGTTCTTGCCCAAAGTTACAGAACCTGGTTCTACAATGACTTTGAGACTTCCTACTACGCCTCCAAAAATTCATCGTTATTGGGAAATAATGTAATTTGTTGCTAGTAACATTACCTGTGGTTTTCTATCGATGTGTTTTGTATGAATGGGCCGTTTATCGCTGTTTCCCAATAGTCTGTGGGCACTGATCGTGGAGGTGGCAGCGGTGATGAAGTGCGAACCGGGGAAAGACCTATGCGCACGACCGGGTAGTTTGTACCTTCCATCAGGACTCATTTGTAGCTGCCCCCTATGACTCTTTCCTGACCATCACCGGGCCATTATACGTCGTCAGAACACAGAAGCGGAATGAGTTTATCGATTGGCTTCTCATTATCAGAATAATGGCCCCGCAGTAAATGGTAAAGTATAGCACAGTGACTGGCCGTTGCTCGGACGTTATAATCGACCCGTTGACGGTCGGAAGCCCATAGTAATGACGGTTATTACTCAACCCCTCCCTCTCAAAACTTGCCGTGGAGCCAAGAATATGTCTCGAAAACTTGTGTGAAAGGAAGTGAGACCATAGGAGTAGTTGAGACTTATTGTGTCGTACATTGTACCGGACCTTTTGTTCATAAGTTGTCACACTCATTGCAGCATTGAGGGCATGGCATGCCCAGCGTACGTTTTTAGTGATAAAAGCTTATAGCAATCTGACCACCGAGATCTTAATCGAGAACAGTCAAAGTTTTTTTATCGTAGTAAATTTATATGCTACACGGTCTCCTTTGCACTTATCCATGTAATCTCTGTCTTCATTCAATGGATTATGCTTGTCTTGACCTAATTACAGATATCCAGCTTGGTTGGGAAACGCCCCATTTTCACTTCTTCTATTATCAATCAATGGTACTGGCCGCTTTGAAGTTTATAAACATCGATTCGGGAAAGTTGATATAGCTGACAGGCAAAAGCACACGTGTTGGTTTGAAAGTTATGACACATGTTTTTTCTGAGACCAACAATACGTTTTTAATGCTAGGGCGACTTTTCCAAACCGGGTCGGAAATATCATGAAATGTACACAAATCTTGCGTTTGATGTGTCATGTTGTCTTTTCGTTTCCGCAAAGAACCCGGCCGGGCCCCGGTTTTGAAATGTAACCCTAGCATATCTAGATTTTCCGAACACGCAGTGTTTTTCCATTGTTCAAGCGATCTATGTTGTAGACATGGTAGGAAGCTGTTCACTGTTGCAGAAAATAGTATAACGGCTGTTTGTGTCACATTGCGTTAACCGTAACTGTAGCTTTTCCCATTTTCAGACGTTAAAATGCCACATGTAGTTCCTTTTCATGCAATACTACCGTCCATAAGCTTCGTAGCAGTGCACATAAGTGTCAAAACGAACTACAAATGCCCAATGTGTAATCCCACAGGGAACATTAAGTAAGCTATATGCAGCGTTCTGTGTCAAAATAAATGTCAAAGGGATATGACCAAAGCTTAAGGAATCCGGTTTGCTGACGCAAGATGTTTTCAGATGTTTGAATTATGGGTTTAAGAACAATAGTGATCGATAAGAGCTGTATCGTCAATCCTTCGTGGTTGAAGGAGTAAATTGTACCGTGGATGATCGGATGACTAGCTGCCAGCATTCATCAACCTGTTTTATGGGCGGAATGACCTACCTATTGAGTTAATGATGTAGATCATAAAAACACATATAAGACCCAAGATTAGAAACAGATGTGTTCCTTGTAGTTACAATATTGTTATGGATGGTGGACTTATTGGATGCTTGATGACTGCGTCCAGAACCATGGCATGGGGAGGGAATGGGTGGTGGCTGAGATACTGTGGTATGCAAGGATATTATGAAGATAAGCTGAATTTTACCAACCCTTTGAATTTCATACGGCGTAGTGATACAATCAAGGTCGTAGATATTACAAGGAATGCTTCAGCGAACTGTAGAAGAAGTTTCACGAGGTTCCATGACTGTAACCTGAAGGAGAGGTCAGTGACCTACTCTGACGACCGTCTGACATATCTCCGAGTCTCAGAAATCGAAAAGCCCATCAGTGGCCGTCATTAATTTCTTGCCGCCCCATTACGCCACAGACATGGCGCATATGTAACGTATACACAGCTTAATTACCCAGTAAAACCAATATCCCTCCGCTCGATGTTGTAAAAGCTGAGTTTATCACGTTTTGTTGCAATAAGGTTTCCAATCTAAAGAAAGCCTATTCTGATTTCTTCAGACATTGCTTTCATGTCCTAGATTAATGAGACCTGTCAAAAGACCTGATGTAATTCGATTTTCCTAGTCTTAACAGACGTTATAAACAGGTCTTGTGACTAGATTCTCCCCTCTAATCTCTGTAGCTAATAGCTTTTCTCAGTTAGCTCAACTAATAAAGAGTGTTAATGGTTGGTCTCTGAAGTGCACCCGATCGTACTGATGCCACTAATTCTATAGTTGAAGACCCTTAACTTGAACTACAAAATATCCTTTCCCGGCGATCTGTTGCAGTAGAATGCTAGATATAAAGTCGTTACACTAAAGTAAAGAAAATGTGAAATAAAGACTATGCAAGTTTCTGTAAGGGATGATATACGAGTCAAGTATCATCTTTCATTCCACTCTCGAGTTGTAATTTAGTGACTGACTTAAGTGAGTCCTATGAGTCTGATTGGCCGGCCGGAGTTATCTAGCATCTGGTTTGGCTCCTATGTTTCAAAGAAAGAGGATAAGTAATCTCAATTTTTCCAAACGGATGTTCAGGTCGAAAACAGAGACTCTACTGATTTTGTCCTATTATTTCATCAGATGGTCTGAAATGTTCATAAATAGCAAGGCGATCGATAGTCGCAGCCTCCTACCCGGTGACTTCAGATTTAAAGGGTGGATATTACCCGTTACAGAAACTAATGCGCGTGAATTGTCTGCATAGCGGAGTCTATTTCGTCAATGTAGAGCATTAGTTACATGAGCCTCTTGCCTTTGAGTGTATAGTTAACTCAATGTAATGTTGGTGAAGTGAAGACAATTGCATGAACCTCTTCCCCCTCAAAACTGTCTGAACTAATTACAGAAGACCTTCATATAACCAAATCCTGTTGAGATATTTTTAGCTTCAGTCAAGTCAATCTTCAAACAGAGACTTGCACTTCAACATGTGTGTGCTCAAACGTCTGTGTGCTGTTGACGATACCTTGTTCTTCTCGCTTACCATTGCGATGTTTATCTCTGTTACCAGTTCAATGAATAGTTTTCTTTTTTGACTTACACCCCGGAATTACATATTGGTTTTAGTTTAGCAATGTCTGCTGTACACGTCAAAGCGGCATTGTGTGTGTGTGAGGCGTATTCATACTGCTGTCTATCAATACTGTTGCACGAGAGGCTATTACTGGCTAAATCTATGCAAAGTTATCCTATGTAGGCCAAAGAAACTGGAAGCCAAATTTCATTAGGTTCGACATAATGATAGCATCGGGCTTCCATAGAAATGAGGGGAAAAGTAGAACGTACAGTAAAATCATCTGTCTTTTGGTTGTGGCAGCTGGTTGATGCTGTTCTAGGCGATGGACAACTGTGCTTCCTGCCAACTCTCCAGTTTCTAGATAAGACCACGCCGCCACGACTGCTGAATATGGTCGATAGTGAAGTATGGGAATATAACTCTCACAATATCATTGTTGTTGGTTATTTCTTAGGTTCCAACATGAACGATGAGTCTCGAAACTTCTTTGATATGACTTTATAACTTGCTTTGGCATTTGCTGCGCAAAGTCATCCATTACATTATTCCACACGACAAATTAAGTGTTGCAGATTTGATGGTGTGATGGTAGAGCACTTAGCTGAGACTATAGCTAATCGTACAGTATGTCACAGGCTTACCGCTGGGAAGGAGACAAATGAAGTCTCTTTGTTATCTTATCGTTGCAACTTCTGGGAAATTTTGATCATTCCAACGAAACTGCAGGGTTTAAGTTACAACATGCATGTTAAGGATATGTTGGTTGGTGATAACGCTATCAGGTATAGCATGTTAAGAACATAACGTTATTCTAGTAGTTTCTTGTCCTGAACATAAATCATTAAAAGCTAGTTGTTCACATGTGTGTCACACTATAATGAACAATATGCCAAGAAAACGATTCAAACCTCTTTCAGAGATACAGAAGGTCTAGAGGGTTAAGCACAATTAAATTAGTTTGCAAAGAGGTAATAGTGTCATGTAACTTACGCCTTATGGTTGCAGATGTTTATCTATATAACTATATTTGTACCAGCTCTCAAGGGAGGGTGTCTTGGTGATAGCCTATACTGGAAAATCAGCGAAAAAGGAAAACATCAAATATACAAAACATAGTCAATACTTGTATCAAATTTGTAAGATTATTTGGATGTGATGTTCTAAAAGCTTTGAAGATATTGGCATTTACAACATTTAATGTACAAACAGAAAACGGTCTTATGTGTTCAGTATACCTGGATAGGGCACATCAAGCAACTCATGGATTCAGTCTGCAAAATACTTAAGTATCACGGCATGCATGTACCGTCTATATTTCTTTATAATCGCACTTTAATCGTACTATTCTTATACCTACAAGGCTTACAACACGACGAGACTAAGAAAAATTGACATAGAAATGATGACTTTGCGAGATTTCTTCCGGATTCCCCGGCTTTGTTATGTCCTTCTCCGGAAAGTGCCCCGTAGCAAAGATCAATAAGGGAAAGATAAACATCAACCTAAGTGAGATAACATGTAGAGCAAAACCCCATCCAGGGAACACCGAAGCGATGGAAGTCAGGGCTAATTGATAAGATGTCACATAAATCAGAGATTGGCTCCAGGTGGATAAGCTTCTATATAGTGTATCATTTTGAAGACCTGCTGGGGCGAATGGTATAGATAATCATAACCTCCTCCTAGGAATACTAATGTTGACTTTGGCTTTGGCCTGTTTCCATGCTCATATAATTCGTAATGCTAGTCTAAAAATTATACAACATGTGTAGTCTATCTGCACCATTATATCACGGAAAAAGCAACACTGTCAGTGTGAGTTTGGGTAAATGGACAGTAGAGAGGATAGGGGACACGTGAATGAATACATTTAAATATTCAAGCTTTAGAGTACATCCATCTGTGAATGTACATGTGAATCAGATAAAGCCTTGATGTACTGAGTTCGTACAGCCATACCTCTATATAATGTGTGAGAACGTGTTCGTGAATGCGAATGTTCGGTTCGTTGTAAAGTTGCCACGTACGAATCAATGCATAACCGAGCATGACTCGCCAAAGTCAGGCGACTGTAGTTGTATCCGTCACAGGTTGAAAATTATTGCTTTCCTGGGAAAAGGATAAGACTTTATCAGCCTCACACAGACACGCCACGGTGCATCGTATTGTAGTGTTTATGACAGGGACAAGTTCTGCTCACTTGCCGTCAGCAATAGACCACTTGTACTAGCGCAGAATGATATGCAACATATTGGTACATGGTAGGCCACACTGAATTGAATCTATAGAGTTGATGACACTTCAAAGATGAGGATGTAAAAGAACAAAAATATAGAAAGTCATTGTTTTGTAGACCATGTTTTGTGTATTCAGTCTTTTGTTCAACCTTTCTGAACACTGAGAAGTAATATCGAATGCAGCTTTTCTTTGCTCTAAACTTTTTTCGGCTCACGCTCGAATCAGTATTGGAGTGCACAGATGCTGTCAACCATAAAATCAAATCATTGCGCTGCTGGTTGCTAATGAATAACAAGTTAATCAAAAAAGGTAATAATTCTGTGCCGATAATCAAGTACTAGTGGGTCACACGATTACACTACCATAATTAATGCATTGCTATCGTTTGGTCCCGAAATGCGCATTTCCTTTCCTTTCCTTTACCCGACTAAGTTGATCCAAAAAATGTCTTCAAATCATATTAATCCAGCTTTGACTCACTTAAAGGTCATCAAAATCATCACACTCTTTGAATGATATTTTACAAGTAGTAGGCACATTTGTGGGTAGTGTACAGTCCAAACTGCTGCGGATAATGACTGAAACTTGCCCACGTAACAGCTGTTGAAAAATACTCCAACGGCTAGAAAACACCTTGATAGGCTCCGCTCTGCTGGAGGTGTATCTCATGCTTATGATCAAATGATATTTTCCTAGGGCTCCAGATCATCAAACAAATAGAGTGATATGGACCCGCAACACAAAGAAAATGGTATTGCCATTTACGTCATTCCAAGAGTTACTTTACTCCCAGTAACCGCCAGAAAAGTTGCAAGGAGAGAAGCACTTTGCACCTTGAGGCACACATTCACAGTACTTGAGACACGCATTCTACCAGCCCCATTCTTGTCCTCTCGACCTTGGGCAAACCCGCAAGGCCAAAGTGGACCAAAGCCAACTCTAACAATACATTGGAGAATTCCTTTGGCATAGGCGGCTAAACTCTTGAAACTGCACTCAGAATAAATATGTGTATGTGTATTGATCATAAATGGATGGCGCGTCTGAAAGACGACTTTGGTCCTGCGATTAACTTTGAATGGCTTAGTTTTGCGTATGGTAAACCCAAAGACCACAAGGACGTGATATATGGTCAGGAAAGATAATGAGACAAGGCCTCTTTTACTGTGCATTTTGGAACTTTTTGATTGGCCATTTTACGGTTGGATGGACGGGAATGCGTTCCGTCATCCGCGTTGTAGTTGCTGAGGAAAATCTGTCCCAACTTGACTTGACCCAAAATCGTATCTTTTTTTTTTACCTTGTTGTACCACAGCCAATGTGCATTGTAGGGAGGTTTGAATCTGGTGGCCGCCGCTGGCAGCATTTACTGTTGTGGGGGAACAGGTGTGACAGCGATCTCGCCCCCCCGTGATCTCGCCCCCCCGGGGCGAAATCACTAGCGATCTCGCCCTCCCCGGCTAGTGATCTCGCCCCCCTACCTCGCCCCCCTTTAGCGATTTCGCCCCCCCCGAAAAAAACGGGTTTACATGACATTTTAGAAGTTGATTGGTATAAATCACAAAATGCAGTTTCAGAATGATATAAGTACACGAGTTTGATACATAACTCCATTCATAGTATCAATATTAACGTAATTAAATGGTAATAAGATAGTTGAACTAATTGTTTCAGACAAGGAGGGTTGGGTCCCTTGTATTCCCATCATTGCATATACCTGAGTCTTGACATAAGATGTATTTCATTGTATTCACCTGTCCTCAAGCAACCTATATATCTCCAATATAAGGTCTCTACCATGAAGTGACCACAAAAGAACTATGTAATGTCTTTATTAATTATGCAAATATTAGGTATTAATTAGAATAACGCACATTTTGGTATATGCACCTGGCCAAGGGATATCTTCACCTCCAAATTGACTTTTTTTTCTAGTATTTAGGAACTGATGCATTTACTAGTGTTTCTTAAGACTAGTACTTTACCAGTGTTTGTGTAGCATTTAGCAACAGCTATATCAACTTGCGCGTAGATAGTGTTTATAATGAGAAACTATTATTCACGTGTGTTTTTGTTAGTGCTTTGGAAATGTTTCCAGCACAAGAAAGAAAACACTGTGACAAATTGAAAACATATACCTGACGTATTCCGTACCATAGACGGTGTTTATACGTTCGCAGTAGCACTGTTTTTATGCCACCTCAGCTGCAAAAATTGTCTTTTTCACGTCAATGTCATGTTTGCACCGAACAATATAGTATCGACTTTCGAGGTATGACATCTTACGGTACGGTAATAAGATGCCATATAAGTACCAGGTAACACACCATATACGTTACTCCCCAGGTGCAGTATAGTACCAGGTAGCGCACCTGTAATATGTAGCAACCAGCTGCTCTTGGGGGGGGGGGGGGGGGCGAAAACGCTAAAGGGGGGCGAAAACGCTAGTGATCTCGCCCCCCGGGGGGCGAGATCGCAGGGGGGGGGGGCGAGATCGCTGTCACACCGGGAGACTTATGTAACGTATATGAATGATGCGAACGGTGCATATGGGTAAACCCAGAGTTTGAAATACAAAACATCATCAGTCAGCCTACTTGAAGTAGGGTCTCTATAAATAACCCGAGGACCAACCATATCTACTGATGATGTCAAGTGTAATTTGACTCACTTTTAGTGAGTGTCACTGTTTTCTTTCATTGTTTACTGTGAAAATGGGGTCAGAACCAGCGGGCTGCATTACTCCCACACCATAATGGAATTCATCATGCATCCAGAGGAGAACACAGTGTATCAGCAGCGCAGTTCTTGTACTCAGAATACCGGGGTTAGTTGGGGTGAAACAACATAGCAGTCCCGGCGCCTTTAAAAGCGTGGTGAAGTAGGCTTTTGGGAACCGTGGCGCCACTGTGACATCGGTGAGCAGGGGTTACACCCTAATAGGCCATCCTGCCTGACGTCCAATAACCAACAATCCATACATGTCTGTAGCTCTCACCCTTCTCATTCAACACCTGTTGCGTGGCTCTTACCACAAGCAAAGCTTGTCTCACAAAGCCCATATTTTAGACCACCCGAAAAGCGTAACACGATGGTGGAACAAATCTACAGTAAAATGAAGCATTCGTCTTGAATACTTGGGTACATGTAGAACTTAAGCCAGAACGCCATACGTTCAAAAGTGGGACAGCCCCACATGTGTGATAAGCGGGTGGGTGACACACTTTTGCTTTTAGATTTGTGTAATGGCCAGGATATCACAAAATGAAATAGACTACTCTGCAGTGGTCATCATTCTTCTATTCGCCCTTCGCGTTTTCTGTAAACATAGATGTGGAGGCCTTGGTTTGGGTCATACGTGACTTTTTGAATAAGGCGACTGCCAGTCTTTGTTTAAACCTATACTAATATAAGTAAAAAACTATCCATCACCGAACGTCCAGACCAAAATATGTCGAGGACAAAGTAAACAAAATCCAAAAGTTCACTTGCAGTACCGAGGAATGACTCCATGAAGCTTATAATTCTTCCCAAATCCTATCCTCATACCATATATCGTCGTAATCTATTCAAAATTTGTAAGTTATGTTGACCATGTACCACAAAAATGCGGAATCACAAACACACAGACAAGACAAACACAAACAAATACCCCCATTTTTCATACGGCAGTTACTTTAAGAAGTATTTTAAATATTCTTAGAAATCAGAAGAATTACCGACCCCCATCACAAGCGGTTAACACGCTTGCTGTCATAGATCGTGCACATGTCATTGTCTCAATGTAAACTCCATGGAACAGGAGGTTTATCATATAAAAAAAGCTGTTTTTGTCGCAGTGTTATGATGTGGGACATTATACAAGATGGATCGTCCTTCAACTCTACTCTGTGCGCCGATTTTTCTTTCTCAGGCCTGACGTTATGTCTGTCACGAGAAGCTTTGTCAACGAAACGACACCGCAAACTTCAGAAGCGGTTTTTGTGACTGGTGAAATGTTGTCATACATCTTCCGTGAAACAGGACACCGAAATAGACGGGTGTGTCCATAAATCTCTGCTGCATATGGCGCGATGTCCCAGATTCTTTGGACTCCTCTAAGCACACACCCCTTATCACATCACCCCGAATCTACAATGCCATGCGTCATACACACAATTTCTTATTCTAAGGTTCACAGAGGCACCATATGTCGTGATGCACATGGAATAAAATGTCCTTGTAATGCATAGGAGGGCACCATTTTTGCAGTGGTAAATGTTTGGACAGTGGAGTTTAACTTTAACTGACATTTCTAGTTAACTACTTGTTGACAATATCGATCGACAGGTACATTTTTGGCTTTCTGTTAAATAACGCTTTAATCAAGTACTTTTTAGTCCTTTTGACATCTTTCAGAAAATTTTTGCTCGTAAAGTACAGATTAACTACAAACAGCTTTAACGTTAATAAATAATGATTTCTCGGTTGCTCACAGATCTTTAAATAGCGTGATTATACGAACAGGTGATCAGTAATTGTTACCTAACCAGATTGCACGTGGTCATTTTAAAAGATAAAAGGAACTTGTTTTATGCTAATAACGACGGTCGGTCTTCGATTTCGGATATTCCCATCGTTAATGGACTAACAATGAAGTAGGCGTGAAGACACAATTCTACCAATTACATACAGGCCCAATTATGTTGAATGAATCAGTGCGCGCAGTTTTCTTGGAAGTTCCTGTAGACCAAAGAAGCACAAGTAGTGTCGTGACCATCATAAACCATCCATTTGACGTCATGTATGTAAAGATAACTTTTTTTGTCGCTCTTCATTTCTCGGTGGGCTGCTCTATGATTGAAATGCAGTATCGCACCTTGGATTCTTAGACGCAGTGTTGCACACCACCTAACATCGATTCCTGGGAAGCCGCTGCACTACTGGATAACATAATATCATTCACCATCTCAAAACCTACATCCTGTTTCTCAGGTTCCTACGGAAGTATGCAGAGCTAGTTACTGACGTGCTGGAAGATACAGTGTCTGCATCTTGAAGATCTAGATCTGTGCATGCAGTGTGCCATTGCTCCCCTGACGATAGATGTCTCACTTGTGATGAGACCTCAATGTGGCATCACGTCCCTCCCATCCAAAAGTGTCTTGAATGCTGTTCGAGAGGCTTGAAGTCTTTGCATATATATCACACACTCTATGGTGGAAGGAAACTCATATCAAGTCCTGAGAAACCGGTGAGTACAATGCTGTTCCTTCTGAAAGTTTCTATTACTACGAACGCCATACAAATGTATAGAATATGTTCCGAGTTAAGGTCTTCCCGCATGCTGTATCTACGCTTCGTCTTTCTGAGAACTGATGATATGTACCCTATTCGATACCCAATCGGCGTATCTTGCCGAAAAGTTTTGCCAAGCGGAGAATCCCCACCGAGTTAATCGGTAACAAATCTACTGGACTTTTCAGGTGGTTAAAACGAGAAGTACCCGCTGAGAAATCCAATCTTTCGGACCAACCAGATCAATACCGCATCTAGTTACAGTCACGGGCACTCCAGGATTAAAGTCTCGGTAATAGGGTTATTTATGGGGCATTATACATCGATCACCGATAACAATCGCACGTGGATCTGTCCCTGGTGCTGAATTGTTAGGTGGTATGAAATACATCACCTGATTACTTGTTTAGGCCACAGCAAGTACGTTTTATTAATGACGTCTCCTGCAGACTGCAAAATAGGGAGATGGGGTGAAGCAAGATGTCGGGTAAAAAATCAAGAGGTATATTTTCAAAATGGACATTATAAGCACTGTAACAAGAACTAAAGAGACATTATATCACAGCCAACAAGGCATTCATAGTATTCAAGACAAGCACGGTCCAACATGGTGGCCAAGAATTGCTTTAATTTTGAAACCGGACTAACTCGAAATAACTTGTGAATACGTAGGACTTGTTGCATTTTTTTTAAATTCATAAATGTATAAACAATGTCTCCAGAGCGTACACAAGGCACTTGCCCCATATACACTGCATATTAGGGTCGTTTGTGGTTGTTTGTGGTTGTTTGTGGCGTTTAGGTAGACCCGTGCCAATCTTACAACTAGCCAACTAGTTTCGCTTCAACAACTGCAGCCATGGCTACCTGGCTGGTGACACGAATACAAGTACAATCATTTGTCTACAGTACAACATAATTGCTAACATTGGTAGTTTTTCGTCATGTTGACCATCTCCAAAGAAGAAAAAAAGTCTTGTTTTTTCTGAAATCAGGCAAATATTGATGAGCGCGCTGATGTCATCTATAAAATTTACTTGTTTTGGCCTTAGTAGAAGGTTCTGAGAAGTTGTACATCCATCATACAATTCACTCGTTCTCATTGAAATGTCGAAAATGGCATTTTTTTGGTCGAAAAATAAATCGGCTTTATTTTCAGTGAAAACTACCTGGTTGTTTAGGAAAGTTCCTCTTTTAGCCATAGCCAAAAAATTGCAACTTATTAATTTTGGTCCCATTGGTAATACATTACAGGGCGGGTAACAAACGTTACCGGTAACGTTTGTTACAACAGTAAACTTTACCCTGTTTTCTTCTAAAGGACTTACCTTATTGACTACATCATTTAGGTATAAGTGGATGTCCCAAGGAACATGTGAAAAGTGGGCAGCTTTTTTACACCAGGTCAAATAGAAAGCTTAGGCAGCATCGAACAATGGTAAAGTTTGTTACAGTCATTTTTGTGCAACATTTTGTTAAGCAAGGTGGGATACAAATAACAGTCAACAACCCTTTCTTGTTTCTTTAGGAAGCCAGAAAAACTGTACAGCGTCACAAAAATGGTCATTTCTAGTCTTATACGTGGATAATAAAACCGTGGCAACCATCGTACTCGTGGTGGTAACGTTTGTTACAGAATCTGGCGACAGGCATAAACCACCTCACACAGCCTCCAAGATAAGTGACAGGAGCGGTCTGACGTGATCGGTCAGAGGGCCTTGGTGGCTGGTTTCACCTGCCGAACAATTATTCTGGAAACTGAATTGTTTCATTTTTGGCTACTATTTGAATTCTTCGTTTCTTCTCAGGCGACAGCCATTTTTTAGGGTGTGAAATCCGACCCGTGGCTTTAGTAACCGTCTAAGCCATCAACCAATACGAATGTTGTTGTGCATCTTTTGTAAAACATTACAGGGGTTATGGAAAAATGAAGGAACCAGTTATTTTGTCTTTAATTTTCTCCATATCAAGCCGTAAAGTCAGGCGACAGCATTTCGACATTTAAATGAGAACGAGCCAACTGCGTTACATCATTTAGATTTATCAGTGTAGCTTGCAGATAGTGGATTCCAAGCCTATAGTTTCACCCAATCAAGATGGTACGAATTATAGCATCAGAACGGCAGTCGCTCTAGATACACTGCTACTTAGCACGGCCGGGGGTATCTTGCTAGTTAATCAAGCCACTAGCAGCCGTAAACGGATGTACCAGGGCCAATCTTTTGTGCAAAATTACTGCGCACCCTCAGGGGTTAGTATACAAAAGACAACGTGTTGTGCGGGTTGCATACAAATTGGATGTATTGTCTGATATTTCTGTGGAAGTTACTTTCTTGCAAGATCACATTAGGTGTACGTGTGAAAATGGTTATCCGGATTTGGAATTATGCGAGGGCCTAGATTTCTAAACTTTGTCCTTGTCCCTATATCATTACTATCTATATGCTAAATTCCCAGATACAAACATAGAAGAGAATTTAAAACAGAAAAACAAAAACAAAAGTTGAGACCACTTTACTCTCACTGGAAGCTAACGATGCCTGTTTGTTCGAAAATATTGTTACGGTTTACAGTGTGATGCAGCTGACAGACCTGTCGGTTTACACAAATGTGAACACAAATGGGTACAACAGAATGATTAGCGGAGTGATATCTCCGAATAGGATCTCAGCGGTGCACCCAACTTGTTCTGTCATTTAGCCCAGAACTAACGGATTAAGTATGACGTGTTTGATAACGATAAAACTTGGACTCCCACTCTTGCCGAAATTCACTTCGATCCCACCCAAATTCCATTATAAACTCTGTGATACTAAGCACTGCGGAATGGATTGGCGCTCTCCATGTATATATTTCAGCATTCAATCACCGGACATGACACAGACGCCTGTCTAATAGATACGGTTGCCGACGGTGTCCGGAGAAAAATCCAATTTACACTCTCGTCTCCCAGCTAGGAAGTGCGGCACAAGTTGTTATCGTCTCTGACAGCTTGGAAGAGACGTTCATAAATAGGGGAATATCTAGCCCGAGGATCGCTCGTGTTCGGAGGATTGCAAGCTGGCTCTTCTGTGGGTACTGGGTACAGCTCTATGGGTATTATTTGATTAGAGTTTTGCCATTTGTCTCATTTGGGCAGCTTTGAATGTTTTAAAGAACAAGAGGATTAAAAAATATGTAAAACCAAACTACGATATGCATACATGTAGATACGCATGTCACATGTTACCTACATAACATACGTTAGTTGGATATCGTAACGTGTACGTACAGAGACGGTGTATGCATGTATATTGATTATACTATAATATTAGTGTTGCTTCAGGTTGAACAAGACGAGATTCTACCCAGCTGCACACACTTAACAAAACCATCACTGCGTATTTGGGCGAATTTCTCCGGGGAAATAAGACGTGGCAAATTGTTCTCTTGTAAAAGCAAATAATTTAATCATCTCACATTAACGTAATGAAGCGCCAGTTTACGAGGCGATACAAGGAGGCGAGGGAAATAAGACGAACATCTTCGAGACGTTGCCTGAGAGATAATCACTGCGTGAAGAGTTGCAGAGGTTTGCCAAAATGGAAAATCTATTTGTGGTTCTCCAGTTGTCACAGTTATAGATCTGTCATCATGCTTTTAGCTGAGAAAAGTTTCCAGGGTATTTTTCTAAAAAAAAATTCCTTATACGCTTTTCATTCAAATATTGAAGGAATATCAATGTATTTATAGTTCAAATGGCAGTATGATGGTTTCTGATGGACGTCATTACTTTAGTAATCTGGTTTGCAACGTTGGAGTAAAACCGGTTTTAACACATGTTTGTAGAGATATATTCGCACAGCTTGCCGTCCTGTCAGGTACGAGTATACCAGTGAAATAGCACGGTTGGATCAACATTGTATAGAACATGGCAGAATCTTGTAGGCTGCTGGGGCAATCTCTGTTCCAAAAATACGCGGTACTGTTTCTGATATTGGTGATATATCTGGCTTAGTTATCGACTGCGCCACTCTCGTACACTCATTGACTACATGCTTTACATTTTTTTCCCAAGACTCAAGCTAAATGCAGAACTTGGTGTTTGCAGTTGCGAGCCAAATTGTTCCCCCTGCGTCTAGCGAGTCGGAGATGGTTGTTAAATGTTTACCGACGCGAACACCTTTATTACCGCTGGTGCCGATAGAGGCAGTAATAAAGCCATGTTTAAAGTTTGTATGACGGATGACTCTGCTCTTTGTGTGCCTACCACAGAGCGCCAGAGTTCGTTACAAATGACCGTAATGGTTAGCGCGTCAATATCAAACTGTCCTCTGTCGTCATTATGGCGACATTTCACCAGGTATGTCTGCTTTGCCGTCGTGAATGTCTATTATTCGGTAGTCGTGGAGTTCCTTTTCACGATCCAGTAGAGGAAGGATCGAAAACGTTGCCATTGGGGGGTTGGTAATAGGTGGGTAATAAAGACACATGAGGCTAGAACGGGAGTAGACAGAAACTTTCGAGACGAAGTTTGCCTTATACCGAGTAACTCCCCTTTACCCCCGCCTTCCTTCCTATCTTCGTGCCGATCTGTCAAACCCTGTCACCTTCCCCTTCCCTTTGTTGCCTCATCAACTTGTTAGCTGACTTGTATGTAGTACACATTAAAGACAGGATGGTTGCGGTTCCCCTTTATCTTCCAGGCTCCATCTGTGGAGGATCAATACGCGGGGTCATACTTGCAATCTCGAGTGGATCAAGATGTGGCATCGGCTTCTTTGTTCTTCTCTCGGACGGCTACTAATTAGTCTTGCTGTTTTATGTATGGTTCCTGCGGGAGACTATCTATAGTTAACAAACTACAGCCATCTGGCAGATATAAGAGCCTGTATAAATCATCTCGTGTTAGGAAAGTGAAGTATATGGAAAACAGCAAAACATAACGATGACAAATGTGTGGATGAAAATGTTTCCTACACATTGCAAGTTTTCAGTTACGTAAGGTCTGGAATATGTTGAGCGTCTAATCCATCAAACAGCTCAGGCAGAAATATATCAAGAATAGCTGTTTTTATTTATATGTGCCTTTCATGCTCCTTGTACTACCACTTCGCAATTAGGGCATGAATTGGCAATGAATTATCAAAAGTGTTACATTCACTTTTTAAAATCTTGGTTCAATGTCTCCGTTTTTTTAAAAGTAAATCCTGTCGATTACGCGTCACAAAAAAATCCTTAAGTTCGTTGCTCATGCAGTTCCCATATAGACCAACCGTATCCCACCCCATTTTCAGGAATAAGCTGTATGATGTATTATGAAAAATGACAAAAAACGGATAATGTTTGTAGCATTGACCAGTTGTTGTTGACCAATTATAAAGCTTGTATAGTCCATTAGCTAATACATGATTATATGAGATATCCTAGCGTATGCTGCAAAAGTATGTTGGAAAATATTAAGGATCCCCGCTGGTTGTGAGAGGCATTCAGTTGGAGAAACCTAACAGCTCAGTCCCCATGATACATCTTACCAATTTTGTTCTCAAACCAACCACTAAGTCCACTTTGTCCAGGAAGTCACGAAGCTATACATCGTTCTTGCAAAAGTGATTGTAATTAATGGGTAACACTTCTCAGGCGCCACTCTCATGCAGCATTCTGGCAACCTAACGACGAGGCTGTTCTCCAGACAAATAACAACACTTTCAAGTTTAGGACCGTAATAAGATACAGTTGTATGGGAAGATTTATGGTTGAAACTTCGGAACATTGTGATTAATGATTGCAACTTTTGGGTAAATATTTTTGTCGCTCTCTTCTTAAATCAACACTTTTTTCTGAAGAACACGTATTACAAAATCGTGCATAGAATTTAGTCTTTACGTTATATATAGCAATTGATATTTTATTACCATTCTTTTGAAGAGTATTACTGTAAATGACTTTCGACGCCATCAAAATGACGCATTTGCCGCCATGCAAATCCCAGAAAAGGACTCCAGCTGTGCCTGACGGTGATGTGACGTTCATACCGTGCCGCGAAATTTCGACTCATGGCGTATTTCATAGTAATCAACGATAGCAGAAATTTGAATGTTCCAGAAGGACCATCAAGCTTGGCGAATTGTATTTTTATCATCCATTTGGACTCGGCAAGGCTTTCCAACTGACTGTGTATGGAAAAGTGATTGATGTTGTGTTTTTAGATTTGTCTGTCTGGAAAATGTATCTATGGGCCACGGTCGACTTTCCAGGTTCTATATACTTTCAGAAATGTGCCATAATTCCCAGGAAGAGGAAACAAAGATCAGCATGAGTACCGACATTTAGCTTTACAAATGTCTGCTCTCATGGTGTGATCAATTTTGCCTATCTCACCATGACCCTCGGTGAGCATAATAAATGGTTTGCACAATGCAGCATGTCAGGTAAAGCTTTTTCCTCCTGTATGTTTTTGAGCGATGTTCCCTCCCCCC
Organism: Branchiostoma floridae x Branchiostoma belcheri; assembly: GCA_019207045.1. Taxonomy (NCBI): domain Eukaryota; kingdom Metazoa; phylum Chordata; class Leptocardii; order Amphioxiformes; family Branchiostomatidae; genus Branchiostoma; species Branchiostoma floridae x Branchiostoma belcheri. The sequence continues at coordinate 13,102,518 of CM033027.1, forward strand.
TGCAGTCGGTGCGTTACAAACGATTGCCCACAGACGTGGTGCGGTCGGAGTTCCCGCGTCAGGAATGGAGGAAAGTATCGTCTGCGATTGATCAGGCGAGACAAGCGCGACCGCCCTGATATTGTACCGGGCACGGCTCTCATACTGGCAATTAAACAAATGGTTTCCTCGGCGTACGTAATAGCTACTGCGTAGGTGGAACCTCGCTGTTCTGAGATTAAGACTCGGCAGGCTTCGGTTGTTTGCCGTTTCCGTTTCATCAACGAGTTCTTCACAGCACCTTACCGTGACTAAAAGTGTGTTATTGGGTAGAACATTTGAAACTGCACGTCTTGAAAGTGATTAAAATAACCAAAAGTACCTTATGGTGTGAGAGATACACTTATGTTGCATAAATGTCCCCATGGGGTATTAGAACCTACTCGTGGGTACAAAACAGAGTGATAAAAAAAGATCAATGGAACTGAATGATAGGGTATGGTAATTAATAAACACATTAAAAAAAGTTCAGAAACCTACTTACAAAACAGGGACAATTAGAAAGGCAACATTTTCGGAAAATTGCATGATGTTTTCCCTGATGCCTTAAGACAAACTACTCACACAGTCGCACACAATACTATACCATATATTAGGCTCGCCCTATAGTATTTTGTGCGAGTTAAAATATTACCAATACAGGTTTTGCCATTGCAAGTCTTTATACTGTCACAGCTCTAAGCTCTGATTGGTCCATGGCAGTTCTTCGCTCTGATTGGTCCATGACAGAGGAAAAAGAGGAAAGAAGAAGAATAACACACCAAATTTCAAGTAAAATGCTTTCTTACTGATAGATTTATGAATTGCATGTACTTTTATTTTATGATAGATATTTGTTTTGGCCTGCTATAACATTCGTAAGTTTAAAACAGAGCGTTGTATTGATGGTCATTTCCGTACGCTCTACGAGAAGGGAAGTATTTTAACAGAATCATAGCCAAATACGATGAAGGTTAGACATACTGGTAATAACATACGCCAAGAAGCAATTACTCAAGCAACAGGATATGATTTTGGAAACGGTCAGACGTTTCATACAACCATCCGGTGTCTTTCGTCAGTGACACTGGAGAAATCTTGTAGGAGAGAGTTTTTATATCCTAGATGTGAATTGATGTGCAGAAGAATCTAGTTGAAGAACATGTTTATCCTAACGATGAATTGATATGCAAAAGGCGGAAGTGTAGCCAGGTCTACTCTGTGCTCTACAAAATACTGGCTGCAAAATATGATGCGTACAAATTGGCCCGCTGGTGTATGTTTATATGGGTAAATCTAGTTGGGAATACCAAATGAAATGCAGTGAGCAGATTCTGTACCGCACACAGTGTTCATTATCCCTCCAACACACCTGGGGGCAAGACGATAGGAATAAGTGCTCACTTCATGCATCGCAACGTGCCTACTGAATATAAGTAGTCTTCTTACGTTGGTGCATTTTAGAAGCCTCTATCTACCTACTTCACATACCACTTCTTATCATCACAACATAACATATTCCGTGAACTTTCCGATAACAGAAGTAGTTTTCTCTAGTAGTAGATCTACGAAGATGTATCGAATTTTGTTTAGTTTGTCTCCAGTGGATTCAAAAGACATATCACGATAGCTGGAGTTCAGATGAGGTAGGCTTTATATTTGGTTTTAACGATATATTGAGTGGAATTGGGTCATGCCGTGATTTAATATGGGAATTTTTAGCAATACATTTTTCTTACGGTTTGTTCTAAGATTAATGACACCTCCATGATTGTATCTCACAATAGGTTACTCCGAGGTTAGCTATGATCGACAACTTCTATGTTAATACATATATATGCGTGCTAGATATGCGCGGTGTATGATATGGAGTAGATATTATATAGCAGTTTTCACAGCGACCGTACCTATTTGTAGTGTTTACAGAAATGCATGTACAAAACGGTCAGTAATGATATCGTAAAAGAAAATCTAACTCCTTAGTGTTATAAATGCCAATGTTACAGACACTTGCAACAGGCATCACATGATCGTTCGTTTCTAGGCGAACGGTTACTTTCCACTTCAATGACAGTGGTGCCTTTCCGGGGTTCTGACTTTCCGGAGGTGGTTATACGAAAGCTATTGACCTGTATATATATACATTATGTACCTACAAGATTGTATATGTATACTCGTTAGACCTTTAGTATGCCGAGGACTTCATGATCTGAACTTGTAAAGACACTTTGACCCATGAATACCATATGATATATTCTTCAAGATCTAGACAAAACACATAGCGAGAACAGACACAATATGGATGTACCCTTCTAGCTCCCTTTTAAAGCTGTTGTTATTCCAGACAGCATTCCAAATACCCTCTAAACAATGACGCCGTGCCCCTATTCGCTACCTTCGTGTATTTCATCTCATATTAACGGGCTGGGGATGACCTCATTCTCTCAACCTGTAGCGTTGATCCTTCCCACACTTACACGGGGAGGAAAAATGACGCGGCGCGCCGCAAATAGAGTCCATAAATCCGCGCCAATCACGTTACCGCCTGGCGGTATCATCAGATAGCTTCTTTTCCTCAATACGCTTGTGTGGCGGGGCTATGATAGGTTTACTTGTACTCCGTCTTCTGCACATCGTCCGCCAGGACACCCCTGCTGGAGGAGAGGGATAGTGTGCACTGTGTACGGCGCTATCATATCTACGTACGGGCGTTGTCGACTGTTTGTCCAAAGGTGTGTATCTACCTTTTGTATGGTTGGCTGTAAACTATTCGCCAGCTTCAGGATGGTAATACATCACCATATCATTCTGCGACGGATGTTAAGAACATTTTGCATTAGGACCAATGGCTTATTGTAGTTATTTTAAGTATATTTTGACTACAATTTCATGAACCCAATCGAGCGTTCTGGGATTTTACACATCTAAATAAGGCGGAGTACGCTGGATCCGTGGGGACGGACCGCATGCATTTGTGTGAAGAATTTCAAATTCTCCACTGCTTGCGATCGTGAATTATTTTGTATCAGTATCTCTTCGTCCACTCGCTTCACGGCCACTGCTTCCAGCTTTACCCTTATCCTTTACAGATCCTGTCGGTCAACCGCAAATGCCTGTTTGGAGAATACGTAATTTTGCTGGACTGTACGGGACTATTATACGGTTACATAGACTTGATCGATCAGCATTCAGCTTACAATTTCCAACAAACACTTTTGATTATCACGTAACCGAGTGCCCTTTGTTGTGTATTTCATTATGGACAAAGCGATGCGATGATTATTAGATCATATATGAGGACACTATAGCTAGTGTGATTCAATTTCACACAATTCCGGAAGCGTATTTCTACACTTGTCTTTTATACCTCGCTATGGCACCGAAGCACGTAATTTGACTGCAATTCGTATGAAAGGCTGTTCAACATAGCGAATGACACTATAATAGCTCAAGTTATGCCCGCGCGCAGCGAAGGTCACTTCTATACACGACCACCATTTTTGATGCCACCCAACTTTTATCATATTTCCAATTGAGCCAGCATGTACAGAATGTTGCATTATTGTACAATCAATTCTTCTATGGTACAGAGTATAAAAGGTAGTAATGATTAATGACCAGCTAGATGCTTGTCATGTGCCGCTACGCGCTTTCCTCGCTATGGTCTGACAAGATCTTCGCCAAAGGCAGCGGAGTCGATAATCCCGTATCAGCGCGGCTCTACGGGCCGAGGGAGAGTCACCGACAGTCCCTCGATCAATATCGATAGACAGGCCCAGACGACGTTGTTAGAGATTAATTACGACCGCTGACGTCTGGTTCATGTCAACGACCATCCTGTCTGCAGGTTCAGATGACAAGTTATTTCCCACTCTATTGGCAGACCTCTTATTTGTCTCACTGTAATGATAGAAACTCATCGAATATCGATGAAAGTGTTCTTAAGAGAATTACAACTTACGTAATCGCATAATATTTTAATTCCCATGTAACCGCACATGGTTTACAAAACAATATGGCAGTTCGTAAAATAATCTATATTACAGAAATGTAGAAAAAAAACGAAAATCGCTTCAGAGAAAGATTGCTCATTGCACAGCATATCAATCTTATGGCATTCATAAAAACGGCAAAGCAGCAGTATTATTTGTCGACCTGTCAAACTATTTGTCAAATCTGTGCAGTTTTGCTCGGAATAACAGAGAATTGGATTACCGAGGCTCAGCACGGCTTCCATGTCGCACTGTGCCCTGTTCTGAGTGCTGACATTGACCTCTAGTGAAGAGCACCCGAAGGTTGCTATAATCTCACTTTCTGTACCGGCAAAACAACCCCGATGACTTTGACAAGTACATCTGCGCATCACATGTTATCCTTTAAGCTCGTGAAAACTGCAGCAATATCTCCTGTAGAACAAACTACGACTGTGGCAGGAGTAACGGACTAATTGGAAAACTTCTCGTGGGTACTACAAGCGGTGTGGTGCCGGGGAGGTCACGTATTGGACTGTGATTGATGACGAGGAAGAATAGCACGTATTACCACGGACCGCATCCAACAGTAATGAAGTCTCCTGTGTGAGTCAGTTGCACCAACGTCTCGAACGTCTGGCACAAAATGAAAATGTCGGTTTTCGTTTCTCGTTGAGTTTAGACCAACCAGATGCTAAATTGTGTCAAGATCTATTTTGTCTGCTTCTGAAGTTCCCTGACTGTTTGCACACTAATTGACCGAAAGCGGAAAGACGCGGTATTAGTGACACATCACAAGTTGGAAAACAAACGTAATCCTTACGCCATTACAATTGTACTGTACTGGGGTGAAGAGTGACAACTAATTAGTTTGCCATTCCTTGAATGGCAAAGACAGATGTGCAGTGATCGCTACTGGTGAAAGAAATTATTTTGTACAGACCGCCCTTGATATCCCTGTCTGTATTCTTGACTATCAATGTTTGTTTTTCCTTACATCCTGAGCAATTTTACGCTGCTTTATTGGCAACGTGTCTCTCTCGCAGTAACCGCCTCCAAGTGATCCTTGCGACTCAGTTCGCTTCCCCGTGGAGATTGTTTCCCGTCCTCCTTTCAACTGAGACTGTGAGGTCGTGCTCCCTCTCTCTCGTCACAAACCCGGAACGTTAATAATCTCCATTCTGCTGTCTCGTAACTTTTTGTTTGCCAAGACATTCAAGCATTAATTTTGGGTTCAGCCGTATCTTGCGATCTTAGGGCTTTGGAACGTGGATGGAATTGACGGCGTAAGTCGAACGCCTTAACCCTTCTAACCTCTCTCAGAGCCTCTGCGATAGCGCATGTGGAGCAATCATGTGTATACCTGTTCCCCATAAGTGTCACGCAAGGTTAACTACACACTATAAGAAAAACATCTGTGGCTCACAATTAACGGTTAGCAGGCTTGCCTGGAATCCGCTCAGGGTAGTTTGGAGGCAGACCGTTATGTATAGTTATGGCTTTCGTTACTTCGACACCGTATCAAGCTGTCAAATAGTTACGATGCCTATAGATTCTCGTCATTACTGCCGAGGCACGAATAGCCGATACGTCCGTATTTCTGATACTTGATTCGGATGCCATATATGTGAGTGACGAAACCTGCAAGAGTGTATTCTGGGCCTAGGGAGGTTGTGAGACCCTTTCAATTCTACCCTGATTCAGAGCCTTTCAATCACCTAGCTTTCCGGTTTTCCCAAATCCTAAGGCACACAGCCAAATGTACATATGAAATACCCGATATAGTCCTCTCTTCGTGTATACGTAGCGAAGGCACATGATAACTTAAGATGTTCGATCATGACTTCGCCTGAGCTGCTCATGTAGATACCCAGGCAGTGTTGTAGAATGATCGACCTACAGCAAGTTGGAGCCGTTCTGTTACGTGTCATTTTGACATGCCGGTGTTGTTGTATCCTCGGTTGATGAAGGAAAGCGTTTGATGATAATCGCCTTAGCTTAAGGTACAATAAAGCTGATGGCTTCAAGTGCACACCTTCGTGAATAATTCACACAGTTGCAGTTACATTTCTGAATGGCAGGAGTGACATTGCCGCGCCGTGCCAAGTTTCATGTGTTCAGCTAATACAGTAGAAAGCGTTTAATTGCACATCCCCTTTCCAGAATATTTCGTGCAATTATCCGGTTGGTGCAATAATGCGAAGTTATCCAGCTGGACCGCACTAGTTTGGGATTATCTGATATCGTGCAATTAACAGAAGTGTGCGGTAATCCTTTGTGTGGCTTCTACTGTATAACGGAACATGAAAAACGGGCAAACTATGGAAGCCCTGTTTCTGTATATTTCAGCTTTTCCATATGTACCCAATCCTATTTCCGTATAGAATAAGCAACTTAGACAGGTATTCTTCTGAATGGCAAGTGTTCAGTTTGACTATCCCACAGGTGACAGCTAATACATTTTGCTCAGAGAAGTGATGGTTTCTTGTCGTGTCGTCTGCATTATTATTGATGAACAGGAAGTTCTACAGCTGGTCACCATCAGAGATATATAATTGTGTAGTGCGGACTGCTCCGTACCTATCCCAGACAACACAATTTTACAAACTGAGTTACCTGTGATGTATGCATACCCGTTCAAACTGCCACGAGATGCGCCATTATTTGTTAGATATTAAACCACGACAACCAGTCACGACTCAGCATTTCTGGCAACTGTGTAGATCAGCATTCGTGGCGTGCAGAGTGATGAGATATATATATCCCGAATGCGTTTCCAACATTCATCTTTCCTTATAGAAACCCCCTTATACTCAAGCACGTTTTTACACTGTAAACTGGTAAGATTGCAATGAATCTTTGGTACCACACAAGGCGTCTTTATGATCGCTTTCTTGTAACCACACTCTCGTCAGTGAAGAAGTAAGACTCCCCATGATGTTGGATACGCAAGACGAAATCTGACACCGATAAGGAGACCACCACTCGTACTTACGCCCATAGACATGTAGGGGTTGTGCAAGCCATTAATATCTCCTGCCCCTGTCCTTCTGGGGCTCTTGAAAAGGTCGGCGCCATTTTTCAAACCGACGCTTTCGCCAAACTGGGCGCCCCTTGAAATGGAAACGTGGAAAATTGCAAAAGGACGTGATGAAATCCTCTACAGGGGTTAACAACGGGCGAAAAATGCATCTTGAAATATCGATCTGAAATGCCACAAGGTCTACAGTTTAAAAGATAATGCATTAGTGGTGGATAGAGGGCTTAAGTGGTTGGACCTTTCTTTCATATTTGCACTATCAGCATTTTGCTCAAATATTCCCGGATCAAGGTAGCGATTTTCATATTTCACAATGTTAACATCGCTAATTTGATCATTTGTCTTTTCACTCGCTGATCTCATGCGTTGGAATCACTGAATCCATCAAATAGGTGACGTTCGTTCTTGTCTTGTTTTATAACAAAGTATCTTTTAGCGGTGCTTGCTTCCAACCTATCACCATTATCTGCCGTCCCTCGTCGACTGTAAAATTCACCCCTGCTCCATGAAAAATCCACTTACTCAAGGACAACTGCAGCATCTAAGGCTTTTATCTTAAAGTTTTCTCCGTGTAAAGTTTTAAGTAGATGGTGAAGGACATGGACACCCACGAGTACAGGTTTACAGCGCACAACGATTCGGGAGAGGATCTCCTCAGCAGTCTCTAAAGAGTCATTACCTGTAATACGTCTTTCCATAGATCCCCCTACATCCTGAGTGGATATATCTTTCTCCTGTACAAGTACTTTGTATTTGATAGTAGTTTGCAACTTACGCCCTGGTCCAAGAGATACTGGGGATGATGGGTTTAGGGCAGTGAATCATTCTAGTTTTATGCCTCGCTCGTCGCCAATGCTCAAATGAGCATTGATAAGACAGACTCTTCTTGTACCATACGTGGTTAACAATTGGCTAAAGCACATCGCCGAGACAGCTCCAAACTTAAAAAGGTTGCGACCCTCAGAGAATAATTGCCATTAAATGCCGAGGATGAGGTTTAAAAGTCTCTATAAAGCTTTTACGGCCCTGCGTAGACTTACTACAATACTGTATGTGAGATATACAACATTCAAGGGACGCCTAAGTACTTAATGCTAAATAGGAATTGGCAAACGTAAATTTAAAAGCCATTACGGTATTGGCTTAATTCCACGGTTAAGGCTCGGGGGATGGTAACATATTCTAAGAATACTAATTGGCAAGAGGTCCTCCAAACCCATAACAGGATCTTTGTAAAAATCGTTAGACGTGTGGATTTCTAATCGTAGCATAAACAGCCAGTACGACGGATATCGATAAAGCCATGACTACTGTTTTCAGACTCTCTGGAGAATGTGAAGTTGAGTTTCAGAGACAACAGTAAATTTAGGATTGCTGCTCGCTACATAGAGTTCATCGGGATATTACACAGAATAAACGTCGCACATAAAGCCGAATTCAGTGTGCGTCGGTATAAGGAGCCATGCATAAGCTTCCAGTGCATTGCATGTTGTTCACAACAATGACTCATAGATAAATGCATGTAGAAACTTGGTGATATGTACAATGCGTTGATAGCTTTAGCTTTCAGACGTAAGAGAATATCCATCTGTCTGTTAGCCAGTGTAGCATGAGGATAGCAATTAACTCGATAGTAGATTGAGAATCGAAATTGGTTGGAAACAACTGGAGCTTTCATGGCATAGACAAAACATCGTCGATTAGGTTTTAGCTCCCACAGTGTTAATTGATTGTTTGATAATGTTTGAATAAGAAATATAGACCGCGTGAGAAACTCTGACTGCGACAGCTACTGAGAGGGAATAATTAACCATTACAAAAATAGACCTTGTATATTACATATTTTCCCAATGTATTCGGCATGACAGGTTTGGTAATTAATGATAGTCATAACGTTATGTTTCAAGTTTGGAAGCAAATGTTTCGTTGGGTGTACATGCAGTATGATGTTGATACAGTAGATGATTGCGATTTGTCTCTAGATAACTAGAGTTGGTAACACGCATCTTTATCACAGATGATTGGCCTAAAAGTGTCATCTTTGCTCAACCTTATTCCCTTCTTGGTGGCAAGGGCAATGGAGCTGTCATACATAAAGACTATCCGACAACATGCAGGTCAGGGAAGTGTCCATCAATGGCACTGTACGAGGAATCTCAGCAGGGACAAGACTTGTTTAATGCAGTATTCGTACAGCTCTGGGCACGCACAAGGGCACCTATAAGATAAACATTACATGCACAGATGTCATATATTCAGCCATATATTCACTCCAATTTGTAATATGCACATGTACGATGATTTAGTAGTATAGATTTTGACAGCATTTGATTGCATTTTACAATCGATGCACCATATAGTAGCTCATAGATGTAAATAAATCATATCCTAGCTAAAACAAAATATATGCTCTTGGTGTATATGTAACACAGGATTATAACAAATAGATCCACAATAAGCTTTCCAATATCGCTTAGATAAACCCTATCTCCGGTTGCACCATTATAGTGACTTATAGGATACGTTTGGTGTGTTTTCTTTCATTATTGGCAGATTTGTAGTATTTATGTCTTGAAACAAGTCCAAGAATCAAGTGACATGAGCTCAGATCAATACCACCGTACTGCTTAGTTGCTATTTTACGATCTATGATCATGTTGTAGCCTTTGGCATTCCACCAGAAACGTGCCTTATTATCGTGCAGTACGCTAGTATATATCACTCGAACCAGAGTTACCAACCTATTTTTGATGTGTTTGAAAATTCGTATTTTCCCAGAACTATTGGAGAGTGGAATTTGTTATTACCAAGCACAATAGGGGCATCTTCTCTGGATAACTTTAGAGAACGCTTGCAGATAGATGTGCAAAAGTTAGGTGTAGCGGATCGTTCAGTGTGATATAACCAGCTGCTGCCGCGCCGCGTGCTTGCGAAGCTGGTGTATTATACCGGCTATATAGATACAGATACAGAACCCACCTACCGAGATCATCTCATTAATTAGAACGCTGACGTTGAAGGGTAACTTTACTTTTACGTTTGCCAACTAGCGTATCATTTTTGGCATCTGAGTTTCTTTCTTTCATTACCGAAACGTCACAGTCTGGTTTATTTTGATGGCAAATTGCAAGTTTATTTCCACAATTGTAATATCTGGTGGTCACCCAATGGTTTTATTAATGTTACTGTTAAAGCTTAATTTCAACAGTAATCTATTTAAGTGCATCTTAGTAATAGAGTCGAAATACACATTTGGGTTCCCTTAGAGCTTTACCCAATACAAGTAGTCCGCCGTCAAAACACATGTAGACAATTTTTGTTATGATTCCAGACCCAGTTTATGTAACGTTAGATGATAGCATATTTTACCTAATACCTCCATTCTTTATTCAATTAAATTAGTTCATTCCAAAATAAGTGTCATTGCTAGTTACTCATTTTTTGGTTACACCAATGGATATGATAACATTTGTTCACCTTTATTTTGAAAACCTTGTTTTGCAAAATTTAGAAGCCGACGTGGACTTACCTCCTTTCTCTACAGGTGAGTTAATTACACGGGTTGGAAACACCTGTAAACTCAAGTAACCCCTGTGTCTGCACATAATACTGCCGGCAGCTCTAATTTTGGATGACTTATCTGGTTGCAAAGCGTAGATAAGAGCAAAGATCATATCATACGCTAATAAGGACGAACTGATTTCTCTAATTACAAACAACGTTTGTTGCCTTAGGGTAAAACGCATTTGATAAAGATCTCGGGATTAGAACGTTAGCAACGCAGAGGACGTAAAAGCTCGGCGTTATTGTTAGCGGTTATTAAAAATCTTTAATTAACTGCAAGTAAATTAACTAAATGATGTAAAGATTTATGAGTTCGCAAACATTTCATAAATGATTTTACAGTTAATATTTCAGACATACTTATGAACACAATACTCTGTGTGACTTCATTGGTAGAACGGTGGCATTGATTGATTTAAGCTAAGGGCACAACCCGCCGTACGTGCAATTTGTCCATACATATTTGGGAGTCCACATCTGCCACGTATTTCTGAAAACGTGGGGAACGACTGGCAAGAGCAGGGAGGGTGCACGTCACAAAGTTTTGCCTTCACGTAAAGTTCTACGGCGTGTCCGCGTGCTCCAAACTCCGTCGGATTCCCTACGAGTTCGCACGGAGGCGGTACTTAACACTTCTGAATGCCAAAAGATTGCCCTCGTTTAGGCACGTAGACAGCAGTCACAACACGTATTTGCACTTACGGCTGGTTGTGCCCTTAGCTTTACGAAGCTGCTGAAGCTACAGCTTATACTTCCAAAAGACCGTCAACCGACTCAATGTGGTACATTTTACAAATAGCCTGTGAACGTGACTTTGCGTCCTGTCAGCTTTGTGACACATGTACTCCATCTTACGGTTGCCTTTTCACAAATGTACACAACAGGTGTGTTCATAAAAGGTCAACGTCCTGTCATACTTACAGCGGGCATCGGTACCTAATCAGATGGAGGGGTATCGTTATTTTTATCCCCATAAAAAGATGTGACATTCCTCATGGCACTATGTAAAATCCGTGGTGATAAATTACGCACGTGGCATCGCGGGGTGAAATATAACTGGGAAATCAGATCTAACTGTCCTTGGGGCTTTCATTTCATATCCGCCTCCAACATCTAATCTTAGAGCAGGCACCCCAGCGGTAGTTGTGATCAACTATACCGTGATGAAATCCCCTGCAAATTCCAACTTTATAACCTTACTTCATTTGTTTGTCACTTCCTACTTTCTTTAGCTCTCAGAGAGCGTAAGAAAAGTCTTATTTCTTAAGTGTCATTAGAGAAGTGTGGCGATATGTTCAAGGTCCTATTGCAGAATGTCTCTCTGGAGTGCGACCTCAATCAGGCTGTCAAAGGGACCCAAATTTAATCTTTGAGAGATGAAACTTGAAACTAAATTCGCACAAATATGATATTATCCTCAGGGGACACCAGAATGCGGGCTTTATTAGTCCTTTTATGTTGGGCGTTACAATACACGTATGATCATTCTTGACAGTTTGGTGACGATGTCGACATAGTTTTCACGATAGTTTAGGCAGCGATGCTAGTAGATCAACGACTTCACCATTTTTGGGTCGAAATACATTTGGAAGGAATTCAATTTGTGACTTTTGCTGTAAAAAGTCTTTAAAGTTCTATTTCTCTATTGAATAATGATATTTCTAGAACACAAATGAGGTAAATCCTCGAAACCCTTTCGAAAGAATCGCTAGCTTTTTAAAAAAAAGTATCAGGCAATGATTTCCACCATACCACGTATATGTCAGACTCCAGTATTTTTCAAGCCGTGAAATTACGAAAAATTCTTAAGCTCTGCTTTTACTATTACAGTAATGGTGTTAAGCTCTAGAACCAGGGTGCTTGTTATGCAGAGTCACTCCTTATTGGCGTATGCGGAAGGCTAATCACCAGACCATCACCGGATCAATGGCTTCATGGGCGCCGTGATGGTGATCTTCCTATTAGCCGGGAAATGCCACAAGACATTGGGTTTTCATCACTGTCCTTTCAGTGACATTTTGGAGCTCGTTTAAAGGACAGAAGTGAAGAACTTCGGTGCATGAGGTGACATATAACTTTGGGTTCAAGTCTAGTGTATACATCTAGCGCAGCTGATAAGTAATGCCGACGAGCGATTCCGACCTGAACGTACCTCAGCACAAACCCGGCAGAGGGTCTGCATGTTAAAATGTCATAGACAGGAAGGCACCGGTCCGTAAAATTACAACTCTCTAAGGTGTACACCCTTTAATAAAGGGATATACGGACCGATCGTCGCTTCAATGAAGTTTTATACGTGTATATATATACACCATCTGGAGTGTTGGGATAACCTTGTTCTACCAGCATCCTTCCCATCGTCTAATAGTCTTTTACTATGGTGGTGGGAAAGGTATGAAACCAGTTAGGCGATAATTACCCTAACGGCAAGCATGGTCATCACCATGGCAATAGACTTGAACGAATGGTCATGTCGGCGTGATGGCCATTAGACGTGTTTATCGCCCCAAGGCTGGAGAACCACTTTGCATGTTTCTTTCATTATGCTTTCACTGGTGATTGTCTTCATCCATAAAATTGATATGATGTAGGTAGACTGAAAATATGTTTATGCGTATTGTTTTAGTGCAATATTTAGGTACTGTAACTGGTTAATCAATTGTTTGCTTGATTAGATATGTCATAAACATCTTTATCCTTCAGCTTACAACAGTCAACCAAGAATCATCTTCACCAAGTTTCAAATACTCAAATAAGGAATATATACCCAGGTGATTTGCGGTAAAATGTCATTGACTGAAACGAAGGTACTGTATGTGTGTTGTGTGTAGAAGTAGCAAACAAATAACTAGCGAAGACATTCACTATGTTCTTTTAGATTGATAAAAGGGAACACCGGACACTGCAAATGTATTGAGCGAATTTATCAGTTGCCTGAGGAAAGACAGAATCTTTATGACCAGTATCTGCTGGAAACATATTCTTCTCACGGATGTGGATCTGTATCGTCCCTACCCTGCAGGTAGCCCATCCAATTATTCCCGCCGTGTGGAAAACTTCTAACACCTAACATCTCCGCAGATTACACGACTGGCGATAAGAGTTACCAAGAAAGATGAGCTAATCAATGCTCTTCAATTGCCGCGTGGGGAACTGTAAGGTTCACCAGGAGATTACGATGTTTTTTTCTGCAAACGCTACTTCCGCGTGAGAAAATTTCCCCCAGGTAATCCGAGTTGATGAAAGTCGTTCCAAGGTTATACGTTTCCCATGGTGTACATGTGCCTGTTTGACCCGGTGTAGCTACAAGTTCACTTGTTCTTATGTCAGCTGTTCGATCTGGTCGGTATCACCCCATGCTGCACTATACGCCTGGCCTGTTCAAGGTCATTTCCATAAACCATGTGTATGGCAAGTTTCTTCTTCTTTCAAAACCATTACATCCCTGAAAACGTAGATATTGTAATCAACTGGTGTGTATTTTGGTATGTTTCGAGCTTTGTGTTGGTGTGTGCCACAAGATTGTCCGCCTGCCAGGATATGAGGCAAACGTTGTGTAAAAGAATACTTGGAGAATTGGAAGTCTTCTTATTATAATAAGCAGTTGAAAATCGAAACTTTCCCAGAGATGGAATTGAATGTTAAAATTTAGCATTCGTACTTAATCTAACTCATTCTGACATGTTAAGCTTGTCTGTTGTACTGCCGAACAACTGATGACGTCACTCTCAACATGGCGGCGTGTGTCACAGTTCACACGTGACGTGTACCAAAGTTTGCAGTCCGTGACGTTGTCACATATGTTCGTACCATTGCACATAACGTTCGGTAGACTTAATAACCTAGAGCAGAAATGGGCTTTCATAAAGTTCCTGAGCCCTAGCTTTAAACTTCATTTTGTTGTAAAGACGAGCTACAGACGAGTAAACCACTTATCGCAATAAATCATGTTCGCATGACAGCACTTCTTTTCACATGATCCCCTTTGTCGTACCCCGTGAGCTAACAATTTTACCGGATGGTTGCAGCTGGATCCAACTCATCTTATGAACGTTTGTAGCGAGGATTTTCTCTACACGAGTTCTCATCGTTCCCCAGCTGAAGTTTCCAGATGAAAGACGGACAATCCCATTACCCAGAGTGCACGGAGGATCAGCCTTCCGTAAAAGTCCTATATCAGCTGGCAGAGAGACGGAGGCTCGCTGATACCCCCTGTGGGAAGAACGATAACAAGAACAGCTTTCTCGAAGGTTAAGTCCTTCCTTCTTAATCTCTTCATCCATCGATCTATCACCCACGGTCAATGGAAACCTATAAACATGGAAATGGTTACACGTATCAAAACTGGGAGTGAAATTAAACACACTTGTATTTTACCAATGAGATGCTTACTATCACCTCACATAAAAAGTAGTGTATGGACATGAATTCAGTGATTAGGCCCTCGGGTAGCTAGATTTAGATTCCAAAGGCTGTAACATTCGTATGTTACCAATGAGATGCTTCCTATCACCTTACATCAAACCTTGTGTATGGACATGACTTCAGTTGATTGGGGCCCTCAGGTAGCTAAATATAGATTCCGAAGGCTTTAAATGTAGACTGGTGTAAAACATTGATTGCAGCTCAGTTAGCTATGTTGTTGTAGCGTTTCCTGTGTGTATCACTCCAGTATTCACTTAGGTTGGGAAAATCATTACATTAGACCATTCGCGCGCGTTAATGGATGCTTTGTTGTAACTTCATTACATTTTCACAGCCATAAAGAGATTTCACAAATAGCAACTGCATTAAAGTTAAATTCATGTCTTGCCTTTTTCTGAAATGAAGCGAACAGGATTTCATAGACGTGTATTACGCGAGTACGCTCGAAACAGTCGTCATCATACGTGGAATATGGTAAATGGGTATCTTGGCAGCATCCGATACTATTTTGAAAGGAACTGTGACAAAAGAGACGAAAGCTATCCACGAGCTCACAAATCTTTCTGCCACAAGAATACAACAAAGCTCAGCGACATCAGAAGATGCAACCTCTCTTCTCTATGGAACTTCCTTTGACTTGGCATCTTTGAAAACGTTCCTCCATTAGGAAGCTGCGTCTCAGCATCCACTACAGTGTCTCCCACCTAACAGCTCGTTATTCTGCAACATTAATTCCACAGATTACCACAGCTATAAATCACAAGTACCAGGCGGGCCGCAGCCAGGGAAAATTAAGGGTTTAGTTGAACAGCTATTTTCCCGCCGTTCTGTTGCAATAGAGACTCCCAAGCCTCAGCGGTTTCCTACCATTTACATGTCAACTGAGGATGCAATTGATGACTGGTACAATTTCTCAGGGATTTTCCAGCAGAGTTCCCGATTATAGTGTTGGGAATAGTGTGCTGCATGCTACCGTACTCTTTACTATCGTGGCATTTTCCTGGAATGAAAGTACACTGCTGTAATTGGGAAAGGACGAAATATATCTAGACATTCGAGATCAATGAAGCAAGTTTTGGGGTCACCTTGGCTGGGCAATATTGTTCATAATTGGCTTAATGTATTTTTCAAAGTGATATCTTTTGTGTACTGGCCAATGGGTTTCGTTTTCGGCGTGTTTGTTTGAATGTTTGTGTCCGTAGTTATTTGAATGCAGCAGAGTGGCTGAATTCCACATGTTGGGCACGTCACGTACACTGACAGGAAGTTAGGTCAAAGGTCCCAGAATAGGCTATCTCATTTCCTGTCTTCAGATTACTGCTATATGCATGTCTGTTGCCCTATAAGAGCTACTAGGGAAATGCATGGGCCAGAAATTCATAATGATGAATAAAACAAGAAATTCATAAAAACTGAAAATGTTTTACGGAGGTTTGACATCCCAGATTTATTTTTTGAAGAAATGAACGTCTGATGTTCTCTGACCAGAGAATTACAAAAGAAGTTTTTGATGGCGAGACTTATTGGCTACGTCCTATTTTACATTCTTATCTTGAAGAAGAAGAAGATCTTGATAATGCATGTGACTGTGTCCGTCTTAAGGCCATACAAGTGAGATGAAAACGCATTTTACAGTATAATTTAGGGATTTTAGTCACTTAATCATTACATGTATTAGCCTCGTACAAACGTTGATCCACCCTAAAACACAAGTACTATCCGGCACAAAACAGCTACCAGGCAACACGTAGGGTGAGGACAACTTAGTTGACGCCCACTTGCAAACATCGATGCCTTTATAATCATGTACTTCGTCCTCATTTGACTTATATTTCCCGCGACTCGCTATTGCTATTTTAGTAGACCAGAAGCAATTGTGTACACGGATTCGTGCTGAGAATTCTATTGCGGAAGCAGACTGATTTTTAAACAGACGGGATCGGATGGGCCGTCGGTCAGTGTGGGAATAGCCATCAATAGTATTTGGCAGAGACCAAGCTGCTTTGTGTGCAAGAAGGTCAAGGTAAATGTCCCAATGAATAAATGTCCGAACGACTTCCCTGGGTACGTGTATCTTGCGTCCGATTGGACTAGACCATGTCTCTATTGTACAAGCAAATAGACCAATAACATTGAAGGAACTTACACAGTCTTAGCTTCAGCCTGGCGCCTGTCTCAGTCTCGACGATGCAATGTTTGTGACAGGCCGGATTGGCCTATAGTCTATAACCATCACGTGCACCGGTCTGATAATGACATAACATCTTCCTGATCGAAGAAATGGGAGGGTGCAATGGTAGCCCCATCCACACCAGACACAGGCTACGTCCTATATCAGGAAGCGTTGATACCGGTATAGCTTATTAAGTCACTCGGTTACCCTATGTCTATCACTGTTCATCCGAATGAACGATGTGACCCCAAAAATGTCTTACTCTATGTTGCTACACGAAGATGTCAAACCGACCACTGTTACCGGTTCAGACTGGCTAGATACGCTACGTACTTGGCGTCCTTCCATTCAGATTTCTTCGCCCACTCTACCCTACCCGTAACCCACTCTACATCAGTTACTAAGTGTAGGTAATTCCACACGTCTTGTCTTTGATACTGGCTAAATCTACTTAGAGGCTGTGGTACAGCAGCGCCAGACCCTAATGTCTCTTTCATCTATCTGCAGATTGTGATCAGCCCGTGGACGTCTCCGGTGGGAGCCTGTGAGGAAGCCCAGACGGTGGGATGTGAGCGAAGAGCCGCGGGGTGCTGAAACGCCTTCCAGTCAGGCACGGCAGCCCATCTGGCAGTGGCACTGCCGAAAACCGCAAACGGCATGGACTGAGATCTCGAGGAATTCAGGAATTTGGGATGGACAAAGAACGTCGCTACTTGGACTTCAAGAGGCCATTCAAGCTTCAACGTTCCATTGTTTACAACTGTGAAGAAGCTGGTGTTACAGATTGTAACATTCTTAGACTATTGTAATGCTGAGCGTGCTGCATTATCTACTATGTCAATTTTCATACCTAAGACTTTTCTATAGACGCCGAAAAGGCTAATTTTATTGGCGCACCGATCTAGCGTGTATCTCATTCCTTATTGAGGCAGACTCAGCTCACAGAGCCATTTGATGAGATCGGTCTCTCCAACAAGACATGATTATTGACCTTTCGTGGTCAGGGCCTTCGTGTGGAGTATCAGATCCCGGCACCAGCTGCCCAAACGTGACTGTTAGTCCCGACTCCATGATATTCCACCAGACGGATTAATCAAGCACTTCGGTGAAGGATCACCTGTTCCCAGGATCACCCTCGGTGAGCAGAAGGTATCACGCCCCACACACGAACGCCCGTGCCTGTCTAGTTCTCCAGGGTTTAAGGATGGAGAAGCAGCTTGTACTCATCGTGTTTCTGGTCTCGGTTCTCGGAGCGGGGTCCGTCGGGCTGTTCCGCTACCATCGGGCGATCCTGCCGGGGAAGGGCGGCCAGGATACGTACGCCGAGCTGAAGGGAGACCTGACCATAGGCGGACTGTTCCCCGTGCACAACAAGGGGCACGGAGGCAAGCCTTGTGGAAAACTTAACTCCGACCGCGGGATTCAGAGGATGGAAGCGATGCTTTACGCTATCAAGGAGATAAACAGGTAAGCACAGTCCCTCTCTTAAGCCCAAACGAACACTGTCTGTATTCAAAATGTAGCAGTCATTCAAGTGACACTAGAAGTGCCTACAGTTTGAACGTTAGGAACATATACGTTTTTTCTTCTTGGATAAACCACATTACATGGACACTAAAATTGCATTTGTTGTTTATCTAACAATACAATGAGTTTTTCTTTAGTGAATTGACAGATTGTCAAACCAGTGGACATTAAATTTTACATGTTAAGATGTACCTTATTTTTGTCACAAAATACCCGAAATAAAATCGTTGCCTTCAAAAAGTTCTGTACTGCTCCGACACATCTCCTCATGCTATCGCTATCAGTATTGTCGGTTCGGGGAGCAGTTCGTAGCTTGCGGTTTGTATGCGTGGTACATCTGAGCGCCAAATGAATCTCTGCCTAACGAAGTGACTGTGGCACATTGAAAGTACACTTCTGATTAAATGTATTCTTAAGTGAGTGCGGAGTTAAGAATACAAGTCATTAGTACCCGTACTAACATGATGGAACCTCTTTGATTCTGCTTCATAAAGACTTGACTTGACTAGAATACCAAGCAGAGCCTTTATTGGACATGTTTTGTTAATGATTACTCATGCTCTATCCATTTGCGTCCACGAAAACAATACAATCAATGTTAAGATCTCGTGTATTGACAGGAGACACAGTTCGAATGTTTCGTCAACACAAAAGGTTCTATAGGCATCCCGTGGCTTAACAGATTTCATACTGTGCTCGAGACCCTGATTTATAAGCGACTTTTGTCATTTCTCTCGTTAATTCCATCCCAAACACTGTACTTTATCGGTTACTCTGGTTGTGAATGCATTCAAGCTGAGATGGCGACCTCGTTAACCTGTAGACGCTATTTTCACAATCCAATAATGTCAGCACTAGGTTTAGCTGATTTCGGTTTCAACGATTCCGTCCAGCTCTCGACGCTTAGTTCTAATTGCGCGATACTGTAAATGTATGGCACTAAGAAGTACGTCTGGCAGGTGCAGTGTAGGTAGCTGAAAGAGAGAAATTTCAGGCATAGTTTGTGCCAACACGAAGACTTAAAATCGCATCATTAGCGCTGACAACAGGAAAATCAAGCTTAATTTTACATATGTTGGGAATTACAGGGCCGTTTCTCGGCATTGTTTCCATACAAATACTCGTACTGACGAAGCGCATTGTATAAATACCAGATATTTCGCAACACAATTCAAGATTTATCTATGCCATGTCCTGGGCATGCCACCTCTGGAGGTTTCACTAATACAATTAAAATGGGAAAGTCAAGGTCTCTATCTATCTTACGCCAAACAAATTAATGAGATGTGTCAAGACAGTAATTGAAACATATATCATTGTGCAGGCACGGAAAACTTCAACAAAGGATACACTTTAGCATACCAGTTTCTGTAACTAACATAGCATTGGGCACTTAAATAAATACACAAGACAGCCTCGACATGTGCATCTGCATAGAACAAAAGTTTCAGACAGTAAAACTGTGTTTAGTTTAGTACTATATGTGCATCTGTGCTGATATGAGGTATGGCAATGCCAAGAAATGCGATAGATTGGCAAACATTCGTACGAGCCGGACGTAATAACGTGCATATGTCTTGATATCTCAACGTTCCCTTCTGCGCATATGTCTTGATATCTCAACTTCCCCTTCTGGTCTATCCGTAAGTACATAACAGATGGTAATATTGCATAGCCAGCAAAACTCGATTAATCTAAGCCCGTTATTCAATACACGACGATCATGGGTCTATTATCATTTGTCCTGAAGGTATTTATGGTTTCATGTTGCTGGAATTTTGCCACCAACCAACCGCATTGGTGCTTCTGAAAAATATTGCCCCAGCATACGAACTACTGTATCCGTACCTATGGTTCGAAATGCACCATGTCTCTCGTCCATATACATGATCTTAACTCCCGTAACACCAGGTGGTGGAAAGTAGCGACAACAGTACGGCTCGTTTGCTCCAGTTGTTGCTGAACGTGATTCTGATAAACATCATGGCGTGCTCATGTTACCGTAATGCAGAATGAATGTTGCAATCAGTGTAATGTGAGTTTTATTGCCTACAGTGACAAATGTGATAAACAAAATTCGAAATATAATCAATAGAAGCAAAAAGGGAAGAAAGCATTTGAGACGTACTACCGTACCGCCTACCTTGTATAAAACAATGTAAGCTAATTCACAGCGTTGAACATTACATGATATGTGGCTGACATCTTACTAACCTCTTGTGTTTATTTTTGTAGTAATACGTCTCTGCTACCCGGTATCAAGTTGGGGGCACACATACTCGACACGTGCGCCAGAGACACCTACGCACTGGAACAGTCCCTGGAGTTTGTCAGGAACTCACTCACTAACATCGATATCTACAACGGGTGAGTAAGGTGCACATTATCATTCACCTCCTATAAGCCTCGCCATGTACTTGTGGGATGAGATGTCACAAGGAACTGGTGAAAAATGAGGACCTGGCAAGTGTGCTGGCCGCACGTCAGCCCATAGAAAGCACTGTCACTCAAACATGGGGGGACGGGAGTAATGGTATAAGCGGGGTTATGAAACTGCACTCTATCATACTGACAAGCTGCAAAACCACCACAGTTCGAAACTCACAATTTACGTATAGATGCTCTCATTGTTACCAAAGATTTCACAGATTGCTCAAAACATTTCCTAAAGAAGGAATCTTGAAATTTTTAATTCTTTTGTTTTAGATTTATGTAATTCTGCGTCATCATCCAATTACAAAATCAAGGGTAACACAAACCCAATCTTGGTCTCTGCAAGGTCACTCAGCGATCTCCGCGTTGTGGAAAGGGAGACTCCGTCATCTGCATCTGCGTCTACATAGTTATTAAGGTCGTTAGAGGAGTCCTAATACCCCCTTCACATTAGGCGCGATTCGATCGGACGACGAGTCTGCGAGCTCTAATTTACGAGGAGGCATGGCCTTGATGCCGACGAAGACATTGCAGAGTTCCCCCTTCCAGTCAGGGTCATGCCTCCTCGTAATTTAGAGCTCGCAGACTCGTCGTTCGATCGAATCGCGCCTATTGTGAGGGGGGTATTATGAATCTCCGTCTGGTGGAAAGGAGGACTTCAAACCACAGTCACAAGACGCCAAACCACAGTCCACGTCCGTTAATATTTCCCAGTCAAAGTAAAGATCATTAAAAGGAGACATCTGCGCAATTTTCACCGTCGAGCCAAGGTACTTACACCGCGTGTTGAAAGCCACAACACGAGTTTCCGCGTACCTTTGACATTCGCAAGTCATCATTACACACATGAACAGGGTGCAAAAGTTCTCACAACGTGAAAAGGTATATATTCAACATCATTCAGACTTATTATCACGCACACACATGAAGAGCCCCACACAAGCACTGCTCTGACGAGCTCGGATTACTATGTAGACGCAGATGCAGAGGTAGATATGCACATTTGCAATGTTGTTATCTTACAAAAACACAGGAGCGCGCAGATACCATACAGATCCGCTATCGAGTACAAATACATCAGCTGCAGCACAAGCGACCCTGACAAATCCACATGAAACATATACTGTACGTGCACAGGCGGGGCTTTGTGGAAAAAAAATTCCTCGATAATACAAATATGAAAGTTGCAAATTCCACGAAAGGCATGTGTATTTAACTCTAATTTTGGCCGATTTACTACTTTGATGGATTGTACGATGGCCTTGCTACATAACATGCAAGAATATTTAAACTCACGTCTAGAGTCTCAAGTTGGTGATCGTGCATTTAAGTACCTTCCATTTTCCACCCCAACATTTGAGCCTGCTCGGAGTCACGATTTATATTCTGGACAGAATATATGTCAAGTGAAATCCGTGCACGTACACGCGCACCTTGCTGTCTGACTCAAATTGCATGCCCCATTGTGTTGAAGCGTGTTGGATTGGTTTTCATTCCTAGAACCCAATGGGCTGTGGCTGTGTACAATAGGCAGAGTGTGGCAAGATGGATGTCAGTTCATCCGTATGTAGGGGTTGTTTTACCATTGCATGCGCGTTTCCAAGAAAATGTCTTACCATTGTGCGTTTCCCAAGAAAATGTTTCACCACTGTGCGTTTCCACGAAAAAATGTTTTACCACTGTGCGTTTCCACGAAAATGTTTTAACATTGTGCGTTTCCAAGAAAATGTTTTAACATTGTGCGTTTCCAAGAAAATGTTTTGCGGACAACTCAGCATTTTGAAAGCCACAATTGCCACTCGCACTACAATCGTATGCTGCTCTACAAAACTACTCTGCTCACTCACTCTATTGAAAAATATATTGCTCACTCACACTACAAAACTGCACTGATCGCTTACACTACAAAGCTAGCTCCTGACGACATTTCAGTTGCAGTTGGTTTGACTTGCAGGAAGCAATACCTTACTATTGAA
The DNA here is from genome assembly GCA_019207045.1 of Branchiostoma floridae x Branchiostoma belcheri. Lineage (NCBI taxonomy): Eukaryota > Metazoa > Chordata > Leptocardii > Amphioxiformes > Branchiostomatidae > Branchiostoma > Branchiostoma floridae x Branchiostoma belcheri. The sequence goes on from CM033027.1 coordinate 13,125,645, forward strand.
TCGATGTCATACTTCAGTGTCGACAAATAGACATGACTACAGTGAAGTACGCGGTAGCAGGCTTGTAGGGCGTTGGTTGCTAGCCCAATATTACAGCGTCAGTGGTGATAGTGTGTGCAGAGAATGTGTAAATGCCAGAAAAGGCGGACACGCAAAAACCTCATACTTGCTGATGCAATAATGTTTTCTCAACTCATTACCCCTCGACTATTGCAAGCCAAATGCCATATCTCTTCTATCTTCTCCTATACAAATGTACAGCTATCGAGGCAGAAGAGACAACTTTATAAATACGTCTCCCAGACAAATTTCCCATGTCTGACTGACTGCAAAGCGCTAGTCCTGGGAACTGGGGCGAGAAGAAAAGGAAATGGAAACCGTTCATGTCGAGCTATCTTCAACATCACCGTGTGACTGCACCTATACAATATATACAGTGCCTTCCTACACATTAGCATTCAGCATCCATCAGCTATGTGTTATCTTAGTTTATAGCATATTTTATTGGGGGGGAGATAAAACTATGGTAGACCCCTGAAGAGAAAACAACGTTTCTATTCTCGCTAACAGCGCTTCAACATGTTCATATCGATTTCCGTGCATGTGATTTGCGATTCGGCTTCCCATGATGGTACATACACACGTGGATTTCCTAGGATATACTGCAAACGTTCTTTACTCGTTTTATCGTTGTAATTATCTGAATCTATGACTGCACTAGGAGCTACAGCATTAGATTGAGAGAAATGGATAGTAAGTTCAAAAAGTGTATGCTGCATATGCGGGGGAAGTATCCATATTGCAAAATATGGCAAAGTTAAACTGGAGGTCATTAATATAAAGCAACCATACATACCATCAACCAGTCGTTAACCAGAAGATAAAAGATTTATGTGCACATTCGGTGCAATTTTCGTAACTTATATTCTCGCAAAAAGTATAATGTCACCTCTCAAACGCCTGCTCAACACTAAACTGCCCATTGCTTTAATAGTCATTTTGCATTTCCATCGATATAGCTTTGGTTATGACCGTATTCTCCTACTTTACGATATTCTTTTGGCTCTTTTGTGAATACGGACGACATAACGCAGTCCTTGCGGTTCTTAACGACCAAATACAACCCCATATATTGTGCATGCGCGGATTTAGGGGGGGGCGCACCCGGCGCGCGCCCCCCCTTTGGCTGGACCCAAAAAAAAATTCGGCTGGACCACCAAAAAAAAAGGAATTCCACAAATAAATCCAGAAAATCAGCGATAGTTTCAGCGAAGCGGCGACAATACAAAGCCGCTAACCTACAATACCAAGGCGCACTCCTCCCGCTTTTACTTCCTCATTGTGTCGGTCTTTGCGGGCATAGCCAGAATGTTTCGTAACCAGGACGTTGGCAATACTCCCACCCTCCTTCGGAACTCGCTTATGTTCCATCTGACTCTAATATTGTTATTATATTTGCTATTTTGGAGCCCTATTAGCCCATGTGGACTGAGCGACGCAAGATACAATACATGTTAAACATTCATTCATTCATACTGTGACGGTAAATGTCAGGAGTAAAAATGTGTCAAACTTACGATATGTCTCCACTAAGGGACTTGACGATATTTACCGGGGGGAGGGCTGATGCAAAATGGGTCAGGTAAAAAAAAACGGCGATCTTTTCCACTACACATGTACGACATTTACACAAAAGAAACTAAATTAATGTTCTACTTGGAAGAGACTTGGGTACATTTTAGTGATATCGTGACGAAAACCGCTTCAATACTGCTGTAATCATTCCAAAACGGAAGTTATTTCGGCCAACCAACAAACTTGCCGAAAAATATTCGCGCCATCATATGCATGATTACGTCATATATGCACGCAGCAGAGAGCCCGCCGTCACGAAAGTAAACATCGTAATGTTTCATCCCGTTGCCGTCCGTGAACCATTCCGTTTACAAAGAACCGATGCACACAGGATTGATATTGATACCAATTTTAGTCTTCGTAAACTTCGTGCGAACATGGAATTACACGACAGAGGCGGCTGCAGCAAATTTGTTATGGGGAGGGCGAACTATATTGACGTAATCCTAGGGGGTCCGGTGGCATGCTCTCCCGGAAAAATTTTGAAATCTTGACTATCTGAAACGATCTTTCCTAACTTTTGATGGACAAATTTGCTGGCAGACTAAGCTAAGTTTAATAGCCTTTCTAGTAGGGTTTTTAGCTTATATTATTGAGGGCGACGACGCCCCCAACGTATTTTCACAACTTTGAGCGCAAGAGCCGTCGCAAGGTAGGTCTGGAGAAAAATGTTGAAATTTGAACCCTCTGAAACAGGATTTTCTGCACTTTGAGGGATAAACTTTGCTGGTAGACTATGCTAAATGTAATGACATTTCTGAGGGGAAAAGATTTTTGATGGCGACGAGCGCCAGAGCGTCGTGGGCGCCGGAGGCGCAAGCCGTCGCCAGGCACGTCCAGAGAAAAATTGAAATCTTGACCACCTGAAACTTCATTTCCTGCGTTTTAGGGGCACATTTTGCTTGTATTTTTAAGGCCCCGTTTTAATAGGCATTTTTTTTCAATGGCCCTCCCCCCGGCTCAAGACATGTTTCGATGGCCGTTCCCCCATGCCAAAAATATGATTATTGAATGTGAGATTGCTAACTATAAAAATCGGTGTTCTTTCGTTTATTATATTTGTTCAGCCCTAAAAGTCAGTGTTGATTTGTTGGTAATTTTTGCACAGAAATGGCTCTAAAATGCACCAGAGAGCCTCTTTATTTTAAAAAGTTCTCGGGGGAGGCCCCCAAACCCCCCCCAACGAGAGGGGGAAACCCCCCTCTCGTGCTCTCCCCCCGCGCAGCTACGCTGCGCATTCGTGGCCTTCGGCCACGACCTGAGGTGCGACAGCATATGCGCCCCCCCTTTGCAAAATCCTGGATCCGCCCCTGTTGTGGGATCAGGCAGCGGCGTTTTCACAACATATGGTCTTCGTGTAGTTATCCCGAACAGAAGGTATATTACACATCATTTCGCAATGTAACGATTTTCCCGGACAAATCGTTTTGTAATTCATGTACTGATCTACATTCAATCTGATAAAGTGACGAAAGTTCAGACCTCAATTTCTCTTACCATGCATCGTGGAATTATCCGGTAATGAGGTGCTTCAGAAATGTGCGCTACGGCACAGGCAGAGACGCATGATACAGCAATCTGCGCCCAGATGGTGCAGTTTGGCATGCTTGACTTTTACTGGCAATTTCTGAAACTCAGCCTTACGAGCAACCGCGCATGCAAATTCTCAATTTATTGCATGATTGGAAACGAAACGAGCAACGAGGACCCCTTTGACTCCCGTTTTACGGACGGATCCTGAAGTTCAGCGGTTAAAATGGGCGGATATTATAGTTCCATAAGCCGGAAACCGCGATGTCATTACCAGGGAAGCATCTCTTGTCTGCTCTGACCTTTAACCAACGATACACACAGATGTACATTGCATCATATAATTGTTGTATAGTTCTTCGATGTGACGAAACGCTCAACCCATGTGTGTGTCTTTCAAAGTATAAACAAACTTTTTTTATGAATATCCAGCACTATCGTAAATGCATAATTGGATGCTAATGACAAATAATTCAAATTGCGGGAGAAAATCAAGATTCAATTTAGCACAAGACCGTTAAACGAAATAGAATGGAATGAAAAAGGATTACTCCGCTCTTAAGTAATAAGATTTACATGCACTACATGAACATGTTATGAGACAATGCAGTGGACAATGGGCATACTATTTCGCTTGATGCCAATCATGATGTTACAGAGGTCATCATTTAATGTTCACAGAAACATTAACTAGTGACATTTGTTTTCAGGTACTACTGTGACGACGGGTCCCAGGCGAAGATCACCAACCTGCCGGCGGCCGTGACAGCTGTCGTCGGCGCCTCCGACAGCAGCGTGTCCGGGCAGGTTGCCAACCTCCTCCGCCTCTTCAGGATACCACAGGTCTGCCTCTTTCGATGTGGCTTATTGATGAGTTCGTAGATTACTCTTTGACTTTGTGTACGGAGTTTTTGTTTCTGTAGGATGAGTAGGATGTTTGTTTCTGTTGTAGTGCGCACATAGTTATTAGAATACACTGTAGAAGAAGTTACTCTCCAAGCAGAGGTTGGTGGGAAAAATCGTGACCTTTTCCTATCATATTTTTTTTCGACCGGCCTTCCCACCAACCTCTGCTGGGGGACGGAGGCTCAAAGGCTATTAACAGCTAATCGCTATCCTATCAAACTCCACTTACCGCTACTTTCGACCTCACTTGACGTGTAGGTGTGAATTACGCCCTCCCGACCACGGAAGCCAAAATCCCGACTTCCTGGTTGCGACTACTCTCCAAGCAGAGGTTGGTGGGAAAAATCGTGACCTTTTCCTGTCATATTTTTTTTTCGACCGGCCTTCCCACCAACCGTGTGGAGGCCGGTCGAAAAAAAAATATGATAGGAAAAGGTCACGATTTTTCCCACCAACCTCAGCTTGGAGAGTAGAAGAAGTAGAAGAAGTCAGTAAGTGAGAGTCGGAAGATGAGCACAGAGGTCAGGATTGGCAGGAAGTCAAAGTGGTAAAACTAGTCGTTTATCAAACATGATAGTTCAGTTCAGCTCATCCTTTGAGAGGATTTCCACATTCAAGTTGCAGTATGACATTCAAGGTCATGGGTGAGTTGTTTGTGGTCCATCTCTGTCTCTTGTCAATCAACTGCAGTAATACTCAACACACATTATCCATATGCTAGTCACGTTCATTACAGAATGACAGGAAGTGATCAAAGAACACATGAAATTTTAATCAAACCTTATTTGCATTGTTATTGAAAAACAATCAAACAAGACATACGGAAAACTGTGAATGTTGAACATAGTCTTGAGATGTACAAATTCATGTTGCCTCTAATAAAAAGTTACTTTTCAACTATTATTGTTTTAACTTAGGAACCAATTTGTCTCCCATAGGTGAGTTACGCTTCCACAAGTGCCAAGCTCAGTGACAAGACTCGCTTTGACTACTTCGCCAGGACGGTTCCGCCGGACACGTTCCAGGCTAAGGCCATGGTGGAGATCATCCAGATCTTCAACTGGACCTACGTGTCCACCGTGGCGTCTGAAGGAGACTATGGTGAGATGGGGATCGACATGTTCAAGAAAGAGGCGCTGGCTCGAAATATCTGCATCGCCGCGGAGGAAACCATTCCGAACAGTGCCAACGACGGCACGTTTGACTTGATCGTGGAGAGGCTCCGGGAAAAATCAAACGCTAAGGTTGTCGTGTTGTTCATCAAGGGATCCGACGTGCCGAAGTTGCTGTCGGCTGCCAAGAACCTGACAGACCCGTTTGTTTGGATCGCGAGTGACGGATGGGGGGACCAGGAGGCTGCGGTCAAAAACGTTAAAGATGTGGCGGAAGGCGCCATAACTATTGAGCTCAGTTCGAAACCAATAAGGGCGTTCAACAAATACTTCAAAAACTTGACTCCGGATCTGAAAGCCAGAAATCCCTGGTTTAACGAGTATTGGGAAGACAAATTCCTCTGTCGTCTTCCGTACACCAAAAGAGAAAACAGTTCGTTCCCGGTGTGTGATATAGGGCTAACGAATAAGAAGTTTGAGCCAGAGAGCAAGATCCAGTTTGTGGTAGATGCAGTTTACGCTATAGCCTACGCACTAGACAAAATGCGGAAGGAAGTCTGCGGAACACCGTCCGGTATGTGTGACGGTTTGAGAAACTTGGACGGAGCAAGTCTGTACAAGGCCATTCTCAACGTTACGTTCCAGGGTGAGTACAACGGGGATGTTCCCTCTGGTAGGTACAATAAACTTTTATCTCAACTTTATTCCAAAGCACATGCGTAATCCTCTATCACAATGTAATGTGACTCCAAAGACATCAATTCGCAATGACTGTACACGGATATCCGATCACAGGCCTGCACTAAAGGCAGACCTTAACGAGATGAAGTTCAGGAGGTCACTGCATTAAAGGTTCCAGGGTCATGATCTAACCTTTGTTTTACTACAAATGTACTGGCATCATAGTTATTACATAGACTCAACCCAATAGCAAACATATATTTCTTCACAAGCTCATCGTATATGTATATTGTATACACACAAGTCACCGTCGAGCGAAGGTCGCACGCAAGGTAGCAAGCAGTTGCCAAAGTGTGAAGAATATTACTGCATTTGATCGAAGTTCTTGATTGCTTGGGAAGAGCGTCTCAACACGACATTATTATCATCATAACACCCAGAAATAGATTTCACGATATCATGTCGAGCAGCGAGGAGGAAGCCGCAATCACGTTAGATATTCTTCCATAAACTTTATCAAGTCATTGGAAACGCGGCATATAAGACGACCCTGGGGGTAATATCTGTACCATCATTGAATTTGGCTATAAAATCCGGTCATAAAGCGTAGGTGTATTAAATCAAGGAAGGTGATAACCCTCTCGCTGGAATCAGGAATTTGATTATGTGCATCAGTGAAACCGTTCCACAACACTTCCAGAAACATTAGTGGTAGCAGCTGGATAGTTTTTCCTAAGTGAGCACGGGACAAAATGCATTTGCCAGAAGTAACGGAATTGTCAGATAAAGGGACCTTTTCCAAACGGATCTGACATGTTGTAGAGTTTATAGATTAAACCGTCCTGTACAATATATGGTGCGGTGTTTTCCTGCCTTACTAGATTTTTTTTTCTTTTCCGACGACCAAAAGTAATGTGAAAAAATCCTATTAGAAGTCTCAACATCTTCCTGCCCTTGCCCAGGGCAAACAAGTTCAACTTTCACCAGAGTCTGATCTTGCCCTGGTGGCTGATACAGACCTTGCGTCCACTGATACAGTCATAGAGTGCCACTGGAGGTTACTATAATGAGGCCTGCTTCATTTAGAAAAGCCATTTTAAAGGCACCCAATTATGAGCTCCACACGTATGGAAAGAATTACATTTTTCAATTAGGATTGCGTAATTTTTCAACCACGAATGCAACGAACTTTACTTCATCGTAATGCTTTCAAAATGCGGTCGAGTCAACTTGAAAGCGTCAGGCATTTATACTCAATATAAAACTGTATTGTTAGGTTTATGTGACCAGGTTATTCCATTAATTCTAATAATTTTTACTGTACCGTATCACAGTTACATTTCTTTCATGTTGAATTTAGTTTTACATGTACAACCGATTTTCCTACATTATAAGATTGCCTTACGACGGTAATGAATCAATAGGTCATGAATGTTATGAGGAAATATTCATGTATCTTCGTTAAGACAACATAACTGCAATATCTGCTTTATTTTTATGGCCTTCCCTGGTCATTGACTATAGAGAATCTTTTTACACGACCACAGCTTGACCGTCTGTCACTTTCCTCAGGGCAATGCTGACTGGCTCAAATTGCATCGCAGCAAGATGAGTATGTGTCACTGCTTACAGGTGCAGTACAATGTGAACCAGTCAGAATTGCTATGAGAAAAATTGAGACGGTCACCAAAACGTCGGCGAAAATCAAGCTGTGATTGTGTAAAATAACAGTCTCTTCATGAGATGTCAACCTGATGAAACTATTCACGAACTTCCTTTGCCATGTTGTACTCATGGTTGATACTCTTTGCTACCCAACAGACGTAGCGAGCCGGCAGGTCCAGTTTGATGAGAGGGGTGACGGCATGGGCAGGTACGATATCTACAACTTCCAGCGGGTCAACAGCGGCTGGAAATACGTGCCAGTCGGCCATTGGCTGGAGAGTCTCTACCTGGACGAGACCAAGGTAGGGGTGGAGAGCACCGTGTGTTTCAATAACAAACGCTGAAAACCCCCATTTTGCTATGTGTTTGCGGGAGCGAATATTTCTGCCATTTCAACGCTTGCGAGCAACCGAGAAAAAAACTTTTTTAAGTGGGAAAGAGCTTTTTGAACATTTTTTTCGTTTGGAATGTGTGCAAATGTCTCACTTCATATTAAGTGGTATCCTCATGATGATGTAAATACTATAACGTTAGAAGCCAGCAGACAATAGCCATTGACAAGGATGGTTGCATTTATTGTAATTTAGTATACATCATACATCATGGATGGAGAGTAGGACTCATAACCTTCAGAAAAATTCAAAAGCAACTGCAGGACACTGTGCTATCATTTTGATTCGATACTTTTAGTACATACTAGTGCTCTGGACATTGACTCTTGAGCTACGGTGTTGTATTGTTTTATTAAGTTTGTGATCAAATACACCTTTTATATCTCTTATTACAGATCCAAGTCAACTCTCGCCTTGGCAGCTTACCTGAGTCGAGGTGCAGCGCCCCCTGTCGGCCGAACGAGGCAAAGATCGTCCAGCAAGGGGACAACTGCTGCTGGATCTGCAAGCCTTGTCAGCCCAGACAGTACCTCATAGACGAACATACCTGCGAGGACTGCGGCTTTGCTCGCTGGCCGACCTTTGACCTCAAGAGCTGCTATGACCTTCCAGAGAAATATCTGCAGCCCAACGAAGTCTGGGCTCTCGTTCCCATGATCATTGCGTTGCTAGGCATCATGATGACCGGGGCGGTGATAGCGGTGTTTATGAAGTATAACGACACCCCCATAGTCAAAGCATCTAGTCGGGAACTCAGCTACATGCTGCTGGGGGGACTCGTCATGTGTTTCGTCATGACCTTCGTCATCATCGCCAAACCTTCCATCGGCACATGCGCACTGGTGCGTCTCGGCCTGGGGTTGTCCTTCACTGTCTGTTACACGGCGCTCCTGACCAAAACCAACAGAATATACCGGATCTTCACCCGTCAGACATCCACCAACGTGCAGAAAGTCAACTACATCAGCCCCATCTCTCAACTTCTCATCTGTACCGCTCTCATATCCGTACAGGCGGTCGGTGTTGTGGTCTGGCTGGCGGTAGAACCGCCCGACACCCAGCTGGTGTACCCATTCGGCAGGCAGGACCAGGTCATCCTCAAGTGCAAGATCAAGGACAAGTCCCTGATGATGTCACTGGTCTACGTCATGCTTCTCATTATCGTCTGTACTATATACGCCTTCAAGACGAGGAAGGTTCCGGACAACTTTAACGAGACCAAGTACATCGGCTTTACGATGTACACGACTTGTATAGTGTGGCTGGCCTTCGTGCCCATTTACTTCGGAACACAAACAGATCACAGGGTACTCATCTATATTACGTTTTCTTGCCTAAATATCATTTAAACTTTAAATCGGTTTATGTACCTTGATACTACGCAAAGAGGAACATACTAGCAATTTTCCATGCACTTGTAACGTGTTTTAAGAGATGTAATGAGTCGAGGTACGGAATAAACACACGGTCCCGCGTATGGGGTGAGGTACTGCCCTCTTGCGACTATAAACATAACTACCAAGAAATGCCCAGGTTCAGTATTACTAAGACAATTGTTATGGATACTACTCTTCTACAGATCCAAACGACCACGATGTGCATAGCCGTGAGTATCAGCGCCTTCGTGGCTCTTGGCTGTCTCTTCGCACCGAAAGTCTACATCATCCTCTTCCAGCCAGAGAAAAACGTCCGGTCTATGAACAGACAGAAACCCAGCTTCAAGACAGCAGTCATGTTTGCCAAAGAGAGGCATATGGCAGGTATGTCTTTCACAAGGTTCCGATTCAGTACGTAAACTCAAAGATGAAGGAAATGACTAGTCTCTACCAGACTCCATGGGGAGCTGAGACAATTTACCAGAGGAATAAGCGATAGCTTAGATGTTAGAAACCCAGGACGGTAAATTCGTATTATTTTAGATACCCCGAGAGTATGGTAGAGACTAGAAAAACGAATTGATCTATAATTGGCTTTACGTGACATGCCTCTACTTGTCTGGGTGGTAACGGTATTTTCAGGAAAGTGTGACGAAAACCGCCAAGCACCTATTGCTATGGCTCAAAATGATGGTCTAGTCCATAATGATACTTTGATAAGTAACCATATCATTGGCCACTTTTTCATCTCAAATTCCATTCTAGATACCGACGAACTGGATCCGAAAAACGCTAAAGACAGCGATCTGAGGTATTTCTTGTCCTGCCCAAATATGTTTGTGGATAGATGATGAGAACACTGAGTGTGGCACTTGTGTTGTGTTGTATGGTACATTAGTCACCAGTGGGTATGCAGCTGTCTTACGGGGTACGCAGCTGTCTTATGGGAGTCTTTCCAGCATTGTTAAACTGGAAAGCAGAGTCTGCAGACAGCCGCGAGCTACATCTTGATTTTGATGTCAATCATTCACTAGCAACTGATTGTTGTGATGGTTCAATTGTATTTGTCTTATAATGAACACTGTTATTGCTGGTTAGACCGTTCTACATATGTCAACAGAGCATTCGTGTGTTCAACGTATTTCTGTTTCTGATCAACGGAATCCTTCGGTAAGTCTCAACCCCATGTCAGAAAAAGAGCACCTGTTGAATGGAAGAGCATACTGGTTCTTCACTTCTGTGAGGATACGGATTCTAATGCTTTAGCCTGTATTTTGTGGTTGTGTTTTCTATTTAGGGGCCCTGAACGGACCGGGACAGGGGAAGCCTCCGTTGAGTGCCATCATCCAATCGAAAAACAGTGACAACCCTGCGTCCGACAACGGACTCTTAAAGTCGAGCAACACGGGAACACGTGATGTTCACGTGACATGGAAAGACCTGGATACTGGCAAAGAACAGAAAAAGGACCCAATTCCGCCAAAGCCCTACGTACCACCCATACTTCCTAGAGAACCCTTAGAAAATATGAAGATTCCAGACAGGTTTAAGGAAGTAGAGAAATTCAGGGAGGACGAAAAGAAGCCAGAGGCTGACAAAGTTAAAGAGCCCGAAACCACATCTTTGAATATAGAAAGACGGTCACCGGTTGGATGCAATAGTGTTAAACAAAGTAACTCAACAGGGCTCGACCCGGAGGTAGAAAAAATATTTGCAAGTAATCTCAAAAGGGAAGTGAAAGACTTTCCAATGGAAATGTGACGTAGGGGCATGTAGAAAATGTACATATAGATGGATGTAATAATGGAAAAAATATCGTGACTACAATTCAGTACGTTTGTCATCTTTGTGACAAAATGCAAGGATATTTCAAGCTGCCTTTCATTCACTGTATACAGTTTATCGCCTGTAGGTAGCGCTAAGGAAGTTCATTTTTGGACGATGTGTATAACTACACCCCAATGTGGATCTGTCCAATGGAGTATGGTTGCAATTAGGCGGTAAGATATAAAACGTATTTTACAGAGTGTTGAAATTCACAGCGGAATAGTGATGCATTCTTCTGTGAGCGAGGTGTAAGAACTATAGCAGAATAAAGCCATGTAAGTGGGGAGATGTGAGCCTTGGGTTTACATACACCAAAAGTACACACATCATAGTGAACAAATATGTCGGTATGTTTGGTGCCAGTTAGCTAAGCCGGCGTTCGAATGTGGAGAAACTCGACATCTGAACCAAAGTTCGTGTATATTAGCTGAAATACTCAATCAAAATTTGGGCCTTTTAGTCACGAGAAACTTCTATAACAGGTGCAGATATCCCAGTAGTCAAGAACTGTGTCTGGGCACTGCAACTGCATATACATTATATAGACTATTTTATTTTCTGCAATATTCCCCGTGTAGGACACAGAAAAAAAATCCTGAAAATAAACGTCATAACTAAAGATAGGTTTGGCATTACGTCTAACAATTTTCTGTCAATGTAATTCAACACACAGTAAAAAAAATCCAGAAACATCACTTTCTAGTTGACAGATTATGACATTAAAGTTGGCTAAAGTCAGCTAACTAATTACGTAACGTTACCAAAGCAGGAGAAAGAAGCCAACGGTTAACATTTGTTACGAATATAGCTAGTCGCTAAGGTAACGTAGTGGTGTTGAAGTGGTGTTGAGTTCCAGGCATTGTGTCCGATTACTCACAACATACCCAATATGTCTACAAGTGCACTGTTTGGGATACAAACATTTTATATGATGCAATTGTTTCTTCTCTGTGATGTGAAGAATAAATACATGTGTTCAAATAAGCGAAGGTTTGTTCATTCCCTACACATCCATTATTGTGTGAATTGACTCACTACACTACACAGTCGGATGGCGGACTGACATATAAAGCATAACATAAAGTAGACATCTAACCTGCTAGCTATAGTGACGAAGGGTCACTGCGGGGTTCGTTCACTGCGTCACTGTTTTGTTATTTTCTCCTATTTTTATAATTTAGATATTGCGTAATACGTAAAAGTATGACTTAGAAGACGACAAAATACAAAAAAGAAAAAGAAAACCTGTTCTTTATCTCTGTAATTCGTTGAGTTTCTTTCGAACCCCGCAGTGACGCAAGGTTGACATAAGTGCGGTGGGAGCGCACCTTAACAGACAGATATAAAGCTACATTGCTATCGTACATACACATACGGAGAAAGGTCTATCCCTCTCGTACTTTGGGCCTCTTGCACTTTCCCCATCAGAATGTATCAGTTCCCATGCTGATTATTCGACAAAGCGCATCGCTTATTTTTTTTGTTTGAACAAACACATAAATGCAAAATAACAGACAAGTAGCGGCCCACTCAAATTAAGACAACTTATATCAGTGCCGCTATTAAAGGAAAATAAGAATAACATATGATTGACAAGATGCAGTAAGTCTGTACAAATGGAATACTAATGTATTGACTGGTAGAAGCGCAAGTCCTGGTACCCCCCACCCCCGGGAATTTTGGTAGAACACGGAACAAAAAAACATGGTTAGAAACGGCCAGTTTGCACAATGTAGTTCTGGGTTGAAGACATAATCAAACAGTTTGTGGAATAGTTGCAAAGGGAAGTACCAAAAAGTAGTAAATGTTTGATTTCACCACCAGAAAGAGAGAAAATATCGAAAAGATGTCCTACGATCCTGGAAAGTTTGCCGAAGAGAGTGTGACGAGGATTATTATGTAATGGGCAGTGAAGTAGGAAATGAGAAATCGATTCGCATTGGCACCCGCAGCTACAGGCTGGACTACCAGTTAGCCCACGACTGAAAAGACTACCATTCAAGCTGCAGGTGCCAATGCGAAGGCGTGCCAAGAGAGTACAAGCATATCTGGGACCAAAACTAAAATGTCTAAATTTGACAGGTTTTACAGATTTAAACAAGTGCGCTTTAAACCTAAGGAAGCTGTAACTACGCGTTGCCAAGTCTAACTTGTTCCAGTAACTTAATGAGTAAGGAACAAAAGACTTTGCAAAACGATTTGTTGAGGCGTCGAGTGATCTTAAGTTCATTTTGTTGCGAAGGTCATACGAACATGTTGAGGAAATGATTGAAGGAAGTAGATCAGACAAATAGCTACGAGTAGAACCATGAATAATTTTGTAGAACAATAAAAGTCTATGAATATGCCTTCTGTCCGATAAGGTTACAGTATCTGAGAAATGTAGGTAATCAGGCAAAGGGGTCAGGGGTGAAAGGTCAATTTTTCCCGCGGACCTTTGAGTTTGAATGCTGAGCTGTCACCGTCAGCGGCCATACACGAATCTACTGACTGCAGCTTTGCGTCTGGTGGTATCAAGATAACGGAAAGGTAGGTGAGCTGTTTTTACGAAGAACTATGTTCACCACTTACCGGTCATAAGAGAGACTCTTCGCCATATTGCTGTTGTAGCTCTTGTACCGAGTGTACCCGATACGATGGGGAGGGCAGCTCGCTTACGTCTCGTAGTGTTATTTGAGTCGTCCTTGATCACTTTTTTGTCTCATCGATGACGGAAGGCTAGAGATAACGTTATAACATGCCGATATATGTATTAAATGATCTGTAGAAGGTCTACTCAAGCTATAGTGACACACTCTCCGATGCAGAGCTGAAGCCGCGTCGCAGAATCGCCTTAAAGTTTGTATTCTAGTACTGAGAACGCGGGCTCTTGCGTAGGAGTGACGTGGGGGTACCCGGGGTCAACCTTGTTGTCAAGAGGTTCCAATCAGGGTTCATTTTGATAGGTATCACCAACTAATAATCAACACAACAAATTAGATTACTTGGTATATACACATTTCATACAGAACGTGACATGCCAACTTTCTTTATTGTATCAGCTGAGTGGCACAGGTTTGCCTCTGCTCAGCTACGCCACCCTGTGATATTGCTTGTATTGCAGCATAGATTATGATGGCAGGGATTTCTTGATTAGGTTATGTTGGAATATAGTACTTTTGAAAATTAGTTGCCCTTTTGGAAGTTTTGAGTGAATGTAATATGCAGGAAATCAAAAAGATGATAAATGTACTCTCCTGGGTAAAACTTCTGACCCAACGGTACGGTATGTCCAAAGAACTCTTCCGTCTGAGTTGCTTACAACAATGCATTCAAAATTATGTTTGCATGAAAAGTGCCAGTCATATGTTCGTGACATCTGCTTTAAGAACTTTTGATGCAAGCAGAGGGAAGTTGACAAACTTTTTAGTTGCACGCATTCTTAACTCGTATAATGGTATCATAAAACTCATTCTGACATATTCACACTCAGCAATTTCTGACAGCACTACATCACCCTAGTGTACAAACAGTCCTCAGAAAGTTAACCACCACTGTATTTTATTTCCTTGTACATACATGTATTGATGTACTCAGCTTTGTATGCTTGTCAATTTGTTTTAATTTATGTAACGGTATGGGTCTCTGTGCCTGATATAGACCAAAATAAATTACCCTCGGTAGTGACAGGTGGAATGTGAGAAGAGCCCAAACATGCTCTAAATCTGTCCAATAGTTGTGTTCGGGATTGAGATGGATGGATTACCCCGTACGGGCTTCGTTATCTGTATTGTCCTTGTATCATGGTCGGATACAACTATAACGAGGGTCCCAGAGCAATCGATTGGTTATCCACAGGGCGTTTGAAGTTGTTTGAAACCACCGTGATCATTACATCCTCGCGTGAGCAGCTTTGTTACGTACCACTTAATGTTGAACTTTGTAGATTTATGAAAGTCTGATAAAAGCTTGGGGGACATTTTGCTCACCATACTGTACAGCCTGAAGGTAAAACGTCTGGAATAGAAACGGCAGAACGAAGTAGCCAATGTAATTAGGGTTCGTGTTAGATTTCACAATCGGAAGGCATATCAATAATCCGTGAGGTAAAGCCCCTGCAGATTGGCAATTTACGCCAGAGTAATTGATTTATCCTTAGACTTAGTACATGTCAGAAGGGAGATTCTGCACGAATCTTATTCACCGTGATCAAAGGTAAATGATGTGATGAAGTGTGTACAACAAAGGCCATGTTGATGTATGTGGCCCAGATCTGTCTCCTATGGTGTGACTGCGAGTAGTAACACACGGTATGCCGACGTAAGCTCCATCAGTTAAAGTGTGTTAAGCACGTACGCTCTATCCGTATCGTGATGTTTCGTGATATTTCGTGATTAAGGATTAGGCTAGGGTTGCTCCTTTTTGACTCGAACGTCGAACTCTAGCTGGTGCAGTTTCTTTTTTTCAATAATAATAATAATTCAACGGTTTACCAGTATACTGTCTTACATTTGTAAAGTTGTTTGTTGTAATGAAATGTTGCCTTATATACATTTTGGTTTCCTGCAATCAACCACCCCCACCCACCCCACCCCACAGTTATGAAACACTGGTATCCTGTAGCAAGTGGTCAGCGATATAGCGACGACTATCTAAAATGGTGACGACCATTTGCGAAACGGACAGCCGCTATGCCGTCACTCACATCAAGAAAACAACGATCCGTAGGGAGGTCCAGTCTACAGGAGATGCTTAAAAACGTCATGTGACATGTGTTTTGGGGGACACTCAATAACAACTTCACAATCGGTTTGTTTCAAAATGTGACTTCTTGTGCCATTTTACCTTCATAATCTTTATACAATTCTTTAATACATCGAATATTGTAGGTCACAAAAGATTGACGAAAGTGGAAGCACAGCAACTATTGTACAAACGTTTCTAGAATGACACTCATTGTAACACTTGTGACAAGGAAGAGGAAGAATGCTAGCACTCGACCTGGCTTGCAGTTGCGGCTGAGCACAAAATGCAATTGTCACATAACTTTGTATCGACCATAAAAAGATAGTTGGTCCTAGCATTCTTCCTACTCCAGATATGCCTATTATTTATTATATGACACAATGATTCCAGGCGTATCATTTACATAATCATCATATCATACGATCTGTAGCTTATATCTCCGATAAAATCACAGTTTACATGTACGCCGACATACCTCACCAAGATGTGACGTGAATTGACAACAATGACATCACTGCCACCAATTCGTGTACATCAGACGATTTTCGTAAACATGAAATGCTAACCATTCGAACTGCAATAACATTCAAAGTCGCTACGTGGCTTCCTGATCGCATCGAAAAAGTTACTACCACAGTTGGAGACGGCACAATAGCCTGCATGTTAGTGTGCTTTAACCCTATGCAGACGGGGGGGGGGGGGGGGGGGGCTTTTGAGGCCTGCGGCAACTTTGATGTCTTATAACGCCAGAACGGCTTATGCTAGAGCCACCAAATTTAGTGAGTTTTCCTAGAATATTGTTGGCAACAATTTCAAAAGTTTGGCGAAATTCTCATTATTTCTTGTTGCCATGGCAACCGTTTGTTGATGGGCAGTTTTGCCAAAAATCGCTAATTTCGTTTCTAACAATGTGTTTTTTAAATTTATTTCCTATATTACTGCTATTTTCTTACATAAATAAAATCCTATGTTATTTAGAATATCTTTCATAATTAGATATGCATAAATTATGCTAATTTGATGACGTCATCAGCCCAAAATCCAAGATGGCGGACTGTATGGCCAGGTCAGGAAAAACAAGCTTATTATCCCTTAGAATTTGTAACTACCTGATATTTTTTCATCAAAAACCATCTAAGTGAATGTATTTAGTCTATTTCCATTACCTTTTGTGATTATTTGTTGCAAAAAAAGTATTTTTGAAAATTCAAGGTGGTGGATATAATATGGCGGAGCCCAACTGGTATATTAGATGTGCATGACGTCATTTTATGACGTCAATTTTACGTCATTGAAGTTGCTATTGGCAATACATGTCGTAACAAACATTACCATTCTGTTATCTGCACTTGCTGTTACATTTTTGTAGCAAAACTTGAAGTTTTCTTAGAATACCCTTTTTTATGGGTCTGGCCAACATAATCAAATTGATGACGTCATAATTACGTCATATTGCGTTATCGTAACGTCAAACGTCTTATACTTGTCAGATATTATGTCTATATAATTTCCTGAAAATCTGGTTGCAATGCGACACGTCGTCTAAGAGTTATAGGACTTAGAAGTGGATGGCCTCAAAAGCCCCCCCCCCCCTGTCCAGGGATGACCAAAACCATGGTCTGAATAGGGTTAATTAAACTCTAGCTTCCTGTGAGGTGCAACAGACCGGTTTTAGGAGCTGTCATTTTCAAAACATCGGCAGAGGGCACGGAGCTGAGCACGAATTTTCAACACCTATAGACTGTTAGTGTAGATATTTCTTTTTTCCTGTAGCTTATCCAAATTAGTGACAGCAATGGACGATGTCAACATGCTTACCGTAATACGAGACGCCTGATCAAAATATAATACACAACAAACGTCCTTTCCGCGCTAGCTGTGCACATTCACGTTTATATTCACGACAATATCGGACGATTTGCCACTGAAAGGTTTGGCAATGACAAGATGGCGACGAAATAGGCAACAGTTCCTCTACCGGAGTATCTAATAGTCTGTGTAGCTCTTGCTCTACGATGAAGCAAGGCGTCAGTTCCTGTCAGACGTGGCTCGGCGGGTGTTCACTGCCTGGGATTCCTACTCGAACCGACGTGTCCTTTGTTTTAACGGACACTCCGCCATTGGTGAACGCTGCATGTATAGGGAAATAAAGCATATTCATTGTACGGGACATGTGATCTAAACAGCTTTAATATTGCATAGGGAATAGAAATAATACTGACGTACCATTCCTGGCTAGAAATACTTCCATCAGACTGACAGTGACAATTACCATGATGATGAATGTCCTATCAACATCCTAATCCCATATACTCACCCTTGTCACGTCTTGCAGCCCGCTGACTCTGAAGAGCAGGGTTTTGTGCGGCGGCCTCCTCTTCCTCGCTTTGGAAGATATTTCCTAACACTCCTTCAACATTTCCTGGAGGTTAAGACATTGGGAATGAATGCCGAAATGTACAAAGGAAACAAGGCTGACTAAGATGGCTAAAGGCCCATGAAGTTTTAATGCCCAGACATAAATCAAGCTTATGCGGTTTGGCATCACTATTTGACGTATCGTTTGCGTTGAAATTGCTCATGAATATAGGATTCGTTTGCTTAGCTTGCTGCATTTTACCTTGGTACACATATGTTTCATCTAGGGCACCAGGTAACGGGGTCACCATAACTCACCGATTGCCTTCTCCTTCGCTTTCCTTGTTGCCTCTGCCGCCTGTTTCCATCTTGCTATTGCCATCAAAGCAATTCCCGGTAGCTCCGTCTTTGGTGATGTGGGGCTTTCATCCTGAATCTCCTTGGACGACCTTTTATTCCCAAGGGTGGTCGGATTGCTTGGGTTGGGGTTATGAGACATAGGCGGGTTTCGAACCCGTGGTTGTATGGGCACTGGGTTCTGATAATTAGAGTTTTTATCCTGAAGAAATCCAAAGGGCCCCTCTCGGACGTCCGTGGGGTTATTGGTTATACTGTTATCTGTTTTCTTCAAGACGTTTGAATTTTCGCGGTTGCCCGGCGTCTGTGACGTTTCAGGAATAGGTGTGGCCTTCTTGGGCCGCTCGGCTGTCCTTTGTGCCAACAGTTTACTGGAGGAGGCGGTTTTTCTCCACCTGGCAGCCGCCGCCCAGGCGGGGAGATTATCTGGAACATTACTTTCCTTTTTCTCCTCCTTAGGAGCGAGATTCTCAAGAACCTTGTTCACTATCGGACTGTCTTCCGACATTGACTTTTTTCTCCAGCCGGCAAAGCTTTCTTTGGCACGTCTTACTCTGCTGTCATCTTCGAGAGACGACTGTTTTCGCAACAGCTCGGGTTTTTTAGTCTGTGGAGCTGGTTGAGGTGGTTTCGGCTCTGGTTCTTTCTTTTCCTCCAGTGTGGTTACATGCATCGAGCCCCTTCTCCACTTGTTCCCCATGCTGTGGACAGAATCGCTGCTCCTATCTGTAGCAATGTTTCTTTTGACACGCATATCTTCTGGTTGTAACGACCCTCTTCTGAGAGAGTTGTGTTTGCCGGCATTCTCCAGTTCCTTGCCGTTGGTGTTTCTATTGGTGAGTATTCCTCTTGTGGGGAGGTTGTCCCGGGAATATGGCGAACGACTCAACTGTCCTATCTTTTCTCCGTCTGGGGGAAAAATCTGGTTCTGGTTTTCGTTAATTTTGACACCCTCTTTTAGATGATTCCCTGACGAGCTTCTCCCCAGTTCACCCGCTCGCTGCTTGGCGAGAGCGAGAGCGGCAACTTTGCGCCATCTTAGCTTGGCTGGACTGATCTGTCCTACCGAAGTTTTCCCCAGTAATATCTTTTCGTCCTCCTCTCCGTCCAGTCTAAAGAGGCGGCTTTGCGGCTTTCTCCACCTGGTGGCAGGCTCAGATTCTGCAGCCTCCTCCCCCTCCGCATCTCCTCGGTAGTCGTCTTTGGGACCGTCCAGCAGGTCGGATCTCCACTTCACCCGGTGACCGTTTGGGTCTTTGGGGCCAACTAGAGCCTCGCTTGAAGACAACACGGTGGTCAAGGTCTCTGCAGTTTCGTTGGGATCTGCTAAACATCACATGTAAATTATTCGTTAGATCAGAATAGTAATATGTTGATCTGTAGAATACGTGTATTTGTACACTTTGATCACTTATCGACCTAGGAAGCAATATCAGATTAAGTTATGACTTGAAAATGACATCATGGGTATCGTGATGCCAGATGGGGTTTCCCTTTATATCATCTGTGTGATGTTAGCAACCAAACTTACCCTAGTGTGTGTTTACCCCCATGGGAAAGCCACAAATTTTCGATACGGGTTCAGAACAACAATTTGAACTTCTGCCGATATGGATATTGTCACTACTGGTATCAGCGGTGCTGTGTTTGAGGTTTGAGAATTCTCCTTATGTACATGTGCTTTGGTTTTTGGGTTGCGTCTCGCAATTTTCAGGCTGTTATTTTAGCAAGACACATTGTACGAGAGTATGTGATGTATATTCATAATGCTTTGTTAAACATGTACGAATGTCACCAAGTGTTCCAAAGGTTTTGTCATAACCCTCTACGTTTCCCCATGCCGTGTTCAGTGCTGTAAACAGCCATGCCCTTCGTATGAACTCAGGTAGCATGCTGCAAACCATGCATGGGTGAAAGATGGGTTGATGCATTCTGATGACGAGCACCAAGGTGCAACCACACATGCTTTACATGCATGGCAATACGGCACGATGGGCAAACGTTTAACCTATACTACGGCAGAACATAAAACGACTACGATGCACCTATGGATGTCTTACGGGCCTCTACGGCCTTTCTCCACTTGGCCACGGCCTGTTGGACCATGGCCTCTTGCTTGGAGACGCGCCGAGGCCGTACGTTCATCTCTGGATGCAGAAGGACTATGTACAACTTGGGTGCAAACAAGCAGCAGAGAAGGACGGTCGCACTCAGGCTAAGGGATACCGACAGGGCCATGAACTGGATCTCTTCCTGTAAATGGAAACATTGTATTTTTTTAGTATTTAGACCTTTTAAAAGGTAGCCATTCCCGTAGTATATTAAGAAAAGGTACACATTTTATCATATTCTTTCTTGCCCGTCTGAAAATGGTGTTTAGAAAAAAAAAAGATAGAGAAAACAGAAGGACTCTTCAAGTTTGGGGGACTGGAGCCACTGCTATTAAATTTATATTTTTTGTATTGCACATTCGGGGGTAAATGTTCCCAAAGTACCTTTGCCCATATAGCGCGGTAGATTTATTTGACGACCTCATATCACGTTGGTACAGTGGGTAGAGTCTATTCCCATAGGGAAACTATTAAAGCCTCATGTCTAAGGCAAGTTTATCTCTCATGCTTTTACGCTCCTCTGCTTAGAGATTATATAAAAGATACTATTCACAGCAGGAATTCTGTTGAAATGAGCACAAGGGAGTTAACTACTCGACACGCTATCACAAGACTGGTACATTAGCTGGTATTTAAAGAAGCCAGACAGGGAGTGCGTACACAGTGACGTGTTATTCCTGAAGCCAAGAGGCATACTAGCGTGATTCTGACTGCGCTTTGCATATCGTGGTGTATGGATTTACTAGGAATATTTGTCTGATATACTGAGCTAAGATACTGCTCGGGGGTCAACTCTTGAGTGGTGTTAAGTGGGTTCTCCGTTATATTTCAAAGGGCACCTAATGGGGCCCCTTCGCAAGTGTGGAGTCAAAGTGGTTTTGCCATTAACTTCTTATCCCTCTTGTCTGATCGCCTGTGTAACATTAAACTAACAGGACACGTTAACTGTTACCACCCCTGTCAAGGTGACTGTAAGGTTCACAACATGTAACGTATCTGAAGGCTAAAAGGGTGTAATGAATTATGTTTTCGCCATTGACTTCTTATCCTTCTTGTCTGCTCGCCTATGTGACATTAAACTAACGCGAGACTTTAACTGTTATGACCCCTGTCAAGGTGACTATGCCATTCGCAATGTGTCTCCATGTCACGTATCTGAAGGCTAAAAGGGTGTCATGAATTATTCTCGGTGATTTTAGTCAGGATTTGGGACTTGTTGTGTCAAGGAATAAGTGAGATAAGAACGACTGTACGACATCTACCGTAGGAGCAGCAGTTGTGATTATCTTAAGTTCTGAAGGTCATATTGATTATATGATAAAACTAACCGAGACGCAGTGTGCAAAAATTGATTCCGAAAGACCACACTTCTCGAAACGACGCAAGCAACAGTGTGCAGGCCAAGCGTCAACCAGTCGGTCGTTCCCTGAAGACAAATCAGTCTCACAAATGGCTGACATCTGTAGTCTTCCAACTTAATTGTGATTCTGTGTGTGATCTATGTTGTACGCTTCGGTTGACATGAATCCCAACTTACTTCCTTAGTCGACGAAAAAATGCAATTAGAGAAGTGCCCTGTGCAATAGGCAATTTTTGTGATTGAAGATACGATGACATGTCTTTGCTTTCCAAAAATAGCAGCCTTAAGATGGATCATCATGAGGACATTACTTCTAACAATCCATATTCAAGTGACAGCAGAAATTATCCTTTCCGGAACATTTGTTTTTACAAGAAAGAAAGCAGAAATTAATCACATGTACAGTTTCATCACAGTCTGCATGACGTCTAGCTCTCATTCACCTCTTGGATAAGGTTTTACAGCCCAATGGAAGGGCACAACTTTGCTGCAACTGTTCTAATGGGTAAACCATCGGGACTGGAAGAAGCTAGACTTTGTGACGATCAAATTTCCTAATATGCGGATATTCATCTAGATGCAAGTATGCAGCTTAAAACCAAAATCATGGTCCCACTATTGACTACAGTACCTTCTGCGTCAAGGGCAACATCAGTGTTTCAAAAATATGCATTCGTCGTCAGTTACAAGTACATTGTCTTCTTGAGATTGTAGCGTTACACATGTCTCTATTTACTCCCATTATTCAAACTTTGTCTTTCCTCCGCATCTGTCTTCATCTAGCTGGGGCTATTTTAACCCAGGAGACTTCTCAAGCGGAACGAACTGTCAGAGAAACGCAAAGCAAGCTAACTACCACTCTTGGGAGGTTGGAAATTGCTGCGATCAAACGTGTTTCCGTGGATCGCCAAGCTTGTTCCTAATGAGGGACACAAACATATCATAGGAGTTGAAAGAATATCAATAAGGTTCTTATAAGTTTCCCTGCTATTTGGAAAGCGCTGGGATCGCCGCTATACATAGTGCTGTTACAAGTAGCCCCAGATATTACACTTTAAAACGCCTACAATATATTACAGCGGTGTAAGTCATTTTAAATTTAAGCTTTACTCCTAATATCCAGAGTGTGTAGGTGGGTACATCAGGCACAGGGACACTGATTCTGCTAAATGGAATGTAACCTAAGCCGTGCGCCCATCCATGGGATTACAGTGATAGACGGAAGTGTACTTGATAGCAAGTTCTTTACAAAGAGCCCATGAGATATCGCGTTTCCCGGCGTCCTGGGGCTTACTGTCGACCAATTACCGACCGGCGTCGGGCACCATTCATCACGCGTAATTGCACGTAGTTTACAATAGAGGGAAGGACCGAAAGGGAGCCGTTAAGAAGTATATCGCGCGGCACAGGTGGCTGGAAGTGTGCCTCCATACCGCGGGGGTGGTCCGCTATAATGTATGGACCGATCATTGCAGTCCGCTTAACCAGAACCGGTCTCAGATGAGAGGCTACAGGAAAATCGCTTAGACATAGTAGCATCACCCCTTGACGTGGCCTGTAATATTTGGTAGGTCTACAGGGTGTCATAATCATTGACATCTAATGACTGAAAAATAACCCTCTGTTAATATAGCCGACCGGCATTGAATCAAGCCTGCAGGGAAATGATCCTATGGTGTATGCGTAAACCGTAGACAACATTAACTAAAAGCGAAGTCCTGTCTCATACGCATGATTATCTAAGGGGATTCCCGGAGCATTCTGATCCAGCGCCGAGGTCCTCTATCATTCTGTGCTTTGGAGTGGAAACGACGCCACGCAGAGGTCTGACGTTCAGAAGATTATTAGCTGTCTGCCTCCGCGTTCCGAATGGCTGAGCTGTGTTCAGCCAAACGTTAGAGGAAGTGCAAATTCCCTCCAAGTCGCCACCCTATTTCTGTCTCGTGCTCGTCCAATTTCCATGCGGAATGAGCAAACATTATGGGTTCATTGAAAGTACCGCCTACACAAGCATATATCAGAGTTTCAGGTTATCGTCCTCTTTCTCTTGAACGCGGAGCTAACTTAGTTTGAAGCAATGTAGGTGGACTTCCGCCTACGGTCCAGGGCGGTAAAGCGTTCGTAACTAATAAATGGTGGCCATAAGCGAGCATGCTTAGACTTTGAATTGTGCGTG
The DNA here is from genome assembly GCA_019207045.1 of Branchiostoma floridae x Branchiostoma belcheri. NCBI lineage: Eukaryota > Metazoa > Chordata > Leptocardii > Amphioxiformes > Branchiostomatidae > Branchiostoma > Branchiostoma floridae x Branchiostoma belcheri. The sequence goes on from CM033027.1 coordinate 13,149,856, forward strand.
TTCGTGTATGAGCTTACGGATTGAAAAATGAACATTATTGTGCAGAGCGTATGGAGCATACAAAATACAGCATACTGTTTGTAGATTTACTTCACGAGACCTTGCTCTAGCAGTTTAACTTAACAATTGCTAGGATTGATTCGGATTAATTCTTTACTAACTACGCTAAAGGAAGATGAAGCTTTTGCAATGAAAACATTTCCTCATTGAAAACATTGAAAGCATTTCCTCGATTACTCTTCATAGAAATAGCCTGGGTACCATCCTTCGTGGTAATCAATGTTTTCGTTTGCTAAACACGGATTCAGGTACTGCTGATATGAGTGCTTGGCAAGAAAAACGACTGAGCCAGCGGTTACTACGGACGATGGTCCCAGGCTATCATAGAAATCATCGTACATAGCAAATGATTCATAGCAGATACATTTTAATGAAGCTCAAATGTCTGACGTCTCCAAGCGGATCAACGCCTGGAAAGAAGTAATTAATGACCAATTTCATGTAGCAAATTATGGTAAAACATATTCCCGACAGGAAAAGGCTGTTTGCATGACAGAGACGTCTTAACGTAAGCCTTTAATCACGTTGTTGCAATATTAGTCGCTGATTAGGCGTAGCGACGTTAGCCGGGTAATGTGATTATTGTAAAAGGTGACGCCATCAGGAACAAGACGGAAGACTTCAGTCATGTGCTTAATACAATACGCGTAAAGGTGTTGGTAGATACGTATTTCTTGATTCAACACCAACGCAGAAATCAATTTCGTTTCCGACATCACAGTCTGCATGAAGTCTAGCTCTAATTCACGTCTTACATGTAGATTAAGTTTCACAACCCAATAGAAGGACACGTTCTAATGGGTAAACCATCGGAACGGAAGAAACTAGACTTTGTGACGATCAAATGTCCTAATATGTGAATGTTCATCTATGAAAATATGCAGTTTGAAACTAGAGTTCGGCGACCTCATACCTCCATGAAAATTTAGAGCTTTCGTAAATTTCATGCAATTGACTAAGACATTAACGTAATTTATGCATGGTGTTGTTCATCATTGACAAATGTACACATGTCACAATTATAAAATTCCCATTATTAATCATAAAGCGGTTTTGCAATTTTCACATAAATTATGCAAAAAGTTCCTCATTACCATATTTGGTATCTGCTTATATTCCACCTATCATAATTAACATGTGTTGCATCTATTGAGGTCCAGTTATTAAAAACAATGGAATTATGAAATTTCCTCATTAATTATGCAAATTAAGTCCCCATTTGCATAACATGTATATCATTATGAACATCTTTGCCTAAGGTACCTGCATGCCTAATATGATGCCAGTCCGTCAATCCTTTCTGCAGTTATCCTCTTTGGAATGTCTTGACATAAACGCTCCTGCGTTCCCAAATTAAATGTTAGGGGACTGAAACTTGCCCCACTTTGTCATGACACTGTAAGCTATCTACCACCCACATTTCAAGACCATATCACGTCCAAGACAAGAGATAAATAGAAAAAACTGCTATGATTCAATGTTGTCATTAATTATGCAAATTTGCTCTTATTTTGCACAATTAGTATTTCATTTTGTACAACATTGTCTGAGGTACCTACATACCAAAAATCATGAAAATCCGTTGTTTCCTTCTTGAGTTATCCTCTTCAGAAGTTTTTGACAAAAATGCCCCTGCTATCCCAAAACTAGACGCTAAGGGGCCCAAACTTATGTCATTTCTTCCTGAGCACATAAGCTATCTAATGTTTAAAAATCGTGACCATAGCATGTTCAGAACACCGAGATAGCAAAACCTTAAGTTGCGCTGCAGTACCAAGGGAAGTCGCTAGGGGGTCCAAAATCTAATCATTTCCAGCTTTCATCACACACTACCAACACACCAAGTATGAAACCAATTCACCCAGCCGTTCTTGAGTTATCTTGTTTACACACAGACACACACACAGACACGCACACAGACAGACAAACGCGGGGTAAAATATAACCTCCATCACATTTCATGGAGGTAATTATGGTCATGGTCCCACTGTACATGTTAACTACAGTGAATCTCACTTTATCGGGACATCGATGTTTCAAAAGTATACATTCTTTGTGAGATACAAGTACGTTGTCTTGTTGAGATTGCAGCGTTATTTTCGTCCCTATTTGCCCCCATTGTTCAAACTTGGTTTTTCCTCCACATTTGTCTTCATCTAGCTGTGGCAATTTCAACCCAAGAGACTTCTCAAGCGGAACGAACTGGCAAACATAAAACGGGCATACTACTACTCTTGGGAGGCTGAAAATTGCTGCGATCAAACGTGTTGATATCTTTGTGCGTCATAGCTTCCGGTTTCTCATGCATTATCTCACAAGTACATCTTTAGGGCAACACTTAGTACTCAGTGTTTTATCACGATCGGTACTGATGAGTCCCCGGTGGAATGTTAGTTTTAGTAAGTTGAACGAACTTCCTATAGATTGCTGATACTTTAGGCTTACTCTGGAAAGTCCCATCTCTGAGAACTGCAGATAGTGTTTCAGGAGTAGCTATATAGTTTGTTAAGCTATAAGACGCGCCATTCTTACAAAGCCCTTTATAGATACGAATGCTAACGTAGATGTGAGTAGTTACCTTATTGATGACTTGTGATGTGCCGAAGAAGATAGGAATGAAGGCGAGCCAGATGATGCAGGTAGTGTACACGGCGAAGCCTATGTGTTTGGTCTCGTTGAAGTTATCTGGGATGTGTCGCGTCTTGACGGCGTATATTGTTGACATGACCACCAGGACCATGCTGTAGCAGAGGGAGGAGATGAAGGACACGTCACTGGTCCCACACAGCAGCATCCCTGTAGCGAACTGTGGATCCCGTGGTCTGAACCACTCCACTTTACTGGACGGTGGCTGCGCTATGAGCCACGCAATCATCCCTAGCATCTGCACTGCTACCAGCCCCAGGCAGATACAAACCTGGGAGTTTGGACTGATATATTTTGGCTTCTTCGGTGTCGATTTTCCCAGTTTGAAAATTCTGTAAATGCGGTTCGTTTTGGTGAGCAGTGCTGCGTAGCAAAGAGTGAGTCCCAGGCCCAATCCTAGCCTTCGGATCGCGCACACGGCTGCTGACGGTTTCTCCACCAGTAGGAATGTTACACTATACACCAGGAGGATGCCAGACAGTATCATGTAGCTTAATTCTCTCCCACAAGCCTTAATAATTGGCGTTTCCTGAAATCTCAGAAAAACTGTGATTACGAATATGGCTGCTGCGATGCCCAGAGTGGAAAAACACACAGGGAATATGGCCCAAGCGGAATCCCACCGCAGATATTTGATGTCCAGTTGCACACAGCCCGTCTGAGTGGCGTTGGGTTTTCTTGTTTTTCCACAGTCTCGACACGTATTTTCGTCCAACAGATATTGGTAACCGTCACATTTTACACAGTGCCAGCAACAGGCGTTGCCTTTCTCGGGTTTGAGTTTTTTCTCGGCGGGTCCACAGGGTTGGCTGCACACGGACTGTGGGACCTGGCCGCGCGAGACGCCTGGGAAGGACCACGTCCCGGTTAGTCGCAAGGTCCCGTTCCAGTCTCCAATGGTGACATATTCATAGCTGCAAGTACAGATTGGATTAATCAGAAATAAGAAGAAAAAGAACGTAAAATTATTTCTGACACAAAAAAAAACAAAGTACAACATTTTCTGATCACATTCAATAATTGTATCTTGCAATCATGGACTGTGTAATCATCATGAATTAGCACTGTTTGCTTCTCGGTGTCTGGATTTGGACCGACTGCAATATTCACTCTGACGTCATTGACGTATAACGCTTAATTCGATTACCTGCCGACAGGAATCAAACGTTTGGAGTGTGATCTTGGGCGGTTTGATGTTGAATAACGTTACAAGGGGCAAATGGTTATCTAAGATATTTTTAGAAATGTTGCATGTTGGTGTCATAGGCCGATGCCATGTCTATTTTACATTGTTGAATCAAGATCGTGCCGTGTAAATTCAGAACTTTCAATGGATTGCAGTCCAGCTGGAACTCATCTATATACTAAATTAATAATTCAACGTACCTGCCATTTAACTTTTGGAACTGGACGATGTCGTATCTTCCAGGCGCATCTCCATTTTCATCGAAGTAAATCAGGTCACCGCTGGCACCTACATAGGTGATATTTGGGCTTTAGACAAAAGGGAACTCCGATGAAAGGGTGATCATGTTGACAGAGGTACACAATGATAAGATTGAACTCTATCTACTACATTTATATATTTTCTCCTTATTCGACCTTAATTTCACCTTGATTCATCGTCGGCCTCAGCCGTTTTTCAAGACTTCAAGGGCGAAGGAGGTCAGAGCTACTGTTGTTGGCCTTTCTTTATTAATACTACACACAGTAATTTACAGTTCAACATTCCATAATCACTTTCAAAATAGTCAACATAACATTAGTCCATCTTCTCATAATCAGTCCATAGTGAATAGTTTCTCGTCGCATATTCCTAAAAGCAGTTTTGCAGCAGGCATACTCTTCATAATACGTGTATCAACTACGGCAATCAGATCGTATTGAGTTCTGACTTTAACACCTTGTGCGTAACCAGATACGATTTAAGTCTATGATAGTACTTTGTGCGCATGCAAATGCCACTCCTTACCATGGAACGAAACATTGCGAATATAGGACAGCAACAGCTCGCCATCGATGTCCCTGAGCTGACTGCAGATCTTAGTAGCGAAGGCGGGGCCGCAGATCTCCTTGTGCATTCTGTCGAAAGCAATGGCCAAGGCATACACGGCGTCTATCACGAACTGCACCTTGTCTTCCTGCAGGTATCTGCTACCTCTACTTTCATCCCGGCCTAATTTTTCCCGACCTATGTCATAAAACAAAAGACGACATGGCTGTTTTTGGTGACCTCTTTGCTTGTAACCTCCTGCATGCTAGTGTTGTTGGTGCATCTCCAAACCGCAACAATTGGCAGCGTTTAAGTGGTATGTTGAAGATTAACCAGCCAAGTAAAGGCACTCGATACAATCACATTAGACACTAAAGGTTGAATACGTTGGAAGTATGAAGTGGTTTACCCACTGTAGTACGCAACAGGCATGAAGCCAATATGCGGTCTGACTGTTTTGCAGGTTGAATATCTAGAACATTCCCTTTGACTTTCCTGCCTCTGCTTCATACAACCCGCCAATAAAACCCTTGAAGAGACATTCATCTGGAAGAGCAGAGCCTCCACTTGAGGGCGGAATGAAAGATTCGGTCCTGTTAATGATACGCCCCGTTCTAATGAGCAATTTTCTGCTCCAGCGTGCTGAACGGAAATCCCACCCTTCTGCGTGCCGAACCAGCTGCTTCCCGCCGCGGAGATACCTCCCCGGAGGCCAATCAAGGCTGCGCAGACCCGCCGTACCTTCTCTCTTTAAACTCTCTTTGACTTTGACAACTTTCCAGCTGCTCTGAAACGGCAACCTAACAACGCCTACGCATGAAGTTGAACTTTGCTCCATTTACCACCAATAAAAGGAATGCTTCTTTGATGAAAAAGCTGCCCAACTGATCATTACCATGAATTCCGGAGGTATCGTAAGTTTACTTCCCTAGGTTCAACCATTGGCACGCACGTTGTAAATACCAAGTGTTGTGCAAAAAAAGTACCACTAAAGGGATGATATGAGGCTAGGATCCATTGGAATCATGAAGATGTCATATTGTGGTGCATTACCTGTACAAACCTGCGCTCATAGGCTTAGCCATGGTGTCTTTCGATACTGATTTGGAGCATGAGCATATGCTAATTACGTTTGATGTCTATTCTTCCTGGATTCTGGTATCAAACATAGCCCGTACACAAATGATAACGCAAATGATACCAATGACAGGGGTTAACAACTAAGACAATGTTCAGATCAAGATCTAATAGGCAAACTCAAACTCATCGGCAATCAAACAAGTACCACTACAAATAGATAATAAAGCTTTTGGAGGCCATAGGTCAAGCCCAATGTTTAAGTAGAGTAAAACAGACTGTCTAGATTTGGTGTGTCTGTTTGGTGATATAGAATGGGTATGGCTGCTTTATGTTGTTGCCTACAAAATGTATACATTAATATTTTTAACGAGATTGTTCAGAGCAAGGTCACCAAACCACTTTAAGGCAATGAACTAAGAAGTTAGAAATACTTGTACAAAGGAGATAGCGATGAGCATTTGTTTTGAAGGCTGATAAGTTGTAGCCAGAAGTAAAACAGTTGTAGTCAACAGATTTCCATAGGTATTAGTACCAATGCAGGGATAGTTTTATAGATGAATAAAACAGTTCTCACCACTGCACTGCCGCACACCGTCACGGGCGTCCATCATGTTGTATTTACAGTAGAAGGTTTCCTCCCAGAATTCTGTGAACCACGCGTTCCGGTTGTTGTTCTTAGGATTCAGAGAGGTGAAGTACTTATCAAACCCTGCAAACAAGAACAAAAATATCAATGTTACGACAAACGTTTCGTAGCCTTAATGGGAAAGAGATCCCCAAGGATACAATAATAATAATTATTTTCGCTGGAGTATACAAAGGGATTGATTAGTTGTCGACGTTGCCTCAGTGGTCGTGAGTGTGTTCCAGATTGAGCCGATTCCTTGTTGTACTAGTCACATTGCTGATAGGCCATGGTCAGGGGAGGTAATACGTTCGTAAGTGATTATCTGGACCGTGAGTTTACATTTCTTTTCCCTGCATGGAAGGGGCTCATTAGTTCTCGTCATGTAATAATAGTCCTTGACATTTTGTTTCCTCCACCAGGAACGCCCCCAGGGTGGGCAGTCATGCGTACATCCATTAACTAGAACTGAGGGGAGATCAATTTCTATACAGAATGATGACTTCAGAGACAACGTTTAATGTCCATTCTCCTGACAGACACAAAACACTATCGTAAAGATATGATAGAGTTCACGTCACCGGTGGGGCTTATCCGGCAGTCCGGAACTGCGGGTATCAGGGGGCAGGCAGCTAAGTGCGACAGTCTTGATGGTGCATCCATTAAAAAGGGTAAAAAGCTATCCTGCCGGTCCGAGGTGCCGAAAGACAAGGATTATCTCCATGCCTTCTATGGGCTATCCCATCACAGTAGTGAGAGATTGAATGGGATTGAGTCCATTTCCGCAAGTGAAAAGCAGGGTGCGAATCTTTGCATATGTTGTAGCAATGACAGTTACAGCTAAGAGGAAAGGCAGACAACTTACTGCTGATTTATCTTTAGACTGACGAGAGATGAAATAAACAAAGGTTCGAAAAAATCGGTGAAAAACAACTTAAATTTCTTTGAAGTAGTGCAATTGAGTAACATATTAATAGGTTATGGTGAAAGGTTTATGAAATATTATTAGTGTTAATGTCTCCCACGGAGTTAACAAAATGAGTTGTAAGTCTAATTTTGGTCTTTTGTGGTTGTAGCTGGCAGCGTACGTTAACGTTGTGGATGGGTTAACCATCTTTCTATTCCTACGTATGAGAAATAGCGTATATATATTTTTTTATAATATGGCAACATCTCTGTCCTACGGCATCTCAGTGCCGTCCTGAATGAGACATACTCCATTATAAGAAAATAGCTTTTCACACACGCGAGACACATGGGACGTAACGCCACAAAACTTCCAACAAGTTTTAATTGGATTCCGCGCTTTCGTACCAATGCATACATCCACCAATCTCAATAATGATTACAGTGTCATTTTCCAATTAATTCTTTCTTTACTGGTGCCAGAATATACGAGTGACTAAGAGCTAATTATAATATGAATCTGTTATTGATATAGCAGTTCATGTGGTTGAACATGTTAAGCTGATTCGTTGACGTGCGTTGGGTTTTGGGGATCAATTAGTGACATTTTTCATTAACTAAATAATCTGCTATCTTGTTATCTTAGACTTAGCGTGCGCAAGTTGTGTGGAAGCTACATCAATCCATCAGTCCTGTATCATCTGAAAAGTAATGAGTACGTAATCATATGTGTGGGATACAGTGACTGATAGTCCGTAGTTACGAATTAAACATTCTTGCAGAAACAAAATGTCGTCTATAAAATCATCTGGCACATAATTTTATAGATTGTTATGAATATTATTCAAGCAGGATACAAAGTTACATGTTATTGTTTGGAGACCAGGATTTTATTACTCAATGGTGTATGTTGAGACGTATTACCCAGAAATGTTGACATGCACAAGCATGTGTACTAGTATGTATATACGTGTTTATGATAGGCTGTTTTCCAAGATTATGTCTGAATATTGGAGAATGATTTACTCTGATAAATTACGCACATTCTTCGCAGTAGGCATGATGATAGATATGCATATGGGTACATATAATGAAGAAAAATAAGGGTCCATCCATAGCATCTCGAGTTTGCGGTACACACGCGCACACACACACGCACCACAGACACGCACGCACACACACACGCACCGCAGAACCCCCCCCCCACACACACACACACACATACACACATGAGACACACACACACACACACCGAAACGCCACATACAAACAGCGCCGGAAACATATCCTTCTTGGTAAAGGTAATAAGAAAATATTTTATCATTGGTCGGTGTTCCGAACTTTCTTTAACATTTACATTTACATTTACCTCTAACTCAATATGCAATTAAGGTCGCCATGCACATTGTACAACTATGGATTCTAAGCTTTCATTTGTAGGTCGCCATGTTTCTATCACCCTAGAAGCGTATGACAGTTTCAATAAGAATGAGATTAGAGTCTATCATAAAATCATGATACGATTTTTGGTGAATGTTTTGTTTTGCCGATAAATATAATCAAGTTACTGTCAGAATGGTGATTTGTTTGCCCTAAACTATTCGCAATCTTAATCATTTTTGCATTAGTTCATTTTATAACCATTATATTAATGCTATTATGCAAGACAGACAGATTCCTGGGTATATGAATCAAATCATTGGCAGGTTGAGACGAGATTTAAACCTCTAACTTTGATGAGATGTACTAAAATGGTCTACTGTATAAGTCCTATATTAGGTACATGCACGTCACGTCCATTCTTTAAAAGAAAATGCCCACCCAGGCCACGTTCTTACTTTTAATTTCCGCAGCAATCAATACGCTTGTCCATGGTTTCCTCATCAACCTCCACAGGTGCCTTTTGTCGGGAATTGAAACTCTAATTGGGTCAACTTTCTGGTCCGTTTTGTATTACTGGAACTTTGGGACATGCCTCAACTTTTAAATACGCCAACGGTCAATATACATTAGAGTGGAATGTACTTACGTAGTGTGTCATGTGGTTCATGTATTCATATAGTTATAATCATGGAAATGTTGCTTGTCATTAACAGTTTCAGAGCCAAATTAATGGTACGCAATTCTTAAGTGATCTTACCAAGTCACTTTACACGCAATTCTATCAATCGTGGTCAGCTTCGCCTTTACGTGGTATGAGGATCAATTAATATTTCACAAACAGGCAACACTCACAGACTCACTGATTTTTTTATACCCCCTCTGTTCCTATCTCCCTGTTGATTGACTATTTTCCAAGGTTCTCCCGGACTCTGGGGCGTGCCTGCTAGGGAGCTGGATTTTTACAACACGACTCAGGGCGTTTCGACTTTGTGCGAGGTATTAGATTCTTACTGTCGTGTGTGAAAGGTCGGCACTTACGTACGTGCTAGTTCGCAATGCTGTGTGTGAACCTTCAGGAAACACTGGCAAGAGATATATAGGAAGGTATGGTATAGGAGGCGCTCCAGGTATCTAGGTGTTATAGAAATGGATATCGGGCTTACTACAAGGAGAAATAAACTCACTCGGGCATTCCATACTGTTATACGTTATGACACGGTCACATATGTGCGATCGTCATAAGTTTTTGATGCCATATGAGATATTTTTGTCCTCTCAAATGTCCACAGTTAGCAATCGTAAGACGACCGCACGACCTACATGTGACCGCGCCCTTAGTTGACAAACGATTTAGCTCTGGAGGATATGTCTATTCGTCTGTTTTGACCTTACAAGTTCCTGTCGGTGTGTATGCATAGGGATTTCTATTTTCCGCATTTCTGCTCTCCAATAAAACCGACATCGAACGCACTGCCACACTCCTAGAATCGCTTCGTAGCCTGATGTCGGATAACAAGTTGTGATTCTTAAGAACTAATTCCAATGTAGCAGCATATTCTACACAGCTAAGGCTACGTAAAAGATTGAATCATTAGTCTTAATAACACAAATGTGTTGTTTTCATTCTTCGCTAGTGATGAACATGGATATCAGGTGATTCCAACAGCTGCCGATGGGGGTATAATGGCGTGAATATATTTCCTGCCCCAGGGGATAGCATTACCTTGCGTGGCTGCGTGTGACCTTGCAGTCCGGCTGCAATTCAGCATAATCTGGACAGCTAATCGCCCATTCCTCTTGACTTATTACCGACCTTTATACCCTGTTAGCAAGACGTATTGAGGGAACCCCACGCAGACTGTTTCCACCATTAGGGTTTGAGATTCCGCACGTCTCAGTTATCTGTTGCCGTACATATCTCCATTCTCAGCGCGTGCTTTCAGGTGACGTTGGACATCTATTTTCCTTCATTTACTTTGTATGCGTTTTCCCAAACCGTGGCCGATTGGACGTGGACAAAACGCCTAGACCGTGGAGCCTGCTATGACAATGAGCTGAATGGAGTAGCTGTACATATCTGTTAACCGGAAATTTAGACAACAGGAAATCACATTACTAGATTTCCTGTGCGATGTAATTGGTCGTAGATGTGGTGAGGCATTTGCGAATGTATCAATCACGTGTAAGAAACTAGTTTAGTGGAGTATTTCACGTACTAGAGCCTGACAAGACTGAGTGGTCTTGTTTGCTAAACGGTCATTCGCTGACCGATTCCCGTTTCAATCGAGCCGTTTGATGGGTCTTGGCCAATGTGTTTCCATCTATCTCTGACTAGGCCCTGCCTGAAGTCATATATTTTTGCACCATCGACACAGCTTTCAGTATACTAGAATATCTGATCGCAAAGTTTGCAAATAGTTCATCCTACTGAAAAAAGATTGTGCCTATTACTGAAAAAAACGTGATAGCACCCCTCCATCACATTAGATTTCTAGCAAAAGCAAAAATTTGTGTCTGCTAGTGAAGTAATGTGATAGTACCCCTCTATCGCATTATTTCACTGGAAGGAAGACAAAGATTGTGTCTATTAGTGAAATAATGTGATAGTACCCCTCTATCACATTATTTCGAATTCAATTAGAGTCTAAATGTACTGCTGAAATAATGAGATCGTTAATATTGTGACAACCATTATCACTTGTAAAAGTAGTTTTTTTACTGAACAACTTATTTGTACTAAAATAATGTGATAATATACAGTACCCATCTTGCTATGCTTCGAAATCCCTGTCTTACGCTGTGAAGCGCAAATTCATATGGTCCCAGTTAGTCAATTTGCTGCAATGGTTATGCAAACCTCTAACCCATTGATGAAGTAGTCGGCACTGACGAATTTTGCTTTATTTTGCTTTGCGGACCTTTGATTACCCTTGGCATGTCAGAACTGTCGGCGGTAGCGTCTGGATTCAACCGGTGGCGCCGGAGAGGTGTTGATGGCCTGCTTAGGGTCAATACAAACTAAGAAAGAGCATCCGTTGCCTGTGGACGTCTGAAGCAAATGGTACAGGTTATTTACATCCAACCCTGGTAATGTGCGGCCATTCTGATTTGATTGTATGGATGACATCCTCTGGGTACGTTAAAACTGATGCGAGCGTTCGAAATTTAAAAAAAAAGCAAAAGAAATGTGACTTCATTATGTAATGCATCAGATACATCAGATATGTAATACATCACATTAATTGATCAGAAAGGTTGAACAAATTACTGAACACACAGAACATGGTACACCAGATAAACAATGCTTAAGATTTTTTTCTTTCACAAAAGGTGATCAAATAGTGTAATACAAATATGGTGAGAAAGCTTGAGAAAATTACTGAACACACCGAAAATGGTATGTCCTGACAAACCAGTCTTGTTTTTTCACATCTTTTTCTTTAGCATTGCAAGGCTGACTGGGGTCATTAATATCTATATTTTGCAGCTCTTAATATATAAATATTGATAGCAAAATATTTCTGAACTGAAGCGACGAAAATCGATGCGCGCAAGGATATCATTCTAATAAAAAAATACCTACCTAAGGTCAGGTTCATATCTACTTGCCTGGATCACGAAACTTCAAGAGCAAAAGGTCGAGGAAAAGACGCGAGGGAGTAAATTCAATCATTGAAGATTAATTCAGAACACTTACCCTGTTTCAACTCTATACGGTACAGAGATAATGTGTCCGATATTCCCTGGGGTTAATATTGAGTCAGAGCTGTTGCTAGTTTTCATCAGCTCAAGAGATAAGTTTTACCAGCAGCGAGGAGAGCACATTACAGAACCCATTTAAAGTTTAGGACCATATTCCCAAGTTTCCCACTTCAGTGCAGTAAATATAGCTAATCGACGATATGCTATGTATTCCCTAACACGCTATATTGCTGTGCTCTGAACACGCATCTCCGTAGAGAACCGCATCAACAGTTAGTCTGGCGGATAATCAGATTCTACTCCTTCATCACAATCTGTGCAAGGAACAGTCCCATTGGAGTTAATGCACAAACTATCGCTGACCTGTTGACATTCTTACTGTGTAACACAACCCAGGACACAGGCTTCATATATACATATAGCTTATATATGGTAGACTAACAATGAGAAACAATAAATGTGTCTGGTGAATAAACGAACTATTCACAGACAACCCGGAGACCTGGAGCTCATTTTACGTGTCATTCCATTGAACGCGTTTAATAAATGCCAAAACCTACAGGTTAGGACCTACAACGCGGAGGCAGCCATCATTCATTCATAGAGCTGATTGATAGACACAGTCATGACCACACATCAATCATGTTGTTATTCTATCTGATACATGTGCTTCCTGAGTAAAGACTGGATTTGATGAGTCTGAAATGATTGATAGTATTTCCATGCTTATCGTCTAGAGGGGTGCCCCGAGATACTCATTGTGCATTCATATCATTTACATATTCTCTTCTAAGTGTGCTTCTGCGTAAAGGTCATTCCTGTCGCGAATATAAAGACTGTTCAACTCAGTTGTTCGTAACTGGCTTTGCCGACAGTACGATCCTTACGTACCCTGACATTGATATATCGCCTTCGCTGCAACGTTACATTCAGACGTGCCATTTCCCGCCTCGGTCTAGCTCAGTCTCAATCGGCCATATCCCAGGAGTCGACAGAGGGTCTACCTGTGACATTTGGCTGTTCATTGTGCCTAGCTCGGGCGCGTTCCCGCTTAATCACATGTGATATAGGAGAGCCATGCGCACAGAGAGACCACATGTGAGGCGTAAACGCGCCGATAGTTCACAAGCTCCACTTGTACGAGTACCGGCCAACTGTGAATGATCACCGCCCGGATGTGGAAGTGGGCTTTTCCCCAGACCATTCTTCAGACACTCAGGCCTGCTGTTGGTACTGATCCAAGAACCCACGACTACTTTGAGCAATCTGCGGTGTTACTTTATTCCTCTCACACTTTCAGAAGGATTACTTAAGGTATTCCAAATAACCTTCTTCGTGAGATTCGCGCTGAATAGTCAACGCACCGCTGCATTTATTGATTTCTGGGCCATTTGCGACCAAAACGCGTACGTCTGAATTTAACCAGTAGAAAACTACAATGTTGTCAGGCAGCCGAAGATCAAAACTCCACGACCTCTATTTTACCTTCGCCAAATTGTGTTAACCATTATGACTGACGCATTTGTATCTTTCATATCGATCATGGAAATGTGTTTCTCCTTGGCATAATTAAAAAATCGTATCAAATGATCATCTTCTCACCGAAATGTTAAATATGTAAAATATTTGATATATATAAGTCGTATTTTGATCAAAAGAGTCAAAAATGTAAATTCCACTGCATTATCATAAGAAGTCGCTAGGAGCCCTAGAAATTAAACATCTGATGTCTCATGAATAACTACATACATACCAAATACTAAGACAATCCATTCGGGCATTCTTGAGTTATCACATCGATACGTAGACAGATACATACAATACAGGAAGTAAAATCTTCATCACGAAGTCACGAAAGTTATCTGACTTCCTGCCTCCTGCTTTCGGAATGCAGTATGTCAAAACGAAACACGATTCCAAGACAACAGGCTGACAATCAAATGTATCAAAGCAATTGCCGCTAAAAGGTGAAATGGCCCCATTGATAGCGTCCAAATTGCCCATTTGTGTCTCTGGGAGTTTTAGGTATGTGGAAGATGAATGAACACATTCTATGGTTCTAGGTAAAATGATACCGTCTTAGGCCCACGGTGTCCCATAAGGATTAAGTATTACTCTCTTATCAGAATCAAGGAACGCCTCTGGTGTCATAGTAAATTACATTTCATCTGAACTCGTATATCGGGACGCCATGGGGTTATACTACACCCATTCCATCTGATGTTATACGTCTGACCCATCTCTGCAGTCATCATGAGATCCATCAATGCAGAAATAGGAAAGTAAAACATTTTACCATTCATTCACAGTATCTAATGCTTCCATGTGACTATTCGAAATGCATCTCTCTAATTCAACACGATTTTCAATTACATATACAACCAGCACGTCTAAAAAATAACCCAAGGGTTTGACAAAGTCATGTCTTGTAATGAAATCTGAATTAAACTGGATAAGGATGATGAGACACCAACAGCATATCCTTGAATTTGTATGGACTACCTATGTGCTTGTGTTATTTCACGGCTAAGTTTGAGAGTGCTATTCAATCTTCGGGATGCACAAAGAATGAACAGCCAGGCGACAATCCTCTAAAGTCGATTCACCTAGAGAGGATATCTACTGACTCGTGGATGAAGCAAATTTCAGTTTCGTAAGACGTCGTCACCCTTCAACTGATATTGTCCATTCCAAGAGTACTTACCCGCTGGTGCCGTTTAGAGGCAACCAATACAGTTGCTGATCGATACGGTAGAGTCAAAGGTTTAGTGGGCCCGCGGGTGGCTATGAATGTTCATAAGAAGCTTTATAAAAAGGACTAGAATGGCTTTATATTCAATATCTGCCCTTAAACCAAGCACTTATGAATCAAGTCAGTTCAAAGCTGAACAGTTAGAGCTGAACTGAATTAACATTTTAAGAGTTGATTTTTTCTTTCAAATCCAATGACGAATGGTGGCATTCCCATTAGGTGTTCATGATGTGGTGTTGCTGCTATTTGATACCTGGGCAGTGGCTTCCATTTCCTTTCCAATGACTACAAAAGAAGCACACATCGTAATAACAGTTTAATGTTTCCCTACCTGGTATGTTCACTTTCTTCAGTAGTATGGTGATAGCTCCCTCTGCTTCATCCTTGTGGTCCTGGACTGGGGCTGCCTTGGATCCCCAGGCGTCAGATCCCACCCAGCTGAAGTTGGCACTCAGGTTTCTGGCAGCGCTGAGGATTCCCTGCAGGTCGTCTTCGTTAGCGAAGAGGACCACTCCCCGTGCGTTGGACTTCTCTTGTAGCTTCATAACAACTCTGAGGAACTCTGGGGCACCTGAACGCCTGGAGATCTTCTCTTCGCTTGCTATACATATCCCTGGAAAAGATAGCGGGGAGCTTTGTATTCATAAACGTGATTCCGTTTTTCGAAATAATTTGATGTCTTTTAGGTTTTGATTTAGACTTTGAAACTGTTCTCCCATCCCATGAAGTCGGTGATGTTCTCAAAGGACAATGAAGACAATGGATCGATATCTTTCAACGTGATGAGTCATTTCTAACGATTAACACTTTAGTGCCGTCTGCATATTTGCCAGTCTGGCTCAAAGACATATTAGGTTATAATTGAAATGTCTGAAATCTTCTCTTTGGCGCGACGTGTGAGATGTTTTGTTTTGCCAATTAGTTTGTTCGAGTAATACGCAACAACAAAAATACATGGGGTATGTAAGGTGATTGTGTAATTTCCACTTTCTTTTGACATGACAATAGCAGTGACTTCATACAGAATGTCAATGTCGTGAACACTAATGTCTGATTAGTCGCTGAAAAGTCATTTTCTGCTACATTGGACTAAAGTGATGAATCTTCATCCAACATAGCCATCAAATCTTCATTCTTAATACACCCTAGAAGGTCAGGGTTGAGGGAACATGAATACGGCATCGTTAAGTTACTGTGGTAGCTTGTACTGAATTGCTTGCTTTAAATGTATGTACATCAAAGTCCTAAGTGTGGTTGTTACAAGAAGCCATGCATTCAGATTACCAGTTCCACAGAATGTTGCAATATCGAATCCTGCCTGTAATAGACAATCCTGCGACATAAACCTTTGAAGAGGTCGCTTTTCGTTTGTTGCATAGACTACATCCAATCATCAGGCCATGTGGTCATCGATAAATACTGTTCAAAGACATTTCTATATTTACATGTGCATTAGCAGTAAACCAAATAGAGTTGGGGCTGTGAAAGTGGCCAGCAGTGACTTGTTCAAAATTTTCAAAGGCAGTGCATTTCATGGTGTAGGCGATCAGATGCTCATCTTGTGCAATGCTATGCCATTAACTTTTTCAAACACAGAAACTCATCACAACTATGTAACTGCTGATGTAACGTACTTTACGAAGTAATGACATACTGCTTCTTATGATTAGGTGTTGCATTTACAGTAAACACATGTCCGTGCTCGATAAGACGCCAGACCCGGTGCCAGTCAGTCCGGGGGCGCTGACGTTTACCCATTATCAGGTCTGCTCATACCTTTCGATTTCGCGCAGCTGCAAAGACGCATTGCCGCTGCTCTCGTGGTCCCGACCTCGCGGCACTTACCATAATCACCAGAACTGGCAGAGGTGCACAGGTTAATGGAAAACTGCAGCGGAATGTGTAAGATGTACACTTGTGTAACCTTGAGAGAGATATGATCAGGATTGTGTTTAAAAGTTACACAAGTCAGCACTTTCAAACACGATGAACACATAAGATTTTCTTGGCTATCGTTTATGTCTTTCTAGTGAGAGTAGTCATTGTCCTACTATTGTGTCATTTATTATGCAGGATTATTTACTCTAATGAATATAAGTCTTAAACAACATCACTAGGACAAGGGTCTGTCCTGGTTTGCTTGATAACTGAGTTTCTAATATGCATTGAAAAGGGTGCGATGTGTGATTTACATGTGTGCTGCCCACCTGCTATTGTTTCATTAGAAACATAGGAGATAGATATCGTGAAACTTAACCTCATTCGTCATGCCACGTAATTGTAAGTGATAAATTTACACCATCTAATGGCAACATTTGACATCTGTCTATTGGTTAAATAATCCCTCAGAGGTCGATTTTTACTCTCCTTTCTAAAAGTCGATTTCTCTAAGTACGTGATAAAAACAGTCCCAAGGGTTTGTTTGTAATGTCGTAAATACAATGATAATTATGCATCCACCGGTACGAAACCGGTTTTTCGTATTGGACCAATAAAAAAAAACGGACCTGAAAAAAATTAGGTGGATGTTGGACCGAATAGAAAATGAACAGATTCCTTGATCAGGCATCACCAAAGTGAAGTAGAGTAGAATTTATAGTAATTTACACCAAGTTTTACAGTCAATCGTACAGAGGCAGTTAGCCTCATAGTATTTTAAAACATCAGCGTGAGTCGAATACTCCACCAAACAGATTTTTTCTGTAGTGAAATTGACCATTGTTGTGAGTATGGTCTATTCACAAGTTTTCACATACTGAATCAGATCCATGTTCAGAATGTTCGCTTGGACCTGATCCTCTGGGTCTGAACCGGACCTGTACCTAAATTTTCTGTACCGATACCCAGCCCTACTGCTGACGCTAAATTTATTAAGGTAATTCAATGCGCTGCATCAGCTCTTCTAACATTGAATTACAAGCCATGAAAATGCTCCTGAAATGAATACAGATCGTCCCATCAGTTCGGCTACACGGACAGGCAGGCCTGCCGACCTGAATCTGTCCGCGGAAATGAGCCTAATAATAATGATTCTGAGCCACTCCGCTGCTGACTGAGACGGATTTCCGCTGACCCTGCCCTCGTGTTGATCACTTTGTACCCTTAGTGAAAAGACATGACGGATTGGTGTTCAGCACGAGGAAATCAGGTTTCCGAACAAATGAAAGAGGTCATCCATATCCATCCCATGGGAGGAATAAATCCAAGGCAAGACTGATATGAACCTTTCTGAGTGGTCTTCATAGAAATCTATGACGGTCGAATGTCAAAAGATCAGCCAGAGCACTCAGGTAACACCTAAGAAGAGTTACCTAAAAGTATGTAGCTTTGATCCGATCCACCTGGATATGTCCGATATCAATGTTGAGCTCACCATATAGCTGCAATTACCTAATTCGGTGGAATTTTTCTCTTATCAAGTTGAGTTTTTTTGTACCTGTGGAACTTCAGATGTGGTGTAGCACAGTACATGCCATGAAATGGAATTGGTCGAAAATTATGTCCTGACCCTCAGCCATTGCCCCATTTTCTCTGTGAGCCCCGGCACCCATTTGATTACTAAAAAATGAAAAGGATATCAACCTTCATGGGCCTACAACGACATATATTTTTCATGTTATGACCACCTTTTTAGAATACCTCAGCGCAGCATTGTGTGGAGTAGAATTCCCCCGGGTATGTATACATTACTACTGGTATTCAGATATAAAACGCCAGGAAGCTAACAGAATCGTAAGTGGTTTTTTAGTCTTACAAGGTTCATGGCCTTGTTCAACCCGTATAGTGATTAATGGTGATTGCGACCACATTTGAGCATGCGCGCGTAGTGCAGTTGTGTAGAGGTGAGGTCGACCGCAATTTCAGCAGGATTGGGAGCCGGAATATCTGAGTCATATTTGAAAGCTGCGTACGTTACGATAGGCTGACCTTTGGTCGCTCCCCACGTTTACGACTTCAATTATTCAGCCCGGGATCTGGCGTTTAACGCGAAAGCCGGTTATCGATTGAAGACACCTGTTCAAACTACGCCTTCACGAGAAACATTCCATCTTTCCTTCCTCGTATCTTTCATACACATCTCGTCGAAGGGAGGAATAATGTTGTTCATCACCCTTGGTCAAGTTTAATCTTCCCCCAGTCAGCCTCCCACATTCTCTCCATGAGCCTAATGCTAGAATATTGGGCGACTTGATGGGAAGGCAATGGCGGCTGTGCACTAAAAACGTAAGGCTAGCACCGAGGACCGAAGTCAAGAAATAAAAAAAGCAAAAGCAATTGAGGTTCGGTTGTAAATTAAAGACAGAATTTGGTAGTTTATGAGTAAAGTAAATGGTTTATGAGAAAGGCAAATGGTCCGGAATGATAAAGCTAGCACGTTATTCCGAAACGGTTCAATCGGAGATGTACAAAGTCTCATGGTTACAGAGATAAGTTGTAAGTTATAAACTCATGCATACCAAGTGATGGGTACGTTGTTGATTAGCTGGATAAAATAACGTCTTATGTAGTGACATAAAAACCCTTGAGCTATGGGGATAAATTATCTACAGCCCACACCTCGTTACTGACGTCGACACAAGCCAGTAGAGAAGCTATCACATTGACACACCTTGCCAAGGCCATATGCACTGGAGACTTGAGCCCAAACATCCGTAGCGAGGTGTAGATAGCATACACTTGCACAAGCCAGATATCTCCAAGTTTACGCCTACTCCAGTGAGATACAGTTGCGTGGAGGCGGCGCTAGAGATCATAGGTAATCCGGGTGTAGAATGAAAGTACAGACGTAACACTGCGTGGGCTTCTTTAACTACCAACCGCGCGGGGTCAACCCTACGGGAGAAACTTTCCATGGATCGGCAAACTTTCCCTACTTTCTGGTCTTTAGCTCTCATCTATACTATCAGATATGTCTCTATCGAACAAACAGAACCTTAATGCTTATTATATTACATGATATTTTTATGGCTCCACGGCGTATACAACATTTACGAACAGCTGGCAGGCTATGTAGGTCAATTCGATTGCTTATTACGCCTCGGGTATGCCATTGGCTGGATGAAATAGCGTAGTCATAAAAATATGATATAGCTAATAGTGAGGTAACAGTGCATGGATAGCCAATCTGGTGGGGTCTAGGGATGAGGCGAGGCTGTCAAGATCGTTAACGTTCCTTATCCTCCTATTGGAATATGCATGCTTGAAGGTATCATAGAAAGGCAAAAACAATTGACTCCAGGGTTCGGGGAGGGGGGTACAATGGTATATGCTGTTGCATTAAAGTCTATGAGCTTACAGTTGAATGCCATTAATTGAACAGACGTAAACGCTGTTGGTTCTACCATTCAATAATTGTTTCTGGATAGTGCTCCCTGGAAGGTACTTAACTGCTTTCGGACAACTAGACGGGAGGCCATTTGAGCGGCTCTATGCTTTTGTGTTTAAGCCACAAAAATAACCTTTGCTCTTTACAGCCCCATAATCTACTTAGCTCGCAGCTGAGAGTCGCCATGGTTCGCTTCAGCTCGGCAGTTTTACAATCATCCTACGGACGCCATCTTGCTGCTGCAACTCCCTGATATCACTATGTAATTACATGATTCATTATGGACTGCTGGGAGTCTTGCAGTTTTCCATATCATCATTGCCATTACCTGGTAATATCCATTTAAATATGCACCAGCTATAAACGAAAAAAGACTGCGTCATGCACCGTCCACGCTAGAATACACTGTTAGACAGGCGTTTCTAATGGAAAGGGCTTGGCGGGGTCCTTCATGGCATTAGTATTTACATAATGCGTATTACTAATGTACAGCTTTTTCGTATTGCCAATGCTACCTAGCAGTACATTATAGAAACCTTATTTCCATATGTCACACATGTAAGTACAAACATCTGACGAAATGTTATCTTGCTGCTTAATCTGAGCTAAGCTAGGACATTAGTCTGTCTCCTATGTGACTCCCTAACCAATCAAAGCCCTGAAAGCAATGATGAATGAGACTAGTTTGTTGATCACAGGCTCCTGGATGGTTGATAGCTAGAACATCGATCATGTTGAAAAACAAAGATACTTTTAGGCTTGTAATGTAACAAATGAGCAATATGTCATTGCATTATGTGATACATGTGTATATGAAATGATGTGGAAATAGGGATGTTGTGTGATTTTCAAACCAGTCAATCCGAAATTCCGATGTAGAACACCGAGTGTAGGATAACCCAATGTAAACTTTTATCAGTTGGTCCCAATTGTCACGGTTATGTTTGTGGACAAAGTAACGTTTATGGGTAACGTGATAATTACTAAGACCTACGTCACATTTCCCAACCGGGGCCCGGCCGGGCACCTTTCGGGAACGAGGAGTATGATATAAAAGACACCAAACTACACAAGACGTAAAGAAAATTGTCGTGGGCATTACTTGTAACATCGAGCGGATTATTATTGGACTGAGCAGAGCACTTTGGACAAATTACAGCTTAAACTTCTCTGGTACTCAACGGATCATATTGACCCCCAGTGGGGATCGTCAAGATCACGCATCGTTGAAAATCGAAAAATCTCGAGATTTATTCCAAAAATCTTGAGATTTTGTGATATATCTTAAGATGTTTCTAGTCAATCTTGAGACTTTACCAGAGAATCTTGATGTCTTTTTATCTCAAGATTCTTAAATAAAAATTTACTTATGCATTTTTTATTTCCGCAAACAGCCCTGCCGGGCCCCGGTTTGGAAATGTGACGTTATAGCCCAAGAGACGCACCTTCACTGGTGGCTAACCGGCGGAAGGCCTCCACGCCTTTCTCCCCGTAGTTCCCTTCAGAAGCGATGGTAGACACGTATGTCCAGCCCAGGGACTTGACGATGTCCACCATGGCCTGGGCCTGGTAACTGTCGGACGGCACCACACGGGAGAAGTACTGGAACCGGGTCTTGTCGCTCAACTCCTCACTGGTGGACGCGTAGCTGATCTGGGGAATCTGATCATCAAAACCAAAACAAGTTAACTACAAGAAAAGTAACATTTGCAAGCAAATATATAATTTTTACCTTCACATGCCGTAGTCTGACAATGACAACTGTTTATGTTTATTCTTATTCCAAAACATTTCTAAATTTAGTGACCAAAGCCCCTCTAGATCTGTACTTAGACATTTGCTACATTATGTAACCGAACACCACAGGGTGCCTGCTACTTTACCGGTAACCATGGTGACAGCCGTCTGGTCCAGGTCGTTGAGCTTATTTGTTTGGAGAAGAAGTAGAATAAACAGAGCAATAACAATATTTTTACCTTCCGTGAAGGTAAATATGATTGCAACTTCATGTTTGTACTCATTGTTCATTTAAGATGAAGAATCCAAAAATAAAATGGCGAAAGAGGGAGGGCAGCTGATAGGATTGAAGTACAAAGGTATCGAAAGTTTCCTCATCGTTATTTCATCATCAACAGTTGTTGACCTATACCCCATGGGTATTTCTTCTTAGCCATGATTTCATTCATCTTCTTGTGTAAATCAATATATATTGACATACATGTTTAATGTATGGGCCTGTATATACCCTTGGTATTGTACATACAAGATGCTGTCCTATACTCAGGAATGAGAAGGATGGCCTGAGTTGTTTTGTCCGTCTATAATGAAATCAAACCTCTGCCAACCCTTCTTAACATCCACAGCCCGCACTGTTTTATCATGTTGTTAGTCTGAGCAGAAGAAATCAGGTGGAAACCATAGTAGCAGGAGACAGTAGAAGTGGAGTCTCCGAGCTCATCACCGTGCGCTCCGGAGGGGCCGGGAGGATGAGCAGCTGCAGCACGTCAGACAGAAATAAATTGATGCAGCGGCCGCTGGAGTATAAAATGGACGGTGGAGATCGGTTTGGGGAAAATGCACAGCACATCACTTCAGCGCTTCACAGGGTCTGAATAAATTGGCACTCGTGAAAGTGGTAACTGATTTATTTCTCGGGTCGTTTGTCGTCATATCACGTCCGGCTGAGAACGATTTAGCAGGTTATAAGTCGACGTTTCGGGCACCAAGATTTCATTTCTTTCATGTTCATGTCCTAACGTTTGCGTGAACGTGTGTGAGTGTGTGTGTGTGTGTCTGTGTTTGTCTGTACATGTATGTATGTGTGTGTATGCGTGCGCATGTGTGTATGTGTGTGCATGCGCGCGCGCGTAGGTTCGTGCGTGCGCGTGCGAGTGTCCGTGCGAGAGAGAGAGAGAGAGTGTGTGTGAGTGTGTGTGTGTGTGTGTGTGTGTGTGTGTGTGTACGCGTGTTAGTGTGTGTTTCATGTGCTCGTGTAAAAGTCTATCGATGATATCTGATTACCTTGTCATTATTGTTTTTAATTAAGAATTGAAGTAAGCCATAAATAGTGTGAATGAAAATCCATTCTCAAGTCTGAAATTCTCGACAACTCTATTCGTTAGTTTCATAGCTCTTCTTCGATTTGTATCAGACTTCTATTGAACGTACGTCTCCAAGGACGGACAAAGAGTACATGGTTATTGGCCAGACGTAGTTCACACATTTTCCACATCTGTAAACCCAATCTCTTTGCCACGGGTCAGATGTCGAGGATCGTTTCGTTTCCCATTTGCTCCACTGATTTTAGAGTAAACTTTCAATTTCAGTAACTCATGGTAGCCCAGGTTATCCCAAATAGGATTACGGAGGTCCTATCCATGTTTGCTTCGTGTTTACAAGAAATCAATGGCTAATTTCGACGCGTGGTTACACTAAGCCCAGTTAGAGCCGTAGACGATGGCTATATTCAACACGTCGTGACTGTTTAATGAAATCAAGTTGTGATGAAAAGAGGCTCACCATCACCGGTAGCAGTGTTATGAATAGGGATTACTGTGTAACAACAGGAATAAAACACTGCGATGTTTTGTGGTGTAGCGTCTGATCCCGTAAAGTTCTGACGCCCATTTAATTCATCTTCCAACCGTGCTCAGTGCCCTGAACGTACGTACGCCTACCCCGGAATGTAGTGAAAATCCCGGATCTGACAAAAATACGCATGACCTAGTTTCAGACTGTTTGTCTTCAGATGTCTGACATCTAATCACATCACAGTCTATTGTACATGTTACAATTGAGGGCAGAGATCGATTGTGGGACGTTCTCTCGTGAACAGCCCACTAACTCAGCTTCTATTATGCATGCATGTCTGCTACTTAATCATGTCTACTATTTAATCACGACGGAAACCCATTAATATTAAAAATGAAACAGTTTTAGAAACGAAATAAACATTTGGGAAATATGCGGAAAAATTAAGGACAAAAGACGACCAGATTGTCGATACCTTTTCATAAAACATTAGCCCGAAGTAGGTCATTTAATTCGAAAGGTTATTCACAGTCGAGAAAGCCCAAAGGACATGGATTGAGTATGATTATTTTGCCGGCCATACGGCCGAAACTGAAATTGTTATCTTTGTGCTGTGGATAAAGAGCTTTGTCCATATGCATATAAGCATCAAGATATAAAGTGTATGTATACATAGTATTTGGATTTTTAAACTGAAACAAATTTTCCTTTGTTTGAGGGAAATGCCCCAAATGCCCTTAAATGTTGTCCATACAGTCATTTTTTTCACTTTATACATAGGTCAGCAAGTTTCTTTGCTGTTTCTGTATAAGGAGCAGGGTGTGTTTTACATGGACGGGTCGCTACTTGCGAGCCTTGCCCCTGTAACGTGCTCGAGGCACCTCCTCGAACATGGGACTCCCATTTTAAAGACGGGCGCAGTCCCAACCGATATGCCTTGCCGTGGATTTGAACTGTGGTCTCCCAGTTACCAGAACCAAAAGCTCAACTGTGATGCTGCCACAACTTGAACCACAGTGACATCTCCAGTAATCTAACACATCGTCACCATTATCATTCAATACAACTAAAGAACAAGGTTTTATTTTATGACGATTCAAGAAGTTTGAAATTTGCAGTCAAAACATTTGCTTTAAATTTTAGGACAGAAGCAAAATGCGCTCTCTTAATCATATATCAAATTTTCATCCGAAGAGATCTTGCTCTACCCATGAAAATCCTATTCTGATCTGAAACAAAACAGACGCCAGACATATTACATGTACAGGCTGTTTGAGTTTTAAAACGACGAGAACGCGAAAGGAAATGGGGCTATATGATGTTTTATGCTTCTGGTGCAAGTTTTGGTATTTTTCCGGGAACAATCAACTGTTTCCATGAAAATCACTGTTTCATAAGCGTCCCTAGATGTGAGTCGCAGATGTCAGCATGCTCCAAATCATACGTATTTTTCTTCCAATTAACCAATTGCTAGCTGACGTTCGTAGGGAATGATACTTGCACGTCATTCCGACTATATGATGTACGGTGTTTTGATCGTGTAGAAGGTAGTCAGTCTCCTTTGGGGTGATTTTCCTGGCTACTTAAAATGTTGCTTATGGACAAATATCAACCCCGCCGACTCACGACATAAGCTAAGCACAAGATTCAATGAGCAACAATCATCGCCTCTAATGTGATTCCATTCGCTTAATTTTCACATGATGAGTGAAAATCCCTTATTCCCTTCATTCCCATTTTACAAGAACTAATTTCGTCTTAATCCCACCTGAGGGGAAAGCTATTTTGATATTACTTTGACAAGCACCATGCATTCATGCTTAAAAGGATGATTATCCATTATAGTATGTGCTTTCCTACCATTATGATTAGCTATGAGCTTACTGATACAGACAGTGATTTTTAGAACAAAATAGGTTGACCTCTTTAGCAATTAGCGCACCTAGCCTCAACGGGATGGGCTCTTCAATGATTAATCGCGCTAGGGCTGCAGAAATAATCCAATTCTAGTGGAATGATAGTTCAGGAAATTACGACATTGTTGCCTTGGATCCATCCCTGCGGAACTTTATCACATTTCTTGCTCGTGAACCAGTCGTATTACCGAGACTGTGGTTATGTTGTTTCTTGTCAGTTTTGTTACATGGCGCACTGTCACATTGCTACACAAATTACAAGCTAACTGTCCGCCGTGATTTAGCCACACACATTTACCAACCGCTATTGGTAAAGTTGTCGTCGTTTCTCATCATGATTACTGGGCTATAAGCAGCTCCGGCGGCGCCCGACAGACCGTGAGCGCCATGGTAATAAGTGTTTCGGAATGGAGGCTGTTAGACTGTTACTCATATCTCACTGCGACATCGGGTCATCATTTACGCCTGGGGACAAAATATTAACCACTCTGACGAGCATCTTGTAGTTCTGCTCTAGAGATAGCGTTAAAACAAACGGCTACTTTTCTTGCGTCTGTGAATTGAATCTGTTGATGTATATGCTGCATGGCCAGTTTAAGTAAGTGAAGAGAAGCATTAGCAAAGCTCACCTGAAAGAGCCGCAGGATGTTGGCCACCATGATCGACACGGAGCTTGAAGCTGCCCCGATGACGCCGAGAAGAGGCTTCGGTTTGGGCAGCACGGCAGGCCGGCCGTCGTCACACTTCACGTCCCGACTGTCCAGCCGCAGCAGGCTGCCCGCGAACTTCAGCGACTGTTCCAAAGCATGAGAGTAGTCCTCACATGTGTCCAGTATCTGGGCACCAACTTTGATGCCTTTCAAAATCTTGTCGGACTTATTGATTTCCTGTATAGCGTACAGCATGGCCTCCATGCGCTGGATGCCTTTCCCCTTCTTCAGCTCGGTGCAGTCGCCGTCCTGGCCGGCCGTGTGCAGGGGGAACAGGCCGCCCATGTTCACATCCCCAGGCACGATGGTCACCTTGTCTAACATGCCGTGGCACATCCCAAGTAACGTCCACACTACGATCAACACAAGCCCGTAGAACATTCCGTTTGAAGACATCTCTCCCCGCTGGAGTGTTTTCATTTGAACCGCTTGCTTCCGCTGGCGGCTACGAGCGATTTATCGCAAGTGTTTGCGCGAAGCCGGCGTCTCCTGCCCTCCGTGACTGTATCCCTTCTTGTACTGAGCTCGGACCGCGTCTCAATCCTGTAGGAGGGGCGGAAGTCGATAGCAGGTCGTTAATAGATGTCAAGAGTTTTATGGTCTATATAAAAACTCGAGCGAGATCGCCTACTTACTCAATACAAAAGTAATTACAAATGCTGGGAGGGTGGTCTTAGCCGTGATTTGAACCGCGGCAGAGCGCGGCACAGCTTTACGGAGTAGAAGAAAAGGGCGGAGAAAACTCGCGCGTGCGTTATCCACCAACAACTGCCTCAACGATTCTAATGTGATTTTTACCCTTACCATGGCCAATAAACACTCAGGTCGTAAGCAACGTGCGGGATGCTCTTTAACGGCGGCCATTCCAGACCTTCGATTTTCCCCGGAACATCTTGGTCTCATGGGCACATTCTGTTAAATATTATCAGCACCACATTCCTCATTCTCCCCTTCACATCGACATGCCAGTCACGTTTCCCATCGGCACTTGATATCCTCACACGATGTACTTCCAGTTACTACCTCCATACTTCAAGAAGATTTGAAGTAACACAGACACTGCTTGTATTGGATATCCATGTCGGTAAATATTCCCTAAACAGGCGATGCACTCCACACTTCAGGAAATCTGCAAATAACTGATACGTGCTGTCTCTTTGTCTGAATGGATTCTGGGAACAATTTATTTTGCCATTCTGGTCGTGATAATGGCGGCAGGAGAATTAGTGCGAGCGGAACTATCCCTTATCAGCGACTGATGCACGGGGACCCAGTGGCTTAATGGAAAATGTTAACGTTGCTGCCCTTATGGAGTGCGTTATTTCATACAGCAGGAACAATTAGTACATTAGTGTTGGAAGGAATGTCCCATTCTGGTGGAATCTAATAAAGGATACTGTCACGTTAATATGAAATAATGTACTAGATCACGGATACGTGTCATGAGGTTCTATAAAACTATCAATATCCAAGGTCAAGTCAACGGACACATGATAGGTGCTGGAAAAACAGTTTTATGTGGTACGTACGTAGAGTGTTTTTTACGCGAAGTACTGTTGTTAAAAGGTAACAACCACTTGGCTACACCTAAGTTATAAAAAAAGTTGGATAGTTTTGTGATTACAGTGGCCCTATGCTTATGCTTCTGGGTAGCGATTTAAAATGCTCTTTTTACTATTGTAGTGACTGAAGAGTTCTGGTATATAAACTGATGACACAAAACATTGAACTGATAAATAAGCGATGCACTAATGGCACGATGTGGAAAAATTATTCGTTGTTTACTGCCGACCCTCTACTCTGGCATAATGTTCCCTTATGACCGGCACTAAACCATGGGTCATTGAGTGGTCACTGCGCCCTATCAACGGTTCGTTTATATCGCTCACATCCATCAACTTTGATTACATTTTACGGCATCGTGTTACATTTGACACCATAGATCCTCACCTGGGTGATTATACAGCCTTGTGGAGCATTAGAGGATATGGTTAGATTGAAGCAAAATTGTTCCTGTAAATCTGAGTTTAGCGTTCTCCATCAGGGCAATGTAACATTTATCGGGTCATTGTAAGGTCAAGGTGACGCTATCCCAGGACTATTACGTGTCATGATTACCATATCATCGTTATTAATAAGTTACTACTGTAGGCCGATATGAGGGCTGACTGATGTTTCCTGTCTCCTTCATCCCAGCCGGATTCTGTTCTTCTGCAGCCTAAATGTTTCTCCAGGGCTTTTGATGACGCATCTTTCCTTGTCTCCTATTTATCTGGAGGGCATATTTTCGTTCATACACATTTTCCAAATATAGGTGCATTGATCATCATTTGAGGGAATTAGCAAAGAAAGACAGAGATCGATCACGACTTTGGAGCTGACAAAACGAAACAAATGATTATTCAATATATTTGACTTTTGGGAATGTACCTATTAGACTATTCTGGTCCCTATGAAACTGAAAGAGCAGCCCCATGCGTGCGTTACGTAATTTGTGCGTTATCTGTGACTAATGTTGCTAATTTTCATCAGAGGGCTCACCCGGGAATGATGCAACTATATCGCATGTTATCTGTAACTCATTGACTCTCAGTAGATTGAGAAGAGTCGAATGTACATGTCTCATATGTTTCACAAATCAATACCCCACGCTAAGAGATCCTCCCGTGGTTCCTATTGATGGACTAGCCCCACATATGACATATAGAGAGAGAGAGCATATTCGGTGACATTCGCCACTGCGTGTCAGTGTTCTCCCACGCACACCAGGTGTTACAGACACAAAACCCGCAGAACGAAACCTGCATGTCCCTAGACTAATAACTAGCTTGAAAACCAGACCAGCTATTGGCAGGCAGGCAACTCCACGGCTGTCAAAATCGATGAAAGGGTCAAGCTGTATTAGACTTGATTGCGCCCTGCAGGATTATTAGTTTGGACGGTCCCACTCAACTATCTTAATAGGGGATTAGCACAGCGGGTAGAGGTTTATTAAGGGGACATTGACAAATGTCCCCTGTACTGTTGCCATCGGCAATGTCTGCCCGGGGACGCTGATTATGCTATTACAGACATGCGATTGATGCGAAACACAAGTTGTTGTAGAACGCTATCGTAACAAATTAGTTCTGTTTTCACCTAGCCCCAACCACAAAAGTCACAAGAAAAAATGAAAGAAAGCATGGGGATAGAAATCTATTCATCGAAACATAATTTTGTAACCGAAAATACTATTTTACTGAGCAAACATAAATAAACAAGCACAGACAAGATGACGACGCTCTATGTTATTTCTACTTATGTTAGCGCCGCCATCAAACAAGGAGTGCAATGCAATTTACACTACCTAGAGCACAACGATGCATAAATGTACAGAAATAAATACAATAATAAGATCGACTTAATGGGTCATATTATCTAAAAGCGCAAGTCCTGACTCCACCTTCCAAGTTGTATGTGGTACGGATAAAGGAAGTGATTTCCGTGACTTAACCGAACCCACTTGCAATTGGAATCCAGCTCTGCATTTCAAATACTGCAGTTTACTCAAACAAGTCTCCATACGATATACCGATGTACTCAGACCCGATGCATATGCACAAACGATGGAGCTCGATATATATAAAAGGCCTTGTAGTTCGAGGATGTCTTGTAAGACATAAATATGTAGTAGGGAGCAATCCAGCGATTGTTCGGCAGTCGACACAACACATATTGATTTATAGAATTCAAAGCATACATACACAACAAACTTGCGTATATGGCAAAAAGTAGCTCTACGTACGGTCGAATGCGCGTCAGTCTGCAGCAACAAGTTATTGATCTTGGTATCGATCGCTACGTCCTCAGCATTTCTCAACATGGCAGTTGTCGCCGGCGATCGTCATAAATTCACAAAAACAGTCACACCAAAATCAATCCCCATTGAACCTGCTTGAACTAATCAATTCACTGCATGTTTTGACCATTGTGGTAAAATTGATCGATACCGCTAATTGCTTCTCTTGTTATGATCATGGTCATATGTTATGTTCACACAACGGTTAACGATCAACAGGAAAGTAAGAAAAGCAGCTGTAGTTCAGGAGTTGTCGATCGTTAAATTCAGGTTGTAAACAACTAAAAACGCTCTATGTAGCTGTTTGCTGTATGTAGGCATTGGAGAACACATTAACCTTCACAGTCATCGTTTACGACACAGAATCAGACAGAACCCATATCGTTTCAACGCGAATGACCCCTTACATACCAGGATCTTCAGTAGAGGATGGTTCGATAATGAAAAGGATGCTAAAGAAGCGACTCACTGCAAGATTCAAGGCCAAGGTAAATCTTATAATCCATCTCCTCATGCAATAAAGAATGTAACGACGGCGCCCACGACACTTTCACTTTATTCTTAAGACATCCCAGCATCGGAGGGTCATCGCTCCCTTTGTATTACAAAGGTCATTGCCTCATCCGCTCCTTTTGCCTGAATTGATGCATACTACGTGCGGTTGAACGTCGCACGCGTTCATTATTTACAATCATGATTGTTAGAAAGGTCACTGGCTAGACAGACAGCTTGTTTCGCGTATTGATATCCAGTAACTTCGTTCCCTAATGATTCAAAACTAAAAATAAACATCCTACTCCATTCTTTTCCGTATTTTCCGTATTTTAGTTTCATAAAGTCAAGGTAAGGAAGAACAAGGCATCGACCAGCACGTAATACAAATGCAATAAAGCAACTGGATTAATTTTCTAAAGAGACACAAGTTTCAGACAACATTCAATAGATTCTGTCAGTGATTGACACCATTCTCAGGATGGTGGGTGCTGTCTGAAACATCTAAATATTTATGTACCCAGCTGCTTGATTTTTTGTTATACATAATTTTCTACCAGGATGTGTAACCTTTATTGAAGTTGAGATGTCATAGCTTTTTGTTTAAGATAAAATAAGATTTCAGCTTAAGCTTGAAAATTTGACCGCTAGCTCTCAAAACTACATTATGCTGTGTCAGGACTCTCTGTCGAACCTTTGTAGTTTTTTTTTGCCATTAGATATTTCTTCCGTAGCTTGCTGAGTATTCTCGTCACAGTCCCGAGCCGCTTCTTTAAGTCGTTTATCTTGTAGCGCGTCATTAAGATGTCATGTAAAGCTGGCTTTTCACATGGACCTGATCCCGCGTGCGTGCTGTATGGGGCCCGGGGTGAAGGCCAATGTCATGTCACGCTGGGCTGCTGTGTGCCTTACCTATATGCGCTGATTCGCGTGTTGTATATATATGTAGTTATTGTCGTGACTTTTTATCCCTCTGGTTGTCGTACTTCGAAAAATATTGCTTCATATTTTTCGACTAAAAAATAATCATCTCCAGGAAAATAGAAATATCATGATACAGATAATAATTATCAAAGTAGACTGTAGTTTTGAACCAGCTCGTAGCAGCAACAACATCAACAGAATATCAATCGCTACGTGGTGTTTTGTTTTGGATATTTTTTATAGCATTGTTCCACCGTAAATTCCCCTAAACACTATGCATACGTACTTCTTCCAAATGTTTTTCTTGGTAACAAATGAATTAAAGTTTGTTGATGATCTAGACGTCTGGTAAACATGTTGAAAGTAAATTGATGATTGATGCCCATGCAAAGTGAAGGTGTGGCGATTACAAGCCCAGAGAACGGAGGTGTGGAGAAGGACTACCATCACACCCAGCTTTCCGAGCGGATTTCAGTGACGTATTACCCAGCTCTGCCCTGCGTGGTGTCTAACACGCACGCTCCGTCACTGTCATATGTCCTAACGGAACATTTAGTCAGCTTTAGATGTTATCTCAATGCACTTGGGGCTCCGGTGCGGCACTGCGGGGTTCGAAAGATACTCCACGAATTTCAGACAGAGATAAAGAACGGATTTTCTTACGTTTTGTGTATTTTGCTGTCCTCTAATTCATACTTTTACGTATAACGCAATATCTAAATTATAAAAAATCGGCGAAAATAACACAGCAGTGCCGCAGTCAACGAACCCCACAGTGCCGCACCGGTGCAAACTTCTGCTGTTGGTACCGCCATTATGTAATGGTTACTGATCTAGCATGTATCTGATCATGCGTAATGTTTACATCAGCGTACTTTCTCAAATGTTTAATGATACACTTTACAAGTCACCAGAGAGGTTCGGTACATTTGCCTAATTGGTACCTTAGCTAAAGATTTATATCACCACGTGCGAATTTCCGCCCGTGAGTCGACGCCTGTGACGTATAGTGGTCCATTTTAGAGCGTACAAAAATCAATCTCATTTTTCTCCTCGATGCTTCAAGGCATATCTGACAAGCATCAACGGGAGTGCGCCTTAGGCACATTTACCTAGACAAGGTGAACTATTGTGTTGAAAGTAATGCACGCCGGTGCCAGTGACTCAAAGATTACCTGCCGAAGTTACAACACATTTGGTCGAGAACCTTCGTCCAAATATCAATTTACATGTGGACGAATCAGTCTTCGTCCGCTGTGTGGAATGTCTATCAGATGTAAATTGAGCAAAGTCTTTGTATCTCGTTGACACACACGCACACACACACACACACACACACACACGACACACGTGCACACACACGCACATAGACGCACTTAGATGTACGCAGAGATAGGGTTGGACAGATTGCTCGAAGCAGAAAGGTAGGAGGAAAAATCTATCACCATCCTGTCGTATCAGCATTCCTGGGCCCATCATTCACCACTCCTACCTTACCCTATCGGCCTGTACGCCTTAAGTCGTGCTGGCCTTACGCCAACAATGAGGGGTTCTACACAATGACATTGTCGCGCCCGCTTCAATCCAACTATTCCTCATGATTACAACCCGAAACACTAATGCCACCGTCCGCCCAAGGGGATTTGTTCCGTGATTCCGCCGTCCTCTGATCCTAGTCCAAGAAATCAATCCAGTCCTTATTTCAAACCATGGTGGCTTACGTAAGCTGAAGGAGAATCTTCGTAATGACAGAGGTTTAGACCAGAACGGAGTGGAAGCGTGATTCAGTTGGACATAAACATTTTTCTTATATCGGACATTTACGGTATGGCACATGCTGTTTCAGAAAGGAAGCCAAAAATCAGGTTCTGAATGAATCTCTGAAGATATGACTTTCTATGTGAGCAGCGAGATTACACAAAAACTATAATTTCTTATCTCGATGTTTATGAGTGCACTGTCGAAGAGGGTTTCCTGTCTTCGTTGCACACATATTAATTTTTAATATTACTATATAGTGCAAATACAAGGATAGCTGGGATGTGCCAAGAGAACGAAACCTCATTTACACACAGCGCCCTGTTGATGATGAAATTGCTTAAGCCCAAGGAGTTGAGCATTTGGGACATTCTCTAGACATTTCATGGATGTCTGCCAAACTGTAGAGGAGGTCCAAAGTCAACTTTGATTAAATCTTCCCCCTTCAACTAACGTTTGTGTACAGTCTACATCATATTGTATGCCGTAACCTGTGGTCTTATCCCCTGAACTAGTAGCCCAGAACTATTTTTGTTAAAGCCCAAGTCTTACCTAGCTTGACTGCCTCTTCAGATGAGATAGCCTTTTAAAGTTTTAATCCTCATGAATGCATTTTAATGTTAGAATAGAGATAACGGTCAGATAGCGTCCCGAGGGGAGCATCTGAAGTTCCCTAGTATCGGAGAGACCCGGTTACGTCTAGTTCCTGTCATCAGTCAGGTTCATACTGTCGATAATTGTCCATGGAAACAAGCGTGTTAAATCAAAAGGTGCATTAACGGATCCAGTATGGGTTTACGCTTGCGTGCTACAGAATATGCAGTGTATGATGAGTTTCACCTTACAGCTCTCAACTGTCATATGTGTATTTTTACGTTTAGTATACTTCTTACACAAGGCAATAGTTCACTTTGTAAAGAGACAAATCTATCGACAGTTGCTGGTGTAGCTGTTATCATCATCATCACTGGTTGGCTCTGGAACAGGCGACTAAACGTTTCCTCCATGTCAACCCTGTTGTCTGAGTCAGAGATCTGTTTTGGTTAGTGTGGACCGCTGTAAATTAAACTTTTAATCTCCCAGAAGCTGTTGACTGTACTGCAACTGTTATCATGTGTGATATCATATTCGTCGAAGTCACTAGTTGCATTAGAATATTGCGCCTTGCCACATTCGTACGTGACTCATACAGACTGTTTCCTATAAGCACTAGAAGTTGCTCAGGTATGTCCATCACTTCCTGTTGGCTTGCCCTTCTCTGGCAGATGTAATGCCATACATCGACAGGACATATGCACGCGGTGGTGATAATACGATTTTATTGCTTTCCGATTGTAAGGTTATTCTGGGTCATGCTCCGATCATAAACGTCCATAATTAATTTCCTCTCGTGCGCATCTGTGGGATTCACCGATAACATGAAGAATAGAATTCCTTTAAGTCAAACTTTTGGCGCACTACTGACCTTTATACTGTAATCCTCAATTACAACGGAGCACTTCATATTGGGCTCAGGAATTCTTTTATAATGTCAGGCTACCCAGTCTGCATACCTTAAAAGTTTACACGTACGGTACATGTAATGCATTGCGAAGGTTGGATCATGATGTGTTGATTTTTAGTAGTTCACGTACAATAATCTTGGGGTTTGGATTTTGGAAGATTAGATGTTGTTGGGCAGGCCAGGTCTCCAACTGAAAATCTACACATGACTCCTCTAGCATGATAGTAGGGCAACAACCGCTATTTTGTTATCGTTAAGAGGGGATTTCTGATAATTGGTTATTGGGCGCACAGGCCAAGTATCGAACTTAAGACGGACACATTACTTCTCCAACATATAGCAGGGCAACAACCGCTTGTGAAAGATGAACCCACCAAACTCTTTGCAGTAGTCAGATTGTAGGCGCACGGTAACATTCAGCTAAATATTTAAATTTTTATTCTCACACTGGTCGGATGGAGCTAAAGTAGATGGTGACCAGGGCTTCTGTAGACAGTCAACATTTTTTTCTCATGCTACCTTTCTTTACCATTGAGTTTACATGGGCGTTTCATCTGAGATGTGCTTTGATGTACACGCCCAGTAACTTAGCCACTTTAACCCATTGAAAGGGGTGGTCCTCTCGTCGACTTTGGAAAGTGAGACACTACCATGTACCTATTTCACGGCACCGCAGATTAGTGGCACAGATCTTTTCACGAGTTGGGTGCGGCTCGTTGAACGGCTTTCTGCAGCAGTGAAATCGACAAATGTTCACCTTGGGCAAAATCAATTGCGAGCTTGAATTCTTCTCTCTTTGCCCGATGCTCCAGAAGGATAGGAGCGGGCGGACCTACATGAGCGTCAGACAAGATCATGCCGTTAGGAGATGCTCTACCATGTACGGTCGTTACCTCGATGCTTGTGCCGTCTGCAATGATGTTTTATAGCACTCATGTCCACATATAAGTGTTACGTGAGATAAGAATAAAGTGAAAGGAAACCAACCGACATTACCAGGGAAATTCAATTCCCATTCGGTTGGTGGAATCTAGTGTTAATGTCTCCACCTTATTTCCACAGGAATTATCGACCACAAAGGGAGGACGTGAATTCGCCACTTGTTGAATCGGCACAGCGCCCTACAGATTTTAATCAGCACGGTAAATTGTCACCACAGACGGATTCAATTATAGTTTCGCCATTAATGCGGTCGTTTTAAGGAATAGTGTGACGAGTCCGGATGTCGAGTTAAGATAAATTAGAGTGAAGTGTCGGTGGTCAGGAAGTAGTCCGTCTCCCGTTACGGTCAGTATATGGGAGCTTTAATAAAGAAAAGTTACTTGTTGCTGATGATGAAGGCGACCATGATATCTATCCGGGGTTCCGCCTGCTGATAGCACATTAAATGATTTTGGACGCTCTCCAAGTCTCAGTCATGTTGTAATGGGAAAGGTAATCATATTCCTATCAACCAACCATCAGCCAAATTGCCGCAGCAGTCTCTGAAGTCGTCATAAATGTTGAATGTTGTCGAATGATGGCTTCTGCCTTTGTTACAATAATATGTTCTTTTGCCATTTAACTTATCAATTTTGACCGTCCAGCTCTATGTTCACAAACATTATACATTAGCCTCAACGGCACCTCATATTTTCAACATTTTTCTTCTTAGTTATGTACGTACACTCTCGCCTCCCACCCAACGTTTTAAGAAGTAATCAAATGCAAACCGACTTTTATGTGGACATGGATTTACCACTGACTGCTGCCTTATTGCCAAGAAGAAGTTGTCATATTTGGCATTTAGAGTGTAGCATATTGAGACATTTCCAATTTACAGGATGTGTTAACCTTTTCATGGGTCGCTGTCATCATTCTAGATACCACTCAGGTCCGTATACACTCGTAACTACCGTCGTAGAGACTCTTTTCCAAATGTCTCATTTGAAACAGGCCACCAGAACAAATTGATCCACACTAAAGTCTATGAAGGACAAGGACGTCCAAGGACATAAGAGATATCACTAAGCAATATCAAATAAAATTTCATGACAAGCTGGCTAATTATACATTTAGCAAAATGTTTATCTTTATGCCTGCCTTCAAGCAAGTCCCCGTAGTATGGTAACGTTTTGGAAACGCAGATCTCTGACAAAGTGTCAAACGTTTTTATCATTTATCATGAATCAGTGAATCTTTTTCAATACTCTTCAACAACGTTACTTGATTCTAGTCATCTGCATCTTCAACTGCTTGATCTTACAACATTCTTAAATAATTTTGTAGCATCACATCCGTCTTCCATCCTTTTAGAAATTAGCGAAACTAAGATGATTACATGTGTAGTTAGCTGCCTTGTGGAGCGGCACCACGTTAATGTTCCAGAGAGATAACGTAACAATAATCATTCTCAATCACTCTCGGTACACTGTTGCATCAATCGTCATTTTCGGATGTATCAGACTTTTCAACTTTTTCTTTCCAAATTCGCAGCCAAAAACTTAGTGTGCTTAACAGATACAATGTGTATTGCACTTGATAACGAATAATTTCTGTAATAGTGGTCGTTAAACCAGATACATCACTGAACCGGTCACGTGTATACCAGTGTGCAATGGTAACGTACAAATTGGTCGAGCTTACTAATGCCAAGCTATAACTAAGGCTGGTACTTAGCATGTGCTGTTTCATTTCCAGATTCACTTGATTGATTGCTCAAGATCGCTGTTTTTAATTCATCAAGCAGATTAACGACTAATCATAGACATAGACAGTATGAATTTTAATAGCCTAACGTGTCTGCAACTAATTATGGACATGCTTAGAACTTAAATGAATTCTAGAGATGTATCATTGCATTTGTGGCCTACATATATAGTGAATAATGGGCACGATGAAACGGGCAGCTGTAAAACGACGGCATCTATCACTAAATCAAAGGGATCGCTGCCAGGTGGAGTAACTTTTGTGTAATGCCTTCTCACAAACAAAGATGGATCCCTTTGACCATACAGCCCTCACACATTTTGTCATTAAGGACTGGTAGTAAACAGTAAGACAAATGATAGTTACAAAATGGCAGCTGTATGCAAGACCCTGAGGTCATCATTTCATACTTTCTGAAATAACAAATGAGAGAATGAACAAACGAGAGACACCATTCGGGATGGTGTGAAAGGCACATTGTTACATAGTACCCCAAGGACTCGCCTCATCGCCCGTAGGGGCAGCAATACAATCAACATAAGTCTTCCACGGCCTGCGGTCTTCAGTTCGACTTGCCAAAGGTACACTGTTTGACCTTAAATTTGACAAAAATATCTCAACGGATTTCATATATAAAATAAATGAGTCTCTTTGCGCTTTGTGCGTTTTGCTGTATTTCAGCAGTACTTTTACATTTTGCATGATATTCTAATTGTAAAATTAATGTCACACAAATCCAGTTGAGGTCGCAGCGACGTCTCAGCGCGCCAAGTGGAATGGAGCCCTAGGCCAGCTTCAAGTATATCTGTTTAGTACTTATTGGTCTCGAATCTGCAAGAGTTATCGTTCGATTGTACAAGAAACCACTCTAACGATTCATAAATTGATACAAGCGTGAATAAAATGACCGTGGGCAGCTTACTCTCTCACTTTAACAACAGAAGACGTGCACTTTATTACTTCATCCTTGACTGCCCCTTTGAACAGTCTCCTCATTAAGACCGTACGCAGAGCTGTCGTATTTAGTTCCTTTAGTATTATTGACAAGTAGAAACTGAATCATTAAGATGGGAGCCACTAACTTCCAGAAACGACAGACAATCCAGCTTGTGTTTAATCCAGTGGTCGTCTCCATCACACAATAACGAGTGCCCCAGTGGTTTTAACTTTGTCCCTCGTATACGGAATACAAATTACTTCTGGAGAACAAAATTACATGTCTACTGCCCCGGAGAACTATCCAACTGCAACACGACCCGGATGGTGTTGCCTAACTTATTCCATAGGTAGACGAAGGCAAACCCTAGTCTTCTGTAAATCATCGATTCTTTGATGTGCATTGTATGAAACATTTATCGGCACAGTTTGGGTGGAATATCTTTTATTTCAGGTCCACTTGCCGCCCGCCTGCTAACATATTGGGTTTCCCACAAGCTTCCTCAGACGGAATGATGCATAAGCATAATGGGCACACACAGTCACCGTGACACAGAGCGCTGCGAGAGTGATATGATCTCATAGTGCATGGGGGAACAGTCTAAACCTTAATTTCGGCTCCATATCAAGAGTCCTCCATTCGCGATCTAAATAGGGACGCATTTTCACGCCCGGCGTCCCTCGAAGAATGTTTTAGATTGTCAGCAGATTAGACGATGAATCTTCATTCTGTTGCACGACGGTAAGTTTTGGAATAGCGGGAGGCAACTGTGCGTCTTCCATTAGCGAACTCTGTACAGCATACCGCGACGTTCATGTCATGGGACTTACGTTTGTGATATTTCGGAGAGGAATCGTGAATTAAGCAGGAATACATTACAGATCAGTAAAACAGTCGGAGGGGTGCAGCAAATGTTCCGTATCTAATTCTGAAGACAAATCTAAAAGTAACTAGTACGCTTCAGTCAGTCTAACAGTACCTTCAAAGTTGGCATCATTGTCTAACATATGATGATGACCCCGCCTAGTAAACCTCATCGCAATTATTAATCACATAGGTTTGACTTTATCTATTTCAACACCTGCTCCTTACCCAAGACGCTGCTGTATTGAGGGTGTTACAAATGATGAGGATCTGCTGTGCACGTTTGTAGGTAACAAGATACGGGTTGAGGGACGCGGTACAATTTAGATAACGTTATAAGTTGTGGTGGATCATGAAGCAGATTAGAAGCATGTTCGAGCACTTCAATCCAGGTTTGATCAGATTGTCCAACTTCTTTCATTTGATGTCAGAGAGATCTATTCTCTACCAAAGCGCGCAATTCCGCCATCGATACAGCACACTTAAGCTATGGGCATGTGTGCTATAATATGCTGCATTCCCCACACCAGAGCTTTCTGTTATGTAACTTAATTTGAATCATCAGTGTAGGAAATCCAGATTGGACGTACATGTATGTTATTGGTATTTATGTTGTAATATGCCACGTTCCCCACACGGGAGATTTCTGTTATGTAACTTAATTGGAATCATCAGTATAGGAAATCCAGATTGGACGTTGGTGGCATTATTTACCAACATTTCATGACAGATCGAACTTGTTCTGTCAGCGCTCACTCTCCTCGACGAAATGCAAATGAGAGTAAATCCTGAAGTATCAAGTTACCGTGACTGATGATTAGGATAAACAGCACTCATAACAAATTACTACCCGTAGTCGATAGATAGCTCGTAACTAATCCAAACAGGATTGATTTATTTTATTCTATTCAAAAGCACTGTGTTTTAATAAAGAATTAGAGTTAGGACAAGAAGTAATTAAAGGTATGCCTAGAAGTTACGTAAATGTCCTTTTGGACATGAAAGGCTCTAAGATGATTACCTAATAAATTTTCCACTGGAATCACCAAGGAACAGCCTTTAAAGCAATGATAAACATAATCACCATTTAGTTTATCGGCTGTAGCCGGTTTATATCATTTGCTGAGCTCATGAGTAAACTTTTTAATGTTTAATGTACAATTAATGTACAATTCTAAATTCGACCTTGCTTTGCGTTATTCCTTCCATCCCAGACTACCAAGCCCAAATGCTACATTACCATTGGTTATTGCAGTTGAATATGTCGATTTACATTTTACAGCGGTTATGCTGATATTGGCATTTTTTTATCATAATAAAAAGAACATACAGTACACAGTGGTACCGAGGTCAAGCGGATTATATCAACGGCACCACTAGACAAAACATAATACATGACATATAACAGAAAGCATGTAAATGGGAACGTCTGATGTACAGGAACAGTACTAGTGTCGGACAATTGAATTACGGCAAGAAAAAGGCAGCTGACATTGATCATGATTATGAAAATGCTGGTAAATGATACTAGTACCTGGAAATGCAGATTAAAGGAAATGCAAAATAAAACTTTTGGTTTCGAGTATGAATTAGCAGCTTGATCTTTATTAAGTCATCATCAGCACAGTATTTCTACACAACACACGCACACGGGATATAAAGATCCCGATGTACCCATTCCTCCCACCCCTGAAAGTCATGAGTGACTAGTAATTGTGGGCATTTATAAAAGCCAAAGATGACGGCCTCCTTCAGTCTCCCCGAGCCCGCAAACGACAATGATTGCACTTTACGCAGGTAATTTCCCTCGCTCAAGGTCTACCAGATGGCCGTGGGCTGGACATTACCTGGTGAAGTACCGGGATGAGTGCGCTCTTGTCTGGGGCATTATGGCAACACAAGTGTCTAGTATATGATATTGCAGGGGAGGATAACGCTTGCCTGATTACCTGATATGAAAACATAAGTCGTCACAATGTTCAATCTGTCTCAACAAGATCCGCTAAAGTGCCCAATACATTTGGTCGCCGAAGAAAACAGTTGTTGAGGTCTTGGCAGCATACGCATAATACCATAATATATGATTGTACCATCCTCGTGTTGCTTTCAACTGAATACACCTTTCTCACGCGGCGGCCATGATAGATCCAAGAAGAGGTCAATGGGGCAAACAGACAAAACTTATTTCTAAAATCAGGTCCCATTTAGTTTTCCCCCAAACCACACAAATTTTCATGATATAAGATGGAATAATAAATATTACAAGAAGTGTTATGCACCGAAAAATGTAGCAATTTAGAGTAGTGTAGACTGACCCCATAGTCCATTAAGAGATGCAAAATAAAAACATAATAATGCAACTTTAACGAATTTGCAGCCATTCACTTATTGGTCGATTTCCTAATTGGCAGGCTACCATTGGTCGAACTGCTAATTATGATGGACAGCCTTTTGTTTGCCACATTGAACTCGTTTTAGATCTATCATGGCCGCCGCGCGAGAAAGGTGTATTGAAGCCACTGGACAATCTGTTGCAGTGCTTATTTCTTACGGTAGGGGGTACATCAGATATAAGAGTGG
Organism: Branchiostoma floridae x Branchiostoma belcheri; assembly: GCA_019207045.1. Lineage (NCBI taxonomy): Eukaryota > Metazoa > Chordata > Leptocardii > Amphioxiformes > Branchiostomatidae > Branchiostoma > Branchiostoma floridae x Branchiostoma belcheri. The sequence continues at coordinate 13,192,071 of CM033027.1, forward strand.
CAATCTCTTAGACTTCACTCTCGTTACACAAATCAGTAAAGTACTATCCAGTGGTATTTATTCTTACTTGATGGATTTCGTAACAAAGTCCATCCATCTTGAGTTGTGATCTTTCGCAACTTTACAGTTTCTCTCATTGTAAAAAACGCCTTCTTACTTAATCCTACCACAGCTGTATTTCTTAGATATATAGATAGAGAAAGTTTATCCGAGAACCTTATTCCCCAATTACATAGATCCATCACTGAAGGAAATGTTTCCCATTCATTACAAACAATGTTAAACTGATGATATTGCTAGGGGTGTGAGGGAGGCGATCCGCATCCTTAAACAGGGGCAGGGGGCGTCACTGTTTAGATTATGTTTATAACTATGTCTTGTCACGTGAAAATCAGTATCAAGACGAGAAGGGATTAAACAGGTTGAAAACTAGTGCGTCTTGAAATCACCTCAAATAGCCAACTCTGTTGTGTGAAATCATTCAAATATTTCAAAACCGATACCTGTTACGTTTTTTGTGACCCAAACCGGATAGCGTCCACTTTTCAGAAGCACACGCTCCCTTGGGCACTCATTTTATATGATGTATTTGATATCACGTATACCTTAGTGAGAGCAATTAATAATAACTGTGCAAGGGGATCACATCACCTCTTTTCAATACTGATGGACTGTCTCAATTTACTCAACTCTGCTTATTCATGTGACATGGCTGAATTTATCCATACATACTTGTCTCCTTTTTTATATCGTACTGACGAACAAGCATACTGTGACTTCATAGACCGACTGTGCTTAGTTGCATATTATGGAACTGGTACTCCGAGAGAACGTTCATCTTAAAGCTCATTGGCGGCACAGAGACTATGATGACTGCTGGCACAGAGATAAAATCTGCAATGTTGCCGTATGTAAAATTTGTGAGCCAACTTTACATACATGATGTTTAGATAAAGTTTTGATGGTATGTTATAGTGTAATGTACTTTAAGATACATGTACAAGCCGTATATGAATTTGCTATCCGGACAGGGCGTTGTTGCCTTATGTTCTCAATTTCGAAAGGGTTCAGATAAAATACAGGCAATCCTTGGCCATGTTCTCTTGCCAGCATTGATCGATTGCACTGCGATACCATATATGATATTCCGTTGATTTAGCACGTTTGTTATGCAGGTAAATGTGCTACATAACAGCGATTACAAGCACTATGAGCAACTCCCCGGGTGCCCTTAAAAACGATATTGTCGAGAACGGTCTTCAATTAATGCCCATAAAAGTAACATAAAACGTCGGGAAAAACTTTCTTGCCGGCAATCTACTGGTGGGATCTGATGTAAAGTCGACACTAGAAGGCTGTCTATGACGGAGGGATATGGGCAAGTCACAGATATGGTTGGCAATGTCAAGAGAAGGTCGGGATTTTGAAAAGGCGTGGACTTGTTCGTAGCGGATTTATTTGTAACACCATGCTTCTGATATTCAAGGTTACAATGACACCAGTAGCTTCGAATTCGTTACATCTTAAATGTCCACACCAAAATATCAGTGTATAGTCCAGCTAACTGTTTATGTTTGTGATAAAGTAATTATTTTCTGATACGATGCATTTAGGGGAGAAGGCCTAACAGTGCGGTTTTACAATGAAAACGTCCCAATGGAAACGCCCGGCTGGACATGGTTCGCATCGGCAGTTCGAATTCCACGAATTTTGCTGACTGTAGCTAGATGGTGCGTTAATCAATCACGACCATGGTGTCCAGCTGCAGACACGTATCCGATTCCGATGGCACTAGCAGCAACTCTTGTCTCCGTACATATGGATTTAGCTATGCTTTCTCTGCCAAGGGCAGAGTAAGACAGATGTGCTGCCTGCGTGGCTCTGACATCCTCTCATCTATCCACTAGAGCGGTAATGAGCGTTCGATCGTGCCCCGTCACTTGACCCCATGACCGTGCTCCTCCCAGAGGACATCATTCCACAGAGCTTATGCACAAGACGTATAGGATCGATACAGTCTACAGGTGCCTTATGGTAGAGATGCTCAACAATGTAAATCTTCAAACTGCTCCAGTTTGTTAAGACCAGAAGATTGAATCGTTATCTTTTATAGCGCAGCTCTCTAGACTCTATACCTAGTGATGGAGAAGAATCTACGACTCTCTGTTTACGATAAGCCAGTCCTAAGTGTAAAGGTGATCCGGTAACTAGTGCATCAAGTCCTCTGAAACTTTCTACATATCGTAGTCATCGAAAGAGGAATAAAAACTTCAAATTTGGCCTGCATTGGAAAGACTTATCTTTCTATCTGTATATTGGGAAAGTGTCTGTCTGGGGAAATCAGAGCTGCTCTGAACTGATTGATTTGCCAAATTGCGCGCGAAATGGCGGCCTCTAGTGCTGCAACACGGCAGTGGAATACAAAGCTTTGATACGGCGCCAACTCTCTTCAAATGCATTTACTACCCAATTAAAGACCTGTAAGCTACCACAAGATTTATTTTCGTCTGTTATTTAACAAGCAAATATTAACATTAGACAAATTGGCCTGGAGTCGATGCGATCATATAATCAGATTAGTAAGCTTGCGTGGCAACGGAACTGCAGTTATGATTAGCTGCATATAACATAGATTTATGTACATGTACTCGATCAGTATTAGAACCTTTGGTGCAGGTCTGTTCAGTTAATGTCTTCTAAGACTTATGTCAGTCGTATGCTCCAACTCTCTCAACCTTTCGTTTGCTACAAACTCTTTTCATCCAATTAAAACCGCAAAACGAGTCACAGGACAAAATACTCTACTCAAAGAACTGAATAGATTTAGAAAATGGCTAGAAGAACTTTTGTATTGTGTATCCTGGATGGATGTCTTATAACCTTCTTCGGCACATAGTAAGGAAAGGAAAGGAAAGGAGAGAAGAGGAGAGAAGAGAAGAGCAGAGCAGAGCAGAGCAAGGCAGAGCAGAGCAGAGGAAAGTGATCTGGATCCAGTTTTAGCTCACTGAAGAGCAGTACAGTATTTACAGATTCATTCAGTGGTGGCTGTACACAGTGTAAATGTCTTTAACCTAACTTGTAGAGAACACTCAATTCGAATCCCAGAGCTGTACAAATTATCTGTCATGGTCTGCATATGAAGGCTTTTCTGTGTTACTGATGACGCAGCAGAGATGGTTATCAAATGATATCAATGTGGCTCAGGCTAGGACACGCGCTTAACACGATTATAGCGTCACCGTGAAATGATATGACCATCTATCAGTCCATGCATTGCTGTCAAAATCCCTGGGGCACTTCTCGTTCAAGCGAGGTAATTTTCTGTACACCGGGACCATTCCTGACCACTGACCTGTACCATAGGGGACGCATTTGGCTTCTCACGGCAGATAGAACTGATGCTGGCCCTGGTATAGAGGACACAGTGGTCATCCGTGATGTTTGGAGGGATTTGAGCTGGTCCTTATCTGGGCCTTATTGATTGTTTGACCTACTTCTTCTGTTATGACGCAGTGCTTGTGCACGCATCAGTGGCCGCGGGTGCTTTGGGGTGGACCTTAACAAAGAGTCCATTTGCCAAATTCCCATTCAAGGGTCACTGTTTCAGGGGCAATAACCCATGATGTACGGCGTGTCCTGGAATTATGCTACTTGGACTACGTGACACAAATATGGCTTCGTAATGCTGTTCCTGATCTCGGTATTTTCCATTAACATCCACAAAGATTACTACAAGGATCTATAGAAAACTATTCCCGACGTAGAATATCATTAACAGATTACTTTGATAGCTTATATAGGTGAAGTATGCTACCCTACCAAGAATTGATTTTGCATTGTAAAAATGGCTATAGCACATTGCCGTTTGGTACTATCCGCACATCATCATGGATAAAATTTTATGGAAATGTCTGTCGTTAGTAGGTGACCCCGATTCTGCAATATACAGGACTCAACATTGACAGTCCCCCCAGCTAGTGCTATATCAATAGTTTCCGCCAGGTGGAGTTGCTGAGTTCCCATTCCACATCAAGTAGGAAATAGATAAGATACCTGATAATTGCGACAGTGCTAGGTGCTGATGATGGCGGCAATGCCAGGTGCTGACGCCAATACACTTATTCAATGGGGAACCGCATGAATCAACTGCTACATCAAAGTCATTTTGATTTAAATTGATTCAATAACAATGCGGCAAAATAATTATGCTACTTGCCAAATGAAAAAAAACAACAACATATATATACAATATGATTACCTGATATTGTAGATCTTGCAAGTCGTTATGAAGACTGTTTGGAATCGACCGACACATTGTTTTCATATGTGTACAACCCATTACTGTCATTGTATATGTATATATTAGTAGTTGTATGGCCGTCCCTACTATTAGACCCATACTTCCTGTACTGTATTCCCTTGGTGGGTCAGTACAACGGAGTCACGGCTAATGGGTCCCTCTCTTCAAGGCATCACTATCAGTGATCAAAGGATTTCCGCGCACGTAGCTAGATAAAAGGGGATGAAGGCGCTCGCCACCTCAAGGTCTCATGGGAAGAGAGAGATTCTACCTCAAATCCAAGATGTCACGTCTCAAGACTTGTGGAAGCATACAGATAAGATAACAGACGGGTAAGGAATAACATGTCTGGATTAGGAGACCCTTGGTTTCCCAAGAACAAGCCGTCCTACCGACTTTTACGTGAAAGTCGCCATCTTACCATTGTAGATGAGATGAAAGAATCCCCATCTGTAGACTATGCCCCCAGGGAACTGACGACCTTGCAGCCTAAGTGCTCTTTCACCAACACTGCAGGTAAGTAGCCCTTACAAGGTCAATACAGTCTAATGCCACAGAAAGGTATGTCCCCAACAACGGATTACCACTCCAAGACTGCAATTGTACGTTCAATTTCGTGGCGAAATTTCAGAAAGCCTAGAAGATCACTCAAGACGATTGAAAAATCGAACATTGCTTTGACTCGCTCCTACGCCAACGCTGCTGACTTGGGACATGACTATGCGTATGAATAACTAAGGCTGAAAATACTGTACGGTACAGCTTTAAACACTGCGAAAACAAGATTGTAAAAAAAATTACGTTTACTCGAAATAGGTCTCAGACAGAAAACTGGTCAGCAAAAGTTTAGTCAATGATGTTGAAATAGCACCAGTACGAAAGGTGCAAAAAATGAACAGAAAGAGCCATCAACTTACCAGCCAACTTAAGACCACCTTGGCGATAATAGAAAATGCAAGCACCATCGTCTCTCTCCGGCTATACTAACGACAAACACTCCATACACGTAGGTTAGGCATACGCCTTTATATAGACAAAGGGTAATGCCTGCGGAAACAATCAGCCAAAAGGTTATCTCTTATCAAAGAGTCATCACCAGGGTATCAGGCATGCTTTGTCAACTATTCCGGTATAATGGAACCCTTTCGGTCTTGACATTTAATTTGATTGCTAAGAAATACAATTGAAACTGATTACGATGGTAATTGTTATTAATCATCATAAGGTCAACGATGGGTTGAAAAGGAAGGCACTGAAAGGACCAGCTGGGCGTACTGCCAGGCAGACCTCAAGGATAGAGGACTAGGACCATTGCGGTCAGAAAGAAAACTACGGGAGTTAAGGAAGCTCGCGATGAACAGGACAAAGTGGACAGAGTTGAAGAATGACTGATTGCAGCTGCAGGTGTCCAGATCACTGCAGCAGCGGAACACAGTTAGCTACTAGTACTACTCATCGATGTGTACAAATTATTATTGGTAGTCTTGTTGAATAGGTATAATGGTATCTAAGGATATCTCGTCATATTTCTGAGACTCAGAGGATAACCCAACAAAAAAGTCCTCCTTTACGGGATTGATAAAGTAATAAACCCCTAGCCTGTCTGTAGTACTCAAGGCTTCCAATTCATGAGCATAATCTCGTATCTCGTGCAGAATTGTAGAAGTGAATCCAGTTCAGCCGAATGTGGTTGGCCTCATGGTACCCACAGGTAAAATCAACTACACCCATAAGCCTCCAATTGTCATGCATGAACAGTCTACAGGTAATATCTGAGTGCCGTATCTCGGTGATCAGTCTTCGGAAAGATACAATCTGTCCCTGCTGCGGAATGTCAGATCTGACAGGCACTATTGCCATGGCTACAATATACGGTCGCTATGCATAATGAAAGCAAATAGCAGGTGGGGCATTTTTTGTATCCTCAATGCTGTGTGCATTCTGGGGTATAGCAATAGCTGTGAAAGCTAGAATGACTTCTTTGGGCTGTTAACTTGTCAATGGGAGCCACTTAGTCATAGATTTTGGCATGTACAGGAAACGACAGTTAATGTAGATAGCAGGATGTCATCCTGTGTGGGGCATTCACGTTCTATAAGTAGTGGCCTGGGGAAAGTCACAAATCCAGTAGAAATTAACATGTTTTAGTAAAGTAGTCACGACTTCTGTGATGTTTACAATGGCAAAGCAGGATGTCCCGTTGGGATGCCATCGTTAGTTGTCACTAATATTATTCAGTTCCTGGCTCTCAATCCATACATTTGATACCTATCCATTACTTAATGCACGGAGTCATTTTCAGACCAAACTCATTACTAATGAATATGTAAGCATTTATTATTAGATGGAAGAGCAGAGCGGCCATGAGGTGACATTTTGGCTGACTTCTGTTTGTCATGAGACGTCTCCAGAATATTCATCTTGGTATATAGGAAAATTTGGCCTCTCCCCTCTCATTGAATCTAAAATAAAAATTATGTGTACTGATTGTCAGTTTGACAGAGTAAGGAAAACGATAAAAACAAAATAGATATGTAATACTTGAGAAATTGGGAAAATTGGGATATGCATTTTATCTATTTATTAATCTTGTAGGGAATTGGAAAATAATGGTTGTATAGGACTGGGCTCATGTTACAGTCGACCTTACACTTGTCCTTCAGTTTAACGACAACAGCCTGTTATACCCCAAAGAGCCGTAAAACCCTCATCGTTAGAACTACACAATGTTGTAGGATAACGATACGTCCCTGCGCTAGGACTGTCTGTGACGACCACTGTTGTTGTCGGTGGTCCTCATCCATAATGGATGCATTCCCAAGTGCACTATTGCTGGCAAAACACGAGACATTTAACCTTGCTTCGAAGCGCTATTGATTGTGGATGTAAAAGCAACTAGTGTTTGCCGCCCTGCCTGGAGAATATACCTCATGTGTACCGCTGTCGACTCCATACAGGGCCTGGCATCTGTCAATGTGTACACCCACTAGAGATAGCGAAAGCGCTGCGACCTCTGAGCGACCGAAGATTGCCTAACGAGTTTCATACATTTTGTTGTCTTTTAAATCTTTAAAATCTATCAATATTCATGATAACTTACAACCATATGACAATAGTTAAAGTATCACAAATATTGAAAACCCCGTACGGTGTCTTGGAATTGACTCTACTTTCTACATCTTGCACAACTACATCAAAATTCATGGACACTCAGCCAATTCTGATCGCTGTACCGTCGCCCAGCGATCGCCGTCTGGTGGCAAGGGAGCCTGACGAAGAATGATTTATGATCTACTTTGTTTTGCATCTCACTGTTCGTGTGAAACCAGCGCTGTTTGATGAGTACAGGTGATACAATCTGTTAATGGCCTTACATGATGTATATTTCCCAAGATGACAGTTACAGGTGACCTCTGTTTGCCACCAAGCCACAGATCCAACTTTATAGTCCCATTATATCATTACACTATGTCATGTTTACGAACATGTAAGACATTAAGTGGCCCTTTTGTTGCCCTATTTCCCTGACCTCAGGTACCAAAGTGAAGGCTAAATTTTCAATTTGGCGTCTACAACCTCCCAAATTGCACCATGATATTTCTCCATATGGCAATGTCATGCGCTTTTAACTTCGGCAATATAATACGCCTGAGAATCGTGGCACGCGATTCGCTGTCAATGACAATGATATACCGCTATGTGCTGTAGAATGTAGGCTACATTCATCACTGTCCGATACAAAGTAGCTGTACTTTGCTAGCTTATTGTTTGCAGTGTAATATCTATGAATAGAACATCAATGCTTGAGCAGTTATCGACACTGTGTGCTTATAAAGCAATTTTGTTCATAGGAAAAAATTGAACGACTCAGTAGATAATAATCAGGACCTCAGTCTATCAGAACATTTCCATGCATACACAATAGAAGCAACACTCTGTTCGGAATTTACATCAAGGTTCACGTTATGGACGTACAAAATATAAAGCACTCACCAACAAGTCAGGATAGCTACTCAGGCAGACCCTGCCAGGAATCCTCCGATGGTAAAACTGAAAGTTCTCTTAAGGTTCTGAGAACATAGCCTGTCAGTATATCTTAGCAACATCGGAAGTCTCCCATCACATTCACATTCAGTGAGTCTGGACAACGTCAGAATTTTGGATACTGAACAAAAATCTTCTCTAAGAGGAGTTAAAGTGGCCACCTACATTAGAGACAGGACCGATACCGATTTTCGGGCACCTTTGACACGTTTATGACGTCACGCTTCCGTTCAAATCACATGATTTAGGTTTCACGTCATTTCAACTCGAGTGAGGTCAGTGACCGTAATCTTCTTTTTGATTACTTTACATGTATATTGTGTACGAAAATAGTGTGTATTTTCCAGACAAAGTAGTAAAAATTGTTTCTTCCAGGTGCTACGGTGGAATAAGATGTGATCATGGAGCTGGCTGAATGAGGGTCCTGCATACGTGGGTTTTTCATTATACTATTACCTATACCAAAAAGCCTCATTGAGCAGCCCTTGTAAATGTGTTAAGACTAAAAGCAGATATAAATGTTCTCTAACTACATAATACTGAATTTTTTTAATTTTCAGAATAATGAGATATAAAGTACGAGTAAAACGCCATTATGGTCTAAATGTAATAGAAAAATACTCTAACTGTAAGCGGCATAATAAATAAATAAGCCTGTCTCATGCATATGCACAACTACGACGAATCATAATCAGTCTCTTAAAACTAGATTACAAAGTAAAGGGATCAACTTGCCACAAGAGATCAACTTGACTCGCTTGTTTTTCCAGGCCACTGCAAGAGGATATAACACACCGTGCAGACAGCTGTGGGAGTTAGGACCTTTTTTCTGGCTATTGGAAATTTCTTTTACACAGTTATGTCGCTCACTTACTTACGTTTCGACTTGCCTATCAGGCGTCTTCCTCAAAGCTTCTGGCCAAGCTAGTGTTAGGCTGATGAGTAAGCAGGTAAGAGACATTACTGGTTGCAATTTGTGCAAAAGAAATCCCCAATATCCCATGTTCTACCAACCTGATGAAATTATTTTCATTCGTCTTGGCTGGTGAGCACCATGAGTTATGGTATCATATCGCAATAATGGTGTCTCGAACTTGACATTAGACCTTTTATAATCCCGTTGGTTTATTGTCTCTCTCGTATCAGTAGGCCTACCCAACCCCGTAGTCAATCGTCTGTCTTACAGCTTATACCATATGGCATTTTCTGCCGCCGTTCCTCCTTCCAACGAAGTAAGACATTAGTATTTCACGCTATTCAACTCCCAGCATCCATAGTCTAGGGATGTCGAGAGAAATTTGGGAACTTTCCAACAATCGATATTTCAGACTACAGACTCAGCAACTGTGACCAGGATACACAGTAGAACTGCCGAGAACTTCTGGTAACAAACAAATATTTCACTTTCTCAATTATCCGCCTGTCACCTTTGGTTTCTGAAGCGTAGGAATGCTGCATTAAGTATTGACAGTTGCTCTGTCATCTATGAAAATATATATAATTCTATCATAATTGGATTTTCCCGTTCAATAGTTACCGTGTGCTGCTCTTGATAGTTAAGCCTTCTTTAATAATAGCCCCTCCAACACATTGAGCACGTGCCAGGAAGTTAGGCTGAGTGCAATGCATTACATCACGTTCGGGCTCGAACTTGTCAGTGTTTGTAAGCTTTATGAATTATACTGAGACTTTGATTTATCGGTGGCGCACTCAGTAAGGAAAGCCTGACAGATAAATATTGCTTCTGGTGATGATACAGCGTCAGGTCTGGCAGGAAGAGATGAAATTATACTTCCCACTGTCCAGTGGAGAGACCAGTTGATGGGATTTTCGGACATAACACAATAAAGTGAAGCTGACATCACATCCATCATGCATCACAGTTGACATGTTCTTAGACATTTATGTAACGTCTGAATCTGTTATTAAATCATAGATATTAAATTATAGATATGAATCCCACAAGTAAAGCTCTTGGCAACTTTCCTGTCGTTTTTCCATAAAACTCCCCTGCAGAAATTTGCGGTACGACAAGCGATGATTGAAGCCCAGCTTTAGTGGTGGAGATTGCCGTTGGACGCCGTCCAAAGGGAAATAGATGATCTCGGGAATGAACATTGAAGTCGTGGGTTAAGCCTGATTACTACCTGATCGCCCATTGTAAAACATCGCACTCCTGACATAGCCGGAAATACAGATTGCAGGCCCAGAAGCAAAAGGCTTCAGGGGAAAGCGACACATCTGACAAAAAAGCGAAAACATTTTCGACATACTAGAACGTGACATCATCGTAACGTTGGAGTTGGTATCTCACTGCACTTGGGGCACCGGTGCGGCACTGCGGAGTTCAAAAGATTACTCAACGAATTTCAGAGAAAAAGAATAAATTCTCATACGTTTTGTGTATTTTTTTGGATATCTTTTAACCCTACGCAATATCTAAATTATTAAAAAGAATCGGCGAAAATAACACAACAGTGCCGCAGTGAACGAACCTCGCAGTGCCGCTTCGGTGTCCCAAATGCAGTGAGATACGTCCTTAAGATGTTCTCCTCTTATTGAAAAAAGATTGACTCGCCCTTCAAGAAGCCCTCTACGTGCAAAATCCAAGCACTGCGTCACTATAAGTATATTTGATAGAAGGTCCCTGGGGAAATTACTGTGCAAACACTTGGGGAAACTCAGTTTGGTCAGTGGTTCCTAATCAACCATAATATTGACTACAGGAAAGCGAGACGCTGTGTGTGTACAGTATTACATCTTGATGTAAAGACGGAATATATCCAATAGCCAAAGTTATACTGTGCAATTTTGTTTTATCTCTTGTTTTTATTGTCACGCAACAAGGCATTGAAACGCAACACGGCACTAGAATGGACAGCTAAGGCAGCGGTGTTGATTTCGCGATCGTGTGACATAAACGTACATTTCGTCAGCATTAACTTAAATTGTACTTGAAAACTTGCATAGACACTTATAAAGTAACACAGAATACATTAAAACATCCTCAAACTACGCAAGCTAGACATTACTAGAAAGGCCGACATTTGCTTGAGAGCAAATACAGCATATTTCAGCCATCTCCCTCCTCATGTAACAATAGACTGTTCCAAAATCACCCATGTGCAAAAATGGAACACTTCTGCTTAAAATGACTTCTAACTACTAATCACACTTTTGAGCAAAAATGAATCTTACAATCCCCCTTCAAGAATGGATTCTTCTAGTGCACCCCATGTAGAAAGGTAAAATAGACAACTCCAAAAACACTTCCGCTAAGAAATGGAATTTTGAATCATCAGCCGTCCAAAACCATATTTGAAAAAAAAAACCTCTGTGCAAGAATCGACTCTTCCTGTTATACCCCTATGTAAAGTGGAGCGATCCAAAAATACATCAGCTAAAATAGGACATCGACATTATCACCAAAGTCCACAAAATGAATTTAAAAAAATACCCCCTTCGTCGAAGAATGGAATCTCCCAGCACACCCTGTTTAAAATGCACAATAGACAAGTCCAGAAATACTCACAGTACATGGCCTTTTGTATAATAAGCAACCCAGTCCAAAACTGAATTTTAAAAAAGTCCCCCGTGCATGAATGGACTCTTCCAGATAACACCAGGCTTGCTTATTGGCTGCCGAATACTCCTCATGTGCAGTCTTCAGGTGGGGGTCAACTTCCATTCAACAAATGGCATTCGGAATCATCACCCATGTCCAAAACTAAATTTTAAAAAAATCCCCCCTATGTGCAAAAATGGACTGTCCCAGTAGTAGTCTTATGTCAAGTGGTTCAGTGCAAAAACACTTCCGCTAAAAAAAACATTGGCATTATCACCAAAGTCTAAAAGTAAATTTTAAAAAACACCCCCTGCCCAACAATGGACTCTTCCAGCAAAATGAGCTCGCTCATTGGCTGGTCATTAATTGGATTTACCTTGTCCCCCCAACCACCTGGATGTCTATGGACTAGGTAGGTAGGTAGATAATTGGATCTACCTGACACACCTGTGGCCCTGACACACCGGAATGACCTAGAGGTCGTTGACCTCGGCACTCCAGACCTCACATATCCAAAACTCTCCCACAAAAACCTCCTTAAGGAGCCATTTTGAAGTAATTTATACCAAATGTTCTGCATGGGTCCTTTGAATAAGTATCTAGGGCACCTCTGTCCCAAATTTCAGGTCATTTGGATGTAATACCATGGTACAGGGGGCCAAATTATACAGTTTTGGTCCAAAAGTTGCAATAAAACCTCAATAAAATCATTTAAGGAGCAGATATGAAAAAAATGAAAAAGAAGCATTTGGGTATTGGCCCACTCTACCCTTGTGCCAAATTTCAAGTCATTTGGTCCAGGAACGGCGGAGATGAATCGCATTGAAAATTTGACAGGAGAAAGAAAGAAAGAAAGAAAGAAAGAAACATTACGAATACAATATATTTCACCATACCTATGGTATGGCTGAAATATAAAAATCCAATACTGACTATGAATAGCATAGACTTAATGCATATAGGGCGTGGGGAGGTAGAGGTCATATTTAATCTGAGCTCAACTTTGATTTACAGAGATTTTCAGGTGAGAATTTGATTTGAAACATAGAGTCTGGTCAAAGTAAAATATGTGTTATGGTACATTGAATATACTATGATGTTTATAACCTATGACGAGTTCGACAAACCTGTATAAAGCTGCAAAGAGATGTCACAATCTTTGTGATGAAGTATTGCATTTGTGTCGGGATGGAAACGTAGATGAAAGAATGTGAAACAACTAGAGATGACAGGACGTGATGAACTGTATGAGCGGAACGATATGAAGTGCAGTGGTCTGAAACCATGTAATATATAAGGACAAGGGGAGGTGAACTATGCAAACAGACACTATGTGACTACTTTGACAATGTGATAACGAGATATGCCTTACGATGAATCATACGCAATATATATATCCTCTTGAGATTGAAATTTGTTCAGATTTTTATGAGCAACTAAGTTGATTTGAAGCTGATCACACCTTTGCGAGTTTGTTAGGCGATCGGTTCCTTTAGATCTGACTAACCTAAAATTACGTATACAGTAGGACGCTGAGATTTACACATGAATTCTAACAAATATCTCTACAGGTTACATGCCAATTTTTATTTCTCATAATGGTTTCTCTTTTACATCTGCTAGGAAGTAATGACTTGTCATATTACAGCTATAGCCGAATATGTGATTTGGTGATTAAAAGTTTTGTAGACTACTTTATAGTAATCAAAAGAAACAAAACTTGACAGTTTTTAAATTTTTACAGGCCAAGACGTGTGATATTCTTAAGTCGGACAGCAACGTTGAAAACTAGCTTCATTGAATACTTTTGCATTTAACGTGATAGACTGCTCTCTCTCTCTTAGACTAGAGAGTTTAACGTTTTCCTTGATCATACGTTTCAACATCTGGCCTAGATACGTCTGAGAGATCTCAGCTCCCGTACGTTGACTGATCGGTGGTTCTCAACATCCAGCTTAAGCGGCCGCCTGTTGTTTATACGCCACAGAAACACAATGAATTTCACACCATCAGAAAAGTAGCAAGCTACTGAGTACCGAAGTGAAAAACAACCACCGGTGCACCCTGCCCTACAAAATAACTCTGGACTGGGGCCACAGCTACAAAGTCTGCTTACCTTCTAATATATTCAGCAAGGGATTGCTAATATTAAAACCTCATTGTTACTTGGGGGGATCCAGGAGTGATAAAAATTATTGGGGAAAATTTCTCACAAGAACCCAGTGTTACTGTCCCCCAGCTTGTCATATTCATGGCACCGGACCAATTTTATTTTTTCATTTGTATCCAGGGTTGCCCAGCTCAATGATTAACACTACAGCGGAGCCCTGTGATCACACTCTTTTCATATTCTTGACCACTCGCCATATATCTGGCTGTTGGCTTTGAACCCTATTTCTAAGCCGAATGGAGCCCTACCATGAGATATATCCAACCAGCCGCGGGCGTCCAAACGGACACACCTCTGAGCCGACAGCCTTCCTTGGTTAATGCCCAAATAAATTGCTTGCTTTGCCGTCTATTGTACTTAATAATGTAATCAGGAAAAACACACTCGGGAATTTCGCCGCAAATAGGTGATTCATCATCAAAGAAAGGCGGTAAATACGCGCCATCGCTGTGTCATTTACCCACAATTACCTGTGGTAAAATGTAGTCTCTGCTCTAATTACAAGACTCGGGGAGTCGCAAATTACATTGTGAAGTAATTAAACGATCGCACTCTACTAGAAAATGCCTTTTGGTGAAGAAAAAAAGAGCTGATGGGCTTAAAAAATATACAGGTAGGCCGGTAGGGGTTTTGAGAAAATTTACACTATAATGCCGTTTAATTCTCTCAACGCTATTTCATATTGCAATTTCCGTTACCAATTTACTACCATTTATTTTTAATTAAAAGTTTTCCAATGTTCAGCAGATAGGACTCACAACAAAATAAGGCCAGGGAAAGAAGAATATTTCTGTCACGAAGTGGACACTCTAGAAGATTACCAGTCACTGTGGAGATTTTGTGGGGCAAATTTAGAATACCTGACAAAATTGAGGTTTCTTATTTTAACTTTACTGTAGTTTAAAAAATCTCGCATTTTCACCATACTACACTCACAATTTCATGTCACAAATATGTCAAATTCGACGATAGCATGTGCAAAAATGAGCTGTGACGTTCTTGGTCCTGACCTTCCCATATGTGATTATAAGTTTACCATTATCGCAATCAACCTACTTATTTAATGCACTTCATAAAATAAAATGGCGGAAACCCTACCTATATTTTCTACTTCTTTGCTTCAAAGTTCTTTCACCGGTCATGAAACCAGCACATGTAGCATTATTCACGACACGTCCACACGTTTCTAAAAACAACTAAGCACCAATAACAGGGAATGCGTGAACAATCCACTCTATTGACAGAAGCTTTAGTACACGCCCACGCCGACATTAGGTTTTTAATAAACTATAGGTGTGCGTAGAGGGAAACGATTTAAGTAAACTTGTATGCTGTGTCCTGCAATATTAATTTTAGTTATGTGCTGAGAGTACACTATAGTTATGAACTTCAACTGCAATGACTTATCAAATCAAATGTATATCAATATGTTGAATAAAGTTTCCGAATTGAAATGTATTTTGAAATATTTCAATGGGTGTTGAAAGTAAGTCAAATCTGTGCAAAAATATCTTTATTTTTGTATTTATTACCAACAACCAATGTTAGGACGGTGCTATTCAGACATAGGTCTGCGAAGACATTACTTTCATCATATCCATACAAAAAAAACACTACTTTTGCCTCTTTGTCTTTGTTCTGTAGATGTACCAATATGTCTTTTTATGACTACTACGTACGCAGACGTCGAAGACATCAATATGGCTGTCACGATGAAAGACGTTTTCTTAAGCATTGATAGATGGACGACCGCTGGTAGCTGCCAGTGTGGCGCATTGTCTATGGTATCGTTGTGTGGACCTGTCCATCAACTCCCGGCATCTCCCACGGAACAGTGTCAGTGCAAAACACATCGCAGCCATCTGATACGCAGCACGCAGGAGTAATGCTTCTGTTTTATTTATAAAGTTATCGCCTTTCACTGGCTCCTAAATCATAGCTTAATGTTTGGTAAGAGGCTGATGTTCTTGAGATCTGCGCCTTGAATGATCGCTGAATCTGCAAGAAGATTACTTTTGCTGACGATGATAATCTACTGGATACACAGGAGTTATTTCTGGAAAGTAGTGCCATCTTGAATATCTGCTGTTCGATCGCTCTTCTATCTGCAGCAGCCTACAGCACCGGACAATTTAACACTTGTACGAAAGATAAACTTGCAAAGAGCAGCAGTCAGGCCTGTCAGCTGTAGCGACGGGGTTTATATAAAAAGGTGTATGTAGCCCCGTTGCCTTTTTGAGGCCGGAGGAGCAGTGGGTTGTCATCCACTGTGTCTTGGGCACGATAATGGAAGGCGGGCCCGTCCTTCTTGTTCCGTCCCCTTTCACGTCTTCATCCGAAGGCAGGTGCACATTTTTACTCCTGGGTGGAGTGAGGAAAGTCGTATAAAGTACCTTTTCCAATGGCAGAACCTAGCAGGAACACCAGAAACCGAATCCGTGACGTCCCGACACATGTGTCCGTTGGCCTAACCTTTGGAACATTTGACGCCACACAATGTCTATATAATGTCCATGCAAAGTAACGAAAACGGTCTTGCCACACTTGGACACTACCCCCTTCCACAATAATGGGTTATTTGAACTCTTCGGCCAAAGGCTAAGATTTGCTGGCACGACGTCAAGCTATTATCGACGTTTTGGGGCGCTCACTGTCCAGTTACGTTTTTATGTGACTGACTGATGGCTTGAAGCGGATATTTCCCACCGCCAGCTTTGGACACTTTCCTCACTTGACCGTCTGCACTCTGTGTGAAACATGGATTTGCCAAAACTGGTCTTTATGTTTTTAATGCTACTGTATGATACAATAGACTTCGCCTGGTTCTTCTGCTGACTTGCTGAATGTAACGTTTGCTTTCACAATTTTTAAACTATTGTATTGTTTATTACTTGAAACAGTTACTGGCTTTTATTGGGCACGTGTCATTTTACTGTGCTCTCTGTGAGCTGGACCGTCCCAGAACAAGCCTGTCCGTCTGGTTGATCGATGTGACAAAGTGTACGATAACCGCTTAGAGAATTTCCTTCCGTTCGTACAGCTCAATGCAGGTCATTCCCAACATTGTATGTTGTAATTTTCCTCTTGGCATGAAACCAGATAGGCCACTCCTCTCGCTAGATAGGACCATTATTTCATTACGTGCTGCTAACGGAGGAGGTTTTCACGTTCAATTCTCCGGGAATTTGCCAGTGGTGAAGGTCAACACTATGTGTAGCACTCAAACGCCGGACATTATCTGAACCTCTACAATCAGCAAGGCTTTAAATTGCAGCCTGTGGACATCAAGAATGAAGCTTTAAGTGTCAATGAATGGCACTTGTGTAGATAACGCCCAGCGTGCCAACTGTAAATTACTGCGGATATACAGTACTGCCGTATCATACTGCTGATCAGGATTTTCCCTATCGATTTTTGCCTACAATTTAGTGCTGTTGGGGCTGCTGCTGCCGAGAAGCACTAACTCATACTCTCCTTCCTCCATTTGTTTCAATTTTTCTGTCGACGTGAGTTAACGCGATCATGTGTCTTTGACAGTTTCAATTATCGATAAGCAAAACGATGACAAATTAAATTGGGCTACATTTGCAAGTAACCTCGCCAGGGCATCTATTTCCATTGACGTTTTGGGGCAAAAAGAAGTGACTGGGTCGCCGGAACCGTCTCTGGGTCACAGGAACGTGTTCTAGTACTGACGAACTCCGACATGCATGAGAATCCAAGAACTCGTCTTACTCTCAACATAAAAACCTACATTTACCTGCAAATACCCCTACAAAGACCTGTAGAGTAAGGCCTACGGATTTGACAAAGAGTACGGCACAATTGATTAATCCCTTGTAAGTAAAGCAGTTTGACGTGGAGAACCAGAGCGCATCAACGCGCCTCTCTCAGATCTATCACAAGCTGCAACCAAGCCTAAATCACGGGGACGTTAATCCCGGAAGTCTACAACCTAATCAATCGATAAATCCTCTGCAACGCTGCGTAATTTATTACTTTCAGTCAGCTTACATGGTTCAACTGCCGTATGCTCTTTGATTAATATTATAACGTTACAAAGCTTTGTACGGAACAGGAAGCGCGTAGCGTGCGTGGTGCAGAAGTCGTCAACCCCTCCTACAGCCTGGGGAAGTGGAGAGTTGGAGCGGAGGCTTGCTGTGGATCAACCGTCTGGCACGCTACTGGAGAAGTTTATTCAGTCACGGTCTACCGCCATTGCACTCATTCAAAAAGCATCTTAACCTATGTATACTGGGACAGAAGGCCTGTAATGGACAACTGGATGAAAAATCATTCCCTTTCTTTACTTTTCTTGCAAACAAACCGTTTGATTCCTCTGTGTTCAGTTATTATGATTTATGTCTTTTTCATTACAATCTCATATGTTGACGCCTCATATTTAATGATGATACTTATATTATCTTCAATACTAGGTGTGATATGAACACACCGACGTGCACGTACTTGTTTTCTTTGGTGTTACAAATTGAATACGTCCTTGAACTTCACTTCCCTCTTGTCTTTCTTTGTATCTTGTAATCAATATAAAACGCCATTGAATGCACCTGTTAGGAAATGATGCATAGAATGTACAGGGAATAAAGCATGGGGAATAGATATGACCCTTCACAAGCAATCAAGGTTTACAATACATGAGAACATCCCCGAAGTACCCACGCATAAGTTGATTGCTCCTTAGAGTTAAATCTTCATTTATTATAGATGAACGGTACAACCCTCAAGATATTAATCAGATTGTTATGTCTGTGGTAACCTCTGTTGAAACTATCATATTCTCTCCGCAGCAGAGAATGTATATATTAAATGTATGCTTTTTAAGGTATTTTCTACATCTTTTATGTCTTATCTATCCATACTATTATGTTGATGAGCTGTCACGTGGCTCTATGGTACTGGTTACACAACGCTTATGTACCAAGTCTTGACAAGGTTTGATAGGTGCTGGAGGACATTGACCTGGACATGTAAATTGCATCGAATACTTGAATCAAGCAAACTTTGTATTTCTGCAGTATTATACTTGTGCATACATCGTGTATACATACTTCAAATACTTTTTTCCCGCAAACATCTCGGCCGGGCCCCGGTTTGGAAATGTGCCCCCTAGAAAAAAACTAACATTTCCAAACCGGGGTGCGGCTGGACTGTTTGTGGAAATGAAGAATAGAAATGTATATGTAAAAAATATATACACAAATGATGTCCACGACTATTCTCTTTTCGTCTTGTGTATTTTGGTGTCTTTTAAACTGTATCATACTTTTCCTTCTCGAAAGCTGCCCTGCCAGGCCCCGTAGGCCTTAGCTAACCAGTTTGATCTCGAACGGTACCTGACAAGGTAACTCAATCTTACCTCAGCATTTCTTACCAGGGGCTGAGCATCCATCCTCACTAGAGGTAGAAAATTGGGTCCGGGTGAGCTCGGGTCCCGGATCGATTTGTATCGCGCCGTACCGACTGTGTCTCGCCTCGTCTCGGGTCACACCGCGAGTCTGAACCTTGTCTCCCCACCACAGCTCAACTCGTGCCGGTTATCTCTGCTTTGATACTTAGTGGGCGTCAATGTCAGAACGTACAGGCCTAGTAATAAAGTAGGGACTTCGCAACTTTCTCAAGGATTTGCAAAGAGAGGCGATATCACTCGTTCAAAGTACAGAACACGTAGGTCATTTTCTTTGTGTCAAAGTTTGAGAGAGAGAGAAAAGTGTCTCCGTTGCAATGATAGACTAGTACTCATACATGACGCTTGTGCACATAGAATTTTCGTTCTCGATTCATAACTACCTTTGCCTGGGTACCATCTGGATAGTAGTTCGCAGATAAGCGACTGTATATAGTGTGTCATAAACGTCGGAGCAACTTCTATCCGGATAGTATCCTGGCTCGTACCTACGATTAAGGTTATGTTGTGATGATCATAACACGTTTCCGTTGAAAATTCCCTGTTCTATTTATAACGTTTGCTTTGGCGATACGTGATTTTACATTCCACATATGACAACAAAATGCTGTATAGGCACAAACATGTCTATGTCATTCAACAATTGCTATTGTTAAAGACAGGGATGTTGCCCATTTGTTTTTGTTATTTGTTTGCCAGTTGTGAAGATGATAATATATAATATTTCTTTTGATAGCACTCCCTATAGATATTGGCGAGCTAGCATATTGAACCAGTCATGATTTTTCTTATTCATAGTTGGTGCCAATATTGGAACAAGAATTTCTTTCTATTGCTTTTATCACTCATTTTGATGACCCACACGGGTGACTTCTCAAAAATGCATCCCTTCTATGGTCCCCTAAGGCACTGTGGGGACTTTTACGATTGAAAGGTTTCTCGGGGCTGATACACCCATATACTCTGATCGATCGAAACAGAAAAGTTATTTTTGTCGTCTGTGGTTCTGGATAGATAAAGCAGTGACTGCATGGCTATCGTTCACCAACGAGGTAAGAGATGTTACAAATAGTGTGAACTAGCACAGAAACATTTCTAAGTTCTAACATGAGTATTTCACATATGATAGATAGCAGCATGTTTGATAAATAATATTTTCCGATTTTTTTACTGTTAAGAATGGGGATTGTGCTAGTCAATTTTCGTGTTCTGGAAAGACATTTTGAAATGCACCATTTTACAAGTGTACTGCATTTCATTTCATTTCAGATTTCTACTGTACATACTAGTAACATAGCTTCTACAACAATAATTCATTACGCTTCGTCCTTGGGTCTATCAAGATAGCACTCGTTACGTTACTAGAATACCACAGCCAGTCTCATAAAAACTATATCAAGGCATCGGCATATACTGGAATAAGTAGTTATTTCGTCAAAGAATCACGAGTACATACCGCTGTAATCCCAGATAACCTTCACTGTTCGACGTGAATAATTCATGACCGTCCATAAAGAGTCATTGCTGAAACACAGCAGAACAAGTACCACCGTGTATGAACATGCAATCTGTAAAAGTGCTGGGAAATTTCAATCTTTCCTCATCACACATGCAGAAAGTCCCGTCCGGTCGTATGGGGTCAGGTGCGGCTGACCCTCCGAAATTGAGACTGTCCTTGAACTTCATTGTACGTTATCGGGTCGATTCTATCTCCGCTGAGATAATGTGACATATTTACCTCCATGTTGAGCACTTACCACAAGCCATAATTGACTCACATGCCTCTTCATCACTATAGTTTCCATTCAAGCTCTTATTTACAAAACCTAGATGAGACACATGGGCGGTGCTGGCCGGTCCTGTCCAGTATCAAGCTATAGACGTGCAATGAATTGAAAAAATGCCGCCCATCATATGCATCCTGGCGTACCGGTGATTTGATTAGCTGCAGGGTTACTGAATGGATGTAACCCGGAGGTTTTGCGTGTGTCCGTAAGAGTTGTGGGACAGGTTCTGTCTTAACGTGTCCTTGATTTGACACTTACTTTTGTATTGAGTTTTCCCGTGGATTGTCTGGCCAGGCTACCATGGCGTGACGGAGACGTAACCTTCATTCTTACGGTCCGTTTCACGGAGAGACAGTCTGGCGACAAACAATACACACACTTAAGTGCATTCTCGATTTTTCAATGCAGGGCGTAGTCTCAGAATTAGCCAGGGGTTTGAAAGTGCCTGATAACATTTGTCCTGGACCACCGCAAAATGTATGGACATGTTTGGGCGGAAATGGTGCTCAGTCAAGCATACGAATCCAGAATATTATATTAATGCATCATAATCAGTGCTTTTTATGAAGGCGATTAGTTAAATCTTTCTCGTCTTACCTTTTATGCTGCATTGTTAAAAAGAACCTCTTTCGGAGTCCTGTAGTGATAGATGCTGGTATGGCATGGACTTGAGACTAATTTGAGTCGTCTTTTGATTTATGATCCCGGCATGTTCAAGAGACCACACGGCTCTTACCGTTTTGTATGCCGCCCAAATCTGGTATTCCTCATACATCATGGTGTGTTTACGGTATGTTTGTGATCCCCTCCCCTCCCCACCAATCACCACATAACCACACAGTGTACGAATGCACCAGTGATGTTATTATAGACTGTTCTGTTACAGCTTCTGATGTCAAACGTGAACTGACTGTTTATCAACCTACCATGGATCGCGTTAGATAACCTGGAAATCCCTGTAAGCTATACTGTACTACACTTACGTCTACTTTGTTTTAACCAGCGAGAATTTACTCCGAGGACACTATTACTTTACAAGGAAGAGGCTACCGCAGATAGCAATTTAGTAGAATCTGTCTTGATTGCGATACCCGCTCTATCTATGTATCAAGGGCAAATTTGCAGTTGCAGTCAGTTCCCAGTAGCAGCTTTGGCCTTGCCTATTTTTGAGCTGCAGGTTCCTTGCCTTGCAAATCCTCGGACGCTGAACCCGGCTGTTTTTGATACTGTGCCGTGAACACACTAAGGAAAGCCGATTGCGTGACCAACTCTCTTTGATATGTCTTATTAGAAACTCCATTTGCGGCGAAAATATTTAGTACTACCACGATGTTTATCATACTACTGATCTTGAAAGACAGAACGATCTGATCGTGGACTTCATTTGCATTACCGAGCACAGTCTTTGTGGGGAATGTCATCAAGTGAAGTCAACCGAAAATATTTTGAAATGTCCTGACGGTTCGGTGGTCGCCTAAATGTTTCCCCTATCAAATTGCATTCTATGATTTATAGCAGGGGAAGTGGAATCCCGTCAGCAACAAACACACGGGAGTAATAAATTAGCTTGTAGAAGGGGAAAGATGTGGCCATCAAAGTGCAGCCATGACATTTTCTTAGCAGCAATTCATATTTTGTCGCTGCTTGTAAGGGTACAGGTAAGTCATGGAATATTCACCATTGGACTCGTTTGTTCGTACTGTGGTGTACATCATATGTTGGCTACAGTCCATCTCAAGCATTTAGCTGGCATACGTTAGTCTATATGTACAATGAATTAATAAATCTAAATTCAAAGTCAAGCGATGTGTGGGGTATAGATTCCTACTGGCTGCATGTAAAACATAGAAAAAATGTTGCATCGCGTACTCACCCAGTCTTCGATTCTGCTGTTACCATCCCCAGGATACTACCGCCTGCACGGCACCCGTGCCCAGCACGCAAAAGTTGACGAATCCTGCATTCCAGATGGCTTGTTCGCGGCTGAAAGGGCCCATAAGCGCGCTCGCCGAGTCGTCCAAGAGGCTTGTCAATCACAGCTGAGGCAGCTAGCCTAGTAGGTTGGTTTCCCTCTGTGAGAGCTTTATGTACTTGCGTACCAGCCAGGCTTTCCTTCCTGCGGCGCCGGAAATCTGGCGGCTTGCTTGCCCAGAAACATGTATCGCAGCTGACTGAATTTCACGCCCCGGTAGCAAGCGTTAGTCTAACGGGCACCAGCGAAATATCGATCGAACTGTGCATCACTGTGAGCACTCGGCTGTGGGATCCGTCTCTCTTTCTCTCTCTCTCTCATCCCGTGTTATGATCACGCGACGTTTACGTGGAGCATTCGAAGCTACTACTCCGTCCTAACTCTGACCGCAAGCACAGCGGCAAGTGCCTCCCTCACGTTTCATTTAACGACGCCGGGTGGACTCCCAAAGCACCTTTACACTCTGCAATTTTGGCACAGGCACTGTAGGGGAGGGACCCAAGAATTACCACCCATACATTACACCCAGGAGAGTTGGTCTTTGGCCATTGATTCCTCAAGAACAGTTTATCGGCATTAAAATGGTCGGCGGGGAGGCCCTTGGCTATTGTCAACGCCACCATTAATAAACATACCGATATTTTTTGCTATCTTTAAGTCAGCAGGTGGAACCGCCGGTACTTTCCTCCATCATCTGTGTGTTGTGTGATAACACCTGCCTCACCCCCTCATGGTCGCCGCTTTCCCCGAGTGCTAATCAATGCTTTTACTGTGCCTCCTAGATACACGTTTCCGCGCCATGGGGGATTTCTTATCCACAATGGAAAGCTTTATGTGCCCGCCTATCAGTCATTTCATACGAAAGTAATTTTGCGAAGTTCATGTTCAGGAAACTTTGTGATGAGAAATTTCTCATGGGTAAGCTGTTGTGAGGCCCGTGTGTTATTGAATTGTGACCCGTTACTTGTATTCACAGACATTCAGCTTGGCAGTACTAGTAGTAAATTCATGAGCAGTTTAACTATGATATAATGTGGTTGGATGTTTGGTTGCTTGCAGGCATAATTTGGATTGAGTAGGAAGGCTCCACAGGTTTGATCCGTTGTAGCTGGTGTAACGTTTTGTTTGTCGGGATCACATATAACAGACCATTTCCTCTCCTTAGTGCTGAAACTTTTGCTGCTGTAAAGTTTTATTCTACATCGTTGCTCAAAAGAAATTTAACCGTCTGAGTTCGTTGACTGGTATGACCGCCCTTCAACGTAATACATCAGCCAATGTAATCTTAAAATTGCACCAGTCATATATCTAGAAGAAAAGGGATAAAGTTACGAGTAACCCTGGAACAACATTATACTTTGAATCGAGCCGTCTCCTGTACCATCACTAAGCCATGGCTTTTCACAAAGCTGTCACCAAATCCTATAAAAGGAGACTGTGACCCATGGGCCGTACGCTAGACCTTAGAAAGTGTTTAACATTGACTCGTGTCGAGTCATGTTAGGAGATATGTCAGTAACACGACAGAGGAATCCTTGCGTGAAATGATATTATGAATAGGGGACTATCGTTGCACATTTTTTTTTAAGTAAGAAGACCGTGTTTTACGTACACGTCTACACTTGTAGGGAGGTATCGTTTCAAACCTACTATTTTCTCAGAGTAGTGCTCATATCCTTTGTACCATAAGTTATAACGATATAGAGATTAGCTCGACTTTTATACACTTTAAAGCAAATTGGTGTTCGATGTCCATAGCAAAGCTTGTAGTAAATGTGAGATGCTTTGGTACCATTAGAAAAAAAGCCTACTTCTGATATGGGCCTAGGTTCGTTCTTTTAATTGAAAAAATCCTCATGGAGCAATTTCACTGTTCTCCAACTCAGAAGCATTGGACAAGAATTTTCAACTGACTCAGCTCTCTGCTCCCAGACACGTGACTGTGCATATGTGACGTCAGCAATAGTTCAAAGGTTATCAGAAGTCGATATCGCCCCCGTCCAGGTTGAGAGAAAGCCGTTCCGCCATGCTGTACATATAGATGGCATTTTCTTCTTTCACAGAGTAATCACATTCAACTAAAACACTCATTATTTTACGTTGATGAAGGTTAGACATCCATGTAATAGGATACTCCAAAAAGCAGTTACTCAAGCAACTGGATTTGACTTTGGAAACGGTCAGACTTTTCCAACAGCATCCACTTTCTTTCCTCAGTGACATTGATGAAGTCAGGTTGAAACTTCTAACCGTTTCTAAAATCATGTAAGTTGCTCGAGTTGAGTTGCTGTTTGAACTGTACTGAAGTTGCTGTTTGGCGCACTCCTTAATTAGTCCACTTGACTCGCCTGTATTGTTAACCGCTTATTTGAATATTGTTCATATAATTCTTGTTACAATCCCTGTCACAGATTGTGTTGTTTTGTCTAACTCACACGGATAATCCTGCTTCATTCTTACATCCACATGCTTTCCGGCCCGATAATGGATTTCTCCTCACGGCGAGATTTGTTCGCAGGAAATGAAGTCTTTTATCTGAATGGCCCCGAGAGGACGTCTTTAAGTGGAGAAGTTTGCGACATTGCCGGAGCAAGCGACGCGATGAATACCTAGCGTGCGTCGTTAACACGCTCTGGGTGTAATCTTGGGTGGCGATCATGAACGTTGTTTTTTTCCCCATACATATATATATATATATATATATATATATATTGCATGACGCATGTCACAGATACAAAATCACCTGAAGAACTTAACCTTAACTGCCAATGTGATATATCCACCTATTCATCTTGTTGTACCGTACATTTGCTTCTGTTGTTTTTCACACCATGTTGTCCTCCTTGCAAAGTTCTACTATTTCTTCACATATAGAACGGACAGCTTTCATGTTGAAAATTACGGCAACTTGTTTCGGTGTGCAGACTTTGATTGACAGTTCTAACGGTTGTTATGTTAGTAAAGGTCACAGTTATCTCCATGACCTATTCCGTTGAACAAGGAGACAGAATTCAGCACTAGTTTTATTACCATTGACCTTCAGCAGCACGGGTGCTGCATCATGTGAACGCTAGGCAGATGAAAAGACTGTGTCACATGCCTCTTATCTCAGGCACTACAGCAAATACCAGCCCACACAGGGAACACCTGCAGCCTGCCTGATAACCACATGTCGATGTGTGAGCGATGTGGCGTGAAGTAGTTTGTGATTGTCAAGTTCAGCCTTGTGAGAAGCAGGATTTCTTCCCTTGTCCCTTGATTACTAACGCATCAGATACGTCTGGATAATATTCTCGTTCTTGGCCTTGAATTTACAGTCTTTGGGGAAAGTCTCTGCCCCCTTTTAATGGATTTAGTGTTAAGCAAAGTAACTGCTTGAATATAGCAGCGCAGAAGAAGTTGTATAGTGGAAAGCCTTTGATCATGCCTGTGATGTTGAAGGTGTTGCGAGGGGTCAACTTTAGAAGTTCACAAGACCACAGCACAATGGAGCACATCAAAGCTAACCCCCACACTTAACATTCAGCTCATACTGCTATTATACATTCAATACATGGTGTGCCAAAGATTACCTGTCTGAAAATACTTTTATTCTTGTTCTCAAAGATTTAAAAGTTTTCGCACACGAAAAAAAATACTACACTGCCAACATAGATCTTGGCAGAGTTCCATTGTAGAAGTCAGCATGTACGTTTTCAAGGCGTTACAAACGCAGTGTCGGGCCAAATACAACGTAGCATTCAGTAATGGTAGTCATTACTAGCTTAGCAATGGGGCCTTTCTGACTAAGTTGTCGATGGTTATGAAATTGAAGCCATGCAATGCATCGTGCATGTCCTAATCATTGGCCACATTGACGGGTTTGAAGAATAGCGTCAATGGCGAAACTTTGATCATCCATTCCCTTTTTCCCCTTCTTCTTTCCTCCATCATTCATTTATCCTTCCTGCATCCATCCATCCTTTATTTCTTCATCCATTATCCAATGTATAAGGTAAATCATTCATGGCCACAGTGTTTGGAGGAACATAATGCAGGAAAATAAGGTAAACCTAGAGCGCCTGATCAACTAGAATCTACATTGGACGACAAGTTGATCTATGTCGCATGGGCCACAGGTGCTTCCGAGCCGCGTCAAAAATAACGTTGAAGAATGATCAGGGACAGTCTAATGTATCGAATTCCCATCTGCACTCTGGAAGGAGAGATGTATTTGGCTTGGTAAGCATTTCTTCTTATCGGATGGAGTTTAAGCTGTTTCGGATGTAAAGGCGCCGTTGCTGTTGATGGTTGCTCCCTGATAAAGTCTTTGAAATAAGCCATAAGTTGCGAATGTAATATAAAACAGTGCATCAATATTCCTTGGTACATGTATTTCAAAATCTTCATCCGACAAATAGTCAAATATCATAAACATTTTTGATGGTTGCTACCTGATAAACTAATTGAAATACGCCATAAGTTGTTGTAGGGCATTGTAAAACAGTACATCAACATTCCTTGAAAGATTTGATATTTCAAAATCTGCATTCGACTAATAGACACTTTCATAAACACATGGTAATTTTCGTCACCTCAATTTTCATACGGACGACAATGCTGGCATCTCCTTATTTACATTACACCTAATAAACAATGCAATAGTTTGTTCAGCATGAACATAGAAAACTTCTTATGTAATACAAAACCATTGGTTGCATCATAATACACCCGCACTCAAATCTATAAATGCTAAAAATATTTGCAGCGGCCAATATCACATTTCATAAATAACCCCACACATCGACATCTGCATATATATGCACGAACATATGCGAAATTTATGAGTGCTAATGATATAGATAGCTAAGATGGAACATTAATTCACGGGCGAAAATGGATCGACTTTGACCTTCGATTTTTCGTATTTTCAAGTACTGTACTAAATCGATTCTGCTTGAAGACAAATGCATTCATTTTTGCATATCTAATTTCGTTATTATCTGTGAAAGCGAAAATATTCTTAACTGCGTTTTACCCCAGAAGCACTCATCCATATTATGATTGTTTTGCTTTGGAAAGAAATGTCAAATGCCAAGGTTGTCAATGTATTGAACGTCATTTTGTTCAAATGAAAAAAAAGGTATTCATATTGCCACAGTGTGAAAAGTGTGTTAGGTGTATATAGCAATGCATGATAGACAATCCGAGAGCGTTTAGAATGATGTTACGGGAACTTGTATATTATTGAGTACTGCTGCAAGATAGCAGTGTATTCAAGCGATCAAAAACTATCAGTCAACTATTTCAAGAAGGAAATGAGCTTACTGTTATGTTGTGGAGAGAATTAAGGAGGCATCGGTGCCTATCTCTCAAGACAATGGCGTGCATCATGTTGATGGATCCTTAGAACGGGGCGGAGAAATGGCTTTGAGGACCATCAGAATGCTTCTCTTGTCAAGATGCCTAAGCGTCGCCATTTAGTATACCTCTAGGTCCTCTTTTCATTCGTACCGAGTCTTTGATACACTATAGTGTGTGCCTAACATTTTACGTTAGGTTCGAGTTGGATTCCTGTGTTGACGTTATTCTGCAATGATGATTAAAGTTGATACGTTGCGGTTGGCCTGTTGACATTTTGGTTTGCATCGATGGAGTGTGTGGTGAATAGCAGGGCGATGTCCTAAACATTACATTTGCATTTAGAGGACATTTTGCAGCATGGATCGATGCACACAACACGCACAAATACGGTATTAAGTCGGCAATGTCCGCTTGTCTCACAGAAAAGCTTCTTGCGACGCAGAAGGCCGTAGTCCTATTTGGTGTAGCTTAAACGATATCCACATAAGGAAGTCTTCAAATTAGAAGAGGTTTCTTGTTTGGTTAGCTATCACCTGAACTATATTCCAAGTGACAGGGGATAGTCCATTTCATGTCCATACGTCATAGAAGCCACATGGCCACGTCTCCCCCAGGTGATTCTTACGTCACGTGATTCACAATCTGGCAACCGTACAAGCTGTTCTGGAAATACGCTACATATGAATTTATGTTCCCTATAGAATCACTCCTCTAGGTGTCGTGACAGATGTAAGAAGGCAGATTCAGCAGCTTAAGGACATTTCCTCTTTAGAAATCAATTTTCCTGCTTACGATGTGTGTTTACGTCCAAGGCATGGATAACGTATCGTGGAAGTTTTCTTCACGTCAACTTCCATCGGAATACACACGACTCAGAGACGTGCATAAATACCCGGTAAACATTTTGACATTTGGAGGAATCAGTGAAACATTTCCCCGCGGGAGCTTGGAAAGGCTAAATCCGTGTATTAAATGAATGATTAGACATGCAGCGCACGCTAACCACTCATTGTCGGGGACGTGCAGAGGCTTTTTGCGGTTGACTGTCCCGGTAAATTATTCACCAACT
The DNA here is from genome assembly GCA_019207045.1 of Branchiostoma floridae x Branchiostoma belcheri. NCBI lineage: Eukaryota > Metazoa > Chordata > Leptocardii > Amphioxiformes > Branchiostomatidae > Branchiostoma > Branchiostoma floridae x Branchiostoma belcheri. The sequence goes on from CM033027.1 coordinate 13,221,746, forward strand.
GTCTCCTGCTTCCCAGCAAACCAGCTGCTTTATTTACTGTCAGGAATGGAGTGGTTCATCTCTCATGGGTGCTTGTGTATTAACTCCTCTGCAGAAATGTGAAATTGCTCTATAAAAGTATGAAATAGACTTTCTGTATTTGGACAAGTATCAATTCCAAGTCCGTCACGCCATAAAGATTTTCATCAAGGATCATAATAACTACAAATGTATTATTCCCTGATTCAATTATGAACGCAAATGGGTATCAAGAATGGGAGACAAAAAGACCATGTTTGTTCTGTTGAGTTATAATGATCGATAGATAGTTAGTAGTTAATAGGCATTTTCCCCTGTTTAATACGATCTTACTGTTATTTTGCCATCATGATATTACTGTTATTTTGCTCACGCACCCCTTTGCACAACAACGAATGTATATTTATTCCCTTCACACGATTAACGGAATGCAATTATGTGTTAGGAGACGTGTGATACGTTTTATATCGTGGTAGTTTCTAGCTTCGTGCTGGAGAATTAATAAAATAGTACCTACAAACATAATGAGATATTATCGTTTTGTGTCTCAGTCGTTATCACGTCAGGTTTGAGTTTGTAGAACAGCACTTATCAGCATGTCTGCATCTAAACTGACGTTTCGCTTAAAATATCTGTTGGAAATTTAGAACCTTCTGGAAAACAATCTCATTGCCTAAATCTTGCATATTTCCCAATAAAATAGTCTTTCTCTATAAAATCATCTTTCTCTATATAGATCTGAAAAGTACACATCTCGACTGGTGCCAAAGATAGCAGGGGTTATGAATGATAAGAGTCACGTCCGAAATGTATCATACATATCAACTGGTTATTATAACTGTCATGGTAGGTTTAACGTCCCGCACATACTAATTATCACAAAATCATACTTCATCCCAGGTTGAATACGTTGATGTCACGTGCATGATTACAATGTCACACTGAAGTTGTAATACGCCCCTATGAGAGGTGACATTTGGCCGTGTCGGCATGAACACCATACATCAAAGTGTTCGGGTTGGCGAATGCTTTAAGAACCTGACTTCCTTCAGTTCCCTTGGTGAATGGTAGGGATTAGTGGGGTGTGATCCGCCTACAGTAGTGGGGAAGGCGATTGGGCTTTGACCTTCCAAGATCTATTCGTGTCCTCCATGACCTTGTCTCTTCTGATGAAAGGTTCGGAGCTGATACGTACCAGGGGCTCGGCACCGCCAGTTTGAGTAACGGTTGTGGATTGCATCTTCCAGCATCGATTCTCTCCCGTGCCGTGAATTCAATGTCTCACTATCATTCTTTTCTGCCGAAGAAACTGGCCTCTGGTAAAAGATAAACGAGTCTAGATGTGTCTTTCTACAAACGATTTTATCTTTTTTTACTAATGAATTTGGCTGTCTGTTTACTATTTCTTGCCCGCAATCATATATTTTGATCTTTACATGCCACGTTGCTTCTAGAATATATCTACCGATGTGTCTGCCTCTAGGTAGATGTTGTCACACTTAATGCCTTTAAAGGTTCTCCTTTATCAGATCAATGAACCAATCACGGACCACAAAACAGAGTTATAAATAGTCAGATTTATCAGTTGGACCTTATGGCTGACATTAACCATATTGGACTTAACTTTCCTACTGTTTCTTCTAGATTTATCATATTCGGCACTTGCAAAATGCATAGAGGAGAGACAGAATAATCTACATCAAACAGATGCGTTCTATAGTGTTGGCTACCATAGGGAACATTGTCACAGCGCCTCCCAAGACTGAACACAAGAGATAACTGTGCACCTGGAGAGACTCAAGTTCATATTTCTCCTTGTCCCAGATATGATCTCCTCTCGGCTGTCGCCTCAATATGACACCCAAAGTTCAGCTAAGACATTATAAATGTGACCTGGAGAATCTTTAACATCCCATTTCCACTAGAGGCTCGATCGCACTGCGACCGCCGAACGACCAAAGATTTGCCATATTCTTTAACGAATGTCATATTAGACCATTTTGATTTTATTATATGGAAGGCATATTCTGTGAACCCCAGAACTGATGCGAGCGTGTTAATAGAAAATTTTGGCCAAAACAAAAAGTTGCTATCATCATCAGTCACTGTGTTCTGCATCTATAGTCTGGAAAGTTGCTATCCTTATAATTTTGTAAGTGATTAGAAAGGTTGAGCAAATGACAAAACACATAGAGTATGATGTACCAACAATATGTTGTTGCTGTTTTTTTCACATTGTCATCTTTGCCCTGCATTCTGCAACATCAATATTCCGCTTATATCTGAATATTTGCAGCTACTTTATAGTAGCTGCAAGTACGGTAAAAAAATATTGTATGTTATGTTATGTTATGTTATGTTATGTTATGTTATGTTATGTTATGTTATGTTATGTTATGTTATGTTATGTTATGTTATGTTATGTTATGTTATGTTAGAATCTTACAAAAATTGGTGCGCGAGCGGATGTCATACATATAATCAAATCAACATGGCCAAGAACAAATTTGGTACACTTTGTGTGTATAGCTGTGTTTTTTGAATGATACTTTTACATCTTTCATATACCAATCACGAAATCTAGGGTCAGACAAATTGTACAGTCCACTAGTGATGGCCGTCGAGTGGAAAGCAGGTTCATTGGTATTCTTGAAACGGTTGTTTGCTGATCATCAGTTGACATTGAAATCTGGCATATATATCTATATTTGTCATATTACTTCTACAGATATACCTCTCACGTAAGATGCTGCATTTTGAAGGCTTCAAATTGCGAGGGCTCGCCTGGTGTTTTATCCCCCTGTCATTCTTTTTTATTGCTTTATTATGAAGTCACCTTAATATCATCTCAAGACTGATCGCGGGGTGGCTGACCACAATCTCACATCTATTTCAATTACCAAAAGCAATATTCTCGCCATGGGCACATCAAGCTGAAAATATATGTAACAGGTGTCTCTAATTGCTCAAATGCCCAAAAGTTATCAAATCATGTCGGTTTAATAACCATGCCCCATCCATCCAACATGGAGGCGATGTTCTAGAAAATACAGGCAGAAATTGAATTATGTGACGCCGCGATGGCACCAGGTCGCTTTTCCAGCGGTTGGATTCTTGATTGTCCATTTGTTGATTATGGTCTGTGTCGCTAACATTGTAGGGTTTTATTAGTTGATTGCTTTAGGGAAAAGTTTTTTATTTTATTTTCTATGATAGATCTACATGTAGTGCAAAGTTGTAATTATTACAATAAAAGTCATAATTGATATCAGCTCTATAGACTTGACTAAGGTGAAACATTCCTTTACGTGAATGACAGTCTCACTGAGTTGTATGGTGCACATTTGTAATCTGAGTCAGATCTGTTGCAAAGTTCTTTTCTCTGCATCCGCTTTTCTTCTGCCATACGTCTGGCTTCTCTGAACAATGTGCATCTCTGGACAGCTGGATCTGTCATTTGCATTTGCATTTGCATTTACCAGCGCCCTGTGTCAATATCAAGAACCGTCAAGTCCCTGTTGCAGACGCCTTTGAAGTGCAGCTGTGATCGCCCGATGCTTCTCTCTCCTGAGTTCAGTTCTCCGTAGAGAAGTTCTTTGAGGATTAGACCATCCTCCCTGTGACGGACGTGGCCTAGCCATCGGATCGCGCCTTGCTTTTTGTCTAAGCATGGTGAACATGGTAGGGATGCCGGTACAAGACAGCACTGTAGTATCCCTTACGTTGTTCTTCCGTGATATGCCCAGGATGTGTAAATTTTAGAGCTATAACTTTGCCAGTCGTGAGTCATCTTCGTACTGAGGAATGGTATGTCGAAAAGACATGAGCTCAAAAACCATTATAGCCCTACTGATCCATGTATGTCCTGACAGATATCGTTTAACTGGTAAATGTCAATCGGAAACCGTTAGTTTGCATGCCTGCGGTCGCGTAAGACAGGTGTTCCATAATGTCACACTTCAAAGGTACCTGGCCTACCCTTACGTTAGTTGTCAAGAGAAAATTAATGAAAGGGACCTTGCATTTTCCGTTACGGCAAAGACGAAGCAGAGCAAGATATCATCAAGAAGATATCAAGTATGAATGTTTTTTTTTCCGTCATATTGACATGCACCAGTAAAAAAACAGGAGTGATTAGTTTTAAACCTTTTCATGCGTTGTTGACGGTTTTGCCCATTCTATGATCAATCATTATGTCCATTTTGCAATATCTTGATGGAGCATCACAAATATGCCTGAAGCAATGGATAAACATGCCATTTCCAGATGAGAACAAGGACAATAATTAGAGATCAATATGCATCATATGGATCGATAATCATCGGTGCTTTGATAACGCACGTTTGATCTATTAAACACTCAGATTTACTGCTGATAACAGTGTTATTCCATATACCACGTGACTCATGCTTCAATATTCAGCAATAGATTTCATTTAATCTTATCTCTTTCACCAGAAAGTGCATATTGTCTGCTGGCATATTTCAAAGATTCATTGCTCCCAACTTAAAATAGCATAACATAACATAGCATAATATAGCATCATGTCATCAAAAATGAATATGTCCGTAAAAGCAAGAACTTGTAAGTAGCTAGTAATGCAATCAAATCAGAACAAATAACAGTTGTGTTTGTACAATCCTTAGCAATAATGCTTGTAGTACTTTTGCTTACTTTGCTTAAGGCGAGTCCTTCCGGCCTCGAGTTGTGATGGCAGCCCATACGTCTCTGTCAGCCATGCTTGTAGTTGAGCAGATAAAACGAGAGTTTCGAGAAGCTTATTAGCAGAGCGAATGGTTCGCTGGAGCCATGCCGCTATGTATGCGTTTAGAGTAGGAGGTGTGACTTTTGACTGGGACTCAACTTTACTTACACAAATGCCCCAGACTTTGTACCAAAGGTTCCCACTTTATCGACCTAGGTTTCCAGATCGAAACGTTTGATTGATTTGCCTATGTTTTTGATTTGTATCGCGGTTTTGTATTCCTTTTCTACAGGGGTTTCTGTGATCCTTACAACTTTTCCTGGAGTGGAACGACTTTCTCACCTTTGGGTGGCTGTGTCACGACAGACTATGGATTACGGACCGGCTAAATGACACCCTGCCGGCTGGTAATATTCGTTAAGTAACGATTTTGTAATGGAGATGCACTTTTGACAAAATCAATGGTATTATCGGGGGAGAGAGCATGTCATCTGTTTTCATTCCTGATACGACAATTACATATTGTAGCCGACAGGTACTGCGTGATGTATGGCTGTAGGAGTAAATACACTGATGAGAGATCGGTAAAACTGAGCTTGTTCTTATATCTTTGTATTGATGTTGTTAGAGTGTACGTGTCTCAAGTTTAGTTATAGTTCGGAATACATGCATGAGCAAATTTATTGCATCTGCGGTTCTCTTCGAATGTATGTGCAATTTTTGATTTTTTTTTCATTTCAACGGGTAGTAACTTGTTAAATGTATGGTTACTCGTGGGATGTGACATGTTTAATGCATTAAGCTTGTTTCTACATCAACAACAACAACATAATTCAGTTAGCTCATCTCACGTAAATCCTATACAGGCTCTTTAGCGAACCATGAATAATGCGGTTAGGGTCATAAATGCCACACTGTACGAGAGGATTACTGCAAGGCGCGATAACGTTCTGCCATTCTCTAGGAATACAGACTTGCTTGTAACGGAAATTAGTACTGAAGCCCCGGGGGGCAAGGATGATGCGGAGATATGCAAACGAGGAAAATGTGCCCAAAACGAGTTATGGGACACAAAAGTTAAGAAAGAAAAGGGATAAGCCACACTGTCCGGAAATTAACAGCTTTCTTGTCATCATTAACTAACAATGAAATACATCATCATTCATCATACAAAATGCTCTGTTTCCTTTCATAGAGGACATTCATGCACCGTTTCGCTTGGAACGCCCATTTCTATAGATAAGCGACATTTACAGATGTTTTCAGTTGTCCTGGGACAAAGATAGGGTCAAAAGGGGGACGAATTATTCCAACATTTCTGTCCCAGGGTCTATATATCATGTTTCCCCGAGAATATCGCTTAAAGATTAATGACCAATGATAATTGTATAGGTCAAAGGGCAAACTTTATTGTGCACCAAAAATGTAGGTCATCCTTCAGATCAATTTGCCATTCCATAAAAATCATTGGAGCGATTTTAATGGCATTACAACTTTTATCGCTGTTTGCTTAGCATCTGACTGAATTTCAAATAAAACGGTAGATTCGATCAAGCAAAGACCGTGACAATGTCAGCCCCAGTGGAATTGTGTTGATGCTAGTTTGATTCCATTTATAGCTTTGCGCCCTCCCGCCAAATGTCAGGCTGTGGCAGGGTCACATCTCCCGTCCATCACGTGCCCTGGTTTCGATTTTGTATTAGATGCCGTATCTCAGGGGGACGGGAGAAATAGAATTCGTCTTGGCGAGAAGTCAAAGGGTGACGAGGGTTGAAGGTGAATGTGAAGGTTAGGATGTCTGAGGGGAAATATCAAGTTACCAGCTGAGTCGCTAATGAAACTATTGTTCTATCACCTTGATGAAATAAGATTCCATACGAATACTAAGTGGACCGTACTATTGACGAATCACATGATCAATCAACTTGAGCCGTGTTAACAATAAAGCAACAATAGACATCACAATACACTTGAAAACACAGGTTATTGCAATATTGCAGTATCGTCTCAAACGATTTGCAGTATAACTTACATTTATGCATGCTAGAGACTCTATTTTACCCAGTAATATCTAACATACAATATCATGATACTGTACCAATCACGATTCAAAGAGCATCACTCATATCAAAGTACAATCTACAGGTTTTTGCCAATATTTTGGTATTAGAAAATATTCTGTAGTTGTCAGTGGCACAAAGATTACAAGAAGGCAATACTTTTTCTGTGCACGTCACCAATATCCTCTGCCAATACAACATTAACATTATAAGTCTTTGACAAACTCTTCACATAAAATACACATCTTGACGTCATTTCTTATTTACATATTGTTAAAAATTTGAAATATCATTTTCCAATAAAATATACATCATGTCAAAGGTGTACAAAAGTAGACGTCACGTTGCCATCATAATAATATAAACTTGCAAGTAGACACTCTATATCTACAATCCATTTTTGACAAACTTTTAAAAGAATGCCCACACCATGAGCATACTCCACCAACAGACTTTGACATACGAAAATGCTGCCATCATAATGGTATAAACATTCAGATAGAGACTCTGTCTGTACAGTCAGTTTTTGATGCACTTGTAAAACAATCCACCAGCAGATATTGACACGCTTGTAGCTCATACATTAGTTGTCAGGACACCTGTTTCGGCCACAGCCGTGGTTCTGTCGGCCAGAGATCCGAATCTGTAGACAGGTTTGCCGTCGCTGTCGCTGACGATGGTGTCCGAGCTGGGCAGTTTCTGTATGTCCATCTCCGGCTGGTCAGGCGACGATACCTCTGTGGGATAGGACAAATGGATGTTATCAATATCAAGATACGATACGATACGATATACCTGATACACATAGTTCAAAGCACCCTCTCCATACCACTTTTTATACACGTAACTTTTACATGTATTATCATCCTCGTCATGATCATTCTCTGTTACGTTGTTTTATTGTCACTTCTCGTAATGTATTTAGTCATTACACATAGCTACATACTTGTGTACAAACTATTTTACGCATAGAGTGAAGTCTTAGTATTGTAACGGATGCCTGTTGCCGGCACCTCAAGGCTTTTATTCTGTCAATCTTTGCAATCTTTAAATGGATAGAAATCTTGGACTTGTCTGGGCAATTGTGTCAAGGTCAAAATTGTTGTAGGAACGCATTCTAAGCTGACTCCTGCCCCGTCAGGCAAGTTTTTATTCTGCGAGAGAAGTTGAACAAACTACAGAAAGTCACGAGTCGATGGCGTCAAAACAGGAACCGGGTAATCTGGCCTCGTCTAAATTGAAAAGCCACTTCTAATTTCAGTGCGGCGGTTTTTCGGCATTGAACATGGCAGCTGTGATTGCGGTGCAGCTCCACATCAAGGTGTAAATTCTACGGTTCCGGTGGTAATGAACGTGTAATGAAGATGCCATTATTCATTGACGTCACCGCTGGCTGGTGGGAACCTTTATTGCAGTACTGCCGTCAGTGTGATTCGGCCGTCTTGCTGCGACTCTTGTGATTCAAAACTCTTGGTAGGAGAGGATTTCGGGACGGTAGAAGGTGCAAAAGACAGAATATAGAATATTCTCACGTTTTAAGAGACTGTTGGTGTACCTCTTAGGCCATGTTGATTTGATTATATGGATGACATCCTCTGGGAACTCCAAAACCGATGCGAGCGAGCGAATAAAAAAAAATTTTGGCCCCCCCAAAAAGTTGCCTTCAGTATGAAATCAAAGTGGCCAGGAAGGTTGAACATAGGACTAAACACACATAGTATGGTAACCAACAGTTAGGTGTAGGTACCAGTACATCATACGGGTGTAAAACATTTTTTTCTTCTTGGACCATCCGAAAAAACAGACCTGAAAAAAAAACCAGAGGAACAGGTTTCGCCAATTACAAAATGGACACACTATGTCGGCAGCCATTTGGGATCTAACCGGGAGGCCAAGAAGACAACAAGAGGAAGTCAATTCGGCAAGTAGAGTTTATATATAGTCAATTGCACCAAGTTTCTACAGTCAAAGGTACAGAGACAGTTAGCCTTTATTACATGGAGATGGGATTTTAAAATGCAGCGGGAGTCCAATATTCCACCAAACAGATTCCTTTGTAGCAAAATTGACCAATTACCATTGTTTTGAGTATTGCCAGTTCTCAAGTTTCCACAGACAATCAGGTCCAAGTTCATGTCCGGACCTGGAAATGATCCTCTGGACCTAAATTTTCTGTACTGGTACCTCCCCCAACCAACAATAGATTTTTTTCTTTCTGTCCTTTCACATCTTATTCTTTGACTTTAGATTCATTTTGGCATTCTATGGCATTAGTTATCTGTTTTCTGATACTTTTTTTCAATCTACGGAATATTTGTGCTCATTTTACAGCTGCTTTGCACAATTTATTGTGTGGTCGAAATTTTTTTTTTTTTGGAAATGGCCGAAAATTGGTGCGAGCGCGGATGTCATCCATATAATCAAATCAACGTGGCCTTACTAGTGAATTAATGTTATAGAAATTGTGTCGAAATGTACTGGTGAAATTATGTGATATCATTGTGACAACCATTATTACGTGTAAAAGGTGTTTACACGGTTTTCGACTTTAAAAACTTTTTTTAACTAAAATCATCTGATGAATAGACAGTACTTCTTTGGCAATATCACCAACACGCCAAGTAACTACAATATCTGACAGCTTTGCTTTTCTTGGCTCTACAACCTTAATTGCATGTAGATAATACACTCGCCGACAATGGTCTACATGGACGTGATGCTCTGCCAGTCCCCCTCCCCTGCAGTAAGATCAGTGGGAATCCACATACCAGTAAGACGATCTGTACTCGTCAAAGGATTTGTGATGACCTTGTCGGTGTATCTATCACGAAGCGCAAAGGATGTACTTCTTTTCCTTAAGAACAGATATACGGACCATACTCGAGCGCCGCTCGGCAAGATAAAGACTGAAAAACGTCGATAACGTCGGTTGACCTGAAGTCAATGATAGCATGCAACTTGAAGATTGTATTGGAATATGAAACCGGCTGCAGTGATTGACGGATAAGGTTTGGTGAATGGATGAAAGGGTCGTATCGTAAGCCCCAACCATGCAGTTATTCTTCTCAATACACGGAAAAGGTTCTGTAAATGCTTCGATTTGGTTGCAAAGCTGCCCACCGATTGTACTTTTTATCTCGACATGGTTTTGACCTTTCGGTTATGTAACATGAAATGTGCCATACATAACGTATCTGAGTGTAGGGTGAATAGTGACTGGCAAGAGGTCAGTCTGGAATAATTTTGCATTCACTAGAAAGATGATACTTTACCTTATTCTTATCCTCTTAAGAGGTCGACAACTTCTGTCTGAAACTGAAGGTAGTTCACATTGATACCTACTTAGCTCTTATAGCTGAAGTCCTCTATCTCCACACCCCTGACGATGCCCGATGTGTATCCAATTCAACTTTGGCAATTATACCCACACATCCGTGACCAGACTCGACCCTAGATAGATTTTCTCCTTAAACTTTGATTTTTGTAGAAAGTCTTGTTTTGTTGGCCGAACTCTCTTTCATGTGGGTTAACACGCGGTAGCTCTGTGGCCTATATGTAATCGTTAAAATGCTGCAGGCAGTCGACTGTATGCATGTATCTGGCAATTGCGTTTTCATGATGAGGATCTATGTTCGTCACACGATGAAGATCTTTCAAAGAAACTTCTAGAGGAGTTAGAAAGAACAGTCAAGATGCGGTTGCTCCGGTTTTTCGAACTTCATTTCGGTGTTCATTAGAACAGTTCATTTGTAGTCCCATCAAAATATATCCCAATGTAGACTCTCGTAACAGTGCACAATGATACAATTCAGGTGGTATGTGGTACCATTTTTAAAGAAACTAGCTATCAGCTTTAAACGTTTTATATCAAGTGTGGTTTCCCTTTGCGCATTATTACAGGGCTAAGCGCGCCACTAGAAATCTCAGCGGTTGTTCAGTTTATGTCGTCAATCACTTCGACCTTTGCTAATCGTTGCCGATTTTCTCACGGTATCTCCGCGGAAGAAGATGGCACCCCTGAAGCCCTGTGGCGTTGAGGAATTGCCGTGCGAAAATTAAGTAGCCTGTTTCATATGTAATTGTCAGAAGCTCCCAGCTCGGAGAATAGGATTCATTCCAGCAGGGATCCCTGGTCGATGGGTTCCATTGATCGGCCTCCGGGAGGGGGCGAACCGTGAAAGCCACAGAAATCGATCAGCCGTCCTTTGCAATATCTCTGTTATGATCATCATTATCCAGCCTCTATTATCAACCTGATAAAAGATTACATCAAAACAACCGGGGAAAGATAGAGATACAGCAGATAAATCAAGATTCCCCATGTCTGTGGTTGATGTAACAAAATGTGACAACATTGATCTGATGGTATCTCTACCAGGACGGTACCCTGGAGGTAGGCGTTCTGTTTTTATTACTGCTTTATTGCTATGTGGCTGTGGGACTCGACCTCACCTCTATTCACTGACATTGATGAGACCGTTTTAGCACCTATGGGGATTTCTTCAACAGGAGCTGTCAAAGTACCGTGTTAGACGCCTGCAACCTACAGACACGTAGGGCGCGGATTAGTTGTTGCACCACTTGACACAATAGTGGCAGTGGTAAGAAAATACCCACGTGAAGCCTTTAATATAAGCTTACTTTTACTATCATGGTAGGGAAGGAATCGTCTTCAGGCAACATCATATTGGTGGATGCCATAGAGGTCTAAATACGATATTAATTCCCCGCTGCAACTTTTTAAGTGTTAGATGGAACATGTGCAGGCATAGATATAAATGGAAGGTAATGAAAGACAGATTTAAATCATAAGTCATATAGGTTATCTATTGGTTTCCGATAAATGACGATTTCGAAAAGAATGTAGAAGAAAAAAATGAGAACTCAGGGCAATGGATGGTCATATTGATCACATACGCCACCAAGCAGAACTTCGGAATACGTCATACGTACCTAAGTCACCATTGCGCATGACAACTGACACCGATGGCCTCTGCTCACTGCGCTTGCGCGCGACCTGCTGCCATCTCTTGGCCACCATGGCGGCTTTGGTCGCAGACGACGCGCGGACGTTCTTGTGGGGCTGGAACAGGATGATGTAGACTTTTGGCGCGAAGAGGCAGGCGAGGGAGACTGTTCCACTCATGGAGATGGACACCGTCAGGGTGGTCACTTGTATCTGCATCTGTTGACAGACATAGACTTCACAACTTCAGGATTCCAAAACAAACAGGGATTGCAAGGAAAGCTACAATAAGATGGTACCTCACTGAACCTGGGGCACCAGTGTGGCACTGCAGAGTTCGTTAACTATCGGCAGTGTCGTGTTATTTTCGTCGATTTTTTTATAATTCATATATTGCGTAATACGTAAAAGTATGACTCAGAAGATAACAAAATGCACAAAACATAAGAAAATTCGTTTCTTTTTTTATCTCTGAATTTTAGTAATCTTTCGAACCCCACAGTGCCGCACCGGCAGTGCCGCACCGGTGCCGCAAGTGCAGTGAGATACAGTCTTTATTACTTTACCACTCCATGAGCCTCTTTTCATACTGCATAGAAAACACCGTGTACTTTGACTTGCACAATGTTCACGATCTTTCTTCCTTACCATGTCATGGTAGTGATACATGTCTCCATGTTCTCCACTAAACAGTTGGGATTCAATTGCAAATTGTGCATTGCCGTTTCATGGCCGAAAAGATACACTGTTTCAAACACTATGATGAGATAATATCCTTAAGCGCAACAGTTTTGTCCAGTTATCATTTAGATATTTGAAATCAAACGCCTTGTTTTATGTTGTGTGGAGTTACATTGGAAATCTAACCCATTCCAAAAATACCATATCGACCTCATACGTCGATATATCCGTTTCCCCTCATCTGCACCCCGCGTCGGGTGATCTGGATAGCGCGTTAGAAAATATTTCAGGCGGAACTGAACTATGGAATCGATAACTTCTTCTCACCACGCTGCACACTTCTAACGTAGTCAGCATAAATTTCACGACTTCTTTTTAGGACTCCAGTAAACGTGATTGCGAAGGAAACTACATTACTTCTCCACTTGTAACATATTTTAATGAAATTGCCGTATTTGCCGTAATAACATCGATATCATTTGCCCCATCGCTGGATGGAGTATTTTGTAGTGATTGTAAGCTCTAAATCCCGCGGTCTAACCGTTGAAAATATGTATAGCTTGAACCAGCTTTCTTATAGATCTTTTAGGGAACGGTTATAAATTAAACAGCGTGAAAAAGGTTGATAGCATTGTGTCATTAACACTTCGACCGTGTGAAATCGAGGCCAAACATGACAAATGTACCCAGCATCTATCCTCCTGCGATGCAATTATAACCTGAACTTGGTATTGACCTTGCAAACGTACCCTTGACATTGGGCTCCATAAATTCCTATAAATCGATTAGAAGGTTCAGGTGCAGCTATTTTTACCCGACGGAATCTGGACGCTCGCGCTTATCTTAGAACTTGCCTTCCGGTGATTCAAAGGTTATCTAACATGGTCATCGATGAATTCTGCGAGACAAGATCTTTAACATTCAAGAAATATCAACAGCTGAGAAGACCATCAGAAACATATCGTGCTTTCGGTCAAATTCGGCCGCTGTAGATCCACTGAGATTGAGACTGCATTCACAGCTAAAATGCATCTTAACTAGTTTCTTGTTTTGTTGTACGGTAGTGGGGCAGAGATAAAGTGTTGAAGTGCAGAAACTTTGGCATTGCTGTTCACACCACCCTTCGTAGATGGCGCTGCTATGTGTTCTCGTTCTAGTAGACAGGTTTTGATTGGTCCTTTTGAAATCGACGCTTTCTTGCTTTTGCAAATCATCAAAACCAATGACTTACTTCTGTTCAATGTTGTATTACACACAAGAGCCCACCAGAAAAAGGACCTTAACCACACCATATATACCATACTCAAAGAAGTGGCCATCATTGTGCTTGAGAACGAAATTTTATCTGAGAAAAATAAAGCGTTTCAGTTTTGGGGGCCTGTTTTGGATGTTTCAGGTGGAATCGCTAGATGGTGCGAGAGCGCTGTTCGTGTACTATGCAGTGAGTAAAACCTCAACAAGGTGGCGCTTCAACCTTTTCGTCGACCTTTGCAGATTTGCCAGGTGTATTTCAAGCAAAAGCAGCAAGGAGGCGCAACGAATTCGATACATATGAACCTGATAGTTCCGACACCCCCATTCAACTAGAGACTGTGACCGCTGAGCGACCATACATTTTATCTTTATTTTATTGAAATTTTAACAAGACAATACAGATCAGAGGGCATCCCAGGCAGAAATGTTGGTGTTGGGTGTCATACATACATTAAAAAGTGGAGCATTTAAATAGAACAAAGCAGTGGTATATTAATAATTCACAGATGCATTAAATACGTTGAACTATGTTTGAAAAGTTATTCGTCGAATTCCATAGATGAAGATTAAATCTTTTCTACGTTTAACATATCTTGCTGTGTTGTAAACCATATCTTTTACGTCGTACGTCATATTCCAGTTGTAAAATCAACGGCCACACAAGTCTACTTTTCGTCGCTCAGCGATCATCGTCTAATTAGCAGTTAACTGGAAATTTTAAAAAAATCACTATTCCTACCTTTTCCGGGGAGTGAGCTGTGCCGAAGAAGATGGGAATGAAGGCGAGCCAGACGATACACGTGGTGTACATGCTGAAGGCGATGTACTTTGACTCGTTATAACTGGACGGAATGTTCCTCGTCATGAAGGCATAGACTGTGCACAGGATCACCAGCAGCATGTTGTAGGCCAGGGAGATGACGAGAGAAGTGTCACTAACGTTACATCTGCGCACGCCAACGGCTTCAGGGGAGTCTATCGCCGTGTACTCCACGTAGGTGTCCGGCGGGTCCACCACCAGCCACACCACCACGGCGAACAACTGGATGGACACGAACAGTGCGCAGAAGATGAGCTGAGACTTCGGGCTGATCCATTTCACCGCCTTCGCCGACTTCTTCCCGTCTTCGAATATTCTGTAGATGCGGTTGGTCTTGATGAGCAGAGCCGAGTAGCACATGGCTAGACCCAGACCCAGGAAAATCCTGGTCACGCAGCATGTGGTTGGGGAGGGGGGCGACAGTAGGATGAACGTCATGCAGTAGCACAGGAAGATCCCAGCCAGTAGGACATAGCTCAGTTCTCTGCCGGACGCTCTCACCACCGGTGTATCTGAGTAGACCTTGTAAATGCCTGCCACAGTGGCCACAACAAGGATCCCGAGTACTGAGAACACGATGGGGATCGACGAGTACAGAGATGTCCAACTTACGCTCCTAATGCGGATGTCTTCGCACGTAGTCCAGTTGGCCCCAGGTTTCTGTCCTACTGGGCATTCTTCACAGGTGGACTCGTCCTTTAGTCTCTGCGTGGTCCGCTCACACCTCTGACACACCCAGCAGCACGCCGAGGCCTGCTGGATCTTCCTCTCACCAGGCGCGCAGTCCGAGCTGCAGATAGACGTGGGTGACGTCATGGTCCCGTTCCCAGGCCAGTGGAGAAGGGATGACGTCAGACTGAGCCTCCGGTGTCTACTGTCGTCCCACGTACCGATGGGGACATACTGGTAAATACCATTATTGTTCTGATATTGGAAGATATCATAGCGCCCTGGACCGTCTCCTTTAGCGTTAAATGCCACTGTGTCACCACCTATCCCTGCAGAAATATACAAGTGGAAAATGTACATAACGTTAATTGAACAATACCGAGACCTCTTTTTCGTGCAAACGTAGTTTTGGCTACTTGAAGACAAACAGGAAATGAGTTACTGTTCAATGAAGAAATAAACTTAACTCACCCGTAAAAGTTACGTTGCGGATGTATTCCAAGAATTGCTTGCCATTCACGTGTTCCATCTCTTCACATAGCCCGGATGTTGTACCGGGGCAAAGGTCATTGCGCATGTCATGTAAGGCGTACGCCATTGCGTAGACAGAGTCGACGACAAACTGCACCTTTCCCTCCTGTACGAAGCCAGAGGCAGTCGATATTGTCTTTTTACCTGTATGAGAGCAAAAAAAAAAAAGATTCTTTTAATTCTGATTCTGTCAATTATTTTATTATACACAAACAGCTCGATCCCCGACTTCATCCCTGTATGGTGCATTAAGTTTATTACAATCAAGGCAATGACGTTCTATAACGGTGTCTCGAGATTCTTTTAATTCTGATTCTGTCAATGATGCTCTTATACATGAAAATTACAAACAGCTTGATACCCCGAATACATCCCTGTATGTTGCATTAAGTTGATTACAATCAAAGCAGGGACGTTATATAACGGTGTCCCAAGGACGTTATATAAGGCCCTTGTTCAAAGTAAGACGGTGTTTAGGTGCGTGACTCTTTCACAAGTATTGTGTTTGGGCGAACCAAAAAACACCACACGCGCATTTCAGCCAGATCTTTTGACTAGGTAAAAGAATTCGTAAGCCAACACGTCGCTTATGAATATGGTGTCCCACTTGCTATCGATAATCTACCATACAGGTGCAAACGTCCATTTTCTTGAGCAAGTTCTCACCATGTTGCTCCTGATCCTTAATCGAAATCAGGATAACTTTAATGGGAAACCATGGTTTAATCCTACATAGAATTAATTCTACCAAAACAGATAGAGTTTCGAGCTTTGACTCGTTTTCGATACATCAATATTGTGTAAAAGTAAAACAGTGTGCGAACGGAACAGTTTTGTTCCCTAGATGTTTCCATGTTGCGCTACCATAATAGTGTTGGGATTTCGTGATGTGTTTTACCACAAGGAAATAACGATGTCGTGCTGTCAGACTGCATGCATTTAGCTAATATCTCACATTTCTAGAGGGAGAAACCTGCCCACACAAATGTCAATAGAGAGCCCATGCCACCAAGATAAAGTGTCCTTGTGGCATTGCAATATTGTAGTTAGGTTATTTTTCAATTATGTTAAACTTAGTGTTTTGTAATTCTCAATATCATAATGACAAATGCTAGCTTGCCGACAAATCGTACTCATTTCAAAGATATGTTGGATCTGCGTGACATTCAGTACATATAAACGTATCTTCAGATCTTTAATATCTGGTGACTGATGTTGGTGCGCCATGTACTAACCGACTATATCACGTAGTGGCGAAATCAAGGATTTCAGTGGATTTGACAGGACAGACGCCAAAGTACATAAAGGAGTGCAGCATCACTTGGAATCTTTCTCATCATATTTTGGAACCGGCACTAACGTTTCTTTCATTGCAATCAAAGCCTTGTAATCCATCATACAAACTGCCGAGGACCCATAAGATTACACAAACTCCACAGTGGAGGGGACGATAAATCATCGGCTCATCCGCAAAATGACTTCTAAATTGCTGTTCCGGCACTTTTCTTGTCGTTTCCTTGTACAAGGCAGCCTTGGGGTGCAAGAAAATGGTTTTACGTTCTTCTTCCTGAAAAGGATGTTTTGTAGGGATTTTGCAGTTTTGCCGGGGGGGAGCCATTCCCGTCACAAATAATTGGCGTAATTGCGGACGCAGTTTCCATCGGACACGTCAAAGGATGGAATCGTGTAGGAGAAATGGTTCTTGTATTTCTAGGGGCTTAGCGTGGTCTTTCTTTGTCCCTGACGGGCCATTTCTCCGAGTTCTTGTCGTAGACCGTTCCCGCCCCAATCCTACCTGTACATTTCTGTAGACCGTTTCTGCCCAAATCCTACCTGTACATTTCTGTAGACCGTTACCACACCAATTATACCTGTACATTTCTGTAGACAGTAACAGTACCGCCCCAATCCTACCTGTACATTTCTGTAGACCGTTGCCACCCAAATCTTACCTGCACATTTTTGTAGACCATTGCCACACCAATCATACATGTACATTTCTGTAGATCGTTCCCTCCCAAATCCTACCTATACATTTCTGTAGACCGTTTCTGCCCCAATCCTACCTGTACATTTCTGTAGACCGTTATCTCGGCCCAAATCCTACCTGTACATTTCTGTAAACCATCTCCCCCTGTGTCGCTGGGGATGTTGTCGAATCTACAGTTGAAGTGGCTCTCCCAGTACTCTTCAAACCACACGTCTCGCCTGTTGTTCTCTGGCTTCAACTTCGTGAAGTACCTGTCAAATCCTGTCAGAGGCAAAGCAAATGTGCAGGATATTTTAGAAGGTTTGTTCCATACGGCATTCGACAGTCCTTAACAATTTACGTGAGCGCACTTTCTAAAATGTCCTTAGATCTCTTTTATTTTTGTTAATTACTTCGTATCACTGTTCCTCTATTTTCTGAAAAAAAGCAACTCTCTTTACTGTGACATGCGGGGATTATGCTACGCCCACATATCAACTACATCAAACATCGGTCGCCAGATAATAGCATTGACTTCAAAAGAAGGATATCCACCTAGATTGTTCATCCCCAAAGCTTGTAATGCTGTAACAAAGTTTTAGTACATATACCCTCTAGCCAGGAAGGTATGCTAATGAAGAAAGCAGTTCTGATGCACTGCGAATGCCATTTTTCCTGCATCGCATTGATGACAGTAGAGTGCTGTTATCAGGCGAACAAGTCGCTAACGATATGACCACTGTTTTTGTTCATTTTGCATGTTATTTTCGATGGCCGGTATTGTGATAGGGAAAATATAAGATCTATTTTCAACAAGATCACGTGTTTCTGTCTTTGAACGAAAGCAAGAAATACATGTACGGTTGGACCGGTATTTTTTGGTATTCGTTCCTTCTTATTGGAGACTAAATACTCCTTATTAAGAGACCATCCCACGAAACTTGGCGACATTTCAAATGATGCATACAGGGCTATATTTGTGTCATGGAGACTAGTGATAAAAATGCTGTCCTTCAGAACTTAAAATTAGTTCACCACACAATCGACTTTGAATGACGTTTAATCGCCTGCGTGCCGCTGAAGTGTCAGTGATTGTTCCCATCTCCCGGCAGAGCCAGGCGTGGGCGGAATTACCTGGGATTGTCTGGCTCTTGAAGAGGATTGTAATGGCGCCCTCTGCGGCTTCTTCCTGGCCCTCTACCGGCGTGACCTTTGTACCCCAGCTGTCACTGCCCACCCACAAGAAGTGGCTGCCGACACCAAGTCTGAGAGAAAAACTACCGGTTAAATCCTCACCAACACCGGGTAATAGGACTGTGCGTGCAATACATGCTACGGAATTCTAGACCGTCGAAGGCAAGACTAGCATAAATGGCAAACTTTTGTGAAATTGAAAAAAAACAAACATAATATTTCGTGTGTTGAGGGTTGTGGTAACTGTTTTTCTTTGCTAGTAGCAGCGGTGCAGATACCACAGAGCTGGCCACAGGAACATTTAACAGCAATGAACCCAAATCCAAACCCCAACCATTCTAATTCACATAAAAAATCATGAAGTTTGAATTCTATTTAAAGAAAATGGGAAGAAAACATGTGAACGTTTTAAACGAAGCCTACCTTTGACCCCAATCTCTGCTATATCCAAATTTTCTCCAAAAAGAAAAATCTTTGATCATATCTATTCATTCTTACACACACAAAAAAGGTTCCAAATCGAAACAAACAAAAGATTTTCAAGGATGTTAAGTATGTACTACAATCGCAAGTGTTCATGTGGGGTCAGCAAATACAGTTTGTACGTTTATCAACTATTACTTTCAGCTGTTTTACAAAGGAATGGGTGCCTCAAATACCCAGCATGTATTGAACATTATGCTCTTCCCTAGGCCGTAAGATTTGAGTAAATTTGGCTCTTTATGTTCAGCAGTAAATTCCCCAAGAATACATTAGTGTTATCATTTACTTATCAAGTAGGCCTCTCTCTCAGTATGAAAAAAAGACTAATGTCCTAAATGCTCGGATACTTTCCAATACCGTTGCCTAAAGTGCTCTTTCCTTGTAAACTTCGTGTAGCCTTCATTATCGTCATAGTCATCGCAATATCTCCTGCACCTGCTTTACAGATAGTAGCCAATATCTACCTCTTAGCTGCAGCAATAAGCTTCTTCAAATCGTCTTCGTCGGCAAAGACGATAACGGCCCGGGCCTTGGGCGTTTTTCCGAGATACTCTATGATATCTTCAAACGTCTCGTCAGAGGCGTGCCGGTCGATCTTCTCGGACGCCGCTATGCAGACACCTGGAATAAACACCACAACAATAATCAGAATTTTATATTGTCTTGTAAAACTCTTATAACGAAAAGGAAAGCCACGGCCTCCTTTTAGCTGAGTTAAAATCAAGTTGATTAGGTTGAGCTGATATAATCTTTTCCTAGATACTCTCGAAACATGAAATTTTGTTCTATTTTAGCCGCACTCTATTACCGAGCCTCTGCCTTTACTTGTTTTTATGAAGTCCTGCAATTTTCGGCGCTTGATATATTTTCGGCGCTAAATACGCCAGTCCTTAGCTGACTTGTTGTCTTTTGACATCGTATATTCGACCCAAACCAATACCGGACAACTGTTGATTATGTTTTGCCTACACTAAGTCTGCACAGGAGCACAACTAGCTGATGTTGGCTAACTTCCCTACTCTCGGTAAACCTCAGGCTTGTGTTCAGATAATACGTCTTCCTTGAGCCTTAGTTTCTTGCGAAGTCACGATTTCCATGTCGAAAGATACAAGTGGCCTTCTCATGTCTCAAAACAGCAAATTTGACAAACTAGTGGCTTACTGTAAATGTGTTTCAAAAATGAATACTTACTTTGATGAATGGCAGGTGTAAATAACTTACGTTTGTTTTCATTTGTGTGATTTCGTGCGCTCGGGTACTTTGGGAAAGTACAGTTTGACAAATAGTGCCCGTCTAATTAGCAAAGAAACCAGGCTACGTTATGCGGCGGTAATAAGCAAGGAATAATTACTCCCAAAATAAAAGCTATCTCCGAGGAAGTCTCTGGGGACATATACATGCGGTGTTATGGGGTGTCTCGGTCTGCTTCAAGATATGAATCTTTACATTTCAAAGTCCTCACTTGAGCAGCACCCAGTTCTTGATTTTCAAAATCGACGTACAACCTTAAAGGCAATAGTAAGGAATGGTGAAGGTTGAAAGGTGAGTTGTACATCTCTGTTTATACCGTCATCTTTAAGATTCGGATCCTATAGTGGAGTGCGTGTTGTTCTATTTGTTTATCTGTAACCACATCACGTGCGTCTGACCGTGGTAATAGAAAAACATGCAGTCTTTGATCACAAGGCCTGGGGAAAAAGCTTTTGAAGTTTGCTTCATGCGTGGCTAACTGCAAAGAGATACTGTGCGTGGGCAGAGCCTTTCAATGTCGTTAGATTGAATTTGTCCGTATAACGATGACATCCGTGCTCAATAACGGTGGCAGGAGAAAGACAAGAATGTTTAGCCCTTGTGTCCTCAGAAGTAGTGTACAGCACGCGGTCTTCGGCATATCACTTGAGTCAAATTTGACACAACGCTATCGATTCAAAAACATCCCTATGATCTACATACCGCTAGCCTTTAATAGAATGTAATTAACTTGACAACCGACGTATCTCTGTAGCAGGACACGATGTTATATTGATCCAGTCTTCCCAAAGGAGTTGGGTTGTTTCTGCTAAACTAGTATTCAGGACGCCTAGGCGGCAGTGCGGTATTATGATAAATGACGCTACTGCAATCTAGAGGAACATCTGTTGACATGCTCCCCTAAGGGCCTCGTTATTGTAAAGTACCAGTCATACAGCTTTGACCAGAACATGTTTCCTGTGAAACTAGATCTAAAAGTAAAACTCTTTTTGTTTCAAATGAAGGCCCTGAAGGACCGTGTAAAAACACTTTACAGAACGCGGAGTATAATTGGTTCAACGAAAGAATGAAAAATATAATAACAATTTTTATTGCAAATTCATGCCCGAGGGCTAATTGCAAGTAAAGCAGTAGTGGTATACATAAGCATACTTAACAAAGAAGGAAAATGATGTTCATAGATAAATCAAAAGATAAATAGATAAATGGCGTCTAGTCTAAATCTATTTCTACTAAGCTATTTGATTCTAAACTCCATCCAAAGAAGCCTTCCTTTGCAATGTAGTAGAATGTAACACCTTAGAAGAAGTGGCTAGAAACTAGATCACCACTACGTCAATTGAGGCCATGTTATGTATCGGGCGGCATTTCAAGGCTCTAATTTTATGTTTCAGGTCATAGGGACTGACAGCTAATTAGTAATCGGGGATGACATATTCATGAGGGGCAGAGAGACTTCGTAACGTTTTGATTTTTTTCCAACCCAAAAAGAACACCGTGTCCGTCTTTTTTTAATCAAAGCTTTCTGAGCAGTTTTCACGGTTTTTTACCAATCCTAAACAAAATGGAGGTACTAATCATTGCCAAGAGTAGCAAGAACTCCAAAGAACATGTACCTTGGGTCTGTATGAAATACAGTCAAGCTTGTTGTATGGGTGTCTACCACTTCAAAAGGACCACTTAGCCAATGTGACCGCTTTTGGATGTTCCTTTTGGATAGTCCTTTAGATAATTTTTCCCATTGACATGAGAATTAAGAATCCTGTCTATAACGACCACCTGTCGACATAGACCAGATTCTATTGAAAGGTCTTCTTGTGCAGTTTTGAATACATTGCCATCCCCTAAATGTAGTGCATATTGTTGTTGTTTACTTTGGTGAGCACACTCGGACAAAACTTCTGCATTATCCCTACCATTTTGTCGTGCCCTTGCCGCGAAGGTTTCCACACCACTTTCTCCGTAGTTCCCCTCCGAAGCGATGGTGGACACGTATGTCCAGCCCAGCTCCTTGGCCAGGTCCACCATGGCCTGGGCCTGGTACGTGTCCGGAGGAACCACGCGGGAGAAGTAGTCAAACCGGGACTTGTCACTCAGCTCAGCACTGGTGGACGCGTAGCTGATCTGTGGTATCTACAAGGTCAAGACATTTCTTAGTAAGTCATTAGTCAAAAACGTCTTCGCTTCCCTACACCCCTTTCCACTAGATGGAGATCACTGAGCAATCGTTGAACGATCAAAGTTGGATTTGTGTGACCCTTCATTTCAGTAAATTATGGTCAACGTGAAAATATGATTTTAAAGACAACAGAACAAACAAAACATAAAAAGATCCGTCCGTTTTTATGAAATTCGGTCTGCGTCCTGTCAAATGGTGGTCGCTCAGAGGTCGCTCAGCGGACGCATCCTCTAGCTGAAAGTGGATGTAAACTAAACTAAACAAAAGCGTTTGACACTCTGCAATCTGCAAATCTATGATTCAGTCGACAATATTTCAAAAGACACATCCAGCTGATGAAGTATTGTTGAACAGATTGTATTCCCACAACATTTAAAAGGAAATTTGAGAAAGAGCTATGCTTAAGTCAAGTGGCATAAAGCGACTGTGGGGAGGGGATGTAGGAATCATTTGGGAGGTACGTGCGTCACCATGAACCATCATTATCATCAAACAGCTTACAGAAACACCGGTACCCAGCCGTCAGTGCACGGCGCACAGTAGGGGCACTTTGCAAATCACATTCAGACCAATATACATCAAAAGTTAACACCAAGCGCCGATTTTCCCAACAATAAGAATGGGTGATTCCGTAATGTGTCTAGACTATAGGCTTACTTTTATGGATGGTTTCGACAGTTAAATCCTGTTATCCTAAATCATGTTTAGAATTCGCCTAGGTTCGTTACTTACTACTTAGCCAATACGTGACGTTATTTCCAAGTATTGTGGTCTTGAGGATCATTTGTGTCATGCAAGAACTATTTCCTGTCAACAGTGTTTCTGTTGAGGCTGTAATAACGCTTTATTCCCGACACGTTTACTAGCGTGTGTTGATGTTAAGATCCTTCTTTACGGCCCACTATGTGACACAGGGTAAGAGGGAATTATGCGGCCTGTGCATTATGGTGATAAATGGATTCTTCCCCTGCATACAACAGACTGATAAGAACTAACACGGGATGGAATAATCGTTAGGTATGCGACAATCTTTGGTAAGAATGTACACCTTTTGTAAAGAAAATCTTCGGGTCATTAGCTTCCATTTCAAACTCCATATCTCTTATAGATTATGTACAGGGGACGCAAAAATGGCGGCAGATAATGAGAAAGAATGAGGTGTAAATGGTATAATGTACGTTTATTGGTGGCAACTTGAAAATGCTTAGAATGACTGGTTTGGGGGTAATAGCGAAAAACGCGCCATTACACAGGGAAGTAAGTCCTTTGTCGGAACCAACCAACGCTGCAGAGTTTACAGGTGGTGTGTGAAAACGTCGATCGTACTTAGTACTTACAGGCCGTACCTCCTCTCTATACAACTCACCGTCAGGACACTTTGCAAACGGTTGGTTAACTTGCCAATAGCTAGACCTACTTTGTGTTGAAGATGTGGTATTGAACTTTGTGTTGAAGATGTGGTATTGAACTTGTAGGATGCCATTTGCGTTAAAAGTTGGATATTATTGTGCAGCATTCTATGTATAGAGCAATGCATGGTGTTGCTATTATTGATCACAGTTAACACTGGACGCTGGTAGCCAAAGTGCATAGGGCAGATATTACGAGCGTATCAGCCTTTGTACTCAATATGTTCACAAATAGTGACGGATGAACTGAACTGAACTGAGTGACGACCAAAGTACTGAAGGGTGAAGTTTGATAAGATAGGGCAACGCCGCACATTAGCCTGTTAGCGCAACACCGATGGCCCTCGCTATAACGACCGCAAAACCTCACCAGGGGACCGGCAGAAGAAACTCGATTTCACCTAGCTAGTCGCGCGCCATGCCACAAAAGTTAGACGAGTTCGCAAACCCTATGAGAATACGGTTGATAGCCATAGGTCACATCTGTACTTCCTGCGCTATCCTCTCATTCCTGGACGTGATGAATCAATATGTATTCAAAATGATATCTTCACAAACAACTATATTGCTATTTCCAGAGCTTGGAAGCCACGATGTAGGCATGTCCACGCCCATCCCCTCAGCCCATGCCAATAAACTAACATGTGACTTTGACAGAATGAGTACAAGCTCTGATAGATCACGTTCAACATAATAACAGCATGCCCCCATTGTGTCTGTCTTCCTATGCTGTAAGAGCATCTGCTCATTACCACCTATAAGACCTGTATCCCGCCGTTTGGGGCAAACCTTACTCTACTGTGTGCGATACACGTCGTGTCTGTCGAGGATATGATGTACCTATGCCATGGTTCTGTACCGATGTAATAGTACATGCATATATATACCTGCTCCCGACAAAGTCGTATACTTTTTGCTTTCTTATGTTCTTCATTTTTCATCAGATAAAGGAAAATTAACTGCCTTGCTGACCGTTTAACTACAACGCTTTCTGCTGCAAGTTAACGGTTAAGAGCAAAGAAACTTTTTCGAGTACTACCATACTTGTCTGTTATGATCTTCTTTTCTGTGACTTAGAGAGCCTATTTTCCACTTAAGATAAGCCTACTTATTTTGGTGTCCCCAAAGCGTCGACAATGGTTATCGCGGCTTTCATTTGTGCTGGTACCATACTTGGAGTTAATTACAGACACAAGAAGTTGACGGGTGACTTCAGGTGGGTCGAAGTTGCCCGGAAGTCTGTAACTGCATCCGTCACCGTCTGCCTGCCATCTTTATATACTCCTCTCGGTCAGCCTCGACCTTTACTGACGTCATACTTCCCAAGACTCAGATCTCTCTAAGTAAGATAAAAGATCCTTGAAAAATCACGTCAGAATACCAGTCAGCTGCTGGAATCTAATAAAGTCTTATTACAGTACTTTGATTTTCATCAGCACTTTAACGAGCACCTGTTTGGCTCGTAGTGGGTGGGCCCATGGAGTCGCCATATTAAGGGGATATTTTGGTTGTATCGGTCAAAATATTGGTCTTATTCCATCTTCAAACCAGGATTGATAAATGGTTTAATTCTGCCGAGTCAGTGTGCGGCTCTCATAGATCTCTAAGTAAGTGAATATCAGTGGTCAAAGCGCATATAGAGGCCCGCAAATTTTTCACAGATCAAGGCCCCTCCCTTGATGAAAATGGTCACACGATCAATGGGCTTAACTCCCGAGTGCCGCGTTTGTTAGGAGGATGAAAACTTTCTTATCGATGCTGGCGAAATTACGTCTTCATATCACTGCTGCGGGAATACGCAATAACCATTAGTGTCCTCTGGCCTTTAATGAAGAACCTACGTGAATGGTGCGTATGTTGTTTTGATTACTTGTCTGACAAAATAGCTGGAGGTAATCCATTCATCTTGTATTTTTGTGAGGGAATGGCTGGATCCTCAGATAAATGAATTTTATATCCCCTCCTACAAACATTATTACTACGCAAATTACATGGCTTAAAACACACCTGACACGGAATTTCCTCAGTCATTCAAAGAGAAATTTGGTCTTTTCGTAAAAAATCTATATGATTTTGGTCTGACAAAAACTTGCTAAAGCGACGTAAAATAATACTAACTGGTGGGATATATATTAGTAACCGGTCATGACGTCATGTCAATGACTCCCCTACTACCTAGGATTGCTGTCTATGGGAGTATATATAAAGATACATTTGACACGGTATATTGAAAGACGACATGTTTCCCTTTGATTAAACACTCATGAAAACGACATATACACGTCGTCGAAACGTCTGCAGAGGGATAAAAAGGGCTGTTTATCAAAGGAGACAAAGTTCAACATATTCTCTTCACGGGGAAAAATAATATCGAAATCATATCACCCAAACATATTGATGCACATCCTTGTATGTGGCGTACAGGGATCGTCAATACTTGAATCATTACGTATTCCTTCACCAGAGACACGGGGTTTGAGGGCTAGGGGTGGGGGTTTAACTTATTAGCACTGTGCTTGAACACAATATTGTCTACAGGGGGATGATGATGTGGCTATGCAGTACATATTATAGAGTGATATATCCCACTTCATATACCTGAGTAATATTCTCATATTCCTCATGAATTTAGACAAAACTTTGCAAAATATATCTGTTCCTACATTTACAGTATCACTAAGAAGCGAGAAGAAGTCGAATTTTTGTGTATATGATCCTTGTGTTGGTTGACATTGTGAATATTTCATGTATCTGTCAACTATCATTTTGTTGCGACCTGTACCTACCCCAGTGGTTATATATGTACAATAAAGGTCTTCATTCATTCATTATCAAGCCCCCTATTGCCTGCCTAAGGTTAATGTCGACAGTGTGCTGACTTCAGTCAAGATGAGCACGTGTAATCAAACAATAATGTTTATAACATCTTTTCTAGCCAATCTTATCTGTCGAGCATGTAATCAATCTCTTACTAACGTCTGTCCTCTCTGCATCTACGTCCATACAACAAGCAATTGATGTGCTTTCGAGATCTTTGATCTTCTTTTTCTGACGCCATACAATCTTTGTTGATCCTACTCCCAAGTCTCCTCGCAGAGAATGATGAACTTTCTCTCCAGAGAGGACAGAAAAGACTCGGAGGCTGTAATACGGCTGAATACCATGCTTATCTTCTCCTGTGTACATATATAGACCCCCGTCCTCAACATATGCATGTGTGCATTGTAAACCATCTATCGACTAGGCTTCTTGTTCAGGAAATAAATGTCAAGTATTGGCAGGAGAAAATGTGAAGAGCTGAAGGGAAATTTTTGTTGATTGTGAGATTTGTTGTGATGTGGAATGTTGCGTCCTTCTTATGTTTACGCTGGTAGGGGAATACATATTGTTTTTGGCAGTATGTTGTTTTCTCCCGTCTTCTGTAAGTAGCCAGTCAGATATTGGTTAGATATTAGCTGCAAATACGACCAGTTGTTTATGATTTTCTAAATCTGATGTTTCCTCACACAATACTATAGGGCAAGTACTATACAGGTAGTGTATCTTGACAGATACAGTGGACACACATCAAGGAAACCATAGGCTTAGACGACCACACACTACGTTAAAGACACTAATTGAAAGAGATACGACATGCTTCAATAGTAATTACTTGAGTCCTGTATTCAACATATTTTTTTCACTGTGGCTGTTTGAAGCAATAGCATTCTTTTAAAGATTTTGTACATGTATCAGTCGCAAAATATTGTGTACATATTGGATAACAATCACGTATATTCTACTGTAGGTGTCCATAGGCTACTCGGCTATTCACAAATATTACTCTCTGAAATTCTACTACAGTAATGCATAAACAGTGGTCAAATAACACCTCTCTGATCCTCACTGGTAATTGGAAGTGCCATCATCTCATCTAGCGACATCTGACACATGGCATACACATCGTTAGAACTACTACTGAATGGGGGGGGGGGGGCTTTATGTTTGAACTTTGAAGCTTTGGTAGATCAAATGGACTCAAGGAAAATATTGTCTGGAAGAGAAATGATTCTTCGACCTTACCATTCCTGTCCCATGTTTAGGAAACACAACACAAGCTTTGTAACCTCAGATAAATACGTGCCAGATGGGCCCCTGAAGTTAGCAGAATTCCCTATGCCTGATTGTCTCTTATAAAAGTTTTGAGATCTTTAGAGCAAGCCGGGTAAGGGTAATAAACATCTGTTTTACGCCTGGCAGCTTCAGTTTCAGATCCAGCAGAGATTTCATGAGTACCTTAATAAGATGATATTAAATCTGTCTGGACCATGCAGTCACCTACTGAGGCAGTCCTACCACCCGCATGGGGGGGAAATCAAAGAAGTATGAAAAAGAGTCTTAGATCTGGGACGAAAGTAGTAACGGTATAAAGAAACGGCATTGTGTAGGGAAACAGTTAACAATAAAACATAGAATATGACGAAGAAATGAAAACGTGGAATATCATTATGGAAGTGATACGGTTAACGGTTTGTGTAAGAGAATTCTCTTGTGGCTCAGCCAACCCTACCCTGTCTTGACTGGCCTCTCAGACCAACGGGATATGCGACTTAGGTTCAGTTCGTGGGCCGATATTTTTGACGGACAGGTGCTCTGTTTCGTTCGAGGTCCATTATGAAATATTAGGACAATTTAAAAAGTAGACTTTCCTACCATTTCTCCACATAGTTTGTGAGATCAACACTAGATTCATGCCAATATTCAGGAAGGGAGGTTACAACATCCCTGTACCGCACAAACATGTTCAAAACTTATTTAAATTTTATTTCTAACCAAGGTACAGTGTGCTATTGTCTAGACGGTCTTGTTTCAGATTGTTTCAAAAACTAAGCAGAACTTGTGCAACTTTTTCTACACAGTTCACGGACGCTAGAAATATGAAATGATGATGCTAGTATGATGATAATGGTGATGCATGTCAGTATTTTGCTCACGAGAATATTTCCAGTTACTTGTCAAACTGTTACATAATGATTCGTCTCCATCTCAAAGGTGCTATTTTTACAGTGACAATTTACAGTGTTTTCCTGACAAATATTTCTTTACTTCAACGAAGTCTGTGACTAACAAGACGTTAAAATCCTGCTAACGACAGAAGGGAGTCTGTTGATGAGATTTATACACTTCTCTACCTCCCGGGGCGTTTTAACGACAGAAGTGGGGGAAACCCTAATGCAGTCAATTACTGTGGCTGAACTCGCCACGGCCGTATGATGCGGTGGGAGATTAGCGATATGATCTCACGCGAAGGGAACTGCAGTTGGGTAAGTTTAAGGATGGCGCCGACGATATCAACTTGGTAAAGCTCCATGGTGCTCACTTTCTCAACGTTATTAGCAACAGCTTGCTCCAAACGCCCATGGCTGTTACAATTACGCATCTTTCTCGTTTCACAACATCGTTTTTGAAAGTATTTCATTATACAACAATGCTCGTAGTTTTCCCAAAGCTATTAGCAACTAGAGTTCCACGAACACACACCTTCGGCAAATGCTCAAATATTCTAGTTCCATTTACAATGTCTCGAGTTACATGCTGTTGACCTGCATACGGACACAACACACCATGGCGCAAATAAAAACATAGCCTTCTTGCCTAAGGCTTTAAAACGCTTATGACAGTTAGAATGACTTACACCAATACACCTGTTTATCTCGCTCTGCAACATCATTTTTGACAAGGGTTCATTAGCAATAATGACCGTAGTCTGACTGTCTAGTTTCATCGTGTGATTTGTTGTCGGGATTTGTGTATGAGAAGAAGACGTTGGCGCTCCCATGGCATGAAAGCAAAGATAATGATGGGTAAAACCATCTTACCGCTGTAAAGAGAAACTTCAACTAGACTCCGCCTTATGAACGCAGACCACCGCTGCGATGTCTACCAGTGTGCTTCCAATTTGAGCTGCGACTTGGCAACTTAGTTGTGGGACACCTGGTGGGTTGGGTAGCATCTGGCAAGCAGAATTATTACCGTGTTGGTTACGTTTTCGTCTAGACGACACGAATTAAATCCAATCTGAGCATTGATAATGTGTTGGTATCCGCCCAAGTGTCCTTTAAGTGAGCGATTGAACGTGACCGCTTGGCTGGGTGATGTCATGGCGGGGCGAAACTCTTTCCACAGCAAACTAACTTTCTAGGCAAACTCCCTTTCATGGCAGACTAATAACTTTTGTGACATTAGAGAACCTTATCCAACTTTGAAACTAGCCAACCACGCACGTCAGACAGTGGGGCAAGTCCGAACCGAGGATCATCCCATTTAACCTCCACTTTTGAACACTTCTTGAAAGCCAAATATTGAAGCGATACAGGAAAGAGAAATGAAACAGATACAGAAGAAAATTTCCGACTGATCAGTTTTAATCAAAAAGTAATCAT
Organism: Branchiostoma floridae x Branchiostoma belcheri; assembly: GCA_019207045.1. Lineage (NCBI taxonomy): Eukaryota > Metazoa > Chordata > Leptocardii > Amphioxiformes > Branchiostomatidae > Branchiostoma > Branchiostoma floridae x Branchiostoma belcheri. The sequence goes on from CM033027.1 coordinate 13,252,357, forward strand.
AATGATAACAAAAATGCTGTCAAAGTTTGACATGTTTATGTTCACTTTTACATCATTTTATCGGCCCTCTATTATGGATGTCTTCAAAGTATCATAAATATCATGCCTTCACTGGCATTTTTATACGATGGTAAATTTGTACAGCAGATATGGGGTGAACTCACCTCCAGATAACATGTGGATCTCACGTTTTAAAACAGATTGATGAGCTGGTAAGCTATCAATGTTATTTATCGCCAGAACAATCCAAGGCCGAGCCCCACAGGCGAACCCATTACCCTTCCAGCTCGGCTGAAGCTAAAGCGTGCGGGAGGATTATACCGGCCTGCCTGGGTGGAAATCTCCGCCTTATCGTCTAGATCAGCCGGAGGAAACAAACTGATCTTCAGCATCCTTCACTGGATTTCATCGTCTTTGGAAAACTTTTAACGTCCACATGTCGCAAACATATGTTAAGGCCCCCTCTCACTTGACGTGCGGCACGCTTGCGGCATTGCTGCGTTCGGAAGATGCTCAACGAATTTCAGAGATAAAGAACGAATTTTCTTACTTGTTGTATATTTTGTCGTCTTTTATGTTATACTTTTACGTATTGCGCAATATCTGAATCATAAAAAATCGAAGAAAAAAACAAAACAGTGACGCAGTGAACGAACGCAGCAATGCCGCAAGCGTGCCGCACGTCAAGTGAGAGGGGGCCTTTAAGTGTTTCTGTAGTGTAATGTATGGACGTATTCGTCTCTTTCTATGAATCATGATTTAATGATGGGAGAACATGGCTGATGCAATCGAAGTTGGCATAATGATTCAAATCTTTCATGCAAAATATCTACAGTTTCCTGGGTTGGCGTATCAGCTAATATTCCCTTTCCACTAGGGCGGCGCTCTCTCGCGCGGTTCTCGGCGACCTTAAATTTGACATATCGCTCAACGAATTGTATAGAAAAGAAACGAATCTTTTCACACTTTGTGTGTTTTGTTGCGTTCTCAGTTGAACTACGTTTTGTATGATATATCTAGAGTCAAGGTGAATGTTACATATATTTTATTTTTATTTAAGTCGCAATGAGAGCGCAGCGCGATCGCCGTCTAGTGGAAAGGGGGCAAGTGACGTTGGCAAATGCATGTACTTCCGACATCTGCTCGGAGGTAATTTCTTACATGGCCCTATCCAGAGATGCGTCATGGAGCGGAGCAGGGCAGGTAATGATGCTTATGTTAGAACGCTTTATGGCCATCTAGAAAGACCCATTACACGCAGTGGACCCATAAAGTTTACTGTGAATAGCGTTGAAAAGACATCTGTGTCTGGTATCTCACAGCGATCTATTCTGCCTCGCAAATCTTTCTGTGATGGAAGACCAGTGAGAACTAACGGACTAACGCCTAGGGATTCTGCCTGTGCGGTATGTAACAAAACGTGCGGAAATTGTAGATCAAATGGACTCAAAGAAAATTTTGTTTGGAAGAGAAATGATTCTTTTTAGTTTGATAGAGGCAGCTTACAATGCACGTCAGGCAGATAATGCCATTTTCTTGGAAGTGGCAGATATACGAGGGTCAAAAAGGATTGCCATTTGTATCATAGAAGGTCAATTTTTGATGAAATAATTTGATATTTGGCACAACAGAAAGGACATATTGATTGAAATGTTCGATTTTGCTGTTCAGATTATGAACAACACAGTAGCCACCCCCTTCCAAGGTCTGCGTTCATCCGAAGCTAAAACAGTTCTTCTGACCAACTTCAAAACAATGTAGGAAACTGCGATCACTCCTGTAAAAGATGACATGTCTCTATGGACAACTTGCTTATTTCTATTTCCGCACTTGTAACAGTTCCTTATTTACAGCTGCTAGGATGGAGTAAGGACATAAGAATGAGCCAGTTGAATTCATACAGGATGTGTTTTTTTAGAACCACTACTGATCCGATTCCTACTGCACATTGATTTTGATAAGTGATTGTATGTTCTGCAAATTATTTCAAAGCTTACAGTGACGATAACGTATTTCCAACCTTTAGACGTCTTGAAAGTAACTCTTACGCGAGCGTCGTGTTGTTTGTCGCGCGTTGCTAAGCAGTTGTCACTCACACTCTCTATTTAAGCTTCATAACAACATTGTGGACCCACGTCATGTAGTCAACAAGCTTGTTTTCGAAGAGCTTGAACAACCTGGTAATGTTTTTAATTGCATTTTGAAGGAAAAAACACTTGGTAATGTTAATTACCGGTGATAAGATTTAGACTCACTGAGAATTGATGTAGACCGCGATGTGTAAACTGTTACAAAAAGTCGCGAAATATTAGATATGCCACAATGTTGCCACGCCGCCCCAACCCTTGAAAACAGATCTTGTACTATCTAGGGATCCTATACGCTACCTCCATACACAAAATGAGGCTTCTGCCAACAAGCTTTCGTACAGTCCTCTGATCTTTCTCAAGTTGTAATGACTTTAAGCCCGTGTCATGTGACTTGCACATAAATGTGACGTCAGCAACGGGTAAGAGGGCCCTACAGTCGGTATCAGCCCCTGTCTCGGTTGGGAAATCGTTGTTAGCTTGTTGTGCTCTAATTTATAGCACCTAGTGTGTAAGAAGAGATCTTATCATTTTAATAACAATAGTTTATGATGTATTCTACTGAAATACACGATGTTTTAGCTCATTTCTCATCTACTGTATAAGATTAGGTCTTCCTTTTCATCCATTAGATGTGGTCCTGTGTGCATTTAGCCTACAGACATGAACATGCAATAAAGAATATTGTTATTATTGTCATCATTCACAACACATTGCTTATTTATCAATTCAAATATGTGTTTGATATGCTACGGCAAAAACAGACTATGACTATGATTCAAATTTACATTTTGAGGAACACGTTTGGGGGAACATACCCGTAGTTAACGATCGCTGATAACTGTCATCTAATGTGCTCAAGTCAGACTATTTACTATGTACGCAGTGTGTGTGATCTTACGATTCAACTTTACGATATTACGTGCTATCGGCAGCAAGGTAATCACGAATAGAACAGAATTTTAACTCTAAAATGGCTCATGTTAGCAAATGCTATATGATTGAACCTACTGCTGATTTGTGTGTGACATATCTCCTTTGTCCACTATTATTTATGACCTTGATATTCTTGATGGAGACAAAATGTCACATTTCTATATCGAAATTCCTACTTTTGTGGCTTACATTAAATGTTGTTGGAGAGACAGCCATGGGGAAATAAGTACTGCTTGCTGTCAAGTTGTACGGTATAAGTGTTTATGCCACATGCTGCGAAATTCTGAAGAGTGAGGCGTGTGTTTTGCATAAGCAATCTATCATATGAAACCCTCCTCTAGGCTCTATTCCTCACTTCTATTGTAAACTAATGAGGCTTCAGGTGATCTAGTATTTGATGTTCATATGTCTTGTGATTTTCGTTATGTATTGCATATTGCAAAGGTATAATATTTACGACTTCAAAAGTTCTGCAATTACCTCAGTAGAAAAGCATTAAGGATAGTCTGTGTCTGCGGGAATCGCCTATGGGGGCTCATCGGTACCGTCTGTCTTCTCACGTGTTTATCCTGGTGCTCTGTCAGACACTACAGTTGGGAGATGCAGATACACGGGATAAAATCTCAGGTAGTAAAACTCCACCAGAACTCCAGTTGAAAATCTTCAGATAAAAGAAGCTGGAAACATGTGATAAGATAGCCCTGCCAAGAGCAGTGTACAGATGTGGGCCTAAATACATAACGTTATATATCAGCTCCGGTTAGAAAGGGAGAGAGAAAAACACAAAATTGTGTAATCTATAGCTCAAATTTCTCTACAAATGTAGTAAAGTAGTGTGTAACTTCAGATATCTGTTGAATCGGCTTTGAAATCAATATTTTGTTGAAATCAATCTCTGGCCATTGGTTCTCTTTCAGTGTCCACTGGAACTAAATTGCATCAAACTACAGTTATTACTTTTAGTACATGGAAATGATACCATAAACCTGTCTGAGTGAAGGTGGAAGTGCCAATGAGAAAATGATAGGTCATTTTGGTCAAAGTACGCGTCCAGGCACAACTATTCACGATCCCCTCTGTAGTTCTGTCACGTCCCTTCTACAGAGCCATACAGGGTGATAAAGCAACGTTTCTACAGCGCCGAAGTGAAAATACAAGGATGGGTCGTATCATATACCACATGTTTGGGCTTCGAAAGATTTCAAAGAAAAGAAGACAGTAAGTACCAATGGAGTCCATGATAGTAGATGATAATGGATTTAGCATCAAATATCACGTTTTTCATCGATGACATTGTCTCTGTTTCACCTACTTCATTGTTGTATGCAAAGCCAGCAGTTTTCACATTCTTTGTTGTAATTCTAATTGCAACTTCAAAAAGCTCACAGCAATTGATTTAACTATTGTTTGTAATAGCTTAACTATTGTATTTAAATCACTATGCTAGATAGTCCAGTTACCTGTAAAAAATCTTAGCTCTGTATCTGTTGACGTGTCGATCATTTTGCATCCCTGCAAATCCACTCATCCCTGATTCATTTCTCTCGTTGTCAAACCTGCATCTTTCGCTTCTCCATCTTGCCAGGAAAAAACACCACAGTGATCTTCTGAATGAGCTGTGTTTCTCAATAATGGATGATTGAAGGAAGGAAAGTCACTAACAAGGTGCTTCATCATATCCTAACACATCACTCAAGCCGCAATACCAGTACTCAATGTCTCAGGATTACTGTCAGAAAGTTTCACCAGCAAGACATCATCATTTTGAGACCCTGTCGTGCTGTGAGGCGTTCGGGGGACATTCTTCCTGACAGAAGCTTCTAGTCTCTGATAAGAAGTTCCCAGCCTTTTGCAGTCACGCAGTATGAACACACGGGAAATCACGTCATAGTCGCGCCATCTAGTCTACATCATCATTTACAACTATATGTCCAATCACCTATTCTCTGCAGACCTGTTATCAGCATCACTGTCAACTAATGGACTGATAGAATGAATCAAATATGCCCTAACGAGCGTTACATAAAATAAGGACAGTACAGGCCCCATAAAGACAAATCATGCATATAAAAGTATCACAGATCTTAAGGCTAACACAAAAGTTCATTCACAAGTTTTCACATACTGAACCAGGTTCAGGTCCAAACCTGGATCTGATCCTCTAAACCTGAACCGGACCTGGACCTGCATTTTCTGTACCGGTACCCACCCTTATTCTGTGCTGTTCGATACTACCTCATTTTGCCGGACAGGTCTCCGACCAGATGTTACCTGTCTGTAGTGACGGATGACTGCAGCAGCATGTTGTGGACGAGATAACAGGTATAATCCCACGTGTATGTACAACACAGTCAAAACGCATTCGACACGACTGCTTATCAGTCCCAGCAGAGTTGCTGTAGGAGGCTAGGACCGAATGCTGCATAGATACCAATGGGTGCTAAAGTGATCCAAAGATACAAAGGTATTCCTAAAGTTAGGAATTCCTTGATAACATGCATGAGTTGTTAACCCGTACGGCAGCAACTACGGGTTTTTCTTTTGGACTACGGTATGCCGTATCAAGATTCGATCTTTTATTCGAAAGAAATCTCTTCGAGCATTATTAGATCACCCGACCCTATCCACGTAGTTTCAATAGCGAGATCCAATTTTGTGGACACCACTGGCCGTACACCCTGTAGCACCGTCTCCCTCCATGTTAAAATCTCTTTCTTTTCGAATAGAATGTAGTGAACGACCAAGCACCGATTTATCCATGTCCTAACGACCACCCATATGACATAAAGATTTCATCGGGATACATTTCGTATAAAGTAACCCCTTGTAGGGAATTCGAATAACCAGTACCGTTAAAAACAGCCGAGGCACTAGGTCTCAACAAGGTACCAGTCACGCTGAGTCTGAAAGTCGCAAGTTCCCTATAAATGTCAGTTGAAGGATCAAGAATGTACGGTTGAATAATCGAACTATGTGTCACCAAGGCTTTTGCGGATCTTTCCAACAGTACTAGTGTATGACATCCTTCATCTTCTGCCAAGCCTGCCGCCGGCCACCTGCACTTAAGAAGTACGTTGGTCTCATGCTTCAATGAGCTGGCTTTTATGGCATATCTGATGATGAGCAATAGACTCAAATACGAATTTCAGACCCTCTGAGAATACTTATTGTGTGACTTCAACGCACAGAGTAATGAGACTTCTAGACTATTGAGCACATCCACTAATTTACCTGAAGTTCTCTACAGACAAGATAGGCACTAATTCATTATTTAGATGAGGTAGGACGTTTCAAGCATTCTTAGATCAATTGTCATCAACTGATTTCAGCCTCTGACACCATAAGTTAAACATCTTTGGACATTTGATCCAAAAAGGCCAGAGGCAAAGTCGGGCCAACACGTGTGCTGTCTACACATGTAGATGTACTGTCACAGATTAAAGTAACGTTTGAAACAAATAAACGTTTGATCCTTAGTATCGCATAAAGCTGGGCAAAATAGGTTGTCGAATTACATCACATGGCATACTGTAAATGCAGAAATGTTCGCGGTGGATTAATGTTCGCGGTTTTCGCGGTGACCACTTCACCGCGAATTCAAAACCACCGCGAACATTTTTTCTATTATGATATTAGATTGCAGTCTATGGTGTTACCGCGAACTTAAATCCACCGCGAAAAGTCATTTTTCCCGCAACCGCGAAATTAAATCCCCGCGAACTTTTACATTTACAGTAACCAAGGAAAAAACTAATCACTTTCACATCATTTAACCGCTTGTTCTAGTTTTTCTTTAACCAAGTATTTTGTTGTTCTTTCAAACAAGTTACAACCACCACCTTCAACCGAAGACATATGTTTTATATGCCTATACGTGCCGTAACATGTATAAACTTTGTATCATTTCCCAAACGTAGGACTATTAATTTAACTTGACCTGCCACTTCCTGACTGTTTAACGGCAACAATATAGGGATCTCCCCGGTTGTAATTCAAGAGCATCCGTTTGTATTGCTTGGATAGATACCGTGATAGATAGGGATTTCAACGGCCATTAATTGTAGGTTGAATGAACCCATATAACACCATTGTCTTTGACTATCTCTTATCGAACATGGAGGCAACTAGAGCCTGAGAGTATATCTTTTTCAAATATGAATAGTCATAGAAGTATGACTGCGAGTCATGGAAGTATGACTGCGTCAAACAAAACTTCATAAAAACATCTTTGATCCGAAAGATTATCGTCCTGAGGCTGGACCGACGGGTTCCAAACCTCATTAGTTGTAGCTTTCCCGCCTACATCTTGCTATAACTTCACAGTAAATGTGCTGTCTACAGTCTATCATATATCAAAATGAGTTACTTTATACCAATGCGGACATTTTAGACAATCTGATTCCAAAAACAGGCAGCAACAGTAAAATAGTCGGCTGTCGCGCTAAAAAGGGTGCTACGTGATCGGAAGGTACCGGTTCTTTGAGACTTAAAAGAAATAGAGTACACATTTAGCATTTGTTTTCGTTCTCTTTTCTCTGCAGTAACGAATCGCACAGCGAGTTTCAGAACTCGTAATTGGAAAGACTCAGAGTCACTTACTAGTACATGGTCTGATCACTATTCTAGTCGCCTTGCTATGGATAACCCACAAGGAACACCTAACGAGCACTTGTCAATTGGTGATTACGTTCGCGCTGTTGGGCGTTCTACCGACTATATTACAATCATCCATGATGAAGACATAATTCTGGAATCCTTCGTAGACTTCATCAGTGAGGTTTGCTAAAAAGATGATAACATTTTGAGGGAAGATAATTGGATAATGAACATCAATATCTAAATTTAGTTACTGCCGCATTACAGACACATTACACACAGTCAGCCTAAAGTGGTTATATGTCATCCGACGAGATATCATACCTCAGTTTACATTACCACAGGGATTATTTTGTCATTTTGTTTTACTGCACTGATCCTGGTGTATATGAAAAGTATTGGCATGCCCCGGGGATGCGTGATCCTCTTACCAAATATTGTGTTGATGATGGCAAAACTTTCAAAGTGGACGGTTATTTAAAAAAAGATGAAGAATAAAGAATGATTTGGAAAGGTATTTGATCGACTTTGCCAATTAACTAGATGTCTTATTGATTGATTGATCGACTGATTGAGCGACTGATTGATCCATTGATTGATTATCCTAATCACACTCCGCCTGACATGAAGGTAGGCTGAAGATGTGTATCTCTATTGTATTGTAAATCTTTCGAACCAGAAAAGTGTACGCGCTCCTACCCAATTGTACAAACAGTGCGCTGTAACGTCAGATGGCAGTGTGAACACAACCATTCTTAAAGAGGCAGTTCCCGAGAAACTGGTACATATAACATGCCACATTCGCATACGCACAGCTTACACGATTAAAAAAAACTGTCTGAATATCCTTATATTCAGTAACCTAAGTATCACATAACTGACTGACTGAAAAAGAAGGCGTTTGTGAGTTCGCATAACTAAGGGCATTTAATGCAAGATTTTTCTATCAGAAAGGATAACGAATTATTTGCCTCCAGCTGAGATGAAGGCCAAGATAGCAGTATCAAGAACCTTTGTCATGCTGTCTGACAAGAGACTGTTGACATCTAAGGGTGACTGGAAATACATGATATCATAACAAAGTTCATAAGCTAGTCCCAGATGTGGAGAATGATAGTGTCACCTGTGCCCGATAGTCTCAGTCGGATTGACATCTCCACACGGATCGCTGGTGGGGTGAGTTCTGATGAAGAACCTGACACTACTAGAAGAAGATCATGTCTTGACAGACTGATATGATTCTCTAACTCGCTGTGGGGTGAGGTAAATGAACGCACCCTTGCAAATTCATCAGGAGAGCCGATCTTGTCAAGCATCTAAACTCCCACTGTGAAATGGATAGTAGGTGCGCTTTCAACTGATGGCATGTGGAGCTATCTTTCTTTTCAGAAGGGAACCGGTGATTTCACAAAGGAATTGCCTCAACAAAGACCATCATTCTTACAGATCTTCAAGGGGCAACACTTAACGGTCAGTAAGGTAACAATATCACGCAGACGTCCTTGGCTGATGAAGAAACTCCTGGAGATAGTATGCTTTCTGTGTACTGCCTAAAGGCGGCAAGAATCTTAATTGTACGACTTGGAAAGACAGCGTGATAACATGAATGCAGTACCACCCACGGGTACAGCTTGCCAGGTATCCAGAGAATGAGATGGTCCTCTTTTCAAGAGTTAATCTGCACATCTGTACGTTGATTACATATTGTTGTGCTGAATGTACAATAGGAAGTACTAGACAAAGAAATCTTACCCATCACCGAAAGCTGTTTCGTCATTACTTCGGAGTGGGTGTTTCGGTATCTGTAACATCCGGGTGAATATTCTCGCTGACTAGCCCTTTTGTTCTCTAGATCACGTCATTTACATTTTTTCTCCCCCTCGTACGCAAAAGCCCTGCCTATACCATTGAAGAGGTGCTCATTCTCTAATAAATGACATAGAATGTCCTTGCTTTCATGCACCGCTTTAAATAGAAGTAGACATCATGGCATATAATTTACATGCGCATGCAAATCTCTGCTGAGGATACTACCACTACCAGAAGCTTAGTGTGTCTTACGTTTGTTACGTTTTCAGTCAAACTTTTTTTCACATTTACTATGATATTAAATCTTTAAGTCAATAGTTACATAAATCCAGTTTAGGTCGTAGAGAGATCGCAGCGCGACCGCCGTCTAGTGGACTAAAAGCTGACTTAACACCAGTGATGAACTAGGCGTCGTCATCCACACTCTTCGGGTAGCCTTTAAAGGCAGTGGCTTCAAAATGTATTGGACCACAAATTCTTCAATGGTCGATTCATCCAAGCACAGCGTGTGTGATCGTCTAAACTAAAACACAACTGTGCAAAGCAATCAGCAATCAAACGGCGGGCAGTAGAGTATTTTGATTCGTGGCTCACTCGGTACCTTGTCTATGCCTGGTCTGGTTAAGCACACCTGCCTACACTCCAGGTAGCTGCTTTGTAGCCTTGCCTGAATTGGTGGCAATCACAAGCGGCAGAACGCTTGGTTACACATAGAGTTCGTTCTGCTAAAAGGAGGTCCCACTTGAATATACGTCAGGATATAAAGGCTCCAATGCATAGCCAATTTACACCAATTGATTGTAACCCATGAGAGTGTTCTGACCTTCTAGATGAAGTTAATTACCGAAGGGTGTACAGGCTGCACGCGTGTGATTTCATAGCCATGTATTTCTCGGTCTCTAAGCGATAAACCTTTTAGAAAAGCAGAGGTAACACAAATCAATCGCTAAGACTGAAATAGAAAAAAACAATGTTAGGCTGTCTTCATTTATAGCTACCTGGTTCCGCGGATCGCTGGTCAAATAGTAGATATTGGACTAATATAGGGAATAGTATGCTAGGGGAGTCGGCCGGCCAGAGGAGTCAGTATCCATGGGTCGCTTACACAACAAATATTACAACAACGCACAACAGAACACAACATTGTAGAACGGAAGACAACGTGTGAAGTTGAACGTCGACAACGCAGTCTTTGTGACATAGCAGTCGATAGTTCAGCACCTTAGACATAACCAGTGGTATCATTTCAACTTTTCGACTTGGACACAGCTCAACACCCACAATACACCCACTGTATTTTTGAACGTGTGCTTTTTCTATTTGGTGTACATGTGTCTGTGTTAGAGAAGAAAATTCATAGAAGGAAGCAATGTAGGGCAGCTGCGGTAAATATATCCATTTCATTAACGATTACTCATCATAGTCATGTCTCAAATTGTATGTGATACACTGTAATGATTTCAATAGTGTTACCTCGAAAAGCCGTAAGATATTGGCGACGTCGACGGACACTGAACTCGAGGCGGCCCCGATGACGCCCACGACGGGTCGGCGGCGCTTCTTGAGTGCGGGCGCGCCGTCCTTGCACACGGCGTCCCTGACGTCCCGGTCCATGATGGACCGGACGAAGGCCAGGGCTTCCCCCAGAGCATGGGTGTCGCTGGAGCAGGTGTCCAGAATGTGTGCACCTAGGGACACACCTGGTAGGAGCGTGTCGTCCTGGTTGATCTTGTCTATGGCGTACAGCATCGCCTCCATGCGTTGGATGCCGGCCTCCTCCTTCACCTCCCCGCACCCAACACCGTTCGAGCCCCGGCTGTGCACGGGGAACAGTCCGCCGAGTGTGATGTTACCGTCCACGATGATGCTATCCTCCTCCGCCAGCGCCGCATGGCACACCACGCCTAACACGGCTACCAGGGCCAACCGTGCCAATGTCATCGCAGACGAGGAAACAACCATCCCTCTGTCAGCCATCTCCTAGTCAAACTGATAACTAGAGAGTTTTGACAGGGAAAGCGCTGTGCGCTGATTGGAAAGGCTCGTCTTTGATCCCCACGGGTACTCGATAATGAATGATTTTCCAACGCGGCGATAGGATAGTTCCAGTCTCTTGTCTCCAAACTCGATGGAAAAATGACCTTCAGATAAGCCTAAGAGAAACCGAATGCTTCTCCTGTGGTAACAATGCTGCGATTCTCGCCTTGCCAATATGCCAGCCAATAGTCGCAGAGGGCAACCTCGGTGTTCAGTTCTGTGTTCAGGATAACAATTCTTCACTCAAGCTACACGACTGGAACCATGTCTGGTTCCTCTATATGGGACCACATGGACAACACAGATAACGAAATTGTCAGTAGGAGGTGAGGTGAACGTACCCGCCAGTCTACTGCAGAATGACTGGAGCTCGCGTGACGTGTATGTAAAACCACAGGTTATCTCACGATACCGCGTACGCAAGCGTCCGTCTGGGAACCCATCTGATTGGCTCGTATCAGGTTGTATACTACGATCCCTACAATTACGTCAATCATATAAATCAATTTTGTAACTTCCCAATAAACCCAAAAAGGGGAGCTCATATTTCAAGAAGATAAAATGGTTTCTAATTTCGTTTGCTGTGAGAAGTCATGAGGACTGCCGGGCAGTAATGTTGTTATATTTCAGCCATACCATAGGTATGGTGAAATATATTGTATTCGTAATGTTTCTTTCTTTCTTTCTTTCTTTCTTTCTCCTGTCAAATTTTCAATGCGATTCATCTCCGCCGTTCCTGGACCAAATGACTTGAAATTTGGCACAAGGGTAGAGTGGGCCAATACCCAAATGCTTCTTTTTCATTTTTTTCATATCTGCTCCTTAAATGATTTTATTGAGGTTTTATTGCAACTTTTGGACCAAAACTGTATAATTTGGCCCCCTGTACCATGGTATTACATCCAAATGACCTGAAATTTGGGACAGAGGTGCCCTAGATACTTATTCAAAGGACCCATGCAGAACATTTGGTATAAATTACTTCAAAATGGCTCCTTAAGGAGGTTTTTGTGGGAGAGTTTTGGATATGTGAGGTCTGGAGTGCCGAGGTCAACGACCTCTAGGTCATTCCGGTGTGTCAGGGCCACAGGTGTGTCAGGTAGATCCAATTATCTACCTACCTACCTAGTCCATAGACATCCAGGTGGTTGGGGGGACAAGGTAAATCCAATTAATGACCAGCCAATGAGCGAGCTCATTTTGCTGGAAGAGTCCATTGTTGGGCAGGGGGTGTTTTTTAAAATTTACTTTTAGACTTTGGTGATAATGCCAATGTTTTTTTTAGCGGAAGTGTTTTTGCACTGAACCACTTGACATAAGACTACTACTGGGACAGTCCATTTTTGCACATAGGGGGGATTTTTTTAAAATTTAGTTTTGGACATGGGTGATGATTCCGAATGCCATTTGTTGAATGGAAGTTGACCCCCACCTGAAGACTGCACATGAGGAGTATTCGGCAGCCAATAAGCAAGCCTGGTGTTATCTGGAAGAGTCCATTCATGCACGGGGGACTTTTTTAAAATTCAGTTTTGGACTGGGTTGCTTATTATACAAAAGGCCATGTACTGTGAGTATTTCTGGACTTGTCTATTGTGCATTTTAAACAGGGTGTGCTGGGAGATTCCATTCTTCGACGAAGGGGGTATTTTTTAAATTCATTTTGTGGACTTTGGTGATAATGTCGATGTCCTATTTTAGCTGATGTATTTTTGGATCGCTCCACTTTACATAGGGGTATAACAGGAAGAGTCGATTCTTGCACAGAGGTTTTTTTTTTCAAATATGGTTTTGGACGGCTGATGATTCAAAATTCCATTTCTTAGCGGAAGTGTTTTTGGAGTTGTCTATTTTACCTTTCTACATGGGGTGCACTAGAAGAATCCATTCTTGAAGGGGGATTGTAAGATTCATTTTTGCTCAAAAGTGTGATTAGTAGTTAGAAGTCATTTTAAGCAGAAGTGTTCCATTTTTGCACATGGGTGATTTTGGAACAGTCTATTGTTACATGAGGAGGGAGATGGCTGAAATATGCTGTATTTGCTCTCAAGCAAATGTCGGCCTTTCTAGTTGTATACAGTTCTATATTGAGAACATGGCCGTTTCAGCTTGTGTGCGCAAAATCAGCCAGTTGCGTGATGGGGTCATGTGAAGGAATATCAAATATGATATCAACGTGTACCATGAACTCTAAACTGGGAACTCAGAGCTTATTTGATTAATTTTGGATTGCCACGGTGCAATACAAGCAAGGAGGTTGAAATAAGACCCTCCTTTATAGAAGTGAGACACAGGCAATGGTTGCTGGTGTCATGTACAGTCATTAGATATCAAGGAGCACATTACATATACAAAAAACACATAGCGTACAACCTAAGAAACAAAACCGATGCAAGTAATATAATCTACAAACAGTGCATTTCAAGATCGTTGTGTTCATACTAATCAAGATTCGAGAATAGTGTAGTTAGCTCCAGTCATTTTGTGCACCGATTATATTGTGTCTGTGACTACATCTGCTGTACGAGTCGTGTTTCTGCTTCATTTCAAAAGAATGAGCTACACAAGTATGCCATATGTAGCTGTGTACTCATGCTGTGATGAGCGTGAGTTGACAGAGTTAACTGTGCACACCCCATCCCTTCCGTGACCGGCGGAGTAAGAAAAGAACAAAAGCTGGGTTTCTAGAGTAATGTACCTCCGCGTTGAAAGTGATTCATACAGGTTTACTTTTGTAGTGTTGTGCAAGCTGGCAAAGTTGCAATACCCACGCCGTGAATGATTAAAAAAGTTATAGTACGAGAATTTTCTTCATGATTCATTCGATGATAAGCAAGTTTTTATTCTGTCTGACAGCATGATCATTTTTCCGATAAAAAGTGTTTGATCAGGAGAAAAGGATTTCATCAGGAGAAAGAGGCGAAAATGACCACTTTTGCGAATTATTTTTGACATGAAATATATTTCCTCCCCAACCTACATGTACCAAAATTAGAGAGGCTGAGGACACGGATCTCAGTTGGTCATGTAACCCCTCACCCCATACGCAATTACTTTGCTTCAGAATTAATTTCCTGGAAATTTTTACTGTTGTTAGACCAGGATAATCCTCATTGAGGACACAATAAGTCATGTATTTTTATCTTTATGGATCAGAGATAAACCATAACTATAATATAAACCATGAGTATTATTCGCCGTTAACTAGCTGTATATTACTGACATTAACGATGTACCAGTAAGTAGAGCTGCCACAAACGGAACTATTACATTGCACAACAAAGATGACAAGCATAATTCCTGACATTGATATAGCATTTCATCGCAGTCAGAGTCATTTGATTAGAGAGCTACCAAGTGAATTAACTTTAATTTGCAGCCGAGCTCAAAGACAATCTCCCACGGGGACCATGTGACAAGCTTCATACTTAAATGAGGCCATATCAGTCAAGTTGTTTCAGTTTCAGAATAAATACGCTCCATAACGCTCTGTTATCTTTGTGTTGAGTGGAATTTCATTACCTGTGGCTGGTAATCTGTGTGTATAAACACAGGGAATCCACACACACACGGCGCGCGCGCGGAGTTAATGAAAAGACCCGCGGTAAATGCGGTTCGGTTGCGAAGGTAAGCTAATTTTCTCAGCGACGCATATCGAGGGCGCCGCGATGGCTGCTGATGTGCAGTACCGTCCAAGGATACCATCAGCCTTAAAAGACTTCAGAGCTTGAATACAAATTGTCTCCAACATTAAAGTGTTTCTAATCACGATCTTTAGTGCTGCGCTCAGCACGCCACTGCTCGGTAATAACACCTGGTCCGCGCCGTAATTTTGCTGAACTGGGTCTTCTCAGGCGTCATAAGGAAACGGTAAGCTCCGAAATGATCCTCGCTTCGGGTGCCTCCCGGCATGAACTTTACTCGATTTTTCGTGGTAGCTTAGAAATTCAAATTTGGGGTGTTATCGGCTGTTTCCGCCATGACTATGCTACTGAAATGTAGCGAGGCGTGTATGGGGTCTCTAAACTTCCGAGGGGCTATTAACATTTCAAGTCAGGTGTTTGCCGGCGTGACATGCATTGGTAATGAGAATGTAGATTGCATAACAAAGAGAGAGTTGAACTTTATAGATTGATACAGTCTTTGTTTCCCTACTTCATACACCTAAGTAATATCCTTACTTAGACACATCCATATTTCTACGGAGTTTAGACAAACCTTTAATTGTAGAACATATCAGGTCTTACATTTTCAACGCCACAAAGAACCTGGAACAAGTCCAGTTCACTAGATTATACTTCTTGAGCTGGCGGGACAATGTGTATACATGTATTTGTAAGCTATCCTTTTGGTGACATATGCTTCACCCAGTGGGAATACAAGAAATGCCTACAACAGTAACCCCCATAAACTATGGGGACTTGTCAGCATTGGACTTCGAACAAGACACACGATATCACACACAAACACCCAGTGTACAGGCGTCGTGCTTAAATGTCTGCCGTCATGCTCCAGTGCACTGCTCCACGATTATATGAAGAAGGTCACTGCTCATCTGTGGAGGTTTCAACAAGGATAAGAATGTAAGAATTATCCTTGTATCAGGGTATAATTTCTGTTCTGGTGAAGTGATTTCGGAATTTGTGTCAAGTGATCGCAAGCGCACTTGCTTTCCGATGACACTGGTGCATTGCAAAGTAGTGAACCGTGATTGTATATCGTTAAAGTCACAACACAACGAATAACTTACGCGCGCGTAAGAAAGATTGCTTATCACGATGTCTCTTTGTGATTTATTCAGTTGTAATGTACATGGGGCTAACGTTCGTACTGATTTAGTGATACCAGGGCAACCTAAGTGGAAAGGATTTGGAATTCTACTCGTCCTCTGATTGCGACATTCAGTAGAAGTATGTCAAGAACTGATCACATGCATGCATGTCTTCTGAGAATTTGAGGAACAAATTTAACCACTTGCCCTGTGCTAGTTAGTTTCCCCAGTGGTTCTTGACACAAACTAACTTTGTCACAGGCCAATCTCATGCCTCGTTAATACAGGAACTATTGCCAGATTTATTGGAAATAATTGGTCGGGCATTCCCCAGTTGTGGGACACATTGTTGGCCAGAAGGGAACATAAAACACCCTGACTTTGCAAAAATACATGGCTTGAAGCTAGCATTTTTGGAACTGCTGACTTGTACTAGACAGCCATAAACATGCGTGTCATTACTTGTTCAATTGGGCCAGTGGATTAGAGGAGGCACGGGGGGATGGTGATTGGGAAAACTGTCCAAAATGTCCGAAGCATTTAACTGGGAGGACGGAGTTGCACTGAATGCTCATTGCGCTCTGAATGATTTTAAGGCATTGCCTTCGGACTGGGTTTAGTAGGTCATTAAACATCACTTCAAATGGTAATGCCTGACCTAGATATACCACATCTAGCGTCTCTATCAGCGTTTGGAATTAGACTGAGCATGCATATGGAACTAGAGTTCAACGACCCCATATCTTGACCAAGCATCAATATTAGTAGCTATAAATGTAGATATTCAAAGAAGTGCCTTATTAGCATGATTTATATTCATTCATTTTTTCCGAATCACATGTGGCATATATTCTTTTTCAGGAAGCTTTTGTAGCATTTCTTTATTAACTATGCAGAAAAGGATGACAATTAATCCATAGCCTCTTGATTTATGCTGTTCATTCACACACACACACAAACATACAAACCCTACCAAACCATGTTGACGAAGATAACTGATTGCCATGGACCGTTCTCGTTGCTGTAAATACCGACCTCTACACATACATGGGCATTATACAGCTTGATATGGCCATCTGTGCATCGGCATGAAATTGGATTATGTGCTATAACCGGGTATCACTCCTAATCTCATAATTATCCAGCGACCTGACCCATCCACTGTAACGGACGGCAAAACGTTTGCAACATATTACAGCTGTATGTAACGTTAACAATGACGTCAGGGCTAAAGCGTCATCATGATATTCATTCAAATCTAGTCCATTCAAATCCAGAATTGCAACCACTGTTTCAGAATTTCGGCGGCGTGCATAGATTTTGTTGTAAGATAATGCTCTCTGCTTGTAGACTTGTTCACTTCTGTGAACAGCATGAACATATCCACAATATTTGCACTATCCCTTCAAGCCATACGAATATTATAGTTCTGCATTGTATAGAAAACTGCTTCATAGATTTCATGCATGGACGACAAATCTTGCCAGAAGCACAAGCGATGCCATGTTGCTAACCAGTCGAAGCCATAAGCGAGTGTACCATAACATTTCTGAAGGGCAAAAACGTATAAAAAGCAAAATTTGCTAAAATATCGTGAAAAATGATTAGAAAGTGTCGCTATGATTCGCCAGAAATAGGAAAAAAATTGCTCTAGATTTGGTTCCAAACCAGGTCCAAAATCCTGATCCTGAAGCCGTAATGCACTACGTCACCAAACGTCTCGATGCTAGCGATCGCGCGAAGCTACTCTCCAAGCAGAGGTTGGTGGGGAGGCTGATAAAAAAACGGCATAGAAGGAAAATGTCACGATTTCCCCCCCCCCCCCCCCCCCATCCTCTGTTTGGAGATTAAACGGAGCTTGCTTGCACCGTTCTATAATGACATCGACCGTTTCAAATGGCAACGGTCGTTTACGAGACGAGAGTTGGCTACAACGCCAACAGCATCCACGAAGAACCTGCCTACTTCAACCGTGCAGCTCAGTTCTGCTACTCTGGTGTAAGCCAAAGGATCCGGAAATATGATTCCATCACTGCATTACTTCCTCCTACTAGTGCTTGAAGTACGTATGCCTGCATTAGGAGGATGGAAGCGAAACAAATGGCATGTCGATAACTATTCCCGTCACGGCATGACGCCGGCCACTTAGACGACCACCTGTTTTTTTTTTGCACATCTCCCGCGCCTCACGGACCGCATGGGAAATTAGCAACAGTGTGTGTGTGTGCGCTGATGTTCAAACATGCGGAATGGTTTCACACCCGATAAGGTAGCGAATATACGCTAAAGCGCCTGTTCAAGTGGAGAGAAGATGTTCAATTGCTGGACGTTCGACGATATGCGGGGTTTCACAGTTTTAATTGTACGAAAACCCGCATGCCGTCAAACAGGAGATATTTAGTCAGATGGACGTATGTACTGTAACGTTAATAGTAAATTCATCGCGAAGACCGATTTTCCCTATCTTAGTTTAATGGTATCCAGGGTTTAAGCAACTACAGTACTTATTTCCATTTTATATAGTTAGCAGTTGTAGAATTTGCCTTCATAAAGCAGAAAGTATTGAGTGCGGTAATAGTAAATTCACTGCAAAGACCGATCTTCCCTATTTCAGTTTAATGGCATCAAATGTTTCAGCAACTATTAGATTTCCATTTTGTATAAATTTCAGTTAGCCGTTGAAGCATTTGCCTTCATAAAGCAGAAAGTATTGAGTTGATATTCTGAAACCAGCAGCAACTTGCTTTAGATGAAGAAGCTTGAATATCACTAACATCCCATCGCGATTTTCACGATTTGTCAGGATTTCTGGCAGCTCAACTTAGTTTGAAAACTTCGAAATGGAGATGTTGAATGGGTGTTAGTGCATTGACCAGGAGTGCGCCCTGCTGTGATAATGTGGTGGAACGACCGACTGATCGTGGTATCTCATTACAACCTGGGAGCTCAAATGGGCAAAATTGCCAACGTTCCTGATTATGTAAGACTCTGTGAAACCCATCAGAGTACGGTTGTGAACATGAAGGCAGTCTCTCGCTTCGCAAAGTCACCCCTTCGTATACTAACCTTGTTAAGACGTGCATCAAGAACCAAATTCGCTACTGTAACCTTGCAGTTTGTGAATTCAAAGTTGTTTCTTATCATCGATGTTTGTAAAACAGCTCACAGCTACGGAAGAACGTAGATAAGGAGAAAGGTCCATGTATTATACCCATGTTCATGTATGAGACTAGTGTTTCATGAAAGTCAACTGGACACCGTTACGTTGTGTGCCATACCTGGCGCTTGTAGATAACTCATTGTGTTGAATAGCTCTCTGAGTGCGCTTGAGGGATGACTTAGTAGTAATAAGGTGCAGTAATTCCCTGTTTCTTGTACCTGAAACCAGCCATGCATGTATTCCTTCTTTCTGTGAGCTGGTCATGATGATCAGACATGCTCGTCAGAAGAACAAAAACAAGAGTTCGTAGACCTCATATCTCCAAGAAATATATCAATCATGCTAATAATGTCTACATTTGCATAACCTATGTATAGCCATGCACATCTTTCACTAACTTACACATGTCACAGGTTTGAAATGCCGGACATAAACCACTTAGATTAATTACTGCCCTTTCACATTCATTATACAAATTGGGCCATTATTTGCATGATTGGTAAATGTTTATGTTCTACCTGTCACATGTTGCATATATTACATGTATTAAAATATTACCATGAAAACACTCCAGTTATACCATTTCCTCATTAATGATGCATATTAGGTCCTGATTTGCATGATACGTATCAGTTAATCCTATGAAGAAAGACAATTGTTTTTGCTTTGATTTTTCTTATTAATTATGCAAATTAAGTCTTAACTTGCATAATTTTCATTCCGTTGTGTGAGTTTCTGTCTAAGCTACCTGAGGATCATGCAAAATCCATCTTTGCTTTCTCAAGTTATCCCCTTATTTCAACAAAAACACCACTGCAATTCCAGAGCAAGCCGCCATCGTTATCTATCAGTTTATTTGTTTCCAGTAGTCAAGGCATTCAGAAACACCCTAGCCAGGCGCAACATGTACTGGAACTGTCCGTGATGAAAAGATCATTTTTTCAGGACTCCCATTCCCTTATCTTCACAGGTTCACACGCATGCACGCGTCCCCTCAGGCAATGGTGTGACTGTTCATTGGCGATAAGTTGTCCTAAATCCGCATAGTATACCCTTGTATGTTTCCATGGGACTGTACTAGTTTTACAACATAAATCTTTGCAAATGATGGCATGATTGTCACCAACAGTGCGGTTTTATTTGATGTTATGGTGTGATTTCTTTATACCAAACATGATTCATTGTGAATTGTATGAGTGCTAAGGAATGAGCGGGTGAATGGTGCCTGGGGCGTGATAGAGTTGATTAAATTAAACAGCCGTCAGCAAGAAGCTTACCTGCGTCTGAGTGGATTATCCCATGGCAACCCTCGGTATTCTGAAAGAACGCGTGCTATAGCCACGTGCTTTTAAATCATGCGCAACGGGGCAACACCATATTCTATCATCTGTCCAACTTATATCACCCCCTACCGCTGTAGTGACGGGTCAAAGTTATGAAAATTCTCATGAATTTTTGTATCCTCATACAGCTTTTTATTTTGTGCAATTCCTAACAGGAAAGAAAGGAACAACAGAGGCTATATAAAGGTAGACAACAGCAGTTAATTGTGCCATGTTTCTTCCTAGTGATATTCTGGAACCCCCTCTCAACCGCGCGCCCGTTCTCTTCGCAATTCCGCGGTGTGTTACCATTGCGATATCACATTTTTAGCAGGACAAGACAGGGATGACAGACAAAAAGATACACAACAGATGTGGCAAAGGTAAGCTATAACGTCAACATTTAACTGGGGAAAATGACGCATTAAACATTTGGCAATTAGTTATCGCTTTAGAAATCGCAATAAACGTGGTGGTATGATGGTAATAGATGTTACGTGATGACTGTTCCAATCAGATAATGAAATATAATACTCACTGGGACAGGTTGTATCCTAGTTTGGTGCGGATTCCACTGTATATCAAGATTTGCCTCGTTGTGAATTGTCCACAGCGATGGCTGTCAGGATGGAGCGAAAGTAGTAAACAAGTCATCCTGTACACTCACGAATATAAGGAAACGGCAATGATACAATTTGTTTGATGGTATTATCTCTGCTTGAGGCACTTAAAAGATAAAAAGAAGTAGTCAACCGACAGTAATGTTGCTTTGGTGAGTGTCCTCATCAAAGTCAGCATTTCCTTCTTCAGTAAATTGAAGACGGTGATGCACACAGCCGTGCCATCATAGGAGGCGCAGTGGGCATGGTGGAAAACACTACTCTCCAAGCGGAGGTTAAGCTCCGGCTGTTTTTTTACGTTTTGTAGGCGTTTTTATCGGGATTTCTATTCTGTACTGTTTTGTTGATGATCTTTGCGAGACACCAACAAAACGGAACAACATCAAAAAACGGTACAAAATAGCAAGCCAGATAAAAATGTTTAAAAAACAGCAGGAGCCTAACCTCTTCTTGGAGAGTAGGAAAACACTAAAGGCGAAAATAACAAATACATTGCCGAAGGCTGACTGGAAGTACAAATAGAATGGAGTGATGATAATAAGTGTAGTGATATCAACAGATGCTACCTATATAAGATAGCGATATTTAGAGCTAAATAAAGTTTTCTAATATCTAGAGCTTCTGCTGGGTTTAACATTTTTGTTGGGGCAATGGAAGGCAAATTCGCCCACTTTTTCATACATTCAATGGTGTGTGGGTTTCTTGGTTTTGATTGTAGAATTGTTTTCTCTTCGTCTGTAATGGTGGTGAAGCAAAAATATACAAACATACAAACAAAAATATATTTTGGACGCTCGGGACCGTAAACAATTGGCTTGAAGTTCCTTTATCATCGTCTCCACTGCATTCAGGAGTAATATTCACAAATTCACTCTGACACAGGTAGGTTTGTATAGCACCACTTTTCAATTTCCCAACCGTGAGTACTAACTCCGATCGTACTGATGGCGGAACGTTGTTCAAAATTGATACGTTTGAGATGCAAAAGCGACCAGGCTGGACTGGGAGATGTGGACAGCGGTCACATGGGTCTTTATATCTCAGATAAGAAACCAGGTTCTGTGACGGTATGGCGTTATCTATGTATGATTTCTGGTGGCACATTCAACACACGTATTGTTCATTACGGTGTAGTCCCAATGCCGTCACCTTGACATTGGGCCAGGTCTTTAGAAGTACGAGATCAGATATGTCTCCAGACAAGCTGACCCGCAAGCCACAAAAAAACAGACACAAATTGGCGGCCAGGACTTATGTTCCTGTCGGCTGCCATTCGGTGTTATCAGCGTTATCTGCTGTACCCGAATGTGATGCTATCTCTCGCACAAGTGCGTCATAACGGAAGGTCAGTGGGAAGGTTCGGGATCACAGCCAAACGTAAATTGCACCGCGAGGATGATGATAGGATCAGGGGGACCATATAGTTTCCCAGACGGTGCACTGGGATAGGTCAAAAGATTAGCCCGAGCCAATCTACTCGTTCATTATGTAGTGTCCAGAGCTTATTCGTCTGGGTAGGAACCTTTGCTCAAGTGTGTGGAAAATCATGGACACTTTGTCTGAAATGGCGGTTTGGTGATGTATGTTCGCTCAAGCGGCTGGTGGGATTTATGGTCAGATGGAAGCTTTAATTACTTCCCACGGCGGGTATTAACGTCACGGGACGTCCCAGGTGAAAACAGCCTGCCAAATATCATCAAACCGTCCGACATGACTGATTAACAGACTGCTTAACTGCTAAACAAAAGGAATGGATGACCTCATCTAAATGAGGTCCCATGCCGCCATTATGGAACAGACGGGTCGACAATCATTTACGCCGCCGCGTGGTTTCATTTATTTCGTTTTTCTCTTGTCGGGTCAAGTGTGAAATTCATGTGTACAACTACAACATGTAATGGTGAGGAAATAAGTACGATTGTGAGGTGAAGATATGGCCAGGATTGTATGTGACGTTAGTCAGTAATAATAATAATAAATAACGTTCAGCTATGTGTGACACATTCCTCATCGATTTTTTTTTTCTGAAGAATGAAGATTCTTGAGGGATCCATTATCCTTATACTGGAAGGTGATTTTCTTACTTCCCCCTAGGCTGTGCTATTAAGAGGAAAGTATGCACCTATCACTTCATTTTTGGTGTTGATTTTTGTTTGACGTCTGTCGGTCTCGCCCGAAGGTGGTATCTCACTGCACTTGCGGCACCGGTGCGGCACTGCAGGGGTAGAAAAATACTCAGCGAATTTCAACGAACACCCAAAGAGTTTCAGAGAGAAAGAACAAATTTTCTTACGTTTTGTGCATTCTGTTGTCTTCTAAACCATACAATAGGTATTATGCAATACCTAAGTTATAAAAAGAAATCGGCGAAAAAAAAAACAGTGCCTCAGTGAACGACCTCCGCAGTGCCGTACCGGTGCCCCAGGTGCAGTGAGATACCACAAAACTGGCGATGCAACTCAATGTCCCTTTTTCTGTGCCTTTCTGCTGATTAGACCACACATCCAGCTATATTATGTATATAACGTCCTTGGTTTATCATGAGGCATTGAGGTACATCATCTATCTTGGCTATTATGCTACAAATTGTGGTCTCTCTCTTCATCTTCTTCACCTTAACTGTCATCACAACTACAGAAGGCACTTTCACCGTAATGGTATTTCCCTTTGCTGCAGCCTTATTGGTTTTCCTTTCAAGTGTATTCCAAATGAGCAAAGCAACTGTCATGAGGTGATTGGAATTATTATTGGAGAAGACGGTTGTTCGGGTATGATTTTTGGCAAGACGTATTCCATTTGTCTGACGTTATATAACGTCATTGGTCTCACCCAGGCCCCCCCACCCTCACCCCACCCCTCCGTACGCACATTCCACTGTTCGACATGTTCGCATTGTTAGGCAAAATGTGACACACTTCGTGGTGAGGTGGCCTCAATCCATGACGACATAGTTTGCTGCTTGCGCATTCAAATGAGATCAAAAGTCAGAGAAGACCTGGTAGAACAATAAATACCGGAGGTGGAAATACATTCTGAGGATGACACACACATACATAGTTCGTAGGAAGACGTGGTATTACAATACCTGCGTCACAAGAAGGTATAGAGCCAACTCTAGCAAATTAACCATTATCTACTACTGTAAAGGGCTTATCTTGGGAGAAAAATACAGAATGGTTACCCATCATCATCATCATCATCGGTCGACGTGATCAAATGTAGACATGTTCGCACATGTCTACACACGACGGGGTTATACCGCCCCTTACGAGGTGACATACCCTTTCGTAGGCTAATTACAAGACGGGGATGCGCCAGGTCTCCCGTCCGGGTGAATGATGTAATTCACCATGTGGCTGATACGAGACAAAGGTTCGCCAGGCCTCCATCCGGGTGATTTGAAGTGAATCACCGACTCCCGACAGAAGGATTTGCACCAACGCACACCGCACCATCGCACGTGTGGGGGTTCTTTAACGTGCATGGGGTATGGCTCTCCCCATACACGGGACCTCCATTTAACGTCCTATCCGAGGGACGACTCATTTTTCACTTGAGTAAAGTGAGGAAAGTCGTGTAAAGTGCCTTTCCCAAGGGCACAAGACCGGCATCACGGTAGGCGGATTCGAACCGGCGACCTCTCGATCACGGGCCGAATACAATACCACTGTGCTACGCGGCCCCACATGGTTACCCGGTAAGCAGTTACTAATACATTCAGTATAATAGTACTGTAACCTTGACATCACATGTTACAATGCATATCATACAGTTCATCTATTGACTAACTGTATAGTATTATTAGGGTTATACACAGAACGAGTCCCCAAGGGAGGTCTGAGCTTTGGTTTTGAATAAATAAAAGGAAGGAGCAGTACGTGTGTCAGGCGGAGAAAATCTCTGTGGAAGAAGGCTTTCTGCGTTCTTAAAACTTTCGGAGATTTGAATTATTCATATTTCTAAGCCTAAGGGAATACCTGGATCCAGTGACAGATGACCTAGTAGTTGGTACAAGGCTAAGTACAAGCAGGGTGGGCGATAATTTCCGTTCATCAGTTTGAAGAGAGCAGTCAATGGGCAAGCGACAGAAGATGATAATGAGCTATGGAAGAGCTAGCTGGCGGAACTGGAAGGTTCGGTGAGAATGGTAAGGAAGTTCATAGTGTCCACTTATGATTCACTTATCATTCTGGTCGTGCGTTACTGGACAGATTTTAGTCACGTTTGGTGAAACCTGACCATACAATGCAGTGCTCAGTATAACAGCAGTTTTATCATGATTCTGTACAACTGTAGTGGCATATCCTTTGGGTAATTTTTGTCGTAGGGTGTAGAGAATGTCAGCAGTTCGTCTCGCTTTGTTTGTGGTGGCTTCAGTGTACAGAGACCATGTGAGGTTGTTTTTTTTATAGCACCGGAACAGCAGAGAAGAGACTGTATATAGTGTATGCTAAATGTAGGTAGGTAGTAGGTAAATGTCAGAGCTAGAGGCGACTGTATATAGCGTACAATCAACACTGGAGCGAGCTACTTTCCGGATGGTACCAAGGCTAGATATTTGCCCAATTAGCCACCAAAAAATAACACCTTTACATTTACGTGTATATTTACGTTTAGCTCTCTTTCTATTACTGTTTATCCATCCAACCAAACGTGTTTAAAAAAAGAAGATATCTTATGGTCATCGTATTGATGGCGCTAAGTTCCCCGGCCCGTTTTCTCTATACAGAGATTTTAGACTTAAGTGGACTTATCTCTAATTTCTTCCAGTTCCAAATAAGGAAGATAGAAGGCGAACCGGAAATGAATATTTTCTGTGCCAGGTTGTCAGAAGGCAGCAACTCCAAAAGAGTTCGTGTTTCTCCACAGAAGGGCGTACCGACTTGATTATATGGATGACATCCGCGTTCGCATCAATTTTCACCAATTGTCCAACAAGAAGCAGGAAACAAAACTTTGCGACCATGCTGTAAATCATTCATAGATTCTAAAATAAATATTGGAAAATGGATACTGATATATCAGAATGCACTTAATGGTTCCATCTTAACTTTTTGACCATGTGTATCTTGTGCAACTTAGCTGAAAATGCATTTCGAGTCCTGCGCAAAGAAGAGGTGAAAGAACAGAAATATAGAATTTACTTTTATGTAACGTTATATCATTTTCTGTGTGATCAATCATTCTTTCAACCTTCCTGATCGAGAAGATTTCGTAGATTCGTAATGAACGCAACTTTGTCCAATTCATTTTCGCACGCTTGCATCAGTTTTCGGGTCCCCAGGGCTGTCATCCATATACATGTAATAATCAAATCGGTCTGTCCTAAGTGAATATTCCTAATTTTTCACGACGTTATCTCTTTCAGTGGAATAACGCTATTCATCCAAATGTGGTTACTGATTACCGGTTAGTTTCGAGCTTCTTCCCCTCGTGGTGTTAGTGACCCAGCCCGCCCCGCCCTGAACGGTTCAAGCCATGCGCTACACGCTTCGTGCACGGCAGGCACGCTGCCAACTAGCCTGGGTACCAGCCTATTTCTACCGGGGCTCCTTACACTCGCTGCCCTAAAAAGGGGCGTACGGAGCCCCGTCAAGAAATAGGATGGCACCCAGGCTAGCTGCCAACAACACCCAACCCCGCACCAGGAAAGGAAGACTGCTACTGTAACACACCACCGTGTAGAGTTCATGCAGTCCAGTCATACCTATGCCCATATGCGTGTAGAAAACGATATTAGAATCATGGCATGTGCGTGTATACTTATACTTTATAGAGATATGTTTCACTTGCAAATAATACTTTCAAGTTGATATGTAAAGCACCTAATTAAATGTTTTTCATATAACAAATGAAATACAGAGCCAGCGTTATTTAACAGTTCAAGAATTTTGATCCAGATTTATTTATTTTACTTGTTACTACTTAAATATAAGATGTGTCCATACTTATTATGCTATACTATTACTATGCTATATTATCAGCCATGCAACTCTGGACTGTATCGCTTGCGCTCTCTCTGAACTTTGTCCATCTAAATTTGATCAAGACTACAAGAGGTCAGTACGGGTGGCTGGCAGATCTGGGTGGCTGGCGTCCCTCCCATATGCGGCGGTCCACAGCGAATCCACACGTACTGCCGAGACTGTTTGGTAGAGTTTACAAACAGAAGTCTAGTCGTGCAGCTCTGTTTGGTACAACCACAGAAGGCATCCGTCCTGCGGCCTTTTAATAGTATGCACACTAGGAGAGCTACATAGCTGCAGAAGAAGTTGCTTTGGGTAAGTAAGAGTCATGCACTTCAGTCAATACTTAAACTGACGTATCCTTTATATAATAGGGTATCTGAGCAAGAGTGTGGGGCACAGACGATGTACCACTCTCAGTACTACTACTGGTAGACTGCATTACCCTTCCAGCATGCGAATAATTCTGCAACCTTGCTGCTATTTATGCTAGCATGTGACTCTGGTGTATAGAATATTTTTGCCTTATGTCAACAAATCGTGACCTTCTGTGTTTATGTGTTCTGCGTTGTCAGTCTGTACCGAATCTGTTAATTTGTGCAGGAATAGGTACCTTGGGTCCGCAAAGCCAGTCCAGAACATATGTGTTCTAAATTTCTATCTTCTATGTTAAGCCTTCTGTACGTTTCGCCCTTTCTCTCGCCATTCTAACCTCACAGCGTTTGACATGAAACCAGCCATAACAGGGCTGCAAACCTTTACCTAATCTACTATTCCAGGTTCCAAATTTACTCGCATCTGTTGCACATAGAACTGGGTCAGAGGTTAACGACACTGTCCTATCCGCTCACCGTTCTGGTCGATATGACCTAAAATTTATATTCCTAGGGCCTAGGAAAATAAATGTTGTGTTTCCTGTTTCAGTCCTGAAAAAATGGGGTCGGTAGGTAGGGATATCTTTTTTTCCCGTACGCGTATTTTTAGACTGGCCAAAACTCTAGTAGTACATATTACAATACAGTTGAACAACGTAAACTAAAATACAGAAGGGCACTTGTCTTTCAATGTCAAATTTAATTTTGTGCATGATAGATACATTTATCTGTCATTGGATAGGTAGCGTTTTGCTTCATTGGGAAGCAGACTGAATAAAAGTTCTAATTGGAAGCTATATGAGCAATATATATATAATGTGACTCCACTGCCCACCCCAAAAAAAGTCTAGGGTCGGCAGGTTTTCTATGGGTACGAAGGGAAACAGGAAACACAACATCTTTCTTTAGGCCTAGACATTTGTCACGCCCATGGCCAGGTATACTGATAGCAAGTCGGGAAGATCACACGAATGGTTCTAATCACTGAACATAAGCCGTACCAGCTGTCAGACCTTAACTGAGGTGGACAAGTGGTACCCGGGAGTGTAGTAAAACTTATTTCTTGGCTTACGGACCACTTACTAGGTCCAGGGGCTGTTTCATTTAGGTGTGTTCATGGTGGGGCGTACCATACATGTAGTAAAATGTGTTATATCAAATTACCTAAACATCGTAGAAATGTGTTAATAAATGACATGAAATACGATGTTACAAAACGAAGCACAATATCCACTTATCGGGATAATAAAAAAGGGGTAGCGGCACTTTGCTTCAAACATGTTTGAAGTTTTGCTAAGATCCAGATGTGAAGGTATAGCCATGGAATCCTATTCTAATCATGAATACACGAATCACAGCAATTCAATAATTCACTGAGAAATCATTGCATTTACACTGATTTTAGCGATGATAATGATGATGATCATCATCATCGCAGAAAAGGGCAGTCAGTGACACAAATACACGTACATTTTCGTTTCACGCCATACGGATACGTACAAACCTGTTCTACATGTGTTTTGCATCTTCAATAGTTTTAATACTTTTGCACCGTGTGATGTAACATGGCGTTTTATTTCTCCGTTTTCTTTTCAGCAGTTGTCCTGAGAGAACTACTTCCAACAATGTCGCTGCCTGGAACTAGACATTTTTTATTATTTGTCCTCTCGATTGTAGTACTTTCGATCATTTATTTCCAATTTCGAGTTCAACATCTATGGAAATCAGGTGCGTCTGCACAATCAATTATCTTCTTCCCCCAAGGACGGTCAGCCAATGAAAGCAGCCCGCAGGACAAACCATCCAACCAACTGCCGCCTAAGAAAAAGACCGCCAATCAAAAGAAGGGACCGAAACGCACGACTGTTTTCATCGTCACGCAGATGAGAAGCGGCTCGTCATTGGTTGGAGAGATATTCAACGAGCACCCGAGATGTTTTTATTACTTCGAACCGCTTCACTCTGTGAGGTATTACAAAGATCATGCCCACGACAGTCCAGCTATGCAGCTCAGAATGCTTGACGGTATATCGCGATGTGAGTTTGGTGGGCTGGATAAGTTTCTCACCTTTTACTTGGACACTAGAGCATCGCACTTCGGAGGGATGAGGAAAAGTAAAATGCTACAGAAACTGTGCCGGAAATACAACTCACCCAAGGGGAGAGTGTGCCCAATACCTCGTGACGTCATTTCCGACCGTGTAGGGGAGGTCTGCAGATCAGCAAACTTCACTGTCGTGAAAACCATTCGTGTTGACGACATCCGGGTATTCCGCGCCATAGCGGAGAGCAGGGATCGTACCGGAAATGACGTCAAAATCATCCATTTGGTGAGAGACCCCAGGGGAGTCACCTCGTCACGTCTGGCGCTAGACTTCAAGGACGAGTCGTCATTTTCGGACAGTAAAGTCAACGGTAGTAAAGTGGAAAACTTGTGTAAGTGGATGGTAAGGAACGTCCAGTTCAAAGACCAGGCAAAAGAATGGTTACAGGATAGATACAAATTAGTTAGATTTGAAGATATCGCCACGTCACCACTTCGTGTGGTTAAAGAAATGTACGCATTTGTCGGTATCCCGCCCCACAAAGCTGTGTTCCGCTGGGTAAAGAACAACACTAATGTAACAAGGCGAATTAAAGATCCTTATTCACAGCGAGGGAACTTAAAAGAGACCACGAACTCTTGGAGGGACAGGCTTACATTTTCCGCCGTGGAAAAAATTCAAGGGGCCTGTGGAGAGGCTATGAGACTCCTAGGCTACAAAAGCGTGAAGGATTTAGTACAATTACGTAATAGCTCCATATCCCTTATAGGAAAACTTGATGCGACTGTCATCCATGTCTGAATGTCTGTACATGCAGAGTAGATATCCGGTAATGAGATACGCGGTACAGAAGTTACCGAAGTGACCGGATAAGTTTTCTAAACTGTCAGATGTTTCGCTTTTCCCACTGTTGTTCTCCAGTGAAGCCATTTCGGATGCTGCCTGAGACGTCTAACTGTTAATAAAACTTATGCAGTTGCTTGAATAACTTTTGTATTGACGATGTGTTAATGTTTTCTTTTTTATCATGTATGGCAGATACGTTTTTCAGCCAACACAATATTTAATTCGATTCACGATCTTTCTATGACTGATTTTTATCATTACAATTAGGTATTATCTGACGGACGGACGATAGCATGGCAGGCATGTACGAGTAAAGCGCATATCTAGTTGAAGCTGTGGCACGTTGGAAGAGCGATTTGACAGACTGCTCAACGGATTTCATCGATAAAAAAGAATCTTTTTACTCCATGTGTGTTTTGTTGTCTTTTTAGTGAAACCTGTACATTTTGCGTGATATTTCTACTATAACATATAACATAATCATCTATCTGTCAGGGGCAGCAGAAATCTAATTTAGGACGCAGTTAAAGCCCCCTTTACAAATCAAGAATTTAGCTCGGCCGAGTTGTCAGCGAGCTCTAAATTACGAGGAGCTATGACCCTGATGCCGACGAAGAAACTCTGTCATTTGTTCGTAGGCATCAGGGTCATGCCTCCTCGTAATTTAGAGCTCGCTGACAACTCGGCCGAGCTAAATTCTTAATTTGTAAAGGGGGCTTAATATTGCGCAGCTTCAGAGAGACATAACCCCTTGGAACGTTAGGTGAATGGTGCGAATAATTTCGATACATTCCCTTGAAAAAAACAGGCTAGTGTAGCAATATCACACACATACGTATACCCCTTATACAATCTTACCAGTTAAATTCTGTTAGTTTGTCAGTTTAGCTATATCGCATATATCCACGCATCATCGTTGTTTTGTTTCGCGTACAGAATACAATAATGGCTTCACGTCATGATGTTTTAGTATGAATTTGGTGATGTTTTGTAAGTTGCTCAACAAAAGGAGTACTAGTACCTCTAATTCAGTGTTTTGGATGGTGGCCATAGCCTAGGTACCATTCTCCGTTGTAATACCCCCGTCACATTAGGCGCGATTCGATCGGAAGACTAGTTTACGAGCTCTAAATG
Organism: Branchiostoma floridae x Branchiostoma belcheri; assembly: GCA_019207045.1. Classification (NCBI taxonomy): domain Eukaryota; kingdom Metazoa; phylum Chordata; class Leptocardii; order Amphioxiformes; family Branchiostomatidae; genus Branchiostoma; species Branchiostoma floridae x Branchiostoma belcheri. Next base: position 13,284,060 of record CM033027.1, read on the forward strand.
ACATTTTCGTGAGTAAGACGTCCGATGTTCTCACGATCATCTTGCAATTTTTATGGATCGCCGGCAATTTTCAGGAGTCTTACGACGGTCGTGGTGCAGCGAAACATGTTCTTAACATAAGCGACAAGTCGCAGGAGATCTCCGAGATCGCACAGCTCGTTACCGAGTCGCAGATTGTGCGTGCAAATCGTGCGTACCTTGCAAGGGTATCGGTCAATAGTCTTGCGTCAATCCAACGATTGAAGACCGATAGGCGAGCACAGACATAGTTATTAAACATCGAGCGCAAATCGGATGGAGAACGCCCGTTAGTCGGGCGACGTTTGGGCGACGTTCACCCGACTTCCGATTGTTTACAAATATTGTATTTCTGGGAATGTGAGGGACATTCTAACATTGTGGCCCCTGTGGCAGTATGTAGGCTGGCTTTGTGACACACTTTCCTTTCTTGTGTCATTTCTATTATGCCCGCGCATTCCATTCATAGGTTAAAAAGATTCCGACAACAAAATAAGCAACATTTATTGATCTCTTGCCTTTTTTGAGGAACGTTTTGTATTCCCTTGTCCGCGTGCAAGAGGTCATGGGAGGTTCATTATCATAGATTTATTCACCGTCGATCGCACGAGGCTCGCTTATATGTGAGGGGGACAGATATTGGGCGAAAAATACGCAAGACCATCTTAAAATCAGCCGACCTTCCTGCGATCGCGAAGTACGTCCGAAGATCGTATATAATGTGAGGGGGGTATAACCGCTGTCTCAATCGTTCCGCTTGCTAAACAGCATGGTTTGCATTAGCCAAAAGATTGAGCCAGCGGTTTACTACGGAAGATGGTACCCAGCTAGGCTATGCCGACCAATGTTCTGTTGAGCGAACTAGTCTGTCACGTTTTTGGCTAACGCCACATTTCCTTCCCGGGGCCCGGCCGGGATGTTTGTGGAAACGAAAATTTAAAGTTTGCCCGGCGAATAGATATGCACAAGGCGTGCTGTTGAAATGTGTTTGATACGTTTTGTGTTCTTGTTGTCTTTTACTTTCTGTTCCCCAAAGCTGCCCGGCCGGGCCCCATTGTGGAAATGTGACGTTAGCCTTACATCTTAGGACGGGGTTACACATGCGTATACACTGTATATTCAAGTCCGTTTCAGGTGCGTATGACGCTCTTAGTCTCTACCAGGCTCCACAGGTCCTCCACAGGACAGGTCCTCCACAGGACAGGTCCTCCACAGGACAGGTCCGCCACAGGACAGGTCCGCCACAGGACAGGTCCGCCACAGGACAGGTCCGCCACAGGACAGGTCCTCCACAGGACAAATATAAATACATAAAATGCCAGATGAGTTAGCTGACCAAGAAGTATGGTTAGCGACCCAGCTTACTCGTCTGACATGTTACCTGTTTACGTTTGTCCAATTGCATTATTTTTACAACGACCTGTGGAGCCTGGTGGAGGCAAATACTCCCATGCGCGCCTCATATGGACTTGAAAATATACGCAGGTGTAAACCCACCTTTACATGCCGTGTACAGCACATGTACCGCGCACTCCTGGTGTGGGTGGACATTTCTACATCTGTGGACAATATCCAATGTTCCTCAATCCGATTACATGGTGTGGGTTGGAGGTCAGAACAGGGTTTCTCTAAACCTCCGAGTCTACCAGACTGCTTGGGTTGCTGAAGAAATAATGCTGTCTATACTTTGCTCAATATCAAGTCGTAAAGTCAGGCGACAGCATTTTTGACATTTCAATGAGAACAAGCCAGTAGAGATACAAATACGATAACATCAACAAGACCAATACAGCAACAGTGAAGGTAACGGAAACTCACCGACCCTAAAAGAAGTAGGTCACAGCACATCAAAGTTTATCTGCTAAGGGCGACTGAGGTACTGGGAAGTACCCTATGATACATCCAAGCCCAATCTAAAATGGTTCAAGTTGCAGTGCATAGTGCATAGTAAATTGCATAGTGTCACATTACTATACTATACTACACAGTGTGGCGTAGAATAACTTGCTAGGCTTTAGGCTCCACCACTACTTGCTTCTTCTTGTACAGAAGGTATCCTGCCACGGCGACACCGACTCCTACAACAGCCAGAGTCCCCACCACTCCGCCCGCCACTGCCCCTCCGGAGGCTCCACCCGTGTTAGCCGCGGCTGCTCCACCCGGTCCCATCCGCTGGGTGGCGTTGCTAAGTGGTACCATGGGCGGCAGAGTGGTAGAGTTGTTCCGAACGGTGGTGAAGATTGCTGGACCTGTCGTCGCCCGTGGTTCTGGCGTTGTAGGCACCGGCGGTGCTGCAGGGACGGTCGTTACTGACGGCATGGTGGTCGTTGCCACGGGAGTGGTTGTAGGAACAGACGATGTGGTGGTTTCAGCTGAAATGTGCACAACGGTATTTAGAATTTCACACAAAACGTGAACATGTGAGGAAGACGCCAATCATGGCGATCACTGATAGGGCAATGATAGGGCAAGACCCACGAGCAGACCAAATTTCATGGCAATCCATCAACAGCTTCTGCCGTTATGGTAGTAAATGGCAAACATTAATTAAAACATCTATACATTGATCCACATCGATGCAAACATATATAGATACATAACGTTACACATACAAGCGGCTAAGGCTTAGATCCCAATTGAAAAGGAGCCCTGTCGGTCAGTATCATTTGGCACTTTCGGGCAGTATTATTTGGCACCTTGTGGCTCACGGGATATTGTGGGGCCCGACCGGGATTGAAATAAAGTCGGACTTAAAATAATCCCGGAACCCGGTACTGATAAATAGACGTCGTGACCTACCCGTGGGAAACACCGAGGCGTGGGAAACACCCCCGTGTCCGGCAGTCCACCGGGACAAATTTGTGGCTTCGGAGCCCGGCCGGGGCTACATCCCTGACGGGTACCAGTGCAATTGGGGCCTAAGCCTAATTAGGAAGACTCCTTTTTGCTCCGCCTTACGTATGATTAAGTATCCATGAAACTTCACGTCCTTAAGCCATGGCTGCCAGCCCTCATAGGTCTCCATAGCGGTGAACTTCCAGTAGCGGCCGGACCCCGAGAAGCCGCTGAAAACCTGCGGGATGGAGTGCTGAACTTCGACGCTGCCGTTGTAGTAGACCGTGTTCCACTGGTAGGGCTCGGCGGTGGGAGAGGCGTCCAGACGGAAGGCCGTCACATCGTGCCACAGGTCACCGTAGTTTATGATGCGCACATGCTGGATAGAGTGGGGAATCTGCGAAATACAACATGTCAATCATATTATATCACAAGGCCCCCTTTCAACTAGACGGCGATCGTGCTGCGACCTCGCTGTGGCCTAAAAAATTTGTCTAACCTTTGACCTCATCATTGGAATATCATGTACAATGTAAATGAATGCCTGAAAAGACAATAGATTAAGTTCTTAAATCTTTAAAATTCAGATATCTAGCGATTCATCCCTCACATACGGATAGGGCCTAGTTGCCTCCCAAGCACAAATACCGATGAAACTACAAAAACAACAAATCTTGAACATCAAGACTTTTGATAAAACGTGTTACTGTCGTCTATGAAGAAAATTGATTACCTGAAAGTCTATAATGATGTACCAATTGTTGTAGTATCGATCCTGTCCTATTGCGTTCCAAATGCTCTGCCTGTTGATATCTACAGCTGCAGGACCGTCATCCCCTATCCACTCCAGCACCCAGGCGTCCTGCACGTAGAGCCACACACCCTCGCCTGCGGACAACGTGGGGTACCAAATGGCACCAAAGAGTCAGAGATACATCAATGAACCGTTACATCATCTTTACTGTTAATTGAGAACTGTTATGTTCATATTACGTTGGGGACCGCATTGTAAATATAAGCACATATAAATACTTTACGTTTGTGACTGCATATGAACTGTGAGCAGCGACACCTGTGCTGCAGTACAATTTGAACCAATCAGAATTGTCCTGAAGAAGGTGACAGACAGTCACCGAAACGTTGGTGTGAATAAAGCAATTTACATCATATTAGTAACGCTATTTTCCAGGCAGCGAACTCGTCGTAGTAGTCCAAACAATGCCGCAATGTATACTAATGCGTAGTGGAAAGCGAGGAAAATCTGTGATTTAAAATCCAATCAACAAGTCCACATCAAGTAAATTTTATGGACGACATCTAATGCAGACTGCAAAAATAATACGATATGTTAAAAACGTTTCACTTCTGCAACTGCAGTCAACGCTCCTATCTGGTGTCAATTCTGCATACTATTATTAGGTTAACACAACCTATTTGTCCATTTTGGTCTATTTGACCATCCTCGAAGAAGAAAAAAATTCTTGTTTTTTTTCTCTGAAATCAGTCGAAAATTAATGAGCGCGCTGATATCATCCATAATATTTACTTGCTGTGGCTTAATCACATGTTCTCACCCTCTACTTGACAGACTGCCTCATCGCTGGAGTCCAGACAGTCGTCAAAGTTATCACAGACCCAGTAGTCGACGATACAGCACTGCCCACTGCACGGACACGCGAACTCATTCACTGGACAGGGTTCAACTGGAGTCACGCTGTCCGAGTTCGCTACACGGCAGCAACAGCCAACACACGTTAACAACTTACCCGAAGACACTCTGCTCCGTAAAGCATATGCCATTTTACGTTCTAATGACTGGGTATGGAAACTATGGACAAAGCCTAGGTTGTACCATGTTGATATCATAACCGATCGATTGCGACACCGTTTGCAGGATAAACACATACAAGAATGGTAAATTTCTATGCAAAAAAAAAGTAAAAACTTTCCGTTTATTCTGCGCTAAAGGAAAGATACGGACAAGGAAAGTATCTTTCGAATGTACATAGTTTTGAAGCCGGAAGATATCATAAAATTCCCCGTGACCAGAGGTGTTGTCCGTTCTGCCCAAATCGATCATAAAGTCATAGATATGGAAAACTTCAATTGTACAAGACATTGCAATGAACATGTTGATACGTTCAATACGACAGCAACAACTCCTGCATAATAGTGTATTTTTACATCACCGCGGCCGAATAGACAAACTTAAGACATAAAGAGAAGTTACTTTACCTTCGCAGATGTACATCGTATCTATAGAGATGGGAACAAACAGATGAAAATAAAAACGTCAAATGACTTTTTAAAAAGATAGATGAGATCAATCAAAAATGTTCATTTTCTGTGATAGGGCCCGTTAACTATATGAACGCGTTGATTATTATGACGACACGACTGTTGCACGTATATGTAGTATGTAGTATGTTCTCTTGGTCGCAATAAGACCAAAGTGATGGCTCCTAGTGACTTACAACTTCCCTTTGCATGCACATGCGGGATTTAGAAGACTAAGGATGACGAGTATTTAGCAGTTAGATAGTGATTTGATTATATGGATGGTATCCTCTGTGAACCCCAAAACTGGTTCGAGCGTGCGAATAAAATAGTTTGGCCAGAAGAAAGTTGCCTTCGTAATGAAATTTAAGTGGTTACGAGGGGTTAACAGTATGGTATAGCAATAATAGTCTTCATTTTTGTACTTTCACATCTTTGACCTCGTTTTCTGTGTTTTGCTGTCTTTTAAATCATACTTTGTCATCTTGCATCATACTGCAATCATGAACTTAAGGGTCACACAAATTCAATTTTGGTTGCTGGACGGTCGCTCAGTAACTAGTCGCCGTGTAGGGGACCTTACCGTTATCCATCTGACACACGTAGTGCAGCTCCAGTTCCGGGTCAGTCCCACCGAACCCCCACTTGTAGCCGTCAGTAGAGTCCATGTAGCCACAACACACGCCCTGTCCGGGATGGCCGGTCTTGAAGTTCGTGTACCCACATATGTCCAATCTAGGGAACAAAAGTGACAACATCAATACCGTTCAACGGATGTCCATTGTAGGAATTTGCAGAGAATGATCAAAAGTCAAAATTAACATAAATAATAGGTCTAATGCCTAGGTCACATTTCCAAACCGGGGTCCGACCGGGCAGCTTTCGGGAACGAAAAATATGTAAAACGCTAGAATACATAAAACGCAAAAAGGAGAGTCGTGGTCATGATTTGTGTTTATTTCAAGGTATATATTTTATGTCTCGTTTCCAAAAACAGCCCGGCCGGACCCCGGTTTGGAAATGTGACCCTAGCATAAGACAACTATTCTTTATTGTTTATACGTATTAATGATTGTTGTTGTAGGTGTGTTGCATTTGTGTTCTATCCTTTCGCCTGGCTGTATGTTTGAAGATGATCATTTCCCCTACCTAAATAGCAATGTGTTCAAAGTATGAAAGTCAAGAAGGCTTTTGTAGCATTTTCTCAAAAATTATGTAAATGAGACCCTGATTTGCCCTGCTTACGTCTGCATGTTCAACTTAACGTACATGTTGCTGCCAAATGTCGGAAGAATGGAATTTCGTCATTTAACACTACAATAACAATTTCTCATTATGTAAATTAGATAACAATTTGCATAATTGATGTCTATCGATATTTATCTCTTTTCTAGTTACATATGTCCTGTTTACGTGTCCTAGTAGTAATGAAATACTGTGGCTTAATAAATTGTGCTAGTTAATTATGCAAATTAGCTCGGGGTCTGCATTAATAGCCCTTATTTATGGAAGGCATCTCTGAAGTTATGTACATATCAAAAATCATGATGATCAGTCAAGCCCTTCCCGAGTTATTCCCTTCCAAAAGTATGGTGCAATTGCGCACGCGCGGAAGAATTGCTGTAGAATTTCGAGAATTTTTGCTAATCGGATATAGACTTAACAGTAAGCATAATGTTTCTCTCTTTTTTAATTACATATGGCATATTTTTGAGCATTTTAACATGAAATGCATTGTATTCATAAACTGTCCTCATTAATTATGCAAATTAGCCCCTGATTTGCATGATTAGCATATGTTAGGCATCTCTGAAGCTATCTACATTCTAAATATTATGATGATCCGTCAACCCATTCCCGAGTTATTCCCCTCTAAAGGGATGATGCAGCTACGCAGGCGTGGAAAAATTCCTGACATGCCTGCGGGATTTTGGGAATTTTTGTCAAACGGTCGCACACTATATTATTAGGCTAGCCCCTGAGGCGTCGCCAAAAAATGAAATGAACGCTGTGATGTACAAATGTAAGCGAAGTGGTGATACAGTAGTACTAGAGCAGTGTGATAATGTTCTAATCTTACTCGAGGCCGTCTGAAAACCCAAACGACTCAGCTATTAGTTCCACCACGCCCGACAGCCACGGATGGTTCATGACGATGCCGATCCAGTGGTCTGAGTTGGGGTTGACCAACATGGCCATCCCCGCGATGAACTGGTGAGTCCTCTCATCGTACGGAGCGGCCAGCCTGGCGCCCTGGGAGGCACAGTCCGCCTCTGCGTCCGCGAAGGTCGCGACTGTCGCCGACACCTTGTAGCAGAGATCTCCCGGTCCCGCCGTCCACCCGGAGGGACAGGGCGTGTTGATTACCGACGCTGCGCAAGAAAAACAAAGCGTTGATATACAAAAAGCTATAGATTATCATATCTGGGCGTTGTACAGCGGGAACAACTATCATAGAATGGGTCATGAAATTTTCCCGAGCAGCCCTCGTAACCCCTAGGGAGTTTAGTTAAGGCCCCCTCTCTCTAGACTCGGGTCACGCTTGCGTCGCTTCGGGGTTCGACAACGCAGACGTGACCCCACGGAACCTAGAGGTGACGCGAGCGAACCTAGAGGTGACACAAGCGAACCTAGAGGTGACACAAGCAAGCGCGACGGTTTTTTGAAAGTTAAAAGATAACGCAAGTGGCAAGATGCCCCAACAGTGACCCAAGAGTGACACAACAGTGACCCAAGAGTAACACAATAGTGACACAATAGTGACGCCAACATGCCTTCAACAGTATCAATGTTATATTTTGTCTATTTTGCACCAAGTATCAAAAGTAAACATCCTTTTATTATTGAAAAGCTATTTCGGATACATTTCGGATATCATTTTACAGCGGTTTTTGATTCAGTTACAAGTTACAACAGTGACCCAAGAGTAACACAACAGTGACACAACAGTGACACAACAGTGACGCCAACATACCTTCAACAGTATCAAATTATATTTTGTCATAAGCGATGGAGTCAAATCTGGTATATGGTTCGTGTCCATTCATTTGGGTCACTCTTTTACTGTAAAAGTCTTTCAAGGTTATCATATAACATAAGTAACATATTATGCATCATCACAAGGGAAAGTATTTCATTATAAATATCATTTTGAGGCATTTTCATCATTTTACAGTGATTTTTCATACATTGACAACGCTGCGACTTCCGATAACCTGTTCATTTAGTCTAGAAACGCAACAGTGACGCAAGTAAGTGTGAGCGCAACAGAAAATCGGCGAAAATAACACAACAGTGACACAGTGAACGAACCCCGAAGCGACGCAAGCGTGACTCGAGTCTAGTGAGAGGGGGCCTTTAGTCCTCACTCTCATTAAAATAAGCAATAAGGATGATGTTTCTGTCGTAGGGAGAAGAGATGCTGTTTTAGTTCTATCCATATAACTCGTAACCTTCAAGTGGCCTTCGTCTCGTTACGTGGTGACCCTTGAGTAAAACAAACAAACAAACAAAACAAAAAGCTAACCTAAACTTGCAATATAGGAGAGATAGTGAAGCATCGCTGTCACTTACCGTTACCACATGAACCGTCTGAAATTCCAGTGACGTCACCTGGGAATGTAAGAAATCACGAACAATGGTGTGAAAACTATTGCTTAAGCCCCTGTTACACATAGCCGAATTTAGCTCCCAACTCTCCCGACGTTAGGAGTGATTTGGAAGCTAAGTCGGCTGTATTCGACTGGCGTTCGGCTGAGTCGGCTGGCGTTCTGCTGCGCCATCCGAATGTTTTGAAAATATTCGGCTCTAGCTCGGCAGGTTTGGAATGGGTTTGTTGATGGTTGGCGCGGTTGGCTAGTGTTCGGCTGGTGTTCGGGAGCTAAATTCGGTTATCATACGGTGTAAGCTAGGCTAGACGATATCGTTGGATATACGTATGTACGGACATTTAAAGTGTAGGACAGACAAAGATGCACATATCTATCAAGTTTATTCAAAAGAAGCAAGTCATTGTCAATGCTGATCAGAAGCACTAGTACGCGAACCAACCTCCTTGGGTTTAACGTTACAGAATGAAATACGTTTTTGTAGTCAAAACCCTTCCATTCCTACCAGCCTGACAGATGTAACGCCCTAGACTCCAACAAGAGGTGTCCTCCCAACCCCATCCTGTAGCCTCGGTCATTAGAGCACACTGTTCTCCGTCAGCTGCATCGTTGGAGCTGAGCTCGCCATTGGACGCCGGGCCCCAGTTCGTCCAATCACAATCGCCTACCCTGGGTTCAAGTTAGAATATGTCTGCCATAAACAAAAGTGCTAAGTTCCGAAATATCATAGCTATGTTGTAAAGCACAAGCGTAGATAGCCGACATCTAATCCATCTAAGTCATCGATAGCTCAGTTTTCTTGGCCGTCTGGGTGAACGTTAGCCTGGGTACCATCCGGAAAGAAGTTCGCTCCGGCGTTAATTATATACTATAGACAGTCACTTCTAGCTCTGACGTTCATTATACACTATATACAGTCGCTTCTCTGTGTAGCAGAAGCGAACATAGGAGCGAACTACTATCCGGATGGTACCCACGCTAGGTGAACGTATCAAAATCAACCAACTGTCATTTTTTACAAGACAAACTTATGTTTCACTTGCAGTAACTGTTACAAATACATGATAATGACAATGACTGAATTGATTTTTAAGTATATATACCTACCGCATTGAATGCTGTTTCACGAAAGACATTACATTTAAAAGAAGACAATAGCAAGTCCAGGGCAAAAGAGTACATAAAAAAGGAATTTCTGCTGCAGTGAGAAGGTCAAGCGCCAGAGGCCTAAACATTGCCATTGGCGTTCGTGTTTGCAGACGCTTCCTTTATCATGAATACTTTCTTCATAAATGAGGGGTGATAAGCAGACCAAGAAGGTCGATTGTTCACAAGATATCAAAGAACAAATAACGAGAGTTTTCTCTTAATGCCCCTCAAATTGGTTTTGTAATTTTAACATTTGTCAGGCCTTGACATATTGTATTCAGCAATATAAGCTGAGTATTTGGGGAGTTTAGTAGAATACTGAATGCTTTTTGATGCACGTGGAACTAAAGAGTACTTTATAAAGCGATGTGAAGTAGCAAGCATTTCTTACTTCCTAAAATGATTGACTATCGGAAAATAACGTTACAGCATTTCTTACTTCCCAACATGGAGCTCTCTTCTGGAGTTTAGTGTACGTGTAACAATTCGATCTCACTAAATACCGAAAACGACCGAAAATGTAGATTTCAAGTTGTTTTCGGTAATCAGTGAAAATTGTTTTCGGTTGTTTCCAGTAATTAGTGAGACCCGATTGATTGACTGTACGCTGACTTACGGTGTACCATCCAGGTACGTCCAACCACCGGAATCACCGGTGTGAAGCATACCGAGCCAAGAGTCGCCCTCGGCCTGCCCGATCATCATCCCCTGCACCAGGGCCTGGATACCGAACGTCTTCGGCTTCACAACAGATGCGGCAGCATCACCGCAAGAGCTCTGCATAGAAAGACAGGTTTCATCCACCAAATATTAGCTACTCAAGCAACTGGATATAATTTTAGAAACCGTCAGACGAAAAAAGCATACCCAGTTGCGTGAATTGCCATTATCTGGCGTATCTTGTTACCTGGAAGTTTACGCTTCATCGACGTATACAGGTCTATCCATTTTAGCTATACTCCCATTTCACTGGTGCAGCGATATTGCTGAGATCTAAAATTTGACAGATCACTCGACGAATGTCATACCTAAAAGGGAATGTTACGCTTTATGTGTTTTGTTGCCTTTTCAGTCACACTTTAAGCGTACTTATAATTACCGAGTTTGGGGAAATTAATGGTTATTCAAATCCAATATAGGTGGCAGCGCCATTAGTGTACTTGGGCGTAACAACGACTACCATAATTCCACCAGGTGTCATTATACCGCCACCTCAAAAAACGTTAATAAAGAGGTCTTCCCATGATTGTCTTGAACACCGAATGTTAAATATCTTAAATGTAATACAATTCAGATATTTAGGTGTTTAAGACAATCTTTAGAAGGCTTCTATAACAAGGTGGCGGTATTATGGCACCTGGTGGAATTATGAGAATGTATGTTACACAAGTATGGGAACACTTCATATGTTGAATTAACCACACAGTGTCCACACAATGCGTCAAATCAAAACCAATGTCCATTACTCAAGTCCATAGACGATCAAAGGTCAAAATCGAAAACGTCAGAAGATGGAGTGGGGGTCAATAGAGGTTCGAAGGTCGAAACAAAAAAAAGTCAAAAGATGAAGTCGAGGTCCATAGAGGTACAAAGGTCGAAACCAAAAAAAGTCAAAAGATGTAGTGGAGGTCAATAGAGGTTCAAAGATCGAAGCCAAACGATGCATGGAGTGAACGCCTAGTCTTCCACAAAGATAAAACATTTCCTCGCACCTGTGCCGCCTCCCCCGTGGCGGGTTCTGTGAAGAGTTTGAAGCACGCGCCGCGGTACTCCGTCCAGCCGCTCTCACAGGCCAGCGTACCGCCTGGGTGGGGGCAAAGTTAGGGTGGGTTCACACGTGCGTATAAACTCCGTATTGGGTCCGTATGAAATACTTAGCCTCTTCCAGGCTCCACATGTCACTGGAAAAATTGGACAAATATTGACAGATAACATGCCAGACGAGTTAGCTGGGTCGCAAACCATACTCCTCCGCCAGCTAACTCCTTCGGCATGTTATGCATCTGTATTTATTTGCCCAATTTTTACAACTAGTATTTTTACAATACATGTGAAAGCTAGGAACTAGAGGCTAAGAACTCCATACGGACCTCATACGGACTTCAATTTATACGCACGTGTGAACCCTTCTTAATGGACAACACAGTTCACTATACTGACAATGACAATGACAATGAAGTTTATTGCATATTCATGCCCCGTTGGGGCTAAATGCAGTCAGTTTGGTACAAAAGGTAGTAAACGCAAAGTTATACAGTTTCACATACTATAGTTTATATGCATCTTCTCTCTTCCTAAAACATTTGTAGATGAACTTACAGAGATTTTCTAGTATATCGTGGTCAGATGATGACATGAGATATTTGAACATATCTTCCTTCGTCATGTGTGCATATACTGTACCTACGTATACATAGCGAGGATAGTTAAGTAACATCGCTGTAAATTCTAGGATATGCGATACAGGGCAGACTGAGTCTCCGGCTATCTTAATCACAAGATAGGACTGGCGTGATTTTCATCATTTTACAAAGCGTACCTTATAAAAGTGTAATACAGTGAAAAAAAAAGTTTTGAAAAAAATGCCATTGGTAACTAGAGTTCGGCGACCTCATACCTCCATGAAAATTTAGAGCTTTTGTAAATTTCACGCAAATGACTAAGACATTGACATAATTTATGCATGGTGTTGTTCATCATTGACAATCGTACACATGTCGCAATTATAAAATTCCCATTATTAATCATAAAGTGGTTTTGCAATTTTTACATAAATTATGCAAATAAGTTCCTCATTACCATATTTAGTATCTGCTTATATTCCACCTATCATAATTAACATGTGTTACATTTATCAGAAGTCCAGTTATAGAAAACAATGGAATTATACAATTTCCTCATTACTTATGCAAATTAAGTCCTCATTTGCATAACATGTATATCATTATGAACATCTTTGCCTAAGGTACCCGCATGCCTAATATGATGACAATCCGTTAATCCTTTCTGCAGTTATCCTCTTTGGAATGTCTTGACAAAAATGCCCCTGCAGTTCCTAAATTGAATGTTAGGGGGCTGAAACTTGCTCCACTTTGTCATGACACTGAAAGCTATCTACCACCCAAATTTCAAGACCATATAACGTCCAAGACAAGAGATACATAGAAAAAACTGCTATGATTGAATGTTGTCATTAATTATGCAAATTTGCTCCTATTTTGCATAATTAGTATTTCATCTTGTACAACATTGCCCAAGGTACCTACATACCAAAAATCATGAAAATCCGTTGTTCCCTTCTTGAGTTATCCTCGTCAGAAGTTTTTGACAAAAATGCCCCTGCTATCCCAAAACTAGACGCTAGGGGGGCCAAACTTATGTCACTTCTTCCTGAGCACAAGAGCTATCTAATACTCAAAAATCGTGACCATAGCATGTTCAGAACACCAAGATAGCAAAACCGGAAGTTGCGCTGCAGTACCAAGGGGAGCCGCTAGGGGGCCCAAAATCTAATCATTTCCAGCTTTCATCACACCCTACCAACACACCAACTATCAAACCAATCCACCCAGCCGTTCTTGAGTTATCTTGTTTACACACAGACAGACAGACAGACACACAGACACACAGACAAACGCGGGGTAAAATATAACCTCCATGAAATTTCATGGAGGTAATAAGGAACTTAACCGATACGTACAACAATGTACGCACGGGCACTTGAGGGCACTCACACGCACACACATACACACACAAATTATGGCATCCAGTAGAATTATGAGAGTTGATATTACAATTATTTCTGGATATGTACGAAACCGAAGAAATTGCAAATCATTGAGATGGAGCCACTCAGTCCTCTAATTGTAGCTGAAGTGAAATACTAGTACTCTTGAAGCAGAAGTTAGGTTCCGACCGTTCTTCTCGTCTTCAATAGTAGGCGGTTTTATCGAACTTTCTATTTTGTTCCGTTTGGGCACCGACTGTTGTTTTTTTTTGCCGTTTTTTCTGGCGTTTTTATCGGGGTTTCTATTTTGTACCGTTTTCTTTGTGTCTCGATGGCGCGAGACATAAAGAAAACGGTACAAAATAGAAAGCCCGATAAAAACGCGTAAAAACGTTTAAAAACAGCTGGAGTCTAACCTTTGCTTGGAGAGTAAAATACTAGTAGGATGTGTACTTTGGACGAAGGCAAAGCAGGTTTCCTTACCGAACTTTGAGAAAATGATGAGAAACCCGACGAGAATCTGCAAACGCCACATATCTGGGTGATTTCGTCACTTTATGTCTTACGACCGACCTTGACCTAAAAATACGCTTATCTCCCGACCAGAGACCAGCCGTCTTCAACACTCTCTTCTATGTGTCCCGGATATGCGTTGGTTGACTTCTTTTTGGGAAAAAAACACACACTATCGTATTATGGTGCATAGCAACACAAATACGTTTTAAATCTGATTGACAGTCTTACAAGATTTTCTCCTAAAGAAACGCCAAAATGCCTGGTGACCTGGAAGTATAATGTTTCACACCTAATTTCTCAGCGTCCTTGATTATTCTTGTTTACTAGATTGGTGTACATCATGCAAAATAAAGGGTCGTTGCTGTGTGAGACGGCAAGGCGTTGCTAAGAGAAACCCCTTCGATGGTACATGTAAATAAGCTTCTTTCCTAGCATCTGACGACCTTGAACAAATAAATGGCAACTTGATTAACCACCGCACACGGAGCCCCACTGTGATTAAACACAGCTAGTTCGTTGGTGAGAATCTGTTGTGTCATCACCACGTATCTACCAGCGACTGCACAGTTGCGACTGATCAGCCTCAAAAGAAATCGCACAGCTCGAAAACCTACCGGACTACGAGTTTGCTACCTCTGGCGCCTGTTGTTCTCACGAACATCACGTGCGATCTGTTAGGATGGCCGATGTTTGTAGGCCCGAGACCCATTAGATATGAAGATATGATAGGGTACATTTTCAATTTAAAAAAAAAAAGGAACGTCACCCATGTCGATTTTCGAATCGAGTGATCTTCTGGAGATCACCAAATACGACCGAAGCTCGTGGACTGTGCGACAGTAGATTATTATATATCAGACAGCGTATTAGTGTAACTCCCCAACGCCTGTACTTTGTATGTATTGTATGTTGAGCCCCAAGTCATTTCTCTCATCCGCTTTCGGATCAAGCTACCTTCCATGTCTGTTTGTCAGGCTTTTCATCCACGGCGGCTTGTCGACACTGGGAGTTCCAATTAGTACTTAAAAAAGAGAACACTTGATCCAACTAACAAACCATGGGCACAAAACAAGTGATGATTAAGCAAGCTGCCCCTGGTAATTCGGTTACCCGGTCAGAACTGTTTCATTAGTGGGACGACTTCATTTCATTACATCTTTTGTCACAACGAAGTTCCGGATCAGTGAGTCATTACCGTTTCAATATTCGTTAACATTTGTTGACGAAAGTAGGCAGTACGTGTTATTTAACCCAAACAGTATGACGTGGTTGTGCTGTAGACTTTACTTTGGGTTTCTATGATTCTTGTGTAGTTTCCAAGCAGATGTTTTGGAAGGCAAAATCGTAACGTCCAAAGGAAGGCCGTTTATGCTAGGGTCACATTTCCGAACCGGGGCCCGGCCGGGTCATTTTAGGAAAATAAGAATAAAAATGTATACCTAGAAGTTGACACAAATCATGCCCGTGACTTTCCTCTTTACGTTTTGTGCATTTTGGTCTTTTATGTCATATCCGGTTGAACCCTGGTTTGAAAATGTGACCTATATGTAGACATTACTAGGAAGCCCTTTTGTGGCAAAAACGGGGAGCTTCATAAATGCTACGATTTCCTTTATGAAAGGATTAAAACTTGAATAAAGCCAGCGGCATTGCCGCACGTACATCATCAACATGAAAATGAGTCGAGGCACCTTTTTCATGATGTTCTTGTATCCATATCCAGTTCATTCGGAGTCATTGCCATTATCGCTGTTTGTACAGTCCGTTTATTGTGTCAGAAACAAGACATGACATACACGTTTTTGTATGTTTTCGAGCGACCTGTGTTTGATCATTGCTTTACTGCTTTTCACAATATAAACGACCTCTCTCAACCCTCAAAAATTTTCTGTCATCATGACAATGTGACGAACCTACGTGCAGTTACACGATTAGACAAACCGTTAGCAATATCAACACGTCCAACCATAGCAGGATAACATGCATGTTGTAAGGAATGTTGATACTGGGTCAAAATTTTGAGGTTATTTTTCAGTGTGAAACAGGCAATACGTTGTCATGAAGAGATGTGACCGAGGATGACACCGGCTCTCAACCGTCATACAGGTCAACACTGTTAACACGTGCGCGTTTAGATAAAGGTCTTCACTAACGTTGTTATGGAGCCATTCTTTCTTTTTAAGTTAATCAAACAACACAAACAGCCTTGTTGCCATGGGGCTACCTTATAAATGCTTCGACAAGACACAGAGTTGTCAAAACACAAACATGGCGGACAAGGTCTCCAACAATATGCGCTGTTTGGTTGGTCTTATGGTTGTTTTAGTCAGCATTGGTAAGCTTTTTTTTTAACGCGATTACTTGTAATATTGTCTTTTCCTTCGGATACTTTGAGTCCAGTAGACTGTAGAACCTTTCTGGTGGGGTATATGTTAGAAATTCTATTCTAAAAATTCTTTAGTTTACACATAAGTTGAATATTCTTAATGTCATGTACCTGTATGTTCACTTCTATGTATCTATTGTGTGTGCATGTACGTGTGCGTGAGCGCGTGTTTGTGTATGTGTGTGTGTGTGTGTGTGGGTGCGTGCGTGCGTGCGCGTATGTGTGTGTGTGTGTGTGTGTGTGTGTGTGTTTGTGTCTGTGTGCATGCCTACCTATGTCCGTACTTTGTTAAACATGTGCCCCCTCCCCCTTCATCAGGGACGGCACAAGGTCAGGGCTGTCTGGCGGGGTGGACTGAGTACCGGACCGCCTGCTTCAAACTATTCACTCAGACAGGAGCAATGAGTGCAGCAAATGTGAGTGGACTTTTTTATGTGTGTCTTCAACAGACGTTAGCTGTCTCTTTGCATCTGTGTTGTATATTCGTTCACTTCAACGTAAGTTCATTTTAGTGTGTTGACGTCAACGACTCAAATGAGTAACCCAATACAACTTCATACGTATGCCAGTAACAGACTCCGGTTAAGATATACTGTCTTTGTACGAACTGGCCAGTTATGAAAACGGTTGATCCAGATCGAAGAAGATTCCCTTTTGGTTCTCGAGTTAATTGTGAGACCACTGACAATTTGGGTCTACGACTCGAAGTTGCAAACATCGAGGCAAAGCCTTTTGGTTAATTCTCTACGCGGCATGCATCAATCTCTGCCTAACGCAGGGGTATTCTAACTGAATGTCTTGCATCCATCCCCCTCTAGAGTATCTGCGAAAGTTTCGGAGGCAATATCGTTAGGGTGAAGACTGAAGGCATACAGGCACTGGTACAGGGCATGGTGCTAGATCATCCAGAAGCCGACTACTGGCTCCACATGATCCGCTCACCACACATCACGGGCTACTGGACCTTCCTTGATGGAACATGGTAAGAGGACAATGCAGCAGCAGTGTTAAGTTCCTGTCACGCATCCAAGACCTTGCTCTCGACCACTCCTAAACCAAGGTCGGCGATAGGTTGAGATCCGGAATTCTAGCTCAGGTTAAACTTTTAGAGACTAGTAGACGACCTCGCCAACCAACACCCTACCAGAGATCATATTGCTCACGATCAACTATCAACAGTAGTCTGGAGAAGGTCGGGATGCCATGGTCGCCTATGTGTGATATGGACTTTATGAAGCATCTGTGTCATGTATTCACAAATGTATATCGGCACTGTATCTATGTCTGCATAATAGTATATATCTAACATAGTGTGTAGAGAAATTTAACTATGGCACCCGCTCACAAGATGCAACTGACGATTCAATAATGTTCGCATCTCCCCCGTCCACAATTAACAACTACGTCACATCTCCATGGAAACACAGGTTGATTGACTGTGACTTCACAAACTGGGGACCGGCCTCTGATGGCGAGACAGGTTCAAACGACGGGGCGGACTATCAGCAATGTGCCAGACTGTATGCGGATACCCAGTGGCAATGGGAGGACACGCCTTGCGGTGATTTGCACAGCTACATCTGCCAGACAGGTAGGTTTACGATTGGTTTTCTCGTTAATTTGACAGGTGGCAACGCGGTTTGTGGTTCGTTATGGCTGTTGACTCAGAATCTAAAGGCTCTTGGTTTGAATCCTTAGCAAGTCTTATCACCTTCTGCTTCTATCTCAAACCCAGTATGTCAGAAGTAAACACGTATCCAAAGTCGAAGAGGTAAGTGCTAAAGTCCCTTACCTACCAGAAACGTGACAGTCTAGCCAAGGGGGTGTCAGATACAAGACCTCATTGGTGTAGTCGTGCTTGCAGGCCTCTTCGTGACGTCAATAACGGACTATATGTGTACACTTTCAGGTGATGTTATCGGGACCGGAAGTGGAAGCTGTGGAAGTGGTGAGAGCACATTCTGTCATAGCACTCATATCCGCACTGTTCCGTAACTACTTACTACTTAACCTGGTTCGTAAGGTGTTGGTGTAACAGAGCGATTCTGACTGAAGGGTTGTCAGTGGAACGTATGTTTGGAACGTACAATATTGTACCAACGCAAATTTTCTATTTCAAAGTCTGAAATTTCTGTCTGTAGATAAAACAGTAAGGGTTTAGAATCTGATCACATGTTCTATTATTCTCCAAGCAGAGGTGGGGGTGGTAGAAGTGGCCGGGATTTCTAATACATCTAACCTCAAGAAATCCCGGCTACTACTACACTCCCAACCCCAACGAAACCTCTGCTTGGAGAATAGAATTTGATCCCTAGTTGCTTTACTTGCTTGAATAGCGTTTGGAAACAGCATGCCCTGCACCATCGGGTACATGCCGGGGCCGGGGGATATCTGCTACAAGGTGTCGGCGACAGTCGCGACCTTCGCCGACGCAGAGGCGGACTGTGCCTCCCAGGGCGCCAAGCTGGCCGCTCCGTACGATGAGAGGACTCACCAGTTCATCGCGGGGATGGCCATGATGACCAACCCAGACTCCGACCACTGGCTCGGCATCACTGCTGACGACATCAACGGAGGATTCAAGTTTATTGATGACACGGAGTAAGTTTTCATGATTTTGTGTCATAGCTGTCCTAACAAACACTCAAGTCAATCTTTAGAACGCATTCTTATTGTCACGGTTGACTCGTAACAGTATACCAATTACAGCTGACGACTCAGTTAACAACAAGATAGCCAACACGTTGCATTGAGTACCATTAACGTTAGCTCGCTCTTGTCTTATTCAGGCATCATAGATTACTTTATTTGACACAACAAAATTAAAGGGACTTTTACAAGTACAGCCACTGATACAAAAAAAAAATGAAGACAACTAAGACAAATGATTTTAAGATTACCAGAGTAGTACTATTAGTATATCAAAATATAACAGATACAAGCCATATTACATACATTCGTATCCAATACTAACTTTGTTGTTGTTGAGCTTTTCGCACATCTTAACAGAGTGGGACGGTGGGTGCCAAAAGGTTCTACATCTTAGTAACGCTAGTTAGCCTATATCAGTTGTTTTAAAAAAAGGGGTATTTGGGGATATCAAGTCGGTGGACGGTGGTTTCAAACCGCAATATTTTTCTAATCTGAAATCAACGTCCATCGACTTGATATCCCTAAATGTACTGTTTTAAAACAACGGATATAGGTTACCCTATGGATAAAGGTGAACCAACGTTACATGACCTGTTTGTCCCTCCCACCAGACTGCCGCAGTGCGGGTTCATGAAGTGGGCACCTGACCAGCCGGACATGTCCATGACCTCCGGGTACATGAAATCCTCAGCGGCTTACAACTGGGCAGCGGGGGACTCCAGTTCCGAGAAACACTATATATGTCAGAAGGGTAAGGATGGTTAAAACACAGAGGGATATCAGTTGTAATATATGACACGAGGGACGGGGCACATAAACTGATTTACGGTGTGTTGGTGGTGTCGGTTCTTTCTATTATTTGCCGGCATGCAGGGCAGCAACTTTCTTTGACTGTCAAACTACGTATGACGCTAAGTACTGCGAGTACAGAAGCAAACCTGAAATAGTAGACATGACTAGATTGACTTCACTAGAAGTACAACCCTGCTACCCCAGAAGAACACGGTGAAGACTGCGTTGACGCAAATGTTGAATTGACAGCGATGACATCGAATGGGCGCGATGGTCTCTTGAGTTTGAAACACGCATTACTGCCTTGTGATGAAAAAGGAGGTTATATATTCTCTACATACTGTGATGAAAGATTGTTCCTAACATTTCTTTTTGTTTTTATCCCCTCAGGAAATGATTACACCTGCGAACGAGGTAAAGACCATTCTACGAAAATAACATAGAGTAGCAATAATCTCAAGTTAACAACAACCTTATACAACAATCCCTCGGCCTTAAATAGAAGAATCTTGCTTTACTGTTGTAACTTTGGTACGGTGACAAATAGATTTATCAATTAGACATGACACTTTTTATGGATGTTCAAAATGTGCAAACATTCCACACACGAACCCACACGACCCTTTATGCTCGTTCCCAGCACATATTCCCTCTCCCCTGTCCCAGGTCCCAACAGCTGCACGGCTGAGCAGTTCGCCTGCCCATGTAGTGGCTGTTGCCTGGAGACGGCCCAGCTCTGTGACCGGGTGGACGACTGCACTGACGGCAGCGACGAGGCCGGGTGTGACTGTAAGTCTTCACATTTTCGCACAACTCTGGTAGACTTTTATATATACTATAGTAGACAGTACCTCAAATAGCTATTTCGCCGCTGTTTTAAGGTTTCGGTAACCAACATGCAAAGAGATATGCGCTCTCATCCACAGGTTGTGCCTTTGCCACTCCTCATAAACCGACAGTTCCGCAAGGCCAGTAGAAAAAGTAGTGGTTAACTATACATACAGTGGACAAAAGACAGTACCTCATCAGATACTTATTTCGCCACTATTTGAAGATTTAATCTGGTAACCAACATGCAAAGAGACGATGCACCCTCATTGATCGACAAATCTTGTGTTTTTTCCACTCGACATAAACCGACGTGAGTTCCTGTGTAAACTTAAATGTCCATCGATAGAGAAATACAGTTCACAAACACACAGTACTAGTTCAGCACATGTCTAGGTTCTTCATCTATTCCGCACAGTTTATGTACCGAAGTTCACTCACTTCAGATCCAACAACGGAGGCAGCCACAACCACCCCGGTCATTACAACCACCACTCCAGCAGTTACAACCACCACGCCAGCGGTCATGACAACCACCACGTCAGTTGACGCAAACATCGTGACAACTACGGTGCCAGACGATGCTACGCAGGAAAACCCTCCCAGTGGTAGTACTCGTGCTTCGGTGACCGATGGCCCGACAACCAGCCAGCCGGGGCAGGGAGGCTCCGCCGCCGCTAACACGGGCGGGGTAGCAGTGGGGCCCGTGGTGGGCGGCGTGGCCGGGGCGGTGGTTGTTGTGGGAGTTGGCGCCGCGGTCGGAGGGTACCTGCTGTGTAAGAAGAAGCCAGTGGCGGTAGAACCTACACCATAAGAACGGGACCGCTCCCGAATGTCACGTTCCTTAGACAGATGTGAATTACAGTGTCAAAACTGCACGTCAGTGTTTGCAAAAAGCCTCCACGAATCGGAATCGTACAGAACATCACAATCAAGTTCTGTCTCGCCAGCACACAGCTAGGGAGCAGAGGCTGTCCTTGGTACTGTATGGCCATTAATAGGATGACGTATGACTTTCCAATGTATGACAACATAAGCGTGCTTGTGCGTGTGTTTAAATTTGGTGTCACATTTACTAGTATTACATTATACATAGAGGAGAAAATTAAGCTAATACATGTATATAAATACGTTGGGCAAAGGATTGTTGGGCATGGTTGAAAAACGTTAATGGTGCCATTTGTGTAATATAGATCTCTAAATAGATCATTGTACAGATAAAGACATTTCTTGTAACTTTATTTGCGTACCCGCAATATCTACAAGAGGACAGAAGAGACTCGGGAGCTATAATACGGTTGGATATACCAGGCTATTAAACTTAAGCTGTGACTGCTGTGTACTGCATTTTGTAGATGCTGCATTTTGTGCTCTCTTTTTTCATTAAATGGATTGGATTACGATTACATTTACAATGGCTATCACTTTTGTATTCACATAAATAATATCAATATGTAGCGTGTAGTGTAAATATGAAATCAATCTTATTACAAAAGACACAGACTTGTAAGTTTGCCATGAGTCACCATGTTTACAGAACGTGTGTCGCATCTTTAGTGGTCTGTTTCTCACCAGAGAGGTTAACTAGATAAAAACAGTTCTTTGTGATGAGGCAACTTGATTAAACCACGCATAGATACCACCATGGTAGAATTACCCATCTTCTAATCGCTGAATAAAAGACGTGGGAATCCGTGTAACTGAATTAACTACGGTAGAACAAAACAAACCATGTGTGCGACCTTGTATACATTACAACGATACTCAACGTAAACAGTTGCTCATATACTTATTTCAACACCAGGAGAAGCATTGCTTACTTTGAATAAATAAACGAAAAACAGCTAAACGATTGTATGGTGAATCCGTGAATAGTTTAATCAGGTTGGTCCGTCACTGAATAAAGAGACTTTCTTTCACACAACCAATGCTTTATCCTCACAAACGTTTCGGTAGCCGTCTGTCACCTTCTTCAGGTGAAAAGCATTGGTTGCGTAAAAAGAGTTTCTTTATTCTGTATGGTGAATCGTTTGCAATAAGCCTAGTAATGATTTGTTGGGGTATTTTCTTCCAAACACAGGGAAATATTTGCATTATCATCATATCAATAGTCTTATAGATAGTTTCGCGCTCAGTTGGAATATTACTTACCTTTTGTGATGAGCCACTACGATATTCTCCAATCAGAGGTGGATTCGGGCTATATAGTGTTGTTACATCTTGTGTGTACTTTTAGAGTCACAGACAGTTGGGGACTAGACAAAAAACGCATGACGTTTCTTTGACATCACTTTTGAACCCGAGTTCAATGAACTCTGGATAGAGGTCGTTAACCATCTGTATCTGTATCTATATAGCCAGTATAAGCGACCTTCGGCGTAACGCACCACCTTGTCAAAATTGATTACGAAGATCAAAGACGTTTTCTCGTCGGACCAGTTTGGGCTACAACGTACGGGTCAATGAACCTTAGAACCCAGAACTGATCCCCGTATACTGAAGTAGATTACATGCTGTCTAACGAGACCACCGACTCTTAAAATCATTCACTCTGGCTTTTAAGAATTCGATGACGAAGTTAACTTTATTTCAAAGAATGATTTTTTTCACAACTGAAAGCCCATGATGGCCAGGCCCTGGATTCAAAGCATTCGCTCAAGCTTGTAAGAATTCGATAACAAATACAACTTGTAAGTCATATTTTTACGTATTACATTTTGATATCTAATGATAGTGAACGAACCCCGAATGCCGCACCGGTGCCCCAAGTGCAGTGAGATACAGATCAGATCAGAACGCAGAAGTTGAGAAGTAAAACGGTATCGGAGTAGGAAACTTTTGTTCAAGGACATCACGGTTACCGTTTGTGTTATCGTAGTGTCCATGAGGAGACCTGATATAACCCTGGGATGTTATCTTCTTATCACATACCAGCAGGGAACTCCTGTACATTGGCAAGAGATGTACATGAGATATGAACGTTATTACCACCCTAGGGATTCTTCCATAGGCATGTTTACGTCAGTGAACGATAAGGTTGTTATTCCCTTGAAATAGTATTCCTTCTCGATGATTGGTCGGTTGGTTGCAGTATACGAGCATTGTCAGCCAATGGGATGCGCTTTTCCAGTCTCATTCAAATGGAATGGGGGAAACCAAAAGTTTTGTCACTAGGCAATACAGGTTGTATTTAGTTGTGACGTTTCCTTAGTAGGTAACAAAACAGTAGCCTGTGTGGTGTGTACACAATCTCTCCCTGGCCGGGGTTAATGACCCTAGGTGGCGGCATCTGTAAGGCCGGCCGCTAGCAGCGCGATTTTAGTCAGTCTAACAAAATCGACATTGATTTAGGTGACGCTGGCGTCCTAATAAGTTCTTTACGTATTGCTCTATATTTCTACAGCATCTACATGTAACTAGAGATAACAACTCAAGTGCATTTGTTGTTGATATAAGTGAAATTTTATTAACCCTAAACAATTTTGGGTAGAAAACAGATCTTTGCAGTTCGATACTGGATTAACTAAACAAACTTAAAACCAAAAAAAAAAAGACTGGAAAAAGGGGCTGTGCGGAATATAAATACATTTTTTCACCAGATTGTGGTTTCTTTGTCAGTCTGAGTGTGATTCTTCCTAGTTTTACGATTTCAATAAATACCAACATAAAAAAATGTACGAACACACAAATGCTCTGATAAGTACAGAGTCTAGTTCTTGGGACACTTTTCATATCTGACAACCATCACAGCTAATGTTGTCTTCTCATAGATTGGACAATAAATAGAATACAATAATTAATTACGATTTCCTTTGATTATACTTCGTATTTTAGTTGCCATATAATAAGAAAGATGAAATGTTCAATACATAGCTCTATAAATATTACAGTCAATATTTTGTGAGCAGTCAGACTATATCTAGAACATTTGGTGATGTGAAAATTCATACTGTGCATCACAAATTTACACTGGTTATTCCTACAGCTCCACAGTTGCATACATAGTATCAAGTACTTATCGGACTGAAACAAAACAAAACAAAACAATGCCTTAAGCACTAGATAGATTGAAACATTCTAAACAAATGTTAACAAACAGTTCGTATTTTTCAAATTTCACGCACATCAAATATACTACCATTACTATCAAAGTCATGAAGACATGAAATTTGAAGATCAACACAGAAAGATAATGAAAGATACCAAGAATGACAATGTCAAGATGACTGTAAAGACTGGAAGGACAGCATAGTAAACTATGTAGTACTCTTGGCTAAAACACTCTCACTAAACTGTACATTTCCTTGATACACATTCTTAACACCAATACAAATAGGGTGAAAAGGGTTGTTACATTGTACAAAAATCTATGTGACATTAGTGCCATCAACAATAGATTGGTGATACTAAGGTGTTTCTATAATATTTACAAGTATGCCCTTTTACAAGTATGCCCTCTAGCAGAGAAGTACAAAAGTGCAGGAGGCTTTGCCCCACCAGTTCATGGACAAAAAACATTTCCACTGCATGTAATGGGGCATTTTACTTGCTATTATTCTCTTAATGACATGTTTACAGACTTCTAGAATGGCGTGAATACATGTATACTTGTAAATTTTCATTTTATATAACAGGTCTGTGACTAACAAAATTTCAGAATTTTGTACAAAATCTTGCAATCCAATATGAATTATTATGTTTAAGTATTCAAACTACACACTTCAAACACTATCTTTGTTGAACAGATTTATAGGATGAAAAAGTAAAACTTACATCACAAAAACAACACATGGTACCTTTCATACATTAATGCTATACATAACAGGGCCTACAGTATGTATATTCTACAATATTAATGTCTGTAGTATTTACAAGACTTGCCATTACATTAATGGTAAGTTTTAACTCATTTGTGTAATGATGGGCCATCGGTATTATAATAAAATCTTCAAACCAATGGCTTATTACTACTTGAGTAAGCTGAATATTAGCTTGGAACAGAGAAGTGTGATCCTTAGAACAATTTTCTTCCGTTTCAGGAAAATACAACTTAACTTCACGTGTTTTTATGATGAGGTCAAAGAGTGGAGTATTCTTTTAGTATTGGCATCACCATCATAAAACTAGAAAAAACAGTGAGAGATGAAACAGAACTGTGAAAGGGACCAAGGGGGAGGGGGTGGCTTCACTATTGTGTCTTCACATTAATCAGACAACATTTAGACTGTTACGACATTACCAACCAATGTCCAGTTATTTGGGTTGGCTCACAGGTTGTTGATACACAAATAAAAATAATTACACATCCAGCCAGCTCAGTAAATATTATCAATAACAACACAAAGACAAAGATACATTTCCATCAAAAATTCATTAACAGAACATTCTTTGTAACTGATGTACATGTACTGATGTGTACAAGCTTCCTGACAGTAGCACATGGCTGCACAATGAAACATCTCTAAGTCTCAGGGTGTTTCAACTGTAGCATGAACAGAAACCTGTGTATCAGTGGCAAACTTATCTCTCCCCTGAGTAAACAAAAGATTCAGAAAATTTGTTTTTGTAGTTTAAACTGGACTGAAATCTAGATATAAGCAAGTGTGCATCATGTCATGACTCGTAACTTTCCTCAGTTGTTGTTTCCTGAGGATTCTCAGCTTCTGGGGACTCCTCCTGACTTGTGGTGACCTCTGACCCTTCCTCCTCCTCTACATCTGACCCCTCACTTCTGCTCTCTGACCCCTCGCCCTCCGGGTAGTACTTCTTCAGCCGCACATGCCAGGCGATGCTGGTGCAGGCGCTGACGGTGCGGAATTGGTGCACGATGTTGCGGGGAATGAAGTAGATGTCGTTGTCGTACATGCGGAAGCGTGACCAGCGGACACCGTCCCTCCTCAGCTGGTTGAGTTTGGCCTCATCCACCCACTGGACACACTGCAGCATTCACAGAAGGGTTTTCACATTTCAGTCAATCTGACTTTTCAAGACTAGAACAAAACTGCCACAGTTTCAGAGCTTCTTCATACATTAAATGCTATGTATCACCAAAAATAAAAACCACAGCATGTCCATGGCCAAAGCAGGTCACCTATTCAGAAATGTTCATAATCTAGAATGACAGACTGTAACAAAAAATGTTCAAACCTCTGATGAAAAGTAGGATGGAAAAGATTTCTGATATGACCAACTTATGCAAAACACAGTCTAGGTTAACCATTTTGGTGACCTAGTAGAAACAGGGAATTCCCTAGGACAAGGACACTTGCTGGCTGAAGACAGCCTAACTGCTACAGGGCTCAAAATACTGGGTGCATGTGCACCCAAAATTGGAGCTGTGCACCCAATTATTTTCTGTGGGTTTATGTATGTAAAGATATCAAAGTGTACTAGTATACATCGTATTCTTGACATATCTATGGCTTAGAAAGATAATAAAAATGTCTGTCATGGTACTTGTTTAAGAATTTGATGGCATGGCGATGGTGTTTTGTTATTAGGTTTATCCGACATTAAATTTAAGTGGTGCACCCCAAAATTTTTTGGTGCACCCAATTTGTTAAGCTGGGTGCACCAGTGCACCTAATCCCAAAAATGAATTTCGAGCCCTGTGCTAATTGACCATAGTTTGCTCCATACTTCCAGAGTTACGTGTAGTAAAGTGGTAGCTCAGCATACTGACCTGTGTTGTAGGTGGTTCATGCAGGTTAAATGTTGAGACTGACCTGTGTTGTAAGTGGTTCATGCAGGCTAAATGTTGAGACTGACCTGTGTTGTAGGTGGTTCATGCAGGTTAAATGTTGAGACTGACCTGTGTTGTAGGTGGTTCATGCAGGTCCAGCTGTAATCTCTCTGTCACATCCAGGAAACTGTTGGCATGGAAACACACCACATCCTTCACTTCACGGTCTGCCTGGGCCCTACAGGACAGAGGAACATACATTTTATTATCATCATTCATCACCATGCCAGGTCAAAATCTACTCTTCTTTTACAACTCTCTCTTACCCACAAATTGGAGCTTAATATTGTTTAAAAGATCTTCAACAAACCACTACATATTGGTGAACGAAGCTAGGTACATAAATTTTGCCATACATTTTTTTAATTTTTTTATACTGTTTTATTTTTACAAATGTAGTGACATGTTTTTTTTACAAATGTAGTGACATGTTATTTGCAAAGGCAACAAGAACAGCTAGACCTGCTAATGTGAACTTAATATTTACATGGTCTTTTTAACATAGGCCAAACATGTAGTGTGTACCCTCTATATACGACAGTACTTACTCTTGCCCACAGTGAACGGCCTTCAGTACGCCGACCGCTGCGGTGGTTTGCCTGTCAAACCCTTGTCCCACGTGATCCGCGTGGCACTTCGTGCGGTCCTCAAACAGCACTTCCCGTGGTTCCGAGGCCCGCGGGATATACGTCAGATTCTTCAGCTCGTTCCCTCCTCTGTGTACACAAGGTGTTAAATGTTGGAGTTACCAATCACTCACTTGAAAAATACTCTCAAGAAACATGTCGGTAATTTTGTTCATGGTCTGATCAGAACTGTGTTGAACAACAAAAGGCATCTATAATTCCTCTACTAACTCCTCAGAACACAGTTATTAAAGCCAAGTGAAAATAGCACGCAACTTTGAATAAGAACAGTTATAAAACCAAATCACCTATTTCATGTCCTACAATTCAATAACCTTACGTGTCATTTTGTCTACAATATAGTCTTATCGTGTACAATATAGCATTACCATGAACCAAAGATTACCTTTGTGAATCTCTTAGTATGTGCCAATTTGATACAAGTGAGCACCCTTTTCAAATAAACCAATACCAATGCACATATATTATCACCCATAAAAGAAACTGTGTGTGGTCTAGTTATCCAAATAACATTACAAGGTCATTGTCAAGTTGTGGTCCCAGGTGTACTAACCTCCTTCTCTGTTTACTGGGAGACCTGGGGATGTCAGCAGTTGGGATCATCTGTTCTCCCGGCCTTACCCACAGGATAGGGCCATCGTTACTCAGGTCACGACTCACCATCTGAGTATAGGACAGCTCCCCCCAGGGGGTGGTAGCCTGGAGGTGCAAGGATGGAACATCTCTCAACATTCTGTAACATGTCTTCAAAAATTTGGAAATATCGTATTACCAAGCACAGCAGGGGAATCTTTGCTGGATAGTTTTAAAGACAACTTGCAGATAGATGTGCAAAAATTTGTGTGACAGGTTGTTTAGTGTGATATAATCAGCTGCTGCCACACCGCCTGCCTGTGAAGCTGGTGACTCAAGGAAATTTCACTAGAGGCCAAACCCCCATTCATACCCTTTGGTTCCAGAAAGGACAGCTTAGCCTGGTAGCCTGGCAGGGTAGACTGTTAGTGTTACAGCCCAGGCTTTTCCGTAACCCTTACATGGACATCAAATGAGGCTTACCTTGAGAAAAGGATTCTCCTCCAGTATGTCCAGGAAGTCAGGGAAGTAGTCTCCGACCTCCTCATCTACAGTTCCCACCAGGCTGATCTGCAGCATGGGCCCGTTACGGTACGTTCCCCCGCTGTAAGTCCTGTGGACCTGGCTGTGGAACTCCTCCATGGTCATGGTCAACATGTCCGACTTGTTGATGTGCTGCATCTTCACTGTGATGCCCGGGTGTTGGAACCTGAAATATTCCAGCAGGTCGGGGAGGTACGCCGCGCCACCGTGGACAATCCCCATGACGTGTCGTGCCGCACCGGGCGATTCCTCGCCAAAAGTCTCCTCCAGAAACTCCCTGACGAACTTGTCCATCTCGTCCTTTGAGAGGTGCGAGATTTCGTCGGAGTAGGAGTGTACCACGGACGCCCCGCCATTGGTGTGGGTGTCTATGTGAATCAGATTGGCAAACTCTAGCGGCCTGTCCCACGATGCAGTGCTGGAGCGGATAAGTCTCTCGTTGTGCGAGAAGCTCTCCTTGTCCTCGCATGTATTTTCTCTGTCTTCCTTTCTCATGTCAAGTGGCTCTTCTTTTACAACTGGGACATCCACACTTGGAACATACTTCCTCTCATCTCTATACTCACTCGTTTCTCTGGGCTGAAAC
Source organism: Branchiostoma floridae x Branchiostoma belcheri (assembly GCA_019207045.1). Lineage (NCBI taxonomy): Eukaryota > Metazoa > Chordata > Leptocardii > Amphioxiformes > Branchiostomatidae > Branchiostoma > Branchiostoma floridae x Branchiostoma belcheri. The sequence goes on from CM033027.1 coordinate 13,313,939, forward strand.
ACTTCACTCTTCACCATGTTGCTGCCTTCCCAAGGACTAACCTCGGCCTTACGGTCCTTCTTAGGTTTTCCCTTGGTCTCATCAGTATTGACTCCTTTGTCGCTACATTCAGGAGGAGTTCTGGAGTCAAGTGGTGTGAGAAGGCTCACCTGCACTTCTGCATCTTCCTTCTCAACAGCCTCAGGAGACAATCTCCTTTTCTTCCTGTGCCTCTTGGGCAGGTTCATGCCACCTGAGGAGCACCCGTTATTCATTGGCAAATCTCCAGTAAAGTCTGCAAGAACAAAACAGTGATGATAAGTTTTATCACACCAAAAGCATGGGTTGTTGATTTTAAAACTAGTCCGAATGCCATCTTATCATCCAATGTACATTTGTACCCTGTGTATAGGAGTATTGAAGTACTCTTTGAAGCAACTCCCTAATGCTTGACTACTGTAAATGCAGAAATGTTCGCGGTGGATTAATGTTTGCGGTTTTCGCGGTGGCTTCTTCACCGCGAACTTGAAACCACCGCAGACATTTTTCCATGGCAATAAGAGACCACAGTGCATGGTGCTACCGCGAAATTAAAACCACTGCGAAGAGTCCTTTTTCCCGTTTCCGCGAAATTAAATCCCCACGATCATTTACAGTACTTGTATCCTCAAAGAACGGCTGATAACTACCCGCATGAAACAAATTGTGTGTGCATTGTGTATGTACATCAAACATTCCTACATTATTCAAAGATGGCCATCCATCACAATTAAATTTCCATTGTGACTCTCTTGAAAAGTTCTGTGTCTACTTATGTAATACTGCTCATCTGGATCAGATCAATCCAAAACATGCTTGAAAAAAAAAACTGAACAAAAGTGTTGAAATATTTTTCTTTGTGCCTTAAGCCACAATGACTTGATTTTATAGATGACATCCACACGCGAATTACGTTTTCACCTGTGCCTCCAACAAGTAGACTTGTTGTTTCTTTTGATACACCATTGTGCTGTGGTTCAATTCGTAATACCAGCTTTATATTATAATACTAGTACTGTGGTTTAGCCAGCATTTTTTCTTGACTTAGTTTTGGAGTCTCCAGACAATGTCATCCATAAAATTACGTCAGTGTGGCCTTAGCTTTGGTGAGAGCAAGGTGGTTAAAACTTCCTTGGTGAGAGCTTTAAATCCCCACCACTTGCGTATCATATTACCCCTCGTGACAATTAAGTAATAAAACTTTCCCCTTAATAACCTTTACGTAAACTTTTAGATTAGGGGGAATCATTACGAGTATGATGTATTATTTCCGTGGAAACGCTACAGAATAATGGAGTTGGAAACCTTCATAAGTCAATTACGTAGCGAAGGATGCGTCTTCAGTTAAATATAAAAAAGCGTGTGGCTTTCTCACGTGCGACACAGTGCAGTGAGTGCACCAAAAGGATACAACGTTTATAGGTATTTCGTAGCATCAACACTTTAATAAATGCTTGTTGATCAAAGCCGTACCGTATTCGAAACCTTCCTCTTCCCTCCTCAGGCTGAGTCGTCGCTGTCTCTGCGGCCGTGGAGCGGCAGTAGGGGACAGATCGGAGTCAGAGGTGTACGAGTCGGAGAACCTGCGCGGCTTCGCTTCCTTGTAGTCATCCCAGTACCCGGAGTTGGACAGCCGCCGGTAGTCGTGCTGGACCCGCTTACGCTTGCCAACCTGGTCGGGGGATGTAAGATTGTCTGTGTTGACTTGAACTGCGGTAAGAATGGCTGGGGAGGCGTTGCTGTGTTCGCTAGGTGGGTTAGGTTGGAAGGTTTCCTTCAGCAAACTGCAGCTCGTGTCCGCCATGTTGGATTCTGTGAACAAACAGCCCGGATTTTGGAGGTTTAATTGGCGCGGAAAAAGCGCCGCTGCCATTGGTTCAAATTGTAAAAGTCTGTGACGATTGAACAAATTCAACCAATGAGCGCTTAGATAGTGAAAAATTGTGGAAGGCGCGAAGTTGCCGTGAAGCCTACCGGGTAAACTGCTCACTACGCCTGCGCAGTGCTCTCTCCTCGCAAGTTGCGAACTTGGGGTTTTCCTTATTCTTGGTTTAATATTCTTAAGTTTCGTCGACTTTCACGAAGACCCACTGATGTCGGACGCTGGCGTAGATAAGGCCAAGCCCTCACCTCACAAGGTGCGGAAGCTGGACCCACAGGACGCCGTGTCGTCGGAAGGGGACGACAGCAAAGAGTACGACGCCGAGACCCAGAAGGCCCTCGAAGACATCGACGCCTGCCAGAATGAGATCGACGCGCTGAACGAGCAGGCGTCGGAAGAGATCCTCAAGGTGGAACAGAAGTACAACAAGCTGAGGAAGCCCTTCTTCGAGAAGAGGAACGACCTTATTCAGAAAATCCCCAACTTCTGGGTAACGGCAGTATCCTTTTGCAGCACTCTGATTGAGATGTGCGTGTGTGATTGGTGTGGCTTTGTCCATAGTTGTAGTACTACACGTGAGGACCCCTCCATTGTTGTTGGAGCGAGTCCGGCGCGCTCAAATCCATCACTGCGGTGTTTACTCATTCTTTCACCGCGTATATCGTGCCGATAGCTTCCCTGGAGCTGCTGGGTGGGGAAATGTTCTCTTTAACACGTCTAGATTTTCTTTGATCTCGAGTGATTCGGAGTGAGGGATTGAGCAAGATGAGGAGTCATGAATTATTCATGAACATGCTGTCAAGGTGATTGGATGCTGTAGAAGGCAGTGTGGCATGTCAGGAGGAGGAGGAGGGGGCCATCTATAGATGTGATGATAAAACTGAGGCATTGAGAGGTGGTTTTATATGATTTATGCTTTTGGCAGCTTTTTCACATGATTAAACAAATGGCTGTGCACTATTATGTCAGTTTTGCTTCCAGTCTTTTTTTGGAGGAAGATATGATTAATGATTTGTGGCCTACTTTAGTGCATTACTTTTATCATATGTACAAAATGATGGATGAAAAACAAGTAGTCACTGGATTCCATCTGGAATATTTCCACATTATGGAATCTCAACATTTGGGGCAAGAATTTGTTTCAGCCAAATTGATTTGAAGTTTCCTTTCATATACTGAAGGACAGTCATCTTTATATTAAGCATTTATGTGGCTGAAGCCTTAAAAAGCCTTTGTTGTCATGACCTAATTGTAACTAAATAGCCTGTGCGGCAATGTTAAGGTCATTGGGGTATAGGAGGTCAAGGTCACTGTCTCCAATAGGATTCCTGTGTCCAAGCAATTTGGATGATCATATATTATAATCATTGGAGTATCCCTCAAAAGCAATGCTCAACATGTGAATATATTTGGACTGGCAGTATGGCTGCATACACGATGCACATACATGGAAACAGATGGGAATTTAACATTACATGGTAATCATTGTACTGTTAGAAAAGCAATTAATTAGAGCAGGTTGTTCAATGTAACATTTGATTTCTAGATTTCATTGGTTTAGACGACTTTTGGAAAAACTGTGTACCTTCTAGTATGACATATAACCTGCAATAGTTGTTATTTGTAGTATTTTCCTTGTTTGTTGGCCTAGCTTGTACTGCATCCATCCAAAGACCTGCTACACAAGTCACTCCGACAATACCATTCCCAGGTACAGAACAAAGAGAAGCACTGAGAATTTCATTAGAGTGATTGGTCTGGAGGTAATGACCCTTCTTATGGTACAGTACATTTACAGCTTCCTTGAAATTAGGTCCCCGAACCTCATTTATGTCAGAGAGCTATTTAGGCAGCAATGCCTTACAGGAGCTGTATCAAAACAGCAATTAGATATTCATTAGAAATAACACCTCTTCTGGCCTAATTAAAAGCCATTGTTGGCAAATCATCATGTTTAGATAACTACCTTATTGGTGTCTTGGCAGCTTTCCAAGCTGAGGCCATCATCTAATGACCTGCTAAAGTATCAGAAACTCATGTATCACAATGCAGTTAGTGCTCCAGGCTTGAACTAGTTACAGCAGAGTGATTCTGAGGTGGACCTGGCTATTACTTTATTATCAAGTTCTTTTTCATGATTGCACAATTTGCAGGTACTAAGTTTGACATGTAACGAATACAGCATTCAGTGGTGGTATAGCTAGTAAGAGAATCTTTTATGCAACTTACATTTTCAGAAGTAGAATTGTGGACAGCCTCTTCAGGTTACATAAATAATTCTGCTCATCAGACTACAAAAAATATCTCAGGAAGACTGGTGCTGGTCACCTTTATCAAGTTTACGTATGTTTCTTGTAATCCATGAATTGGGTAAAACTTTCCCTATCGCCATCTGATACTATGCATTGCCTCTAATTCTAAATTACATCTATCAACTCTGGAAGACATGAAGACATTTTTGGCAGATCCTGTCATGTAAATGGAGAAAAATATTTGGATTATAACAGGAAGGGAGTTTAATGAAGCTAAAATTAAAAGAAATAGATGGCACCCTCGCCGTGCTATGGTTACTGTGGTTTGATGGGATTCCCACAGACACAGAACTGGTGTGTTTATTGCCTTAGCCAGCAGAAATGGAAGCTTTGCCAAGTTTGGAGAGCTAATTCAGGACATAGGTGATAAAAGACAATGGTCCAAGTTTAGATGAAGCCATATGTGCTAGAGAAAGTTTGATGATGAGGTTTTCATTACATGGTGCTCTATCTTAGTTCAACATTAGAAATAACTTTTCTATAGAATTACTGAAAGTCTGATTCAGAGGTTGTAGTAGTTACCTGACTTCTGTTTTGGGCAGGTAGGAATTCTGTCATTCATAGCTATACAGTTTATAACATAGTTTTATTGCTTTGATTCATTGTAAGCATCTGAGGCCCACTTTACATTACGCTTTTCGCGTTAGCAGGACTGCGTTAGCGGGAGCCCTGTGTAAAGAGAGTTCCCGTTAACGTAGTCCCGCTATCTTCAAATTTTCTCCCGTCCACTCCGAAGCGTACGCCCGTAGGCTCAGCGGGAGTCCCCGACAACTTCAAACTGTGTATAAAGAGAACTCGTCTGGCTCGCGTTAGGGGGAGGTCAGGGTTCAGCGATTAGCATAAAGCTAATTTGTAGAATTCTGTATCACACAGTGTGCCCTGGACAAACTTCTGCCAATAGGTCGCCAGTAACCTTACGTAACTCCAAATCGTCCGGTTGATAGGATCGCCACCTCGTGCCAAAGCAAGGGCAGCGGGGTAAGCAGGGTGAATTCTAGCTGGGCGACGTCCCAATAACATCTCCCGGTATCTCAGGCGTCTCCTGCGCGCTAGCCTTGCTCCCCGCCCCATGTTGGACATAACGCGAATGAGACACGTAAAGAAAAACACCTAAAACACGACGAGCAACAAATGTGGTGGCGGCCCTCCCGCCATATGTTTGATTCGCGCCTTATGTCACAGTGGGTCAGGTAAGGTCACTACAACATGCCATAAGCACCGCAGGTGTCCTGCCATGTTTCCGGGCGGTGTGTAAAGAGGTCCCGATAGCGGCGTCCCGACAGCGGGAAATTTCACCGCTGACGCGAAAAGCGTAATGTAAAGTGGGCCTGAGTCTGAGTTTTGCACGTTAACACACCTCTGTTACATTGCTAGTTGCGGATGATTGCTGGGTGTGTCAGGTGTTGTTTATAAGGGTTTAGTATTCCACAGCCACCACCTTGTGGAGGCCCAGCCCAAGTCTGGTTCAAAGTAGGTCAGGGATACCTGGCACAGTGCCAGCACAGTCTAGGAACTAATGAAACCAAACAACAGGGCCCAAAATAGCTGTCCCCTGGCCCCTTTGGGACACAAAGGTGGCAATTGTTTTCAGATCAAACATAATATCGAGGAACAAAACCATACATATTGATGGTTATGCTTAATTTGGAAACATTTTTAGAATCTTGAAGATCAACACATGGAAATACATGTAGTTCAGTTGGCATCATGTATTGATGTCTCAAGTTCCATTTACTGATTTAGTTACTAGTGTTGTCTACTCTGATAGTATGAAGAAGTAAATGTAGTTGATCTTTACTGTAATAATTATACATCACCTCTGTTTGATGAAATTCGCAAAGTATGTTTATCCATCATCATAGGCTTTGTATACAATAACATTGGTCTATTATTACTAGAGTTAATGTATTTGTTTGGTTTTGAGAATGAACTTTAGCAAGCATTCTGAATCTATCACTATCAATTGTATAGTTTCATGGACTATCATTATAGACTGCTATCTCCTACAAGCTTGTAGAATTTGTTGTGTATCACTCAAGCTGCTGTAGATGACCGACTTGTACCTGTCAGGGTTCTAGCCAGGATTTTATTTCAGCGTAATGGTAAGAGCAAAGCAACCAATCTAGGGTGTGGTGTGGAAGGGGGATCTTGGCAATTCTACAGTAGGATTTTGAAAATGTAGAGTAAAATGTTGGCATTGAAGGATTTTATGTTCAGTTTGGAGTGGCATGTCATCATTTTTCAAGAAGTTCGAGAAGTAAATGTTGAAAATTAGCATAGTGGTTACGCTAAAAATGCACTAGCTAGAATGCTGACCTGTACCTGCCATGTTGAGTTGTTCCTTGACCCTGTGCCCAGTTTGTGAACCACCCCCAGGTGTCTGCCCTGCTGACAGAGGAGGATGAGGAGTGCTTGCACTACCTGACCAAGCTGGAGGTGGAGGAGTTCGAGGACATCAAGTCAGGATACAGGTGCTCACCTGCCACCTACTTAGGGTCAGGAGACTTACAAGGGGTTGTTTTGTTGTCTGAAAATTTGGAAATTTCCAGCCAGTACAAAGTAGATAGTATGCTCAGATAGTAGTACCTGTTTATAGCACCTGTGTGTACCCAAAAGGATTGTGTTTGCAGTGAAGATTGTCATTGATTTTTTTCAGTTACGCTACTTCAAAGTCATCATTCACACATAATCAAAGTCCTTTTGGTCCTGACAGACGCTCATTCACAACGGATGGGCCTGTCTGTGAGCAACAAGGCCAGCTAGACTTCTGTAGGGCTTTCTGCATGTCTCACAGCAGAATTCCAATGTTTGACATGGTTAATGATATGATTAATATGGTTGATGAGCAAAGCCAAATACATTTACCACTGTCTTCTTACAACCCACAGAATTAAGTTCTTCTTTGATGACAACCCATTCTTTGAGAATGAAGTCATTGAGAAGGAGTTCCACCTTGGGTCCTCAGGTAAGTATCTGTTCATGTGTAACTCTTCATCCAGGCAAGTTTTAATATTAAAAGTATCAAACACAACAAAATGCATACTATGGACTATAGGAAGCTGTATCTTGCTTATATTGATCTTCTGGTGTTTGCTGATGGCTTTTATCCTGTTGACTTTCTGAATAAGACATTGTCATGAGAAAGTCTTGAAAATGATCATTTATGTTAGCATTGAGTACATGACATACAAACATCATTAGCATAAAAGTTGATCTGTGTTGGTAAATGACATTATGGATAAACTATGTGTTATTTATTTGTAATGTTGGTTTGTTAAAGTTTAGTTTATCCATAATGACATACAAACACGTATATATTTCTAAAAGACGTAGATTACATAGATGAATTGCGTTAAGCTTCAGTCCATCCTTTCAGTGTCGTTATTTGGGAACCTTCTGCCTTGTTTGTTTTCCCTCTCTCTGTGCTATAACCCCCTCCCCTCCCCACCCATCCTGACTGAACCCAATCCTGTGTGGGCTGTCCCTTATGGAGACTATGATCATGTAGGTGACCCCGCCTCCAAGTCGTCAGAGATCAAGTGGAAGGAGGGCATGGACCTGACCAAGCGGAACAAGGAGATCACCAAGCAGGGCAGGAAACGGCTACACGAGGAACCGCGCAGCTTCTTCTTCTGGTTCACAGACAACACAGACGCCTCCTGCGATGACATCGCAGAGGTGAGATGGCTGTCAGGAAAATATGCTGGTTAATTCTTGCAAAGCTCTCCATATAGTAAACACTTACTGAGACACCTTTATATTGTGATTCTAATGTATGACTGAAGGATACACATGTGAAACCCAATGGAAACACAGGGTGATACATGCAAGAAAAAAATATGCTGCTAACTTGGTTAATGATATAACTTTGCTTGCAAGTTGAAAACTTAACATGCAAAAGTAATAGATCTATATAATCTGTAGTATTTTCAACACATAAAGTGGCATATTTAGAACATTTTTGGTGGAATACTGAGTTTCCATGCCACAAAAATGGATTTGAATGAGATTGTTAAGTGAATTTTTGTGGTGTTTCTGCAGGTGATAAAAGACGACATGTGGCCCAACCCTCTCCAGTACTACCTGGTACCTGATGTGGAGGTAGAGGAGAATGGTCTGGATGATGACAGGTAAGAGCACACACCTGTCGATAATTCTTCCTACTAGAAAGAACAATAGACCATATGTTCTACTCTACACCGTAATGGTATTACTTCAAGTAGGGCCTGTACCTGTACCTTGTTTCATGTCATACCTGGGCCGCGATAACGTTCGATACAGGTGGTCCGGACCGGGTGATAATTTTCAGTATCACACAGGCTTCTTAGTTGTATCACATAGGCTTCCATCGATTAAAAAGAACGCACTCCACTGCAAGTGAACGGAGTTTGTTCAAATTTTTCTTGAATTGATACTCTTAAAGAATAAAGTTGTTGGCAAAGGTTGAAACTATGTGTCAAATTCTATCCTTTTTATTAGTAAATTGGCAATTGAATCAGTCATTTTTGAACTTGGTATGACACAACTGAAATACATCACAGTGTATTCCGTATCACCCTCAGTCCCAGCCCTCCTGCGGGTCGGATGGCCCAACTGGTACTTGTTTTACATTGGTACTTGTTTTACATTGTTACTGTTTTGTGTTTCAGTGATGAAGATGAGGATGGGGTGGACGACTCAGTGGTGGTGGTAGATGAGGAGGATGAGTTGGATGAGGATGATGATGAAGATGACGAGGATGATGATGAGGAGGGAGTGGAGGTCCTGGATGATGACGAAGGTGAAGGAGAGTTTGGGGAGGGAGAGGGGGAAGGAGGTGTGCAGTGATCTCCTGTTTTTCTTGTGTTGTCATGGCAACATACTTGAGACATGTTTAAACAACATGTAGCTTTGCCATTATTGAGTGCTGCTCATAGTGCTGCTTATAGGTGCATGGCACAGATGAGTTTCATCTGCATGAATGTGTAGATGTGGCAGTGTAAATCTGACAGTTACCATTTCAAAAGCAGGGGATCATATCATATCATCAAAAAGTGCAGTTACAGAATCATCATGGTATATCTCCAAAGTAAAAGTGTTAGAATGGTGGTAGTCATCCTGGAGCAAAATATTGTTTTTTTCAAGTTTTTCATGAAGACAATAGACTCATTTCCAAACTATGGGACGATTGCAAAATCTGCTTATGATAGAGCAAGTAGGGAGAAAATGAGAGCCGAGAAGTAATTGCAATAGGGTCGCCAAGTAGAAGTAGATTTTGCAGTGAAGGGGCTTGTGCAAGAGTTTCCAGTGTCACTGCAGCTTGAAAGATGCATATCATCATGAACTCCATTTTTCTTTCTCTTCCAGATGATGACCTGGAGGGTGAGGAGATCTATGAGGAGGGTGAGGAAGGTGAGGAAGACACGAATGATGGAGAGGTTGCAGGAGGAGATGGGGCAGAGGGTGCAGAAGGGAAGGTGGCAGCAGCGGAAGGTGAGAGGGGAAGTTGGTGGTGGTAACTCTCCCCCTCCATCCTGTCTGCTTGCATGGCACACGCAGCACAAGTAGTGCAGAGCTTGTCATCCATACATTTCTGCTTGGTGTATAGTTATTTTCTTTGCACAATTCTACAACTTTTCGTCGAAGAAAAAATTTTCTTCTAGAGCAACATCTGAATGATTTTTACACAGCTTTATCTTCACCGATGTATAATGTGAACCTGTCAGAATTGCCCTGAGGAGGGTGAAAGACGTTCACAAAAACGTAGGTGAAAATAAAGCCGTGGTTGGGTAAAAAGAGTCTTTTCAGTGAGATGCCAACCTGATGAAACTATTCAGGGTTGTGCAAAAATGAAAATTGATATTGCATGGATAAGATTACTCTACCAACATTTGGAGACAAAATCACTGTCATAGTGTTGTGGAAATAATCTCTTTGTGAGAACACAAGGTCATTGCCATATTGCCACCATTTTGTTTATCAGTTGCTATATTCTACAGCCAACCACGTCACAGCCATTCCTGCTGCCCCACCCCATCTCCTGCGGTATATTTTGTGTTGAATGTTGATCTCATTTTTGCATGTTTTGATAATGCTTTCACCAAATGTGTTGCTTTGCAGCAGTGTTATCTGTTACCCTTGTGTCCAGTGATACGTCTCAGCAGATTTCATCTCCCAGCATGAAATTGGAAGGTTTGGGTTGCTAAGACAAAAGCAATCCAATTTTTTTCTTGCAGCCATATCATATACCCCATATAAAAGTATGTTTTAAAAATTCATGTCATAGTGGCAAATGTTGATGATGATGTGGCAAATGTTGACACGTACATTAGTATTTTTGGCACACTACTGACGGATTAGCTAAAGAGGGTAGGTGGGCTTCACTCCATCATCAGGGAAAGTTGTGTAAGGGCAAAACGCAGAGGGCATGGCAAGTACCAGGGGCATGGCGAACCTGGGACCTCTAGACTCTGAGCCCAACACTCTACTAGTCATGCCACATAAGACACCACCTAGTATACTAGTATTAATCATCACATACTCTGTGACATCAGTGATCGCTGTCTAGTGAAGGTACCCTAAGGGAGCTGATTGACAGGGGACTGAATGTGTTAACCATGTGCCAATGTGTCAGCAGGTGAGGAGGACCTGGATGATGATGATGATGATGATGAGGGAGCATGAAGAGCCCACAACAATCTGTAACTCCAACATTCTGTAAATACTGCTTTCCACGAGGGTCGACTGGACACAGTGTCTCCTCCCAACCTTCCACCAGTCTGGCCTGTAAAGGACTCATCAGCAGTGCTGGTCAACCTGTGGTCTACTTACTAAAACTAGACGAAAAAATCTTGGGGAAAAAAAAGACATATATAGGGGAATGGTAGAAGAGGGACATTGTTTTTGAGAGTTCCTCTATGTGAAGACTTTTCGCAGTGTTCTTTATAAAACAAATAGACCTTAAGAAAATTTGGACTTTTATGAAAGGAGGCGGCTAAGTCATAGCAGTGTTTATGGTAGGGCTGTCTTCCCGGTGTTGTAGAACTAGAATTTCAGCAAATGGTACGGTAGATCTAACATGGAGCTCAAATTGTACACTACAGTATGGATAGTGTAATGTTAGCACCTTATGACATTCAAAACAGAGAGGTATAATGGGTATCATTTCTTGTTGGGTAAAATTGGACTGAACGCTGTAAAGTGGTATTGCTGTTTGCTTTTTTTTGTTTGGTCTTGATTCCTGTGGTTTTTATTGGTCAATTTTTGTGTTGAAGATTAAAAACTTGCTGTAGTAAAATATATATGGACAGATAAGCCGGTTATTTGTCTGATACACCAAGAAATGAAGTTGTACAGAGGTGCATTTTAGGCCAATTAGTCAGTTGCAGTTTTTGTATTGGTTAATAGGGGGAGCTGTGAACATCATTGGGTTTGATAACAAAGAAAAGCCACTCCTGTTCTTGAAAAAGTTTGGTGCCAACTTCAAGTATCCAAACATAGACTTCATCCTCTTCACAGTATCAGTAACTATTAATTAGAACACTGAAAGGTACTTTGAGAAAGGCTTTATTATTATGAACTGTGATATAACATGGATGATTTCTTCAAGTTGTATGAAAAGTTGATCAACCTGTCTCTTCAAAAATGATGAACTGTACCAGGAACTTTGCTGTAGTATATTCTACTGTAACTCGTCTTTTTCAGAAACAAGAAAATGTGTTGTCTTATATTGGGTGCAAAATACTAGCTTGTGAAATGTTCAACTTAAAGTATTACGTTCTATGGCATTACCTCTTAAAGATAGCTATGTTACTGTTATCCACCAAAGTACTTTTGTTGGTGTGGGAACAGTGTAAAGTATAATTTTGTAAACAACACAAAGTTGTGAATCTCATGACATTGGCACCACATTACTACAGTATAATTTCAAAAACAAATTGTCATCTAGTGAACCATGCATAGCTTTGTTTCCCATGTCATGGTCTCTTTTGCATCTGCATTTCCCATTATTAACATAGAGGCTCTGTATTTTAGGGAAGCGAAATTTCTGGTTCCTCATCTATTGATCACGCACGGTAAATATAGAAGTTTAGTCCTAGTTGTTGACCCCATCTTTTGGCAGCTTGCTTATATGTTTTTAGTGGGAGACAAACATTTGTATTGTACTAGAGTTTTGTTATGTCACTACTCCACACTAAATATCACAAAGCTTTCTCGACTGGGAGTTGTTGGTTATATGAATGTTTTGGTAGTTAATGATTGTACTTTGTATTCACATACACAAGTATAGAGAAAGTCTCAAGTGTGGTGTGCTTCTTTCAGTTAAAACTATTTCTTATGATCTCTAGAATCCTAAAAAGGGTATGCCGGTAAAAGAACAGCATTTCTTGTGAATTGAGCTTTTTTTCTAAATGTAACTAAAAAGGGAATACATGTAAAGGCTATATATGACAAGGAAAGATAACATGAGAGAAAGTTTTATCAAGAAAATGGAATTATGACAAACATTTGAGACTTTCCCTGTGTAGTCACAAAAGTTGAACATTTTGGAGAAACAGGGCTTTGAGAAGGGGACCAGATTACAATCCATGTTGTGTGGTGGGGATAGTTCAGACAAGTTTGGGTGGCACAGGCTGTTGCAGAATCACCAAGCAGAGGTTAGGAGAGAAGATTGTGATACATGTACTACTATGTTCTTCCCTCCCAACATCTACTTGGAGATAAGCCATAGCACACTTTTCCAGTGTCGTGGCTGTAAGGACGAAAGCCCAGAAACAAATGTAGATATGTTTCCTCCCGCTGTGAAAATATGTGACGTCACATTTGTAGCAGTATGTATTGTATCTGCTACACTCTTCTGACCTACTGTGTCACAGCAACCTGAGGTTCCACATAAACTTAAAGGAATATGTCTTGATTTTGAGGTTATGATACGTATGGTATTGTGAAGCCACCAAAGTGCTGTAAATGTCAGCTGATTTGGACCCCCAAAAATAAAGTTTGTACCTTTTTGTTTTCTTACATTTTTCTGATGTGGATTATTTGTATGAGTAAGAAGCATCTTTCATACTGAAGTTATTAGAATAGAAAATACATCAATGTGTGTTCCCCAGTTAACATTATAGATGCTATGATAAAAAAGGCATAATTGCAAGGATTGAACACATACACTAATGGATAAGAATGAAGGTCTGCCCATGTGATCAGTATGACATGCAATGTAAGGTACACTCAAGTGTTGACATTTTCGAGTCTGAAATTCGAGTCTAAATTTAAGCCCTAGTGACATGTAATATTAAAGTAGCCTGTGTAACATCAGATTTCAACCAGGGCTGCTTGCTCTCACTGCCCTAAAAGAATTATTTTAGGGCATTGAGAGCAAGGAGTCCCAGTAGAAGTTGGATGGTACCCAGGCGATGTAAAAAGGCCATGTCAATATTATCTAATGGTTACATCAGTATTTGTATCTAGCCTTAGCAGACTTTGGAGGGACATTGGCTAAGGTTGTCTTTGCTGAGAAAGGGAGTCTTGCCACATTTCTAAATCTCCTTCCCTTTCAAGGGCCCGAAATTCAGCAGGTCGTAGAGAACCTTATTAGCTCATGTTGTAAATCGCGAAACAGCGTTAGCAAAAAATAAGCTTCACCAGAAGTCAGTGAAAGAGGATAACATGCATCAAGTTTTTTGTGGGCCACTTTGGGAAAAAGAAATCATGCCCCACACAGAACTACATGCAGAAATTTGCATCATGGCCAAGATGGTATGATCATCATTCATTCATTGCCATGGGCAAGGGTTGGGTTGGGTACAGTTGGCTTGATCACTTACAATTATATTTCACTTTAAATAGCATGTAAAATTTTAGAATGTTTCTACTTGTGTGCATTTGCATAGTTTTAGAGTGTCTAGACTTCAGAGCATATCATCCAGAAAATCAAGGCTGAAATCATAAAATCAAGCCAGTGTTGTCCATGATAACCTAATAACCCAACCCCTCCTGCCGAGTGGACTTTTCCATGTCAGAGGTCGTACGTGGTGGGAATGTCCAACATGGCTGCTGATCGGTCCCCCGGGCTGGACGATGGGGTGGCGGGCGATCTTCACACCCGCTTCGCCAACTGGATGGCAGATCTACCGCCCAACCTACACACCGCACCGCTCAAGGACCTCGCCATCCCCGGTAGGTAGGCCTCAGCGCCACCGATCGTACGGGGAACGAAGGCGTTTTAAATCGGCCGATAATGTTCACTTCCGGGCAGGTGGAAAATGAGATGTGAAGGCCGCCTTCCTAATTTCATAATTTGCTGGATACGGAACGGCCAAGGAGGTCAAGAGGGATCTGCCATTATGCCAAGCATCCCCAATTTATTAGATTATCTCCTTTCACGGGCATTCACTATGGCTATGGCTTTTTCCTTCTTATTTTGTTGTGGGCGTGGCAACGGCAGGTGTATCCTAAGCCTATCAATATCATATAATATCATAGCGTGATGTTATGTCAAGGGACGTTTTGGGGTTAGATTATCGGTGAAAACGGAAGTAACGCCTACTTCCCTTGGGTACAGCAAAGTAAACACATAATCAATGTGACCTAGTCATATTCAGTGTGTCTTCCCTATTTCGTTCCCAATTACTGGTAGTGTTCATGTTCACTGTTACTAACAGTGTTAGTGTAGTTCGTTCATTAGTAATCATTACCAACCTACACTAATAGTGTTTCACTAATTCACTTCCCACTGAGTCTTGGCTCCCATTCAAGAACTACAGTGTTGTGGAGAATACAGTTTGTGAGTGAGGTTTAACTTTAAAAAATGTCATACTCCCTCACATTATAAAATCAATTTCAGCCAGTGCCAACTCTGTGAGGTTAAAAGAAGTTGGAAACCAGGAATGTGGTCCTATAGATATGTGGTCATGCCTGGTTAAGCAGGAATCAAAGTAGAAGTCACTAGAAATCACTACAGGACTGTGTTCCCACTTAACCACATTTAGGAAAATTTGAAGCGCTGTTACTAGTAGTAGTGTTACTGTCAGTTAAGTATGAAAATAAGTCAGTTTTTAGTACATGCAAAGAGGTTAGAAAAGTCTTTTTTTTTTAGCCTCCTTGGTAACGTTACATGTATTACCAAGCTCCTTGGTGTCTCACTGGCTACTATTCTTGAAAGGCTTGTAACAGGGGCTTTTCCAGTTGGTAGAAATTCTGCTTGAAATCTCCATGCATTTTGCTGGTAACGCTACATAATTCAAAGTAATACTAGTACATGTAATATGAAATACGTATTTTGAAGTAATGGGTAAGGCAGATGGCAAATCAATACCAGCAGATCTATTATGATTGATGTTGATTTCCTCAAAGCATTCATTACTGGTTGTTCATTTCAGAAGCAAATCACATGATTTATATGCATGACATTCCCATGCTGCACAAATGGCTTGCTAATATTGATATTTTTCGATGTGACTGATTCCTATTATAACAGTATCATTGCTTATTATTGAAGGAGCAAAAATGTTACCCAGGCCCAGCTGCCTAGAGGATGTGTAGGAGTAAGTCTCATTCTGGGTATGTACAGGTGTAGTTACAGGTGTAAGTACAGGTGTAGCTACAGGTGTAGGTACAGGTGTTTGAATTGGTATGCACAGGTGGATTGTGGATGTTAGTATGTCCCACAGCTACAACTCTCAGGCATAGATTTCTTCATTCATCTTTTTCTTTTACCTCTTTATTATAGTCTGCAGCAAGGACCAATTCAGCCTATAGCTAGTGAATGCATTATAGCACTAGGGGGAAAGCAACAAATTACCTGTTTTCTTTCTAGATCCCTTTAGCAAGAAAATTGTTGCCTTGATTGTCCAGATTTTGCAGCCTCAAATAAGATAGTACAGTGAACGGTTTTGGTGATCAGTGTCAAATTAGGCTCCATTACTGTAGATATCTGTAGTGATTGGACTTCCCTTGAGTAGGTGCATGTACCTAAGCGTAATCATGACAGGATCGTTACAGTTACTCAGTAAGTCAATCCTGATCCTTTTCACTGATTGCGATTGATTCCACTCCTCTCTGATTAGACCCCTGCAGAGCATTTTGTAATACGTAGGAGTCAGAGCTAATGTAGATGCAGCTGAATCTAACCAAATGGCAATTCTGCATTTTTTGGCTTCCTCGTATGCTGTAGGAAAATCTGCATAATGCATCGTCTTGCAAAATTATGCTATGGTAGGATTTTTAAAAAGCTACCATAGTGCAATTATTATAAAATGTTGTAATGGTGCTGCTAGTACTGTGGGGCACTTTGTATTTGCTTCCAAACATAGTGATAAAAACGCAATATATTTCATGTACGTACGAGCTAACATTCAACAGTGCCATTTGCAGCTTATGACAAGAGGCACATGATTCTGTGTCATTTGGGTGTAAATTTATAGGTCTTATGTAATGCTAATGTGATGGACAGCCATGTATTCTATCATCCATAACAACATTCCCTAACATCAGCATTTCAAACATGATATCTAGTCCTTCCTGAGAAGCAAAGAGCTTTATGGCATAAAAGCAAGATACCCTGGTTTATTGGCCACTATTTGAAGTCATAACTAGAGCTGCAGTTAAAGAAGTAATGCATTTTACTGTAGTTTTGCATTTTACTGTGTTCCAAGTATGTAGTATGAACATTGGTTAGGAACAGAAATAAATTGATGCTAACAGAAAGGAAATATTTTACGACTTTTACCATACATAAGAATGAAATGGTCCAAGGACACTTCCTAAAGTAAAATTTTGATTGCTTCCAAATGTTAGCAAGAAACTATCTAATAACTAGAGTTCGGCGACCTCATACCTCCATGAAAATTTAGAGCTTTTGTAAATTTCATGCAAATGACTAAGACATTAACATAATTTATGCATGGTGTTGTTCATCATTGACAAACGTACACATGTCACAATTATAAAATTCCCATTATTAATCATAAAGCGGTTTTGCAATTTTTACATAAATTATGCAAATAAGTTCCTCATTACCATATTTAGTATCTGCTTATATTCCACCTATCATAATTAACATGTGTTACATGTATTGAAGTCCAGTTATTGAAAACAATGGAATTATACAATTTCCTCATTAATTATGCAAATTAAGTCCTCATTTGCATAACATGTATATCATTATGAACATCTTTGCCTAAGGTACCCGCATGCCTAATATGATGCCAATCCGTCAATCCTTTCTGCAGTTATCCTCTTTGGAATGTCTTGACAAAAACGCCCCTGCAGTTCCACAATTAAATGTTAGGGGGCTGAAATTTGCTCCACTTTGTCATGACACTGAAAGCTATCTACCACCCAAATGTCAAGACCATATCATGTCAAAGACAAGAGATACATAGAAAAAACTGCTATGATTGAATGTTATCATTAATTATGCAAATTTGCTCCTACTTTGCATAATTAGCATATCATCTTGTACAACATTGTCCAAGGTACCTACATACCAAAAATCATGAAAATCCGTTGTTCCCTTCTTGAGTTATCCTCGTCAGAAGTTTTTGACAAAAATGCCCCTGCTATCCCCAAACTAGCCGCTAGGGGGCCCAAACTTATGTCACTTCTTCCTGAGCACAAGAGCTTTCTAATACTCAAAAATCGTGACCATAGCATGTTCAGAACACCAAGATAGCAAAACCGGAAGACTAGGGGACCCAAAATCTAATCATTTCCAGCTTTCATCACACCCTACCAACACACCAAGTATCAAACCAATCCACCTAGCCGTTCTTGAGTTATCTTGTTTACACACAGACAGACACACAGACAGACAAACGCGGGGTAAAATATAACCTTCATGACATTTCATGGAGGTAATTAATAAGCAGTAGTAACCCTTTCATTCTTTTATTGCCTCCCAAATTATACATGAAAAGATTTGGCTTTGGTGATTTACAGCAATTCTAAACATGAGGCTAAATGTCATTGTTTGGCACATAAAAAGAAACCAGACGAAAAAACATGTCTATTTTTAAGTCAATATTAGTTGAAGCATGCTGCTTTTACTATACAAATGTATATGAGTGTGTGTTCCTGATAGTGTTGTAAAAGTGTTGGTTACTTCTCCTTACAGGTACCCATGATTCCTTCAGTTTCTTCCTGGACAAGACGTCCGACATCTCGCCTGGAGAGCCACCGGAGATCAAGGCTGCCGTCATGATCATGGGGCAGGCTGGGAAGGATCTGGTGTACCGCTGGTCCGTCACACAAGACATCTGCTTCATGGAACAGCTCAACGACGGCGTGCGCTACTTCGATTTCCGCGTGGCGGGGAGAAAAAGCGACAGCTCGCTGTACTTTGTGCACGGATTGTATGGAAGCAAAGTGGAGAGCGCTCTACTGGAGATCGCCCAATACCTCAACACCCACCCAAAAGAGGTGGTGCTCTTGGATTTCAATCACTTCTACAGCATGGTCGACTTCCACCACGAGCGCTTGATCGCCATCCTGAAAGAGATGTTCGGTCCGAAGCTGTGCCCGAGAATGGATCCCGCCGACGTGACCTTGGCCACGCTGTGGGACCGCGGGCAGCAGGTCATCGTGTTCTACCACAACAGCGTCGCCGACCGCCACATCAACCTGTGGACGGGGGAGGCCATCGTCGCGCCCTGGGCAAACACGCCAGAGATCCCGGTACTGGTCGACTTCCTCAACACAGAAGTACGTGAGGAATCCAAGTTCTACGTGTCGCAGGGAGTCCTCACGCCCACCGCGGGAACCATCCTGGGGAACCTGAACGGCAGTCTGAAGGACGTGCTGGCGACGCCCGTCATGCCGCACATCCTGAAGTGGTTAAACGGGAGGAGACCGGGATCCGGCAGCCAGGGGGTCAACATCATCATCGCCGACTTTGTGGATCTGGCCGAGTTCCTGCCAGCCGTCATCAACTTAAACTACAAGGAAACTCTCTAAGACTGGGGAACACAGTAACCAGTTCCAATGTCATGTATTGTGTGCATCAATGTTGTGATTCCAACACAAACATTAGGCTTCAGTTGGCACAGCTGAGTCTCCTTGTAGTGTAGTTGTAAATGTTAGACATGTACCCTTTTATAGTGTGCAGGAATATTTATGTGTGACCAAGAAAAAGGCAAAATCTCAGTGTCATTCAGACACTAATGTAAAGTGTTATTGTCTTCTGTGGAATAGATGAATCACAAATGAATGGATGCTATGTGGAGTATTTTGCATGTACCCAGAGCAGCTATCATAAATGACTTATTTCCTCCAGGTCAAATCTATTGGTTTATACAACATTCCAGAGGGAATAGCTAAGTAATGGAAGCTGTTTTACCAGTAGAATGAGCTGAGTAACAAATGAAGTAAGGGTCAGTTTTGTCCAACACAAACTCCCCTTCTTCAAGCAATTTATGTATATGTATATTGAATCTGATATAGAAAGGAAATTATATGTAGAGAATGGAATTATATGTAAAAGCAGATCAGTAATGAAATTATATGGAGAAGATAAGTGTACAGAAAGAAAGGTAATATTGGCCAGACATGTGACTCACATGACAGAAAGGTAGCAGATGAAATACAGTAATATATAGTAGATACCCCAGAAAGTAACTTGACTGTGATCCTATCAAAGAAGACTGCATGTATGTATGTTTATGATCAGCACCATTTCTTCCAGATACAAACTATAATGAAATCCATGACATGAATCATGATGAATACCATTTGACTTTCATAACTATGTATTGTGTTGAAAACACTACTTTTCCAATCAAAAGTCTTAAATCTTTTTGTAGGTTGTTCCCATGTAATATGTCTTACCTTGGTGCATTGTTAATACACTGGAGAAGCTGTCTCCCAAACCAGTGTGGTCAGTGCAATGTTGTGCAGTACTGTCAATACCTGCTAGAAGGCGCTTGTGATCCATGACGAGGATCCTATCAAATGTGTTGCCCTTCAAGGTTCGTTGGAGGCCAACTGAGGCCTAACAAATACACATTCCATGCAGATGTATTTTTCATCATGAAGAAAAAGTCTTTTAACAACTGAAAATGAACAATTCTACTTACATATTGAGTGGTGGAAGACTTTCTGAAGTGTACATGTAATGTTATATGTAAATTGATAATTATTACGTTCATGTAGTAGTCTCCCCTCAAGACTCCCTTCAGCATTTTAAACTTAACTCCAAAAGCGAGTGGTATTTTCCTATTATGTATTGATGATTTCACACTCAGCAGCCTTTTTGCAGAATTTCACTTGTTGTGAATTACGCGATGTGTTTGCATAACTCACTAAACCCTGCCCATGCACTTCCTTCATTGTGAATATTGTGTGCATAAATGTGCACACCAAGACTACCAATTGTTCAAAAGATGTCAAACAACACATTAAGTTTTTAACATCACCCCTCAAATTAGTTTTGTAAGCAAACTTTTGCCAGGCCATATCAGACACATTGAATTCAGCAGAATACGTAATACTTTTTGATGTATGCAAGACTAGTGCTTAGACGTATAACGTGCATGTCTGTTTTACTTCCTAAGATTGATATCTATCAGAAAATAACACTCTTTTGTGGAGTTAAGGACAAATTACCATCTTATTACACTTTTATGTATCAAGCTATGCCCCAAGGTAGATCAATTTGGTCATTGCTGGGTTATATCTTTCCTTACAAATACAATGAAGGGAGTCAACAGATAAGACTGGAGTCAACAAGTTGTTTCTGCAACTATTTATTATTACAAGTGTGAAAAACTGCAGTGAAAATTGCACCTTGTGGTAATGAAGATCTCAGTAAGAGTGTGGCACCAGAATGGGACAAGGCATTCTATAGAGACAATTTCAAACAACACAAAGCAACAAGAGGTTTCTCTATAACCCGAACAATTCCTGGAAACACACTCTTGGTATGCTTCATAATGAAGACATGTGGGCATGAGCAAAAACCTTGTAGTTCCCCCAAACATATATTCTTTTAAATATCTACAGTAGTCTGATTTAACAATAGGTGATGTTCAGTTTGAAGTTGAATTGTTCATGGGCACTGAGTATATTCCATGATACAACACACAGACTGAACTCAGCAAATAATCCAATATCAGGAAAGAACATATATTTACTTGCATATGCCACATTTTACAAATGGTGACTGATTCAAAACAGACAGAAGGACAACATGTTATAGGAAATTGTAGTAGACAAACTGCATACTTTACTAGAGGACTTTGCTTACTTATCATGGCTAATACAAACATGGCTCCTTCCCTCTGAATATCACACCAGGTGCCATACTTTGCCTCACTATATCCCCATACTCTTGCAAGATAATGAGACATGTTTCACCTAAGCTTCACAGTACAAGTACTTGTTGTAACACACAGTCAACTGGTGTGGCTTGATTACACGTAACCCCAAACAGGCACTACACAACATGGCACTTGGACAGGGGCTCTACATATGATGCACAGATTCTTTACACAGCAGACAAGTATTACCATTGAGCAGACTTTTGCATAGACAGCATCTTTCAAAAGTTCAATAGTTCTAACTCTAAGAGTAAGAAAAGGAGAATGATTACATTTTCACCTCAAGGCATTTACAGTTTCATACCACAAGAAATGTGCATGTTGCATCACTGAGCTAGTTGCAATACTACTCTCAAAACAGAGGTTAGGCTCCAGCTGTTTTTTTAACGTTTTTTTTAGTCGTTTTTATCAGGCTTCCTATTTTGTACTCTTTGTTGATATCTCACGGCCCGATAAAAATGACTAAATAATGTCAAAAAACAGCCGGAGACTTAACTCTGCACGGAGAGTAAACTTCACCCTAAACTCTCTTGGGTAAAGACCTTTACTTACATGTACTGCAGGTACATCACACTATAAAGACGCATTGCTATCTGTAACCTTAGCCATGATTGGACTGAGTAAGCCCCATACAAAACAAACTTCTTGCCTTATTGCTAATGACATTTACAAGTATTTACACGAGTGTCTTCTGTCCTGAGGTAGGGAACATTTTTACTGTTCCTCTTTCTCCAAAAGCACCTATTTACACAGTAACAACACTTAATAATACTTCACAGAAATATTCTACCACTGAGATTAGTCGTCCGAGCATAAAAACAGTGGAAAGCATTTTGACCTTGGTGTCATCACAATGTCAAAGAAGATGGCTGCCACTAATCCTAAGACATATTCATTTCCCATGATGCTCAGTTGTTATGACCAAGAAAAGTGAAAACTCTTCCTGTAATCTGTACATCTTATCTTCCACTTGCACATACTGGGTATATATAAAAGCACTTTACTATGACTTAGCTTGCTTTCAATATTACAAATGGTCATCTTGTTTATAAAACAAAACTTGCCATAGCAACTAGTGATAATTTTTGTCCAATATTTCTTTAAAATTCTTCTGGTATGTGATGAGCTCATACAAACTCATCCATGTGAAGTGCAACATCTTGTTGAAAACTGTTCTCACAAAGGTGTGTGGGATGATGACAATATGCATATCAAAGGTGTTCCACACGTGGGTTCCCTGAAGAATGGATTGAAAGTACCAGGGTAGGATTTTTTGCATATCGGTTTGTTGACTGGTGGTGGCTTCCTCTGGGCTTTGTTCTGGACTGTTCGGGAAGTTTGCTGCAAACCAGCTGCAACAGTACATGTAGGTGTTCATACATCACAGCCGGCACCTGGAGCAGGGGAGGGAAAACAATAGCTTTCAGTAAGGACCTAGTGTACTATCAGTCAAAAAGGCCTTTTTATATGTATTTTCCTACACTTCTTTCACTGGCATTTAATGTTAACCTTGTACTTTTTTTAATATCACATTCATGAACTCCCAAGGAGCTATGAAAACAACACTGTCGATTGAAACCAATCATACAACACATCCACAATACTCTAACTGACGTTTGTCTTGATACTTGATTTTTAACATTCAATCTAGAGTTTGTTACCTCACGAACATCTCAGTATTGCCTGTCAGTTGATACAGCTTCTTACACCAGCAATACCCCAGCACACATGCCACACAGTGTGATGTACAAAATGTATGTACTAGTACTAGTACTATATATCATAGATGACCCACCATCATTGTCATACGAGCGTTCCTGGCTTCATGGATTCTTGTCCCTCGATCCACTGCAACATTTCCTCACTGAAGGCCTCGGCCAGCCCTTCCTCTGCCTCCCCAAAGCTGTAGCTGTCCCGCAGGGTGTCTGTGTGCGACTCCGATAGCGACCTGCAACATGGACCACACAGGACCTTTAGTCAAGATGTTAAGGAACCTGGACTACTGTTGCATTGTTTGCTATACTGTTATGCTTCTATTTGTTTCTGTGAGCATCTCTGGGGCAGGTTATATACATTATGGAACATGTTTCCAAGCCTTCTTGGTAGGGTTGGTTGGTTGACTTTGAATGTTAACAGTTACCATTAACAAGGACTCTACCATGCCATCTACTGTAAAGTCAACATCACTAGACACATACAAACAAATCAACATCACAATGCAACTACACTGCACTACAATTTTGGTGACTAGATCATGCCCTATGACTTCAAAAATGAATGTTATGTATATATTTGTTTTCAAGAACAAGAACAATCATTAAATTGACTAATACTACAGCAGCAGTTTCATCAGTCAGAGATGCAGAAAGTAGATGATTGTCACTGGAAAAAAGGCAGGAGCATAAAATGCTGTTATGAATGTGATGTGAGCACTTGATATGGTGATTAAAGCATGATTGAAGTTATTCATCTGAAATGCCTTAAACAACTAGCAAGCCCCAGTCAAACGTTGCTCAATGTAAGATTCATTGGTTTTGAGTCTCCAACCAAAAGCAGCACATTGTTCCTTCAATCCAAGCAGGCAGTTGGTATTGCAGATGCACTAAAGCATGCCTCATACATTGTATTTCAACATGCCTATGTTATCATAAATCACTTCTTTCATTACTTCCATTTATTCCAAAATTCCTTTTGGTCATTCCTTTTGTATAGAATACTTTGATTCTGCAAACTCCATTCAAGTATTTTTCAGGACATTTGGACAAAAGGCAACATTCATTTTGCTCCTTGGATGTACCCCAAGGCTTCATGCTTGGATCATCGCAAGAAGGAACCCCAAACTTTGTGCCAAAAGCAAGCCAAGCAGCAGTCCTACTGACTGGTTAGTCATGCCATGGCTATTAGTTCATGATTGTTGCAGGGGTTGGGTCAGGCCTGCACATGTACCTGACAAGTCTGGGTGGCAGTTCAGGACTAGGGGGCGAGTCATGTTCAAAGTCATGCCACCATGTGTTCCTGGGAAGGGTAAGACATTGAGAGACAACATGACTTCACTGTTATCCCATTCTTCTCACAGTTCTCCACTGGTGCTCATACCATTACCACAAAGTACAGCATCCAAAACGTATGAAAATATCATACACAGTGAATGAGCACAGGCCAATTGGTCTACTGAAGGAGTCTATACTAGTATATGAAATAATTGTATTTGGCATTATGAGCAAGACATTTGCGAATACATAGAATTGTTGAAGTCTCCTAATGTTGTCATTTCTACTTGTAGGTCACTTTCATTTGTAACACATTTTGCTTTGATATGCTCAAGAACATCAAGACTCAGAGCAAATTCCTAAAGAGAGATCTTGTGCTGACCAGTCTGTATTGCATGAAAAGAAAAGAGAGCATGGTTTGAGAACATGGATGACCTGTAAAACTTAAGAGATAAGACGATCTAGTTGCTCACCTGTGAGGAGTGCTACTGGTGGACCTGGGAGTACTTGTTCCTGAGGAAGCAGGAGACCTGACAGGTTCACACGTCATCAGCGACGGCTTACTCACATGTAAGGCTTGCACATGCACAGTCTGGGCCTTAGCCTTCACCAGGAGAGGGGTACTGGGAGTGCTGGGGACATTGTCATACTGGGACTTCACACTGTGGTGTTCCGAGTTCTGAGAGCTGGAGCGAGACGACCTCCGCAACCTCCTGTCTGTCACGTCGTCGCCGTTTTCCGAGCTCTGTGATTTGATGGTTTGCAAACGTGGTGCACCGTAATGTGATGGGGAGGTCACTTCTCCCCACTGAGAACTAGAATCGCTGTGTACCGACCCTCTCCTATAGATTGGCGACTGCACCCACGCCTTTTCCGACAGTTCTGAACTACTGCTCTCCCTGCTGAACCCAGGGGATCCCTGTACACGGTACATGTGTCCGGGTAAATAACCACTACTGGCGCTGGACTTGAGGGACAGATCCGGGGAGCTGTTTGAAGACGAGTGTTTCTGCATGTATCCCCGTAAGGCTTCGTTCCTCTGCCAGTCTGAGTACGAGCTATGTACAGAGTTATGGACGCTGTGCCTCAGCAGGTCGGGGCTGCTGTCCTGGTGGGCCATCCGCTGCAAAGACAGCTGGGATATACTAGTGTGAAGGTCATGACCCTGTGACCTATAACCTGAACTTGACCCACTTGACCTTGCAGACAAGGGGTCAGGGTCATCTAGTGAAGTCTGTTTCCATGTGGATTTCTTCACGGGGGTTTCCTTGGGTCCTGTAGACTCCATGGAAGTTGTTCGTGTCATCTTAAGTTGGCGCGAGTGTTGACGGGGAATAGTGGAAGGTGTGGAGGTCGCTGACCTCAGCTGCTTCTGTGGGGATGGTGGGCAAGACGTTGCATGATGGGAAACGGGCCTTGGTGGTCTTCTGATCTCAGGAGGAGTTGGTGGGAATTGTTCGTCTGTGAGAATGCAAATATCCAGTCAGCGAAAATCATACCCCTCTAAATGATACACTGTTAATATATACATAAAAATCACTGAAATCATTTTACCAGAAATAGTGTCTGGTTCACAGTTGATGTCATTGAGACATGGGGATCACAATAGAATCATGCAGGCATGAAGCAAGAAGCATTCAAGGATCAGAGGAAAGATGTGGCATATTGGCTACCAGCAAACAGAAGAGGTGGGACTGTAGCATGGCTGGGGATATTCTGATTCTGATTGTATGTGGATTGGAATATCATTCAGTATCATCTCTTTTCTATCTACAACTATATGTTGGATTGAAGAGAGCACAATGTTAACATCTAACAAACGCTTTTGAAATTTACTTAATATGATTTGTGGATAGATTAGTTTTGTGACTGAAATCTGTTCATTGAACCCCCCTCCCCCATCTGTGAAGTTCTACAGTTACAGGTTAAACACTCACCATCATCTATCACATCAGAAACAGAACTACTATCTGAGGGGTCAAGATCTGAAAGTAAGAAGCACACATGTGGAGTTGCAGGGGTCAGAGGGTAAAACCAAAGGTGCATTATACAAAACAAAGCAGGTTGAAACTGTCTCAAATCTCTACAGAACACACAAACAACAAATTCAATGCTGTCAGAATGTCAAATAAGGAAAAGTATAAGTACACTTCAAGAAAGCAAACAGCTTGTAATTTCTATGTCATCAAAGCAACACAAAGCTTACCAGTGACAATTGGAACACTAATTGTTTATATATCAACTTTCCTACATGTAGCTACTATCACAGCTACAACACTTTCTTGAAAAGGCACTACTGTACCTGGCATGAAAACTTCTCTACAGCTACTGGTCTCTATACAAGTGTGAATTTGTAAGTCTAGCTAAATTTCATGTAGAGAGGCAAACACTGCAGATGACTGAGTAATTGCTACATGGAGTATAACTGTCATGTTTGTAAAGGCATAGAGGGGTAAAGCTGCAAGGCGTAAGCGATGTAGTAGAAAGTGGCATGGTTAGGAGGCCATGTCGGCCGGCTGGGGTACCTTCTATGAATGCTGCGTACGGCGCCATCTTGGCTGGCATTCCTGTCTGCTTCCTGAGATGGTTCAGAACAGCCTCCAGGGTCTTCAACTAAAAAAAATTCATTGATAACACCTTTAGAGTCTGATGACTTGATGATGATGCAATGAGTGAAATCACCTAGCAGTTCTAAATGGGTAAAAACGTCTCAGAATTCTCAAGTACAAATACAGCTTTGAAAACCAGAAACATTTGTTTCCTTACATCTTTTAACAGTTTATGTTGCATTTTAATGAATGCTTAAAATTTACACAGTTGATTACTTGAATATTAGTGTTCATGTACAATGTTAGTACTGTACTAATGGGTTATTACCTTTTGCAGGGACTTCTGGTAAGACTCCTTCCTCTTCTTGCGGACCTTCTTGGCGACATTTGGGTCATTGGCGAGGCGCAGGGCAGCACTGGTGATTTTGGACAGGATCTCATACTCACGCTCTATTCTCTCTAAATCTGCCTCGGCCTCCTGGCATTAGGGAAAGAACACTCTAATTGTTTGTTTTGCATATCCCAGAAACCGCCTTAAGGCATAACACACAGGGTCTGTACTGAACAGTACAAGATGCATATCCAAACAGATTTATTTGATCCACTCACACCAGTTCAATACTTTATTAAAGAATACAAAACAAAAACCTGATAAAACAAGAGATTCTTGAGTTATACTGACTACAAATATCTGGAAACACAAGACATACCCAAAACAGTAAAAACCTCTTGTAACAAGATATATTCCTTTTGCAGTTCTATACAGACAATAAATGAAAATTAACTTGTTTCCTACATGCCCATGCTGCCAGGAGCAATCTTGTCTAATACAAATTTGCATATTCTGGAAACTTTTGACTGACCTGTCCTGCCGACCCCTCCACCACCTTGCTGGAGTAGGTGAATGCTGTCCCCACCCTCCTCCTGATCTGGGGTGGACTCTCCCCTGGCTTCAGGGGGATGTCCGAGGACAACACTCCTGTGATCTCCTGAACAACAAATAAAAATACCTGATAAATGTGTGTGCACTGCAGGAAAGCTTGTGAAAGAGTATGCACTTTATCAATATCCCTAAAAGCATTTGCACAAGAACCAAATGTTTTTCTCAAATGCAATCATCTAACTCAAGAGCACTTTATGTCATAATGAGCAAAATGTAAAACTGCCTAGTAGCAATCAGTTGACAGCAGTTAACATAATTGTCAGATTCATGTCTGTATACAGTTCACACCCTACAAAAGACTGAATGCTCCCCCTTGCAGCTCCAGAAATTACTACAGGCACAATGCCACAGGTCCTTACCGCTTCCTTGATGCAGAGTTGTTTGAGTGCTTCTGTCTTCAGCTTGAGCTGATCCTCCAGGGTCTCCTTCCTCGCCCGTAGTGCTGCGTACATCTCCCGACACAGTTGCTTCTGGGGTTCAGACTGATCACTGGAAACTGGAGAAGGAAATTCCAACTTTTAGGTCAACTCTTTTCCCAAATGTTCAACCTAAACTGAAAAATGATATTTCCTGTTGGCACTATTTTGGTTAAAGTAGATACTGATAGCTTCACAAATACAAAATTTAGTTCAACACTAGATATGAGGACATACACCTTACACCATACACAAGCAAATGAGGAAAGAAACATCCATACTTCCTGATGACTTATAATCAACTCAGTTTTATCATAAGACAGGAAGTGGAATGGCCCTGGGCTTTGTCCACCTCTTCAGTGTTCTTACTCATTACGAAGGAAAACGG
The DNA here is from genome assembly GCA_019207045.1 of Branchiostoma floridae x Branchiostoma belcheri. NCBI lineage: Eukaryota > Metazoa > Chordata > Leptocardii > Amphioxiformes > Branchiostomatidae > Branchiostoma > Branchiostoma floridae x Branchiostoma belcheri. The sequence goes on from CM033027.1 coordinate 13,342,731, forward strand.
AACCTTTACAGGAAGTTATCAAACCCAGGAAGCCGGACACAGTCCCTGAAGATGGACAGTCAGTAATATGACTAAGAATTCAAACGCCACGCATGTAAAAATGAGAAGGTATGTGACACTTATCAATGTTCTCAGATTTAGCCTCCTTTTGGTTTCTCACCAGGTCAAAACACAACAAAATGAGAGATAACAGTTCCAGGAAGACAGTTTTAGAAACTTAATCCACTTTCCTGTCAGAAGGGATGTACTCTGCCTAGATCCCCTGAAGCAGTTTGTTTATGTGTACATCCCCATTGTTGATACCACACTGACACCACTTGCTTCTCACAGACCACATGTGAGCATCTTCCCACAAACACTTACCACCAGAACACACCAAGACAGACCTCCTTTCTAGCCTCTTCCTATTTCTGAAGCTCATCCTGGACTTCTTCCCTGAAAATCTTTACCAGGACTGACCAACAAGACATAGCCTGGAGGCACATTCCTCTGATTCTTGTACCCAGGTTCCTTCTTGCAGACACATGTCTCAGCCCCAGGATTATTTGTCTTTGGCAAACCTCATCAGTGTAATTTGGAAACGGACCATTTCCTGCTGAAGTCAACCCAGCAAATCGCATCATCACTTTTGGTACACTCCCTACAGTTTAAAGACTATTCACTATACATTACTACCCTTATACTGAGGCTTACTGTTTTAGGACTATTAGTAGCAGTGCATTCACAGGTTTCCCTGTTTGCATCTGACCAATACCAGATCCACAGGCATATATCACCCTGACTACAAGGTAAGCAAACCTGACAGTTACCCGTCTTCTACAAAAACACAGGCTGAGCACTTTTTCCACAGGTGATTGATATGCCAGATGTAACACTAGTTCACCTTTATCTGTGGGGTAACCTGTATTCGACAGTTGGTAATTTTTAACTGCAATACATTTGTATACTGAAAATTTTGCAATTTGAAATCAATGTCCACCAACGTGATATCCCCAAATATCCTGTTTTCAAAAGTGACGGATATAGGTTACCCAATAGATAAAAGTGAACTAGCATTAACCAAAAAAGGGGAGGTCTGCGTAAAACATATATTCTTTGAATCTTGTCTGTAGATATCACGGCTTTGACTTCACAATCAAAGATTGATACCATAACATGGTTGATTCCCCGTCTCAATTTATGGCGCTTCAACTCCACAGAGTCAATTTACTCTACACAGTTTGCTCTTTTGGCAGGTACATGTAATCACACATGGTAACCTCTTTGCCAATGATTAGTCTATCAGGCAACTATGTCCAGAATGTTTAACCCTAGAAGTGTTACAAGCTGATAATGAAGGTTCCCAGCTAATCTCCTTGGCCTTGACACCAGGGGGTATATATGTACAATGGCCCTCATTTCTACATGAGGGATTCAGTACAGAAAGAACATTCTGCAGTACTCGAAATACTTTTTGGCCCAGGCGGCAACATGAGTCCAAAGTCAGGTTGCACCATCAACATTTCTGGTTGCCTCAATTCCAAGCTACTACTTTCTTCGAATCGGCTACTTATACTACTTATCCAGTTACATGTTTCTTCATGTTTGTACTTAATATTATGAAATAAATACAAAAGCTTTTGCACGTAGCTGGGGGAAAAGCGGTGTTCCAACTGCAAAATTTCAGGTTGCACATTGCACTACCTGGGTTTAAAATGTGGTTGCATTTACAAGTGGGTATTTCGAGCACTGTTCTGTGAAACATGTTACAGTACTTACAACTGTTGGTCCTGGGCAGGCTGCCAAAGCTGGAGCTGGCTGTGATCTGTTCAGACTTGGGGGGTTCAGATGATGGAGAGGAGAGGACCAGGGAGGCTACAGAGGTCCTGTTGTCTGTCAGGTCTGCTGCTATCTCACTCAGGCTGCGGCAGTGGGGCAGTCTCGCCTGGTCAATAACAATCAGTATAACAAAATCAGTTCAAGGTCATGTAGTAAGTCTTCCATTTTCTTCCTCTGTATCTTCAATCTTAAGGAAATACATAATACAGTCAATATAATTCAATAGCATGTTGAGAAATGTTGTTCCATCAAGATAAGTTTCTTCTGTCTTCACATCCTAGCAGGTCATGAGGAAACAATGCCACTGGCGGAGGGCAACACAGGGAACTGCAGAACGGATGCAGACAGGATGCAGCTCCTCCCAACTAGGAAGGAGAATTCAGAACTGGAAGTCATGCCAAACTAACATACTTTCTGCCAAACCACCCTGCTTTAAATCAAATTTGAATACAAGTATGGTCAGACAGCTTTGCTAACTAGTGGGTGTTACTGCAATAGCTTTAGCGTTTGGTATTTTAGAGCTTACAGTCCCATTATCTGACACAGTCAAGTTTTACTATCTTACATTATGTAAAACTTTTTCCTATCATAAGAACTTTCCATACAATGCTTCCAAGTACAACCTTGTAAATAACATCAAGCTAAAAAAAGCATGTGAAAGCAGTTATCAGTCATGGTTTAGTTTCCTTGTCAGAAAATAAAATTCCCTGCATTGCGGTTCTAATCATATGAATAGCCTACTAAATTGCTTTCCAATGATGTCATAAGCTGTGTTATCGATCAGTTGTTCCCAAAGACTAATCTTCCTGTCCAAAAAGAACTACACTTCCTGGCAGAATGGCTGATGTTGGCAATATCCAGTTAGTGACATGTCATAACGACTGCCTTGAAGGACGACCAGTGAGAAACTGCTACATCAATACAGACCTTGGTGGCTGTTCAATAACTTTTACAACGTGCTAAGCATTGAATATCCAAAGCACTGAAAGGATACTTGTAACAAACAAAAATGCTAGGATTGGCACACTATATCATGCCATGTATCGTGTTAAAAAACAATTATTCCATTACAGCAGTGAAGCTAGTAGGCTGTGAGTATAAAAGAATAATCTGTGACTAAGAAGTAGAAGCCAGTTAATTACACAACAGATAATCACACACTTCTGATAATTGCACGAAATCCCCAAATCCCATGATGGTGCGGTCCAGTTGCATAACTTCGCTTTGTTGCATGATTCGGATAATTGCACGGCATGCACTGGCAAACTGGGTGTGCAATTAAGTGGCTTCTACTGTATTATGTAATCTCTAAGCAGGATGTGAGGAACTTGTCCCTTCGCAATGTTTTATGCCTGCTTTTGCAACATTTAGTACTCATTGTAGTATTGCATTTTCCTTTTTTTTAAAAACAGTTTGCCTTCTCCAACCAAGAAACAACTGAGGCTGAAGGCTCCTACCATCTGCTTCTAGCTAAGTACTGAGTGAGTTTACCTTGCTCTGTTTCCTGTCCAGGTAGAACTGGTGCTGACTGATGGCCATGGACCACATGGACCTGATCAGGCTGGGCGAGGCGTACCAGGCGTGTACCGTGGTGCTGCTGGGGCTGAACGTGCGCCGGCTCACAGACACCCTGGGTAGGGAACCAACAACTCCGTCATTTCTAACTATGGAAAACTTATTCAGGTAACAACAGACAATCAAACATAATAAACTGATCTATTTGGTACTTGACATTTGAATAGGTCTTGATGAGGTTAGGACCATAATGAAAGTGTTATGAATAAAATTCAGAATCAGATCATTTTCACTATAGTTTATCAAGACATTGATAAAGAATTAGATTTTCATTCAACTATGAAACAAAATATGAAAGAGAAATGATAATCTATGTCTTTATATTTATTTCTTGTATACAGAAGTCTCTTCAGTCAAGAGGACAAAAGGGTGCGTGGATCTTGGTGCTGACCCTAATTATATGTACCTCATATGTTGTATGTAGATACAACAATGTATAAAAATGTAGTACTGATTAAATCTATAATGTGCCACTTGCTTGCTGTAAAAAAAGATCAGACAAAAATGTTTTTATGTCCATAAAACAGATACATTTGGCCACAGAAAAATTAAATTTGGTTTGTTACTTCAACACACATAATTGTTAATGTGTCACTTCTTGGTCATTCAAAGTTTCATTTCAATAGGTAAAGAGGGACATTACTGACAGAAAAATGAGTTATGCCAAGAAGAATCATTATACAGGTTAAACACCAGCCTGTTAAACTTGATTCAGAGGCAAAGTTGTGGTGCCAAATTAGAATAAAGTTGTTTAATTTAAACCTTAACGGTGACATTGACATTAGTACCATTGTAAGAACTTTAAACCAGACATTAACAGTGAATATCAATATCATAACTTTATGGATAGTCAGTTTTTCAATGGCTCATGACAGAGTGCAATGACAGTGCAATGACAGTTGGTGCAATGTGCTGATGTTATTTGACGGCATGTTAGTACTGTTAGAATTAGTGACTACGGGGCACACTCCTTCCCAACCTCGTTAGTGACAACTTAGATCTTGTTTCAAGAACAGTTTAGTACAGACACCAAATGAATCAGTACCTTACCCCCTCAGTGTAGCATTCACCTACAGCTACCTTGGCATGGCTACTAGTCTTCTCTACAGGCTAACTTTGCATTCTTGCGAATGGGAGAGCTTTCAAGTGACAAGGTGCAAGTCAACCTAACAAAATGCTCCGACTAGGTAAAATCTTACTTGGTGAAATCTAATTTCATACTGGTAAAACTTGAGGTAAAGATTTTGTGAGCTAAATCTGAAATAAGACCCAATGAACCCCTCTGTTAGTTGTGTGGTCTCCCATACACAATCCAAAACACACCACAGGGTTCTACCATCTGCAAGGCCAGGGGGTGTCCAGCACCTCAACCAACACACTCTTACTGTGCCGTGCAACTTACAGTGTCGATGGGTCTGAAATGGCGTCGGTGAGGTCATCTAACTCCTCCAGGGGCTCAGCGAGCGCATCGTCGTACACACTGTACGTGCTGAGCGCATGCACCACTCTACACGGGTGGGGGGAGGGGAGAAATGTGCGTTGGACTGGTGCCTCTCACAGTGTGCACAGATCATTACCATTTCACCACACCTAGACATCACAGAAGGAGGTGCCCCTTTCTACCCCTAATTAGTAAGATTAATTATCATCTCATCACGCACAAGATGCATTTCTTAGTGGTTATTTGAGTGATCAACACACCATGATTGTTAGTTAATTGTGATCAGGGGAAGTGTCTCCAAATAGGACTAGTTATACTCAATAGCTATACTTAGGTAGGTAGGTACAATGCACTACGTTTAGTCATTTACTTAAACAGAATACAAAATTTCATACAATCATTCCAATTTTGAATTGGTATCATTCCAGTAAATCTTCTTAGTATCAAATCACTCATCTACAATGTTAACTGCTTTTTATGTGTTGCAGAATCTAGTGGTTACTTTGTGCAAGTACTATTTTGTGAGTACTACTTTGTTCTACCTTTGCACAACACAGCAAGTTCTGCATGCGTGCATCAGCCTGTTACAAAGTGTTGCCACTACAGCAGAAATCACTGAAGCACCTACAAGACCATCTCCAGCCTATTGTCTACAACTTACACCGGAACTCAAAACACAACCTCACTGCCAGCCTTGTAAGGAGTTCTGAAGAAAATACAACCTTTCGTTTTGATTATTTCCAATGATTTTATTAAAGGTACACATTTTGATTGAAATTTTTTTTTTTAAATCAGAGACAGAATCAGGACAGCTAGGATGGTGAATTATACCATTGTCCATTTTGGAGACACCTTGGGGAGGGGGGTTTGAGTTGTTAGTATGGACACACTGGACTTACCTGCGTGGATCGTGAACCTCGATGGAGAACTTCTTCTCTCTGAAGTACAGATTCTCAAGCTGTCTCCACTGGAAAATCTGAGGAAAAACACAAGAATTGCACTAACAGAAGAAACAAAAGTTTGGGCATTCCGGACACATGTGCTCCATTACATGTACTCCAACTCGATTACGATTACTGTAATATCCTTTCACCAACAAAAATCGTTGTTAGATTTCTCCATTCTTCTGACTCAACTGACTTCATAAACGTGAAAAGACCATATAATAGTGAAAAGGCCTTTCTTTCTATTGGAGAGAACAACCATCCAACCATACTAACTACCAAACATAAACAGTTTCAAACCTGATGACTCATGTATTCTGGAGATTGAAAAGAGAATATGTGTACTACATGAAAGCCCTGAAAGAGAGCTACATGTGTTGATCTACTGCTGTACTATTATGTTTCCCAGGTCAATCTTCTACCACTTTTAATAGTTTAGGGGTCAAGAAACTTAAGTCATGTAAGTAGGGGGTCCACATCATTAGTGTGCTTAAATGAGGACAGAAGTGATGACCTGTTTTTTAAAGCTTTTCACATAAAAAATGCAGGAACTTATCAATAACTAAGATGTCTGAATGCGGTAGGTAAATATTACATGACCAGTAACCTTTAGAAATACCCATCTAGGTTGAAAGGATTTACCACTCTAAGAAATCTTGTAATTTGTATCCAAATGACCAATATGTCTTATGTTACACGGCATACGTGACAGACAGAGGTCAACTTGGTATGAATAGTTTCTATTTTAGTACAACTACTATTGAAAGGCCCCTAGTCACCCTTCAAGTATTGTACCATTCAATTTCAGCTAACCAGCCCAATGCAAAACACTGTACTCTCTACATAATGATTAACTTTATTTGCAAACTGTAATGCCTGAATGATATCTGCAATGGGAACAATTACATGCAGATATAACAGCAACATGAAGTACAAAATGTCTAGTATACAGTCCAGATCATTCGAATGTGTACACATACAATTAACTTTTTTGCAATTTTTGGCAGTGGCCAAAGAATAGTTGCTGAAAAGTGGGTTTTGTGACTTTAGTAGACCTTCACAATCACAGGTAGTTTTTCTTTTAGGTTTTCTAGATGGTGAAAACTTGGACTTGAACGATGAAGAGATTGTGGGAACTGTTTCCATAAAGCTGACCTTTGAAGGTGATCTATGGACCTGTCAGTGACTTCTGACAGGAGTGTCAGATGATTGCTGTGCCACCAGATCATCTTGTCTAGCAATCTTCCACAACTTGTAGCAAGCACGATTTCAGGAAAACACAAGGCCAATGCTGGGCTACTTTTCCACAACATGACAGCTAAGTTGAAATGTTACATGTTCAGTGAGGCTTTCAATGAAAGTCTCCTTTGACCTAAAAAGGACAGTTAGCCCATGGCAACTTCCCCTCAGCCAATGAATGAGAAGCTCCCATTTTCTGTGGACATATCCACATAGTGTGGGACTATGAAATAAGTGTGAGGCTATTTCATGCAATTGAGAAAAATTGTGATATCAAGTAAAACTGTGGTGTTATCAGACTTTCTACCCTGCCCTGTGATGACTTAACCCAGACATTTTCCTACAGTGTAATACGTCCTGTTTTTCTAGGTGGAAAAGCCTTGCCCTGGGTGCCTACAGGGTAAAACAAGAAGCCTCCAATGGTCTCAGCTATCACTCATGGGTCAGGACAGGTCAAGCAAGGTCAAACTCATCAGACAGAAAGGGCCCTGTGCCCAATGGACTAGATCTGAGTGAAAGCAATGTCCTGCATACTTGATAACTGGTCCATACTGAAAATTTCATTGCATATGTGAGATTTGATACTTAAAACAAAATTGTGACTTTGATGGTGTTTGCTTGTGTTCCTTGGCCTCCTACTATTACAAAAATAAATACGAAACAGCTACAAAATCAGTTACATTGAAATATGCACTGCAATGGCTTTCAGTGCCCAAAAGAAGAGATACAAATCTTTGCAACAGACTGAGTACACTCAGACTAGAGCGGCCTGTTATAAACAGATATAACTTTTCAGTACAACTGTACTCAAATAAATGTTAGGCTCAAATTGCAAGCAACTCTCACCAGGACTAGTGACTTGACAAATGTGGAGCTAGTAAGGGAAAACAATCACCACAGATTCAATGCTGTTTTAAACTGTACTGCATTCCTGCAAGGTTGCTGCATGGATATGAGTTTTGTCATTCCACAAACGGTTTTGTCACAACAAAGAGTGTAAGTACAGATGTAGTCTGTCTGTAGTCACTCACCTTCCTGGGTGTTAGCTTGTCGCTGTGGTCATACTGGGCGATACCCTTGTAGCTGAGCCCCAACCACCACGGGATCCCACCCTTGTCCTGACACAGTGGTGAAAAGAGGAAATGTTAGATTGGTCTGCACATCAGGGTCTCCAACGTGCTTTATCACTGTGATAGGCTGCCTTACCTGTGATTCGCTTCACTGGTTTTGTTGGTGGTTTTGAAGAAAGGCCTTAGGGCATGAGCAATATAAAGACAGCAGGAACTCTTCAAAATCAATACGATCAATTATGCAACAAGCAATGTTCAAGAGACAACATTTCAATAAAATCAGCAACATCAAGAGATTGAAATTTGCAGCAAATAGAATTTCTCTTTTTGTTTGATCCTTTGTTCACTTATGCGAAGGTCAAGTCAGCCTGCAGGCTGCTTTTTATGGAGGTCATATGAGGGAGTAGGTAAGGTTCAGACAAAATGTAAGAAAGATACAGATGATCATCTAGCTTGAGAAATTGAAGAAAGCCATGTCACTCATTGTGCTATGTCATTCTGTTCTAGCAACTATATAATTATTTGGATATTGAAAACACTGAAACTAAAGGGTAGAATTTCTAGAGAAATTTCTACATAATGCAGTCACAAGTCTGCTTTTTGTATACCAGGGCAATCAACTGGAGAACACTACAAGAAAGGGACAGGAAGGGGAGGGGGGTATCCACGCAGTTACAGGAGTATTTACCTGGTATCTCCTGGTCCGGGATGAACATGCCTAATACAGTGGCACAAAGCAGCAGCTTTGAACTAAAGCTACATTTTCTAACCATGCAGAAAGTTAATCTTGGTTACTTGGCGTCAGCATATCTAAATAAAGTCTTCTGCCAGTGCCAGTGAACATTTGTAAAGGTTTTATTGGGAAAAACTTGGTAGCAGGATGTGGTTTCAGGCAGCTGTGCAGTTCAAAGGCATTTTCTGTTTCCAAAATGATTCTCCACATTGCCTAAACAGTCCAACATATTTTTAATACGATCAAATATTTATTACGACACACTAGTGGTGCGTACCTAAAGCCCGGACTTGGAATTGGACCTAAAAATGTTTAGGTCCAAGTCCAAAAAAAACCTAAATGTCCGGAGCCAAGTCCGGACTTGCAAAAAGCAATCTGTCACTTACATTCCCTTATTTTGTTCTAAACCATCTAAAACCTTCCATAGACAGTGCAATTTGCACTGGAAAAAGACAAAACACATTTCATGTTTACACTGGCTGTATATTATTTTCATGTATTTTTCACATTGCATTTCAATTCATGCTAACATGCAATTTTATATGCACCATCCCCCCTCCCTTTCAAAAAAATGCACATAATATGCAATGATGGGTTCAGGTCCGGACTTATAAGTCCAGACCTGAACCTGAACTGCTGGACCTGAATCCGGACCTGAACCTGAAATTGAGTTTAGGTATGCACCACTACGACACACAAACACTGCTACTTTGGACAGTTAAATGCCCGGTGAAATTTTATCATGAGCTTTTCCACAATCGGTAAGGCACACGTTCCACTTGAGAAAAGGAATTCTTGGCACATTCTTATCGATATGAGTTAACCTACAGGCAATCTCTTCCTGGTGAGGAATGACAGATGGCCTACAGCTGATAGGCAGACAGCCAGTCACACTCCCTAAACCTACTGTTACATGGACTCATGACAAGTTCAACCTCGGCTGTCAAAATTTGTATGAAACAATAACCTTTCAATGATTCTGATTGCATTTTTTTATCAAAAGCAGGCTACAATTGCTCTCTAGCTTTAGTAAGTTCACAAACCATTATTCACAGGTGATGAAATGTTATAAGATAAGAAAATCAACCAGGGACATGTTAATTTCCTTGGAGAGATGGGGTGTAAAATTTCCTTAAAAGTTCTCCTTAATGTTGTCTGTCCCTTACAAGATGTTGTCTTCTCAACATCACTTGATCTGTAGCTATATGAACATACACCAGTTTTTCAGGTCAAAATGTGTGCATGACATTGACTCCTAATTGCCAGACAGGACTGGACCACATGTTCATAGTACCTTAACACTTCTGTCAGCATGTGGCCTTGTCCTACATAGGATTTCAGGCCATATCTGGTAGAGAACTTGGTCCATGGGGAAAGCTACCTTATCAGATGGCCTCAGGAGACATAATTTGCTCCTTGACATTTGCCAAATTTGTTTGTGGTTCTTTTCTTCTGCAAGGTTAGGATTCTAATAGAAGCTTAGAAGTATTATGCTTGTTGAAAAATCAGTGTTACACCAGAAGACAGACTGCCAACTACTAGTAACTTTTACTGTTGTAGCCTATTTGAGACAAAGTATATAGCGTGTGAGGATCTATCGAAAAAGACATCATGTTGTAACAACAACTAAATTAAAAGCAAGATATTAACTAGTTCACTTCTAATCTAGTAGCATATTATAATGTTGTTCTGTTATTGATGTTAACATCCATCAAACAACAATACATAATCCTGCAACAACTTCATGTCAAGTTCTAGAAATAGCAAGCTACTTACCTTTACTTCGTAGTAGTGTACTCCATAGTTGGGCACGCTCTCCACAATGGACATATAACTGTAGGAAACAAGACAGAAACATCAGAACACTTTGTTCTTCTTATGACCAATTTTAGGGAAAAGAGGACAGATTCAGAGTCTGACTGTCGACACATGCACAGATGTGACAGCATGATCGTAGTAGACAAAACACTGACACTGAATGGTTGAATTGAGGACATAGAGCAGTTTGGCTCCTTCCAATTACTAGCCCCTGAGAAAATGTAAATGTTGAGTTTTGCTGGCGGCAGAATGTGTCAGCTCCAATATATTCACTCCAACCTCTTCTGAGACGCTACTGATCTGGGGAATGGTCATCAATACGACAAAACCAACCCTTTAAAGCCTCTTGGTGCTTCTGCTGTTCTTTGTCAAGCTGGAAGTTAAAATCCTTGAGATAGGGAGGGTAAAAACCTCTCTTGTGGCAAATGTTGTTCGGAGATTAGGAGGATGGAGAAATAGGTTCCAGAGCCCCAGGCTGGACTTGATTTGCTACTTCATGGGAATTTGTTCGTTATGGGAAACTGTTTGCCTCAGGCGTCAACTTGGAGAAGTAGCCTAAATCATGAAAGAAGGTCTGGAGGTCCTAAATTGGGGAAAATTGGGCGGGAGGCCAGCTAGGTAGGTGACCCATGTCCATACTACAGCAGGGAATAGACTGTATCATGCCAGAGGTCAAATACAGACATGATGGCTTGCCCAAGGCTCTATTTTCTAGGAAATAAAGATGTGGGGGGCTAGGAAGGCATTTGAGACATTGATCTATATTTCTATGTTTATAAGTACCTTATGAGATCAAAAGAAATCATGTACAAAGCAAATATAGAATCGACTTTTTGACACATAATTTCTTTGTCTATAACACACTTTGTGCCACGCTGAAGTGTGACCAAAACTGTCCAGACTTGCTACATTACACTGGTATTTGGGCCAAGAACGTTTTGCTCTTCTGGCTTTTATAAAGACAATTCAATACAGTTGTTGGGGTGCATTGTACCTCTTCGCTGTTGTGGATACAAGTGTAAAGAACTAGCCCATTTTTTAGCAAGAATGCATACCGCAAAATGTTCTACACTAGACTATAGTCTTTAGTATTGTAAAGATCTACTCTTTCAACATTTTTCAGTCAATTTTGTATGTGATCTGTCAACTGTCACCCAACAAATCTCCCAACTTGCAGACATTGAGAAAACAAAAAATCTAAATCTCTTGGAATCCCTAAATGCAAGCCAAAATATGATAATTGAATTATATTGCCTGAATATTTACAATAAGAATCTCAGAAAAAAATGAACCTAACAATTACCTAAATATCCTTATAGTCGTCATCAAAATTATGTTAGGTTATCAACAAATCCTTAGACACAGTGAAATAGAGTTGTACTTACTTGACTATTGCTTGGCCCCTGCTCTGGCCATTAAACTTCTTGTAGTGGGATATCACCCTGTCCTCACTGGAACAAACACAAGCCACATGTTAGTAAATATGCCATGACAGGGTATAAACACTACTGGTAGCCAGGTGAACAGGCAAGTCTTTCACTACTTTCAGTACATAGCCTTTGAGTTTGAAGGTAAATATCAAATTCCAATGGTATTATCTATAATATCAAACCTATAATAAGGTTAAGTAAAGATGCATTGTGATTTTTCAGAAGACCCACTAGTACTGTTGCATGGGACTGTAGTAAGGTATACATATATACTGCCATACATCTAAAGTCTGGAGATCTTTTTGGAAGTAAAAAACTAGTCCTAAATTCACCAATCCCCTTTCCAGCATAATTCACACACAATGATGTCAAGTAGTCACAATATGACATCTTAGTTCTGCATTCAGTAAGTAGTGACCCTCCAAGATTATGTTCTGCCACAAAATACATCATCCTTCATAATGACCCAGATAATCCTGGATTATACCTAAATCATGGATAACTCCCTTCTTTACCAAAAAAAAGGTTGACATTTAATGATAAGTGGTTCAAAGATTTGAGAAGAGAAATGCCAGCTTTAAAATATTGGGAGGGGGGCAGGTCATGTTTACCTGTGACCTATTATCCATGCCTTCACATAACTACAGAGGCAGCATTTCAATGAAGGTCACTAGACAGTCCCTAGAGTAGCAACGCAAACCTAACCAAACATGCAAACCCATATTAGATATAAATCAAGTGATAAAGATTCTGCCATCCACATATGGGTAGACGTATGAGTTGGTTAGCTCTTGTAAAACTGGTGTTTTTGATTCTACGAGTAGAAAATGGAAAAACAGCAGCCCAAACCTGCAGAGATCCTTGTGTGTCTAATGACTGCCAGACTTTGAAAAATTATCTGTGTATTCCTAGGGGGAACAAAGGATGTTGGGAAAACCAAAGCCAAAGGGGGGAACGACCATTCAGTATCTTGCCAGGGTTGCAGTGGGATTTGTGGTGAACAAATATTGCTGAATGTTAATGTTGTTATCTTATGCATGCCTGACGTTACGATGTGTTGTGTGTGTACACTGTAAATAGTACAACTATGGACTGAATAGGACAACACGAGTGTCACAGGACTTTTTTGGCACACAGTGATCTGTCCCAGTCCTAATCCTACCACCCACTGTTACTCATGTGGAAACAGGCATGTTCCTTACTCCAAATAAAGAAGAAACAAATCCATCTTATGGGATGAACCAGTAATGATTCTGGGTCATGGACGAAGATAGCCATTATATAACTTGCTTTAATAATAATAATAATGATAATAATCACCAGGTGTATTTTGCCAGCCAGTAGGTACCCATTATGAGTAATGAGGCTGATTAACGTTTACAAACTATTTCAGTAAGTTATGAAAGATTTCATACATCAAGGCTTATGTTAATACACCCCTGAGTTATCATACATGGGTAAACCCTTTTGGAATAATAGAATATAAAACAATCAAAATTGTACTGCTGCATATATAATGCAATAATGTGAAACATGAATTGTAGATCTGCATAATTTTTCATTTTGGAGCAAAGTCATTTATCAATTCAATCCATTGCCTGATACCAATTAGTAACTGTGTATATATAAACATTGTGTATTACTATTAGATATAAATCAAGCTGCCTAACAGGAATAATAATGGCTTGCAATTGGAATAAATACATTCATTTTTGCAAGTTATTTTTCTTATTTCTTTTCCATAATTTACAATAATCAAAATGTTTGACATGTCATACATGTACATATTGCAGAAATAGTCATCGTGACTCACACAAACAACATATTTTCCAGACCTATGTAAAGGCATCTGACTTGAGTGACAGATTGCGAGAATAATTTGACTCCTCTGTCTGGCTGAAATTGTCCACCAACCATCATAACATTTTAGGAATTCTTGGAATATCTGAATACAACATGAGGCCATTTCTTCGATTTTCTCTAGTGTTAAGTCGTCGATATGAATGTTTCAACTGATGAAAAAAAAAAACATGCCATTTGAAGTCCATTATGGTTAACCTGGTTGTTATAGCTGAGTGATTACTAATAATGTAGCTGTGGCAGTATCTAGCAATCAGACCAGCATTCTGGGAATTCTCTCGGTCATTTGAAGTGATTGAGATAGACACTTCTAGGCCCTGAGAAAAAAAGGCTTCTTTTGCTCTGGCTACTACACAGAGCCACAGAAAAATGTTGACTGATTCACATGTTCTTTTCATAATGATTCTTGAGGCTGTTGAAACAATCACTCAACATGAGAGCAGTATCAGTATTGGCTTTATGGGTCTGTATAAATACTTATCATTCAAAGCAACTGTCTTTCCAAGCAAACATATAAAATCCCTGAATATACATATATCCTATATATTGCTTGCTTATAGAGTGACATGCAGTCATCTGTATACAAGCACCCTACATACATACCGCGGTACATACAACAAAATCACAGCAACCAACAGAAATCAGGACTTACCAGTAAGAAAGCGAAGGGTGCTCCTTGAGAGCACTGGTGGGTAGAACTGGAAGTTTCTTCAAGTCATTTCTGGCATTTTCATCACTGAAAAAGAGCAAACACAGTGAACAACAGGATTACAAGAAGGCACATGTATGCGGAGGTCTGTCTCTGTGAACAACCGCCTTGGAAATGTGCTAGATGTGTTCTATTCAGGGTCTTTTGTCTGCAAAAGGCATGTCTAAACCTGTGGAAATACCAGTTGGAGAAGTGTAGTGACACATGGGGATTCACAGGAAACATGTATCACTTGGCCTTAGCAGTAAATAGAGCAGGCATTGTCCGAGTGAAGAAAGTTACACATCCACCCATAGTTGTGTTGGATAAACCCTGAACAGTGTACGTGCATTTCCTTCACAAAGGCCACGCCAGGAACCAACATTATTCATCATTTCCATTGACACAGCTGTTGCATTCAGTACTTTAACCATACTTAGTTCTAAAGCAGTCAGCTTCATCCAAAAGTAAACAACAGAACATGCTGATTTCCATGTCCACCATTAGATTGACTACCATCCAGACATGTGCCTGATATAAAAAGTAACAACAATCTCCATCTATCCACTGCTGAACATTCCTCTTTCATTCAGGGATATGCAAATTCCAGCTCAATGTATCAATGTGTGTGACTTACCTTGTATAGTCTCCATGTGTTGCCTGCACGGTTTCCACAGTGACCAGAGAAAGAGAAACAAAATTCGTCAGATTATTTTTGCATTTACATTGTGCCAGTACAGCCTCCACAATCCCTGCATATCAATAGTAGTCACAAAGAATCAAGTCTGCTTACGTATACTACAAAAGTGGAAACTCTAATGATGATGATTCAACCATTGCTGTAGTATACCTTTAACTACAGGCTGTATACAAAGCTGACCTTGCCAGTCGAAACGTCTAATACTTTAAGTCCAAATCAAATACAGGCGAGAGCCACAGTACACTCGAAGTCACGGCACCGTAACTACTGTGACTACTTTCATACGTCAGCTTCCTGTGGTTTAAAACCACTGCAGCAGTTCCGACATTCCAGAGAATTTATGGAAAAGGTTTAGCCCTACATTTGTGATTCCTATCAGACCATGACCTAACATGTTTAGTTTAGCTTGGAACTGGTCCAATCCTGTCAGATACAATGTGGCCCACAAACTAGGATGTCAAGCACAATATCAAATGTTGACATGGAATTTCTGATGGAATAAAAAATTGAATCACACTTAAAATTGCTGTCTAAAGTAAGATAAGATAAAAAGGAAAAATGCTGAATGTCAGGAAATGAAGTTAGTAATCGTGTCTGCAGTACACATACTGTGCTTCTGTTTTTAATCTGATTTTCCTTGACCCCTACATTAGGGCAAGGCCACCTGGATTTATCAAAATGAACATGTGGAAACTTGGTACTGGCTGACAGTAAGCTGATGTCTACACTACAGAACACATGGAGGCCAAACAATATTCTTACTAATCTTAGAAACAAGGTCAGTAGACTCATATAGAGTTTAACATGATTCAAAGAAAACAGTTAAACAATTTTAGACTTACCTGCAACACATAAGCTGCCAACTCGAAGGCCGTTTCACTGTCTACCTCTAGCTGAGCCTGTCAGAAGGTAAAGACCGGAGAATATGAGTGGAATTCTGAGGTTGAGACGTGGATTTGCGCATGATTGGTTCTCTATTGTCAGGACAGGATGATAATAGACTGTGATTCAGTCACGTGATCAACCAACCCTTCAAGGACCAAGCACTCTTTAATAAAGTGTTTGGGAACCACAATTAGACTGTCACTTCATATGGAATGGTTCTTATCAATTTGACTTTGAAAAGACATCTAATTATCTCTCATTACCCCCCAGGTTTCCAAAGCAAACATCGAGTCCTGCGGGACCAGTTAGTTTGCCATTTCTCCAGTATCTTTCCAGAGGAAATGTTTCAAAGGAGAGATGTCAGCTTGTTAAAACAAATCAGGTTCCTTGTGAAATATTACACCAACATCTAAGGAAGGAATCTTTTGATGTCTGGCTGGTGTTACATGGCTTCTAGCTGTGTAATCTTTCAGCTTGAACAATACACACTAGTATTTGCAATCACATTATGGACAATTGCACAGAGTTACCTGACTATATGAAAAACCAACAGCCAATACATACAAAACGTCTTTAAAAGTGAGCATGCCTCTCACACCAGTACAATCATAGCATTCCATTCATTGTTTGCTCTCAAGTGTGTGGACTTAAAATGTGCAGAACTGAAGTTTGAACAACTTCCTCTGCATCTATTACAAATAAACTATGTCCTGTGAAAATAGACCATTCACAAAATGTGCGACCAGTGCTTAAGACAGGCCAGTACATTTATGGACAACCTGATTTGAACAATGGAATTTTTGTACGTGCCCTCACCAGCAACAAAAGTACTTCCTAAATAAAACACAAACAACACCTGAACCTACAAATTGACAAACATCTATCCTACAGGGCCTACCCTAAGAAAATTACCTGTCCACTTCTGGGAGAAGTCAAGTATATCAGAAGTATAATCAACAAATAGGGTGGGACTGTCCAAAAGTTGTCAGCTAATATACATGTTTACATGCAGTACAGGGGCTTTTGTAAAGTCCTGATTAGGCCACAGTGTTTCAAATTAGGGGTTCACATCACGTATTAGCAAACAGGTTGGAATGATACAAATTTATCAATGTTTACAAGAATCATATCAAAATTTTCACAGAAGTGTTGTTACTTTAAATGCACAAACATTCTAGGTTGGTCTATGTTCATGGTTTTCGCGGTGGCCACTTCACTGCACTGTGAATTGAAAACTACTCCGAAAATTTTTATGTGACTACAGTATATTGCACAACTGCGAACTTAAAACCATAGCAAACAATTTTCCCGCTGCAACGAAATTAAATCCCTGCAAATGCATTCACCATATCTTCTAGTAAATAATTCTTCCGTATACCTAATATACAGTGACCAGAAACCCTAAATGGACCTAAAACTGCCTTGCAGGTTATTTCTGACACAACTCCTGAGTAACACTACCCCCATGTTGGGATTCCCTGTACAAACATTCTCACACCTGTCCACTTCAGACAGCATTCCTCTAACTTACCTTGAATATGGATGACTTTGCTTGCAAAAAGAATAGCTCTATGGTGACTGGGTCCCGTAGATACGCTATACTCTCTATGTAAAATCTGGAGAGAAGACAAAAGAATGTCCTTCACTTACTCAAGGAAATAGCAACTGAATACAAAGGTCACTCAATGTGAATTTAACTACTATACACCCTCACTGCAAATTCAGTCTTTGTAATAATAAAACAGTTTAACAAAAGAAAGCTAAATACACTCAATCTGGTAGTTGTTCCTTCAAGTTCATGCTTTTGTGTACACTGTACATACCAATAATACTTTATTTGAACAGTGTGTACACTTGAGAGATAAGGGATAAAAGTTATCTTTTCATTTGTAACTTGAAAGCTAAATCACACAAAGAAACAACACCAGGATATCTAACAATAAATGAGGAAAAGGTCAGACTTAGCCTGGATACCAGACCTCAGCCCGATCTCAAAAACATCTATCGTGTGGTATTTTTGAGATCAGGCTGGGGTCTGGTATCCACGCTAGGTCAGCCTATAATAGTAATCGTTTTACATGAGGAAAAAAAAGGAGGAAATCTTATACGAACTCAACGATACAACGTACAAAGTTGCGTGTTGGTTCTAAGTACTAAGTGTTACAAACATAGCTTCTAGTTGAAGTGGAAGGGTCCGTACCTGACAGAGAACTGTAGGGTGAGTGTGCCAGCCCTCCTCGGGAACTCATGCTCCAACACCCGCCTGTCTGCCTGCAGCCAGTTCAAGTGGTGTCTGTAAGGACAGGAAAGATATGGGTCAGACTTCTGCACTGACTTTCCTGCTCCATGGGAGACAGACACACTTCTGCCTCTTGTAAGGCATCTGATAATGTCAATCAAACCGAGACCTAATAGTTTGGTGGTTTGATAAAAATCATCACCAGAGGGTCATACCATATAAATTATACAGCATATCATTTTTGAACAGTATATAAAGGTTAATATCATATTTGTAACCAACTACACAGGAACTTCACTTATATAAACCTAATCTACTCACACTCAATTTTCTTTTTGCAATATATAAAACTATTTATAGTCATATTTGCTTATCTTAATCATGTGTCACTACAGCTACTTGTTTATCATACTGGCATTTCTGCTACACTGTCAGTATGTACCAAACTCTATTAGCTGGAAAAATAGTAGAAATTGGCCAAATAGACAGATAACATGCCAGTGGAGTTAGCCAGTCTAGGAGTAAAGATTGCAACCTCGAGCTAGACAACATGTTGTAGTACACTGCAACTCATCTTGTGACTTAGGTCCAATCAACACACAGTTTTTAACGGTATCTGTGGAGATGTCAGGAGGGATCTAGAACGTAGGGGGTCGGACACCCATGGCGCTTGCAGTCATAAACATATAGCACATTTTCCACATGGCGTTATATGCTAATGAGCCTTCCCGAAGTCGGGAAGCATCTACACACGCGCGAAGCTGTCGGGGACCCCTGCTAAGCTATCGGTAAGGTATCGTAGTATTCGTACGAATGGTCCAGACCTTTCAGGAGAAATTTTCCCGATATCGTAATGGCGATATAGTAGTTCCATCTAGACGATGAAAAAAAGCTGTCGGCGAGAGGTTGTAGGCTCACCGATATCGGGAAAAACTGTGTGTAGATCGTGCCTAACCAATCAATGAGTAGCATCACCTTGCATGCAACTGCTATCTACATTGAAAGTCCACAAAACTACAAACTCTGTTTAATTAATATCTACAACACTTGTACACTTTAAATTACCTTCTGTTTTACCCGATGCCGAGAGCATAGCAAGAAAAAAAAACACAAAAAGAGAGAAAAAGAAATGGTCATATAAGACACAATAGTCATTCACAATTAAACATGACAAACAGGTATGTATGCATACAAGATAGTTGTCGGATATGTAGTTGTCAGCCTTCATTCTATTCTGTTGGCTTTGGTTACAAATTGAAAGAATGTGGAAATGGCAACTGGAAATCCTGACAAGTGGCCCCAGAAAGGCACTAAAGCTCCCTCTTGCAGGTAGGTTGAGTACTACATGCACCAGATCATAGATGCTTTCTAAATACCCATATATAACCAGATGGGTAATTTCAAAGTTATGTCAGCCAAGATAAGCGATGACAGGTGCCTTGTCAAACATGTTACATAGCAGGATGTACTCATGACCGAAAGGGTTGATTCTCTTTGAATACAAACTGGCTGTATACTATATGTACTACTAAAATGTCCTATTTGTCAATTTTGAATCTCGAATATAGTGTGTCCATTGAAGTCCATTCAGTTTTCAGGTGCCATCTATAGAACTAACATACATCATACATACGTACATACATCAGTTCAAGTTCCTTTAATATGAACTTAATATTCGGGTTTCCAGTTTGGACCTCTCTTCAATTCACTGTCATTACTGGTTTGTGTGGGTTGTCCAGAGCCCTGTATTGGTACATCCCCAGATGTCTTTCCATGAAATCCAAAAGATGCCTTTAGATACAGATGATCTATTAAAAAACTTTTCTTCATGGCCAAGGTGAGCCTCCTAAACCCAGTAGAATCCACCAGGTGAAAGCATCTTCTTTGTGACAGCAGAGGTCACCAAAGTCCTGTCAATGTCATTGCTTGCCAAATTTTCCATACTTGGCTTTCATCCTGGGTCTTGCGGACACTGCCAGGAGTGAGAATGACTGATGTTGTTCTGCTGCAGAGGTCACAGGAAATGCTGCACTGTGAAACACAATAGCCTGGGGCAGAGGGCCATGTCTGGGGCGGCCTCCTGTCTGACCCTGCAGGTTTCTATAGCAACAGCTGGGACAGGTGAGACAGGGGGCGCTACTAACCAATCAGACATGGGTCACCTCAGGCTAATCAGCTGGGATTGAAGGTTTGGTGTTAATGTTTTGAAGCTGGCGCCATGGGCAGTATGGCAGTGGGGTCTTCGGTTAACTTGTGAAATATAATACTTTAATTAGATGGTCCTCAATATCACATCCCAGCAGGAAACTGATATTCCAATAACTGGCTCACCAGAGGAAATATGACAGGTAAATTTGTAACCAAAAAGATAAGAAGAAGGGATTGGAAAAGTCAATCAGTCATCAAGTCAGTCTCTGTTCAGTTGTCCTAGAGTCCTTCATTGTTGACATTTAGTTACTTCCACAACTTGGGATGAACTAAAGCATGGCAGATATCCATAAATTGTAGAAATCAATTTGGACTCAATCCATCATTGGATTGACTTCACATGATGTTACAAAACTGAGGCCCACATGCTGTAGAACTGAGAACATATGACACTGTCACACTCACTGTCACAGCTTGGTCCAAATCCCACTAGTAGATCATGTGTACAGACCCAAGTGTGTCAGAAATGGATTGGATTTGGTTTGGTACTGTTACATGACCAGGGAAAAGACCTTTACCAGTGGAATTCACTGTCACAATACAGGACATTGTGTTTATGGTTTGGTGTGGCTAAGTGATTAAAAACCATGGAAATGAGCGTGTGTGGATAGAACAACAATGTATTCATCACATATCACAGATATAAGATGAAAGCTAACATCCAATAGGTTAGTTAGCCTGGATACCAGCCCCCAGCCCAATCTCAAAAATATCTATCATGAGATAGAGATTGGGCTGGGGTCTGGTATCCAGGGTACCAACAGGTATCATATCATCTTGAACTTTTTCCCTCCATACAATTTTTCCCATCATCTAAATAATTATTCACATATTTTTGTAAAAATTAAATTGTCTTAAAATTTAATCAACTAGACTACTAGCATACCCTCCCATTACAAATTTTTAACAACTCCTGATCCCAAAACTTCAACTGAGATAGAATTAAGAAACAATACGCATTATTACCTCGTTCTCTTTTACCTCATGCTGTTTTTAATTGCATGTTCCCTCATGGGGTGTTGATTATAAATGAGTACTTTACACTATCTACACTGATAAGGCACAACCAAGATAAGCAGTCAGAAAATAGATAGAGAATCTAATAGAGACTGCCTGGATGGCCTTTTGACCTTTCAGGTAACATTACCTTGTGATTTCATTTTTATCAAAAGATATTCTAGTAAGAATTTACCATTTTCATTTCAATAAATATGTAACTTTTTAGATTCTATATGTGGGATCAAAACAATTAAATATTTTCTATTCAAACAAGTATTACTATTATCCATTTTTAAATCAAAACAATTTGTTGCAAGAACATGATTTTTTAATTTTTTCCATGATTGATCAAATGAATGCCAGTACTTTAATTTCATGCAATATGCATTGAGTTACCTCCCCTCTTTATCATTACATGTATCAGCTATACTCTCATAAATATGCCACGAACTGTAAAGTTAATGCAGTGAAGACAATACTAAAGGTTATGACTTGCAACTGATGGATGTGTGGGAAATATGAGAAACCAGTCACAAGGATACTGAGGTTGTAATAATCCCACAGGGGCATAAACTGGGATCAGTTCAGGGGGACTTCTGTGCCTGGCTACTAACAATAGTTCACCTTCATCCCAGGGGTAACCTATATCCGTTGATAATGGTGTATTTATGGATATCAAGTTGCCGAATTTTCAATACACAAAAACATATTAAATGTTGCAGTTTAAAACCACCATGTGTTGACTTGATATCCATAAATACCATGTTTTTGAACGAATATAGGTTACCCCGCGGATAAAGGTGAATTAGCTTTACATGTACGTAATAAAAATCATCTTGTGAAAATAATATACAAGTACAGCAATTGTGTTTGCCATGCTACTCATGTATAGGTACATGTATATGTATATGTCACAGTAGAGATCACGATCCAGTAGAATCGCCGATTCTCCTAGTATAGATTGCGATCAGGATCTCTACAATGTAGGACCAACTCCGATCGCGATCTCTCCTAGGAGAATCGGCGATTCTACTGGATCGTGATCTCTACATATATCTGTGCCATGTATTAAGTGTCAATCATTCCCCAGGCATTTATTTTAACATGGTGCACAGATAGATACCCTCCATTAGTTTTCAGGGTTTTATGTAGCATAACAAAAAGGGGAATAAAAAATCCATTAGGCTCAAAAAATAAAGGCATTGTTTACAGGTGGTATAGAAATTGTTCACAAATATCTTAATCTTTATAAGGCTGAGCAATTTTGGTTTAAATGAATTTGAATAAAAAGGATCTTTATAAATAAAAATAAGTCAAAACATAGGTTATTGAAGAGGGGACAAGTAAATCCCAGGACCCAGAATTTCTTTGCATCAAACAACATACTGAATTCAATTTGCCCGATGATTTGCTACCAAGCTGGAAATGGATCAGGCAAATAGCCAATCTCACTGGAAATGAGAAGTGGAATTGAAACAAATTCTACCAATAACAATGAGGCAGCAAGTTGCAAGTCAACTGCAACGTTCTGCTTGCAAAGATCTAGATTCAGAAGATGTAATAATCTACAAAATTGTAACACAAAAACCTCAACTTGTAAACTTTAACTTTGTTGTTAGTAGGACCTCAGGAGTGCACATAATTGGACTTCATGATTTATTTCATACTTTTGTTTTTAACTTTGTTGAACAACATATTCATCAACAGACCTGTGCATACATGTACACTACCCAATCATGGTCATATTTCTGAATACCAAGTGACTACATGTGAACACAAATCTTCACAAAATCCCACGGTCCTGACGTTGATGTAACGCTGCAGTATCCGATCGATACCAGCCTCCTCCAGCGAACACAGATTTTCTTACAGGTGGAATAATCCTTGAAGTCAATCAATTTCTCCTGGCAGGTTAACGGCCATTGATTAAGCACTGGGGACAGCGCTGGCAGCTACGAATGTGAAACTGGGAATTTAATACTTCACTGCCCCTTATAAATCTGCCTGATTCATGGTCAAAATGGGACATTGGCTTGACACTGTAAACTGACTTGTTACTGTTAACTTTGGGGCCTTTATTCTACGAGCTAGCAAATGCATGAAACAAAAATTCAAGACAGTATCATACAGGATGTTCTAGCCGTCTAACAAAATCGTTGCAGACACAATTTACAATATTCAATATTCCCATTTTGTTGGAATGCAGCATAACCATAGCAGCATAGAGTGCCTGATACTAACAGTGTCCCAAATTCCCAATACCAGTAATTAGGGCACCTAACTCATAAGAGCCACCTCCCTACCTAAACCTTATATCTTCTGATGGTTCCCATCATGACCCCACACTTTGACTTATGTTTCTTCCCCTGCATTATTTACCAGTTTCCTGTGGAAGTCTATCTTTTCTCCAATAGGTCGAGTGCAGGTCAGGACTGTCTCTGACAAATGGTCAAAGAATGTCTAAAACTTAATTCGAACCGCATGATTGTGTTTGTGTCCTTTATTAATGCAATAAGTGTTAACGTCATTGGCAAATAGCATTTAGTGCAGAATGACAATGAAGTGAAATACGCGGATTAATCATGAGAGTCAGCACACAAGGGAAGAAAATTTGCTCAAACAGATTTTGAAGGAGACAAATGATAGAAAACAAAAGTGCAAAATGATGGGGAAAAACATAAGCAAAAAAAACTGTCAAATCTTTATCTGAAAAATTGATACTAATATCTCAAATGAGCATTTTTTTTATCTGTGTCTTACTCTTTGGATCTCATGAGAGAATGCAACATTTGTATTCCTTGTGGAGACTGTGTCTGCTAGTAAAAAGTTCCATGCAATAGTAATGAAGCAATATCACAGTCAGGCATGTTCAGTGTAAAACTGCAACCATATAAAGGCTGGTGGTTTTTGGACCTGGCTGCATTTGTATTGACTAATTCATTAGTAACTGGACATACTTGGCAGTCATGTTATATACCAGCCTGTAAAACTGTTGGCGTGCGGTTTCAAGGCCAGTATTATCATGCCAGTAAAGTCCCATTGCATTTTATTACACCCATGTTAGACCGGCTATCTTGCATGGATTTGCAACATGGTTTATGGCTTGAATATTGGTCCTACGAGGGGCGTTCAATAACTAATGTCCCTAACTCACTTTCAGCTGTCTGATCTAAATGAAATTTTGTATGTGTAATGATTCATATCTTTATAGATCATGTTGCAAAAAACAGCTCTGAACTAATCGTGGTTTTTGATTTACTGGTGTTTGAACTGAGTCAGGTGTGAAATGGACCAGGTGTGAAAAAGAGCCAGTTGAGTGTCGCGCAGTGATCCGGTTTTTGTATTTGAATGGATGCACACCAAAGTTGACTTTTGCTGAAATGGAAGAAACTTATGGTGATGATGCCCCATCATATGACCTTGTAAAACGCTGGCATCCTGAATTCAAACATGGCCGGAAGTCTGTGGAAACAGCTCCCAGACTTGGTCGTCCCTCTTCTGCCATTGATGAGGCATCTGTTGGAGGACCAACCTGGGGTGTCCTACAAAAACGGTGTCCAGAGCTGCATCAAACGATGGGAGAAATGCATAACTCTGGGTGGTTCCTATGAAGAGAAAGACTAAACTGTGCCAAGTTTCATTAATCTCCTGTTATTGAAAATGGGTAAGGGGCATTACTTATTGAACGCCCCTCGTACCAACTGATATTGGTCCTCCTACAGGCA
Organism: Branchiostoma floridae x Branchiostoma belcheri; assembly: GCA_019207045.1. Taxonomy (NCBI): domain Eukaryota; kingdom Metazoa; phylum Chordata; class Leptocardii; order Amphioxiformes; family Branchiostomatidae; genus Branchiostoma; species Branchiostoma floridae x Branchiostoma belcheri. The sequence goes on from CM033027.1 coordinate 13,368,103, forward strand.
GCTAAGGCCCATAGCCCTTACTCAACACAAGTCTGTTACCACTCACTGCTTTGAAGTAATAGCTTATAAGAATTACATTCTAAACTAGGGAAATGAAGTCATTGCATACCTTAGTATTAGGGGTGAATGCTAGGTTGTATTGTTGGGGATAGAAATTTTCAGGTAATAGAAATAAGACATCTGATCGAGCCATTGTTTACGACACTATAGTATGGTATATTCTTACAAACCAGTACAACACATGAGAGTCACTAAATCTATATATTACCAAACATAGATTATAGTCAAAGCGCCAAGTGTCCAAGTTTGCATATCTGTACTTGGCTTCGCTTTGCCAAGGAAGATTTTTAAGGGGGTTGTCCACTTCTGGTACATTCTCACTGGTGGCGGACAAGGCTGGTACAAACACTCGTCAATTAAACAGCAGAGGATAAAACAGCATTGTTTAACAATAGTATTCAATGTGCCTATAGATGAGAGTAAGTACTCACGTTTCATCATGGTAAGCCAGCCCAAAGTATTCCTTCTCCTTCAAGTTGAAATGGGAGGCAACCAGGTCCAGCAGGTCTGATGACTGCAACTTGGGCTGCATAGGGACAAAGTTTATGAGGCATCATTAGTGACAGGGTTATATGAAAGTCTTCTGACCACCAGTAATTACTTAACTATCTTGTCCTCTTTCCTTGACTAGTTCTTGTGTTGACCTGTCAGAGGAAAGTGGAAAGAAATAAAAAGCTTGTCTTCTGGCATATGATTGATTGAATCATTGAGCATAGCATTCATCATTTTACAACATTTCTTTGCTTCTTTTATTCATCTTTGACACTTGTCAAATCTAGTTGTCTCCTGTTTCAGTTGCAGGTGGAACTCTGCACTGATATTGAGAAGCAATGCCACATTCCCACCACAGGTTTCCCCAGAAAACCCTACAGTGAAGGCACTGAACTAGTTCACGACTGTCATGGACATCAGGCTAATGGATATTTGACAGCATATCAGCTTGACCTCTGTCACTATCCAAACATCAGGCCATACTCCCAACTTCTACTGGAGAAAACTATCCAACAAGTACATCAAAGTTCAAACCAAAGTACGAGCAAAACATAATGATTGAAAATATTAAAGAGAAAATCTTCATACTGTTTAATCCTTGTGGATCCCAATAATATCTAAAGGTGTTTGACATCTATCTGACATGTAAATAGAATTAGTTTTTACTGTACACAAAATGGTGAGGTAGCATCTGGTGCATGTTGTTGAGAGATATACTGTCCCATCATTGGCTGTGCCTGCCAGGGACAGTGATGAAGACCATACTCACATAATCTGATAAACCATGACAGAAATATGCGAAAACCAATTAAACCACTACACATAGATTAAAACAGTTACAGGCAAAAACAACTGGCACTCTGGTTATCTACATCCTGTGTGATAAAAACAGATAGGACATTAGAACTGAGCTGAAGGGACTTTGTTGTGAGCTATTTCTCATCTCACCATACATCTCATACTCATAATATAGGAAGGCCATCATAAAAAAGTTTGACTTTGCTTGGAACAACCAGGAGGTTACTTTTACTTTCATTTGGTCATTAACCTGTAGAAACCTACTAGTAACATTCCCTCAAGAAGTATCATATATTAAAACATTCAACGATGGGACAATACATAATTCAGGAGGTTTTAAGTTACAGAGGACCTTGGCTTTATAGCAAGCAATCTTCTTGTAAGTTTACTTTGAGTTTGACTCACTGATAAATATGACTTAGCTAGAAATAGCTCCGGTAACCTTGCCTTATTTGGCAGGGACTTGGCTCAGTTTTCCTCATTTTACTGCCTTCATCTTTACAAAACATTTACTCTGGCTCTAGCTTGAGTCAGATCTAAATAGGGAAAACCCGCAGTATGATGAAATAACTAAACCACATCAAGCTGACCCTTTCCCATTTCCTGACCACAATTTGACACAAATCTGGGTGGCAATGGTCACCAGGTCCTTCTTTCTCTTCCCACTCCTCAAACTCCAGGACCACATGAGGTTGTTAACCCTTTCCCTTTTCCAGACCACATGTATAAATCTGATTCCTTCTGGTCCTTTTCCTCACACCAGGGAGCTACCACACCAGAGAGAGTCTGGTCTGCCTCCATGTCACCTCCACCTCCAGGTGACATCATCATGTACAAATTGTTATCAACACCAGGAATCTGTTGGATCCATCAGTACAAGTCTGGTGCGTGGATCTGGCACCTCAGTGGAGGGACCTTACTGGCCCCCACCTTCCTGATACAGTATTTGTCTTGAACCCCAGCCAGGTACCCATGTGAATGGTGCCAATGTTGTAAGCCTTTGGTGTAGTCTCTATACCCAAGCTGGGAATTGGCTACCTTTGAAGTTTCAAAAGAAAATGTTGAGTTAGAAAGTCGGTAAGATTGGGCGAACCTGGAAGAATTAACGGAGGGTTTAGGCAAAGCTGAAATGTCGCTTTCATTTTTGATCCTTACATTAGTCCCAACTTGCACATATCATTCCTGTGAGTAATTGTGAAATGTTGTTATGGTTTGGCTTGATAACACAGATGAAGAATGTCATGCAACAGAACTAATAAAGGCCTTCCCTCTTCAAAAACCTTGGTATAACCCATGATTCTGGAGTGACTTTGTGAACTTGAATTAGAGGTCCAGAATTCAGTGTCAGCTTCAGTCAAACTAAAATTAAAAGGATACATAAAATTCAGAAGTGACCTTACAGTGCCCACGTTCACTCTAGATAGAAGAAATATAAAAGTATGTGTAGTAGTAATTGGTAATGAAGCTGATATTTGACTTGTGAATGTTGGGTCACAGAGTCATGGCAAAGATATGCATCAAGCAACCAATGAAAGCAGTAAACATGCTTTCGTACAACTGTTGTTTTATTGCTAGTGTAAATCAAAGTCCTAGGACCAACTGATACCCCCTCCCCATTTCATTGCTCACACAATCTTTATCTCGAAATAAAAAATTGGACTGCAAAGCATCATTTCCATTGCATTGTAGGTGCACCATAGAAACTTACTGGATAACATGTATCTCCGAGGAAATACAAGTGAAGTACACTTCGCACAAAATCAGTCCTTGACTGGCATATTGGCTGTGAATTGGTGCAAGCAGCATCTTGTTTGTCATACACAGATAATGTCTGCCCAATAATTGATCATTCTCCAAGGAAATGCCAGAGGAACCTATATTGTGTGGTTGCTAATGAGAGAGACAGTGCAGAAGATAAGGACCCTCTGTACTGGGTGTTTGTTGTCCCTCCCAGTTCGGTTTGCTCCACAAACTATGCAGACTCCAATATGTCAAGCATTTACAATCCAAACAGTTGCCTTGGTACATGGTATCTCTAAACTGGGTGGAGTAAGCCGTCTCTGGTTGAAATATTGAGTACTGTGAATGTTTTTTCTCTCAAAAATAATCTTTTTCTACAGACATTACAGCTTAATTGTGTACAGAAAGCTTGTAAAACAATAAGCTCCAGTATCAAGTTACAATACTCCTATTCAAATTAATTCGCATAAAATTTATTCATGACATGCCTGAATCATTCTCACGTTACATCCTCGAAGAACAAAGAGGCCATAAAAATATCATGTAAAATTCCATCACATTACACATCAGCGAGATGCGCATATCACATCAGATTCTGTGATTAAAGATTTATCACCAGATCCCTCTTCTCTGTCGGAATTAGGATTGACTAGATCATTTAATGGCGTGGTACAGCAAGGCATTGAATTAATAGTCCTTAATAACATGGAGAACCACGCTCAAAGGTTCCCCCATGCATTATTGATGACACTGGGACCAGATATCACTGCTGCAAATTTAGATAAGCTCCCTCCCTTACAGAATGTAGCGTGTATCAGTATTTCATCAAGCAGAAATCTAGCAGCCAGAATCAACTCCTAGTTCAGAGGACCACACTGCAGAGATGAATTACCGACACAGCTTTAGAGTTGGCAGGCAGTAACTAAAAGATTGCACTATCAGTTTCATCCTGAAGCATTATGACCCACATTTCAAAAGGCACACTGCACCGTTACCTTGCATAATTCATGAAACGTTATTGCAATAGAATGGGGAGGAATAAGCATTATGCCTTGTGCGGGATTGACTTAGGCTCCCATTTCATACCTCGGATTCTATGTTATCATTTTTCATCATCAATGTGTTTTTCCATGCGGTTCTACAATACCTAAGTCAATCAGTTTGACATAAAAATTTACTTTGAATAAAAATATCCAATTTCAATTCCCAAGAAAGTTAGCATACCATCCTGAGAGAAAGGTTATACTTGATTACTCTGATTTTGTGTCATTAATTTCAATACATATAATTAGAATAAATACATGTATTATAACAGATTATCCCCAAATGGTAACAGTACAACTATTTTCATTTTTGACAACACGGAACATACATACATACTTATTTGTTAGTAAGCCACAGTATTGTTATATGATCTTGACCTGTAGAATACATTGTGATCAGCAATTACAAAACAAACATTTCACGTTTTTTTACTTTGAACGCTGCATAAATCTGTCGGAGGGAAAATGGAGATGAAACTGAAAGGGGATGACTTTCGCGACCAAATTTGCTCTTTACTGGGATCAACGAGGTTAAATACTAGTAGCTTCCTGTTGAAATGCAAAAAAAAATTAAGAAAATCGTTTCTTCTTCTTTCATGCATTTCACAGTTAAAGACCTCATATTATAATCAATTCTTCCATCCATTCGTTTTTTCACAATTGTGTGCAAAGTTTAAGCGGCTTTTAGCCTTTTAGTCAATCACGCCTGCCGGCCACCTGAAATAAACACAGCTCCAGAATTTGTGTACCCAGTTGTGGACAGGGTAAACTATTTTTGTCTGGTCACTCTTTGTATATTTGGCACCCCCAACCTTTCTGTCTTTAACATGTCCATGCTTACCACTGTGTCGGTTCCAAGGCTTTGGTGGTCATGGTGATAAATAGAGATGACTTAATTTCTATTGATTTTTGACAGACTTGGTGTGACAAGTATGAACGAGTCAATTTTCTGTATGGATTTTCAATTTTAGTTTAACAGAAATTTCTACGTGTCTGGTTTTTGCCCTGCTCACTTCTGGAACTACCCCAACACTACAGATTCAAACCAACAACATGGCATGTCCCAATATTAATATTTCTGTCTATATGTTCTGACACTGACTGACCACAGCAGAGATAATACAATAACAGCTGCGGTCATTAGAAAACCAAATTTGGTCACTGAAACCGTCCCCTTTCAGTTTCACTTACATTATCTAGACTGGAGTCCTGTAATCTGCTGTGCCCAAAACTATGTATTAAAATTGCTGATCACCATTGTGCAAGTCCTTCTGTCATACAACAACATAGTGGCATACCAGCGTACATAGCGCCGGTGCCAGGCACCCATTCCAGCACAGACCTATTTTCATCTTGGCCCAACTGTGGAATATTAAATGCAACGGTCCATATACAACAAAATTGATTTTTGCAGCTTCATTCATGCAGTTTCCCCTTAAAGTATATGTGGGCACTATTTTTGTGAAGGTTCTAAATTGGTCTGCCCTTCTTTAGAACCTACGCTATGGCAGAACGTGACAAAATAAATTCCATCGCACTGTACACCGTAGTCTATCGTACAAAAGCTCATCTGTGAGAAAGTGGCCTACCTGGATTAGGAATTCCAGCTTTCGATCGTCCAGAAGTTGGACCTGGCATCTCCGCCCCTCTGCCATCTAAAAAGACATAATAAGATGGAGAAAATCCGTTAGAAAAACAGCGGGCTATCATCAGTACTGCATTGTATCTTCATGCAAATGGTTATTACCATAACAGTGACTAGGAGTGGCAACGAGTGTGTATTCATCATCGTGAGCAGACGTACGGGAAAGAGTGAGAACATCCCGGATCCTTATGTGGCCCGCCAGTCTCCGATACAAAAGCTGCTTTGAGTTGGAGACAGAATGAAGACCACAACATGGTTGGTGCGACTGCTGCCGTAGTAGACAGTCAGAGGTCACCCTACAGGGTCTTTACCAGGGAGTGTGTGTAATACATGCTGATATATAATGTGTCTGGTGACCCTGGCATAGGGTAGCTGGCAGCTGTGATAGAATGGAGGAATAGCGCAGGGGAATGGTGGGGGCACAAAGGCAGATTGAAGAGAATGAAACCCTCAGGATTCCTATAGATCCCAGGCACAAAGACTGGGGTGTCTCGCTCTTGGTAAAAAGGGCGGGAGGTGGGAGGGCAGGCCATTTTGGACCAGTGGGCTGCCACTCAACAGGCGTTAATTGACAGCAACAGGGAAATGTACCAAACCAACAACAACAAACAAAACCTCCCAGAATGGGAAAACAAGGAGGGACTTTACTCTCTCATATCCATTCCACAGAACAGTAACATTGTCCATAAGGGGCACTGGAAGGATCATAACACAGAGGGGCCAAAATGACCCTGGCTACAGACAGTGACCTATGTACCCTGCTCCACCAGTTGACAAATGGCACACACACTAAACATGCTATTTACAACTGAACCGGCCGGTTCCTAGCCCTCTTTCCCCCTCATACGGGAAATAGACTATTCTCAGGGTAACTTATCATTCACCAAGAAGTCTGACCTACCTGCAGAGAAGCCCAACTTTTGGCTTTCCGCAACATACTTGCATCCTTTTGGTGTGCAGAGGGAACCAAGGTCGTGTACTCCACACAGCACCCTCACAGCTAATCTAGACCATCCTCTCTCCCAAGCTGAGCCCTGGCTGTACTGTGTACACACTGGGTGTATGTGTACATAAGTCCTTGTGCACACACTAGATAAAACAGGCCTCCTGAGAACGTAGACCAGAGCTGCACAGACTGGAGGCCCCTGTGATGGCTACTGTGCACCCCAGGCTTGTCTATCAAGTGAGACCACAAGAAGCTGGGTTGTGTTGTAACCCTATGCCCTGCATGAGTTAGCCGACAGAGAGAGAAGGCTTCCTGCCACCCTACACCTTGTCTCCCTTCACCACTTGAGACAGGCCAGTGGGAGGCAGTAATGTTCTTTCCATGGTCACAGTTCTATTAGAATTACTGCCGCTGTCAGGCCAAGGAGCTGGCCCATTGGCTCCTCAAGCTCCGGACTTGGGATTCCCTGGGGGAAGCCTAACAAGATCCATACACTGATTTCCTATAAAAGTCTGGGGGAAAACTAATGGTTGGTTCCAGTGTCCTCCATTGATCTTTGGTACGCACCACAACACCTAACCCCGCTAAGTCAACACAACCAGAAACAAAAATAGAATTCCCACAAAGTAAGCTCTTGCCTCTTATTTCATGCTCCAGATAGCAGAAAGAGTTGCTTTTCTTGGATAAGGTAAAATTGTGGAGACCTTTTGTTTGGGGTGGGTTCTCTAAACAGCTGTGTCAGCAGACACTTGGAGTTCTTGGTTGGTTAGGAAGTGTCCTGCAGGCAGGGGAGATGGGCTGATGCCATGTCTTAAATATGACAGCTTTGAAGTCTAGCTCATAACTACCTCCCGGGAGGTTTAGATATGTATACCAGATGACCTGACAGACAAGCAATAACTCAATGATCTGAAATTTAGGATGAACAAAAAAAGAGAATTTTCTGTTCCTCTTCGAGTCTTTCAAAGCAGGTTTCAGGGATCAGAGACTACAAAAGGTAAGTTTATCTTTTGGTATTCCAACTACCATATTTAGATTGTGAGAACATTCCCCCCCGACTGAAAGAAAGGTCATAGAACTGAGAAGTTTTGTTTGTATACGTCAATATACAGTATTTTCTCTCGCACAGTCAAGGTTTTTGTTGTACTTGTTGGCTTTACACAGAGTCAAAACAAGTCATGTTTATACAACAGAAAAGACCATGAGGAACATATATCCATCAGATATCAGTGCCTCTTTTTAACCGGGGCAATGGATATAAAGCCTTTATCACAGTTTAAATGTGTACCAAGTTCAATGTCACTTCTGACTAGGTCAATAGTTCCAAAGAGTTTTATCAACATGATAGGACTATAGTGTATAAGACAATAAGACCCATCAAGGCTAAAGAAAAACAATGGGTACTTACACTACAGCATGAACTTGAACTCTCATTGAATTCTGCCTCATCTAAAGTCATCGCTTCCCAACAAACCTACACTAGAATTCAACAGCTCTTTCAAATGTACAACTCGGAACTGGACCAAGGGTTCCTTACATGTGCTTTATACACCACAGCCTATAATTCTGTATTCAGGAAGTGATGTGTAGTGTGAGGAAATGACAGAAACAGGAGACATGGTTTCCTGCCTTGTGTTGTTCTGGTAGGCTGGGGTCAGTCTCACCCACACACATGGTTAGCTCATAGGGTCTCATATTCTGGACTTCTTTTGTTGTCACAATTATCCATTCTGATCAGATTACATTCTGTGAAACTAACACTTGAGAGGAGTATTCAAGTTGAAGTTGAACTCAGTGGTCGAGAGAGCTACTTCTACTAGTCGAGAGCAAGAAAGATAGAGACAAAAAAAATGAGCCGGCAGAGATATTATGCGAAAAATTATGTCCTACAAGTTGTTTCTTATTTTTCAATCCAAGCCTTCTTCAAGTAATTCATAATCTTCTGCAAGTTCAAGACTTTATTTACCTTCTAATTCATTTCATTATCTTTGTTAATTAGTTTCTATAGACCAATCAATAGATTTGCCATGCTCACTCATAGAAAATTGTGTCAATTTGTTGCCAGGGGACTCCAATAGCATTACAAAGACATTTATGAATGTATCCATAGCGAAAGGTAGACAGATTGTATAATTTCATCAAGGCTAGACCCTGTTTATGACTGTGGTAGAACGTAGACGGTGTGATTGTGCTGTTTGTCACTGACAGGGGTGCCTAATTGTGTGAGTGACTGGAATACCAATGACCATGACACTCATGATGCCACACCCATGTATTGTGGTTTTCCCAATTTTTGTTTTGAGATAAGATTATTACCGGATATGTCTTTTTTATGATAGGTGTAAAATGATATAAATACAATTTAGAATACAGGGCTCGAAATACTGGGTCCAAAATTGGAGCTGTGCACCCAATTATTTTCTGTGGGTGCACAGGGTGCACCCAAATATTTTTGGCACATGTTTGTAAAGATATCATCGTTCTTGACATCTAAGTGTTAGAAAGATAATAAAAATGTTTGTCATGGTACTTGTTTAAGGATTTTATAGTATGTAACTAAGTTTATTATTAGGTTTATTTGGGTGCACCACTTAAATCTAAGTAATAATATTACTTAGATTTAAGTGGTGCACCCAAAACTTTTTGGTGCACCCAATTTTTTAAGCTGGGTGCACCAGTGCACCTAATCCAAAAAATGAATTTCGAGCGGAATAGATGCAATCAATGTGTCTAATGTGCTTAACTACGTCCCTATTAAAAAAAAGCGATTCTCATTGCTGAATGTACAAATGAGTAGAGACTCATACATAGCGATGAAAGTCATCCAGGTAATAAAATATGCAATTTGAAAGTTACTCATGCAACTAGACAATTTGTTTACAAAACTTTAGATCTTTTTGTTAAAAATAACCATTTGATTAGAAGCCAAAATTACTCTCATTATCTAATTGTCTGCTTTTCACTTTTGTACTGTGTTAAAACTGGCCTAATAGTATTAGACTAACATGTAGTTATTACCATGACCTACCAGTCAATACACTATAGATTTCTATGACACACCTGACTCAGCCACCAAGGCAGAACTAATTACAGGTCTTAGGACCCAGACAGGCTGACAGTTGTCCCAGATACATATATGTATGTCCCATCTTACTGTCCTACATCCACAAAACGGTCAATATTGTCAATTACATAAATCCATATAAACAATGAGTGGGATACATGTGTATGTCATCTGAAAGGCAAACATCAGCAATAAAAACAGGACCATAAATGTGTTTTCAATTGATGACTGCTGAAAGCATCAATCAAAATCATTAGGCTCTTGCAACGAAAGTGGAATTGATTCTGACGTACATTTCAAGGTAAGTGAAGTGCTACCTGAGTGATAACACGAACATTATTGTTCAAGCCTGATTTCTTAAATGCAGAATCCCAAATCTAAATATCAACTTCAGGCAGACATACAATTTATTACAAAAGGAGCAATCATTCAGTAGTCAGTACAACTCTAAGAATGAGAATTTCTTCAGTAAAATCACAAGTCTCGTCAACTTCCCTTTGTTTGCATTTTGTCTGGCTGAAGACACTATCTATTGCAATAGCTCAGTTCAACAAGTACAAGAAACTGGTCACACATCCATGCAAACACAACAGAACACATGTCATTGTTTACACTAGCTAACATTCCTAACCAAAGCTCATATACACACCTTGCAGGTAGGATAAATTCCAGGAGCATAAAATTAACCCGCACACAACATTGCTGTACACAGGTGAAAAACAGTTCCCAGACCAATTTACAGCCCAGCTGCTCTATATTACATATGGAACGGGTTGTTTAAACACTTTGATAGAAAGGTCGCCATAGATACACCGCTAGACTGCAACTTACATAAACACAATTACTGCTTCAACCAGAGAAACTATCTTACATCTGTGATTTAAATAATAATAATAATAATCACCAGGTGTATTTTGCCAGCCAGTAGGTACCCATTATGAGTAATGAGGCTGATTAACGTGGTCGAGGCACCTCCTCGAGCACGGGACCCCCGTTTTACGTCCCTCCCGGAAGACGATTTCGTGGAAAGCTTCGTGAGGCTACAGCAATCCGGACGTCCTTGGTTGGTCTCCCATCCAAGCACTGTCCGGACCGTCGCGTTGCTTAACTTCCGAGATCGAGGGATCGGGTGTACCAACGCGCCACGCGGCCGTTTCTGTCACAATTACAGTCTAATAGCACCAATATGTTACCACATGACAACCACACAGTATAAGGAGAAGCTTCACAATGTTTTCTGATTATCTTTATTAGCTGAGAAAACTTGGAAATCTGGTGATAAAAATTTCAGACTCATCAGAAACATGCTGTGACAAGCAAGTAGGTTCCACCTGAAGTTTGGGAATGCAACTACATCACAGTGCCCCCTGGCAGAAAATTCAATTACTGCAGCAAGAACAAGGACACTAACAAAGTCCCTCTGTTTCACAACCTTTCACCTTCTTCCTCCACGGTGGTCCAGTATATATTGAGTACAAAATTTGGAAACTGTACATCTGCAAGGATTTGAGATAATATGTTCTGGGAGTTCTAAGTCAAGACATTTTTATCTTTAGTATCTTAATTGTTATTTTCCAACATGGTTGAGTGGATGTCAGGGTTATGGATAAAATTCAAAACATTATACTAGTAATAACAACATTTCCCTGAAAATTTCATGTTGTTATCTTAAGCCTTGTCTCATGTTTCAAAAATGGAAAGCTATAGTATAATCATCTTTTCATCTACAACTTGCATCTTTTTCTTCCACAATTGCTTCAAGTAAAAATTGCCGTGACTGATGTTGACAGGGCACAATGAGTTATAGCTGAAAACCAAACTGAAACTGACATATAGGCAAAAAACTATAACATGAAAACTCAGGATGTGATACTCACTGATAGCTATGGATAAATGTGATTTTCCCAAGGGAAATTTTCAGCAAGGCCAGCCTTAATGCGTATCAATAGCTAATGACATCATTTACACTGGAGTAACCCATAAAGGATGTTACTAGCAACACTGCCAGAGGCAAATATGGCATATATGGTAATGGTACTTAAGAACTGATGCCGCAGTGATGGGCAGAAATGTGATACCAACTGAAGAAATATGCCTCCATTAGACTCTTCTCTAGAGTCTGTAATCTTTGGTAAATGCTTCTCACAGAGATCATTACAAAACACTTCCACCCTTAGTTATGGACAACACATTTTTCAATCATTGGATTGATTCCTTTCTTCCTCTTGCCTCCGTACTTAATTACATCACATTGATGCCAGCAATAAGCTAAGATACAAATACAACTTACAAGAAATATCAGTTTTCATCCTTGAGACATATATTATGACAATACATTGTACATTTTTGTACATGTACTTGTAGTTATCTGAGGAAATTCTGAGACATACAAAAGTTCAAAACTGGATAAACTTATAAAGGACTTTCAATCCCTGCACAACAAAGCAACAATCCGTATCATCGAATCATAGTATAATCTCCATACAGTCAAACCTGCCCGAGCGACCACCTCTTCTCAGCGACCACCTGGCCATTTCGACCGCTTTTTCTCGGTCCCGATTTTATTTCCTATTGACGTAAGCATTAAGCGACCTTTTCTCAATGACCACCTGGCCAACGCGACCGCGACCGGCCCAAATTGGGACCATAACGACCACATCATTTTCAAAATTGAGGTTTTCATCGATTTTTGATGATAACTAGCGCGATTTTGTGCCGAAATCGGCCAGTTTGCGTCACATTTTGACCGCCATTACGGTGGTATGTTTAGAATAAAGACTGCGGCGGTCAATGGGGCAGTCTATTGTAATATGGGAGGAAATTTCGTTGTAAGAAAATCGGAATTAAGTTGTTACAGATTGAAGTTTTTTTTTTAATCTATATCATTATAAAGTGAATGAATGCTGAAACGTATATAGCCTCATACTTTTTAAGAAATATCTGTGTACTTATGCCTTTTTAAGAAAGATCTGTGTGAGTGCTTTCGTCCAACTATACTGTACATTCACCCGTGGGTAAGTACGCTATCCGGACGTACCGGGCATAGAATTCAAAAGGTGCAGCGTAGTTATTTCAGATACTGCGATCAAGAACACAGCGACGCATAAAGGCTTGTGTGGTACTGACAGCATCAAAGTTCCGTTACTGTCTAAAACGTTAGTGTACAAATATTGAGCTTTAAAACACTGTATCGAATAAAAGCTCGATAAAAGCTTGGAATTAAATTTACAGTTAACAATGTGCGTGTTGTATTTGACATTAAAGACCTCGCTTCTTTGCGTGCGTGCAGTGGGCTTGCTATTTGCCATTAAACACAACGGAAACCATTTATGCTATGCATCGGGCATATTTTGAGTCGATACTCTTCTCAGCGACCACCTGTCCAAATCGACCGCTTTTGTCCGGTCCCCCGGGTGGTCGTCTTGGGCAGGTTTGACTGTATATCACACCTGAGCAGATATTGTACAAAATTAATAATCCACAAAACTTTCAGTCACAAACCAGCTGCGAGTGTGCTCATGCAGCAGGTGATGCTGATACCCAAGATAATTACACCATTGTTCACAAGTACCATAATTGAACAAAGAGTATGCTAAACAAAGACTGGACATCTCCCCAGGCAGAAGTCAGCAACTGGTACCCAGTCTCTAACAAAAGCTGCACATTTCCCCAGGTACAGCTCAGTAACTGGTACCAAGTCCCGAAGGCAACAGCTGTTCAGCACACCCAGGTCCCAGCTAGTTCCACATGGTTGGAATGGTGCCATAACAAACATTGTCAACACCTTGCTACAGGGACCAGGGCAGACCAACATGTGTTCTCTACAACACATGATGATAAATCAGACAGGCTCCTCTAAGGTTTAGATTAAGGAAAAACACTTCTTACTGCAACCTGAGACAAAACTGTTTGCTTGGAGTTAGGACTAACAACAATCCAGATTGATAAGCATGCTATAAAGCACCTGTATACCTCATGATTCCTTCTTTGGACAGATCTAGAAGTGACAAAAATGTCATGAATTGCCAACGTTTTACAACTACATGTATTACACTTACAACATGACACAGGAACAAGTACAGAGATACCATTACCTGTTAAGTGTTACACACATTCTAATGAATTAGTTGGACTCTTATGACCAGTGCAAGTACACAACAGATGAGAGGAGAATGCACACAGCCAGAAGTCATAATTGACCACGATGGAACCAAGCAGATGTGTGATGAGCAGCTGACCAAGCACTGGACCAAACTGGAAAAGAACAATTCCCACCATTCCCAAGAATGGCACTCTAATCTTATGGAAAAACAGGAATGCCAACCATGCCAATAGTGAGGAATATCTCCCATTTGTTCAGGATCACATGTTGTCCTGACAGATGACCACGTGCCTGTGTGCTCTGGATTGATCAGTGTGATACAAATTCCTGGGGAATCAGCCAATTACTAGATCCTATCCTAGAGTTTGTGGCCATTATGAACAATAGTAAATTTTGATCATGAGGCCATTGATATAAGGTGGATCAGGCTATTAATAGATACTGCAAATGTGTTTAAGTTCACTGTGGTTCAATGTTCATGATTTATGAAGTAACCTCTTCAACACAAAAGTTAATAAAACTTTAAAAATGCTTGTTATCTTCTGCCCACCTACCACCTTGTTCCAACAGTAAACTAAAAACCAATGCAAGCACTCCATTTTCTCACTACCATGAAATTAAATCACCATTTAGACTTTGAGAACAATTAGTAGCAGATACATAGTGCGTCATCATCATCATTAGTACAGCTAGCTCTATCTATATCGAGTCTGTACACTACACTACTCTACTCATTACGAGTTCCATGTAACAGGTAGCCCTTTACTGGGCCTGAGCAATATAAGACTATAACATTCCACAAAACAGTAAGTGATATGAGTTATGAAACTTAAGACTGGGTGTGAGTTTGCTGTATTCATCAATAATGAAATAATAAACCCTGAAAATATACACTGAAGAGTGCCCAATCATCCAGCTCTTGTCATTAGGGATACAGTAGATGGAATGAAGTTGTTCCAGTCAATTTTGGAAGGCTGGCCAAAACATAAAAGGGAAGGCTATTATAGTATTATTTACCAGCTGTTTTGGGTAATTATGAGGGACAAGGATATTTAAGTAGAAATGGTATACTACTGTACAGAGATGAACAGACAGCCAAGGTCAAGCGTGTTGTGACCTTTGCTTGAGAGGACAGTGTCAACAAAGAATGATGATGATCAAAATCAAATTTCCTACCAGTTCTATTATTGCTCCATACACAAAGTAAAAGAATACTGATGAGTGTTACCTAATATATCCATGTGCTGTTATATTGTTATATTCCATATGCATAGTTACAGATGGATGAGTTGCATGTGAAGAAAAACTTTAGCAAGGCCAGCGAGGAAGCCCTCACAAAGAAAGGAAGCGACAGCGCAGAGTGCAGACATCCGTGGGAAGGATGTGTGGTGGCTGTACGATCCACAATCCTCTCAGCTTGGAAGGTTATACAGAATTTGAGAAAGCAAGGTGTGGCACTATGTAGTGACCTTCTGACTGACTTGATAAGCCAAAGTTGTCAATAGATACTATTATATCCAAAAGGGAGTTACCCACTGCCTTAACCTGGTATCCAGTCTATTTGGCTTGGACAGGCTCTATTCCAAGTAGATGAAGGTCTGTACGAATGTGGTAATCTTTTGCAACTAGTAGTACGGTAGTACTAGTAGGATAATCACCACAGAAGTTTCATGCAATGAGACGACTTGTTAGCTCCAGTCTTTATGCACTAGACTGTCATGTCTTCAAAATGGAAAGATAGACCTAACTCTGAGTCTGAGCTACATACTGAACACGTTGCAATCTACACAGCTGATATCTTACATCATTCCTATAGCCCACAGTGCTTTCTGTGAAGACAGGATGTGTAATCTTGTGATCACCTTAGCCAAGTTAGTGGCAAGGTCATGGTGAGTTCTGGGGAGAATCAAAACAACCTGGGATGAAGAGCTTAAAAGGGCAATGGGGGCAACACACAACCAAGTCCAAGTTACCAGTGTTTGGCAGCAAAGTTGACATATTGAGGCAGACTTACTGTTGCGGGTCTTGGTTCGCTAAACACAGGGCTGTCTCATATCCACTTAGTCCTTGAACTTGAAGCCAAGACACAGTACCCATTCTTGGAGGCTTTCCCAATCCATGTTTTGAAAGAGACAGCTTTCTCAATGGTATACAATCCCTTGTTCCAATGTTAAGGTTAACCATGCTATCAATTTTTACTCCAATAGCCATATTCCGAGTTAATCTGGATAAATTATGTTTCAAGAATACCAAAGTAGGTTATTAGGCCAGAGAAATAAGATGAGGGAGGGAAAGGCATGTTACAGAAACTTCCCACACTGTTGTTATGGCCAAAAGGAGAGACATGCTATCTTTATATAAGGTCCCTGAACTAGTTTTAGATGACATTCACACAGTCTGACATCATACCTTAATCACAACCCCAATATCACCAGCCCTAGTGGATACCCAGCTCCACTTTCCTGTACATTTGATATGGTTCACACTGGATCCTTGTAAGATGTAACCATAGACAGACTGTAAAAACTACATTCACCTTTTTGCCTGACCTTGTGAATTATTCATCTCCAGAGGAAAGTAATTTTCACAGAAACTGTCTACAAACAGCAACTTTGGTTTCTAATTTTGGACCATTTCCAGAACAGTGACTCAGCTCTTGCCAACAGTGTATTAGTATTGATTTCTCGATACATCAGATCAAAAGTTTTGCTACTTTGCAAATTTATAATTGTCTTACATTTGATTAATTATACTTGCATCACATTAACTTTGCTCAGATGTCAAGCTATCAACTATGAAATATGTCTTCTAATTCACCTGCCCATGGCCAGCATTGAAAGTACTTACATAAGATGTGCCATAAGTCTCAAAGCATAAGTAAAACTCATGATCTAGCACAATAAGCATTAGTAGAAGACCTAGTTCTTGGATAACACTATGGAAACAGAAAGAGATTGCCCTTATCTGAAAGTTGATATGTCTACTGTAGATTAATGTTGATACAGACAATAATCAAATTCAGGCAAAAGTAATAAGACACCAGTAGCTAACACAGTTCATACTACACTGGAGAGAAGTGGCAAAGGTGGTATGCATTACCTTAGGCCCAGGGAAAAAATTTCGTGTTTCCTGTTTCAGTCCTGAAAAAAATTAGGGTTGGTAGGTAGGGATTATCTCTTTTTTTCTTGTATTTTTGGTTTAGGCTAGCCCAAACTCTGGTGATACATATTACAATACAGTTGAGCAAATTAAACTGAAATGCATTAGGAGATTGAGGACACTTTCAATGTCAAAAACTTGAATTTTGTGCATAAGAAACATTTATCCTTCATAGAATAAGCACTTGAAGCAGTGTTTTTACTTCAATAGGAAGCAGGCTACATAAAAATTCTAACTTGAACTTGAAGCTATGTGACTCCACTGCCCATCCAAAAAAAAGTCTCAGGTCGGCAGGTTTTTCTATGGTAGGTAGGGAAACAGGGAACACAACATTTTTTTCCTTGGCCTTATCTGCTTATCTGTGACTGTGAATGACTTTTCAATTCTTCCTCCTACTCAGTCTCTTACTAGCCTGAGAGGTTCCTTGGTTCTAAGAATAAGACATGTGACCCGAATCACTTCCACTGAAATGCACAGGAAGACAGTTGATGACAGTGGGGACCCAGGAGGGGAATCTTTAAATCATAAATGCCAACAACGACTAGACATCAACTACATGTACAAGTTTCCAACTTTCAATGAACAGTCCAGGTTAGAATGTTTCAACATACCCACTGAAGCCAAGGATATACATGGCACCAGACAAGCAAGGTATTGCAAACAAACTGACTCATATTGTCATAAATACAACTTACTGTCTACGTCTACAATGATGCATTGTGTCAGTTGTGATTCAATCAATTGTTTGCAGACTTCAGCTAGACCGACAATGACCCAAGACTGGTCATGACCTTGCTTGGCCTTGGCAACCAAACTAGAAAACGTTTGAAAGCCACAGAAAGTCTTTGTGTGGTCGTAGCACAAATAAACACTGGCTGTATCTGTCTCTACAGGAAGCTGGGGAAATAAAATAATTGCAAACATAGTCCATCTGTTAGTGTCACTGAACAAGATAGCTACATGTGTTGTATATAGAACACCCTTTCAATTTTTACTTTGGATTTTACCTCATTCTACTGTTTTTGGAAAAAAAAACAGAGGGTTTGAAATAGTTGTAGGCAAGTTTCTCCTATGATACAAGTGACATTAGCATAGGGGTCAGCTGAAGAACTTGAACTTTTCAGCTGTCCAAAACCAGCTGTTCCACATTTCACCCCCATTTGTCAACAAAGAAGCCCAGCTGTTTCTAGTCCAACAAAGAAAACATGATGTTATACCAACTGCAGTGCCAAACAGTCCAACATTTGTGCCCAAACTGGTGGCTTATCGGGCAATCGCAGTTTGAACAAAGAAGATGGGCCTCCAGGCTATGTAATATCATCTGCCAGGGCAATTTGGGAACATTTTGGAAACCACTAGGCCATTTGTGCCCTGTACTTATCAAGTTCCCATCTATATGCTGAATATAGATGAGAAATGATGGTTTCTGTTGGACACCAAGAGATGTTCCCTTTACCTAATCCCACTTGTGGAAGAATGGTCGAGATACGAATGAGACGAATAACAATGGCAATGGACAAATCAGGCGTGAAGAGATTAGCAACTGATGTGAGCTCATGGTGGAGCACTATTGTATGTTGAGTTTCAAATGTTACCAAAAGTGCAATCAAGTATACATGCTGAAACTGCAAGTACCAGCAGTATAACACTACATGTACAAATTGAAATTTATGAAACAATTTCTTGAAGTTGAACATCATTTGTTCTTGAAGTTGAACATTATTTGTCATGAAAGTTATTATTATAAAGTAAAACAAAGCCTCCATACTACATCTTAACAGATGACTTGATCCAGACCAGACACAGATATGGGATGCAGGGATCTGGAAAATCTCCAAATTTTATGCGTGAACAACACTCCAACTGACTAATGTGGAAAAGTTGTAAATGCTACTACAGTATAAATAGGCACTGTGTTGTCTGTAACAAGTGGAAACATTTTCAAATTTCTCAAAAGAATGTAGGAAAGAATCAGCAATAAATCTAAAATTTCAGATTGAAAGGAAACTTGGACATTGTGAGACCTGAAGCAAGACCAGGAAACAGGCCCCAGTGCTCTGTTTTGCTTGGTTTGATCGACACCAAAAAGAAAAGAAAGTCTGTAGATTTCAGCAACAAAACAGGATGTAGGGTCAGGAAACATGAAATCCTACGAAAATGCAAAACTTCGAGAGTCTCAAAGGCTTCATCGACTTCATCATTACACAAAACAACGGACTTGAAGGGCATCGGATTGTTTTAGTGAGGCTCTATTCAGTCCGCCGTGAGAAAAGTACGAACAAGTTTGAGTGAATCAAATTTTAAATCCACCGTCTGCCACCGGCAACAGACTGGATTTTCAACTTTTGGACAAGCTTGGGTGGCGATTTCCGGCCAACGCAGCACTCCTACTCAACCAAACTTCGCACAAAGAAGCAAGTCTAGCTTACCTTTGGATTCCGTCTGCCTCTGATCACCACTTCTTCGTAGTTTGGTCACGATCGCCTGTCATTTTCGATATCGACTGTTTGAGAAACTGACGAAACCGCCATTTTGACCTTATGCAAATTAACCTGTTGGCCGATCGGAAGGCTTCCGGAAGAAGCCGATGACTCACGAGTTGACCCGACAACGCACGAAGTACGTCAGGACTTCGGCACACGCCCACTCTTTGTAAACACTTGAAACAGATGACTAGTGTCTGTACCATGAACTGAATGTTGATTTAAGTCGTAGATATTCAACGTATCACATGATTTCTTATCCTTGTTACCTGTTTTATTGCAGTTCCGACAACTACAGAATAGGTAGTGAAATTGGCACATTCCAATGATTTAGCTTGTTGGAGTTTTAGTTTTGCTTTTAGTTTTACAGCCATCAACAACAATGTTTACTTCCAAAGTACCATGCACTGAATGTTGAGTCACTTATTGATGGAAATGATCTTGCATTTTGACAAATATTTAGATGATGTTGACATTCCTAGAACAAAAAGAACTTATGTTACCGCTATGTAACATTATAAAGTAAACTAGTTTACTTTACATGGATTTGATGTATACCATGGTAGATCAAGGCAATTTAGTTGCAATTTTTTCTGTTAATAACTAAAAGACATTTATGCACTCCTTCCTAGAATCCTTCTTTCACTAGTTACCAGATTCTGCCTTTGCATTCTCACATAGCAATTTAGCAAACGCTTCCTGCTGACACACATAAAACAGTTTTCATAACTTTCTCAACAAAGATCTACTTTGTTCAGTCACTTCTGTATAATAAAATAAATCCTATGAGAGACAAAAAAAATCAACACAACATCCTGAGATATGAAGAGAAACCTTTATTCCATAGGTTTCAAGTATCAAAGAGCAGAAAAACTTCGTAAGGTAAAATAAAATGGCAAATACATGTAACGTTACATGTAACGTTACTTTGTTTGACACGCTGCAATGCTGCCCTCTTTTGACTCACTGCGGTACTGCAGCCACCACCCCAGCAGTTCACAACACACACAAACTGCAACTTCATGCACATTTTTTGAGCATCTGTTGTACTTTGCAGACATTGTTGTCAACCTCAAGACCAAGTCATGGACATCAGTTTTTGATATTCTTAGTTTTCCTCTCTTAAATTCCATGCATATTTGTACCAAGATACAACTGGTTGAATCTCAGGTATTCTACCATTTTCTCATCACCGTCATCACTTCAGGTATTCTATCAATGAACTTAAGATGCTGAAGAAAAATGTTGTCCAACATAGGATATTTATCAATATTATACACGCTGATATATCTGTTACTGTGGCCAGTTTCCACCCTGAAGTGACATAAAAATTGATGTGATTCATATCCTAGTCTTGAGGCATATGGCATGTGATTACAATCAAGCAGCGCTAATAGGAAATACAAATACATGAATTATCTGACTTTTTCTTGGTTTGCCACTCTAGCTTTATACAAAGCACCCAACTCCACACCATACAGTGTAACGTTACTACAACTGAAATTACAAAACATTATATTACTTACAAGAGGAATGAATTGTAATATCAAACCAGGAAGAAACAGTATCGACATAAAACTAGAAACTGAAGTGTGTAAGACAGAGACAGAACAACACCTGAAATAATCACCAAGGAGATACATATAAATGATTTTCCACAAGTCTTGTGTATTGCCTAACATACATATGTAGTCTACAAAATAATTGCACATGGCTAAATTAGCAAATGGCCATATTCTCCAGCAACAGAAGTTACTATTCACAAAAGAATATCAGTGATTTTGCAAAACTACAACCTGTAGAAAGCTTACAAATCAACTTATATCTATATCATCCCATACCCCATAAAATCTTTAACTTTTTCTGAATGACATAACATATTTAATCTGAATGAAGGACACCCAAACATAAGTGGTTGGAATGATGATCAACACTTATCTAAAGCAAATTTTAAAATACAGAAATAAAACATTCATCAACGAGAAGCATACTTGGTCACACCGCTGGTGACATACGGGACAGTCCATGGAATAATTCATATCACACTACCGGTACTTACAATGCTTCCACACGGTGCTAAACAAGAACCGACAATTACAATAAAGATACATGATCATGAACCAAAATTATAGCAAACATTGTATAACTGATTACAAACAAAGAAATCAAAGAAGTAGTATAGATCATGAATTCTTGGCTTAGAATAGACATAAGTCTTATGAGAAATTGGGTATACTGTACTCATAAAACAGTACAATTACTACAAATTAAACAAATGCTGTTTTCTCTGCTCAATAAGAATAACTAACAACATACCTAGAACACCTGTCACTGCTTACATGCCTTATCACTAACATTGCAAACATACTGGCAGAAAATGGTTCCTGCTAACAAACAAAATTATGATACATTACAAAGCAATCAGTAGACAGCCACTGGGCTAGCTTGTCAGTTTATATTGGCCTTTCAGGCTTCGTAATGGAACAGAAGGCCAGTTTATTTACTGTGGATATGATTAAAGTACCCCTGAAAGATCATTTGGTTTGTTCAGAGAGTCATGGCATAATGGCAACCCTGTCTACTTGTTGCTCTTTCTGATGTTCCTAGATATGGCCAACATATGCCCACCTCTAAGTCCCTGATAAAGACACCATGATAAGTGGAGAATACTATTCATTTCATGGCAGAAGGTGTCTGTATTTTTGTGTCATACACACTACTTTTCAGGTAAGGGTGTCGGCTAAAAAAGCTTGGGTAAGTAAACCATTTTCTCTAAATGGTGCATCACTCTCCACTTTGTTGCAAGCATTGTCCTCTCTGATCACTTTTATCAAACTCAAAATGTTGATGTCCTCCTCAGCTTCTTGCTCAATATTTCAGCAGCCACATCAACATCAATTTCTCATCAAATAGCTGGGAAAATCAAAGTTGTGGTTTCCTCCTTACAGTCATGCTTCCATGGCACTTTGACATGCATGCATCATGAATGTTTATTAGCCATTTACATAAACTAAAATTATTTCAAAGATGTGTGGAATGCATCATCAAGCTTTTGACAATAACAGCTGATAGGGAATGCCTTTTACTTAGGTCAGTTATAACTTATAGTTACTCCTCCAAAGTTCGAAACAGCTTAATTTGGCTCATTATCTCAAAAATTCATCTGATATTTGAAAAGAATATTGTGGATAACAAAATGAGATTGATGTGACCTCCCATCTGTTTGTCAGTGGCTACAGTAAATCAGAGTGCATCTATCCACTCCACCGTGCAGTTTTGGAGTGGCACGATGCAGAAAAAATAAGATTATATTGCCTTAAGGTTCAAGTGCTGTACATGGTCCTCTACTGACCCTACATTAGGAGTGCTCAGGTGTAACCGGCCTTCCTGTTGACTTAAGGGACACTCTCATAAATTCTGGCTTGTCTTCTTTACTTTCCTCCTTCGATTGGGCTTCTTGTCGCTGTGAGACAAAAATATAACATATTAAAAGTTATAATAATTTCTGACAAAACACACCAACAAGTACAAGTTTCCCTTATCCAACTTTATACTTTTATAAATATTTTGAAACTCATCATCACAGTGTTTAAAAATATTTTGAAACTCATCATCACAGTGATCGATTCAAGCTACTAATCGGGAGGTAGGAGTAGTTGATAGTTTGCAAAAACAATGCTACAGAAATGTATAGAGTATGTAAGAATATGTTCTTATGTTCTCTCACAATATGTTTTAAAGACACCAGATAGTAGAAGTTTCCCCTAAGTTATCTCTGCGAGTCTTTACCTCTTTCCGTTTCTGGGTTTCCATGAGGAACTCCTGTTGTAAGGTGATGTTTGTCTCCTGCTGTTCCCTGAATTTCTCGCTGTCCTTGGTTCTGTTCCTCTCCTCCCATTTCTTCTGCAGCTCAGGCTTCTTGTGGAGAGGGTTGATGCCCCTGGACATCAGAACAAAGTATGTGTTTAAAAACTTATAACTGACACCATTGCATTGGCTCTTGTGTTTGTCCATAGGCTGTTCATACTGTCCTACATTATAATCTACTCTCAGAGACCATACGAAAAAGTCAGGTAGTTTCTTTATGCTTTCTCTGAAAAGCCAATAATAACAAGATTATTTTTTTCTGTGAAAAAATTAGGAACGGAACAATAGAGACAAGATTTCTATATGGAATATTACAGAGCATGTTTCCCATTTGAAAACCTCTAGTCTAACACAACAGCATACTAACATTAGTTCACCTTTATCTGCGGGGTAACCTTATAATATCCCATATCCGCACAGGGTACTAGTATCTAGTTCCGTCAATGGACGGTACTTTCAAACTGCAAAATTGTGAAAATGTTGCTACTTGAAAACATTGTCCGTCGACATTATATACCTAAATACCCTGTTCTTAGATACAACTGTTATAGGTTACCCCGCAGATAAAGGTGAACTAGCATTACATGTCTTTATCAAATATAGGAGTGTGATAGTGATGTGAGGCAACATATATTTGCAAATTTGTGTCATGAACGTACAGTCTTTTGTTTTGTGTCAGTTCTCGATGGAGCTGTTGGTGATTCTTGGAGTCCTTGACAGGGTTGGGCAGCTTCTTGGGAGCGATGAGTCTGTGTTCCTCCTCCTCATACTCCTCCTGGTCACACCTGGGCTCATGGTCATAGTCTTCATCTGGGGTCATGTAACCTGCAGCAACAACAAAATGGAAGGAATTAACAACATGCAAGTATTCTGTTTTTTTTGTTCTTCCTATTCTTATTCATTTTCCATATACACAAAAAATGTACAGACATTAGTAAATAAACAGATACATTCTTTGCAGTTGGGCTCATTACCCACAGAAAATTGATAAATAATGATATTCTATAATAATATAATAGTATTCTGTTTTTGTGTCTTTGAAAACTTGTTACCCAACTCTCATATACTTGAATAATAAATAGTGTTTCCGCAGATCATTGCACTATCACTTGGTTCACCATGAAGATAAGTACAATGACAAGTTATTGAGATACAAGGCGATATAAAATCAAAAGCAGGAGATCCCCTAACATGAACTAATTCCAGATTTTCCAATTTCCAATAATGACTGTGTGAACTCCATTAAATCCTGAGGTGACCAATCCAAACACCAACTGCTGCCACACTTGAGCAAGTCTGTCAATGTTTACTGCGTTTCTGTGGCACATGGCACACACAAGCTGCTACCTCATTACTCACTATTCTAATCCTATTTATTGACAAGACCTTTTTCACACAAAAGCAGTATGCTTCAGAATCTATCACCCTCATTTTAGAGGACAAAGAGACATATAGCCTGATTAAATCTCGCTTATAGCAGCCCGCCCAACATCCGCCGGCCAACTATTAGCTTGATGGAGAATGGCCACAAGCCAGGGGAACTGGGTTTTCCATATATGGATAATGTATGTAATTGTCATCACAGCCCACCACAGCCTGGCTTTTGGTTGCTAGGGACTGGGTTGGGTTGCTATGTGGTGATTGACAGCATCACACCTCTTATCTGTACACATGTTGTTGATCTCTTTTTTAACCTCCTTGATCTTCTGTGCCACCAGTGCTGGTGGGAACAGCCAACTATGTATACACAGTTCTATTGTCTTTCTGATTGTTAACTAACCGTTACACCGAAGAAGGAATGTGAAAATTGCTCTACATAGAATGGCATTCTTTTAGATAAATGTGCCTGTGGCAGAACTTTTGATGGTACAATATAATGATCTCACAACCAGGCAAAATAATAGTTCCAGGAAGCAGCGTCTGCGCTTCAAGACTCCTTCAAGTTTCTTGACCCCCCCCCCCCCCCCCCCCACACACACAAGATGTTGTTTTTCCAACACAACCATGCTTATGCTCCCATGGGACCTTCACACAGAGAACCATAGCCTGCACAGACAATGGAGAGGCATCTTGCCCGCCCACGGTCTGGGCTTTGGAGACATGCTAATTAACCGGTTTCCACGGTAATGGGGGCTTGACCAAAATCCTGGCCTGCCATTGGTGTTGGTATTTTCTACAACAGTTCCCCCAGCTTATAGCTGTTGGAGCACAAACTCCGCGGGGAGGGGCCAGTTACAGCCCTGGACAGTGGAGTTTGTGTTACACAGACTAAGAGACATAGTGGTTAATAAGAGTAATTTTAACTAAACTGTACTTCAAATGTGATTATAAAAAACAGCTAACGTTAAAGTTGTCCTGGAATGAAAAACTGTTTTATCTGATGAGTTAGGTCAAGGGCATTTACATGTATGCCCTTGGTTGGGTGTATGAGATTATACTTTGGAATCATTATGTTTTTCATTCCCCTTTCCTAAACTTCCTGAGCTCATCTTCTTAAATCTACTACCAGCTGCCACCCAAATACCCAGCCGTCCAAATATTGACAGTGCTAGCATGTGTATGGAAAAAGAATCACTCCAGCACTACCCTGTTGCCAAAATTTTACAGATCTGACGATGTGCAGAAAAGTTTTCAACATATCCCTGCATGGCTGCAATTTTTCTCCTGACCCCATGGCATAACCAGACACACTGTCAGAACCAATCAAATGGCATTCCCACACGCACAACTGGACAGGCTCTGCATGCATGGAGGGGCAGCAGCAGACACAGCATAGCTGGTGTTCTGTCCTACAGTGACCCATGGAGCACCCTTCATGAGTTGGGAAGTGTTGCATGGCCACTTCACTACAGGAACCACAGCTCGTGACACAACTATACCATTGTTTCACACAGCTTTCTGCAATGTGACTGAATTCTCTCATTAGAAAGGAAAAAGAATAGAAATGCCTTCCTTTATTAGTTATAATAATGCATATTAGGTATGCTACCGGGACATAAAAACATCAACTTTTTATATTAGTAATATATTATATGTAAGTCAATTAAATGATTCCTTCTTTGTGCACACATACCATAATGACATATAAGCTCATGTGCAAAAGATCTAGCAACTTGAAGATAGATACTATAGTATGTTGATTTCTCCACCATGGTATACAGGTAAAACTGAAAAATTAAAAAAAAAAATTACTGACAGTACATTGTAATAAAAAATTGTTTTTGTTAGGTTGTTTATGAGTAAAAAGAACTAAATAGTCTTCATCAATATACATTATACATATCATAATGCTCATACATGTACCAGTACATGCATATTGTACACCATTGTGTCAACAAATTAATTAAGTTATGTATGATTGGCAGCTACATGTCCTCGGGTAAAAGTCAGCCAGCCAGCCATAATTATCTTGCTCTGACATACATGTCTGATCTTTGAGTGACAGTTTTGGATGCACATTGTCCATGGGACAATAGTCAAGGTACACACTTTGTTCTGTACGACCGGTTCATCAACATGTTGCTGTTGTTGACGCCATGTATGACGTTTGGGGAAGGAACAATCTTTGTGTGTAATGATCCAGACTAATTTTCAGAGTTAGCCTGCAAACAGCAACCCCAAAGATACTGCCACAAAAGATGGAAAAACTTTTGAAAATAAACTAGATTCTCCAAGTTTTCCTGTTTGGATTACATGTGTACCCAGATCAATGTAAGCAAAGTTTCTTAGGAGCTGTTGAGTACCAGATACATAAAGTAGCTAGGGTTAGTTTATGGATATAAGGTACACCCAGGTTTGGGATAGGAGTCCGGGATAGGACTGTTTTTCTTTTGTAATGGGTCAGAACAATGTTGTCTTGGGATCCACCCCGGATTGTTAAAGAATGAAAACCTCTTCTGCATATTGTCTTAGCAGGACAAACACTGCAACTTTCTTTAAGAAATAATTTTTTCATACCTTACATAACAAGGCAGCACTAAGTAAGCACTTATCGATGCCATTGTTCCTTTTATTGTCACTCTACCTGCAAGCTTTAACAAGGTACAATGCCAGAAAGATCATTACAATCCTATAAATCATATATAAATTGACGGAAATATATACTTATGAGGTGTTATCCTTGAATATCTAAATTGTTATAAAAAGAAAGTCAAGTTTGCTCATAGTTAACAAGTCAAATTTTAGTACTTCCTGGATTAACAAAAAGCATGGTAACAATGCTACACAAAACTGAAAATGGACTACATGTCATTCTGTGTCATACTGCAGGTTTACCTTTGTCCTGATGATCTGGGGACGTGCTGTACAACGTAAGCTTCTCTGACAAGCTACGCTGTAACTGGGCAACCTTGCTCATACTGGAGACACTGTGAAGTGCTCTCAGCACACAATCAGATAATAAGGAAGGTCCAGCTGAATGTCCAGGTAATGTGAAGAGAATGGTCAACAGAAGGTCCACATTCCAGGGTCTGTGGGACCTATCAAGCAGCAGTTGTTCAAACTGCTCTGATTTGATGACAGTGTAGTGCCTGTTTTTGTACTAGCCAAATGCTGCAGGGCACATGGGGATGTGCTTGTTCAGGCTTTCATTGGTCAAAACTGTTTGAAGTGGAAATTGGATAGCTCAGACTGCTCCATTGTGACACAAGGGGGAGGAGAATGCTGTAATTACAATCTTATACATTTTCTAGATATCCAATATAATAGATGTGGGTATTGTGCATAGCAGAAAATATTAGAAAAACATTTTTCTTACTTGTTCTTTGCTGTTACAAATTTAAAGAAAAAATAACATAAATATTTTAGACCTTGAACTTGACGTTGAGGTACTGATAATTGAGAACGAAATTCTATGTTATCATCTGTAACAAGGATGTTATATACATGTATCTTTATATAACGTCCTTGTCTGTAACAAATGAATATTCAAACCTACTTTATGATAATGTTATGACAACTGGAGAGAAACAGAAGAATAATGAGGTCAGTGACCACACCACGTGTACCATCCAGGTGAGAGGTCAACGGTGCGAAGCAGACATGTGTAAAGTCTCTGACAGGTTCAGTGTTTGCTCAAGGGACATGAGAGCAACATAATGGCACTTGTCGTGTTGGGAAAACAGTTTTAACTTTATTATACCCTGTAGTCACCAAAAGCCCTGCTTGTCCACTTCCATCAATAAACTTAATTTTGTTCATGTATAATGTTAGCTGGGAGAATGTCATGACAGTTATAAATTTTGTACATGAAATGACTCAGTTTAAGTCCTGTTTATACTTGTTTTGAATATATTGACTATATAAAACATACGATAGAAGATTAAATCAAATTAAGGGGGGTGACTTCTCATTTTCCTTCCAAAGAACATGTTCTGTTTTGTATCATTCAACAGTCAACAAAGTGCTGTGTCAAAACAAAGGGAAGCAAACATGTCATTCAATATGAAGGACAAGCAATAGGACAGGTAAAAGGGGCAATGACCACAGGTGACCTGCTTGCTACCTTCACGTGGAGTCGTGGACATTGGTGTAAGATATTTGACAGCAGTTATATCTAGGTGAAAGGGTCCAACTTCAATTCATAGAAACATGTACACGTATCTTGATTAGTAAATAGGACTTTCCTAGTATTATTGCAAACACTCACTCACTCACTATCCGTGGTTTGATTATTCTGCTGCTGGAGTCCCTGATGCAGGGGTAGGCAGCAGTCCAAAATTGAAGACTTAGAAATATTATTTGAAGCTCACAGCACTTCATTTTTTGGAAAAAAAGTCACCTGCATACATTAGAGGCTGACAATGACAAGTATCTTATAATCCTTTTTTTAGTATTTGTATGTAACAGAAGACATTATGATATTTCAATGAAGGAATGTGTTGAATTTTCTGATGTAAATAAATATGTAAAGAGGGCCAACAAACTGATATTACTACATTGTAGTTGCAAACTAGTCTCTTATCAGCAGCACCTCTATCTGTATCAGACAGAACTGCAGCTGTTCTAACATCTTGTGGGAAATTCAAATTATGATATCAGGAATGAATCATTCGTGACCCTGTCTGTGAGTCATGTCTAATATTACCAATAACAAGACCACACATTGATAGACTTTCATTCCCTTTTAAGTTATAAATAAATACAAAATCAACAAATAAATCAATGTATCACTGTCCTAGTTATTATTTGGACAATGCCATTTGAATCAATGTAATCAATATATAGAACCATGCCTTGTAACAAGTTGTATACACTATTGTTCGTGTATGCTCAAAATCTGAAAATTATCAATTGAAATACACTATGTATGTAGTGCAGTGAGGAAATAGAATTACATGAACCATCTCCCAATACAGTCATCTCATGATCACTTATTAAGTGGTCATCATTGGATTTGCAAGGAATTTATTTGAATCATTGTTTATCAGGTAATATTTCATCCAAAATCAATAATGAAGCTAGAGTTTACAAGCTTCCAGGTGAATAGTAGCACATAGAAGATTTATACACAAACCCGCTCTGTGCACAACATTATAAAGCAACCAATATCAATGCAGCATGTGCAGCTAACCCTTCCAAACCAAGACAAATGCACACATACCTCTCCATACTGAAAAGTCTTCACACTTTAGCCCAACTCAAATATCAGTACGATTACTATGATGATGGAGTGTTTTTTACTGTACTTGAACTCATGAGGCTGCCTGAAGACAAATGCCAGCCTTAGCAAGAGATCCAGGTGTAGCTGTGAGATTTTCAAAAGGATGACTTCTGGAACATGCCCTTAAAGCATGCTATAGACAATAATGTGTGCGTGGGTGTGGTAGTGGCTTGATAAGCCTAGTGGAAGTAATACCTGTCAATCCAGGTGGGTGTGTGATCTATGCTACATGTATGTCCCGTGGGAATTTCACAGCCATCTTTCTCAAGAACAAAAGATAGAGCATTCAGATAAACAAAACAATTGTGGTTAAAAATTTATGAATTTTATCATCATTTCTCATGAACACAAATTATTGTCTTGCTAGATGGACTCTATTTTCAATATAATGGCATTCTCAATTCATTTGCAACATTTCAAATGATGAAATGTTTAATAGCAAATGCATGCTGATCACCTACACATAAATGTACATGTAATGGCACATTTAGATTGCATAGCAACAGCATACAAGGGGCACTAAAACTGCTTTAGAATACATGAATTTTCCCCTAACTGGCATGGCATTGATAGGTGTACATGTCCTTATTTGTGGTTAGGGTTTGACCTCTTGTGTTCATGCTCAGCATGCAAATTAGGACAATAGAAATTCATACACACAACCATAGGACAAATTAGTCATTTCCTTATTGATGAATTCAAAAAAGGATGGCAAAAGACACAACCTGAAAATGCTGATGAACACGAGACCCTGGATTCGACAATGACAGAAAACATCCTGTACAGCTAATATAATATTTACTCAAACCATATCTACTGTTAACACAACCATATCTATAACAGTTTTGTCTAGGCAGTTTCCTTTCCTGTATTCTAAACTTTAATAACAATGAAAGACAATGGCAGAGCATGGAGTTATCTAAACCAGCCTGCCAAATGCTCGGACCTTGCTAAAATTCAACAAAACTGTATAATATCTTTTCTCCTGTCTGTACTGTGAATAATCAAGTAGATATACCAAATACATCACAGAAATCCATGAACATGCTATCACCAGGCTCCATATATCTTAGGCTTTATGACATATGATATATAGTATGCCCTGACAAAGCCTAAGCAATTCTAAACAATTAGTTTAATTTTTTATCACACTGGATACAAAAATATGTCTTCACATTAAACCAACCCAACCGAGCTATTCCGCATCATTATTTATCCAAGGATTTTCCTTATCTCGTAATAACTGTCCAGTAAACACTACTGGAGTGAATACCAAATTTTTCAATGCCCCTCCCCAGTAGTCACCTATTTACACAAAACAGCTGCGTAACATAATTGCCTCCTCTCAGGTAACTCCACGTCATGGTAATGAAGTAAGGGAAAAATAATTTTAAAAATTTACCTGGTGAGCCCGGCGACCTGGAGAGAGCAGGCGATCCACCGACTTTGGGTATTCTGTGAGAATCTATTCTGGATAACTCCTCCATTGATCTGTGTCTGGCCCTTTCCTGTAGAGACACAAAGGAAGCCATCATGCACTGCCGTCCACATGTGACGAGTGAATCACCAAGGGAATGACCTCAAATTCTAACCACTCATGGGAAAAAAATTCTGCATGTTCAATTTTTCCTCCCTTGATATTACCAGAGTACAGTTTCCAGACCTAGTCTTTAAAAAAATAGCATACCATTTTGTTGAGGCTAACGGGTAGTGAACAATATAGGGACGCTAGGAGTCAATTCTTTACGTTACACAGGCATCAATAAAATGAATGGGCTAATAACAAATCCAATATGGCTGCCCGGCCTTCCCAGAAGCCTTAGTTGCATGAATGTAGAGTAACCGACAGTTACCTTTCAAGGGACGGTCCTATGGAAAATGGGGTGGGGGACGGTTGAAAATACAACCAAATTGTTATTTTAGAACATCTGTACACCCAGAAATGGTCACAACCTATGGACAGTTATGTTTGCATTAATTACAATTAGAGTCATCTAACAAGGACCGATATAGCCACCAGTTCTATAGCTGCTATTCCGGGAACATATTATTAAAACACAATATAGCAGAGGCAATAACATTTGATAATGAATTTACGTTATATTAGTATTCATTTGTATATATATTCAATTTATCGTGTCAATTCTATTCTACTTCCCCTTTCTAAACTTCTAAAAGCCTCATTTGTCCACCAATACCAACCAAGGAAAAATGTATTCAAGGCATGTACCATTGTCCAAGGCCACTATGATTCATCAATATATGTACTGAATAATTCTACAGAAATTCCTTCTTTTCTTTCCAAACCTGCGTAATATTCTTTCTGAATTATAACATACAAAACGTAGGACTAAGCCAGGTTTACGGTAATACCAATAGCGTGGAAAGCCAATCAGGGTGGCAAAAACAATTGCTCAACTGCATTGTTTAGTTGGATTGGTTCACCAGTTGTTAAATGACTGATTTCCCAATTGGGAACCAGGGCTTAAGCCAGCACCAGCATCATGCTGTCAGCTGATGGAACTTTGCTGTGCATACCTGAAGAATTTTAAAACTATTCCATCAAACTTGAAAAACAAAAACCAGTGATTAAAAATATAAAAATGTCAAGATGATGACAAACTATTCTTTGTAGGATTTTCAAGACATTGGGATCAATTTTCGGCTTTTTCTAAAAATACAAAAAAGTTTTCAACTATATTGTTCATCATTCAAAGCAGCTGCAGAATGAGCAAATACATGCCCAAGATTTGAAAAAAAATATTGGAGAATGTATACTGAGGTCAAGGAAGAAGATATGAAAGAACAACAATGAAGATCTATCGTTAAGTTGTTAGTTCAACCTTCCTAGCCACTTAGATTTCATAATGAAGGCAGCTTTTTGGGGCAAATTTTTTTGGCACACTTACATCCATATAATCAAAAGAAAGGTGGCCTAACAGCTAAAACACTGGCAATAAATTTTACCCACTAACCAAACTGTGTTTGCAGGAAGAGTTTGTGTGGACATCAAATATTTGCTAGGCACTGGCACTTCCCCATGCAGAGTTTCATAAGGCACGTGTCAAGTACCATTGATAACACTAAAAAGGGGAAGGTAAGAAAATAACATGGGAGAAAGTATTAAAGATGGAAAGAAAGTAAGAAAAGCCGAAAACAGGCTATAATTTTCATATACAGATAATATAGAGCCAGAGGATCCTTTATCCACCTTTGCTCGCCAAGTATGAACTGAATTATAGCAACAGGTGTAATCAACACAAGACACCTGGCAACTTAGATTCTGCAACAGTACATGCTCTAAGTCATTCTCTGACACAAGCAGACTGCTAAAAATTGTCTGACATTTTTTCATATGATGATCAAAATCAATATCCTATTGGTTATTATTATTGTTAATATGCTACCAATCACATTTTGCTAAATCATAATAAAAGGTACCAACACTGTACATCAATTTGCACTTTCTAATGTTATCTTTTA
Source organism: Branchiostoma floridae x Branchiostoma belcheri (assembly GCA_019207045.1). Lineage (NCBI taxonomy): Eukaryota > Metazoa > Chordata > Leptocardii > Amphioxiformes > Branchiostomatidae > Branchiostoma > Branchiostoma floridae x Branchiostoma belcheri. Next base: position 13,401,646 of record CM033027.1, read on the forward strand.
GTTGTAACGTTTGTCTTTCAGATAGATTGAAATGGATGAGGTGGATAAACGTTTACAATGGATAAACGTCACCCACATTTAAACCTTCATGAATTTTTGATAGCCTCTTAATATTGCTGCCATTACATGGGTGTCTAATTGCCAGGACTTTTATTGGCCGGGAGCATCAGACGTGTGTGTGCCTGTTTAGTGTTTCTATGACATTTATATCATTACTGACAGCATTTGGGGAATAATATAATTTTGTGGTCGGATACAAGTTTGAATTATTCATGCTACAAAATGGCTGTTTTGTTTGACTGCTTGATCGTGTGATAAAGAATTATCACGGAATAGCACAATTAACAATTTTACCATACAGCAATACACAAAATCAGTTATTCATGAATGCCTTAAGACTGTACCAAACCATATGGTATCCTTGACACAATCTGGGATGGTTTCCAAGTTACAGAAGAGGGAGGAAACTGGACACTAAGTTAACAATTAACAACATCTGTTTGATAGGTCTGACCTTTTCACTGAAGGCCATTTTTTTGTTATTCCTATTACAGTGCCAGTGATGTGGCCAGAATGATTAGACTGTGCAATATAAGAACTCAGTACATATCACAGTGCAAGACTACACTGTGGTGTAGAGTTACCCCTAGGCTATTTCCCAGTCCATTACTCTGATTAGGGCATTACATTTCACAGCCTAATTAATATCTTTTCATCACGGCCAATTACCAACAGCTTCTTTGACAGACACCTGTCAAAAGATGGGTTAAAAGATGGATTCTGTCTTGAAAATTGCTTTTTCTATATTAATAACATTGTTTCTATAGACACTCTTGTTATTGCTGTATGTGTGGTAGCTAATATATGATTATGTGTATCAGTTGTTTATTCTGTATGTGGTGCAAACTTTTATCCATAACTTTCTTATTATACCTCACAACACTTGGTATATGTGAATAGTACATGTTTCTCTCCCATTCTGATTGAGCTCCCAGTAATTCCAAGACATTACACTATGAAATGGGCCATAGGTGAAATGAAATAAAGATTGGATCCTGCCATACCATTAGGTACTCTTGGGCTATCAGAAAAGCAATCATGAAATAGGTAACATTATGCCATCACTGCCATTCCTAAATTCTACCACATGTACCTGCAATGGGAGAAAGCACTCAACCAATCTCTCACTACCAGAAAATAACAGCCATTGTATTCCAATTCACCATGTAACTGTGATTCAGGTCTCCATTACTGGAGTCTGCACATATCATGCCCTGCATGCACCATTACCAAACTGATACCCTTACAATGAGTCTGCCAGCCCACTATGTTAACTGTAATCTTTATCCTGTTGGAGCCTTGCATTGCAATACTGTAGGACCACACCAGTAAGGTAAAAATATGCAATTAAAGCTATTCATGAATCATGCCAAAGTCTATCATATATAACTTTATAACAAATGTCCAATACGAAATATGCCGAAATACCACCACGGTGGTGGGTGGGTGGTGGCACCACCCATCAATTACATGGAAATAAATGCAATCGAAACAGCTTGCGTTAAGCATGCATTTTACAATAAGCTTCTAAAAAGCATGCAAGCCTCGTTTCCTCCTTCCTTTCTTCCTTTTTTCATAAAACATATTAATTGACAAAGCACAAAGTGTGTAGGGAATGTAATCTGCCCCAAAGTCGCGAGTTTTTCAAATCCTCCAATCCCTTAATTCCTACCAGTCCTACAAAAGATAACTGCCACACCCATATCTACTAACCCATATCCTATGGACTGGGGAAGCCATTTGGAGGGACATACTTTTGAAGGTCAAAGCATCCTTCCTGACCCCACTTCAAAGAAGTACTGCAACTGGGCAAACATCCAACTTCTGGTTATTAAAGACCCAGGAATGTGGGGATGTTTGGCCTTTCAAGTACAACTCAGATACTAGTAGTCAGGCTACACCAGCAAACAGTTAAACTATCTTGGGACATTCTATGAAGAAACACCCTGTCATATGATCATATCCTTAATGGGTGAATCATCAAATTTACTATGTCTTGAGGAGTCAGTCTTCTTCATTCTTTACCAGTAATCAATGTCTGTTTCCTGAGTAACAAGCTCCAGGAAGAGGCATCACCATCCAGTATAATGCATCATCTCAAGACACAGGGATGACTCAGCAATATGATATTCAATTCATGTAGGGTAACATTTCAGACAGCACAAAGGTCCTGATATACATGTAAGAAGCCTGTTTGTATCTTCTTCCTACCTTTGTGTTCCAAATGCAACTTTGACGTCAGAGTATTTTTCACACCTTCAGTTTGACACCTCTATCATTTTCATCCCAACTTAGGCAAATACTTCATCTTTTCCAAACTGTGTAACAAGATGACAGACAATGTTATGGTGTCTGTAAATTGACAGTAATTGTTATTGAGTATGCTTGTGTGAACATTTTCAATAAGATCATGATATCTATTTTCTACAATGTTTTGCCTTTAATCCTGATATCTATTATTCCAGCTGGTATTACATTCAGCTTCAGTATCAACATTGATCAAATGTCAGAAGGGTGAAACTTTACCATAACTCAAACTCACTGTTGACCTGAAAAAAATGGATCAATTACGCATTCAATGGGTGTTTGGGTCTTTAGCACCTTTGTCCTAATTTGATAATTTGGCATGATGTTACGCTCCATTTGCAAGGACATTGTAAATGCATGAGATTGAAAATTTACAGTAATAGGGGCTTCCTAATGTCCAGGATGTGTAATGTGCACTGTTGTCAAAATCTCAAATAATTGACAAGTAACACAATGAGTTAGTTTGATAAAATAACACAGCTAAAATCTGCAATTGATTATACATTCTGCTTTCATAGGCATTGGGTGTAGTGTATATATATAGTACCACCTTGGTCTTTAAAGTATTCTTGATTTTCTTCTTACAATCCGATCTATTTCCACTGACTCACTGAGATACATTTTATCATTGAAATACAGTATGACATGGTGATGCTTTTATCTCAAAGTTTCCACTATGCCAGCTACCCATGATAAGCAGTACATTGTATAATATTTCTAAACAGTTCCCTATAAAGGTTCCATATGGACTCTGAAATCAGGGACGTACATGTAAGAAATGGAGGGTAGGAGAGTAAATGATGAAATAAAATTAACTTAAAATTTTGTTTTATAATAATGAGTAAGAGATACTGAGCACATTATACCACCTATAGGTAGGGTATCCATTTTAAGAAGTGTGGCTACAAATTTCAGACTGGTCAGCAGTGGCATTGTCAAGTGGAACTTGTGCCCAGGACAGACAAAACAGCTTTCATGGCAGCCATGATGGATAACCTACTTAGGTATGTTTACATTCCATTATCAAGTCTGTGGCTTTGTTCAACCTAGGTTACCTTTATTTCACAGGTAGCCCCAATTTGAACATAAGATATAATCCATATTGTATGAATACTCAACAGGAAAGTAATGTGACATGCAGATCTTTCCCATTGAGCAAAAGTCAAGTAAATAATGTTATTTCCTAGTGTTAGATTAAGGATTGACCTTGGGGCATTAATAAGTTTATGTTTCATTAAAGAGGTTTAAAAAGTCCTCACGGGTACTTGGTATGCATTGATCACACTGTACCTGGCAGAGCTTGGTGATATATGAGATCATGATACCCACTGTACAAGTCTGCCTGTACACATGCCCATTCATACAAAATGGTGGTATAACGACAGCCATCCATCAAAAACAAGTGCACAGACATTGACGTTATTCTGTCAGTAAATCACACTTCAATTTTAACTGCAGGTGAAATTTGCTCGGAGAAGAATTTACTTAGGGACTGTACGATATTTATCAGGGGGGGAGGGCTGGTGCGTTAGGGGGGGAGGGCCATGTTAATTTTTTTTTAGGTGGGGGGAGGGCCATGTTAATTTTTTTTAGATAGGGGGAGGGCCATGTTAATTTTTTGGAAAGAATTGTTTATACTCTTTTTGGTTTGATATCTTGACATTGCCCTAAAACTGATAAAATAAGCCTTCTGAATAGCCTAAAATGCAAGAGCTTCCGGGGGGCTTTGCCCCCCTAGGCCCCCCAAAGTGGCCCTGCCCTGGACCAGTGTTCCCGCCAGGCATACGTCATTCCGTCTACAGACTTATAATTATTTTCTGGAAAGACGCGCTCGGCTCGGCTGAGTTTCCCAAAATATTTAAGTTACAAAAGCGGTGCACGGTAAATATGTGAAGAATCCAAAACTATACACTTTATTTTTTATTTAAAACATTTCTTTTGTTTCAAAAAGACAAAATTTGCGGCAGAAAAAGGGGCCGCAATATTGTTGTCAAGTGTCGATCGAGTCGGCTGTGCACTGGCATTGGCGTCCGTAGCACATGGCGCGGCACGCCCCCCTCCCCAGACGGACTGTCGATCGCAGCGCCCAGCACGTCTTTTCTGGCTACTCCTTCAAGACTACACCGGCACTGATCACTGCCAAAGATGCAGCAGATCGCCCTCCTTCGTATAATGTATAACGTTCTTGGTCTACTCTACTCTATGTAAAAAGAAATCCAGCGGTGAGCCAAAGATTTCACGCCGAAAACGGGGTTACCTGAGGTCGCACGAAACAAACGCACGCTCGTGGAAAATGACGTCGCGGCCTTGTAAAACCCGACCGATTCGATAAATGATAAATTTGAGTAAAATCATCGGGCAAAATAGAAAAAAAAAACACAAGGTGTGATGGCGCCGTTTATTCTATCCTCTGGAAAAACTACTAGCATTTGATGCGGGAGGGCGCAACATCCGATCGCACGAGGTAGGCATTCTTTTAAATTAATATTCAATGCCGGAAAAAAATTGGCAGGATTTTTCCATGGGCTGACGAACTCACTGGCTAGAGCCCTGTTTGGAAGCATCAAAACCCCAAAATTTTCATATAGACATGACTGGACAAGTAATACCCGGGCCAGATCACGGACTGCTGATTCCCCGAGCTTATAGTTATTTTTGGGGAGAGGGCGGACGTCGATTACTGAAAAACGGGAGTAAAAGGCAACCGGCATCCAATCTGAAGGGCATAATTTTCCTCTCAAGTTGCAGGAAATTCTGTTTTAGAGGGTTTGAAAATCCAAATTTTCCCGGGGGAGCATGCCCCCGGACCCCTGCCCCGACGTTGTGAAAAAATCCTGTCGAGAATACTGGCGCCCTTGTGCCCTGACGTCTAACGTTATATTAAGATTATTTTATCGGTTGTTTTTCTACCTGTTTAATGATGCCTGTCGGGGGGAGGGTCATGTTGATTTTTTTTAGGTGGAGGGGGAGGGTCACGTTAAATTTTTTTGAGATCGGGGGGAGGGCCATCAAAAAATTTTTTGATCCGACTTCCAATGCACCAGCCCTCCCCCCCCGATAAATATCGTACGGTCCCTTATATAAATGATTTAGTCAATAGATAACATGCAGTCTTACCCAGGGGCATAATACCTTTCACACATTTGCTTTTGGTAGTATTACATTGGGTACTATTGTTTTTATCTTCAATCAATTCAAAGTGAGCAAAGTGAATTTACAACATTATGAAATGAGAAAATGTCAAAATTTTTTTTTAAATGCAAAGGCTCACAATATCAGGTTTCATATGGAAGCCAATGTACAGTAAATGTGATGTTGCTAGACAATGTGATATTGTTGACACATCACATTTGTATCATTTCCCAGGGGATGCTCTCATGGAATAGACTGTCTAATCCATAATTTACACATCATTTCTCATCGCCTTTGAAGAGGATTGGTTGCTATGACACTATTCTTTGTCCTGTCATCCATGCATACACTTTGGAACCTAATGGACCAGAAGGTTAAATCATGTAAATGTTCAGGAAGACAGAACAATAAAACATTTTGGCTATCTCCACATTACTGTCATGTATTATTCATTTTATCGGTCAACAAAGTTAAAGACCAGCTGAGCAGCATTGCCAAATACAATCAGTATTCAAACTGCCCTGTTTAACCATCCTTTTAGTGTCCATATATCTAAGATGAGGAAAGTACTTGCCCAAATTTGGACTGTAACACTTTTAACCCCACAGGTCATACCCCCTGCACTTTTGGTTCACCCCTACATACCCAACATAGCAGACAGGCTGTGGAATGAGCTGGGCCCAGGTGTGGCAATGTTTAATACACCCTGACAAGCCTCGTTGTACCTGAGTAACCAACCCTACCATGGCGGTTCTCAGTCCACTTGCTCTGTTTGTTACAGTATGGTATCAATACACTCAGCAGCTTAAGACATGCCTGAGAGCAGTCCAATACAAACGTCCTGGCCAGACTGCTTTTGAGAAACCCAGGCTGCACTTAACTCCAGATGCTACATGGCTGTGGTATTTGTGTGTTGAGACTATGACACACAGCTGTAGGAGACTTGGTCATTGTCCAGAGTACACTGTGGTATTAGTCACCATGGAGATTGACTCAAAACAGAGTAAATAACTCCTAGAAGGTTATCAATGTCATGTGAACTTTTTATCACCTTGGGTGTTTATCATTTCTGATTTATAAAACATTACAGCTGGCCCCAGATAAGCAGCATCAAAGCATTCTGCCTCACCCACGTATGACTGAAGTATTGCCTGGAAAAGCCCAAAGGTCTTTGTTTTTCATCCCGATGGACTGCAGGCCACAAAGTCCATTAGGTCCTACTCCAGGTGTTGTTGCTCACAACAGTTTACTCTTAATCCCCTGAAAGATCTGTCCATTAACACTTACATTTGGACCTAAAGGAACCCAAATTGTTTGCATTTCTTCACTGCCTGTTCCATAGACTTTCACGGCCAGCGCCTGCTAGCCTCCACCAGGCCTTCATACGGGGGTATGGATGTTAGAATTCAGCAAATAATTGTTCAGGAGAGTCAGTTCACGCTATGGGCTATTAAACAACATTGTCAGGGGGTGCAGTTGTTTAATTTGGATGTAACTGTTTGACTACCTTCCAAATCACATCATGTACAAAAAAGGCCAAAGTCTGCTGCAAAACTCTACTCATATTTGCATACTGTTTTGATCTACTTGAAGTCAACTTTTTCACACTGAGATATGATTGAAGTACTATTTGCCCAATCTTCTTCCACCCTGTTAAAACAACATAGACTCTATTCAGACAGCTATATTTGCCCAAGTATCACATAGAACTGCAGAGGACATGGGAAACTGGCAATCATTTTGGAACATGCAATGAAAACAGGATCTCCTGTTCCATCCATCAGATTCAGTGGTTCTCCTTTCACTGGTGTCTGGTGCTGGCTGTGTTTGTGTGTGTGCCATGACCGTATCCATAATAGAAAGTGATTGTCTCTGCCAATCCAAACTTGTCGTGCATTAGAGAAGAATGTGCAGCTTTACAACCTGCAGAGAAAGGGTGACGACCCCTGCACTGAAATGTTTTTCTTTCAACTGGAGGCGGAGGAAGGACTGTTTGGCCCATGTTCAGAGTTTACACCCACCTTATTGCTGTTCTCTGGGATCAGTTTTCCAATGTCCCTCTGAAAGACACACAGAAAAAAGGTTGTCAGTTGATTGACTGTTTGTGTGGGAGGTGTGAATAGGGAGTTCAGCATGTACCTTCTGTAACCACATTGCCCTGTGCAAACAGTCATTGGGCAAATAACTGTGACTTACAGCTACTGGGTATGGATCACGAAAGACACGTCTGACTGTAACAATACTAACATGTGCGTGTCGTGACTATGCAGGAAGGGCAATTGAGGAAAATATTTGAAAGTCATCAAACTACTGTAAGAGATGTTGTTGGTTGTGACAAGCCATTTACTTTTTGATTTTAGTGAAGATTCTAGAATCAATTCTAGTCCACTCTGCAATATGCTGGCGGGATTTCATACAGCTTGTCAAGTATTTACATCATATCTAAAATACTAAAGAGCTCACATGATGAGTCACATCAAAGTTTACACATTTTTCATAGGGAGATCCTAGCTTAACATTCCTCAGATAAATCATAAATCAATCAGCAGTTGCACATGGTGGGCGGTGTTGTAATGTTTTCAATGAAATAAAGGGGAAGCAAGTATTTCACCGAGTAAGAAAATTATCTATTTTTGATACCTGAAGGCATAGGTATCATCAAGGACTTGGTATCATCAATCAGGTGTCTGAATTGTGATGTACACTAACCTCCAAGTAAGCCGCGGGGACGTACCCCACCAACTTGTCCTTAGCAGCCACGGCTGTCCACCACTTGTCGTCATTTTTCTGGGTGACGATGAACCTGTCCCCCTGACGGAAACTCAGGACGTCAGGCCTGTCCGTCTCTATCTCCTTCACGTAGTCGAACTTCGCCCTGTACAGTTCACCACCCATGGCGTGAGCCGCCTGCCCGCTGCACCATGCACCGTTACCGCTGATCGACCGGACAAGGGACGGCAGCTAAAAAGTCAACCCTAAGCCCAGGCCCCTCCCCTGGCACTTTTCCTTATCCTCTAAATCCAAACCACCTAGCTACAAAAATCACAGCTTACTAAACCATCTGATCTAACACAGTAGGCCTTTAGAGCACGATCGGCTTCTGTATTAGCTCCTGTCGCCAGAAAAATCAGCAGGAAATCCCAGGGCCAGGCCGCACGCGAATCGATCGTTTTCATAGCCGCCGCTGTGTGTTGATTTCTGAACCCACTTCACTTCCGCAATGGGCCTCAAGTCTCGCGAGAGTAAACAGGACTAGAAACTTCCGCTCGTTCGTCTCGATGTTCCAGGTCACTTCCGGTTCCGTGTTGTCAAAAGTTGAGTTGGCAATTTGAGCTAAATTTTTGTTGACTATCTGGATGTTGTCATCTCATTAGGTCATTCCACCTTCACGAAAAGGTGATCAAGTTGTATATTAGGAGAAGGCAGAGTTGAAATTGGCAGCCATGAATGGTAAGTGAACTTGCAGAGAAATTTTCGAAAGTGGGGAGGGGGGCAGTATCAGCAGAAGACGCCTTAAGGTAGCAGAACACAGTTTTCGGCCTATGGGGATTTCTATAGTTAAGGGCCTCAAGGTGACTAGCTTCGACGCAATGAAAAATATAGTAGGGTGCACTTTTGGAATACCAAAATCGGATATGTTTGAGTTGAAGGTACAAGCCACAATATATTAAAAAACAAAAAATACTGTCGGCGTATCGTCTTCTCACGCCCTCTTTGAAATGCCCCTCTGCGGAGGTCACAGAACTGCAGCCGGCTCACGCTAGAAAGGCAGTTGCGTAATGGAGCGCATTTATACACAAAATAGAAAAATTTCACAATCCAAACCATGCAGTCTCAGAGTCGACACCTTCCGTGACCACGTAGCACAGGTTATATCTGGCTGCCCCTCAAATAAGGCTTTTTACCTCTCCTTCAACAAGTTTATCCGTACTATTTTATGTACCCGCGTCATACTCCCCGGGGTTCGCCCACTAATACTGTGTTCTGCTACCTTAAACCATGAGCTCAGCTGATAAAGCTTTTAGCAACCCTTGTGCCAAGTGACAAATATAGATCATATCCCATTGTCTTCTTTCACAGTCTACTCCTTTGACGGGCTGCTTGTGTTCGCCCTGCTGGTGATCTGTACCTGTGCCTACATGAAGAGAGTACCAAAACTCAAGCAGTGGTTCCTGTCGGAGAAAAAGGGAGCTTTAGGAGTTTTCTATAAAGGTAAATTTTTTGCAATGACAATAATTTCTATCTGCAGATGACCACATAGTCACACACCCTTGCTGTAAAAGCCTCTTCACGAATCCAACTGCACATGCTCAGGTCAGAGGTGAAGGCCCCATACTTATACTAGTAAACATTTCTGTACTGTCCCGATATATTTAGATGTATGGCCACCGTCATTCGATTTGCGAGTCAATGTCCAGACTTGTTTTGTTTATGTCTCAGGAATCTGCACAGTTACCCTTAAAAAACAGACTGATTCAAGCCAGGGTGGGAAGTATTTAATCTCCAAGCAGATCCTACAATGGCATAAGATAGTACCAAACTGGCCAAGGAGTATAGTTAGCCAAGAGGTGCCCATTCCCCGGTAGCAAAACACACTCCTAAGCCGGCTTCACTCCTCTGCCAGCTTTTGATACTATCTTATGCTACCATAGGATCTGCTTGGAGATTAGGAAGTATTCGCTACCGATTCACAAGAACGGTTGGCCCCCTCACACGGGCCCCCACAATTTACACCCACCTGATAATCCAGCTAGCCCCCCTCACAAAAGGCTATGCGGGCTAGCTGGATCGCCGGGCGGGTGTAAATTGCAGGGGCGCTTGGCGGGGGATCGGTAATGAACCCTTCACATGTCGGCATGAATCAGTCTGGTTTTCTAGCGTACCACAGTTGGATCTGTAAATGCATGTGTTACATGTTTCAGTGAGTTCAGCAATTGAATTACTGAGACCATAAGATTGTTTAACTTTTTTCTATGATTTGCAATGTTCTTTTTTCAGAGCTTTTATATTTGGTCACCACTGTCATTTTATCTGTCACTATCGTGTGTAAAAGGACACCTACAGAGCTAAGAGCTGGAGATGATATTTTTGTCGTGTGTATGTGCTACATGTTAACACTAACAGTTCCTGTGTTCATCCTTTAAAGCTGCAGTTATCGGCACCAGACTACATGTACCAGTAGCTGCCACCTGTGTCATCATGGCCTTCTATGTCATGTTCCTGAAATAGCACATCAAAGGCACGTCTTTGGGTACAGACATCAAGATTACACCCATTCATCCCAGCTTTATACACACAGCCAGACTTTTGTGGAAAATGCACTTACTAACTAGTAGTTATAGCTAGGTACTTGTGCTATACGCAAAACAATTCTTACCTTTTGAATCAGTACAAGAAGGTTGATAGAAAATGATTTAAACATGGAAGTTATATACTCAACAGATGAAATATGTTGTATGTAACCCCAAACTTGTCACACGTAGTGTCAGCACTTCTGAAGTGTCTTTGTACACGCACTCTACAAGCATAAGTGTCTTGTCTTTATTTAGTAAGTAGCTGGTTACATTCTTATCTCTATTGGTATGGTATTTTTTCTGGGCAAGATGACAATATATGTATAGTATCATATTCCATGACGGGATTATCATTACATTTGATAGGGTAAGAAGAACTGATATAAATGTACAGTCAGTGTAAATAGAATGTATGGAAGATTACATGGTGGAGAACTGTACATAATGGTATTGGTTGTGTTTTTCTAGTTTCTAAACACTGAAATCATGAAGACTTTTGTGGGAGTATTGGTAACGTCAGTCAGAATTACTTGTTGTCGTTTATCTGCTCTAGGTCTATTTTTATACATACTCGTACCTAGTAAAAAGTTACGTGCACTAGCTATGAATACATGTACAGACTCTGTGTCAGAGTTATATGTTTGGAAAGATGTGAAATAAATGATTTTTTTCCATATTAGTGTTTCAATGCAAAATTTCTTTGTTCCCTCTATCAACGAATTTTATTGTTGTAAGATTTACATATGATGCTTGACTACCCAGGAGTCAAGGCAAATTATTCTATCTATGACTTATTTTTCAACAAGAAAGAAATAGATGAATTGCTATCAGTCTTAATGTGTAACGTAGGATTTTTATTGACCAAAGATAAAATCTTAGGTACTTTTAATCATTCTTATGAACTATAAGCAACACATTCAAGTTCTGTGTGAAGTACGACAATATACATTCTGGTGAAGAAAATACTACTGACCTAATTTTTTTTTCTCTTTCATCATCATCTAGACCATATCATTTTTTGTAAAGCATTTTCCTAAGCCATAGCCATATTCTTATATCAATGCTATGGTACATATAGCAGTAAAATCTTGCAATCTTGAAAGTAGTACAGATAGAATATGTATAGGAAACCTTGATAGCTAACATCACCAATCCTGCCCAGCAGTTTTATCCAATTTCAACAAAAATAGCTTTAACAGACTGGAAGGCTTTTACGTGGCCAAAAGCCATGGTTTAACTGATTGGAAGGCAATGTTATGAACGACTGGAAGAGAAACTTTGTTCCAAACTTCACTGGTCTCTAACTTATTTTAACCGTTGCTGTGGACTAATGATGACCTACAATTTGTGAAAACTACAAAGTTTCTTATTTTTCACATGAACCAATAAGTGCAGATAATATGAGGACCACAAATATAAAGTGTTTCTATCTCAATAAGGTTACTCAATGGGATAGAAATGTATAGATCCTGTTTAAGTGTTTGCATACTGAATAAAAAATGTGGTATCAATTTTGGTCTCTGTTTTGTTTGGCTAGGTTTAGTATAGATAAAGATGTAGGAAAATATAGTGTGCTCAATGGCATGTTTGACTTGAATCAGCAGTCATAAGACAAAATGGCAGCATTATCATAATGCCAGACAGGTAACATTGTTGGATTGTGTGAGGTGTACTGTTCTTTGGCACTACTCTCTCTGCTATATGAAATGAAGAAAGAAAGCATCTAAGTACATATACATATACCTTAGTCTCTACTGCACATGTATTTCAAAAATATGCATCTTAAGTCAATGGCCTAGAATAACATACAGTCAAACCTGTCTATAGTGGCCACTCAAGGGACCGGGCAAATGTGGCCACTATAGACAGGTGGCCTCTGTATAGAGGTGGCAACTTGTAGATAAAATACCCAAGGGACCGACAAAAAGTGGCCACTATGGACAGGTGGCCCCTCTGTAGAGGTGGCCCCTAATACAGGTTTGACTGTATAAGCAACTAAAGATTTATTAATCCATGACGTCACCAAAACATCAATTTCAAACAAAAAAATCAATCCAATTATGTCTCATAACATACAACAAGATATGAAGATTTTCTTAATCATAATCTACACATCATACCATACACTTCGCATCTTTTGCACAACTTATTTTTTGTGTATATCATTTCAAGGTATTCCATATGTCATAAGCCTGGATTATCGTTCAGGGTTTATGAGAAAATAGACTCCATATACAGTTTGTACATGTAATAAGTTCCCTTGCAGTTCCATATGATTTTGTTAGTTATAATCCTCTGACTACAAATGTATGACAGTTGTGTACAGAATGGGAAATATGATTTAAAGTGGAATACATAAATCCCAAACAAAATGCTAAATTCCCATTCTGCCTTCTAGTGGGAAATTCCATTCATGAGGTGTGCTCACTTCTATATAAATATAATAGTGACCTAACTTTAGTTGTGTTTAATGATGATAACATCTACACAAATACATGTAAGCATAAAATCTACCCACTAGAATCCATACAAGATACAAGAAATTCCATACAAGGAATTGCAGGTTAATACCGATGAATACTCCATCTTTCATCTACATTTTCAAATTCAATCCTTAATCAGATCAAACTGCACACAACTTTTTACTATTTCATTTTTAATCAGATGACATATATCATCCAGTTAGTAGATTGTTACATGTACATCAGAGTACAGTGTCTTCTAAATATATCTTTACAATCATTGCAGAGCAAATGTTCTACAGCACAGAAGCATCAATGTGAGCCACTAATTACAGCAGTTATTGCAGACAAGGCCGCAACAATTGAATGCTGTTGGCATTACTAAGTGCCTGCTGATTTTTGTTACAAGTCTGTCTCCAGGACCTGTCCTTCTGTACAGGGACAGAAATTTGTTGGGACAAAGAATTCACCCCGTTCGTCAAAAAAATCTGTTTATGAAAATGTATTTCATAAGCTTAAAATAACAGGCTTAACAATGAAAATCAACAACATGGCCTCCCAAACAATGAGTGGGACGGAAAAAAAATTTAAAGCTGAAGACAGCTCTGGTCTGTTGGCATCCTGATCATTATTTTCAAATGGTTCTTCTTCATTTCCCTTAGAATTTATAAATCAGGCATCATTAATTGAAGCTGCCTTGTCACAGCATGTTAATAAGAAAGAAACTAAAAGTATGCTTGTCTAATATTTACAACTGACATTTCCGGGGATTTTATTCATGATTTCTTTGCAGTCCTAATCTAATGAAGGGAGTACTTTCTCCTTCTCTTTTTGGTCAGTATATACATATTCATTTATGAATGTACACAATGTCAAGTAGAAACAATGTCTGTTAAACTAATGATTACTTAACAACATAAAAGCAAAATAAATCAAAAGCTGAAATTAACTATTCCTATACCTACTGTCTATCAATTTTATACAATCTATGGTAGCTTCTACTTACCCATCAGTAGTTACCAGTGTCTACCCTGTGCTTACCCCTCACACAAGTGGTTTTGTCTTCAATACCAAACTGCACACAGTCAGACTTGACTATCACACTACTGCCAAGGGAAAAGAGGGATTATGAAAAAAAGTCATTTCATCGCACATCATTTCTTTCTCTGGTATCTCCACAACCCAAAATGTCTTAAAGGATGCTCACAAATTATCATATCAAGAAAAGCTAAATCCGACTATACTGTATTAAATACAAATAGCAATATTTCCTCTATTCATCCATCGGCCCCTCCCCAAGTCCCCTCCAGGCGTTCAGCAATCATTACTTGGATATCTGCCCCTCTGCCTTCCTGCGCCGCTTGTTCAGAAGGGGGTTGCTGGATGCCGAGATCTCCTTGATCTTGATCTGGTCATAGTCCACCCTCATGGTGGCCAGAGCATTGGTCATCTCATCCTGCAGGGTCAGAGAATGGGAATTGGTCACTTTTGCTGCTACAGGTAATCATGATTTATTTCTCTTTTTAGTTTGATCTAATATTATTTTATAATTATGTGCATCCACTTGTTCCATTTTGTCACAGAATGGGTGGAACTATATTGAGGAGTTGTTTGTCTATAATTCTTATTGATAAAGTATTTCAACAGAAATCCTCACAGCAGGATCTTACCTGTACATCTTGCCAATAGTCCTTCTCGTCATCCAACACCTTTACTGTCGCAAGGGGTGTCTGGGGAACGCTGTCAACTCCCTGGAAAATAGTTCACAATTTCAAAATTCAAGTCTTCCTATTAAGAATGCTGGAACAAGACAGCTCCCATCTTCAAACAATAACTTACACTATGATACACATGTATGAATACTATTGTAAAATTTTTATATACCTTGATAGTTTTATTTGCATTCCCACACAATTTACCAAGTATTCTAAAGGTCACTATTCATGATATGTCATATTGCTGAAGAAAACTAAGAAGGCCTGTACTTACAGATACCCATGGATGTGCCATGAACTCTGTGATGGTTAGTCTCTCCTGAGGGTCTGTCTTCAGCAGCTGGTTGATCAGGTTCTTAGCTGTGGGAAACAAGGTGAAGTTCATGTCAAAACCAGTAGGAGGCAGGCATCTCTAAAATATCAGACAGTACCACGACAGTACAGTATGTAAGAATATACTATGGACTTCATATTCAAGCTGATAGGGGGCAGGGTTACAATTTCTGAGGATCCAACCATGTGAAATAATGATTGATAAATAAGGTTATCTTCCTTGGAGGAACATAACACAACTGGAATTACTGAAACCGAAAGAAGCTTAGAATTCTGAGCTCTTGATGCATGTTCCATGACACACGTGATAAACTTCCACTCATAACTACCATTTACTTCTCCATTTAGGGATTAAGGTTACTGTGACCTTGTCAGATACAGTTATCTGCAGCACACAGGATATATACTGTGGATGTGAGCATGTTTGAAAAATGTCCCTTGAGAGCACTGGGGCAAATCAGTTGGACTATCCATATCTCAGCATCAGAGATAACTAAGTAACTGCAGGGGCTGCATGGAATGAATATTTCATAACTCTGCGGTTACATGGCTTATAGGTCTGGTCACTTGTGGTTCATCATCTAGGCATAGTAGGATACATATTACATCTGCGGTAGTGAAGTTATGAAGGTTTGTTAGGCCTGGTTTATACTCCTATATTTATAAATCTACGCAAATCAATACCTTTAAAAGGGCCATGCTGAATTGAGCTGTATGCCAACAGCCAGAACTGACCAGCAAAATCCAGTTGGTGTGAATACCTGATTTGGCTCATGTGAATAGATCTTACAATACAAAATCAATGTTCATTGGTCAAGCCCAGAATTTTGTGCCAAATCTGATATAGTCCCATGTCGAAAAACACCTTGTCTGCATGTTATGCTGTTTACATCTTTCCTTGCCCAGTTTATCATGGTTTCATTGATTCCAGCCAAGAAATAGTTAAATCAGTGAAACCGTTCTGACTGCGTTCTCGCAAAGAGCCAGCTAGCTATTTCCTGCAAACTCCAAGATAGCCGAATTGAGGTGTATTGATTATGGATACAAGAACATGGTTTCAATAGCAGAAGGGAACGTAACCGTATTGATAGAAATCTAAATTGAATAGACTGATTTAAATTGATTCCCATATATTTTGCTGAGTGCGACCAGGGCCTGAGGCTAGCATTTCAGAGATTGTTGAACATATTGTCTTACTGCTGGCCTCCCAAATTGTTACTGACATCGTGTGAAGTACCTTAAATTCGACAATTAAAAGGATGCTAAAACAAGCTTATGGCTTAATTCCACAATGGAGAAACAGAATTGTTGGTGTCATCACATGGACATCATACAAAGATGCTATCTTTTATCAGTAAAAGATCTATCCAATCTGCTTAAAAAATTATGCTCTTGTCTGGACCAGACCACTAAGTGCATTCATACATTCAAGATCAGTAGACAAGAGGTCTAGCCAAGAACTGCTGGAAATTGGATACACTAAGAGTCTCCGAGAGAGATTGTGTCCATAGAGATGTTTGTGGAAATAAGTGGGCAAAGACAGTAGAATATGGAACAGTATATATTGTATATGGAGATAGTTATCATCATCAGTAAGTGAGTTTAACAATCTACAAGGAAGAATTTCTAAAGATTGTTAGGATAAGATTGGAACTAGAAATGGAAGTCAGATTGGAAAGCATTACTACACACCTAGCTCTGATACAGCACTCCACTCAGGGTTGGGGAACTCGTACTGGCCGTTTCTTATCCTCTTCTTCATCCCGGGGGAGATGGCAAGACCGTGGTTACTGTAGAAGGGTGGGAACCCGCACAGCCTACGGGAGAGCATGCAGGGCAACATGTCAGCAACCACGGTCAAGGACAAGAGGCACACTCTACAACTTTCCAAAAATCTGTCTGCTATAACCTGCAAGCATTTGTTAAGTGCCATCTTTCCACTTGACATAAGGTACATGTAGGTCTAATGGCACTATGACGTCTGGATCAGAAGTGCTGATTCACTAGCCTGAGTACCATCCTCACCACGCTTGCCAACCACGGTTAACGGGTGAAAGTATTGAGCCAGCAGTCACTATGGAGGATGGTACTCAGACAACTGATTTACAAGGACCTTGGAGTGTTTTCAAAAATTAGAGAGTCTAACGACTTTCATAGAATCCATGTTTGCTCCCATAATACATACTGTGGTGTCCTGACCTAATTCAATTTCTTTTCCCAATAATTGGTCTGAACTGACGTCAGAGAGCTAATGTGATGTATCTGAGTCTGACTACGTCAAACTGTAATGAATGCTCTCTTAGTGAGGCTTGGAAACAATTTACCAAGTACCAAAACTAATTGGGACATTTAACAGTGAAGCAAACCTTGAAGTGGAAAGCAAACATTGATCAATGCAAGCCTGTTAATGTCATGTCTGTTTTCCTACTGTTTTATAACTCAAATCACAAAATACTACAAAAAAGATCTTGGTGCATGTAAATTTTGATTAAGATATTGTGAATTGCAAGCACACTTATAAGTGCCAAAGGCAAAATTTTCATTTGATATAATATCTTAATTGAGACACTCCTAGAGTGTTTTACTCAACCATAAAATTCCATTTCACACCATATTACTGGCTCATGACACAGTACATATCCCAGGCCATGAATAATTCTATACCATGTCAAATTGTGTACAAGTGTAACGGCAATTTCCAATTTCCTGTTATACTTCCCTGTTGGTATTGGTTCTATAGGCTGACTTACAAAACCTGCCAACACCTCAACATGCAAACAAGTGAAAAGAGTATCATTAACACTTAACATTCTTGTGAGATTGAGTCATTCTCAGGGTATAATAACAAGTCAGAGAGAATATCTGCAGACTTACAGTATGTACATAATGACTCCCAGGGACCACATGTCACAGGATTTGTCATACTTTTCTGGACCTAGAACTTCAGGAGCTGGAAAAAAATAAACACAAAATCAGACACCGAAATATTGCCAATCTCATCAAAATGATGAACCAGTGTATTTTATATACAACGTGACCTGAATACCCTTTCATTCTCTTATCCACCATTATCTTTTGTGTTACTTTTCTTACACAACAAAATACAGATATTATTTTACAACATGGCCAACTTTCTTTTGGTAACAAGGTACGAACATCAGTTTGAGATCTTCAACTGCATTCATTTTTTCATGCAAGAGGTTTTCAAAGGAAGAAAGGACAAAGTAACACACAAGGGGTAAAATAACACTTAATGATGGGGTAGGATACCACAACAGGTACTTTATTGTATCATGGCAATTAGGGTCATGAAAGAAGTGCGTCAGCAAGAAATAAGTCTACAGAAATGAAAGTGGCTAGAAGATCTAACAATTCACAACTATTGTATAGAAGTGAAGCAGTCTCTAGGACTGATCTACTCGAAAGGATGCAAGAAGCTAATGGCCTAAACAAGATAGGAAAATGTCTTTTCTATAGATTTAGATTTATCTATTTGCAAATTCATGCCCGAAGGCTAATTGCAAGGGTACAGACAATAAAAAGTAACAAGTGTCTATAAGGATGCAGGGAATGTAGAAGAAAGGAAACCTGCAGCACTCACCTACGTAGTACGGTGTGTAACATGGTGTGGCTAGAGAGTTGGTCTCCCTCGTCTCCTTGGCAAAGCCAAAGTCTGTGAGTTTGAGAACTGCATTTGGCTGTTTCATTGTGTACAACAGATTCTCTGGCTGAAAAAGGAAAGTCATAAATTTAAAACATAATAATGAAGCTCAAAGCTTTTTGGCACAAAATTTTTGTCACTTCCATACATATATTCTGTATCATTCAGCATCATGATCTATTCTCTCTAAAAATACACAACTCAACCACTTAGAAAGTACAAATGATCTGTCTACAATTGGCTCTTAAAAAGAGCTGCATGTACTGAAGAAACGACATATTTTACATGGGTCACATAAGTGAAGACTTGTTTCCACTAAGCATATAAATTTCAAAATAAACACACCAATGTGAAATGAGGAAAACCAGATGTAGTGCCTAATGGCAAGTTTCCTTGCTGATTCGGTATTAACACAAGGGTCCTAGCCCTTCCTTAACTCGCTCAAGGCAAATTTAACGTCCCCATTTAAACGTCCCCTCCAAAAGATGGGTGCAGGCCAAGCAAGATGCCCTTCCCAGAATTGAGCTGAGGTCTCCTTGTAACCAACTACAACATGTAATTGGACCCGGGAGCTCAAATGTGAAGCCCCTACCACTTGTCAGCACGTAAATACCCAACAACAACACTGTTTTTTAGGGGTATGCGGTTGTGAAAATAGCCTTCTCTTAATTGAGAAGTAACCTCTCTAAGAGTCTTAGGGAGGTTAGTAAGACTAGTAAGACTACCTGTTTCCAGTACTGCTAATCCTGGGAAAGTGTATATACCAATATTAATGATACTGCAATTCAGTTCTATTTACATTATAATTCTGCTTCTGCTACTGGATGTAACGATTAAATCTAATTGAACAATTGAATAAATTGAATAACGGTATTTTCCTCACCTTGATGTCCCTGTGCGCCATGTTCATGGCATGCAGATGCTGGATTGCTTTCCCAATGTCCCTCATGACACCTGCAGCCTCTGCCAACACATACAAACACAACATCACCTTCAGACTCCACATCCCTCATTCCCACATGTCTGGTACATATTCAGACAACTGAGGCTGGAAAAATTTAAACTATCTCCCAAAGGAAAGCCCACCACTGCCCCCCCCCCCCAATAAAAGTACCCCCCCCCCCCCGATAATTAGCAAATTCACACATGAACTACATGCACATGCGACTTCTGTCCAAGGTAAAGAAGATGATAAGCAGGTAGGTTCTTTTTTCATCAATGCCATGCCAGAAAAGTATATAAAAATTAACATAAAAACTGTAGATATCTTGCTTGAATTATGATGTTATTCTCCAAGTTGGAAAAGATATAAAATAGCATCCCTATTTCATGTGTGATTAAGCCACACCTCTGTTGGTTCTTTGATTTTTTGCAGAAAATTAGAGCAAAAAAACATCTGGAGTGAAGATAAAGGATTATAATTACAAAGTGTGCAAATTCCCTCCAAAATAGATAAACATTTTGGTCCAAGATAATAACTTACCAGGCGGAAAAATAAACGTACTGGTACGTTTATTTGGGAGTAGTAAGAAGTGATACTTTTGAGAGATGCCAAAGTCAACAACTTAGCAGACAATCTGGAAGTGCTCACATGTTCAGGTGCCAACTGTTCATGTTTGCCTTGACATTCTGACAAAATGCTGAATATAACTGCAGGTAAACAATCAGGGGTTATGGATTTGCAACGATCTAGAAATTTCCAGTTGAGCAAACAGATGGTGCATGGAGGACCTGAAAATCGCTGACCAATCTTTACTGTCCTGTGTCCATCCCAGAAGACTAAGACCTTCACACATTTTGTTTGAAAAGTACTTTTGTGCACGTAGTCACACCCTAAGACCTTTGCAATTTTGGAAGGTATAAGCATCCTAAAACCCAGCTATTGCAGCCTGACGCATGTCGAAAAGTCAGATGTTGAGAGTTAATATTTTGGGACTCCCTGGGGGATGAACTAGAAGGTGAAAGGTGTATAGCATAATCTCAGGTCTATTTTTGTAAACCCAACATCTCAGACTTTGATCTTGATCTCTGTTATATAGGAGCCTTTATCATATATGCGTAGGTCGTAGTTGATACCAACTGTCAGACACGGAGAAGTGCATGTCGTGATAGATGCATTAGCCCCAATTCATACAATTCTATGCAGGGCGAAAAGAAATGAAAAGCTAAAGCTACATCCCAGAGTAGAAGCAAAACCAACTTCAAAGCGATATGAAGCCCAGAGGCCAAAACCACAGAAGTCACACTTGATATATAAGTATACACCAATACCAGACTATCTAAGAAGCAAGAGATTACTATAGCTTAGATGATGTTTATAACACACAAGGGGTAAAATAACACTTAATGATGGGGTAGGATACCACAACAGGTACTTTATGGCATCATGGCAATTACGGCCATGAAGGAAGTGCGTCAGCAAGAAATTTCCTACGGAAAGGAAAGGGGCTGAATGATTATCTAACAATTCACAACTGTTAATGTACCTCTTATAGAGATGAGAATAATTGTGTAGAACTAGAAGTGAAGCAGTTTCCGGGACTGGACTACTCAAAAGGATGCATGAAGCTAATGGCCTAAAGATACAGGAGTTGTTTATGGAAAATGTCCTTCTTATAAGGATGCAGGGAGCGTCAAATCTGTTGATCACGACTACGAGCATCCATTACAGAGGGGCAGCTCCTAACACTTAGCAGAAGGTCAACAGATTCTCTGGCACTTCTAAAGCCGCCGTCACACAGTAGAGGAGCTAGCGCTGCCACCTTATTTGTTTATTTCAACAAGAGGGTCGCTGAATTTAAAAATTGCTACAGACTTGAGCACATTTTTTTACCTGAAAATCTACCCTATCACATCAGACGGGGCTTGGACCTGCAAACATTGGCCTATCTGTAAAAATCATCCAACAATCAACAGAACCTTGACTGTACTACTGCCAAAAATGTCATTTACAGCTTGCAGACTCGTCAGACTTTCCTAAAATACATCTGGGCTTTAAAGCAGGTTCACTTGTAATAGACAAAAATTTGGAGTATAGCTGTCGAGTATGATAGGAAAACAACAGTGATTTACCAAACATGCATACAAATCATCAAATATCTGCAGCAGCATCTGTTGATGCATGACGGCAATAGAAATACATACAAAGTAAAATGTCATCAAACAGATATAGTACTGTGTTACTCACCTCTCTCAGTGAAGGCCTGGTCTGCTCTCTCTTGAATACGTGTGAACAACTCTCCGCCTTCCATACTGTAGGGAGGATAGAAATCTGTTTCAAACATCACAACCGTACAGAAAGAGCACCGAATATCTGAATGACAAAGTTTTGAAAACCTACTTGCGACATCTTGGTCAACCCTGAGGCCCACTCCAGATGGCACAGCACATTGTGGCATCTTGCATCAGAGTCCAAGGTACAGGTTTTTTTAGAAAGGTTTTAATGCACTCAAATGATGCAACTATGCACAACATCAGTCCTGATAAACAGATCAGTTACTCTTTGAAGTTTATGGATTGTAGTACCAACCCCAATTAGAGTCCTTGCTGAATGCAACAATTATCCCAGACTCTGATACAAGTGTTACAATGAGCTGTGCCATTTGGAATGTGCCTCTGCCAGTTTCTAGTCAGAGGGGTAAGTAAGGTTTGGCAGGAAAGTTGGCTGTCCAAATATGGAACTAGAGTGAGTTCTCAACCAATCAGTGTGAATCATGATTCCATGCAACGAAGCAAGATGTGTGCAATGATAGAGTTCCCATATGCCATGGCTTTAGATGTCATAATGTTCTGCCAGATGGCTACAATGTTTATATTACAGTTCATGGAGGCAGCAGAGCAGAGGGTAGTGCCAAGTGTAACAACCAAGAACAGGTCAAAGTTCGAGACAAATTTACACACATAAAATTTCTCTCTTTTTCACCTTTCTGGCTCTTAATATTTTATAAACAAGAAAAATTTGGAGACAAACCCACTGCTTGAAGAAAATTTAACATTAGAAACAAAAAGAAACTTGTATCACTGGCAGTTGTGATCCATATTGAACTGCTAAAAACACCCACCTAACACCAAAGAATGACAACATAAGATTCTGAGCCATATAGACCACATCCAGAAAGTGATATCTTTAAATACATTGTTAAGTGTACACTACAACAGAACACAGGCACTTACCATTCCATGAGGACCATAAGACAGTTGTGCCCATGGTACCTGTTCTCGTACACATCTACTATCCTCACAATGTGTGGACAGTTGGAAGCTCGAAACTGTAGCTCCACCTCCCTCCTGGCTTTAGGACTGTCTCTTAGAACCTAAAAAACATGAAATACATAGAGGTAAGTCATATTAGAAGTTTCATTTCAAATAATGATGTGAGGACAAAAATATTTAACCTTGCAACAGAAATGCTGAAAAAAACTCAATTAAATATCACTTTTCAGTAAGAAGTTTAATATGATTTGCACAGTATTATATGCAGAATATGGAAGTACAACAAATGCCTACTATTTCTGAAATGTCTCACGTGTATGCAACAATTCATATTAAATGCAAAATCTACCACGTAAACAAAATGGCTTTATATTTCCCATGAAGTCTGGCTAACCAGAAAAAGTCAAAGGGCAGGCTGGAAATTTGATCGTGGTCTCCCTAAACAGGTTGTCATCGATTCAGGGTTCCAAAATGGTTTTCCAAATAAAACCCAAACACCATGCAATCAATACCAGACAATCTCCCTATCTGTGGACATGGAGGTATTGGAGGAATCTATGATACATATACTATAGACATGCTTGCCTCAATGAAAATAACACATTTCTAATTGTATGTTAAGAAGAGAACTATAAATACAAACTTTCCGATCTATACTGCTCAGAAGATGATTAAGCATATAGTTATCCTTATTACGAGTTAAAGAAAATACTGGTGGTATATTCTGATATATATGTACATGTACAACAAAGACACATTAGAGTAATAATGCATAAATAGATGTCCAAAACAAGTTGGAGCCAAACCTCTGATTTGAGAGTACCATTTTGATTTTAAAATCAAATTCACAGCTTAACACACTACATAGTCATTGTACTGGTACTCTTTCCTTTTGGCTGACATTTATCATTCTGAGCAGGAAATATGAAATATATCATCTGGCAGCCAGGAAACTGGATGCGGATGACTTATTTCATATTTCCTCTTCAAATTGTTTCTGACAAGAATCTATAACATGGAGGTGGCTTATTGTTCTCCTCCATTACGGCATATTTCGTACCACAATCCTTCGCATCAATTCATGAAAGCTAGCCTTTATTTCTCACTGAATTTATTTAGAGACTATACTTAGAAACCTTGAGGAGATCTGGTTGGATTGAGCCAAATCCAGCTAGATCCACCATCACACCCACATACACATTAAGGCGATATTCAACTTAATACCTCCTGATCCTCAATTTCACCTATTCAACATCCTTTATTTCACTGTGCAAATACATGGTATATGTTGCCCTTGGAGTAATGATCAGTGATCCCAGTACGTTTTCTTATGGCACAATCCCCCGGTTTCAAAAGTCCCAGGTGTCTGAAAATTGTGTATATTGCCCACACAATTATGGCTGATGTGTTGTAAAACAAAACACACACTAGACAAATATGACACTACACAAATATAACTCTCAAGTAAACTAGAAAGGCAACATTTTTGAAAAAAATGCAGGATGTGGGCGAAGGGAAAAGAAAGGAAAAATCGCAAGAAAAGAAACAACTAGAATGACAACATTTTCGCGAAAATGCAGCAAGTCTTTCCCGTGGCCTTTTTTGAAGTTTAAGTCAAACTATCTTACACACAATAATAATTGCCATTAGGTGCCCCGTATTCTCGGTTCACCCCTATTCTCGGCCTTTACCTGACGTCACGGGTTGTGCTGTGTAGCAATTATAAAGCTGAAATTCATGATCAGGTTCAGGTCCGGTACCGTACCGTAGCCTCCATTCCAAATTTGACTTAACGCCGCAGGCGACAGACATCGACGATACAGTATTTGGCTGCCGGTATGGTCCGAGGTGTTGACGAGCCCCCCTCCCCACATGGACCGTCCGACCGTTTAAACGCCGTCTTTTGAGGGCAATTAAAAATAAATAAAAAGGCGTGTAAACTGAACGATGCTCTGTTTGCAAGATAAAATTGTTGTAAATATCAAAAAAGAAAGAAAAAAGGACAACTAAAAGAAAGTCGTTCCCGCCCGGAATCGAACCAGGGTTGACCTAGCGAAAAAAGCGCTAGTTTAGCTGGTGCTTTAGCCATTCGGCCAAGCTTGCCGTAACGTTATTGTCGGCATTTTAACAGGTAACATGTATACAAATGCAATGCGTAGCTTGAACACGTCCGTTCACTGTTTAATTTGCAAGATTCCAAGGTCCCATTTTCTGAAGATAATGTTTTTCTGTGCAAATTTATCAATCTTGTTCATTCCGTGGCGGGCAACTTCTTCCTTGAGCGCCTGTTTGGTCGAATGCATGGCCGATTTACTGCCGCGTCTCAGCTGCTATTATAAAACTGGATGCCGAATGACATTTTGTGTTCTCTGCGTTGATAGGTCCAGCTCTGACGTACACCCGAGACAGTCTGAATTTAGGCCAATCAAAAAGCTGGGAACGCGGAGTATTTGCTAACAGCTTCCATTTTTCTGAGTTTTGATTGGCTATTATCAAAATGGATGCCGATTGTGTCCTGCGCGTTGATAGGTTCACCTCTGACGTACAACCGAGAAAGTGCGACTTTAGGCCAATCAAAAAGCTTGAAACATGGAGTACATGGAGGCTTCCCTTTGTTTCTGATTTCCGGTGAAATACTTGTAAGAAAACTATATGTGTGGCTTCGCCCACATAAAAATCAGGTAACATGCAAAGTGAGAGACAATAGGATTTAAAACCATGAAATAATCCAACTCACACCGGATAGCCCGGTGGGTGTATTGAAGGGCAAATGTGAAAATGACTTTCCAGTAAAATCCTATAGTAAAAATGCTATATTAGTTACTGAAACTTGAAACTTAAAAGTTGGCCACGTACAATTGTGTATACATATATATTTGAATGACCGGTATTACCACCATACTGAATTCTGACATGACCTATCAGACATATTGGCTAGAACTGATGCCATGGTCACAGCAAGGACATGACTGAGTTATTACCTGACACAATAATGCCAAAGCACCTCCATTCAGAAACTGAGAGATCATCATTCTCCGCTGACCTTCTCTTGCAGGGCCCTCACAAGGCTATCAAACTAATTTCATCACAATGGAAGATGAGTGATTATGAGTCAAATGGATTATCAGCATTATCCCCATTTTCTGATTAGCTGCTGGATATGATTGATATAAAGGTCACATGCAATGCAGAGACAAGAAACTCTCTCTCCATGTAGATCCACAAGTTCCTGAAATCATTTTTAAGAGATTAAACCTTTACATCAGGAACTCAATAAACATTGTAAAAATTTGTTGCTTACTGATGGCACCTTACAAAATAGCTTGGAAGTTATGGACAAAGTTTGGACCAATATACAATAAACTAAAATCTTCCTATTTTACAACACCGATCTTAAATAAAACACATCCTCTTCAATTCCGAATAAAAAAATTATGGTTTTCACTATGGTGAGCTGTACTTCCGCTGGATTACAGAGAACCACGTACAATTTTTGTGACTCTTAGATTCTCAGTAAGGTCAGAATCATAATTTCAATCAAAGTTAAACAAGTTACTTCCTGTGTTTTAACTGTATGGTTTGAGTGTGACTCAGTCCTTCCAAATATACTCCCTGTTGATATTTCATCTTGTTCAAAGGGATTTACTGCAAAGGCCTAATGATAAAAATGTAAAATCAACATGAACTTGCAGGTTTCTTCTATATCGGATGCAGGCTGTCTTTCAAGGCCATACAACATGATGTGTGCTTTGATCTTTGCAGACAAAGGTTGTTTGAACTTCTTACCATGCCAACCGTCAGGATGAACAGGTGGTTTCTCATAACCTCATCCACTGTGTGCAATTGCTTCAAATTTCTTATCAAGTAACTGCAGAAACATAACCTTTGCCATCATATCAGGAGATTGTACAGTTCCAAATCTACCCTTAAGGTTGTACAATGGTTTCTGCACAGGAAGGTTAGACATATACAGTTACATGGCTGACATCAATGTGCAGGACCCATACAAACCACTGGTTGAACATGGAACAAAACATTTCTGTTTGCCTAGGTTACAGGTTGACTGTATTGTGTGTGTTACTTTGCAAGGTGACTTCCTGTTGACAGGGGTATCACTATCACTTTCCCAGACTGGGGGTTTATTTCCATCCTGTCTGACGTCCCCATATCCTGTTTTAGTTCAAGGGTAAGGGTGCAAAAATAAAAGGTTAACAAAGCTCTGACGCAAGTTGGCAGACATTTAATAATTATAGACAGACCTGGAATGTACTTCCAAAGATGTTATCTCAGCAGGAGCCAAAATACTTGCCGTGTATTTAGATAGTTAAATGTACAAGGCTTTTTACTTGCCTTATCCATGAATATTATTAGCCAAAATACTTGCCGTGTATTTAGATAGTTAAATGTACAAGGCTTTTTACTTGCCTTATCCATGAATATTATTTGAATGAAGTCCTTTATTGTACATACATACCCACTGGGTTCAGTACAGGTCGCAACAAAAGATACAACATGATATAATGATACAATGAATCTACACTACTCAAGGATCGTATTCTACTTCGTACATTCGGCTTCTTCTCGTTTCTTTGTGATTTTGAAAATGTAAGAACAGATATGCTTTATAAGTACAGGTTTGTCTAGACTCATAAGGAATATAAATTTGTAAAGTTGTATGAAGTGGGGGTATCGAATGCCGGCATCGCTGCCCTCAAGGATGGAGGCCGCCTTATAACGGACCCCAAGGGCCAAGCTAATATCCTGAATAGACAGTTTAAGTCAGTGTTTGGTGACGGCAAAACCTACTCCACAGAAGAATTCCAGGAGAAGTGCAACATGCCACCCAGTGACTATCCTATCCTCGACAAGGTCAATATCTCGGTTCAAGGTGTTAAGAAATTGCTAGCAAACCTTAACCCTAGTAAAGCACCTGGGCCTGACAATATTTCTCCACGCGTCCTCAAGGAACTAGCAACTGAGATTGCAGCACCCCTCACCATCATCTTCCAGTCATCAGTCAGTAGTGGTAGTCTACCTAGGGACTGGAAAACTGCCCACGTCACTCCAGTGTTTAAGAAAGGTGAACAGTACAACGCAAGTAACTACCGCCCAGTCTCGCTGACAAGCGTGTGCTGTAAAGTGCTGGAGCACATCTTAACCAGCACTATGATGGATCACCTAGAACACCACGGTATCCTCTGCAACCAGCAACACGGCTTCAGAAGAGGAAGGTCCTGTGAAACTCAACTCTTGGAGTTTACTGAAGAACTGTTTGAGAACATGGCAAGTGGACGGCAGACAGACATTCTTGTGATGGATTTCGCCAAAGCCTTTGATAAGGTTAACCACAGTCTCTTGCAACACAAACTCCACCACTACGGCATCCGAGGTGAGATCAGTGCTTGGATTACAGCTTTCCTCGCTGATAGAACTCAAGCAGTGGTCGTTAACGGTGAGTGCTCGGACTTTGTCAGTGTGGAATCCGGCGTTCCACAGGGCTCTGTTTTGGGCCCCTCATTATTCCTGATCTACATCAATGACCTACCATCCACCCTGAACTCACCATCGCGCCTGTTTGCTGACGACACGGCAGCTTATAAGGCCATCACTTCCCCTAAAGATCAGGATCTCTTACAAGAAGACCTTGAGCGGCTCGCCGAATGGGAAAAGATGTGGGACATGACTTTTCATCCTGAGAAGTGTCAGACGCTACGTGTAACGCGGAACAGGACTGTCATCCAGCATGACTACCGACTTCACGGTCACACCTTAGCAACGGTTCCCAGTGTCAAGTACCTAGGCGTTACCTTCACAAAAGACCTTACGTGGAAAGTACACATTAACAACCTGTGCAACAAAGCCAACAAGACCTTGGGCTTCTTAAAGAGAAATCTAAAAATCAATTCTAGGCGCATCAAGGAGTTGGCGTACAAAACGTTTGTACGCCCCATACTTGAATACGCAGCAACGGTATGGGACCCCTACACCCAACAGGATACTGACAGATTAGAAGCAGTACAGCGAAGAGCGGCACGTTTTGTGATGCGGCGGTACCGCCGCACCTCCAGTCCAACTACAATGTTAGAAGATCTGCAATGGAACAGTCTACAGGCCAGAAGGAAGTCTGCCCGCCTTACCATGCTTTACAAAATAAAACATAACATTGTCCACACAGAAGGGTTGAGAGGAAAACTACAACCCGCCCCAACCCGAGCGAGACGTTCTCATGACAGGCAGTTGGTTCGACCTGTCTGTAAGACATTGTACCGTAAGGCCTCTTTCTTGCCGCGCACTATAAGTGATTGGAACCTGCTACCACAAGTGGCTGTCGAAGCCTCTACCATTGACACGTTTGTGTCAATGGTCTCCGAGCGTATGTGACAACCTAAAACCTTGGCTGGTGGCCTCGACCCTTGACCACCCATAAGCGACAGAATAATCAACGAGATGATTGTGGTCGCTTCAACCGGAAGAGAAGAGAGGTACATGGATTCTATTACTAGTCTGAAGAGTTATAGACTATAGGGAATAAAGACAGGCTGTTCTGGAAGTCAAACTTTACTTGTTGCACCTCATAGAGGATGATTAATGATGATGATGTAGACTACAGATAAAACATTCACACCAAACCACAAGCAACAGTTTACTTTATGACATTGGCATGTAGCCAGACCCTGTCACATAACCTGGGATAAGGTTGCAGCTAACCAGAATTTCTAGGTAACTTCTAGGATGGTAATGTCAAGGGTCACTCCACCAAAATAAAGACTAGGGCAACAACAAGAGAACTACCAAAGTCAAACATGTTGAATTCTCTTGTACAAAAGACTGTAGTTTAATAGCTACAAAGGTCGCTAAGGTGAGGTCATGCATCATTAGTAGTTTTAGGGAAGTTTGAAATTTGATAACACAGAAAACATTCATGTATTTTACTTCCTCAAACCATCACGTTTTACAAACACAGGATTGTTAACTTTTCCACTCTTGCATTTTCAGTAATGGGGGTCATAAGGGCGTCTAGCCTTTTCAATAAAACTGCTGCATTGTGTGTAGATCTAAATGAAAAATTATCAGAGCACAGTATGAAGTACAATGTAATTACGAAATTCTTAGCAGTTCATATGATCTGTTGTTAGTGCTTGTGTGGGAGGTTGATCCTGATATGGCCAGTCAAATACTGAACACTAATTTGCATGATAATATTCATAGATCCTTCATTAAAAAATTAGTACCTTGGGCATAACACTTCCACAAAAGACAAGTAGTTCAACACAATGTGTGATGGACCGTACCAACCTGTTCTTCATGCAACATACATATTGGTAATGTTACATGTAGTTGTAGGACACTAGTGTGTTACACAATATTGAGGAGTTATGCAATGCTCAACTTCAGAATAAAGCCTGATAAATTTAGCCATGATGTGCTTTCCTAATGGAAATTACAAAGACTGTTGCCATAATATGGCATTGGTATACATCTATTTATTTTGTAACAACAGGTACAGGTCAACATTATATGGAATTTTGAATGTAACACCCCTTTGGTTGACATTACATGTACTATAATGCAGAATAAAAGCAAATGTTGTTCTAGTCACAGTGGGTGGAAATGTTGCCTTCTTTACAAATGCCACAACATTAGGTAGATATTATTGTTTTCAATACACCCATCAGTGCCTTTGATGTTAGCAGTAAAGAAGAACTGAAGGAATTCTTACAAGTAACTGATTGTCCTTTCATTATAAACCTTTCATGTCATATTTCTATGTTACAAGTAACGCTCACAGTTAACGTGTATTACTAGTATATCTAATGCATCAATTACCAAAATCAAGGACATTATATGATAGTCCTTGCCAAAATACATAAATGTAGTGTAATTGTGGGGTTCAAGCACTGCCATATAGACTGTCACTATGCCAACAGCTCTGAGCTTTTGGCGTTGTGGTTTGGACGTTGGAATTGTGATCTTACAGTAGCTATATGTTTTCTTCCTGATTTTATGTTAGGTTCTGGGGTGTTATTTGTTGAGTTCTAAATGGTATCCTCTAAATTCGTGCAAGGACATCATATTATGACCTTGATTGGTGAAATCATTATAATTTCTTACAGTGCATGAGGAAATGTTGGAATTTTACAGAATATTGGATCATCTGTGTATGAGTATGATGTAACATGGCTCCACAACAAACAAAGGGTCACCCCATACTTCCCTTAGTCATCACTGGTCGGCTGAACATTCTCCCACCTTTGTGTGAGGCAACATAACACAAACATGTCCTCAGTTGTTCCGGGTCCCCTGTCTGCCCCCCTCCCCCATCACAGCTCCGAAAGGAGAACATACATACAACGTAGAATCTTATCTACTCGCCCAAATATAAGAGGATGTGGAACCAGATTAAACTGACCTTGAGAGCGAACTTCTCTCCCGACTGTTTGGAGAACACCTCCAACACTTTCCCGTTGATGCCGAGCCCCAGCACCACCGCTGAGACTTGGTAGTCCTCGGTGATCGGGTTCTTCTTGGGCTCAAACTGTAGGTTTTTACCTTGTCCCTGCCCCATCATTTTTGCAGGAAATCTCCACTTGTTTAGCTTGGTTTCGTCGTCGACTGTTGTGTCTGGGTGATGACTAGATTCACGCTCGCGCACAATGCCTGGTATCACGAGGCTGACCGTACGTCCGTGTTTTCTGTAGTATCGCTGAAAATGGCTGGGTGACGGAGGCTTGAGTCATCACTTCATGTAAGGTCACCTGACAGGGGGGGGGCGTGCTTCCTTATATGGGCATGCTAGTAGTACACGTAGCACCTACAACGCAATTTCATGAGGCAGTTAATGCCCTTATTTTGGGCCGTAAAGTTGACTAAGAATTAGTGTTTCTCGTGAGTTTGGGTCAAGTGGTATTTTATACAATGTGTTTCAACACATATATTATTCTGGTGGACTGTGAGGGTGGCACTGAACTAAAATATAGCTTCATGAGTTCACTTCCGGTTTTGAGCATGCCTGGCTGGAACTGCCCCCAGCTGGTCTGGTGTACGTAATGACCGGGATTTACCCTTGTCACCAATCATGTCACTGGTGCTGAAAATAAGATGATTTCATCATTGCTACGCAATCGTGTCTAGGGATGCAAGAAATGTCTGACTAAATTAGAAGAAAGGCTACGTTTGTGGCTAAGTTTAGCAACAATAGAATCACGACAACAACGCCAAAATAAAAAGTCGCTTCAATGGTGGTATCTGAGGTCAAGGCTAACATTGATGGTATCAATACACCTTTCTCACGCGGCGGCCATGATAGATCTAAAACGAGTTCAATGGGGCAAACAAAAGACTGTCCATCATAATCAGCAGTTCAACCAATGATAGCATGGAAATTATAAAATTGACCAATAAGCATGTTTCAAATATTTGCATTATTATGTTTTTATTTTGCATCTCTTAAGGGACTATGGGATCAGTACGCGAGTCTAAATTGCTACATATTTCGCTGCATAACACTACTTAAAATATTTATTATTTGATCTTATATTGTGAAAATTTGTGTGGAAAAAACTAAATGGGAGTTGATTTTAGAAATAAGTTTTGTCTGTTTGCCTCATTGAACTCGTTTTCAATCTATCATGGCGGCCGCGTGAGAAAGGTGTATAAGAACGCGTTCTGTGAGATTTCCGTTTCGCTGAGTCCAACTTGTTTTAAAAATAGTTTGTTTCTTACATTCAGATGATAACATATCGGTGGAGAGATTCACCAGTCACGTACTAAATACAGACTTTTTTTACAGTCTAGTGGTAGAATATTCTCAATCAGTGACACTTTGCAAGGCATCCGTGAACAAGATGGTGACAATTAATGTGTAGACATTGAAAATTTGAAGCCGTGTTTTTATGCCTTTCAAGGTATTACTGATTGAACAATATTCTACCAACCAAATGTTAACATATTTTCAATCGGTAATTACTTGATAATCCCTATTAATTAAAGAAGGCTTTGAGTCTCCTTGTTGTTTCATTTCGCACAAGCAATATGCTTGCACGTTAGTGCGTGCGTCTGATACTGTAAATATTTGCAAAGCCTGGAGAGCTGGAGAGAAAAGTGGACAAATCCGCATTTCTTACACCCATCTACTCAACTCTGGCCCATAGTCCACGTTAGTTGTTTCGTGATTTTTAAAAATTGGACACAATTTCAGGAGAACAATTGATCAGGCCTATCTAAAGACAACAATGAATGCATGTAAAATTTCGGGCTTTTGGGCTGAAGTACATTTCACTCACATCATTTAAAACTCCATACATCAGTAGGATTCAATTAGCTAAAAGGAATAACATATTTAATGTACTCGTATCAAAGTAAACATCAAGATGACAGTATAAAAATCACAACGATAGCATAGCAACTACATGTCGTTCAACATTCTTAACAATGACTGTAAGGGGCTGTTAAGTAGTTGCCTTACATAGACATTCTCAACTATTATGTTCTTAATCATTCTCAGCTCAGCCTGTTGGACGATGGGCAACCTGTTTTGCGCGGTGGAGAAATAAAAACACAGGCACGCACCCGATCCTCCCGCGTCCTCTACTGGCGTCTGCTATAAATGCAGAGACGATTTTGGCAATACATGTAACGTTAACCGTTACATGTATTTAGTATAGCCTGGTTACCAATCCAGGCTAGTATTAGTAAAGTGCTACGTTATTATGTTTTGCTACTCTCGGACTCCAATTAGAGGTTCGGCTCCGGCTGTTTTTTACGTATTTTGAGGCGTTTTTATCGGGCTTTCTATTTTGAGACTCTGTCACACTCGCTGCTGATGAACTGAATTGGCGGGGAATTGGAGAGAATGGTGTTTTTGCCTGCACAAGAAGGTCTCTCCGAGCAAGGAGCTTATATCAGATTTTGCTCCGCAAGGAAGGAGGTTGAAAAAAAGTCCCCCTTTCAACCTCCTTGCTCCGAGTTTCTTTAGTAGTGTTACAGACAAATTCCCTAAGTTCGATGAGAAACCATAAAATTGCTACAAAAAGACAGACAAGCATCAAATCAAGGTCTTTTGTGCAAACCTATAGATAAGTGATTACATGCAAAAAAAATCTCATTTACACCGTTTATTGATTTGATTTGAGTTTTCAATCACAGCTATGATGGGTAGAGCAGAGTCACGCTGACATATTCAGACGATTCGGCCTCCTACAGTTATGATATCCGTGATTACAACCAGCGTTCCCGCCAGGTTCTTGAAAGTATGCGTCCAAGTATTGGGGAGGGGGTAATGAGCGCCGGAGGCGCGAGACGAGCGCCGAAGGCGCTCGCTTTCTAGGAGGGTCCGGGGGCATGCTCCCCCGGGAAAATTTGGATTTTCAAACCCTCTAAAACACAATTTCCTGCAATTTGAGAGGAAAATCATGCGCTTGAGATTGGATGTCGGTTGCCTCTTTTACTCCCGTTATTCAGTAATCGACGACCGCCCTCTCGAACCCCAAAAATACGTTATATGAAAAAAAAAAAACTATCAGCACAGGGAATCAGCCTTCCGTGATCTGGCCAGGGTATAATTTGTCCAGACATGAAAATTTTTGATGCTTCGCAACAGGGCTCTAGCCAGTTCGTTGCCAATTTTTTCCGTCATTGAATAAAAAAAGGTCTAACGTTACCGAGTCGTGCGATCGATGTTGCGCCCTCCCGCATCAAATAGTTTTCCGAGACGATAAAATAACGACGCCATCACGCACATTTTGTGTTTTTTTTTCTATTTTTCCCGATGATTTTACTCAAAATTTTCGTATCGGTGGGGTTTTACAAGGCCGTGCCGTCATTTTCCACGAGCGTGCGACCTCAGGTAACCCCGTTTTCGGCGTGAAATCTTTGGCTGGATTTCTTTTTAGATAGACGAAGAATGTTATACATTACTCGAAGGAGGACGATATGCTGCCTCTTTGGTAGTGATCAGTGCCGGTGTAGCCTTGAAGCAGTAGCCAGAAAGACGTCCCAACGTGCTGGGCGTTGCGATCGACGATCCGTCTGGGGAGGGGGGCGTGCCGCGCCATGTGCCACGGAGGCCAGTGCCAGTGCACAGCCGACTCGATCGACGCTTGACAACAATATTGCGGCCCCTTTTCTGCCACAAATTTTGTCTTTTTGAAACATAAGAAATTTTGCAAATAACAAATAAAGTGTACAGTTTTGGATTCTTCACTTATTTACCGCGCACCGCTTTTTTAACTTAAATGGGGAAACTTTAATAGTAAATTGTTAGCAGCTAGGGAAGAAACTTGCCAGGCGACACGGTCGGCTACCAATATCACAAAACAGCGTCACGTGCGCCTAATACTCCGTAACTTTTTTTTCCCGGTGACCAATGACAGAGTACAACATTACATTTATCAAACGCTGATTGGTTATTAAGATGATTGGATTTGGACCTGGTGGCCAATCTAGACTGCTTGGCGCCGGTGGCCTGTTGCCAAAGATACCGACTGCCAATCAATTGCCCACAGCGTGAGAACTTTTGTTGAGATGTGCACACTCGCACAGAACAGTTTGTTTGCTCAATACTAGTATTACCCACACATCTTTAACAAATACGTGAAAATGAGGATGAGTAAGTATCATGTTAAAATCAGAATATAAAATCTATATAAGATTTCTTCCAGACGAGTGTTAGAGAATGCTGACTGTCAGATGTATGTCACGGACTGCAAAAAATTACATTGCGCAACGGCCAGCTCAGACTGGCGCGTGGCTGGGTGTGTCTCACATGGGTCCGCTAGTTGTAAAACGTGCCGCGCTCCGCCCCATGCCCAGACTACTGGGATGACCGGAAAGTGAACAATTTGAAGTATAAATTGTAAAGGTAGGATTCCTTCTTATAAACACAGATTTTTTGAAAGATTCCAGATACATTTTGTACACTGGTGGTACAGGTCAGCCTTTCTTTCAGATTTTTTTATGGACGCATTCAGCCGAGCCGAATGCGTCTTTCCAGAAAAAAATGCGTCCAAAGACGTAAAGACGTATGCCTGGCGGGAACGCTGATTACAACCCAGGGCAGACACTTCGGTTTTATCGTACTCCACAGTACACAGGTGAACTGGTCACAGGAAGGTTGCAAGACTACGTGCCACAATCCCCCCTTCCCATCAGTTGGGACCGTCTACATTGACGTCACGGCGTGACCGGAGTGCTGTATTTAGTTGTTTCTACCTCCGCAACAAGTCAACAAAGTAGATCTATCCAACTTGTAGCAGTAGTCATGACATACAGACAGGATGGTTGTCAAATGTTGATGACAGGTATATTATGTCTTGTTTTATTGCTACATTTTGCGACTTTTCATGAATAAAGAAGAAGCAAGTTGATTGTTTACTCTGCGGATGAATCTCATGCCCGAGTCCCGCACGGCAAGCACTTGCGCTTCCCCAACATGGCGGCCATGGTTTCTGTATGAGGAACATTTTACATCTTTGACATCGAATTTTGCACAAATATGAAGCGCCAGCAAGACAGAGAGACTCCCACAAAGAGTAAACGTTCCAGATCAAGTGCTGAAGGGCGCGATAGGAGCTCCCGTGATCGTGGGAGCCCGGACCATGAGCGTGAGGGCCGGGGAAACAGCAAGGTGAGCTCTCGAAGTAAAGACCGACCCAGTTCCGAGGAAAGGACTCGAGACAAACGCTCCCGTGAGGACCGTTCCTACGAAGGAGAGTTTCGCAGGAGCAGTCCTAATGCCGGTAAGGGTGACAGACTTCCAGATTACAGGTCTTTGTGCGTCAGTAACTTTGGATCGCACCTTTCTGAGTCCGCGATCAGAGACGGTGTGTTCCACGAGTTCAAAAAATATGGGGAGATCAACGTGAAGGTAGGGTTCAGAGGGGACGAGCGCGTAGCCTATGTCAACTTCCGCTTCCCACAGGATGCAAAGGACGCCAAGAAAGGCAAGCTTAAGCTCGTCTTGTTTGATAGAAGCTTGCGTGTTGAGCCTGTGTTCAGTCCGAACAAGTACACCCTCCATACAAACAAACGGGAACGTCGGAGTTTGACCCCGGAGTTTACCAGCCCTTCCTACCCTGCCAGCCAACGTGACGGCCGCTCACCTGTCCCCGGTAGAAGGGTCAGCACACGGCACGGGAGTCTCACACGAGACCTGCCGCCCAGGGAGAGGTTTGATGAGTTCGATCCCGGTCCCAGAGGCCGGTTGTATGCCAACAATGATCGTTACCCGTACGACATGCTACCTGAGGATGATCAGAGGGCCACCAGAACCTTGTTCGTGGGGAATCTGGAGTACAACATATCGGATACTGAGTTGAGACGTGCGTTTGAACCCTTTGGGTATATTGAGGATATAGACATCAAGCGACCAATGCGTGGCCAGGGTAATGCTTATGCGTTTGTGAAGTTTACAAACCTTGATGTGGCACACAAGGCTAAGTTAGCGATGCAGGGCCAACCTGTTGGTAGGAACCCGTGCAAGATTGGGTATGGCAAGGCACTGCCTACGACTTGTCTGTGGGTCGGGGGTCTTGGACCCTGGACGTCACTCGCAGTGTTGGAACGAGAATTTGACCGTTTTGGAGCAATCAGGAAAATTGATTATGTGAAGGGTGATAACCATGCATACATATTGTACGACAGTTTGGATGCTGCGCAAGCTGCATGGACGGAAATGAGAGGATTTCCGTTGGGAGGGCCTGACCGTCGTCTGCGTGTTGATTTCGCCGACCCTGAAGGTGCACTTCGGTACCCAGCATTTCCCCCTGACCGCCGTCCTCCCGGCCGCGATGAATTGATGGTTGAGTTTGACCACCGTGATTTAGACCGACGTGGTAGTCGGGGATTGACACCCCCTCCTATGTATGCTAACCGAGGGAATAGTTTTGATGACCGAGCCTGGCATGATGCACGTAGGGGAGGATTTCGCCAGTTTGATGGACGCGGGGACCATCCCAGGACTAGGGATGACTGGCAAGATCGTAACAATGGTGGAATCCATCGTGACATGCGCGATTGGGAACAAGACCGGAGCCGTTCTGATGGGTTGGACGGGGGAAGAAACAGTGGCAGCTATGGTGACAAGCAGAGACGTTCTCCCATGGATAATTTTGATTCCCGTGACCGAGATCAGACTCCAGAGCGCAACAGGAAGCTGCAACAGCGTTCGCGTTCACGTTCGCCCCGTTCTGGTTCTGCCAAGGGTAGCCCCAACAACCGTGATCGTGGTCGTTATACGGGATATGTAAGTCCTGACAGAAGAGGTTACTCACCAAACCGCAAACATTCCGTGGAGGATAACTCCCCCAAGGGCGCTCGAGACTCAAAGCGCCGCCATTCCCAAAGCAGTGAGGACCGCTTTATGGACCGGAATGACAACGACGACCGAGACAGGATTGACAAAGA
The DNA here is from genome assembly GCA_019207045.1 of Branchiostoma floridae x Branchiostoma belcheri. NCBI lineage: Eukaryota > Metazoa > Chordata > Leptocardii > Amphioxiformes > Branchiostomatidae > Branchiostoma > Branchiostoma floridae x Branchiostoma belcheri. The sequence goes on from CM033027.1 coordinate 13,440,224, forward strand.
CCACAAGACTCACCGTCATGGACGACGACTCGACAGTGCGGAAGAACGTGCCAAGGCCGCTGCTCTGAGAAAAGCAGAGAATCTGAATGAAGTGGCAAAACATTGCTCCGCGGTGTGGAACGGAGCACTTGTTCTGAAGAATAGTGCTTTTGGTACCAAGATGCACCACCTGGGAGGGGACAGCAGCATCGTGGAGAGCCTCTTGCTTGACAGGACAGCTCAAACACCTGTGCTGAAAATCACACAGCGTTTGCGACTGGACATGCCCAAATTGGAGGAAGTGACTCGAAGGATTGAGTCCTCCGGGATGGAGGGGCACTGTCTCCTGTTAGCTTTACCTTCGTCAGGACAGTTTGAGGACCCAACACTGCCAAGCCAACAGCGACCCTTGCGCAATCTGGTTTCATACCTCAAGCAGAAGCAGGCAGCTGGAGTCATCAGTTTGCCTGTGAACGGAGGCAAGGACAAGAACAACGTGGGCGTGCTTCACGCGTTCCCACCCTGCCAGTTTTCTCAGGGCCAGTTACGCCGACTGGCACCCAACCTGCCACAGCACCCAAGTCCAGAGGATCACTTGGTGGTGATTATTGTGCGGGGATGTGCATAAAGATTACCCTGCGGGAGTTCTGCTTGGATGTAACATGTTGTGGCCAACCTGTAGATGTGTTCATCAAGTATCTACCCTACTGTCTTGTGGTGATTGGTGAAACGTTATGGCAGTACGATTTTGTATTTACAATCAAGTGCGTAGCATCGAGTTTTCTTCTCTACAGCAACCACCAGGATTTATCATTGAATGAAGAACAAACTGAAGTGGAAGTCTTCAATTGCCAAATGTGTTAATTCCCATGGAATAACTGTGCAGAGGGAACTGATTGGAACAGTGTGTTCAAATGGTTTATGTGTTGGAACAAGGCAGAGAAAATCACTGATTGGAAATTCTACATCTGTGTTTCCCACGTGTGTTGTCAATTTTTCAACTTCTGCTGCAATTTGTATGCCCGAGTAGTGGAAAGAGATCACATGCGAGGCATGTCTCCTATACCTCATCAAAATACAGCACCGTATGCTCACTCTGTGCACAGAATGTCAATGCGAGAGTGTAGAAAATTGTGTGTAATGGAAGCACATCAAGATGAATTTAGGAATCACATGTTAATTATCAGAACTGCTGCAACGTGACTTCCGGAGTACAAGCTGCAAGTTCAACTCGTCGAATTCTATGATACCTGACAAAAATTACATTTCTTCAATCGGGACTGTTAACAGCTTTGCATGCTGTTTGGAGGATAAAGGTGTGCAACAAGTCAAGGATTCACACATTGGAAGTCCACTTTGGTAACAGATTATGCATCTTAATCGGGTGTGAAAGTGAAGCTGTATTCAAACAGGACATGCAGTGTGGACTGTGGCTATGGAAGGAAAACTTCTGTGTAAACGTGTGCCCAAATCTCATCACTGTAAAGACGTCTGATGGAATTACAAAAGACTGAATCTGTGCAACAAAGTGCCTATCTTGAAAAAGGAAGACAAATTCTCTCTTGAAATTGCCCAAACAGCCAAACCAGTTGAAAAATCTGTAAGAAGAGGACATTGTGAGCCCTCTGTGTGCCACGCCCCTAAAATGTTGTCTTAGTACCCTGGCTTCAAAACAAAAGGTGAAACAAAAGGACTATGGGAGTACTGTATTGCAAGATCCAAGTGAAGATCAGGAAATTGAGTCGTCATGCAGTAGGAAAGTGCAGTAATCAAAGAACTTTGAAACAACAACATCATGGAATGTGACAATTTACAAGGTGGTGTTGAAGGAAGCAGTTTTCAAAATCTCAGCATTATGGCAGTGTAGAAAATGGGATATCTGGAATGGAGTTGTAATACTACTGGAGTATTTGATATTTCTTGATATGTAGAGTTCATGGAGTTTTGAAAGCTTCCTTTATCACTACTAGTAAAGGTTGTCACAATGTATGTTCAATACAATTGTACTACTGTATGATGATATGTACAGCAAGATGGTCACCAATGAGGTTGGGCAGGAAGGTGGTGTCTGAAATGGAAGGATTACTGTCACATGCATATGAACTATGTCTGAAGAATGTCCTGATTGTCTGTTGCTATAGTGATGATGTTATATAGATCACGTTATGTATGTCAGAATAAGGTTTATGCAATACAGTCTTGCAGAATCTGTGGAAAGTGTACTCTGAAAATCACACTGAAGGGTAGATGAAAGATATTATTTTATGCAACTGACTGTATTTGTATACACAATAACCAGACTGAACATTCTGAAAATCAAAGATCAGGGTCACATTGATGTGGGTGTTTATGGTATTGTTTGTATCAAGATAACATACATTAAAAAAAAACAAGTCAGAGAAATCTGAAAACTGCACAAGACTTCTCGGTTTGGTACATTTGTGTGTACAAATGTAAGATTATGCAATCCTGGACAATTGCCACTGACATTAACAAGCAGGGCTTGGTATTTTCCCATCTTTATGTATCCACATGGACTTTTTGTAACATGAAATGTTGCCCATGAAGATGTATTTTGCTTCTTTTGTATGTGGATGATAGGACTGTTTGTTCAATAATTGATATTGTGAGATTTACAACAAGATGGGTGGTATTGAGCATTGTTAATAGTCGGAATTCTCCTGTGTTTTGTACTTTCTCAAAAATGTACAATTTTATGACACATTCAATGTTACCTTATTGGCAACTTTTTACACATGGTGGTTTGATACTTTGTCAGTTTCCTTGTGCAAGTACCATCTTTGCAATGTGTTGAAGTACATTTGTTAGACAAGCCAGACAACAAATTGACTGTTAATGTACAAGATTATTTCACATGCAGATGATACTAAAGAGGCTCAGATAGATTGAAATGAACTGTGATGGAGTAGTATAGCCTTGTGTAAAACTAGGGTACTGATGTGGACTGAACCACTGCCATGAAAGGGGTGACTGTCTTAAGAAGACAAATTGTTCTGAAATGATGGTTGCTTGTATAGAGCATGGAAATTATTTTTAGAGACCAATGGACATTTTAGTTGGAAGGCTGTGTTGTAGGTGTATTTTACAGGGCTGAAGGTGTGATGTGTAGGACTTCCTCAATTGATCTTGTCCCAAATGTAATCATAGATCCTTCCTACCCATCCTATCCATATAGAAATTAAAGCATGCAGATGAGAGATGTATTTGTCGTCATGGTCATTGCTGTCACAGTATTTCTAGGGTACCATTGGTTAGCCTTATATACTAGTATATAGTACAAAGCACAAGACATCAACTCTCAAGTATGAATAAGTAGATTCAGCATATGACATAGGCAAGATTAGATAGAAGATACCTGTTTCTGTTAACACATTTAGACCTACCCTCCAATGTTAGATTAGGGCCGTACAGAAAGATCTCCTTTGTAAAAAGAAAGCAGCAGAAAATCCTGACATAATCTAGTAATGGCTGTCATTTTGTCAGATATTTGTACTTTTGTTGTGAAATTTATAATGAAGGTTGGCTTCTGTCCTGCTGCAAAACATACTGGACATTAAAACATCCATGGAAGCCACAAGTATATGCATCAGTCACCAGGCAATGGAGTGGAAAAATGTAGCATGAAATGGCATTAGGGGCATGTATCATATCAGAGGTAATTGGTTGGAAGGAACTAATTTATGGGACTACCACTAAATGATTTGTACATACCACTTTGGCTTTGAAAAACAATGACAAGCACTAGTGTTTGTGTACAGTACTATGTACATAGTTTATACATAGGAGTGTTGACATTTATATCATGTCCCCATAACAAATCGTACTGCACTGCCTGGAAGAGGTCAAGCTAGGTTTAATATGAACAATGTTCATGCGCCATCACCCTCCGGGTACATGTAGGTGGCAGAACCAGCCACCTCCCCAAAATGCTTGACCTACATTTGGAAACACAGCTGAGGCCTTCTGTACAGGGAAACTAGGGTGTTGTAATGTTTTGTATGCTAATAATGTCCTCTGTGGCAACTATATATGGCATCCCTGAACCCTAAAGGCAAGCTGAAAGTATATCAATATAATCTCAACTCGACATGTAGTCAGAAAACCCTGCAATCAACAGTGATGCCTCCGTAGTGCTATTCAGGCCCAGTTGAGCAGACACCTGGAACAGACAATACATAGGCTGGGCCTCACTGCATGCCTGACATGCTTCATACTGGTGATTAATGATGCACTTTTATCTGCAGTAGAATATAGGAAAAGCCTGTAAAGGTTTCTTAGGAGCAGATAACAAAGACTTGGGAAACCATGTTGACCTAAGGTCATTAATGAGTTGGGTAGAAGTACTAGTAGTATTGCATTGTAGCCTGGATTTCAGACTTTACAAGGGCTACATAGGCCAGCTTTTTTTTTTAGCTCTAGAGCCAACTTACCCCCAAGGAAATTTTACCCCAGTTAGATCTAGAAACTAGCCGGATGACATAGAAAGAGACGCTAAGGGGGTAACTCAGGTCTGTGGTAAAATTTCTTAACAACTTGGCCCCGAAGCCGGAATCTGGCATGTACAGGCCCTGGAGACAATCTGGCATCCTGGTTAGTTGGATTGTGATGTGAAGAATACACTGACAAACACTGGTTGTATACAAGCAATATTTATTGGCCATATATTACTGACACAATGATACCTATTAATTTAGTTAATGATTGCTTTAAAAAAGACAATTTATTGCAAGATTGTCTAAATATATGGTATATCAAATGATGGCTTTCATCAAAGAAGCAACAGACAATCCCTCAAAGCTGACTCGACCGAAAGCCTTCAGTATTTACAAATACAAGCACCAAGTTGTCAGCTGTTTATACACCAAAAATATACTCATCGGTCAAGTTGTAAAGCCTCGTCAATATAGATCTTGAATTATACATCAAGTGCAAAAGATGTGTAGAGAATATTGTATACAACCAAGCACGTATTGGAAATGAATAGTTCCCATCATATTGTGAACATGATTTGGTTAAAGGAGAACTTGGAACTATGTAACTATAACATAACATGCCCAAAGATAGAAGCTACCAGTGCCATGACACATATATGCTATGTACTCTGTTGTTTGTCAAGACTTGTGGCTAGGGCTGTATGGCAATACATTGTAGCCTGAATGCTAGCATTTTAACTTAAGTATGCTCTCTCAAGATGATAGGAAAAGACTGGCATGAAGACTAACTACATTGTACATTCAACAAAGCACATACAAATCACTCCAACAATGCCAGTAGCTGCAGTACACAAAGAGTCCCATAGGGGTCTCTTTTGCTAAAAACGTGGTTCCTTGAAATGGGAATCTGCAGAGATGTCTAGTTAGGAGTAAAGGTGGCAGGTATATTGCAAGCTTCAGGATAGATCTAGAGAACTACTATCCTGTGTTAAATCACTGCTCGCCCAACAACAGAACTCCACAAAAATGAGCAGCTTTTATCCCATTGTCCCAAATTTACAATACTACATTTTGCTTGATCCCAATGTATGGCTGGTTCAACATCTACTTACTTGCCTGTACAAAATGTATGTGAATGATTACACCAGTGCAATATGTACATGTGGCTTGTTAGTGACAAAGCATTGCAACTGATTACAAACAAACACCAATTGATCAGGAAAAGGCAACAAGAACCATGAGTTGGTTAAATGTACACTTTAGCTACACAATTAAAGGTGTACACATGCTTTAACTTTCTCCCCTTGTGGCCTCACACTTGTACCAGATTTACAAAATCGAAGCAACAAAATTAGAAGCTGACACTTCTAATCATTACGAAAACCATACATTGCCCTTCAAATACAGAATTCTTTAGATCTTGCCCAATACTTTATCCAAGGAGGTTGCTTTATCCTAACAGAACAACTTTTATTATAACATAAATGTTGATTTAAACCAAACTTTTGAGTTCAGAAATTAATCCATTACTGTACACAGTACATGATGAGGTTTGCTTCATTTATAATGGATTAAATATCTTATTGTAGAAGTTTTTTTTATAAATTACAAAGTGGCAACCTGTATTTACAGTACAAAGATACCACTGTCACTATGTATGTATCATATAATGTTACGTATGTATACAGTATAGGCAGTGGCTATGTATGTAACATATCAGTAGCTTTTTCCATGGCAGAGCTCTGATGTTTATTATGTACAGCACCTGATCAAACTTTTGTATTCAAATACGAAATAACTTGTACATACTGTGCTCTCATAAAAGTATAATCAACAATAATTTTTATTGGCAGTATATAACTATTTCCACAACCAGAAAATTGTATAGCATATATTGTAATATATTGTCAAATAATGGCTCATAATGGAATGAGACAACGTCAAGTTAACATAACTTCTAGCACCTTAAAATAGCTATCTGCTTGCAAGAAAGGTAAACAGAAATCTCACTTCTCAAAGTGAACACAAAAGTACAATTAGACTGAACAAGAAATTGTGGCTCAACATGAAATTGTGGCTCAGCAAACAACTAGAAACAACCATTTACCTAAAGAAGTATGAAAAGACTATCTAGTATCTACATTATCTATTTTCGGAGACACTTTTCCGAGGTGTTGGAACAGGCTTGGGAAGAGGCTTGTATGTCTGCTGTGCTGTTGCCTGTTGGTTCCTCTTCTTCTCTACCAGTGGAGGGGGGGAGGACAGACTCACGGAGGATGGAGACATGTACACTGATGTGGGGGACATGTACACCGATGATGGCGACATGTACACAGACTGACTGCCTTCTGGGCTCTCCGGAATCCGTGGTGTTTGTCCGCTTTTCGCTGGAATCAACGGTGTGGAGTCAAAGAAGGCCGGCTGTGGTCCGTGCCTCCCGAAGGACTTGCTGACTTGAGGTTCTACTGTGGTAGGTAGCGGTGGGAGAGGGCGTACTCTGGAGGGTTTGGGGGGAATGGGCGGAATGGTGGCTGATTCCACGGACCCGTTGGTGTCTGTTGAAGATGTAGAGGAGATGGAAGACGTGTCTGATGACTGGAGGGATGCTGGGGTGGGGGCAGCACGGTTTGGGGTGGGGGAGGGCTGGGGGCCAGGCCACTGTCCAGGGATTGGAGAGACACTGCAGATGCCTATGGAAAAAAAATCACACAAGAGTTCAGAGGATGAGAAAGTCACACAAAACTTCTTCCAGCAACTACTGATCAAATGACAGTAAAACAAAAATAACACTACAACACTGGAATTCTATCATGTTAGTTAAGCAGCAGACTACATGTGATGTCATCATATAGTAGTATTTAAGGGTCACGCAGTTCCCCCTTTTAGTCCAGAACATCATGACTCACTGAGTTTGTCATGTTGTATTAAGGCTCCATTAGAGTTGCACTATTTGGTATTACACCTGAGTTGCTCCTTTCACAGTCCTTGATGACTGGTGCTTTGAATTTGAAGTGGCACATACACATGTATTGTGGTGGAGTACTGAAGTTACCAAAATGCCACTGATGTAACTTTGTTGCTCTTCCATAAATCCCAGGTACAGTGATTGGTTAAAAGAGCAGTGATACCAGCATGACAGCATGTTTTGAAGAGCCAATGAAGTTTTTTCAAGCTCACAACTGTCAACAAATTGCATGATCTAAAATATCTACATGTAGGATGATTTTCCAACTGAAGTCATTCCAAACTTACCCTCTTGACCCTGGCTGGTAGAGCAGGGGGCACAGAGTCCTCTCCCCCAGCCTGGGACACACTAGAGGTGATGGAAGATGCTGATGATGTGGCTGTTGAGTTCAGCGAGAAACCTCCTGGTGGGGGGGCAGGAAAGAAGTCAGGAAATTACCTCACAAAAATAACATAACACATTTTGTAGAACTACAAGAGCAAGACACATATTACATAAGGTATTACATGTTTTCTATCATTTGTAACGTTCTGGATGTATTTCTATTTCCCTTAACCACAACACATTGACAAATACAGTCAAATCTGTACAAGTGACCACCTCCATATAAGGACCACCTGGCCAATCTGACCACTTTTTTAGGGTCCATGAATATTTTTTCCATTGGTACAAGGAGTAAGATTCCTTTCTATAGTTACCATTTGCCCACATTTAGACCAGATTTTATTGGTCCTCTGAGTGGTCTTTTAAGGCAGGTCTGACTGCTCTTGTTGTTGCTACATTAAACACCTAACTTAAACGTCTAAATGAGTGGTTGTCATAGAAAACGGAGATCGTGTGTTTCCAACAAGATGCATTATGACATGAGAAAAACATAGATAGATGATTATAGGTAGATTTTCTTATACAAACCCTCTTGACAAGCACACTTGTGAGGAAAAACTACTGGTGAACATTCAACATCACACACAATGTATATGTTACAATTACGTGCCTCAAGCCAGGGGTGACAAGGATGAGGTTATGGTTCTAGACTTACATTCTGTGGGAGAAGTTCAGTCAATATGTACAGCAAAATAAAGTGCACATCACAGTGGAGACAAGACAGACAGAACAAGTGAACATGCCACTATACAGACAGGACAGCAGGTGCACAAAACAAAACAAAAATAAAGCCCAAACTGATCCCACCACCTTTGAGGCCCGTACGAGGGGGAATGGGCGGGCCCACACTAGGCCCAGCCCAGCTACTGCGCGGGCTGTTCTGTGTGCCAGTGCCCGGGTGCCTGTTTGTTGTGCCATACGGAATGACGTCCATACTTCGTGTAAGGACTAGAGTGTAGGGAAAGAAAACCATCAACCATAGCCGACCATCAGTCACATAAATCTTCATAAAGATTCTTTAGCAAAAGAGCAACTTAAAAACATGTAGAGCTTACCACCAACATTAACAACAGAGCCAACTTAACACAACAGTCTGCTCCTGTTAGTACATTTAGCATATGCACATATGAAATAGGTCCAACTACATTTGCAAATTCAGAATGAAACTCTCAATGCTTACAAGGTTTAAAAGAGAAAAAAAGATACATAAAAATGTAAAGGAAGGTATTTCAAGAAACTAACTAGAATGCAAAAAGGCAAAAAAATGAAGAAGGAATATCAAGACGTAGGTTTAAGATACAAGCAGGTGAGGACTGATTGTTACAGCTGACTTACTGCTGTCTGTTCTGTCTGGAGACTGAGTCCTGGTGTTACCGAGGCTGGGGTCACTGCCATGTCTGAGTACACTGTCTCTACTCACATGGGTAGGGACAGGCTGTGGGGACAAGGGACCAGAGGTCAGTGATGATTACAGCTCTCAAATGTAGACAACATTTGTTTCTCCAGCTAGCAATTACTCAAGTAAGTGTCACTGACAAAAGGTAGTGGATTCAACCTGAAACGTCTTTCCAAAATCATATCCAGTTGCTTGAGTACCCGTTAATTGCTATTTGGTGTATCTTATTACCTGGATGTCTAACCTTCATCGAAACATTTGTTTCTCCATTTGTGAGGTAGAAATGCTGCTTTTATGCAGCTGTGTAGGATAGTCCATGCGTGGCCATGGCAAACCAACTCTGTAGCATATGATACTAGATAGATAGGCTAGTCAAGTACTGTAATTCTTGATTTTTTCAATGTACTGTTATGTTCACGGTTTTCACGTTGACGACTGTAATGTGAACTTATCATTACTGATAACAAATAATTCACAGCCTTTTTTTATGTGCACTCGCCGCGACAGTGAACATTTAGTTCCGAGAACAAGTTAAATTTTCTCAGACCGTGAAAGTTTGGTTCCGTGAAGACAAAGTGAATTACAGTATACATAAGAGTGTTTTCCTTAGGTCCTGAGAACATAGCCTATGTTGAGAACCCACCTGGTTCACTGGTGGTTCTGCTGGTGTGTTGTTAGTGTTGGGGGTGCTGTTCCTCCTCTTCTCCGGTAGGAGGGGGGAGGGGGCCGCAGCAGTTGCAGGTGTGGTTGGAACAGAAGATGGAGGCTGGAAAATGTCATCCATAAATTCTCATCAATACATGTACACTCTGATCTTTCACATCCTTAGATACCCAGTATCATCATCTGTCATGTATACATCATCTATCCTACTTGTACATTGCTGAAGCAGTAGTCAGTATGAACAGATGTACATGAAGAAGGATGCCCCACCTGCGCACTGATAGCATATGTCTTAGATGTGGTGGTTTTCACAGGGAACAGTGGAGACTGCAGACTGTATGGTGAGACAACATGGATTAGTGGATGGGTACAGTGTTGATCATCATACAACAGCATAATGCAACATTGCTACAAGTTGAATGAATCAAGCAGTAAACAATCTTTGCTTATACAAATGATACATAGATAAAAAAAAAACATCTTCAATGGACATGTATGTCAATGTTTCTGTTTGTAACCTGTGCCATGGAAGGTATGAAACATACATTACTTTCCTATCTAGACATAACAAAGATTGCAAACCTGAAATCTAAATATTCTACCTTTTAGACAGGGGCGAGGCAGGTTTCTTCTCAGGGCTTGGAGGGATGGAGGGTATGGATGATGACCTTTGACCTAAAGCTCCAGGTGCAGAGGCCACTGATAATCTCTTCTGGGTGTGCCAGAGGCTGGGGGAGTTCTGTACAGGATGGACAAAAAATAGCATCACATATGATGCAATCTTCAAAAACATGTCCTAATCTCAGCTCTGTTTATCTATGTTTCATGTGCTAAGTCAAATAGTCACAGCTAACTCGAATTACCCTTATGGTTTTACTTGTAGATTGACGCAAGCTTTAAACACTCTAAAAGATAAGATGAGATGTGGAGGTTGTAGCGAGACAGACCTGCCCAGCCAGATTGGCCTTCATGGCTGTGAACATCTCCACCATCTTCCTGTGTAGAGGAACCACCTCTGCTGGAGCCAGTTTCCCATGGATGGCCAGCCCACTCTCAAGTACACTCACCTTTTTAACAAAAAAATTCATATTAGAGTTTCAATTAACCTTTTATTACTAACACAATTCAGCAAAATTGAATGAATGAATGAACAATAGAATCCAGCAATCAACAGGTTTTTCTTGTCAAAACATTTCTAATATAAAAAAAACACTAAGAATTATTTTTGTTGCACAAACATCTAGATATGGGCAGGAAAACTGAACAGTAGTAAAGAATCTGGTGTGCTGTCTGTGTGTTTTGTAGGGATGAACATCTCTCTTTATCTTGACAGTGTTTGTCTTTTGCAGGGATGGATTGCTATCAAATGTACAGTGCACTACAGCAGATGGCACAAGACAGGTGTAGTTGTCAGACCTGCTCCATGACCAGACCCTTCAGTCTCTGGACTAGCTGTTGATCCTCGGGGTGGGCGTTGATGTAATCATCCTCAAAGAAGGCCTGGAGCAAAAAAAGATGCTTTTAACTGATTGAAATGTGCAATAGGGTACACAAAATCAAAGACAGTCTTTGCTCAAGTACAACAGATTTCAAAAGGCTTGATACCATAATTAGATTTGATTTTATCTAGATATGCAGATGTGCCAACTCTCATAAAGCGAAAATAGTAGTTACACAAAAGGTTGCTTCGTTATTACAAAAGATACTGAAACCCATTATTAGCTTTACTGGATCGTTCCGTGATATTGCAGATATTACAAATACATGTTGTATAAGGGCTATTTTGTATTCATAGTTTGTAGTTAACATAGGAAAGAGACTGTACATATACTTTATGTTTGTCAATAATACTTCCGCTAAAACATTTGTCCATATTTTCCCCACCACGTATTGTACACTGTACAACGGAAACTACTGTTTATACATGTATATAACAGTAATAGGACAAGCTTGACTGTAAACCATACTGCTGAATCTAAAAAGAGAGAACTTACCTCCTGGTACTTGGAGATCCCCCCATTGACAGCAGCGTCGATGACCCCGTTTAACCTCATGCTGAGGATCTGTACACCCCTGGTCTGGTCGGTGGTGTGCTGGTGGATCAGGGAGCGCAGCTCCTTGTTCATGTTATCCATGGTCTGGATGGCCGTCTCTATAGGGCTGATCTCAACCTATTGTATATGAAACAGTCAGACACTCAGTCAACAAGATGATATCTACACAATGTCATGTAGTTTATATATTTCTGTCATTTTTACCCAGGGTAGTCCACTCAGTGGTTTACACTGCTTTGCAGTGGGGCCCTGCAACATGTACACACATTTCCATCTTCAAGAAAGAGGAGGAAGAAAGGAAAAGAGGGGTCAAATACCGGAGAAGTGTTAACCTGCACTTTCTGTGGAAAAGGCTGCCGTGCCAAGATTCGACTTATCAGTCATCAAAGGCACTGCCAGGCTAGAACTTTAACGAATAACCAGTAACTGACTCAGGCCCTGACTGAGGCTGTCGACCATCTCCCGAGACGACAAGAGCCAAAGGATGAACACAGCAAATTTACATGTTGCCTAATTCTGATGGAGCAGACAGCTTATAGTTCTTGAGCTTGGTACTTTATTGTGTTGACATTAAACATAAGTTTCCAGATATTTGATTTTTCATGGGAGCTAGAATCCTAGGTAGTCATGATAGGTCATTTAATAGAAGCCCCCATTTGTTGTCTTCATAAGAACCACCATATACATGTACTAAGCCAGAACAAAAGTAGCCATGTCAACCGATCTTCTACTTTGACCTACATTTTCACTAAGATTAATTGTTTTACACGTTTTCCAACTCACTCAACCACTAAAAGTCAAAATGGATCATCAGCTTTGTTAAGTGCTTAAGGATTGACTATAAGATGAATTACAGTTATGTTTGGGTGCCATGCTTATGTTGACACATAACAAGACATAACAAGTAACAAAAAGGACTATTCAAATGATATAGGCCAATGTTTAGACTTCCGCAACAAATCCCGTCAGCCCTACTCAATACAGACTCTATCCTGTAACCTGAACTATGGAGCGACCACTGGGCTTTTACTCCATTATCATCTATTGATTCCACGGAGGCATCCAATTCTTCCGCCATGAAAACACTAATCTCCTGACGCACAAAGTGTTCTTTGATTGACATCAATGGTTTGAAATTGTGTAATGCTGCTCTTTTACCGACATAACTGACCCAGATTTGGCTGGCTTGGAATTCAGCCTTTATTTGTTTCAGTATATCGCTGCAGAAACAGCTCCAAAAATATCATCTTTGACACAACATAAAAAATAAACATCTTAACTGGGACAAGTATAACCGATCGACTCTCATTATCAATCAATAGGACAGGCCCAACACACTGTGACATCACTTCAAAAGGCAAAGCCTATATTGTAACTGTAATGACATAGTGACCAATCCACAATGGACGACACAGTAACTCTATCACCATGTTGATTGACTCTGGTGGTTATTGATATGTTTCCTCACCATTGGGCTTTCTCCTTTGTCTACAGGAAGAGACTTTTGTTACTTCTGACAGTGATACTTTATTTACTTACCCTGTACAGGTAAGTTACCAAACATCCCACCTACCATGGAGGGGTGCTACATTTGTAGGTGGGTTGAGGAAAATCTGCTGTGCTAAAATCAGGTAATTCTGACACTGTTACAATCTGCAGATAGACAGATGTGTATGATCTTATCAGAGTTCTTTATATACTTTCTTTATTTCTTCTCCTGTTGTCTGTTATGCTTCAATTTCAAACTACTGTTAGGTGCTCTCTACCCTATCAAAGGTAAAACTTGAGATGGACTAGACTCAAGTGGAGACGCTGTGCAGTAAATAATGGTCTTTAGCACCTTACATTGTCGGGTTTCTCACATCGTCATTGTGTATGTGCCTGACTTCACGTAAGGTATTTCTGTATTCAAAAATCTACACAGTTCAGCTTATAGCGTTTCTTGATGAGAGGACAACTGGCCAACAAGGACGTGTCTGGAACTATCTCCACATCTGTCAGACATAAACTGGACTGACGAACATTGTTAAAGCTTTACAGCACAAATCAGTGGTAAGTCAGTCTACTTCTTTCTGTATCATTTGCCTTCCATACTGAATAATGTGCTTATTATTGTCTTTTAATTTCAGTTTCCACTGTAAATAAGCTACAGAGCTTTCTGTGGAAACTGCTTAAGATGACATACTTCTTATCTAAAAGATCACATTTTTAGTTTTTTTTTGTTTTGTTATAGCTGTTAAACTAACGTCCAAATTAATATCTTGGCATGGCCTTTGGTACTCATAAGTGTTTACACAGATTACCCGTTTTTTGTCTTAATTTTTTCAATCATACATTTGCCCAGTTTGACAATGGATGACAGACTGAAGAGCACAAAATCTGCACCGCTCAAAAGAGTGAAGAAACCAGCAGGCCCAGTGACAGGACCAGAGCTGGAGTTAGTGCCGTGTGTATCATCCCTACAGCTGGGGGAAGACAAGGAACACGGGGAGGGGAGGAGCTTCAGGGTGGATCCTGAGTCAGGGTACATCACAGTCAGCAGACCCACTGTTACAACAGTACACACTGAACCCTCACCAGGTAAGAAGAATACATTTGTGTCGTGTTATATCAAACAAGGAGGCCAATACGTTACCTCTCCGAAAAGCAGAAGAGATCTAACACAACACGTCTACTGTCTCAATATGATCTTAAAGGAAACTTTAGGGGGCAAGTCATTATTACTCATAACCAAGGCACATAAACCAATATGAATATCTTTCTTGTACATCTAAGGAATGGTATATCTAAAAAAATGCAAAACAAGAGGGACTCACACAACAAAAACAAAACAGGAACCTAATGCCCACTTATGATTAAATAGACAGGAAAGATATCTAGTATCATTGTTTGGTAACATTGTATTCAGACTAATGGGAACGCCTGCCTATAATCAGGCCCAGCTGAACTGCCTTACCCTAGGACAAAGGAGACCAGAGAAACATGATCTAACATTTAGTGGTTGGTCTTGTATCAGCTCACATCTAACAGGTGGCCATGTTTCTGGGAGGATGTCCCTGGGAATATGAAACCGTACTATAGCTGTTTTGGACATGGAGCTTTTGTTTCAATCAAACAGACACTGGCATTGCAGAGGCTCCTTGTCAGATTCTGAGTGTCTTATAGTATTGAGTTTCAAGACATTTCCTCTGATATTAAAGGGATATTGGGTTAGCTTGCTTATTGTAGCTACCCCTTTGGTTATCAATAAAACCAAGTATGGTTATGCCAAACAAGACAATACCCACTGCATATATATCTAGGATAATAATTAGCTAAAGTATGACGGTGATAAAAATACAAGACATGTATATTATACACTAAATATAGTATGAAAAAATGCATAATTCCTTCTTGCTTCCTTCAGATGAAATCCAAGATGCCCAGTCCACCATTGACGACCTTCAAACAGAGCTGTCTGCTGCAGAGGAGACTGGCAACAGTGCCCTACAGTTCGACATCAACTGCAAGATAGGAGACCTGTACTGGCACAAGCTACAGATGCCAAACAAAGCTATCATGTACTATGAAGAGATGTTAACGTCTGCACAAGAGATGCACGACAAGACAAAGGAGGCCATGACTTACAACAAGATGGCCGTGGCCCTGGATGTCTCAGGGAAACACAAGGAAGCCATGTGGAACCATGAGAGGATGATGGAGATAGAGAAGGCAACAGGGAACAAGGATGGAGTCTCTACCTGCCACGCTAACATGGCCTCCTCCCTGCTGAGTTCAGGGAATGTCTCGGAGGCTGTGGCACACTACGAGTCTGTCATGGAGCTGGCGAAGGAGAAGAACAACAAGCAGCAGCAGCTGGAGGTAGCCCAAACTCTGGGCAGTCTGTACCACAAGAAGTTAGGGGACCCCAAAACAGCCTTCAAGAACTACACACTGGAGCTGAAGCTGGGAGAGGAGCTGAACGACAGGCCAGCGATGATACAAGCATGCAACATCATGGGAGACATGCAGTTCATGGAAGCCAAGGAGAAGAAAGCTGCACTGAAGTATTACAAACACATGCTGCTCCATGCTGAAAAGATAAATGATGAGGAGAACATGGCTCTATCCTATAACAGGATTGGGACGGTGTATGGAGCAATGGGGGAGCATGTCACTGCGTTACTCTGGCACCAGAAGGACCTGAGGATACGACGAACCCAAGAGGAGGAAGAGAAAGATGATGTCATGGCCAAGTGCATTGCACACAGAAATGCTGGCCTGACATACAAAATCCTGGGAAACTATGACCATGCAAAGTCCAACTATGAATCTGCCGCCGGCCTATCTGCTAAGTCAGGCAGCATGCTGCTGCAGTGGATGACAACCCTGGAGCTGGGAGAACTGTACCAGGGACAGATGGGGGATCCACACACAGCACTCTGGTACTACACACAGCTCCTCACTATGGCAGAGGAAATGCAGGACAAGGAAAAGGTCGCAACAGCCTACAGACTAGTCGGAACGGCAAATGAGGAGACAGGAGACCACCAATCAGCCATAGACTGGTACCAGAAAACTCTGCGTACTTGGAGGTACATCGAAAACAAAGAGGGGCAGATTGCGGCTCACAAGAGCATCGCCAAGGCAAGCATGGCCCTCCAGAAGTATGCAGACACAAAACAACACTACGAATCTGCCTTGGGACTAGCAGATGACCTTGGAAACAAAGGACAGACAAAACAGCTGCTCTTGTTGCTAGGAGACCTCCTGAGGGATGATCTCAACGATCCACAAGCAGCAGCAAAGCGATACACACAGTTGCTAAAGTTAATGGAGGAGGTACAAGACAAGGCGGGAACATTACTGTCCTATACAAGGCTTGGTGATTTATATCGAGATAAGATAGCTGACCCCAATACAGCTGCAAAATACTACAAGGAGATGGTAACAGTGTCTGAAGAAGTAAAGAATAAAAACAAGGCAGTGGTAGCCTACAGCAGGCTGGGTGATCTATACAGAGAGGCACTTGATGATCCAGAGGTGGCCATCAAGTACTATGAGAGAGTTCTTGTAGTTTCTGAAGAGCTAAAGGAGCCTGCGAAGATGGCCCTAGCATGCAGCAGGCTGGGAGACCTACACAGGGAAGGTGTAGGCAACCCCAAAAAAGCTGTGGAGTACTACAAACAGATGCTGGCTCTTGCAGAAGAGACACAAGATAAGGAGAAGGTGGCACTAGCCTACAACAGACTTGGTCTGACCCATGGCATGATGGGAAAGTATGAAGATGC
This sequence comes from Branchiostoma floridae x Branchiostoma belcheri, assembly GCA_019207045.1. Taxonomy (NCBI): domain Eukaryota; kingdom Metazoa; phylum Chordata; class Leptocardii; order Amphioxiformes; family Branchiostomatidae; genus Branchiostoma; species Branchiostoma floridae x Branchiostoma belcheri. Next base: position 13,457,389 of record CM033027.1, read on the forward strand.
GGTCGACTGGCAAGAAAAAAACCTGCAGCTGAGAGAAGAGATGGGAGACAAGCTGAAGCAAGTCGCTGCTCAGATGAACCTTGCCGCTTCCATCAAGAAACTGGGAAACCCCAAGAAAGCCAAGTTCCACTACACCGCAGCCATGGCACATGCCGTGGAGACAGGGAACAGGGAGAGGCAGTGTTCCCTTGCCATGCATCTGGGAGATTTGTACAGAGAAGAGTTCAAAGAGCAGAAGAAAGCTATGAAGTTTTACCAGCAGATGTTAAGCATGGCTGAGGAGCTGGACTTGAAGGACGACATTGCTCTGGCATTCAGCAAGATGGGGCTAGTGTACCAGGCTGTGGGGGAGTACGAGCAGGCAGTGGAGTTGCACCAGAAACACCTCATGATTAAACAGGGTCACGGGGACAAGGAGGGTCAGATGATAGGCCAACAGAACATGGCCGACTCCTACACATCCTGGGGGAAGTTCGAACAAGCTGCCACGCTGTACGGGACAGCCCTGGCCTTTGCGAAGGAGCTGGAAGATAAGCAGCAGCAACGGGATATCACCCTTAAGCTGGGAGACCTGCACCTAGACAAGCGCAAGAAACCACAGAGGGCCCTGGAATACTACATGGAGTTAAGGGACCTGGCAGAAGAAATGAAAGACAACGGGAAGCTTGCAGTGGCATACAACAGGATGGGCCTGGCACATGATGAACTGGGGGACCACAATGAAGGCAACAAGTGGCACCAACTGGCCAAGAAATTGAAAGAATAACCCCTGTTCAAATCTACAAAATTATGTTTCTTAAAAGTTTAGACAGTTGAAAATTTCTTAAAGATAGCACATAGTTTTTATGAAAATTTTCAACTTTATGTGGTTTGCTTATCATCTGAACAGTGCTGTAACAGTGAAAACAAGAATGAAACTAGAAAGGCCGACATTTGCTTGAGAGCAAATGCAGCATATTTCAGCCATCTCCCTCCCCAAGCAACAACAGACTATTCCAAAATCACCCATGTGCAAAAATCGAACACTTTTGTTTAAAAGTCACTTCCACTAATGGCACTTAATGACACCAAAAAATGAATCTTACAAAATTCCTAGTGCAAGAATGGACTCTTCCAGTGCACTCCATGTGAATTTGCACAATAGACCAGTCCAGAAATACTCTCACTGAAAACATGGTCAAGGTTGAACTATGCAAAAAAGGCATGAAAAGGTAAAATAGACCAGTCCAAAAACACTTCCACTAAAAATGGAATATTGAATTATCACCTTTCTAAAACTAAATTTGAAAACATCCCCATGCAAGAATGGACTCTTCTTGCGATGCCCCTATGTAAAGTGGTGCAGTCCAAAAATACATCCGCTAAAATTGGACTTGGACGTAATCACCAAAGTCCCAAAAATGGATTTTAAAAATCCCCCCATGTAAGGATCGACTCTTCCAGCACAAAATTGCAAAGTTGACGAGTCAAAAAATAACCACACTGAAACACTTTGACATATCAAATCACCAAAGTCCATAAACAAATTTTAAAAAATGCCCCCCTCCAATCAAGAATGGACTATTCCAGTACACCCCATGTAAAATTGCAAAATAGTCCAGTTCAAAAATACTCCCATTGAGAGACATTATATAATCAACAGTCCAAAGATGAATTTAAAAAATATGTACCCCCTCCGTGCCAGAATGGACTCATCCAGATAACACCGGGCTCACTGATTGGCTGCCAATCCCCTTCGGGATGTTGACTCAGGCTACGTGATTGGTTGCCTCTTTAATCAAGTTACTAGTATATATAGACATGTGCACATGCTGTCTTCAGGTGGGAGAGGTCAATGACCTTGAGGTCGTTGATCCTCTGGCCAGTGGAGAATTACCAAAAAAGTCCCCAAATATATCATTTTGAAGTGGTTTATGCCAGAAATTATACATGGGTCATTTGAATGAATATCTAGTGCACCTATTTACCAAAATGTAGGTCATTTGGTTACAAGACCAGGGAACAGGAGCCAAAAGCGTACGTTTTTGGTCAAACAATTGCCAAAAAATTCCAAAATTAAGAATTTTGTTGTACCGTATGCCAAAGGTGTCAATGAATTCATGTGCGCATATGTAGACGACACTCCTATACCAAATTTCAGGTCATTTGGTTGTAAAATGGGGGTATAGGAGCCAAAAAATGTCATTTCTGGGCCAAAAAATGCCAAAATTAAGCATTTTGCTGTACCGTATGCCAAAATTGTTTTTAAAATTTTGTGGGCATATGATCAAGGCACCTCTGTACCAAATTTTAGGTCATTCAGCTGTAATACCAGGGAACAGGGGGGCAAAATGTACATAAAAATTGCAAAAAAACATGAATAAAATCATTTTAAAGGAAGATATGAAAAAAATGAGAAAAAAGCACCTGGGTATTGACCCACTCTACCCTTGTGCCAAATTTCAAGTAATTCGGTCCAGGAACAACGGAGTTGAATCGATTTGAAGATTTGACAGGAGAAAGAAAGAAACATTACGAATACAATATATTTCACCATACCCATGGTATGGCTGAAATATAAAAAAAAGGTGTATAAAATGTACATACCACTTGAACAGACTTGACCTCAAACCACTTCAGGATGCCAGGTAGTGTGCTTGTGGTGACCATGATGGTTCTCTCCAGCCACATGTTCTATGACGAACATATACAACCAAATATGTTTATGATATCACAATTACAATTCACCTCTTCCAAATTCATTCCCGATTAGATCATGATGAGCAATTTTGCCACTTACAGTATGAATTTGATAAAATGGTATCTTTAAAATGTAGTGCCTACCTTGAAAAGGTTTTCATCTTTACCACCCTTGTGGACAGGCCTGTCAAAGACGAAGGTGTCTATGTTGTTAGCCCTGTAGTAGGAGGCAATCTTCTCTGGCACTGTTTGATCCTGAAGGATGTCAGAGTCCTTAGGTACTGGGGTTGCCTTACAAATCTGGATATCTGTGGCAGAGGTTAAGGCAACCAAACATCTTTTAAAGTTCAAGAGCAAAATGCAAAACTAAGGAAATTCCGCAGGGTTCTCCTTTTAAGACAAAAACCGATTCCGACTAAACAGCATCTGAAGGATACATTCCACGTCTGAGTTGATGACTTCATCGTCCAGTGGCAGGTTGTGAGTCATGAAGGAAGCATTAGGGAACTCTGTCTGCAGCCGCTGACTGAAGTCCTGAATCTTCTCATACGGCTGGCCTTGGTAAACAAATGTCTTATTCTGTAGCAGAGGGAACAAAGAATCAGAGGACAATAAACTTCTGTTTGATTACAGGAACTGCAACCACTTACCCCATTTTTAATCAGACTAAGGCACCTACCTAAATAACGGCAGAGAAGATGATATTTTGCTGCTACTTGCCTAATGTTGACAACATAGAATGTTTATCCACTTTTCACCACGCAGTGCTGCTATTTGTATAATAATGGTAAATCAGTTTGCTGTGAGTTTTTTTGTCTCTCTACGTACAGATTCGAAGTACATGTACATATATTAGCATTAGGAACTTTTTTTAATGTGCTGTTTTGGACATGTTTCAGTTTGATCAGAAACAGCCAGCATTGTGTTTGATGTATTGCTTGTCTGTTTGTTTCCAGAAATATCTAATTTGCTGTGCTGTGGTTTATACGTTACACAGTGAGCATCTTGAGAGTTGGACATACATTTGCACTTTGCTTTCAGATTGTCGACATGCTATAGAAAAATGACATCCACAGCATTGGGCACAATGTGCAAAACTTACTGGAGGGTGAAGTATCATACCTCTGGATAGATATAGCTACTGTCAAGTTCAACATAGAGCTATGTGTGTATCATAATCAAAGGCAATGATCTTCCACCCTTGTAAAAAGTCTGAATATCTCTGTCTTTGTGATGTTGGTCCAATAAAGCATAACAGATGAAAACACTTTGTTTAAGTGCATTTTCTTGAAGATGGTAAACCCATAGCTAGTAATGGATGCTGACAGTCAGGATATACAACACTTGTGTGCTTACCCTGAGAAAGAAGGGAAACTTCTTCCCATAGTACCCCACTCTGAAGAAGGGTCGTTCTGGTCTCAGTTCAGTCAGGATGTTCTCAAAGAAGTGGGCTTGGGTTTGCTGTGTGAAATGGAGTCAGAGTGTACATCACTTCACAAGTTTTGGAAATCCACATCAAGTAGTATCAGAAACATCATTGCAACTGAAATTGGATTAGACTACCTTACTTGTACTAGACTGAAAAAATATCAGCTGAGGTACTTACCAATATATGACTGAGTTTGGCGTACTCAAATGACTTCTTCTCATACTGTACTGCTAACTCCTTACACAGGGGGATGCCATTCTCCCAGCTCTGAGTGGAATGGAACAAATGATGGAACAGACACCATTAAATCTTGCACGTAAGCAAGTATTTCATGAAGTCGACTTATCTTAATGTTTATAACCTTTAAACCCTCATTGTTAGATGGTATTTTCCTGTGACTTTAAAGCATATCATCATGCATGTCACTTTAAAGCATATCATCATGCAACTTGAAGATGAAGATTACAAGACCTTAGACACACAAGTTTTCCTGAAACACAAGATTATGGCTAGACTGTTTCAAAAGGACTGTTCCTACCACATATGTGATAAACCTCACCTTCCCCTTGTCAAAGTACTCGATGACAGTGACGTAGATCTTCTCCTTCCTCTCCCTCTCCTGTTGCCGTGGATACCACTCGTCCTCTGGCAGCATGAGACCGGTCCAGTTCAGCATGTGTGCGTGCAGCAGGAGCGTGAAGCCGGCCTCCGTGTAGTTCTCTGCCTCCTTGTGCATGTCGTGTAGCTTGTAGATGTAGCGGATGTACATCTCCTCACGCTGGATGTCATTGTGGTAGAAGTGCTGTTGTGAGGGAAAAAACAACAATATCTAGTTGTAATGCATACTAGGGTAAATGATCAATGATAAATGAATAGACAAGACTTTCAAATCTTGTTTTAAACGGATATAGATTATACAGAACCTAGACAGTTTTGAGCAGAATTCTTAGAACTACATGTATGTTAAACTCACTGCACAAATTCGATAATTCACACTGGATGGTAGAAAAGAATGACTCACCAGAAGGCTGACGGTGCACCCCATTCTCTTGTCTCTGTTCTCACTGCCCTTCATTACATGTCTGAAAGGTACAAGATACAATGTAATTCACGCATAAGTGAATTGGACAATAGAATACGTTCCATTGTGAAAGTGTTGTTTCACAATTATTGACACTGTCTGTAAGTATATACCGGTACATGTATATGCAAGACTTAACCACAGTAAGTCCCTGTTCCTGCTCATAAATGCTGACATGGATCAGTGACACACTGAAATGTAAAAACAATGGTAACAAAGTTTAAAACTGACCTGTAATCTAATAACCTCTCCAATAGTCTAGTCATGGAGTTGACAAAGGATCCCGCTGTTTCCTGCCAGTCTGCACTCTCTATCTGCACACGGTCCAGTAAGCTGAAGCAGACATGCATGTCAAAAGATAGAGTTAAAGATACAAAACATCTTACATTGCTCTTCTAAATGGCAATGATGACACCAGGCAATAAGATACACCACACAAGGGTTACTTAAGCAACTGGATAGATTGTTTGAACAGTCAGATTTTCAGTTAGCATCCACTACCTTTCATCAGTGACTAAGCAAAATATGATGACTCAGAGAAGATGACTGAATTGATGATGATGATGATTTGATGGTGGTTATGCTTACTTTGGCTAACTGGGTTTAGCTTCAATCTTTCTCTGATATTCCATCTATCACATGCTTATTTCAGGTATTATCTAAGCAAGCAAGTCCGTGTCCTTGACTCACATGGAGTGGAAGAGCTCCCTGTACTCATCATCTCCCTTGTCCTGACTGATCAGGATGTCCAGCTTGTCAATCATCTCACACTCAACCTGGAAACACAAACAGAACCAATCTAACTTCAAGTTCACAGAATTCACAATCTTAAAATATCTTCAATAGCTAGAAGATAAAAGACCCATCCATTGTACAAGTTAAAATCATATCTAATATTAGCACAAATGACTTTTTTTGTATTTTTCTTTCCATGTGTGGACAATAAAGGAAACAACAAACATAGTATGAGTTACTCAGAGCATAATATCATCTGACTGACTGCCTAAAACCTAATCTGAGCTGAAAACTGCAAAAATCTTGATGTTGAAAACTGGTGTCCTTAACTGCATCTTATCATTGCGAAAAACATAGCTGGGATGCCAGACAATACAGCCCTACTCCATGGCTCCAGGGCCAACATGCCCCCAAGGAAATTCTACAGCAGATCAGGCCAGTCTGGTATCCAGGCTACAATAAACATTGCAAGTGTAACATATTGTAGAATATACATGCACATACCTCCTTGAAGCTCCCTCTGGTGGCCTGTTCACACTCCATCATGTCGTGGAACACCGGTATGAGAGCCTTCCTCAGCTCAGTCTCAGGGACAAGTGAGATCTCCAGGAAGGACCCCACCATGCCAGGAAGGAAGTTCAACTTGTGCTCTCCTGTGATGAAACAACAGTCTCCTCTCAGTCTCTATACAATGGTTATCATTTATGTACAGTACAACAATAACTGAATAAGGCCCAAACATGGGGAAACAGGGATATCATTGAAGTGTGGACAGGAAATTCAGCAAAATATTGTAGCCAGGAAATTCAGCGAAACATAGTAGATTTAGTATGCTTTGGATGGACAAAGCACACTTAAGTTACAATGCAACCTACCAGCCATTGTTTCATAATAAATAGACATTAGATAACGTCCTGGTCTTTACCATGTAAGAACTTGACAACTCATTCATCAACATAGGTGACTAAAGCCAAACAAAAATGCCACAGTAATCAGATAAAAGCTAATAACCTTGCAGATAAACCTGAAGACTAACCCGCAACGGTAAATGGTACAGAACCATTAGAGCTAGAAAACATGACATCATGCAGGGGAGTTCTCAGGGGAAAACTGATCCCAATGACTCACCTAAACTCTGCCACATGGAGAGGATCTCAAACCCCATAGGGACCCTCATGTCACAGTATCTGCCACAGAAAAGGCACATCAATATTAGATAAAAGCACCAAAGTGACAGGTCGGGAGATAATCTCAATTCCCCTGGGAATATGGGAATCCCACATCATAATGTTGTCCTGAGGGGAAACAGCATAGATTTTTGCATGAAATCCCACAGGGAAACTCACACTAATTGGCCTTCATTAATATTACACAATGGGCAGATATTGAAATACAATTAATCATGCCTGTCTCACAAATGATGTTAGCTGTGCATTTATGAACTGACAAGTAATTAATTGATTTATTGCGTCCATGTAGGTTCATGTACTTAATGCACACAAATCTATGATTTATTTATTTACAAATCATCTATGATGATTTCCTACAATTAAAAATCACATCTTATAGAGTGAAACAATTGCAAAGAGAACAAGACACACAAACAATAGTTAGACATGACTGTAGAAATATGTCTGCTCACTTTTCCAGGATCTTGTTTCTCTTGGCTTCAGTGAAACTTTCGAGTTGTAGACTAGCCTGGGTGAGGAAGGCTACAGCAAGGCCAAAATAGCTGCTCCACAGCTGAAAAAGTGGTCATGATTTGTACAGGCTTTACTACTGTACAGTAGTCTATACTGTAACATGAGGATACTGAATCATATATCTGTCTACCAAATCAACTTTAAATCAGCATATTTTATTGCCCATATTATCATTTTCCAACACCAATCTCAGCAATAAAATGCCAGTCTTTCAGAGACCAATATCATACTTGTGTGACGTAGAGCAGCTTACTGGTAGTATATGACCTATATCAACAACAGTGCGATCCATAACCATGCAATACATGACTAGTGAGTCCTGTTCCTTATTTCTTCAACTTCACCTTTCCTGCCTTTCTTAAGCATGCATGAGCTAAACTTTGTGAACTTCAGAAATTTTACAAACTCCTATCTGTAGACTGCCGTATATTCATCCCTACCTGCTGGTCGAACATGAAGAGGAATGTTTCAGTCAGGGCCTGGGAGAAGTACTGCAGAGCAGTCAGCACCACACTGGAGAACACAGCAGATGTCACATTCAGTACACAATAGATACAAGTCTTACATAACAATGAAACAAAACTATTCTCTGGTTTTGGTCCCTAATTTTACATATCTTTGGAGGAACCACTTGACTCCTTTGATGACAAGGTAGAAAATGCATTTTTTTTGCCTATGGGCTTTTCAAGTGAATATGTTGAAGTTGAGGGTGCAATTTATAACATAACAAAAATATTTTCAAAAAATTGTGGGTTGCAGATAATCACTGAGTTCTGCAACCACAATCCAGCCATGGCTTTTGGCACTGAGGTTTAAAGAAAAAGAACAGTTTACTTGTGAAAACTGTCCTTATGGCAATGTTACAGAAGAATGCCTGTATTACATACTTGTTAGTGAGCATCCTCATGGTGACCCAGTCCCGAGGAAAGTGGTCCTGCTTGACCAGCTCACGGAACACGATGAATATTCTCAGCAGGAAGTCCTGAAATAAAAATGGAATGTTGCAGCTTCTACTACAAGGTAGACCTTTATGTTTTCAATAGATACAAACTACCTGTACTTGGAGAAAAGATATATACAAGGATGGAATAAGAAATAAAAAAATAATACAGTTAAACCTGTACAAGTCTGATGTTATTAGTCCCCTGAGTGGTCTTCTATTAGAAGTTTTGACTGTTTGAAAAATTACAACTAGGCATATTGGAAAACAATATTGATTATAATTGTAACCATACCCTAAATTTCTTCCTGTCTGTGAGCCCTTCCAGCAGACATCTGTAGTGTTCCTCGTTCATAAGTCCCAACAAGCCGATCAGGCACGACACATAGTGGCCCTGCAAAGTAAAAATTCATTCAAATCTGCTTAATGCAGCTGTAACTGTGAATTCTCAAGTGAGAGTTATATTTTGTATATCTGGATATAGGATGCAGAGACAAGAGGACTAGATTTGAAACATATAATGATTGTTGGAGACTCACAGCCACTTCTCCTGTCCTGTCTATGGTCATGACACCTTGGAACATCAGCTCCAGTAGACTGTCCACCAGTGACTGGACATTGTCCTGTACCACATGGGACATGGACTGGACATTGGAAAGGAGGGAAAATGGAGTCATTCAATTTCAACGGTGTTCACAATGGGAAACATACGGTTGCAATACGAGAACTTTGGATGTACAATGGTAGGCAATACATGTCAGAATTATGACAGAGAGAGAGAGACAAGTCATTTTACCAAAGTCATGTTGCCAGAACAAGAAAACTCTACTTCTGATAGGTTGGAAAATTTGCAGCAAATTTCTTCTTAATTTTATACCCAAAAGCTTCTCAACAATACAATCCTCTACATATTAAGAACAACCTGTCAAATGTGACAACTTTTTGGAAGTCCATAAATAATTTTACTCCTTCACACAACCAATTTGGAAAGAAAACTGTCTATAGTGACAACTTGTACATAGACCAGGTATAAACAGACCACTGAGTGGTCTTCTTGTGCAGTTTTGACTGTAGTATATAGAGCTGCCCTACCTGGTTGTCAGACAGCTCCTGGATGAGGATGATGATGTCACCTACAGCAGCCACGCCCAGTTTCAGCTCCTGTTTCTGCCGCATGTGGTGGGACAGGTGTCGGAGACATGTCGCCAGCAGGATGGCACGGGAAGCTACGGGGGTGGGTTCAGTAAACATGTACCAGGTAGTGCTTTTAGGATGTTTTGTGTCATGATCAATTATCACTCATCTATATTAATTTGAGGCAATACAGTCCCCATCAAATGGTGGGTGTCATCTTCCCCTGTGGTTTGAAATATTTCAATCCAGAATGAACAGCTTGGCACGATCCATGTAACAATATCATCAGTCTTCCAAGGGCAGTGATTTGTTATTAAGATTATTCCTATGGAAGATTATCAAATCGACTTTCAAACATAGCAAAATACCTGATGACAGATTTAATTTGACACAAATTAGAGCAATCTTACTACCCAAACAATTCAATGACTAAAATTTTCACATGATATGTTGAGAAGTGAGGTCAAGAGGTCTTAGTGTTGACCTTTGTCTCTGTTACCTTTCTTAATCCTCTGCAACAGCAAAGAGTGCATTACTTACAGACTAGCACAGACATGTACTGTAATTCACTTTGTCTTCTCAGTATTAAACTTTCAAGGTCTGAGAAAATTTAACTTGTTCTCAGAACTAAATGCTCATGGTGGTTGCAGGTGCATATAAAAAAGTATCTTGTATTATTTGTTATCAGTAATGACAAGTTCACGTTACAGTCATCACCGTGAAAACCGTGAACAGAAAAGTATCCTGACCCCCACCTGTTTCTCTGAATATGCCAGCCTTGATGGTGTGTTCAATACACTTGAGCTTGGTCTGGTTCAGCAGAGTCAGGTTGTGGTCCAGCGGAATGCTGTCCAGAGCGTTGGCGATGAAGTTGGCGACCTCACGGAGGTCAAATAATCTCAGCAGCTCATCGTATATGGAATGAAAGTACTTCAACAAGGTCACCTGGAATGTAAACAAGAAAAGTGCTGTTGATTCTTCAACATGGTTTTCTTGTGTCTAAAGGTTAGACAGCCAGATAATAAGGTACGCAGGAGTATCTGTTACATTTATGCAATTGGACAGATTGGTAAACAGTTAGACATTTTAGACAGCATCCACTGTCTTTTGTCTGTGGCTATTTTCCTATGTATATTCAGTTTTATACATGCTGGACGACCCCGACTGACCTACATAGACCAACTTGCTCGTGATATGGGGTTGCGGGTTGAGGATTTAACGAACGCTATGGGGGACAGAAATGTCTGGAGGGAGAGAGTGGACCTGGTCTGGGCAACATGCCAGTGATAATGATGATGATGAACACAACCTGTCCTGCTAGAGTTCTGTAACATACCTGAACTTGTAGTAGTGCTTCTCCAAGTAAAGAACACAACCTGTCATACTAGAGTTGTGTAACATACCTGAACTTGTAGCAGTGCTTCTACAGGTTGTGCCAAAACCCTGTTGATGGATGTGAACATGGTCATGAAGTCATCCTTGAAGGACTCTGCCTCCTGCCCGCAGGTGGCTCTGAGGAGAACAACAGTGCAAAATCAACCGTAAATAATTTCATTAGGTTGGTAAATACTCAGTATAGTAGGGTTCTTGAAACACAACTAAAGATCTGAAGTAATCACTTCCAACGTTTGCAATGCCACCTACATGTACATTGGCTATAAGTAGCAGTGAGAAGTAGATCCAGCCATTCTACCATGATGATGGTGTCTGATAGACACCGAAACATTGGAAGCGAGTTCTACTTTGGTTATGTTTCAAGAACCTTACTACATTGAGTGCAAAATCAACATTGGAAACTAGTAGTATGTACATACATGTAATGTGCAATGTTAAAACTTAAATGTAATGCAAAGGTTATGTACATTGGTTCATTTCAAAAGTGGGTGGTGTAATTGGCAACATTTGTCTTTAAGTCTAATACATGTTTAAGACCCTATCTTAAAACAGGCCTCCCAAAATAACACACTACTGATCTACACTCATCTCAGATCAGATCATTGGGTGTGATGATACATGTACAGGTCTTCCAAATGGAATAGACTACAAGAAATCATCTGGATTTTTTTTAATAAATCAGTCTCTTTCAACGTCTTAAATGCCTTGATGCAGGTAAAAAGAGGAAGGAATACAAGGAATAAAGGAAGAGATCGTTGGTAAAGGGAACATGGCACATACCTTCCATACAATACTCTGGACTGGATGATGAATTTGAAAATATACTCTATTGCCTATGGAACAAAACAAGCCCCGAAATGTCAGAAAGATGTACAGGGTTATGGCTCTGTCACTGCACTAAACATCAGTGCTTTAAAGCATTGATGTTATGTGCAGTGAAAACAAATTGTAGCATGAATTAAGAATGACAAATGCTAACATGAATCACATGTCTTGATGTATTGGATTGCATGGGTAAACAATATAAAATGTAGAATCAGCACAAGAATATTCATGATTACAAGTCTATCACCTCTGTCAGCACCAGCAACATTGTTATAAATATAAACCTACCTTCAACATGTCCTGAGCATGTTCCTGCTTGTCCATGCCTGACGTCACACAAGTGTCCAACGTTCGTTTGAAGCAAGCTATCAGTTCTCTACAACGGTGAGTACAGGGTTATTGTAACCATATGGACACTTATCTACCACTATAGGATGATGCTAATGATGATAACATACAAGTTGTACTTATCAATAGTGTGATGCTTATGGAAAAAATCTCATAAGTTTCTTTCTTTAAGTGAATTGAAGCAGTACAATACAGTATTACGGTACACCAGGCAGTGAAATGCTGATGTTGTGCATCATATACATGTAAAAGACATTTACAATCTCCAGACAAAGAAAATAAGCCTAATTGACACAACAAATAAGACTTACTTGTACACGAGTGCCCCAGAAAAGTGTTTCTGGATGTACGTGTCCAACACCTCCCTGAAGTGCTGGAACTTCTCACTGTGGAGCATGTCGATGATGCACACCAGGACCTGGAAGACCTGCTTCCCATAAGTCTCTGTGTTCTCATCCATGATAGCAAACAGGGTGTCCAGGATGTCATGTAGAAACTGCAAGACACAAGAGAAGTTCCTAAAGTAATACTGTTTTAGTCTTAATCTCTTCCTGTGCAACAGTTATCTTCAGCCAGAATTACAATGATAATGACATTGTTGTGCCATCTGTGATTTTGAAATGCTTGATTAGTGTACATGAGTTCTACAACTCTTTAAGTACCCATATATATGGGTTCACCATCATTCATGGATTAGTAATTCTGAGAGTGGGAGCAAACTAACAAGGGTCCTGGAAATAACTGAAGACCCTCAGGTAAAGCAATGACTATTTTTTTCCTAACGTCAAATAACCCGCATACCAGGTATTACAGAAAAAGTGGGGTTTTCGATCTTCCACTGTTTCAGAAAAAGAGTTATTGGAATTTGGAGTGAATATATACACGAGAGTAGTCTGTGTACCACACGTTATACTGTTCTTCATTGTTTGTTCCTCTTTTTTCTGTAACTTGCAAATAGCCTTCAGGCAAGAATTTACAATAAACTTACTATTACGTGTCTTACATACTGAATGGTCGGAAGACTAACCTTCACAATATCCTCCCCATCCACTCTTGTCAGCCTCTGTAGAGTGTCCTGCACTCTGTCAGGGTGGGCCTTCCACTTCAGCAGACCCAGCAGGTCAACTGGAACAGTACAACAGTAGAGCCATCAACCTTTCTCATGCTACAATCAAGACTTGTCACCAATATGTAAGAGTACCAAGACCAAGAATATATGTACATACATGTATCCAAATTAAGATCTAGGAAAACATTCTAGACACCTGCATAACCTTTATTCTGACTTTTAGCTTTGAAAATCATTTTTTGTAATCTGCAATTATGCTGACCTCTAAATATAAGCTGAAATTTATACTTATGGCAATTCATTTTCACAATGTATATGTATAACTTTATTGCACAACAATTGTACGAGGTACAAAGTATGGCATCTACATAACTACAGTGCTATAACTTAACTTAGGGCTTATCTAACTAATACAGGAGTTGTAGTATGGGATAAGTTTCTTACAATCATTGGAGGCTTTTACAATCATTTGGGGAATTTCTAATGTCAAAACCTTCTTTGATATATTTTCCTATATCTGCCATGCAGGGATTGTCACATTCACATGTGGACCAAGCAATTAAAAAAATAACAAACCTACCATTCTGTGTGAGTTTTGTAGAGCATACAACAGTGGAGATGACAAAGGTCTCCTTAGGACTCCTGGGGAAGGTTGCCCCCACCTCTGACTGCCCGATGGTGCCGATGGTGTCCTCCCCTGAGCTGGGCAGGTTAGCCACGTACATGGCAGGGGAGTGGAACTTCACATTCTCCTCACACTGGGGAGGAAACATAGTTAACTACACGTACATGGCAGGGGAGTGGAACTTCACATTCTCCTCACACTGGGGAGGAACAGTCAATAACAAATCATCCTAAAGCTTGGTGTTTTTCATAAAAGTATCTTCTTTAAAACAAAACTCATTCCTTGATTTGTGTCATAGTATTTTTTGCAATAAACTATCAAAATTGTACTATTTTGAGGAACCATAAGGTCTTGACTCTTGTAACATTTAATACAAAGAATATAAAGATGACATCTTATGAAAAAGCGATTTTACCTTGTAGACATAGAGTTCATGTTGCTTGTCCTGAAGGGTCGTACCATCTACAACCATTAGGGGAGTGAAGGCGAAGGCAAACAGCTTTTTCACATCCTTGTCTTTTGCTGCAAACACACAATAATCAGTTAAACAATTAGTGAAATGTTGGTATGTCAGTTATAGAATTTGAATCCTGGTCATTCAATTTTCTTGATGGTCTTTAGTTGAATAAATAGACGGCGAAGATACAGAAAGAAATCCAAAGTATACATTATTCAGAATCCATCATACTTGATAGTTGACTTAGAGAAAAATGTACTTACTTGAGCAATGTCTGAACTCAAACCTTAGATGAGACCCATAAAACTTGTCTATTGGAATGGCAAGCTGAGAATGACAAACAGAACATGTCATGCATGATATCCAACCACATATCAAACATATTTACTTTACATACTTATTCTTAGATCCTCATGTCTGAACCCTTTATGAAAGTAAACATATATATTGTATATACAAGAATGTCTTCATGTAAGAGCAATTACATATCTTTACATTTTAGGAGATACATTAGTAAACATTGAATGATTATGTCAAACAGATATCCTGTACTACTAGTATCCTATGGTACAAAGGTACTTGTAAAGGTACATTACCTTGATGGTTTCACCCCACCTGGGGTTGTTGTTGTGGTACAGTACATAAGACTGGTACTCTGAAGTGTATGTTTCTCCTTCACCAAGACTTATACATTCCTAAAGATAAAGATGCACAGATTTAAGAGATTAAAGAAAACAGTTTTTTTCTGAACTGGCAATCTGAATCAACTTATCTTTTACTATCCTAAAATCTGTTTTCTTGCAATGTCACATCACTAAGTGGGTGCCACTGGCCTGATAGTGAAATTTGAGTACATTTTACACTTTGGCTCACCTGTAATACCTCCCCATCCTCCGCTAACACCACCATGGTCACTTCCACGTTCTTCCCTGTCGTCTTCCCTCCTTTCTCAAACTCTGCCCTCTCCAGGGTCACATACAGGTCATTCCTTATATCACCTGAAGATAAAGTAATACATAGACAATGTAATAATACCATACCTAGTTGCTCTGTAGCAAATACACATCATACCATTTTGGTCTAACAATATATCCAAATGAATTTCTTATTTATGGGATACTACAAATCAATATTTGTTTTTGATACAGAATGACATAATTCAACCCATTACTAACTCAAAGATTTTACGCCATTTTACGATTTTAATAATGATGATGACCTACTTCTAATGACAAGATGAAGGCCAAGTTGAAGCAATTTTCTATCCAGTTTTAGGTCAAGAATTACAAGTTTATCTGAACAACACAGCTGTCCTGCTGAAGACAGCGGAGATGGCTATCTATCCCAGCGTCCTGACCTGGCATGATGACATCAGAGAAGCCCAGTTTTCGCACCAAGGTCATGCCCTTGTTGAAGAGGAAGGCGTTCTCCTGTCGAACTTGAGCCAGGTCTCCGTGCAGTAGACTCATGGACACCACCATTCCTGGGAGCAGAAGGTTTAGCACTCTTTGGGTTGCTAGCCATACATCGTACATTGTAATCAACGAGTACATATACGAAACTCCAAAATGACAAAAAGTGGACAAAGTTTACCAAAAAACGTTTCTCTCTCTTAGTCAATGGAGAATAATGTTACCATGATTTCCCAATATTCAATCAATGTACATGTAATCAATTGTATTGTCTTTGTGGAGAACACTTAAACTGAACTTAAGCAAAGACTTAAAATATGTTTTGGTGTGTGTATGTGTGTGTGTCATTTTAAGAATATTGATAGTTGTGTGTCTGAAATGAACAGGTAAACAAATATAGCTATAGCACAAGAAAAGTTTACAAAACTCAAAACAAGGGTTGGAGATTTGGCCTGAAATTTTCAGTTTTACACAAATTCTCATTTTTTCCAGGTCATCAAATGGTCTTTGGACCTATATCTCCGAGTAAGAGCAAACATTTCAATAAATTCATGTCCATGCAACAGTATCATGGCCAAATCTCCACACCTGGGGGCTATTCCATTTCATTAACCCAAGTGGGGCGAACGGGAGTATCTGATGAACCTCCAGTACTTGTTTTCTGGTTAGATTTCCATAGATATTCCTGCCTGCCCTTGACAGCACATTAACAATGGAACAGCCCTGAGAAATGCAGGCAGTTACCTGTCAGATCCCTACTGGACCTGTTGTTTGCTTGGAGTCCAGCAGGGAGCAGCAGTGGGAAGGAAACAATCGTGTCTGAATACAGTCAGGGTACAGGAGAGAGGGCGGAGGTGTGAGTGAAGGTGGGAAAGATTGGTGAGACCAAGCCTGAGTACCCTCCTCTGTAGTGACTGCTGGCTGAATACTTTTCCTTGCTAAAGCATGCAAGACGATTGAGCCAGCGGTCACTATGGAAGATGGTACTCAAGCTAGGTGAGACCGTGCAAGAGAGGGAAAACTAGCCTGATGGTCAAACCAATACTAATTCTGTTCTCTGATAAAAACAAAAAGAGATCTGAATGTTGCAATGATAAAGTTTGGTCTGACAGAGACCAAGTTATTTAAATCACAGCCTGGAAAATGTGTACAGAAAAATATCAAAATTGCCTTTTCAATGCCTTCCCAACTTTTCAATTGATTGTTCATTTATGAAAACATCTGACAACAACAGTGGCATTCAGCAAAATGCCATTTATGTCAAATCAACCTTATTTAAGTTCTAAATATTTTGTAACAGAATCTCCACAAATTAAGAAAACCTTAAGATGAAGATAAGATGTGCTAGAGAGGGAAAAGTTTGTTATAAAGCAATGTGTAGACTCTACTAGACATGTGCATTTAGATCAAACATCATTTTTGACAGGATTGGACCTATCATATCACAAACAGCTCACTGATCAACAAGTCATATGCAGTTACAAAATATGATTTTTTCATTTGTATTCATATTTTTGTTGCCAGCAGATTACACTGACAAACTGTGACCTTACAGAGTGTCACAAACAAGATAAGACCTACCATAGCCTGACCCCTGCAGGTTGACCTTGCCCAGCTGCTTCCTGATGATGTTTTCATGGAGCTGCCACATCTCATTCTCATTGCTACAGCTGATAAGGAAACATGGACAAAAATAAGCTGACAACTACAAAACATGGAAAAAGAGCTAGCATTGGCAATGGCCAACCATTCGTCAGCACAAATAAAATACTGTGAATCTTTAAATTTATGATTTTAATTTAGTGTTTTGGGGTGATATCTTCAGTGCAAAATCATGACACCATGAAGACACATTTAAGTCAACTTTAAAACACAGCAAAAATCTCATTTTGTCTCTATCTGGAAATTACGTCAATGTAAAAATAAATGAATTTACAGTGCATCTTCATTCAATTTAATTGTGCAGATTCATCATTGTAACACTGCTGCAGCAGCAGTCACTTATAAACTTCACATATGCAAATCTTGCATGAACACTAAAGTTACAGACTAGAAAAGATATATTGACATTGGCATCCATCTGTCTCAGAAGACAATGGTATAAAAGAAAAAAGATAAAAACATAAGGTAATAGATCTAATGGACATGTCGTACTCGTTATTGACAAATGAATGCTGTATCTAGTAAACTGTAACAGAAGTTGTGATTGTGAATGCTTAGGGTGCTGCTTGTTTTTGCTGTGTTCCACCTTTGGTGACTACAGGAAGTGCACAATGCACCACTTGTTTCTGTCAAGGCCAACATGATCAAATGGCTCTTCCTTCCAAAACACAACAGGCTCACTTACAAAACTGTCAATAGTCCCTGAAGTGGGATACAGTTACTTTTCACATCAACTGTATCATGTAATGAAAATAGCTATTAGTGAGCAGAAGTTTATCATTGTGAATAAATGACCAAAGTATCATATCTTCGACCCTAAAACAAACATAATCCTGATCAGGACAAGAACCTAGCACAAGTTGACCTTGACCTAACAGTTGGGTACCTGTAGGGTTCAACATTACAAATTATCCTCCCTGATACTCTGCTAGTCCTGCAGACATGGCAAGACAGGGTTGAGACTTCAATAAAAATGATTCAAAGCAATGGTAGCCACTGAAATACTGCTTACTGGTTCATCAAATTGGATTCAAATATTGTATGAATATGTATGTATGTGCATGTAAATTGGATTCAACATTTATATCAACTATTACACTGATGTTAACTGGTCTAAAGTATGTCAACAGTTTGCAGAAATGAAGTATCATGTCTGTCCCACCTGTACACCTTCATAAGAAACTCCTTGTCTTCCTGTCCTTCTGATTGGTCAGACTGAGCCACCAGCACCTCCTGTATACTCAACACTGAACAAACAGAACAAATGGGATGAGAATTCATTCAAGTCTTTATGTTTATCTTTTAGGGAAAGTTTGAAAACTTCATTAGATTCTAGCAAATTGCAGCTCTCCTCCTTGCACACTCCATGGTCTTTGAAATTAAAGTAGTCCTATAATGTATTTATTGTTTTTAAATTTGTTTTTATTTGCAACTGCAAAGAGAATTTTTGTACAACACTATTTGGTTTCACAAGGGTCATCATGTTTGTCTTTTTGTCTGTGATTGAAGCAAAGCAAGTTTTGAAAGAAAGTTGCTACAGTTTGCATTTACCTGCACATCCATAAGGTCTTCTGTACTGTAGAGAAGGTTTCTTGGACTCTCCTGAAGAGTAAACCATCTTGCCTATGGAGCAAAATAAATCAGGACTCAGCCTACAGCAGGCAACATATCTAATACAATATGTAGAGCTAAACCAAAACTGTGCTTAATGACAATGACAATAACATTGTCTAACAAATATCTGTTTTATTCAATTATAATATAAAAGATAAGATAAAACTGTTTCTTTGGAAGAACATACAGTTTCAGTAGAATCATAGCAATGTAAAATGTCTGGCATTTTTCTCACCTATTCTGAAGATGTGTGCTACCATGTACAGTTCTCTAGCAAGGTCTTGGTTCCCTAAGTCCTGCAATGAGGAAAGAAGGTATTTTAAGTTGATATACAGACTTGTCAGGTTTTTAATAGCAATATGTTCCCATTTTCAGCACAAAAATGGAAAGTATGACAACAACAGGTAGAAGATTCAGTAGAAATCCATAATTTTTTTCTTTGATGAAAATCAGAGATTAAGAAACATGGGTACTACGTCTACACTGGCAAATAATGCAACTATGCACACTTACAATGAAGAAGGCTGATAAACCGTGCAGTTTTTCCACATTTACTGGTAGTCCATTTTTGGTCAGCTTCACATGAAACCTCTCACTGAAAAGTGACAATCATAACATGAAGTCAGGCCATGATACAGTCAAACCTGCCCAAGACGACCACCCGGGGGACCGGAAAAAAACGGTCGATTTGGAC
The DNA here is from genome assembly GCA_019207045.1 of Branchiostoma floridae x Branchiostoma belcheri. Taxonomy (NCBI): domain Eukaryota; kingdom Metazoa; phylum Chordata; class Leptocardii; order Amphioxiformes; family Branchiostomatidae; genus Branchiostoma; species Branchiostoma floridae x Branchiostoma belcheri. The sequence continues at coordinate 13,477,191 of CM033027.1, forward strand.
AGGTGGTCGCTGAGAAGAGTATCGACTCAAAACATGCCCGATGCAAAGTATAAATGGTTGCCGTTGTGTTTAATGGCAAATAGTAAGCACACTGCACGCACGCAAAGAAGCGAGGTCTTTAATGTCAAATACAACACGCACACTGTAAACTGTGAATTTAACCCCAAAATCCGACGCAAACTGGCCGATTTCGGCACAAAATCGCGCTAATTATCATCAAAAATCGATGAAAACCTCAATCTTGAAAATGATGCGGTCGTTATAGGTCCCAACTTGGGCCGGTCGCGGTCGCGTTGGCCAGGTGGTCGTTGAGAAAAGGTCGCTTAATGCTTACGTCAATGGGAAAATAAAGCGGGACCGAGAAAAAGCGGTCGAAATGGCCAGGTGGTCGCTGAGAAGAGGTGGTCGCTCGGGCAGGTTTGACTGTATGCTGTAAGTCTACACTATTCTTCAATACCAATATTGCCCAGTCAACACTAATCAAAAATGCAGCAATCAAACTTGCTGTCCAACAATAAATTCTATACACTGGTGAACTTGTAAAGCAAAAGTCTAACATATGGGTTCATAAAAAGTCAGGCATGCAAAAAAAAAGAGGTATCCTACCTGATGAACTTGTTCTCACTGGCATCATACAGGGAGAAGAAGATGTCAGTGTCCTCCCCAACACTACAGGCAAAGTTCTTTAAGATGAAGTATAAATGATGAGACAGGACCTTCTTCTTGGACTTCCTGACTGTACCCCGACTCTGTAGGGACAGACAGCAGATGTAAACAGGAATATCAACATTACAATATGATGTCCCACCAAATCAGCTGATTGGAGCAAGATGTACAATGTAGCATGCAAAAGTAACAGGTAGAATTTAGCTGCTTAGCATTCAAATGTTCCTGAAATAATTGGATTATCCGACCGAAAAAATGTATTTTCACTTCTTGGCAGGAATAGGAAGGAAAGTAGCAGGAAGTAAATTTGAAGAGAAAAACTGACAAATTTTTCATATTCATTTCTCTGTGGAATATTTTTATGAAAATGATGGCAAAAGTTCTATAAGGAGAATTTCCACCTTTTGAATTCCTCCCTATTCAGCCAGTAAATGTTTCTTAGATTTAACTTAAAGGAAATAGGGGAGCACTCACTGAAGAATTCTGTGTATCTTGCTGGCTCCTAAGATGCTGCAAGTGGTAAGAGAGAATCATAAGCTCAGAAAGCACACAGTGTTGCAGGTGTCAAGTCACCAAGTGTTCATATTCAAGCAGTGAGAATTATACAGTGGGAATTATACGAAGTCTCAGAACAGCCACACAATGTTAGCTCAAACATTTAAAGTCCAATCTATCATACAGATGAAAAATACAAAGTTTTACCTTATATTTTGTACAATGAGGGCTGTTTAGAAGACATCCAACATTGCCTTTTGTTCTTGTAGGATTATTTTCTTCAGATAGGTTGACATGATAAATTCTGTATGTTCTTATTCTTCACAATGAACACTTTGACTGTATACAGATATAGTTGTCTGCTACTCTCCAAGCAGAGGTTTAGGCCGGAGCCTAAACCTCTGCTTGGAGAGTAGTTGTCTGCATGTAAACTGCAGTAGATAGTACAAACCACTTGATAGAGCTGAACTGCACTGGTTCTGTCTACATCCACAGCTTCCCCATCTATCCTTGGTACAAGGTCCAGGCCAAGTTTCCTATACACAGTCAGGGAAGGTCAGAGTTCAGTCATCTAAAGTTTATCAAACTTGGAGGAAAGGTGAGTTTTTTAAGCATGAAGGTTTACATGATAATGCATGTATGCCTCAGTACCATGTAAGTGACACTTATTCTTTGTGAGATTTGTTCTGATAAAACCTATAACTACCAAACTGAAAGTATCAGCTCATTCTATCCAATTAGAAAGTTCATCTAGTACAAACCCATTCAAGAAAAAGAAATCATCAAGATGGTAAAGATATCAAGATACTTAAGATGGCCTTCTTAAAGAAGCTTACAGATGATTGGTATGACAGTTCCTTCCCTTACCTGTTCCCCCAGTCAATCTTTGATGTAATTCTCAGCTTGAGTTCCCTGATTTGATCCTGCAGAGAAAAGAAATATGTAGATGATCTTCTTATACTGAAAGAGGGAATGATGTCAACAGCACAGATGGAAATCAAGATAACTTTGTATGGTTCCTACAATAATGCATCATCTGATGAACCCTGCTCCAAGCTTTAATCAAGACATCTATCATGTTAATTAACACACAGAAAACTCATGTTATAGAGTAGTTACCTGTGTGAGTGTGCCCGACATGAGCTGCCTCCTCATCTGGATCAGCTCTAACATCAGCTTCTTGACTGTGTGGAACAGCTGGCTCTGACGCTCCTGTGCACGACAGGTACAGCAAAGGACAGCACAGCAGAGGGTGAGAAAAAGAACTTGACATATATATTTATAGAACATAGAAGCAGATGTTTGCTGAGCCCCAAAAGCAAACGGCAATCACGAATGTTGAAGAAATCACAAACAAAGCAATCTTCATACATCTATGTATAACTTTACAGGGTACAAAACTTACAGTAACAAAATAAAGGTTTCATACCACATAAAGTCTCTTCCACATTTGTCCCCACTCCCTGAGAACTGATGTCACCTCCAGCACAGTGGGGTTCTCCACAGGACTCACTGTTTCATATTGCCTTCAAGCAAAGCAAAGATAAAATATCAGTACTATTGTCCAGAATCTCAATGTAATTGTAAACCAATGTTTTTTCTTTTCTGTTTATCACTTACTTTTAGTTCTGTATATAGGACATAACATATAGTTTCACATCTTACAATAAATCCTTACCCTATATTTTCCACTTTGGCCTCTTTCAGGTGGACATAGGATGCTGGAAAAACACCCTGAAATGTAAATATGGATGGTTTTAAAACTTCATTAATGTAGGAAACATAACCATAAGTAATGAGGTTAAAAGTATTGATGGATTAAGTTTTTTTTTTAATTGACGATTTCATAACTTGTAGCAACATATCATTATAGTACAAATTTCTGACCGAGTTCACTTAATTTGCAAACCTTACCACTATAGGAAATGCATGCATATGTACAGACTGAGACAGACTTGACAAAGAAGCCATGACCTGAACCAATTATACAAGACTATAAATAAAGGAGATGAAAGTGTGTGCTTGTTTTTCAGTTCACCTTTTCATGGATCAAAGCCCCCTTCCTCTCCACATACACACTACCCAAGATCACTGTTACCACACAACAAGCCATTCTACATTCAGGGTACGTGACTGGAACTACCCCAGGTCATGGCCGAGGTTTCTATGATAAACAGTACTTTTTTGAAACACCGAGTTCACAAAAGGCAGGATATGTGGACATGGGGAGTTTTGGCAACTTGTCCGAAAATGTGGACATAAACATTCAGTCCCTTTCAAAGGGATAATCCACTTAATGCGTCAGGGAGGGAAAGATAAGAAGACATCTAATTTGAGAAAAACGAAAGTAAATAAATAGAGGAGATACATCTATCACGGTTAGACATCCAGGTAATAAGATATGCTAAAAAGCAGTTACTCATAGAACTCATATTTCAGGCAGTATCCTCATGATGTTAAGCTGTGGTTCTTTGTTCATTGTACTTCTCAGAAAGAGCTACGAGATTTTAGATTAAGGTACAATTATCCTGTAAATACTGTACATAGCACCTGTCTTCTCCCTCAAGACCTGCGGAAGATTACTTTTTCGTTAAGCTAAACTGGTTTGAGACCCACTTTCACTTCTCTATTTAAAACATCTTTTTTCAGAAGTAGATGGCGGGTACCTTCACTTCAGTATGACAAATTTGTCCCACTTAACATTCATCCATATTCAAATCAGACGAAGACAGGACAATGCCAAATCTCAGAGGGTACATCATTGAATGCCTGGAGGTCTTTATGTGAAGCCCTAGACATTGCCACTTCAGGAAGCCCTTCGTACATACAAATTTTCTGTTACCATGGCAATGAACCATTCATGTGTTTGACATTCCAAAGAAGGTTGGTTGTTTTTTTTTTAACACCAGACTTTCTTAGTAACAGCCTTTTCATCTGGAGAAGTCATTATGTAACTTGGAGGAAATAAAAATAGGGAATTTTTCTTTAGAAACGGAAGCACATCTAATACATTAAGGTCCCCCGAAGACTCCTTACATAAAAAGTAATGGGCTAATCTGTCTTGGCAGCCGTCCGATCGTGAGGAACAAATTCTTTTGGGTTTGTGCAGTGGCCTGTAAGGTCCACTCCTTTGATGTCCAACGTTATAGTCTTCCACTACATGGAGTAAGATCTCACAGATTACAATATAGGGAGGCACTCTGTGTCAGAAAATTGGACATCAATGCTTGTTAATGAAGAGATGACCTACTTTTCAAGCTGCCAGCAAATCAAACGAATTTCACTTATTCTTTTAATTACTTTTATAAGAAACAAAATTCTTGCTTGTGGTTGCAGCTTACAAACATACATTTTCACGTCAAACTGGATAGAGTAAAATAATCCTCAAGATTGGAAAGCCCCATACCTCAAGATAACTTGCAATGAATTAAAGAGGACGTGAGGACTTGTAAGTTGTAACTATGGAGATGAGTTCAGTGTATCCAGTGATGACAACTAGTATATCACTACTACATGTACTATGTTTTGATAGACACCAATCCAACTGTCATTGTATAACCCAGAACAACAAATTCAAGGCACAGCAAGACTTCAAATATCAGTTGTGCTTTTGCCAAGTTGGAATATTGCCAATGTGCTTTACTGTGTTATCTATTTCTCAACACATGGCTTACAATATCAACTGGGACATGTAATGTTTCTTTGCTTTGAGTGAAAATTAACGATATAGGCATCCTGAAACATGTATTCAGCTACCACATCATGTAAACCTTGTAGCCATAAATGCTGATACTAATGTGAGAAGATGTAGATAAACTTCTACTAAAACTGATTTGGTGCTTCAGTCCCTCACCTTCTTCTCCTTGTTCCTCAAAGAAAAGCCTCTGTACCATCCTGTGGGAAGAAATAATAATTCAACAGCAAAGAATACACTTTGCACAAACACACCTTTACTAGTGACAACTAAAGTTCCATGACCTCCAACCTCATGCCAAATGATGGTGGATCCAGACTGGGACAGATCCAGGCTATGACAGTCCCAGCCTACTTAGATCCATCCCCATCTCTACATACAATCTTGCAGTATGGTACAGACAGTTTTTTTTTCATTGCAGAAATGAAATGCATTGAATTCATTTGTCCATATCATTTGTAACACAACAAAATTTATTTTACTTCCAAACATGCAAAAGATTTCAGTTAAGTTTATTTCTGTTAATATAAAGATTTGAAAAAAAAACTAACATACTAGTACGTTACATAATCAGGTAATAATGATGATGTAATATCTTGCAATTATTGCATAACAAGCACATGTTTTCTAACAGGACACATACTTTACTTATTGTCAACATAAGGTCAGGAATACCAGGTAGGGATTTATAAACAGTTCTTTCAAACATATGAGAAAGAACCATAAACTCATACCTGCACATTCTTCTAAAATCTGCACAGTCTCTCCAATCTGTAGATCTACCCCACATGGAAACTTGCTCACATAGTTGTCTATGGCTGGAGAACAAAAACAAATATGTTAGTCATACATACATATGATTTTATCAATATCAAACATTCTATCCAATTTCATATCTTCTATTTGTATACCTTCTCAACTATGTTACTGAAATTTTTCTCTAAATTCTGTATTTCTCCTTTTTTTTAAATAAAGGATTTAATTAGCAATCTTGTGTGCAACAGGAGTGAACAGCAGTAAAATGCTATTGCATTGATCAGGCTGAAGTGGTTTTCCATTTGGTCCGCTCTTTTACACCTCATGAATAACACCTCACAGTTCACATTGATATGACTACCTGTGATTACTTATAATAGTCTGTCTGGATTCTGAAAAGGAGAACCACAAATCAATAGCAAATCAAATTCTACCCCTGGTAATGTTTTATTAATCAAATCATGATCGATCTTGGCTACCATAGCTGGATGAGTGCAACTCCGTGTAGTGACCATAAATTTCTGCTAAGTAAATATATATTTCTGCTAAGTAACGATGAATTTCTGCTAAGTGACCATGAATTTCTGCTAAGTAACAATGAATTTCTGCTAAGCAACAATGAATTTCTGCTAAGTAACAATGAATTTCTACTAAGTAACAATGAATTTCTGCCAAGTGACCATGGATTTCTGCTAGGTGACCATGAATATGACATTGCCCTAGGTGTGTGATTTGTGAAGGGACTTCACTTGTGCTAAATACATGTACAAAATCCTTTCCTCCTGATCTCAAAACAAAACATATAAGATTTTCTTCTCCTTTCTTTGGGCTCAAACAAACTGAAGACAAGCCCTACACCTTCTCCCTTGAATTCAAAGGCAACTGTAGCAGTGTTTGTTTCCAACCTTCAGCAACAAACAGGTCCTGACTATGAATAGTATAATGTTTGAACAGTACAGACGGAACCATATGGGGGTCAGACAGCACCTGTGACAATGTCGGGCAAAGTTGACAACTTTTACTTTAGCTCAAATTTGACCAGCAGAATGTTGACCTGGTATAAACGACTTTAAAATGAAAGCCATACAACTGTAAAACAACAACTACCTTTTGTATACTGGACGATGACATTTTTCAGTGAAAAAATGTAAAAATATGTTTCATTGCCAAACAGACATGTACCTGTAAATGGACAAAACCAGAAATTGGATTAGAACAAAATTTACTGTCTCCATAAGATCTAATTTCCTGTGGTGAATGGAGATCATGGTATATTATACTGAAGCCAGACAATCAGCCCGTAGGCAAGGACATTCACGTTCAGTAATCACATTACAGTTTTTATTGGGACCAACTAGACCACAATGCACACAGTGGCATATAATCAATGAGATGGGTTCAAAGTCAAGAAAAAAGCCAGACGTTTCCTCGATATTTGTACATAAACTTGTTTGACCTGCATCGTTGGAAAGGTCGGCGCTAGGTTACATGAACTTACATCCAATCACTAAGTGGATGACAAACCCAGCATTTTCTAAATTTGAACTGGAAGGGTGTGGTACATGTAATACTTACAGCATTGGGCAAGCCAACTGGCAATGGTACAATGTACATTTTGCAATTTCTAGACAAATGACAACTTTGAGAAAGTGTGAAGCATATTATCCTATTTGGTATAAAATTTTACAAACCTGCCAGAAATATGGGATTTATCTTTATTTGTTTAGCGGCATATGAAGGGTGACTTGTGCTGTGGCCTCTCAAATGGTGAGCCAATAATAATCCCCAAGTAGATGTTTGAAGACATTTTGTATTGCAAAATCCATTACCAAACAAGACCCTTGGTATATAATCATAAGATGATATCACAAACATATCTGATGACACTTCTCTTAGACAAAAACACAGCATGTAATCTGAATAGGTCTACCTAATCATCAGTTTGTCATGTAGACTTTATAATGGTTTTCAGTTTCCTGTTTGTGTGTCTCACAGGAACACCTACCTAATCAACTGGAACATCTCAGGTCACTTCACATACCAACGGGCTACTTCACAGTGTAAAACTGGACAACAACTTCACTCCTAAACCTTCTTCAGAAAAATAGGTTACAACTCTAAATATAACATTTGTATTTTGTACTATATATACTTTTGGTACTGTACAGGAGAGGAAAGTAACCTCCTTGGTTGAGAGGAAGTCCAACAGAAGAACATTTCTCACACTGGTGACACATGTTCTCACGCCTATGTGCTAATCACAAAGGATGGCCTGTGTCACAGAATGGATGGGTACTACATGAGGTGGACATAATTAAAGTGATTAGACCTGGAGGGAGGGGAGCTTAGGATTTTACACCATAATTGAGCGCCACCATTTTACAGGACTACATTGATTTGAAGAACATTGCTGAACACTGCACATGCTAAATATGCATATTATACATCCTTGATAATCTTTTTTTGTTTGAAAAGGCTATTTAATCCTTCTAAAAAATCATATAGGTATTCAATGATCATGATAAATAATTACAACAAGTACCTAATCAACATTGCACCAGGAATCTGTCATTGTAAATTGTAAAAAGATGTTAGTATAGTTTTCATGGTACATGTAATTGTTTAAAACCTAATGTTCCTAATGGGCTACTGGAGCATCATTATTACTTAGGCTCTACTGAAATACACTGTTTATGTAAATTGATACCCACCACTTGACCTCCTGGCACTGTTGCCTGGCAACAATGTCCATCCTGATAGGTCTTTATGGTCAAGACCTACCACATAGGGTTTATATAGGCATTGGACAAATAGGAGAAATTTGAAAACAAGAGTTTGTATCTCAAGAGTAAATTCATTTTCTCTTCTACTGTACATTTGGGGACCATCATCATTTCTACTCTACTCATCATTTCTAACTTGTAGAATATAAATATTCTCCAGAAGAATTATCTTCTTGTCCTCCTTTATGTGTGTATACCATTTATATTATATATATATATACCATTTTATATCATGAAACAGTCCTCAGCACGGTGACATCGCAAGTTGATAATAAAATATTGAACAAAATAAACTTCATGCGGAAAAAAGAACAAGGACAGCAATATTCTTTTTTTCAATGAAATCTATTACTATTAGAGAAGAGTACTACACAACAAAAGTTGCTCCCAAATACGTGGACCATACATGTACACTGCTGTGCTATAGGGGCACTGCGTTTGTTGACTATCATATCTGTAACAGGGCAGAGGTATGGGCAATTACCTTCCAAGGATTCCATGCACTTTCACTGCAAACAACATGGGTCATGCCACTGTGGAAGGGGGCTTCATCCAATTTTTACATCTTTAGAAAGGGCCTAGAAATCATGTACACAATAACGTATATATACAATGAATATGTTTACCTGTTTCAACAGTTTCATTGTATCTCACTTTCGTTTACATATTAAACATAAACTTTGAGATGAACAATTGCTATTTTGAAATAATGGTGGCAAAATACTGACAATGCAGACCAAGTGAACTTTGGATGATTGTGTCTGAATATCAATATAATCTATCTATGATGACAAAGCTGTGGAAGTTGTCGACTTGGCAATGCTAGAAGTTATCTAGTAGTAGTACACTTATCTATATGATGTGCCAGACTCACAAGGAACACCAGCACTGCTAAGATAAGAAGGTTAAGTCATGAAGGCCTCACTGGCAACATCTGTTTTCAGCCTAAACTAATAATATTATCAATTTAATCTAACTGACAACACTGAAAATGGGTCAAACCAACCTTCACAAAGGCTGGCGTAATAGGGACACAGTTATTAGAGGACATTAACATGGAACTACAGGGACCCTACGTTTGGTTCAAATCATATAATTACAGGGTAGAGTGTGTTGGCATGTCTATAGCTATTTGAAGGAAATTACTGAGACTGTTAACACAAGTCAACAATAAAGAGATAAAAAGCTGTAAAGCATGCTCTTTAATTTTTTTCATCACTGAAAAAAATTTGTCAAAACAAATTGCTATCCCAAAACACTGCAACGTCTTAAAATAACTTCTAAATCTCATATGCTAACTTGCCTTCTTTTATGGTTAATTACCAATTAAAAGTCATTGAAAAATAAGAATACAGAAGCTACAGTCATCCACATTTTGATCCATGTATCTTATCAAAAGAATGGTATGATAAACTCTCCTGGGGAATATAGAGGAACAACAGAATTGTAGAAATATTCCAAACAGTCTGTAAAGAGAATGATGACTGTTCTGCTTTGTTCCACACCAACAGTGCCAGCAGCAACAGCCATGACCCCTGAAATTACTGTCATTTCTCCCTCACTAACCTATCATCAGGCAGGGTGGGAGGGGGGCACCAGTTCTACCAGTACCAGTGATGGTAACTTGATGTTGATGGATTGTTTGTTGTTTACTCCTAGTGTTTCAGACAAATCCCCAGCCTTATCACCAGATGCCATTAGCGGAATTCTGCATGCCAAATGGGGTCGACTGAGATTTGCAGGAAAACACACCAGGGAAAACTGCAAATGTCACATTACCGATTACATGTCAGCATAAAATCTGTGATAAAGTTATCAAACAACATGCAACCTTCTCATTTTATCCTACTTGCATCATATCTGAATGGATATATGCATATCAGATAACCCACATTCTAAGACATATCATATCAAATATCACAGGTGCTTTTTATGATAAGATTGGGATGGGATACACGACCACCATCTGTGTTTTCACATTTTTGCACCAACCACATCTGCATTGTATCTGACTATTTCAGCAGAAAATAGCACTATACAATTTGTACATTCTTATCAGGTCATGCCAGTTGTTCCTCTAATACCGGTATGCTAAAAGGTAGAACAGCAGACAGCCAATAAGAGAAGATGAGGAAGGATATCCAACAATAAATAAAAACCAGGAAACAGGTTAATGTAGATCTACCACCACAAAATTGATGAATTGTAGTAATACTACAGAGGATACTGCTATATTTTGGCCAAGGACTTAGTTCCGTAAAAATAGGGTAATCAGTCCCACAGGAATAACATCTAGCATTGGAGAATTTTTGCCCTAGATTTTCACAGAGTATTTGAACACAATGAGATTACAATTTCAATCTCAACTGCTTTGGAGGAAACTTCTGATATTTCTATTGCATCTCACTTATTTGCACATGTACTTCAAAATTATGGTATCTTGATTTATATATAGTAATACATTATAGCAACACTATCTACAAGAATAACAGGCATACAATAATGTGATGAGACAAAAATATAAACATATAGGATGAAATATAAATTAAACTAAATGCCTCCCAAATCTGTTCCTATATTTTAGAATAAAGGTGGGTGATTATATGTAATTAATTGCCACATGAAAATCTGTCTTCTCTGTTGATAAAGCATATAGAATTCTATAAATATTATATCTATTCTCTGAATCATCCAGATAGCTCTCTATCTAGGATTTTAGATCAAAATGAATCATGATTCTATTTTTTTCAAGTTTCAGCTTGCAATTTAACTTTCCTTTTTTATAAGCAAATCTCATATAATCTCCTTGGAATAAGAGAATAAAACTAAACCCTTTCTATGTAATTATTGCATTGTGATTAATTTGAACATACAAAGCCCACCCCCAATCTGTCTGTAAGCAATCAGGCTTGCAGGTGAACCTAATGAAAAATTGATTGACACTACAGCAGGTGCAAATTGATTGTGTCCCAAAGGTGTGGCCTGGGTGGTCATTTCTGGGTGTTTGTCCCTTTCTGATTGCATGATGCTGCCACCATAAAACACACTGATAACAACAGTTCAATCACCTGGCTGCTCTAATTATTTTGGAGCAGATGTCTGGCAGGAAAAAGGCAAATCTAAGATCATACACATGTATATGTATACATTGCAGCTTGTCCTACTTTGCAACCTGTACAGACCACCTGTTCTTTGGACTTTCAAACGTGTGCATTGTTCTTGGAAAATGGCAGACTAAACAGGTACAAACTTGTTCTAGCAGTCCAATATTTAAACAAAGATTAAAGATACTAGGACAGTAAGGGTTTTGTAAGCAAGAAATATAATGTGGTAGTTCCAATTAGAAGAGGAAATTATGTCTGCTACAAAGAAAGCAAAGATGTCAACCATGAGTGATAGCCCTTGTGATATATTTACATTGTACAAAGAAGATGCAGCAATGGCACCTCTTTTGTGTATTCAGATAAGCCGTTATATCCTGTTTACGGATATGACTGAGTAGACATATATTCTTCTGGCAGCTCCTCATAATGCAGAAGGATATTGCAAACAGTGGAGTTCCCCAGACAGGTGGTGATTGAAGAGATAGCGCAAATTACATACAGCTAATGACCATAATTTAGATAAAAACAAGTTGGTAATTAGTGCCATGTGCCAACATTGTTGTGTAAATAAATACTCAGATGCAAATGTCTTTCCTGCAAATGTTAGGAATTTTCTTCTCTAAATGAGCAACCAATGTACTAATCGGTGCATTTAGTCACACATCATATATCACACTGTAGCTGTGGTTAAGTTATATAAATCTATCAAATAGATGGTAAAATTCAGAGGTATCATCCCGGCAAACAATGGTCTTCTTTTTAACAACAGAAAAGTATGAAACACAATATAATTCAATCAAATCTTTCTTAATCTAAAGGAGAAATTGGGAAAATGACAGTTCTTTTTTCAAGCAGTCAGATTATACATTATATTTATTTATAGTATTTCCCGTTTATTTGTTCAACTAGTGGTAAACTTATGTTTGTCCCCAATGTGATTAGACCACCTGCTGAAAAAGCCACATCACTTTCGTTGACAAATTATCAGCCTTACAATGTATTCATAGAGTGTTTCAGTAACAACACTTTGAACTTGGCTATTCTGGGCTGAACAAATGATTAGTAGAATTCCTTTGGAGTGCAGAAACGCTGTCCATAGGAACAATGGTGCATTATGACATCTGGCATTTTGTAAACATGCATATCAATACAAATCAACAGGGGGCGTGCTCTGCGACTGGGGAGAAGTGGATCAAATTTGACCACTTCCTCCGGCTCCAAATTCTTCAGTAAACAGCGAACAAGAAGAGTACAGAAGCACCCGTTAGCTCGTGCATGTGCACGATCGATAGGGAAGTATTTTGATACAGGCAGATGTGGTACGATAGCGTCAAACCTCCGCCAGCGCCTGAGGCCACAGCCCCGCATAGCCCCTGACGATCTCACGTATCCTCAACAAAATAGCGGGATCCGTGTGGCCCACCCACCCGTTTATAAATAACTGTTGTTTAGAAAACGCAACTGGGGAGGCGTGCAAGCAGAACTTGTGTCACTCTAGATGCTTTGTAAATGCTCCACAATCACCAGGAAGTTTTCATTAAGGAGGAATAGTCAGTAAAGAGAAATTTTGCAACAATGAATCATTTCCCCTCGCCACACGAACCGTCAGCCGGGTCGGGCAGTGCCATGAAGCGCACGGATTCATCCCACAGAAAACATGCCATCAAATTCAAACAAACAACAAGTTTTACTCACCAACTCCGTACTTCTTGTGCGGAGGAGTGGGGCTCCAAGTAGCCATCGCTTTACACCTCAGATCTGACCAGAATTCCAATGAAACGGTGCATAATTTTATATAATCATCCCGGGCGAAATTGTATCGAATGAACTTTGACTGGCAGCCATGTTGTTTTGGTCACGTGACAGGTGGACGAGTTCATTACGTAAACAGGGGGAACTTTAAACCAACATGGCGCAGTCCAGTGGAGAAGGTGTGTGAAGCTGAAGGGACAGATTTGTTTCCATATTTTCTTTTACTGCAGAGATTACGCAGCAGTATATGGAACACACTAGAGAGCTGCCACTAGAGACGTATAAGAACTGTTTTGTGCAAGATTATAACAACTGTACATGTAACGTTACATATGCAGATCTTGAACTGGGAAAAGTTTTTGTGGGAGGGGGGCATAAATTTACTTTCACTTGCCTTGTTGTTATTTACTTTGTATAAAAGCTTAGCTGTTGTATTGTCAACATTCACCCAGCTATGCAGAAAATTGTTCTACTCATAACTACAGTCATTTGATTTCTCCAATCTCAAACTCGTTCTTAAGTTTATAAAGGCCATTCATGGTCTTGATCAAAGTGAAAGTCATGAGTCTGTAACAGTGGGGAGTTCTAGTAGCGGAAACTGATCACGCCAAACGCCTGTCAGGCTTTTGGCTCACTCAGACGGCTAATGTTGTGATCTGGAGGACCCGGGTTCGATTCCCGGGTCGATCACTGGGTATTTGTATATATTGTTTCTTTCTGTTCTACTCGCCCCTCTTGTTGTTTCAAGTCAGACAGATTTATTTAGTCAGGATATCCACATTGATTTTGATCAATCATCTTGAGTCCCGTAAGCCTGTCCAGTTTCTCATACATCCCTGTACATTTGTTTCAGGTCTGTCAGGAGACAAACCCAACTGTATACTGGAGCCTCTCACCCTCCCCGAGCACCAGGAAACTCCCAGCTCTCCACACAACACCACAGATCATGCAGCAGCTGCTGGTGCTGACTCAGACAGGCTGTGCTGCTTGTTGTGTGACCAGACTTTTCAAGACTCTGACGTGGACAGAGACATGTTCTTGGCACACTTACTGGTAGAACATAAGCTAGTCATCGCAGATGTGAAGCTCATAGCTGACCTGAAAAGGTACTTTTATAACTGGCTTTGTATGAGCAAGGAGATTTAACCCTCCTTGGTATAGATTAAGTTTTAATCTCAACATTTGTCATTAAATTGTCAGATTGACGCTATCATGGGTTGGCTTTGGATTGTGCCCATATGAGGGGGGTGGGGTCGTAACAATTTTTAAAATCCCTGAAAACCCAACAAATTCCTGCCTATAGGCATGATATCAGCTTTCTTGAAGTTACTTCTAAAGGATTTAGAATGTCCATTAGGCCACACCAATTTAATTTCTTGGTTCACGGATTCGCTCGCTCCTATTTTTTGGAAAAAAAAAATTAAAATAAAAATTACCACTCAGCAAATTTTCACCATTAATGAAACCATTCACCAAATTTCTGGTGTAGCATATTGGCCTTTATATTATAAGCTCCTTAAAGTGTGGGTACAGGTGCTGATTCTGTACAATAATAGTGTTTTTGTACTTTTTTCAAGCTGAAAACTTTTTTTCTTTGTGTTTTGGATTAGTCGTTACCTTTACCCAAACCATTTTACAATTTTTATTTTTATTTCGCCCTCTCACTCCATATTTTTCATGAAAAAATCCGTGAACCAAGAAATTAAATTGGTGTGGCCTTACTAGTATATAGAATTAAAATGTCATGCCATCACTCCTGATGTATCCCATTAAGTCACCAAAAAAACATGCCAAAATGAGAGTTAGGAACATCACCTGTTGATATAATGTCAAACTGCAGCTGAGTGAACTACATTTTTCAGATATGCCCAACACTGGAAGGAGAGACTCCATGACAAGCCATTGACCGAGTTCTGCAGTGTGATCAGAACCAACACCCATCCCACAGATAAAGCTCCCAGTGAGGACTTCTACCTGCTGTGTGATGTTCTACCTGAAGACAAGGAACTTCGGGAGGAACTGCAGAGGGGTAGGCTGGTAAGTGAATTTTTCTTTTGTTTGCCTTCATCAGAAATTGTAATAAGTTATTCAACTTTATCTAAACCCTATTATAAGATATGAATTAGTAAACTGTTATGAAATGCTGCATCCCAAAATCCTCCTATATCATTGATGGAATAATTTGTATAATGGGTTACATCTTACATTTATACTACTTTGTAGGAAGCCACGTCTCTAATGTATGCTGACTAATGGAGTAATTTGTTTTGGACATCTGATTTTTGGGGGGTATTTCTTATTCCTTGAAGTTGTAATTGTCTGCCATTGCCTATTTTTCTATTACTTTCACACAGGAGCAGATATTAACTCAACAGCACAAAGAAAGGACTGACACTAACTTTTCCAGGGCCTGTCTTTTCTGTAAGATGCACTTCAGAGGCAATAGGCAAGTATTGATGTATCAGGGTTTGACTCTGTATGGTGCAAGTAATAGAAAGTACAAGTCTTTAACTTTAAGGTACAAATGACATAGACAGAGCAACATTTATTTGTTTTAACTGTCATGTTCACAGCAATTCAAAGTTGGTCTTTGGAAAACTTGTATGGTTTTTTGTACTCTTTCATGCTCAACAAACAAGAAATGCTAATTTTTTTGACTTACGTAAACAAATAGTCAAATGAATGGCAACTTAACACATGCATATTTGTAGTGACTTTGTAGAAAGAAGTCAAAAGAAAATATTTAGAAAATTTTAAAAATGGTAACTGTTCTGTTTTACAGGTGTGAAGTGTTCAACCACATGACCTTTGACCATGGGTTTAATGTGGGGCAGCCAGATAACTTAGGTCTGTTCATCTCTTCTACCTGATTGTTTATTTGTAACAATCATACCAAATTTAGGAATAATGGTATTTTATCAAATCTAATGCTCATTGTTTATTGTGCAGTTATGTGCACAGTTTTATTCTGTTATGTTTCTTACAGTGTATGCCAATGAATTCCTGGATATACTACAAGAAAAACTAGATGGGTAAGTTTAATACTGTACTAATAGTTTATTTATAGCATCAATACACATCAAAACTGTTTTGCCATAGAATACTGAATTTAGACACAGATAGACACATAGATGAGCTGTTGGAAAAATAATTCATAACTTTGAAAATGTGCTATGGCATTCTCAGAACAATTGAACACAAAATTGTAAGATTCCACATAGACGTTTTCATGCATTACCATTTTTCCCCAACAGACTACAATGTCTTTTTTGTGAAAAGACGTTTAAGGATAGGCCAACTTTGAAGGACCACATGAGAAAGAAACTACACAAGAAGATTAACCCCAAGAACACAGCATATGACAAATTCTATGTCATCAACTACCTAGTGAGTATGTCTGTTGACTCTCAGTCTTGGAACACAGTTGTACTGAGAACAGTTCACAGATCCCATTACATTACTAGTATTCTTTAAAGCCCTTAGTACAGCCAAAAACAAGAGGCCAACCAAAATGGGCTGTTTTCATTCACATAATTTGATTTAATTACCATATCAGATGCTATTCTCAATGAAAAGTAGACTAGCTGAATAATTTGTTTATTCTTTCCTGGACAGGAGCTGGGGAAGAACTGGGAGTCTATCCAGGCAGAGGATGACACTGATGTGGTCAGTGTGGACACAGACAAGGAGGAGTACGTCATTGTCATACCAGTAACATGACTTCCAGTCAATTTTTATACAATACACACAAATTATGATAAACCGGTTTTGAAGCAATACCCAGATGAAGTAGGTAAATTCGATGCCAGCAGACTTACTCATGGTAGTAATGGAAAGAAGCAGAGCCTCTGTTTGCCTTAGAATACATGCTTCTTCCGTTTGTGTTGCTGACCTCTTTACTTTACATGGTAATACACATCACAGCCTATGTGTGAATGGTGTTCAGCACCAAGGACAGGTGTGTTTGCCTGTGGGTGGGTAGTGTTCAGCACCAAGGACAGGTATGTTTACCTGTGTGTGGACGGTGTTCAGCTTTTTGATATGCCATTGGCTGCAAATGTGTGATTGTTACTTGTTCCTTCCCAGGGAGTGGGGAGACTGGGAGGAGGAGGGTGCTCAGGCTGTGTGCCTGTTCTGTGACTTCTCAGCAGAGTCAATAGACAAGCTAACAGAACACATGATGGTATAGTATGGCTCTATCAACAGAGGTTGTTGATACAATGTAGTATCCTATGTTGTAGAAACCCCATAGGCAAAACCTGTTCACATTGCTGATGCTTTTTATTGGAAAGTGAATTTCAAACATTTTTGCACTGAACATTTCCTGACACATTCTTGTGTATCTGTATATTCCAGGATGTCCATTCCTTTGATTTCCACAATGTGAAAGAGTCTTTAGGTAAGTATAATTTGAGTCCTTTAAATTTTACCCAGTACAGATATGATGATGAGATATGACAGAACCATTTAGCTTCAGGAACCCACCATTGTTTTTGCTGATATCAACTCATGTACACTTATATGGTACCCCTGTTAAAGTATCTATAGAATATGTGTGGTACATCTGATATTATCTCGAATGCCTCCCAGAGTTGACGTTCTACCAGCGGATAAAACTAGTGAACTACATCCGGCGCCAAGTGCACCAGTGCATCTGTGTTCTCTGTCAGGAGAGATTCCCCTCCAGGGCGGCCATGTTAGATCACATGACCTCTCAGGGTCACACAGGCCTTCCTGACAAGTCTGTGTGGGATCAGCCACAGTAAGTAAATTATTTCATCCTTTCTTATATAATATAATGTAATAAATGTCAAAGATGATATTTTGTTAGACAGAAGTATTGGTCATTTTGAACATAACTTGTTGGTGAACCTTCAAATGAGGACTGAAACTTGTAGTTTGGATATAGCTTGGTAGATGAGGCGATGATTCTCTTTAGACTAGTTTGTCTTTGGGTCTCTTTTTCTGAACTTGATCATCTTAAATATTTATTATCTACATTAGAACATCTGCATTTGGAATGAAACTAAGCTGTACAAATCGTATCTACAAATATGCTTGCCTATTGTTGTTTCCTTTGTATGTTTCCACTAACTATTTTATCTCAACTTCTGTCATCAGGTACTTCTTTCCCACCTATGAGAATGACACCCTTCTGTGTAACCTAGAGGACAAAGAGTCTGACAATGGTCTCCATGGTGACGGCATTGTTGTTGCAGAGGAGCTACCCGTGCCTCAGGAAGAAAGTGTGTTAAGAGACATTTTGCGATCCTAGCTGTGCACTAAGTTTGACCAAGCCTTGATTTGACTCAATGAAGAACCAGTCTCTGACTGGCGTTGTTGTTCCAAAAATGGCTAACACATGAGTGCAGCAGTCAACAATATAGCTTTGGAAGCTTTAAAGTTGCAAGAGTTGTGCTCAATGTCAAGTGCAATCTGTGGTTAGATAAATCAGTAATGTTGCATAGTTAATCTGATTATTGTCACAACACAGATAAGGCAATCATAACATAGGGGTCTCTTTGCTAGTGATGATGATCCACTCTTGATAAAACACTTTTAGACACTGGACACGTTTGAATGATATAACATTGAAATGGACTGCTCAGTAGTATTTCGTGTTTGTTTCTTCTTTAGTATTAGCCACACTAATCAATTGTTACGCAGTTGATACAGCAAAGAAAGTCTTGCACTTATTGACACAAGGGAGGAAAAGTGAGCTGCTATTTTTCAATAAGCTTTTTATTCAATGTAAGACATTATCTATCATCAACAAAGATAAATATGTAACTCATTAATATCAATGCCTATCTAAGAATATAGCAAAAAAATATCATTAACAAGTTCAATTGTTAGCAACATAAATATGCTGGCATACAACTGACACATTGAATGTGTTCAACAGTTTTGGAATGTTACTAGTATGTGTTAAACAGCATGTTTCAGAACAAGTCACAAGCTACAAGTAGAGATCTGTATTCCACATGTACATGTATTCTGATTTAAATTTCTGGACTTTTTATATTCAACTCTAAGAAAATGTTTCTCTTCATCAGCTTAACCTCTTGCGTACATGCTTCTGTGCACTTGAAGTTGTGTAAAAGAGTTACAAAGTTAAAATGTTTACAGGCACATTTACACAACATACATCAAGGAGGTATTCAAAGGAATGAGGTAGTATTCAACTTTGTGGAAGGTAGTGTTTATCACTTCCTTGGTGGTCCCATCAACAATGCAATACCATTACCATATGATGTCACTCTCTCACATCACACATCTTCCCTTTCTTTCCTCTGTTGTAAAGAGTTGTATCTAAAATGTTTGCTCGGAAGAACAAATATATTGCAAAATACCTAAAAAAAAGATTTTCACAAATGATCTCTCTCCTTTTAGAAGCAACAAACCAAAGCAACAATTCATGGACTTGTGACATCTCTTCTATGGACAATTACAACATGAACTTTGAAGTTACTGGTGCACGTGTTTTGAAGAGAAGTTGTGCATACTTGTACAAACTACCATGGTTGACACCTGAATATATACAATGTATACTAAATGTGGCAGGCTTTGGATGGAATGTCCTTTTGAGAGTGTCAGAAGACAACACCTGTATTTGTACTAGCCAGTTCTCAGTATATATCACTTTCCTCCAATATCTAAAAGAACTCTGGAAAATGAAAATTACCAGGCTGAATAACATTGCATGAACATAACAGGATCAGCAATGCCAATGGTGTAGACCATCTGTTATTGTGACTGTCAACATCAACATACATAAGACTATCTTCTCTCTCTTACACATTTTTGTACACATTTATTGCTGGGAGTGCCATTGTTTCCCACTATGACAAGACAAACTACCATGTCCAACATCCTTGCACAGAAATCCTTCAGTTTCTGATGATGGCTTTTCAGGTCACTCCTTCAAATCGTCTTCCACCTCCAGCTCTTCAAATGATGATTCCCCCGACCCTTCTCCTTTGCCCATCTCTTCACGAATTTCCTGTCAGGAGGTCAACAAATTGTGTGGGAACTTTGTATAGTCCATTAGCTAACATACATTTTTAAGGACATGTAGCTAGTCTTACCATAAAAATAACATCATACAAATTACAGAAGAAGTTATTACAGCTATTTACAAACAACTGCTGTATATCCATTGACGGATGTCGAGACTCGACATTCGTCAATGGATATACAGCAGTTGTTTGTAAATGGCTGTAAGGACTCGAGACTTATACCAGTCAAATCTTCACTACCTACTTTGTGAATACAGTCAAAAAGAAACACATCATCACTAAATGTGATCGGCTGATATGCAAGGAAATCAGATACTACATGTATATGTACTTTTATAGAAAAAGTGAAATCAAGCATTTTCTCTACTATGCCGTGGTGTGGCCCGCCAAAACAATTTCATCATTATTTTGGATGTGTTGCCTGGGCTAAGTCCTCCCTTATCTCCTGTCTTATATAATGTTTTTTTTATAACTATCTACCTGAGTGCTGAAATCCCTGGAGTCCAGAGTGGTGTTATAAGACGTGTCTCCTGACATGTAGGAGGTTTCCCCCTCCTCATCACTCTGACTGTCCTCAGGACTGGTGGTCTCTGCCAGGGACAGGGTGGGAGAGCCGCTCCTGACCTCGGGCACGTAGAACTGGATCTGCTTGGCCAGCGGAGCCATGTAGTGGATGTAGTTTTCATCGTAGATCTCCAGACATGGGTGTGCACACAGGTGGTGTTCCTAAGGAATGAGACAAGATGTGTGGTAAATTATTACAAAAAATGTAGCATGAAACTTCATCCGAGATGGTAAGTTACTTTGTGGAAAAGATAAACTGTCCTTGAAACTTGACAATAATACTTTCCAACAACCTTTGACCCATTGCTGTCACATATGCCAAGTGATGTGTACAGAGAGAATAACAACGGTGATTCAATTCAAACTTCCAATGACGCCAATTATATTTATTGAGTTGGAGAGTACTGTTACCTTTTCCATAAGATGAAGTCATGTTTTTTTTTTTACTAGTACCTCCCTGATGACGTTTAATTCAAATCTAACCTGAGGTAAAGATCTCAGATGAAAAGAGCATATCTACCACACTACATTAATTCAAGCTAAACCTTAAAAAGTATCCAGTTGAATCAAAAATACTACCTGCACATAACCTTACCTTGATGTAAGCAGCAAGACATGGGTAAACCCTGCCAGTAGCTATGAGAATGGAGACGTGGTTGGCGAAGGGGAACTGAGTCTTGACAGCATGAGTGACAGCAGGGAACCTGAAGGACGTGTAGCCTTCAGCCGCCATCTTGTCCATCAGCTCCTTATCTGGAGCCTCTCTCCCCTCACTGATGATACAGCCAACAATGTAGCGGCACTGCTCAGCTTCCACCTGATAAAGACACCACATTCATAACTACTAGTAATGCATAGTAGTACACATATACCTGGGAACAAAGTTGAGAACAGAAAAACTTCCATTTTAATTATTCTACTTAATCATTCTTGCTCAGGAAATTGAATCTAAAAAAAGGCTAATTTTACAGGACTATCCTTGGGTTTAGGGTTGACAGAATCAAGATGATGAGGTGTTATTGCCAAGATTATCATAGGAATATACTGCTAATGGTGCCCAAAGTTCTTATTAACAGGATCATTTTGTAAACAGCTCCAACCATAATTTTTTATTGACAGGAACATCCTGTCAATAGTGCAAACAAATCTATCAACAGGAACAGCCTATCAGGAGCGACATGTCAAAAGTGTAAAAAAAGAAATCTTTGTCAATAGCACCAACCCTGAATGACAGGAACGTCATGTCAACAGTGTAAAAAATCTTGTTGACGGGAACATCCTGCCAGAGGCATCGGCCAACAAATTTTTAGTACATTCGATTTTAGTTAAATGCTGTCTATTACGTACCACCCGGGTCCTTTGTCCAGCTATAATTTTTGCAGCATCATAATTTGCCCCCCTCCCATCACGCATCCAACACACACAGATACATACACACACATCAGCTCTGTGTGACTTGATGCGCAGGGGTTATGTGGAAAAGGATAACCCGTTATACATATCATCACCAAAAAACGATGCCATTCCAACCTGTTTGGGATCATCATAATAAACCCCAAATGTCCTGTTGGTCGGGGCGAGTTCTATGGTGTCCGTGAAGAAATCGCCGGCGTCTTTGTACGGCCCCTGCCGGAACTTGTACATGATCGTGACGTTCTGGATGGGGGGCGTTCCCGCACGGACATCTACCGTGTGGAAAAGTCCACATTGCACGAGAAAGAAGAACACTGTGAGCGCTAAGAGCACTAAAAGTGCGATAATCGCGATCACAATCATCGTCTCTTCGTCCGCCATCTTGGTTGCCGAGGTCCTGGGTCACAGATTGACCTTCTATTAAAATCAACCAATGAGAGGCCACTTTGAAGTTAACTTACTAGTTGGTTAATGGCGTTATTGATTGGTTAACCATTATTTAGGCTGGATAGTGGGTACCGTCCTCCGTAATTACCGCTAGCTACGCGGTGGTAACGAAAAGGGCCCAAGCGGTAACTACGGGGGATAGTAACCCTAGACCAAGCCAGAGCTTGGTGAATGTGGTGTCTTTGTCAGGTGGAAGATTTTGACAAAAACTCCCCTGCAGTTCCCGAGCAACCTGCTAGGGGACCCAAACAACAAATGTTACAAGCTCTCTGCCACCAAAAAATCAAGACCATAGCATATCCAGGTCAAAAGATACAAAAAATTACCAAGGTCACTTACTGGGGGGGCCCAAAATTGACCCTAAACTTTGTCTTCCCAGCACCTCCCCACATTATACCAAATAAAATCGTAATCCACTCAGAGGTTAACGTTTTTGATTTATGTTGACTACAAAAATCAGGAAACACAAGCAGACAGACGGACAGACAGACAGACACACCCCAAACTAATCTCCAATTTTCATAGAGATAAAAGAAAGTACGCCCAACAAGTCTGGGAGTTCTAAAAGGACATTTTCAAGCGGAATATAGCCGGTGTCCTCTCTACTTGATCCGCGAGGTCAGTGAGCACCTCCAATGTTCCTGGGTAGATTTTCAGGAGACAAGGTCACTGACTCTCTAATTTTGAAATTTGGGGACCTTCTACTAGTGATCAACAAATTCGAAGGTCGTTGACATTTTGATGACCTCATTTTTTAAAAGTTAACAGGTATGTCCGCTTTAATCTAAGATAGCACTGGTACTAATGGAAAACCGATAATACACTTTACATATACCGAGCACATGACATGCTTATCTTTCGCCTGGTGACACAATTTGAGGGACTCACGAGCATCCCCGCGAGCCATTATAATACTACTATATGAAAGTGAGTCAACTTTCATCAAGCGTCAAGCGAAAAAAAAAGTCCCCACAAGACTCTTTTGCTTGCTAACTGGGGAATTGTAGATATTGGTCTAATAAGCAAGGTTCAGAGAATGTTCAAGGTGGTAACATTCTAATTTTAGTTCAGACACCTACCTAATTCTGTATTATGTGACTTTGGCCAATGCTATAAAAGGGAGATTTCCAAAATCTCTCAAGGTATCCCTTTGACATGAAGGAATTGAAACCGCTACAATTATTCGGACTTGATTAACGATTTTTTTTTAAATATTGTCGCCGGTACTGACCTAGCTGACCACAGGTTAATGACAGTTCAACAGTAACATTAGTGATGAGACATATTTTCATTCACATCCGCTACCGGATGCCGCAAAACAGAACAGCTACGTATACATCGGCTGTTATTACAGACAAACACACGAAAGGAAGATGCCAAATATAGCCTTAGTAACCATAGAGCATCAGCGACATGTAAGTGGATTAATAATTGTAAAGTTTCTACACATTATAGTAACCGTAACGAGCATTATTGCACCCCAATTGACCGTTAACTGACATGCGTACATGGATCTGATAGACGTTAGTAAGCAAACATTTCAGTTGCTCTTCATCATGAAAGTTCGAGTATGAAACATGGCTAAAGTTTTTGTATAAAGCAGGCAGCCCAAAATACTTGTACATTTTTACAGAATAGATTGTCTTAAGTGTTGTCCGGAATATTCTTAAACTTTGCGTTCTCGAAGTTTCTTTGCTTCCGTTCTTTGTGGGCGTGGCAAGGGTGTGGCAAATATGAACGGAGGTGTAGCATATGCTACTACATATGGCATAAATCGTTAGTTCTGACCTAGAATGTTAGATGACGACTTGAAACTACACATGCAATTTCATACTTCACCAACATCAACACGAATTGATCACAGAAATGAGGACCCGATCATCATCAGCAAGATCTGAAAGAGACTTCAACTGAAATTTCACAAAGTCCAAAAAAAAATTAAAAAAGCAGGCGCCTAAATTTACATTTCCAGCTGCGTCACTGGGAAAGTTCCAACGTGGACGTGCTGAGATAGATGTTTGTAATGGAGCGTACGGACATGACGGATGTGGAAGGGAGGGGAAGTTTGTAAGTTTGTAAAGTGATAACCTCTGCGCTAACAAGGTCTCTTCCACCTCACCCCACCGGTCCGGCCAGGTGCGCTGTTCTCAGGGGCAGGTATAAAGTCTCGTCGCCACAGGCAATCATCCACATTCCTGACTATCGTACGAAGAGTCAAGAAAATCACCAAAAAAAGGTAAGTTCCGTTTCTGTCTCAGTTTTGCGTTTTTTCTACTCCCTGTAAATGCGTAAGAAGAAGCCATACGTTCGATGGCAAGTAGAAATGCCGCTAGTGTTCTGCAACGTTTTCAAATTATTGCAGAATATTTTTTCAACGTCACCTCTCTGGGGGAAAGAATTCACAGATCGTGCTCAGTTTGAAATCCGTGTGTTAACTTTTTAACATGTTAGTTTGTGTTTTGTTTTTCAAAATTCTTAAGGTACTAAATCTTGGAATGATGGATTATCAGGACTTTGTGACGGCTGGTCAGAGTGATGTAACAGAATTGCACTTAACTGAACCCTTTCTAGAAAAAATGATTATGTTCATGAAAACACTTAGCTCACTAATTTTTCTGACAAAGTGAGGAGTACAGCATGCGATGTTCCTTTTACAAAGTTTGAGGATATACAGTAATCCCAAAAGGACATCAATTCGAATTCCGCTCTCTTAGTTTGTCTTACTTGATAGCAGAGACGGTCATGCATGATGGTGTTACTGGCGACCGGAGCATCGACAAAAAGTAGCTCAGTACGGACGTCAAAAGTAGGCTTCTTATCGCTTGCTGTTGCAGTCTGTAGCAGTCTCATGCAAACTTGCAACCTGTTGCAGAGTTGTGCTACAGCTATCGTCATGTTGCAGTTGACTAAGAATGTTTCTCGTTTACCTGTAGATGAAGACTGGTACCGCTGTGCTGTTCCTGGCCCTGCTGGCCGGCGCTCAGGCCGACTTCTGGAGCGACCTGTGGGACGGCGTCCAGACCAACCTCCTGGACCCCATCGTCCAGACCGCCCAGACCGCCGCCCAAGGTAACCCACTCAGTACCCGACAATGCTAGATGCCGTCTGTTTCATTCCTCTCGTTAAATTAAATAACACACTGGAGGATATTGCTACAATGCCACAGATAGTGAAAGGATCCCTCCTCTAATCATTGTTAGTCTCTACCATACTAACTACGCTGGCCATTATAGGGAGAATAATTTGCCAGTGGAGTCTTGCGACCGAGGAAGGTCCTCGGGAGGGGAAACATGAACCTTAACGTGGACTGACTCCCAATTTTTTTTTGCCGAATTCTATGATCCCCGCACCCCCGTAGGAAGGCCTGGTGGAGGCTAAATCATTGACACTTTCGTCAACATCTAGTAAGAATTGTATGAGAATCGCTTGTGTTTCATTTGTATGTTACTAAGAGACTCTAACAAGTGTTGACACCGTTTCAGAACTTGTTGACACCTACGTCCCCGTCCTGGGCCAGGCCGCCCAACAGTTAGTGGGAGAAGCGGTACAAAGTGCGGGAGATGCGCTTACCGACCTCGTCTCCGGCAAGAGGAAGAGGCAGCTGCTGACTGAGGTAAGTTTGTCTCACGATGCCTTCCTTCCTCTCACATCACAGGCTTGTCTAAGTGTTAGAGTTTTCTTTTTTCCATCCTTTTTGCATCGCGTCAGAGGCGAAATGTAGTATATTTGCAATCTTTTCCGTCGACTTTAGGCGAATGAGTATCATCAACTTCTTTGGCAGCATATACTATTATGAGACGGCAAAACTATTGCATTTCAAATCAATGACCATGCAGATTTGAAAGACTGTATGCTCAGGAGCGTCACCCGCACTAACCATGAAGAGCTGATGCAAGCTATCCATGTACTCTCTTCAGACTACGGGTTGTCAGCGAGACTGGGCCCGGGCTTTGCGCTTAAACCTTTGATATGGCAGCCTTTAATAGCACCCACTCTACCTTCTCCCCACAACAGCTCGGCCAGATCATCCAGGATGGCTTCAACGGGCTGACCGAAGCCGTGCAGCAGGCGGTTGATGGCGTGACCCAGACCGTGCAGGGACAGCTCTCCGGCCTCATCAACGGCCTCGGCTCCACCACCACCGGCACTCGTAAGTCATGTCCTGCATTATCCGAATACCATGCGATGTTTGTCTCCAACTCATTCCTCAGTCAGCCTTTTGTGTTTGAAGACTGTCAAATCGTTCAATAAATACTTGTAAAACAAGTCGCCCCTCACATCTTCTTTGGGATTAGATCAAGGTATACAGTGGTGCCTTTGATTGAAGACACAGATTAGTATATGAAACCTTTCATTCGATGGTTGTCCGGTGTACATTTTGCGATTGAAAAACAACGTGCATGACCCCTTTATGTAACAGGAATTTTTGGCCAAAAAAAAACTATTTTGACACCTCCTCTCTGCCATCCTGTCCGTAGGTGGTAAGGTCATGGTGAACGGCGCCAAGAGCAAGTTCGCTATCAACAAGCGCGCCAGGGAGATGAAGTACAAGATGACCCAGGCTGTCCAGAAGATGGTGAGTGAACAGATTTCAGGGTAATGCCAGGGTTTTATACTCCTGTCGTGTAAAAAGGGAAAAAATCATTAAGAAAATTGTATCTATTTTTTTGGGGGGGGGGGCAATCATGCATGGGAAAAAATATGAATACCATTGACTCTCAGGGAATTGCCTTGCGCGGTACAGTGCCTTGCGCGGTACAGTGCCTTGCGCGGGAAAGTAGTATCCATCTATGGTCTCTGATAAAAGTACTGCTTTTTACATGCTATGTGATCCCTGTTCCAGGCACGTGCCCGCGGGTTCTTCGATGATCTGACCGCCGCTGCCTCTGACCTGTTCGCCCCCGCCATCCAGCAGGCCCAGACTGCCTTCAACACTGTAAGTTATCTGTCTTTCCTTTCCCGTTAACACAAAAACACGCTGCCTGGCATCAAGTCTGCACCCTTCTATGGGCTACATACAATCGAGTCCAATTTTCCAGCGTGGTAACAAATTATCATGGATTTATTTCAGTATCTCATTGTATTTTACACTGGAGGTATTAGGAAGTTGTTGCCTAGCTAAGCCTCAACGGTCGTGAGCTAAACTGACGTCTCATGACCTCTGCCACTCCTCTACCATCGCTTCATTGTTCTGAGTGTAATTTGGACCATATATGGAGCTAGCAAAGATATATTAAGCAGTACGAACGAAGTAAACATGCTAAATGTTGTTTGCCATTGAGTTACCGAGTATGATTGCTCCATTGACAGCCCCATTGACCTGTGCCACATAACGCTCACTCAACAATGTTCCATTTTCTAGACTACACCTTTGCACTATGCATCCTCAAGTGCATGTTACGTTGACACTGATTCATGACATCCGTTTTGCTTGCAGCTGGTTGATGCCGCCACCGCCACCGGCGCCGCCATCCTGGACCACGGCACCCAGCTGGTCAACAACGTGTCGACCTCTCTGCAGCAGACCTATGGTACGTACCCTGGTCTGGCGTATTGGGCAAGAACATATAGATCTATAGTATTATTCTTTCCTATAGAAGCGAAACAGTGGAAAATACTAGAAAGACCGAGCTTGCTAAAAGCTACCGTTTTTTCCTAATCTGTTTCAAGTTTTGCCCTTATTGTATATACATGTACCTGGATGTATACGTTTGACGAGTGTTGAACACATGTCACAACAAGATGTAACGGTGAAATATCTAATGTTTTGGACACAACAAGAACATGATAATAAAACTGTACTAACTATTTCTAACGTAATGCGTATTAAACTCACGGTAGTTTCAACTCAAAATAACTAGGCTGAGCTACTGTTCTGTAACAAAGAGTCATCCCTAACTGTAACGTTACAATTTTGCCCACAGACCAGATCCTTGGTGTGGCTCAGCCTTACATCGATGACGCTCAGACCATCGTCAGCTCCATCCAGAACCACTTCGACAGCACCTTCAACACCGGCGCTTAAGTTGTTCGCGCCACCTAGCGTTAGTCATGTCGAACTACAGATAAAACCTTGTGAACTCCACCAAATGGTCACATCAATAGCGAGCCATGTTGAACAGCGGAAATAAAGAACACCGTTATTAAATTATGTTGTGAATCACACAGTCAAGTCTAGCGTGTTTATGAAAACATTTAGCTACACACAATTTTATTTATTCGACTTTACAGATTGAATGCAATCTAAGGGGAGTCGGCAACAGAAATCAAAAGTTCCTCTACGAGACCGGTTAAAACAATCATGTATATCTATAAGTTTTTAGGCTGAAAATCAATGATGAAACATTCAGAATCTACAGTCATAGAGAGTTAATGATACGGGAATGGCTTGTGATGCTGATTATAATAATAACTATTTCTAATATCTTATTTCAAACTTTTCAGACCATAAGAACGATCGTCAGGAAGATGAAATGATATGTCGTTTACTTATTACTTCTCAACGGTTACAACTTTGTAACCGGTTATGAACCCTCGTGCTTTGATACAGGATCTTCTTCATAGTCTCACTACTACTGCCAGTTTAAAAGGATATGATTATTTTGCAAAAAAATACTAGTTTTCTTAAGAAGTAAAAGAGAAGTATAGAAAGAATGAAAGACGGACAGATTAACTCTATAGTATCGCAGCAACATTGTCACTACTCAGGACTTGTATTGTTCTACAATGTAACGTTATAACCGATGATCTTCGTGGCTTCTCTGAGTTTGATTTTAATTTGATTTAACTCAGAAGACGACATACTTCGTTCACCTGCCGTCACCAAACGTATATAGCACCTGGATCCATATTGTGCTGTTATGTTTGGATACGCTTGGGTGCGGTTACTACCGGAGAAACCCGTACGCCTGCATGTGTCACATTGTTGTATAGAGTGAAACATCTTAGGATGGTTCAAATGGCGGGCGCTGGGAATGCTGCAGGTAATGTAGTGTATGATTCTCTTTGAATGAGTATGTCGATTGTTAGATAGGTTAATTTTACGGATCCGAGTGTTCTCATGGGATCGCCAGTGTAACGCATGGCATCTTATCGTGTGTGTTTTTACTAAAACTGTTGTCAACTCTATATCCCATGGGGCACAGTAATTTTCAATTCGGGCCCAATTTTGACAAAATGTACCGGTTAATACGGTACAAACATGATATTTTATGAACACATTATAGAGGTAAAATAATCAGTATGTGTCCAGAATAAGAGAAATATTTTCAACACTCTTGCCATTCATTTGGCACTTTGCCGGTACTTTAGTCTTGATGTGGTTTCATTCAGGGGTTTTCCTTTGTTGTGAAAATGTATAGACAAGCTACACCAAAGAATTTTTGTATGGTGCCTCCGTCTTCAGGAGAATCGATAAGAATGTCCGGCACATGAGAAAATGTTTGTACAAGATTTTATAATCAGGCCACAGAGAAAAGGTTTTAGAAATCAATCACGCTTTCTTTGTCGGCATGACAAAAAGCTCAATGGATCGTTGAAGTCTTGAGTGATCTGAATACTTCTTGTCTATCTCTGTGATCGAAATGTTCGAAATAAATTATTAACATGGAAAGTTAATTCAACTAAGTGGCACACTTCGGAGAAGACCAGTAAAAGAAGGAATGACCGATCGCCATTGAATACTAGTATTAGCATGACTCCTACTGTCTCTCTGCGAAGAAACGTCCGGATATAATGCGGGTAAAAGTGGGTTGTCTTATCTTGTCTATAATTACAACAGGTCACACGAAATCTATTTACATCCGCTTGGGATGTTTTTTGTTGTATAGCTATTATTGTTATTCCAAGAGGATTACATGGAAGTTACGAACAAAGGTATCCTCTTACGACATGCTATTTCGAGTCATCCCACATAATGGTGTCATCAGATTTTTCATTAGATCACCCCATATAATAGTTGTCATAAGATTTTTCATAATCTCCTAATCTTACAAGTACCATGTTTTCATGTTACACCAAAGATTTGCTGTCAATGACTTACAATCGTGCGCAGGTCCTCAGAACCTTTGAAGATAGTTTACAGAGTAATAACAAGCATTTGTGTGCGTCTGGCCAAGGAGTTCTGCTTTGTTCTTCCACAAGCTCACGTTGCACTAGGTTTGTACATTTTACCTCTGCCATGTATTCTTTCCTCTGGATTGTTCAATGTTGTAGATAGAAAGTGAATGTTTAGTAAATACTATGCTTAGGGTGAGCAAGTATTTTTGCAGTATTTTGTTTCAACTGATCCCTGAAAGCGGTGTGATCATTTAGTTTTGTTACTACCATACCCTCTTAAAGGCTACAAGAAATAACTTTACATTCAGATTGACTTGAAGAAAACGCCCTTTTAACTCTGTGGTACTCGTGAACAGACTCAAAGTAATCCAACGCATTGACTTATCGTCTGGGTTACCATGGTGATGACCCGACGCCGTGAAAGGTCAACCGGCAGTTGTTGGACCACTGAGCACAGGGAGAAACTCCTACGAGAGTGGCTTATCGATACACAAATCAAATGGCGATAATTGGCGTCGCCCCCCACACTCAATAGAACAAGTGGGCTCTTCACACACTCGTCCGAATCGATTTATGTTGTCAATAGGCTTCATTAACTAGTCTGTCTGCTTACTTCCTTGATCTTTTGGACTGATTGGGAATGAGACAAGCCCTTGAAGTTGACTGATCGAACGATGAAATATAATATACAGTTTGCACGTGTGTTCGTGAGTCAACGAGTATGGAAATCACCTAAATTGGCAGAGTGAACCATTTAATGGCTTTACTTGCATGTCTAACGTTACAATATGGTCGGAATTTGTAATCATTATCCTACTGTTTTCTTCACCTGACGTTTCTCGCTCATAAAAGGAGCGAGAAGAAAAATCTGATCACGATATAAGAATCATAAGAGGGGAATGCGCGACCACTTTTATCTTTTCGAGAAAGATATAATCTACAACACGCCTGAAGGGATTGGGTGATTTGGAGCTCTACCTGTCTGTTCGCCTTGGGGACTGACGGAATGTCACACTCCTTCCACACACGCTCTTTGTTTTAGTCTTCTTTTATTGGTCTGCCTATTCATAGGTTGTCCCTTTGAGTAAACCCAACAATGGGTCAACGAAAACCTATCACAGGCATCTACTTATCACACAAAGCGTGCGGTGTTTGGTGTGCTGGGGAAAGGCCGTTCAGTTTAGTGGGGTTGTCTGAAAGTTTCCAATCTTATTGCAAATTGCGGGAATTTTGTCGAACAGTTTGTGATCTTTTTTATTGAATAAGTCTGTCTTTCTTTACCAATTTGCTTGGAAGAGTAAGTCAGAAAATGGATATATCCTAACTCCCCTTCGCCAATATTGGATTGCCCCTAAGTATACACACGGTGACACGAGCTCGAGGGGAAACCTGATGAATCAGACGACTTTTTTGTTGTTGGTAACCGGGCCTGAGCCGGGTCCAGGCTGCGCCGCGCACGCCGCGTCCATTCACGCTCCGGTTGCTACCATCGAACTTCTCGGTTGCAAATCTTGTCAGTAGTCACGCTCAACTTTGACCAAAATCAACAGGCCGAGTTTTCTATCTCATCATGGCGAATCTAGCCGCCTTACCACCTCAACCTCGCAAGTCCAAGTAAGTAAACTCTTCTTACACTGCTCAACTCCCCATTATCGCCATTTCTACTTCCATTCGATTGTTCCTAGACTCGAAGTTATCTTAAGGCTGGTGTTTTCTTTTTGATGTTTTTTCTAGCATGACCTTCTGGTCCCGTCACAGTCCAGTCATGATGTCGTGGGGAGATACTGACCACTGGTCCAAGATGAAGCACAAGGTGGGCGTGAGTGCACCTGTTCATGTAGTCCCACCTGTTCCATCCCTCACTCTGTTGTTAGGATTTCTTTTGTTACACTAATCAGTCGCTAAAGTCTATTGTTAAAACGTTACGTGCTGCTGGCGTGACTTTTTTCACGTCAAATTCCTTCAGTGTAGAATCTCTGGAGCAGTAATGGTGCTAAACGGTTGGTTTATCCAACAACAGGCAATACCAACGCTGTCCAGGCTATCTCTTTGTCATAACTGTTTGCCCAACAAACGCTTTGAATTCAATTGCCCTAATTTTCCT
The DNA here is from genome assembly GCA_019207045.1 of Branchiostoma floridae x Branchiostoma belcheri. NCBI lineage: Eukaryota > Metazoa > Chordata > Leptocardii > Amphioxiformes > Branchiostomatidae > Branchiostoma > Branchiostoma floridae x Branchiostoma belcheri. Next base: position 13,510,046 of record CM033027.1, read on the forward strand.
CCCGCTGGTTACAATGAAAATGTGATCTCCATGTAGCAAACTGGGTGCTCTATCTGGATTTGATACGTGCACACTTGTGGCTTGTGTTGCTCCTTGTTACTTGTGATCTTTCACATGTTCTGGCAAACTATGAAGGGCTAACGAGTATTTCCGAGCCATTTGAGTTGAGCACACTTCAGTTGTGTTATAGAAACAACAGGGAAAACCACTTGTCTATTGCCAGCGCGGGAGTAAAATGTATGGCAAGCTCTATTGCTACAACGGGCTCCATGAATAGACTGTTGAAACACTGCAATGTGATTGTCATAACTTCAATCACAGCTACTTTCTGTCTTCGGGATGGACCCAATAGATACTGGCAGTACTACTTTATTTTCCACCCATAATAATTCATATCCTATACTATCTCACTGTGACATCATTCATGTAAATGATTTGGTTATGTTTTTATTACAGGCAACAACATTCACCGTGTCAATGCCAGGGCTGAACATTATAGACTACAAGGACCCCAGGAAAGGTAAGACGGCACCACACAGAATAAGATATGCTTTAAGACTCTACCTTAAGTGTTGGGCAAACACGGGAGGGGGTCAAGACGTGCTGTGGGGTCTGTCATTAGGAAGGGGTTGGAAAATAGATGTAGGATTACATGTCTAGGACAAAACACTGGCGGTAGACATAACTACCGCACAGCACGTCCCAAATCAGGAAATTACTCTTGGTAGTCTGGGGTACTTCACTTATTTGTGGTTTCTTTGCTCTTGATAGTCTGTCTGTCTGTCGCTTGGCAGTTGTGCAGACTAGATTATCTGCGAATTGTTTAGTCTTGTGGAGAATTCTGGAAAATCACAAAACAAAGAAAGTGACACCAAACAAAGTGCGACCAGACGAGAGACACGTCAATTTGTATGTAGTTGACGGATGTGTTGTTTGAACAACCAAACATGTGAAAACAGATTGGTGACATGCACAGTACAGGGTTACCAAGTCTGGAGTCGGTTGCCAACTCACGAAGCCATGTAGTTAATCCTACCAACACTCCAGCTATTCACGTGAGGATTGTGTGTTTACAGTTTAGTGTTTTGACTTCAACGGACCTGGACGTCTTCTTACATGTGTGTTGGGAGTAGTAATGTTTTCTGCCAACAGACGGCGTTGTTGTGTAGTAACGTTGCTGGTTCGGTACAGTCATGTGTCAGTAAGGCCTCATCATTCAATATACCCACCGTGTGTGGGACAGGCTATTGACTCAATACCGTCATTACACACGGGTACTACCTTTGCCCTGATAAGACAAATTCCAAATGAAAGGTCTTATCTGACAATTTGTTTGTCTTCTGACCAAATAACGTCATTTAATGTTTGCCAGCGGCGTGACACACAGGCGACATGCCGATGTCATAGCTGCATTACAATATACATGGATAGCCCGTCTTTAAAACTGGGGACATTAATTACAACTTGCCGTGCTTAGGTAATCATATAATGACTGGATTATCGTCTCTGATGTGATAAATCGACAGAAAACTGCATTAGTTTTGTCCCTTTCCGTTTCTGGTTAATCCGAAGGTAAACGTGGACCTAAAGTGACCACAAAAAGCTTGACGTAGCCTTTTCATTTTGTGGGTCTGCACAGAAATTTGTCGCCACACAAAGAGTCACCGAACTCTAAATCTCCAAGCAGATGATGGGGGCTAAAGGGAGTCAGACGGTCACTCCTTGGCCGGTTTCACTCCTCTGTCAACTTTTGATGCTATCTTTTGCCACCGCAGGATCTGCTTGGAGATTAAATCTGAGCTACCGAAGTTCTAATCGCACTCTTACTTCCTTGCAGCCCTTACAATGGCAGAAAACCCACACCACCACGGCAACTTCCACTATCGTGAAGGCAAAGTCTCCAGACTACCTCCTCGGGACTTCAGCGGCCTGATCGTGCAGGAGCTCCATGGTAACATCCCCGGGGACTACTTCGCTCGCCAGCAGTCCCAGCAACGAGCCAAGTCCAGCCCGGCGTCACGATGGGCCCAACGCAACACCTACAACGACAGGGCGCGGGAAGGATTCAAGTACTGGCAACTGGACAGACCCAAGCCCACAAAGTGTAAGGTTGACTATTCCGAGATGTGGGGCAAGGATACACTCAAGAGGTTTCAATACAGAGGGAGTGGCAATTGTTACTCCTTCACGCTCATGGATAAGTATATCTAGGTACATGACGCGAAGGACCATTCCATTTGAAAAAGGATGACAAGGGGCGGCCAGGCTCATTCCCCCTCAACATAAAGGAAAGGACATACTTTACTTGAAGGGAAACAGTGTTTTAAGAACAAAAAGGGAGGCGAAATGTTTCCTGGCCGCCACTTTCTAGTTTTTAGATGGAATGGCCCTGGAGGGTACAGGTGTAGTCGTCCTTCTTTTCACTGGAATCAAACGACAATAAAACAATAACTTCTAATCACAAAATCCACCAAACAATTGCATGTTGCATGTTGCATATTTTTGATACGTACAACAAGGAAAAACACTGTCAATTACAAGAAAACTTGCTAGAATAATAGTAAATGCGCCTGTCAAGATTTCTTGCATGGTTTGTCTTCTTTCTTTCAATCTATGTGAACTCTACAGACAGTTCTACTTACATGGGACTTTTGTATGAATTAGAGGTCAGGGGAAACTGACGAAATTTTTCCCAATAATCAAACTACGACTACATCAACACTTCTTAAGTTTACAATGTACTTTTAAGTACTTAAAAAATACGGAACACAGTCCTTAACATAACAGCATGTCAACACCACAGAAATGATTAATTAGAAGGGTGCTCTAAAGTCTAAAGCTTCCATGATAAGAATGTCTTGAAAATGATTGATTTTTGGACTAATGATATTTGTCATCATCTTTTTCAGATGGACGGTACGGTATGGGGTCGAAGGGCACGGTGCTCGGGTTGGGCAATGGACCGAGGACATAGAGCAATCAATGTTATGGACCGTATATACAGTGGACCAATCAACGTATACCATGGGGACGATTCGGCGAGCTTGGCCTAGGGGTCATCTAAAATATGTTTTATCAAAACATACAGTCAGACATTTGTATACCATTAAATTACCAACTATGCAATAACGTTCAAAATCCAGTTATTAACCCCCTTGAATGCATATATATCCCACTCAAGGTTTTCATAGATGCTCTGAACGAATTCTTTTCGATGTTGATTTGGCCAAGAAGGTTCAAACGGATTGACGAACAAGAACCAAGGAATACTTAGTCTACTTTATGTTAATTGAAACACTCTGGTCGGAGAGACTTTGGGGTAGATTGCATTTGCTGCTATGACGTGTTTGTTTCCTTTCATTGTTTATGTTTTTTTGCTGTTAAGTGTTATCTTTTGTTTTATCGCATCAATTGCTGCTATCTTCAATCATTTATTTTCTGTTTACTTTTTAAAAACAAAGTTCCCTTTCAATGGTAGTTGTTATGTTTAATCTTAATTCTAATGCATGTGAAACCTGGTGAAGAAAATCATTAACCTGTATCAAGGACGTAACGTCCTTGCCTGTATGTACCTTATAGCATGGGTAGGTGTCTAGGTGATCTGTTTTTAGTATTTATATTTCAGCCATACATAGTATGGTGAAATATATTGTATTCGTAATGTTTCTTTCTTTCTTTCTTTCTCCTGTCAAATCTTCAAAGTGATTCATCTCCGCCGTTCCTGGACCGAATGACCTGAAATTTGGCACAAGGGTAGAGTGAGCCAATACCAAAATGTGTTTTTTTAATTTTTTTCATATCTGCTCCTTAAATGATTTTATTAAGGTTTTATTGCAACTTTTGGACCAAAACTGTATAATTTGGCCCCCTGTACCATGGTATTACATCCAAATGACCTGAAATTTGGGACAGAGGTGCCCTAGATACTTATTCAAAGGATCCATGTATAATATTTGGTATAAATCACTTCAAAATGGCTCTTTAAGGAGGTTTTTGTGGGAGAGTTTTGGATATGTGAGATTGAAGTGCCGAGGTCAACGACCTCTAGGTCATTCTGGTGTGTCAGGGTCACAGGTGTGCCAGGTAGATCCAATTATCTACCTACCTACCTAGTCCATAGACATCCAGGTGGTTGGGGGACAAGGTAAATCCAATTAATGACCAGCCAATGAGCAAGCTCGTTTTGCTGGAAGAGTCCATTGTTGGACAGGGGGTGTTTTTAAAAATTTACTTTTAGACTTTGGTGATAATGCCAATGTTTTTTTAGCGGAAGTGTTTTTGCACTGAACCACTTGACATAAGACTACTACTGGGACAGTCCATTTTTGCACATAGGGGGGATTTTAAAAAAATTCAGTTTTGGACATGGGTGATGATTCCGAATTCCATTTGTTGAATGGAATTTGACCCGCACCTGAAGACTGCACATGAGGAGGATTTGGCAGCCAATCAGCAAGCCTGGTGTTATCTGGAAGAGTCCATTCATGCACGGGGGACTTTTTTAAAATTCAGTTTTGGACTGGGTTGCTTATTATACAAAAGGCCATGTACTGTGAGTATTTCTGGAAAATTGTGCAATTTTAAACAGGGTGTGCTGGGAGATTCCATTCTTCGACGAAGGGGGTATTCTTTTAAATTCATTTTGTGGACTTTGTTGATTATGTCGATGTCCTATTTTAGCTGATTTATTTTGGATCGCTCCAATTTACATAGGGGTATAACAGGAAGAGTCGATTCTTGCACAGAGGTTTTTTTTTTTTTCATTTTTGGTTTTGGACGGCTGATGATTCAAAATTCCATTACTTAGCGGAAGTGTTTTTGAAGTCGTCTATTTTAACTTTCTACATGGGGTGCACTAGAATAGTCCATTCTTGAAGGAGGTTTTGTAAGATTCATTTTTGCTCATAAGTGTGATTAGTAGTTAGAAGTCATTTTAAGCAGAAGTGTTCCATTTTTGCACATGGGTGATTTTGGAACAGTCTATTGTTACATGAGGAGGGAGATGGCTGAAATATGCTGTATTTGCTCTCAAGCAAATGTCGGCCTTTCTAGTTGGTTTATGGGTTTGTATGTGATACATAACCAAAAGTCACACTTGCAGTTGCCAAACTGAGATTATATTGTACATAGGTGAATGAACGTTCTGTGCATGTTTTGTATGTATGTATGTACTTCTGTATGTATGGTTTCATATTGTAAATCGAACAATCTTGAATGTAATGAAATGGATAGAGGAGAAATGACAGTGAAAACTATCAGCTGTACGCGGTGCATTGTATGGTATTTTTGTGGGTTGCCGATACACTATATTTGGTGCTAGGCTGGTCTGTTTATCGTAGTGTTGTATTTGATGTCAATGTCAGCGGTAAGGTTGAAACAAAATTTACCCGTCTTCCCAGTGATCAATATTTTTCTTACTCAATAATGATTGATACGTTCAATCAGTTGATCTAGATTTTGTACATGGGCCAAGGAAGTAAATACAACGTTACATACTGTAATACCTGTATAAAATTCGTGTTCAATACGGTGATATGTCTATGATACGTGCGTGTACTTGCGGTAGTGTGGTTTGAGTTTGACAACAGTGTTATGTATAAAACAGTGTTATTCCATGTGTTGTGCTGCTGTGATATCCCTGTTTTTACTTCATATGGTAGATGTAACATCAGGAATTTTGTGAGAATAAAATGGTTGTGTGAAAAACTGCATTGAAATTTATCTGAGGTTGTCTTTATCCAAAACACACATAATGATTCTTTTGTTCTGTCTTTTTTGCTGAAAAAGTCCTCAATCCATCCTTTCCCAAGCGTCTGTGACTTGCTACCCAAACCAGGTCGCCCAATTTCGTCCTGGAAAGATTGACCTCTATGAGAACTAAAACCACCGTTACCGAAAGTTCGGCCTCCACTTAACACCCAGCTACATGAAATGGCCATTACTGCACAAAACAGTTTACGTAGCTACGAGGCAGGGCACATTTCTTGCTGCCACTTCAAATGATGTGCAAGGGCTGTGGGTGTATTTATCAAATAGAGCGCAAAGATTGTTTGTGGGGGATGACAGGGGAAAGCCGGCATCGGATGATGACGCATAATCCCACGCCACGGTTTGACTGGTCAGCGAAGTGAACTACTTTCACTGCAGACGGAGCCTCACAGGGTATGTTGTAATCTTAGTTGGTTTCATCATGAAGATGCACAAAGACGCAGGAAGTATGACGTCAGACCGTCCAGTGGTCTTTCTGTTCTTCTTGGTGGTTTTACTGCCATGGCGAGAAATGCGGGTAAAAGCCTACAAATTAGTCTGTGTAGCTCAAATTTCGCTGTCCAGGGCTGTAACTGGCCCCTCCCCGCGCCGGGGCCGGCGGACGTTTGGCGGGCTGCTATAAGCGAGATTTAATCTGGCTACCTACAAATCAGCCGCTTCCAAGGCAGATGCAGTTGCTAACCATACATTTTTACGTTTTTCTAAACCATTTTGTCGTTATTGACATTTTTTCCAAAGAAGAATAAGTGGCAAGTTCATGTGTTATTGGATTCCACTGATAAAAAGTGAATTAATGATAACATTTACTAATTTATTTTTGTTCGTTAAAAAGGTTTTGTTTTGTTTTGTTTAAAATAGCCCTCGTGTGGAAAAGGGGCAACACCCGTTCCCATCTGCTTGGCGACGACTTTTAAAAGCATCACCTTTAACCAAACACACTCTAAATTGAAACACGTCCGTAACGTTGACTTCAAATGGCAACTAACAAAGACAAATGACGTGTTGTTCACGGATTATCGCTTCAGGCGCGCCTTGGTTAAACTTCACTTTTTACCTAATTGATCTGTTTCTCCCAAGGCCAGAGCAATATGTCACAACTTTGTTTGTTCTCCCCGTGCATTGGGCGGTTTGTGTTTGGTTAGATAGATACTGCCCCGCGCAACCGTAATCATGGGCAAAAATGGGACACTCGTGACGCCGAGGAACCATCAAGTGTGCCCGCAAGGTTGGCATTGATCCTGAACTACTCTGTTGTGTCCTGACGACGTGCACGGAACAAAGAACCTCTGTAACGTTTCTGATAATGTTGTAGTACATGTACCAAAGATACAAAATAGGCATGTTATGACAGTAGTGATAAATGTGCATATTTTTCACACGTTTTTGACATTTCCCTGATAAGTTAAGCTAATAACCTGAAACAAAACATAACGTCATGTTGGTAAATAAACGCAATTTGTAATGGCAATAAAGCCAAAGAACCTTTCGACAGAGGGTTAAATTGGCACTTGATAACCAATAATTTGTGCTGTAGAAAGCAGCAAACCCTACAAGTGTTGAAACTTGAAACGATCATTCCAGTAGCATCTGTAGGATCAGATAAAACCCCTGACATGGGAGCTACCACCTTATGCCCACAAGTTGGCACCTGCCACCCTATGCCCACCTGTAGGCACCTGTCACCCTATGTCCACCTGTTGGCACCTGCCACCCTATGCCCACCTGCTGACACCTGCCAGTCGCCAGTAGCCTGATTAAGGAGATATTAGCAGCGTGTAAACGATAGCCGACACGCACTGTGCAAACATGTGTGCTAATTCACACAAGGGCGTACACATGCTTGATGGCTGCTGATGCCATTTTAATTAAACTTTCCCAGCGGCTCGAACGTGCGTCCGCCCATGTGTCAATACGCGAACATGGCGTCCGTTACCAACGGCAACCCGGAAGGTTGACAAGAGTTCTCGGTCGGCAGCCCCAGTCGCCATTGTTGGGAGCGCACAACATTGTTGGTCATTGTTCCTGGGACCTTGTGGCACGGGAGAGCCGTGCCACTTGTAAGGTTATCGGCCGTATACGTTAACATCAGCCTTTCTGTGCCCACAGGTGCTTGACAATACCGGAGAGGGCGCTGTGCGCTGCGTGGGGTGACAGGTGAAACCGTCAGGTCACACCGCAGGTACGGTCAGTGATGCCTTCATGTCGGCCGGGATGAGCAGCGCAGGAGTCTACCTCGGTTTTGGTAAACAGGGAGGGCCCAAGATGTCTTCGACTGGCCCTAGATTCAGTATTTCGTCTAAAGCGGAGGCTTTAGACACGGAGAGGCGGAAGGAGAGCGCTCTGGCAGCGTTAGAACTTATGGGACAGTCTCGGCTGCGCCGCAGAAAGAAACAGGCGGAGTTTGCGGCGGTGTCGGCAGCACAGCACGACAGTCGGGACTCTAAACACACCGAGCTGGACCGGAGGAGCTGGACTATGCTGCCTAAAATAGAGGAAAAACGGACTAAAGTGCACGTCGTTTCCAAGGAAGGATTAAAATCAACCCAAAACGACTATTTGCCAAAGCTACATCCAGTACAAACTCCGAAACTGCATCAAACTAGTCAGAAACAGACGTCGTCCGGACCGCCGCAAATCCTTAAACTTCACCAGTCAAAACATTCTTCCAAAAGCAGCAAAAAGAGCAAAGGACTCCCTCGCATTTCCAAACCTCTTCCTTCATTACCTGAGGTAAGTTTTCAAAGTGTATATTTTTTCGTCCCTCTTTTTTCAATGTCCTTTCTCCAATGTTTTATGTATGAGTCAGCTACAAGGTGTAGACACAAACAGTAGTTGTACTATAAACATTGCGCCTTTGTGCCCAGGATGTTGGCGTTCACATTGAAGTTTTGTACTTCAGCGTTTGTGAGAATATGGGCAGGATGTCGTTAGGGCTGGGCTGGTATGTTAGGTACAAACATACTGCCGTGCTCTGAATAGACTTACCAACTAATTACTTCCTGAATATTTGTAACAAATGTACCCTTTTAGTAGCTGTTCAAACCGTTTCTTGTCACAAACATTGTAGAGAGATGAATTTATATCCTTGCTATCCTTCTCCTTCCATGTAATGATTCTTTGTAGCATTGTCATGTTGCAGTTGTTTTTCTCATTCTTTATCCTTCTCATACAGAAAATACATCTCGAAAAATTCTGCAGAGTCGGAAGACTAATTATGTTGCTGCATCGCCTCCATCTGGATCACTTTCTAGTGTAAGTCTGGTCTTCAGATAATATCTGTCTTTTCCGTACATCAACCTCCACTATCTATGCCTTGTAATGAGTTAACAGCATGCCTGGTAGTACTTTGGTCTATGATATATATTTTAACAGTACAGTTTGGAGTCTGTTGCGATTCAGTGCAGTCCAAAGTGTAAAATACATCGCGTGCTCGATCGACCAAAAAAATCAGTGCAGTTTCAGAGGAGTTAAGATTAGACTTATCTGACTGCCAATCTATCTGTGTAACGTTACGTACCAATCTACAGGTTCATTGTACAAATATGTAACAGGGTCATTTCTCAGATCCTGCCCGCTATCACCAGTCTGTGTTTACTCTAATACTCGAAAACGTCGGAGTTGTGTCTTTACTATCTGGAAGTCTAATGCGAGTTTGTTTGATAGGATAAGGTTTTGTGCCAAACGCTTTTAAGCCACTTGGAACCTGCCATGTACCAAGAGGTGGTTTATAGAGATTATTTTCGAGCAAAAACGACTCGGGTTGCCGGCCAGCGTCCGAGCATGGCTTACAGAGAATAAACTCTTCAAATACCGCCCATAATGTTGATACTGTAATCATGGCAGTGGGTTTTGTGTTCGTGTAAACGTGCTTTGAACTAAGCTAATATGATTTCCTTTTCTTTCTTGCTAGAAGCCTTTGTTGTCAGTGAATAGTAATGGCGTGATTATCGTGATATTGCCTAGGGGTTAACATTCAGCAAAACAACGGACAATTTCTCACTCCAAAGTCCAAACGTGGTTTATTATAATAGCGTGTGTAACAACCCCGCATAGCCCATTTTATCGTTTGAAACCTGGCAAGGCAATACACTGTGTTAGCCTGACGAAAGTTGCATAGCCTAAAACATTATATCTTCAAGATTTTTTCACGAAAAAAATCGTAGCTATCTGAAAAGCCAAACGAACATCGTACAAATCATGCCCTTTTTTCTCTACTGAAATTTTAGGTTATATGGAATGGATTTTGAGTTGTCATTCAGCATTACTATACTGTTCCATTATGTTAGAGTCCGTACATATTTACATTATTTCCATCGCAGGGGATATGACGTTGCTGGTGTTTCCTTGTTTGAACTAATCGTCTCAGGTGTACACATCCCCTGCCGAGAAAACGTCGTCCCACAATAGAACCAGCTGCTGATAGAGCGCCATTACTGTGACCGAGTAAACTCTAACCGAGGGGGCTCCGCATACTTTCCGTCCCCACACCGACACTCTACCTGGCAACGTTTGACCCGTGCCGGTCCCGGTCCTGACTCTGTCAAGATCCAAGCTTTGTTGGAACAAAAACCCTTTGTACTTAGGTCATCTCACATCTGAACTCACGTTCACACTGTGCAAAGAAAAAAAAAGACTTAATAGTTTTTGTGAAATCACGTGAAGTTTCAAGGTTCGTTACAACTGTTAGCATGCCACAATCAAGATTGAAAGTCAGGTCAAATTCAAAACATTTTGTCGGAAGGTGTGTGAAGTATGGTTTGTTTACAAACATTTTGAGGTATGTGTTCCACCACATGAGTTTAATGTGTAACACTGATTACTGTACACGAAAACTATGCATGATTGTGTTCAAGTCAACGTTCGCAAAAACGCACGAGGAGGTGGGATTAAGAACAAAGGACGGACCAATCATTTTCTCGTCTCTCATCATGAACCGTTACCTCTGGTGAAGCTATTTTTGGAGGGAATTTACGGTGCTGTCAAGTGCAGGGTTAGCACACCGTCACTCAAGCTCACAGAGCCAACAGAAACGGTCACAAGGCAACCCGGTCACCATGGTGATCTTCTACTGGAAACTATTCTAATCAAATCACATGCCAAGTCAAGAAGAGTTAAAATGCGAAATGTTACATGTTATGTCTACGTGCCAGGGTAAAGCTCAATTTGCCGTTCTAGATGTAAAGGCATGCCTAGGAATTTCATCAACGTTATATACGAGGGGTGATCAATAAGTTCTCGGCCTAACTCAGAAATAATAAGCACAACTCAAATTTTGAGGCACAACTTTATAGTATGAAGCCTTTTATCAATATCCTCCAAATTACAAATCATTGGAGTCATTACTTTCCAGGTATTCGTTTTATGCAAATTAGAAGGTAAGTGGCGAGAAAAAAGTGGTGTGAATTGTGATCAGACATGTGTGGGTCGAGTTCCCCATGCCGTAAATTAACAAAAGACATTGTCAAAATGTTTGATAATGATTCTCCTCCTATTTCAAGCAAAAAAATTTGGGTGTCTGACTTCCAGCAGCGCAAGATGACCCGCCACATCAGGTCAGGTCAATTGTCCACGTTTTGTCCTTCTCCCTTGCCTAACATTACTGGGTGTCGCCTGCAAAGTAATGATCACAATAATTTGAATTTTGGTACAGATTTCTATAAGACGTTATACTTGACATCTATGCTTCGAAATCTGAGCTGTGCTTATTATTTCTCCGCAAAACCGAGGACTTATTGATAATCCCACGTACTTGTATAAAATCTTATATAAATGTGTACCAAAATTCAAATTATTGTGATCATTACGTTGCAGGCGACACCCAGTAACGTTAGGTAAGGGATAACGAAAAAAAAGTGGATAATTGATCTGAAACCTGAGGTGTGCGGGTCAAATTGTCTGATCACACTTCACCCTTCTTTTTCTCGCCACTTACCTTCTAATTTGCATAAAACGAATGCCTGGAAAGTAATGACTCCAATGATTTGTAATTTGGAGGATGTTGATAAAAGACTTCATACTGTAAAGTTGTGCCTCAAAATTTGAGTTGTGCTTATTATTTTTGGGTTAGGCCGAGAACATATTGATCACCCCTCGTAAGGTGGCAATTTTCTCAGCTACATGTATGTGACTGACGATGGCGTCAATATATGGTGGTGCAGCTTTTTGGGAGGGCATTCGTTCGTATCTACGAAGCAAAATGAATACCTAACGTAGCGAATGTTTTGACATAAACGTATGCTCGTCTCCAAAAACTTATTTTCAAACATTGTCACCAATACGAGTGCTCGATTCGGTCTATTTAAAGAGAATGTGGGATGATTTTTCAAAGTCCAATTTACCCCTTTATTTGGCCTGAATGGTAGCCTAAAGCCTTCAAGCCTCATTACAACTTCTGTATGGAGTACCCGCACATAAGGCACGGTTTATTTGTCACCTGTCTTCATGAGCTGAAAATCAAATAATGAAGAACACCTCGTTAGAACACTGAAAATACAAAACCAGCCCACTTGAAGTTATATTGTGCAAGAAATTAGCCACTAAAGATGTGGCTATACCAGGGAGCTCGCGTGGCACGCGCGGGGAACATTTGCGCTGTATTTATCCCAAAATAGGCCAGAGGTTTGAAAAGGTCTGCTATCATCTTGTCCTAACAGACGAAAACTCTGTTTATCTAGACCCCCGTGTCAACAAGTAGCAACGCCCGGCGACAGGCCCACAATGCCTGCCCAACAACCAGTACCTAGATAACGTTTCCTTCTTAAACAAACCCTTCTCCTTAAGCAAACATATCGTGAAAACAGTGCGTCTTAACAAGGAGAGTTTGTCAGCACTCCAAATGGCTGACTCAACCACAGAATAGCCAGATATCCGGATTGAAGAATGACTTGCGTAATGAAAGACGTGACGGAATCTTAATAGTCTTGCTGTATTCTTCAGTAGAAAACTTCAAATGCTGCTGATTGCTTGGTGCAAATAAGATAGGCATGGATGGATTTATGGCTTGTAAATAAAGCCATTAGGATGTGAACAGGTGCGTGTGTGAACGGCTACTAAATTAAACCGTTTCTCACAGACAAGGCAGAGATTACTGGCGCTGATTGCGATGGATTGAAAGTGTCAAAGAGTGAATTTGTGAATCATCTTGAAGCCCCTAGAGATCAACCACTATATATTAGTCTGTGTAACGCAAACTCCGTTGTCTAAGGAACGAGGTTGGACGGACAGCCATACAGTTAACGTGATTCAATCAGGCTATTGAAAATCATGATTTACCAAAAAGAAAAGAAAAAATTAAATGATCTCTTTATAGACTTGGACCAATATGGATGATAAAGCCAACGTTTCTTTAATACTAATAACTTAACTTTCACTTATGGAAAATACCTAGCTTTACTCTCAAATCCAACCAAAAGTATCTGAAATATTACTTTCTGATTTCCCCTCCAGAGCTGACGAGCAGGGTGTTATACGGAGGCCTGCGGGAAATGCTGCCAGTCTGAAGAAGGACGAGAGGAAAAACGAACCGATGTTTGACGTCACTGCGTTTAAGGCCAACAAACAGGTTAGCGATTACGTCAGTTATCTAAAAAATCTGCTAAATCGTTATGGTGAGATTTATTACACATGTGATCCATCCCGCATTTGCTTTCAGTTTTCAGCAGGGCATCATAGCCTTCATAGCAGTCTTTCTGGGGCTTTTGGGGGGCTCATAATACACTTTTGTTGGCCATTGCTTTTGTACTGGGTCGCTGATTGTTGGCCTTCTCTGACTGCCGGCCTCGCGGCCTAGTACAAAAAGAAATAACCAGCAAAAGTGTATTATGAGCCCAAAAAAGGCCACAGAGAGCCTGCTATGGAGGCTAAGGGAAACAGATATTGTTGACTTTGGGATGTACTCGGTCGTAGACTGGAAATGATCTCCTAGATGATTTACTAGTATTCAGTTGTGGTTAGTGGAACGGATGACAAATATACGCTCGACTCTTGAGGTGAAGAGGTGGAGTCCAGTGTGGTGTACTGAAAAAGGCTGAGCTACTTGAGATGACACATGGAGGTGGAGGGGTGTCCTCTAACTGATGATATTACTGATATCACAATAGTTATGATCTGATTGTTGCTATATCGTGTTGTTCCAGGACGTCCGTGTTTCGCACAAGACCAGAGACATCCTGTCTATCGACCCCAGCAACAGGACCACGGAGGAAACCAGACATGTACGGCACATTTCATAGCTATGGCCCACTGAAATTACAATATTGGTTGCAATGCTTTGATATTGGAATTTATCAGAATATTTGTGAACAGTAAAAAAATGTGGAACGAAACAACTTTGCATGTCATGTTTTAGCCATTTACAAAATCTAGCCAATTGCTTAAGTTACTGTTTTTTTTGAGTGCCTTACTACTGTCTAACCTTCATCAACCTATCAACATACATGTATCATAGCACGATAATGTGTCGTTTATTTTGATCAGGCCAGTATTGCGGTCAACTCCATCATTAGAAAGACCATTGCTGAGTATCCGCTGGAGGCGCAGAGGAAACTGACGGAGACTGGCTTCTATCAGTGGTACGAACAATTAATTTTTGCTTGATATTCACCGTGAGAGATACTTGCAAAATTCAACTCCATTGGACAATGTTTGTCTCCAATGGTCAACACTCAAGAGGTTGTATGATTGTGTGAACGCAAAGTGAGCCATATTTCGTAATATTGCTCTTCAAATTGTCTTTTTTTTCTTTTCGTGCTGGACCAGTTTTGGGCGTGGCAGGGTCATCGTGTTAGAGAACCACAGACCGGAGGCAGTGTACTTCATACTCTCAGGGCAAGGTACTAGGTTTATAAACTATTTTCAGAAAGTAGGCTGTCGCCATCAATGTTAACCTATCACTATCAAATATTCTAGACTAGGTTAGCTGAGGTTTGTGGTACAAGTATTAGGAAATGTATTCAGTTATGAAAAAGTATTTAACATAAACAGGTTCATAACGTTTTGCTGTATTTCCTAAGCGATGGAGTGTGAGTGGGATGACGCGGCAGGGAGATATCGGACGACAGGGTTCCTACACATGGGGGACTGTTTCGGGGTGAGCGAGTCGTCTTCACAAAAGTTGCCTAAAATTATGATGGCGATGTCTATGTCTGTTATTTTATCATTTTATATCGCATTGACATAGCTTTCAAAACAAACATTGGGTGCTTAATTTTACTTCATTACCAACAGGAAAAGGCCATACTGGAGGGCACGACTCACACCAACACAATAATAGCTAAGAAGACGATAGAACTTCTCCACATACAACGACGGGTGAGTCAACTCAGGATTTTGAAATACAGTGATAGGTTAGACAAAATGTAGAACAAAATATTGTCCAGGCATTTGCCTTCACTCCACTGCTGTGTATATTGTATGGGAACAATATGACGTTTTGAAACAGACCATTTTTAAGGTAATAGCCTTTTGTAACAGTAGAAGAAGAATGGTATTGACACAAGAAAGAATCAGGATTTTTTCAATACGTGTATTAGTAATGTGACTTACTCCATGAAAAGATGAGATTTTGGGAATACCCGCATCTCCACGGAATTACAGAATAAACTAATTTTCGATGCATCTCTTTGTAGGATTTCGAAAGGATCGCGAGGACTAAAGGCCTCACCCAACAGGAGCAGGCTCAAGTTGCATTTTTAGGGTAAGTCTAGGACGGCATTCTGATACTTTCTGCCTCCGGGTGGTGTCGATTTGATTGTAATTCGCGCGAAGAAAACATGTTGAACTTGACTAAGACCGGTACTTGGATACTTACCCTTACAGAGAATATTCCTACCTAGTCGCAGCACACTCACCAATAATCCGTTCTCTCCCTTGCCTCACCCTTGAACAGGAGCCTGCGGTTTATGAGAGGATGGCCTCTGCAGATGTTGCACAAAGTTCCAAAGAAAATGACATTCAGCTATATCAGGTACGGGATGGAAGTTTACAGAATCATGGTATTATCCCGCATGTGAAAAATGACTTTCCAATACACTTCTTGTTGCTATCTATTTTCTGCAGTAGATCCGCACCATAAACCTTCCATTCGTAAAGTGTTTCCTCTGAAATTTTGCCACCATAATCAACACAAGAATCCCCGAAATACGCTGTGTTCAAAACTACGCCTCACAGTTTTTGGTGCTGAGCTTATAAACAATGTATTTGTTTCTCAGGCGAGGGACGGTCTTAGTGAAGGACAGCACTGACTCCGACTGGATCTACGTCATCAAGTCGGTAAGATATTAGTTCATCAAACACACAGACGAAGAAAATGAAGTTACGCTTAATGCAAACCTGTATCTGTATCTGTATCCTATATAGCCGGTATAACCGCCGTTCGGCGACACACCAGCTTAACCTGGATACTAACAAACAGTTCTAATACCCCTCTGTTCCTTACCTGTAATTTCCATGTCTACAGATGCGCCACACACACGTGCGTTCACATTTTTGTGACGTGTTCGAACTTTATGGTCCCATGTTATGATCTTCTATTGACATAGTTTTTTTTTAATTTTCTCCAGGGAAGCTGTTCTGTGTTAAAGAAGTTGCAGATGGTGGAGCCAAAGGAAAGCACGCCGCCAAAGGACGAGATGCCGAAAATAGGTATACTGGGGTTGCCTGCCACAAATTTCCACTCAAAATACAATCAGCTCCTGTAACGCAATCTACTAATAAAACTTAACATATGCAAACGACGGTAAAAGTGACTATCAGTAGATTGTGCCTTTTTAAAGACATTTCTATGTACAAGACTTCATATCCTACAGTCCATGTCTTTTCTCATAACACCAAGACATGACAATCAAGTTGCTGAAGGACCTGGGACAGAAGAACAAGAAGAGAGACCACCACCACTTCCTGAGGGAGAGGTTTATAGACTTCAAGCGGAGGAAGGCGGAGATGAGGAAGGGCAGTTGGCGGGTCCGGCAGTTGGAGAGACCGGAAATCAACATCGACACTAAGGAAGAGACGCCGGAGTCTAAGGACAGCGTTCTCAAGTCGCTGGAAAGTATCATCTTACAAGAACAGGTACAACCTTGCCTTCTGTAGCCGACTTTTAATTTGATCTCGAATAACCATTTTTCGATCAGTTGCTTGAAGCTAAATGCGTCTTTGTAGCAGCCAAAGAAGATATTGGCCATTGGGATAACAACGCATATATCTACTGATACAACTTACGATTATAGAATCTGTGACAAAATCGTGCATTTGCTTGCCAAAACATCAGCAAATGTTTATTTGTTTGGTATATTGTTTATTACAGATTCAGGATGACCAGAGCATGACGTCACAGATCCAAGACAAGCCGGTCTTTGTCAAGATCAAGTCCTTAAACAGAAGAGGAGTCTTCGTAAGTGCAGATAACTTTCATCCCACCGCTTTTGACAATTAAGATTCACATAAATGTTAAACTTACAGGACGTCTTATTACAAGCTTAACTCTACAGATAGTCATAATACAAGCTGATTCCGCTATCGACCACCGTCAAAAGGAATACATAAATGGTGTAGTTTTGCGTTGCACGTTTGTTCTGGGTAATGGATATACTTTGACCAAGACTGTACATGTCATCTGAACGTTGTTCTTTAGGGTCTAGTTGACATGGTGTTTGACAACCAGCCCAGCCTGATCCTGGTCAGTGACGGTGCGGAGGTCCTCACGCTGTCAAAAAAGTTCTTCTTAGACAACGCTCCCGTACAGGTCATCAACAAGATGAAGGAAGACGTGAGTAACGCTCCCTGTCGGTTCTGAAACATGTTTGCAACATCTTTGTGAAATTTCTAGCAAGTGCTTTTCTCGGCTTTACACAACGATGTTAAGTGACAAGAAAGTAGAATATTTGCGTACCTTATAATACAATAATACTGCTACTATAGCTTTTTCTTATTATTTTTTTCTGGGTTGTGAGCTATGCAAGAAAATTCATGACTGTTTTTTGTATCCAGGAGAACCCGTACCCTAGCGAGCAGGAGATGCAGCGCAGCTTGCAGAAGCACGTGAACTGGCGGGACTACCGGCTGAAGTCTCTCCACACAACAATGCGGGAACTACAGGCCAGGCCACCCAAAACTATCCTGCCTCATCTACACGACGGCAGGAAATGGAACTCAGTTGTAGAGAACCACTAGGGGAGAAATAATAGCCCAGTATATTTTTTCTATTGCACCAAACATTACATACATGTACATGTACACCACAATAAGTCTTGGTCATCAAGTGCTTGTAAATGTACATAAATCAAGCGATTCTGAAAGTGGAATATTTTTGAGAACATCAAGACTAGAGAAACACTCATAAACACTTGCAACACAATGCATTTATAAGATATTTTATTGTTATTGAATGCTGCATATATCTATATCACCTGTGGAAACTTTATTACCTTTCTTAAGGATTGTTTAATATCTTGTAAATCTTAAGGTCCTACTTACTTTTCTATGTAATTTGATTTGTCTGACACACCAGTGAACTGGGATGGTATGGATGATGGCTTGCTGCAGAAAATGAAGTGATATACTGTATAGCAAACATACAGAAGATGTTCACAATGCACTGTTGCTGACAAGTCAAACTGATGCTGCTCTGAATCTCACAAGACTAACAATCTTGTCTAAAACCATTGTTCCGTCACAATCTTAAAAAATTGGCAAACAGACACTGTTTGAATTGTCTGTTAGATGTTGTATCATACACATTATATACTTACATTATAAACCTGTGCAATGTGTACCTTATACATGTGTATGTGCTGATGCTGCTATATGTGAAAGATTGTACACACTTATTCTCAATATTTGTATTAAAGACACAAAACCATTCTTGACTGCATGTGCATTGTTCTTCAAACTGGAAATAATGATCGGATTCTGCCAAACAGACTTAAAAATTAATGCTACTAGTTAGCTTTTAAGCAAAGAATTTTCAAGAGTTCCTAGTTCTAATGCTTCTCTTCACCAAGTATTGTGCACCCTACATAAACACTGTTTTCAGAGTGTTCTTGTGTATCAAGAATAAATACAAGCAATATTAGCACATTGATCCATAACAATTTCATATTGTAACATCTGCTTGTGGACATACTACAATACAAAAATGTATGAGCAAAATTGCATATAGAAAAGCAAGCATGTATTCTCTATTAGAAGAGTATATCCATGCTGGTTGAGAACAAAAGCCAATTGAAATCATCCCTTTATGTGGAGGTGTCTCTGCTAACTGGAGTCTCCTCAATCTGTTTTCCCAAACTCTCTTCCATCCCCTCCTCTCCCATGTTCAACCCTGGCTGCTCTGTGATTGGCTCCCCCAGCTGTTCTGTGATTGGCTCCCCCAGCTGCTCTGTGATTGGCTCTCCCACCCTCTCACTCCTGGGTATCCCCATCTTCTTCTGTTTCCTCTTACTGGAGAGAAGCTCGTGCTCAAGGAACTTTGGGAAGGGATTGTTGGTCCGCTTGAGCTGGTAGATAGCAGCATCCAGGCCTCCCATCTTGATGAACAGCACCAGCTTCTTGGACCACAGGGAGTCATATTCAGCTAAAACCTGCCAGAGGAAAATTGTTTGGAATCAGCTTCAACTCAATACAAATTAGGGCTGTCTCTAGCTTTAAATTTCAAGAAGTCCCACTGATTACAAGGGGAAGGAAGAGGCACCCATTGCAGGCCTTTTTATAAAGCTTAAGTTAAAAGCTACTACTAGTAGCTGAGATTAGTGGATAAAGCTTTGCTGAGGAAAAGGCAAATTTAACTACAAGTAAATTGGAAATTGGAAGCCAATGTTTTTGAACTTTTATTGTTAAATCTGTCATTTTCAACTGAAAAAGATTGTTTTCATGTCATATTTTCGGGACTGATAGCCAATTTCCATCCCAGGATGTAGCGATAGAACTTTGAGACAGTCCTTATTGAGATGTAATGTTCTAAAAAAAAAGATATGGAAGAATGCATTAAGCATTCAGTAATCAAAGCTCTAATTCTCATTTCTTGCCCAACCTTGTTCAGACACTTCTTGTCCTCTGTGAGTAAGACAGCCCTGCCTGTAGAGTAGCGGCAGACTCGGGCCATGTCACGTACTGTCCGTCGGTACAACTCCCAGTTCCCCTGCTTAGACCCATGTCTGTGGGGAAAAATACACAGTTATGTAAGTCTTTGAACCAGCAAGTGTTTTTTCTCAGTAATGACTGAAAACTCTATGAATAACAAGTCTTCTCAATGTCCATCTATTGGTAAAATATCAAGGATAAAAATGCTTACCGTTTTCCAAATGGCTGTCACAAACAGTCATGAAGAAAAGGAAAAAAACAACAACATTAGTATTCGTATAAGGGAGTGCATCATGTAACCTAACAAAATAATAGACGAGTTCAAGTATCAGGCTAACATCTTAATCAAAACGTGAAGAGGACATGATGTACAAATACCCAGCACTGACCATGTCGGTTATGAAGACATCCACAGTCTCATCTCTGAGTGGAAGGTTCCCCACATCCCACCTCAGGGTGTCCACAGGCAGGACTCCTCTGTAGGACACAAGTACAATGCACAGTCTGAGAGGTACACAAAAGCGTACTGCTCTTCTGTAGCAGGTGGAATATGACAGTTATGTCACAAAATAAAAGTTGGAAAATGAGTTACATTCAGATTGTCATGACTTACTGTCCGCTCCTCCTCCTCTGGTTGTTAATGGTGGCGATGTTAGCCCTGGTACGAGGACAGGCACACTCATGGTTGTCTCCTGACAGGTGCAGGCACTGCCGGAAATCAAGACCGCCCTAAGGACAAACTGGTTAGTAACCTTCAGCACTTCAGAGTCATTGTAAGCTGTAGCCATGCAGAGGGTTAACATACAATAAGATAATTTGATGACACAGATGCAGAAATCTCTATGGTGCGGCATCATATTGTGTACACATATCTATTGCTAAAAATACAAAATGACTCTATATTACCGTAAGATTATAGGTACATTTTGAACATGTAATTGAAATACGAATGTGTATAAGCATTGTGCTGATTCCTCTTACCTCTATAGAGATGGCCCCACTTCCACACATCGGGTCACAAATGACTTCTCCAGCCTGTACATTAGCTATTCTGCAAGGGGAACAAAATGGCACATGACAGATGTGATGAAAATAAAACTTCAACACCAAACAAGAGCACATTTGAAACTTGGCAATCAAAACATTTTCCTTTTATCTATAAATCTGGATAGTTAAAAATTATACTCATGGCTATCTGTTATATTCCTTGTTCACTCCATGATCATAGCTAATCAGCAGCATGCTATTCTTGATAAACTTCATGAATCACGAAGGTAAGATACTGACCTCAGCATACTGTTGACAATAGTGGACCTGAGAGTTGTTGGTCCAAAGTGTTGGATGTTCCTCCTGTGTAGACTCCCCTTAGTCAGTGCTATCATCACTGTAATCTGGTCCCCGTAGATGTTCAACACAACCTCGATGTCAAACTTTGTCAAGTCCACGGGCCAGCCCAGGTCATCGTTGATCCCACCGCCGAAGTGCCTGGCCGCATCCATGGAGGTGAAGCTGTGCTTGGCTCCACCCCTGTTGCAGGTTACTCGAAACTTGGGCTTCAGTGGGCCATGGTTTTCAACTGCTGCAGGTACAGTGTTTGTACCATCTTGGCCATCCGTTGATAGAGTTGTACAAGGGGTAGAGTTTTTTTTCTTGACATCGGTAGCTACATTCTGAACACCACTACTAGTCTGCAATTCTGCCTGGAGTGGTAAGATTGCAGTTTTAGACATTCCTTCTTTCTGAGTCGCTACCTCGGCTGTACCAGAGTCCTGCGCACCCTCTGATAGTACTGATTCTGTTCTCTCTGCAGCTTCATCCTGAGTCTTGTCTGAGTCTGGTCCATCCATCTCCTCTCTTGAGATGATGTTCTCATACCTCTCCAGCATCTTGGACGTATCTTTGGCTGAGTCTTGGATTTTCTGTTTCTTCTTGGGAGGTCCTGGCTCATGAGGGAAGGCACCTGTGAAGGTTTTCCAAGCGCACACAGCAGGACCCCAGTCAAAGGTTTTTGCAAGCTGGTAGAAGTGCTTAAGTACTGCATCCTGTGTAAAGGAACATGGACAAAAATATTTACTGATTCCTGTTCCTTTGGTATCACAAAATTTACACAGGAACTAAAGTCATGACATTTAGATCATAACAATCATACAATAGACAAGGCTCATAAATAATCTAATACATCATTTCAGACATTGTATTGTACAAGCATGATTTACACTTTCAAATTTTGTAATATATAATATTTTGGAATATCTACTAGTCTGGGCCTTCACCTTTGACTAGTGAACTCAGTAGCTTATTCCACAAATATCTAACTTCTGGTAAATCCAGTGTTTTCTAGACAAGATTTTTCATTACCTTGTCACTGTCTGTTGCCAGACCCTCCTTCTCAAAGTCAGCTACAACCACGTGGAGATTCTCTAAGGTGCGAAGACTTTGGATCTGTGGTGAGTAAACATATGGATCAAGAGAAAAGTCCAAACAAACTTCAGCTGATACGATAATGCGGTTACGTTCTGGTAACACTTCTTGCAGTGGTACATGATGCAACGATCTCCAAAGGCAGCAATTTGAGTAGTGGCTCATGACGTTAACTGCGATAAGAAATTACTGGTGGTTGAAGAAAACCCCAAAAGCACGTGGTCAGAAGTAGAGTTGGGGAGGGGGGGCACATACCTTGTGAGCGAAGTCTTTGTATGGCGTATCGAACCTGATGCGACCACGTCGCTTCACCACTTTTGTGCCTAGTTTTTCCTCCACCTCCTCCTTCGCTATCTGCTCCAGACCAGACGTGACTGTGGCGTCGATCCGGATCAAATCTTCGTTTTGAACCACGCAGCAGCCGATACCTTCGACGTCCAGTGAAGCCATCTTAAAATTTGACTGTGCCACTTTTCTTTTCCCCTGAAAGTTCCCAACTATCTTTACACTCTACGCAACACATTTAACAGTCAACACAATTAGATATCCTCAAATCAACGAATAGTTTGGGCAACTTTATCGAAATTTGCAGATTTTACCCAAGTATTTATGTTTGTGAGGTTGAAGTCGAACCCCTTTGATGTCTAATGAGCTATTCCAAACATCACCTGCTTTTAGGACTGCCTATGCTATAAGTATGTTATGCCTGTCAAAATTCGACATTTTATCTATCGAAAATTCGATATTGCTGAGATTATTATAGTTTTAAGAACGTGAAAAAATAAGCTATTACGAATAAATTATTTGAATATACCTCGTATTTTGCTGATGATTTATTTACAAACGTCTGTATGTTTTCTTAAACAGGCACAAAGAATGAGCAATTTTAGCCGACTACAATAAAAATGGCAAGATGAGATTGACAGTGAGAAGAGTTGTACTTGTAGCTGTCGGCATCTACTGTCTCCTGACCTTCTATACGGCTTACATCTTACTATCTAGGAACTGGAAGGGTGATGTAGATAAAAGTAGTCCTCGTGGTAAGGTGTTCTGGTGTAGTAGATGGCTTGGAGTGTACAAAACTTGTGTAGAGGTGGTGTTGCATGTTGCTATCTCACTCAGTACAGATGCATCGGGATATAATCTCTGTTGGCTTTGGGAATTAAAGCCTGTGGTATTTGTGTGAATGGAGGGTAACAATGGGTTTGCGTCGTGGCAATACTATTGGGCCACACCTCTAGGAGCAAGCATATGATTCTACAGACGTCAGAAATCGCTTGTTATTGTAAATGCCAGTGGCTTGATCATGTCCAAGAAAGGAGGTTTAAAAGCGTTGAATAACGTCCTTGGGTTGAAAGAATCCTTGTCAATGCCTTCCAGTATTGTTTTAAGTTAGGCTTTGATCACTCATGAATCATGAGTTGATGATAAGTCCTCTCACAGAGATCAGGATACATGTGTGGCGACAGAAATTCTAGGTAATATGTCAAAGGTAAGGTTCCAAAAAAGAAAACATTTCTTGTCTCATCGACCATTCTTTTGATTTGCATCTTGACAGGTTTTGTTGTTATGACATATCACCTGGAATTGCTGTCACAGCACATACGTCCTGAACTTATGAGAAGCTCAT
The DNA here is from genome assembly GCA_019207045.1 of Branchiostoma floridae x Branchiostoma belcheri. Classification (NCBI taxonomy): domain Eukaryota; kingdom Metazoa; phylum Chordata; class Leptocardii; order Amphioxiformes; family Branchiostomatidae; genus Branchiostoma; species Branchiostoma floridae x Branchiostoma belcheri. The sequence continues at coordinate 13,533,942 of CM033027.1, forward strand.
TGTGTTGGTTTCTGCATTCCCAACAGTGAAGGAAAACTTACCAAATGAAGAAGAGCTGATCAACAGAAGATCCCAACAGAAGGGTGGCGAGGATGAGTGGAACCCCTGGGGGGAGGAGTTTGAGAAGAATAGGATCAAGACGGTCGCACCCAAGAAAAAAGAAGTCAGCTGGGACTGGAACAAGGACCTGGACTTTGGCAAGAAGTTCAACAAGAAGAAGAACTCCACAACTGATGAGTTTGAGATTGAAGTGTGGGGTAAAGCTGCTATTGGTGAGTGAGAAGTATTCAAAACTACATGTAGGTAAAAAAGTAGGTCAAGGTTCTCCCATAGCCTTTATGAGGCCGTAGGGACAGTGGGTTGTTATCCACTGGTATTGGAAGGCAGAGCCCATCTGTCTCCTTCTACTACCTTTTAGTTTTACCTCCCCAAGCTAAGTCACTCAGGTACCATACCAATTTCTACATCAGGATGGAGTGAGGAAGTTAGTGTAAAGTGTCTTTCCTAAGGGCACAACGTCAGTGTCATGTCAGGAGACTCAAACCCAGGACCTCTGGGTTTGGCCAAACTCCCTAACCATTACAGCAACAGGACACCACAGTTTATAGTGATACACAACAAAATGTGTGTACAGTGTACTAGTAAAGCCTACATCACATTTCCAAACCTGGCCCGACCGGGCAGAAACGCGATAAAAGACCATGAAACTATACAAGATGTAAAGAGAATAGTCATGGGCATTATTTCTGTATATTTTTATGCACATATATACACTTCTATTTTTCGTTTCTACAGACAGCCCGGCTGGGCCCCGGTTTGGAAATGTTAATGTAACATAATGAGCCTAACAGCTTTTTGTGCATCAGACCTCTTAAGAGCATTACTTATTGAAAAGGACCTATCAATAGGGTGAATGTCAGAAAAGGTTTACATTTGCAGCTCTGGTATGATGTCTTGTACCGGTGGAATTTCACACAGGCTGTTGAAGGTTATGAAGTCAGAGGAAAGATAAAACCTGTGGAACAGATGGGATAGACTTCACTCTAACCATAACCTTTACTTTAGGGCAAATTTGCTGTGTGGGGAATAAGTTATAGCTTCTGCAGAATTTCTCCAGAATGTCTAGTCCCTAGAGGAAGATGCGTATGTGTAATCTAAGTTCTCATATGATTTTTGGTAGTGCTGATTTTGAAGGAAAGACAATGCACAGTAGCATATCTGTACCCTTTTTCCATTATAATTATGTATTATGTATAATCATCTTTCGGTAGGTCTCTATCTCTGGGAGTTCATCTTGGGAGGAACACTGGAGGAGAAGATGGGAGGAATCTGGACTTACGGTTTCAAGAAAATCTACAAATTAAAGTTCAAGTGAGTGTTCGCTACTTAACATTTTCCTTTCATTTCCTCTGAGCACTAGTCCATTTGTTTACACTGTGTCTTGTTAACTTGACCTGTTGCTATGGTTACCTGCCCTAGGTTCCGAACAGGACCAGGAGTCATCCCCAGTAAAGCACCACACGACACCAGAAACCTCATCCTGGTTCTGAACGGCAGAGAACAGTCCAAGATCGAGTTTGCCACCATCTGGCTGGATTACCTCCCTTCCTTCCCCAATCTGCAGAATGTGGCGGTTTTTCTCCTAGGCAACGAGCAGTGTGATAATGACTGGATCAAACCATATCTGAAGAAAAATGGGGGGATGGTGGATTTGCTGTTTGTGGTGTATGACAGCAAGTGGGTGGATGATGAAACTGTGTTCCAGTGGCCACTTGGGGTGGCAACGTAAGTTTTTTTTTATACATGTAGTTTCATGGATATGCTTTGAAACTGTTATTAAACTGGCTAAATATTACTCCGGGCTCAAAATACTGGGTGCATATTCACTTTTGTGCACAGGACATTTGTGTAGGGTCACATAAATAAGGGTACAATTGCACACTATGAATTTCTGTAAATAGTATATTCTTGACATTTAAGCGTCATTTATTGTATTTTATTCAACATTGTGAAACTAGGAATTTACACTGAAATTGTAACTAGACAGACTGGACTGGATTAAATAGATCTAACTGATGAATGAATAAACAATGGTCTGATTGAACAAACAAAATATATGTAGTTGATGGTTATATCTTTGATGAATGCATTTCAAAGTACAATGTATATGTACTTCAATCCCTGCCAGGAATGTTGTTTGGGTATTCATCCTGCGTCGTTTGTTTTTCAGATATCGTAAGTTTCCCAAAAGAGACAAGGATGACTTCCCTGTGAACAGTATCCGGCCGTACCTGTGTAATTTTGTGGGGACGGTGTACCCTAACTCCTCCAGACAGACTCTGATGGGGGTCATCAACAAACATGACCTAGAGAAGGAATGTTTCATCAAGGCTAGGGAGGAGTAAGTCTTGGATAATCAATGGTTTAACTTTAGATATTTTGTGTACCATTTGCCTTACCAAGCTGTCTGTGAGGTTTGGTTTCCCTTGATAAGTGGTAAATGGATCCAACTGTGTGTGTGCAGTGTGATGTAATGTTAGTAGTACATGTATGTCAAGGTCCCTGAGACAAAGAAAAGCCATTATGTAGTAAACATGGTGTAGAAAAACAGGGTCATCAAGTCAAGGACCCTCACCTTTGACATAGGTGCAGTTGGAAACTTAACCATTATGGAGTTAAATCACAGACATTAGAATATGACATACTGGTAACTCATAAAGAAGATACTGATAAATTGTAGGAAAGGCATCATCAGTCCCTGAATTTGGAGCATGTGCTTTAGGTTTGGTTAGTGCCTTACCTTACCTGAAGTGAAGGTGACGTCAGGTTAAAAGAGTCTTCTTGTACTTTCTACTGTACTAAAGATTATCACAATGCTTAAGTATAGTATCAGTGACTCTGCATTTCCCAAACCACTAGTACACTAGAAAGCGTGCCTAAGTATGATATTGTAATGTTTTGTTTTGCTCTCTGTTTCAGATGGAGTCCAGATGAGTCACCTGAAACCAGACAACAGTATGTAAAAGCTCTGTTACAGAGTGACCTAACCCTGAGTCCTGTAGGACAGAACACAGAGTGTTACCGCATCTATGAAGCCTGCGAGTATGGCTCCATCCCAGTCATAGAGGACAAAATGACCCCCGGCACCTGTGGAAACAATGACAAATACGACAACGCACCACTAAGACTTCTAAAATACCACAAGCCACCATTCATCTTTGTAAAAAACTGGAGTGAACTTCCTACAGTCCTGGAGGAGTACAGGATGTTGTCACCTCAGGACAAAGTTGTAAGAAGAAGAAAAGTCTTGGAATGGTGCAACAAGTTCAAGGGGAAGATGAAGGATCGATTCCTCCGCATCATCAACCAAAAATTCTTCCCCAAGAAATCTTAACAAGTAGAAGTACTGTGATTTTATCTGTTTGAAACTTCCATGTTTGTCTTGAAGACCTGAAGCCATATTTACCACAGGACACTATACAAAGCAATAAGGATGGTGACATCATTAAGAAGTACATGTACTTAGTATATTGGAGAAGAAACTGTTGGATGTCCGTCAATACACAACAAGGGATCAACTACCGGTAGTACCTGCGGATTGCTGCCCAACAGATGACCATTTGTTAACAGTTGCAACCAAATGCATTTTAATAGCTAGTTATAAGATATTCCAAATTTTTTCTGCCCAATTTTTTTATTGAATAACAAAGAGCTGACTTATACATATTTTAGTTGTCATGGTGTTGTCATTTTAACTTATTTAGTGAATTTATTTTGGTTGCTAAAAAGTCTACATGTATTTTAGACTTTCAAGAAAATCTGTGTCTGCCATTGTGTAACTTCAGAGTAACATCAATGTACACCAATGTGTGGTGTGTGCATGTACTGTCGGGGTAAGGCGTGAGTCTCAGCTGTGGCAATGCAAAATGATTTAGATCATTTTAGTTTTTAGCTAGAAGAAAAGGTATGTCACCCCGTAAGGGGTGGGATAGCCCCAACGGTGGTGTTATACACTGTATGACTCTACTACTACTACTTACCAGTAGTTTTTAGTACGGTATTTATTTTAGTATTATTAGTAGCATATTTTGTAAGATCTTGTAAACAATATTGTTCATGTTCAGTTTAAATGCACTGAACTGTTGAAATGTTGCAATCTAACAATGACTTTTGTATTTCTTGGAATCATTCTGCTTTTCCATGACACATGTTTATATAGATTAGTTAATTTATTTTATTTTATTTGTGTATGTAGGTTTTGAAATGTTTTAGTATTACTGGAAACTAACAATGGTGCTGTATCCAATGTACAGGATATTATCTTGATTATTCTGTTGTCATGTTTGAATAATTTGTTGATACCATTTCCCAATAATATACTTATTCTGCTGTTAAAAGTAACTTGGATGAGCATGGATTAGAGAGCTCTGCATGACTACTTGCAATTTTGCTATGGATATCTAGGTGGCGCCTGTGTACCATTTTGTTTTCTTTCTTTAGCCTAGGTACCATTCTCTCCATTCTCTACTGTGCTCAGTGTTTAACTACAGAGGGTGGTACCCAGGCTTGTACACCGCAGTATGACAAATCTCTGCTGTTCTATGAGACAAAAAGAAGATCTTCCACATGTTTAAATAGCTTTTAATCAAAACACAAAGAGTTGTGACTATGAAAGAATAAGTTTTACATGTACATCTGTGTTTATTAATGTTCTTTACATGGAGAAGTTAGCAATAGGTGACAGATGTTGTCCATGGGTGTAAGAGACACAACCGAACAATAGCTATCTGTATTTGTTACAATAAAGACACAAAGAAAAGTGCAGAAATGAGATAGTTGCTACATCTTTCACTGAAGTTTGCAAGTTCCATTAGATTATGAACAATGGAGATATTCAGTCAAGTTATCTAGTGACTATGGTAGTAGTTTCAAAATAAACAGAAATAAAATCATAAACCTACAAATATGAAGAAAAATATGAAAAGATGTGTTCTTTGACTACAGATCTCAAAGTTCTAAAACCATCTGGTAGGTTATGGTAGCAACAGTTAACTTAACATCAATCTGTACTGAAATAAACTAGGAGTTAAACTCTTGATAAAAAACTTCTCCCTTGATAGAGAATTTATATATGCACCCATTGCCACATTTATTTATACACTATTTACAAAGTCATATTTAGCAAAATATGGAAATTCTTTGCAATAAATTATGAGATAGTTGCATATACATGATCTTGATAGTTAAAAATCCCATAATAATATACATTGTATATATGAAAAGGAAAGATATCTGGTAGTTGCTTGTCATTGAACATCAAAAAGGCTATCTGACAGAATGTCAAAGACACTTTCAGCAGTTCACCAAACTGTACAACACAGTTGCTACGAACAATACTGATATTTTGTGCTCAAAATATCCAAAGATTTTGTCATCAATTTGTTCCTATTAGCTTTTAGTTTCACATTAAACCAAACTATGTAACTTTAAAATCCTCATATTAATTTGTACAATAGTTCAAACCTAAAATAGGTGGCACCAAGATTTATATTTTCTTTGGTGCAGGAAGCCATGTTCAAAAGTTCTAAATATCAGTTGTAAAATAAGGGCAAAATCCAACAAAATTGTAACCTGAAGTCCATCAAATCTGTTGTTCATCCAACAAAGTGGCCATTGAATCAATTTTCATCAAAAGACCTGCATGAAATACCCTGCTATCACAGAGAAATAAAATCACAAACATGAACTAATTGCTACTTTCCATTGTAGAAAAGTATACAAAGAGCAGACAGGAGGAACATTACATGTACATGTATTGTGTGGAAAGACTTGATATTTGCCCTACTCCTATGGCATACTGTGTATCATTTCCCCCTTATCTGTCACACTCTTCAAAGGGGAACTGCATGCCTACATCATCCTCAGTGTCACACAGGTCTCCCCAAGTCAGCACCTGGGCACCTGAGGGAAAAAGTTAACACAACGCTTAAAATGTAATTCAACTTATTGTTAACATCAATATACATGTATGTACTTGCATGCATCAATGTATATAGCTCATAGTCATAGCAAGAACTAAGTTTTTGCAAAGACCATCTTCTTTCAAAATTAAAATGTGAGGTTAAACATTTGACCTTAGAGGCTTAGACTTTAGTTAGAGGATGTAGTAATTGAAAAGATAGAGTCAACTTTCTAAGTAGTTCAACCCTTATGTAGTAAGTGCATGTAAAAGGAAGAGAGGAATCTATTAACATATATAACTAAGACAAAGATTAGTGTGGCTTAGTAGAATGTGTCAGTGTTTACCTGTTCCATCCACCCGTTCTGTGGCAGCAGAAGAGCTGCTGTGGAACATCCAGAAGTGTCCGTTATTGCAGGACTGTAGGCAGGATCTACAGGGCAGGATCACATGGTACCCAACTGTATTGCCACTGAGGAGGAAAATACAGCACACATCAATACTTGTACAGCAAGGGAAGCCTCTTATGGTAGTACTAAATGTGACAGGCTTCACAACCAGAAATGCATTGGGTATACAGATCTATTTTGACTGAGGCCTTACAGTATTTGTAAGGCCATGACACTTGACACTGCTATTTATCTGTATCATGAATATGACTTGTCATCAGTTACTATGGTAGTAACACCCCGTCCAAGTCTCCCCTTGTATAATCTTAAGTCCAGTTTGCCTTTGGCATACTCAAAGCTGACGCTTATCAGAACCAATCATAACATCTCCCAGAAACCCAACTCCAACAGCCAGATCAGATTTAACAACACCTTCTGTCCTGAGATAAGGCAAGTTGTGTGAGGCCAAAGCTATCACCAAGATCAGGTTTCAGCCTGGCAGCTAAATATAGAGTTTTTATTATTTGCAGTCTGTCAAGGTTGGAAACACCCTCTTATCAACCTTGACCAAGCACTTGCAATGGAGGAGAGTATGGTTTATTTTGAAACCCATTACCCTGGATAGTCTTTATGACCTGACTTGGTGCACATAACAAAACACAAACATGCTATGTCATAACAAAGTCTAAAGAGCTAATAAGCACAAGTGCAGTGTGTGTGCACATGTAGTTCACCACAGCAAGGACAAACATTACTGTAACAACTCCCTTTTCTAGTGACTGTGCTAAACTCTGAAAGAATCTGATAATCTTTACTGCAACAAGCCGCTTTAGCCAGATCATTTTTGACTGAGCAACAACCTTTTCTTGGCAAATTTGTAAATGTCCTCAGATCAAGGTTATCAAAACTGTGGACATTGTCAGTAGATATGGCAATAAGGGTATAGTTTGTCTATCCGTCATATCCGATGTCAGCAGAAATGACAAAGTTGTTTCATCTTGGCCATTTATATTCTGTGTCTGTTCTGCACAGGAAAACACTAGAGTTGGGTGGTTCTCAGGCTTTGTTGTCCTTATTGATCATCAAGAATGACTACTAAATACTAATAAGCTAGGTTTGCCTGCGTGCACCATGAACGATCAATCATTGTAAACTAAGCTAATCAGTCTTCCTTCATGTCAATACATGTAGATACTGGAAATGGGTCAAGGGAACTAACATGATATTGGACATTCCTTTGACTTTCTTCTGTTGCTTTACTTTTTCTACTACGTAATGCACCATATGCTGACCACTGACTGAGGGAAATATCCTTGACTCCAACAGATAAAGCAAGATGAATGTGACAATGTCAAGGAAGGCCACAGTATAGTTTGGACCATAATGTTGCTTAATTTTGTATGATTTACTGTTTAGTTCCCAACTCACATGAATGTGTAACTAAAGGTTAGCATGAATCCCAGTTTGTGTTGCCTTTCGTGATTCATTATACTGTAATTCTTGATTTTATAACAATAACTTAATTTTAGCGTTCTTAGCGCCCACTAGTCGAGCGCTAAATTTTCATTGTAGCGACTTTTTCACTACGCGAATTCACCCCGGACCCCCCCTCTTGCCACAACACCGATAGTAACATTACTTGACTACGAGTATACCTTGTACTGTATATATATATCTACTGGTTATGTTACATTCGCACTCACGCTCCATTTCTTTACCAAAATCTGTAATAGTGATTCACACAACACAATTCAACAGCATTCTACAATAACCTTGTCAACAGAGACACAAGGACAAGCGTGTAGATAATATAATATAATGCTAAACTTTGGGTAAGTAAATAGAATACAAAATTCACTTTGTACTTATCCAATACTTACCATGTGATACAAGCTATATCCTTTATTTTGCAGTCACAGTTCTCTGTTGTATATGTGCTCCCTACAAGTTCAATTGTGCTAGAAGATAAATGTAAAAAACACTTTTATTATTACATTTACACAACAAACAAAACCTCAGTCACATTCCATATCATGTGAAAACAATTTGTTACACAAATTGGGGGACCTTGCAGCAATGCTGTAATATTTCGATAACCTTCTTGAGTATTTGGTGCAATTCCAAACAGTTAAAGTATTGTCAGGTGTACAAGCAAAAAGTGTCCTTCAAAACAACAGTACATGATGATCAGTTTGTCCCCAATGACGTCAGTACCCAAGGTCTGATAAACAATCCGGGACATTTGCATATTTTCTCTCACAGCTGTCAATTCCAATTGAATTTGACATATTTCACCACAAATCAGAATGTGATCAGCTGTTCATTCAAACCGTCTGCTTGACAAGTACTGAATTCTCACCAAGAGTAGTAGAATGGTTACAAAGACGACACTAGTCAAAACCAGTTTTTTTGAAGGCTTGTTGAGACAAGTACACATCCCGGCCTTTCATTTGCTGTACCATTTTTGCCTTTGTGTAGTAATGAACGATATTAGGGACATTCAAACCCAAAGTCGACGACATATTTTTGGCACGGTTGTTCTCCTATCTGTTTATCTAACTTCGTGATTCGTCATAACTTCTTCGAACGTATCTGACTAGGTCTGACTAATTCTCATGGTGAAAACAAAAACCCGGAAGCCAGAGGGCCTTGATCGTGACACAAACAGTTTAGGCAGGGTAACAACACTGCAAATCCACCCTAACCCAACTTAGCCCCGCATTTGTAAAATAAGGGATAACAGGAGTAATGACCAGGGCGATTACTTACTCTCCAGGGGGAAGATCTGTGGAGTACAGTTCAATATTGGTGTCTGCCAACAAAATGGCCCTCATTCCTCTGCCACACAGGAAGCTCAAGCAGTATCTGCACTCCAGTTCTAGTACACGTTTCTTCGCGAAAGTCGGGTGTAAATCTCTCTTTTGTGGCATCTTTACGTCGTTGATATTTGGCTCTTACAGTCTGGATGCAAAGACTACGAATTTTACAAAACTGTGACAAATATCGTGCAAAACACACAAACTCTCCTTCCTCGAACAACACGATGACGAACTGTCGTCTGAGGATAGCGTCAGGTGATTTAAAAATAGAACAGCAGCTTGGATTGGCTGGTCTTTTTGTTATCTTGTTGTCCATTGGTTGTTGCCCGGTGACTAATGATATCAGATGGGACATTTAAATGTGACGTCACCTGCTGCTGTAGGTCAGAGGTTATCGGGACCTCCCAGTTCCCATCATGCCATGCGAACAGTGTACTTGTGGTTCCGGTTCGGAGTTTTTTTTACGAATCGTGGCCGATTTGACTGTCTCTGAAAAAAGCACTAGCGCTTCTCAAAACATCGTTTTTCGGACAATTCAATGTTTCCGATACAAAAGGGTGCCTTGTCGCTGACCGACAGACTCATTTGACATTTTCTGTAGAAGTGTTGTTTTTGGTAAAAACCATCAAAAATATAAGCTTTTCACCCAAAAACTGCTAATTTAGGGCCATTCTTTACAGGCCGCTACACGGTAAAAATGAGTTTTCCTGGGATAATGACTAATATGGCAATGAAGGTCAAGACTTCTTCTGTATACTGAGTAAAAAGGAAAAAAAGTTATCCGATACGTTTTCCGTGAGCTCCGATGACGCTAAAACACCCAAAACGCATATAGAACGCACGATCTGGGTAATCAGGCGACGAAACGCTTTACCGCTATCGCGCGCACTAATACCAGGAAGTGTTCGCCGCACGATCAAATCTCCGACACCATAAATCGCTACGAACAACAAGCATTTGCAGAGGTATAAAAGATTATACATTGCTAAAGCGATAGCCGGAAAATCTAGAGCCAAAACTATAGAGACAACCCCTAATTTGCGTCTTATTTTTAGGGACTACTTCGATATCTGGTCACTTGAAATTCCGAACCGGAACCTTAATTTGCATATTCTGTCATAAAATTTCATTCCGGGCTTCCAAAAGATTCCATCTACCATATATCCAAATTTTACTTCACTGCGATGATGACTTTCCCGACAGGACACGCCCAAAGTCATGTACAAAATACAGTGCTTCAACGGCTTTTTCCTATGATACAAGCCTATGGTAGAACAAAGGCATTACGTCACAAAGGGGCAATAAAAATCCGAGTTGCTAGGACATTGCCTTACTCAAAACCTACAAAACAGATATAGAAATCTTCACGCGTCCGCGGCCAACAAAACCTGTGCCTTTCCCGTCGTTTCCGGGCCACGTATTCGTAAGAAACCTTCTAAATTCGAATATGAGGATTACGTCAGGTCTGTGACGTCAGAGCAACCTGCTGGACAACCGTGTGGAATTGCGTTTTAGTTCGTCACACTTGATTGCAATGATGAAAATCGCAGATTTTGACATCGGATGATAGCCCAGGATTTGCGCTTTCAAAATCAAAGTCATCCGACATCGAATTTTGTGGAATTCGGCCGTGAATGTCCTCTTAAGAGGCGTAATGCCAACCAAATGTATGAAATACTCGATTCTGCCACCATCCAAAACACAATATCGGTGAAATTGACGAAGAAGGAAGCGGGTCGCGATAAACCGGTCCCTAGGGAATTGTAGAGAACCTGTCAGAGTACGTTTTGATACCACCAAGGAGAAAAAAAGGGCAGGCGTCTGGCAGCAGGGAACTTAACATTAGATAACCCAGTTTCCTCTTAAAGAGTACTTAATTCACCAAACTTTTGTGGAATATCCCGATTTAAGCAAAAGTTTGAAGACAGGATGCCAAATCTGCGCATGAATTCAAATTCAGTGATTGACTGACATCCAACAAGATCGTTTTGAAAGCGATAAAATGAAAAGTTTACAAGCGAGGAAGGCCTGAACTTGACATTGCATGCCGTGTCGGGGGGGGGGGGGGGCGTAATGGGGGAGGGGGGCGCCAAGGGCCTGACATAGATGATATCGGGTTTGGACCGCAAACAAGCAAAATTATGGGATTTTTTCGCGTAATATTGTAGCTGTGCATAAATATATTAATATGCATTCATTTGACGCCATCTGTGACGTCATTAATTAAGATTGTATGGGTTATTAAGGTTCCGGTTCGGAGTTTTTTTTACGAATCGTGGCCGATTTGACTGTCTCTGAAAAAAGCACTAGCGCTTCTCAAAACATCGTTTTTCGGACAATTCAATGTTTCCGATACAAAAGGGTGCCTTGTCGCTGACCGACAGACTCATTTGACATTTTCTGTAGAAGTGTTGTTTTTGGTAAAAACCATCAAAAATATAAGCTTTTCACCCAAAAACTGCTAATTTAGGGCCATTCTTTACAGGCCGCTACACGGTAAAAATGAGTTTTCCTGGGATAATGACTAATATGGCAATGAAGGTCAAGACTTCTTCTGTATACTGAGTAAAAAGGAAAAAAAGTTATCCGATACGTTTTCCGTGAGCTCCGATGACGCTAAAACACCCAAAACGCATATAGAACGCACGATCTGGGTAATCAGGCGACGAAACGCTTTACCGCTATCGCGCGCACTAATACCAGGAAGTGTTCGCCGCACGATCAAATCTCCGACACCATAAATCGCTACGAACAACAAGCATTTGCAGAGGTATAAAAGATTATACATTGCTAAAGCGATAGCCGGAAAATCTAGAGCCAAAACTATAGAGACAACCCCTAATTTGCGTCTTATTTTTAGGGACTACTTCGATATCTGGTCACTTGAAATTCCGAACCGGAACCTTAATTTGCATATTCTGTCATAAAATTTCATTCCGGGCTTCCAAAAGATTCCATCTACCATATATCCAAATTTTACTTCACTGCGATGATGACTTTCCCGACAGGACACGCCCAAAGTCATGTACAAAATACAGTGCTTCAACGGCTTTTTCCTATGATACAAGCCTATGGTAGAACAAAGGCATTACGTCACAAAGGGGCAATAAAAATCCGAGTTGCTAGGACATTGCCTTACTCAAAACCTACAAAACAGATATAGAAATCTTCACGCGTCCGCGGCCAACAAAACCTGTGCCTTTCCCGTCGTTTCCGGGCCACGTATTCGTAAGAAACCTTCTAAATTCGAATATGAGGATTACGTCAGGTCTGTGACGTCAGAGCAACCTGCTGGACAACCGTGTGGAATTGCGTTTTAGTTCGTCACACTTGATTGCAATGATGAAAATCGCAGATTTTGACATCGGATGATAGCCCAGGATTTGCGCTTTCAAAATCAAAGTCATCCGACATCGAATTTTGTGGAATTCGGCCGTGAATGTCCTCTTAAGAGGCGTAATGCCAACCAAATGTATGAAATACTCGATTCTGCCACCATCCAAAACACAATATCGGTGAAATTGACGAAGAAGGAAGCGGGTCGCGATAAACCGGTCCCTAGGGAATTGTAGAGAACCTGTCAGAGTACGTTTTGATACCACCAAGGAGAAAAAAAGGGCAGGCGTCTGGCAGCAGGGAACTTAACATTAGATAACCCAGTTTCCTCTTAAAGAGTACTTAATTCACCAAACTTTTGTGGAATATCCCGATTTAAGCAAAAGTTTGAAGACAGGATGCCAAATCTGCGCATGAATTCAAATTCAGTGATTGACTGACATCCAACAAGATCGTTTTGAAAGCGATAAAATGAAAAGTTTACAAGCGAGGAAGGCCTGAACTTGACATTGCATGCCGTGTCGGGGGGGGGGGGGCGTAATGGGGGAGGGGGGCGCCAAGGGCCTGACATAGATGATATCGGGTTTGGACCGCAAACAAGCAAAATTATGGGATTTTTTCGCGTAATATTGTAGCTGTGCATAAATATATTAATATGCATTCATTTGACGCCATCTGTGACGTCATTAATTAAGATTGTATGGGTTATTAAGGTTCCGGTTCGGAGTTTTTTTTACGAATCGTGGCCGATTTGACTGTCTCTGAAAAAAGCACTAGCGCTTCTCAAAACATCGTTTTTCGGACAATTCAATGTTTCCGATACAAAAGGGTGCCTTGTCGCTGACCGACAGACTCATTTGACATTTTCTGTAGAAGTGTTGTTTTTGGTAAAAACCATCAAAAATATAAGCTTTTCACCCAAAAACTGCTAATTTAGGGCCATTCTTTACAGGCCGCTACACGGTAAAAATGAGTTTTCCTGGGATAATGACTAATATGGCAATGAAGGTCAAGACTTCTTCTGTATACTGAGTAAAAAGGAAAAAAAGTTATCCGATACGTTTTCCGTGAGCTCCGATGACGCTAAAACACCCAAAACGCATATAGAACGCACGATCTGGGTAATCAGGCGACGAAACGCTTTACCGCTATCGCGCGCACTAATACCAGGAAGTGTTCGCCGCACGATCAAATCTCCGACACCATAAATCGCTACGAACAACAAGCATTTGCAGAGGTATAAAAGATTATACATTGCTAAAGCGATAGCCGGAAAATCTAGAGCCAAAACTATAGAGACAACCCCTAATTTGCGTCTTATTTTTAGGGACTACTTCGATATCTGGTCACTTGAAATTCCGAACCGGAACCTTAATTTGCATATTCTGTCATAAAATTTCATTCCGGGCTTCCAAAAGATTCCATCTACCATATATCCAAATTTTACTTCACTGCGATGATGACTTTCCCGACAGGACACGCCCAAAGTCATGTACAAAATACAGTGCTTCAACGGCTTTTTCCTATGATACAAGCCTATGGTAGAACAAAGGCATTACGTCACAAAGGGGCAATAAAAATCCGAGTTGCTAGGACATTGCCTTACTCAAAACCTACAAAACAGATATAGAAATCTTCACGCGTCCGCGGCCAACAAAACCTGTGCCTTTCCCGTCGTTTCCGGGCCACGTATTCGTAAGAAACCTTCTAAATTCGAATATGAGGATTACGTCAGGTCTGTGACGTCAGAGCAACCTGCTGGACAACCGTGTGGAATTGCGTTTTAGTTCGTCACACTTGATTGCAATGATGAAAATCGCAGATTTTGACATCGGATGATAGCCCAGGATTTGCGCTTTCAAAATCAAAGTCATCCGACATCGAATTTTGTGGAATTCGGCCGTGAATGTCCTCTTAAGAGGCGTAATGCCAACCAAATGTATGAAATACTCGATTCTGCCACCATCCAAAACACAATATCGGTGAAATTGACGAAGAAGGAAGCGGGTCGCGATAAACCGGTCCCTAGGGAATTGTAGAGAACCTGTCAGAGTACGTTTTGATACCACCAAGGAGAAAAAAAGGGCAGGCGTCTGGCAGCAGGGAACTTAACATTAGATAACCCAGTTTCCTCTTAAAGAGTACTTAATTCACCAAACTTTTGTGGAATATCCCGATTTAAGCAAAAGTTTGAAGACAGGATGCCAAATCTGCGCATGAATTCAAATTCAGTGATTGACTGACATCCAACAAGATCGTTTTGAAAGCGATAAAATGAAAAGTTTACAAGCGAGGAAGGCCTGAACTTGACATTGCATGCCGTGTCGGGGGGGGGGGGGGGGGCGTAATGGGGGAGGGGGGCGCCAAGGGCCTGACATAGATGATATCGGGTTTGGACCGCAAACAAGCAAAATTATGGGATTTTTTCGCGTAATATTGTAGCTGTGCATAAATATATTAATATGCATTCATTTGACGCCATCTGTGACGTCATTAATTAAGATTGTATGGGTTATTAAGGTTCCGGTTCGGAGTTTTTTTTACGAATCGTGGCCGATTTGACTGTCTCTGAAAAAAGCACTAGCGCTTCTCAAAACATCGTTTTTCGGACAATTCAATGTTTCCGATACAAAAGGGTGCCTTGTCGCTGACCGACAGACTCATTTGACATTTTCTGTAGAAGTGTTGTTTTTGGTAAAAACCATCAAAAATATAAGCTTTTCACCCAAAAAATGCTAATTTAGGGCCATTCTTTACAGGCCGCTACACGGTAAAAATGAGTTTTCCTGGGATAATGACTAATATGGCAATGAAGGTCAAGACTTCTTCTGTATACTGAGTAAAAAGGAAAAAAAGTTATCCGATACGTTTTCCGTGAGCTCCGATGACGCTAAAACACCCAAAACGCATATAGAACGCACGATCTGGGTAATCAGGCGACGAAACGCTTTACCGCTATCGCGCGCACTAATACCAGGAAGTGTTCGCCGCACGATCAAATCTCCGACACCATAAATCGCTACGAACAACAAGCATTTGCAGAGGTATAAAAGATTATACATTGCTAAAGCGATAGCCGGAAAATCTAGAGCCAAAACTATAGAGACAACCCCTAATTTGCGTCTTATTTTTAGGGACTACTTCGATATCTGGTCACTTGAAATTCCGAACCGGAACCTTGTGCATGAAATTTTGATTTTGTAGAGAGCGCGGCGCCTGGGATTCATCAATGTTTCTTCTAAAACACTAGCAACAGATCTTACGGCGGTGGGGAGACCTTTCTGAGCGGACAAGACACCAGTGGAAAATCACGTCTCCGACTTGGTTTGTTCTGGGATGACATTCTGATCGACTTTCACCAGTAATTTGGCGACAGAAACGAAAGGTTGTTGCTCGTCGCAGGCATGACGGACAGGAAGAGAGAGAAGGAAATTTTGGTGGAGTTTGAGACCCAAGTCAAAGGTGAGTCCCACCCACCATTATGTCCACTAGTACATATTTCAGACCACACGTAAAGTATCCCTGCTGTTATAACCAGGTCCTTCCTGTTCTTAGAGAGATTGTGATCGCCCCATTCGAAGTCTGTCTTGTTCCGTTCACTTTTCTGCCGACGTAACAGAAGAAGTTCAGTTTTCTTTCATCGGACTCTCTACGATCCACTTTGTATGCGCCGCATGCCCCCGGCCCTGTGTTCTGTATCCGTAGGACTTCGGGTTCAGTATTTTCTCAGTTCCAGCTGGCAGCTTTCACAGTGTAACTCGAGATTTTGTAGCAAGTTTTCCCTTGCAGTGGGAGGTCTATTGGAGGAAGGCTTTTTGTACCCTCCCAACCACCACACTGTTTGCTCCCACACCTGCCCCTGCCACTCACTGGTTGGCTGAGACAGAAAAAAATGTTTCATACCAAACTTGTTGCTTTGTATGTTTTGGAATGCAGGTCATTAATGAACAGAGGTCCTTTCGTATGTAAATCCCATGTGGAAACCTTTGAGAGTAAGCCGACACTTCGGTTCGAATCAGTTGGTTTCAGTCGGTCTAGTTCACCAGACATACACACTGAACAAACATGACCGTGTATTGGTATAACCTACATGTCATAAATTGCAATAATACATTTGCAGAACCATTCTGTAACTTGACACCAGAGTTCTGGAAACAGGACTTTCTGTGTTTGTTTTTTTGACAAGTCATGATGTTGAAATCAAAAGTGAAAGTGGATCAAGTGCACTTGAAGTTGTTGAAAGTGACCCCAGGACCTTGTCATGACTTGTACTGGGATATGAGTTTCAAAATACCACAAATGCCAACCCAATGCCATGTCCAGGTCCCCTGCTGTGCTGTTATACTAACAAGATGGGATAGATTGATCGCTTCCCTACCATTTTCTTTTCCATTTGGGTGGGTGTTGTGGGTAGCAGATACAAAGTTTAAGCTATAACCAACACAGGGTACATATGTATTTTTAATTGTGAATCATGCATTGTAAGATTGATGAAACGGCAAAATGTTAAATCCTTTGGAAGAAGTGTGGGTAAGCAGCATGTTTATTGTCAGTTGATACTACCGGTATAGTCGGGTGGAAAAAATTCAGTATTCTATCAAATATCATATTGTTTCGTTCTGGACCACAACTTTGGCTGTGTGTGATCCTTGGCGTGATAGAAGAAAAAAAGTTATATTGTATATCATATAGCCCCAAATCTGGTTGTAAACACCACTTTAATACCAACACCACTCAATGGGAAGGTTTGAAAAGGAAAACATCCCAACCCGTATCACAGCAGATCAGGCCCATAATATGAAAGGGCCGAAGGGAAATCTGCCCTGTTGGTGTCACTGTCAGTTTTGCCCTCCACGATTCCCAATTGTATTCTGATTTCCCTGTGAATGGAACCTATTAAAATATGAATAAAGGTGAACAGCAGGATTTCATGCGCTGCTGGGTTATGGATAAAACTCTCTGAGCCAAATTTTGGAGATAATGGCCTGTGGAGCCTATTATTTTGGGAGAATCGCTGGGGACACCCATACAAATGCAGAACTAATCTGTAGAAAAGGACCATTGTTCCTGGTCTAAATTTGTTTCTTGTTTTATGTTGCCCAGTTTGAACTAACACCGCCTAACAGCATAAGTCATTTGATTAGCATGTGCCTGTAGGTAACATTGGGACTACAACAGCACCAGGAAATAAATGTTGTGTCTTCAGTTCTATTAGTATTACAGATCTGAAGTTCTGAACTCAACATTCATTTCCTTATATGAGGTGGGAGTTACTCTGAATACTGGGATTGGCAGGAAAAGGGAGGGACTTTGCTATGTTTCTCCTGTTTAAAAGGCAGTTTGGGGGACTTTTTGGACTATGACAGTGGACACAAGTGACAAGGCGTATTTTGATATGGAAGGAGACAGCATGTTGCAGGAAGAGTTTGTGCCCACTTCCGTCTGGAGTTCAGGGACACTGACATGTTGCCGGGTCTCATTGAGGAAGCCAGCTTCTCCATATTAGTACAGCCATTTGTAGATAAGACAGGCCACAGTATCAAGGAAGTCTACAATTCAGTCTTCAGACGAACTTCTCTGTGGTAGAGATAGGGAGGGTTGAATGAGCGGATGTCAAATGGTTTTGCCCAGGGCAGGATCTTGTCCGTGCTTAGCAAATCAATAAAAAGAAACAGAAACAGTCAGTGTTATCGTGGGTGAGTGTTAGGGCATGGACACAAATCTAGACATCTATTTTGATGTACATTTGTTTTCCATATGTTGGTGGAGTTGATTTTGTTTTACTGTTTGTTGTTTTTGTTGTTGCGAGACTGGCATGTCTGCCATTTCCTATGTAGGTCTCCCCAGCCTGGGGCAGGCCTGTTGATTATGCAGACAGTCTGACCACAAACAAGATTAGACAAGATCTCGTATGCATAGGGATTATTGAGAACAGACTACACATGTATTCATCAATAGAAATGTAACAAGGTTAGTGTAGTCATGTTGACAGCGTTGATTTCATTTAACATGCTATTTGCAGCTTAATGAAAGTAGATGTGTTGTATTGGCCTTGCTGAACCAGCACGGGGACTGTTTGGAAAAAGATCATTCATAATCATATCCGAGGATGCATTCCAGGGTACATGTTCTAGTTTACAACCAGGATATGCTCTGTTTGAATAAAAGGTCACAATGCATTAGATTTTGATATAGATTCATACATATAACAATATGTGTATCAGTAACATTTTACATTGTTTTCCTCTGCGTCTATGAAAACATACAGAGTATGGAATGTGAAGTTCGCCTCAGCAGTGCTACATGCTAGTCAGGAATATTTGGAAATATGCCAAGTTTGCATTTTTGGCAGGAATGTTATGAGAAGTTGGGTTTTGTTAAGGTTTTGTCCTTGAGTACACAAAATGACAGTAGGCATGCCCTATAAACATGTCCTTTGGTTGGCTTGTTTTCATACCCATCTCCAAAGGAAGTCCCAAGAATAACACGCCAAGAGAAGCAGATGTTCTACAGTAAACAAGTAAAGCCTCCTATAACTGTGTTAGGAGGACGAAATCAAGAGGATTTGTTCTGCATGAAGAAGTGTGTACCATGACAAATAGCGCACAGACAGTGCCATTGGTATAGGCACTAGTGTTACAGTATCAGTATTTACATTCAAAGCAAGCTTACTCTTGAGCTGTGTGTATAGTAAAGAAATGGTGTAATGCCCACTTCAGAAATGAGCTAGTTACATGTCACAATGGTTGCTTCTTTCTGTTCAATGGCTTGTGCTTGCACACATACTAGATTTTTGTTACTTCTTACACTAGAGCAGTGTAAGAATGGCATGGCAGTTTGATGATAGCTATGTCAACAGACAAGCCTTGTGTACTACTTTGGTATGAATCATGCAATGTTGACATGTTTCAAACCTATCCAGTTTTTCCTTTCATACATGAAAGTTTATGTCAGTTGTATGATGATCTTTCTAAATAACATTTTCTTTCATTCTGTACTGCCAAAATAATTG
This sequence comes from Branchiostoma floridae x Branchiostoma belcheri, assembly GCA_019207045.1. Lineage (NCBI taxonomy): Eukaryota > Metazoa > Chordata > Leptocardii > Amphioxiformes > Branchiostomatidae > Branchiostoma > Branchiostoma floridae x Branchiostoma belcheri. The sequence goes on from CM033027.1 coordinate 13,553,457, forward strand.
GGCACCCTTATCCTGTTGGTATTTCTGTAATGACTTGGAGTGTAAGAGCTAGGTCAGTCAGAATAGAAAACATATGTTTTCTCCTAATAGGATGTTGAAAGACAGCTTTGATATGTTAATTTAAGTTGAATGGATCTCTTGGTGGTGATCATTATCACTTGGTTTTGATAAGTATTTATTGCATAATGATGATAATGTCTTGTGTAATTGACTCATATGCACTACATTCAGTTTGTATATCCAAAGTTCAAAGTTGCCCTGATGTTTTCAATATGACATATGGTTAGCATCTCCTGTTGATTAAAATGTAATAAAGTCAGGATGTTGCATGGTAGATAGAAGTGACCTTTCGGTGAAACACTATATGTGCTGTCTGACACCGCTGTCATTAAATACTGTACAGCTTTAGGTTGTTGCCATAAATATTTGATGAAGGGCTAAAGTAGCAGAAGGGTTGTCAGAGAGGTCACGAAAGCATTAGAGACCCAGTCTACAGGAACACTAGCGCATGATACCATGTCTTTTGTCTAACAATATGTTGTAAAATATGGTATACTCCTTAGCCCTAGCATGACGATATTGTGTGCATACATGCCATGTGATAACCATACGGCACCCCTGGCGATACAGGAGAATGCCAGGGTTGTGTAGTAAGTAGATCTATAAAGAAGCACAAATTATATCATGAAGGAGTCACCACACTGAGGAAGAGGTTGTTAATGGTTCCCTCTAGAAGGAAAATGGCTCCATTGATTCAGACTGGATGTTTGGTTCCATTAGTAGAATGACCAGTGGGATTGTTGTTGTGAGAGAGGTGCCAGCTGTCCTGCCCTGCAGGTGTACAAGTTTCTGCCCCCCCAACCCCTCACAAAAACACAAGGGAAAGGTGAGGATGACAAGATAGTGACAACAGCTGGGCAGGAAGAGGAGAGGTCCTCAGGCTGGGACCTGCTTATGTGAACGCCTGCGAACTCTTGTTGTTCCAATTGAAAGTCTTGTACCATGCTGGAGAGTCTCAATACATACCCAATAGGCCTAAACTATGAGTCGTAATTCACTTGACAATTGTTATAATTGTTACACTGTAGACCTGTGACATTTTGCCTTCTCCTCTGAGTGGTAGCAGGGTCAAACCATGCTTGTTTGGAGACGCTGGTCGGCTGTAATTAGATGTTCATACAGGAGGAAGACCAGAGGAGGGCAACATATTGTAGTTGAGTAACGGAACCGGCAAATTATACACTAATAATAGGCTATGGGTTTTCAGGACTTCAGGTTTTCGCCTGCCAGCTGTTACAGTGTGACCTATCGCAGTGTTGTATAACAGATAAGCAAAAGTTGACTTGATAGGTAGAATTTCCTAGAAAGAAAAAAGACTATACAATAAGAAAATTTAAGTAATCTGTAGACATTTGTTGTCCTTAGCAAATTGTCACCTGTCAAGGTAGAGTGATTGTCTGACTTGCCCTTTGACCCCGGTTATTGTAGGTCATCCTGTTGGGCCACTTTGGTTTCCTGCATCTTTCTGTTTCTTTGTCTTCTTGACTGACGATACTTAGAAAAAATCCTGTCTCCATGTGTCTGTATGTGTATAGAATATTTAAAAGATGAAATATTCAAAGTTTGTTTGCTTAACTTATATTGTTAAAATATATGATAACTTTTGTTCTAACTTTTTTTCATAAGCTGACATCAACAGAGTTTAAAGTTATTGGTTGTCTAGGCTATAAATTGTATATATTGTAGCACTATTGTAGCATTGCACCAAAGGCACAAAGGTTAGATTAGCTCATTATGATGTCATTGTTTGTGTTATTGATACTGGAAACAATGAGATTGCTAAGATAAGCAATGGTGAAATGGTATGTTTACATAGGATTTCATTCACATTCATGTAAATTCAATACACAGCAAGTTGCCATGCAACTTTCATACATACATTAACTGTATATCCTTTGGTGTGATCAATGTAATTAAGGCCATAAAGAGTGGTAACTGAGGCGTTTGGGGGTGTTTTTGGTGTCATGAAAATATCATGTTTGGATAATGCATGGGTCTTTAGTTTTTTTTAGGAAGTACCTTATTGCCTAAAGGTGATTTATGCAAATTAGCATGACGTCATGATGATGTCATAGAGAGCTATATGGCCACGCCCATTTGGGGAAAAAATGCCAGAAAAGTGTTTTGCCCCGCTTGTAATTCGACGATTGTTGTTGATACTTTACAGTAATGTATATAATGGTCATTTAAAAAGATCTGTGCGTGGATTTCGTCATATCGTGTACTGCTGATTTTTTATGAATTTTTTTCCTCGAATTTTTATTACCCCTTATGCTACCAGCAATTGGGAGCACTAAATAGCACCCTTTCGAGGCGGCTGCGCGAGACATTCTACCTTACAGGGTATATTTCAAAATAAGATCCATTTTGACTAATTTTGATGAACAGTTTTTGGGGCGTGTCGCTCCGATAATCACATTGTGGTGGTAGTAGTGACACAATCCATTTTTATAGATCATAAAAAAATCAAAATGATATTTTGAGGTCAGATTTGTATTCGGCATGTGCTAAAACCTCCGTATACCAAGTTTTGTTCTTGTATCTTCAAGGAGAGGGAAAATATGGTGTTTTTGCATATTTAATTAGCTGACTCATATTTTATTACCCCTGGAACTCAATTATTCAGGATTATTTATCATTAATGAATTAGATATGTAAATTTCATGGCCATAGTTAAATTCAGCATGTTACAAAACCCCAGTATACCAAGTTTTTTCCTTGTATCTTGTATGACTGTGGAGATATTGTAATCTTGCATATTTAATTAGCTGACCCGGAGAAATTATGGCGTAATTTTTAGGCCGTTGATGGCCATAACTCTCTAACGGTATGTCCGATTTTTTCGCAATAAAAACCATTCTATTTCTTTCACTAAGACCTATCCAATGATGCCAAGTTTGAAAAGCTGTGAAGAGTTTGAAATTTTTGTGTAATTTGAGACAGCTACTTTGACCTTGAAATTTGGCCAACAAAAACAACATTTGATGGCAAAGTGTTCTATTTTTATAAAAATAGAAGTACCTATCTACTAACATTGATGGTTATTTTTCGGAAAGAAATCTTGCTCAGACATACCTCCTGGCTACCTTAAGTTCTTTTAGTTTTAACTACCCTGTGCTCGATAGTGCTCGAGGTAACTCTTGTTTATGACAGTTGTAGATGCAAAATGTACACAATCTCTTTATTCACATTGAAGGGGAACATATAAGTATGATGCAATGTGGATACTTTGTTCTAATTTGAAATGTTGAAATGATTGTCTTTACTGTATTAACAGACAGTTCTGGTAGCTGCCTATGCCAGGCTCCCATAGTTATGATCACCTTAGGTGTAACCACAGAGGTGGGATCGCCCGTGGCTATTGCACTTTGCAGAACGATAAACAAGATGTCTTGTAACATCAGTAACTATAGAACATACAGCTGTTTGTGCTTGGATGTCTCGTTGGCAAAGCAACTTAAATTGGTTAATGTTTAGTACAAACGAAGAAGAAAAAGGTTGTGTCTTTTCTTTTACTGAGAAATTTCACAAACAGCCTCAAGACATGTCCACCCACTCAGGACTCAAGTGACCTGACTGGATGGCTCAAATCCTTATACATACTACAGATCTATAGACCTTGAGTTTAATGGTTCAAACGTCTGTGCCAAATCATGTACACATGGCAGACTAATCCACCCCATGGTAGAAATAATAACAAAAATATCACATTTCATGTATGTAGATATTATTTAAGCCTCCTTTATTCACCTTATTATAGATTGAGAACTATCAAGTGGAAATGTTTAGCAGAAGGTAAACTGTTCAAAACCATAGCACATGCACTATAGGGCTAGAAGAAGAAGGCCTGATGTGTGATTACCAATCATACTCCATCTGTGGGTTATATTTTATAGATTAACCATAAACCCAGTGAGACGTGGCAGAATGATTGGCAATCCCCTGCATACATCTATTCATTTGTGGATCTACCATATTGTATCAAGAGCTGATGAAGCAAAATCTGACTTCCCAATCAGTTTTATTGATGTCCTAATCAATACAAATTTAGACTTTGGTGAATGTTGCTATTGACATTCTATAATAAATATATGAGTGTACCAACATGTTAATTAAAGTTTGTCAATGCTGGAGATGACTTTGCTAGCAGGATAGAAACCAGATGTTGGTATCTAGGGAAGTGCATGGGGAGATCACGCCATACAGATTCAGCACTGAAGAGAGAGGTTTGTCCCAGATATGGGTTTTCCAATATGAATTTATCAGGGTGTTCATGTTCCCCTTGGGACTGTGTCTAATAGATGAGGATTGTGATTGATTATAGGGGTCTTCTTTACATCCAGTCACTGTAGTTATCCAGTCACTGTAGTTATATAGGGAGTAGCAAGTAATGGTTAAAGATCTACTGATGAACTGAAGGAATGGGCATCAGAAATATATTGTATGCCATTCAACTGATTTATCTGAAAACCTTACGCTGGATGTAATTCCTGCTTTCAAAGTGTAAGCAGCCTTGCATGATAGGTAGAGGTCATTCTAGGTCAAAGATAAAAAAATTACTTTCATAGAAGTGTTACTGTATACTTGGATTGTTGAATCTGTGGTAAAATTAAACACTTACATTACAATTACACCAGTTTAGTAACGCAACAAAACATGTTGATATGAATAAGACCTGTGATGGTTTTGTTGTCATTTTCAAAAAAAAATTGAAATGGATGACTTGTTGTTGTATAAAAGAAATGTATTTAACAGTGGTTGGGTGATTAGAGAAAAAAACATTTAACTGTCTCTAAATACTGGCAAACAAAAAGTAACATTAGTCATGACTTCAAGTTGCAGTAACACAACAGTGAGTGAACACAGAATAGCATCGTAATTTGTACGTCCTTTGACAGGTGTTTTAGACAGGTTGTACAGCTAACAGCAGTTTCACAACACCTGAAGCAATGTACCACCCACGATTTTTACATGGGAACTGTCAAGCTAATACTAGTGTTTGTATGAGATGTAGATTGCACTTGTCAAAAATGCTGCTGGTTTTCTCGTATTATGTAAGGCTACATAAAGCACTATTATTCATGGCAAGGTTAGCACTCGTATTGTTTCAACCAAGGAATTTCAACACAACACATTATGCTGTTGCAAGGTAGAAAAATGAATTGGAAAACTTTGGTCAAATGAAATGGATAAACATGTCACATTTTGGTACATGTAAGATGTTAATTGTTATAGAAATGAATGTGCAAAACCTTCATAGCATAAGAGCAGTGAAGTATTCTAGTAGGACAAGCTTTGGGTTGAAGGGTCAGGGACACTTTGAAGTGAAGTTGTTGAGATGGTGCAGTTTTCAGCCAAACTGAAAGGAGGTCTACAGCCAACCTTCTCCTTCTATTTACCATAGGCTAGGTTGAGTTGAGTGGCAGGGAGGGAGGGGACGGAGGATGTGATTGAAATATAATGCATTGTTGTGTGGGACTAAAGGATTTGTCAGTTTTCAAAAGGATTTTGTTGATGGTTTTTAGTTTGCTGGTCTGGGACCTTTGCTTTGTTTGGTCTGGCCCAAAGTGATGACATACCTGCCATTGGTATCATGCCATCCATCTACAATGGCTGTCTCTAATTATACCAGGCGCCAATAGAAACACTTGGATCAAGTGGGAATGGAAAGATTTCCCAATCGGAGACGATTGCATTGCCACTTGTGTTCAGTACATTTGATTTTCTATGATTGCTTCATTGTATTTTGAAAGGTAGTCTGTTAGATCTATTTGTTACATCAATGGCATCATTCAATGTGGATGCAGCAAGGTGGCTTTTGCAAACAGCTTTTCTCAGACTTTTACCAGCAGCTTTTCCATAGGTGTTGGTAAAGCATTGTCATTCCCCTGATGGGGCATTTGCTTTGAACTAGAAGTGGCCTCTCTAAGCACCATCTGTTTTGGATATCCCTCTGATTAGAAAACTGGATGTGAGGATGGAATCCCATGGGAAAGGGGGTATTGTTGCTTTTTGTGTGGCTAGGCTGTGCTAAAGGGGTAAAGGGATCCATCAAAGATAGGATTGTGTTGGTAAGCAGGTTGATCAACCAGACTGATTGTTCTGCCCTTCTGGAGAGACTCTAAAATCTTTACCTTGATGTATAGGTCAATCTTGAATCACAGGTTGAGCCAAGCCAGTGTTTTTCACCTTTATTTCCCAAAGTGGGAACTAGAGCAACACTAACCTAGCAACACTTTGTGATTTGTCCCCAGGGAAAGGGATGGAAATATCTGCTGGTTCAGTTTGTTTGTCTTCATCATGGATTTTCCAGCATGTCATTGTGTAAACAGTGGTGTGGGTCTGATCAAAGAGGAAAGTAAACTTGTCAAAGAATGTGTTTGCTGCCTGTTGTTATAATTTCCTTGTGGTACAATTGTCGGTGTCTTTTGACCACAGTGGAATACAGGAAGTCTGTTTCTGTTCCGTTGGGATATTTGCTCCATGTCTAAAATGAAAATTCAAAATTCAGTCTCACTTCTCTTCCTCGTGGTGACATAGAAAAAGTGTGAAAAACGGTGGTCAGCGATGATTGTCAGTGATAACAACATCTGCCACAAACAATGTGCTGTACTGATAAAACATACAATATGACAAGATCAATTTGAACCATCTGGTTGTACTGATAGTGTTATTAGAGGAGGTTATAGCTTGTAGGAACAGCAGATTTCAGATCAGATAAGACTTTGGTCACTTTTTTTCTTTTCTTTTTTCTGCTGCCTGGCATGCTGGTGTATTTTAGGGATGTATGTGTATTCTAAGTTGTTGCTGTTGTATTTATTTTTACATGAGAAACACATTGCAGGAAGTGCAAGTGGGAGGAGTCAGTGGTGTTTAGATAAAATATGAGCTGTGAAATCTTTTATCAGGGTAGCTCATTACTCATGAATGGAGATGATCTTGCCCAATTGGCTTGTCAATTGCCCTGTGTGTAAGGAGTTCATAAAACAATAAATGGACTTCCTTGTGGGGAATGCCTCTGTTTGTGTTTGGTGTGATTTGGGTCAGCATGTGTGGGGATTAGGCAAGATAGTGTGAAGAGACTTCAGCAAACTTGTTACATGTTCTCCAGGAACTTGTGGCTCAGTGGTGTTGACACTGATCTGTTGACTGTTTGTAAAGCTAACCCTGGAAGGGGAAACCAAGCCAGAGAATGGTGGAGGGGTCCAGGAAGGATTCTGTAATCATTGCAAGACACAAAACTGAGAGCATCATGTGATAGATGGGTGAATGAATGCAGCTGATTTGTCACAATATCTTTATGCCCCCTGGGATAGCCTCCATATTTGGGGACATCTCATGCTTGTTTTCTCTGGAGACCCACATGGTTAGGACAGTTGGGATAACCCACTTCCACCCCTCACCAAAAAATGTTAACGGCCAGTTAGTGCTGAAGCAGAGAGGTCCAGATGTGGGGTGGTGCCCCTCTGAAGTAATGGTGGTTAGGCCTCTCCTTTCCCCCCAGCCATGGACTTATCCCCCTCGGAAGTGCGCTTCCTCCTGGAGGCAGAGAAACGGAAGGCAAGGAGGCGTGCCAAGTTATCCTTTCGGCGTAAGTCCACTGACTTTCTGCATGCTTACTTCACAGTAGACAGCAGCAGATGAGCTTGTCATGGTGTGTAACCCTGTGCAGCTACCGAAGCAGCTGGACAACTGCTGTCTATTTTCTGCAATATCTGGTCATGGTCTGCAGTATTTTGTGAGTTCTCCCTCTAGCTTGGTATTATTTTTGGTAAAAGTATGACCACTTCCTGTGGTAAAACAGTGGAGTCCAAGCTGAGGATGCAGCTGTTTCGGTTCTAACCCGAGTATAAAGGCAGTGCAAATACTTTCTTTGTGGGGCAGGCCTTTCGCCACCAACAGCTGGCTCTTGAGAGCACTATTTCAAGACATTCAGAGCGCCTAGGTTACAGTTTGTAGTATTTCCTTGCAGTATCGAATCAAAGGGGTCAGCCTGGAAGGAAAAGGAATTAAATCTGGCAGAGCAACATTCTTCCCCAGCTCTGTTTACTTATCTGGACATAGTTAGTAGCAGAGGGAAGATCACACAAACTGTCTGCAATACCAATGTATATGTGTCCTTAGTTAGGAAGACATGGCTAGGCTGAGGTGCTATTTGAGTCCAGTGGTTAATAAGGACAGACTGGTGGTCAGTGTTTGTCCAAGGGATGTTTTATGGAAGAGTGTGCACGCTGTCCCTGTCATTTGGTACTGTTGCCAATTTTAGAGTCAGGGGAAATATGGGGGGATCCTCCTTACTCCAATTAGCCCCAGGACTATTAATGATGCTGGGTTTCTTTGATATTGGCATTGCTAAGATGCCAGCTAAGCTGGTGCAATCATGGTTTGTGAGGAGTTTGTATGAGCCTCAATTAATCCGTGCCTGTCCATTTATAGAGCGTTCTTCCCTGTCCTAATACATGCTGGTGTGGTGGCAGTGGTTATGGATGGTTCCCCTGGTACTGGAGAGGAGGCTTTTATTGTGTCCTATCAAGACAGGTCATCAAACTCAAAGTTTAGTCCTCTCCCTTTAATTGTACGAGTTGTTGCTATATCTTTTACAACTATAGCTTTAGGGCCAAGAGCAATTTTTGTTTGTTGTCCTAATGGGAAAATTGTCCCTTCATGAACGGAATAGCTCACAATAGAGACCTAATTTTGGTGTGAAGTTGGCGTGACCTCTCTCCCCCATGGGTCCAGTATAAGCACCCATTTGATTTCTAGGTCCAGTGCCTAATCAGACTGTTGGGTATTCTCCCTTTACAAATGGTGCAGACCTGACTATCTCTGTGGGTCAGCCTGATGGAGGGTCTGGCTCATCTGGGTTATCTGGGCTATCTTCAATTTCTCTCCCTTTGTTGGGGTGGATAAAAATGGTCAGACTGCAGCAAGCCATGGTGCCAGGGGTTTTATGGGACTAGACACCATGGCTGGCTCTTGATTACTCAGGTAATGACATTGACGGGAAAAGCAATATCTTTTGTTTGAGACTATGGACCTGTCATGAAGTTCAGTACAATTAGGAAGTGTAAAGAACATGCTTTCTCAAATTCTGTCATTGTACATCATGTAAATGAAAATAGCAACAGGTACGAAATGCAGCCTTATCAGCAACATCAGTTCACCCCTGCAGCTGATAATGTACATTCAGAGATGTAAAACAGTACATAGCTTTAGTGAAAAATGTTCCAACAAGAATATAGGGATTTATACCATCACACAAGACAAAATCGGGCCTCTGAATATGTTTTGATCCTCCTGGTTCAATATTCCATGCCATGTCTGGTCGTCCAGATGAGATATTTATGTTGGCCAATCAGACCAACCTCCTTGATCAGACAGACAACTGTGAAGTATATTTCTGTCTATTTTTGAATTAAAAGACGGTTTACCGACTTCATTGATGTATATTTTTCTACCATTCAGCATAAACACTGTGTAAACTAAAGAGGGACAAACTTGCAACAGGCCTAATGCTGGGGTCTAGGGGTGCAATTGGCATCATCTCCTTGATTTGAACTTAGACATGGCTGGAAGTCTGGAAGTAAAGTCATTAAGCGGGGTTGAATGTTGGGCAGATTGAATGTGTGGCCTGTGGGGCCCCTTCTGTTAGAACTGAATGCTTTGTGCCATGTGACAAATTACACTATCACCCAATACAAGTCATGTAGTCTTGGGTAGGTCAAGCTAATTTCATGCTCACACATTGGGCACCCCAAAGGTGAAAGGGCCATTGTTGTGTATTGTTTGTGTGGGGTATTGTCCCTGTACAATTACCATAAGGTTAATTTGCTTTTGGGGAGGGATTTTTGAAAAGCTCTGTTACAGGAATTAAAGTATGTGACTTGCATAATTTATTAGAAGATTATTGTGACTGTGAATGGCACATGCAATGGATGTGTCCCTTTGTGTATTCCTGTAAATATTTGTAATTGTACAGCTGCTGGCATCAATTGTTAATTATTTTCATTTACCTTAAGTTCATTGTATATTGATGAGCAGGATATGTTTTATAGAAAGACATTGTGAATTTGTATTTATATCTGGGATCTTGACTTAACATGTAAATGACAAGAACTTGAAGAGATATCAGCTGCTAAAACACTGATTGTATACTCTCCATATTGTACATGGGAAACCATTATGATTCTATGACATCAAAATGAAAGATGATATTCTGTCTACAAAGTGATTGGTATTCTAGAAATATTATCTCTTTTACAGACATAGAATCTGAGACAGAAAGGAGACAGTTACAGAATCTCCAACCATGTCTTGTATTGTTGATCCATGTACTGTCTTGTAAAATTGCCAGTGGCACCGACCGATATTTTGATTTAATGCTGGCTGTCTTCCTAGCCTCCCCATTCCCATGCAACAGCCTAACTGAAATTGACATTGTAAAGCTTTAGCGCTATTGGAAAGGACAACTGGTCATGATCTATGTGTTGGTGACACTGAGGAGTACAACTATACATCCAATATGGGGTCAGTGCCATACCCTTCATGCTTGGAGGATCTGTTTTATGAACACAAACCATATAAATAACCATATGATGTTCACATTCGCATTGGTCTATACCAGGGCAACCATATCGGTGCATTTCCCTGAGTTGGCAGTTTTTTTTAAGGCCATAGTTATGGATATACTCAGGAGCTAAAAATGCAAATTACCAGATGATGGTAGTGTACTATACTGTGTACTAGTATTTGAAAGCAAGAAAAGTCAAATGTATGCAACAAGCATCAGAGATGGTACAGCATCATAACTTCCTGGACTGGATTTGATATGTCATATGTAACCCAGTATGTAGCTACACACAGTCTGGCACAGATATATATGGAAATTCTAAGTCTAAAAAAGTGTACGCAATTTCCAGCCTGGAAATTGAAACTGAATCCCAAGTTTCATCTGCTTTCATGAATTGACCTTGATGCATGATTTACTTGACCCCCAAGCTCAGAGTGATGAAGAAATTGGAAATGCATCGCCCGTTGATGATGAAGTACCAAGTTCAGGGTGGGTAGATGTGAGTACAAGCTGATGTAAAATCTTTACTTGGCACATTGCCATTCCATCTTCATTTGACTTTGTGGTGTGAAGCTGATACCATTTTTGATGGTAAGGATAATATATCTCTAACTCTAGTCTAGAGGGCCTTTCCAAGGTGATTGTTACAACTGGGAGTTGATGTGGAGAGTGTAGTGCTTGCAAGGTGAGACACATGAAGGTTGTTTGGAGGTGCCAGGGGGGAGGGGCAGGCTGATGATAAGTGCCTCCCCAGTTGGCCAGGGGATGTCAATGACCTGGCCAGAGGAGGGTGATGCATGGCAACACTCCAGTCCAGATCCATTTGACTTGTTGTTCTAAGCTAGAAGGCTGCCTGTAACCACTGGTTTTGAGCACTCTGCAACTGTCTGGATTTATACAACTCTCACCTCAAGCACTCTTGGAACCACCAGTGATGATCTGAAGAGACCTGTAGGAGATACTACAAGACTTGATGTGTTGATGTCCATGCTTCCTGTGCTGATTTGATGACCACTGTAGGAGATAGGACAAGATGGTTTGAAGCCAGCTCTCCTCAAGCCCTGCCCACCTCTGAGAGGATATCACTTTTCATGCTCCCTGGGTCCTGGTCACAAGTAGGACAAAGGAGGTTGTGCTTGACAGCACTGTTGCTCTCCTGCACACAACTCAACAGGCCACTCCAGTCCCTCTTGTCCCAACTAGAAACAGTTTGTTCCTGTCTGCAGGGGGAAGGTTTACCCCTGACCGTACAAAATAGCACGCTGTAACTGTGTAAGTCAAGTGAATGACGGTGTAGGAAAGAATCGATAGTGGGCAATTATCCAATGTCCGAAGCAGTGCCTGTATCAGCACGGTTTGTCCAGCACCTGTGAGTGAGCCAGACCGGAGGGAAAAGGAAGAAGCATGTACTTGTGTGTGCTAAACTCGAATCCAGACCAGGAGAAACAGTGTTTCCTCGGTAAGTGGTCAGTAGTGTCCAGGTGGCTTGTTGGGATAATTTTGTTACTTTTCGTTGTGTGCTTTGGATGACCTATTTTCATAGTCTGACATAGAGCTGTTTACCCATGGATTTTCTGCATGTTCCCAAAACAAGCCAGAACTGTGCTGTTAGGAGATTATGGTGGAGACTCATGGGTTTTAGAGGCCAGAACCACCAGATCCCACCTGCTAAGTACAATAATAAACTTGAAAAGTTATGTGATGTATCTAATACAGCTGTGTTCTGAGTTGGATTTTTGCTCCTACAAACCTGTGTATTTGTAAGGATGGTAAGATATATAATAACCATTCTTGTAGCATGTTGATAGCCAAATAAGTTTTGGGTAAATTGTGCTCAGTACATTTAGTTGTGTTCTTTTGGTAAGGTGCATTGATTTAGTGTGTAAAGCATTGATAAATTTGGTGTCCACTGCCTTGACACTGGTTGTGGTTGCTTTGAAGGGACAATGTCCTGAAGTTGATTCAATGTTCTTGTGAATTAGTTGATATAGAAGATGTAGCTGTTTTTGAGTACATGGAAGTACATTTTATACTGTTATGCAGATTACTCAGACTTTGCTGATTTGAGCAAGTTCATAAATAGCTTTGCTCATCTGTCTGCTCGTCATGGCAAGTAAAGAGGAATAGATTGAAAGCGTCATATTTAGTCTATGCTGTAGGTGTTTGGGTAACCTGTTTCTATCTCAAATTGTAACAGTAGGTACTTTCCATATGTTGAACCCATGCCCATGTAGGTCTTGATTTGTACCCTCTCTTTCATATCTGGAATCCTTCCAGCCAGACAGTGGTGACACTGGATAGCTGGGACACTTAATTTTTGCCAGCTTGGAGGGTGCTCAGTGGTACATGTGGACGTGTTTCAAGCACTGTAATTGTCATGTCCATGGTAACATAGGATGATTGGTGCGAGGTAGAGTTTCAGCTTGTCAATATTGGGATACAAACCTTCCCTGGGAGGTTTTCTAATTTGCAGACTTGGTAGATTTAGGATCCAGAGGTGACCATCACTATGGAGTATCTGAACAGTCCTTGTCATCGTTTCACCTGGAATAGGAAGTGGGCGAAAGGTAGGCTGTCTGGAGCACATGGTAAGGTCGTTACACTGCTGTCATTAGTGGTAAGAGCTGCACATCAGACATGACTAGAATATGATTCTTACATATGGCATGACTGTAGGATAGTTTAATCTACCCACTTTTGAAATGAAAATTATCTTCGTATATCACTGGATGTTTTTCAGATAGACATTTGCATGCCAACAGCAACAGGTATTTTGTCACACAGATGTTTTGTTTTCTTTGAATCCTCTGACTTTTCCTGTGAAATGTGATGTTTATGTTTTGGTTTTGATACATGTCTTGGCATTGCGCCATTGCCCTCAGCAGTGCTGGCATACAGGCTGGATATTAGACATCCAGGTTTGGTCCTTACATTTGTGTAATTTGAACCATTTCTTTTACATGGAGGGGTGATCTTGAAATGATGTTTCTCCTTGATGTTAAAGTTGTGTTCATTCATATTGTGTTAAATGATTCATTCATGAAACAATGCTAAACTTAAGTTTTCTGTGTTGTAACCTTTGGTTAGACTATGAAATTAATTAGTATACTTTGAAAAGTTCATAGAACATACTTATATGTTTTGTTGCAGACTCCAACATATGGCCTGGCTCTCTTTGTCACTTTAGAAAAGTCCCAACTATAAAATTGGCATAGCCTAAACACTGCTTTGGAACAAGGAAATACAGTTGGAATACCTATACAATTTACAGAGAAAGGTGTGACAGAGAAATGATAGGGTTTTAGGTGCTAAGAAGAATCATTTGGACAGGTTCACGTGATCTTTTCACACTCTTTGTCTGGCGTGACCTCTGAGACTAGTGGTGGGATAATCTCCCTTCAGATTGTCTACTCAGCTTCTCCCTGTGTTGTACTGCATGTTCCAATTACTCCTATTTATTCACGTTCTTTGCACATGGCCTAGTGGGTACCTGTATATCCCTGGGAGTTGAAAAGTTCACCATGCTTGAAAGAAAACTCAACTTGTTAGAAGGGAGGAGCAAATATTCTTCAGGGATTGATTTTCAATTTAGAAGATGTACTTCAATATCCCACTGCTTGTTATTCTCTGTCTTGAACATGACTAGAAGGCATGAGTCCTTTGTTTGCGTATTCCTAAATAGTTGGTGCATCTCCAAGAGAGACATTCAAGTAATAATTTTAGTCATGACTGAAGTGAAGGTACCAAAGAAGATGTGTATTTCCTGTGATATGGGAGGGGGCATTCTTTCTTGACTCTCCTGTTTCACATTTTCTAGAGCTAGCATTTCTGAGAAACCCTGAAAACTTTTGGCTGAAAGTATTAAAAGTGAAATTATATGTTTGCTACCTTTTTCATTATGATTGATACCTGTAGATTTCACCTTCTCGAGTGCCAAACTTCTTTTTCTATAAATATCAGCTTTACTGATACTTGTAATAGGTTTTCCGTTAAAACCACAACTTCTGCCTCAGGGAAATAGCTCTTATCTTTTCCCAATTTCATTTGAGAAAACTAGGCAAGAGGAAATGAAGTCACAGTTCCCTGTGGCAGAAAGTAACTCCCTAGACTCTGTATATAAGATTATTCCATTGGATATCCTTCTGATATAGACATATGATAACCAATAACCTTTTCAATATAAATCAAACTTAGTGAGACAGTATGTATACTATAGAACATACATCATAGTCCAAGCTATGTCCTTCCCAATTTGAGTTTGTGATCTAGGTAGGATGTGTTTTGTTATGGATTGGTTTATGGATTGCTTACATAATACAAGAGGTGTTGTCACGGATACTGAGAGGCAGAACCTTAAATGTCTAATCTCTAAGCAGATGGTGGACAGAGGGTTATAACATTTTTTCTGACTGCTGCCTCGGGTAATTTCCATAAACATGACGTTAGTCTGGCTTGTTTTGCCCTCCAGTTCCTTACCTGCCTGCAGTGTCTAATGGGTATAATAACCATTTGAGAAATGTGTAAGTGTGAAAAAATGGGATAATTGCACCATAGGAGAGGAGCTTTAGTTTACCTGAGGGAGAAGTGAGAAGGTGGTTATTTAATGGTCTCATGGTTTCCACCTGAGTCTCTTGGTTCAGGTAGGAAGGAAGGAGGCCACAGCAGGTGGAGATGCACAGGATGACAAACAAGTACTACAGTACAGCTACAGGCTTGTCTTGAGTGGATGTTGATTGTCTACAGTACTGAAGAAGTTTTACAAATGAGCCATGGGCCAGACAGGCATGTCTGGAGAGGCCAAGTCAAGTGTTCAGGCAATCAAGAAGCTGGAACACCTTCAGGCAGTCATAAATCTCCCTAGAAAGTGTTAAGACTGGTATTTCAAAAACTTGCTGAGTGCTTGGTTTTACAGCTTTATCTGAGTCAGATCTGAAGTTATTGATGGTAGCAATCAAGCGGTATCTTCTATCCTGATATATTGGGTGGCTTTGTTGTAGTTTTACCAAGTGTTCCTGACTAATCTTTAACATAGGGGAGTGCAATTACAGGTTGACTTTGAACTTCAAGTACACTTATTCTCTATTCCACTTGCCTACTTTTGGTGAACAGCTTGTGTGCATGCTTTTATCCCTAAAGACCTTGGCTGTGGAGGATTTGTAAGACAGTGTCCAGGCTGTCTGCAGACCTCATCTCTTGATTGAAAAGCCACCTGTGAAGTCATGAGGCATGGAGGTGTGATTAAAGGTCATGACCTTTCTTTTCCTGCCAGGCTGGCTAGACTAGCGGTTAAGTTGATTTTGTTGAAAATGGTTGTTGAGCTGTTTCTATAACAGTATAAGTTTATACTGACTTATGTTAATATCATCATGATCATGATAATGATCATCATGCAGATTTTTATACATGTGCAATACAGTACACAAAACAAAAATTCTGGCATCAACACAGCATGGATTTGGTTATGCTTATGGCTGGAGTGTATTTCCTTGACCAGGTAGGAGTCCATCTGCACTGGCTATGCTGTGCAATGTCAGTGACTTTTTAAATCTTCAATATTGATTTTTAGTAGCATTAGTTACAAGCAATTTCCTTTGCCTAGTGGTCTGGTAGAAAAGAATTCTAATTGGCATGCAAAGATTATCAAGAAAGATATTCAAGTTCTGAGACTCTCTTGCTCTCTTGTTCATTCTTTCATCCTACAAGGTTTAGTCATGAAAGAGTTCTCCCCATATTCCTTCCCCTTCTCCTCACCCTTGTAGAGTGGTGTTCAAAGGGGTTTGTTCATCCTTACTGACCAGCACACCAAGGGTCAAATGCCTGGGGAGCTTGTTAGGTGTGGCGCCAGCAGGTTTGTTTGATACTTGCCATGGCCTCTGAAGTCTGCCTGCTTCCCCTTGGTGAAAACCTGCATGACAAGATTACTTTTAGCATTTCGCTGCTGAGGTAGCCATTTGGTTCCAAATTGGCATCGGTCACTCCTACCTGGCTGAAATCACTACATATGCTCTGCTCTACTCTGCTCTGCTCTGCTGTACTCTATACAGTCAAACCTGCCCGAGCGACCACCTCTTCTCAGCGACCACCTGGCCATTTCGACCGCTTTTTCTCGGTCCCGATTTTTTTCCTATTGACGTAAGCATTAAGCGACCTTTTCTCAACGACCACCTGGCCAACGCGACCGCGACCGGCCCAAATTGGGCCCCTTAACGACCGCATCATTTTCAAAATCGAGGTTTTCATCGATTTTTGATGATAACTAGCGCGATTTTGTGCCGAAATCGACCAGTCTGCGTCGGATTTTGACTGCCATACGATGTTATGTTTAGAATAAAGATTGCGGCGGTCAATGGGTGGGTCAATGGGGCAGTCTACTGTAATATGGGAGGAAATTTCTAAGAAAGATCTGTGTAGCTCATACCTTTTAAAGAAAGATCTGTGTGAGTGCTTTTGTCCAACTGTACATTCACCCTTGGCTAAGTACGCTATTTGGACGTACCGGGCATAGAATTCGAAAGGTGCACCGTAGTTATTTCAGATACGGCGATCAAGAACACAGCGACGCATGGCTTGTATGGTAACTGACAGCATCAACGTTCCCTCACTGTCTAAAACGTTAGTGTACAAATACAGTATCATACTGTATCGTATAAAAGCTGGGTTAAATTTACAATTTACAGTGTGCGTGTTGTATTTGACATTAAATACCTCGCTTCTTTGCGTGCGTGAAGTGTGCTTGCTATTTGCCATTAAACACAACGGAAACCGTTATACTTTGCATCGGGCATGTTTTGAGTCGATACTCTTCTCAGCGACCACCTGTCCAAATCGACCGTTTTTGTCCGGTCCCCCGGGTGGTCGTCTTGGGCAGGTTTGACTGTACTGTAAATCATACTAAATGCATTTAAGTTCACAGGCATTTAATTTTGCCTCAGCAGGGAAAATTGAGCATTCGCGTTGGTTTTAAGTTCGCAATAATGCCATGGGCTGTTGTCACATACTGTAATGGAAAATTTTTTGTGGTGGTTTTAAGTTCGCACTTTAGTTCGCAGTTGGTTTTAACTGGCCACCACGAAAACCATGAACATAAAAGAGGGTCTGCATGCTCTTTTCCGTAAGGCGTAGGCAGGCCTTTTTAATTCCCGTAATTCGTAGGGTAAGCTATTTTATTTCACGTAATTCGTACTGAGGATGGAAAATTTACCGTAAAGCGTAGCCAGTGTATTTCACGTAAGGCGTAATCTAGCCTAAAAATTTCACGTAAAGCGTAATTAAGCCTAAAAATTACCCGTAAATCGTAGCTGGCCTCCCAAATTTCGTAAGTCGAAACGTAGTCTACCAGTAAATTTAGTCCTTCAAAACACAGGAAATTGCGTTTCAGAGGATCAAGATTTCAAAATTTCGCCGGACCTCACTTGCGACTCCTTTCACCTTCGGTCATCGACATGGTAAAAATATGGTATATACCCTCAAAAATCTTCTTTTTTTTTGCAAATAGAAATGTCATTGAAGTTAGCTTAGCCTGCCAGCAAAATTTGCCCATCAGAATGCAGGAAATATCATTTTAGAGGGTCAAGATTTCAAAATTTCCATGGTCCTCCTTGTGCCGCCTCGCGCCTTTGGAACTCGAAATTCTGAAAATATGTTGGGGATGTGTGTCAACCTCAAAGATCTGTTTTGCTAATAGAAATTTGCCCATCAAAATGCACAAAATATCGTTTTATAGAGGGTCAAGATTTCAAAATTTAGCCGGATCTCCTTTGCCACTCTATTCACCTTCGGTCATCGACTTCGTAAAAAATATGTACAATGTATCATGGCTGGGGGATGTGACGTGTCAACCTCAAACACATTTTTCTGATAGAAATGTAATTTCACTTAGTTTTCCATAATAGCCAAAAAAAACTGGCGTTTCAGGGGGGCAGGATTTCAAAATTTTCCCGGACTTTCCTTCGGCGCTCGACGTGGCAAAAATAAGTTGGCTGGCGTCACCCTCATAAGCTTACGCTGAACCCCTGGGACTCTTTAATTAGAAATGCCATTTAACTTAGCTTTGTTTGCCAGCGAAAATTTCCCTTCAAAATGCAGGGAATAGTGTTTCAGAGAGTCAAAATTTCAATCTTTCTTGCGGAGCACGACCCCGCCTCTGTCGAGTGTTGCCAGCCTTCCAGAATTTAGCGTAAACCGTTGTCAGCCTGTCTGAATTTAGCGTAAAACGTTGCCTGCCTTCGTGAATTTAACGTAAAGCGTTGTCGACCGTCCCGAATTTAGCGTAAAGCGTTGTCAGGACCCCCCATGCAGACCCTCATAAAACCACCATGGACATTTCTGCATTTACAGTACTCTGGTCTACTCTGCTCTGCTCTACGCTGCTCTGGTTATAGGGAAAAAGCAAGAAGTGTAGAAGTGTTTTTATTTTGTGGAAGTATAGAAATGTAATGAGCTGCGCTTGATATATCTGAGGGAAAAATGATAAGCTGAGTTAACACTGTTATGCTCCACAATGAATATGATATTCTAGTTTAATACAGTATCTGAAATCAGAACTTGCAACTACAGATAAGACACATGGGAGGAACTGGGAGTGTTGAAGAAGACAGCCTGTTTATTTGTGTGCATAACTGGTGCCATATGAGCCTACCTGACCCCCTGACCAGGGGTCAGCAGGAGACAGCCCAGTTTACCCAGGGGACCGCCTCTGCACTTGGGTGCTGACCCCAGCCAAACAACCTGTGGTTGAGAAGCAAATGTTGGGAGAGCATTTGTCAACCCTGACACTTCCTAGATAAGGTCCATCACCAAGCCTATGTGTAGGTGTGTGAGGAGATGAGATAAGGCTTGTTGTTTGGTCTTCATACATCAACACTCAGTTACGTACAACAGTAAATGAAATAACTTGTGCTGTAAGACGACAATACCCAGATGTTTGGTAAAATTCTGATACAATGATCATAGATTATACCCTGAATTACATTGAATGTAACTGTAAGCACACATTCTCCATTCCCTACATATATAGATATTTCATAACAAACACCTCTTGTCCCCCAAAGAAAGGTACAGTTGCCTTTTGTGGGCATGTTGTAGATTACATTACTGACAGAAAATCTGTATTGGTGATATGATGATTTCTCATGATGATTTGTGGTATAGAGGTCAATGTAAATATGAATCTGCTGCAAATCATTTTATAGATTTACAGTAGTTACCAATTTTGATATGTGTGATGATCTTGTCAAGTTACAGGATGAATGAGGAGGAGATTATGAAGCAAATTGTAGAGCAGATGTTATTGTTTGCTTCTAACCTTATCTGATAAAGCCTTGTTTTGTTTGGTTAGAGCCTCTCCTACCTGACATACAAACAACAGCATGTGGTATCATGTACCTGGGAATGCTGATGTACAAAAGCAAACGCTGATGTTAAACAAGGAGTTGCAAAAAAGAAGCAAACTTGCCCCGTTACTTCTTCTCAGGGTCGCAGTAATTCTTCACATACAGAAGTTCTGACAGTGACAGAAGACTGCAGCAGTTTGCTGTAATACCTTCAGGTGTTCAAATCTCAGACCATATATCTCACCTGTATATGTATCGCTATCTTATCGCATCTCCTCTGCATTAACATTCATGACAGAAAGTCTTACAATAAGAATGCAACTCGGCCTAAACTTTATAAAGTATGCCTGCGAGCATACCAGTTATCAGTTTACTGTGCCTACTTCATAATGATAATGTGCCTATTCTTTTTACGTATCTGTTGTTCTTAGCAAATCATTCATTGTTGGAGATAATCAAAACAAAATAGGTTTAGCTATGAGCACAAAATGGCATCATGTATCGTTGCCCGCAGGTCGTTGGCCATGTCCTGGTAATAATGTTTTTAGTATTCAGAGCTTGTAGCTCCTGCCAGCACTCAGGAGAATGAAATGTCACTGTGGCTCTGATCAATACAGGGGGAGCCAACCCATGGCTACCTCCATTAGATAAGGGCCCAGGGTCTTGTGGGAAGAGAGGTGTATTGTGTGCGAACACTGCTGTGGAAGCCATCAGCACACTGTACTCATGCTTCACAGTACAGCTACCTGCCAAATGTGGTCCCCAGGTATACAAGACTTGCTTGTTTCACACATGGCTCCTTTTTGGGCTGTCTTTTCTGGTTTAGTCACTTAGTGACTTATTTTGTAATCACCAAGAGATGCGGGCATCATGCTGTAGTAAGCTCAGAGGATCTGTATCCTTCAAAAGCGTTGTGTGTCCTGGAGTAGGGACTATTCTTTTTGGAAGGATCAAACTCAAAGGCTTTACATGTATGTTATTGTGCTGACCTTCTCCTTTGCAGCAGTTGTAACTGTAGTTCACCCTTTTCTTGAAGGTTGAGCCCAGAGATGCCTTAGCTCTTTATAACCTTGTCTTGAAGAATATGTGGGGAATGAAGGGGAGACATTCAGGCGGCTGGGGTATACTTCATTTCGTTGGCTGTAAATGTTGCAATATCTCACCATGAGGGATTCTCTGGGGTTTTAGTATTTCATGTGTTTAGCCATATTTCTAGTCAAAACATATAGTATTGAAAGCTTGGTTAAACATGTATTTATCAAGGTTAAGTTTGCATTTGTTCTCATCAACCCATATCCCCAATGGACATGGATCGGGCTCATTCTTCTAGTGGTTTCAGACAGATTGATGAAATGTCTTAATGCTTGTATGTCTTCACCTAGACAGTGATGGATATCAGCACCTTTTTTCTCACCCACAATAGCAGGAACTGTCCAAACAAATTATGTAAGTCATTTATTGACACCCTCAAACCTAGCAGGTACTTACAGAGCGTATGTTATGGTATTGATTTTGTTGTAAGGAATTAGCAAGAGAAGCTGTACAAATCCCTGTGGCAAGATGAAAGGAAAAAACAGATCTGCGCCCAGTCACTTTTGCAAGCCAAAAAACAGGGCATCAGATACATCACATATTGTCTGGACCTTAAAAAAGTTACCAGTACTCTACATTAGAAATAGCTAGATAAGTCCAGTCTCAGTTTATAACTACACTCTTTTGCTAAAGAGAGATTTTGTTCTGGTTGGTCGTAAGTCAAACAAAAAGAAGTAGAATAACATTTTCTGTAAACCAAACTTAACAATTGAGCTATAAATGGTAACCATTTAAACAGTGTTCACAGTGAGACATGTTGATAGAAATGGATTGTGAATAGCCAGGTTGGAAACCAAAGTAGCCCATACATTTAGGCACACAGGGCAAGCACAGCAGGTGGCTAGTTCACTGTCAGGTGTATTTTATGATACTGAAATTCTGGAAAATTCCTCATTGGTTTTCTGTTCACGTTTTAGACAATTTTGTGTTGGCCTCTTCACCACTGACTTCATACCACCATTTTTTTCATGACTTAACACTTCAGTGACTATAGTGCTATCATGAACTTAAAACCATTGCAAATGTTCCATTTTCTCCTCACCACAGAATTAAGTCATTGCAAACTGCATTTTCAGTAATCCAGTACAATTTTGCCCTTCCCAGATATCCGTCAGCAGCTGACCGACCAGCTGAAATGCCTGGACTCGCGGATGGAGGCGCAGGCTGCCCTGATGGCCGACCTGCAGGACTTCTTCAGGAGGAAGGCTGAGATCGAGCTGGAGTACTCCAAGAGTCTGGAGAAACTGGCAGACAGGTTCCTCACCAAGGTCAAGCAGCAGCAGAAGTTAGATGCTAGGTAAACAATCACATATTTCTGTTCATCTCATGTAAAATAAAGTAAGTTGAAATTTTCATAACCACAGTTTCTTGAAAACAGTGCAGAGCCCATACAAAATGTGTTAACTACGGAATTATTTTTGTTTTGAAACATTCAACCAGGGCTGTCTCTTGTACCCATCCCTCCAGCCCGAAAATTTTGCTTGTTATGACATACAAAATTTCACCCCATTTATAAAAAATCTAAACTTCATGGCATGAAATTGATGAAGATGTATTATTGTTAGTTTTCTACAGATTGAACAATGATAATTAATAACAGGAGCCTACATAGAAAAATTCTCAAGTCAAAAATAAATTTCTACATTGAAAAGCATAGTTGAAAGACAAGAGACCAGCAGGTGTAAAGTTGCCCATAAAAGATTCCTTTTTACTGTTGGACACATGCCATTGTTCTCCCTTGTTGTACCTGCAGTAAGACAGGTGAGAAGAAGGATGGGCACATCCTGTCTCCGTACAACTGCTGGTACCAGCTGCTGGGGGTGACACGGAGGGAGAGCCGCAACCACTCCACACTCAGCGACATCTACAGCACCAACCTCACCAGCAGGTTCACACAGATCAGCGAGGATGTCGGCAGAATATTTAGGAAGGTAAAGGGTCCTGAAATTGAATATATACTGTAGTGCTCTCAAACTCAAAGTAGTTCTCTACCCATCATAAGTTGGTCCTGTTTCAGAGAAGTTGTTCAGTCAGACATCTACAGTACCAACCTCACCAGCAGGTTCACACAGATCAGTTTGGATGTCAGCAGAATATTTAGGAAGGTAAAGGGTCATGAATATATACTGTAGTGCACTCAAGCTCTAAGTAGTTCTCTACCCATTGTAAGTTGGTCCTGTTTCAGAGAAGTTGTTCTGTCAGACATTTTCACCATCAGGTTCACACAGATCAATGAGAATGTCGGCAGAATATTTCGGAAGTAAAGCATCCTGTAGTGCACTAAAGCTCTAAGTAGTTCTCTACCCATCGTATATTGGTCCTGTTTCAGAGAAGTTGTTCTGTCAGACATTTTCACCATCAGGTTCACACAGATCAATGAGGATGTCGGCAGAATATTTCAGAAGGTAAAGCATCCTGAAGTGCACCCAAGCTCTAAGTACATTAGTTCTATACCCATCGAAATTGATCCTGTTTCAGAGAAATTATTGTTCATGGTCAGACATTTTCAGCTATAGCCATTTATCTTGGTAGAGCCAAACAAACACTGTTGACAACTGAAATGGGGCTCCACAAGGTTTTTGTGACTCAAAACTCTTGTTACCATTTGGCTGGACAGTAGAAGACCCAAGGTTGATGAGGGCATTTACCTGTATTGACTGGAGGGATTGTTCATCCAACAGTGTTGTCAAAATCTTCACACCTTTGTGCTCTCTAAGTAAGTTTGATCTCCTATGGATGACCTTTGGCTTTGAGGTGCAGAAAGATGGAAAGATTCAGACTGATGTGCTAGATCATTCTTCTTTCTCCAAAAAAAGTCTGCAATGCTTTCCTTAACACATTTCTTTTCTAGATTTTTTATTTGTTTTACTCCACTCCTTACCCAGTGTCACTGACGAAAAGTAATTGATGCTACTTGAACCGTCTGACTGTTTCCAAAATCATGTTCATTTGCTTGAGTAGACTCTAGTTGCTTTTCAAAACTTTTTTGGCAAGGAGGCTTATCTTTTTGGCAAAATTGGCAAAAAACTGTTTTCTGTCAAACAACATTGGCAAATCCCAGCTGACTCATTAACCTGGCTGTTGTGTTACCTTTTCCTTCTTCTTAGTTTCATTCTTTCATCAGGTCTGACTCAAGAGTCCTTATGGCAGGGTGTGATTACCATACTGTGGTTTGTGGTCTCCCTTGAGCTGTAGTAATCAAAGCTGATGGTACCGGTTGCCTAATCCCCCTGCCACAGGTTTAGTGTGGTTGAGCTGAATGCTCCAGTCATTAAAAGGGGAGCTGCAACCCTTCCACTTTCTGCCAGTCATAAAGGTTTTAGGAGGCATGATTGAAGTGAGTCTGGGGGTGCTTGTGCCAGAATTAGCTCTCTGTAGGAGAATGCTCTGACCTTGTACAGAGGGCACACAAAGGTGACACAGGTCATACACTGGGTTACCTGGAGAGACTTATCTGACATGAACAGCTGTTCTGAAATGGAAGTGGGTGAAAGATTTCTTGGACTGGTCCTCAAGGCATGGTGTTGAAATGGTTTCAGTTGCATGTGAAAGCCAGCCTCTGTACTATTTCTAAAATTGGAACAGACGGGTCATACAATTTGTCATTGTAGACTTTGTTCAGACTTCATATTACCAGATTGCAATTGGCACACTCTTCAGTAAGTTATAGACCTCACTATACTATTAAACATCAAAATCATTCTGAAGTAATGACTGCTTCTTTGTGTTTTTGGCAAGGTGAAGAGATAGAAATAGTAACACTACATGTAGTTCACCTTTGTTCTCGGGGTAACCTATATCCATTGTACCCCAAAACAGGATATTTAGGGATATCACGTTGATGGACAGTGGTTTCAAATTGAATTTTTTCAATATAATGCAGTTTCAGACCACCATCCGTCAACTTGATATCCCAAAATACCCTGGAGTTAAATACAACAAATGAAGATTACCCCGCGAATAAAGTTGAACTAGCATTAACATGAACAATGATATAACTTACAGTGTATGTGTAACTGCTGCAACATGTACCCTCAGTAATACTACAAATATTCTATATATTGTTACCTTACTTTATCGTTGGACTAAGTAGACATCCACATCATCTGTATGCATAGAGAACAGTTTAGTCAGACAGAAGGGATTTGTATTCTACTGCCAGCCTGTCCTAATCATGACCTTATAACCACAGTCAAGCATAGTCATCAACCTGACTTAAACCCCAGCCTCCTTGAAATGGACCCATTCTGCTTGCCATAGAAATTCTGCTGTAGCAAAAGCTGTGGTGACCTTTCTATAGGAATCACATAAAGGGAGGTCAGACGTGCAGGGCCTTTGTGATGTGATGGAATGGATAGGGAATTAACACCAATGGTACAAGCTAAGAGGGTGGCATCCACTTAGGTAACCCAAGGGTAACTGCATTAGGTTATTAAGGTTTTGAAGAGATTGTGTACCATATGTGTAAAAAAAAATGGATTAACTACAGCTTAATGTGCCAATCACCCCAACTTGTCAGTCTAACTCTGTGATTAGGGCCCATAGCTATAACATTGATTGCCCATTACATTCCCTATCGAAATGTCAGTTTTATGGGTAAACTCCTCTTGCCCTTTTCATTGTACTTGATTGGCTAGAATGCAGCCAAGTATGACGACATATGGTGGTAGTGAAAATATCACCTTGTAGCTGTGTCTCAAGGCCATGAATATGCTTTGCAATGGCTTCTTACATTCTAATGGAACAAATGGGGACTACTGTAGAGTTCAATGTTTTTCACAGCATCATGTTTAGAGATCCTGTCAGTTTTAGTCTATAATCATCTGATAGCAATACTAATGTAACAATGGTAAAGAATCTGTAAGGCATATCAATACGGCTGAAATTTAACAATTTGCTATAAATTAGCATAAAGGCCAAGGTCAGCCTTAGTACAAGAATAAATGAAATTGGCTGAAATAACTGTATTCACTGATCAACTTCCCCTAATTACAAATGTATAAGCTTCCATCTGTTCTGTCTGTACATGGTACATGTAAACACCATATCAAATAACTTTGCATGTTTAAAGTGATTCGATGAATGTATACCTAGTATAGGTAAATAGGATAAATTATTTTACAGAAACATCCA
Organism: Branchiostoma floridae x Branchiostoma belcheri; assembly: GCA_019207045.1. Classification (NCBI taxonomy): domain Eukaryota; kingdom Metazoa; phylum Chordata; class Leptocardii; order Amphioxiformes; family Branchiostomatidae; genus Branchiostoma; species Branchiostoma floridae x Branchiostoma belcheri. Next base: position 13,579,644 of record CM033027.1, read on the forward strand.
CCCAAGTAAAATTTTACCTGCACTAACCTGCATATGCAGGTCACCTGGTGGTATTTGGAGCCATATTTTCCACGGGGATCAGTATTTTTTGATCCCATAATGCAGAGGTCAAATCTACCATGTCTGTGTGAAATGTGCCGTGCCCAAATGTCCCATAAATGCATGATTTACCCCTGCCATGGTTTGTTATATGTCACATTCACACCATATATCTTCAACTAGGTAACCTTGCCATTGGTCCTGCTATATTTGTTTGATCCTTGTGTTTGTGTACAAAATGTATCCTGAGTTGACAGTTCATTTACCATATGCTCAAAGACAGGGTGCATTCTGAGGCCCTGAGATATCAGAAGGGTGCTACTGTACTCTGGTCAGCTGCAAACAACTCTGCATGATATGCCTTATGAAATACCATCATTGTAATTGGCAAAGCTTATCCAATAGAATATGAATTTGACCCGCAGCTGAAATGCTCATGTTTTATTGGGCTATCAATTACACACAGTCCTGATTGATGATACATTTAATGACTGGAAAGAAACTCCTGGTATTTTCAGCAAAAGGTCAAATTGACTGTTGAATTTTATGATCAATTTATTAGGTTAAATTATTGCCACTTATTAACATGATACCCCATAAGGCATAATGATATTTTTGTTCATTCATTTCAGTTTTATGTGTAGCATTTCCATAACTTCAAACATAGAAGGGATCTTTTTCAACTTATCTATTTGTTGTCTGGAAAGACGCTGATATTCTCTTATTGTACAAATGTACCTCCTGTCCCTGTACCTGTATATGCTTCAGGCCAAAGCCTAAGTGATACATAAGATTGATAGCCTGTATCACCACTGGTGGTGAGATGTGTTTGAACATCAGGTTAATGTGCCAGGTATGCTGTCAATAGGACATAAGTCACCATTGCCACGGCCCATTTCACCTACCTCCAGGAGTCAGCAGCCCATCTATCCAGTCGGTGTTTCCAAACATCTTAGTAAAATGTGCCGTGGGTCATCCATGTAGAAATGTGCTGTCCCTGACCCCATTCCTTTATCCTGTTATAGCTATTGATTTAGGCTCAAGTCCAAATCATGTGAAAAAATTGCTGTGAGAATTGGATTTTTCCTGAAGATTGTCATTATTCAAATCTGTTTGTGCCAAAGTGATATAATTATAAATGATTGAAATGAAAATTTGACAATGAATACCATTTCTTCATCAGTGTGCTGATAAAGTCCTATTCAATTAGACCTGTCAAACAATCAGTAATCAACTTTTGTTAATGGTGCTCTTTCTCTTCCATGTTGGCTAACTATGTTATGACCGCCTCGTTAACTGTCTATTCTCATTTTAGTTGGCTCTGATTGGAATTATTCACAGAAATAAATACCTCAGCGGATTTCCTTTTAACAGCACTAACCACATTAGAAATAGAATAGAAAATCTGATGTATCAGGAGCAAGATGGTCATACAGATTGGTTATGTTATTCCATCCCAGGGTTGGGTGTGTCATAAAATATTTGGATTGTTCATTTTTCTGGTACTGAACTAGCCCAGGGAGGTCATTGACCTCTGACAGGGGTACTGTTTGTCTACACATGTTTGTGTCTTTTTAGTCCGATTAAATCTCCCTTATAGTAGCCCGCCCAACATCCACTGGCCTCCTAGGAGAGGCCAGTTACAGCCCCGGACAGCAGAGATTGTGTTACACAATACTAGTGTGTTTGCAGCTATAATGATGCTTTTGATGGATGTTTTTAGATTTTAGCATGTTGGTAGTTTTTTAGGCCTGAGGAAACATGGTCATTTGGGCACCCTCACAGTTTTTCCATGTTTTAGTGAATTATAATTTAATTCAGCACCCCCTGTTATATGTGATGTGGTACATGCCATTAAATCAGCTATCAGTTTACCTTGTGGTACCTGGGGCCAAGAAGCTACCAATCAAAGAATAGGCTCTAGCCTGCTACACTGCCTTGGTTACTGCGTGGTATAATAAACAAATACATTTACATCAATGGAAATGGTTTTAAAGAAATTGTTATTCCTGGTAAAGGGGGTTTCAAATGCCTTCAGCCCACACTACCAAAAACGTAATTACTTATTGGAGGTTTGTGTCCTACAGACTCTTGTTGCTGATGTTGCTGTGAGGAGACTGCTCCTGGGCCTGTTACCAAAGGATTATGACACCATCTTCTTGATGGATTTTAAGGCCCTAAGATTTTTTTCCAATAATCTGTCCAGTCTACTTAATCTTCTGCAATACTATTAATGTCCCAGGGACGGCAGTCTTATGAAGAGTTGAGCATTAGTAGCATATTTCTCATTACTGTAGTTTGACAAGGTGATTACTTTCAGTACAAGAATGGCCCCAATTGAAAGGTATACAAGTGATGACCTAGTTTATGCTACATCAAGATGGAAATGTCAACCTTGATAAATAATAAAATTAAAAACTTCCTGAATGTCTAAATCATCTGATCTGTGTGGTTACAATTATGATTTTTTGTTGTTGAAAGAGCTTTAAGTTTCACTAAGAATATGACTGATAAAAAGGCCTAATATAAATCCCTATAACACTTATGAAGACCTATTGCAAGACCTCTTGTCTGTTAGAAGTCAGTAGAATGAATTAACAATATCTTTGCAGATAGATTGATCCTGTTTTTGTGTTATTTTCAGAGCCGAGAGATCACCACAACCTGCCATGAAGACCTGGTGAGGGTACTGAACGAGCTGTACACAGTAAGTATGGACAAAATGTCTCATGCTAGTTATAGACTTACCAGAAATCACTTGGGACTATAAAGGTAGGATGACTGTTTTTTGTTTGTACATTTTGTGACTGTTATGTGAAACTTTTTCCAAGAATTATACAAGGTTAATGTGTCCCTTTTCGTTCTGTGGTGGGTGATGGAGTCCTTATGGAATCCACAGTGAAATCTACTCCTAGCTTGCGTCAAGAATTACAGGATGAACAAATTGGATTCTTTATGGAAGATATACAAGTAGCCTACAGCTCACATTTTTAAAGATTATGTTTTGTGGCAATGTTGTGCCAATCTAGCATGTTGCCGGAGGGTCTGGAAATATCCCATTAAAAGAAGTTCATATCATTTGAGAGCTAATGGAAAGAGTTTTATAGACCCTTGCGGTGAAGTTGTGCGGAAGCTTTTTAAGAACTGTTAGCAGCAACGGTATATAAATGGCGCATCAGCTGCAAAGCCCTGGAGAGATAGTATTTCATTACATGGAAGGTGTGTACAATTAGATAAAGTACCTGTGTGTACGTGACGAATAGGGTTGGGTTTAGCATAGAATGGTAATTTGTATAGTTGGCTTAGGAGGATTTGTTAGAGTAATCTTGTAAGACACAGCTTCTTCCTGCAACCTATCAAATTGATATGCTACACTTTCACTAGTAATTTCTGCCTCCCTGATACAGGGGCTTGGTAATCTCCTTCTTTTACAAAATATTGAGAAGTTGAAAATGTGAATAAATAACTTGAGGACAATTCCGGATGACATTTGAATTTGAATATTTCTGAGTAAAGGTTATACCTTCACAATTAAAACTCTTATTATACAATGTTCCAGTAGAAGCATTACTACCTGAATAAATCCAATAGCAATCCAAAAACTGAGACTTGCTAAATAAATGTCCTAAATTGATCCGTGAACAGTTTCATCAGGTTGGTACGTCATTGAATAAAGAGACTCTTTTTTACACAACCAGTGCTTTATTCTCACCAACGTTTCGGTGACCGTCTGTCACCTTCTTCAGGGCCATTCTGACTGGTTCACATTGTACTGCAGGACAGATGTCGCTGCTCACAGTTCAGATGCGGTCACAAAACGAAAAGTATTTACATATGTATATACAGACAGCTTTATGCACATATTTACAATGCGGTCCCAAACGTAAAGGAGTGTAATACATCCATAACATAATCAGTTGTCAACGATGAATTAATGTAACAATAATTTCTTTTTTACTTCTTAAGAATATTGTCCCACACGTGGCTGAGTCTGTACCCCCCCTCATCTCGGTTCATGATTGGAGTAGACTTCCTAATCCATAAAGCCTCCTTTATCCAGCGGGTGCATCTGTGGTCCTCTCTGTCTATCACCTTGGCCCCGTCCCAGTCTATGACACAGTTATTTCTCGTGATGTGGTGTTATGGATGTATTACACTCCTTTACGTTTGGGACCGCATTGTAAATATGTGCATAAAGCTGTCTGTATATACATATGTAAATACTTTTCGTTTTGTGACCGCATCTGAACTGTGAGCAGCGACATCTGTCCTGCAGTACAATGTGAACCAGTCAGAATGGCCCTGAAGAAGGTGACAGACGGTCACCGAAACGTTGGTGAGAATAAAGCACTGGTTGTGTAAAAAAGAGTCTCTTTATTCAGTCCTAAATTGATGTCCTGCTATGACAGCCAATCACAGCGTTTGCTCCATCCAGGCCCAAACTGTTGTTAACCCTGATGAAAAAGGTTACAATTTTGTATTCCTTGTGCATATATGCTGTTTAGTCAATACATGTACATCCCTTTATCTACTGCAAGGCCACTAAGTGAGGGTGGTCACTTGTACCTTGGATAGTGACTGTCCTAATTCTTCTCACTAATTGGTTTTGGGCCATAAGACTGAATTCCACATAATCTGCCCACTTCTGTTATCTCCTTGTTGGAGGATAACCTCCATACATGACAAAGGAGAGAATCCTTGGCCTTTTACTAGTTTTAGGTTGTCTGCTTGGAGCTTCCTGCTCAGCAAAAGCTATTACAAACTAATGTACATTCTTTGTCTGTAAGGACCTTTCTGTAAGGATAATTAGGGAGTAAGTAGAGACTAAGGCATGATCTAGACACGGTTTTTCCCGATATCGGCGAGCCTACAACCTCTCGCGGACAGCTTTTTTTCAGTGTCTAGATGGAACTGCAATATCGCCATAAAGATATTGGCAAAATTACTCCCAAAAGGTCCGGAGCATTCGCACGATAGCTTAGCAGGGGTCCCGACTTTGGGAGGGCTCATTAGCATATAACGCAGGCTCATTGGGCTATATAGCTGTTTATGACTGCAAGCGCCACGGGTGTCACGCAGCCAACGTTCCAGATCCCTCCCAACATCTCCACAGATATCGACAAAAACTGTGTATAGATTGGGCCTAACTGCAATTTGAATTTGCAGATTCCATACCAATGTCTTTTCACATGTCTGAGTTTTTAAATTGACAGCACTCCCTCCCTTCTTGATAAACCTTGACTTTTGAAAAGAAAATACAAAACCTCACATTGAGTACAAGCAAGGCATTTCTATCAAACCTCAATTGTACTATACATGATAGTAGGATTTGAAGAAGCACAAAGGAGAAGACAATCATATTGGCACACTTTCAGTATAATGTAGTCCACAAGTACTCTCCAAGCAGAGGTTTAGTCGCGTAGATATAGTAGTAGTCGGAAAAATTACACCGGCGCTCCTCTTACTGCTTGGAGAGTAGTCCACAAGTAGGAGATTTCCCAATCTTCTATGACAGACTTTAATAGCGGCACATTGAAAACCCTAAGATGATGGGAGAAATCTCAATTAGGAAAATATGCTATAATCTCTTGCTCAATTTTAAGTAGAGTGGGCCACCCAGGTGTAATTGCAGATAAAACCTGCCTGTCTGTCTGTACTTCATAATAACCAGTAAACTGTTCGACAAACTACCAGTAGATATTAGGGAAGCCTGTAGTTATAAGGTGTACATGTATGTTGCGTGGGTTGACTCGCAGGCAATCTCAAAGTTCTGCAACTTCATAAGATGGGTGTCAATAAGTCAGCACCATTAGTAGTCTGCATGCACTACAGCATCTCAGGTGGTTAATAGCCATGGCATGGAGGGGGCATGGATTCGTGGATGTGGATTTACCAAGACTTCAGTACTGTCATGAACAGAATACAGTATCTCAAAAGCTTGCTTGTAATGCCCCTTAAGTGTGGCCATTGATGTCTCATCCCATGCTGTAAAGTATAGGGACTTTTGAAATGAACTCTGTTTATATGAGGATACTGACACTATAAGCCTTGGCTATTGGATTGTAATTGTGGTTTACTTTATCACGTTCAGTAGTGAACTGATTCATGCCAGTAGAAAGTTTTACTACTTCATCAAACACAATGTTAGAAGAAATGATGTCATGGCTAGGACAACAGATGAGCTCATCAGTTGTTCTCATCGGATCGGAGTACATGTTGTACTAGTATTGTGATGGCATTTTCAGAAGGATTAACCACTTGTAGCATTACATCCTTGAATACTAAGTAGTGGCAACTTCTGGATGTTAATATGCCTTTCTGGTGATGGCATTTCTGTGGAATTGATGGGCAGCTGAGGCAGAAATAGACACATAAATCTCGCTTCATGCAGTCGAGCTGCTGCGCTGCATATTAAATAGTGATGAACTTTAGGCAGAAAGTGCCAGCTATGTAAGTGTGAATCCGGTAGGTATTTGTCATTGTGACAAAGCCATTTTACCATTTTAGCTTGTCAACAAAGTGTGAATTTGCTCCTTTTTTCAGATCAAAAGCACTTAAGATAAGAGGATGTTTGTAACTTGTCCGTAGGAGACACCTCCAGAATACTAAGCAGCATAGTCAGATATGGCCTTTGCCAGACATCATCAAGCTGTACTTCAAGACATCATTAGAGGGATATCTTCTATCTGTATTCATCTTATGCAGGGGTTTAGCTGTTAGCTAAAATGTTACGGTCAGGAGTACTTCTGAGAACATACTTTTATGTACAGCTTAGTTTCAGTACTGCTTTACAAACTTGGCATCAGATAAAAGTGGACACTGTTGGGCCAGGGATGGATTGCTGATGTATCAGGAAGGAAAAGTTAGGCACCTGAAGTCTTAGTAGAATCAGAATAGTGGCAGTGCTGCATCACAAGTAGAGGAAAGGTCATAGAGGTGGTGAAGACAGAATGCATGAGAAGAAGCTTGGGTAATGATACAATTCCTGACTGAATTGTGCACAGATCAGTCAGAGACTCAGTGTTGTGTGTCCGATCCAAAGATAGGATACAAAGATATCAAGAGGGACTACTGAAAATGTATGAGCCCTTGTGTCTTAGTTTGAAATGGGATATGCAGACAGTTGTACATGTAAGTGTTTGTCCAGTGCCAGACCTGGAATATATAACAGGCCCGGATATATTGCAGCCACTAAACATTGGGGGAAACCCAGATGGTGTAATGGTGATTGTGTTACATGACTTGTACTGGTAATCGCTTTTACAGAGATGTAGAAAGAGAGAGAGACAATGCCCTGCCATGAGTGAGTGAATGGGCAGAAAGGTGCCATACTGTATTTCCAAGTGCTCCCACAACAAAATAGAAACATTCAATACAGGTCATCCTTTTGTCTAATTGTTTCACACATAAAATTATATATTGCCTGTCATCCACCTCAAACAACTAAAATCTTTCCATCAGCCCATTTTGGATGTACTGTTCAAACAAAGATTTCAACATTTACCCTACACAGCCTATAGAGAAGAAAGTAGCTCGTATCCTCTGAAGCATCACATTAAACTCTACCGGGTATACTTGAATTGAACTCTTCCAACCATATGAAAATTTTTACCAAGCATATTGCAAGCGAACTAATAACCTTAGCTATGGATATTACATAGCCCCTTTTCCATATTATGAACTTGTACATCTATGATTACGTGGTGGTAAAGCTTCATCACAGAAGAGATGTAGGTTTACAGGAGTCAGTCAGGTATGTAATAGAGAGAGCTTTCTGCTTTATGAAAGTTCATCTCAAGCCTGAAATTGCCATTTATCTCTGCCAATGTCCTTTTTCCTGAGCTTGTTAGACCTTATTACTAGCAGAATGTCAACCTTTATAGGGAAAAGTCACTTTAGGTCAGGGATGTCAGGATAAAGTTTATCCCAGTGCTTGTGTAATTTCTCTCTGGATCAATTTGAACTACTGGACATAAACTGCAATGTTATGATCTGAGACAAGAAAGTAAGCAGAACTAAGCCAACATAATGGGGAATGTTCTGAAAATAGAATGTTGATACCACAAGTCTCGTTATTTATATCATTTTCGTAGTTACACTCTCCTTCATTCCTCAATGTATCATGAATTCAGCTCAAAATTTAATGACCCAAAACATCAACCAGTCTGTTTAGAAATAACTGTCAAGCAACTTAGGAGAGATTAAAGCTTGCACAGATTGAAGATGACAGCACAAGGACTGTAGCTACCCAAAGCCATTAATTTGAATCCCTCAGCAACTTTGGTGAATAAATTTCTGTCCTTGACGACTCTTTGTCGACTCGTAAGAAATAAATTGCAGTCCGGTATATTACGTCTCAACATAAATGTCTTACTACAGTGATTTTATGAACCATCATACCAAAGTATTCCTCAGAGTGATTGCTTATGGTAGAGTTATGACAACAGATGGGTATTTTATGCTAGTATTGGGGTGTAAAACATAAGCCATAAAGACTTCTGTAAAAGCAATTTCTGAAAGATATATGCTTAAAATAAAAGATGCAAGAAATTCCAGCATTTTTTAAAGAGTTTTCTGCCTGAAATCAGGCATGGGCATAATTCAGTCTTGTGTATTGACATAGATTCAGGCATACACAATGTAAATGGCAAGCAGCTACAACATTGACAATGATCCAGATAAAAGTTGTAACTGTTACAACACACTGTTCCCATTGTCATATATTGTTTTTTAAGGAGAAACATTTCATGTGTTTTGGTGGTGTGTGTCTCAATTTTAGGGACGTTCTTGACTTAATACAATTAGCTAGTTTAGGAATATAGACAATTGCAATCTTGTGCAAAATGTGTCTATCATATCTATGTTGCTTATGAGTGGTTTTGTTGATTTCCCCAGGCGTTGAAGACGTACCACCTGTACCACTCTGAGAGTGCGATAGCTGAGGGGAAACTCAAGTCGGTGGAAAGCAAACTGCTGAAGACTGATGACAAAGCTAGACCATCCAAGAGAGTCAAAACCATGCAGGAAAAGGTAGGCTTTATCTCTGAAATGTTCTATATAGATGCATGTATGTATACACACATATTCACATGCCTCACTAAAGATGTCCTTCTTTTGACCACCTGTTTCTTAACAACTTTTTGATGAGTGCCTTTGGAGAGAACATCATTTCATATCTAAGACTGATAAATTGGAAAGCAAGTTCATCTGCAGCATGGAAATGATTGAAGATTTATGGCTTGCACTCCAGATTTCCAATAAACCATGGAAAGATAAACATGTGACTTAAGTTACCATGGGTCATGTAATAAAGAACAAGACAGATTATTAGTTTTAGTCTGAGACCTGACACAACAGCTTCGACGTCACATTTCAGTTTTCTGACATTTCATACACAGCATACAGACAACATTGTGTTATACCCAGTTCACACCCTTTTTTCTTCTTTTATTTTCTTCCATTGCTTACATACAGTTTTGTTTCTTTTTTCTCTGCTTCTGTCTCCATGCACTTCTCTGCTTTCTGTCACATTTTGCTTTGCCATCATCTCTGCTCTTCTCCCTCTCAGCAGCGTGTGTTCAGGTGCATGTTGGTCCTGCCAGACAGACACAGGGACAAATAGCAGCTGTCTGTGGCTGACTGTGATAGCATCTGTCTGCTTGTGTATGTGTGTGTGTGTGTGTGTGTGTGTGTGTGTGTGTGTGTGTGTATGTGTGTGTGTGTGTGTGTGTGTATGTGTATGCAGGAGTTTGAGACAAACAGGACATGATGTAAGCAGGTTGCATGTGGTGTGCTTGAAACAGCAGCTGGTTCGGCGTTTTGTGTTAGTGCAAAGTAAAGCATGCTCAAATTAAAAACAAAATTGGCTGGTTCTGTTGCTACGGAAATGATGGTCATGATCTTTGGAAGCTTTTATTGGTGTTACAGGGTCACATTCTCATACTGTGTGAGAAGTTACTGAGAACATGATGCACATGTTTGTAGAGTATGTTATAGGTTTCTATATGTGTCTATAAAACTATGGGAAGGACCAGAAACCATGATATCAAAGGATAGTTTCTGCCGATACCTGTTAGAATATAGTCATAGATCAAGTACTTGAAAGTCTAATGGCATAAGAAGAAGATTCTCCTTGGTACCATTGTGGCTTCATGACTATCATCCAGTGCTGCAAGACATCCATGTGGTACAGAGAAAGGAGGCCATTTTGTGACACATAGGAAGCGCCACATCAGCTACAGACATTTTCGTGTACTTCTTTTAGGACTCAATGGAGATGTCCTTGAGTAAATGCCTGTTGGTGACCAGTGGTGTTTTCTATGTATTTCAAAATGGAGTCTTTCCCCTGTACCTCCTGTGTTGTGGCACAGATGTCATTAGGATAAAGGTAGAGTAAAATGAGAAATTCTTGTCAGTAGAGAGAGTTACGTCCAATTTGAACAATTTCTAGAGAGGCGGTAACACGGTTTGAAATGGTTAGAGCAACAATAAAGTGCTAGTTTTATAGACTACTCAAAGTACTCATTTAAAGATATACATGTAATGATTGAAAACTTGGGAACCTTTAAAGAGACAATTAGGAGATAGATACCTGTTGTACAGTTATACTATAGCAGAAGGTTTGAACTATGTTTAATCTTGTTGGTTACTTTGAAGTTATGTTTCAACTTACAATACATGAAGAAGGCTATTCCTGATGTAACAGTGTAGCATGGTAGATACTGATCTTAGGTTCCTTGGGCTTCCTAGCATAAATCCTACCCCTGTGGAGTATGTAATGCTGAAAGTGTAAGTATCAGTGTTTGGTTTCCTGCTTTTGCAGCACTACTAGTGTTGTACTCCACAAATGATTTTTTATTCATCACAACTCAAACCTTGTTTCGATTGGGACTAGTGCTAAATGTTTGCTCCATTGCAACATTGGCTGTACTGAGTCCGATTTGAGGTTGCCAGAGCTAGAACTGATTTCTTTGCCTTGTATCCAAGACTGTATTGATCCGGTGATTTCCGGTCTGCATTTTTTTTTATACAAAAGCCCAGTTTCTGAAGTAAAAAAGAACAAGTTAAGACTCTATTTGCTAGTCCCGGTCTGAACAGAATCTTTTACTCTTACCATCGCATAATCAGACTTCACAATAACAATAAACCTGGTAGTTCTTACAAGTAGGAACATTGTAGTGTACTGTAGTTTAAAATATTCCTAACATGATCTCATCTAGAAGAACAATAGTGGAAAACTCATCGGCCGTGTGTGAAGAGCATGTGTTTTGTCTGCCATGTCTGAAGTGTGCTGTGAATTTGGCTTGTGTTCTGAAGAATTGGACTGTGTAGAAGTAGAAGGAATGGTGTTGATGTGGAGTGCTGGGGATGTACTCAGACCTGAAGGGTCACTGCATGAGAGTTGTGTGGACACATCTGAGAAGGCTGAAGCACTTAGCCAGTTTGTGTGATTGCCAGAACACTTCATTCTGTGTGATGTTCCCTGCAGTGCACCCTCACCTGTACATATACCCTTCACAGCTGATCACATGCACCTTTACTTTCATGCTGTCACTACTGCTTTCTCTCCGCACATCAATTTGCATGATAGCAGCCTACATCCTTCACCTTTATATATCTTCTGTTTGATACTTTATATGATTGAGGCCAGCGTATAATTAATTTTCCTGGTGCCTCACACTGTACCCAATTCTTCATTACCACTCCTGCTTATCTTCAAAGCCATGAGAAATTTTGTTTCATGTATGAGCAAGGCTTTAAATCCAACATCAAAGATAACCTTTATCAGAACACGAATGAATAGTTAATTGTCAATCTTGTTTCTTCGCTCTAATTTGTTGGCTGTATTCTTTAACAGTGTATTCTCTTAAGATTTATAGCACTTAGTATTCAGCAGGTTTCAATCCAGAGAGGCTTTTATAGTGTAAAATCCCACCTAAAATGATTACTTGGCATGAAGTTACAAGAGCCAAGGAAATTACCCCAGAGACATTGCCATTCTATGGGATTTATTGATTTTGCAATTTGCTGTGCCTCTTCGAGTAAAGAGAGATCGCTGTTCCAGCCGTTAGTAATGTCTTCCTCTTTCTCTGCCAGTAATTTTACGATCATTGAACTCTATGAGATCCTCAAGGAATTTTCAATGTGCAGTTTAAAGGAACTGCTCAAGCCGCAGTTGGTGTTCTAGAAGTCTTGAAAATGCATGAAGACAAACATGGCTGATGTTTTTATTGCATGTTTGAGTAACAAATGCTGTGGAACTTCCTGATATCATAAAACTTTTGGGGATAACAGGCACTTATGCCAAAGTAATACTCGTAAGTTATATTTTATGAACTTAAACTCATAACTTATAATGAAGTGAATTTTTGATCACTCATGAGACGCTTACAGATAACTATTATTTACTGAGTGCTCAGCATAAGATGACCATAATCTTTTCTAACATACTAACTAAATTATTAGTGACAGATACCTTTTTTTGAGACCTTTTGTTTGTGTTTTCTTCAGCGTCAGGCCAAGTACTTTGAGAGTAAACAGAAGTCCATCAAGGCCAGGAACGAGTATCTGCTCAGCCTGGACGCCTCCAACTCTGCCATCCACAAGTACTTCGTCAACGACCTCTCTGACTTGGTGGACGTAAGTACCAAATATTGTCATTGTCAAACATTCATTAAGATATTTTATGACATCAGAAAATACCCGTAGAAGAGTAGTAAGAGATGCTTCTAGAATATGGATTAATGGCAGGGGATCAATATCTTGAACTTGGATACATGCCAACTACATAGTTCTTTATTTGGATAAAGCACTGGTCCATAGTGTGCACATGCATTTGCCCAAAACTTGGTTGATCGGTTGGGTTGTAAATAAGTAGTATGAAAATTAGATTTAAAGAGGTGTACTGTATTGAATATTTTGGGTGACCTCAAAATGTGTGGTTGAGACTTTGTTGAAAGGTCTGCTAACAAAGAAAAGGGGTGGGATTGTTCCACCCACCTTCCTTTTGATACCATTTGATGCTGGAACAAATGGCTATTATTACATTCTTAAGTATTGTGGTTTCCTGTTTTGCCATGTTTGGTTAGTCTTGAAAGCAGACTTCCTTCCACCCTATACCCCACACCTGGACTTGGCACTAAAGATGTTTAACTAAGTACACTTCCTGTTCCTCCCATCTTCTAACGTTTCATGGTAATGGAATAGAATACTTTGAAAAAACACCTCCACTCCAAACATTTGTATGGTACATTGAATTCAGTTGGATAGGAGATCCTCTAGTCTTCTGGGAAAACCACCATGGGAAAACAAAGCGTGTCTGCCCTTCATGCTTTAATTAATTGTTCTCTAAGCAGAGGATTGGTTTTGATGTCATTTTGTCAGTCTTTCTATTTTGTCTGTATAAAATTGTCTATTTATATACAAAATGTACTTCCTAATTAAAACAACTGAAAAGACATTCATAGCAAACTGAAGCATAGCATCTGCTTGTATTGTACATTTAATGTGAGAAACACCCTTGCTTTATTTTGTGTACTGGTACTCTCTTAGTCTTCAACATTATCAGTCCATATGTTAAACATGGAAGTTTTCTCCATTTCAACATTATAAATTTAAACCAGGGGAGTGACCAGTATTCCCCAAGCCATCTATGTATAGGAATAGATAATATGATATCCCTGTCATATATTCCCTACAGTCAGATAGACTTATATTGACTGAAATCTGGTCATTACCAGCAGCTCTTTGCAGACTCTTCCCAATAAATATTGGCTCACTGTCCACTCATGTTCCAGGTGTTAATGGTGCAGTTTCTTCAAGGTCAGTCTCTGCACTCTTTTGATGGAGTGGCCTATTACAGGGATGTGACAGGAACGTTATGATTGATGAAGATTCAGTTGTCTGAGAAAATTGAACTCCCATTGTGGGATAGGGCCTCTGAAGTGACTTCGGTCAAATACAATTCCCAGGAAGAGCTGTTAAACAAAAATTTCCAAGGCTTTGGAAGAAAGTGTAGATAGAAGGTTGTTAGAGTGCAGGAAAGAGCATTATACTGCAAAAAAATTTGTTATCTTCCCTTTATTGTGTTTTATCACATCCAATCACAAGAATGTACAGTGAGCAGCTGCACCAGCGGAAATGTGGGACTCGTTGAAGTGCCGCTCATCCATGTGTCAAAATTAATCCCCCTGCAGTATCCCCAATAAACTGTCCGAGTCAATACCAATGTATGGGTCCCACAGAGTCAGAAAATTGGCCCATTTCATGGTCTGCCGTAGCCACCACCTGTGACTGCTGCCCTGCATGTATCACTATCAATGTCAGGATATGATGGTTTGTCCTCACACACCCTTTGGTACAAGCAGAAGGGGTAAAGATAACTATATGCCCTGATAGTGATCCACATGTAGTATGTAGTAAGAAGTAAAAAACTAAGGTAACATATTATTATGATGATATATTGAGTACTGAAAAGAAGGAGCCAAGGAGCCACTTCATTCACATCCTAGCCTGCATTCCAGACCCCCAGCCCAATCCCAATAAGATGTCTCCAACAAGATTTCTGCAATGTCACTGACGAAAAACAACGGATGTTTTGAAAGGTCTGACCATTTCCAAATAATATCCAGTTGCTTTGAGTAACTGCTTTTTGGCGTGTCTAACCTTCATCCATGTGTCAAAAATATCTATTGTGTTTATCAGGATCTAACTCAGCAGACCTGTGTAGGCCCTGGAAACAGTGTCTGTGTCACCCAGGCTATTCACATCCCAATGTATATTTGGTCAGTGTTAGGATCTTGTGTACTTGATCTTTGAGCTGTGAGTTATAACTTACAGCTATCAAAGGAAACAACATCTAGAATTTCAGATATTTTTTTTAGCCACAGGTGGTTGCCTTTTTCCATCCCATGACCTTCAAATGTGCAGAAGGGCACCTCAAGAGCACTGCTGTTAACGTCCACACACAACACATCTATTTACATTTACTGTCCCTGTCCCTCTCCATTGCTGTTTGTCTCCCCTGCAGTTTGTATTAGTGGGTACATCAATATCCATGTCTGGAGCCAAAGGTCCCAGCTGTGTACCCAAGCAGTAAGGTACAGGAATTGATCAAGCCAGGTGGGGGCATGATGGAAACGCTGACCAGTAAAACCTTTATGTTATTCCAGTCACTCCGGTAATCCTCAGGTAATAGGGAGACCAGAATTTCATACTTAGAGATTTAGCTTGGGATTGAAGGTTTATTATAGAAATGAATGAAAAAGCATCAGGTCAGAACCCAGCACATATGGCTATATTAGAGTTACAGGGTAATGTTATAACCTTATGAAGGATCATCAGTTCAAAGATGACCTGTTGTCCTTGCCAGGGCATTTGATATGGAGCCCTGGTAGTAAAAGTACCCAAATGGCTGGGTCCGCTTTTGTAACAGCTCTGTTACTGCTGAAACTGTCAAACTAGCCAATGGCTGTTACAGGTATATCCAATCGTGCTTTGTCTTGAGCATAATTTGCCATATTCTCTTTCAACCACTGGTTTGCACAGAAGCTCTTATTATCATTAGTAGAAACTCCCCATATTATGTTGGATGTTTATGTAGATGCTTATCTGAAAAAAAAAGAGTCATCGGAGAGTTTTTGGCTAGACCTAAATATAATCCTTGTGGTACATAACCCTAGACTGTGTGCAACCTGAGGATGGATATAGTTTTCGTGTATGACTCCACAACCAGTCTCATCTATCATAACATTACAGCTTACATGTAGCTCTTTGCAACAGCACCTCTGTAATCTGAGTAACCTGAAGATCCCTGTGAGGTGACCTTACCTTACCCCTATCCTCCTCATCCTTTCCCTGAGGTGAGCAGGTGGATTAATCATGAAGTACTGGTTATTACTGGCAGAGGCTGTCCATCCATCACTCACCATCTCCTGCATGCTTCACAGGACCCTAAACTGTTCTTTAGATGACAATACAGTGTAAAATCAATGGTGTCTGAATTAAGTCAATGGCTGCTAAAGCAATGACAAAATTATTGAGACAAGCTGTATTTGCTGTTGGAAAGCTGTGAGCATTTTGAGAACTGTGAAGCTTTTCTCCTATTTATCCTGCTCTAGTTCCATTTTCTTTGTCATTCTGTGTAATTGAATGTCATGCCATTAAAATCAAATAGCCTCTACATGTATATGGCAGGATGATGACAGTGCATCCTTTATTTTTGAAATAGGTTATTGTGCTTATTAATTATGGGTTGTCTGATCCCATAGACATAATTATCAATTTATAGAATAACATTCAGTAGGTCTTGATTTTTTAAGAAAAATACTGTGATGAGTATTTTTGTAATGCTCTGTGCAAAGGTTGGCTTATCAACATGTAAAGTTTCCTGTGTATATCTGTAGGGAATTGCTTTTAATGAGGAAGATTCTCTTAGTTTTTCCCTCATTTACTATGTGATATCCAATATGGGCAACGTGCCAGAAACAGCAGTGTGTCTCATCAGGCCTAATAGCCCACTGCCAGACTGTTTAGATGATATTGCTCTGTGGGCGTAAAGTTTTAATATTCCGTCCAGACTGAGGGATTGGTCGGGTCACACAAGGCAGGGGTTTTACAGCACAATTATGGCGCCCAATCTTATATTGCTCCTGTTCCAGTTACTAACGTATCCTCGGAATAAGTAGATTGCTGAGTGATTTATTTGAGTGCTGCCAGCGGAATGCTAGTCCGCTTGTGCGGAGGGGTCATTGACTCTTTGCTGTCAAACAAGTGATATAGCGGCAGTATTACGGTTCCATTTGCAGTGAAGTCTTGAACATTTATATTAAGATAAACATGTAGGTGTAAATCAATTTTGACTGCCTTGTGTAGTGTTAGTTATGGGCATTCTTTCAGAAGGATTTAGGGATGGACATCTATCAAATGTGGTGAAAGATAAGAATGCACATGTCCTAATGGAGAGGATAAGAAATGATGTGGAAGAAGATACAAGTTTCAAACTCCAACATTTTTCCCTGTGTTTACAAATCTTTATCATTGACTTAAGGAAAATCAAAAGGTACAGTATATATATGTTACTGTCACCACCATTATCATCATTGGTTATCATGATGGGGCAGCTGTAAGGCTGTCAACCACAAGTCTTATTCAAGATTTGTGGTTGTCTTCCAAAGACACTTGTATGTACAGTATTATCTGCCGTGCACCCAACTGAGCAATGCCATTAACTGCTTGATTTTTCCTCTGCCCAACAGTGCATGGACCTGGGGTTCCACAGTGCGTTTGGGCGTGCCATGAAGACGTACCTGTCTGCAAACGACTGTGCCGACAAGTCTCACCAGGAGGGTCTGGACATCATCTCCCAGTGCGTGTACAACCTGGACCAGAAGAACGACAAGCAGAAGTTCATGGAGAACTACAACGGCACGTTTGTGGTGCCGCAGAAGTTCATGTTCATTCCACATGGAGGGGATGAGGTAGGTCACAGTGTTCCTCAGGGATGTGTGCTTGGCCCTCCACTATTTGTAGTCAGGATATATTTGTGTTTCATTTTTTCCATGGTTTTAACGCGCTTCCGTCATCTTGAATTTTTCGAATTTCTTCTTGGTTTGTAAATTTTTATTGTGATCTTTATTAAGCCTGTCTGTCTTTACTCTTCTTTTCTTAAGTTCAGAGATAGTTTGACATACCTAATGTGCTATCATAGGCCAGATAGCATGTTAGGTCTGTTTTTCAAAATATGAATTTTAGGATTTATTTTTACAGACTGTGATAAACAACTTGTATCCTGATATTAGTGATCATTAGTAACCAGACTTTATTACAGTGAAGACATTCTCCTTTAGAGAATTAATCAACTCAGTAGCCTTTAGAAGATATATTTTCTGCATGACTTGTGCATAGTAAGGGAAGACCTTAACCCAAAGACAATTATTTCTCAGATGGGTATAAGGTAGAGATAGGAACTATTTCTGAATAGACTGGTGCACCATACTTCAGTAGACTTAACCACTTGTAGTACCCTTGTCTCCTTATCTGCCTGCCGACTAACAGCAAGTAGTGGTCTATGCACCTTTCAACCCTTCATTGTCATGCTGCAGAACCACAGTAGGTGCCCTGTGTGCAGCGGAGGTCAGGGGGTGGGGGCTGTTAGCACCCTACCCCGCTCCATTATGCGATGCACTGGCTACAACCCAGGGAGAATGATGATCATGCCTTCTAGCCAGGTACACAGGCAGAACAGGGTCAGAAATGACAAGACGTTCACAAGAGTTTTTTCCATCTAATTTGCTAACTGAATTGTGGTTGCTTGGTTTGGTGGCTGTTCTGTTAAAGCTCTGTTTCTCAACTGTATGGAACAGTTAGAATATCACATGGCCATATGGTAGCTAGTGTAGATATGAGAACACTAACCTTTTGTGCTGGCATCTAAAGGAAAACTAACAGTTGGAGGTATTAAGGATCCACCTGGGTTAACATTAGCATCTTCAAGTACAACAGCAGTGAAAGTTGTTAGTTACCTGAGTGCAATGGGAAAGGAAAACTCCAAGCTATCAGAGTGCTGAAATGGCACCCGCTGGATGCTTGGCCTTTCCAGAACTTGCTGTTACATGTAGCTCTGCGCAACATACAAATGTAAGTGCATTCTCTCCTGCAGGAAAATAGTAACAGCATAGGCTTAGGCAAGATGAGGACCTTTAGCTAGGCAGAAAAAAATACAAGAGGTTGGGATTGCGATTTGTTGATCTATAATATGTACATTGCAGTCGCATTGCAGTTTTTAGTGGTTGCCCAAGTCATGATCAGATGGCTCGCATTACATCATTCTCTAATGATCGCAGCATTTATTCCCTCCCATCTTGTTGCCATAGTTGCTTGTGCTTTGAATTTCAGTGTGTTGGGCAGCAGTGTAGCTAATCTATGGCATGTACTAATAGTAATCTGCCTGTTATGTAACTACCAATTGTCATAATGTTTGTGTGCTGTGGTTTTTGTTTTAACATTCTTAGCAGGTGTCACTTGGCTCAAAATTAAGTTGTATGATACTACATGTATACATGCTGAAAACTAGAGTAATATTATTAAAGTTAAATATTAAACTAAAGTTGAAGTCTTGCATGTTATTAGTGTGTGTTATTGTGTTGTCTGTATAAATGGTGTTTTATTTCATTACATGTTTGTCACTCATTTATGAACATTCCCTTCTCTGTTTATGTTATGTTAAGTACTGAAATTTCTCACCCTCACACTCAGGGTTGACAATCGCGGCAAAGCCTAACGATATCACCCCTGACAACTCAGCCACAGAATTCAGTTATTAGGGGCGCCTTGCTTATGAATATTAATGAGCTTGCCTGATTTGTCGGAGGCCAATCAGCGACCGGATTGCAAGTTTCGAACAAACAGCGTTTATCTTTGCGTGACGATACTGTTTTTTTTTTTTCATATGCTAGGTCGGTATACGTTAATTCCGTGGTTACCTATACCCACAGAACCGACAACTGTTAAATTTGGTACCTAAATAAAGACGTCTGGACGCTGAAAGCACTGTGAAACGTTATGCCGGTACTGTTATCTTGCTCTTGAATATTAATTAGTCGCCTTATATGGCGCCTATCTGAGCTTTCTACAACAACAAGGGTGGTGTTTAAAAACACCCCGGCGACGTTAGGTAGATGATAATGTTGAAAATCAGTATCTTTATCAGCATAAGTAATAAGAAAATGTAATACATCTATTGGATTTCATAACAGTACTTTCAAACACACGGCGGATGTAACAGAGAAAGAGGGAAACATCTATTGATGACAATTATGCAAATTGAAGACCCATTTGCATTACTAATAAGAAAATGGAAAGTTCCATAATGGTGTATTATAGTAATGCCGTCTCCGCTACGGCTCACGAAAAATTGGAAGGCCTGACTAAAATTCACTTACGGAAAATAATCACTTCCTCCGTATCAAATGAAATAGATTCCCTGCGAATTATGGGAGATCAAAATAGCCTGACCAGGCCTTACGGGAAGGAGCATACAGACCCTATGTAATTGTCAGTTGTCTACGCTTTGACAACTATGCCCCTACAGTTCCAGAATCAGTTAGATGGCTCAAACCTGCCCCAACAGAAGCTATCTGCCACTTAAATGACAAGACCATATCATGTTCAGGACAAGATTGTTATCAACGCCGTTTAACGGTTGGCGTTCCCTAGAAAAATTAGAAGTTTGTAAAGTTATGATTGTAACGCAAAGACACGATGCATATGGATCCGAATGTATGAGATAAAGTGAAACATTTAGAAAAGAACTAGACTTGAGCAGGGTGTTGTGTTGTCATTACAGTTAGAGAAGGAATGGGGAGTAAGGAGGAACGTAGTTTATATATATGAGGTAAAATTGGGGCCCCCGATATGTCGACACAAATCTAAATCCGAACAGAGGACAAAGAAATAAGGAATTGAGTACTATCCCGAGATGCTTTGCGAGAGGAAGGGTCTAAATACAGAGCACACCATATGCTCTCACTCGAGTTTAGCCAAGCGGGGAGTAGAAGGGCGAGCCCGGAGCCCTGAACTACAGGATATAGGAGACGGGTAGTTATTTAAGAAAAGCAAGAGTGAGATAGAGAAGGCGTCCGCACAGTCATATACTTGGTCAACTTGCCACTGTACAGACCTTTGGAATTGGCCCTGATATATCGTATTCACATTAATTCTGGAAATGACCTCCTATTTTGCATAATTTGTATTTCATTTTGTACAACATTCATTTCATTTGTCTAAGCTACATACAGACCAAAAATCATGAAAATCCGTTATTTCTTTCTTGAGTAATCGTCTTCGGAAAGTTTTGACAAAAATTACCTTGCAATTTCAACACCAATCGCTGGGGGCCCAAACGTATGCCCTTCTTTCCTAGCACAACAGCTATCTACCAACCATCAATCGTAACCACGGCTTATTCAGAACACGAGATATAAAAAAAAAAAAAACATGTTTCGCTGCAGTTCCAAGTGAAGCCGTTATGGGCCGAAGATTCCCGTAATTATTTCCGTTTTTGTCACACGCCACCAACACAGCAAAATCATTCACCATTCAGCAACAGTTCTTTAGTTATCTTGAGTTGACACAAACAATCACAGACATACATACACAGGTGAAAATATTACACCCATGAATATTTCAAAGGGTAATAAAGCTGCTTGTCACCATGAAAACAACACGTATCGTAGCACGAACATGAACATACTATTACCCAGTATTTGTGTCTTATTTATTACCTGTAATATCTTTTCTGCAAGAAATAGAAAGTTTCTGTATTTCAGTTTAATAAAAAAAAAACTGCTTTGATGGTGAACCCTTGCAGGTCTTTTACGTGATCTATGAGAATTCTTACGTTTGAGCCCCGCGAGCACGCACTGATATGTACCTGTAAGTAGTGCGTGCTCGGAGTCATGTTTGAACCCCGTTTGAGCGTGCGTGCTCCGAGTCATGTGATCTTCGTTTTGCTACCTATAGACAAGCGTCCCGGGGCACTCTGTCCCAGTTCTCCCGCCTGATACAAACAAAATGCCGCTACTCGAAGAAGTGTTTTTCCCGAGGATGATGTTTGTGCACGTAGCCGGGCCAGTAGTTTCGCCTCAAGGTATCTGGAAGACGAGGAACCACCCCAGGTTAGTGAAAATCGGTACCGGAAAGTTGGTCTAAACAATGCTTTTTTTGTATAGAATAAGGCGGAACTCGGAAGCGATTTGTAGTACCGGTTACTGTTAAATACACCGCAATTTTATGACACATTTTCGTCTGCACTTGTACCCCAATATGCCTCATAATTCAAGGACTAATGCCGACTTCGTGTACAAGAGTTTTTGTTCTCGGCGATGTGTTGTTGATTATCTCTCCTGGTGATTTGCGCGAAAACAAAAAACAACAATACACAAGTTACTTGTGATCTATCCCGACTCGGTCATTCAACAGTTAATTGTTGGGTGTGTAACAAAGCCCATCACTTGCCCCATTTCAACTTTTGGGATGTCCATAGACCAAGAATACATGATCATGCATGCATGATCTGTGTATATTATTTTCTTTTTTCTTCGGGTTTGGCAGAAATTTCTTGGGAGAAAAGAAGAAGGGAATCTTATTACCTAACATCCATACTTTTGACGTTTGATCTGTTTCTGTGTTGTTTTATGTTCAAAATTTTATTTGACGTAGAGAAATACAGTTGATACGTGGTACATCATTCGAACAAAGGTTTATCCATAGGGGATTACGCTATGATCGGGCCACACTCAGGTTGTATACGATTGCAGAGTATAAAAATTGAATTTAAAGATAGATTTGTTTCTTGGTCTTCAAATTGTGTTCACAGAAACTGTTAATGTCATCTGTGTACAGTCACATTGATTTTGATTCTAGATTACGTAGTATTCAAGTAGGACTTGTGTTTACTGTTGACTTAAGCTTGCAAAACAACATCTGGTTTGTGTAGAACTGGCCCGGATCTAATAGTGGATCTTTGGGCCCCCCGGGGATCAAAGTTGTTAATTGGATGCAGTCGCTCCCAGGGTGTAACCTACATGTGGAATCCCCACTCACTCCCGCCATCAGATCTTAGGGAGCAGGCTGCATCCTCAGATCAGAGGTACACAAGCGCTGTCCAAAGTAGTACACACACGCGAAGGTTTTAGATGTTCGTATTTATTTTTTGTGATATACATATGTATTTGACCAGTGTCAGGATTATGATCATTGTTTTCTGTGATTTATTGGTTGGTTTACAGCTGCCCCAGGTCAGCAGCGGAGGGATGTATATGAAAAGACAACCGCCGAACTTTAATATCAGTTGGAGACGAAACGCGGCTCGAAGAGGTCATGGCTTCGTAAGTACAGTCTAATGTTTGATTATAGCCGTCCTGTACTATGATGGTGATATACACACGTTTTAAGTTTTCCATATACATGAAATACACCCAAGAAATTGAAGAATGTGTGTGTCCGGCCGCTGCTGACATCTGCGATTGATTGTGTAATGTTTACTTATTTGCGGACGGAACCTGTGTGATGGAAATATCCCTATCTATTCAAAAGGATCATACAGCATGACAACAAGGAGGCTTCAGTTAGAAACCTCCATTTTAAACATTTTAGTGTTTTATTAGTTTTTCTTTTCCCTTTAGCAAGACGTTTATGAGATGTGTTTTTGGAAGAGTTTGTATGTTTTATTCAATATTCGCACAAGCAACACGCCTAACTGGGGGTAAATATCATTTCATTGATGAATAGATGATGATAAAATATTTTTCTCCTCTGGAGTAACAAGTATGTTCAATGTTATTTCTTGATCTGTTTACGATTGTGGGTTGTCGTGATTTCCCGGACCATCCGGCATGTCTGGTACTAATTAAGCTGGAATGGCTGCGGAGAGACCGCGTGTGGTCGAGATCAAAACACAAACATACTGAGTATTCCGTATTTGTGATTTAGCATCATAGCTAATCAAAGAGACGGATGGAAACTCATTGAATTCGGGACAGTTTTAGGTCGTATCTTAGAAGAAATGATTATTGATTCAATCCCTATGTTCCGAAATATCTGCGTTCCGACGTACAAGCATATCTAATCTCAAAGACGTAAGTCGTTTGTGTATAGAAGGGGCGGATTTTGTTTGAGACTTTGGAAGAGCATTGCCCAAGATACAGTTGAAGAATCTTCATGACTTTTGGCATGTATATAGCTTGAATAATGATTTATCTAATCAAAATCAAATCATGCTCTCAAGAGCTAATTTCCTTAACTGAGAAGAGTTTATAAATATATTGTATTTCATGATGGGACTCTTGGACATATGACATACGATACTAAAATTCCTGACATGCATGTAGGAAAAACGGACACACACTATACTATTAGGCTAGCCCCTGATTAAACTTTTTTATATTTAGTATATATATATATGGGAACTTGGTTGCCATGGGCTTTCCTTCGTCTGAGAAGGATAAATCTTCTGTCATATTTGTCAGTGTCTACTTGTATGTTGCTTCTGTATGTCCGTTGTAATATCGTCATGTTAGTTCATATTGATTTTTGATTTATTTTGGTTTATTTGTTTAGAGTGATTTGTTGCCCAAAGTCGGAGAAAGTGTCTCCTATAGCTAGGTTCTGGAGACTTAATATTTGGGCAGCTTGTGCAGACTGGAATATTTGTAACTTGATTAGATGGATACCACAGCTTCTTTGTAAATATTTCATTTACTTTGTATCCCATTGTCAGAGACAGTTGAAAGTTTCAATGTTTTGTCCATGTACAGGGTAGAAGTTAGATCAAACCGCCGTGGTCTCCAGGGCTCCATCGACTGCCTTGCTGATGGGAGGACTTAACCGGTCAGTGTGATGTGAGTGAGTGCGCCTGATGAAAGCGCAAACATAGGGATGTAATCAATGCAGACTTGTTGGAATATATCAATCAGCTAAGGTGATCATGTTGAGATGAGTGTGAGTCCTAAGAGCGACGAAGACAAAATATCCCTGGCACCCGTAAAGATGTTCATCATGACTCCACAACCCCGCCACGCCACATACTGCGACTCTTTTCGTTTATTTTTGTTCTCTCTACGTACAGAAGTGCCTACAACATATCTTAGCTGTGACGAGCATCCAAACAGCCGTACAACGACTGTGTCAAATTTATGAGTTGGCTTTCAATTGGAAGAAACCGTTATTTTCAGTATCAGTGTATCCGTTAAGTATTTGAAACGGGCGATGTGATCTCTGTGTTTTCTCTCGATCCCAACAGACTGACCATACATACTGGACACGAGTGACAACGTCAAGGTGTTCCTGACACCCGTACCTGTGTCCACCAGGACGACGCAGTTCCGCCACAACGTGCACAGGGACTCCTACCACGACAGGGAAAGTCAGTGGAGTCCGTGCAAGTCAGTGAGACGAGCTGCATCACTGAAGGAGCCGGAATAGACGTCCGTGTGCCTTATAAAGTCGGGAAGGAGCTACAAATCACCCAGAACAGCGCCGTCGACAGGAGGAAGATAATGAGAGGGGAGTGCCAGACCAGTAGCAGATCTAGAATAGCCAATTGATAGCGCTGCTACAACCATAGTGAACCTAAAACTAGTTAGAGAATTCACGGACTAGTTTTGAGGTGATTTATACCATTACTGTGCATTTTAGTGTACTGGGTATACATTGCAGTAGTAGTTGATTGTGCATGTGTATCAAAGAACCGTACATAAGGTTAACCTCAGCGACGACGGACCGAATCAAACCGGAGATGGATGTAGTAAAGGTGAGAACCGCCATAGGAATGTTCAGTACAATTATTCTGTATCCAACCTGTGACCGAAGTTAGCGGGGTCAGCATTATGTAGTAACATCAAAACACTTAAACAGTCTCCCGTGCCAAGTGTACGGAAAACCTTGTCTCTGCGTCCTTCCTTTATTCTAGCTGTGCTAGTCATAGTCTTCAAAGCAGAATCTAAACAACGTGAAATCCATTGGTTTCATGACTTGTTTGAAATATGTGACTTATTAACATTTCACAATCAGGCTTTACTTAATATGTATCTATATAGCCGGTATAACCGCCCTTCGGCGTAACACACCAGCTTCAATTCCAAGCGACAATTACCTGACATCACTTCACTTTATATTTTATAGATATCGACATAAAACTGACATATTCGTCTTCATTATTTGTTTTGACCCCGTGAAAGCATATCATCCCAAAGCTCAAAAGACAAAGGCGAAAGCTATTTTTCTACCCTCAAAATCATCCTTCCTATAGCTCCAAACGACAACCACTTGAAGCATTCCATTCCAAATTGCAAAAAGCACAAGCTTATATAAGAAATAAAAGCTGGGACATATTGATCTTCATTATGATAGTCATAAGCATGCGAAACATCGTAACAATCTGTAACAGAGTGTACTGCCTATGATGTGCAAGGATTGCAGTCATTCCCGGTTATGTGAAAAGACCGTTCCTTAAATCAGTAATCCTGACACAAAGAATGCCTAAACAAAGAAAAATAAACAGCTAGAATAGTCCTCAAATACCACTAACAAAGAACGACACCCCCCGAGTATAGCCAAAAATCAATTCCCAAGGGAATGCGTTCGTGGAATTTTCTAAATTCTTTCAAAGCGATCGTAATACTGTAGAAAATGCCTCCGCCCCTGAGGCGTCGCCAAAAAGCCATCTCTCCAATGGGCTGACAGTTGGTTAGAAGCCACGCCCCTAATACCCGTATTCTGTGGCTGAGTTGTCACGGGTGATATCGTTAGGCTTTGCCACGATTGTCAACCCTGAGTGTGAGGGTGAAATTTCTATGGTACATAGTGAAATGTTTTTCGAGTACCCAAAAGGTGAAATTTAGGCATTTTTAAAGATACAACAGTCATTAATTTAACCCTTGATTACAGCTTGTGAGATGTAGAATGTTGAACCACCAGGTGTGCATTGTTGTGACCTTGTCTCACCTGTCTACCCAGGTGTGCCAGGTGAGTGCCCAACAGCAGGTACAAGAGGAGCTGGACACCAGGTACAGACAGATCCACCACAGGCTCATGTGTGTCAAGACTGAGAATGAAGAGGTATGGCTGTTAAGCATCTTTGTTGTGTTGTTGTAGCCAAACCTGTAGGCTGTTCTGTGATTCTGTCTTAACCAGATAATAGCCATGGAGGTTACGTGTTCAGTGCTGTTTGTCAGCGTGTTTTGTGTTTGTGGATAGCATAACTGGAGAAGTTGTGGCTGGTTCTCAATGATATTTCATATGTGTAGGTTGAAGTCAGGAAAATGAAAGGGGCTTCCTGTTGGATTTTTTAATCATCTTTCTTCAGCGCTGCAGCAGAAGATATGAGGTCTTGCAACTATACATCTATGTGTGATTGCAACTATGAACCAAGTTTTAAGGCTCCTAAGAAGACCAATAATTATCTTGTTCATCTTCAGGTGCGGAAGACCCTTGATGTGACGTCTCAGAACCTCCAGGATCAGCTGAACGTGGTGGACTACGACATGAGTCCCTACTTCACCCTGCAGGGGTCCCCGGAGACCCCGCCAGACACACTGTCCTCCAAACAGAGCATGCAGAGGCACAGGCAGCACAAGCAGGAGATAGAGGACTACTACCTGGAGGTAACATCACAGATTTTTTTCTAAAATTCACTTGTCCTATCGGGCAAGTACATAAAAGATTAACTTGCTTGAACCAACTTTTCACTTGCCCAAAAGTTTTCTATGTATTGTCACTTTCAGCAATAGAATTCTTTTATTACCTGGGTAATGGCTCTATTTTTCTGTGTTGACCAATGCTTGATTCCATGATTGCAAAAAGAAACAAGTATATCAAAATCTCAGTCATAAAAAGAATCTTACTTGCCTGATCAGACAAGTAGGGCAGGTCAAGCACTTGCCCGATTTTCACTTGCCTAGGACAATTTGCACTTCCACTTGCCAGGGACAATTGGGCTATTGGACTTTTCCACCCTGATTGTTCACAGATGGGTTCAACAGTGATGTACTGCTAGCCGTTATTGAATTAATGAAGCACAGATAACTTAATTTGTAATTCCACCTCATCCCACTACTGATGGGGAGAAATATAGGCTTGTTTTTTGGATTTGGAAAAAAAAAGGTTGTAAATATGTGGAAAATTGTTGGCAGAGGGCAGACATTCTTGTTAATTAGAATGTGTTGTGTTGTAGAAATTCCGAGAGTACACCCTGGGTAGCAGTGTGGTTACCAGGCTCCAAGCCAAGTATGACCTGATCCAGAAGGCCCTGGGGGAAGGTAAGGAACTCATTTTCACAGTCTGTCTAAATCATTGGTATGTTGTTGGTTGAAATCGTATTTGGCAAGATATTTCACAGCATGTGTAGGCATAGCTCTCTGGACAAGTGTACAGTACTTGAATAGTGCTTTTCAAGCTACATGTATTGAAACTCATGTACTTTTCATTACAGGAGAAAGAAATGCAGCTTTATCTGTTGACCCTGACTCCCCTTCAAGGTCAGTACATGTAGTTGTCAGATGTCTACCATTAGTACAGTAGCAATAGCACACCATGTAGATTCTTATCTTTATTGTTAACAAAGGTGATCCCAATGTAGTCATATGCTTGTAGATACAGCTTCCAGAATCATCTATTATGTACCACTCTGTAATATTCGTGCCCAGTCCAATTACTGAGCTTACTCACTCACTATCCGGTTTATCATTGTTCCCTGTCAGGTGGGGGTTAGATGTCCTTGCACATGATACAGATATAGTTATGTCCTTTTCATGCACAGATGAACTTGGCCTCAATGAACGTTTTCTTTTGTAACTGTCCTGTCAATAGTAAGAGTCATGATGTACAGTATTATGTTGCTACTTGTATGTAAGGGACATTTATTAAGTTTCGAAATATAACTATATATTTTGCCTTTCCCATCTAGACCCCCCATGTTACCACCCAAACCAAGGAAGATCAGTAAGCCAGGAAGACCTGCGTCTTCATGTAAGGCCAAACTGTTTGGTGGGAGCATTCTTGAGTACATACAGGTAGGTGACAATTGTGCCATAGGACTTCACCTTGAAATATGATGTGACATTTTCTCATGATGACAACATATTGATACTGTGTTGTTCCTTGTGTACTATTGACATCACCTTTGACAAATGTGGAGATGGGTGAAGTCTTTGCCTGACTTTATGGATTGTTTGTCGTTTTGCAGGCCTCTGGTCATGAAATCCCTCTTGTCATCAGAAGTTGCATCAGAGTCATCAACCTGCTTGGTGAGTAGAGAAAACATTTCTTATCAGACAGTGGTAGCATCATTGAGTACCATGCTTTACAGATTTTATAATGAAGAAAGATGTCTTCTCTGGAATCTTTTCTTCTCAAAGACAGATGGTGACAAGTTTTTAGTGTAGCTTAAAAGCACCCTGTTGTTATCTGATGTCTACACATAGCACCAAGTTTGTGACATCTTTAGTTTTTCTCTCCTCTCTGGTGCAGGTCTCCATCACCAAGGGATCTTCAGAGTTCCTGGGTCTCAAGTTGAAGTCAATCAGTTGAGAGAATACTTTGAAAGAGGTGAGATAAAAAGCAAAAGCAATGTCTTGTGCATAACAACATCTTTTGTGCTCTGATTATGTCTTTAAATGGCACAAATGATAGTAAGTACAAAAAGCATTTGTCTGTAGTTCAACTTAGGTAACTAGTCACATGTCGTAAATTGTACTGTCAGTTTTCTGTATACATGCATGTAACCATGTGTTTCCCTACCTCCCCCAGGTGAAGACCCATTGTCAGACCCAGGGGAAGTGACTGACCTGAACTCAGTAGCAGGTTGTTTGAAGCTGTACTTCAGACAGCTGCTGGACCCACTCTTCACAAGGTCAAAGTTTGAGGACCTGATCACTGCAGCAAGTAAGACTTTGATACAACATCTTAGCAAGCTAAGCAAACTGTAGCTGTAGTCAGGTCTTATTACTTAAGAAATAAGAAATGTTATCCTTCTTATGTGCTCCCTGCATTTGCAATATTTCTGGCCAAATACAGTAGCAATGTAAGGATGTGGTTGCTATAATTACTTTTGGTGCTGGTTCATTCTAGTGACGTTGAAGAAGAGTGATAGATGTCACTCGAAATGTCCAAAAGTAAATCTCCATTTTTATCCAGTTGTAGAGATTGAATTGCATTTGAATACTATTAGTGCTGTTTTACATAATAGTCTTTAAAATGGACATTTGTCATAATATAGCCATGTTGATATAGTACTAACTTCAGTTAATAGAATTTTCATCTAACAGTGACTTATCTATAAAGGTATACACACAAATCTATAAAGGTACATCCAAATTTTCTAAATAAGTCACTGTTAGATGCAAATTCTATTAACTGTACTTATACGTGACTAATGAATCTCTTCAACAGCACTAACTTCCTTTTATATCACAGTTGATAAAGTAAATGCTGCTTGATATAAGCAAAATAATAAATGTGTTGTTCCCTCCCGTCCCCACAGGAATGGAGAACCTTCAGGACTGCCTGGACGCCCTGCGGAACATCATCGACTCCATGGAGCGGCCGATAGTGGTGGTCATGAGATATCTCTTCGCTTTCCTCAACCAGTCAGTACCTCCTCTGTTCCTACCAGTTTATCTACGCTATGGTCAGGATAGGAAATGGAACACTGTACTCAAACTGGCTTACTGTAGATTATATCATACTCTCTGTTCCTATATCTACACCGTAATCTGACAAAGAAATGGAATTATGTACATAAAATGCTGATTACATCATACTTACTGTTCAGATGCATACTACAGATTATATCATACTTTTTGTGCAGGTATCTGTACTAAAATCAGGCAAAGAAATGGAATAATGTACACACACTGCCATACAGTAGATTACATCATACACGGATAGAAAGCAGACTAGGACCTGTCAAAACTGCTCTACTTAGCAGATGAATTATTAAAAGCACAGACAGGCTTATCTTACTGAGGCTTCCCTGGGGCCCTGCTGACCATCTGTACATCTTTGCCTCTGCAGATTGTTATGTTTTGGATAGGGGGAGCTTCTGACTGTGAATGGCATACAAGGGGAAATATTTGTCGTACATTTAGTATGCAAAAATCTGTTTGTCTTAACTTAGGTCAAAGTGTGCTGTATGTTTTGTTTTGCTAAGGCGACACCAATTATTTGGTTAATGAATATTGAGAATATGCTTAAATGGAAAAAAGTATTGTAAAAGCATTAGGACCAGGTTCATGCCTTCGTTCACTTAGCTTTATGCCCTGTCAGGTTGAAGTTTTCCTCGCTGTTCTTTGCATTTTTGATGGTCACTTGCTTTACTTGTCGAAGGTTCAAGGAAATAAATTTGTATGGCCCAACAAAGAAAAGGGTACTTTGCAAACATTTTTTTTTTCTTTTTCCCCCTCCAGCCTGTCTTCCTACAGTGATGAAAACATGATGGACCCATACAACCTGGCCATCTGTTTCGGCCCCACACTCATGCCCTGTCCAGAGGAGTATGACCAGGTCAGGCTGACTCTTTCTAACCCGTTCTGCTATTACATTGTACTAACAACACTGAAAATTTTCCACCCATTTCTAATGTTGATGGATGTTGATTTTGTCTTGTATGCTCCCTCTAGGTGATCTACCAGCCCTATGTAAATGAGCTGACCAAAACCATCATCACCTACCATGACAGCCTGTTTCCACCAGACTTGGATGGGCCCGTGTATGAGAAGTGTATGGGGGAGGAGGACCCCTTTGTGTGAGTATGGTGTACTTGTGGGTATCAAATTAGATGGGAAGCATGGAGCCCCGGGCTGTACTGTAAAATATGGACCGGTCAGAACAACGATATCAAGTACGGCCCTGGTATGATATCATGGGAAATACTTTAGGATTCTGGGAGCTGCCTTTCCTTTTTACTTTCAACATGCAAACCTACCCTGTGTATAGCAAAGTTCTTTTATTTTTGCACACCCACAGTGACCCAGTTGCCAACATGGACAACATCTCTGAAGACAATCTGACGATCCCCAGTGAGGATGGTGAGTCAGGCATTCTCACATTCCCTTCAAATACCAGTCAGAATGAATCATGTTCATAGCTTATCATGTCTTTGGGGTGATATCTGATAGACTGCATAATGATATAAGTCTTCTGCAGATAGATAAAGCCTTCACAGTCAGTGATGGAAGTTTTTTTTCTTCTTCTTTTTACAAAAAAAGTTATCCCTAACTTCAGGCATACACAATTTGTTGTGAAGCGAACATTGCTATTTACTGCATTTGAAGACTTGTTAAAATCTGAGAATCAGGGAAAGACGAGGGTATGGCCCCTGGCTCTAAAATTGACATTCAATTTGGACCCCTCTAGAACTGGCATCTCTAGGGTCACAAGATTCCCTGGACTGGCTAGACTCGGAGTATGCAGAGCAATTTGACAGGGATGGATCAGTTAGAAAGAAGAAAGGTGACATGACCAGTACACATACATCTTACATCTATATGTATCATCTAGCTTTAAGGGATTCTGGTGGAAAGGACTTCCATGCATGATAACATCCATACCTCTCTCCTGTACTAACTGACAAGAGTCAACCCTTTGGTTCCAGGGCAGCTGCTGGGATGTTCTCTGGTCATTTCTTCTTCACAGGATTTATTCCTGCTGATAACTGCCATTTTTCTCTTGTCATGTAACACAAAAATTTCCTTCATGAAGCATGAGTTTCTCCTGTGTATGGTTTATATATGTGTTATGTGTACGTTTCCCTCTCTACAATTTGATGGACAGCAGGCTTTGTTTGACATTCAATCTTTGTGTGCTATTTCAAAGCAAAGTGTGTGTCCATGGGTATGTAAGGTTGGAGACATACATGTAATGGGAAATGACTAAAGCATGCCATAACAATACACCACTCTATCCAGTTCGTCTGTACTCTCTGTCTTTATGTTAATATGTGCGCTAACCTTGAAATCTTCTCAGAAATGACGTCTCACGGCTCGATTGAGTCCTTGGACAAGCTGGACTCACTGGAAAGCACAGAGGGCATAGAGAGGAAGAGAGGATCCTCCAAGAAAAGCTCTCTGAGGAAGAAAGGTGACCTCCATGGATGGTCTCTTCACCAGTTCTCTCCTAGCTGTATGCTGCTGCAAATGTAGACTTCATCAACCGCTGCCCTCACGTCATGTTCAGTTTTCGCTAGTGCTGTAACTGCTCTCTGTTCAACAGGCTCCTCCAGCACTCAATCCTTCCTGCAATAAACTCTCCTCCTTCATCTTTCAGATGCCACATCTTCCTCTTTTGTCTGCATGAAGTTTTTTTCATCTCATCGTCTTACTCTTAATTTGCGTGCTGTGCTGTGCTGTAGTATGGCATTCTTACAAATATTGGGAGAAAGGCTGGCTAAGACAGTGAGGTTTACAGAAAAAAATTATAATCTCTGTGTAAATTCATGGTGGTGAATGTTCAAAATTATACTCAAAGTATCAGTTTGTACATTGTGAGTTAGAACATATTTGACCTAATGCAAAAAAAGCTATTTTACTCAAAATCTGCTTATCTCTGAGAGCTCCTCACTGGGTATTGAAAGATTCTCCCTGCCTAATCTTGTAACCAATGTAGGTAGCTACCTCAACAAAGAGAATGTTAATGGTGCAGATATGGACATTTTGATAATACCTATTACGTCCTAATTTTGAATCAACAATATACTCTTGCATGTTCTGGGTTAATATGGTTGTTCCAAATCCACCTGTTTCTGCTTGAGATTCTATGTATGCTAAAGGTACTGCCTTTGTGTTGCAGAGCTTGATCCGATGGAAGCCATAGCAAGATTTGACTATGTAGGAAGGACAGAGAGGGAGCTGTCCTTTAAGAAAGGAGACAGCCTGCTGCTATTCTCACGTGCCTCAGATGACTGGTGGGAGGGGCGGTGTCGTGGGGAGGACGGCTTGGTGCCAGACAAGTACATTCATGTCAAAAGCAGGTATGACCCAAAATCTAAATGTCTGAAAATATATTTGAATAATGTTTAAGGTAGTGGTAGTATCAGAAGTCCAATTTTTGTGATTAGTTGTTCATTAAAGTGTTTGTATTTTAAATGTTTTATATAATACAGGGTATTCCTGCATGAACTATTTGTGCAACAGTGACTTTGTTCTTAGTCTATTTTTTGTGTGCAAAAATGAGCAACATACTCTAAGTGATTTCATTTTTGTTATTGTTTCCAGTGACACGGCAACAGACACCTCTTCCCTGAGGAATGACTCCGACAGGGAGAGTCTTGTTTCTACCCCAGGCTTCACCACACCATCCACAGTATCCCCCAAACACATGACCCCGTCCACGTCCAAATCAGATGTGGGCTCAGACACGGACACCATCGGCCAGGCGTCCGGCGTGACGAGCAGCGTTTCGGGGAGCCTGAGCGCGCTGAACGAAGAACAACAGGAAGAGAAGCTGAAGGTCACCCAGAGTATAGAGAGGGAGATCGACGCGACGTTGGCGACAGTCATGTCCGAGTTGCAGGCCCTGGAGATGACCAGCTCCAAACATACCCCTGATGTAGTATTGGACACTCTGGAGAGGGACAGACTGGACAGAGTGGCGAGGCCGACCAGCACGAGTAGCGACAGCGCGGTGGCCGCCCTGAGAGCGGAGAAGAGCAGCGCGGGTACGGTGGAGCAGGTACAGATCCAGAGACCGGCCAAGCTGTCCCTGACTCGGGGCCAGCCCTCCGCACAGGCAGCGGGGAGCTTCGGTACGTCCACCAGCAGCTTCAGTAGTTTCCGCTCTCGGGACAAACCGCCAGTTTCACCCAAACCACCGCTTCCAGGCAAACCTACTAGTCCTGGCCCAAGCACTGCGAAGAAGCTCGGGACCATGTAGGGGTGCCTGGGTGTACCACAGATTTGGAGCATAGTTATTGTAAGAAATAAGAGCACTTCTGTGTGTGAAACAGATTTTTTACCCATGTCTATAATGCTGTTTTGAAGTATGCTTCATTCAAATACATTAATTCAAATACATCTGTTATTCAAGTACAGTGTGTTTTTTAGTACAAAACAGTTAGTATAATCCTTACGTTTTCTCATGTTTTGTTGAATGATAATCATAGCATAGTTTACTCCTAAAAATAAGAATCTGTACTGTTTCGTTTTGACATCAGTCTAACCAGATATTGTATAAAGTATTAAACATTGTTATGTGAAAAATAAATGACCATGTTAATAATTAACATTGAGAAGTTGTATATAACAATAAGTAATGAGCTAATAAGTGAGGGAAGGTGTTGCATTGTACAGTGTACAATGTATTGTAATGTAATGTAATGATGCAGCAAATACATGCAGAATTGCATGTACAAAACAAAGATGTCGAATTATGTTGGTCTTGTGGAAATTTTTCAGCTTCTTACTTTTTGCCAAGCAAACTTGACAATTTGGCTTCTTGTTAGGTTAACTTGATTGAAGTTGTTTTTGTTTCTTGCGATTTTCTTTTAAGTCAGTCGAGTTTTTATGTGGCATAGCTAACCATGGATGGTTTCTTGTTAAAATCTGAATGATCTGATCTGAAGTTTTTTGTCCATGTAACAGTACACATTGCATGTACTTAGGTTCTTCTTAATTTAACAGTTACAGGCTTAGTCAATATTTCAACTGCAAGTTATGTGTATTTTTTGCTTGGTAGATGCTCAGTTCATGAAACATTATGTTGAAAGCTAGTAGAACACAGTTTACATAATGGAGAATAACTAGTTAGCACACAGTTGTGATTTGCGATAGCTTCGTCTGTTGTGCAAAACATTTTTTGTGAGTAGGCTTAGGAAAGACAATGCAGACGTACATGACTGTGTTTTATATGAAGGGAGGGCTGCGTTCTCCATCAACCACACCCTTGTACAGACTTCAGAGTATCTATGTATAACTCCAGAAAGAGCCTCTTACTAACACTGCTGCTATGGCAAATGCCTTGACTGTTCTACACAAAAGCTTCTGCTGCCTTTTTATGGAGAGATGTTCAGGTCTAGTGTGGTACTGGTCTTCCTCATCAGTTTTGTATAATGAGTATGCTATATAGTACGCTATATATAGTACTCAATGTAGTACATCATGTACATGTATTTTGTACAGGCTACTGGAAAGAAAAATGACCTCTTAGTGTCTCCTACAGTCCCATTAGAAACCTAGTACCAACACTGTGTATGAAAGTTAACATGTGCAAAGTCATAGCCTTTTATGCGTTGTAAAGAAGTTAACTAGCAGGATACAAAGGGGAAAATGTAAGTGTACATGCATGACCTGAACAACTCTCTTCTTGCTGGTTTATACAATCACTGTATAGTTACCTAATCTGCTTCTGCACAATGAGTAGCAATCACAGACATGCCGATACATGTTTGTATGTCGTACCAAATTGTTAACTTCATCTCCAAGTAATGAAGACAGTGTATCATACATGTAGGTTTGTTGTTCAGAATAATAGATATAGCCACGGGCCGCTCAATCTGATGTTGACATTTATCAGAGAATGTTTAATGTTTTAGATATTTGGTGTTCTGTGTTTTGTAATCCAACTACTTTTTGTTCCTCCAAGGAAAGAAATTGCAGCCTTGCTGTTGACAAACCTCAAATATAAGTATTTATGAATGTACTCCCAGAGGTATGAAATGAAATATTTGTATGACTTACAAAAGGTGAAATCTTACTGTTCAACATCCTCTATATTATATTGCACTCATGTAGTGTTCAGAGTTATCAGCCTCCATTTTGTAACAGAAGTTGGTGTTATTTCCCTTTTAGTACAGGAAACCTGATAGTACAGTTTGCATTCACTTTTCAGCTCCAGGCAGATGTGTGTACATGTGGTATTTTAAACACTGAAGGATCTTTGCTACTATTCGAACCAAAGTCTTGTATCTACACATTCACACAATGTATACTAGTATCCTAGAGTCTACTACTTACAAATAGGTTATTCTGTAACTATCTTTGTTACATGTACTGTTGCATTAATCAGAGAATTCTGTGGGCTTGAATTCCATACAACTGTTAGAAATGAAACAGTGTTAAAGGCTGGCTAGCAGCAGAATTGGTTACCCCGCATCATTCTTGGATAAAACTTGGACTAGATTTTTCAATGCATCAGTAAAACATGTATAATTAGAGAGTATAACTGGTAGTATTGGTTGAGGTAACTTGCGAGCTTTTTTTATGCACTATAAAAGTGTGTGTTAACTGAGTAATGTTTTTGTTGTTGTGTCAATGTTTAATGAGGAGAAGAAATAAGCACAAATGTGGAATTTCAGATGTGATGGACAATACTGCTTTACTAACCCCACATCACAAGGCTGTGTACAACACTGATGAAAACAATAAAATCTAATTTTTGAAGATAAAGTACCATATCTTGAAGTGAATGAATGAATTTGTTTCCTGTTTTGCCTTGGACTTGAGAAGCTTTAAACATGAGAAACCATATCCCCACATTTGTTTGGAACTTGCAGAAGAAAACCCAGTGGAAGTGGTTTCCTTTCTCTGTATTCATTGCTCTTGACATGACATCAACATCGTCACGTTAAAGTATAGCCTGTTTTTGTCCTATATAATCAAGTATTATGTGACTCTGTGGTCTTTCAACACAGCCCTTGCAGGCTAGGTGGCGCTGTTGAGACTGGTCTGTTGAAACACACTAGATTGGGATCTCTTCAAGAACGTTAGTAATCTAATGAGCTATGACCGATGTAAATTTCTATCTCAGTTCTAGTGACAAAGAGATGTATTATTCTCATGCTGGGTCATGCAAGAGATCAGAATCATCTTTATTGAGGCTTAGAAAGACATACAAATACAAGATGAAAGATAAAATACCTACTAGGTGAACCCTTTTTCTGGGCTTAGGGCATCCAGACGGCGCAAGGTAAGACATTAAAAAGAACAATCGTGTGCGTCGGACTGCTGAAATACAAACTGTTTTAATAATTCTTTAAACATATTGCACAGGAAGATGGCAAAACTAATATATTGCACTAATTGAATATTGCACTATTTCATGTAACGTAACAACTATAATTAGCAGCAGCTTGAGAAGAGGTTTTTCCCACCCAACTACATGTTCGTAACAAAAATGAATCGGTTAGTGAAAGGATCTATTATCAACCACTATAAAACGAGCATACAATTATTTACTTCGAATAGCGTGTTTCGTTTAATGTTCTTCAGCTTTCAGAGATTAAATGGCCATGGTGAGTGAGCGTTCACAAAATTGGAAACAGATTATTCTAGCTAACATGTTCGTCCTTGGTCAGTACTATGTCAGAATAAGACATTCTGTGTTACTTTTATATAATACTAAGAGCTGTTTTTGTACAAAGTTGTAAGTACGGTCTCCCAACAAAGGAAGCCCTAACCTCATTACGTCAGCCAATCAGAGAGCCGCAGACTGGAAGCGTCCCCTGGCTTCATTTACTACGCACAACAGCAGCTGTTTCTGTGACGGGATCAGGTTACTCCACTGGCGTTCAGGTGCAAAATACACCTGCGGCTGCCTTCCATCGCAAAGATGGACACCACGCCATGGACGGCGTTCTTGCTGGCTGGGACGCTTGCAGTGTTTGTGGAGGGAAGGATTGACGTTTTGGATGGACATGTCGACGTGGGAACGCCGCTTGTTCAGGTGAGAGGAACGCCACAGGTACCTGTTTACGTTAAGGGCCCTGTCCTTTGTCAGCTGTTTGTTTGTCCCTGCGTGCTGGGCATATTTGTATATGCTTGAAATGAAGATTTGTCTTGTGTTTGTGGTAGGAAGATATCAGTCTGGAGCAGAAGCAAAATGTCGGACCTGCATCCGGTGATGCACAGTGTGATCATGACGTTTTAAAGCTACCGAAAACAGACTTCTCAGTTGTAGCTCCTGCGAAAGATCATTTTTGTTAACCCTGAAAGCGATCCTGCCCTCCAATTAGAGCCATGCCATGATCACTATGGGCTCCTATGGATGGAAGGAAACCCCGTACCACTATAATCAGGTGCAGAGGTCACTATCGTCATAAACGTAGGCGACCATCGATAAATGTTAATGTCGATCACATCTGGTAGAAGTTGACCAGCATCTCGTGGTGCATACAAAAGGGCTTAAATTCGCCCTGGGCAGTGGCAACCAGCAGTGACTGCCCACTGCAGGACCACTCTATCGTCCACGGTAACAGGGCATTTACTGCAGAGTAAAAAGCGCATGCAATTATATCCCATAGAAGCCACAAACATTGTTTTAAAAATATGTGGCTGCAATTCACTTTGTACATCTATTCATTACCACAGTTTAGTATCGCTGGTGTATTACATGAACGAGAGGGCTGAATCACAACCTCTATTTCATGATATATGCTCTGGAAATTTCTTATTTACGACCAAATCGGTAACGTTATGTTGGTATTTCATAAACAGACTCAGGTGCAATGACTTAATCTAGGCAAATATTTGTATATAGCTAGCCAATATGTGCACCTTTCACTTTCTATATGTGCGTGGGGGACGCTTTATCTAGGTCACCAAACAAAGAGAATACAGGTGACTATCCTGTAATTTCTTTGTAGTCTCTTTTCTGGGTTAATTGCTCTGGCTTTAAATCACCTGTCAGTCATTCGATGAAACAAGGACATGGCGCTACTTACGTCCAATCTATTATTCATGTGGATGATTTCTTTTCCATTAGCGCGGAAGTTAAATATGTGGGTTCGTGTTCACCCACTCACTGACCTCCTTCATGACCATACACTGATTTAAGTAATGTTTGACTATGAATTGCGGACTTTGGCCACACTGAAATGTTTCTAGCACTCAAAAATCAGATTTTCGTATGGTACATAAATGTAGTGACGATGGTATCAAAAGGCCAATATCTCGCTCTCCCTCCACCTCTCTCTCTCCGTACGTGCGTGTGTGCGTGTCACATAGTGTTTATGTGGGCGCGTGCGCGTGCGTGCGTTTAGGAAAAACTCAATGACCTTTCGTTTTACCCTGTTCCCCTCACAGACGCTGACAGAGAATGTGGAGGCACAGAAGGACCGGTTTGTTCAGGAGTTATCCAGTAAGTAAAACCTTCACTAGGCGTGTTAGCTGCTATTTTTCATGACACTGTAGGTCAACGCCTCCGGTCATGCCTGTGCTGATGTATTTGTACTATTTGTTGTTTCCCCAGACATGGTGTCGGTGCAGTGCAAGAGGAACACCATGGACGTGGTTATCATGCTCTCTCCTCTCACAGGTCAGTCTTGTGTCATTCTGAAGTTTGATATAGTCCTCAATCCGCAACTGGAGGCGACATTAGATGTGAATAAACTATGGACTATGGAGTTTCTGTAAGAAATAAATGCAAAAGTAGTCGAATTCTATTTTATCACAGAGCAGCTACACTTTTGATTCATGATTATAACAAAACGCCATGAACAATTTATAATTTGCGTACAGATTTCTGTAACCTGATTTAATCGCGCTTCTTTCAATTAAAACGTATTGGCCCGTCCTACATTGCCGCGCCCAAGGGGGAGAGCCAATCAGCCCTGGACAGAGGAGTTTGAGTTACTCAGACTAAAATTTGTGAATTTGATGAAATTTTACAATAATTTCCAGAAAACTACAACTTTGAGTTCCGAGACGCCTCCTGCCGCGCTGTCCGGGATGTGCACCACTTCCTCCTGCAAACGCGTCATGACGAGTGCGGGACGCGTAAGGAGATCCGATCTGCCGAGCACGTCAAGTACAGCAACGAACTGCAGGCCTACTCAACAACAGACCCAGGGAGATTCAATAACGCAGGTGACAGAATTGAATTTTGAAATGATAACATGTATGAGGGTATAACATACTATTTCCACCATGTTTACTCTAAGTAGTAGGGTACAGGTTGCCAAAGGTGGGTTCACACCTGCATACTTAGTATATATTCAAGTCCGTATGAGGTCTGTATGGACGTCTTAGCCTCTACCAGGCGCCACGGGTCACCAAAAAAAAATAGAAATTGGACAACTGTAGTCAGATAACATGCCAGCCGAGTTAGCTGGTCGAAAACCATACTCCTCGAACAGCTAACTGCTCTGGTATGTTATGGAGCATGTTGGCCGACAGGCTGAATAAAAGTTCAAAACTTGAACTATGCGGCTCCAGATGTCTTTCTGAGGGACGACTGCAGTGTGCAAGATGTCACGGTAGCTTGAGGGATGAATCTACTCTACTATATACTGCTCTGGTATGTTATGTTTCTATATATCTCCAATTTCCACCATTTTTCAAACGATATGTGGAGCCTGCACGTGTGAACCCGGCTTAGATACATAAAATCACAACTTTACCATCGATCTAAATTTCTCTTTGCGTCCCTAGGACCCCTTCAGATCACCAGAACCCCCGACTGGACCGTGAATATCCGTGTGGAGTGTTACTACAACATGAGTCAGGTATGGAACAGAAACTGTCTTGTCTTCTGATCTGACGGTGATTCCATGTACGCTTGAAATTGGCTGGTGATACGTCCAATAGTGTGACCCTTTTCCTTCGCCAAACATTTAAGTTTGTTATAACGATAAGTTTCTTTCTGATTTTGTGTCGGGGAAGCTAGCACTGTTGAAGATAAGTCGGAATTCGAAGTTAAAAGAAAAATATCACTTCGTGGAAAGGCAGAGTCATGCCTGGTTTATTCTAAGAAAGTAAAAGATACTATCGGTCGCGTTGATACACCCTTTATCTAGAATCGGTTCTTAAGTCGAAGTCTAATTGTCTTCTATTAGACTGAATTTAATAAGCTTCGACTAAAGAACCGAAGTTCGGTGAGTACTCTGTAGGTAAGGGAAATACTTCTGTCATGAAACGTACGTATATACCGACCCAGGTTCTCTAATATCTATACACATTACAACCACAGATCAACTTCTTAGTACCAATTTTCAGTAAAAGAGATAAAATTAAGTTGGCGGCCGCTCCTACTGATGCGCTTAAGCCCAGGAGGCGAAGCTGAAGACAATGACGTCATCGTTGGCGTGCACCAAGATCAAGTCCACACCTACAAAACACGTTGAAGTCTATAAGTAAACAATAGCGATATGTACTTCAGAAAGAAAATTCAGCAAATATTTGATATGGTCTCTACAATATTCTCCACCAAAGCTCTAGGTATTCATATATACGTGGTAATAGTAGGTCTGTTAGCATACCGCGGTCGAAAGCCACACCGTTCCCGTTCTCAAAGCGCCAGAAGGTCTGATCGGCGGTGCTACCGGCGAGGTTATTGATGGAATCGATGAAGTGTCCGCCGTACTGACGAAAGTAGGTGGCCTCGAATCTGAAAATCACACAAGTACGTGTAGTTGCAGTTACGAGCTCTGAGCTCCTTGAATTTGACCTCAAAGCTAAATTCCTCACATTTGTGCAGGGAACTGCTCAAATAATTCTTACATCTGAAAGATACCGTGGTTGATAATCGATTTCTCAATTGAAAACAAGTTGTCAGTGCAAAGAGCTACGTTTTAGGCCTACGTGACATTTCCAAACCGGGGCCCGACCGGGCAGCTTTTGGGAACGAGCAGTATGATATAAAAGACCACCAAACTACACAAGACGTAAAGAGAAAAGCCGTGGGCATTATTTGTGTATATTTCGACGTACACATAACGTTATCCATTTTTCGTTTCAACAAACAGTCCGGCTGGGCCCCGTTTTGGAAATGTGACGTTAGCCTGTGTGTATGAGTGTAAATGTGCCTACGTGAAGTCATCGAACTGCTCTTTGGCCGCCACCATCATTTCGTACACTGAGGTTCCCACAGTAACTGCAACGAGGTACTCAGCGGACGGCCAGCTGGAGTCCAGGGTGTTCTCTATCTTCAGGGTAACGTTTGCTGGGATGGTACCTGCCACAGAAGGGAACGTGGTGTAAAATTACCTTGTGTACAAACCGTTTACCGTGAACTTGGACCTGTAAAACATGTAAACGTTACATGTAGACGTTCGAATCCTTTATAGTCTTTGTAAGGATCAAAAGATCGTCTCAACATTTAACACCTTGATAAAACGCTGTGCTACTCCGTGCCTTGTATGGTGAGGGCCATTGTCCGGGGCTTCAGGTTATGATGTATGACTTTGATTCAGTTGTGGCAGCTAGGACCAGACAGGTTAGAACTAATGTTGGTCGATGTATAGTAACAATGAGCTGTTGTTGAGACATACAGAAAGGCTGAGGGTTTTTGCTGGCCAATTTCCCACGGATAGAGATGAATAAAACTTGGCACACTTTACACTCTTTTTGATACCCAATACGTCTGCCAAGTTTCGTTCCGCTTAGGCAGTAGGCAATTTCCCTACAATGAAACTGTGTAGCCTGGGCCCTGACTACCGCGGCACCGCGGGCGCAACTACTACCCCTCACTCAACTCTAGCAGTTATAAAAGCGAGACTGTCCAATGTTATGAAGTTAAATGAAAATAGGTACGTGACCTAGAGAAATATGTATTGTTATGCATTCGCAATTCCAGGGAAATCTTTAGCGAACGACCCTCGTATGTCTTCGTAGATCGGGGAATGTTGATCGGATTTGACGTTATACTAATCATCGCCCAGCAACTGCCATACTCAACTTGGCACGAGCTATGCCAAGGATAGTTTGCAAAGAATCATCGTGACACGGGGAAACTTTGTGGTGCACCCAAACTGAGACTAGACGGTGAAAAAAAAAACTTCACAACGGAATACTAAAGATCGTACTTACTCTCTTCGCTGCTCTCACTGCTGTCATCACTCTGTACTTCTCGGTACAAACTGGCCACCAGCAGGCAAGCCACGAGGATCGAAAACTTCAACATCATCGTCAGATACAGGAGTGCTGCGTGAAGAAGTAACTAAAGAATTGTGCAGCTCGTTCCTTAGCGAGACATATATATCTAAAAAGTTATGCCCCGCCCTCTCATTCCCCATTGTTTTCATGCGGCCTCAGGAGTGACATTTGGAAGAAAACTTAAGTTGGTCAGTGAACAAAAAAGTATGATTTGTATGAATTTCTTTAATCTTTACACAGACTTTCGGGTGGAAGTCCACTACTAGCTTTTTCAGGACCCCACCTGAAGAGTGGCGTATACTTGAACCATCATCAGCTTTGGAAGATGCTACGATTTTAACTTTTCGAAGACATTTGACTCTCTCATTCTCATTCAAAGTTGTAGGCGTATTTTGGTCTATAAAGACATGTCTTACGTATGACGTAATGCAGTCTGGAGAGAAGCCAATGCTCTACCAGAAGGGTTATTTCCTTCTCAGAACACTGCTCTGAGGTTCCTCTTCCTGCTCTCACTCAGAGTCTTTGCCGTTACGAACATTACTGACCTTTAAGTAAGGAAGGGCACATCTTACTGTGTAGCCTACATATGGTTTGGTTTATTGATTTGGTTTGATTTGATTCGGATCTCCATTAGTGACTTATATGAATAGTTCTTGGAGTCCGGGTGAATGATGTGAATCATCGTATGGCTGATACGAGACCTTCAATCGGGTGATTTGAAGTGAATATAGCTTGTTAGGAATAATTTCAAAAGCAGCGTACATTTGTCAACCACAGCTACCCTAACTTGTTCTTCAGCGTCACGTCAGGGGTGATTTGGCATGCTGCCAACCATTTGACTTGGTGGCGGGTTCATACCGCTTGCTGTCA
The DNA here is from genome assembly GCA_019207045.1 of Branchiostoma floridae x Branchiostoma belcheri. Classification (NCBI taxonomy): domain Eukaryota; kingdom Metazoa; phylum Chordata; class Leptocardii; order Amphioxiformes; family Branchiostomatidae; genus Branchiostoma; species Branchiostoma floridae x Branchiostoma belcheri. Next base: position 13,623,911 of record CM033027.1, read on the forward strand.
AGGAAATACATAGACCAGTATTCTAAGAGGGCGTGCATTATAAATCCGACATTGTTCCTATACCCTGCATACTGCTGACACAACGAGAGCCATTTGACTTACTCGAGTGTCCATTTCCGCTTCACTTCTAAATTGTAAAGTCGTGCCGTTTCACTTTCAAGACCAACCCCCGCAAAGCCCCTGAGGTTTCTTGAAACCTGGAAGTTGTGCGCCCTGTAGAAAATGTACCCCTCTTCGATAATGTTTGTTCAGTAAATATTTCATAGGACCTACGTTTGATTATCACGACTGAACTTGTGTGAAATATCACATATGAAATTGCATTGTCCTGATAACCGCCCTGAAAGTTGAGGTCTTTAAGTACGATTTTCGGAGCACTACATCCCAACCACGAGTACGTAACGGAAGAGAAAAACCCATCAGAATATTGATGAAATCTTTGTCACATCTTTTGATTTTCGTGAGTTTCAAAATACAATAACTCTGAATTGGGACGGATTGAAACGCTGACGAATAGCCCTGTCGTTGTAGAGCTTTTCTTTGTTTCCTTTGCTGTGGTTTACAGATGTGAATTAAAAGCAAAAATTATTGACTGACCAAAGCGTTGAAAAATTGAAGATCTGTTATAGAATATTCAACGTTGAACAAATTTCTAAACTTAGGTTCGAACAGCAGACTTTGGTGTGTACGAGGGAGAAGCAGACCTCCTGAAGCACGGCTTGAGTAGCATCGGCTTCCAGCTAGAGATATTTGACAACCCTGACTTCTACAAGGAGAATTCTCACAGGTAGGTTTCGATCATTTCGGTCAATGCTAGGACAATTTAAGATCATATAGTTTAGTTCTTTGAGACAGATTGTGACGACCAAGGACGTTATATGAGATCATATAACGTCCTTGTGATGACGGAGCAATGGTAATCAACAATTAGTCTCGTACGCAAACTGATACCATCTTATAAACTCTTCTGTACGTTGCAGGATATTCGTGCCGCTAGGGGCGCCCCTGTACCTCCAAGCCTCCTTTGCGCCAGAGTTCAGTGACCCTGACCTGATGGTGTTCACCGAGAGCTGCTGGGCCACGCCCATGGGGCTGGGAGAGGGAAGCAATGGGAGGTACACCATTCTGGAGGACGGGTACGTCTGACGTAATCCCTACTTTACACATGTATCAACCTTTGCTGCATGGAAGGTGTTCAGCACAAACCACACACAGGTGTCCAATATTTGGCGCGCCAAAGGTGTTCAGCACCAAGGATAGCACACATGAGTGTTCATCCATAACTGTAAGAAATTTGTTCAGCACCAAGGACAGTACACACAGGTGTCCAAGGTTTGGTGTGTGGAAAGTGTCAGCACCAAGGACAGCACGCATCAGTGTTCATCCTTTACTGTACGACAGGTGTTCAGTACCAAGGACAGCACACATGTCTAGCAGTATTTACTGTGTTTTTAACAAGACTTGTTGCACATGTTCTTTTTGCTCCATAAGATGTTTGATATTTAATGGGAAACAAATAAAGAGTGTCCAGATACACCAATGCATTCTGCAGTGCAATGAATTGGGCTTGTATATCTATACAAATTGATTGGTTTAGTTTTTGCTTCATACATTCCTTTATAAACACATGCTTTTATTATACACAGCTGTCCTATCGACGACACGGTTACCTTCCTGCCGTCCTCCCCGGACCGATACCGGTTCAGCCTGGATTCCTTCAAGTTTGTGCCAAACGTGAAGGAGGTGAACATTCACTGCAGCATCATGGCGTGTGATGCCCTGGACACAAGCTCAAGGTGTGCCATGTGAAGTGTTGTGTATGACACTAGTATCATCTCTGACACGAGCGTGTCATTAGACGATACAGTTATGTCAGACTTAGTACATGTAACAGAAAGAATATTCTTTAAAATTTTCTTTGATTCAAAAGAAGACTCGATGTCTTTCCATATTGTACATGACTCATTTACACAATCACAATGTAACGTTGAATCAACATATTTCATACTATTATGCCCAGAGATATAATACTCTGATGGTTTCATACCCCCATACAGATGCCATAGAGGTTGCCATAGTGATGTACAAGAGGAGACACCCATGGGGAGAGGAAACACACCTATGGAAGAATCCTACATAGAGGATGATGACGAAGAAGATGAATCTGACTACACTGGAGGTGACTTCATGCACAGGAGGCTGATGTCTGTGGACACGTCTGTGGTGTTTGTGGAGGAAGATGAGGATGCTGCAGGTACAGATCACAGGGAGAACCTGCAGGAGCTGTATGAAGCCAAGATGAGAGCAGCTACTGAAGTGTCCATGCCTCCACTGGAGGACAGGATCCCTAAACTACAGGCACCAGGTCAGTATGTGTGTCTTGAAGTGTGTAGCTATATCTGTCATGTTTTTGATGATTTTATTGTATTTGTAGCGCAGTGGTGCTGTACAGCAAGACTGTAATTCAATCTCTGGTTGCCAGTGTCTTGTTTTTATTTTGAATAAACCATTTGATTGATTGATTGATTGATTGATTGTCATGTCAGCTGAACTGAGAATTCCCCTCCAAACATTTAATTCGTAGATGAATGTTGGTTGTCTACATTAATGACCAAAAAATATTTTTTTACGAAGGCTCTTTATAACTTGAACTCTTTGAATAACCCTTCCTTTCCCATATACTGGTATGTAGCAAACACTGATAACAATTTCGATGAAAAGGGTACAACCATTATCATAATGCAGGCTTTTGTCACCATTCGTAGCTTTGCCATCAACACAAATGCATTGTACTGTCACATATGTGCATCAGATAGAAGGGTCCTCATATAACATCTGTTTTTACTACCTATACAGATGTCACAAGCCAAAGTTCCGAGTCATCCACTGATGCTGCCCAACCACAGGACCCCGGTGTGTCTCTCCTCACCACACTGTTAGCAGTGGTGCTGGCTGTGGGGGCATACGCCATCCTTGTTCCCAGGGTATCCAGACACACAGGCAGCCCCAGGGTCAGGAGGAAGCTGTCCCCAGGGTACACACATGGCATCGGGAGGTCAAGGGGCAGGGAGGACGAGGGTTATGGATCACCAGGAGGGTACTTCTCAGATTCTGATGATGAGTAACCAGTCAGTTTATGTACATGTATTCAGTTTGTATTACATGTTTACAGGATCATGGCTTACTTGGTACTGATGAGACACACATGCAGGGATATATCCTAGAATGCTTCATATTTGTTTTAGCTAAGCCTATAAGCTATGACAATGGTTCTTCTTCATTTAAAAGCAAAAGCATACTAAATAGCCTGATCAAAGCAGTATTAATCTTTAGTTGGTCTTCAGGGTTGTTCTTAACAAATGTCAAACAAATCATTACCTCATGATGGTGTAACAGGGTAAGGTGTACATTATCTCTAAAGGCCATGTAAATCAAATAGAGAGACCAGAAGCGTTTTGCCTGAAAGGGACAGTTCAGTCCACAAATACCTTTATTTCTAGAGCGCAGTAGACGAATAGGTCAGACAATAACTTGTATCTTGACACAAGTTGACAGTATATCACCTTTTTACTCAGAAGTCATGGATCTTGTATTTCCATATGATATTCATCTGCCTTTTCATTCACAGTAACAACTGCTGATAGAATAGTACAGCAGTTTGGTGTCTACTATTTATTGTATACTAGTGGTTCAAAAAAATTGTGGTGATTTTGAGTGCAAAATTTTGTGTTTGTTTGAATTGATTATATTTTCATATCATACCGTTCAGTATACAACATGACAAAGTTGCTTCCACATCATTCTTTGTTTTCAATTTTCATTACTTCTTCTAATATACTCAAGGACAATAGAACACCACAATCAAACCTTAGAGTTCACTATAGAGGACAGTAGATACTAGCTTATAGCCAGTTTATTCCTGAGTTTGAGTGAGTCCAGCCAGCTCTGTGCCTTTATACTGACTTTTCCTGCCTTGGCAACAGCTCGGAGTTCAGCGGAGTTCCCAGAGTTCAACAAACCTGGAACAGTCAAGACAGGAATTAGTTCACACCAATTTAACTTGTTGGTTCTCAGATTTAAATAAAACTATTAACTGAAAATAAAAACATTGACTGGAAAATAAAAGTATCAACTGGGAATAAAATCATCAGCTGGAAAACAGAATGAAAACAAAACCCAAGGACCAGGTTTATGCCTTGGTGCATTCAATTTTATGAATGACAGTGACAATGATCTTTATTGCATATCCATGACCAACATGGGCTAAATGCACTGAATTAAATAACTTACAGTAGAAGTGTAAAAAAATGTTACATTCCATCCAAAACTACAGGGACTCTTCCCTCTTCTTGAAGTGAATACAGTTGTATTTTAATTGGCCTCCCTGCCCTATTCTTTTATGATGTCCACTTACTGTATTTTCACTTTAAAAAATGTAGCCTTAGTAAGAAATCCTTAGGTCCAACCTGCAGCAAGGTTGTAAACTAGTGTAAAATTTCTATCAGGATATATTCTATTGTTCAAACACACTATAGAAAAATAGATGAACAAGACACGAATACCTTTGAGTGTCTTACACTCGAGTTCTTCGTCCCACGAGTCCTGGATGTTCTCTAGTCTCAGTTCTGGGTCCACCTCTAACTGTTTGCCTGTGAGTTCCAGTCTAGTGGCAAGCTCATGGGGAACACTGATGCATATATCTCCTGTAATAAAACACTGGACTCAATACAAGTTGACTTTGTTCTACAGTATTTCTAAAACAAAATTTATGGTAAAGCAATAGTGATAGCTGCCATGCTCAAATGGCAAGGTAGTTACAACATACATTTGTACCATGTATATGAATTTTACCAGGTTGCAAAATCCTATACATATTCCTAAAACAATGGACAACATTAAACAAAAAAAATCACCCTGCAATAATGTTACCCATCTTTAGTGCCAAGAAATAAATGCCAACAAGGTCCCCACCTTCTTCAGAGGTGACATCCACTAGTTGATGTCTGCTGACATACAGGGAAACATTGCCTGACTGTGTAATGACTGACAGGTCTCCATCTACTGTGTCTGAAACAGGGGAGGAACAAAGGTGAAAGGGGAATGACAAGTCCGATATCAAGATATTCCTTTGATCAGAGGATGTCATTCACAAAGTCAAATCAATAACGTTACAGCCTTAATAAAGAATCATTGGAAGGTAGACTCACCTATTGTAATATTTCCTTCTGTAGTCTCCACAGCACCGGTACCTGTGTGGGCATTTGGTGTATCAAAATCAGGCTAACTGTATATGACATGACTCCATATACCTGCACCAGAAACAACAAATCAAGACTTTCTTGTCTGACGGTTGGCATTAAATCATTGCTACTTACCATGAATACTTCCAACGTTGATGTTCCCTGAATCGGAAGTTATTGTTGACAGTTCTGCATAGATGTCTTTTATATCTATTGTACCTGGGGGTGAAAGGCATTAAACAATTTGAGAGTAAAATACCTCAGAAGAGTGACATGTGAAGAGAACTTCATCAAGTGCTGTTATTATGCATCTGAATGACCAGGTAAAAGGTAAATGTCATGTATATTTTTCATATTGTCAAGAACAGTAAACACACTCACCATCTTGTGTTGCAACACTCATTGTCTGCCCTTGGAGCTTGCCGAGTTTCACACTCTGGAAGAAGAAGAAATGATGATATGATAAAACCTAGGAATATGGTACTGACATGGGGAAAATGATGACAGGTAAAAGGACATCACAAAAGGTAAGTAAGCCATTCAAGAAATGGGATATTTATAAAGAAAAGGTATAATAAAACCCTCAAGCACTTGATTGGATTCTAAGAAATGCCATATTCTATAAAATCATCTCTAAAATTTCCATAGCCTCAAATTCTTTTCTATTAGTAGGACTGTGATGTTCCTTTTTGTTCCATAAAACACATATAGATATATACACTTATAATGAAAGTAGCCCACAAAAACCATGATAGGCCTACCCTTACCCCTTCCAAGTGAGTTGAAACATCCACATTCCCCAGTATGGTGCCCTCTCCATACACACTCCCACCTCCTGTGTCTATCTGTGAGCTCATGCCCTGGATATATGTGAGGTGGAAAAAGGAGCAGTCAATCATGTGCAGTGCTGGTGGAGAAAGAAAGTAACTAATCTATGTTTCTTTAAAATTGTTCTTACTTCTAAGGTCAAACTGATAAAGTACTACCCGCAAATAGTGACAGATGCATTGTAGAGCATTAGCTCATACAACCGTCGCTATCTGCGGCTGTTAAAATACAAAAATTTGAATGTACATCCGTCTATATGTATGATGTGCAAAATATGACCTCTAACAATGAAGAGGACACAGACATGTCTGTACCTTAATACTCTTAAGATGACAGTCTCCCTCATCTGTCTTCACAACACATGTGGGACATTCCATGTTCTGCACTCTGGCCTCTGCTGCTCCAGACACCTGAACATCTACATCTGCACAGCAAGAACAAAGTTACCTTTTAGCGACGTTATAATACCTGTGTGACAATTAAATCATTAAAATCCTGTCATTAATTTTTTTATGACAAAAGTGAACTGCAAAAGTCACAACAGAACTTACCATAATTAATAGGTGACATGATATGACATGTTGTTTTTCCTCCAACGTCTGACGACCTCACGACTTCCACTGTTTTCTTATCATTCTTCACAACTACCTCCACCCCCTCATCAGGATCCACGTCAACTACAAATCTGTCTGCGTTTGGGTGTTCTAGTGGGTCTAATGGGAAAACATGGACACTGAGTGGTAGTCTGACTTTCAGCTGATAGACAGCAAACGGCTGGACATCGTACGTCTGTGAGGACATGCCGGCTCGGTGTGGGAGGGGCGCGCGATCTGAACATCTCGCCAGAAAAACGTTTTTCGTCTTGTCGTGGAGAGAGAAAGCTCGTCTGTAGATGGTTGGGATCCTTAACAAGGTACGAAGCACCATACTGCACTGACACCAGCGATATGATTATATAATCTATGATTTGGCAGGTGTTTTTCTATCGGGACGTTCCGAAAGTCAAATGCTAGCTTGCACCGGAAGTACTGCCTTTGCACCGACTATGTGACCTTTGTAATGTAGAGCTCTGAAAAAATAGTGCTAAAGATAAACGATTCCAGAGCTATTTTGCTCCAGAACAAATAGTTTAGTGAACAGTAATAAAAGGTTTCGCTTTTCAATTTAATCACATGTTGTTCTCAGGAATATATATCGTCCATCTTGACACCGTCTCTATTTGTTTTGTTTTACTTTAGGTTATATTTGTACCTCACCGCCAAAGGTTGGACGAATACACTATCATGCGGGATAGAAAATTAAGAAAGTCTAATGCTAGCTAGTCTATCCCATTTATTTCAGATTATTGTTCAAATACGGTAATTAACAACAAAAAGGTCTTATAACACATTATATTTATTGAAAAATCCTAATATTAATCGTATTCAACTGCGCAAACCTGGTCTTCCCTTCATGATAGTGGAGTATCTTCATCTATTTCCGGCGAAACTTTTTCAAAGCTGGAGGGAGTTGGCACCCCGGAAGTTCCCAAGATCTTGTGGATTACAGCTGTACAGTGGTCTGTACCTCCAACAACAACCTCTGTACTGTTATCTTACTTGTTGTGTTTTACCGTTTCCTGTTAGTGAACTCGAAAAATGACTCTTAAAGTGTTCTAAAGTCTTTGTTTAGACCTCCCTGGTCTGTTTGTTCAGCAGCGTCAAGCAAGGGTCGGAGGACTTCACCATGCCTCTTCCTTAAACAGAGGGACGCTGCACTGCCTTCCTGACCACTGTATTCTGATCTGCGTCGCAAGTTACACCGGTGCTTGACTGTTTGAGGAGGTCAAACGTTGCGTGAATAGTGAGTAGCAAAAGTGTGACAATTTGTATCAAAAGTTTAGATTCAGACACACAAACGTTATAAACGCTAACGGGAGGGGGCCATACTTAGACAGGGGTCCAAAGTTCGACAGGTTTTAAAAATCATTGTTGCGGAGAAATGCATAGATGCCTGCACATGAGAAGTACACTAGCTGTAGACTAAACCTTGTTGTAAATAACTACAAAGGCGGGGTATGTGTCGAAGTTAGCAAGTCCCACAGATAACGATTGAAAAACTTGCACAAGTTTGACGCCTTCCGTGCAAGTTGACGAGCGAACGTATCGAGACCATGGCCCGGGAAACTCTTGAATTATTCTTCGCAAAATACGACATGTGAAAAAATATCACCACACATAGAAATGATGTTTATTAGCCTTCCGAAAAATAATACCTGTGTTCTCTTCTGCCTTTAACTGGCTTGGATAAACGGAGCTAAAATGATGCCACAATGTTCAACCAGTACACCAGTCGGGGCCCCGCCATTTTACTATCACGCACGCAGGCGGGCGAGCGATGCTCAACACGTTGAACTCAGTCAACCCGTCCGTAGAGCGACAAACATTCAAGAAAAATCGATCTCTACCGACTAAAAAATCCTGTAGCCGTTGCTGCTGCCAAAAGACAGGATGAAATGGCAATCAAGGAAGCCGAAAAGCGAAAATGCCGTCACAGTCCAACGTAACAATGCGCTGCCGTTTTGCGGCAAGTTGGTCTCACCGTGAGAGGTAAACGTTTTAACACACCGTATTTGAATAAGTCGCGTAATACAAATTATGACCTATATTTGGTACAAAAAAATTATAATGAAGACTTTTAGTGCTATTCTATTTGCATAAGTTGTTTAAAAATGCACGGCGATGGTCTGGTTGTTAGTATGTCGGAGTTTGGACCCCTTTTTTGTGTTGGAACGTTCTGCTAGGACGCAAGCCGAAAACCTGCCGTAAGTTTCGTGCGCTGTCAAAGTACAGTGCGGAACGCTACTGTTAAATGAAATATATATCTGTACAGCTTCAATAACAGTTATATGGATGCATACAAGATCTTAACTTGTTTTTGATGAGTTCACTGTAAAATGTACATTGACAAAAGCCATGCGCATCCACTTAGAACGGGTGTCGAAGTATGGCCCCCTCCCGTTAATGACATAACCGTTACCATACCTGACATTCAATGTGCGATAGTGAAGTATATGTTACGCCCTGCAATTATGACTCATCAACACAAAGTACTAGGTTTACGTACTTGTGACGTCATTTCCTTGCGTTTCAAATGATTTTCTTGCAAAACTACGAAAACCTCACCCTCCTTTTTCAGCACTGGAATCCAATGCTGAATATGGCTTCAGCACTGGATTTCCAGTGCTGAATGTTTGTCAGCACTGGTTTTCCAGTGCTGACGCTCTCTCACCACTGGAAACGCCTGCTTCAGCACTGGAAACCGAGTGCTGACGAACATTCAGCACTGGAAACCAAGTGCTGACAAGTTTTCGACACTGAAAACCGAGTGCTGCGAGTGAGGAGACTCTGAGATATACCGTTACAGTAATTTGGAATTACGATATGTTTTGCTCTACTAAAAGATTACCGGGATAATAATTAATATAAATATCACCTATTGTAAGGTTATATTCTGCTCTGTAACAGTGTGCACAGTGTTCATTTGTCGATTACCTTCAGGGATAATGGAAAATACTCGCGATCGATTGGCGTGACGCTTTCTTTACATGGGCAATAGGTTAATACATATACATATCCGCCTACCTTCAATTGAACCTTCAAATTTATGTCTAGTGCCGCTCTCAGCACTGGGAGATTCCAGTGCTGGAAAGACGTCAGCACTGGTTCGAACATCGTTCCAGTGCTGAAAAGACGTCAGCACTCGTTTTCCAGTGCTGAAGATTTCACAGCACTGGTTTTCCAGTGCTGAAGTGTCCCAGAGCACTGGTAAATCCAGTGCTGAAGGTGAGGTTTTTGTATATCAGCACTCGGTTCCAGTGCTGATGGCAATTTCAGCACTTGGCAACCAGTGCTGAATGACATTTGACCTGGCCCGGCCCCGCTGTCCCCGGATTTCAGCACTGGTAACCGAGTGCTGGCGGCAGTTCAGCACTAGAAAACGAGTGCTGAAAGAAATTCAGCACTGGAAAACCAGTGCTGAGCGAGTTTCAGCACTGGAACAAGGCCGATCAGCACTAGAAAACAAGTGCTGAAAGAATTTCAGCACTGGAAAACCAGTGCTGATACCGTTTAGACAATTGAATCAGTACTGGAACACCAGTGCGGAAGGCGAGGTTTTTGTAGACTTGCAGTTTGCTTACGTTCATTTAATCATATAAGGTAGATAACAAAGTTGTAACTTTAACCACTGCAAGTAAAAGTAAAAAACAACAACAACCGTGTATACAGTGAACTGTAACATTATAGCAACTGCAAGTTTCTCTCCTTAACATGTAGTCAAGCATCACTTGAATTGACTCTAGTATATTTGGAATTTGGATAGTATTTCATATATATTTTTTAATAAGACATTATTCTAATGGACCCGCTTACTTGCATTTTTGTTCTGAAGGCCACACCAAATTTATTTGTTGCTTCTCGGATTTTTTCAGAAAAACAATTGGACAGACAGGTTGAAATTTGTTTTTACTAATGTTCTGAAAAAAAAGGCATTGTTTTTAGACTGGAATTATGTGTATGTGGCTCTCAATGGTAATATTTACAGGTTTGTGAGCAAAACATGTATTATTTTTCTCGGGACTCAGGGGAATCCAAGAAGCAACAAATAAAATTGGTGTGGCCTAAAGAATCTAATATAATGCTGGATAGATTTGATAACTGGAAAATGTTGGGACTGACTAAGCAGCAAGAACTTTTAATGAAAGCAAATATGCTTTTAGCATAGTTTCATGTATCTCATTTAGTCCAAGGTCCAGTTAGTGAACATCACAATTCATTGCAATATCATGACATTCTGTCACAGAGGGTTCCAAAATATAGTACTGACTAGGGGTGCCAGTTCAAAACCTATTTTTCTTGTTGGACCAGTCCAGAAAAAACAGACCTGGAAAAAGTCAGTGGACTGGATGTTGGGCTGATTTGAAAATTAATAGATTATTCTGACAGGTTTTAGAGTGTTTTGGGTCTTACAGATGCAAGAAAAGAACAATAGCAAAATAGAGTATTGATTTCATGGTCATTTTTAAAAGGCATCTACAGTCAAATTTGGTCTAAAAAAACTCCACCAAACAGAATCCTTTGTATCAAAATGGACCATTGTTTTGGGTATCGCCCATTTACAAGTTTCACAAATAATTAGGTCCAGATTCAGGTCCATACCTGGACCTGATCCTCTGGACCTGGACCGTACCTGTACCTGATGAATTTTCTATATCAGTACCCACCCCTAATTATGACGTTGAGGATTCTTGAAAATTTATGTTATACGTATATACTTGGATGGGGATGACTGTCGTACTGTTAATGCTGTCGTAATAGTACAGAAATCTCTCTGTATTACTATTAATTTTGGACCTAGATACTGTAATTGATTAATGTGTCAATTTCAGCTTGATCTCATTTCAGCACCATGGAGGACATCAAAACAGCAACAACAGCCCTGAAAGCAGTTGTGGAGCTGGGATATCCACTGGAACTGTCAAGGGTGCTCAACTACCTGGAAAACTTGGGTAGTAAGGATGAACTCATACAGTTTGACAATGAAGAAGCTCTGTGCAGTTTCTTGATGAAGTTTCCATCAATGTTCTGGGTTGAGGGGGGCAAAGTATTTCCTGCACAGATGAAACCAAAAGGGAGGTCAAGGTTGCCTCAAAGTCATCCAGTAGTTAAGCCAAAAAGATATAGTGTTGAGAGAGGGCAACAAGACCAGCCCATAGGTGAAAGTGAAGAACAAGATGAGGACAAGAACATAGCACCAGACAGCAAAGTAGGAATTTTGAATACAGAAGATAATGGAAACAAAAACATGAATCAAGGGAAGGAACAAGGAAGCAGCACTGGTGAAATAAGGGATGACAAGGAAGAACATGACAAAAGAGAAGAGGATGACACACAGGAAAATCTGGACATGGAGACCCTACAGCAGCAAGCTGCTTCACATTTTATTGAAGTCCTCAAGACAAAAGGACCCCTTCCCCTGACGAGAATACATGGATACATAGGTAGCTGTCCTGTGCAGATTAGGCAAGCAATCCCTGGTGGCCCAGTGAAAATAAGGGAGTTGTTTCTTAAGTATCCCAATATTTTCACTGTTGATACTGATGATATTGTCCACTTACAGCCTACTCTTACAGCAGAGGGTAGTGATGATGATATAGATTCAATAGCCTCAATTAGTAGAGACACAACAACAGAAATCAACGTGAGTCATGGCAAAGATAGACAAGAGGAAACCAATTGTGGCACCAAGCCAAAGACAGGAGATTTCCTCAATTATGCTACCATGGTGCCTTCTGAAGAGACAAGTAGATCATTCACTTATCATGCTCAAGAACCTCAGGAAAGTGAGCCGCAGTTCCCTATCTATGAAGCGACCAAGGAAAGCTCTTATTTGACTGCAGTAAGAAATATCCTTTCAGAACAGAGGAAGTTGTCTATTGTTACCATTGTTGAGAAGTTGAGAGCTCTCTTGTCAGAAGACAATATTGATGAGAGGATTGCTCGCTTATTCATCAAGAGACATCCAGACATATTTCAGTTGACTAAAGATGACATAGTACAAGAGCAGGCTCCTGTTAATGTCATGGGCACAATCACAAAAGTTGTGAAGGTATTTGCCCTAGCAACTTTGGATGATGGAAGTCAGGTTTACATACCTAAAGCATTGTATACAGAGAGGATGGGGGTTGACTGTGCAGCTATGAAGGACCATCTGTCCAAAGGGGATTGTATTCTTCTTGATACTGAGCCAGGTATGGAAGGTGCCACTGGAAAGTGGGCTGCAACAAACATAAGAGCAATCTTTAAGTCACCAAATGTCCACATACCAAATGATGGAACAAAAAAGATTGACCTGCATACTGAAGTACCTCACTTGCTTGCAACAAAGGCCACATGGTCTCCATCAGAACTTGATGGTTTGATTCTAAACTTTGTCATCACTTTTTTCAACAAGGGAGCCGAGGTTACACTACAAGACCTGACCTACAACACAAGGTACCTAAATCAGGATGCATTACTACACCTGAGAAGCAGTGGTGGCCTACTGAAGTTTCTTCAGGGACATCCAGACAAGTTTCAGATTCTGTACAAGCATGTTGTGTCAGTCAACATAGAACACAGTCAAAGCTATATAAATACCAGCAATGTAGATGCAGAATGTGCAGCTGGAGTAGAAGCATCTATCTGTCCGGTGGAGACAGCCATGAAGGAAACACTGCATAGAGATGACAAGATGTCTGCCCATTCAGACTTGCCACCCAAATCTGAAAAGAAAGAAATTTCAGAGTCAATGATAATAGTGCACAAAACAGTTGGCGCTGATAATACAGCATGTGCCATTGCCACAAAATGCGTAATAGGTGAAATTCACTCCCTTGATAATGACTCTGCTCTTATTTACCTCCAAAATGGTGAGAAGGCACAGTTGTCTGGCTTAAAACAGAATGTTCATGCAAGGGATATGGAACCTTGTCTCTCTGTTGGAGATTGTATTCTTGTTGATGTAACACCTGGATCATCTCATAGTGCAACTCAATGGATGGTATCAAAGGTGAGACATATCTTGACAAAAGCTGTACCTTCACAGATACAATGCTCAGAAGCAACAGTAACACATTGTAATGTGGCCCTCAAGGGGATTCAGCAATGTAGAATGGATACAGCAAGTGCCATGGAAGAAGCAAAACATGACAAAACAAGCAAGGAAACGGTAGCAGTATTGTCAGATATCATGGGTACTGTTGACTTGAACATTACAGTCTCAGCTAAACCATCATCTGTGTCTTGTTCTTCAAGCAGTGAAGATATCAATGTAATTGAATGCAAAAGTTTGCATGGCACCCAGGATTTAGGACCACTTCTTGAAGAGGGTGCTGTATACTTTGTGGAGGTTCTAGAGAAGAAAGGGAGTATGCCACTCAGCAAAATACATGGGCATGTAACCCAGTTAAGAGAAAAAGTGAACAAGGCAATAGGTGGTGGTCCAGAGAATGTCCGAGCATTGTTTCTGAAGTTTCCAGGACATTTCTATATTGATGCTGATGACACTGTTCAACTTGTGTCTAAACAAGAAGAAAATGAAGCCTGTAAGCAAAAGGAAAATGACATTAAATCTGAAGCAGCACTTCTTGAAGAGGGTACTGCACACTTTGTGGAGGTCTTAGAGAAGAAAGGAAGCATGCCACTAAGTAGAATAAATGGTCATGTGGCCCAATGCAGAGAGGAAGTAAGAAATACAATAGGTTGTGGCCCAGAGAAGGTCCGAGCATTGTTTCTGAAGTTTCCAGGTTTGTTTTACATAGATGCTGATGACACTGTTCACCTTGTGTCTAAGCAAGAAGAAGAAAATGAAGCCTCTAGGCAAAAGGTAGATGACATTAAATCTGAAGCAGCACTTCTTGAAGAGGGTGCTGCACACTTTGTAACAGTTTTGGAGAAGAACGGGAGCATTCCTCTTAATAGAATACATGGCCACATGTTTCAATGCAAAAAGGAAGTCTGGAAAGCTATAGGTGGCAGCCAAAAGAATGCTCGCAGCTTGTTCCTGAAATTTCCCAGTTATTTCCACATTGATTCTCAAGAGAATGTTCATCTGACATCCACCGTAACACAAGAGTGCATCAAAGCTGTTTCAGCTATATTGGAAAGGAAAGGACCACAACAACTTGGAGAACTAATCAGTCATGTAATCTGCTATGAACCCAAAATTAGCTCATTCTTTGAAATAAACAGTCCCAAAACATTCTTGGAGCAGTATCCAAAGATATTCGTCATCGATGAAGATGACAGCATGGTGTATCTTGTCAGTGCCATCAAGGAAGAAGGTGTTCAGCACTTCAAGAGGGTATTGAAGTCAAACGGCAGTCTACACATAAAAAACCTTTGTGGGCACAGTGGACAATACAAGTATTTAGATGTCATGCGCAAGGTAATTGGTGGAAGCCCATCATCTGTTATGGATTTTTTGAAGGGCTTTCCCGAGGCATTCAGTACTGATGATGAGGGGATAGTTCACCTTACATCTGCCACTACTTCTCAGCCACAGGGTAACAAGCATGGGACAGAAAATAGGACTTATGCAATTGTAGTAGAGACTGGTAAGAAGATACAAACAAATCAGCCAATCAGAAGTCCCCTACAAGAGAACAAGTTGGGACAGGGTAAAAGTGCCTCATCAACAGCAGTAGTCCACAATCAGGAAAAGACATCAGGAAAGGATAACAAGGAGAATATTCAGCTAGAAGGAGTCAGGCATTTTAAACGAGTCTTGGAGTCAAAAGGAAGCATGCCTGTTCAGAACATATGGGGACATGTCAACCAGTGTAGGGATGAAGTGAAATGGGCTATTGGTTGTTCAGTGGACAAGGTTAAAAAGTTTCTACGCGGGTATCCAGATGTCTTTCACATTGACGATAAGCTGATTGTGCGTCTTGTACAAAACAAAGTAAACAAGCAACAACAACAGCAACAACACCAACAAAAGTCAAACATTAACCAGCTGCAGATTGAACAGAAGGCTTTGGCACACTTTAAGGGAATGTTGTCTAGGAAAGGCCCATCGACCACTCATGTGCTCAGCAGTTGCTTTAGTTCTTGTGGTAAAGACATCAGAAACCATGTTGGAAACAGTAAAGAAGGGTTGACAAAGTTCTTCATGAAACATCCACAGATATTCAAAGTGGATGCCAATAACATTGTGTACCTTAAGGGCACCAGTTGTGGGAAAGTAAGCAGACCTCAAAGGTGGGCAAGCTGTGATACTTTAGCTGTACCTAGCAGCACTGTGTTTCCAAAGTCAAAGCTTCTCAGCAAGTTGAGTGGCAGTACACCAGATGTCAGAAGTACTCTATGTGGAGGAAGCCTTCAGCAAGCAGAAGGGGTTCAGGGCAAACTTAGCCAATTGCCAAAGGAAGAGTATCAAGACAAGGACAGAACAGATAGTATGGCAAAATGTGCTGAACAACATTCCCAAGGCCAGAAATTGGATATGTCTAACAACATTGATGATGAGTATGTCACTGCTGTGAAGAATATTCTGTCAAAAAAAGAGAATTTACCTCTTTCCAAACTTGTTGAAGAGTTAGGTGTCTTGTTCAATAGAAAGCTTGATTTGAGTGGAATGAGGCTTTTTCTGAAGAAGCATCCAGATGTTTTTCATGTGAACAACAAGGATGTAGTTGAGGAACTACCACCAGTCAATGCCTTAGCAATCATAACTAAAGTGACGACCATATTTTGCTTTGCAAACCTGGAAGATGGCAGCAGTGTCTTTATGTACATTGCACTGTACCGGGAGAGGTTTGGCGTGGACTGCCATCAATTAAAGGACCATTTGTCTCCTGGAGATATTCTTCTCCTTGACACTGAGCACAGTGCACCTGGAAGTACTACAGTGAAGTGGGCAGCAAGAAGTATTAAAGGTCTTTTTAAGACTTCCATTGCTCCATCTGAAATCCACAGAGCCAACCTACAAATGCCCATGCCTTACATGTCAGCAACAACTGTGACAAGGTCCCCTGCTGAGCTTGATGAAGCCATAGTAAATGTTTTGTCTGCTTTTCTTAGGGTCAAGACACCATTGCAGATTGATGTTTTGTGTTTTCGGATGAGACAGTTAAACCATGATGCAGTTCTCTACCTCAGAGAGAAAGGAGGGCTCATGCAATTCATACAAGCCCACCCTCATACATTTCAGGTAGACAATGAAAAAGTTGCTTTGACAGTAGGACAGCCAACCTCATGCCAAGTACCTAAGAAAGAGGACAATTCAGCTTCTGTTACTAAGGCTGGTGAAGGAGATAATGGTAGCAGTTTAAATAACCAGAGCTCTGAAGCAAAGTCCATTATCGGGGAAGTCAGCACAATTGCCAATAATGCAGTGCATCTCCTCCTACCTGCTGGAAAAGCAGCAATACTTAAGCTTACAAATGTACAGGATTCAGTCACCACATCCTGTCTCCGTGTTGGGGACTGCATGGTTGCCTATGTTGTACCTGCTCCTGACCAAAGTAAGATCCCCTGGGTTGTGTCCAAAGTCAAACATGTAATGGGGAAAGCTGCACCTGCTCAGATCCATGCTAAAGCTGCAACAGCCACACGTGGAAGTCACCTTCTGAAGAAGGTACTACAACAATGTGTTCTGGAGGAAGATGTAGATGCAGTTCTTGCCTGGCACCAACTGCTGAGTAAGAAGAGTAAAGTCTCATTTGAAGGATCAGAAGAATGTATGAGAAATCTACCAAAAAAAGCAAAGATGTACATATTACAGAAAGGGAACCCTTGTATGTTCTTGGAGCAGTATCCTACACTTTTTCATGTTGACAGAGTCCGGAATGAGATCAGTCTCATGGAATGTAGTCCAATGAGAAAGATGGTAATCTTTGATGGTGCAAAACGTGTGAAGAATTCTCCAGCACAAGTTGAAGGAATTGAGCTAGTCACAGAGAAACCCTCTGTAGACAAAGACAAGGAGGCAGTAGAGTTTTTCAGAAGCAAGGTATTGGAAAAGGGTCAGGTTTCCATCCATGTACTCAGTTCCAGCTTTGGTTTTTGCCCAAGGGACATCAGACGGCATGTAGGCAGCAGTCAGAAAGGTCTTGTGAAATTCTTCCGGGACCATCCTGAAACATTCAGCCTTAATGAGGATGACATGATGTGTAGTGTGAAGGATGCCTCACAGACAGTGAAGGAACAGGAGAAAATAGATCAGATTGCCAATACTGGCTCAGCTGTACTAGAAGAAGGAAATGGGGTTGCCACCTGCAGTGTACAAAAAGACAGAGATATCTTGCCAACACGAAATGCCTCGAGCAGCAGTTGCCATCATTTGTTCAATACTCCAGTGTCACATGATATCGAGATGAAACCCACTGTGGATGGAATAGATCCAGTAGAAAACCACCAGGAGCCAGATGAAGAAGAAGAAGAAGAAGAACAAGTTGATGTGGAGAGAGAAACATCACAGCTAATTTTTGACCTGGTGCAGAGATGTGGAGAGATTTCCTTCAGTGCACTTCAGGGGTATGTAAATCTGCTTGGTGAGGATAAGCAAGAAAGTATCAAGGACAGAGGAGGGTTGTTAAGTTTCCTTCAGCATCACCATGGCCAAACATTCAGGATAGATCAGGTCTCTGAAAGCATCGGACTCAAGAAGGAACAGGAGACAAGACCAGATTCTTTGACTAACACTGCTGACAAAGAAGAACATCACTCCTCTACAGAGGCAGTTGTGAAAATGGAAAAGACTAACAATTCCAGTAGTTGTGATGCTGAAAACAACCAGGAGAACCAAAATATACCTATCAGAGAACCTGGTGATGTCAGTGCTATGCCATTGCTGAAAAACAGCCTTAGCACAGAAGATAAACATAATGGTATAGATGTCAGTACAGTTGTAACACTCTCAGAGTTGGTTACAAGTGAGACAAATGTTGCCATTGCTGCTTCACCAGATCAAACTGGATCTGACCAGAATCAGGAGCAGATAAGTTGTGATAGCTCAACAGCTGTTCCAACTGCAACAGTGCATCCAATATCTGTCACCAATGATAGTAACAGTGTACCTAATACCAGTGATACGGAAAATAGTGACCTGAGTATAGACTCCAAATTGAATGTAGCTGTACAGACAGAGGAGACGGGAGCACATGTCAGTCATACCAGCACAGTTGAGGACATGACTGCTTTACTTCCAAGCTCCTTTGACAGATCTGTAGTTCCTCCAGTCAGACAGGAGAAAACACAGGCAGGGACCACATCTGCACCGGTACAGGGAAAACCCCTACACCTACTAGTGGGAGAAGATGGCACACATGTCTGGGCAAACTCTGGGGAGCAGGTAATCTCTTGTGTATTCAGATCATAGCAAACATTGTAAATACATAGCCAATATATTTTCTATATTGAGTAAGATATTGTTTGTCTCTTTTAGACATCAGATCAAAATAAGAAAACAAACGTTTGGTTATGTGGATCTGTTAATATTTTGCTTGTGTGATAGCCACTGTTGTGATTACTACACAGGACACGGAGCCGCTCGCAGCTGTTTGCCCAGCAGAGTTTGTTGTACCAGGTGCCAACCCTCCTGGACAACCTGATGACTTCACATCGCTGCTGCCCATGTTCAAGGACAACCTCAGTCTCATCCAGGACAACCTGGTGGAAGTGGAGATGGACATTGGGAGGATTCCAGTGGCCAGGTCAGATTGTATTTTTGTAATGTTGAAACATGAAAACTGCAAGTTTTTTTTCTTTCTTTCTTACATTCATCAGTCCTACACTTCACCAAAATTCCTATTAAGTGGTAATTTTGCTTCCCCAGATTCTACAACCCACAGACCCCACGTATGCTGGCTGCCACCAGACTGAGTGACCAGACACTGACCAGAGAAACCTTAGAAACCATCCTGTTTGGCCTGCCCCTGGAGAGGTCTGCTATTGGTCAGGGGAGAGTTCTACTCAGGGGTACACTGCACTGGATAAGGTAACTTCAAACACCTGTTTGTTAAAGGTCATGATGTTCAATGCTGGTATCTTTTACTGAACTTGTCTAAGACTCTGACTAAATAAGTGTAGGTTTCAAATGATATTTAGATGTGAAGGCCTGATGTGCTTGGCAGAATTGAGATATAACAGACTCACACATTCCCTTGTCATCACTTGAAGACCAAATGTTTAGTCAATAACAGCTATAATTTCAGCACCATGCACATGGCCAGACTTGGTCCAACTATCTTCTTCTGTATGTAGAAATTAGCTATATCAAGGACTGTAATTTTCAATATCAGATGTTTTTGTACTAATTCAGACATGCACAGAGACCTAAGTAAAGGCACTCTTCAGTCTCGCAGACCTAATATTTAAATGAAATGTCATCAAATAACCAATATATTTAACTCTTCTGCAGCACACTGAAGAACAGTTTGGGTGAGGTAGTTGGGCTGACCCTGAGAAGAGGTCAGGCAGTGCCTGGCTGTCTGGACCTGCTGTGGGACGTGGTGACATCAGGCACCTCCACACTCATCATGGGACGCCCCTGCAGTGGGAAGACCACCCTACTGAGGGAGTGGGCCCGCGTACTGAGCGATGTCTGCTACAGGAGGGTCATTGTGGTGGACACACTGAATGAGGTAGGCATTGGACAATGCTGAAATTGTGTGGAATCCATTCTGTTAACTATGTAGCTGCCTTGCTCAGATTAAAAGTGGAAAACATGGATGCTTGTGTATGATTCTGAAACAATGAATAAACTATATATAATTAGACTTTTAACAGAGTGAGGGATTATGCTGAAGGATACTTGTACTGGTGTGACAGATACAGCTAGTACCAGCCAATAGTTTGTAATACAATGTACTTTTCTTATCCTGACAACTCTCCTGTGTATATTTTCAGATTGCTGGTGGAGATGACATCCCGCATGCAGGTATAGGAGGTGCCAGGAGGGTTCAGGTGAATGGTGTCTTGTTTGTGTCCAATCATCATCATAATCATCATAAACATGATAAATGTAAATCTGTGTGTATGGATGTACAATTTAAGTAAAGAATGCATGTTTAGCTCTTCAAAAATGCCAATACATTTTTATCTATGGAATCAATGCTAAAGGAGATTTTTTCCTGACGCTAGGTGCATAACAGGTGTGATCAGGTGTCCCATCTGCAGACAGCTGCGAGGAACCACTCCCCTGACTGCATCATAGTGGATGAAGTACAGACACAGGAGGAGGTTACTGCACTCCAGGCCATCAGACTCACAGGTAGAGACGTGATTTGTAGAAATTGTTGTCCTAATGGTATCAGTGTATCAGTCTGACCTGCAGTCTGGAAAGAAAGGTGATGTATCTAAATGTCCCAGAAAGCAACTGGATCAAGTTTTTTGACAGTATTCTTAAACATAGGCAGAACACATGTAGTTTCCAGAAATAAGTTGAATTGTTGATGAAGGTTAGACATCCAGGTAAAAAAACAAGATCTGGCAAAAAGCAGTTACCGGTACTCAAGCAACATTCGTTATCTATCATCTGTGACACTTGTTGAATCATGCCATATTTCGGCATATAAAACATAACTGTACGTTAATGTATTTTGTTTGACAAGTCTGAACCCTTTGTTGCAGGCATCCAGGTGATAGCTGGTGTGTGTGCAGGCTGCCTGACTGACCTTCTACACAACAGTGTGATGAGAGGACTGCTGGGGCTGTCTGATCCTGTTGCATCAACCTCAGCACCACCAACCTTCCCACAGACTCCATCCACCTCAGCACCACTCAGTGGGACCTTTCCGCAGACTCTGCCTGTGTTTCAGGCTGCTGTGGTCATCCACAGTAGAGACATGGTGTCGGTTTACTCTGATGTGGCTTCTTTTGTGAGGGTGTCATTATTAGAAGGAAGGTTTCCTCTGGCACAGCAAAGGAAGAGGGTTGTCACGAAGGACAGGGAGACAGAACTGTAGTGTTAGTGGTAACATTGGCTATGAAAGGCCTTTGTAGAAAATTGATTACAGCAAATTTGCAAACCAAGATTGGACCAAAGTAATGTTTTTACATGGACATGTTTATATTATCTTAGATAAATAAGTTTATTGTCAAGAAGCCCTTGCAATGGTCAAAGTTTATGTCTATTATCAGTGATGTTGATTGTATGTAGTATTCAGTAGCAATGGGAGCATCTCTCAGCATATGCCAGACATGCTGGATAAACTCTTTGTCTCACATAGAGAGTATAGGAGATTAGTAATTGAAATGTTGAGTCGAAAATACAGTACTACCGTATTTTCTTTGATTTCCGTACTGTGCAAAATTAAAAAGGTGTCGCATGTTGTTGCCAAAGTTGGGTGAATACTTAGGCCACACCAATTTAATTTGTTGCTTCTCGGACCCCGACCCATTTTTTTCCGATTTGGAAAAAAAAATTAGTCCCATTTGAAAAATAGGTTTTGCTATTGCAGACCTGTAAAAAAAACATTTCAGGGGGACATACTGCTGATAAACCAATCAGAGAGCTTCTTTGTAGTCCCATGATAGAAAACAACCTATAAGCTTCTTGCATTTCTTCAACACACATAATTTCAGTATAAAAACAATTCCCTTTATTAAGAACAGTGGTATCAAATCAAAGGAAGAGATTCATTGGATAAATCATGCCATGAAAAGCTGAAAACTTGACTACTAATCTTGTTTTTTTAATGTTATATAAGCCTCATATGTTCACCCCAGACTTTTTGCAAAATTTTACTTTATTTTTTTTTCTGGAAAAATCTGAGAAGCAACAAATTGAATTGGTGTGGCCTTAATTTGAAGTTAATCAGCCCCCCTTACAGAAATGTATGTCTTCCTTCATGACCTCAATGAAAAGCAGTCTCCTGGCCAATTTGAGCTTCTCATGAATGAAGAAGAAATAAATCGGAAAAGGACCTCAGATAGCGCAAAGTGGTGCTATACTTCTAGAAACTGAAGGATGCATAACTAGACACATTGTTTTAGATCGTCTTCAGATTGTGTTCAAGATTCGTTTTGAGTTTTTCCATTTCAGTCCCACAGATTTGTCTGAGACTGGCCCCAAATCCAGGGTTCACATTTTAATTGGGGTGCATACTATACTAAAAAAATTATAGTATGTTATTGAGCATTTTTGTATACATGTATCAATTTCCATTTTTTGTAAATGTAAAATCACATATCAGTAAAAGCAGATTTTGTTTAATTACTGTACATGTAATTTACTAATTCAGGCTAACTAACTCATGTAGTTTTGCTTGTGAAATATGTCTTTTAAGGGGGCACACACCAGTTTATTTGGGGGTTCAAATGGAGGCGGCACACCCTCAAGTCTAGCGACCATCTCTTCCAGGGAATTATCCTGAAGGAAAATAACTGTATATGGGGTGAGAGGATATAGCTTCAGCTACAAGACCAACTGAGTTTCGATCCTTCAACTTCTCTAATTTTGAAAAATTATAGGGAAAAAACATTATTTTCATGTCAAAAATGATGCACAAAATCGGGCATTTTCGCATTGGATAAAACAGATGAAGAAGATTTTTCCGGCAAGCACGACTGATACTGCCAGAAAGAGGAAAATCTAAAGACTAATCCAGCCAATTATAAAGAAAATTCTAGTACTACAGTTTTTTTAATCATCCACGGCGCGCGGCATTGCAACTTTGCTTGACACAGCGCTTCAGAGGTAAATCTAGGTCACCGGCCTCTTTACATTCAGGCGTAGGGATATCGCGGAAGCAACGCGCGGACCAAAACACAATTTGCACCAAAAACACAGCATTTCCTACGCTTTTCAGCCATGTAACCGTTTAATGTCATTTCGCAGGAAATAATGAGAAATGTCAACTCAAACATGGGCCCTCGGAAGCCTTTCGTCACTTTTTGGTCGCGGACTACCACGGACCCCGGTCGCGGAAGAACTGGGGTGTGCACCGTTAAAGATACCTTTTTTTCAGGTCCATAAGAATAACTTGTAATCCATAAAAATGTAGAATTGTTTTTATTGTTAAAAGGCTGACATCACAATTGCGCACATATATATAGTTACTGTGCTTTATATAATAGAAAATTAGTCCATGTGACAACAGAAATGCAAAAGATAAGTTCAACTCTGCTTCTGCTGAATCTTTCAGATCCCATAAGTATAAAACATTTGACATACAAATGTATATGTTATATTATTAACACTACATGACATGTACTCTGTACATGCTGATAAGACAGTTCAAGATGTGACTTATATCATTGCCTTTAAGAAATTGGTATATGATATTGCAATTCCAGATATGAAAAATTGTGGTGCTTCTTTGCAGATCTTTTCTGTAGTCTATTTTGTTTTGAATACTCATTTTCTAGACAAAGTTGCTGTATATTTCTATCGTCTATCTGATAAATTTGCCTTTAAAGGTGTCTAAATTTGTGTGAAAAAAGGTACAGCAGGAATGTTCCTTTAATGATAATTATGTTACATTGTTGAATGCCTAGAAGTGTATTCCAAAACTGATTAATTTGTATATACTGTTTGGATTACATGGGGACCAACTCAGATGCTATGCTTAGTTGCCTTTTCAAAGTAAGTATTTCCTCTATTGCTCCAAATGATTATAAACAAGCTAACAACTATTGTGGAGAAGACATTTTTTTTGCTCTAAGATTATAGATTTGCTGATATTATTGTGAAATTTATCATTGTATACCAGATATCTTTATTTTCCATGTCAAATAAGGCTAAAACGTCAAATTTTTATTACAAATAAATGAGTTTTGGACCGTTATGACTTATCTCTAGTTTTTGTTTTGTTAATTTTTGAGTGTTTGGTGATGCAAGATTCATCCTTGTGGTACGTGTTGCAGGTGAACACTATCCTGAAATGTGGACAGAAAAAAATCTGAAGCACATTGTAATTGCTATAACGTTAGTTCACCTTTATTCGCAGGGTAACCTTTATCCGTTTCATTTAACACCAGGGTATTTCGGGATATCAAGTTGACGGACGGTGGTCTCAAACTGCATTTATAATATAATGAAGAAAAAATGCAATTTGAAACCACTGTCCATCAACGTGGTATCCCTAAATATCCTGTTTTTAGGTACAACGGATACAGGTTACCCCGCAAATAAAGGTGAACTATCGTTACATCCCATACAATGGCATTGATGTATTTATGCACCTGTTACTTACTCTCCAAGCAGAGGTTAGGCTCCGGCAGTTTTTTTAACCTTTTTTTTAGTCGTTTTTATCAGGCTTTCTCTTTTTTTTTTATATCTTGCTGTGTCAAAACCTGTTTGGCTGGCGTACTTCAAGAAAAATGACATAATAGAAAGCCGGAGCCTAACCTCTGCTTGGAGAGTACCTGTTACTAGTATCATTGCGGGTTTTATCAGTCTCAGATTCAGTAGTGTCTACCGGAGTGCAGCACATGGTACAAAGGCGCCACCGAACGGTTAAAATCATAATTACAGGCAAGCCTGCATCGAACAGAGGCAAAAATAACTTGGATCGCCAGGGGTCCTCATTAACATGTGTAAATGATGATATTTTGACGCGCACACTATTTTCTTTTAGGGGTGGAATTGATGTTAATGTTAACGTTATTGTTAAATGATGTTTACAGTAAGAAATATAGCAAATCAATCTCATATTGGTTAAACTCAGTAAAAGTAGCTTGAGTCAAATATACTTTATAGTTTATTTTATAGTAGATAATCTCATAATAGCGTTTATTGCGAAATAATAGACCATCCGTAATAATGGAATATCTCTTCAAACTTCCGGCGTGAGGGGTGACCGCGAATTTCGACAGTCGTGTCACCAACACAGGTGCGATATGATTCTTCCCTTCGCGTTGTATTCAATTTCTAGAGTTACCTATCCATGACAACGACTCTGTTCCACTCTTAACTGTTTCTATGTTTAAGTTTTTTTGTGATATTTTCACCTCCCTGAAAATGGAGGTAATACTAGTAGTTTTGCTTGTTATGTGTGCACTTTCGACCGTGTAAATTACCGTCCCAACAGTCGTTAATCATTAATGGACAGACACTAGAGGGGGACGGACATTACAGGTTATGGACACAACTGGGGGGTTACGGACTCTACAGGTATGTTCAACAGTTGACACTACAGAGGGTATGGACATTGCAGGGGGTATTAACGTGACGTGGTACGAATTTTACAGGAGGTAGGGACACTACAGCCTACAGGACATAAGGACACTACAGGGGTAAGAACAGCAAGTCTACGAAAACCTCGCCTTCCGCACTGGTGTTCCAGTGCTGATTCAATTGTCTGAACGGCCTCAGCACTGGTTTTCCAGTGCTGAGATTATTTCAGCACTCGTTTTCCAGTGCTGATGGGCCTTGTTCGAGTGCTGAAACTCCCTCAGCACTGGTTTTCCAGTGCTGAATTTCTTTCAGCACTCGTTTTCCAGTGCTGAACTTCTGTCAGCACTCGTTTTCCAGTGCTGAAATGCCACCAGCACTCGGTTACCAGTGCTGAAATCCGGGGATATCGGGGCCGGGTCAGGTCAAAGGTCATTCAGCACTGGTTACCCAGTGCTGAAACTGCCGTCAGCACTGGAATCGAGTGCTGATATACAAAAACCTCGCCTTCCGCACTGGATTTACCAGTGCTCGAGGACACTTCAGCACTGGAAAACCAGTGCTGTGAAATCTTCAGCACTGGAAAACGAGTACTGACGTATTTAAGGACTGGAACGATGTGCGAACCAGTGCTGACGTCCTTCCAGCACTGGAATCAGTAAAAGGACGCAAATTTGACTAAAGTTACTTTGTGCAAAGAAAACTTCGTGTAAAGTTGTGTATTTTATTCGTTGTACATGTGTAACTGAAAGTTAGATATATGTATATGTGTAGGAGGTGTTTAAGGGATAGCTATCATTATAACAATAAGCAACTTTTTTATAATCCAGCAATGTCTTAAGTTTTAGTAGTAGAGCAAAGGACGTATCGTACCGGTAATTCCGAATTACTGTATACTTAGTATCTCGGAGTCTCCCGATCTCTCAGCACTCCGTTTCCAGTGCTGAATGTTCGTCAGCACTCGGCTTCCAGTGCTGAATGTTCGTCAGCACTGGAAATCCAGTGCTGAATGTTCGTCAGCACTCGGTTTCCAGTGGTGAAGCCGGCGTTTCGAGTGCTGAGAGTGCGCCAGCACTGGTTTTCCAGTGCTGACGAACATTCAGCACTGGAAATACAGTGCTGACGCCATCTTCAGCACTGGGTTCCTGTGCTGAAAAAGGAGGGCGAGGTTTTCGTAGTTTTGCGTAAGAACACTGCAGGGGTACGGACACTACAGGACGTACGGACACTAGGGGGTATGTACACTACCATGACTACTGGGGGTACGGACACTACAGGGATACGGACACGGAAGATAACAACAGATATGGACACTACATCATACATGGGGCCCGGTACAAACACTACAGGGATACAGAAGCTATGGGGTCTACTGATACTACACAGATACAGACACTAAAGCCTAGTAAAGGGAGTAACGTTATGGATATAACATGTCAATGTGCTTTGTATGTAGCCTCTTAGTACTATTGTCTGTATAGCTATTAGTTGTTATTAATTGCCATACATTGTACCCTGTGCGATTGTTGAGCAATAAAATTCATTCATTCATTCATTCATTCATGATGCAAAATCATCCTTATTAATGGGAACATACATGTGTCTTGTTTCAGAACCATGAATGACGTCAAAACAGCAACAACAGCCCTGAAAGCAGTTGTGGAGCTGGGATATCCACTAGAACTGTCAAGGGTGCTCGACTACCTGAAAAACTTTGACAGTAAGGATCAACTCATACAGTTCGACAATGAAGAAGGTCTGTGCAGTTTCTTAGAAAAACATCCAGCTATCTTTTGGGTTGAGGGGGGTAAAGTATTTCCGGCACAGATGAAACCTAAAGGGAAATCAAAATCCTCACCTCAAACACAGTCACTGCCAAATTACCCTAAAGATCAACCAACATCAGACAGCAGTGAGAAAACAAGGCAACAGGAGCAGAAAGTGGATGACGTTGAGGAAGTAGAGGGGAGTAAGGAGAAGAACAAAAGCCTTAATGCTGTTGACAATGTTCATCAAACTGCCAAACTCAGGGAAGATGGCATCAAATCTATCGCAGCGGTTTTGAAGAGAGAGGGACCAATGAGACTCAAAGCTTTGTTCAGATATGTGCAGGGGTTACAACCAGAGGTGAGGTCATTTGTGGGGAAAGATGAGGAAAGTGTTGCTGAATTTCTTGTAGAAAATCCTGATGACTTTCTCATTGATGATGATGATGTTGTGTTTCATATAAGCACAGTACAACAGGAGGCTATGCAGCAGTTTAAGTCAGTCTTGCAGTCAAAAGGGAAGTTATCTGTCAGTAAGCTGACTGGCCACATCAGTGGTTTCAGGCATAAGTATGAAATCCTTTGGTTTGTAGGTGACAACCCATCTGATGTTGAGACATTCCTGAGGAGATATCCAAACTTATTCAAAGTAGATAACAGTGGAACTGTGAGTTTGATTAAGAGTACAAAGACCAAACAAGTTGCATCTGCCAGTGAATCTTCAGGTGGAAAAACTAAAAGTAAAACAACTATCGTTTCTAAAAAAGTGGCTGTGGAAGTTCCACATGAGAAGTCAGAACAGCCCAAGATGAACAAGGACAAGAAACTGTTACAGGAAGGAGTGGAACATTTTAAGGGTGTCTTGCAAGTGAAGGGAAGTATGCCCATGGAAAGGCTCTTTGGACATGTCAACCAGTGCAGGAAAGAAGTTAAACGGGCTGTAGGCACTAAAGAGGATGAGGTAAAAAAATTATTGAAAAGCCATCCAGATGTATTTAGTGTTAGTAAAAAAGGCAATGTCCAGCTGCAACAAATAAGTTGCAAAGCAAAGCAGAAACAGGTCGATCAAGGAAAAGAAAAATTGGTGGCAACAAAAAGCACTTCAAATTCAAAGGAACAAGAGAAAACAGATCAGATTGCCAGCACTGGCTCAGCTCCAGATCTGTCACAAGAAGGAAATCAGGTTGCTACCAATGACAAAGACACTTTCCTATTGCAAGATTTCTCAAGCAACAGTTGCCATCATTTGTTTGATCCATCTGCATCAGATGACATTAATATGAAACAGACTGTGGATCAAATTAATGAAGTAGAAAACCATCAGGAGCCAGATGAAGAAGAAGAACAGGTCGATGTGGAGAGAGAAACATCAGAACTGATTTTTGACCTGATACAGAGATGTGGAGAGATTTCTTTCAGTGCACTTCAGGGGTATATAAATCTGCTTGGTGAGGATAAGCAAGAATGTATCAAGCACAGAGGAGGGTTGTTAAGTTTCCTTCACCATCACCATGGCCAAACATTTAGGATAGATCAGGTCTCTGTTACCCAGGAAGAAACACAAGCCAGGACCACATCTGCACCAGTACACCGCAGACCCCTGCACCTACTGGTGGGAGAAGATGGCACACGTGTCTGGGTAAACTCTGGGGAGCAGGTACAGTACATGAATTTTGTTGTGTATTCATCTATTAAAGTGTTCCAATGACATTTTCTGTATTCTTTTAGTTACTTGACCAAAGAAAGAAGGAAGCAAACAAGCAAAATATGTCTTGTCATGATCTATGTTCTCTTAGTTTTAAAGAAATTGTCACCCTGGGACCTAGTTAATTACAGCTTGTTAGAAGGTTTGATAGAATGTCCAGGTCTATCAATACATCTTGCCAGGTATATAACAACCATTTTTTGTCATTATTACACAGGACATGCAGCATCTTTCAACTAATGTCCCAATGGAAAGTGTTGTACCTGGTGCCAACCCTCCTGGACAACCTGATGACTTCACATCACTGCTGCCCATGTTCAAGGACAACCTCAGTCCCATCCAGGATAACCTGGTGGAAGTGGAGATAGATATTGGGAGGATTCCAGTTGCAAGGTTGGATTTTCATTACCAAAACAAAAGCAGCTTGTAAGTGATTTTAAGTGCCAGATAATGTTCAATTGTACCAGTCCTACACTTGAAATTCCCACTGAATGGTAATTTAGCTTGAATGGTTCCCCAGGTATTACAACCCAGACAGTCCATGTCTCCTGGCCACCACCAGACTGAGTGACCAGACACTGACCAGAGAAACCTTAGAAACCATCCTGTTTGGCCTGCCCCTGGAGAGGTCTGCCATTGGTCAGGGGAGAGTTCTACTTAAGGGTACACTGCACTGGATAAGGTGCATATGTTCAAATTTCTATCAATAGCCATATTGTTCAATACTGGTATCTTTTGGTAAACTTGATTAAGTTCAGTTCAGT
The DNA here is from genome assembly GCA_019207045.1 of Branchiostoma floridae x Branchiostoma belcheri. NCBI lineage: Eukaryota > Metazoa > Chordata > Leptocardii > Amphioxiformes > Branchiostomatidae > Branchiostoma > Branchiostoma floridae x Branchiostoma belcheri. The sequence continues at coordinate 13,653,855 of CM033027.1, forward strand.
TCAGTTCATTCTTATATGAGGTGCCATTAACGATGTCCGGCCATGCATCCAAGACTAAGACCTTAGTAATTGTAGGTTTGAAATGATATTTAGATATTTTAGATTTACAGAGAATGGAAGGCCTGATGTGCTTGGCAGATTTGAGACATGATAGACTCAAACCATCCCTTGCCATCACTTGAAGACCAATGACCAAATGTTAAGTCAACAACAGCTTTAATTTCAGCACCATGCACATGTCTGCACTTGGTCCAACCAGCTTCTTCTGTATGTAGAAATTAGCTATACCAAGGACTGTAATTTTCAATGTCACAAGTTTAGACATACACATAGACTTAATGTATAGACAATATGTAATCAAATGACCAATATATCTAACCCTTTATGCAGCACACTGAAGAACAGTTCAGGTGAGGTAGTTGGGCTGACCCTGAGAAGAGGTCAGGCAGTGCCCGGCTGTCTGGACCTGTTGTGGGACGTGGTGACATCAGGCACCTCCACACTCATCATGGGATGCCCCTGCAGTGGGAGGACCACCCTACTGAGGGAGTGGGCCCGCGTACTGAGCGATGTCTGCTACAGGAGGGTCATTGTGGTGGACACACTGAAGGAGGTAGGCATTGGACAATGGTGAAAAATGTGTCAAATCCATTCTGTTAACTATGTAGCTGCCTTGCTCAGACTATTCAGTTGAATTTGGCATACACACTTGTAACGCACAGGAGAATTGGATTCAGGTGACTTCATAATTGTGAAGCAATGGATAGATGGATAGAGTTTTGACATAATACAGAAACTGCCATTGGGATATGAGAAATTAAGTCCAGTAATTGTCATCAAATACGCTGTAACAATCCTGTGTATATTTTCAGATTGCTGGTGGAGATGATGTCCCACATCCAGGTATAGGAGGTGCCAGGAGGGTTCAGGTGAGGTCAACAATCCTGTCATTTATTAGGTATTGTGGTGTGACACTTTAGGAGCAGTAAGGAAGTTAAGCTATCTAAGATGATTCCCAACACATTTTCTTGTATGGCACAGTTGTTAAAATGAAATGTTTTTTTTTGACTGCAGGTGCATAACAGGTGTGATCAGGTGTCCCAGCTGCAGACAGCTGCGAGGAACCACTCCCCTGACTGCATCATAGTGGATGAAGTACAGACACAGGAGGAGGTTACTGCACTCCAGGCCATCAGACTTACAGGTAGAGAAACAGACATGATTTTAAGAATGTTTGTTCTATTAGTCTGTATTAGTCTGGCCTTCAGTCTGCTAGGAAAGCTGATGCTCCCAAAATGTCCCAGAAAACAACTGGATCTAATTTTATGTCACTATTCTCGAACATAGGCCAAACACATCAAGTTTTCCAGAAGTAAGTTGAATCCTTCCATATTTTGGCATATAAAACATACCTGCCTAGTCCCTTACAAAAACATTAAAATTTGTAATATATTTTGTTGACATGTTTGACACATTTGTTGCAGGCGTACAGGTGGTAGCTGGTGTGTGTGCAGGCTGCCTGACTGACCTTCTACACAACAGTGTGATGAGAGGACTGCTGGGTCTGTCTGATCCAGCTTCAACCTTCCCACAGACTCCATCCACCTCTGAGTCAGTACCACCAACCTTCCCACAGACTCTGCCTGTGTTTCAGGCTGCTGTGGTCATCCACAGTAGAGACATGGTCTCGGTTTACTCTGATGTGGCTTCCTTTGTGAGGGTGTCGTTATCAGAAGGAAGGTTTCCTCTGGCACAGCAAAGAAAGAGGGTTGTCACCAGGGACAGGGAGACAGAACTGTAGTATCACAGTAGTATATCAGCTCTGATGGCTACAGCTCCAATTACAGCAAATTGTCATGCAACAAGATTGATTGAAACTACTCTACATGGGCATGTACAGTGGCTTTGATTGTCAGGATGCCTATGTTAACAATTCGAGTTAATGGTTAAAAACAGTGATGGGGATTATATGCAGGATTAAGTATCTATCAGACTTTTTAACTCTGTTCAGTCATATCTTCAGTAATACCTAATTGTTCTTACACATGTAATATGGCAGGGGTTCGTTTTTTTCTGACAGAAAGTGTTTTGAGAATTTGTGATCAACTGTTCTCAGCTTTGATGACCAAAGTGCATAACCCCCACAGTGTACACTCTGTATTTGGCACATGTATTTGTGTGTAGCTAATGACATTCCTTAGCAATAAAATTCCTTAGTAAAATCCTACATATCAGTAAAAGCAGATTTTGTAGTTTACTATAAATTGTCCATTCAGGCCATCTGACTGATGTATTGCTATTGTTTGACATATGTAATTTTTTTTTACACTTATGAGACCCAGAAGGTCAAGTTGTAACTCTAAAATGACAGAATGATATTTACATGACTAAACGTCAGTAAAGAAGGTGTAATGAAGCTTACAAGTAATGTAGGTATAATAACAGTCATCAGAAATCATCAGCATGTTAGGAATAGTTGGTTTGTACCTGTTTTAGACTCAGATACTATTCTGATGTCAAACTTGATCCTTTATCTATTGCAAAAGGAAAATATCCAAAAAGAAAGCACATTCCATAAAGTTTGAAATTCATTTATTGAAATATATGGTTGACATTGTAAAGTCCATGAATTGATCATAATGCATAGAAAATAAAGTTGATTTCTAATAAATCACAAATTCAGATTCTGTTCAATAATCAAATTGAATGTTTTCTAACCTATAACCTTTTGTACTGTATATCTTTTTATGTTCACAGATGAATCTGTACACACGAAAAAGTAACAACATAGAAGTGTTCCTTTTATACAGTATGACAACTTGATCATAATCTCTGAAAGGCAAAGTACACAAAAATGTCTATACACAGTGTCTCTATAAGACTATAATTATTCACCCTCAGCTATGCAGAGAATATAGACACCAATACAATCATCATTTCAGTAGCTTTCCAAATTTTCGTGATTGCACCTTTAAATACTGCTGAATGTCAACATCTTGAGAACAATTGTGTCATCACTGAATTTTAAGATAGAAATTATAGAAACTTTATCCAGTAAGGGCTACAGAAACATATAGATATACCCCTCTTATTGAAGTTAGGCCTTATACATGTCTACATATAAAACATTGTTCCTGTTCAGTAAATGTGACTAATGTACCTCTGAACATGGCAAGGCCTTTCTTTGATAGTTTGATTAATGTCAAAAAGTACATGACACTGTTGAACCTTCAGTATTTCAAGAGTAACAGGCCTCTACTGACATAAAAATTGACATGATACAAGTACAAAATACATTTCACCACACCAAATTACAACAAAGTTTTGTTATACTGAAATGGTTTGAAGCAATAACGGGTGCAGTCAAGGAAACGAAAGCTTTGCAAGGCAATGAAACATCAAAAGCAGAGTAACCTTGTGCTAGTTGATACAAGCTTCCCTCTTCCAAATCTACAGCACAAAATGTTAGTCTCCAAAGCTTTTCACAGAGCAAGTTCATGTCAAGTGAGAACAGAGTCAAATTTAAACATGTTGACGTAAACAAGATATAAAAATCTTTGAGATCAATTTTTCAGATTTTCATCAGAATCAGATTATACATGATATTGTGTAATTTCCACATTTAAGATTGGTCTGCAGTCCTCAAAACTTCTCCCACACTCACTGGCCTTCATTTCCATATCCAACATAATGAGATCACACACCATTTACTGTTGGACGGTCTTCCTCCAATGAACCTTTCTTGGGTTTAAAAAAAGAAGAAGAAAAAGCCTGATTTATCATCTGTGTAGACATGCAGTTGAGAAATCTCATGAGAACAAAATGAAAGAAGGGTAAAAAAAAAAATGGTGAAAAGTAAGTTAATTTACTTTATCTTTGGCCAAATCCTGCTCCTCGAACCCCAGTAATGGAACGGTGGATGGCCCTTCACTTCTAGAGAGACATGTTCTTCATGAAATCTTTCAAATCACAAAGTGTTTCCTTTCCTTCATTTTCTACAACGTAGTAAAAAACGTTTTCAACTGTAAAAATCATGACCACTTCTTACACGGAACAGAAAGTTCTTGTTATGAAAACAACAACATTCTACAGATGAAAGAACAATAAATGGAATGATGTTGGGTAAAATATACAATTACAGCAAATCCACTGAAATATCTATGACCCTCCTTAACAGACCAAGCAATGTAACAAATATACAATCATTGCATCATCAACTGTTGTTCACAATTGCCCCATTGCACCATATTGCCAAAGATATATTTTGAAAGTAACTGCCATGATCACAGAATACTGTTTGATTATCAACATAGAGAAAGACTTCCAGCCAAACTTGTAAAGGAACTTGATGGTTTAGGTAATATTTCTTCACTTCAAATATCAACCTGTACAACATGTAATTGTGATGGCGGTATAACTGGTTTGTTACAAATGACAGTATTATGTATGTACTTCATAAAGTAAATAAAAATCAAAAACTTGTGCAAATAAAATATGGTGTGTAACCAACTAGCTTGACGACATGTACAAATTGTACCTAGTGTAACACAAGTGGTATAACTTACACCTTATTAAGGTCCCCATTCTTGCTGTCTTCCATTTTCATCTCGGCTAAAGCCTTTTTAGATTCTTTGTGCTGCTTCTGCATCTCGGAGTGTCGCACTTTTGTGTACGCTGCCGAGCCCCCCAACACCAGAGCATTACTCAACCACCACAGAGCAGTCTTTATGTCGTGAGAGAACACTACAGCCAGAACAGTCTGTGCACAAGCCTTAGCAGTCCCACTAATGTTGTGTGTCAGAGGGCTGGTGACTTTTATCTGGAGTCCCGTTATATACCCGATAGCAAAGCCAAAGAAACCGGACAGAGTCATGAGGCCCCAGAACTTGGACGACGTGAGGTGAGGAAAGTTAGTGAGGATGGAGGCTTCACCAAAGATGAGGATGAGAGGGATGAAGAGAATGACGGCGTTGATGTTGTTGTAGTAAGTCAGGCGCCACACGTTGCTGTCCACACAGGGGAGGACTTTCTTTGTCAGGATGGAGTTCAGGCAGACAAACAGGCTGGCGGAGACGCCGAAGATCACTCCTATCACTGACAGGGTACCTGGGAACAAAATGCACATATTGTAGACATGTGGCAAACTGCAAGATCCAAGCCTATAAATTTCCAAAAAAGATAACTTTCATGTACAGTGAAAACATACATGTATATGAAACTAGATACATAGCTGCTTAAAGAACCAACAATCATCTCTCTCCCTCTCTCATTGCATGATCCTCTACCCCCCCCCCCCCCTGATTTCCGGTACACCCTCCCCCCAATCTCTCCCCCCATACTGACCTGCAGCCCCCTCCTGATCCACCCCTAGTACAAAGCCTGAGATGATGACCAGACAACAGAGGATGGCCTTGAGTGATGTCGTCTGCTTCAGAACAAAGTAGGTAAGAACCTGGATGGGAATAAAGTAAAGGAGTCTTTAATAATCACCACAGTATCATTTTCTTCATTTGGTGACCAAACCATTCTTAGGCTTTTTTCATAGTGAGGAAGACCTACTATTTTTTTCTATTACTTGCATTAACTTTATCCATACTTACCACATTGAATACTGTTGTCAGTGATCTGCCTACGGTGTAGAAGGCCACGCCCACATACTTCAGGCACAGGTTGTTAAAGGTGATCATTCCAACAAACACCACAGATAAAGGCAACACCTGCAGGGAAGGTGGGGAGAGTAAATAAAAACTTTTTTTTTAATGTCACGCTGTGACATTACCTGTTACCAAGGTACATGTACCAGTATTTTAGCTCATGATTACAGAAAAGATCTTTATGCTTTATGGTTCATAATGTACATGTAAACCTTTAATATCATTGAATGTCTTTCCCCCTTCTTATAGACATACGTGTACCTAAATGTTGTATTTAGAACACTGGCCTACAGGATATTCTGATGATACAGCTATCATTTTCTATCAGACCATCATTTCTAAGTCAGACAATGTTTATATAGAATACAACATAGTGTTTTCCGTATCAGCTGAGGTACCAGCCCGATGTTGGATTGACTGAAGGCGCCAGGCCAAATTGCAACAACAGCAATTCCAAATTCTGATGCTGGCATTCAAAATCAAATTAGCTCACTATTAATGGCAAACTATATGTACTTGAAGTGTGTTCAAACTAATCTATGGAAGCCCATGTGATAACTAGAACCCCATGTGATTGTCCCATCTTATCACTTGGTCTGGAACTTTCATATAGAACCTTATCCCACCCCAGGTATGGCATAAGCATCCTTACCTCCCGGGATATCTTCTTGTCCAGGTGCACAGGTGGGAAGGAGATGACACCTGGCATGAGCCTGGACAGGAGCCGTAACAACAGACACAGCAGGACGGACACCAAGCACTGGTAGAATGTGATGAACAGCGGGGCCTCCAGCTGTCCAACGACAAAACAGGTCATGTCAGTACTTAAGAAGAAAAGGGTCAATCAAACAACTCAGCAATAAGATGATGCAGTTGGTTAGCCTGGGTAGGTTCCATCTGGAGAGTAGTTTGCTCTGACATTTTAATATTTGGGCATTGATTGGTCATTACACATTAGCAAACTAAGGAATGGCTTCAAGCGCTCACTAAAACAGGCGTTCCAACACCCGAAATGCCCTCCGTCCACTTTTGGGAGGCCTGTTGTCATTGAATGAGTGCTCTAAAACCTATTCCTCAATTTGCTCATTAACTTGAGTGAGCAGGTCTCCAGATGGCTGAAGCAAACTACTATCCGGATGGTATCCAGGCTAACAGTTGGTATGCTCAATTATTCACTACATGTACTTTTCTTTCAGACAGTCTATATCTCATGAGTATCAATATAAGGAGTTGTTTTAAACATGAGGGATTCAGATAAATCACAGATTCTGAAATTGCTAGAATAAATACAATCAGTCACTTAAAAATGCCACAAACTTGTTGTTGATTTTCTACTATAATTGAGAGGAGAGAAAGAATCAAATTATTGACAGACAAAACTTGCAGAGGGAGACAGCATGTGAAGACAACTTTTGTTAAAAGTGGACTCTTGTGACTTGGAATACGTAGACAGGAACATGTAATTGATAAGACTACTGGCTCAAGCAAAATCAGAAAAAGGGAAAATACAAAACAATAGAAACCAAGTCTTGCGTGCCAAGGCAGAAATAGGAAAAAGTCTAGAATAACATTTTGACCACTGAATTGAAATCAAGATTTGGACAAAATTCAAAAGATGTTCAAATTTAAAGTAGATGGTACAAAATAAAGATGAAGAGTTATACAAGCAGTTCTAAATGTGCAGAATGGCAGCCTGAATAACTGATTAAAAGTTTGGATGAAAAGTAAAAAGAGATCAGTGTTGAATCATCTTTTGAGACAGCTGAAACATTCTGCCACAAACCATTTTCCCCTCACTTGCTGTCTTCAAACTCTGTTTAAAGGGAACAACAGCAAAATAATTGAGTGCAAAATGTGCACAAACATGGGAAAATTGTACTACTGGAACGTTACAACACTGCAAAGTGCTCCAAGTTGGTGATTTTGTTTAATCTCTAACAAATATCCCAGGCAATAAAACTGTAGACACATCAGATTATAAGACGAAGAAAAAAAAATCAGCTACAAAACTTTCAATTGATGTGAACAACTACTGCAACATCATACTGGCACCAAATCAAAGCATAGTACAGTGAAATATTTCTGACAAACAGTTCAAAGTAGTGTGACCATTATCAACTCAGACCAGTCAACTCGGGCCAACAGTTCAACACCAAGGACAATTGTTAGGGTTAGAGTCAGGACTTGACCAAAGTGTTGGGTTAGCTTTATGACATGACCTATGTGTTGGATTAGGCATTAGGGTTAGGGTTATGACAAATTGTTGGTCCAACTGATTAGCCATGGTTCAAGTTGAGAATGGTCCAAGTTGTCTGACATCCCATTTCAAAAATTTTTTTATGACAAAAGTTCCATAGAGATAAACAGAGCACAACAGTTCAACCTCTGCCATGCTACTAGTAATACAAATTTGTCTAAAATTATTCAGGAATGATTCAACCATTGTTTACCATAATAATCAACATTGGAGGCAAACAATGGTATACAAAAAGGGAAAACTTTTGTTTTTAGTCAATCACATATTCTTCGGAATTTCTTCCTGTAACGTTACTTGATCATCCTATTTTCTATGCAGAAATACATTTTCTATATTGTTTACAATTGTGAGGGCTATAAGTCCGATGACCATTGGAATTATGGCATGATTTGTGAAGAAAACAATTAACCAATGCATATTACCAACAGCCACTCATTCAAAAAACAAGTTGGTCATGTCCATTGGTACACTTTTTTTTTTCCAAAATGAGGCTATTCTAAGACACAAAGTTTTCAGAGAGGGGGAATATTTTTGATATTGTACAGTAGAAGCCGCTTAATTGCACGACCTATTTGCCAATGAATTCGGTGCAATTATCCGGCTGGTGCAATAACGCGAAGTTAACCAGCTGGATTGCACCAGTTTGGGATTTGGGGATTCCGTGCAGTAAACAGAAGTGTCATTAATCTGTTGTGCAATTAGCTGGCTTCCACCAAGCCTTACACTTTTTAATGCCCTGGACCTGACTACAGGCATATCATATTTCCAGGTCATACCATCTCTTCAGAAGCAGTGGTTAGACATAGCTGTCTGTGTCTGTGCACTAACAACCTGGCAGATATGTAACACGTAAAGATAAATGGACAGCTTCTGCCCTACCTTCAGTTCTTCTCCACTCAGTAGGTACTTGTTGAGAAACACCATAGTGATGGAGACAACCCTGTATGGTACAGACAGGAGAAAGATCATTACAAACATTGATTAAAGAAGCTGATAGATTGATACTATGTACCAATTGTGTGTTATTTATCGTTAAAATGTTAAGAAATACATCAATATCAATGTTGTAGCCATCCACATGGTTAACGTTACCTAATACAACATTAACGTTAGTTCTATAATTATGATGCAAATTATGCTGAGGCTTGTGCTAGTCATTGTAAATCATTAGACACAATTTACATTCATTGGCTCATATATCTAATTAACAGAGTTGTTATCGTGCATAGGAAAACATTTCAAGACCTAGACTCAATGAGCTCACATGTAATGTTTCAAGTTCATAACGTTACCTAATCTAAACACCCTGGTAATAAAACAACCACTAGCATTTCTACGAGGGGGGTTCAATAAGTTCTTTGCCTCACCAAGAAATAACAAGCACAACTCAGATTTTCAGGCACAACTTCATAGTATGAAGTCTTTTATCAATATCCTCCAAATTACAAATCATTGGAGTCATTACTTTCCAGGCATTCGTTTTTTCTAAATTAGAAGGTAAGTGGGGAGAAAAAGAAGGGTGAAGTGTGATCAGACAATTTGACCTCACACCTCAGGTTGCAGATCAATTGTCCACCTTTTTTTTTCGTTATCCCTTACCTAACGTTACTGGGTGTCGCCTGCAACATGATGATCACAATAATTTGAATTTTGGTACACATTTATATAAGACTTTATACATGTACGTGGGGTTATCAATAAGTCCCCGACTTTACCGAGAAAAAATAAGCACAGCTCAGATTTCGAAGCATAGATGTCAAGTATAAAGTCTTATATAAATATGTACAAAAATTCAAATTAGTGTGATCATTACTTTGCAGGCGACACCCAGTAACGTTAGGTGAGGGAGAGGGAAAAAAACGTGGACAATTGACCTGACCTGAGTGTGTGGGTCAATTTGCGCTGCTGGAAGTTAGAAACCCAATTCTTTTTGCTTGAAATAGGAAGAGAATCATTATCAAACATTTTGACAACGTCTTTTGTTAATTTATGGCATGGGAAACTAGACCCACACATGTCTGATCACAATTCACACAACTTTTTTCTCGCCACTTACCTTCTAATTTAGGAAAAACGAATGCCTGGAAAGTAATGACTCCAATGATTTGAAATTTGGAGGATATTGATAAAAGACTTCATACTATGAAGTTGTGCCTGAAAATCTGAGTTGTGCTTGTTATTTCTTGGTGAGGCAAAGAACTTATTGAACCCCCCTCGTAAGCCTAACGAGTCTTGTATTTTTGTAAGGAAACATAAAATAAAGGACAGTTTTATAATTGTCGTGCCACGTCCACACGCCCACCTATCCAGTTTAATCAGTAACTTTCTAAGATTTTCATCACAGATGACCAGAAAATAATCTCAAGTGCACACAACTCACCAGTAAGCGGTCACCACCAGGGCGATCTTCAGAGATTTCCTCAACATCGACTCTTGCTGGACGTTCTCCATGGTTCTCAGTCCGTAGTTGTACCCGCTCTGTGCAACCCTGGAGTACTTAAAGGCCCCCGAACTGTTCCCCCGGGGCATCCTGCGCATCAGACACCAATCTATTAAACAGAAACAAAAGGTAGACAACAGGTTGGACCAGTGCCGGCTACACCTTTACCTGTCCCGGGACCATTTGGATGACCCTCCCCCTCTCCAGGAGATTTATAAGCGACTATTCGTAAACCAAGATTCGCATAACCTGAACAAGAATTTCAGAGAACCGATCATTTTGGTTTTAACAAATGTATTTGAAATATAGCTGCATAATTTACCGCTGTTATCTTTGGCATTATATTTATTCAGAGGAAGTAAAATTCAATGAAAAAGATTGCACACATATCGAAGACTTTATGTGACGAATAAAGAGCTATATAAACTAAACCCGATTTTACGACAATAATAGTTTCTCCTTCATCATACAAATATGAATATTCAATCAAATAACAAAACTAAAATTGCATACATGTATACTATCATTAGTTGCCTATCTAATGGCATGATTAGACTTGAAAGAAATCCATCTCTTACCGTACGATTTACGGCAGCACCTTTTACAGTTCAAAGGTCACCAGCTGACGAGGAGCTTTCTCCACAAGGACGTGGCTGAACTTTTTTCCTGTGATCAAAGCTAATTCACGACCGTCTAAGTCTCGGTAAGCGTCGAACAAGTATGTTATAGTCTAGTCTTATATTTGAGCCAGGATTACACATGATCAGCGGACTTCGGAAGGATAACGATTCATGTAAAAAGCCTGCTGAAATTGGTCTCTATGGCTATGGTCTACATGAAATTCTATCGTTGCATCATGTCCACGTCAAAAAAATTATGCGCTACTCTGGTCACGAAACTGATGCAGCCAAACCTGAAACTGCTTGAAGCAAGACCAGGTTACCGTGTCGTGTAGTACTTTCCATTGACATCAAAAGTCAGGCAACGTTCTGTTCTAACGAGTAACGTTACACATGCAGGACTACGTACTGTCGACTGAACGTAGACAAATAACGGTCCACCCAAGGAGGTTAAAAATCAAATGATTTTTAACCTCCTTGGTCCACTTTGTATAATTCAGGGTCTGCATGGGGTGATGATGGCAACGTGTAAAGTGTAAATCTAGGATTACAGGTAACGCTTAACAGCAAATTCAGAAAGACCAGGAATGCTTAACGGTAAAATTATTTGGAAACCTCACAACGCATTCTGCAGGACTCTATCACTCACATTCACTCATCCTCTTGCACATGATGCGTAGAGCAGGACTCAATCACCTACATGTAATATGTGTAGTGGCAGAACTTTTGCATCAAACCCTCTGCATGCTGATTTATGGCGTACAGCCGTTGATAATAACATTGCTTTGAACCAGGGCTTTAGCCAGCTCGAAATTTTTTTCTGTCAGCCAATTGCCATTGTCGTGAAAATTAAGTTAGAAAGACGGAACTGACACCTTGAAAAACGGGTTTTTAATGAGATCATCGTATGTGAAATGGCGCCGACACACTAAAGTCAACAATCATAACAATAGCAAGATAAACAGTGTGTGGCTTTCCGACTGTTGGGTTCGCTTAAAAGGCTGGGCTGTCTACCAGGCCAGGCTACCTGGCCTGTCTACCTGGCCTGGCTATCACGTCAGGCTACTCAGATTCCCCCATTCATACCCCCATCATGTGGCACTCAGCCAAAATAGCTGATTGACAGGCATAGTAATTGCTAATTTTCAACCCTGCCAGTGTCCACTGGCTGGACCCTTGGGGAAAGTGTCTGGGGGGCCTTCCTTGCAGCTGTCAGGAACACATTCAAGTACTGTACCAGTACTGTGTTCGGTAAATGCTTTAGGGTGTTAGACCTAGAAAACAGAGGTCCTGGGTTCAAATCCTTTGACATGTCACAAAATCTGTTAACAGTACTTTCCCCACTCCAACTTGTACAAGGGGGTTGGAGAGATTATTGTCAGTGGAAGGAGAGGATTGGGATCTGTCCTGGACACAAAAATTGTACAGTGGATAACAATCCACAGCCTCAAAAATGCTATGTGACTACTAAGATTGTATATGTCAACATGGCATACTAGCATAGAGAACAAGGAGGTACATGTAATGATACAGTACCCCCCTTGGTCAATACAAGTTTAGCTTCACAGTGACCAAGTGATTTATGCTCTCCCTTCTTGTTGCACAAGCTGAGATAGTTTCTGTTCTAGAAGATAGATATTCAATAAAGAAAGAAATTTCTGTTGCTGGCAAGCCCATTCTTACACACACACACACACATTTACACACCCACAAACATACACAAACACAGTGCTGGTACTTGTGTTCCTGACATGCTGCAGGGCAATGACCCTAATTGACGGCTGCGCAGAAGGTCCCCGGTGAGTCCCCTCAGGATTGATTTTTAAAAGTATCAGAAGATGTGTTTTTCTTTGGAAATGTTGGCATCTTGGAGCTGTATTCTACAGGTAAGGGTTGTAGGTTTTTTATTATGTCGAAAAAACCAGACTTTCAAGCCTGTTTTGGGTGCCTGGACACTAGAAAGAAGTTTGTTATGTAGCTGTCATTGTAGTGCCAGATGGGGTCAAAGGTCACCGAGTTGCGTTTGGATGCAAATCACATGTGTTCCAGTGGTCAGAAAGTTCCGAAAAGTTGAGAATGGACATTTTAGAAGCCGGGCTACCCTCTCAATGTTAGTTTTTCGAGAACGAAATGTCAGGTAGGTGACTTTTGACAGCTTCTATTTGCCATTAAATGCATTATAAGGATAGGGAAGACATGATTGGTGGTCACTGCTCTGCAAGCAAGGCCTCCCAGACACATTCCCAAAGGGCCCAGCCAGTGGTGGACAGGGCAACCTTGGGTCACTGCCTCACTGGCACTAGCAGGGTTGGAGATCAGCAATTACTATGCCTGTCAATCAGCTATTTTGGCTGAGTGCCATATGATGGGGCTATGAATGGGGGGATCTGAGTAGCCTGACGTGATAGCCAGGCCAGGTAGACAGGCCAGGTAGCCTGGCCTGGTAGACAGCCCAGCCTTTTAAGCGAACCCCCGACTGTGGACAGCGTCCCCAAGCTGCCTGTACCTTCTACCAAGAATATTTGTCCGTCAAGGTTGACGGATTGGTTTAAAAACTTTCCCGTCACACGCAGCAAATTTCTGTCAATTGACGGAAAAACGGACGCAGGCTAGAGCCCTGCTTTGAACTTAGAATTTTCAGGAGTACGATCTCCGAGGGTTATCCGATGTTGCCTCCGCTGGCCTACCCGTCACAAAGAAAGAATGTCTCAATAACGATAAATTCAGAATAACAAATAACGTGTTAGAATTAAAACGTCCAATAATGCTTTATATATATATATATATATATATATATGCTTAATGTTGAATTGGCAACGATTAACAGTGAATTGAAATAGCTTGTAACGCTTATCGGAAAAGGGCATGCAGACCCTCATCTGTGTTTTTGTTGTTGCTTGTTAGGTGATGACGAAGCTGCTGCAGTGGTTGTTAGGAGTTGGACTCCTCCTGGGCACGTGGGCGTGTCTAGTGTGGGACCTGGTGCCTACACAACTCACATCGCAGTGGAAGGAGGTCGTCTGGGTGGTGAGTCTATAAAAATGGAAATTGTTGGTTCCCATATTTGATTTTAAAAAAGTGTAAACTAAACACAGAAAAAGTTTGCAAAACTGATTTTGGTCAATCTCTGTTGTTCAGTTTCACTGACTAGTTTACATCATTGGAAAGCTTTTTTGATATTTTTACAATGGCATGCCATTTGCTATGATAGTGCATTTATGTGCAACAATCACCATGACATCTTAGGTGGGTTGCCCCAATGTGCTGAGACTTCCCTGCTAATATCAAATAATGTCACTGCGTTTACAGTGAAATTTTGGCACTTTTGTTTTCTGGCTTCTTCATATAATCATTCAGCCCTCAGTTCCAAAATAAGTTTGTTTTTGTTGTACAGTCAGGAGCATAACATTACATTCATTGTTGCTATTCTCTGTCCCTTCCACAGGCACCCATGTATCTTCTCATGAGTTTTGCAGTAAGTATTCTTTACTCAACTGGCATGTGTTGCTGTGAATGATGTCATAGAGCTCAACCTCAAAATATCAGGGCTGGTTTGATAGGGTGTTACATTCAGTCTGTGACACTTGGATACTTGTAGAGTTGAATTTATGGACATCACATTGAGCAGTTAGCCTGGTCCATCTTCAGTGGCAGTAAAACATAAGTTTAAATGTATACCTGTTTGACAATTGTCTCTATACTTCTGAGCTGCTAATGGATGAGTGCGACCACTTACTAATGCCTGCTTTCTGCCCTTTTCTAAGTGCTACTCATTAGCTACCATTGGCTACAGAGTTGCCACCTTCAATGACTGTGAAGATGCTGCCAAAGAGCTACAGCAGGTAACTACTCGCATGCTTATTCATGTTGTAGTAGCTTGTTCTTCAATCTGCATTTTTGTTTTGTTTTGGAAATTGTCAATTTATCTATGTATCCATTAATTTACCTCAAAATTTCTCTTATGTCAATCTTACAGGAAATTGAAGAGGCAAGAAGAGATTTGGCTAAGAAAGGATTGAAGTTTTCCTGATTGATATTTTTGTAATGTTAGATATTACTACAAAGTAATTGAAAAGGACCAAAGTACAAATGATCATGGAGGTTAAAAATGATATAAGACCCAGTCTGTATAATGCCTGCTAATGTTGCAGAATGGGAAATTCATGGGAGAAAGGTAACAAATAACTGGCTGTAAATGTGATCTATGAAGGAAAAACACACACTGGCACATTGTGTGGTAAGTTTACTTTAAATATATGATACCAATGTCTTTATTTTCTAATGACCTTGCAGTGGTAAGGCCATGATTTAAAGTTGTACTGGATGAATATGAAGTTTGCTGTTGGCAACTTTGTTACCACATGTGAATCATCACAAGAATGTATCTGCATGTACTTTTATAATAGTTTGTAGAAGTTATAAGTGTAACATATAGTGGCTGTTTGGCCATCACAAAAATTGTAGATGGCAGCTCATTTTATAAAAGTATGAACGTAAATAGAATAATGTACCAGACAATAAAGTTAAAATAAGTTTATACCCCAAATCGCTAAGTAAGCATTATTATCAGAAATTGTAACGGATACAAGCAAAGCAATAGCATATTGCAAATATAATCTAAAGCCAGAATAATATACACTGAGTCTTTTCCTTGTAGAAGAGTTATAGGGTTTGTCAATTACACAATATGCTCTGGAATGAATGTTGCACAATATTATTGCAGATAAGCAAAATCTTAAGGTTTAAAAAAAGATAGTGCAGTATATAATATCTGTTTTGTTATCGTTCTGATCACTGTGTCAAAATAGAACCTATCAATTTTTTATACACCGCATCTATGTCATATTTTATAGAATATCTTAAATAGCATCTGTGTGGTAATATAGACAGTATATCATAGCTTTCCTTTCATTATATCTTAGTAATATATCATAGAGTGTTTGCTGACATAGGCAGACAGCTAGGGAGTTATATCGTTTTATAAGAATTCATAATGTCCAAGAGTAGCAAACATCAGGCTCAAATAACATGTTGCATCTGTAGGTACTAAATATGAGAATGACTTATTTTGTAAAACATAATAATGGAAAGCAGCAGCAGCAGGGAATTTGCAAACAAAACTCGACCTCATTGAGGCTTTCATATGGAACATCAGCTAAGTGTCCATCTACAGAACAACTTTGGTTATAACACTTTCCTGTGCTGTTCAGAAACAATACACAACATCTATGACAGCATAAATAATCCTTGTTCCTCTTGAGTCTTGATCACACATCTTCTGCTGGAAGTAGATCTGTGAAAGGTCTACAGTTGACCAATGCTCATCAGACCAGGTCTGACCGTGAGAAGACATCAGGAAAGTCTGCCCATATCTGACTAATGATGAACTTGTCTGCTTCTCCCTCCTTTTCTTCCTCCCTCTGGATGGCTAGGAAGCACTGCTGTAGGTCGTCATGGCGATGGCGATGCTCGCGGTAGGATGTGTTCTTCACGATACTGTGGAACAGGGACAGGTGCTCTGTCCTGATCTGTTGGGGAAGCAAACAGTGGGATGTCATATGACAATTAACAGCATGGAGATGTTCTTATTCTAAAAATGTAGATCATTACAGGGAAGGAAAATGGAAAATCAAGATAGCAACTAGAAAGGCAATTTTTTCCTTCTAGCTTTGTGTCAAGCTACTCGCATACAATACCATATCATTAGGCTCACCCCAAAATGTGTGGGTGTAAAAAAAAAATTGGGGCTAAGAATTGTTGTATCTGAGTGACAGCCAGTCCAAGTAGACAGACCAGGTAGCCAGGCCTGGTGCACAGCCCAACCTTTTCCATAAACCTTTTCTGCTTGGAGGAAGAACACACCAGATAAAACAATATGTTTTCTCCTACCGGAAAACATAATTACTATTCTGATGAGAATTCTCAAGACCCTCTCTGAACAGTCACTCAGGTAGTTGTCAGAAAAAAATGTCTAAAATATTCTGTGCCAAACAGTGCACATAAAACATTCCCAGTAATTCCACAGTGACAGTGAACTGACCTCATCTCCAGGTGGGAGATCCGACACCTGTCTCACGATGATGTCAATCAGAACCATCATGTCATTAGTGTAGAAGATCCCCGAGGTCACCTCACTCGAGAACACATCAGCAAGGAACTTCAGCAGAGAGTTAGGAGGCCTTGGCTCATGATCAAACATGTGGACTGGGTCATCTAAATACATAACATTGTTTGATGTAATCAGCAACATACACAGATGCACAGGACGTAAAGATATACCTGTTGCCTAGGTTACACATAGCCGACTTTGGCTCCCGAACACTAGCCGACTCTTAGCCGACCCAAGTCGGCAGTATAGTTCGGGAGTAGTCTGACCAGTTTAGGCCACGCCTATTTTTTAGTGCCGAACATGTCCCGAACACCTCCCGACCAGTAAATGACTTACTCCCGACTGTGTCCCAAATGCTAACTAACCTATCACCAACCATCCCGACCTCTAGCCGCAGACTGCCGAATCACTCCTGACTGATCCCCAACCGATTGCCGACCCTTTTTCGACTTGAAATAGACATAATCAGCGATTTTCAAAAGAGTGCTCATTTTTGTTTTTAATCAAGAATGTCCTTTGTTCTATTTGTAAACATCACCAAGAGATCAAATTTAGATCACATATAGCTCCAGTGCGGCATTTATGGGTCTTTTTGCTTTTGGCTGGATGTCGGTCGTGTGAAGTTCGGGAGTGATTCGTCTACGTTCTGGCAATAGTCTTTTTGCTTGGGAATGAGTTAGCAGAGATTTGTCTAAGGTCTTGGGGTGAATCATTGGTAAGTTGGAAACAATATGGGAGTAAATCAGCAATGTTTATGGCGTGGTTAAGATTTAATTTGACTGCTGACTTAATCCCGAACACCAACCGAACACTAGCCGACCGTGCCGAACACCAGCCGACCACCAACCGACCCATTCCAGAGTTGCCGTTCAGAGCCGAATGTTTTGAACATTTCAAAACATTCGGATGGAGCAGCCGAACACCAGCCGACTCAGCCGAACGCCAGCCGAACGCCATCCGACTCAGCCGAACACCAGCCGACTACAGCCGACTAGCTCCCGAATCACTCCTAAACCATAGTCGGGAGAGAGTCGGGAGCCAAATTCGGCTATGTGTAACCTAGGCATGTCAGATAACCAACATATGCTATCAATCAGCAACATATTAAAAATTGTATACATTTGCATATCTATGTTAAAGGAAAGGAATTAGCAAATGATGAACATGCATCAAAAATGAATAAACATCTCAATGCATATATTAGGTAGATACACACTTACCTCCTCTGTTTACCAGTAGCATCATTTTCTCACTAAAAGCCCTGACATTGCTATTGTTAGCAATGGCTTTCATCACAAGGTTATCTTTTGGGTCTGCAAATAAGAAAAAAGAAACATTGACCTTCTGTACTAACTCAAAGTAAAATTTCCTTTTAATACACAAAATCAGATTAAACTGCTTCACAGTGTTAGAAAATAAAGTTACTTGTCTGGTGATTTGTATGATTTAACTACATAATTTCCTTTGGTTACCTGAGAAGTGTAGATTGAAGGCCAGGATAAGGTTGAGGAATAAGTCAGGCACTTGTTCATGGACATCTTCCTCTGGAGGCTCCTCTATGTGAGACAACAGGAAGCTCACAAACTCCTCACTCAGGTGCTCTGGAGACAGAGGAAGGGGCTTTAATTAATACATTTTTTCCATGGCTATGTGCATTTTCACATAGTTGACTGAAATTACAACAGGCCTTTTTGAAAAACAATGTACTGGTAATCTACCAAAACCCTTATGCATTGATGAATCTCAGTGACTTTATTTTTAATACACCCTGTATGGTAGCCACCTGGTAATATACATCTCATTCTCTCTCCAATTCAAGAAAAAACCCACAAACAGAGAAAGACTGACCATAATGGTGAACAGGTAGGGCCTCCCCTGTAGAGAACAGCATGGTCAGCAGCAATGCTGAGTATTGGAGTTTCTGCAATGCTATAATGCAGTAATACATAAACACGTGAAAATGAAACATATCTTATCATTATCATTAAGTTCTTCAACTTATAATCTGAGCAAGAAATCATTTTTGCATGTCTAATGAATAACATCCCCAAATTCTTTTTTGCAATTGATTACACATACAAAAGTGATTTCTTAAACATATGCTAACTGAGAGAAAAATGTTACAACAGCATATACATTCCACTTAACCTGAAGTTTGGTTGACCAAATGTATACTATAAAAATGTACAACACATGCACGTGCATGACATCATGAGGCAGCTTAAACTAAAAGCTGTCAAGTTCCAGTCTGTACCTTCCACACTGTCCTGCATGTCTCTAGCCAGTTCCATAGGCAGGATGGAGCACACCAGGGAGGAGACCACCTCCCTCTCCAGCCCACACAGCCCAGCAAACACCTGCAGCAGGGCCAGCCGGATGGGCAGTCTGTGTTCCTGTGGGGATACAAACTCTCGTTGGAAGGTATCTTTATTTACTAGTGCCCAGTAGGAAGGAGAAAGAGGAGGGATCAAGCTATGACCTGGAGGAGAACTGTGGAGCAAGAGTTTGCTGAGAAGGGATGAACTTGGGAGAGGATGCAACAGACAGCAGCAGATGGAAAAGTGTGGAGAACAATGACGGCCCGTCTCAGCAAACACTGACATGGGGCAAAGATGATGATGATGACCTTTACTTTATTTCTTAATTATCTATTGTTCATTCCTGGATGCCTAAACTTCACAAAAGTACAAAAAACACTGATGAACATTGTACATCTTCTTTCTAACATTTGGGGTGTCTAGCAATCTATTACTTGTCAGGTTTTAAAGTGCCGATAGTAAAAAGTCTTAGACTAGTGTCATACCATTTGGTAGTATTGCACCATGTTGTGTAGAACCTCATAGTTGTCCCGTTGGACTGCCTTTCTACAGACTGCAGGCATGGCATTTTCCTTTAACAAACACACACAACTTAGGCATAACTTGAGAGACAGTAATGTACATGATATAATGTGGCACTGTATATCTAAAAAAAATCAATATCTAATTAATGTACATGAAGTTATACCCATGCAATGTGATATATGGGTTCCAATATCTAACAATTTTACTTTTACTTTGTGGTCTAAAGGCCACATCCACAAAAGTGCAAGCCTACTAGTAAGCCTGGTTTAGCAGAACCTCCACAAGGTACTAGTACATTGTATAGGCAAGGATCTGCACAGGAGAATGTATATCATAACCATCACATACCAGTATAGACATGAGTTCCTCCAGGTACTCTAGAATGATGGACTGGTCCTCGTACAGGTGCCAGCTCCTCTGCTGTGAGTCATCCTTCACACTGCTCATCTCACTAAAGATCACCTCCAGACGTTCACTGTCCTGGGTACCATCACCAGACTTCACTGTGTGTAACTGACATAGAGGAAAAGGCAATGTAGCATTATGGATAACATCATTAATATTCATTTATCAGACAAAAAACAATGACAAATCAGGCATTCCATGTGGTTGACTAACAAAGAATATCAAAGGTGTGTGACAAATTTAAAAGATATGCAAATCACTGTTTAGATTAGAAGCAGTATGTATGCAGAGATGGCACATACTCATGTACTCCTTCCCTTTCTTAGGATGTCTTTCTGTTTTGAACAGGATAATCATTATTTAAAGATTATCATGTCCTAAACTTTAATCAAATTTATCATCTTCATTATCATTGCAGCATGTCAGTGCATAGTATGGAGATAGGTTGTCATTGCCTTTACAGTTTCTTGTTTATTACTGTCTCCCTTCCATCTGCAACACATCTCTTATCCGCTCTATTGTCCTTCTCCATGTCATTCATATCAATCTAGTAATAATATTGTTGTCCAATAT
The DNA here is from genome assembly GCA_019207045.1 of Branchiostoma floridae x Branchiostoma belcheri. Taxonomy (NCBI): domain Eukaryota; kingdom Metazoa; phylum Chordata; class Leptocardii; order Amphioxiformes; family Branchiostomatidae; genus Branchiostoma; species Branchiostoma floridae x Branchiostoma belcheri. The sequence goes on from CM033027.1 coordinate 13,674,756, forward strand.
CAAATGCAATCAAAGTGACTCTTACCTTACTGGAGTTGACTTGTCTCAGAATGTCCTCCATTGCCCTTTCTAGTTCAGGAACTCTCTCCTTTATGTGGTTCAAGATGGAGGAGACAGCTATTCTAGACTTTTGGAAACTCACGTCTGTCTTAACTCGAACAAGTTCCACAAGTTCTGAACCAATGTTTTCAGGTATATGGGTTTCCTCTGATCTTTTGTCATTCAAGGGTTCCGTCTGGGAAGAGGCATCTGTAGTGACCACTTTTGCTGATGTGTCCTGGTATATCTCAAATTTCTGCATGTGAGCTTTTCATGTGAGGAAGACAGAAAAAAGGATTTTCTTATCAGATATAGACAATAATCAAGCCTAACAAAGGTAAATGTGATACATTCAAAGCAACATGTTTATTGTAAACCAAAAGCTTTGGTAGTTGTCTCTGGCCGCATAGACATAACCAAATTTCCAGGCCAAGTACATCAAATGTTCTACTCAAGCTCCAAGCAAAATGACGAACAACCATACTAATGGCGAAGTGCCATGCTGGTATAGTAATGTCAACACAAATGACTGTAAGTGATAGCAGGCTATATTACCCATTCTCTCTATGCCAGCAGTGTGTGGTGCCTGAGGTTCACTGATAGCTGTCCTCTGTGTTGGTGCCTGTACTTGGGTTGGAGCCTGTGGAGCTCTGTGGCTTTTTGTGGACCGACGCCTCGTTGGGGAATCTGCAATATTAGAAGATTTTTTACAATCAACTCAATTCTATCAGTAAAGAAGCAATAATGGTACAAATGAAACAAGGCAAGGTCTATCATACTGAATAGACATCTATCAGTCGGCACAAACAACAATGTCCCTTCTAATCAAATTATCAATTTTCCTAGATAACTGCAATTTCTATATCCCACCTGGTACTCTTGAGCCTGGAGCCTGGGGTGCAGGGCGAGCGGGCTGGGAGGGGATTCCCATGGTCTGCTGATGTGGGTAATCCTGGCTTTGTTTATCTACTGTGGCTTTCCTGTGAGCTATCAGCTTCCTGTGATGACACCGTTATCATATGATGTCATTGTACAAAGATATTAACAGGAATAAAATGTGTTCAATTACATCATTAATATACCATTGTATGGCTGTATATGTGCATTTCATTGGTATATTTGTACAGAATCTAATTTGATTATGTGCCTATTCAATCGTTATTGTGGATCTATTTGTAATATTATAATCACAATGATGGTGTCAGGAATGTCAATCTGTTTTCATACCATCCATACTGTTGCAAATTCTTAAAAATCAAAGAAACAAACATCCCAGTCATTACTTACTGTAAGACTTCCCTATGATGTGCTGTGTATGTTCCACCATTGTTCATGGCTGCCATGTGAACTTGCTCAATCCCTCTGTCAATGGACAGGATGATATCTCCACACTCAGCACTCTACAAGATTAGAAAACGGCAGAAGATTAATGACCCAATCAGAGGATGGGGCAGGGCTCTAGCCAGCGTCCGTTTTTCCGTCAATTGACGGAAATTTGCTGCGTGTGACGGAAAAATTTTAAAACCAATCCGTCAACTTTGACGGACAAATATCTGATAAAAGCTCCTTGGTGGAAGCTACAGGCTGCTTGGGGACGCCGTCCACGACCGTAAAAGCCACACACTGTTTGTTTTGCAATTGTTATGATTGTTGACAGTGTGTGTCGGTGCCCTTTCGCATACGATAATCTCATTAAAACCCGTTTTTCAAGGTCTCAGTTCAGTCTCTCTAACTCCTGGAAAAGTGTTATCGCGACAATGGAAATTGGCTGACGGAAAAAAATGTCGAGCTGGCTAGAGCCCTGGGATGGGGTAACCTGGATCGATCATCCAATGAGTTAATTTGATTAGCATTGACCAGTGCCAGCAAAATCAAATTCGGGAGGAAAGCCACAAAGACAATTTTACTGCAGTTTGTATAACAGTATTTTCAAAAGGTCTTTCAGGAATTCATGTTGGCTGTGTAAAGTCGACTGTATCTAATAATGTGGAAAATGTAATTAACTGATATCTTATCTATGCATCTTATCTTGCTGTCACTGGATTTCCTGAATGCAAGGAGGTTGAAGAAGGGCCCTTCTTCAACCTCCTTGCTGAATGGGATCAGCCAAAAGAATGTCATACCAAGGCTTTATACTCCTGAATATTCCAATATCCTTCTAATGTTGCTTCATAAATCTTAACAATGCACGTTTACAAAAACATTGCATGTGACACTGACTTCAAAAATATGCCGGACACCAAAAAAGGTGGGTGTGTCTACAGGTGGGCGTGGCATATCAACTTGTGATCTTAATGATATGGATAATATAAACTTCGCCAGCTAAAATCCGAACTCACAGGAATTTTCGACTTGAGTCAACTTTTTTTTAATTTGGTGAATGGTTAAAATCCTTACCTTTTTCCAAGTCATTCGAATTGTGTACTAACTTGTGAACTATTAAGAGCAAGCTTGTTTGAAAATCTTCTAAGAGACAAGGCAGGCATCCTTCAGACTCTCTTTCTTTCATAAGGACCATACGCTGAATAAAAGCCCTTCTCACCTCATCTCTCTCCAGGTAGTTGTACGGGACGTAGCCGACCCTGCCGGTGTCGTCTGTCACCTCCCACCAGTGAGCATCGCTGCGGTTCAGCAGGGTGAACCGCTGGCCCACTCGGAACGAAAGCGCCGACGCGTCATCCGCTTTAAAATCGTACAACGCGCGATACATCGTGGCTTTGTCCTTTTGGGAAACAATAGCGGTGTTAAAAGTGCGAGCAACTCAAATGAATCAAAGAAAACCACAAGAACCCGAAGTTCTTTTTGTTGATACCGCCATTTTGAATTGCCCTACTGCGCGCTGCATGATGGGATAAAATAAGGGCCTCGAAGTGCACTGTGGGATTGAAATTGGCGCTAAATTTTCAAGATGGCGGTGCGAAGACGAAAAATTTTCTGTTTGGAGAATGATTTGGGTCTCTAACATTAAGATTCCTTCCCAGAGCACAAATTGCTAGCTGGAAATGATGGCTGAGGTTGGGATCACCGATCTGTTCACACAACTGTGCAAAAGCCACTACAAAGTGGACGCTAGACAGCCCAGAATCGTCCGCCCGAAGCTGTCAAAACAACAAATCTCTTCCCGACTGAGAAACACCCTCTTCAACACACTGTTTGAGGACACGCTTGCTAGAAGAAATGGGTTGGCGGAGAAAGGAGGAGTCGAGAAGCAGGAAAAGCTGTCCGAGAAGGACATGATGTTGGTGTTTGTCTATGAACTAAGGCTGGAGCGAAGATTCGATGATGCAGCCAGACTGGAGCACTTGGTTGATATGCTGTATTCTGAAGCAGGTAAAAATATTATTTACCTGCATACCATATGCAAATTTCCGTTATATGGTTTGATTACATAAGATATTTTGCATGTTACTGTAGATGGTATGATCCAGTCACGATGGGTTCTGGGTTAGAGCAACCCAGTCATGTCGGATTCTACATTTTCATGCGGATAAATTCCATCCTGTTTGGATAAGCTCTTTCGAAGAGTTCGCTGCGAATGTGCAGGGACAAGAATCCTGTTAAATTATATGTTATGTCACAGGTGAAAGCCCGTCAGACGTGGACAGTCTTGTCTCGACCATAAGCCCTTTACAGAGGTCAGAGCGCATATGCGCCGACAGGAATTATGGTAATACTTGTGTGTATCACTGTATGTGTCTTCACAGATCCAGATGCAGACGTCAAGGCTGTACTGCGTTTGTTTCTGGGATTGGCTAGATCAGGGAGTCAACCGGATATCCCAGCTATTGGTTACCATGACCCGCAGTTACCAATGAAAAACCTGAAACGGCATGAGGTAAGATGACATATCATATTATAGTTATAATATAACTTGTATTTTTGCACGATAGTTGCATAGTGGTACCAGTAAGTGACTGACATTTGCACATTTTTAAATCTTAAGTTTTAAGTTCTAAATGTCTTGTAAATGTTTCATGTACCAACACTTTCTGTCTCACTTCCATTCTACCTTGTATATGTAACACTACAGAAAAACATAGAAATGACAGTCACATAATCAGTAATTATAAATAGAACCTAATACTCTAATTCAATGTAATATACTAATAACCAAGAAAGTATACAAGGATTTACTACAGCAATAGAAATGAATGGCAAACAAATCTGTTTACCCACATTTTACCCTCTCCTATATATAATTTTACAGTTTTATGACTTGAGTGACCTCCCTGTTTTGTTCTAGATGAATGGATGGCTTTGCCCCTGTGGTCCTGTCTTTTATGGAGACAGCAAGTATCTTGAGGACAATTTCCATGGCTATATGCAGTATGACAGGCAAGTCTTCTTGACTTGAGATGAGATGATTTATTAAGTGTATTTAACTGGTCCTTGCAATGAGGTATGCTTGCAAATTATTTTTAGAACAATCTTGTTTAAGTCGTCTTCTTCTTCGTGTCATCACTACACAAGTGTAAGTGTAGGACTGTCTACTCATGGTTCTTGTGCCTTCTTCCAGGAGCTTGTTTGAACATGGATTACCAGCATCTATGATAACTATGTACTCTACTGGTCAGCCACAGCCTGGTCTGTCATGGAAGGTATATGTTACATATGTAGTTTTAAACATGTTGTGCTCCCTCTCACATCACTATGATATTACATAAAAGCATAAACAGCTAGGAGTTTCTAAAATGAAATGAAAGGTATCTACAACTGTATAGCAACAGCATTGTTTGTTTTGCATGACCAGTAAACTGCCTTTAGGCCTTTTTACAAGTATACAGTGGGTACAACTTACAAGGTGCTGAAGACCAGACTGCAAGGTTTGATCCACTCATACTCGGATGGACCCAACTCTTTTCTATTAGTATGGTGGGATCTTTAACATGCTTGAGTAAAGCTGCACATGGCATTTAACAGCCTAGCCAAAGCTATATGTCATTTAACATCCTAGCCAAAGTTAGGTACCTGTTTCAGCTGAGTCAAGTGGGGAAATTGGTGTAAAGTACTTTTCCAAGGCCTGCTAGAGATCATTGAATATTTGTTATACACGTAACTTGCTCATTTACTCACTATCAAACCATTTCTTTCCCAGTTGTTCGAGGCAACTCCTGGCCAAGACCTGTTGGGAAATGGATTGTTCCAGCTGAAGGTAAAGAAATTATTCTATCTTTGTGTAGTATTTTGCAATTGACTTCAGAGGTCAGTAAATGGCTTTTGTGAGACACTTTTATCTCACATATACAACATGGATCAGACATGTTTACCTGTTACAACAACGTTTACCAGGACGCTACCAACACCCCAAGTATGAAACCAATTCACCCAGCTGTTCTTGAGTTCTCTTGTTCAGACACACACACAAATGCTAGTGACAATACTACTTTATGCGAGATAGCTTCATTCAGAGGATTCAATTTAAACGACTGACTTTTGTCAGAATTAAACATATGCTTGAAAGTAAAACAAAATTTTATTGTTTTGCATGTAAACTAATTTCTATCAATCATTCAATGTGACTTTTGTCAATGGTATGGTTCATGCTATGATGAAATGTGCCACATAAAGCATGTTAAGGCACGTAGAGCACTTTCCCTGTTGGATATGAAAGAGTGGGTGGGTTGGTCTGTCATGGCCCGAAAGGGCAGTGGTGCGGCAGTGGTTGTGTAAAAAGAGTCTCTTTATTCATATGTACCTGTTGTTTGACAGGGCATGAAGAATGACCAGTATGAGAAGCAGACCAACAGCACGCTGTACGGCGCACTGGTACACAGCCACACCCGCAGCATCGACATCAAGCTGGGCCTACCTGAGCTGCCTGATGAGACCGACACTCAGTAAGATCTGTTCTAGTGTTTCTGTCAGAACTCATTTTGTACAGATGTCAAATGAATCTCTCTGTGTTATCATAACCATGCATTTACATTATTAAAGTACTAAGTGTAATTTATTAGATTTACTGTTCCATGATGTCGTTTTCTTTTTACAGGGCTCTAGGACTTAAGATCTATCCATACACAGAGGTAAGATATTACAGATACCAAGTACTCATATCATGTCAACACCTGGATGCTTTGTGTCACATAATGTGTGGCTTCTACTTATAACATGATTGTATTACAAACCATGCAAATTCTAAGATGTTTGAGTTCCAGATTATACAGATGGGACACATGATGGGAATTGTGTTTGGTTTGGGGAGTGCATTATGGAGCAGTCTGCATCTCCAGTCTATATGATTTCTAACTGAATCTAAGAACCGTATGTTGTAGAATGTTGTCTATTAGGGAAGGAGTGGTCACTGATGCTGCTGATAGAACTTTTTATTTTTATTTTTATTTTTTTATTTTTTATTTTTTTTTGTGGTGTCAGAGTATTAGAATATGATAAAGTCAAGGTGCATGAAAAGTATAGGAACAATTAAACTACATCTCGTTGTCCAAATGCTAGTTTTCCTCTGTGTTGTAATTTGTATAAATAGGGTGCAGTTTCCGTTTCCATCTTACATTACTCAGTAGCACCACCTAGCGACTAGATGATAAGTTCCCAACGCTTCAAATCAAGCCCAGCATATCTTCATCAAACGTTAGTGCCTAAAGGCGTTGTTTGAATACAAGTTCAGGTGACAGTATTTTGCCTGCTTGTTTGGGATCCTCTCGAGAGTGGTATTCAAATAAAAACAAGGTTTTAAACCATTGAAAAGTATTTTGGGTTGGGATTTGATGTTATATCTAGGCATTTTTAAGTGGATGTGGTGGGAAAGACCCTGAACTGGAATCAATGGTAAAATAATTACATTTCTCCATGCTGTTTTTTTTTTTGCATCGATTATATGGATGACACCCCAAAACTGATGCCCCCAAAAAGTTGGATCAAAGTTTTCAAACAAAAGTTTTTTTTTTTTTTTGTTAGTATCACCTCCTTCCTCCACACCTCATGTGGTGGTAGGGCATGCTAAAGTTCATGTTGTCTATGCCATCCCCTGTACTACCGTGCTGTAGCTGTCAGAAGATGAGGGCTTCACAGAGCCGTCCGACACAGAGTCCAGTCTGACCACTCCCAGCCCAGACCTGCTGGTGGAGGAGGATATCTGGGAGCAGGCACTGACGTACAAGCCCAGTCAGCACAGGACCTGGGAAACTATTGGATGGTTGGTCCTTTGTAGCCATTCACATTGCAACTTTGTTTGAGTTATCTCAGCATCTGCACAAAGCCTTGAAAATGTATACCAAGCTAAGGCTTGAAATAGGTTTTATGTATCTTAGTGTATATGTAATTGAGGACAGAATATGATGAAGTTTCAAAAATTGGCCACACATTTTCTTGTATTAGTGGCTACAAAAATATACTTCTCTTGATTTCCCAGAGGCAGCAGACACTTGTATCTGTGCAGTTTGAAGTCTCATAAAAAGTGTTAAAGAAATATTATAATTTAGATCTGTAGCACGGTCTGTAGATATTGTAGCATAGGGCCCACGGCCTACGAAATGTGAATTATATATATAGATCTTGTTTGAAACTTGGGTAAACTGGTAGAAGCCAAGAGGCACTTTTCTTAACATCTCTCTGATTCTCCTTGGCAGTGTCCCAGGCCCCACAGAGAAGCCATACCTGACAGAGGCAGGTCGGGAGGTGTTTGACGCCATGTACACCATGGTTCAGCGGCAGGTGCAGGTGGCAGGGCTGGACAGCAGCACAGTACAGAAACCAGTCAGCTACATGGTACAGGAGAGGGACCTGGTCAGGGATGCTCGAAATGTGCTCATTGGGGTACCTTCACACACCTTCATCTTGGACCAGGTAAACTGTGTGCTGATGTTGTCTAATACCTTTACATATTTTTGATAGTCACTTGTTAATTAAAATCAGTTGCCTGTTGTTAAGAACAGCAGACATCAGATAAAAAAACTTAGGGTAATTGGTTCCGATTGTGGATGTTTTGAGGGCAAATGAAGTGATAATCTTCTACAAACTTATCTTGTATCTAACCCCTACTTTCAGTGTTTTATAAATGTTGCTTTTGGAAAAAATCTCTCATGCAAAAACTAGTCACAGAATACTGTGTACACACTAACCATTTATTCCTCTGTAGGTGACACAGTCGTTCAGTGTGAGGGAAGGTATTCACATGTCTGGGACCACCCCAGGGGCCATGCGACAGACGTTGCGCAAGTTTGCTGAGATCGGGACCAACTACCGTCGCCTAGCAACCTTTGCGGCGCCTCCCATCATGGACTCCTTCTACCAGGGTGGACTGATCTTCCAGGCCTTCACAGGGGGTCTCAGGAAGTACCTGCAGTATTATAGGTAGGAATGTGTTATTTAGAAGATTCTAGATTTATCTATAAATGTAAGACAAGAAGAAAGATACTGTACCGACGAACCTGTGCGATTGCCAGATTCCGACGTGTTGCCACCATGCAGCTGCTTGTTTGCAAATTCCTGCGTATTTGGTCCCCCGGGGATGCCTCCATGTCTACTTTTGTGTAGAATACGTTTGTGCCAAATTTGGTACTTTATGACAAGTGAGTTATAGACTTTTTTTAGTTATTCCTGTTTAGATTTATAATGGCTCAGAGAAGTATCCCCTGCCCATGTAGGTACTACGTGCTGTCTGGCTCCACCAGTGTGTCTCTACTCAACTTAGAGATGTTGTACAGGAAGCTTGGGACACAGATCAAGTAAGTAGGCTGCCTCTTCTGATTTGTATGTATTTTCATAAGTTGATGCTGTAACATCCTAGTGAATTGTTCTACCCATAAATCATACATGCCTCGGTTCAATCTTAATAGTTTCCTAAAACAAAAATTGTTTGTTTCACCACTAAAAAAGTTTACCACATTTACCAGGTACCTTGCAGAGTTGTGTATGTGTTCATCCTCCAGTCAGTTCAACCCTGCTGGGAGGAAAGGAGTGCCAGATGGATTCCCTACAGTAAGGAGCACAAACTCTGCAGTTTTCCTAGCTTGTTCTGGGCAAATTTTTATATTCCATTCTTAACAGTATGCTACAGTATTCAAAGTTTTCTTATCTCGGCGTATTTCCAATAAATCTGACCTACATGTACTCTTGTGGCACCAACAGGGGGTGAAATTGCTGACGTACCTGTACAAGGAGTCCCTGGATGCCTGTAACACAGACAACTATCCAGCCCTGCTGTCTCTACTACAGCACTCTACTGGACCCTACATCACGTGAGAAAATCTTTATACCAAGTATAGTGCCTACTGATTTCAAGTATCCTGCTGTTGTTCTCCGTTTTTCTCTGTTTGTTTTAATGTCTTCTTTCTCTATGACAGTTTTGTCCAGGACTGGGTGTTTGATGGCATATGCAGAGACATCTATGGGGAGTACACCATAGAGGTTAATGATGAGTTCCTGTGCTTCAGAGGTTGGTGCTTACTTCTGTTCTTAGTTCTCAAAAGAAAAAGAAAGAATTCTGTTATACATTTTGAAAAATAGCAGTTGGTATTCCAGTATGTCATACTCTACTCTAAATGGGATGAAGGAAGCAACATTTGAAACTGATTTAAAGCAGAGTTTTTGTACTTTGTGCAGTTAATACTGTATGGTGGTTATGAAAAAATAGGGGGAAAGTGTTAATTTCTTTTCTCATGTGCTGTATATTGTACATGTTTATTTCTGCGTTTCAGACAAGCACTACTGGACCCAGGGGTTCACTGTTGCCACGGCTACAGTAGAGGAGAGTGTTCCCCTGTTCCTGGCTGACCTGGCCAACAACATTTTTGTGTGTGGGAAGTCCCTAAACCTGCTCAGACTCTGCTGTCCTGGGGTGAGTCACACTCTCAAACCAACATTCACAAATGAACTTTGTGTGTGTTTGTGTGTGTTTTTCTGCACTTGAATTCTACTTTCCAAATGTAGTGAATTTAGCTGTTAGACTTGTCAGTCAAACATCCCTTGTACTGCATGTACAAATTTTGAACTACAATCCAAACTGCTCAAGATTGGGCGAATAAAAGCTATGTAGGCAGATGCTCACTATAGATAGAAGTCTTAATGCTTGTGTTAGGTTAATGGGAGAACTTACCTAAGGAACTACCAAAAAGTGGTTACATTGGCCAAGTGGTCCTTAAGTAGAGTTGGTCCCTTGTACAGGTTTGTCTGTACTGGATTCTGTACCAGCTCTTCCAATAATGGTCCCCACCCCATGCAGCATCACCTGTGCACCAGAGATGTCCCAGTCCCACGACTGGCCCTGACCTTCTCCATGGAGGACCTCTCTAACATTGAGCAGAGGTGTGCAGAGTATGTGGGCAAGATGGAGGGGATAGCCAGGCACAAGACTGTGTCCAGGGAAGAAATGGTAAGTCTGAGATCAACACCACATATAAGCAAGTCCACAAACTGAAGATTCATTTTCATTTTTTTTATTTAGACTCAGGGAAACAGCTATAGTGATATTCTAGAATTTTCTAGGTACAATGTATGCATTTGCATTGTTCTCATGTGACATGTCAAAAGTTTGGAAATATTTGTTAATTTTCTGCTTATGAGGTTAAGTTTCACCCACTAATCTGGATTGAAAAAGTAAGCCCCATGAAGTTTGTCATCATCAAAGTGCATGGTAGTTAATGGCAGAATGTGCATTTTTTTCCTGTGGCATGGGTAGATGTGGACAGCAAATCAAGGAACTCAGAAGAATTTGTAAAGTTACTAAGACAATCGTCTTTGCAACAGGAGAAAAGAGCGGTCCAGGCCAGACAGGACCTGGTGGTACTTGCCAGACAGACGGCCTCCAAGGAGATAGACCGCATTCAGAGTAAGTGCTGGTAACTGTACATGTGGGGTACCAGTAGATACCATGGGAAATATACTAGGTATAAGGTGGCTACAGGCTGGGTAAGCGTATATACTGGTACAATGAGAAATGGATTGCGCTCTTTGAAAACAATAGTCTCTGAAAATCAATGTATAAGTCACAACTCAATGATTATCTTTGTTTTATCTCCTTCATACATCATAATGTTTTATCTCCTATTGTAATCTTTTAGTATAGCTGAGGTACATGTATGAAAGCAGTATGGCTCATTAATGATGTCTTAACCCCTACCCTCTCCAGGTGAGAGACAGAAAGCACTGGAAGAGGCTGATGCCAAGAAGAGACAACAGTTCCAGGAACTTAAAGAGCAGATGGAACAGGACCTCCAGGTAAAGAACCATTCAAGTCAAGAGTCATCTCTGCCCTTCTCAGGGACAAAACTGTATTTTATGATTGATGCACAGATTACACATGGATATTGCAATACTGTGTGATGTCCTGCATTTATAACATGACAATATTTTAAGATATACATGTATCATCAGATGCTAATGTAGGCATAACAGTTTGTGTCCTGTTGATACCATGTTATCTCTCAGTTGTAAGTTTCTAGTGAAGATGAAAATCATGCTCATCTCTTACGTGTTGCTTGTTGTTGTCTCAGCGGCGAGCCTCAGAGAAGGAGAAGGAAGCTGAAGAAGACGTGGCGTTTATCGAGGGGCTGAAGAGAAGGGAGAGTGAGGAGGCAGAGGCTGAGGCTGAGCTGGAGAGACAAGCCAGGTCAGGAGGACTTCATAAGTTTACATTAGACTACATTAACCCTTGAAAACTTTTTTGCTCATTGTTTGTGTACTTGATATGTCTTGACTCTTATCTACAAATGCCCAATGTGGTTTAAATTGTATGCTTGTTGAAGCTTAAACTGCTATCTTAGCTTAGCATAGAGTTTGGAAAAAGAGGCATAATGCCTATGAGATCCACTTCTATAGCTATCTTAGGCTTTGTTACCTGCAAATAGTGTCTTTCCTTGGCATCAGCAACAATTGTGTAACAGGGCAGCGTCGGGAGCATGTGTTCAGTAGTACTTATCCATCGTCTTGGACAAGACTTGCCGTAAAAGAATAGAACGGCTGATCCTGCTCTCTCTAGCATTTGCAGTGTGACATCGTGTCTTGTGTTCTCTCCTGTACCTCACAGTTGTTCTCACCATATTTACTATCATATGTCCTACAGGGAACAGGTAGTGGAGTACTATGCCAAGTTAGGGGAAGAAGCATCCAAGAGAGAGCAGAGAGCTCTGTGGAAGATCCGGCGGCACCGCCTAGACCAGGCACGTCTCAACTTCTTACTTAAAGAGGAGAAGAATCTCAAGAAAGGAGCCGGCCCAAATTCTGGTGAAGAGCAAGGTGGAAGATCTGGCAGTCCAAATGTTGCAGATCAAACAGGAATGCTGGTTTCATTTGCTGAGAGTCCAGAACAGAGTGTAGAGACAGGGAAGCTGGTTTCATTTATAGCAGAGCCATCGGCCAAACCACCAATTGTTTTACATTCCATCCCGGAAGGCAGGAATCTACTGGACTTGTCCATCGAAGAATTCCTGCCCAAGTCCCAGCCAACAGTGGAAGAAACGCAGGAAGATGCAAGTGCAGCTAAGCTTGATGAAGTGTTGTTAGAGATAGGGTCTGACTTGCCTCATGAAGAAAGAAAGTCATCTGACACATCAGTTCCAGCTCAGACCATTGCTGACCTCCAGCATGGGTACTCGTCCCTGTCTTCTGTCTTCAGTGAAGAGGAGATAACCTCACCTGCTGGTGGAGATGGCATAAAGAAGAGTCATCCTTCTGACTCTGTGTTCACACCTGATGGAGGAATGGGAGATGGAGCTGAGGAAAAGGCTGGCATACAGGTAGGGAAACGTGGGCATCACTCGGACTCAGTCTTCACTGCTGGTGGAGAAATGAAGGAGGGAGAGAGCCACAAGGCACTGATCAGGGTAGGGAAGCACGGACACCACTCTGAGTCAGTGTTGACAACGTGGGGGGAAGTTAAGGAAGACACTCAGAAGAGAGTGGTTAGACGAGGGGAGCACGGGCATCATTCTGACTCTGCCTTCAGCCCCAGAGGAGAGATAAGAGAGGAGGATGTAAAGAAACCTTTGATAAGAGTAGGACAGCATGGCCATGCCTCTGATGCTGTGCTTGGAGACTTAATTTCTGGAGAGCAAGACCAAGAGAGTACAAGACAGGTGGTAAGAAGCCAACATGGACATCCGTCTGATTTGTCTGAAGTGCCAGACAATGCAAGACCACAGAGAAGCAAACATGGGCATGCCTCTGATATGTCTCTAGAACCAGACAGTGCAAAACCAAGAAGAAGCAAACATGGTCATGCATCAGATTTGTCTCTACAGCCAGATGCTGCAAAACCAAGAAGTAGCCAGCATGGCCATGCATCACAGTCTACTGCACAGGACATTCTCTATCCTGCAACACAGCTAGAACCTGATGGCATAGCCAAACCACAGTCTCAGATACCTGTTCTTCCTACCAATGCTCAACATGGAGTTCCAAAGAGTTCCAGAGGGAAGATTCCTCATGGTCATTCCTCAGACTCCTCAGTGGAGGGAATCCTGTACAAGGAGGCCATAGATTCCACCTGGGTGGTCAAGAGGTCAAGGTTTAAGGAGAGGAACGTCCATGGTCACCACTCGGACTCCAGTGTGCAGAGGCTGCTGTATCCACAGGAGAAGAAAGACAGCGATGCACAGAAAGGTGAGGAAAAGTCACACTGTGACTTGTAGGGCATTGCTGTACTTAATTCACTGCATACAGAGTTAAAAGATGTCAAGGGTCAGATACATGCACTTCTGCGTGTTATAATGATACACACATTGTAAGTAAGTAATCCCTTTTTAGTCATTGTCAAGAAGTATTTCAGTTTCATGATATGGTAAAAATGCTGCTTCAGACTTCACTGAATACGGTATACATTTGTACCTATACCCTTACACATGCTTTCAACTAGGGACTCTCCTGTCCAGCCTTGTTTGGGTGCATGACCCAGGATGACCCTGAAAAATCCAAGATGGCCACAGCATCTTGAAATGACTCTATTGCATTGTTTGTAATCCTTTCCCTCCATTTCCAGCACTGGTTGTATCTAAAGCGCGAGGCACAGTGTCTGCCAATATAGCCAAGAAGGTGTGGGCAGATCAGCAGGTGGAACCTTTGCCAGACAAGTTTGATATGCTGGGTAAATATTTTCTAAGTGGTTACAAATTACTGTACCTTGGGTTACTGTAAATGCAATTAAGTTCGCGGGGATTTAATTTCGTTGTAGCGGGAAAAAGGACTTTTCGCGGTGGTTTTAAGTTCGCGGTAACACCATAGACTGCAGTCTAATACCATAACAGAAAAATGTTCGCAGTGATTTTAAGTTCGCGGTAAAGTGGTCACTACAAAAACCACGAACATTTCTGCATTTACGGTATTCCCATTGTCATGTAGTATGTTTGGGAGGACTGCATGTCATCTTTACCTTTACCTAGTTCCATCGTCATTGATTGGATTGCACCATGTTGTCAAAATAGAACTGTCAGTGAGTGGTAAACATTGGTTTGATACGTTTATAGACTTTTGTGTTAGAAAAAAATTGACTTTTCTGGGTGAAAATTTTCTGATGTTTTTTCAAATGATCTTATAATAACATGTGTTTAATGATTGAAAAGCACAATCTTCAGGCACTGAATTGCGTACTGACACATCTTTGATAGCCATCTAATGGAACGGCAACATTACATAAAAACTAGATTTATGTCAAATAGCAAGTCTCAACAACTGAATATGATTTTGGAACCAGCAGAAATCAAATCCAGTTGCTTGAGTAATTACTATTTGGCATACTTTGTTACCTGGATGTCTAACCTTTAATGACACATAAACTTAATTTCTTTAAAGATTTTGAGATCCAATTAATATGAGCAATCCTTTGTTTACATAAAAATGGTAAAAGAGAATGATCTGCAATCAGCAAATATATTGTTTGTGGTACAAATGTACTTCCTTTTGAACACAGATAACCCGCCATCTGTTGATCTGCTGGGAAACCTTGGTGTGATACCATACGCCATGTTTGGTGACTATGGCTCCACTACCAGTGATGAGGTGGACAGTGTGGACATAGTGTCCCTCCCTGTACTCATCAAGCGCTCCATAACCAGCCCCCTAACTGCCCAGTAAGTCTATAGTCTTGAGAATGTTGGTGAGGTCTTTGCCCTTGATTTATGTGTGCATGTTGTATTATGTAATCTGTCTATTCCAGAAAAATCTGTACATTTACTCTTTTGGACACTATATTTGGCCCCCTTCGGTCAATATTGACCATGGTAAAATGGACACAATATTCAGAAAAAAATGAATAGGACATTCATTCAATACCTGCAATACTCATTTTTTAAATTTCAAAGAAGGTACCAAATTTTGTGTCTTAAAGCTATAACGTTATAGTCTATACATGTGGTTAGAAACTGTATGGAAGGTTTTGATACTGAAGAAACTTGAACCACTGTACCATATTTCCCCCCAACAGGATCACCCTGGTGAATAAGGCCATTGTAGATTACTTCATAGTGGAACTGAAGGCACAGCGGCATTTCAAGGCCCTGCGGACATATCTACTCATGGAGGATGGGGAGTTCGGTCATGCTATATCCGACCAGCTTTTTGATAAGGTTCGTTTTTCCTTTTGTACTGTTTTGATGCTGATCTGTTGTTTCATTGGTTGGAGATGTAATTGGTTTATTGACAGATATGATGATGAGTTGTTGGTGACTTCTCTGTCATGACTGATCTTTCACTCAGTCTGATTTTTATTTGACCATTGGGACACCACAGTCAGAAGATCTTCCATCATTGACTTATTACCATCCTTCTCAGTTTTCTGTTCTTCTTTATGTTTCCCTAAGTGTCATGCAAGTCCAGTCTCTGGTGTTATCCTTCCATCTCTTTCTTCCTCCCTGAACTGTCCTGTTTAGTCACATGTGACAGTGCCACAGTTTTCTTTCTTTACTATGGTTTGGTGACTTGTTGATTAGTTCTTGAGAAACACTCGTGACGTGCTGTTTCCTTGTTGGATCCCTTAGCTTGCCCAGGGCCTGTCCCCACAAGAGCTGCTGTCCCCACTGGTATTGAACAGTGTGCTGACCCGAGCCATCCAGACATCAATCAACAGAGACTCTGACTACACCGCAAACTTCAGCTTTGCTCTCAAGTGGCTGCCAGAACACTTCAAACTCAATGGTTGGTTGACTGCTTTTGTGACACTGCTTTTATGTTTTTCAGATTTGGCAGTGCATTATCACTCTAAGCCTCAAGAGTTTTGAACATGGCTTTATTTTTTTCAGCTCACGACACGCTGGATTGCCTTGAGCTTCGTTACAAGGTACATGTACCAAACTTTTGATGTCTTAACTTAATGATTCATAAAGACTCATACTTTCTCACATATTTATTGTTCAGTAACGACATTGAGGAATCATTTTCTATCAACTAATCTCTTTATTAGCTGTCCAATGATGACTTACTTTGCTGTTGTCCTTAATTATACAGGTGGACTGGCCCCTCAATATTGTCATCACTGACACCACTATCAACAAGTACAACAAGGTGAGAAAAAAGATTTTGAAGAAATGTTTCCATGCTCAGTTACTGGTTATATATACTATATCTCAACTCATTTTTAACACTCTTGTTTTACTTCTTGTCCTACAGATCTTTTCCTTCATGCTGCAGCTGAAGAGAATCTCATGGGTACTCAAAGACATCTGGTTCCACTTGAAAAGATGTGGTAAGTGCCCTGCTTTCCCTTCTTAGTTGAATTGCCTATGAATACGATCCTGTATGTGCTGTTTCACAAAGGCTCCACATTCTGTTTTAGTTTTCCATGTCCATGTCCATGTACATGTACTTGTAATGAGTTTCTAATGATGACAAAGACAGACTGTACCATACAGTTTTACTAATAGCATCAATTTTTTTGTAGCCATTACAAACAGGGCAGGAAACTCCTCCCAGTACCGGCAACTTCAGCTGTTCAGGTGAGAGAATTGTACATGCAGTTACACTCTTGATATTCTTTTATAAAACTGCTCTACACTTAAATCTACTTTATTGTGTTTGTGGTCTATCAATTGATATTCAGAATATGGTGACTTTATTGTTTATCTTTCGTTCCCTACAGTTTGCCGGTCCCTATTGTCAGTTTTATCACTTGTTTATTTTCTCCTCCCTGTTAGACATGAGATGCAGCACTTTGTTGGGGTGATGCAGGGTTACGTGTCAAACCAGATCATCCACGTGAGCTGGCAGGAGTTCTGTAAGGAGCTGAGGGAGAATGTGCACAGTCTGGACGAGCTTCACCAGCGCCATGCTGAGTACCTTAATAAAGCCATCTTCAGGTCAGACTAACCTTCATGGAACCACCTGTTACTTCATAGCCTCTACCAGGCTTCGTGGTTTGGTGGTCTAATTGTAGAAATTGGTCAAATAGAGTAAATACAGTATGCTAGGGGAGTCAGCCGGCCGGGTAGGGACATTCTCCAAACCACACGCCTGTGAGGAGTCGCTATGAACAAACGATATAAAATTAATCCCCCAATTATTTGTACAAAGGAAGTAGCTCAGCGCTGGAGATAATTTAAGTCGTAAATCGTCCAGCGCCCAGTGGGGCGCGGCGGGCGCGTGGAACAGCTGGGTCTGGGACAAAGGTGAAAATAAGAACGACAACAAAACGCATGCGATAAAAATATTGCCGAAGATGACTACGTCATTTTCAAAGGTGTAGCAACATCGATTTTCAATGATAATTGTCGGGAAATCACGGTAGAAGATGGCCTTTTCGGCTTGTGTTTTGACGGCCCGAAATTTCAGCATGGCGCTCGCGAGGTCAATACGGGTCATTGGGATAGCCTACTGTAATGCGGTTAGAAGCGATGCGTGCGGTATCATTATTCTCTACATTTAACATTGCAAATGAATTGTAAGTTTATTCGTTAAAGATTTAAAGGAAAAAAAATATAAAAAAGTTTATGACTTCATAATATTTATTTAAATAAAGGCGTCTGTGTTTCTTTTTAACAAACTGCTCGCCCATGCTTTTAGTGAAGTAGCCCGACAATCAACAAACGTGACAACAAGCGCGGGTGATTTGTTATAACTTGTTTTTCTTGGGAAATTTCTCCTTTATCAGAAGGTATGGGACTTCTAAAACCCATACCAGGAGATAAACAAAATTACAGACGTTATTTTCATGGGTGAAATTACTAAAATGAACCAGTCATTTTTGCCGCGTTGCCGGATTTGAAAGAAGGTTTCCGTCCGGACGGTGCCGCGACCATGTGCTAATGGCCCGCTCATGGTGGTAGGACAATCTATTTTCGCAAACATACAGTTATTTTCGGGCCCGTTGGATGCAGTTAATAAAGTAACATAGGTATCTAGCGTTGTTTTAGATGATACTAGTATACCACAAGAAAGAGATTTCCGGTTTTCTGACCGCTTCCTGTCACATGTTCCATGACCGGCCTCTGCTGTCAAGACCCGTCACGGGCGAGTCGGAAAGCAATAAATGGGTAATTTAACCACTTCGCACCTATTAGATAGCGATTAGTTGACTACAAAGACGATGCCGACTCCTCACAGGCATGTGGTTTGGAGAATGTCCCTACCCGGCCGGCTGACTCCCCTAGCGTACTGTATTTACTCTATTTGACCAATTTCTACAATTAGACCACCAAACCACGAAGCCTGGTAGAGGCTAGTTACTTCACACTGTGTGGTACTGTGCTCTATGTACAGTAAACAGACATTCTATTTGCAGTACTTAGTACCTGAGGAAATATGTCTAATACTACCTGACCATACAGTTGCTTCAGTAACTATTCTATTGTCAAGATCATCACCTTGAGGTCTAACATTCATTGACATACCAAAGTATTTCTCAGCTAGTGGTACATTTTTGTTTAAGTGGTCCAGTGGTTAGTGGTTCTGTTTCTGGACCAGATGGTGAAGAATGTGAGTTCTGGCTCTCATTGTAGTGTTACTGTAAAGGGTTGCAGATCTTGGGATGAGACATTGAGCCATGGTTCGCTGTTTTCTTTTGTATCCCAACTGTTGACATAATTGTTCTATTAGGAAGACTGTCATACGATTTAGTAGCCTACATGTAGCTTGAAATGGGACTACATTATAGCTCTATTTCAACAGTCTTTGAGACATAAATGATTTCTCTCTTCCATGTTAAAGGTCACTGCTGAGTAGGAAGGCTGGACCAGTGATGAAGGTCATCACAGATATCTTCACCGTTATCCTGAAGTTCAGGATTCAGCTGGTCTCCCATTCCTGGCAGTTTGACGAGACTCGGAACGAGGCCATCCACCTGGCCTACCCCAACATGGCCAGCTCCTTCCACGCATTCCAGAAATATTCAGAGTTCCTCTACAGAGGTAGGGCTTTTTTCTTCTGCTTGTAGATCATCAATACTTCTTGTTGGTAGACTATTGTGCATGTCCCATACAGCAACATCATACTTTTTGACAGTTATCTTGTATTTTAAGATTGCCATGTTAACCAGAAAGAGGCTTTGAGAGGCTTTATTTTGTCCATTAGCTGTGATACAAATTGTAAAATGTACACTGCTAATCTTCATGGACATAAAAGTACACACATGACATAACATAACGCATACAAATATTTACAATTATTTACATTGCATTCCATGTAGATATGGATCTATATATGAAAGGTAACTTATTCCCTGTGAATTCCGTGCTATTGCTGATTAGACTCCTAAATGTTAGATATGATTGATGTTGATAGGATATTTTGAAGAAGGCAATCAATCCATTATGCAAATTTGAGAGGATCACCACACTTTATCACTTCTTATAGATAAATGTCATCATAACATATTTGAATACATTGTTTGTGTTCCTTGCAGTGGTGAAGAAGTTGGTTGCCCGTGGTTACCAGCCTCACCTTGAAGACTTCCTTCTGAGACTCAGTTTCAACAACTACTACCAGGATGTTTAAGAACTTTTTGTCAAGTAATATAGGAAATGTATGTAATAGACAGCGCACTAATGTGGTACCAACTTCTACTAGTAACTGGGGATGTCAATGTTCTGAATGTTAAACACAATGTGGTAAGACATTTGAATGCAAGCATAACTATGCTGTCTAAAAGTAAAAAAACAGAATTACGAGTATATAAAGCATGTCTGGTGTGGAACTTTGTTAAAGTTACTAGTAAGCTTACAAAATGTATTATTCAATTGTTGCAAGAAAAAAACAAACTTGCCCATCCAGTGGACAAGACTTATGAGATATGGTGTATGTCTATGTACTGAATCGATTATGCCTATATAGCAACAGAACATGAATGATAAATGTAGTCCATTAATATGTGACTTTTGCGCATGTCATCAAGGTACACCATTCGAGAGAGACATAAATGCTCATGTTAAACTTGAGATGTATTAATTCTAATAGCCTCTTCATATCAAGAAAGTAGTACTATGTAACACTGAAAGAAAAAAGACTGTGATACTGTTAACTAATACTAGATAACTGGTATACCCTAGTAAAGGCCTTTGCTAGTTAACTGGTTTCTAAGTCTTCAAGCAAGGAGGTTAAATTTGAAAAGAAGTCTACACTGACTGACTGTTAGTACATTTATTGAAATTTGATTGTCATATGTATAAATTCTCGCACTTCGAAGCGAACACATGTCCTATTCCTCTGCAAATATTTCAGATTTGTAAATTTTTATTGCAAAATTTCATAGTTTTGTCTTCTAGTTATTGATGTACAGAAACTTTGTAAATTCTGATAAACATTTGTTTCTCCACTCGAATTTGTTGGAGCAAGGGGGTTATAAGCCTATAATTCCTTTGAAACATAAAGCAATGGTTTGATAGCTGCACATTTGTTTGACTTTGAGATCAAAGCTATTGTTATATTACATGTCTGTATATGATTGAATATGTGTGCCAAATAAAGATATTGTCAGTTTAAAAATAAAATCTTTAGACAGTCGTGATTTGAAATAAGAATAAGTTAATGTTAACATTACCGTTACTTAAACTTTATAAGAGCCTTAGCAACATAAACATTTTGTTAATTCTTAGGCTATAACATTTCTTCATTTGAAATAAGTGGGCAATCTATGGCTGTAGAATGGCTTGATCAAAATTCTAGCAGCCCTTTCATTGATCAGACCACCAAAAGCCCCCGACAGTGAAGGACTGTGCAACACAGGCTGCTAAAGATGTAATGAAAGAAAAGCACCCCTGCCGTGGAGATGGACTTATCCAACTAACCTGAAAACGAGGCTCTTCTTGCGCATGCGTCGTGGGTGAGGGACGAACACCGGTCGGCAGCCATGTTGTCCCGTACAGCACTTTTCGTGCCAACATGGTAAGAAATTGCAATGTTTAGAGCAGAAATTGTTTTCCGTATACCTGAGTAAGATATTTATGTCGCTTGGACGATAACCGAAGAAAGATTTAACCGCGACATGTCGCAAATAATCGGCCTTTTCCATGGTCAGTCTGGGGAGGGCGGACCAACATGGCGCCGTTTCTTTATTAGAGGTCACATGCAAGAAAAGATAATCATATCACCTAACTAAAATCCACTTTTTCGAGAGATGTAACCTTCTATTTACGAAAAGATTTCTTACGATTTCTTAAAGGTTAGATTTTCTTCTACTCCATTAAACTGTCTGATGGGGACTCGGAAAAATCACGTCTTTCCCCGATGTCAAAGTGACACCTGATACATGTACCTCAGCCTTGATTTATTAAAAAAAACTATCTGGTTTTGTTGAACATTTTGTAACTGTATTATTCATGGTCATGCTGGACACCTTTCCTCAGAAAATGGAAGATGCCTTGAGATGATTAACGCTTTTTTAAAAACAAATTTATTACCGGTATGTCTCTAATATACATTTGCTATCTGTGGAGAACAGAGAAGTAGAAAAGGTTAGTAATAGTGCCCATCAGTACTGGAAAAAAAAGCTATTTTTGGCATCCAACAATAATTAATCGGTGCAGATTGCCTTCCTACCTGCAATTTATAAGTGCTCAGGCCCATGCTCATGTCTGTTAAGTTCCTCCATGTAGCACGATCCTGTGCTCTAGCTTCTGTAAGTTCATTTCAGTGCAGATTGCTGAAAAGAATTATCTTGTCCGAGTTGTCCACAGGAAGAACAAAAAATAGCTATTGCAATGTCGTCTTATACGATTGTTTTGTATATTAGGATGCATATTGTTATTTTTTGTCATTACTCATTACCATGTTCTTTTCTTTAGCACTCAGGTGCGTGGTATGGCAACACTGAAAGAAAGTAAGTTACTAGTACTCTCTCTTCTGCATGAAGACTGGGCATACAGATATTTTGATGATACATTTACATGTACATACATGCTTTGACTAGATCAACATTTAAGGCTTAATGTCACTGTTGGTCATAATCTACTCTGTCCTGTTGTTCAGTTTTACACTTAAGTAATTATAGCTAGTTATGATGTTTAATGATTGGTGTATTGATGACTATTTTCTTCTCATCAGTTCGGAACAGGCTAAAGTCTGTGAAGAATGTACAAAAGATCACCCAGTCCATGAAGATGGTGTCAGCAGCCAAGTATGCCCGGGCTGAGAGAGAACTCAAGCCTTCTCGGCCGTACGGAACTGGTGCTAATGGTTAGTTTCAATGCTGTATAACCTTACCAATGTATAACCTCACCACTATGTATGGACATTAGATTCTGTCACATTTTATATCTACAAGTTGTATAGTATAGTCTGTGAGACTCTGAGAAGTCACTATTATTTCTTTGTGGAATTTGTACCAAAAATTTCATACATTCATACATTTAAATCTTGAAAGTTCAAAATTATTAAAAACTAGAGTTCCACGAACACATACCTTTGCCAAATAAACCAGGTTTGTTATGTAGAATGATGTCTGTAGACAAATGCGTTACTCATTTCATTTTCTTTGTAATTAAATGCTTGGAGTTGGTTTATAAAATTTCGGCATTTATTATGCAAATTCGATCCCAATTTATAATTAATTGATATCAAATTGTATCAAGCATTACTTAAGCTATCAGCATACCAAAAATCATGATGATCCTTTGATCCATTCTTGACTTATTCTCTTTCAAAGTCTTTAAATACACCTCTTACTCTCTTCCCTCTTTCTCAGTTACATATGTGACAACTTTGATGAAAGTACTATAATGGAATGCAGTGGATTTATGAGCTTTTCCTAATCAATTATGCAAATTAGCTGTTAACTTGCATAATAAGTATCACATTATATAAGTCTTCATTTAGGCTATCTACATGCCGAAAATCATGACGATCCGTCAACACATTAATATTTTCTCATTAATTATGCAATTGAGATCATCATTTGCATGATAAATATGTATTGACATTTCTCTCTTTCTCAGCTACATATGTGACAAGTTTAAAGCCCTATCATGGAATGTAGTGAATTTATGAAATATCCTCATTAATTATGCAAATTAGCTGTTGATTTGCATAATTGTTATCTCATTATGTAGGTCTTCACTGACGCTACCTACATACAAAAAAACATGATGATCCGTCAACATGTTCATATTTTCTCATTAATTATGCAAATGAGGTCATCATTTGCATAATTGATATCTGTCGACATTTCTCTCCTTCCCAGCTACATATGTGACAAGTTTGAAAGTCCTATCATGGAATGTAGTGGATTTATAATTTTTCCTCATTAATTATGCAAATTAGCTGCTGATTTGCATATTTAGTATACCATTATGTAAGTCATCACTCATTCTATCTACATACCAAAAATCATGACGATCCGTCAACACGTTGTAGAGTTATTCTCATCCAAAGTTTGAAAGGAAACCGGCGCCTGCAGTTCCAAAAAAGCCGCTAGGGGGCCCAAACTCACAGCACTTACTCTCTGCCTCGAGGGCTATCTACCACTCAAAAATCATGATCACAGCATGTCCAGAACACGAGATATCAAAAATTGAGGTTCTGCTGCAGTACCTTAGCAAGCCGCTAGGGGGCCCATTATCGAACTTGACCTTCGTTTTCCAGACCCCTACCCACCTACCAAATATTATCGGGATCCATCCAAAACTTCTTGAGTTATGCTGTTAACAGACACACAGACACACACACAGACTCACAAGCCCAAAACATAACCTTAGCCATTCTGGCAAAGGTAATAAAACACATTTCACTGTTTAATTTTTGATTAATAGATGAGTAAATGTGGCAAAAAAACTAAAGGATTTTAGATAACAACAACAAACAAGCAAACAATCATAATTATAATCTATCATTTTCCCAGTTTTTTATGAAAAGGTGGATATAGAACAGGACAAAGAGAAGCCAAAACACCTTGTGGTGACCATGGGCAGTGATCGTGGTCTGTGTGGGGCCATGAACTCCAACATCAACAAGCTGCTGAAGAATTACGTTAAGGACCACGCTGACAAGGAGATCAAGTTCATCACACTGGGAGACAAGGCCAGGCAAGCCCTGTACAAGTAAGTGTTAGGATTATTTATTTGGTGTCAGATACATACATAGCAGTCTGGCTCTGAGGCTGCATGCAGGGCTGAAAATTAACAGGTAAGGTATTCTAGGGGCAATCATAAATTTGTCATGGACTACTCAATGTGTGCTTTGGAACAATTGGGGGACATTTGAAATTATCCCATGTCCGAAGCATGTGTGGCCAGTGCAAGCCAAAACAGCCAGAATTTGGACTGCCAAAATGGAAAACGTCCGGCTTGGGGGTTTCGCACTATATTTTGTTTTAATCAAAACCATTGGTTCATATCAATTTCTCAGTTTGTAGTAAGATGCATGGATAGGAAACAATGTTTATGGCAAGTAACGTCAATGTTTTTCTGAATGCTGGATGAGATTATTGTCATAATGATCGAATATTTACTATGTTGCTGTATTTGTGTCCCTTTTCCCTTCAGGACACATTCAGACTATTTCATGCTGACCTTCGCCAACTTTGGAAGACAGCCTGCCACCTTTGCTGATGCTGCGGATGTAGCAGAGTCCATCATCAACAGTGGCTATGAGTTTGATGTAGGAGAAATCCACTTCAACGAGTTCAAGTAAGGCGAAAAACTTTTCAGTTGCCTGATTGTGTCCACACTTGTAAAGCATACTCCCAGATTTGTCGCCACATCCAGACAAAGCTCTATATCATTTATGATACATCTACAGACATCAACAGAAGAAGATTCTGGAATCCTTTTTCACATTATAATGTACTATGCAGTGTTAAATATCATGATGCATTGTGTTTTACAAAGTTAAAATATCTTTGTTTCCTTTGTAGGTCTGTTGTGGCGTATAAACTGCGTCCGTTGCCACTACACTCCCTACAAAGTGTGTCTGAAGCAGGTAAGGCCAACCTTTTGAACTTGTACTGTGAATAGCATAGGTGTACTGATCCCATTAAATGTAGAAGGAACTAGAAGAATATCCAGGGTGTCCCTGACAATTAAAAGATGCACATATTGACAGGTACATTTTTAGGCATTCAAATATTGTTTGTTTTGCGCTTTAGATTCTCTGGCTGTGTATGACAGCCTGGATGCCGAGGTGATCCGCAGCTACCAGGAGTACCAGCTGGCCAGCGTGCTGTACGCCTGCATGAAGGAGACCAACTGCTGTGAGCACAGCGCCAGAATGACTGCTATGGACAGTGCCACAAAGAACGCAGGTATGATACCAGGAATAAATCCTACAAGCGATCTACAAGATGCACAAATCATGGAAAACCTGTAACCTAAGAAGCACTGCTAGATATATTTCTCTCTTGATCATTCTATGTAGAAAAACTTTGTGTTATTATGTTCTGTACCCTCCTATGTTATTACATTTTAGTCGATAGTTTTGACAAATACAAGAGAACAGGTCAGGTCATGGGTTTCTGCAATGGTTTTGTTAAGAGGATTATAGATATGAATACTATTAAAAGCTCTGACTATTACCAGGGGAAATGATTGATGCACTGACAATGCAGTTCAACCGTAAACGTCAGGCGGAGATCACCAAAGAGCTGATAGATATTGTTGTTGGAGCCCAGGCTCAGGACTCAGGATGAGTGAGTTGGAGTAGACTGTCACCAGGAGATGTTGGGTACAATCCTTGACATTGCATATCTCAGGAAACCAATACTATTTGTGAAGTTTTGGAAGTAGATGACTTCTTTGTTCCTTTAAAACAATAAAGCACTGTTGTTTTGAGATAATGATTAGATACTTCAATGATATTTCTTGGCCCAAACATCCACCAGATGGCAAAACTATGAAGCAAGGATTTAACCCATGTACCTCTATGACAGTCTACTGTTATGTACACATTCAGCTTGTACCAATGCCGAGGTGGCAGGCCTTGGCTTTCAGGCGGCAAATCAGTACTGACCTGTAGAAACAGATACACACTACTGCTTGTAGCAGTGGCTGTAGTTGCAAGGTTCACAGGTACACCTCAAGCCTGGTAAGTGGACAAGGGTAAAAGCCAGTTGGATGCCATGCTGGAAAGGTTGAAGGAAGATCAAAGATCAATCTTTAGGAAACATGGGCTGATGTTGGTGAGCTGGTCCTAAGCTTCAGCTTAGCAAGTTTATGATGCCCTTTTAACTGACAGACTTTTCTGTATTTCAGGTGAAATGATTGACAAGCTGACATTGACCTTCAACCGCACCCGCCAGGCTGTCATCACCAGAGAGTTGATCGAGATCATTTCTGGTGCTGCTGCTCTGTAGAAATGTGTGTCCACTCGGCTTTCCCTGGAGGTTCCCCCTCTTCCTTCTTAGATTTCTACTGTTAAAGTCCTCATCTATCCTACAGAAGATATTACTGTTCCAGTCCTATATACCACCTTCATGTATCTTAAGCTACAGTCATAAAAATGTGATCATCTGGAGTTGACATGAGGTTTTCTTCTGATGTTTCTTAATTGAAAGATTAATATAATAACCATAGCAGCATACACATTGTTGCAAAATATTTCAACATGACATAAACATCCTGTAGTATCAGAGGGGGAAAAACTATCTAATGGGAGGCTGAGGTTAAGTATTTGTCAGTTTGCCAGTTCAACCTGGAAGATTTTGAATAGTAAAACTTTGAAAGATATAACTGATATCTGCCTGGTATGTGGGTTCCACATCTGGCTGGCTGTACACTCAATAAAATGTTCTGTGTGGAATTGTTTGAGTCAAAGTTTTGAGTCTGGTTTTAAATTAACATAAGTAACGTCTGTCTCTATGTGTTTCATAAAGAGAATACAAATCAAAGAGTCTTTAAATGGCAAAGTTGCAGAACTATTGGATAATAGATTTTCCAAATGAACAACATAACACAGTCTTGAAACAAATAGTTTTAATTCCTTCTGAAAATGTAAAGAAATTATTAGCAAAGTAAAATGTTTGGTTATATTGGTGTTCAACAAGCAAGGCACATGTTAATGTGTTTTGAGTTCATTTCTTGTCATGTGATTCAAAACAAATATGCCCCACATATAGATTGACAAGCCTGGCTTGATTGGTCTTGATACAATAGCAAACGTTTTTAGATGCAGTTCTGAGAACTTTTAAATTCTATATCAGCAGGATTTAAAATCATTTAACTTGAATATATGGATCAATATTTATAACAATTCGTAATCATATGAGAGTAATTTAAAACTGTTTTTAAAAACATGGGGTGACTTGGAATGGTCCAAGACTAATCTGAGCAAACTAGATCAATATTCTACTTACTACAGTCTAGGAACTTTTGCATCTAGTAGACTGTAGTAAGTAGAATATTGATCTAGTTTGCCCAGATTATCCATTTAGTCTGTATACATGAAACACTACATTCAAAATGACTTTCATATTAAATTATGATACAATAGTGCTTCTGTGAAAATGAAAATAGTGACCCATGAATTGGCAATGAAGCTGGTTATATGATTCAAGATGATTTAAAATTTACTCAACATTTTGAATGTATCTGTTTAAAGTTTACCAGCTGTAAGTCATATAATGTCCTTGTGTAAGTCTAGCAACTTTCTTAGGGGGTCACTTCTAGACTGTTCCCCAATTATTGGCACCCCAATTATTGGCACTTTCCTTTTAGTCTAAAACCATGGCCAGTATTTGGCTTATTACATGCTGTTTTCTGATACATAGACAGAAATGGAACACAAAGCCAATTCACCAAACACAGACTGATATGGAGGCTTGTGCACATTCCTTTACACTGAACCATTTCAAACTTTCCTATGTACCAGATAGGGTGTTAGGCTTTCTTGAGTTGTATCATAAACCCCTGTGACATTTACAGAATGTTGCAGCCCCAGCAACACTTCTGTGGGTAGTCAGGGGCGTGGACCTTGTGTTCAAACCCATACACAAAGAAGTTGAAGGGCTGGTCCTTCCAGTTGTAGGTCGCCTCTGCCACAGGGATGATCCTGACCTGGTGACGCTGTAAGGTCAAAGCAGAATTTCAACAATTAGTATATCAATAAGACAGAAATATGATTAATCATGTTATGATGTACAGTAACATCAACATATGCTGTCACATGAAAAAATCGCTGTTTTAGAGGCCTTCTCAAGATTGTCTTGAACACCTAAATATCTGAAGTGTACTGTGTATCCAAGGATTATTGATGCTGCATTGGTACATCTCTTTAATTCAGTTTTAAATCACTTTGAATTCATGTATTTTTTTCATGTGGCAGTATTGTGGTACCTGGTGGAATTGTTGGAATTAAGAGAGTTAATGTTAACCAATGAACCAAAGTCAATCTGGGATTCACAAAATAGGTACTGTAAATCTTGAAACTTTTGCAGTGGTTTTAATTTCACTTGATATCCAGCACAAAGCCATGTCAACGCTCAAGTGTCTTCCTTGTATGTCAATACTGGACTGTAGAATTGTTTCAACCACTAATTCAGAACACAATGAACACCTTTCCTTCCTATGGCAAAATAAACCCACTGCGAAAGTAAATGAATTTACAGTATTCCCCTGACCTACCTGCATGAGCAGCCGTTCGGTTGGGAAGGCAGAGCTGTGCCTCTGCACCAGGTTCTGAGAGGCGTTGTTGATTTCTGCCTCAGGGAAGTGATTTATCGGCCATACCTGGGTGGAAACAATGGTCAATGATAAGTCCATAGTAGAACACTATGCCTGGAAGGGCATGCACTGTATGTGATGTGGATTTGGATACTGCTTTTGATTTGCAAGGCAAATGCAGCCACAGTTTCCTGCAGTACCATTTCATCCTGATAGAAATCTCTTTTAGGATTAGAGTAATTTTTTTATCAATATCTATTTCAGTTTCAATAGTGAGGACTATTTGAATAGCTTTGGGGTACTTACCCTTGGGTATTCCTCCTTGAAGGCCACCTGCCCACTCACTCCCCTGATGAGCTCATCAGGCAAGGCTGTCCGCTCAACTATGTGGTCTTCCACATGGTTCACCCTGCATTTTGAGATTTGTCAAAGTTTCAAAACCAAACAACAACAAAGTGTACAGAACAAAAAGTTACCAAGTGGGTGCAACAGAAGCTATTAAAAGTACATCTGATATGACCAAAGTCATTACCATTACCATTTGATGGTGAGTTGGATGTAACACTTGAGTTGGCCCTGGGCACCACAGGTGGGGCAGGGGATCTGACCCAGCCCATGGCACTGGTGGCACCTGGAATAGGAGAGTGAGGAGAACTCAATAAGCAACAACAACAAGGTAGGTAGACATCTACAGTATATCAGCCAACCAGTGTTAAATCTTTAGTTTCCAGTATGATTAGGCCAGGTTGGTGCTAACACTGTACCGCTGGCTTTTTCTGGCTGCTACATAAAAATCTGAAGATCAGGAGTATTCCATATATTCTTATGCATTCGTGTATTCCTCAAATGTAGGTGAGCAGGTAATTGGGGGGGGGTGGGGTGGGGGGGGGGGGGATTGTACCACAGATAGGTGTAACATCTACTTTGACAAATAGAGTTGAAAGTCAGTAATCCTATAAGTGTAATGACTGACTTACTGCCTCCTGCCTGATCCGTGGCACCAGGTGCAGTGCCTGTGGTGATGGCGGCCTTCCTCGTACACTGTGGTGCGGCCACTGCCGTGGCAGTGATGGCAGTGGCTCTGGTATATACATGTAAGAAATACGGTTACGAACAAACAGTTCATTTGAGCAGAATGCAATATGTTTAATCCATCCACGTTTCCTGATTTCATATACATAATCTAATAGACAGGATGTTTGACAAAAGAAAGTCCTTTACTGACAAGTAAGTCATGTTACTGACAAAAGAAAGTCCGAAATGAAGACACTCACAGTTCCCATGGCATGGCAGTGGTGGCAGGGCTTCCTCCCCAGTCCAATACAAGTGTGACAGGGCTGAGCAACATAGAATATAAAACCTTAACAAAGGGAAAGATGCCCAAGAAATAATTCACATTGAATGTTGGTATGTATAATGAACAGTGTTCTAGCCAGCCTGAAATTTTTTCTGTCCCCTGGATTTTGAATGGAAATCCTGTCGAGGATAGGGGTCATCTCGGGGCATCGTGAAAATTGTGAAATGTAGACTCTCTGAAACACTGTTTCCTGCATTTTGAGGTGTTAATTTTGCTGGTAGACTCAGCTTGTTCCAATGGCATCTGTTTTGGTGAAAAAATCCACAGGGATTTCAGGTCAAAGAGGACGGAATGAGCAAAATTTTTTTCCCGTCCCTGGTAGCAAAATTCCATCAGAGGACGGAAAAACGGACGCTGGCTAGAACCCTGAGACCAGAAGGTTGTGTCTGCTTAAGACCACAGGCTACCTTGACAGAGGCTGTGTGTGGCACCTCCACCTGTTGTGTAAAGTTCTGGAACATGGCGGGAGCCTGAGCCTGGATGTCCCATGGTCCCGGGGCAGGGCCATTCATGGGGCCATCAATGGGCTGGCCTGGAAAACAACAAACAATACAGATGCAAATTGATATCTACATGTAGGAAGAACAACTTTACTACCTTTAAATAAAGCAGATTTAAATTACTCAAGTTGCATCAAACAAAAAAGTAGAATTTACCTCTGAAGGGTTCGTAGGCCCAGGCTGTCGACCTGCCTTCTGCAAATGTTTCCAATGTGTACTGAAAAGAAGCATGAAGATTGTTTAATTTGTCAACATGAATTAATCATTGAACTTTCAAGATCTACAAAAATGGACCCTTGTTTTCGTGGGCTCAATTGACAGCATTTTTTGCTGTTGTAACTATTGTAGTTGCTACTACTGGTACATACAATCTACACTATAGAACCTTACATGGAATGCACTTGAAGGCACAATGTCTGTGAAGGTGAGTTCTTTAGCAGGCGTCTTCCCATAGCAGCACTGTTCTCCTACATACTGCACCAGAGCCTCACGGGCATCCTCCTCTGTGATTCCTGGCAGTCTGGAAATGATCGCAAAACATGATTATTGTAAAAAAAAAAGTGTTGTAAATGTATATATCCCTTATATTTGTATGGGCAGGATTCCAGCAATCAATGGTTGGAAGAGATTGCATAGGTTCAAATGATAGCTAGGTAAAGGCCACATAAAAGTACTGCCTATCTCCATTTATAGGTCATACACAGATGTGTGAATCAAATTTAGGTACATGTACATCCAAAGATCATGGCCATCTAATTGACCACTCTTGGTTGTGAACTACCAGAGGATCACTGTCTGCTTTAAATCTGCTCCACATTTCACTTATTTGCTACACAGCAAATATTGTCAGTGATTTGTCACTGAGTTCCTTCATGGAAGTGGAGTTCACCACTATTATAAAGTGGTCCATTCCATGATCATCAAATCTCACCTGATCAATATATCAGATGGACAGGTTGCCATCAGAGTCAGTGTAAAATAGGAAACAGTAACAAAATGGTGGCAGTGCATGGAATATGCCGTTTATCATGTAACTACCATATCCGGTAGACAGCAAACCAGGATTTATAGAGATGGCCAGTGGCCATTATTGACAGTAAATTGTCGTGTGAAACATGATAAGTATTTTGTTAAATAGTTCAGGTAATCATTAAGCTTCAAGATAGATAAGAACCAGTTGACAGCAAATGCCAAAAGCAACAACCAGAACTGTTGTTTACAGTTTAATACAAACTTTTTTCAAAAGCACTACACACTGGTATATATTTTCTGAATTGTGCCAACAAACACCCAACAATTTGGCTGCTAAGTTGTCATTTCTGTCATGCAAATCACATAGTTACTCATTTACTTTGTAAAACTATTTTGAGGTTCAGGTGGGATCAAAGTCCATGAGGTCTGTATGTGTATTATGGAGAGGAATAGCCTCTGTACATATGTATGGTTTTATACATGTCATGTAGTTTATACTCACTGTGGCAGACTACTCCTCTCAGGGGGTTGCCTCTGGGTCTCCTCATAGCTGGGTGGGGGCAGTGGAGGGGCTAGGGAGGACATATCGGAATTTACAACATCAATTACGGGTAATTTTCATGTTAAATATCATAGTATGTGTGCTCCTGGAGAATTTATGAAACAATGTTAACTGCTGTTTCTTTACTCTCCAAGCAGACTGGTTAGGCTCTGACATGTTTGGGACATCTTTTCAGTGTTCTAGCCAGATTTTTTATTTGTCAGGGCATTTTTCTGTCCACCTGCTAAACTACTTCATAAAAACACCTAAAAAGACATTATTATTAAACAAACAAGCCAGAGCATAACCTCTGCTTTCAGATTACTGTCTCTTTGAAGTCTATTAATGTTTCAACAGCATTAATATATTTATGTATAATAGAGTAAGAGAGAAGCACATGTATATGTTTCTGTATACACCAGTGTGCATATTAAAACTGCTTACCTGACCCAAATCCGACCCCCTCATACCCAGAGATGCTGTCCATCTTGTCAGCAGATGGTGCGGAGGGTTCCGGCCCTGCCGCTGCAGGGGGGCCCCCTGCCTGCTGGTACCCTTCAGGGGGTGGCTGTCCTGGGGCAAAACCAACCTGGGGTGGTGGACCCCCTGGTGCAGGGTACCCCCCTGCCTGACCCTGAGGGGGGTACCCTGGTTGGGCCTGAGGGGGGTACCCAGGTTGTCCTTGTTGTCCATAAGATTGCTGGGCACTGGAAGAAATGATACACTGTTGTAAGCAACTTCATTACAATTTAAAGGATTGTGGAAACAATAAGCATCTCGGGGCCTGTGAAAAATGAGAAAACTGTGGGAGCTTTGGAAGTACATGTAACATTATGTGGAAAGCAAGGTGCAGCGCAGAAAATTGAAGAAAGACTGACTACAGCTGAGTATTCAAGATCATTGCAGCACCAGAATATTGTGGAGTATTACTTGAAAGGAGAATACAAGGCATAGAGGAGTGAAAAAAGGACATCTATTAATGTCTAACATTAATGTTGATAACAGAAAGTACAAAAGGAATTACATGTAAATGAAAAAAAATGTTAGTTTAAGTACTTTGGGGAAGTGCTTGCTAAAACTAAGACCTTTATGATCATTGGAAAGAATATACTTCCCACATAGAAGAAAAACATATTCCTTTGCTGTACTTTGTTTACTTGTTTATACCTAAAAACCTTGCAGACCGTGCTTGTTTACTGTGCACTTACAAGTGCCATGGTCCAATGCTCTGCTGTATATTTCACTACTTAGCGGTCCAAAGGACTTCTCCAATGCAATGCTCATGTTAACTTCCTGACAACAAGGTCGACAGTGCGGCTTCACATGTTTTCAAGGGTATTAAAATGACACCGTTTCCACTTCCTCATTCATTGAATGAGTCTTCCCTTCCCTGTGTCATGCCTGTTTTTATATGAAGAGCAGGCCGCCACATTTCCGTATTAGACCACGAACCACACGGGATCAAGCTTCAACATTACACACAACAGAGAACTGTTTAAAGGCCTTTAAATTCTCGGTAATCTTTCCTGACATGCCGCGATCGAAACTCTCAACATAACTCAAGTACAAACATGCGTCTCAGATCTCGGCTCAACTCACTTTGCCCCCAACAGTGGCTTCCGTTCTCCGTCCGCCATGTCTCCCGGCTCTTCACCGCTACACCAGGTCCCAGTATTCTAACCTGAACAGGTACACTCCCGACTAGATCATGGCCCCAGCTAGGGTCTACTTTAATAGTCTAGTACTTTGACCCGAAAGGTTCACACGGCCCACGTGATTTTGAGTTGCCCAGACCCGCCCCCTAGAGGTTATTGTAGGGCAATTTCTTTCCTGCAAGCTCAGGCATGCTGGTGGAGCCTACACGACTGGATGGGCGTGGGGATCAGTACACATGTATTTCCGGAGATTGCACAAGACTGACTTCAATTTCACACAGGAAAATTGCACAACTCCTTGGGAATTGCACAAGGATCACACAACCCTGCTTCACTGGTCGCGAGGTTCCATACAGCATGTGACAGGGCAGCGGGGGCGGAGGAAGTTTACATCTTGATAATCAGCCCAACCTCCCAGCATTTATGTACAGTACACACTGTTTCCTTCCTGTTGTTCATCCACTTTGATGTCTGAGCAAAATAACTTATACTTCCCCGCCCTTTTTGCTCAAGTGTCCTATCTCCAACTGCATAACGTGGCTTAGCAAAATTAGAATGCTTTATTGGTCGAGGTAAAACAAAAATTACTACAAATTCTACCTGAAGACAGATTCATGTACTCAAAATTTAAATGGTGATATGTGCCGCTAGTGCTATTATTTTTTCCATAACCGCTATAAACATGGTATTATGTGTAAGACTGAGGTCAACTGAAGGGCAATTTATTTCAATGTAGATTCGTGGTTGTTACTTATTAACAAAATCCTTGCAAATATTTGCGATGTCTTAATGCAGTTGTACCAATCCGCTATCTGTTGACAATAAAGCTGGTATAATGAGCAGCAATTTCGATGTTAATGAAGTCACATCCAAAACACTAAATAGGTAAAATTATGACTTAATAACCCTGAAGTTATCCTAAAATACAGTCAGTTCTTCTACCGTGGTGACTAGTGTTGTTTGTTACACCGCACTGGCGAAAATTCCGGTAGAATAGCAAGGTGTATGACGAATATGCATTGTTTCTGTCATCACTGTTATTTACAGTGCCGGCAAAATTAAACGTATATACGTACGTACTGAACGCCTTACTTAGAAATATCAATGTTCACAGCGCAAGAGGTCGAATAATAATGCCCCTTTTTGTTTGAATAAAATTCTGCAAACAAACAGACAGCTTTCACTTAAGTCAAGACCAGCCCAACCACCTGTTGAAGAATGTTCAGGACTGTCTGTTTCGTGCAATGTACGGTTTATCACCAATCAGAAAACAGCGCATGGACGTCACAGTGCTAAAATGACATATGCCAGCAGCGTGATTAAAAAAAAGTAAATTTTCAGGAGAACGAAATAATGTTTATTCTTAGTAACCAAATGCCTGGAGCAACCTTAGACTGCTGTCACTCTTTCTTGACTTCGACATCGCTACCGCCTAATTGTCGTTCGCACGGAACTGATATAATAAAACAAGTCATTGGTAATTACATTGTTCATGCGACATACTTGTAAAGGTTTAACGTTAATTTCTGACACCAGGGCAGCTGCCCTTGACATGTGCGAATATCTTTTCTTGTACCTGGATTCGTCTGGCTTAAAAAGTTATAGACCCGACAGGTATGTTACGTCTCGCCGGCTGAAACGCGAGTTACCAAACAGCGCGGAATGAGATTATCATCAGATGACATGCCTGAGATGAAATACCAGGGTCACACAAACACATACAGCTTGACAGAAAAGTATGGCTAGCCCACGTCGCACATTCAAACTTACGTACGGTACTGTATTATCAATCAAGGGAAAAATATTGTTCTATTGCATAACAGATTGCATTATCCGTAAAAAGGCCTTTAACTTAAATGGCGCACTATAAATAGCAAACGGATGAAAACTCTAACGTATACAATTGCCACTCAGAAACTGTTTACCAAACATTATGCGATAGTAAATACACCACTATCTTGTATGGCTTGGCGGCGTGCACATGGTATCCTATGTAGATATAACGGCCTGATGACACATCAGACAACGTGCGGAATACGGTCAGATAGTCGATGTCAGCATGTCACTCAGCCACATGTGCACAAAATAATTATGCTCAAGAACCCTGGCCCTAAGCAGCACAGCCCCCCTCCCCCTTCAGTTCCACTCACCTGGGTTGTGGATATCCACCGTACTGCTGTTGAGGCTGGTACTGCCCTTGTACCTGTACACCGACCATCCGCGGGTCCGCCATGTCTGTCTAGTACTAGTCGGGATCACCACGCCTTCCTCTTCCACAAGTTTCGGAGGGTGGAACGGGTCGGAATGTCGCCCCGAGTACAAGAGTGCGGGTTGTTTATAGGAAGTAGTACGTCACGCCGCCAGGAGAGTTGAAACATTTGACCTCTCCCGGGTGACAGCCTGACCCCACCACCCATGGGGTGTTACCTTCCACAGGTGGTTTCATAGGTCTGATCGCGCAACTTGTTGAACGGAAGGGACAAAGGGAAGAAGTGAAAGTAATGTTAATTGCAACCGATAGAATGTCGACCCAGACGAGAAGAGAATTGAGACTTGTACTTTTCCCTTCTTGAGTAAAATAGGTGACGCCTGACCCGCGGGGTGTTACCTTCCACAGGTGGTTTCATGGGTCTGATCGCGCAGATTGTTAAACGGAATGGACAATGGCAGTGAAAGTACCGAGAGCGGTTTCTAATGTAGGACAATCAATACGAGAAGAAGTTGGGGCTTAAAGTTTTTCCTTCTTGAATGACTTTTCATGAGGACAAGTTTGATACTTATTGTAGGGGTGGGGTGGGGAAGTCGGTAAGGGCAGGTCCTCATATTAGAGACGGAAGCTGCGAAGAGAAAATCAGAGAATTAGTTTGGACTCCTCAGCTGTATCAAAGACTGAAGAAAATGCCGGTTAAGACCATCTGAGTAATAAATTTATAACAGTAAGCATAGCATTCTCAAATTTTCCCTCCAAAGAAAATGAACGAGGACGGTTAAAAGTACACATAGAGATGAGAACTTTTATGTCGTCACTGAACAGGTGTACGCTATAATACAGCAGCGCCACCTGCTGAGAGTTACTTTTCTGCAATGACCACCAACACGAAGGTTGCAACTAGCAGTTCTAGTAATTTAACATGCATAAATGTACCATCTCTCTTGTTAGTTAGATGCCATGTTGATTTCATTATATTGATGACATCCTTTGGGAACAACCAAACTGATACGAGCGTGCGGATAAAACCTAGGCTAAGTAGTCGGGAATGCCAAACAATCGCCTTTAGTGCCAACACACAGAATATGCAGATTCTTCACTTTTGTTATTCAATGTTCTACATCTTCTTCATCGACCTATGAATTAACATTTTATGACATAAGTATCCGATGTCCGATATTTTTGAAATCTATATAGCCTAACGCACATATTTTATCTTTGGAAAGGGCCGAAAACTGCAGGGATAAATATGACCTTAGAGTGACAAAATGTTAACTTTCGTTTCGTACATCTACTCCAACATGTGTGGCAGGTGTGGAACTGTTCATTTTCTTGTCATCAGTCGCCATCCATATGCTTTGCAAGCAAACCAACTGTTGCGCTTTTACGCGTAATTTGAGGAGCCTTCTAGCGAAAATGCAAAGAACGACAGCAACGAGTAGTTGGCTCAATCTTAGTGAGATGAATGTCTGTGACCGTACCTACACTGTTTTAGCCCGTACAAGGGTATGGTGAACTAAAGAAGCAGATCTCTGCATGTGCAGTCTGCCTAAAGTATTCAAAGTACAAAGAGGAATGTCACGGTCGACTTCTAAAATTAAAGCAATCAAAGCCGAACATGTCGTACCGGTATGGCATTTAATTTCACGTTTTATTTTATTTTAACCTCGTTCGTTGGGATTAAAACTTGGCCTTGGGATTCAAACACTCTCTAGATTATCTTATCTGTCTTTTGCAACTTCAACACCTTAGACTCAGATGGAACAGTATAGCACGCGCGAACAGCTTCTACTTCGTCACCATAGTGACGCAGATTAAACATACCATTCTTAATATGCAGCTTTCTCGTTGCCATGGTAACGCGGATTAAAGGTATGACCGTGGCATTTGCAGGACGTAAACTGACTCTTTTGTCATGGCGGAGGCACGGGCGTTACCTAGCAACTAGGGTGCTGGGTGAGGAAAGGTCAGACTAGGATCTTGGTAATGGATTCGGCCTCAACACTATATACAGGGTTCCTTTGTTGTCATGTACTTAACACTACTGAATGATTTTATCACGTCATCATATAGTTCTACAGTTAATATCCACCAGGAAGATGATTAATATTTTTGAAATGATAAAAAGAAGGAAAGCAAAATCTGGCCCTGTGTGCCGAAACCAGACTCCATAGGTCGCAGAAAAAAGAATAGAAGTTGACCGAATTTACAGATAACACTGCCAGAGGAGTTAGCTGTCAGTGTGCTGTACTGTCTTGCCCGCTTACACATCTGTAAGGTTACCTGTCCGCTTTTCTATTTTTCTTGTGATCCATATAGGGTATGCTGGAGACTATGCCCAGATTCTAGTATTTTGTTCTAATGAGAGGTTTTCTACTTCTAATTGGAAACATGCGACGTGTACCTTTGACGTTGTAAGAGGGAACCTTAATTTTTTTCCACCCCTACCCCAACATCCTCAATGATTAGTCCCTATCGAGACATACTTTGATTAACATGCTAATAACCGACATCCAGTTCATTCCATAGTTTTGTGGACTTCAGTTCGGATATAGACCAGACGTCTAATCATTTGCAGTATGTACATTATACATGTACACATATTCATTACCTTTTCCATCTGGCTACTTCGCACCGACATTACTTTTCTTATCGTCAAAGGTATGGGGAAGCATATGATACTAGTACTAGAAAACCGCTACATCATGTAACGTCAACAACCATATAGTGTAAAACGGCACAAACACTAGAAACCAACAAAACAGAAGTTAAATTTTATAAACAATGTTTTCAAACTAAAGAAAATCTAACGTGTTTGGACTATGAGCATAATGCACTCTGCAAAAGATAAGACAAAGGTCTCCTCTAACAAATAATCTAATCAGTCTTGCCCTGAGTAAATGTTTAGTTTTGCTATGCTGGTGAATGCCACAATAAACCCGTATCAACTGGAACTGAGCTTCGAGCGGCGACCAACCTGTAAGGGATTTAAAACCCTTTCCCTTGTTGATTAAAAGATTAGCGCGAATCAGGTTACCAGTATTGTGTGAGCGAACCGTCAGACAAACACTAAAAGGTCTGGTGGTATTAGTAAGTCATGCTGACTGACTATTGTCGTAACCGTTGTTGTAACAAGGAGGTCTAAAATGCACACAGAGCCTGCACAAGTGACCACCTCTACGTAAGGATCAACTGGCTTATGTGACCACTTTTAGGTAGTCCCTTACATAATTTTCCCATTGACCCAAGAATTAAGACTGGCCCTGTCTATAGTGATCACCTGTCTACACTGACCAACCCATTGAGTGGTCTTCTTGGGCAGTTTTGCCAGTAATTGTCTCGCATATTTGACATCTGTTGTGCAATAAAGTTATTATTTGATGCACAATATGGGTGATGGTATCATAAGTGCGTTCTTTAGCTTTTTTTAGCCTATCAACAAAGTAGATGATCCACGTACTGCTTTAAAATGGATGCTGTAAATATTTTGGGACTATCCCGCCGAAAAAACAGTGTTCTTTGCACATTAAACTTTAAAATGATGAAAATTCCAACACGTCTGCGATGACAGACAGTGTGGCAATAAAGGCATCTTGACAGTTGAGAAAGGAAGAAAGAACGGAAGGAAAACAAAGAAAAGTCTAAGACGCGGACATGGCCGGGACGGAAGAATGTTGGAAACAAATCACGTACAATCTGGAGACTGGAAAATCGCACCCGTGTTTTGCTATGTTTTCTCGTATTTCTGCATGCATGACACGTTCTGAGGTCTTAGTTTGTCGCCTTGTCGTGCCAACCAGGGTGCACACATGTCAGCGGGCACATTTCAACCGAGACAGAACAATGACCATTATATGATTTTAAGCACACGTTTTACCTTTCTAACACGTTTAACGCCATATTTCCACAGTACTTAATGTCAGAGCTGATCAGTTCTTATTAAGATTCCTGTAACACCCTAAAATCTCCCATAACTCCATTGACAGCAACACTCCAGTCAAAATAAAGGACTCTTAAGATTGTCCTCTGCTCTTGGTTTCCATGGCGGTTGATCGACCTCGTTTAGTTTGTTCCCATCTAATCCTCCACGCTTTATGTTTGGAGACCGGAGAGTGGCCAAACAAGGCCCCTTTCACGCTCTTGAATATTCATAGACATGTTTTCAGAACTTTCTTACCATTGGCTGTTCGAATTCTTTGGCGCTTTACATGCGTTCGTATTGTTTGCGACATGGTACATAAATATGCTTTTAGCTTATCTGTGTGTTTCTTGTGTTGGTGGTTACATGTGTAGACTCACATGCCGGGCGGACGTGAGTGACGTGTCAAACAGAGTAGGGTAATGAAAATATTGTCTTTAGTGCCAGGCTGTTGTTGGATACCTCCACAG
Source organism: Branchiostoma floridae x Branchiostoma belcheri (assembly GCA_019207045.1). Taxonomy (NCBI): domain Eukaryota; kingdom Metazoa; phylum Chordata; class Leptocardii; order Amphioxiformes; family Branchiostomatidae; genus Branchiostoma; species Branchiostoma floridae x Branchiostoma belcheri. The sequence goes on from CM033027.1 coordinate 13,715,376, forward strand.
GTGGGTGGCACGATTGCTCAACACTAGTGCTGCTCACGGCGTGTGAACAGAACAGTGCAGGCGGACTACATGGCTTGTTGCACGGTTCGTTAGCTGCAACAGTGTGCCCGACTCTGAGGTAAACACATTTACCTGTAATTGACGACATTTTCAGTCTGCTGTCGGCTCTTTTTGGATTAATGCGTTAGTTACGAGGGAATTCGGAAGAGGAGAAAATGAGCAAAGCAAATTTAGCGAAGAGGACGAGTCGGCTCGACTTGGTCGGCGGCGGCGGCGGCACTGGCTCAGGCAAGGGGAAGCAGCTAACCCGCCGGCAGCCGTCGCTGGCATCGCTAGGCCGACGAGACACCAGCAATAGTTTCAGTAATGGTAAAGATGAGGCACCGAAGGTGGACAGTCGTCGGCTGTACCAGCAACAGGAGATAGACAAGGGAGAGATACACATGACCATCGCGGGCGTGTCCGGAGCGGGAAAGGCTTCGCAAGAGGCCCCGCCACCCCCACCCGTCAACCTCCGCAGCCTCATGGTCACCAAACGACTGGCCATGAACTTGAAGAGGATGGCGGCGCAGAGGGTGACGGATAAGAAAGGTGCGAGTTACCTGGCGCACACGGACAGGCCCTGGAGACCTCAGCACCCGCGGCCGCCGGAAGAAGAGGAACCGGAACAAGAACACACGTATCAACTCGGTCCCGTCTCCAAATTCTTCTCGGGACGCGCCGAGAAAGCGTTATCAGAGCTGTTAGAGGAAAAATTGTGTGATTATGTGTACAACTCCGGCACAGCCGGTGTGATAACCAAGAACTTATGTGAGGAGGCGAAGCAGAGGATGAAGGAATTTCTCCCGCCCAGGTATAAACTTATCAGCGTGGCCAACATAGGGGAGCGCCACGCGCAGGACATACGGGTGGCGTCCCGATGTGCGTGGGACCCAAGTGTCGACACCTTCGCGTCTTCAACCTTTCAGAACGGCAGCGTGTTCTGCGTGGCGACGGTGTACGCCGTGTACATGGAATAGAGCTGATACGTGTACTGTAGTTGACTACATACCATGGCACGAAAGGCGTGCGACGCACATGACTGACATGTTTTCCTAAATATGTTTTCCCAAGCGCTTCTTAAATGCGTTGTTGTGCACCATACAAATGGCCAATCGACTTAACGCGGCATTCGGGCGTTTCAGGCACCCGTCAACAAACAGGCCAGATGGGACAATACCTGGAATTTATCCCCCTTGACTTATCGTTGCTTACCAGGACAACCTGAATGTCACAGCGGCAGGAGCCAAGTGAACACCGTGACAACAGTTCAAGGTGTGTGACAAGAAAAACGCTAGGAATGATTGATTTGTACATGTACCAAAACATCGCCATATAACATCGACTCAATAGACACCATTATCTCAGCATTGCTTACCCAGGGTCTGTATAAAGCTAGCACAGTTCAGGGTCGTGTACACGTGCAGCTACAGGGAAGAGAAGTTCACGGTCACTGACATCCACACAGTACAGTTATGTTTCTACAGGTGTTAGTGTGTGTACAATGCAGTACATGTAGGTATGGCGCCAAGACTCTTCATTGTAACAGTTGACGCGGATTAAGGGATTTGTTGAAAGCCTTTCACTCAGAAAAAATTGTTACCGCTAATACTTATCGTATCACCGTCTGGTTTATAATAGAAGTTAGAAGTCAGGACATGTATAGCCATTTCAATGCGACGTCGACACGCATGGCTTCGTCTTTGTGGGAGGGCGAGTGTTCTCTTTTGTACAGGAAAAATATTTGCAGTGGGAACTGTTGATTCAAACGCAGCGTGCCTCCAGTGGTGGCAAGTAGCCGGACCTGGGCAGCCCCGCATTATGTGAAAGTGTCCAATAAATGTCAAGTCTCAATTCAAGAGCTTCAGCGCCATTTATAGACCCAGAAGGGGAAGGACATCACAGGAACCGACACCAAAAGGCTTGTATTTGTACTAGAAAAGTGCACTTCATGTATCCGCAATCGTTCTCCGGCATTGATTTAACGTTGTTGTCTTAAGAAAGAGCAGTCTCCAACTTGACTGGCGTATTTGTTAGACTTTAAATTTTGGAATCGTGGAAAGCGAACGTAAGGCACGTAGAGTAGAGACAGACGTCACGCACTGGACAGGTTCGCTTAAGGACAGCATGGTCACCACTGCTTGCTTAAAGGGAGTTGCCGACAACTTGTCATTAGAAAGACGCACAAGTCAAGAAATATTCACCGGCAAAGAGACAGACACGACAACTTTAGGCAGGATTTAATATGTATGCATATATATCATATGGACAGTTTTATAAAGTACAGGTACAATGTATCACAATGTACAATGTACATTGTATGTATATGGTCATAAGTACTTTACAACAGGTCTATTCTACACGCTATCGTGGAGATCATAGAAACGGCTTGGCAAACTGTAGAATAAAAGAATAAAGCGTTCGACCAAATAAAGGGTACTTTTCATGATTCAAAATATTTAAGTGTTGCCGACTGAGATTTGGCACAGTTTGTGATGACACAATGTGAATGACGTAATACGAGACACAGTGCATTTGTCCTGTACACAGAGTGGTTTACAAATCTGTACAGACTGAAGATTGATTGGTACAAATGACAACCCAGTAACATCGTAAGGAATTGGAATGTTCAAAAGGAAGACTCCCAAGGGAGGGAACTTCATTTCTCTACGCCACAAGGCAAATTCCCTTTCATATAATTACTTCAACAAACGACGACTTGTTTTGGGTGAAGTAATGTGTTTAGCGTCGCGCTATTGTTTATCAGCAAACCATTTACTCAAAAACATGGCCATTTTTTTCAATCGGTCGTTCCATTAAAAATGTCGACCATCTTCTACCCCTAGTTTTCGTGTTTATATTGTTGTCATAGCGCAACGTGCTGTTTTAGAAGTTGTGTTGTGTATAATTATCGTTACCTGCTGACCAAAAGGTAAACAATCACAAATGTATTCCTTAATCTTTGAAATACCTTACGCGATTAGAAGCGTTGTAGAAACATTTGTCATTGCAAAAACTCATTACTCCAGTATCAACGATTTTCTTTGGTTTTCTATAGAGTGATTCTATTGTTGTACACACGGATTATGAAGGAACAATTAAAAAGTAGAAGAACAAGTATCTTGTATCTTGTGACGTAGTTTCTCACGAGAGACAATAGCTAGGTAGAATCCCGCGATGTACGAAGGCGACAGAGTTAAGATGGAGTGAGCCCTTGGGATTTTTTATGGGACACAGAAAACTTTTCGTGTCAAATGAGCAGGAAAACACCTGTGTGGCAGGTAATCCCCCGCTTGCACACCCCCCTGAGGTAGGAAAGTGGTTTGGAGTGCACTTAATCACACCGCATGGTCCGCGATTGCGGCTATTACCTCCATTGTGCACGGCCCAATACTACACGCCGTGTTAGTTTTACACTCTGCGAACCTCAATAGGAACCGTGATGACGTAAGGAAAAGGTTAGGACAACACGGACTGTTGACCACTCCGGGTGGCTGTTTGCGAGCTGTCAGACCATACAATGCACAATGTTTGCAGGACGAATTGATAAAAACTGTAAATAATGTGTTCAAAAGTCTTAGTGCCACCAGATCTAGTGTTCTTGGTTGCATTTTCGATTATTTGATGCACGAAGCGTTATAACAAATTGCAATAACCTTCGATAAGTGGGTCAGATTTGGAAAACATGATTTGTTTGTGGTATTTATATGTATATGTATACATTGTGTTAGTGTGCGTTTGGTTCTGTACTATATATCACTTAACGTAATCAACAGATAGTCAAGCAGATACCGAAATATTATACATAAGGGTATCGACTACATGCATCCTTATCATGACGTTTCGTGATGTCCAAGCATGTGTGTTGTATTGTGTTGCTATGTATATCTAACCAATTGATTCTGATCGACATGACATGACATACCGCCTTCGGCCAAATCCTGTTCTATTTCCCAGCAAGATCTCCCAATATCCTTCCACAAAAAGAAGCCTGGGTCCTGGATTTTTGGATTGCCACAGGATTAGTATTGCTTCCGTGACTGACGTCAGTGAAATTATAGAGATGAGATGGCGACCTCTTTTCTGAAATATGAAACTATAACCTGTCATGGGTTACTTATCACAGCTCGCAAGTAGCTTACTTATATTTGCCACGCTGAGAACTGGGTTACGCAAATGAAGTATATGCCAAGTGTCAGCACAAGATAAGCTAATTTTATCATAATGCTGACTTTATCTTCTTTATGGTATGGATTTATTTGGATATGGCATTCAAAACTCTGCATGTGGTCTATCTTAATGGGATAAGCTTCGATCATATATGCATTATGATAAGTTTATTTAAAGTTCAACAAAGGCAATATAAAATGTAGAAAACTCTAAAGGTCATTCAAAGGGTATCATAACGTTTTCTCTCTCAATCCTTGGACGTGTTAACAGGAGTAGTCATGACATATAGATTACCATTGTGAAACAATTTACTGACATGCTTAAAAGGATACGTTTCTCTTTTGCTTTGAAGTGCACATTCATAAAACCACAAGCTGACAAACAGTCAATTCTTTTAGTCAGAAATCTCTTATACGTAAAACTATGCTCTGCGTCGTGCTGAAACACACGCGGAGAACCAGCTAACTTTGCATTCACAATTTCAGTCCCTTCCTGAGTTCCGTCCCCAGGAAAATGTGGAACATGTGCGGACCGTGTTCTATGGTGGGTAGGTACCGCCCCACGTCATAGGCAGATGACGTCAGCCCCTTCTGCACACTCTCACAGATGTCATTGTCCTCCTTCTGCACCTGGTCACTGTCCTTCAAACTCGTCTCAACAAACTCCGCCAGTTCCTTGTCGCCGATGTTATTGACGAAGTTTTCCTCTAAGAAGTAGTCCATGACTATCCGTGTCCGGTCAGTGGCCAGGGGGATGAGTAGGTTAGTGTCCAGCCACGGACCGTAGCGGTTGATGGCGAGGTTTGGAAAGACGTTTGCTACGATGTACCCCGCCTTACCGTAACGCTGGCCTTCTGTAGACTGCTCGTTTCCCGTCGCTCCTTGTCCCGTCTAACGGAAGAAACGCCAACGATTAAATTTCACCAAACTTCTTCATCATTCGTTCATCAGAGATCCCAGCAGCAGTATAATCAAACAATGGATAGCGAGTGAGTGATTCGTAATATGCTAATGCTACCAAATACACATCGATAAATTAGATTTCATCGAGACAGGTATTTTATGTATACTAAATTGGTAAAAGTATTAGAGGTACTCGTTTGTGCAGACTTTTGAATAGAGGCACTAGTTTCTTTATGTACAGAGTCTTATCAATGGCGAATAAATGTGAATACAAACTCATAGCTAGTTTCTGAAACTGTGCAGTCTTACCATTTTGCTGTACAGTTCGGTTGCTTGCACCTTGGTGGAAGGCAGATCCACGATTTTTGCCAGATCTTTGTGAACATACTCCACATGGGAATTATGGTCCTGTGCGTTCTCAACCAACAGCTTCCAGTTACACCTGTAAGCATATCATAGTATATCATAGTTTATCTAGTAAAAGGAACAGGTAGCAAAGAGGTAAAACATCAACCCATGTTAATCCATGGAAAGGCGGTTATACCCGGCCAAGGAATACTTTACAGACCTGCCCCCAATCTCCTAGATCTGGTACTGCAATCCACGTATCGAATCTGTGCCGCACACAACAAACGATAACACCGAGAGGGTTTAAGCAGAACTTGAGGAAGAGCAGCACATATTGTTATATCTAATGGAAAAAAATAAAGACATGGTTCTAGTCGGTAAAAGAATTCTGTACGGGAGTCGAACTTTTCGATATCTGACGAAGTACTATAACAATAAAACATAGTCTTCACATACTTGGCATCATAGATTCGCCGACATATGTGCCTCATCCCATGTGTGAAGCCCTGCGTGTCCAGATGCTCTAATAAAGGAGACGTTTTCTCCTCGAAGTCTTCCCTCCCGTCTCCCTCCAGCTGCACCAACACTACCGGGCCCCATGTCCTCACCGCTACGGGCTTCAGACCGTTCTCTCGCGCAGAGAAGTTCTTTATTCCTCGTAGGCGCAGGGCCTTCGATAGTCTATGGATGGAAGAAGGGCTTGATTATCAACAACAACGACGATGACAACTTACCGACACACACACACACACACCGTTTCCCTGTTGCAAAAAATGCAAAAGAAACGACAAAAAAGGAAAACAAAGCAACTAACGTTAATACGTGTAAATTACAAACTGTTATAGTAGCAGACAGAGCTAAACACATTCGACCAATCAGGCCATCGCTTATGCTAAATGCCGCGCGCCTATTGGCTATACCTGATACAATTCAAATAGTGATGACGAACACCTGGTCCACATACATCTCGCGCAGGCAAGGTCCTGACGGTCATTTACGATATATGGTGAAACGTTGCAACTGTGGCGGGCGTTGGAAAATTGCATATATTCATCACTGGTTTGATTTAGAGAAGTTTCCGACCTCCCGTCCAGCCTGTATGTCCACCCATGGTAGCAGCAGGTGAAGTGTTGAGCCTGCCCCTCCCCCTGCCGTACCACGATGTTAGCCCGATGGCGGCACACGTTGTGGAAGGCCCGCAGCTGGTCAGACTGGTCTCGCACCACCACAAACGGGTCGGTGCCTAGTACACCTAGTATACCGGGAAGTAAAATTGATTTGTATGATATATTATAATATATTCATGAAAGAAAACAGCTTCTAGTATTTGAAGAGGCTACCAAATTCCACCAAAATTTCTCTACGTTCACTGACATGAAGAAAACAATTCTCCTTCTAACATCACAAAACTCACGCATAATAGAAAAGATGGGATTTTTCGTCTTCCACTGTCTTTGAGAAAGAAGTCTAACCCAACAACCTAGAATGTAGAGTTAGCTTTTAGACTAGACTAGACCTTGCTATATTGTTATACACTGTTTGTAGTGATGGCAAGAATTTGCAATAAACTTTCTATATATTGATCCTGGTCAAGATGTATTGTTTTAGATAAATGGATCATCCGAGTAGAAATGGGTGTCGGGGGATGATTTTTAAAAGGTTGCATGACGTAGTTCTGGGTCGAGCGTGGACCCTTGATTTTCGTTTCAACACACCTGTGAAGAACTGTCCAGGTTTTGCCACTTGGTTAGCCACGCCCACTGCTACCCAGTTCCGCCGGAACACAGTTCTCATTTCCAGGTCGTGCAGACGTCCATCTGTGTACCTGCAACAGTTTTACTCTTTAACTTAAAACTTGAGGAATACAAAACTTCAATCTCATCAACACTGAACTACGTTTAGCTGTTGTTCAAAACTGCTTCCTGGCGGAACAGATGAGAAGTGCAGCACACAATTCGTTTCGAACCCTGACCCATGTCTGACCCTAGCAGTTTATTGTTTTCATTGAAGGTATGCAATGTCAGATATATTTCATGCCTTGCCGATAACAACGAGCTGTATCCAAGGCATGACGGTACACAATAATAGTAAACTTTTAACAGCCTACGTTGGCATGATCTTTGTCAAATGCTCATCATCTCATTATCTGACTTGCACTGTGTTCTTTGACCCGCCATCTTGACCGGTGGCTTGCATGTGGATCCATAAACAATTACGATGTAGGGGCGATTTCTCGATGTCAAAAGCTGCTTATTATGGCCTGCTTGTACGAATAGGAGAATATATCTTGAACACCGTTTAGAAGTTCCGTTATTTTCCTTACCAGCTAGCAGGAGGCGTGGTGGCTTCATCAATAGGAGTTTCCAGACAGAACTTGTGAACCTCCGTGGTCACAGAGGTACCCGTGGTGGACAGAGGTTTGATAAATACCTGTAGGATGGGTGTCAGGACTGAAGACCGATGCCTCACAAAAGCACAGCCGACTTTGAACAACCGTCCCATATCGGCACAATCGTCAGGGCGAGGTATGTTTTCTGACCCACAGTCACACTGACCTATGGCACATCCAAATAAGCTATCTGTTTACAGTTCATGCCCTTTCTTTTACAAAATGTGGCGTGACATTGTTGAGATGTATTGTACAGGCAATGGTTTTAATTTCAAATTTGGTGTAAAGAAAAAAAATGTAGGTAGAAAGCAAACTGGTAAAGCTCCGTGGTCAAAGGTGGCTTTGTGACATATTGTTTTATACATGTACTACATTTAATGGCCTACATTTTATACAGGCGACATTATGATCCGTTCTGTTTATTTTCTCCCCACCCCCCTCGAATAATGCTGCCTGTCCATAATGTGGTTGGCCCAAAGTAAGGGTCATTTAAAGATATAATTCTTACCATAATTTCTCTAATGTCCCAAACAATTTCTGCTGTGATTCCAGTTTCTGACGCTAGACGGCGCTGAGAAGTTACGTTTGAGGTGGGGGTTGTTCTTGATTTGAACATTACACTCAGGAGAAGCCTAACAACTCTTAAATCTAAAACTACCAACATTTTTATATTCCCCTATTGAGCAATAATTTACTGATTATCCAATGCAATAGCATAACCTGGAAAAATTACTTAAATCTATCACAAATAACTCAAACTCACATGTTTGTTCATTATAAAGCATATTTATTGATGCACGGTAGGTCTTGATTGAATGTCACTTAAAGAAAACATAGAATATCATATCGCTCATTAAATGCGCCAACGACAGCTGGGTGTCAGACTGTTATTATCGATAGACGTTATTGGGTATTACTACAAAGTTCTGTTACTATGGTTGCGGTTAGAAGCCGAGTTGTTTGTGCAGGATCGGCACGTAGTCGTCATACTGCGCCTGGAACAGGTTTCCCGCCACAGGTGCACCCAGGGTGTGCTTCTTCGCGAAGTCACGGGCGCTAAACTTTCCCCTGGAAGGAAAAAACAACAACTGTAAGATACTTATAACGTTACGTGTCTCATAAAAGATACACTCATCCTTCGTGTTGAACATGTGACCTTTTACATATTTTATAAGAAAAATATCTTAAGGTAATTCAATAGCAAACAAAGTACTACGTTAGAATGTGATGGACGTAGAGAAAATAATGTTATGTTTACCTGTTTTCCCCGGAGGTGTTTGTAAGTTTGGGCTCGTTTTCACACGAGATCTTGCCGGGCTGCTTGTAGATCAGATAGACGTAACGGTGTAGGCCTGACATGGCAAGGGATGAACATTGCAACCTTAGTGCATATGGCCATAGCACTTCGATATAGAATTTATGTCTACAAGTCAATGCTAAAGATCGCTATATGAAATTAAAATTTAATTTTAGAATACAAGCACACAGAAGACGTATACTATAGCTAAACCTATACATCCCACATTTTCACCATTACCCATTACCAAGAAGCGAAAAGAAGTCGAATTTATGTACTAGACAACATGTGTATGTTGTAAACGTCTTTCTTGTGACCTGTGCTTAGCCAAGTTGGACAGAAATAATGTACAATAAAGGCTTTCATTCAATCACTACTCTAATCTGTATCTCCATTGACCTCACCTGTGCCCTGAGGTGGCCCCGCCCCAACGAACTGAGACAGCTCCTCCCCCTTACTGACGTCATTTCCGGGGATGTTGGTCACCAACCAATGGTGCCACTCTCTGTACTCCGGGTTGGCACGGCTGGGTGCGTCAGGATCTGAAACCATCAAAGTTATCTCAGAGTTAGGCAAAGTCGTGTTGCCTAGTATTAGGGATGATGCGTGTCTTGATTGACAAAGCATGGCGCGAGCGTCATCGAAACTGAAACTTTACCACGCAGATGACTTGGAAATCACAAGACAAGCTATGCGAAAGAGGAAATCAATGCGCAGTTGACTCGAGCTCGCATGATGCTTGCAATATGAATCTTAATGCTGGCGAGTCTTGCTACCCTTCCCCAGACGTACATACTTCCCCCATTCCCCATTCTCTCACACATGGTCACTCTCAGCGTTTTGATAAATCTACTAGTATTCTGCTATTCAATATTTCCCTGTGTCACGGTCCTTCTGCTATTCAATTCTCCTCACGTCCTTCTATTTCTTCCAGCCCTGCCCACCCCTTAGGCAATACATAACTAGACGGCGGGAAGTCCTACCTGTTAGAATGAGAGTGTAGAAGGCTCCCGGTTCGCTGTCCCACTTCAGAACCGTGGGCTTGTCCTTTACCTACGATCAAGGGAAAAAAACATGAAGCACAAAATGTTCTTCTAACCTATGATATCTTTCAATTTCACGGTGCAAGGACTAACTACGGTTGCACCACACTTGAATCGCGATCGAGGGGAGTTATTTGAGACAATGTCATACCTGTGTAGGAGTCAGCTCGTTCCCAAAGTCCACCTTCTGCGCTCCGTACTGAACCTGTGAACAGAAAATTGCTCAGTTACGAAATTTCCATCGGTAAAAAAGTCTTCCACCTAGGAAGTCAAAAGGATTGGTACATGTAGTTCATTATTACATAGTACTTCTTTTTCCCCACCTCCAAAACACCTTTCGGTGCGACGTCGATCACGTCTGGTACCACGCCGTGCTTCTCCATTGTCTCTGTAGATACGGTAGATGGACGGACGTCTGTACGTGGGACTTCTCGGGACTATTGACAGGTCAGATGTTAGACTCTTTAAATAGCAGTCTTCAACATCATGTGATCATTTAGGCGAATCAGAATCGTTTTATGTCCAGGCCGTCGGTTGGTCAGAATGACAAAAGGCTGAGCTCATACCGATAGAAAGCACCTAGTCACTTCCTTGTGATGTAATCCATCACCTAGTAACGAAATCCGCTTGGCAAGGTGGGTGTCAACTGTCATTAGTCCGGCCAGACACGCACGCATGCAGGCCAAAGTTTCCGTTCGTTCCAAGAAGGGAGTTGATATCGTACAGCATTTCCTCTTCCGAGAACTGGTTTCGAGTACGTCATACGGAGTCAAGTACACTTGACCTGTCTTGCATGAACAAAATCGATAATATCACGTGGTATTTGGGGCAAGTAACTACTTGTTTCCACCGAAACTTAACCGTGGACCCATTACACACGACCACGGGAGAGTCTTGTGAGTCCTTCGTAAACCACTTAGATGAGGTCATTTCTGCTCGTTTTAGATCTTCCGTATTCTACATGCGCACGTACACCCCTCTCCTCTCTTTTGCAGACGAGGATCTCATGATCACTGGAATGCGGCACGTTGAATGCTTCGCTGTGTTCTAGATTGGATTTGTGTACTTTATATATTGGGAATGTCAACAAGTATCAAAACATACAAGTAAGACTGAACAACCAAGGCTTAATACAATAATGTCTTTTTTGTCAATCTATGGAATACGTCGTCAAATCTCTTGGCCACAGCGACGCCACCTAAAGTGCCGTAAGATGCTCTTTTCACCCACAGTGGCGCTGCATGCACTGGGCAGAATTCTAGACTTCACCAAACGTTTCTGGGCCTAAAAGTACAGTAAAAAAAGGGCCACTCAAATGATATGTTACAAGGAAATTGAATTCTAGGTGACAGAGAAAAGAATACCTGGAACCCAAAGGCTTCAGAAGTTCGCTGTCTATCTAACATTTCCGAAAAAAATGCCCTCCCTTATGATTATCGCCCGGACCACATTTCTACGCCTCAATAGTTCGTACGTTGGTGGAAAAAAGATGTATTTGAGAAGCGTGTTGTTGATCTTACACTTTATGTGCCACATGTAACTCTACATTTCCTCCCATCAGACATAAAATCAGATCAATCAAGATAACTCATTCAATCCTCATTTTCATGACTTTATTCAATGATTTATTGACATATTAGTAGCACGATCGGCATTCAGGGCACAACGCCATGTACTTTGCAACAAGTAAGTACATATGGTGCAATTCAAAGGACCAACATACGGCTATAAGGAAATCAGAACTAATATCAATATCAACTACATACAGCCGTACCGTTCCCGATTGTAAATGCTTGCCGTATACCTCAAACAACGCCCCAACAACCAATGCAAGTCTACTTCTAAATCTACTCGTTAAGTAGGACTGCAGATTTATTGTGGGATCATGTTTTTACTTTGAAGTAAAGCCTTAAGGTAATCCGTCATTAAGTTGTATATGCTGATTTTATTACAGAAAAAATAATGCGTTGTAGGACCAAACTGAAAAAGTCTTATTAGAAATAAAGTAAAGTTGAATCTATAATCGGGTTTATACAATATTGTTTATGATAGGGTACGAATAAAAGTAAGTATTTACACTTTACAGCCATGAGATTTTGAAAGATATTCCGTTGTAGTTTTGACGCGCTGTACAGTGTTCGTTCTAACTAAGCTCCTTTTCGCTCAGACCTGCCGATTTTAAGATTTAAAGTCCAGTAGATTGGTTGTGGAGAAAGCTAGAGAGTTAGCCGTGTCATCAGCACCACTGACGACCGCGACCTGTGGCTGTGGTGAAGCGCCGATGTCCGTGTCGTCGTCCTGGGCATGTACTTGTAGGATTTCCGCCAGGCCTGACGCAACGCCCCGGACGACGTGGCCGGTCCGCGCCGTGTTGGTGGAGCCGTAGTGACGGCGCGGGGCGCTGTCGTTACGTCTGCCCGCCGAACTGCTTCTACCGTGACGCCGACGGACGGAGTCGAAGATGCCGATGACCTGCGCCCTGGGCACGATGCCGACCCGAAAGAAGCCGAGCTCACCCTCGTCAATCTTCGCACAGTTCACGACGGTGGAGGCGACGTTCTCGGGCGCTGGGCCATCACACAGTACTCCGTCCACCTACGGGTTAATGATAATGAAATGACTTATAACACATTGAGGCTTTCAGGAAAATTTATGCTTCCATTTGTCTTACTCTACACGTAATCAACTACATTCGTCACTCAAACCTAAACTCAAAGTTTGCAATGAAGAAAGAAAAGTTGCAGATATCAATTTCCCTGCTCTTACGTTGTCTCCTAGCTTGGCCAGCACCTGTGAGTGGTGCGTGGTGTCCGCCTCCCCGGACGGGTTAGCGGAGGTCACGGCGATGGGTCCCACCAGGTCGATCAGGTGGGTGGCGACGGTGCAGTCCGGGATGCGGATGGCGATGCTTTCAGGGGTGCCGATGTAGTAGGCGGAGTCTCCCAGGCCAAACCTGTCCAGCCACGGACCTGGAGGGTACACATAGTAGTAACTTTTTCGACAAGAACACCTCCTTGATTTCAAGAATAAAGACCAACAACAAAAGGCAAAGCGTGCTTTATGATTAGAAAAAGAGGCTTTCAGCGATAGGTGATATATATATATATATATATATATACGACGTTTAGAAAAGCACTTTGAAAATGGCATACATTGTCCGATAACTACTGCTATGTATCACACCATTATCGGAACGTTGGGAACAAGAAGGTTTCCATGACAACGTACCCCTCTTGATAACGAGGCTGATGGAGGACGGCCACACCTCCTTCATGAAGTCCCACAGGAGCGGCCCGAACTCCTCCCTGGCTGGCTCCAGCTGACTCAACTGTAACAGAAGAGGTCAGGCTTCAGTAATCATCATTATTTATTTATGGATCAATCATATATCAACGTTCACCTATGAATGGTACACATAGAGAGACCTGGAGTTACTGTGTTCACCTGTGAGATCCATATGGACATGGGTCTCTCCTCCGCTTGTTTCTTGGTGCGGTAGGCCCTCTCCACGGCGGCAGGACGGTTACAGGCCGCCACCAGCACGTACACGGTGTCTGTAGGCATGCCGCAGATCCCGCCGGCTTTCATCAGTTCTGTATGTGACACATATAACGGTACGGGTCATCAGTAAAGATGTGTATTCATACTGTAATTCTCTCTCAAAATGTTTCCTCTGAGAATACAAAATAAGGAATAACTTAGCCTCGCAGTATATAAAGGTATCATAAAGATGAATATTAGACAACTGAAGTAAAGAAGAAAGGAAGCACTAACCTGCGATTTGTTTGACACCATTTGCCTTCCTGGCGTCCGCCATGACACACCCCTGTTCCCCACCCCTGCCGCGGTGCCCCCTCCCCAGGCTCAGGAGCGGGCTCCCCAGGGACATCACCTCCTCCCCACACATGCCGTTCAGTAGGTGCACACAGAAACAGTACACGCACACCGCTCCAAACACACACATCACTGCCAGTTCAAAATACTGACTAGTCTGGACGCCTAGCGCGTCTAACAGGAACAGCACACAAACCACCTCAAACACCACGGACAGGACCAACCACGCCTTGTTGATCACCACAGACAAGAAGATGACAAACAGGTTAAAGAGAAGGAAAGATGCGGCTCCTGCCGCCACACCGAGCCCTTCACTGCCTCTATAGACACCGGAGTACCTGACAGACCCCCACAACAGCCACATCATGCTGTACACCATGAACGCCGTGCTCTCGAACGTCTTCCCGCGGGAGAAGCTGATGGTTCCCGCCACGAACTGGATGACTCCTCCCGGTACGATCACCCAGGGGAGGACCAGAGACTTGTCCCCGGTAGACAACAGCGCCACAGCCAGAGCTGTCACGGCATTGGACAGGAACCCCAGCGTGTCGGCGCTGGCGTACTTAGAGTACCCGAGAATAGTGTCAGAACCAGAAAGACCAGCACCAGATCCGGATGACAGGCTCTCATAGCCCTGTCGACGTCTAGCACATTGGCAACGAGAGAAGAGCCCACGCAACGATTCCTCAGGTAGAAGGCTCCTCCCGACGGGAACAAGGGTTCTCCGGAACGCAGAGTTCAACGTCAAGGCAAAGGTACAGTAAATGGAGATCAATAATTGCAAAATACTGGCGATACCTAAGTAGGTACTGTTCAAGCCTGTAGTGGGAAGTGAAAGGACCAAAAGGGCAAAACAGAAGTTGTACACAACATCAGAGATGGTTTGGGTGAAGGACAGAAGGAAGAATACAAGGAAGATGAGAACGAGAATGGAGGAAGCTAGGAAAGGAGGCGCCAATTCCGCCTTCCCCCAAAGCGTACTGAGAAAACCATATGTTATTCCCAGCCAGAATGTGCTAGACAAGGAAAACACTGCTCCATGGAACACGTCCTCTCGTCTGAAGGACAGAACAGAAACCAATAGCTGGGCAAGGCCCGCTAGCGCCATCCACGGCGCTGCCTGATTGGTGGTACGAGTAGCGCCTATGAAGAGGAGCGCTAATATACAGGTAGGAATCATATTCATAGCGTATGCAAACGCCAAAACGTCATTCTTGACGATTTCCTCATCTTCTTCGTCTGTATCTTGACTTTCCATTCTCATACCAGGCAGATTTACACCGTTACCTGTACAGTGTGACACTGTCAAACCAACGACGTAGTAAAGACCCAGCAGAACTGGCAGCGCCTGGTAGCAGGCTGTGCCCCATCTTCCTGCTGGATAGAACAAGGCTACAATCTCCATCACCATGGACAGACTAAGCAGAAAACAGATCCAACTGACAATGCTACTCCTCTCTTTCTTACCCGCGATCCCAAGAAAAAGGGTGAGGAACAGAAAGACCCCATAGCCAGGGAGAAGACCGTCTTTGCGGTTGTCCAGGGATAAGACCTCCAATCCATCCAGGATTTTGGCGGACCCCAGGGACCCCCAGAGCACCGACAGGCACAGGTACAGGGTGGTCAGGGTGTGATAACGTCCACGGAGCAGACGGATACCTGCAAAGGCACAGGTACAAATTAATAAAGTGAAACAACGGAATTTTGTGTAATGGATGGACAAGTGCTTAAAATAACTTTGATAATGATATGACATACCTGTATTTGCAAACATTTATCAAATACACCGTCCACGGTCACCGTGGATGTGAAATCCTGTCGAAGTTTAACAGGTGCATGATAAGTTTACGTCTTCAACTACACTTATGAGCCAGAACCAACCATATTTCTTACCTGCTGAAAACTGCAGCAGGCCCGTGATGACCAGTACAGTCCCGGTGACGAGGCTGTTCGGCGCCGCTACAGTCAGGTCCAGACTGAAGTTGTGGGCAGCCAACACCAGGCTACCCAGCACCACTCCCGACATGCCCTGCACGCGCGGACCCACGGGAAGGGCCGTGACCCTGTCGTTGTTCCGAGGAGGCATCTGTCATACACGATATGTACAGAACATCAGGATCTTTATAACGTATACAGTCTTTCTATATAATCATAATATGGGCATTCTTCAAACAGGGAATATTAAGCCCAGTTTCAATTATGAATGCTTTATTGATTTATTGAACAAAAGTGCGGCAGTGTCCAGAATTCGAAATGGCAGCCAAAGCTGACATGTTCCCTGGACCTAACAACAAGTTAAAAGTGAAGTAGGGATTCATTCCAATTAAAAAAGCATACATATGCTGGAAACGTTGAAATTTATATATACATCTCAACATAAAAGTCCACGTGGACATCAGTATAGGAAAAGTATTCAGCTGCAGGTAGAAATTTTCAAAGTGACAATCACAGTTCTTTATCCATTACAGTAATGGTATTAGAAATTCATGGGCGTGTTCCCGCTTGTTGTCGCCAGCCTTTTCAGGGACTTGAACAAGGAAATGGAGAATTCATTCGAGGTTTTATGCCATTGAATTTGACTCACCTTGAAGACGAGGTCACCCTATCAAGACGTCGAACACGCGTCGGGCGTAGGTCTTGGTTGAAGGACACAATACCGCAGATAGGTCCGGCTGTGTTATGAAGCCAAACAACGTGACACAAAATCATAACCGACGGGGAAGTCCAATGATCGTTTCCTAACTTAATTGATGTTTCAGCATCTTGTGACTGAAACCAAACATGCCCTGCATACAGAAACACACAGCTGTTGACTGGGAGCCAAGTGCGGCCGTTTCACTTTTTCGAGGCCTTCTCAGAAACGTGAAAGGGGAAGTGAAACTTTGGGGGAGTAAGACTAACTAGCGTTTTACGTATTACCCAATAGTCAGGAGGAAATCACGAGATATTTGAGGGCAATGCAAATAAACTAAGAATGATTTGTTACTTGTAGTCCGCCGTTTGCAATGTCCCAAGGCAAACCTACACAAACGCTACGCGCTCGTATCTCTACCAGACAGCTAAATGTTAAGACTCGCTAGATAAAAAGGGACTGACCAGTAAGGAGGGGGAGGGGGTGTAGAGCTACAGCAATTCTATGTTTGTGCTGTAGGGGCGACCATGTGACGCTCTTTGTGCATACTTGAATAGAGGCACTAAAGATTTGAGTATATTAATATCATTTTGGATATAAACGGATAATAGATATGGTGTCCAATATGCTGTCTCGATTTCTTGGCGATCACCAGCTTTATGAATCAATACGCTTTTGTGTGTGCTTAGTTCTGACTATATATATTAGATGTACTTTTCCGGTATTATCCTTGTGCACCTGTATCTATATCTATCTGTGCACACTGTATTCCTGCCCCTCGGCAATGAGTTCCACTTCATTATAGTTTTAAACATCGCATCCCTCGTCGACAAGTAACGCTCTCTGTCAACTATGCATCAACAGCAACAAACTAAATAAGAACAAGTATCACATAATTTCAAATGTAATATACTTTATTTTATTATGACACAATGAAAAAATTCAACAAGGTTGCAGCAAGACGTTCATTGCAACAGGTAACTTGCAATGATGTGAATAAATAATTTCATTATTGTCTATCCAATATAACATTAGATGTCAGTGTTCTAACATATGGTGATGTATGGAATTATTTAAAAATCTCAATGTACAACTTTTTACCAATCATTACAACTTATCAGACAATTACCATAAACACCGATGCACCAATCATTAAATCCAGACGTCATATGTCAATAAAACTTGTGACCCTAGGAATTACGTATACAAACTAATCCGTCGGCTTATCTTACCATCAAACAACTTCACATAATTAGTCACATAGGAAACAATTTGACATAGACGTTTACAGAATGTCTACTTTCAATTTCATGCCAGAAGGAGACTTACAAGTGCATGGCAGAAACATAGAAGATACATGAGACAATGGGCAATAATTGATATTATCGTGACAAGAGACTACTCAGAATAAGTGTTGGCTATATCTAGACAAGTTGGGTTTGGCTTCTTTAAAACCATGTTAATGTGGACAGGACTTGTGAAAAGCGTGGTGTCACCTCTCTACAGAGGATAAACTGAACTGAACTGATAAATATGTTTATTAATAGCTGCGTCTCCAGGCGTGTTCTAAATGGAGTTGATGGACGCTTCCAACTGTGCATCCTGCCCGACTGCTTCCTTAGCCTGTGCGAAGAGCTGCTCCACCCTTTCCTGAGGAGTACACCCCACCCTGAAGAACGAGATGCCGACTGGAACGGCATTAAAAAAAACATAACAATTAGAACAGTTCGAAGTTTAACAGTCGGTTAAGACAGAAATCATATAAGCGCCATTAGCTAGAGACTGGAGACTTAGCAAAGTTTCGATGATGCAGATGCCTTGAAGGAAGTATGGTATGACTGTGTATACAATTGACAATGTCAGCGATATACATGGATTGATTCATCACAAGCACTGTGACAATGAATCATACGGCGGGGAACTCCATTGCGTAGATGTTTAACTCAATTTCGTTAACCTCATCACTCTGTGACCGAAGTGCTTTGGCTTCTCAGAACCGTCAAAAGGGGAAGTCATAAAAATCACAAGATGTCCTCGTGACAATAAAGCATAATTAAAACACATTGATTTTACTGAATTTGGTGCTCACCTTCGTCAATCTTCATGCAGTTGACGACGGTGGAGGCGACCAGCTCGTTGGAGGGGCCGTCACACAGCATGCCGTCTATCTTGTCTCCCAGGGAGGACAGTACCATGTCGTGATGGGTGGAGTCAGGCTCCCCGCTAGGGTTAGCTGACGTGATGCCCAGGGGTCCTGTGGGTATTGTCAGACCACAAAATTTAAAACAAAGCCACAATTCCAGCCTGTAGTGATATGACAACAACAGCTCTTGTTCAGTTATGCTGACCACAAAAATATCCAGATACACAAACACACAGGCAGCCGCACACACAGACACATCCAGAACAATGTGCCTCTATTTTTCATGGAGGTAACAAGTGTCACTTTAACTTTGCACTCATACCAAGCATGTAAGCCATCTCCCATGTATTTTCACTCTATACCCTGTCCATAGATATTTCGTCCAATACCGGCTCTTCTCTCTCCCATTTCTGAACCCACCTGTCATGGACACCAGATGGGCGGTGGCCGTGCTGTCAGGTACCCGGATGCAGATACTGTCACTTGTGCCGATGTAGCTCACAGCATCACCCAGTCCTGTACATGTGCAGAATCATAATACAGTAACGGATAATATTTGTAACCAACAACAAAAGGGGCTACTGACAAAATACCTAGACAAAGAAATGCTTGTGAATTGAAATGATTGACCGTCAATGTCCATTGGTACTTCCTATCTCCTTAACAGCGGAACTTACCAAGGTTGGCGAGCCAGTCACCCTTGGGCACGACACAGCTGATGCCGCCGGGGTAACAGCGGCGCATGAAGTCCCACAGCAGCGGGCTGAAGCCTGGCTGCGCCGCCTCCAGCTGGCCCAGGTGTGAGATGCACACACAGATCGGCTTCTCGGCCGGGCGACTCTGGGTGGGGAGGAGCAACTCGTGTTAGTATAGCGTTTAAACTTCGCATTCTTTGGGTACATCACTTCATACATTTTGTATGTACGAGGCGTACAGAAAGAAAGAGGCATGTATTCTTGTGATGATGGAATATACATATAATGGCATCTTATATGTATAACGTTATATAGTTCCGAGGAGGGAACATGCACAACCAAAGGTGTATATATAAGCCAACATTATGGTTCAGAAAGAAAAAGGTATAATTATGGATGAAGGCTGGCACCACCGTTGCGAATATACGCCTCACATTTCCCTACGTTTGAGATGAAACGCCTTTGGCGAAGGGTACTAGTATAATCTCACCTTGATGTGATAGATGCGTTTGATGGCCTCTGGGTGTTTACAGGAGGCGGCCAGGGCGTACACAGTGTCGGTGGGGATGCCGCACACCCCGCCAGCGTCCAGGAGATCCGCGATGGTCCGCAGTCCGCTGGTCTTCTTGGAGGAAGGCATGGGGATGGTCAGCTGGCCTGAACTGGACTCCTCCTCTGTGTCAGTGTTTACCTGTATGTATGGAAGGTGGCATATCAACATTGGCATTCGCGTAGGCAGTGAAGTTGTAATTATATGAACTGTCGGAATGAAATCCCTCTCTTTCAAATCCTGTCGCATTCTTCCTCTCTTCCCATCTTCTTTCCGTTCCTTCCTCTTTTCTTCCTACCTTTTCCTCTCCTTACCCCAAGCAAGTCCCATCTTTTCATCATTCATCTGTCATTTAAGATAAGTTATCCATTGCACCGATAACAATCAATGTATCATTCCTCAAAGGACTCCAAAACTTAATACCTAGGTGCTAAAGACTCACCTGCCAGATGGGACCCCGGCCCGGTAAGACGTCCACCCCTAACACGGCCGCCAGGAGCGCCGCCCCCGCCCCGTACAGGCACACCACCCCGAGCAGACCCAGGAACGCCTCCGCTAGATGGGAGGGCAGCTTGTCCAGCGTGAAGAGCAGCAGGCAGACCTGTACAACCTCCATCAGCACTGTGGTCACTAACCAGATCTAGGGGAAACAGTTTGTGAATGACAAGTCAGTTTGATAGGTGTGCGAGTGCATTACTACATTTGTAATATCTCACATTACCATCGGATAATACTTGAAGTTAGTATATAGTGTAACATGCATTCACAATACATGGTGGTGTACATGTTTCTATCTATGACATATAACATTGGACTGATGAAATACTAACGTTACATCACAAAGCGTCTTTACCTTGCTGACAAAACACGACGACACAATGCTGCCAATGTTTATGACCATCAGGACGATGACTCCAACTAGTAGGCTGTCTTTATGGTCGCCCAACGAGGTGTTTTGGAAGATGTATCCTGAAATTGAAAGTTAAATGAAAAAAATCAACATAAACATTGCTCTGTCCATCCGAAAAGAAATTATGTATCTTAAGTCAACAATACACAATGCAAAAAAGTAACAGACATTTCATCAGAAATCTACAAAACAAATGACGTGCCCTACCTGAGAACCGCACAAGTGTCCAGACTCCCCACATCAAGGCGCTTGCTATGTACACCATCCCGGTTGGCTTTGCGGTCTTCTTGACCTTCAGTGACAGGAAGGCAGACAGCAGCTGTACCAGAATCCCAGCCCCGACAATCCAGGCCATGTGGACGGCAGCTGTGTTGACAGCATTGCCGGACAGTGCTGCCCACGCCGCGACAGCATTGCTGAGAAAAGCTAAGGTTTCAGCACTGCCCTCCCTGCACATGCCGTCTGCGTCCTTGTCACTGCTGGTCTCACGGGCTGGTCGGCAACATCTAAACCTCTGAAAACTTTCACGGAGAGTTGTCATGGCGACGAGCTTGGAACCAACCCACATGATGGGCTTCTCCGCG
The DNA here is from genome assembly GCA_019207045.1 of Branchiostoma floridae x Branchiostoma belcheri. Taxonomy (NCBI): domain Eukaryota; kingdom Metazoa; phylum Chordata; class Leptocardii; order Amphioxiformes; family Branchiostomatidae; genus Branchiostoma; species Branchiostoma floridae x Branchiostoma belcheri. The sequence continues at coordinate 13,736,912 of CM033027.1, forward strand.
ACGGAGTTGATGAGGTTTGCGAAGGAAGAGTAGAGAGACAGGACGGACAGAGCGGTACACACGCCGCCTACAGCGTACTTAGCTCCCGCTAGGGGGATCACGGAGAACCAAGCCACGGAGAGTAAAGCGAAGACGAAGTTGTTGACTAGTGTCACTTTGTCCTTGGTGAGTGAGACCAGGACAAGAAGTACGAATGTAGGCAGGAATGCCCACGTGCCTAGCAGAGGAGACCGGAGATCATGCTCACCTGTCAGACTGTAGGCGGTCAACCCTGCGGCCTGGCAGAGCCAGAACGTAGCCTGAGTACCGAACATGATGCAGTGAAAAGCGTCGTTCCGTAAGAAAGAGTAGTAAGAGGCGATGATGAGTGAAACCAAAGCGAGACCAACCCACGGTGTGGCGGCGGGAAAAGACACGGTAAAACCAAGGAAGTGGAAAGCAAAGATAGCGGCTACGGGGACGTTACTGAGATAACCTAGCCCCATGGGCTCGGCGTATTTTGTATTCTTCTTTTTCTCTTCTTCTTTTGATTTGCTTTTTGATGTGCCGGCCTTTGTGCCAAACAGTAACACATTGAAAGGTGCATTACCAAAACCCGGAATAACCCATCGCTGGAAAACCCCCTTCAACAGTAATGCTGTAGCGCCATAGAGAGCAACAAGGACCAAAACGACTTCTAAAGCGAAAGCTACTTTCTTGCCCCAGGGGTGGTACAACCCCACGGTTTCAAAGGAAAGCAATATGGCTGCGGTGAGGGCGACTGGTGGCATGACGTAGTTAGTGGTTGCTGACGTCACGGATAACACTACGGCCACGCATGCGTAGGAGACGAGGCCCGGGAGGGTTGCGTCGTTTACGACGGTGGCGGCTGTTGCATTTACGACGGGGGCGTCTGTTGCGTTTACGACGGTCGCGGACGAAGCAGCAAAAGAAGTGGCTCCCAGGATCCTCAAAACCCCCATGCTGCTCCACAGGGCAGCGAAGGTGACGAAGGCGGTGGCGGCCAGGTGGTCGTACTTACGGAAGCTGAGCAGGCCGGCAACCAGCTGGACAAACCCGCCGATAACTATCAGGTGTACGCCTGCAAGGGCACAGCATGGGGCAACGATTGGCAACGGTTGACAATGAACAATGTATAAAGAGCGTTCACGCACCAGAATCTCTATTGGATATGCCTCTTTGCGTGGAATTTCGACATACAAAAGGACGGAATGACGTCAAGCGAATGTCATTTTGTTAGGCAATTTAGGGGCTAAATGGAGCTGTACAGAAAATTGTTATTCTATAGAGCTATACTTAGCAGAAAATGCCATAATACTGTAAAAATGAAGCACACATAGCAGCCAGATACTTGAATTTATACGATTACTTGTACTTAGCATTAATGAGAAACGGTGATTTCCCTTTGACAAACACAAGCCCGTACACGTCACACAAGCTACTGTAATGAATTGGTTTTGTTCGATACTGTATTACACTAACGTTATAGCTAAGTCTACAAACTCCATGGCTAAGTCCAAATTGTATTGTCAACTGTGACAGTATGCAAACAAAAGTGTATGGCGACTGACCTGTGATGACCGTGCCGACCACGGGTTGCTCGGCGGGCTCTATCATGTTCCCCACCGCCGCGAGGAAGGCGGACAGCACGTTCGCCAGGAAGCCCAACACCCCCGGCTCGCTGTAGAACACCGCCGCGAACTCTTTCTCTTCCCAACCCATCGTAACTGGTTACGGAGGAAACACAGTGCATCAAGTCGGTACTGCTATGAGGGACATGAGTTATTTGTGACCCCTGATTTTTAAGTAAACACCTAAAAACCAAACACTAAATGAAAACGAAACGGTCAGTCGACAACAAATGTACTGTGCTTTTCTTTACGAACCCTTCAAACGTCACGTCACAAAATTAAAAAAAAAAGTTTTCAACCGGAAAATTTACTATTTCTTGACCAGTGTCAGAATTGCGCGGTTGAACATGCCCGGTAGGTAAACCGGTATCAGTAAAAAACATAGATCTAGAACACGACATTGCATCTTACAGTTACATGAACACCGAATATTTGTAACCTACCTGTACAGTTCAGTTCAACAGGTGTCTTCTTTCTCGTCTATAGTTGACCTCCAGGCGATTTGCAGTACTCGCTTTCTGTGAGAATATCTTACTACTTGTAAGGAGGCAACGCGCTTCGAGTCTAACTTAGAATGTGACGGGCGAAACTATGACATAGCCGGGTGTGGGGGTTTTGTTTCCGCTCGACCAGAATTAGAAGTGATGTCATGTAGTCATGGAGACGCCGTACTGAGCTAAGTTTGGGTTTATCCCCTGGTGACATCTGATTATAGGATAGACATGTAATATTTCCGGGTGAAGAATGGGCATATCCTTGGTCATGGGACAGGTGATATGATGAGGGGGAAACCCACATTCGTAGAGGATGAAAGTTCAGTGATTAAATCATTTGTTTCCTTGTCATTAACGGGTAGACTGAGTTCCTTTGTTAATCAAAATGCAGTATTTTTGCAAGTACAGAGGTACAATACCATATAGTGAATGTAAGCAATTAGGTGAAATTTTCAGATGTGGTCAGTTAAACACTAAGTCACCTAGTGCGCACAACTTGACATGGCGGATGTATGTGTATGTCTGTGTATGAAAAGTGAGTCTTCTTGTTGTCAGCACGCACGTCAGTCCTTGTGACGCGCGTGTGTGCATGTGTAGTATTTTTCTTGGAAAAATGTGAGCCTATTTATCGTCACGCACAAACGTCGCTCCTTGTGACGCAATTTTTAATCACTTTCTGGGGAAAAGTGAGTCTTCTTATTGTCCTTCCTTCTGACGTACGGTCCGGTTGGATTTCAAAGGAGACAGGTGACATCATGGTTACACCTTGAGATGTCCATTCGTCTTTAGTTCCTTCCTTCCGTTTAGCTAGCTCTATCTATTTTAGGCCCTTTCTTCACCGCCTGTGACGTATGAGGAAATGCCTGACAATAAGAAATGTTAGCTCGCGACTTGATTGTACGTTTCCGACCTTGAAGGTTCTCAGCAATAATCTTGTCAAGCAAAGTGTAAAATTCTGTCCAGAGCTTTGACAAAGAAGGATATGGAAAGTTCACGCAAATATTAGATATGTTGGGATGGCAGCAGTTAAATTCGATATTTTCTGTATTGAAGAAATGCTTGTAGTATCCTACATGTAAATGGTTTATTGTAATCTTGTGAAGCAGGTCCTGGCACGTATATGAAAAGCCCCGACGTAACAAACATGTGACAACTTACTCAGGACGGACACAATCTGAAAAGGTTCAAGGTTTCGATCAGCTGAGTTTCTCGACAGCGGCTTATGAGAGACAGTTTCAGTTTCAGACGGAAGTCTGGAGTTTAGTTGTTATGTTGCGTGGACCGTCAGTAATCTCCATAGAGGTTGTGAAATAAGGCACTGTTATTTTAGTAAGTAGGATAGAATAAATTGTAATCATATCGACTATAGGACGAATCGCGCTCTGTTAGCGGCCTTATGAAACTGAGATATCGACGGAAAGGAAAAAGGCTTGCCCTAACAAAAATGACTAATTACATAGGGTAGGTTCTCGGTATGCTCTATCTGTAACCTATAGCAACACAACTTTGACACGCACCAATCATTACATATCGATGACTGAAATGCACCAATCACAAACCTTCTCGTGCACTCCTACAATCTAACGGCGCATGCGTAGAAACATACGACTGCCACCCCTGAAGATCACGGGGAGTATTTCAGTAGATGATGACACATTGCTTTGGTAACTATGGTAACGCGTAATGGGAAATTTCTGCCAGCAGCAGTTGCACCTAAATATAGCAATGACCGCAGTGTTCTGCCACATAAAACTACATTTTCATGTCGTTTTTTTTTCAAAGCACTTTTAGATATCTGTGTCGCTCGTTTCATTACTTCTTAATACTGTAGTACAAAAATGGCCAGGCTTTTGAACCTTAGAACATGTACAGGTGCTCTTGGATATAAGGCAAGAGTTTTTTTTGCTCTACTTTACTTAGTTAGACGTTTTTGTTTCCAATAATTTTCAGGAAATTTTGTTATACTTGTCGCGAAGTGTGTATGAAATGTTCTTACGTACCCCAGTGGTTCTAATTATATGATTGCTCTTACACTTCAAACGCCACAGCTGACGGGCAGCCGGGGGTTCACCACCGCTTCGGGCGGCGCCAGAACACTCCAGCAGAGATGGACGCCCGCTGGCCGGCCGGGCGGGGCGCTGTCCGTCCCCACGGTGCAGGGGCGGCCCATGCACGGAATCCCTGCACCAGCACCAGTACAAGTCGGTAAGGGTGTAGATACAATTGTTCTCTTCATTTTGAAATTTCAGAAAGCATTTATTTTACTGTTGTAGCTGTTATGATACAAGAACGTTCAAAGTGTATGTTGATACGGTGCGGTTTATTTTCATTTGTTTCAAACTCGATTTATGTTTCCGTTTCTTTAGACCTAGATAAGAACAGTGAGGGCGCGACGGCGCACACGGCAGACTATGTAGCCAGCACGTCCTACTCGGACCTGTCCCCGGTGGTGCTCCGCAGGTGTAAGAGAATGATCCTGGACACCCTGGGGGTCATGGTGGTCGGCTCTACCACCGAGGTGGCCGGCATGGTGGCGGCGTACAGTCTGGCGCAACAGGTGGGAAAAAATGCTCCGATTTGTGGAAAAGCGTCTATGAAACCACGACTAAGCAATGATTTGGTTTGTTGATATGTAGTTCTCAAAGGTCTAGTGCTTTGGTAATTGTAATTCAGACGCTATCAACTGTTAGTGTTTCTTGCGGCGCTTTATTTTGGTGACATAGATCAAAATAAGGACGGCACTTGCGCTCAGACTTGCCTATTGAAACAACAGTGTTTTCTCCCACAGGGCGTTATACCGGAGCCCACGGGTTCCTGTGCACTCCTGGGGCGGAAGGACCGTACAACGTCGGCGCCGCTGGCCGCCTTCGCCAACGGAGTCAGCGCGCACTCCATGGACTTCGACGACACCTGGCACCCTGCCACGCACCCCAGCGCGCCGGTGCTCGCGTCCCTCCTGGCGCTGACCGATCTCCTGCAGCCCGTCAGCACGGTCAGCGGGCGGGAACTGCTCCAGGCCTTTGCCGTGGGGATAGAGGTACAGGGCCGGCTGCTGAGGACCTCCGCACAGGCCAAGAACATCCCATGGAGGTAGGGCCAATTTTTAAGATAAAGTGAAAAAGTGAACATGACCGTGACTTGTACCAAACATACTGGGGTTCGACTGAATTTTATCTTTTTACAGGCAGACGTCATTCTATTTTTTTAATGTAGTTCAAATGCTATGTTTGTCACAAATTTCTTACAAGGAAACTGTGATCGAGGGATGTGCGTGACTTACTGTGTTTTATTTGTGTTTGGAAGGTTCCACCCGCCCGCAGTGGTAGGGGTGATGGGCAGCGCCGCCGCGTGTGCCAAGCTACTGCAGCATGATCCCACCCGCGTACGGAATGCCATGTCCGCTGCCGCATCTTATGCAGGTAAGCTGTTAAACATTTACACGATTTAGGAATTGACTTTGGGCTTAGAGGGTTTTAGATGTGTAAGTGAGCGTGAAGCTGCTGCAGCAGGTAAAAAGGAAACCTGTGTAGCAGTGCGTTTAAATTGCGGTTAGGCCCCGGCTTTCACACAATGCTTCCTGTTCAGGGTCAAAGCCACCAGCACAAATGCAGAATGTTATGTTGCAAAATGCTTAAAAGAAATCTTTGAATTGAATTAAATGTTCCCCTTGGTGGCGCCGTCTGTGGTGGAGTGTGTGTGCTAGAGGTCCCAAGTTCGATGCTCGCCGTGCCCCCGACGTTGTGTCCTTGAGAAAAATCACTTTACATGACCTTCCTCGCCTCACCCAAGGTGTAAAAATGGGTACCTAACTTCAGTCGGGGAGGTAAAATACTACCTTTACCTTCTGTCTGCACTTTGTATGTGGCACTGTTAAAATAATTTACTAACTTGAGCGTAGCGTCACATTGTCCTAATCTGTCCGAAAGTAGATATTAAAAAAAAAAAACATTTTTTTCCCTTCCCAGGCGCTCCAATGGCGAACGCTGGCACCACGGCCAAGCCGCTGCACGCGGGGAACGCGGCGAGGTTCGGTTTGGAGGCGGCGCTGCTGGCGTCCGTGGGGATGAAAGGGAACCCCCACATCTTAGACATGCGGAGCGGCTTCGGCGCCTTCTTCGACGACTTCGTCCCCGAGACGCTACAAGACTTCAACGGTGGGCACCTGCTGGACAAACAGGTGAGGTTTCACCGTGTTCTCTGTCTTGGTAGCCTAAGCTACGTAGCGTTTGTTCCTAAAACAGCGTCGCGACAAGTTATAGCCAAGTAAAAGATAAAATGGAATTTGTGTATTTTGAGCAGTCGTTCAGGGTGTCATTGAAATAATCGTGCATTCTCCTAAACTTAGCAGAAAGTACGTTAACAGCGGCGTTTAGATATTAATGACATTTGTGTAATTTTCAGGACGTGGCGATCAAGCGGTTCCCGGCACATCTGGGCACGCACTGGGCCTCGGACGCCGCCGCCGAGGTGCGCGGGAAGCTGGCACGCCATGACGGGACTGTAGACACGGACAACATCCGCCAGGTGGTCGTGCATGCGCCCAAGTAAGTAATTTTTTCGTCATCAAGGTAATCTTTGCAGATTTGCTCTCTTAGAAATGATACTTCATTGCTCTTGATTCAATTCTAAGGCAAGAATAAGGAAAAGGAGAACCTGGAAAAGTGAAAAATACATGTCTAAATCATAGATCAAAATGACTAACTGTTACATTTCTTTACAGATGTGGTTACGTGAATCGCCCCATCCCGAAGTGTGAACACGAGGCCCGCCACTCCTTCCAGTTCAACGTCTGCACCACCCTGCTGGACGGGACGGTCAGTCGCCAGTCCTTCGGGCCAGCCCTGCTGCATCGCCCCGAGCTGAGGAGCCTTCTGCGCCGCACGGACATCCGCCATCCCGCCGATAACGTCAAGTGTTTCGAGACCATGTACGTGGACGTCGAGGTGCGGCTGCGTGACGGAACCGTCGTGACGGCACGCTGTACGGAGCCGTACGGCCACTGGAGGCGCCCGCTGAGACAGGAAGACGTCGTCGCCAAGTTTAGAGACAACGCCGAGGCGGCACTGCCGGGTAGTGTAGTACAGGAGTGTGTGGATAAGGTACAGAACCTAGAGAATCTTAGAGATTGCTCAGAACTGACAGACATGTTGAGTCTTCCCTGAAATAACCACACCTTCTCAATGAACAGTAAAACATGGACGTGTATAGTGAGCCCCTGGAACGTGTATTATCATTCCGCCAATCAGTCAGGTTTTAAGTGTGTATATCAACAAGGTCGACACGTACTGTTTAAGGCAGTAAGTGAGGTACCTGTTAGTAGGCTGTTACTGAGTGGACATTAGTATCACTACAATGTGTAAGCTGCTATGAATAAAAAAATAAATAACGACACTGTATTCTAGCTTCAAACAGGCACAGCTTTGAAATATTTCTGAATTCATATTTATTTATAATCCTGCCATTTTATGAAGATTACCGGCAAATATTAATAAGTATTATCCGTATTTATGAGCTTGTTATCACTTAGTAAAGAAATGGCTGGTTGCAATAATCGATAAAACAACATATTATATTGTCATATTAAGCTTTATTTCACTAGTTGAAATGTGAAACACGCTTATAAAGTGCAACTATATGTCATGCATTTACTAGAACCAAAAATATATTTTGTGATTGTGTAAGCCACAAGTTTTTATTTATCATCAGGTAAGTTCATCATGTATATCTATATGAGGAACAACATCTAATAAATTATTGATGACACATTCAAATCGTGCTGGTGCTGCCTGGGTTACTAGAATAGAGATATCGTGTATTATGTAGTGACAAGACGTGACAAGACAAGGAAAAGTTTTCAAGCAAGTCACAACGACAAAGTCTAAATAAATGTACATGTACGAACACCTAATAACCAATGAAAAGTAACCTTTCTATACAAAAAAGAAAATGAAACTTTCTAGCAAACTGACAAGGCTCATATCCACTTTGTTTTAAGAAACAAAGAAATAATTTAACTTATTAGATACTGGCTCTTATAGTAAGACAGGGTTTCCGTGTTCAGTGAACGGATTTTTCCTGTAGCCATTCCTTTCTTTACAAAAGTAAGCCTGTTGTCGCTTGATTAACAGTGGTAATGAGCGCATAGCACAAAATCATCACCGTGGTGTACTTTCAAGGCCAAGGAAACGAGAAGGAAAGTTTGACAGAAACCTCGATATTACGATTTTTTTACAAAATCGATGGAGCTCTATGAGTAGACCAGCTTTCAACCTGAAGAACTTTGTTCGGAACGGTTTGCACTCTTATCACCGTTATTGACCGCTGGCGCCGAAATAGTTTCCTTGTCATTGACTGTTCGCTTGAATATGGCCATGTTTGAAACAGGTAGAAGAATTTTTCCAGGTAGAAGAAAAATTTTGTCTCATCGAAAATTTGCAATTAAGATTACAAAAATAGCTTAGCTCTAGTAAGGCCAAAACACATGGACAATTTTTCCCGGTAAAGGAAGAGGAAAGTTTACACCAAGATGTTTTATACTTTGTACAGTAATTATTTTGAAGCCATAGTTGACCGACTCAAGAGCTAGTGGTTGGCTGTTCGCTAAGTTGTACACCTCACCCCATTCTGTTGTCATTAGCGTTTCTTGTCGTTAAAAATGGGAAATTATTAGGCGATAGTGTCGGGTATAGATTACGATCCAACGATCTGGAAAGTCATCATTAGCGAAGAGAATCGACACGGGATTAATGACCTGAGGACGCGCAGTGCGTGATGGGATAGATCAGAGGCGCCAACTTCGACCATCAAAAATGGCGTCCGGCATCTAGTGGCGATGACCCATTGAGTAAACTTGTGTTGACTTTTCGAGCTCTATAACGAAGATACCACCAACCGGCTGCCACCAACTGCCAGTAAAAAATCAGTGACAAGGGGCAACATGATTGAGAGGCAACAATAAGGTAATTTATCGATTTGTCCAATATTTCGATTATAAGAACACGACGGCTTGGATTATTTTTTAACCTCCTTGCTTGACATATTTTTCTTCATATTTCGTTTCGACCCGTTCCCCTGTTGCAATCGGCATAATTGTGTGAGATGTAACGTAAACTCAATCCTCAATAATCAGACATGTCTATGTGCAGCGTGTAGATGTTCTAGTAGATTCAATCTTTAGTTCTGAATATAGCGGTTTAATTTTGCTTTGTTTCCTAGCGCGTCCTGGGGGGGGGGGGGCGTCTTAACGTCCCACACATTATTTTTATCAACCACCATTTTAAACTGAATCAATATATACTCCCCATGCCATAAATACCTAGTTTCACATTCGTACACTTTTTTTTTAATATAGGTTGAAACAGTGTACCTCGAGATCGTTCAACGATTGTTTGTGATTTTTTTAGCAGAATCAAGATGGCGCCTGAATTTATGTAAAATAGATGGCTACAAACCATGTTAAAATTATACCGGTAATCGTGAAGAAACCCTGTACTACATGTAGCTGCCTTTTTAGGCAGCAAACTGATATTGACATTTCTATCTGTTAAGACACCATTTTCAGCAGTTAGTACTACTCATATTAAGTGAAAATTAAAGGTTCAGCCGGGTGTGAATATAAATTATTATAATTTTCTTTTGGGAGGGGGGTCTTCTTGACTAGCCTGGATACCATCCGTATTCTACCGGGCTCATTACACTCGCTACATATTTTTAAGGTAGCGAGTGTAAGGAGCCCTGTAGAATACGGATGGTATCCAGGCTACTTCTTGACAGGCTAGCCTGTCAATAAATAACTGCAGTGATACTTTTATGTACATCAGTTCACATGAAGTCCATGGTAATAATTCTGACTGCATTCTTGAATTCATTCCAATATTCACAATATACTATTGCTAGTATTGGGCCAATTTTTGTGGCCTGCCCAAATTTTACTTAATTAATGCCTAGGTTACACATAGCCAATTTAGCTTCCGAACACCAGCCGACCCTTAGCCGACTCAGGTTGGCTGGTGTTCGGGAGCAGTCTGACCAGTTTAGGACACGCCTATCTTAGTTTTAGTGCCGAAAACATGTCCCAACTATCTCCCGACCAGTAAATGACTTACTCCCGACTGTATTGACTCTCTTGCTGAATCAGCATTCATTCATGTTATGGCCTTGGAGCTTGTTCTGATATACTAAATTGATATCAGGACTGGTGTTTCCTCAGTCAACTAGTGAGAACTTAATTCAAGTTGATGGCTATAAAAAGTTTCACTATCAAGTCATGCATCTTTCGTGTCTTGACCCGGATGTCGGATTCACTCCACTTTGGTGTCAAGATGACAACTGAAATTGCAAATCCAGATTACAAAATGTTTCAAAACCACCCTGAGTTCAGTACAATCCATTTTGACCCCATTTTGGAGCATTCATGATGATGATGTGATATTGACTGACCAAACTATAATACTGATTTTAGCATCATAAATGGGGCCTTACTCTGTTTGCTGTTATACTACAATTTCGTCTTTAAAATTTTTTACTTTTGTTCTTTCTTGCAGTAACATGGCAAAGAGACATATCAAGGGGCCTGGGAAATACAGAAAAGAACAACCCTTGAAACTTGATGCCATATGCAGAACCACAGATAGACCACACAAAAAACACTGCACTGTTGGCCCAAGGGGCTCCCAGATTCGCAATAATGCAGCTTCGAATCAACACCCCAGTCCAAAGGACATTGTAGATCTGCAAACCCTTCACGAACATCAACCTATTCAGCCATCACATGAGGAGCCTCAGCCTTCTACATCTAGGTACCACAAGCAAAAGCAGCGTGAGATCAATGCATGGAACGATGTGAGACAGCGTATTTTTGATACATCTGTGAAGCTGTGTGCACCTATCACAAATAGCAATATTAAAGCTCCCAGAGTCTCTTCTGTCCTCTCTGCAAATATTTGCAAAGAGGACAAAAGAGACTCGGGTCAGTCGTGAGCTATCCAGATACCAGGCTATAATGTATGTAGTATCATGTTGGCACTGGGGTGGTCGGGATTGGTCCATTTTGCTGGAGGGGGGAATTTGCAATTTTTCCACATTTTCTCAATCTATACTAAAAAGGGGAGGGAGAAAAGTTTGTGGGTGTTGTAATTTCATCACAGTAAAAAACTTTTAATGTTTGTGGTTAATCTCCAGGTTGAAATGTTGGGCTATCTCGTAAAAGATAAAATGTTTGTGGCAGTTTAAAGTTTGTGATATGATGACCACAAAAACAAAGCCAGCAGAAACTTAAGTTAAATAGTTAGTAACCATTACAAAGTTTGGGCTATATTGAAATAATTAGTATAAGTTAGTATAACCTGTTTCTAAACTGTCAGAGCTGCTGAAAAATGTATTTCGGGGCCTGGTTACATAAATCTATTAAATGTAGGCAACTTCGCCTATTCGCTATTTTTATCCGGGAATACGACGGGAAAGGAAAAATGCTGGGAGAGGAATATATACCAGGGTGCTTGTACCGGCATGTTTCTTCCGCATGTCGTCCGCTCATAATATTTCCCAAATCACCACTGTATTCTCTGTAATTTAGATCATTTGGGTTTTGTTTTGTTCTTTTTGTTCATCGTTTGTGATTTGCCATATTGATACCACAAGATGTTGTCCCTGAAAATAACTGAAAATCAAAATGAGCTAAGACTAGGGGTGGATACCGGTACAGAAAATTTAGGTCCAGGTCTGGTTCAGGTCCAAAGGATTAGGTCCAGGTCAGGACCTGAAGTCTGAACCTGATTCACTATGTGAAAACGTGTGAATAGACGATACTCAAAACAATGGCCCATTTTGCAACAAATAAATCTGTTTCGTGGAGTATTGGACTCCCACTGGCGTTATAAAATCCTAGATGGCCTTTGTACGAATGATTGTAAAACTTGATAGAAATGTCTATAGACTCTACTCTCCTTCGCTCTTGTTATTTTTTTCGACTGGCAAGCCCCAAAATGAGTGAATGTCTGATCATATAATCTGTTCATTTTCCAATAGGTCCAACATCCGGTCCACGAAATTTTTTCAGGTATTTTTGGACTGCTCCATAAGAAAAAACGGTTTTGTATACCCAGCCCAAGCTAAGACCAGTTTGTAAATCTGCATACAAGTTACAACTCCAGGGTCCAAAGTCCATTATAAAAGTGTTATAAATGTGTGGAATATGTGTGCCTTTGTGTTAAGCTAAGGGACAATGTACATGTGTGTGACAATAATCTGAATCTTGAAACAGACAGCATCAATATCATTAAAAAGAGGGTCTACATGGGAATCTTGATTTTGCTTTACTTCATAGTCATACATGAAGGCATGCAACACTTAAATTTCCATTTTGATTCAGTATGAGGTAGAATTTTACAATCAGGGATGTCGCGTGAACCATGTGGTGGATTGCACATACAAGAACCAGATGCGGAGGCAGAAGCAGGAAATTTTGTATGGAGGAGCATGGTATTGAAGGACATATTGTTGGCCGTATTTTCACCAAATCCTAGGGCCCAGGAAATATTATGAAATTATCATGCTACGTATACTTCCCCTGTATTTCAAGGGGCAAATATTGCTGGTAGACATCTTTATTAGTGGGAAAATACAGCACACAAGATAATCAGCTTTATTTGCTTCCCAACATAATTTTGTCCCCACCTTCCCTGCTCAGCCATCATTGAATTTTTTGTGGGGGCGGGTCATGGTTACAGCCTGGGTACCATATATACCTGAATCATGTATTTGAGATCACTGTTTTTTCTGCATACCAGTACACTGGTGATCATTAAACAAAGTTCCCCTGCATGCACAGAGGTTACCTGTAACTAATTGTTATCTGGTGTCCTACCATTTGCAGGGATAGTTTATCTGTGCTACTTTTAGTGTGCTCAACAAAACCACAGAGAAAAGGATACATCAACTCAATGACTGTTATTGCCACATATCATGTTGATTGTGACAAAATTGTTCCATATGATTACATGGGGAAACTTTTGGACGAATCGTGGCTGGGATTGTTTGGAGTCTGGCTGCTGTTGGCTCTTGCTGGAAGTATGCAGATGTGTCGGGGATTGTGATTGGTCGATGTGATCATTCCAAATGGTACGCCTTTTTATATGTACATCCATGTGGCAATACCTGTCGAGATGCATTTTACGCCGAGACCCTTGCTTTGAAGTAAGGGCTTACTGTAATGACTTACGCTTACTAGTAACTGTTGCAAAGAAGGGAACATAAATGAACTTGGAGTAGAGGACATTAATTCTTCAGTTATCTTGTACGTGTCCGTAGGTAAACAGCAATAGTCCGGCTTACAGCAAGTATTTAAGTCACAACATTTTGTAACAATTGTCAAAACACCTACCATCATATACACAGACACCATCCTTTTTGAGTAGGATAGTTGAATGGTTTTGCCCATGGCACATTCTTTCACAAGCTTATATTACTTTAGTATACTGTAAATGGATTTAAGTTCGCTGGGATTTAATTTCACAGAACCGGGAAAAGGACATTTCGTCATGGTTTTAAGTTCGCGGTAGCATTATGAACAGTTATCACTGCCATGGAAAAATGTTTGCGGTGGTTTTAAATTAGCGGTGAAGTGGCCTTCGCGAAAAACTGCGAACATAAAACCACAAACAATTTTGCATTTACAGGTTAGAATCAGGTAAACAACAGAAATACAGATTTATTTATATACTAGTATACAGATATGCTGCATAATTGCAACTTGTAGGTGAAACATCTTTTAAACGTTAGTGAGGTTATGTAGAGTAATAAATTGAATCTATAGACTTTTTGGAAATTAATAATCTTGTCAAATTCACGTAGTACTCAGAATATATACCGTTACAATATGACAAATAATACTGACGGTCTAGTTTATATGGAACCTTTCTAATTGAATCAACGTTTATCTGCAGTGACATCTTCACGGCGATTATTCGTGACAGTGACATCAACAAGAGTTCAAATCTTAGAAACACAGCCACACAGCATAATTTGTGATGACGTAACGTTACATCTCACCTGCATTTGTGTAAAGCTGGAACCGGGAGCGTTGTCAGCCGTAATTGCACGCCGAGATTTTGCGGTTACCGATGTGAATCTACCTCGTGCCACAAGCAACTATCAAAACTATGGATCCTATCAATATCAATACCGTAATGCGTAATTGCTTTTTCATCACACATTATATTTACGCTTAAAAGGCTACATCTAAGCCTGGTATCCAGCCATATTATAGCTCCCTGGTCTCGTCTGCCATTTGAGGAGGGAACAGCAGAGACTCGGGACATGTACAGTGCTCGGGAGCTATGATACGGAGAGAACAGGAGAGACCCGGGACTAGGCTGGGAGCTATAATACAGCAGGATACCAGCTGCAGACTTCCAAAGGCCGCCATTTTGTTTTCATCATGGTGATCCGCTGGTCAGCTTGACTCCCATCACGCACTGCGCGTCCTCAGGTCATTAATCCCGTGTCGATTCTCTTCGCTAATGATGACTTTCCAGATCGTTGGATCGTAATCTATACCCGACACTATCGCCTAATAATTTCCCATTTTTAACGACAAGAAACGCTAATGACAACAGAATGGGGTGTACACCTAGGCAGACTTTTCCCAAGCAATGAAAATGAAAGCTTGCACAATTATCAAGTAGACGTTTTGTACTCTGCACTGGTTGATAGTCAGTTTGGGGCAGTCGTTGACCGACATAATAGCTTGGTAATTATTTGTACGCTCAGGTGTACAGGTATGCCTAAATATGGCCCGGTTTGAAACACATAGGCAGGCTTTTCCAGGTAAAGGAAGTGGAACCTTCTTAAACTTCTTTAGTTGAAGTTATGCACGTAAATCCAAAAGTCCACATATAACATTTTCAAAGATTATTCCTGATAACGAGAAAGAAAATTCTACATGCTTGACAGACCTCAAGTACGTAGGGTTCACTTATGCTGCTCGATGATTCAATAACCATGTTTACATTTCCATCTGAGTCGTTTCCTTGTCTAGATATGAGAAGCAGGCTTTGTCTCGCTGGGTTCACCTATCAGGTCGCTGGTGGCATATACCGATAACGCCTCAACTTGAGGCAACCTAATAGGCTGATGGGTGAAGCCAGGCCTCAACCATGCATAGGGGTCGTTGACCTTATAATCGGTGTGTGTGTGTGTCAGTGCGATTATTCTGCAACAAAAAATCCTCACTCCGGACTCAAGGTTCAAGACGTGAGAATGGATACAAGTTTCACTAAGTTCGTCCTTTGTGGAACATACTTCGTCCAGAGTGATAAGACTTTTCCATTTTGTAATGTAGCATGTTTAAGTTCCTTCGCCGAGGTAAAATCCACTTAGTGAAGCCACCCATTGACGCATGAGATTGGGTTACTTCCTTAAGGATGGGCCAATGGGTATCCAATGAGACATCCCCAGTGGCATGATTACTTCCTTAGGATGGGCCGCCCGGCCGAGGTAAAGCACACTAAGTGATTATGAAGGAATCCACTGTGATTGCCCATGGCTGTTGCAACGTGACAATTTTCCTGCGTCATTTTGGCAGACAGCAAATTCCAAGTCAACAAAGAGATCATAACATTCTCTATATTTACCACTCCAAAGTAAAGGAAACATCCTTTCGCAAGCACTTCTTACGTCCTGGAGAATTTCTTTCTTGGAAAAATTGGCCAAAGAGAATTAATTCCATCTATTAAAAGACATTTCATGTAGCATTTTTAGAATGTTAGCGGATGAGACCAGGTAAAGTGAAGACACCCACTGTGACGTGTAAGATAGTTGTGGGTACCGTACTACGTGACATTTTTTTTGCCGTCATTCGGGACGGACAGTATAAACAGCAACAAACAAGCCCTACGAACAATCTACAAATAACACTTCACTCGACTTCACTGTATAATTAAGACAAACATCAATAAAATTTGATGCCTTCTGACACAAAGTAGAGACAGATGATTTATAATGATCAGTAGTGCTAAGAAACATTGAACAAGGATGAAATGCAGAAAATGTAAAATGTGTAACTGTTGTGTGCCGCGGGGCAAAACAAGTTGTATATTCGTAATAGATGATGACATCAAGGGTGAGACATTCACCACTCCCAGTCCTACTTGCTGCAGCCCAATACTTCAGAATTCCAGAATTTTATAAGAAACCGCTGGGACTTGACCACATATCCTGTGGGTGGTGGCAGAGGATTCTAACTTGTGACGTCAGAATGGGGCAACCTTAACAGGTGGATGGTTCGTTTCCTTGGGAGGACTTTCAAGTGTTGGGCAAGAAAAACGTTTGTTTGGCTATGCCTCTAGTTGATCTGCTGTAATCTAATTAAGTGAGAAAAAGCCCACCTGGCGCAAGGACATTTCCTGGTCGAGAAGACGTCATTTTTGTCCCCACCAAAACTTTTCCAACTAAAGGAAACGAAAAAATATACACCTTAAAGCTGATGATCAAGATAGACAAAGCTGTCATCGATACATACTATTGTTCACTTGAGGAAATGATTCAAATATAACAGGTGGACGGTTCGTTTCCTTGAGAGGTCTTTGAGGTGTTGGATGATAAAGCTTTTATATGGATTGTTCTATATTTGATCTGCGACATATCCTGGGCGAGGAGAAGCCACTTCCGTACACACTAAAACTTTTTCGAGTAAAATATACGAAAAACGTACATCTTACAGCTGATGGCCAGGAAAGACAAAGCGTTCATCGATGAATAACGTACGTGCAACTCCCCAAAGGACACCTTTCTCTGGCCCATTGTTCACTTGAGGAAATGATTCAAATTCAACAGGTGGATGGTTCGTTTCCTTGAGAGATCAGACCTCCCAAGGAAACGAACCATCCACCTGCTAACGACAAACCTTTTGTCTGGATTGTTCTATCTAAATTTGATCTGATGTGGAAATAAATCTCCTGGCCCAAGGACATATCCTGGTAGAAAAGAGGCGATTTTTCTCCCCACGACAATCTTTCCAAGTAAAGGACACGTAAACGTACATCTTAAAGCTGATGGTCAGGATAGATAAAGCGCTCATAGATAAATGACGTAGGTATATCCGTCCCAAACGACCCATTTCGAATTCGCTGGATTTACACATGTATGCGTGCATATCCTCGCCATATAGAAGTTTCGAGCAAAATAGGTTACTCGAGTCGACGTCCTTGATCTCTCTTCTCTTCTAAGGCTAATTTTTGCGCCAGTATGATGCTAGATATCCACATGTTGTGCTTGCATTATCAATATTGAGCATTTTTGCTCCCTTCTCCCCCATCGGATATACTGCGGGTGCGACACAAAGAGAGATTGTGAACCGCAACAGCAGTTATGAACAGCGTTAACCTTCATACCCCCCCCCCCCAACGTTCTGGAGGTCAATAGGTAGGCAGGTAGGTATATACTAGTAGTCTATTGTTCAGTTGGTTCTACTCAAGGAAATGACCGCAAGACCAACACGGCGGCTCGTTTCCTTGAGAGCTTTTTGAAGTGTTGAACAAAAAGCTTTTGCCTGGCTACATTGACGCAGTTATTTAATCTGCTGTGAGTTAATTGTAAGACAAAAGGACAAATCCTAAAAATAGGACATATCCTGGTCGTTTTCCAGGTAAAGGAAACGAATAATGTACATCTTAAAAGCTGACGGTCATGTTAAACAAAGCATTCATCGATAAATGACGTACATAGTCGTAAACGACACCCTTGTATTCATGTGTAAGGATAGATTTATTGAGATAGTAGGGTTGCTTCCGCAAGTACCCGTGAAACATTGTTATTCTCTAGAGTGGCCGGGAAGCAATGATTACCACCAGACCAGCGGGTCGAGCACCCCTGTAGTGAATTAGCTTTGGAACTCGTCGGCCCTACTGTACTCGGGGGATCGACGGAGATAGTTAACCTAAGAGGTTGTATGTCAAGGGAACATATGTTATAGAGGTCACGGGACCTGTCACTTGTACTTAAGAAGCTGCGACGGTAGCACTTGGGAAAGCCCCTAGCGTTCCTTGTTTGTTTTGGATATCAACTACTTGTCGAACACTGCTCATGCTCAAAAGACGTTGACTGATATTATTGATTATTGCGAGGACCAAATTGGGGAAGTCCCGTATTCCACATTTACCGGTTGCAAAGGACACGAACCCATCACCAATTATCCAAAGGTTGGGGCCAAATTCACTATTAATGGGACTTTTATTAGAGGAAAAGCGAGTTAACCACGATTTCTGCTTCGAAATGTCCGTCAAAACTGACAGTAAGAACTCAAAATGATAAATGAGAAATACCAAAACCGATTTATGTTGACCAATGGCCGATTGCATTTTATATCGTTTCGGACCAAATTTGGGTGGAGGCGGACACCAAATCTAGGAAATAAAAGTTGAGAAACACTTAGCAAGAAGAAGAGTTTTGGGGCCTAAGGGCCACACACTGCCTCGCCTGAAGAATCTGTCAACGACTTGAGCAGTTCTGGAACTTTGTAGGACTTACATCCTGCTTTCCCTGGAGCTACCATACCGCAGAGACTTTCTGGAACTGTCGGTGATGATCTGAATAAACCCCGGTGATCGAACATTTTGCGGGCCCCGGCCTTTCACTCGAGTCGACACAGCAGGTGGTGGCTCTAGAGACTTTGTCCTAGGGCCTCCGTGAGGACCGTCAGAGAGCAGACTACTCCTGGCTACCTTACATGTGGCGCGAGCGACCAGGATTTCGACCTGACGTTACGGGAAGAAGACAAAGCCGGACTAGAAGATACAGTTCACCATGGCGAGAGAACAAGAATCAGGTGAGTGGACTTTTTTGTGGGGTGGCAGAGTGCCATGCGGCCTTGGCCCGGTCCGCTGTAAATTGTAGGTAGCAATTGTGATAAGAAAGGTGAATGACGTTGGCTCCGTGGAGTACGCTGTTAGCGCCGTTAGAACATATCGCAGAAGTACAGAAGGTGATAGACATAGGGATAATAAACAAGGGATTCCACGTTATTGAGCAGTTCGAAACAATTCTGGGAGAAACGTCCGAGCACAAAGTATACTGGTTTGCCCTTCCGGACCAGTTGAAGTTCGTATGGGCAGAATTGAAATGCAAGGGGATACATTGTAGTACATACATCGAAACAGGGCTTAAAGTTGTGCCCATTTCGACAACGGCGTACCCGTTTGAGCGAGCCCCGAATATTAAATTAGTAGATGAAGTACCTCAATGTCGATACCTGCTGGGAACATACTGATTCCGCTGAGACACGGGTCCGAGAGTGACATAGAGTGGGCGTGTGGGTTCGCTAGGACTTTTGGCTATCGATTCCTGAGGCAGAGAGAGGCAGTTCAATTCTCCGCAGGAAGCAGAAATGTTGTAGTGTGGTTTTCGCACCCGTACGAGCTTCAGATGACGAGTCGCCGGTTGAGTGAGATGAATGTTGGGCATGAGGTGTTTATGAGAGTAGGACTTGTGGCACTGCCACCAAACGAAGAGACACTGCCAGCGGCCACGCGTACCGTAACGATCGTTAATGTCCCCAGAGTGTCCAGTTCGTAGATAGACAGTTGTAGTACCTGACGTTAGATTTGATTTTTATGGAATATCTAAGTACTAGTTGGTTGAGCAGGCAAGGAACTAAATAGGATAGACTGTTGAGTCAGACAGGTCGCGGCTTATTTGACTTTGAGTATTTTTGTTGATGGTTTTACTTTTTGCCGCTGTCGTGTTTCGATTCTTGCGTTATCGATCCAAATTTGTGGCTGTCAGAGGCGAGTCTTGAAAGTGTAGGCAGGCCGGCAAATCATTGTAAGATGTCTACGGAACAGAAAAAAGGGGGTGAAACCAGCAAGGGAGGGGATGTAAAGGCGTCAACCTCCGCAACCCGACCCAAACCAAGTATTGCCGAGGTCGAGTCTCCGTTCTCCCAAGCCGCTCAACTTAGAGCATATCTAGGGCGCACTTCGACGTCGAGTGTAGCGGGGGCATCGAATAGCACGCCCGTGGTGACATTTCCGCGTTTTGCTTTAAGGGACAGCCCCGCTTCACCGTCGATTAGTGATTATAGCCTCGCAGGAGTAAGCCAGATAGATGGTCAGGCGGGAGGCTCCACTCCCATTTATGTGCCCTCGGGTTCGGCCACGCCATCATGGGCCTCGGTGTCGGTATCGCAGGCGGACCCGTCCGAAACACAGTCCGTCGCGACGTCCGTTACCGGGGCGACGGCCGTTTCCACCTCGCAGCAGGGGGGCGGGCACCAATTACTGAACGGGGCCCCTACATTGCCAGGGGCACCGGGGACTCCACAGCTGGGGTTGGGACAGTCGGTCCTCTCCTTGCCTCCGCCGACGGTCGTGGTACAGCGGGAGAAAAATTTGACGAAATTCTCCGGCAGGGACCCCGCCAGTTCGTTTGAGGACTGGTGGGAGGAGGCCCAGATTTCGTTCAGCTCGTGGGGTACCCCGCCTGAGCAGCAGGCCCATCTAGTCTTGCGAAGCTTAGAGGGGGATGCCAAACGTGAGGTGGCCTGCCTCTCGTCGCGGGAGAAGACGAGTATTGACACGATAATCCGCGTGTTGAGGGACGCGTATAGAGACACAGCTCCCTGCACGACCTTGTTGTCCGAGTTCTATCGGCGGGAACAAGGACCGGACGAGTCATATCGCGACTATGCCCTCGCTCTGCAGGGCCTGGCACACAGAGCAGAGCAGAAGCGGCCGGGCATATTAACAGATCAGGACAGGGCCCTCCGCGATAAGTTTATTGCCGGGCTTCGGGATAGGCACCTGAGTAGGCATCTAGAAGCGCATGTCCGGCAACGCCGCGAATGCACGTTCATGGATATCCGACTGGAAGTCAGGGGGCTTACAGGGGGGCGATCACCCGTAAAAGAAGCTAGCTCCAGGGGCGCCTGCGCGTCCACTGACTCCCAGGGGACGGCGGACACGTCGTATAGATATTACCAAGGTCAGGAAGATTTAAGACGTGAAATTCGAGAACTACGTGCGCAGAACGAGGCCCTAATCCGGACGAACGAGGCCCTGGCTCGTAGACCCGAGCAGTATGAGCAGTATAACGCGCCACGTCCTGGCCCTAGTGGCGCTAGGTCGGGGCGCCAAGGCCCAAATCGATACGGATGGGACCGCCGTCCGAACGAACGTGACCAGCGGTACCCAAGGTATCGCTACGCCGAGGACGGGCGGCCAATCTGTCGTCTGTGTGATGAGGTCGGGCACATTGGGCGCGATTGCCGCCAGTATGGCGCCGCTCGTCCGGATTCCGCCATTGGTACGCCGAGGGGCTCGAGTGAGTCCTCTAGCAGTCAGAGCGTAGCGCCGCAGGGCGGCCAGCAGGGCTCGCCAAACTAGGGGTCTCCGCCGGGGAGGGGCACCGGACGGAGGAAACTAACGAAGATAGGCCCCAAGCTACAGGTAGAATAGGTTCGGGTGCCGCGAGTGTTTATAGTTACACTAACAACTCCCCGCGATTAGTAAGCTCGCTGACTTCACGGACGGTTGGGGGGAGTTTGACGGCCAACGTAAAATTTGCAGGGAAAGAAATGCGTTGTTTATTAGACACAGGCTCTATGGTAACCATAATGGCACGGGATTGTTTCGAAAATAATTTTGGCACCGAAGGGAAAGATTTGTCCCGTGACACTTCGTGGGTAAGGGTGACTGCAATGAATGGACTAGAACTGGATTTCCTAGGTTATGTAGAAATGGACGTAGAAGTAATGGGCCACGTCATACCACAGCGGGGGGTCCTAGTAGCAGAAAATATTCCTAGCTGGGCCGGTTCAGTAGTGTTAGGGATGAATATTATAGGCGAGTGTTTATCTATCTTGGGAGGGGCCACCGAAGCTCCCCTTACCCTTGACGGCGGAGATAAGGAGGCCCGGGTGTGGGCCCAGGCTTTGAAGGCAGAGGAAAAACGCAAGCGGTTTACGTCAGCGGAGAACGGGCGTGTTGGGTACGTCTGGGCTCCTCATCGCCAGAAGTTAGTAATTCCCGCCGGTCACGAGGTGGTTATATTTGGCAGGGCACGCCCGGGACCCGACGGCGCCCCCTATACTGTTTTAGTTGAGCCTCCAGAGCCAGGGACTCTGCCGAAGTCCATACTTGTAGCCCGCAGCTATGCTGAGGTGACGGCCGGACGTGTCCCTGTACGGGTAGCTAATGTCGGGGATTGGGATATCACGTTGGGAACCCGTGCTAAATTAGGGGAGCTATTTTTAGTGGATCGAGTGCCAGAACAGGAACTCGAGGTCGATGTCAAACTAGGCGATAGGGTAGAAGCTCACGCCCGATTTGTAAACGCAGAGCTAGTGACAGATGGTCCAGTGGCTTCGGATAAGGACGCACTGCCAGTGGATGTTGACATTGATGTTACAAAATTGTCCGGCGAACAGAAAGATAAGCTACAGTTATTATTGACAAAACACAAGGCCGTCTTTTCCAAGGATAAGTATGATTTTGGCCATACTAATGTCATTACCCATAGAATTCAGACAGGGGATGCACCACCATCCAGGGAACCGTACCGCCGGATTCCCCCTGCCCTTCACCACGAGGTTAAAGCCCATATACAGGCAATGTTAGATCAGGACGTGATTCAGCCTAGCTGCTCCCCTTGGGCCGCACCAGTCGTTTTAGTTCGGAAGAAGGATGGGAGTTTGCGATTTTGTGTAGATTATAGAAAATTGAATGCACGCACACACAGAGATGCATTTCCCCTGCCCAGAATCGAGGAAAGCCTTGACGCGCTGGGCGGGGCACAGCTGTTTTCAACTCTGGACTTAGCCTCGGGATACTGGCAAGTTGAGGTCGACGAAAGGGACAGAGAAAAGACCGCATTTTGTACCCAATACGGGTTACACGAGTTCAAACGTATGCCCTTTGGGCCTTTGCAATGCCCCCTCGACCTTTCAGAGGTTAATGCAGCGTTGCCTAGGAGACCAGAATCTTGAAATTCTGTTAATATACCTTGATGACATCATTGTATTTTCTAAGGGCTTCGATGAACATCTGGAGAGGCTAGACCTAGTGTTCAGCCGTCTGAGTCAGTATGGCTTGAAACTCAAGCCTAATAAGTGCCATCTGTTGCAGACGTCAGTCAAGTACTTAGGTCACGTAGTGAGTGCAGACGGGGTCGCCACGGATAGCGATAAGGTGGCAGCCCTGCGAGATTGGCCCATACCCAAGACAGTGAAACAAGTTCGTCAGTTTCTGGGGTTCGCCTCGTACTACCGTCGGTTTGTAGAGTCCTTTGGTAAGATAGCTCGCCCCTTACATGACCTTGTGCGGAAAGACACCCCTTTCGCCTGGACGCCAGCTTGCCAGACAGCTTTCGATACCCTTCGTGAGAAATTGATGACGTCTCCTCTGTTGGCGTACCCAGATTACTCGAAACCCTTTGTTGTGTACACCGATGCCAGTAATGATGGCTTAGGTGCAGTCCTAGCTCAGGAACAAGACGGCGTAGAAAGGGTAATAGCTTACGCGAGCCGAGGGCTGAGGCCCGCAGAACGGAACTGGGATAACTATAGTTCTTTTAAGTTAGAGTTACTAGCATTAAAGTGGGCGATATCCGAGAAATTTAAGGAGCATTTGTTTGGACACGAATTTACAGTATACACAGACAATAACCCTTTGGCACACCTGGACACGGCCAAGTTGGGGGCCACCGAACAGCGGTGGGTGGCCCAGTTATCCAGTTTTAATTTTGACGTTAAGTATCGGCCAGGAAAGGCTAATGCTAATGCAGACGTACTGTCTAGATTTCCACCACAGGAGGCCCACCTTGCGGCCTTGGGCGCGAGTATGGTGACCCCGAGACCCACCAGTAAGAATGTGCGGAAACGTAAGAAACCCCCTGTTCCGGATGACTCGCCTTCAGATTGGGCGGGTCGTACCAAAGTCGAACTAGCTAAATTGCAGCGAGAAGACCCCATGATTGGCAGGGCGATTCATTACCTGGGCCGAGAAAGACGTCCCACTGACAAAGAACTGGCGAACGAAAACGTAGACACGGGGCGCCTCTTAAGACAGTGGCCCCGGCTTCATTTAGAGGATGACATCTTGTTCCGATTCGTGTGGGGACAGGGCCGAGCTGATATGTTTAGACAGTTAGTGACCCCCGCCTCTTTACGGGTCGAGTTCCTCGACGCTCTACATGACAGGTATGGGCATATGGGCGTGCCCAGGACCCTAGCGTTGGTGAGGCAAAGGTTCTATTGGCCGAGTATGCAATCAGATGTGACCACGTGGGTTAGGACATGCGAGCGTTGCTGTTTAAGGAAGACGCCGGTCCCACACATCAGGCCCCCATTAGTTAACATAGAGGTGTCAGCCCCGTTGGAGCTGGTAGCGATGGACTTCCTAACCTTAGAAAAGTCGTCCAGTGGGTACGAACATGTATTGGTGATCGCGGACTGCTTCACCAAATACGCCGTGGCGGTTCCTACTAAGAATCAGACGGCCGTAACCACCGCCAAGGCCCTGTGGAAGCACTTTATTTTGCCGTATGGGTTCCCCCAACGCTTGCACTCAGACCGAGGCGCGAATTTCCAGTCTGAGACCATCCAAGAACTCTGTAAGCTCTATGGATCCGTTAAAATCTCAACAACTGCGTATCACCCGATGGGTAACGGTCAGATTGAGCGCCTAAACCGCACTCTGCTAGACTTGCTAGGGACGTTAGAGAAGGATCAGAAGCGACGCTGGCCTGAATACATATTTGAGTTGGTAAGCGTATACAATAATACCCCCCATAGCAGCACTTCGTACAGTCCGTACTTCATGATGTTTGGGAGGCACCCTCGACTGCCTATCGATTTAACCTTAGGGTTAGATCCGGAGGAAAGTGACGGGGAACCGAGCCCCGATGACTGGGTTCGAGAGCACCATCAGAGGTATTGTTACGCGTACGCCCGGGCGAAAGAATACTTGGCTCGGACCGCCGCCGCGCGTAAGAAGATGTTCGATAGGACAGCCAAAGAGGCCCCATTACTACCAGGTCAGAGGGTGCTAGTGAAAAGTAAATGTAAAGGAAGGAAGAAAATACAAGACAGATGGGAAAAGGTCCCCTACGTGGTTAAGGAGCAGCCCAATCCAGACATACCGGTGTATGTCGTACAATCAGAAGACAGTAAAGGTCCGATACGAAAGCTACATAGAGACATGTTAACACATTGCCTCTTTGGGACGGGGCCCAGTGCGCGAGCAGAGCGTAGAGCTAGGAGACTTCGCGCGAGGGCAGACGCGACAGAGTCCCAAATTGATAATTCAGCGGGAGGGGATACAGAGGAATTTGGTTTTTGTTTATTAAATCCCGGCTGGTTCCTTGCAGACGAAGAACCGAGTAATAGTGTGGACAATCCAGAGTTAGATAGTCAAAACGATGTCACAACCGCCACAAGTCAGGGAGAGGTGAGCTTAAGCCCTCCCGCTGAGACCTTGGCTGGCGATAATGCAGAAGGACAGGCCTTGCCATCTCGGGGCGTGACCCATCCTTCATCGCGTAGAGATGGAGAGGCAGCGCCAGCAGTTTTATACGTGCCCCAAGTAGAAACTAGTAAAGAGGTAACATCTGGTGCCCCCACCGAGGTCACGGGAACTCAGGTGAAACGCTACCCAAAACGATCGAATCGAGCCAAGCCACCAAATTGGTATGGTAATCCGGTGGTAATGGCTGTATATGCCACGCCAACTGTAATTAGGCGCCCCAGTGAATTTGTTGTACGATATGATCGGATGACGGATACAGTAGAGATACAGTCGCTGTAGGAGGCGTGTCCATGATGTATATACCGTGAATAGAATTAGGTTCCGTACGCGAGGAAGTCTGGGTTTACTTAGCTAGTTTCAAGTTAATCGAAGGAGGCAACTAATCATAGCAGTATTAACTCCGTTGCCTAGAGTTTCAAATCGGAAGTTATTCGCCCCGGGTCGGGATGTTAGCTGAGTAAGTTTTACGTTTGCATTTCCTAATCCAAATAGTAGGGGTTGGAGAGCTCGACCCTCATTAGAGCCGACGCCAAGAGGAATGTAGATTTGGCGTCGAGATAGCCTCGTGCTTGGCGAACCGCCAAAGCTATTATAGTTGGTTTTGTAGTTTTAATACGAGGGCGACAGGAAAATTAGATGAGTTCAGAAGTTGGAGAAATGTTGGGTAGGAGGAAACCCAGACACTCCAAAGTTTATGTAGGAGGAAACCGAGAAACTCCGAAGTTAGTGGAGGAGGGAACATTGACACTCCGATGAGTTGACCTCGGGCGACCGCTGTGATCTCTTCCAGTCGACACTCCTGACGTGGAAGGTAGTCTTCCCTGACTAGCTAGTGCGTGTAGTCCCACAGCTGGCGGCTGTGGGCGTGACCAAATCGGGGCACGTGCAGCTGGCGGGTGGGGTCCTGACACCGAGGGAGGGAAGGGATCACCAGGGGTGGGTCCTGAGAGGAATACGCTAGGCCGCTAGCAAGTGTGAAACCGATTTCACAGGATACAGAGGTATTAATTGATGAGAAAGATGGAAGAATTCAATTGGACACCCAATTGACGCGACTTTTATCGCGCGACGCCGGGCCATTCATCTGTCGTTCCAGGGTGACAAGCCACACCGGCTCCATCCGTGGTGTCACGTTCAATGACCTGTCAATCTCATCAGGGGTCACGGGCGGACACCCAAATGGTGATGGATATGGTCCAGTAGGAAGTCCGTCAAAGCAGGGGGGTAGTCATTGCCCAGAGAAGGAGGGCAGTCGAGAATAAGCGACACTACGAAAGAAAAAGAGAGTTAAAACAGTTTGGCCAGAGTGGAAGGCCAGCAGGACCCGCTGTCTCGGGATTTAGATGTAAATAGTCGATATCGACGATCTATAGTTAAGATGACTAGTTTGATAAGTTGAAAACCGGTAGTTAGGATATTAAGTAGTGGTTGTTTTAATGAAAAGACCCAGACAGTTTAATCATAGGCACGTAGCGTTGGTAGGAATGGCATTGGACACCCAAGGCCGTCTACAGTCTGTGATAAGGCAGCTGGCGCCAGCTCTACACCTGTGAGCCAACGTTCTTGTATAAAAGTAGGCGAACGTAGTTGAATTGCTATTTTTGTTGGACCGGGTTGGGGAATCGCATTGTTTGCTCTGTCTCTTCCGCATAGGTCCACCGCCTCCGGAGTGGCACAGTCATGGGAAGCTTTCCGAGCCAAAGCCGTGGCGGCGGTCGTTCTACTGAGGGCCGAGTCGTCGCCTCCACTCCGATACAGAACGACCTCAGACCGGCGGCCGACGAGAGTGCAAAAGGGCGCCCGGAGAAGAACCTCGAGGCGGCCGAGAGGAACAGGGTAGCCGGCAGTGACTCGCCCGCACATGGACCAAAACACGGGCCCAATGGCTCGTCGGGAGGAAGAGCGATCCCAAGGTCCCCCACCACTTGAAGGAGAGGACGGTACTCTATTCGAAGACCACGATGTGCGTGGGAAGACTGAAGGAGAGTATACCGCGATCGGCCGAATGAACGCGATGTGCGAGGAAGCCCTCCAGGCACAAGAGACTGAAGCCGTTGCACTACCAGACCCGGCCTGGGTGAATGCCTTTGAACACAACCGACAAATAAAGGCCGCCCTAGAGCAGTTCCGTCGGGGTGCACGCCGGATCCAGAGCCGGCTACTGATGGAACTGCTACGGTGCGTTCCGAGCCCGCACCCGTGCATTCACCAGCTGATGATTATCGACGAATGGGGACACCAGGACGATATCGTAATCCGGCCATACCCAGGGTACCCGCCTGGAAGGGGCGAACGCTTCGACTATTGCGCGGAGATTGCGAAGCTAGAACAACAAATTTACGACGAGAAACGCCTACTCGCGGACGACGAGCAGGTCATCCGACACACCCTCAGGCAGGTGGGAGGAAGGCGAGTCCATCCAGCGCTGTTTGACATCATGTATGGGGTGGGCCCAGGCCTCGTACCCGGAGTAGGAGGTACGGGTGAACCCGACGGGGACAAATACTCCCCACGCAGAGGCAGGCGCAAGGCCAACAGGGGCGGACGCCGCCCCAGACCAATGAACGCAGGTCCAGGTGGAGTAACCGCTGCACGTATGCCGATGAACGCTGGCCCTTGGGGGGTAAACGATGTGCCGATACTGACGAACGCTGTTCCGGTAAGAGCGTGTGCTGCTCCGGTGCTGGACCAGTCCCAGACGGAGGTACAAGAACGCCGCTATGAACTTGAACAATACAAACCTGACTGACTCTGGGTTAAAAAAGTTAGAGTAGCACCAATGGTTGTATTAGCGTAGGGAAGTATAGCGTGGGGTATCCGGAGTGTATATAGGATGGGTCACTCCCAGGGGGTCGCGACCCTGCTCCACCAAATCAAAGGTCAGCTCATGTTACGAAAATCCCACGTAGGTAAGTTTTAGTTAAGTTATTTTTATTTTTATTTGTGTTAACCATGATGGTACCACTTAAGTTTAAAGAGTAAGGGATAGCCGGCACGTACGCGCCTGTAACTTTTCCCTCACCGGTACCACGGGATGAAAGTATTGAAAACGACCCGTCTTTGGGTCTAGCATGCCCTTTTCTTGCTGAAGGCTGTTGTTGTATTGTGACTGTGGGGAGCCCCTGTGATTAAGTGACATGGGTGTTTATGGTTGTCCACTTTCTTCACGAACGGGCCTCTTCTTCTCTATTTACGCGTGAATTAATATTATTGTAACGAAATTGAATGAGTAGTTACTGAGTTTTCGATTGCTACCTTAGGGACGGTCGCAGTTGATACGGGACTACGTTAAAACTATCGATTTTGAGGCAGGAGTTACGTACCTAAAGTCTTGTAAGGGGGTTTCCGCCTCTCCCCACCTCCTCCGTTGGAGTCTACGAAAGTGGCCCTCCGGAACACCGCAAAAACGCGACTTATGTCCCGTTTGATTTGGAAATGCAGGATGAATTCCTGTGGTAATTTCAAGGTCGTCGAATGCTGCGATGCCTGTGATGATGGCATTCTTCGCCTGGCGAGTATCTTCGGGGAAGTAAATCTCCCCGCGTAACGAAATGTAAAAAAAAAAAATGGTGGCTAAAGAACCACCTCATAGATATGACGACCACAGGCAACACCGGCACTGCCTTGTTTCCCTTGTAGCGTGTGTCGGGCGCCTTCGAACGTTGTTTCAGTAATGCCTGCAAACGTGAATTGTACTGTTCCCACCATTTCGTGGTCGGGTAGGCACGGTTGGGCTTCTTTATCGCCGTCGGGGACTATCAGGTACAGAAAAGTGTCTCTATGTCCCCCCTGAAATATTCGCAAAACCTGTTGGTATTAATGTCTTTGCGAGTTTCGACAGGCATCGTCTTCCTGCTCGGTGGCGTACTTGCTACCCTCCTCGGGTTGACTCCATTTTCCAATAATTCCCTCGCGGCTAGATAATAGTTATAAGGTACTAATGTAGACCTTACGAAAGTCGCTGTACTTGTCGTGTCAGTAAGGAGGGTTGGAAATTCTAAAGGTTGAATGAAATGCGTATAGTGCTCAAAAATGATGTCTCTCTGTTGATTTTCTCGGAGGTTGGTCCCTCTGAGTTTGAAAAGCTGGTTTGAGAATCTCAAGAAACCAGACATAAAGTTTTTATCTTCAACGTTAGCCATACATTTCGGTAGAATTGCCGAGTAGGTTATCTTCACGGCACTGCTTGGGGACTCGGTCTCCATATGTTATCGTATGCTATCCATGTATTAGAATGTACCCATATGTTATTCGTATTGTTTTTGTTTAATTATTATTCTTAGTATTACAACCATGTATAACCTCATTTACTGTGGTTTCACTGTTGTAACGGAATTTGAGAGGTCATAGCGTCGGGGACAACGCTATAATTCAGCAGGGGGGTGTAAGGATAGATTTATTGAGATAGTAGGGTTGCTTCCGCAAGTACCCGTGAAACATTGTTATTCTCTAGAGTGGCCGGGAAGCAATGATTACCACCAGACCAGCGGGTCGAGCACCCCTGTAGTGAATTAGCTTTGGAACTCGTCGGCCCTACTGTACTCGGGGGATCGACGGAGATAGTTAACCTAAGAGGTTGTATGTCAAGGGAACATATGTTATAGAGGTCACGGGACCTGTCACTTGTACTTAAGAAGCTGCGACGGTAGCACTTGGGAAAGCCCCTAGCGTTCCTTGTTTGTTTTGGATATCAACTACTTGTCGAACACTGCTCATGCTCAAAAGACGTTGACTGATATTATTGATTATTGCGAGGACCAAATTGGGGAAGTCCCGTATTCCACATTTACCGGTTGCAAAGGACACGAACCCATCACCAATTATCCAAAGGTTGGGGCCAAATTCACTATTAATGGGACTTTTATTAGAGGAAAAGCGAGTTAACCACGATTTCTGCTTCGAAATGTCCGTCAAAACTGACAGTAAGAACTCAAAATGATAAATGAGAAATACCAAAACCGATTTATGTTGACCAATGGCCGATTGCATTTTATATCGTTTCGGACCAAATTTGGGTGGAGGCGGACACCAAAATCTAGGAAATAAAAGTTGAGAAACACTTAGCAAGAAGAAGAGTTTTGGGGCCTAAGGGCCACACACTGCCTCGCCTGAAGAATCTGTCAACGACTTGAGCAGTTCTGGAACTTTGTAGGACTTACATCCTGCTTTCCCTGGAGCTACCATACCGCAGAGACTTTCTGGAACTGTCGGTGATGATCTGAATAAACCCCGGTGATCGAACATTTTGCGGGCCCGGCCTTTCACTCGAGTCGACACAGCAGGTGGTGGCTCTAGAGACTTTGTCCTAGGGCCTCCGTGAGGACCGTCAGAGAGCAGACTACTCCTGGCTACCTTACACATGCATATCCTTGTCATGTGTGAGTTTGGAGCAGCAAAAAAGGGGTTACTCGAGTTCAGTTTGATAAGGACCATGCCACACGCCCAATTCATATAAACCGCACAAGACGAAACTTTTGCATGAAAATTAGAATGAACTTTCTTTTCCTTTAAGGCTAAATGCCGTGGCAATATGATGCTAGGCATCGCAATTTTGTGCAGAATCAATGGTGAGAATTTTCTTATTTTTTTCGATCAAAAATACTGCAACTGGGACATACAGGGAGGTTGATAACTGCCACAATAGGTAAAAACGCAGTCTGCAATTCATATTCATCAAAGACGTACTAGTATAGTTAGATAGTAGAATTCCCTTCAGTTTAAAATTAAATATGACCTGTTAATTGAGTTAACGACCTTATTTGATGGTGAAAATAAGAATTATCTGTACGGTGAGAAATCGTCTACAATATGTAGTAGTCGGAATTATGGTGCGCTTACTAACAAAGAAGCCATCCATGAGCCACACCCGAGTTGTACATGTTACAACTTGTTAAGCAGACAGACATGATTCATCGTAATGTCTCCAATGGGAACTTGATCGCCCGTAGAAGACACACGATGGGCATTGGACGCAAAGACAAAAGTCTTCACCAAGTTAAGGAAAGGAAATTTCCTTTCGCAGGTGTCTTTTTACGTCAAGTACATCTCCTTTACTTGGAAAAAGTAGCTCCTGGAGTAATGGAAAGGAAGCGCCCTTACGCAGGTGTTTCAAGGATATTTCCTTCACTTGAAAATTAGCTATAGCTCCCGGACAATTAAGCCATTATCTTTATAACAATGCCAATACCAAACATAGTACATGTAGTTTGGGTAATGGAAATAATCATCTTTCAACTCAACTTCACTTTCTTTACTATTTCTATTCTTCTGTGTTTTCTGTGCCTACTCTTTACGGAAATACCATCGGGACACTTGTCAACTTCTGACTTACTGTAGGGAAATGTAACTATGTGGGTGAGATGAGAATAAACTGTACATGTGACCAAAACCATTGCATCATTCGTAAACATGCCACCACAAAACCACGCGCTTCGCCAGAGAAACCCGTTACTCACTGGGTTTGGGGCATTTCCGTGTACGTAGTAGAGGGCACGTCGGCACCCCATGTCTAAAAATAGTCATTTGTCATGTCCAAGTTACTCTCCCATGTGACCAGAGCTCATATCACTTCCTCGCGTCACAAATATCCCCTAGAATCGTTTAAATACGACCGAAACTTCCTGATACGACTATTCTATAACAGACTGCTGATACAGCTACGCTACCGTCTTTATTTAAAGTCATACACGTCCTTGGCGCAGAACAGAACACATCAACCAAAATGCCTGAGACGAAGACAGACTACGGCGAGTTCTTCGAGAAGAACGGGTACCTCCCCGGTGTGACCGTGCTGGAGGGGGAGGACTTGGCGGCGCTCAGGAGGAACTTCGACGACCTCGAGAGCAAGATCGGTGGGTGCACGCGTACGATTCTGTTCTACTCAAGTTTTGTCATGTATGTTTTCTAGTCTTACAATGAAATTACAACAGTCATATAGTTTAAAGCAAAGACCTTCTCAATAAAAAAGGTCTCTGTCTACACATTTGCACAAAGGGGCCCAGTGGGGAAATATTTGGGAACGAAAAGTACGATATGAAGGACAACAAAACTGACCAAAAGTAATTCAACAGTATGCATTGTGCATATTCATTGGCATAAACTTATTTTTGTTTTGTTTTCGCAAACAGCCCGGTCGGGCCCCAGGTAGGCAATGTGACGTAGGCCTTATAGGGTAAAAACGCATAAGTCCATTTAGTAGTATACTAGTAGCGTTTTCTAAACCCCTTTCCTATACCTTACAGGTAAGGAGAATGCCCAGTACTCCCTGCATAACGCCCACATGCAGCACCAGTTCGCCATGCAGGCGGCGGCCCACCCCACCGTCGTGGCGGTCCTGAGGGACATCCTGGGGCCCAACATCTTCCTGCTGGACTCCCGCTTCATCTGCAAGTACCCCGTCAGCCAGCTCTCCGGGCCGAAACCGGAGGTCGAGCCGTACGTAGCATGGCACCAAGACGTCAGGTAAGCAAGGACGAAGTTTTTTTTATGTGTATCGAAAACCTTGACGACCTAATTTTCCCGAAAGTGAAAGCGATATCGATCCACGGTAGCGCTCTTCTTCCACTGGTCCAAACAGAGAAGACAGACGCCATGTACAGAATTTACAGCTTCATTGAACTGGGAAAATTCACCTAGCTCTTTCCGACAAGCACAATGAACTGACTGCAGCCCTTTCCGGTAGCGTGCATGTCAGGTAAGCGACACAGCCGGAATCAAACTCACGGCCTCTAGTTCAGAGGCAGGGCCGCTAACCACTTAACTACACACGCTACTTCCCGCCTAAGAAACGACTATTCATTCACAGGACGTTTACATATTAACATGTGATAGCTGACAAGCACGTATACAGGAGCGTTTGTTTTCTGTGCCCTGTGCAGGTACTGGGGAGTGGACGGTGGGCCGGTCGTGTCCGTGTGGCTGGCTATAGACGATGCTGATGCTGAGAACGGAGCAGTTTACTTCATACCAGGTAAGGGCCACGAGTTAGCTTTCGCAGATTTACATACCACATTTATGGTTCAATCACAGTACTTCAGTAGCACACGCAAGAGCCGATGTAGTCACTAGGACAATAATCGGTATTCTTCTATGTTTTTTCTCCGCCTTTCAACCGCGGTGTTCTTAATGGTTTTGCTTTTTGTGTTCGTAGGAAGCCACAAAGATGGTCTACAAGAGCACGGCAGTGCACAGAAGGAAGGGAACATGCTGACCTCTAACCAGGAGATCCCCGCGGAGCTAGTGGACGAGTCCAGCAAAGTGCTGTGCCCTCTCAAGGTGTGTAGCTTTACCACTAAAACTGCAGACTAGATAAGACAACTATACTGTACTTCCAACACGGTAATTTTTTGTGCTTATGTAAATTTCGACTGTGTTATGAAAGTATTCATATTTGGTCAGGTGCCAGACAAAAGGTCTCCAAGCAAAAAGAATGCCTTTAAGATATCAGAATCTATCTGTTAAGATAATGTGGCCATGTCAAGTAACGTGGTTCCTTCCTGTCCTCCAGGCGGGGCAGATGTCCCTACACCACGGGCTGACCGTACACGCCAGCGAGCCAAACCGGTCCAGCCGGCGGCGCTGCGGCTTCGTGCTGCGGTACGTCCCGACCTGCGCCTACCCTTCAGACGACCCGGACCGGCCCCGCACCTTCCCCGCCACCGTCCTCGTCAGCGGCGAGAACAAGGAGGGATTCTTCCAGGACAAGGCCCCTGCCTTCTTCCAGAAAACTGCTTAAAGTTAGCTCGAGCAAAAGCCAAATTTCCGGGTGAATTTAAATCGCCTCGATCGATACAGTAACTGTAACGCCGCCCGTTGTTGTTCTTTCACTTTTGCTGCTTAAATGTTTACACAGTAGTCATAGATTGTAATATGTACACTTCTTACGTTAATTAATTTTGATAACGTGAATGTTTGAAAAGCTGTGTAATCTTGAAAAAGGTATTCGTGAATTTTAAGTCTTATCGCTTTTATAGATCTATATTTAAAAGAATATATTTATCTTGATATTTATCTGCCAGAACTCAGATCTAGCACTGTACATTCCTGCAAACTGATAAGTATTTCATGACCTTGTGAAATTCTTTGAATGAATGATATTTGGAGACATCACAAGCAACTGTGCTACGTTATGAAGTTACTTGTGGTTAACATTCCAAAGGTTCAATTCAATAAATGATACAGAAATGGAATTCCACTTGCTGGCCATGTTT
Source organism: Branchiostoma floridae x Branchiostoma belcheri (assembly GCA_019207045.1). NCBI lineage: Eukaryota > Metazoa > Chordata > Leptocardii > Amphioxiformes > Branchiostomatidae > Branchiostoma > Branchiostoma floridae x Branchiostoma belcheri. The sequence continues at coordinate 13,771,762 of CM033027.1, forward strand.
TTCTCCTCTTCTGAACAAGTTACATGAACACGTATTAAGATATTAGTTAGCCGGACGGTTTAGAATTAAATCTAGTTTGAAACAGGTGTTTGTTTATGGAGTCTAACAATAGTAACATGTTCATAGCCAACTTGATGCCACAACGGGTAAGCCCTGACCCTCGGCACCCTCCCTCGGCGGTCTCGCCTCCCACCGAAAGCAACCGATCCTTGGCAGGAACACCCAAGAAGGGACTCATTATACACATCGCGCATTACCTCAAAGCTTCAGGCCTATATTTCGTTTGTTTAACGCATTAAATAACTGCAAGTCTGGGCGTGTACTGAGAAGAAAAAAACAACTCACCACTTGTCAGACCTAGAACTGCTGAATCGATCCGAAACCACTTGCCGAGTGAAGGTCACGTCTTAACCCCACCACACATACACCATCAATCGCGCACTCATGACATTTTGGTACACAGATAGCAAGTCACATGACATAGTCTTCTTCCAAGAATACTGCTTTATTATACAGTAGTACAAACCAAACAACATGATACAAAGTTCAACTGCTAATGTTCAAGGTACAGGCACAACTCATGAGCCATGGTCATATTAGTGATCGATGTTCATTGAACACGAAATTTACAAATGGTTGAAACATCTGGACATCTTCATACAAGTGACCCTCACTAATTTTTGTAACGAGATAACAGCTACTTAGTTCGTGCTCTGTTCGGTATAAGACGACACTTCTATCAGGTTGTGGTCAGGGTCACGGAAGTAAACGGACAGGATAGGACCCAAGGCGCCGGTCCTCTGTACGGGGCCTTCTTCTACTGCCACATCGCACTTCTGCAACAAATACACGGGAAAAACACAGAACATAAATCACACGCGCATAACGTTGTTATCAGTATACTGTTTACTTACTACCCAGCTAGTGCTTCTATAGAGATATCGATAACTACGTGTCATGATAGCTCCTATCCTTGCAAAGATATTGAATCCTCTGGTAGAAATCAAGACTAACCTGGATGCCAGACCGACAAAAAACAATTATGCACTGCCAGACAGACAGACAGACAGACAGACAGATAGACAGACAGACAGACAGACAGACAGACAGACAGACAGACAGACAGACAGACAGACAGACAGACAGACAATATATAAACAGATGACGAACAAACAGACGTACCTTGAGGTGTTCCATCACTTCTTCAGCGCTATGTTTGGTGATGAGACAGACGTCAGCAGAACCAGGCATGGGCGCATGCGCCTTCGGTTCGAACTCATTGCCGTGCTCGTGTAAGTTCACCTGAATAATTTCACGGTAGAGGAAATTCTGTTGTTTGGGGCTATAAATGGTTCTTTAATTTTCGTGAAGTTGTGTAATGCTCAAACGACGAGGCACGCACAGTACTAGTATGTGTACATAGTGTAGAAATGACTACAAGGAACCAGTGGCACAATAATGGCACTGATTATTACCGTTTTGATGCTGATTTTTGAGAGAGGTAAAAGCCAATCTTTACACACTATATCTATTCATAGGAATTAACGAAAAGAAAAGCGAAACCTTTTGTTGGCCGAAATGTAACGCCTTTCGCCCTCCCTTGAACGTGTCGACGCGCATGCCCAGGACGCGTGTGTAGAAGTCCACGGTGACGTCGATGCTCTTGACCGTGAGGACGAAATGGTCCAGCCGGTCCACCGAGATGGCGTACGGCCTCTGCACAGCACAACGTGTGCCAACATGTTAATACATGTACAAGTCCGCGTCAGCTTCGAAACCTCAAGTTTCGCTGTTATTCTATGGGGCGTGTGCACTTGAATATGCAATTCGTGCCCCGTTTAACTTTCTCCCGACCACCCAACTCCATTACATACATACTGGGGTACCAAACGGCTACTTCAGAGTGCGACAGGTTAATATTTGGTATAAAGTTTGACAAATCGGAACTGTCACGATCAGACATACTTTTTACAGGAACGTATCAGCAACTGACCCCCCCCCCCCCCACACACTCACAAAACATTCTACTTCCGGGTTTGAAATGGGTGTTAAAAACGTACAGAAAACTAATGTAAAACCAACATCAGTAGCCTTCCACATACTTTGACTATCCAGCTTGACACAGCGGGGTTGACACCATGTAGCCTTACTGCAGGGTGTACCAGCCGACCTGACAGCTGACACGCTCTCCATATCGTCGCTTGCAGCGCCATGTTTACAGTACAGTTCCAATGCTTGGCCGGTCGGCCGGATATCAATCGCACGTTTTCGCAAAGGGCTGACGTAACTCCCTATTCTAAGGACACGTCCAGGCAGGTAAAAGCTGCCGCCCTAGCGGATACAGCCGTTGTCAGGGACAAAAATAACATCGTCTCAACATCACATCGACCCTTTCTTCCAAGAACTGCGACCCAAACAATCCACTTCCTTGACAGATGACATAAGGTTAAAGGTCAGGGAAGCGATATGCAAATTTATGACGTACTTGCCATTACAAATGAGCCGCTCCTGGTGAAACGGGGCACTCCCTTCACGTTGCTACGAGCAAGAATGTACCCTCTTCCTTGTGTTAAGCAATACCTATAAATACTTAACGTTTCCCACATCCTGTACAAGTCAGCGTCATCGGACAACATTTTGATCTCCGCGCGCCTGCGGTTCAGAGCGCTCACAGAATCTGAAGAAAGCCGGCCATTAAAAAAAGTTTGCGAGTAACAAAATAGGTAAGCAAACTTCGATATGTATATATTCTTAACTACATTGAATATTATATATCTTCTAAGTTGTTTATCCTCCATAGTACTGGACGACTGCATGATGACAAAAAAAAAAACATGTATCATGAATCGTGAGTTAAGGAATGCACCTGCTATGGCCATAGTTCTGATAGCGCGGTGTGTTGGTCTAACGTTACATTGGTTTAAGTTACTGTACGAAGATTTTGTGTCGACAAACTTGAGATCAGTCTGCAGAAATTTGAAGTATTCAGGCCAGAGCAGAATGTAGTACATATGAACCTCTTTCAAGTCACTCAAGGTCGACGAGCTGCTTTATCTACACCCTGCTGGGTTGCCCTTCTCTGTGTATAGTTGAGGGCAAAATAGTAACACTAGATACTCAAGTTCTAGCTTTTCGTTTTCATAATTCAGAAATCGAGTTAATCCTACGTGCCTTGTGTGAGAGTACGTTAAGTTTTACATAGTTCGTCTGTCTTTGTTGTAGAGTGGCGACGGGAGGAAGGAAAGAACGATTGCGCTGGGGGCTAAGTCTAGATTTGCCGGAGTAAACACAAAATACTTTTCTGTTTGTCCTGAAGTCGTTACATGTACAGTGAAATATTAGGGGGTTTGTGTTTAATGATTGATTAAGCATGTTAGAATCATGCTTGTATGTAATTGTGTATTTCTTTAATACATGTTATTTGCCTATGTGGCTCTGGTAACGAAGAAATGCCACATGCAGTTGATGGATGTTATCTTGAATGCAAACGTGTGCTACATGTATGCATACTGGCTGAACGTTTCAGTCACTGTGCAGATTACAGGTTTTCTTTTGTAATTACAAGCTCAGACTTAAGTTGTCGGCAATTATCTCACCGTTGCGTTCCGTAGACAATTGTACCAGAGGGGTGTTACAATGAATATCAGATTAAGTGAAGTAGTGACTGTAATTTTCAACAGACAGCATCATGGGGCGGACAGGTGACACAGTCGCGACCCTTCCCGTGGGTCCGCGCGTGCAGGGCATGTCGGGAGTGGTGCTGGGTAGCCTGGTGTTGGCTGTCCACAACTTCAGTCTGGACCTGACTGTAGCGGCGCCAAACAGCCTCGTCACCGGGACTGTACTGGTCATCACGGGCCTGCTGCAGTTTTCAGCAGGTAAGAAATCTGGCTGGTTCTTGCTCACGTGACATGTAGTTCAAGGTAATCTAACATTTTCCAATGAGAAATCAAAAACAGACTTCATGATCTGTAATGTTTCTTCCTTGTGCTTGTCAAATGTCTCATTCCCCATGTGATAGGAGACACATGTACTCTATAAGTATAACGTTAACTCCATGTGCAATAGTTGCACATTGTAGAAATATTAGTTTCAACTTCCTTGTACTTGACAGACTAACTCTTACTAATGTGATAGGAGACACAAGTACATTTTATAAATCCCCATGCAATAGTTGTATATTGTAAAACTACTAGTCTTAGTAGCTTAGTTTTTGACAAATGTACTTTTTGTGAAGAAAAATTGATAATAATATTATAGATAATCAGCCTGATCTCTAAAACAAACAGCTACCATTGTTTTTGCCATGTACTTTTTATATCAGTCTCTCAGCTACATGTATATAAAGTTACGATATTCCCTATACTGAGAACTACATTCAGTATCTACATACCGAAACGCTACGTCCAATTCCTTTGATTGTTTCATACATGTAGGGAAGACATCACTAAGTCTTTATGTTGTCTATCGTCCCTTGCAGGTGCCCGTCTGCTCCATCTCCGCTGCCCAACCCTGACCACCCTGTACCTGTGCCTGTCGGTGCTCTGGGGCTCCCTGGGGTCCGCCAAAATCCTGGAGGGGTTGGACATCATCTCCTCTGATGCCCGCAAAGACGCCTTGTTCCCAGGCTATGTTGTTTTCCTCTTCATAACCCTCTCTCTTGGAATAGCGGGTGTGAAGCAGCACACGTTGACTGGTTTGGTGTCTTTTCTGATCAGTTTTTCCATGGTAATGGAGATAGTTGCACTGTTTTATCCTGCCGCCAGGTGGGGTGCAGCGTGCTACCAGACATTACCTGTGCTGCTCGGTCTGTACTACGTGGTCGGCTTGTCTGTGTCTTTCCGCAAAGGAAGCGACTTTAGCTTTCCTGGTTTGAGCGAGGAACGCCGTAAAGATGGCGGCGAGGAACAAATCGTCGAAAACGACGCCTTAATCTTTGGCTACGCCATGAATATGCTGCCTACCTGCGCTGTGGGGTTATTCTTTATTGGCGCCATTGATGACGTTCATCCGGCAACACCATGGATGGCGCTAGCGGGCCTTGCCCAGCTACTGGTTTCTGTTGTGTCCTTCAGACGAGAGGACGTGTTCCACGGGGCCGTCTTCTCCCTGTCTGCCACTCTTTGGCTTGGTCTGACCTATGGCTTTGCTAGCAAGTTTTGGGACAAGACTGAGATGGCGCCTCCTATCCTTGCATCGTCCGTTATTGTCCTACTATTCTTCATCTTCTTCCTTCTGTCCTTCACCAAGACCATTGCCGAAGTGGTCTACAATCTCTGTTTTGCCATTTTTGTTCTTTCTCTTCCCACTACCGGTTTGAACAGTAACTTCGTTGGGGTATCCAGTATTTTGATGCTAACTATTTCCCTTTACTGCACCTTTGCTCTATCGCTGAACTCTGCTTTTAGAAAGGCTATAGTCCCAGTCGGAAGGAGTCTCCTACCCGAGAAGTCATTGCGGGAGCTGTTCTCTCGCTGCCGATGTAATAATGGCGACACACCGTCCTCCTCAGCCCTGACATCGTCTCATGACACTATTCTCGGCTACTCCAAGTACGCCAGCGCCGACACGCTGGGGTTCCTGTCCAATGCCGTGACAGCTCTGGCTGTGGCGCTGTTGTCTACCGGGGACAAGTCTCTGGTCCTCCCCTGGGTGATCGTACCGGGAGGAGTCATCCAGTTCGTGGCGGGAACCATCAGCTTCTCCCGAGGGAAGACATTCGAGAGCACGGCGTTCATGGTGTACAGCATGATGTGGCTGTTGTGGGGGTCTGTCAGGTACTCTGGTGTCTATAGAGGCAGTGAAGGGCTCGGTGTGGCGGCAGGAGCCGCATCTTTTCTTCTCTTTAACCTGTTTGTCATCTTCTTGTCTGTGGTGATCAACAAGGCGTGGTTGGTCCTGTCCGTGTTGTTTGAGGTGGTTTGTGTGCTGTTCCTGTTAGACGCGCTAGGCGTCCAGACTAGTCAATATTTTGAGCTGGTAGTGATGTGTGTGTTTGGCGCGGTGTGCGTGTACTGTTTCTGTGTGCACCTACTGAACGGCATGTGTGGGGAGGAGGTGATGTCCATGGGGAGCCCGCTCCTGAGCCTGGGGAGGGGGCACCGCGGCAGGGGTGGGGAACAGGGGTGTGTCATGGCGGACGCCAGGAAGGCAAATGGTGTCAAACAAATCGCAGGTTAGTTAGTCGTTTCTTCTCTATTTCATTTATTTTAGTCATTCCTTCTTTTGTATTCCCAAGGGAAATCTTTAGGGAGAGAATTACAGTATGAATTGATTACAAACCTTTACCGATGGCCGTTATGTGTCACATACAGAACTGATGAAAGCCGGCGGGATCTGTGGCATGCCTACAGACACCGTGTACGTGCTGGTGGCGGCCTGTAACCGTCCTGCCGCCGTGGAGAGGGCCTACCGCACCAAGAAACAAGCGGAGGAGAGACCCATGTCCATATGGATCTCACAGGTGAACACAGTAACTCCAGGTCTCTCTATGCGTACCATTCATATTTGAACGTTGATATATGATTGATCCATAAAGAAATAATGATTACTGAAGCCTGGCCTCTTCTGTTCCAGTTGAGTCAGCTGGAGCCAGCCAGGGAGGAGTTCGGGACGCTCCTGTGGGACTTCATGAAGGAGGTGTGGCCGTCCTCTATCAGCCTCGTTATCAAGAGAGGTACGTTGCTGTGGAAAATTTCTCGTTCCCAACGTTCCGATATTGGTTTGATTCATAGCAGTAGTTATCTGACAATGCATATCATTTTTAAAGTGCTAAGTATTTCTTTTCTAAGCTTCGCTATATATGTGGTCTATCACTTCGATTTCATGCCTCTTTTTTTTCTAATCGTCCAGCTAGCACACTTTGCCTAACGTTGTATGTATCTGTTCATGAAACCTAACTACCATGTGTACCTTCCAGGTACATGGCTGGACAGGTTCGGCCTGGGAGACTCCGCCCGCTACATCGGCACCCCTGAGAGCATCGCCATCCGCATCCCGGACTGCACGGTCGCCACCCACCTGATCGACCTGGTGGGACCCATCGCCGTGACCTCCGCTAACCCGTCCGGGGAGGCGGACACCACGCACCACTCACAGGTGCTGGCCAAGCTAATAGACAACGTAAGTGCCACACTTTCCAAGATGCTCATCCAAGATACTCATGAGTAGTGACGATTTACTTTTTATTCAAAGGGACAAGAAAGAGCCAGCAAAGAAACTTTAGACAATGGAGGGCATTCCTTTGGTTCAATAACTCCCATTTTGGAACATATATTTCATACTAACTTAATCCTATGACCTCTATGTCTGGATTTATGATGAAACCGTAAGAATTCAATAACACTATGGTCTTAACTCACAGGTTGATGGAGTACTGTGTGATGGGCCATCTCCGGAGAACGTCGCTTCAACGGTCGTGAACTGCACGAAGATTGACGAAGGCAACCTCGGCTTTTTCCGCGTCGGCGTCGTGCCCAAGTCGAGAGTTCTCGACATCTTCGATACTGTACGACAGCGCCATGGCAACAACAACACGGCGACCAATCTGCAAAATAATAATGCACGAAAGCCAAACGGCGTGGCGAATGGAAGACTCCATAGCGACGGAACCCGTGACGTCGCCACGGGCATCACCAACACAGGCTTTCAGAGCGACGATGATCAATTCGCAAATGTCCCGCCAGAGGTCGCGGTTATACCGATTCAGGACCAAAGTTCAGGATTATCTATAGAAAATCTGCTGAGTTTTGACACAAAACTTTGAGGTCAAATCACAGAATCCTGGCCACAATCCTCATTTTTGTGTGAATGATATCAATGTCAGTTAAATTATGCTAAGAATTTTCTCTAAATTATCTGAGTTATAAGAATCTATCTTTTTGCTTCAGTAACAATGTTTACAGCTTGTTTCTGCGAGAAGCTCAGTCTTCAATTGTATTATTGTAAATTGGACGTACATGTAGTTACTATACTAGCATATATAGCAGATGTTGAAATGAAAATAATATTCTCTCAATTACAACGAAATTGGAAGTTCATTTGATTCCTAAAACACCTTTGAAATGAAAGGATAGCACTTGGCATTTGCTCCAGTAAGGGACGCAGTGAATAATGTAAAATATAGCTGAACCGTATCAATGCAAATGACCGCTTCGAATAAAGAAATTAATTAATGTTTATGTAACTGTTGCTGTCTGAGATAAGGCTCTTCCTTTCGGATTTTATTTACGCCAAAATATTGTGTGCTGTTTAGAACAACAGTCATAGTCTTTGTGGTATTCATTAGAATATAATAAAATACCTCATTGATGGACTTAATGGGGCTGCGTTTCTTTGAATCAAACGTAAAAGGAATAATCCTACATGATTGAGCCCAGACTCCATCTTCTATTATTCATGAATTCTAAGTGTCATATGGCTCAAATCAAATGTCATCGCAGAAATATTCCGCACTATGGGCTTAGTGTGAGTTCACCTGCCTTCCAAGGATCGGTCCATTGTCATATACCTTAAGAATAATGGAAAGGGCAATTAAGAGGTAGTTTAAAAGAAACGAAAGCAATGAACTAAAAACGTAAATGGAAAACGTTTTTCTGGTGCTACCCACGGACAGGCACCATCATGAAGTGGTACATAATTTATGAGGAGACATTCTCCACTCTCTTCGCAGAGAATTGCACAGCAACAAAAGAATCTAGGGCGTCGACCATGTTTATGGTTAGGTGCCCTTTATCATTGTGCCATTCTGTTAGTATCTGTAAGTTGGTAGTGTCACTGTCGTCTATTCACGTTTAGAGAAGAAGATAACGACAATAAAGATGTGGAGAGTGACAACATTTCTGCTGGGGGTTTTCCTTTTGAAAGGTACGTAACATGTGGACCCGTTGATGAACAAGGTATGATCTTACGAAGACACTCAAACACTGAAGAGAATTCGAGTTGTTGAACCCAGTACCATGTATGCAAAGACAAATCTTAATTCCATGTTTTTTAAGTGATGAAATAACGATTAATATTATATGTTACGTTATGAAATGTAAACAAACCGGTAACTAGGATTGTACCAGGCGGAACAGTATGGACACAGCCTTCTAGTCACTAATACACAGTCCATACAATATGCTATCCCTAAGCATTCTGTTTCCCTACCTTTTGATGATCTCGTGGGCGTACATATGGTCTCTATGTGTCTCTCTCAGTGTATTTTGTGCCTTTTTCTCTCTCTCCTTCCCTCTTTCTCTTCCTCCCTCTGTGTGAGCATAGTGGGTTTTCTTTGCTAAATAGTGATAAATTTCAAATTGGGGAAAGAAGCACGGAATGAAGACTTCATCGGTTTGATGGTAGAATATAGATATGGGGAAATGACAAACGGAATCCTTTAGTATTACTGGTAGGACAGGACTTACTACGTGGTGTTGCTTTTTATTGCTGTACAGTTGTTGCTGGAGAGCAATGTCGAGCTTTTGGGGGGCTCACCACATTCAACTGCCCAAGGCCGTTGATTGACGACAATGACGACATCTACTGCTGTGATAATGACTGTTGTGACGACTGTTGGGAGTCAGATGACACCTCGTCTTGTACCGGCCACTGGGGCAATGTCGCCGGCAAGGCGCTGCAACTCGGGTATTTTTCCAATATCTATATATCATACAATGAGCAATTTACGGAAGAAGGAAGCACAAGCAATATTTATACATTTTTCCTTTTCACAAAGTTCTGTCCTATCCATACACACTGCTGCCTGTGTCTGCAATGCGTCCTAGCGGTGCTTCCTAGTTCTTCATGTAGTGGTCTATCAGGTTGTTTCATCATTCAATTACGAGTACTCAATCAATCGATGTTATTAATGCCATCAAAAATGACCAGGGTTTACTAAGTAAGGTATAGCAAAGGTATATTTGCGGTCGGGCAAACTGTATGAATTATAACATATTAATAACACAAAGACGATATATTTGCTCTGTGTTTGCTTGTTCGTTTGTTTGCTTAACATGGACTCATTTGATATACTTTTCTTAGCATCGGTGCCATAATCGGCATCGCGGTGGCCGTTATAGTCGGTATAGTCATCATCATCGTGGCCTGTGTGTGCTGCTGCATCTACATGAGCAAGCAGCAAAGTCGCCCGAGAGCACAAGGTAGAAATAATTCAAACAACAAATACTAGTATACTCACCGTGATCTCCGAAGTTTACAACAATTTGATTTTGATAAAAATGTACAACAAAAAAGCTACTTCTATCATTTTGTACTGTTAAGAATTACAATGTATAAGTCACATGCGTTTAACGTGGTTACTGGTGTAGTTCTGTGGTGATGACGTTGTAAGTCCAAGTCCCAGGTGTCTCACAAGTCATGTTCGTTGCAAGGAACTCAATATAATGTGCAGTATATGATTCGCAAACGGACTAAAAAGGATTAGTTGGTTGAATGTTACTCCTTATGTTTTAGGTCAGCAGATGGTCCCAGTGGGTCATCCAGCCGGACACTACCCCCCTCCAGGTGGGCAGTATCCCCCTCAAGGAGGACCGTACCCCCCTCCTGCATACCCCCAGACTGCGGGCCCGTACCCTCCACTGTCAGATCCAGCCTATCCACAGGACGGGGGTTACGCGGCGGCCAAGATATAGTAACCACTACAAATAACAAACATTGCATGTATGAAATGAGCATTTTTACAAACCTTTCTTACAATCTACTAATGTACTAGACCAATCATTGTAACCTGATTGTACAATTGTAATAAAGTCATAATTACATCATTTCATAACACAATAGTACAATGATATATCACATGATATCACTATATGTTTTCGCAGAAGATGAATGTCTTTATGATAGCTTATTACCTAGCAGTTATGTTAGTTGATTAATGACCAGGGCCAACAGAAAGGCAGACTAACTTTCGGCCGTTTTTCTTGTGTCACGCAACGTATCTTTTCAAGACAAAACAGGAGAATCTAGTATATTTGATTTAATAACGTGGTGTTTTAGAAGATATCAATGGCCAAAAAATTCTGAATGTTGATATTCTATGATATTACGATAAAGCATGCACTATATTCTGATTTTGTCATCTAGAAATGTTTACTTGGGTAATAATTCAGTGGAGTAAGCCTACATAAATGTAGTAGAGTGGTAAATAATTTTTGTTAACCGTACAACACTCAACAGTCTCCAATTTCAATGGTTTTTAAACTTACCATGCAATAAATATCGAAAGGCGGAAACGCATTGCTTCTACATCGGGTGGTTTGTGCACCTGTGAACTTTGACCCGATGTTTCCTCATTAATTGTGAAAACGATGACGTTTTTTTTCGCCTGAGGTGTTTCAAACTGCCAAACCCTTTCACGGAATCTTTCACGGCCTTCTTCACACACTGCGTCATTCTAAACTACCACTGGACGTAAGATCGAACTGGGGCCGTAGAAAGTGCCAAACGTTACCTTCTTATCTCGTGATCAAGAGAAGACTGACCATGTGCCGGATTGCCGTTTTAGTTTTGTTGGTCACTATCTGGACAACAGGTAAGTGTATAAAGTGCATATACGTGTAAGTTGTCACAGATCAACTGGGTGTGGAAAGGAAAATAAATGAATCTCCTCCAACTGTGAACAGTGTAAAGATGACCGAGTTATTTTGGAATGTTAGTTAGATACCATGTACAGTGTTAGTGTCAGGATTTCATGAAGATATCGCTAGTCTGCCGTTCGATACACCCCTAGCAGAACTATAGACACGTTAACAGTTAAGTTACAAGGGGACATTTCGGAGGAAGTCGTAATCAGAACGTTGGTCCCATTGTAATGAAAGCCGACAAGACATTTCTGAACGAATCCTCGTTTTCTTTAGTGCTTAGATTAATCTTCTAGCTCGGGTAACAAGCCAATTTATTTGTAATATCAATGTACATGTAGCTCACATGCACATCTACAACCTACATAAATGGACAACATTCGCCACAGCTTTAAAGAATTTCAGCATATTTTTGTATCCCAGTATTTGCCGTTAATTTGAATGAGTAATTAAGTAAAAAGTACTAGTCAATGAGGTGGACCTACGTACCGAAATAACATGTTCCTTATGCAAACACGACACATAAAGACGTGAAGTCTCAACCTGGTACAGCTAATTCCTACATAAAGGTGACTAAACAAAAGATTACAGTCTTCGCGTCCTTTACTAGGTGGGGCGTCAGACAAAAGTTGCAGAACGGGTTTCTTCAAGACTTTAATGTGTGTCATCACCTGGAATGTTCTATACTGTAAGACAACCCAGGCGTAAACAGTACAACATATGTTAGAAATCTGTCAAAATAAGACATTCAAGAGAAGCATAGACATGAACGGTTAGGCTTAAAATTTGGTGGTTTGAATGCCAATGTTCAAAAATGATTTTACAGTAAAATCAGAACTCAACAAATCGCTGTTCGTAGCCTTTTACATTATGATGTCATCCTCTATGTACGCGTTCACAGTTCATGTTATATGCAACGAAATCTTTTGTGTATACCAATGCCTAGATATTTGTTTACTCTGATATCGTTATACTTACAATACACGATGTCATACTGTTGTAGAATCGTTTCGTGGAAATGATCAATACTTTCGGAATTTGTTAGCTTGCCCGCCTTGAATGTGCTGTTTTAGAAACCGTCGGTAGGTGGCATAAATCCAACACTTGTAAGGTGAGATTGAGAGATTGAAAGTATATGGAACAATAAATTGGGAAAAGGACTGGATAAGAGTGCATTTTTGTTATCATAGAACTCCGAAACATTGTTGGATGTATATGTATGTACAATTGTTTACTGAGGTAGAGAGACTGATGTACGAATAATGAATCTGACTTTCCGAATCTTAACCATACTCTGTAAACACTTTATTCTCTTCTCATCAGTCCATGCTGGACAGCGATGTGGGTCTGGCTTCACCAGTTTCAACTGCCCACGCCCGTTTCCGTCTTTTGACGATTCCGATGAGAAATACTGCTGCGAGGGGAACAAGTGCTGTGACAACTGTTGGAAATCCATCGTGGACACCTCCACCTGTACCGGGGTCAACATCGGTGACGTGGGTGACGCCTTTGGCAAAGCCGTTCGACTCGGGTACTTTTTTACTTTGCCAAAAAATTCAATTACGTTATTAGCAATACAAGAAAGAAGGGTAGACATCTAGGTAATGATATACGCAATGTATCTGTTACACAATTTAGAAACGGTCAGACGTTGCTGTCTGAAAGGTCAGACCGTTTCCAAATTTTATCCCGTTGTTACCTTACGATACCTGATGAGTTAAATGATGATGTTTAACATTTAGACGAATGAAGAGCTCAGAATTCGTGTCATACAAGATTGCTAGTACTGTTGTCATTTTAATTGAATACTAATGGTTCTGGGGAATTTTATTATGACAGAGAAATTGTTTTCCATAGTGAAGAACTCATAACCTGAAACGTAATTATCCTATGTCGTAACAGTATCGGCGCCATCATCGGCATAATTGTGGGATGTATCGTCTTGATCATCATCGTCATTGTGGCGTGTGTCCTCTGCTGCTGCGCATGCGCCAAGGGGTCCAGCCAGAGAAACCAACCACAGCCACAGGGTAAGCTCCACACATTCAGGTTCACGATATGGCTTATTACGGGTTAGCCATAGTGGGCCCTCACAGCTTGTCATCTCAACGCAAGGGGCTGGGGATTTTTTACATGTCCTATGGGAGACAGTTGTACATAATGCATGTTATTAGGGGTGATGTTCCATTTGAGAACGTACTTTTTCTCTGAAATGTATTATCTAGCGTACATGACATCTCGCCCAAATGTAAGACATGCCCCCCCCTCTAGATATCTTTCAATGCTTTCTACATTGTAATTGTAATGCTTAAAACATTGTGTTCGTAAATCCTTTCTTGTATTGCCTACCTTATTGTGATTTCATTTGGGTCGTTCTTGTGGAATAACAATGTGACATCACTTTTGCCCCACAGCTGTCCAAATGGCTCCTGCTGCCCAGCCCGTGCAGTATCCACCGGGTCAGTATCCCCAGTACCCCCCTGCACAGCCTCCTGCCTACCCGCAGTACCCGGGTGGACAACCCCCAGCCTACCCCCAGAACCCAGCCTACCCACCCAAGGTTTAGGAAAGAATCACAAGTAACACAACGTTTTGGCCCGACAATACAGAAGAATGGAGGTCTTAAACCATGCGGTTATGAATGATTCTTCTCAAATTATCGACATATGCAGCATTTTACTACATCTGATAGCTGGACGGATAGTGGAAGTGAAGAATAATAAACTACAATCTATAACTTTGTTAATAGCTGGTATGATAAAATGTGCACTCACTTATCTGTATTCTTACAGTGCTGAAACAATAGGTAAATTTGATATCATGATTAATATCGATAAGTTTGATCAATTATCTGCTCGATATCTGAAGAGTTGATATGTTTTCTTTACTGAAATATACTGAATTCATGTATGTTCTCCATGTCTTTTATACGTTATTCTGCAGTTATATCATTATTAGTCATCACGGTGATACCATGTACATTAATTCTACATATATGTAGATGATGAAATACCTATATCTAAAGCCGTTTTATCAATTATGTAGTAACATGTTTTTTTCAGTCTCTCTGAAATTGTCAAGGGCATGTTGAACAAAATACTATGATTTCTTTTAAAAGTTTAGAAGAGAGTGAGATACGTAGATTGATTGTTGTTATCTGAGATATTTCAATGGGCTTATTAAAACATTTGGAAAGTTCTAATTATTGGTAATTCTTGCCATTTGGTAATTGTTGCCACCTGGAAAGGTATTTTTTTATTTTTCTATTTATCTATTTATTTTTCATATATGGATACTACATATGATACCTGGAAAGGTATTTATGGCTAGTAAAAGAATGCGTCTTATATATACGGCAGAAAAATGTGCCTTATATACCAGAATTCGAAAAAATCATCTTGAATAGTAGTTCATAGTGGTGTTCCACATATATGAAGAAGGAGTTGCACTAATAGCTCCATGGAGCCAGCTCTACGTTCAGACTTGTTAATATTCTATGCTATATCACGATAAAGCATGCACTCTATTGCCTTCTAATCTTGTCACCCCGAAAGATCTACTTGGGTAATGATTCAGTAGAGTAACCCTACATAAATGCAGTAGAGTGGTAAAAATCATTTATTAACCATACAACAATCAACTGGTGTATAAGTCTTTAATTCAATGGCTGTCAAAAGTTCCATACAATAAATTTTGAAAGGCGGAAACGCATTTCGTCTACCTCGGTTGGTTGGTGCACGTGTATGAACTTTAACCCGATGTTTCCTCATCGAGAAGATGATGACGTTTATTTCGCCTGAGGTGTTTTAAGCTGCCGAACCCTTTCACGGAATCTCGCCTTCTAAACACACTGCGTCATTCTCAACTACCACCGGACGCACGATCTCACTGAGGCCGTTAAAAGTTGATCTTGCAGCGTTAGTTTTTTTTTAAATTTCGTGGCCTAGAGAAGACTGACCATGGGCCGGATTGCCGTCAGTTTAGTTTTGTTGGTCACTATCTGGACAACAGGTAAGTAGTCAACAGGCATACGTGACGCTTACCAAGTAGTTATAGATCAACTGGGTGTGGATAGGAAAATATCAGTAAATGAATCTCCGCCAACCGTGAAATGTGTAAAAAGGACCGAGTTATTTTGGCATGTTATCAAGATGCCAGTACAGTGTTAGTGTCAGGATTTCGTGAAGATATAGCTAGGTCGATACATCTCGAACAGAAGTATAGACGTGTCAACAATTACAAGGGAACATTTCGGAGGAAGTCATAATCACAACGTTGGTCCTATTGTTAAAAGCAGGCAAGACATTTCTGAACGAATCCTCAATGACAACAATGTTTTCTTTGGTGCTGAGATTAATCTTCGAGCTGGTAACAAGCCCATTCATTGTAATATTCATGTACATGTAGCTCCCAGGTACATACAACCTACAAAAATTGGACAAGCTTCATCACGGCTTTAAATTCTTTTAAGCATATTTTGAATCCCAGTATTTGCTGTTGATGTGAATGTTTAAATTTGTTAAGAGTAGTAGTCACTGAGGTGGACCTACGTACCGAAATAATATGCTCCCTATGCATATACAACACACATAAAGACGTGCTGTCTCAACCTGGCACAGCTAATTCCTACATAAAGGTCACTAAACAATAGTTTAGAGTCCTAGCGTCCTTTGTAAAGTGGGGGCGTCAGACAAAAGTTGCAGAACGGGTTTCAGTCCAAGACTTTCACCCTGGAATGTTATGTACGGTAAAACAACCCAGGGGTAAACAGTACAACATAACACCTTGTGGTTTCAGTGCCAAATGCAAATGATTTTCATAGTAGAAATAGACCCCAACAAGTCACTGTTCGTAGTCCCAGATCTATATACATAGATAGATGTACAGATATAAAATTTAGATATAGATATATAGATATATGAAGATGCATACAGATGAGGGGGAAAGGACAAAGGGATTCCTTAGTATTGCTGAAAAGTTTACTACGTAACGTTGTGTAATTATTGGTGTACAGTTGTTGCTGGAGAGCAATGTCGGACTTATGGCGGCTTCACCACATTCTCCTGCCCGCGGCGGCACATTGATGATAATGACGACATCTACTGCTGTGATAGTGGAACTGACTGTTGTGACGACTGTTGGGACGCTGATGACACCTCATCTTGTTCAAGTGACTGGGGCAACACCGTCAGCAAGGCGCTGCGACTCGGGTATTTTTTCCAATTTGTATATGTCACACAGTCAATTACCAAAATTAACGGAAGGAGGCAATATACGAGCAAGACAAACGATGCCAATATTTACCTAGACACTTCCTCTTGTTCCTTATCGTCTTTCTCAAAGTGATGTCCCCTGCACACTGCATATGTCTGCAGTGCCTCCTACCGGTGCACAGAAGGTAATTTTGCATGTTGTGTTCCAAAATGTTATGAAATATTCATGGCGGTTTAATATGTCTCCACTAGCATTTGTGTGTGTGTGTGTGTGTGTCAACAAGATAACTCAAGAGCGGCCGGATGGATTGTTTTCACACTTGGTGTGTTTGTGGGGTGTGAAAAGAACTGGGCTCTATTGGCCCCCTAGCGGCTCCCCTTGGTACTGCAGTGATAGTACTCGGGTACATTTTTACTTTGCAAGTATATGAGCGATACACGATGAAGGTCGATGAAGGATCCAGCTTATAAGATATGCAATCTAATAGTTTCTCAATTACCTGGATAAAATTTTGATACGGTCGGACGTTGCTGTCTGAAAGATCTGACCGTTTAAAATCTTTGTCTAGTTGTTACCTTGCGACACATGATGAGTTACATGTTCGAAATCTGCACGAATTAAAAGCTCAGAATTCGTCTAATACAGGATTTCTAGTACTGTTAATTCAATAGAATAGTACTGTTAATTCAATAGAATAGTTCTGGGGAGTTTTATTATGACAGAGAAACTGTTTTTTATAGTGAAGAACTCAAAACCTGAACCATGTCCCATGTCCTGACAGTATCGGCGCCATCATCGGCATAGTCGTGGGAGTCATCGTCCTGATCATCATCGTCGTTGTAGCGTGTGTCCTTTGCTGCTGCGCATGCGCCAAGGGGTCCAGTCAGAGAAACCAACCACAGGGTAAGAGCTCCACACATTCAGGTTCATGATATGGCTTATTACGGGTTAGCCAAAGTGGGCCCTCACAGCTTGTCATCTCAACGCAAGGGGCTAGGGATAAAGCATTTTTTCTATGGGAGGCAGTTTTGCATCATGCATGTTAGAGGTAATGCTCCATTTGAGAACGTACGTTCTCTGAAATGTATTTATATCTAGCATACATGACATCTCGCCCAAATGTAAGACATGCTTCCCCCTCTTTCAATGCTTTCTACATTGCAATTATCTGAAAACATAGTGTTCGTGAATACTTTCTTGTATTGCCTACCTTAGTCTCCATCATGTATTGTAATTTCATTTGGGTCGTTCTTGTGGCATAACAATGTGACATCACTTTTGCCACACAGCTGTCCAAATGGCTCCTGCTGCCCAGCCCGTGCAGTATCCACCGGGTCAGTATCCCCAGTACCCCCCTGCACAGCCTCCTGCCTACCCGCAGTACCCGGATGGACAGCCCCCAGCCTACCCACAGAACCCAGCCTACCCACCCAAGGTTTAGGCAAGAATCATTGTGATTCACTGCAGTCACAAGTAACACAACGTTTTGGCCCGACAATACAGAAGAATGGAGGTCTAAAACCATGTGGTTATGAATGATTCTTCTCAATTTATCGACATATATACAGCATTTTTATACAGCATTTTACTACATTAGAGAGTGGAGAGTGGAAGCAAAGAATACAAGTACAATATAGCTGTTATAACTATGTTGAAAGCTGATGTGATGAAATGTAGACTCACTTATCGATATTCTGTCAGTAATGAAACAATTGGTTATTTTGTAACATTTCCATATCATGCGTACTGATATCATGATAAATATCAATAAGGTCTAACAGTTACGTTATCTGCTTCGTATCCGCAGAAATTATAATTTTCAATTTCTATTAGTTAAGTTTCTAATGAGTATCTATTGAATTTATGCCTTCTAGAAGTTCGTACTTTCTGATACGCTGTTCTGTAGTTGTATAATTGCTAGAGCTCTTGGTGGAATGTACAATGCACCTTCATTCTACATATATGTTACGTAGATGACGGAATTCCTATATTCAAAGTCATATTACCATCTATCATGTAGCAATATATACTTTCAATCTCTCTGCCCCCTGAAATAGTCACGACTTTTAAAGCGATCTAGCTGAACAAAATGTGATGATTTCTATTACAATTGTATAAGTTAGTGTGGTATGTAGATTGTTGTTATTTGAGATATTTCAATTGTCTTATTAAAAAAGTCTGGAAAGTTATAATGTTGTGGTGTCCTTTGTTGAGTAGACATTCCTGCAATTGTTGCCAACTGGAATAACTGTTTATTGCTAGTAGAAGACTGTCTTATATGTACATCACTATAATTGAATACCAGAAACCATTATCTTAAATATTATGTAGTTCATAGTGGTGTCACTTATATATGTTCAGTGTTGCAAGGCTGACACATTTTCGTATACCAGTCTTGGGAGTTTTGTAACTTTTGCTAACATCCCAATGACTGAGTTCAGCGACATCATTTTGGCATGGTAGGATCATTTTTGACTGTCTCTTCACTGAAACTTTTCTTGAAAGTGGGGAAGGGAAAGGGGAATACAGTAAAAAGGCCCCGAAACCTTTGTACAATTTCCTCGTCATTACTTTTAGTACGCGGTACACGGTGACACGATACGGGGTATTGATCGCCCCAAGGGCTGAAAGTTGCCTAACTTCTTTGGGGATATATCTACGGCCCAATCAGTCCTACTGTGTCGCACATAGCTACAACTCGGGCATGAACTCGGTCTGAACAGACAAGAGTTTTCACGTATCAGTGTCATTTCTTTTAACGTTTCTACGTCGCATGCATCCTCCAAGAGAAGTGCAATGATATTACGGATTGTGCTGGTAGTCCTGCTGGGCACTGTCTGGACGATAGGTAAGTGTATGTACAGCAGCATCATGACAAAAGTCAATCGCAAGTACACCCGGAAATCATGGGCATAGGCTTGCGACACAACGATGACAGTCAAGTTAGAGCTTTTTGCTTCAATTTATCTTCCTCTTCCTAGCTGTTTATGTACTGACAACCGGTGGAACTTTGGTATTTACTGAATTTTACCAACAAACTGCTTATTTTAGGACCAGTAGACCGTAGACACAATCCTTATTAATAGTAGACATTGACAGGCTGGTTTACGAACCTTTGAAGAACCTTTGAAGTGACAGGGGAACAAACAACTAGTAACCTTTTGTACATTTGTATTGAACAACGTTTAGCTGATCTTGAATTTAGAATGCAAGGACACTGTGACAAGTTGTTTCTGGGAAGTATGCTGAACGGCAAAATCAAATGTGCAGAGTCTCCGACGGGTTGGAGAAATCCCGGCATGCCTCTGCGCCGTGAATCATCATGCCAGTGACTGGTGGGGAGGGGGGCGTTGTTGAAAAGTTGCAGAACAAGTCCATTATCTATTGATAAAACCGTACCTTTGTGTATGAAACGTTGACATGACAGTGTACGCGTAGAATCATACTTACGTGTAGAACAGTTTTCACTTTTGGTTAGATCAGATTATTTCAGGGAATATCATATCATATTAGAAAGTGTACTTATTCTGCACATGATAATGGAAAATATGACCTTGCTCGTTGGATACGATTTGTTTACATCAAATGATCCGCAAATCCCCTTCTCTGTACACAGACCGATGATACACACCCACATACAAGACAGCATGATTTTTATATTAATGATAATTCCCCGTCACAAGTTGACATTTTGAGTGTTGCCCAGCCGGTGTTATACTGCTACCCATCTACCATGTCTATGAAAGTAGATACCTTCATACATACATACATACATATATATAGGATTAGTCATAGTCTTAAAGAATAAAGCACTACACACATTCCAATTATGTTTTCTCAACCGAACTCACACACAGATGCCGCACAGGTCTGTCGCACTGCACACGGCCGACCTTTCAGCTGCCCCCGATCCCGGGTCTACAGCTTCAACCCGGACGACATCTACTGCTGTGGGAGGAAGTGTTGCTCAGATCCCTGCCGATCTACCGTCAGCAAACCCGACCATTGTATGACAGCAGGCGCCTGGAAGGTCGGCAGCATTTTCAATATGAGGTAGGTTATAGTATTTGTTGGATGCCATAGAACGTCACGCAATGTATAAACCACCGAATGAACGCAGTATCAAAATATACCATGTCACAAAACAGTCGTGATCATGCCGAATGAAAAACAAGCCGGACCCCATACATCTGCTCGGAGATAATGAGCCTAGACGTTCGATAGTGAAGTGTTTGTAAGAAGGTAATTTCTATGCAACTGTAATTAATACCGCTAGTAGATGCGACAGTGATGTCGTAGAATACTGGGTCGTAGAATATTTATTTCCCGCCTTTTTTATCGTCAGTACGGGCGCCATCGTTGGAATAGTAGTAGCAGCCATTACCCTTACCGTCATCATCGTTGGTGCCATCGTGTGCTGTTGCGGAAAGGCAAGGAAGAACAACAAGAAAGAGCAAACGAATGGTAAGTCTATAGCTACCGGGGGAGATAGGAAGAAGTGTCTAGGCTTAGCTCAAGTGTCTCTGATTTAGCAATGGTCGAGTAACGGTCGTCGACTTCTATTTGAGTGAAGACGCTCACCCAAATTGTTTTAAAGTAGTTCAGCAGTTCTTTACTCCACATTTTGATTCAGGTAATTCTGTTTTCATGCTGCTGTATCATAGAAATGCATCCGTATACGGTATATCTTTACAGCAGTACAGATGACTCCTACCACCCAGCCTACCCCGTCTCCACCCCAGGCCGCCCAGTACCCTGAACGTCAGCCTGCCTACCCGCAGTCACGTGATCCACAACAGAACGCCCAGTACCCCGCACAGCAGCCTGCCTACCCACAGTATCCACAGGATGTATATGTAGCTTTCGGCCACACTTCAAAGATTTAGAAACTCGGTTAGCCAGTGACTGTAGTGCACTAGCAACGAAAAAAAATTACTTGCTATTAAAAATAGGCAAGCATATACACGTAGGCCTAGTATATACAATCATGCATATTCTCTGTAATTACCAGTATTGCTGCATGTACCAAATATTGTAAAATCTTCATGACTTGCCTTTTATTCTGAAATAGTCCAGACTTTCGAATGTTATATCAGATGTAATCGTTCATGCTGTAAACTTAGATATAGAGCATACTAACTTGTTGATATAATTTGTCCATCATAAGTGGCTATGTATATATACAATTCTGGTCAATCCAAATCTTGGTCTATCCACCTTGAACATCACATGCAAAAAGAGAATAAACATTTAAATAGAACATTCTTGAGTCTATTGTTGAATGAGACATAGAAATGTTCATTCAAAGTGGAAGTTCTGCCAGACCAGACCAGGTAAGTGTTATCTCCAAGCAAATGTAGTAATAGAACATAGATGAAAAAAATTTACTGCCGAGTTTATACCCCAACATCTGCTTGGAGATTAAGGCAAGTGCGCATGCTTTTCCGGTGGAACATTTTTCCTGTCACGAATTCGAAGGAGAGGCCAGTCAGTAACAACATACGTCACTTCCGGCCTAAGTGCGAGGACTGACGTAATACTCAGAAGACCAGTTTATTTCCTCCGCCGAACGTACTTGAAACACTCCACATCCCACGGTACTAAGGACTACTCAACAGTTCTTCAACCTCGTCGAAAACAACAGGAAGGTTCGGGCCATGTTGCGGGAAACACTTGTTGTCGTCGTCGCCATTTTCGCGACAGGTAATTAGCAATCTTCGTACATAGGAAGAAAACCACTTTGTAATGGTACAAAGGCTCTGACTCACACTAAGAAGAGGAAGTTTCCTTGTCAAAATCTGCGCCATTTTAATTTCACTCTGACGATAACCGGCGGGGCATTCAACCTCTAGTTGATAAGATTATTTAAGACTTTAACTATGTTGACTGAAAACGCCACCTGACACTAAGAACTGATCACACTGTTTTTCTTGACTTCAGACACAGCTGTGGCCAAGAAAAAAGTATTGTTCCCCGTTATTGTGGGTATGAATTGTGAAATGGCTGCGTATTGTTTGGATTTGAAAATGAGAGGGACAATTTAGGTGTACGTGCGCTAAGCATGTAGATATAAGGGATGGAGTGGTAGTGGTAATTGGAGGGGGACCGCCAAAAAAGTGCAATGTAGCGTTCACCACAGCTGATACAACGAAGTCTGGGTACGTCACTTCAGATCGTATACAGTCTATATCAAATCTATGCAGCACTAGGACTACGGATAAAACCAGATTGTGTCAAGCATGTCATAAATATCGTTTAGTTGACTCCAGTTGGCAACCTTACTCGCATGATAACTGGACAGTCCTCATCGCATGGTATCACCTGCTGTACATACCACACCCAGCAGCCATAGGTACGGCTAAGACGCTTGAGGGAAACAAAAACACTAGTCCTACTCTATTTGGCTATTTGACGTGGTTAGAATAGTTGGTCTGTAGGGCAGGTTTAGTAAAATACATTGACATGTGTGTGGCTTTCAGGTGAAGCAAAGGTTTGCTTACTTGTGCTACAAGAGAAATCAATACAATCACGATTCCATTTTGTAATTTCAACGCTTTGGATTCGTAAAATTGTACGTGTGTGCGTGTAATTCATGATCACAGGTAACGGTGAAACATTAAGTAGTCAAGAATGCAGGTACACCTGCGCCCCCCCTCCCCACCCACGTAACTAATATCGGGTTTCCGCTTCAGTGAGCTCAACAGAAGACTTTGTAGTGAAGCTTGGCATTTGTGAAGAATGTCATGGTACCAGGTACAACGCGGGCGACCTATTGAACACATATCAAGTTACCGGGCCTTTAGAGCAGGCATATATGTTTAAACCTGTAACTCTCAGGTGTCAACAGCTACAAGCTACTGACCAATAACCTTACAGACAGCCTATCTTTGTGAGCCATCTCACCATTGCACGCATTTGCATTTCCAAAGGACAATAACGCTACATAGTAATCAGCGGTTGCCTAATTTTGGTGTGTATGTAAGATACAAGGGGCAAGTTGGCACCGGTTCTTTTTATTTTCATACCTGCTAACGCCTTAGTTGTTGCTGGAGAGCAATGTCGGGCCTTTGGTAGCATCACCACATTCTCCTGTCCACGACCATGGCCATTCGATGATGACAGCGATGACATCTACTGCTGTGATAGTGGAACTGACTGTTGTGACGACTGCTGGGAGGCTGATGACACCTCATCTTGTACTGATCACTGGGGCAACGCTGTGAACAGTGCATTAAATCTCGGGTATTTTGCTTTCACCAAGTGCAATGACACATAAATCAACAAGTGCTCGGAGACCTCATACCTCCATGAAATATTCTAATTATGCAAATGACTTTCACATCTGCATAATTCATGCTTGGTTATGTACATCTTTAACTAACTTACATAGGTCACAATTATTCACAATCCAATCATTCACTACATGTACGTAGAAGAATCAGGACACTTTCACACTGATTATGAAAATTAGTCTTATTTGCATAATTGATATCTGCTCATCTTCTACCTGCCACAAACTACATATGTTTCATGTATTTGAGTCCTATAATGGAAACACTGTAGATATAGATTTTCCTCATTAAGTATGCAACTTAAGTCCAGATTTGCATAATTTGCACTTCATTATGTACATCTCTACCAAAGATACCTGGATATTAGATATTGTACAAATCCATCGTCCCTATGTTCCTTTATGCTCCTTGGTAGATTTTGACAAAAATGCCCATGCGGTTCCATAGTAAGCTGCTAGGGGGCCCAAATATACATCACTTCTTTCTTACATCACAAGCTATCTGCCATACCAACAAAAGCAAGACCACAGCATGTCCAGGTCAAAAGATTTAAAAAAAAAGGAATTTCTGCTGCAGTACTAAGGCAACATACCAGGGAGCCCAAAATCGACCTTGACCCTCGTCTTTCCAACACCTTCCCATACACCAAATATCATTGTAATACATCCAGACGTTCTAGAGTTATGCTGACCACAAACATCCGGAAACACAGACACGCAGACAGACACACACCAAAAACTATACCTGCATTTTCATGGTTGTAATAATTATAAGCAACAGTAGTGGCCCTCTTTATCCCTGGTTATGCTATGAACATAAGAGACAGTTTCATCACACTCGATCTCCCCTTGTGCTGATGTTTTATATTCTACCTGCGTGTTTGTCGGCCAATAACTTGGCTTAAACTCGTCTGAGACTAATTATAACATTATATGAATGTTGGGCACTACTATTTTTTTTTCTTTCTAAATTTACATGCTAGGCTCTAGCCACTTAGTAAAAACTTCTTGCTGATAATAAGAGAGACTAATAGTATATTTTCCTAAATCATACTCAATCGATGATGTTTTTTTACCAGTATCGGCGCCATGGTTGGGATTATTGTCGGCGTCATCGTCATCATCATCATAATCATCGTGGGGATAGTCCTCTGCTGTTGCGCGTGCGCCAAACAGCGACGGAACCCACCAGTGGCGTACCAGGCTTCACCACAAGGCAAGTTCTATTTAGATATGTTATTTTTGGCAGAGTATCTGAAACTTTTGTTCTTACAGATATCGTTTTGTATAAAGCACTGACAACTTGTCTATTGTTCTTTTTTATGGGACATGTAACTTCCAAATACAAGTAACTCCTAAATGCGGCATGCAACTCCTAAATACAAGTACTACAAGCACCTCACACACACCTTACACAAACCCTAACCAACCGTCACTGCTCTCTATGATATTGACTGTTCCTCTTGTGTTCCACAGGGCAGCAGGTGACCGTCATGACTCAGCCGGGAGCTTACGGCGCCCAGCCCGCCCAGTACCAGCCTCCTGCTGGTCAGCCGGAGAAAGCTGGGTACCCAGGCCCCCCTCCCGCATACCCCCCGGCCGGAGCACCCTACCCCCCATCAGGAGCACCTTACCCGCCGGCCGGAGCACCTTACCCCCCATCAGGAGCACCTTACCCCCCAGCCGGAGCGCCTTACCCCCAGGGAGGTACACCATACCCCACAGACGCGGCGTACCCTCCCCAGAACGCTTAAAATCATTTAATCACTACAAATTTCGATTCAGATTCAAATTTTGATACCCCCATACCAGGAACATGACATGCAAACCAACCTGCATTACACAAAGTACCAAATAAATTTCAATGAAGGTGTAGTAAAATTGTTTAACATTAGTTTAAGGCTTTTTAAAGGCTCCTGAAAGATGTCAAATAACAGCATACGACATAGAAAAGTGTTTTGGATAACTTTACTTACAATTTTGTACCGATAATGAAACACTAGAATTGTCCTATGATTTGTGTTGCAGCCAAAATGCTTCACCATACTAATACCGTATACTGTGTTGTTAACACGATTTCTCTCTGTACGTCTTATCAGTGTACTGGCATGTTGCCAATGCCCAGAGGGTTTCTGTCAGGGTCAGGGAAGTGACATTTGTCGTGCCGAAGTATGACTCAGCCTTTTGTCATGTATTTTATTAACTAAATCTAATTTGGACGGGTGAGACATTCACATTCGTTCATGGCGAAACTCGTTTTCACAAACTGAAAAATTATCTTACACAATAATAAAATTCATGTTTTTAACTAACTCAAATGATTTGCACAGCAGGATGTTTCGAAACTCTCGTTGTGGTACTTGTAGGTTACTAGTATATTCTAAGGATTCTAAAGTTGTCATCAGAATGGATGGAAGAACATAACGCAAATTCAGATTTTGAAGTCAGATTTCTATTTCTCTGAAATATCGGAAGATGTGTTCCAATGTAAAGCCTAGCCCAGCTCACTGCGGGTACGCATACAGTGCTCATAAGTGTTGGTAACGTGTGGTTTGAATAAACTTGCTTGTTAGCTGCAAACAGAGAAACTTTGGTTTCGTAGGCAAAGTACTATCATCGTAGTTAAAAGAGCCCATATACGTGGATAGTACATGTTGTCTATACCTACACCCACTCCCAACAAAGAAGAAAGTATCGGAGGCAAAACGCATCAATGTCCAAAAATTCCTTCCGTCTAGGACTGATAGAATGCCACGTAAGGTTAAGAAGTTTCACAAATGGTTAAATAGTGGTATGACTATCTTTGCGCGGTATTATTCTGCCAACAACTAGCTTATAGGCACTGTTTAACCCCAGACTGTCATTCCTGGCACCTTACCTTAGTTTCAGTGTGTTATCAGGCATATCAAGACTTGTTAGGTTCTCGTAACAACAGAGTTGATCACTCTTCTGTTCGATAGTGCTTATCGTTGCATAACAATTTCGTTCGTTTCGTACAACAATGGAGTGGTTATCTGTGCAATATTTACATTCTCTAACTACCCTATTTCACCAACATATGGCGAGTATTGATGTCGATATGTCGTCATCTCCGTAGACTCCTGTTTTACCTTCTCACCAGAGACAAATATTGTTTACATTTGTTCAAAAGACGTCACAAGATCATCCAACTACAATCACCATTAGACAGTTTCTGTCGTACAGTCAACAGCGCCGTCTTAAATATTCTCAACTTGATCCACAAGTCTTTCCTCCAGCTGAGCAGCAGTCGGTCTGTGGTCACGAACATCACACCAGCACTGGCACATCAGTCGGTACAGGTCAGCGGAGCATTCTTCAGGCTTCTCCATGCGGACTCCTCGTCTGAGCATATTTACCATCTGACAACAGTCCGGTCGGAAAGGGCCAGGGTAGCGCAGCTCCTCTCCTAGACTGGCAATCTCCCACAGCATGACACCAAACGACCAGACGTCACTCTGACAGGTGTACACCCCATACCGGAGAGACTCTGGCGCCATCCACTTCAGCGGGAGTAACTCGTCCTGCCCATGGTGATTGGTGCGCTCGTACACAGTGTTGGTGTAGACGTCTCGGGCCAAACCGAAGTCTGCCAGCTTCGCGACCATCCCGTCTGTGATGACCACGTTCCGGGCGGCCACGTCGCGATGGACGAGTCGGACTCGCTCTAACTCCTGTAGAGCCTTAGACACACCGACGGCGAGCCCGAGCAGAGTTGCCCAGTTCACTGGGTCCACGTCGTCTCGAAGTCTGCAGCTGGCCAGGTACTTCTGAAGGTCTCCTTGAGCAGCAAATTCTAGCACTATCCTCTTTGGGTCAAACAGGGTGATCACGCCGAATAACTGAATGATATTTGGGTGCATAACTTTTTCATCTCCTTGTGTGTGTAAGGATTCGTCGAAAAGATGGACCAGTGTGTTCATCTCGCGATCAAAGTCCGCATGGACGTTACCTTGGTTGACCTTTCTATCAACAGTTTTGACGGCTACCCGTACCGCCTGTTCTCCAGGAAGTTGGAAGGTTCCTTCTACAACATGGCCGAATGTCCCAAGCCCGACCAACTCACCAAGGGTCAGGTGCTTTGGGTCACGTTCCCATGGCAACAACGTTTCTGCCAAGTTCGATGCCATATTAATATCAACAAGTTGTAGTTCCTCGTGCTGTTTCTGCACTGGCTTCCTCCGTTTCACTATACACGCAAGCAATAGAACAACAGGAATGATGACAACGGGAATGATCAAAAACATTGAAGTCTTGCGAGCCGTATGAGCTAGACTTAATCTTTTCACCTCGCAGTATTTCCCGGTCAGATCCGACGGACAGATGCAAGTACCATTGAAAGGATTGCACTCCGCGCCATCTTCACACTTGCACGGTTGTTCGCAATTTGTCCCGAATGTTCCTGAAGGGCAGGACATGTTACAGGTAGGGCCCGTCCAACCGGCCTCACATACACACCCCGTCCAACGGTCACAACCAACGTTGTGTAGACATTCGCATGGCTTGTCACAGCGCTCCCCGTGAAGACCGGGAGGACATTCCATCACATCTAAGACGTAGTTTCTCTCCAGTATCTGTCCCTCAGATGTAAGACCTTCACACGTGTACACGCCGTTGGTCTCGGGTAGAATCGGGCTGATGTAAAAGTTACGGGAAGTTTGGATAAAAACTTTGGAACTGTTGTTGCGAGATGATCGAAACCACCACGTCATAGACGAGACGTTTGTATGGACAGGACGACATTGTAAGGATACGTTCCCAGTTATATACAGTTTTGCTTCGGGCCGGACGTCAATAACGACTGCTGGGGTCGGTATGTCGCATGCCACACCCTTCCAGCCAGAGGCACATAGACAGGCCCCGTTGAAGCCGTGACACCGGGCGTCGTTCTTACATATACAGTTTTTGTCACAATATGCGCCGTATTTGCCATGTGGACAACCAGCAAGTTTGGCAGTTATTTGAGCTGTAAGATTTACGTTACCGAATAAACGTAAAGTCAGAACGTTCGCTATCTTTTGTGTAACAGGCGCGGCTGTTTTAAGTACGCCAAGGCTGACGAGAAGAAAGAACCTGTATCGTGGGTTACCAATCCACACAGGATCCAAACCTTTGGAAGCAACAAGTTCGGAAAATGTCATAGGCGGCACAAATGGGTACCCTCTATGTACATCTCTGTCAATCAGAATAGCTGACACCTTGTTGTCTCCTCCCACAGAGTACTGCGTCAGATTCATGTAGCCAACCTTGTACAATTCATGACAAATTGCTACATCTTGGATATGTTTGATTCCGACTGTCACATTCATTTCGCAAATGTCGTTTTCCACGCTAAAGTACACTGAACGTTTTGTCACATTTACAATATCAGCCGTCTTTCTAAACTTAAACCCACTACTTGTTGAGCCATCAAGAAAATAGTCAGTGAACTCTACCAATCTAGGTAGACCGGAATATCTTTTAGGGGTTTCACATGTTTTGTTGTAGTATGGGGGGTATTCAGACACATCCAGCACATGAACAGTCAGGGTCCAGAGTGAGGTATTTTCAGTGAGCTTGCGTCTGCTGCTTGTCAAGATCTGCAGTTGATACGTCGACTGTATTTGGTAATCCAATGGATTAGCAACTTCGACAACACCCTGACTCTCTGCTATCACAAACCTCTCGTAGTCATTACCATCAAGAATCCTGTATGTCCTTGGCAACTGCGGGGAAACGTTGTGACGAGCAACGACTGTTCCTACTGGGGCGTTTTCGGGAACAAACACTGTTGTGTTGAAAGACGCTGTACCTCCAAGCATGGAGAACAAAGCAAGGCTGAGTTGAAAACACAACATCCTGGAGGTCCGAGAATAACTCATTTTGGCGTGTGGGTTACTGGGAACCTAAGGAAGTAGATACGATGATATATCAGTAAAGTCCATGCTGCCTACATACAGTAAAAAAGATACAAAGCAGTAGAGAAACAATTCTTGAGAATTTGGCAGTTCCGTCCTGAATATTCTGGCACCACCAACCATAACGCGTTCTGTTCTACTCTCATTTGTATTCATGGATACTGTACCCTTCACATATCGTATCACACGTCAGATTATCAATAGTGGTTCTGGCGAAACATGAGACATTCTGAGTATCTCTTCATGGCACCTTTATATTGACATAATACCTTGTCTGAAATCGTCTCCACGTCTGTGATAGACGTTAATGGCACGTCTATGTATATGACACACATGACCTTGATTCGGGTCACATGAATGCGGAAGCGTCACTAGCCCATTGCGTAACAACCACACAGCCAACTTCTGCTTTTAATTGACTCAAGCGTATTCTATCTCAAGTCAATTCCTGTGTTTGCGTCAGTCTGGAGAAATCTGTCTGACTCTTACTGGGATTGTCACATACAAGCCCACTGAGGATTATACTCAAATTCAAACAAAGAACTAGATGTGGGGTGTGAACGTCGTGCATGGTGTCATCAAATTTTCCCAGAGAAACATAAACATTACTAGAAAGGCCGACATTTGCTTAAGAGCAAATACAGCATATTTCAGCCATACCCCTTCCCACGCAACATTGGACTGTTCCAAATCACCCCTGCGCAAAAATGGAACATCCTCTTAACAGTACATCATCATGACTGAAAATTGTTGAATGACTTCATGTAATGTCATTAACAATTTTCAGTACGATAACTAGGTGTAAGTTTAAAAAAGTATAAGCTACTTGTGATGTGGGTACATTTATTATTGCAGTGAACTTTTTTTTATTCAAGTAGGGCATACGATTTAATAATTATCAAGCAGGTGCAGGTACTGTAGGAGCGTTTGTTTTCTTCAAGCTGTAAAACTGTTAAACTGTTTACTTTGTACGCAATCAGCCATCGAGCCTATTCTTATTTTAGTTTAACAACTTCCTGCCAGACCCGGAAGATACGATTGAACCTTGTTCGAGGATTTTTTTCCGTCTGTCTGGTCAGTCTGTTCATACCCTGGCGCTGAGAGTGGTTTATTGGACTGAAACTCTGGCAGTTTAAAGTTACTTACAATTTGAATGTTCAAAGTTTATGTCAAACAACAACAGCACTAGGAAATGTGGCCACTATAGACAGGTAGTCACTATAGACAAAATGCTGATCTATTGACTAGGAGCCATACGTTACACATGATTTCAGTACACTGATCATTAATCATATAAACATTGCACAGGTAAGCCAATTGTTTAGATGTACAATTAAGTTCAAATAATTCTGAAGAGAAATATTGATGAGAAAATAATCATTCTCGCCACTGTCTAACTTATAATTACGTATCAAAACCAAACGCAGATTTTCTAACTAACGCACCTTTCGCCGACTTCATCAAAGGACCGCCGGCTATCAATGAAAAAAAGGCTGTTGATTAGACTTAGAGTTTCAAACAGTCATGTGCTGTGTGCCAGTTGACAGCGAACTTCATGCTACGTGATGTTTTACATTGCTTGGACCTTCTTTCCTACAGCGGTGCTTCTACAAAATATTTAGACTGTAACACTGAGTCCCACATGTTTTATAGAATAGAATTTGACGCAGAACAGCGTTTTTTGCTGGGTACTTTTCTTGAAACATGTCCGTGGGAATATCAGCGAGGCGGCGACGTAGGGATATCAGACCGTCAACAAAAGTCGCACGGCAGCTAACGGCGCAGCGAAGATATTAGCACTATAAATAAGCGCTTCAACTAAGGATGGCAACCCGTACAATATTTTTGTATACTGTTGAGCTAAGTAAAGTTTGTTGTTTATGAGGTTTTAGTTGTCTTTGAAGCTTTGACCCGAAATATTTTAAAGTCAAACTGCTGAAGAGAAGTAAGTGACTGCTACGATTATCGTAGATATGGCCCTAAAAAAACTGATAAAAGAAGCCTTCTCAATAGTCTAAAATGCAAGAGCTTCCGGGGGGGCTTCGCCCACCTGGGTCCCCCCCACAGTGGCCCTGCCCCTGGACCCCGCCAGGGACATTCGGCGGCCCCCGGACCCCTGTCCGACGCTTTGAAAAAAATCCTGGCGAGAAGTCTGTACGGCCTGAGTCTTCAAGTTAACGTATTGTGTGGTCCCGCTTATGAATATTAATTAGCCTTCGCTTTCCTCTTCGCTGATTGGCTGAACCATTAATTGAATTAACTCTTCCTGCCGGCTAGACGCAGGTGCAGATGTCGGCTCTGTGGGGTGAACGTCCGAAAGGTCATGGCATGGAGAACGAAAGAAAACCAATTTCCCCTAAAAAAAGTGCTGTAATTAAGCCTTTTACAGTACTTTATGCCCAAAATTTTACTTGGATCATTTTACCAACTATCTTATGCCTATCTATACCAAATGTTACTCATACCAGGGTACAGGGGTGCAAAATATACCGTTATAAGACCGTCAACAACAGTTGCATGGAGCTAACAGCGCAGCGAAAACACCATCGCTAGCGTTTCAACTTCGGATAACAAGTTATAAGTACTGTTGAACTCAGTAACGTTAAAGTTTGTTTTTAGTTGCCTTTGACGGTTTGACCTGAAATACTGAACTCCTGAAGAGAAGTTAAGTGACTGCTGCGATTATCATAGATATGCCCCTAAGAACTGATACAATATAAAGCCTTCTGAATAGTCTAAAATGCGAGAGCCTTAGGCGGGCTTCGCTCCCCCTGGCGGGAACACTGCTATATACGGGATCATGAGGCCCCGCTTATGAATATTAATTAGCCTTTGGCCTCCTCTTCGCTGATTGGCTAGGTCTTTGATTCAATTAACTCTCCGGCTGACGCGCACAGGTGTGGCTCTGTGCGGGGTCACGGAAGGTCACGTCAGGAGGCCAAAAGAAAACAAATTTCCCCTCAGAAAAGTGCCAAAATCAATCATTTTAAAGTTGTTTATGTCAAAAATTTTACTTTAATCTTGTTACCAAGTATCTAATGCCTATCTATACCAAATTTCAGGTCATTTGGTTGTAATACCAGGGTACAGGAGCCAAAAGTGTCATTTTTTGGTCAAAAATTGGCCAAAAATCGCAAAAATAAGCATTTTGTTGCACTGTACACCAAAAGTGTTATTGAATTTATATGAAGGGATTATCAAGGCACATCTGTGTCAAATTTCAGCTCATTCGGTTGCAATACCAAGGTACAGGAGCCAAAAGTGTCCTTTTTTGGTCAAAAATTGGTCAAAAAATCGCAAAAATAAGCATTTTGTTGTACTGTACACCAAAAGTGTTATTGAATTTATATGGGGGCATTATCAAGGCACATCTCTGTCAAATTTCAGCTCATTTGGTTGTAATACCAGGGTACAGGGGCCAAAATATACAGTTTTGGTCTAAAATTGACCAAAAAATCTCAATAAAATCATTTTAGAGGAAGATATGAAAAAAACTGAGAAAAAAGCATCAAGGTATTGGCCCATTCTACCCCTGTGCCAAATTTCAGGTCATTCGGTCCAGGAACGGCGGAAATGAATCACTTTGAAGATTTGACAGGAGAAAGAAGAAAGAAAGAAACATTACGAATACAATATATTTCACCATACTATGTATGGCTGAAATATAATGAAAGCAAATGTTACGGTACGGTAAGGTTACACGTCAAGATACACCAAATACCAATTACGGGTACGTACACATTACAGCAGTACAACACAAAACCACAACCCCATTTCGTACTCAGCACCGGGCTTTTTCAGATGAGTTCCCGGCAAGCTCACGATGGGCCAGTACCAGACTGAGCCCCGCCATTTATTGCAAGAAAAATATCGTACGATTCTACCTGGTTCCGTCCCCACAATGTGGCTACATTCACTGAGATCCGTATAAACGTTTTACAGACGCGATGCATGCATGGCTAGCGAATAGGCTAGTCGGATTTTCTCAACACCTGTCGCAAAGTGGACTTTTCAGATAATGAAATTAGTCAAACTTTCCTTTACAAAGCTCACTCACTTCTTCACTGACATCAATATACAGAACATGGACAGAAAATGGTCAATATTAAGGACAAAATGGTATAACTCACCTGTTTGCCAAATTGCCTGTCTGACGTGTTCCTTTTCCGTGTTCAGAGTTTCACTTCCGCAAACGTATGCACTGCCTTTAAGAGCAGCGTATCCTTCCACACTTCAAATAGTGCCAGGAAAATCCTGACGGCACCTACTGGTATCAGGTAGCAGAAACAGAGAGATGAATATTCACTTGGCGTTTATCATGGCAGACGATCATCTATGTTTCTACGTATTCCGCATTAAATTTTTGGTGCCTTTTCAAAGCGTGAAAATTCTTACCAAATCCACAAATAGACGGCGATGTTTCCGCAAGTGAACACTCACAGGGAAGTATACACACGTACAGATACTTCCTTATTAGCTCCATGAAATATATAGAGGTTATATTTTCACTAGCGTTTGTGTGTGTGACTGAGTGTCTGTGTTATAACGCAAGAACGGCTAGATCTAGAAGGACTGGTTTCATGGGGTGTGACGAAAGCTGGAAATGATTAGATTTGGTTCCATAGCTCTTGTGCTCGGGAAGAAGTGACATGAGATTGGGCCCCCTAACGGCTAGTTATGGAAGAGCAGGGGCATTTTGTCAAAATTCGTCTTAAGAGTGGAACTCAAGATCGGAACAACGTATTTCTATCTTTTTGGTATGTAGATACCTTAGACAATGTAGTACAAAATCAAATACTAATTATGCAAAATAGGAATACATTTGCATAATTAATGAGAATGGTCTCTCATAGCAGTTTTTTCAATGTATCTCTTGTCCCGGACATGATATGGTTTTGACATTTCGGTGGTAGATACCTTTCGGCGTCATGCATGACAAAGTGAAGCAAGTTTCAGACCCCTAACATTTGATTTTAAAACTGCAGGGGCATTTTTGTTTAGACATTCCAAAGAGGATAACTGCAGAAAGGAACGGCGAATTCCCATCATTTTATATGCAGGCAGGAAGCTTAGACACAGATGTTCATAATGATATACATTTTGTGTAAATGAGGACTTATTTTGCATAATTAATGAGGAAATGAATAATTCCATTGTTTTCCATATTAAAACTGGACTTCAATGAATGCAACACATGTTTAGTTATATGTTATGTCCTCCGTACATGAAATTTGGTTGCATTGATGAAAAAGCACAAAGGTTCCTGAGTGGCCAGCAACTACATAACGTTATATGTATTCCTCGCTCACAGACAGCGCAATCGTTTCGACTTGACTTGATCATGACTTCCGAGAGCCCCATGAAATACTGCCTTGGCACGAGTCCAATAGCTGCACAATAGTCATCTCATACACTAGCTGCCAGTTTCGACATATGAAACACAAAGGCGATGCAATGTTTTGATGCTAAATCTGGATTTGAGCTAGGAGCATCACTTTGTCATCATTTTTTCGAAAATAAGCTGCCAATAGTATGATTATCTTACTGATGTGATGCTGCCAAGTGGTAAGACAGGTGTGATGCTGCAAAGTGATACAGTACACTACTACATACTAACGTTACATATCAATCGTACATTGAGACTTGACCATGCATATGGTAGGTATTTGATCATGCTAGCCGTCGAATAATGTGTTTACTATTTAGATCTCTGATTTGACACTGTCCCAAAACGCTAAGGGCAACATGATCTACGCCGTTTGTTGTACGGTTCGTCCAATCACAGCGCGTCGTCTCAGAATCACCGAGCTCGGTACAGACAGAGCGTTCCGTCAGTATCGGCTGTGTTGGCTTACCTGTACATGTGGAGAAGGGTTTGGTGTTGTATTTATACGTATCCAACTGTGCCTACCGACTCGATATGGCTGTACTGAAGGTTCTGTTGGGCGCGGCATTGCTGTCTTTTGGTAAGTCTTGTGCAAAATTGGACCGACATTTTCTTGTTGTGCATTCAAGCATTCGAGCACTGTTCTATGCAACATTCAAGATGGCCGATTCACAAGTACAGGCAATCATACGTCTGATCATGAGTGTGCGTTGATGTTAGATACATGACTGAAACGATTCCTATACTAGAGCTTACAGCATGTGTGGCGTGAGTTTTTCGTTCGTTTTCCACGTCGCTCGATGTTAACTGCCAAGGCCCCAGAGTGCTGTCATGTTGTTTTTGAAGGTCTAGACTATTGTTAGCGTTCCATAGCATACGTCTGGCGGTTGCTAACGTCATTTTGTTGTTTATGTGTGATTTCTCCCCCAGGGCATGTAATGAACGTAACAAAGTCCTGTTTCTCACACTGGTATACTTAATGTCTCGCGTTGATACTTTTTTTACAGTACACATTTGTGACGGAAACGTTTGAATTCGGAATACAACGACAAATAGCAAATGCCTGAGCTTCACCTCCCAATTTGACAGGTGATCTCACGGAATGTGGAAAGATAATAAAGTTATGTAACGTTAACGTTAAAGTTGTTCCCAAATGCGTCACTCCAGATTCGCCGGATTCGCATCTCAAATCATATTTAGCAATTTCATATTTGTACGTTTGCTATAGATTGTGTGGTAAATTGCCCATCACTTCGTGTTTTATTGAATTTCTGTAACGTTACATGTATTTTCTGTGTATACTATTTCCCCGTGTGTTATGTTGTTTTGTTCAGTTATGTGTACCAATTAACCACAGGAAGAATAGCTACAAAGTAAATTGTCTAGCTAATTGTGGATCGTAATGAACTCAAACTCAATCAATACTGTACTGTCCCCCACCGAGCCGTGTACGCACCGAAACTACAAATCTCCTTCCAGTTTCGGTCCTTGGTTGGTATGCAGGGCGCGGCAGAATGGGATTTACCTAATAATAGACAGATCCTGTACCCATCTCGGATAACACAATCGGATGTAAAAATGATTTAGTAGCAGTTACTGTGCTATATGTTGAACCAATGATTCTAATTTAGATTTAAGTATTATATATCTATTACAGACACCAGACGTATTACTAGTATTTGCGCTATCCAAGTTCTTGCTATCCAAGAACCCCAATGATGTCAATTCCAATGCGTTTGCTATGCGTGAATTGATTCTCAAACCTTGTATTGTTTTCTCAAGTTTGAAGCCGAGAGGTGAAGTAATACCATTGTCCCCTGTACATGTTGTAAACATTGTTGCGTTTACAAAGGCCACCGACCATTTCACGAACCACAGATATCCTGATACCTGGTGTTTTGGTGTGAGTGAGATTTTTTTTCCATGACAAATACGACACTCTCACATATAACGTAACGTTTACGAAGCAGAGGCTGTTCACGCGTTAATTAGAACACCAGACAGAGCGATTCTTCCAATTCTGTGACCGGATTGCGAGTATAGTCATGAATCATGTATATTATCGGTGGAGTATTCAATTTATTTCTGGAGGCGGGCCCCAATCGATATGATGCGCGTCTGTACAGTCCGTAAAACCAAGTTTGTGTGACCGACCTTCTCTACCTAGGCTATAATTTTTTTCATGCAATTTTAGATAGTGTAATCTCTGCATGAAATTTGTGTTTTGTAGCACGACTGTAATAAGAAAGTTGTTTCGTAATTATGTTAAATATGTAACTTCGTACATCTTACGCGAAATTAGAAGCGGTACCGGTGCAAGGGCATGCCGGTTACGCTGTTCAAGTATTTTTTACAAGTATGTTTTAGTGAACAAAATTATTAGTCATACATATGTATATGACATGTGTTTGTTAACCTTTATAAAACTTTATTAAATGTGTTGTTTTTCTTGTGATATCGGTCTTAGAAGTTAAACGTTTTAGTTTTGGTCTGAAGTCAGTATTCCACTAGAAACCGAGAGAACTCGCGGCGACTTATCGAGAACAATGCCAATGAACATTTCTACGATGATAGCGTCGGGCATACATACAGACGTGTAGTCCGGTCATAAACGAATATTTGGTCTTGGACATGTTCCAAGATAAGTTAATGTACGTGAATATCCGGGCGACATAAAATCAGATACAATGTTTGCATTCTTTATCGCTTGATACCCTGAAGATTGTCTTCTACCTACATATCGAAATTACTCTGGATGAAGTAAATAATTCATCTTTAACGCATCAATTATGCAAAGCTATTTCTCTTTCAGTAAAGTCATCCTAAGATACTCTTAAGGTATTCGGGTTGGCTAAATTGGCATTTTGACCTTTCATTGTTTTCTCATTAATGAATTAAGAAAGAATTGAGCCGTAACGAAAATTGATAGATTGGAGCATGAAATAATTCTTAATCTGATCTTTTTGGCCATATGGATGACGTCATCAGGTTTTATTGCACCTAATATTATTTCTAATATTATTTTTTCTATGCGAAAATACAGCACATACCACTGCAATGAAGCTATGTTTTTCATGTGGAAAATGATGAAAGCTACAAACTAACGTTTGCTTAATTTGCTATCTGAATAATCTGTCTGTAGTTATTAGAAAATACCTTTTTTTGATTAGATGGCGAACTTGGTGTGCAAACTCTTTCACCCCCTGTCTCAAGTAATTATAGATCACCTTCGCATATTCCTTGCGCACTATGGCTTCTTTCTAGTTTACATATTCTCCATGTGTTGTGTTGAAGCCTTTGCTGAAACCTGCCCCGGACACTACACCCCTGACGTCCTCGGCATTAAGGTGTGGGTGCCGGCGTTTGACTGCCCCACGCTGGTGGACAGCCCCAGCTCCAAGTTCTGCTGCGGGACGAAGAACAACCCGCACTGCTGCAGCGACTGTACCCAGTCCATCACCAGTGTGGTGGCCTGTATCACGGGTGGGAATCTCAGGTGACGACAACTTGCTGGACACAGTTCCTGTTGAGTAAAATAAAGAAAATTGAAGCCATTTCTGACAAACTGATGTAACTGTATTAATCGATTACCCATAACTGACTTTCCTTGTTATGAATTTGTCAGGGGACTGCACATACTAATAGCACATTGACCTCGTCGGGAAGTCCTGTTTACTTTACCATTGGCAAGACAGCAGTGTCTGTCGGTAATGCTGCAGTATCTGAAAAAGCTGATAGATGGCACCAAATCACCAGGTTTCTCTATAAAAGCCGACATGTAAAAATTCATTAAAATCCTCTTCTGATCAACACGATCTTGAGTTCTGTTGTGAACATATAACAAATAGTACCATACCTCCTATCGGAGCCAAAGCTCCTTCCCGGAGCTAACAACACAACACAACACAACACAACACAACACAACACAACACAACACAACACAACACAACACAACACCTCCTATCGGAGCCAAAGCTCCTTCCCGGAGCTAACAACACAACACAACACAACACAACACAACACAACACAACACAACACAACACAACACAACACAACACAACACAACACAGCACAGCACAACAAAACACAACACAATACAACACAACATTACACAACACAACATAACACAACACAACTGAGGATACGAGAGTGGGCCACAGTCCTGATTGTTGTTCCGATCTCTCCCACAGCTACGAGGCGTTCCTGGGTCTGGTGATCGGCGGAAGCGTGCTGCTGGTCATCCTGCTGATCTGCTGCTGTGTGTGCTGCTGTCGCGGCTGCTGTTCCTCCCGCCAGCCCGCCGTTACTGTCGTGCAGGGTTCGTGAAACACAAGATAATGTTGTAGACTAGTATAGTTCAGAGGGGATGTGAAGGGAACTATGTCTTTTTGTGAGACTTTAAAACTCGTTTACATGGACACAATCTTTGAACAGTCCCACCCGAACGACGAATGAACTCAAAAGCAATGTAACGGAACGATGTCCCGTTATATGTGGTTTAAACGACGTCACACAGACATGACATGTAACTTGAAGACCGAACAGTGTTAGCTGGCAGATATTTTGATTGTCATATTCAAGATTTAGATTTATATAAAAGATTTTCAACAAGGAAATGCAATTATGTCATTGCATTGTTAAAACTTGTCAGCTCAGCTGTTAAACGTTTTGTTTTCTATACCCATGTCTGAGCGTTACATCAATATTGTTGACGTCGACGTCTATATGTGTTGCTCCATAGTGCACGTACTAGTACATGCACCACTCATTTCATGTACTGACGATGTTTAAGTGTTGACGTTTCTTTTTCTTGTGTGATTACCACTCTCTGACGCTCCCTTGCGGTTGCTGGCAGGATGACTGACTTTGCCCTTCACTAGTAAGGGACCTCGCTCCCCTTCTACATGCACATCCTCAGCTGTTACTCGTCAAGACTTCAATCTTACCGAGTCCTATATTCTTCTCTTACTTTACGCTCACGCGATAACCAACGTCTTCTTGGATCGTGAGTCATTAAGATTCGTTGTCAATGTGACTGAACATATTGGACAGCTATGCATGATACAAGATAGGGAAACATCCTCATCAAATACGTATATACAATCATCCTATGGTATGAAGCTTGTGTAAGTTTAGGGAGGGAGCGCGCCTTGTGTTGGTGAAACATTGTGACCCTGTTGCTCAAATTATATCTTTGTTTATCTTCTTTCTGGCTTTATGTCATTGTTACTTCAACCTCTGCCGTTGCAGGTCAGTAGTATAGTAGGAACACGCTGCGATGATTATTCAGGAGCAAGAAGGAGCAGGTCAGAGGTCAAATATGATGTATTCGGCGGAGCAGGTCAGAGGTCAAATATGATGTATTCGGCGGAGCAGGTCAGAGGTCAGATATGATTTATTCAGGTGGAGCAGGTCAGAGGTCAGATATGATTTATTCAGGTGGAGGTGAAAGGTCAGATATTATGTATTCAGGCGGGGCAGGTCAGGGGTCAGATATCAAATATTCAGGCGGAGAAAGGTAACTATGACAACCGCCACGCCCCCAAATGAACCTCCCCCTCCCCATTTGTAAAAGACATGTCCTTATTTGGCCTGGTTCTAAGTCTCTATCGTATAAGATAAAGATGACAATGACCGTTTGATTTTTTCCGTTCTTTTATTCTGTACTTTCAAAAGTCAGCATCCAGCGTGAACTTCTGCTGTTCAGAGGAGGACATAACCCCCATCTTCTGGTACTCTCCCACCTTTTTCTCAAAGAAGTTGGTCTTTCCCTCCAGAGAAATGTTCTCCATGAAGTCAAAGGGGTTCTCGCTGTTGTAAAGCTTACTGCACATGAGTTCGCCCAGCAGCCTATCCGCGACAAACTCGATGTACTGTTTCATCAGGTCTTGATTCATCCCAATCAGCCTCACGGGAAGAGCTTCCGTCAGGAACTCTTGCTCAATCTTAACAGCATCGTCAATAATCTGGTGAATGCGCTCCTCACTAGGCTTATTGATCAGATAGCTGACCATAAGACAGGCAAAGTCGGCGTGTAGACCCTCGTCTCTACTGATCAGCTCATTAGAGAAAGTCAGCCCCGGCATAAGTCCTCTTTTCCTTAACCAGAAAATTGCTGCGAAGGCCCCGGAGAAAAATATCCCTTCCACAGCGGCAAACGCAACCACACGATCCCCAAAAGTGAACTGCTCCGGAGTAAAATAAACTGCTCCGGAGTAAAATAAAACTGCTCCGGAGTATGCTCCGGAGTAAGTGAGTAAGTATATTTGTTGTAAGTATGTATATTTGTCATGTACGTACGAACATATACCATCTATATGTACATGCAGTGAAACATTGCTTTGGAGTAACTATACGTGTTGCTCCGGAGTAAAAACACTGCTCCGGAGTAAAAGAAAACTGCTCCGGAGTAAAATAAACTGCTCCGGAGTAAAATAAAACTACTCCGGAGTATGCTCCGGAGTAAGTGAGTAAGTACATTTGTTGTAAGTATGTATATTTGTCATGTACGTACGAACATATACCATCTATATGTACATGCAGTGAAACCTTGCTTTGGAGTAACAATACGTGTTGCTCCGGAGTAAAAAAAAAACTGCTCCGGAGTAAAAGAAAACTGCTCCGGAGTAAAATAAACTGCTCCGGAGTAAAAGAAAACTACTCCGGAGTAGTTGTAAGTATGTATATTTGTCTAAGTATATTTGTTGTAAGTATGTATATTTGTGATGTACGTACGAACATATACCATCTATATGTACATGCAGTGAAACATTGCTTTGGAGTAGCTATACGTTTTGCTCCGGAGTAAAAAAAAAAAAAACTGCTCCGGAGTAAGTGAGTAAGTATATTCGTGTTAAGTAACGCATACGTATTTGCCATGTACGTGTCTGTTATGTACTAGGCATATATCAACACAACAATACAAAAGACAGGAGTGTACGGTGATCCTGTTTCTTAAGACTTTACTATCACTTGACGTCTATAAAAGATGTATCAAGGAATTCATAACCAATGTACATCTCGTCCGATCCTGTATGTCAAACATGGTAAGACATTAGGAAAGAAAAGCTGTACTGCAGGCGATATGGCGACCTCACATTACTTCAGGACGAGGTAACCATATTTTTTCATCAATGTCTGTTCTGAGACCCAGTTCTTGCTGTGTACAATCTCATTACTGTAACGAGGCAACGCAGCGAACTCTATTAGATAAAACTTTTTGCCAGCGCGCTTCGTCTGTTTGATGACACTTTGAGGAACATCGCCTGGCTGGTGAGGTAGTGCGATGGTCAAGTCTCGATAGAGTGTCCACTCCTCCTCGTCACCGCTGTGGTAGCCGCTGTCGTAGCCAGTGCGTTCACTTTCATCAGATGAAACCGTCCCTGAGGACACATCTGTCCCTGTATCACTCTCGGAACCACTTTGGTCGCTGTCGGTTTCTTCTGTGGATTCTCCCTGCTCGGAACCCATCACAGATTCGGCGTCTGAGACGCTTTCTTCATCTTGTGACACCATCGAATTTTCGGAACCAACCGTGTCCGTATCGTGTTCAGACGACACGTCGGAGTCGTCGAAAACATCGCGCTCCCGTAAGAGCCCGTCTCGGCATCAACGACGACTTCTCCCGAGGCACCACCTGACTCGTCTCGGTGTTTTCTTTCCAGATGACGCTCGAGGTTGAACGCACGATCAAATTCTCGATCACAAATTTCGCAGAC
The DNA here is from genome assembly GCA_019207045.1 of Branchiostoma floridae x Branchiostoma belcheri. Lineage (NCBI taxonomy): Eukaryota > Metazoa > Chordata > Leptocardii > Amphioxiformes > Branchiostomatidae > Branchiostoma > Branchiostoma floridae x Branchiostoma belcheri. The sequence goes on from CM033027.1 coordinate 13,814,868, forward strand.
GTGAGGCATACTTTTTGTTCGGCGGACAGAAGGGAAATGATAAGGTATTGATGTGCACACATATATTTGTCGCGCATGAAAGTTTTTAAGGGATCGGCCGTTTATCTTGTATGCACCCTGGATGCATCTACGTTTCATTCATGACAACAATATTTCAATACCACGTATGCAGTAACGGCATACGTAGATGCATGATGCATACAAGATAAACGACCGATCCCTTAAAAACTTCATGCGCGACAAATATATGTGTGCACATCAATACCTTATCATTTCCCTTCTGTCCGCCGAACAAAAAGTATGCCTCACGTCTGCGAAATTTGTGATCGAGAATTTGATCGTGCGTTCAACCTCGAGCGTCATCTGGAAAGAAAACACCGAGACGAGTCAGGTGGTGCCTCGGGAGAAGTCGTCGTTGATGCCGAGACGGGCTCTTACCGGGAGCGCGATGTTTTCGACGACTCCGACGTGTCGTCTGAACACGATACGGACACGGTTGGTTCCGAAAATTCGATGGTGTCACAAGATGAAGAAAGCGTCTCAGACGCCGAATCTGTGATGGGTTCCGAGCAGGGAGAATCCACAGAAGAAACCGACAGCGACCAAAGTGGTTCCGAGAGTGATACAGGGACAGATGTGTCCTCAGGGACGGTTTCATCTGATGAAAGTGAACGCACTGGCTACGACAGCGGCTACCACAGCGGTGACGAGGAGGAGTGGACACTCTATCGAGACTTGACCATCGCACTACCTCACCAGCCAGGCGATGTTCCTCAAAGTGTCATCAAACAGACGAAGCGCGCTGGCAAAAAGTTTTATCTAATAGAGTTCGCTGCGTTGCCTCGTTACAGTAATGAGATTGTACACAGCAAGAACTGGGTCTCAGAACAGACATTGATGAAAAAATATGGTTACCTCGTCCTGAAGTAATGTGAGGTCGCCATATCGCCTGCAGTACAGCTTTTCTTTCCTAATGTCTTACCATGTTTGACATACAGGATCGGACGAGATGTACATTGGTTATGAATTCCTTGATACATCTTTTATAGACGTCAAGTGATAGTAAAGTCTTAAGAAACAGGATCACCGTACACTCCTGTCTTTTGTATTGTTGTGTTGATATATGCCTAGTACATAACAGACACGTACATGGCAAATACGTATGCGTTACTTAACACGAATATACTTACTCACTTACTCCGGAGCAGTTTTTTTTTTTTTTTTACTCCGGAGCAAAACGTATAGCTACTCCAAAGCAATGTTTCACTGCATGTACATATAGATGGTATATGTTCGTACGTACATCACAAATATACATACTTACAACAAATATACTTAGACAAATATACATACTTACAACTACTCCGGAGTAGTTTTCTTTTACTCCGGGGCAGTTTATTTTACTCCGGAGCAGTTTTCTTTTACTCCGGAGCAGTTTTTTTTTTACTCCGGAGCAACACGTATTGTTACTCCAAAGCAAGGTTTCACTGCATGTACATATAGATGGTATATGTTCGTACGTACATGACAAATATACATACTTACAACAAATGTACTTACTCACTTACTCCGGAGCATACTCCGGAGTAGTTTTATTTTACTCCGGAGCAGTTTATTTTACTCCGGAGCAGTTTTCTTTTACTCCGGAGCAGTGTTTTTACTCCGGAGCAACACGTATAGTTACTCCAAAGCAATGTTTCACTGCATGTACATATAGATGGTATATGTTCGTACGTACATGACAAATATACATACTTACAACAAATATACTTACTCACTTACTCCGGAGCATACTCCGGAGCAGTTTTATTTTACTCCGGAGCAGTTTATTTTACTCCGGAGCAGTTCACTTTTGGGGATCGTGTGGTTGCGTTTGCCGCTGTGGAAGGGATATTTTTCTCCGGGGCCTTCGCAGCAATTTTCTGGTTAAGGAAAAGAGGACTTATGCCGGGGCTGACTTTCTCTAATGAGCTGATCAGTAGAGACGAGGGTCTACACGCCGACTTTGCCTGTCTTATGGTCAGCTATCTGATCAATAAGCCTAGTGAGGAGCGCATTCACCAGATTATTGACGATGCCGTTAAGATTGAGCAAGAGTTCCTGACGGAAGCTCTTCCCGTGAGGCTGATTGGGATGAATCAAGACCTGATGAAACAGTACATCGAGTTTGTCGCGGATAGGCTGCTGGGCGAACTCATGTGCAGTAAGCTTTACAACAGCGAGAACCCCTTTGACTTCATGGAGAACATTTCTCTGGAGGGAAAGACCAACTTCTTTGAGAAAAAGGTGGGAGAGTACCAGAAGATGGGGGTTATGTCCTCCTCTGAACAGCAGAAGTTCACGCTGGATGCTGACTTTTGAAAGTACAGAATAAAAGAACGGAAAAAATCAAACGGTCATTGTCATCTTTATCTTATACGATAGAGACTTAGAACCAGGCCAAATAAGGACATGTCTTTTACAAATGGGGAGGGGGAGGTTCATTTGGGGGCGTGGCGGTTGTCATAGTTACCTTTCTCCGCCTGAATATTTGATATCTGACCCCTGACCTGCCCCGCCTGAATACATAATATCTGACCTTTCACCTCCACCTGAATAAATCATATCTGACCTCTGACCTGCTCCACCTGAATAAATCATATCTGACCTCTGACCTGCTCCGCCGAATACATCATATTTGACCTCTGACCTGCTCCGCCGAATACATCATATTTGACCTCTGACCTGCTCCTTCTTGCTCCTGAATAATCATCGCAGCGTGTTCCTACTATACTACTCAGGTCCTCCGATGGTGATGCCAAATGTGGGAGCAGCTGGAGGAAACCCGCCCTACTCCCAGTTCAAGTAGCGGCAAACAGCGCCACCTACCTGCACTTCAGCAGACCTGTACACATGTGCCTGTGGAGCTTCTTTTAGTTGTTGACAGTTTGAGTTTTACCAATATTATGGTATAGATTTCGCTATCTTATATCAGTTCACAGCATGGCTTCCGTATAGTATAGAATTGGAACAGATCAGCTGCTGTTAAATGTAACTAAAAGCCCAGAACGTATTTTGATAGATCAACATGAAAGAATATCATAAATGTCTGCCATATTATGACATATTGATACGATTGATGTATATTTTCGTATTATTTGTGACAGAGTAAATTTCGAAGTCAGCACGAATTGCTTTTGTCCCTTATAATCGCTCAGCTAGTCATGCGTGACCGTACGTCTCATATCTTACAGCTTAGCATGAATAAACTTTATTGTCAAGTGTGTGAAAAAACTGCTTTCGAAACTTATCTGTAGGCTGATATATTTTGTGTGATAGCCTGTTCACAGTGTTGCCTATAGCTTGTAATAAAGACATGGTTATGGCAATGCAGCTGATAACGCACGTTGTCTGGTGATGGAGATCATGGATTTTTTGTGTGACCAAGGTTATATGCAGATGGCCTCCTTGTTTGTACAATGGCTTTTTGTTGATTAAAAACCGCGATGCTTTGTAAACAAACACGCGTGTTGTCTCCATTACTTCTGATAATCATTGGAATCCACGGCCAAGGCTTAGTATTTGGACGATACTTTAGTTATTGCCATTACTTTTTAAAATCACACTTGTTGAAAAGGGCACAAAATGGGCTTATTACACTCTGAAGAATAGTACATCAGTTTTTAATGCAGTGCCAACACTACGATTCCCAATGAACTTATCTTGTATCGAAATTGACGATTTGCCGCGGCCATTTTGTTTGGCTCATCCGGGCTTCATACGCCGATGTACTCTCCAAGCAGAGGTTTGTGGGGAAAATCGTGACCTTTTCCTTACATGCCGTATTTTTCGACCAGCCTCCCCACCAACTCTGATTGTAGAGTAACGCCGATGCACACGTCAGTTTGACAGCAAGTAAAAGTTTGCACAAATTAGCAACGTTGGCGCCATTTCCATGCGCAATTTGGCAGGAAGACAAAGCCCAGTCCAGGAAAAAAAATCGTTGCCCAGTCGCGTCCACCCCTTGTTGTCATTGGTACGTCCCTATTGTCCTGTGTCTGATAAGTAATAAGTAATCGTGTAGTGAGTCAGATCAAGAACGTCATCCCTTGGCCCTTAGCAACACACCGAAAACAAGGAGGGAAGAAGGAAGAAGACATGGCCGCTTCAGTCGTGCTCGTTTTGATGATAGCTGTCCTTAGGACAGGTGAGAACCAATACTTTTATGTTTTCCTCCACCGATTTTGTGATCGTGAAATTCCTGGTCATGACGCTGCTCTTTAGCTGTACCCTAGTGTGTAAATAGTTTAACATGGTTTACGTTAACTTCCTCCTCGAACTACATTGAATGTTTACAGCCCCTTTTGAGTGTAGTAGTATCATTACGATATCTACAGAACAGACTAACATTTTCGCTTGGTTTAGTATATAGCTTTGGTCATTTAAGCAGATATCGACGAAGAGAGCTAAGAATTTGGAGTGTACAAAGTGTCACTCGTAGACCAAATACAAGCTCGATGAATAGAACCAATCTGCCTTTTGTCGTTAAAGGGAAATTTCTGTCGTTAAACGGATAATTGCTCAATTCATGTCAGGACCCAAAAGATTCTCTGAAAATAGGAAAAACGATTTGACTGTCCAAAGTCCGTGGTTTAGAGATCCTTGTGGGGCAGAGTAAGTTAAACAAGCGCACCCTCGGCTATTTGTACAAGGTTACTAATTAAACGTCATGTAAAGACAATTTTGTTACCGGCTGTACTATCGCACACGTAACACATCCTATCGCTGGGTGGGGATAGCTTTTGCTGTCTTATATGCAAACTCCAATGCTTGCTGTTCTTCTTTTTTAAAGTAACATTTACACTGTACAACAGTCCTGTATGAAACTTACAGTGGTAACATCAACACTGAACAATATAACTCTCTGGAATTAGCAGAGAGTTCAAACAAAAAGAGAGCAGAGAACAGGAAGTATCTTTAACGGTACATGTGTAAAATTCATTTTTTTCCCTCTCTTTAGCTTCTGGTGAATACTGCCCTGCCTACACCGACATCTTCGGTAATTACCAGTCTGGCTTCAGCTGTCCAAATTACAGTGATGGTGACTCTTATGATGACGACTACTGTTGTGGTACCAGCAGTCTCCCCTACTGCTGCGATTCCTGCCTACTGTCACAGGTACGGTATGAAATTGTTTTGGATTTTGGATGAAATTCGGAATCTGTATTTTGCAGAGTATGATCATACTAATGTGTGACTGATGACGAAATTGTAAACGTAACCTAGGTGCCTGGTATTAACGTGAAAAAAAGGGAGATTCAAAGATGTAGGAAGAAAAAGAGAGAAACATAAGTAGGGTTGATTGTTCTCTTGTTCCTGTATCAAACGACTAACATTCTATCTGTCCCCAGTACACTACCTACTGTTCGAGTACGAATATAGTGTCCTACTGGTCTCTCAGGTGAGTGTTGTCTTCTCGCTTTTGTGCATCACTGTCGTGCTTTGGTTCTGTTTGAATCTCTTTAAAACCGCTGCGTATCACCGATATTTCATTAAAAAAACAATCAGTCTAGATAATAGAGGAATGTTGTACGTTAGAAACATTTGCGCTACAACATGTTGTTCGTGATGACTGAATGTTTATAGCACTGGAGCCATCGTTGGCATCGCCCTGGGGTCTCTGGCCTTCATCGCCTTCGTCATCATCATGTGCATCTGCTGCTGCTGCGCCTGCTGCAAGTCGGGCAGTTCGGGTAGGTACAGCGGTTTATAACACAAACCGTTCATATAGCCGAAGTAGACGTAGATTTCTCATTCACTTGTAATTCCACATTCTATTTATCCATCTTTTTTTTATTACCTTCGCCAAGAAGATTATGTTTTGGGTAGCGTTTGTTTGAATGTTTGTATGTATGTACATGTAGAAGACCATGTCATGCGTCGGTCCTATTTCCAAACCGGGGCCGTCCGGGCCACTTTCGGGAACAGAAAGTATGATATAAAAGACAATAAAACGCACAGAACGTAAAAAATATGTCGTGAGCACAATTTGTATATATTCCTTGATAAACTCTTTTAGTTTTCGATTTAGTTTTCCGCCACCATCCCTGCCGGGCCCCTGTTTTGAAATGTGACCAAAACTTTATTGGAGGCTAGGGCTTCCAGAAAGGGTCATCAGGAATTCTCTATGATATTCTCTCCCGATATCTGCTGAGAGATTGTATTGTCCGTATACAAAGGGCAAACCTGTAAAATGTTTTACTTCTCAACAGCTAACAGGACGACTGTGGTCCAGGGGCAGACAGTAAATGCCGTCGCCGTGGCACAGACCACATACCCCGGCCAGACAGCAAATGCCTTCGCCGTGGCGCAGACTACATACCCCGGCCAGCAGTACCCGCAGTACCCTCCCGGCAGCGAGATGACGCAGTACCCACCTACAGGAGCGCAGTACCCTCCAGCAGGGGCACAGAACCCCACTACAGGGGCTCAGTACCCTCCTCCAGGGGCACAGTACCCCCCTCAGGGCCAGCAGTACCCCCCTGCAGCCCCGCAGTACGCCCCTCCAGGCCAGCAGCCGCCCTACCCAGTCGCTCAGGGTGACATGGCCTACCCCCCGCCCTACCCAGGACAGGACGGTCAGCCCATGAAGCAATAGAAGGGCGCCGCTGATGTTCCACAGATTGTGTTTTCTTACAATAATGTAGCTAACTTTTAGGATCATAACCTGTAAATTTTGCCGCCCTGTGTTTTGGTCTGTTTATATATTTCATAGTCATGCATGGTGTAAAGAAGTACATGAATCAACAAATAATCTTTTGTAGGAATAAATGTACATCACGAAAGATGAGTTGATCATACACAAGGAACATGGAATATCCCATGTAGTTGTTCTATAGACAAGAACATTAACATTTTGTAGCTTTCTTTCCAACAATTCAATCTTAATGAACCAAACGAACAAAAAATCGCAAAATAAGATAAATGAAGTCTCCGACTGCCCCCACCGTATCCTATTTCAAAGATGATGTAATAGAAGTCGGAAGGTGAATGTTTGATACTTCGATCCTTGACTGCGTTGTTCAAAGTTATTCATTAAACAGGTGATTATAGCAACGTGGTCTTAGGGTGTGTTGTTTTCAGACCCCTCCCTTGATATACGTCACTTGTTGACTCAAGCATTAGTTTCGAACTAACGTTGCGCAATGGAATGACTTGCTTCATCTCTAAATTAAAAGAATCTCTACACACCATGGCTATACAACAGACCCCGCCTATTAGAAGTGTTAATTGATATATAGACACAGAGTTGGGCAGTAATCGTCAACATATACTTAAAGGTTGGACCTTTTACTTGCAATGATCATATGACGTCATCACACACCATTGCATTCCAACTCGCAACGAAAGGTAGCCTATTACAGTATTTCACAACAACGTGTAATAAAGTAGCGAAGAGAACAAATAAACAAATATGTAATAATCACCGTATCCATTGAAATGAGTAAATTGTTATATATATATATTGCTGACATTGCTGTGTATATTCGAGCCGTCCACCCCACCTTCAGCTTATTGATGGTTGGTCCCAACGCTAGTTTCGTACAGAGGGTAGTTTAGTACAGAGGGTAGTTTCGCACAGAGCGGCACATCAAGAACAGGTGGAGAGACAAGACATAAAAATGTCCGGCGCTGTGGTACTGTTCGTGATCTTTGTTCTCGGCACAGGTAAGGCTGTCGTTGTGTCACTGCTATGTTTTTAGCTGATGAGGTCTCTTCTCCGCGTTTGATAGATTATGGTGTAGTCTTGATAATCATCTTTTAAAGAGAACATTTGGAAATGCAGTGATCTTACTGTGCAGTGACTGCTGCGTTTACAAAGTTCAAACTCATAATCGTTCTGAGTCATTTTGTGAGCTCACTCCTACATGAGCTTTTCTCGATATCCTCAAAACTAAAGTTTTACTTGGAAAAAGAAACATGAAGTGGTACAAAATGGCGGCCTTTGGTCCAAGTTTTCATGATACATTGTACTAAACATTTAGCCGTTGTGTCGTCGCAATCGGTCATTATAGCATTGTAAAAGATCATATCAAGCAGAATTTAATGAACGTACTTTTGTTAAAAAATAAATAGAATTTCTGTAGGAATATTGAAAATGACCATGTGATCTGGCGGGTTCGATACATGTGCAAAGTGCAAATTTGAACAACCCGTGTCGCAGAACCTAGACGGGGTAAAGTACACGTAAACACCCGCACCCTTAGGCTTGGTCCGGCCAAAGTTCCACCATGTCGATTACAGACGTATTTGCCCCATTGCTTCAAGCTCTGCGCACTGCCCGTTTGTGTGTTTATGTGTGTGCGCGTGTGGGTTTATTATTGTAGAAATGAACATTGTCCATGAAGTGCTTTAACGCTGATAGCTGATACATATGATTATTAGATAAAAAGAGGCGAATAAATGATACAGAAACTGAGAGAAAACGCTACATGCCATGCTGACTATCATGTGCCACACGTAGCTTCGGGAGAACGCTGTCGCGGCTACACCGACATTTTTGGAGACTATCATGCTGGCTTCAACTGCCCAACCTCTAGTGACTTCTCCTCGGAGACGTACTGCTGTGGCATCTCCTCAAACCCGTACTGCTGCAGTTCCTGTCTGTTCTCCCAGGTGACGTAACTGTTAAGACTACGATACAGCATGTGCCAACTTTTGGGTTAGACGATCAACCGACAACAGAAGTATGGTTTGGCAAATACCTTCAGTTAATCCCTTGCTACTAGGCTCATTAGGCAAGATTATCAAGAACAGAGTTAAAAATGCTCCTGATTTTTCAAATTCAAAAACACGAACCTCATATAGTAAAACTAATTTCCCTTGTCAACTCATATTGACTATTGTGCCCTGTACTAGATACATTTAATGCACAGTTAATCTCATCATTCTCTCCATCTCTCTACAGTACACTCTCTCGTGTGATGCCGACGACATTTGGGATCTCAGGTCAGTACGATATCTTAAAGAGGTGCTTTATGAAGATGTTAATTGCACGACAATTGTACATGGTACAATGTATGGCAACAAGTATTACGCAAAGTACAAAATAGAGATATAGAATAAAACGTAACGTCCTTATTAACATAGCAATACGGGCTAACATAATTCTTTCGTGTCAGTTTCGATATTCTTTCTAATAACAAAGCAGTACTTTGTATATTTGCCTATTTTTGGGCGTCTCATCTGATGGGAACCAAACCAGGTGTGGAGTATGTAAGATAACAGTTAGCCAATCAACTGCGTAACGTTAGATTTTGGAAACGGACAGACGTTTCAGTAAGCATTCATCAGCGTTACCCAGTTGCTTGATGTTAGCTGTTACAACGCGTATCGTACTATCTGGATGTCTAACATTCATCTACAGATGAGGAATATGTTTTCAGAATAAAATCTCCTGGTCGGTCGGAATCAAGAACACTTCACCAAAGTTTAGCCACTTAAGCTTGTTTAGTACTGTTTCTAAGTTATTGCATCCACAAATATGCACAGGTATCACACTCACAGCGTAATTCTATCACTGAAAGTCACAGAGGTTCAACAACTACTAACATGTACGACATCCTACATACAGCACCGGAGCCATCGTTGGCATTGCCGTGGGCTGTATCGCCTTCGTGGCCATTATCATCACGGTGTGCTGCTGCTGCTGCTGTGCCTGCTGCGCCCCCTGCTGTTGCCGATCTGACCCCGCAAGTAAGTACAAACTTCAGAGGGGGGGGGGGGGGAGTGAGGTTGCGGTCGGACGAACCACGAACACGAGTTAGCTATTCATCTAATTCTTTTAGCTCAAAAAATTATTTCTCATGGAAAGAGTGATAACTACAAATCATGTGATAGCGATCTCACGAAACAGTATGTACAAATTAACGGGAGCACTTGAATGTATAGAGAGAGCAAGCGTTAGGAAAGCAAGGAAAGATTGCAAAAAGGAACTTGAGAAAAAAACAACTTTGACTTTCCGAGGGAGGAGATGTTATTCCACTTTATGATGTAAGGAGGTAGACGGTGTTTTTTATGGAATTCTCCGGGAGCTAATATTGTTGTGTTTTACTTCTCAACAGCGACGACCACTGTGATCACTAACCAACCGGCAGCCGCCGTCACAGTGGCGCAGACCTCGTATCAGCCTCACCCACAGTATCCCCCTCCCAGCGGCGAGATGGCGCAGTACCCCCCTCCAGGACAACAGCACCCCCCTCCAGGGCAATACTACCCTCCTCAGGGCCAACAGGGTGGATTGGCCTACCCGCCGCCCTACCCTGGACAGGGAGGTCAGCCCATGAAGCAGTAAAAGAGCGCCCGAATATTAATGATTGGTGTTCTAAAGCGCTCGTTTCCCATGCACCACGACTGTTGTTTTACCAATCAGCTTTGTGAAGAGTTCCATAAAACCAATATACATGGCTATTAAGTAGGGTGTATAGCCGTTGAGAACTAATAATTTAAAAACGCTTCAATTAGGAACTGTTGACGATACATTACATTGCATTGCAATAATATACAACAATGTAATCAGTTGAAATAAGTTCAAGTTAAATAAAAATCATTAGAAATTACGTTAACGGTATCTGCCACGAATATGATTTCATACTTTCAGTTCCCTCTGTCCGGGTTTGTTTTCTGTTTTATCATGTAATATGCGTGCATGGGAAGGTCCAAAGCCGCAGTTGTGTGAGCGGTGAACGGGCTCTATGTTTCTGCTAGCGTTCATTTACGAAGTTGAAAACTGAAATCCGTAACCGCGACCTATAAAATAAGGATTTTTGAAAAGTGTCTGAAATACGCAAACCATGGTATCATTGAAAAGGTCTCTTGGTAGGAAGTTGTTAACTGAAATCTGTTTTCAGATTGCTTGCGTTTTTGGCGAGTTATGAGTTTTTGAAGTTAAGCCCATCCAGCAGTAACCTAAAATTAAGGTTAGTAAAAAGTGTTTTGAAATAGGCTAACTTGGTATCATTCGAAAGGTTTCTTGGTACGTGCTTATGCTGAGTCAACTTCTATCAGTCTATAATGAATTGAGCCACCTTATTCTCTACCAAATTGACAAGTCTTGCTGCACTGATTCTCAGTATGCTGCTCAAAAGCACCGACTTACAAAATATCATTGCAGTTTTTGTTGCATGATACCAATGTCCAAATTGGAATTATAACCATCATGACATGAATGTATGGACTGGAATGACATTTCTTCGGTATGTCTGTTTGAATGAAAGTTTCATTCTTCATTGTGTTAGGCCAGAATATGAAACTGGCCTCAACTACATTGTATTCTTAGCTGACTTTCACATTCCCGAAAAGCGCGAAATTTGGCAGTTGACAGTTCTTTTGTACGATCATATAAGACTATCTTGAAACGAATAGGATTCATTTAGTCAACAAGATACATGTAATGCACATTCTAATGCATAAGGTGTACAAACATATGTTGCTAGTGTCAACAGATAACACCCTCATGTACAAAGTGTATTACTCACTTAGTGATGTGTTTGCAATAAATAAAATAAACTTTGTTTTTCATCTTATTTCATTATCCAGAAAAATGCAATATACAATGTACTGTACCAGTGTTTAAGATCACCCAGTAGAATGAGTGGAGAAACATTTTATTTGCAGTAAGAGCAAGGTAAAACACACAGCACAATAGACAAAACAGCAGTGATCATTCGTTTACTTGGTCGGAAAGGCAACGACCAACTTTGATATTTGTAGTATTTACATGGCGAGCTATAAGAAGTTCTCCCATATATTGACACAAATTCCAGCGATATGTCGAATATATCAAAGATACTGAGTGTCAGATAATATCAATGTTCATTTTGTATAAAGTTAGATTCTAGTATATATACTTTTTAAGAATGGTGTTGTAAGTAATCTGTGCACATATAGTTCTATCCGACTTGAGTGAGGTCGTACGGCGGTAACTCAGACCCTGTGGCCTGCCGCTGACGGACTGAAACGTACTGTGGTGGCGGGCCAGGCGGTGGGGCCTGCCGAGCTGGTAGTGCTGCACCTGGCGGGCCCTGCCGGTCGGGTCCCGCTGCAGCTTGTGTGAAGGACGTGGTGTCCTGTTGTGTGGCTGTTCCCTGTGGCGTGTATGGAGGTGGACTCTCTGCTGGTACGTAGGGAGGTGGCTGGAGGGGTTCCATCGGGTACATCCCCTGTCCGTGGTACGGCTGTGGGTATGCAGCTGGGGTGGAGGGGTACATGTAGATCAAACTTATCCTTCAAGTTCTCTAAGAAGTAATGACTCCGTAGGCAACGACACTAGGAACTACTCTCCAAGCAGAGGTTAGGCTCTGGCTGTTTTTTCAAACGTTTTTTAGTCGTTTTTATCGGGCTTTCTATTTTGTATTGAATCTTGCTGATAGGATCTGTTAGGTTTTGACACAGCAAGATAACCTATGCTTGGAGAGTAACTAGGCACGGCGTCAGGTGTACAAGTTCACAATGGTACTGTACAATACAATAACACATTCTTCAAGTATTTCCTAACATGTACAGCACAGAACACCTTGCCTGATCATGAAGTGATTGGGACAAAATCAATTCTGTAACTTGAAGACACCGAGATAGGGCTTACGTATTGTCGGTCTGTCCCATATGCATGTCCCCACTCTTAACAATGATCTCTTAAACCCAGGTTGCATATGACAGACGTATTTTGCAAGACGAGGCAGTACAAGTTGAATGACTCACCAGGCTGTACGGAGATCTGACTGCTCCGGAGTTTCTTCTCACAGCAGAAGGAACAGCACAGAGCGATGATGGCGGCCAGCAGAACCACACACACCACAGAAGACACAGCGATACCGACGATGGCGCCCATACTGTGTAAGTCGGTATTGAGTAACGGATGATGATAACGTTAAGTATGAGAGCAACAAGCAAACACACACAGACACAAAAATACAAACAAACAAACAAATAAACAAACAGTGGTTGAAATGGCTGGTTGAAATGCCATAATAATTAGGCTAACAATGTTAGTTACACTTTTATATTGATGGTCTCTATTTGACATACTTTGCATGTCACTTCCCATATGCAGCAATTCGCTTGTGATAGATACATGGCATACTAAAGGCTAAGTATACATGTAACGTTAGTCTTACAACTGAACAATTGGATAAACAGTACAATCCACATCTTTGAGCTTTAACATACAAAGAATATATATAGCTTTAATGTATGAAGAAGGCGAGCATATTTGCTCACCTAAGATTGACATCGCTGCTCCCAGCGCCGCATGACAGAGTCAGGGACTGTGTGCAGTCATCACAGCAGTATTTTAGAGTTCCCGCCATGCAGCAGTAGGAGTCTTTATCTTGGTCGGAGTCCGTGGGACAGGAGAAACTGTCCACCGACGTAGTGTGGCCATTTGATGTCCTCTCATATTCCTCACAGACCTCAGACAACACTGAGGGAGAAACGTGGTAATACTGTTGTTATACCATGCTTCGGGTGACCAAAAAACATATCAGGAGCTGTAGCGAAAATCTTTTAGAGAAAGCACACATTCCCCAAAATCAGAAGTGCTAATGTAAATGGTAGTAATTAGTTGTTTACCAATTAAATTGCAAATAATAATTTCATTTATGTGAATAGTGTATGGAAACGTTGACAATGGCTTGATAGTAGCAGCGTAAATAGCTTACAATATTCTTAAAACGTTCTATTAAGTCATGATTTGTGAATACAAATGTGAAAAGGATTTCCCTAAATAGCTATATAACATAAACTAAAATATAGTTCACTTTCTGTCTCAGCCAAATTTAGATAATGGTCAAGAGTTTTCACAACTAACTCCCAAAAGAAAGCAAAGCGATATATTTATCTGCTCTTTGACCCTGACAGTAATAAACACCTTACGGTGACACAGCAAAAGTACCTCAGTTTCATCACTCTACACCACATTTGAAATTCAGCCCGATTTCTTTGTTGAGAACCACAATAGGTGTCAGTCTCTCACGCTCGTTCTGACGTATTACTGCTAGGCAGCAGACATTAATGGATACGTTAACGACATTGGTCCTTCCCAGGCACCTCCCAACTACTCTCCAAGCAGAAGTTAGGTTCCCGGCTTGTTTCGGGCGTCTTCTGAGTGTTTTCGCTGTTTTTTATTTTTTTTATTTCATCAGTTTTTCGTCACACATTCAAGACAAAGATATAAAAAAGTAGAAAAAAAGGCAAAAAACACGCTAAAAAGACATCCAAAACAAGTCGGGCCTATTCTCTGGTTGAAGAGTACTTCTCAGCAAGCTATAGTCTTGGCTCATACTTGTCGACGTCAGTACGCCGTAGGTCGTCTACTGTCTTAAGTCATTGATAAAGACAAGTGACTATACTCGTCTTGAGTCGTACAAAGGAGACAAGGCTGTGCGTCTTATTTCAGCTGCATACGTCTTATTCATGATGTGTAATGTCATCGGGCGTGCAATGTCAATGATGTCTTCCTTGTACGACTCAATACGTGGTTTATCTCGTAGGTCGACGATTCTTCATTGACATCGCGACAGGTTTGAGTCAAACAATTAAGAAGAGGATTTTCAGCTACCACATGGAACGGCTTTAACGCCACAGTCACAGGGCGTGAATTACGTTTCGACTGTGCAAGTACCAGATTTGACAAATACATCCCCCGATTCGTTGTACGGGCACGTGCGCTTTACAAACGACACAGCTACCAACCTACTTTATCATGAAGTGGGTGTGATCATTTGGAACATTTCAAGAAGGTTGTTAAGATGTTTAGAACTTGGAAGTGACATCCTATACCATGTAGAAGTTTGCTTCACTTCTTTAAGACAGTTTTCAGTCCTCTGAAAGGATTCGGAATATGGAACATTGTGGAGCTAAGCAAACACACCGCACGTCAAAAACACGGTCTTACATATAACCAGTTACACCTGTACATCTCGGAGGGAACGATTTTAACTTATTTATTGGTTTGTTTGTTCAGGACAGACAGCGATGGCTGCCCAAATAGACTCTGACTTTTAGAGTTACGTAACCCTACAAACAAATGCGTTCATGCTACATTTGTTACACATAAATGTACATCTATGTGTAACCCATCTCTCATTGTATTCACAGACACAGTTCTGCATCACTCTCCTCGAATAGTTTGCCCAGCTCTGAACAACATTGCTTTGCGTATAAACTTCGTCGTTGCAGGCGTAAATTAAAAAGTGGAGACAAGTCCAAAGGTTTGAACAGACGATATCATTTTATCTATAATTCATACCAGGGACGTAAGAATGGGAAGGGGTGCCTATAGGGAAGAAGGCGGACTGGAATGTTCTCCTCAAAGTAGAAATGCCTGTAAGTGAACGGAGGACTTATATAACTATCTAGACATACGTGACCAAATGATAAAGAATAAAAAATGGTCGTGCATGCGAGGTGGGTGCAGTGATGCTTGAGCATGCAGGTGTGGATGTGTTTGTGAGAGAGTATTTCTAACGGAGTTGTTTCAGTAAGACCCTTTGTACACATAACACTTTACCAGCATAAAGGCCGAATTGACGTCAATATAAACAACTTTTATTGTAAGTAGTTAGTAGAACAGAGGCCACTCGTTTATTACCACTCGCTCTACATTGCGATGGGAAAGAAGTTTTGGTTGAAGTGGCATGTATGAGTGTCTTGAGTAAGTAAGAACGGAAGGAGCAAGAGACCAGCAGGAATTGGCGATAAAAGTAACATTGTATCGGAATTACGGGCGTTTACAATTGTTGCATGCTGTTGAAAAGTATCAACACTGGATACGCAGTTCCTGTCTTTTCATGACATTTACGGAAGCTGACAACCTATAGATTTTTTTAAAAAGTTTTGTCGCAATGCCCCCCTCCCCACCCTTCTCCCAGGCAAGTATTGACGACCTACATACCTGTGGGGAACACCGCGCAGACCAAGAAGGCGACCAGAGACACGGGTCTGCTCATCGCTATGTTACGTCTGTCCATCAGAACACCCTGGAATGTCCAAATACTCATCATTTTGTCCAAACCGTCGGCTTGTCAGACCGGTCCACCTTCATACCTGAACCCCCCAAATGTTACTGCGTGTTGTGGAGGTTGTGAAGGTTCGTCATGACGTCTGAAACCGATATGACGTAACGTGATACTCTGTAAAGAGTCATGGATATACCCTACGGTTATACAAACACCTCGGTCTGACCCCATTGTTCTATCCGTTCTGCCAGTCTGTTAACTACACATGTACTACTGACCGTTTCATTTCACCTGTGGGCCACTACCGGTCTGTTTCTTGGGTGTGTGTAAATGCCAAAACAGCAAACAACAACAAAGGTTAAGAAAAGGTTAAGATACAGTAAAGATAAAGTAAAAGCAATAAGTTTTTTTGTAAAAGTAACATTGAGTGTTGTTTTTACTGTCAGTATGATATAGCGCTCATCTCAACGATAGAACGATAAAGATAATGTTGTATTAAAGAGTCCCTGTGTATTCTAGGCTCATGATAGCGAACAAAGGATGGATGCAGGTGTTATATTGCTTCTTTTTCTCTTTCTCGTTTGGCAATTCTGCTCTCAGAAGACAAGTTTCTGTACAGTTTTTATTAGTCTGTGTTGTGCTCATCATCATCATAATCATCATCACAAACGGACATGATAATTGTACCTCATAGAGTTCCATCGGTGACATGTTCAAATAAACGACGTCTATATAACATACATCAACTTACACAGATCCACGTCTTTTTACAAAGATGAACATTGCCGTATAAACTGTCACAACATTGGTATAAACGTCTGCATGACAACTGTGATATGCAACAAAATTTGTACACGAAATCTTATCTGATACTCCTTGTTACAGCTTACCTTTTTAAAAGTGACAGATGTAACGTTAGTTGTAAGGTGATAACGATATGCACGTAGTGAAGAGACCCCAGGAAATGGTCTCATACAGGGACATGGATACGTCATACATTCGTTAATGCCGATTAATTAGTTACTGATGACGCTGCCGCTAAATATGCTATATGTATATGGTATTATTTAAAAGATTAGACAACTTTTCATTTGATATGACAGGTGATCGTTACACGTCTTCTATAAATTTCAGAAAGTTTAACCTCTCTTAAGGTTTGAAACCACAAAGAGGACATTCCTACACATCACTTTCTGTCGTTCTAGCATACACTGTTAAAAGATGTCGCCAGGTGGTGCTCATGGGCCTTTGATACACGGTTATGCATTGTAATGCCCCAAAATGCATTATTAAGTTGATTTCGTGAGCAAATTTCTGGGATGGCAGACAATATGCAATCTGTTCCTTTAGCGTACGGCTGTATAAATAGTAGCTATCGGAACACATGGGTCAATTTGCATCAATATTTAGAGGCCATGGCGTGTAATTACTGTCATTGCAGATAGATGTCGCTCTTTTGATTGACCAACCGGTGTGTCGTCAGAGACAATCCCATCCATCATCAGGTATAAACTAGTTACAACAACTTATAAATTATTGTGCTGCGCTTTGGAAATGTAAGAACTGATCGAATAGAATTGATCCGACAATGTTTGAACCGAAATGAGTATTGCATTATGCGCCCGGCCGGAAACTACCGTGAGATGCGAAAGGTGTTCATGATAACGTTGATATGATTGTTCTGTTCAATGAGGTTGAAAAAGGGAAGGTCTTTCAACCTCCTTGTTCTGAAGTACGAGATGCGCCGTGATGGTCTGTATTTGAAGTTCTGCATTTTGAAACTCTGCGCAATCCTGTCAGAAGCTGCCATTCTCTCAGCCCAACGTTCTTTGGGTCATCATAATATCACCATGTACCAGCGCCTCAGTCTGTACTAACTGTCTATACGGCTGATTCGATGGAGGCCTTTCTTGATTCTGAGCCCACCGAGTTCGTCGCGGGAAAGTCTATGACTGTTTCCTTCGAAGTGGAGGGCGTGGGCGAGGGACTGTCTATGACGATCGTCACTTTGCTCTTCGCACATCCGGGACCTTCGTCCGCCTCGGTTCGAGTACTAAGTAGTGGTTCATTTCCGGGGCAACCGTTGACCTTGGCAGGTTTATTGGTGTTGTGTTGTCCGTTTGATAAATGTCCGTTGTTGACGGTCAACAGTTTTATCCAACTCTGCGGAGCTTCAAATTTGGTCCTGTCTTCACATGACGGTTTCCGTGAGTTTGTCACCGAGTCTGCAAAACAAAGCAAAACAAGTGTTGAATATCATACAACTTACAATATTGCCAACAATAATCATGGTGCTGTTAACTGCGTAAATGGGGACAACCCGGCAAGGGTATATTAAAAATGTGCATGATCGTTCATACCGTATTTGGTATGCTGAGAACGGTGATCAATACTGTAGTTTACAACTGTTAGCCATCTGCGTGTGTATTACCGAAGCTGTTATGTCGCTACAGCGTTTTCCGGCTAAGTGTCTTTTCGTGTTATCTTCTGGCTCAGCTTTTAAGACACGTCTACCCTGTAATCAAATTCCTTCTCGCCACCAAACAGTGAGAGTGCCAGTGGGTACTGAAGTTGGCAACGATCCGTGAACATTCCGAGATAACGAGTAGCGTCAGGCAGGATAAAGTGACTGTAAGCCAAAGCTGGCAAGCGATGCATATCGTGACCCTGAACTTTGGAAGCATCTCTACAGGTGTTGAGGTTACGCGTACTGATGCGCAACTGACGTGATCGTCTGGCATCTTTGCCTTAAGCCATCTTGAGAACACAACAAGATAATAATAAAAAGATGCTATTGTTTTGTTGTGATCTAGGAAGCATGCTAAGAACTAACTTTAAGATGATTTTCATTGTCATGTCAGTGACGAGCAGGGATTTGAACGTCTAAAATGTCTAACGTACTCCTTGCAGTTTCCTTGCACACTGATCAAAGCACGTATCATAAACGGTTGAAGGCCCAAATAGCTAGCACATATCTAACACGGAGTACTGCAGGCAAAGTGTCCCATGTATCATCGCCATGGGTTGTATAACAGACAGTTCGTAGTTTTGGTGCTATCTGTTAACGGATCGGTCTCAAAACATATCATAGTCCAGCCCAAGGACTCTGTCCTTGACCTCCACCGGGCTACTGTCCGCTGAACCGGATGAAACGTTTCCAATATCGGATTGCGAGGATCATCAGTACAGACTGCGATCCGTGGGGTGTCACATGTCACAGTATTAAAGTAGGCATCAGAGTGCCACAACTTTCAGCTTATTTGGACCTGGATAGAATGTGCTTTTAACTACAGGAAGAGCATCAAATTACTGTTGAGATCATTGACTTCTTTGATGTCATGTACATGTACCTTTACTGTAAAGTACTGATATTTGAAAAAGTTTGCCTATTTTGTATGTTAGATTTAAAATGCTCGAATGGAACTGCGGATTCGCATCACCAGTTAGGGACTACTGCCTGCATAACGTAGACTTGTTGATCTTTTCGTAAATAGTGGCGGGTGGATTTTTCCCAGAAACAACGGTACCATTCCAGGTGTCAAGAAAATTAGACGTAATGTACCAAGTTAAGAAATCAATCAACCAATCAATCAATCAATCAATCAGTCGCGTGCATTATTTGTTGATGCGTGTAGGCTTCAGACAGTTCAGATAGTTCTCGCCACGTTGTTCTGCACTTGGCGTACACAGTCCAGTCGGATCTAGAGACCCCCAGCTCCTGGAGTGTGTTGAAAACCTGATCTTCTCATCTCCCTCTTGGACGGCCTCTAGGGCGCTTCCATGATGGATCAGGATCAGACGTTGTCAGTTTGATCACCTCTTGCGTGGGGGTTGCTCTGAACGCATGTCCTAAGAAGGTCAGCGGTTGTTTGGCAATTCTGGGACTAATTGGCGCCTGTTTTGTTGTAAGGCGGATAGATTCGTTGGAGATGAAGTCATGCCAACGTATGTGAAAAGATTATCGTTAAAACCAGCCAATATCATTATGTATAAAAAAAGACTTACTTTGTTGGAAGCTCCCAAGTCTGCTGCCGACAGCAGTTTTACGTGGGAACAAGGTGTAGAACATGCAACAACCGAAATAGATGCAGCCCAGGCCGACAAACGTGGAGCCCATGGTGATGCCTATTATTGCACCGACACTGGAAAAAAAGAGAGGGAACCTCATCAAAGTCACAGTCACAACAGTCCATGAAATAGCTACAGGTGTTTTTATACACCGTTAGACTTAAGCCTGAGATGGGCGGGTCCCTTGAGTGTCTTAAAGCAGCACTAACAAGCAAGCCTTTTGGCGTTATCTGTCTGTACACCTATCTAATAATTCATTGGATTGACGCAGAGTCTGAGTTCAGTATGAGAAAACCGTCTTAGGGTGAACAGAATCGATTTCGTTCCGATCGGAATGCGCAAACCCCTGCTTTATCTGAGCGTAGAGCATTGATGCTAAACCCGTGGAGACGAGTCGCCGTAGAGGTTAAAGGTGAGCTGCTTCGGGTTTTGATGAATTGTCTGACATTTTTTTTATCCAAGTCACGAATCTGCCCAGTTATCTGTAACTGTCTGAGCGCGCGAGGACCATTATAAAAGATGAGTCTGGCGCCACCGATATGCAAGCTTTTCTCTCCCGCAGATAACCACAAAATGATATATACTAGTATATCTCAGTGTTGAGATTGCGATCTGGCAGAAGCGGAGATTCCGATCGGAGTTTCCATCGACTGAGACTGCAGGAAAGTGTTCAGGAGGTCTCGCAATCTAAATTTGTCGTCAATCCATAGATAAAGTCTCAGGAATCAAAGCAAAAGAGTTTTGACTGTCTTTTAAGGAAGCGACTTCAAATCGGCAGAATCGCCTATTCTCCAAGATTGCAGAGCTGAGCCCCATTTACTATATGGTGACCTTGTTAAATAATAAAGGGTTAATGCCCCGGCCCGAGGTGTATATGGTGAGATAATCCCTGGTCAGGTGCGATAACCACCGAATAAACCACCGAGTGAGCGTAGCGAACGAGGTGGTTTATGAGGTGGTTATCGCACCTGACCAGGGATTATCTCACCATATACACCGAGGATAAGGCGGGGCATTAACGTTATTATCATATAGCCTACACAAACTGACCCATTTAAGCAACAAATTCCTTTATAATACATACATCCTTTATTCAAGACTTCCAAGGCTTGACATAATGACAAATTCCCTTCTGCTGGGACAAGTGTGTTGCTATTCAATCCTAAGTTATAGTTGTACATATTCAATAAATTTGAAGGAATGTGAACAGTAATAATGTTTGGATTAACTCTAACATGGACTGCACACTGTACAAAGCATTCCTTTCTGCTGACGCATGACGCCGTAACACGTAGATTCAGGCCAGGCAGGTGGGTATCGCTCCCCTGATTGGTCAGAATGAATCGACACCGGCACCGGTGTCGATTTGCATCGACACCGGCACCAGTGTCGATGCAAATCGACACCGGTGCCGGTGTCGATTCATTCTGACCAATCAGGGGAGCGATACCCACCTGCCTGGCCTGAATCCACGTGTTATGGCGTCATAACCAACGTGGAACGGGGCCTTCTGATTGGTCCGCGGCGCCTGGCTATATGATAATGTGTATTATTAGATGGTATATTAGATTTGATTTCAAACCAGCTTGTTAATTTGTTTAGCATCATATTCTTATTTCAAAAAAGGAAAATTGATACTGCCATGATGCACTTGTTGAATAAGCCAGTCATCATCATCATCATCATTATCATCCCCTGATATATTCATTACTGTCGCTGACGTCAAGCCGTCACCTTAGACTTTGGCAAACCGTCCCTGGTCGTGGTGTAAAACGGTCTGTCCCTTCTGTAGGGTTCAGCTGAGAGGGATGGGAGGGATGTTGACTTGGTTTCGTGTATGTAACGAGTAAACAAGCATCAATGGACTTAGATATACAATCTCGGGGGTACTAACACCCGAAGGGGGCCAGTCCTCTTGACCTGGTTTTACTGTATGTCCGATTGTTCTAATCCGTTACCATAGTAAGTAATGGCATTATGATGTCCCCAAATGATTTATCATATGCATCACATGGTGATAAGGCTTTACAATGCGACTTTCGGAGTGTTCTATAAGCTTCAGCCTAACAACAAACGGACTGTTGGCAAATTTATTGCGACTATGAATAGTAA
This sequence comes from Branchiostoma floridae x Branchiostoma belcheri, assembly GCA_019207045.1. Taxonomy (NCBI): domain Eukaryota; kingdom Metazoa; phylum Chordata; class Leptocardii; order Amphioxiformes; family Branchiostomatidae; genus Branchiostoma; species Branchiostoma floridae x Branchiostoma belcheri. The sequence goes on from CM033027.1 coordinate 13,837,043, forward strand.
AAGAGCCAATATAACTATGTATGATTGTTTATCCATAATACTTTTAAACCGGGGGTTTATCCAAAACTCGACTTAATCTTGGAGCTTGCATCACACTTTGCTGCTAAATGATGTTAATATTTGATCCTTTATCACACTTACTATCAACAGGTAATGTTCACCTCTGCCCTATAGAGTAGCCGGTTTTTCTGATCTTTGTACACCTTGCACACTCATATACGCAGACATGTTAAAGTTGTTACGCTCTGCAATGGCTTAGTAGACGAAACCAATGAGATTCAATGTTTTGAACAGAAAAAATACACCATCATACTGTACCTATACGCCGTGGTAACAAATGCCCCCCTCCCCTCTCCCTCTGTTCCATGATTATTCACCTGGCTGCAAAACACACTGAGGTGGATGTTCTTACAAAACAATGTAAGTCATGTTAATCTAATACCTATGCTGTGGTTGCTGTCATTGCAATTGCGGTATCCAATATGTTACGTCTGGTTAAGATCAACGGGTAAAGTCTAAAGTTTGAGGGGAGAAGGGAACGGAAGGGGCGACGCATCAAAGTTAGGAGCATCAACTACCAGAAGTGATCCATTTGTCATCAAGCAGCAAACATGTTTCAAACAGAAAACAAAGAAACTTTTGGCGTTCTTAGAGATTCTTTCAGCTACTTGAGAACGGAATCTTAAGTTTTTATTTTCCTCTTGTAACACAATCCTCAGCGTGTCCTATTTGAACTACTGTTGTGGTTAAAAGGGGCCAGGCGAAGCGAGGTATTGTCAACATAGGCGGGTCCAGATCTGAACCTTTGGCTGTGTGGATATAAACGTGCGAGACCACACGACAGAAATGGGTGGAGAGCTATGGTACGTGCCATCCGCATAAAGACTTTCTGAGATATTTCAGACCTAAAAGCTTTGTCAGTACAACAATTCAAATTCTGGACAGGATCGCGAAGGGCGATGATAACATAACTGTCACCGTTATGCTACGGGTACATTTCCAAACCGGGGCCCGGCCGGAATGTGTACGGAAAAGAAAAATAGTTTATCTTCATGAATGATATTTTCATGTTCTAAGTGTTTTGAGGTCTTATATAATTTGATATTTCGTTCTTGAAAGCAACCTGGCCGGGCCCAGGTTTTGGAATTGTGACCAAAGCATAAGTGAAAAAAATCACAATGTACCCATGGAAATCTTCAGATACTGTCTCAACTATCCCGCAGTTTCATGATTCATATTGTGTGGGAAATTCGATTGAAAAGTAGCTTGTCGCTTTTTAGCATGTTTTTAAGTGATTGTTTTGCATGCTTTAATCATGTATTGCATAGGAAAATCCATTTGCTAGTCTTTTCCCAACACGGTATACGAGGATGGATGCATTGCGGATTGCAAAAGGGCAAAAGGTCTGGGCTTTCAGAACTTTGAACGTGAATGGCAAAATTCAACCTTGTAAGTTGTAACATTGAAGGGGTTGAGAGGGAAGTCAGCTTATTTGATTTGTTAAGCTTATTTGATTTGTTAAAGCCTCGGTACAATCAAAGGCGACATTTTATCACAGAAATTTTCAGCCAATCAGCAGTCACCGTTGAAGGACACAACTGATTGGCGACAATGACGTCATTCCCGAAGAGTGGTACCAATCTGTGATCAAGGACATCGGAAAGGCTGTATCATACACGGGCTTAAGTACCAATTAGTGGGTAAATACCCTTTGTGTTTATATGGGTACACGGAACGGAGCATTGAAACACGAATGGCAGCCGTTTCCATGCGTCTTTTTTGCAGAAGTGGTTTGAAAAGATGTTTTTTTACCAGATATTGGCGGAATTATTTCTTAAAGCCTACAATGCTGAAAATATTCAAGAGTACCCCAAATTTAAGAATTGAATTGAAAAAAACGTCAACAATAGAATAAAAGGTGAAAATGTTCTGTCTTCCCCTCCCTTCATATATAAGAAGAGCTCGGAGACCTCATACATTCATGAAATATTCTGATTATGCAAATGACTTTCACATCTGTATAATGTCTGCTTGCTTATGTTCACCTTTCACTAACTTAGACATGTCACAATGTTGACAGCCCAGTCAGTTACTACATACACTAAGAAGAATTATGACACTTTCACATTAATTATTCAAATTAGGTACTTATTTGCATAATTAGAATCTGATTATCTTTCACCTGCCACAATCTACATGTTACATGCATTTGAGTCCTATATTAGAAAACACTTCAAATATAGATTTTCCTCTTTAAGTATGCAAATTAAGTCGAAATTTGCATGATTTGCACTTCACTATGTACATCTCTGTCACTTGTACCTGCACACCACATATCATGGAAATCCATCATTCCTATGTTCTGTTATGCTCTTTTTCTTTGGAAGATTCTGACAAAAACTCGCCTGCAAGCTGCTAGAGGCCCAAATAATCACTTCTTCCTTAAGGTGGGTTCCCACTGCACTCGCGTCACGCTTGCGTCGCTTCGGGGTTCGTTCATTGTGTCACTGTTGTGTTATTTTCGCCGATTTTCTGTTGCGCTCCCACTGACATGCGTCACTGTTGCGTTTCTAGACTAAATTGACAGGTTGTCGCAGCGTTGTCAATGTATGAAAAATCACTGTAAAATGATGAAAATGCCTAAAAATGAGATTTATAATGAAATAATTTCCCTTGTGATGATGCTTATCCTTATGAATGTTACTTATATGTTATATGATAACCTTGAAAGACTTTTACAGTAAAAGAAGTAACCCAAATGAATGGACACGAACCATATACCATATTTGACTCCATCGCTTATGTGTTTTGCAACAAGTATGTGCAATGGTGTGTGTTAATTTGCATATTTCACAAATGAAAAATCTTGATATTTCCTACGTTTTAATAGGAAATAGACAAAATATAATCGTGATACTGTTGAAGGCATGTTGGCGTCACTGTTGTGTCACTGTTGTGTTACTCTTGGGTCACTGTTGTAACTGAAAAACTGTTGTAAAATGATATCCAAAATGTATCCAAAATAGCTTTTCAATAATAGAATGATGTTTACTTTTGATACTTGGTGCAAAATAGACAAAATGTAATCTTGATACTGTTGAAGGCATGTTGGCGTCACTGTTGTTTCACTGTTGTGTTACTCTTGGGTCACTGTTGTGTCACTCTTGGGTCACTGTTGGGGCATCTTGCCACTTGCGTTATTTTTTAACTTCCAAAAAAACGTCGCGCTTGCTTGTGTCACCTCTAGGTTTGCTTGTGTCACCTCTAGGTTCGCTCGCGTCACCTCTAGGTGCCGCGGGGTTACGTCTGCGTTGTCGAACCCCGAAGCGACGCAAGCGTGACGCGAGTGGGAGCCCACCTTTACATCACAAGTTGTCTGCCACCAAAAAATCAAGACCACAGCATGTCCAGGTAAAGAGATACAACAAATTGAAGTTCTGCTGCAGTACCAAGGTCACACACCGGGGGCCCATAATTGACCTTGACCTTCGTCTTCCCAACCCCTACCCACATACCAAATATCATCATAGTCCATCAAGAGGTTCTAAAGTTATGTTTGTCCGGAAGCACAAACACACAGACACAGACACAGACACAGACACACACACACACACACACACACACACACACACACAGAGATACACACACACACCAAAAACTATACCTCCATTTTTCATGGAGGTAAAAACAGGACTAGCCCGTACCTTACAGTACTGGAGTATAGAACGCTCCCCAGACATGCCTGTCCGTTCTGCGATTTTCTACAGTCGTTGCAACAGTACTTGTTGGAGGACGAGCCACAGCAGTACACGTCCTGGTTATCCTCTGGCCGTTCTATGGTCTGGGGACAGGAAAACCCAGGAACTCGGACTCTGCTTCCATCCACTACTCGGGTATAACTATAACAGAACTCCGCTCTGCACACTGAAAGAAAAAAAATTCAAAATTGAACCTTTTATGATAAGAAACAGGTTTGGCATAGATATTTAGAGTCGAACGTCAATGTATCATTTTTTAGAATCTATTATTAGGCTAAAATTAGATTGGACCAGTCCAGTTTCCTTAATCAGTTTATCATAGGTCCCTCAGTACTCCACTGATGAATTGCTTACTAACAAATGTCTCAATGATTTATCGCAGTCATATCAAATAACAAATCTGATACATCATCTGTTTGTAACAGCATGTAATGTTCTGGGTAGTTGACTATGACAAGGGTGTTCTCTGTTTCATTTTGTATTCATATACAAGAAAATTGTCTGATTTCTCTTGTGTGACTTTGTGATACATCACGCAAGACCAGGACACAAATGTTGTCATTAACTTGGTTTTTCGCTGCAACTTAACATTCCTGAATCATCCTAGTCATCAGTCTACCATGTCCAGATGGTCCAGTATAACATCGTTATCAGAAGGTTTGCAGGCGCCTCCAGGTTCTGGTTTGACGTAATTACGCGCCACGTCTTGCATTGATGGAAGCTCCCTATTTCCAAGTGTCTGTGACTTTCCAATCGCGCATTGGTCCGGTTACCTCCATTCCACAGAACGTTTACTTGATAATATACTGAGCATGCGCAGAAATACTTTCCAGTAATGCACGTGAAATGGGAAAGACATCACATTGGCCTTTATCATAGTGTCGTCGACCTCAGTCCCTCTGCAACAACGCAATCGGCCTGGATGGCGTGCGTTTTCTACAAGCGTCTTGAAACTGTTTTGCCGAAACAAGATTATCTGGTCCAGAGGGAAAACATAAGACTCCCGACATAAATGGATTATTAGATTATCCCGGCATTGTCTGGAGTAATCAGAGCAGAAAACGTCTGTGAGAAAGCAGAAAATACTTCCTGACTTCTGTCCATGGGCAACAAGGTGACGCACACGGTGTTCCTATCTTAGACGATAAAGTCTTTTTGTGCTGGTTCTGATGGCATTGACCTCAATCGGCATATTTTGAATCAGCCTTTATCAACCCTTGATCTTGTTTAGATGTCCGGAGAGAGAAGTGCAGAGAATTACTGGGCAAAGCATTTCAAAAGGGTGCTGAACGTGCGGGTTTTCAGGGCGCAATGTTTCTTTACTGCCAACACTGAACCTGTTTGGTTCTTCTTTTCTACATATTATGTACACTTCCAATTTCCTGCTTTTTGTTAAGATCCGCTCCGTATGGAGTCGTTTCCTTCAACATTTCGCCTGGAAATCATCGTTGCTGCTATCGGGCGACACGTGCGATATGATACACTCTACCCTGTCTACATTGATACAAAAAGCCACTCTGTTACCGACCAGCTTAAGTGGTTCCTAGGACAAACATTTCTTTTGCAATTTAATATTTCCAAGGAACCCTGTCATTAAGCTTGTACTAATAATATCTTTGTCCTGTGAGTCAATTTATATGAAAATAGTTCCTTCCGTTATTCATAAAGTTTGCTTGGTTAATGTGTTTGCGTTCCGTGAGATGTTTAACTTTACCAGAAATGCTGTCCGCGGCACGTGCTGTACGTCAGCAGTGGGGGAACCGTGGAGTCCTGCCAGATGGTAGGAAGCAGTAGTCAGAAATTGGAAGTGAGACACGTGTTTCTGTGTCATATCATTAATGCGTCAATGGTAGGGGAACCACAATTTGCAATAAGATCTACTTCAACGTATGGCAAATTAGAATTACAGATAAAAGATGAGACACACATGTGATATGAATTTTTCCAAGGCTTCAACCAGCCTTCTAGTTTACAGAGTTACTGTGACAAGTAAAATACACTATTTTGTTTTTTTCCTGTGAACTGTGGCCATTTCAGATAAATTGATGAAAATAATGTAAAAATTGCTCCCCTAAACATATGTGGTGTATGCATGTGTGGTACATCAATGCCACTATACATGACGTGGTTATAGCCAAAGTAAATCATACAGGAAAGCTGACTTGGATGCTTTCCCTCGTTCATTTTTAAACCTATCACATTTCCGGAGGCAGATGTTTCAAAGAGACAAGATTGATTCTATTTTAAATTCCTCTTCTCATCTCCAACAGTGCCCCAGTCATATCTGTCATACCCTATATGATAACACCAGAAGGTATGCAGTTACTAGTGTAAAACACTCCAATAAGATTCGATACGCCAACAACCCTGACCTAGATTTCGTGAAATTGCCTTGTCATCGAAATCCTGATACAAATTACTTTTACCGTTTAGAGGTTCTCTCTGCAACCATTCATTTCGTAACGGTGAGCCGAGGACGACGATAGAAGGGCACTGTGGATAGAATACCTTGTAAGATGGCACCACTATTTATGTGCTATGAATATAGAACATCCGCATTCATCCAAGATCTAATGCACCAGACCTTCATCCAATTCTGCATTACTCCAGTCCGTCTGAGGGTAAAGAATTTAGGTCAGTCATCAGGGAACCTTGATCATGAGTTTAGCAACATGTACAGATAGCTACTGAGGATCCTAATTGAATCAGAAACAGGCTAGCCAAGTCCCCTCGTCTCTAATCACTGGACACTTCATTACCCACCTCCCAACAGTGCTCTTGTCATTTGCCTGGCATTGAAGTGTCCTTGACGCAAATGTTATCTAAATGCATGGGCTATCAGTGACTTGCAGGCTCCTTACAGACACGCACTTAGCAGGGAAGCAGGTCGCTGGAACATTATGATACGGTGCTATTTTTACTGCTTAGGTACTGATAGCTTTAGGAATAGGCCAAACACACTGATAGTGCTTGTATCTTAGAAGTTATTTCCGGCACCAATACTTGTTAGTCGTTGTGGTGAAAGATTATTGCGTATCAGTCATCATCGGGTGGCAAAACATTTCACTCAAAAACGTTGGTTAGTTGGTTAGGTCGTTTATGCTAACCACTATGGTATGTGGAAATTGACCATTTCGAGATTTCACCGTCGAGATATAGGAGGAAAACACGTTTTGGTCAAAGGTTTTGTACTCTGGTGCAGCCAATCGCGGTACCACACCGTGACAAGACATGGCCGTCCATACCTAATGTAGGCACTGATGGAGACAACGTTGCGACTGATTACGACTTTCGGATACTTTTTCCAAGGACGATCAATATCAGGGTGGTAAAATTGATGGAAGGGCTTTACCAACTAATTAGCAAGGGTCAAAAATACATTTTTGTACCATCTATTCAATGTCAAACAATATGGAGATCAGCAACTACGAGCAAAAGGACATCGTCATTGTGCTACTGCAAACATCTGTGGCAGGAGTGGCCACTGAGGTTGTTCTTTGCACAAAGAACACTTACAGGGCCGAGAAAAACGGGTAGCACTCTGTTTACACGCCCTGATAGGAGAGTGTTTTAGAAAGGCAAACAGTTTAAACTGGTGAAACGAATTCTTCCTCCTGTGTACAGTGGAGTCTCTGTAGCCACCACGATGTATTTCAGACGATAAACAGGCCACAGGGAGGAGGTCAAAATGTTTACTTCTGAGCACCGGCGGGCTTGTCAGTAACTGCTTTTGGTGCTTTACCGAACCACCTGAAACACCAAATGGTTTTCACTAGTCATGGTCTAGTCTTATTCAGTCTCAACATCTGCACGAACCTTATGAAATTCGTACGAATCCTATGTGATGCGCACGAATCACTATGCGAAAACGTACGAATCTTATGAAAACCGCAGAATCACAATGCGAAAGCGCACGAACCTTATGTAATATAGTACACACAAAACACTGTGTGACACGTGATATCACGGGTAGAAACACTCAGAAATATACCTTCTCCTAACGTAGCGGTCGGCCAGTTTGCATAAGGTTCGTATAACATAAGATTCGTGTGTGTCACATAATGATTCGTGCATATCACATAAGCTTCGTACGTTTTCACATAGTGGTTCGTATGTATCACATAAGATTCATTCGAATTTTATAAGGTTCATGCAAATGCTTAGGTACCCTGTTATTAGTTGATAGTATATATATATATATATATTGAAATAGTCTTCTTTTCCAAGGTCACTGATTATCAAAAAGTGGACAGAGAGAATGAAGTTGATAAAGTATGAACACCTCTCCCGCCATTCAATGTTCCTGTGGTGATAGGTATGGCGTGCCAGAATGTACGCATTAATGATTAACACGTTTGTGTGCTTGTAAAACATCAGCTTTTGTGGTCAACACTGCTGGCTGTAATGGCCGGATTTGATTTTTATGACATTGTTGGTGTTTCCAGTGGACAAACAGTGTGTAAATCTCGCCTAACGACAACTTGACAAGGATGTCAAGGATGCTGCAGTCAAATCTCCATACTCAGGAGAAGATTGGGTAAAAACTGAAGAAGTGAATTATTTTCTCGACCTAGTCACCGTGTAGTTAAATCATTTATGAGTGTTTGGAAATAGCGGAATCAATTTCATTGATGATCCTCTCCACCTCAATTATGTCCGACTCTTCCCCTCCCTACAGATAAGGATACCTGATAAGAGTGTTCATTAGTTATGCGACCTCTGTATGACCTTTGGACACGACTATGGCCATAGGCGTAACAAACTGTCAATGAGGTTTTAGCAAGATTGAAAGAATTTTGGTACAGCTGTTAAGTTCATTCAAAGCCTCAGGATTCGGGGAACTATATATAGCTGCAACGTATATGTTCTGTCTGCCAACTTCAAAAAAGGAAACTTCGCGCTATGAGTACTCGTACATGTATTATCAATAAAGACGGGACATGTAAGAAATTTTCTGGAAAGTCGTGGAGTCGCCCTTTCGTAAATTTAAGTTTATAGTTCACAAAAAAGTACTTTTCAGGAGTTTTTCCTGGAGTGCATAACAATTATCTTTGCCTGTGTAAGTCTCCATTTCCCGTGACATTAGCAGCTTCTCACGCCAGGCCATTCTACTCCGTTGACACCCAAACAACTAACCGCACACTCTCCACGGAGCATTAGCCACAAAGGAGACGTCTATATTTAGAAAGACCTGATCCACGTGGCTTAACACTGATAGAATGTTACCTGTGTGTGTAGGGACTCTCAACACCTGTGTCATCACCATTATCTAATTCTACACTGGTTTTGAATGAAAAACTCACCTTTGTAGCTTTAAAATGCTCAACAATGACACAAAAATAGATACAGTATCGCTGGTAATGTAGATAGTGTCACAGCAAAAATCCGAATAGGGCATTGGTGAAGTGTATTCTGCATGGTATTTCAGAAAGCTATCAGTCACCGTCAAAAAGTGTGCAGGGCGTATATATGTCTACTAGCTATAAGAATTAGGTCATGCAATTTCTGTGTCTTGGGTTCCATACGTTTTCTTAGAGTCACGTAATTCAACACGCTCAACGCTTGACTTGGATTGTGATCTTATGTCAAAGGCGCACAGCATCACTTGTTTGGTGTACACCACTTCTTTAAAACAGTATATTCATCGTAGCTGCTTTTCTAAATGTCACAGTCATCCCCTGTCTCAGATTTCGAAGTGAAAAGTGATTTTTGACACGCGTTGTTCCTTAAAGAAGAATGACATGAAAATAAACTGAAATTCGATACAGCTTACAGCCTTACACTGAATGTGAGTGGGCTAATTGTTTGTAGCTTCTGCCCAAAACAATCTTGCCTCCGGCAGTCGAACTCAACACGGTGTTCTGTTTTGTACATACACTTCACACGCACCCTCCTCCCCACAAATAATCTTGTCGCAAGATCTGCTGAGGTAGTGCAGCCAAGAAGAGAACACCTGTTCAGAAATGTCAGTTCTTCTTATTGTTTCATTCAACACCGAAGGCATCTGATGAATTCCACGTACATGTCGGAAAGAATGCTAGTCGGGATGAGACATGAGCTGTGCGGTTTCATTGCCTAGTGTTTGCTCCCATGTTACAATGGTTTCCTAGCTTCTAGAATTAGTCAAAATGGCTCTTGCTATTCCCAGAACCATTCTGATTACAATAGTCTTGTTGGTATATCAATGGTTTACCCTCTAATACAAACAGCGTGGCGCTAACTACAGCAAGTACAACAAGCTTGATGATGATATCTTCACATCAAAGTTTATAAAAATGCTTTCCACTGTCTAAAGATGAATAATCTCAGAACCACAAACTACGGAAGAGAATATGATAAGTACAATATTAGGTAGTAAAGCTATATCAGATACTATCAGCTACACTAACTATGAAGAAATAGCAGGTACACATTGCGTAAAAGCAATGTATCTAACGTTATCTGTCCGGTTGCCAAAACACTACTCTCTATCCAGGGCTAGCTTCGCGTAGCCTGGGTACCATCCTATTTCTACCGGGGTTCCCTACACTCACTTCCCTAAAAAAATTTTTTAGGGGTAGCGAGTGTAAGGAGCCCCGGTAGAATACGGATGATACTCAGGCTAAGCTTCGCGGTTGTTCGAGTGGATCTAGGACCAACACAGGGTGCCAGAAGTTGACCTACATTACCTTATTGTCTTTTGACGAATGTCCTTAATTCAACTAGTCACAGAAAAGAAATCTGTTGTGTCTCTAGGTGTCTATTTTTCAGTGTTGCTGAGGTGTTTAGTTAGAAATATGACCAAGCCAAAGGCCTGTGAAGCGATAGCGAAGAGAACAATTGTCACATTGTTTTGCAGAGGGAGATGCATACAAAGTCCTCGATACAAGCTGCAGCTGGTGATGTACTTTTCATCTTCATTTCACTGTTGTCTTACTGGACGTCCTACACGCTAAAATTTGTCAGATACTGACTTGAGGTTGCTACTAAAGAAATGTTTGAAACCTTCAAGCAGCATTATGGTACAAGTAGCATATTTCGTATTTCAAGAGGTCCCTTGTCCTGACCAAATACAAAATGATTGTCCTGATGTACATAATACTCTGCTGTTAAACTAATAAATAACCTGATTTTTGCTGCTCAAAACCTAGCACAGCCTAACTGATACAATTTAGATAGGAAATTGAATTTGGGGACATACTTCGGCTTCAATTTATCCTACAAAATTGGAGCAAATGAGGTCATGGACTATGCAACCTAAATTGTTTTCCCTTCTAAAAATAAGCAAGCAGGTGCATATATGGGTGCGTGGATAAAAACATGGTGGGTACAAATCTGTGCCAATCTCTGGCAGCGTCCTTGTACTCCATTTGTTTATGGACCCTGCTTTTTTAAACATTAACTACAATGAATAGATGCCAAATCGTTTGATACTTGAATCGTGGTTGTGTAAAACATTCACCATTTGTTCAACAATCACAGTAAAAAAGTAGATAGCTTTAGATAGTGTTGTATTACGACAATGTAAACTATGCTATGTAGAGACTCCTGTCGTCTATCACGACAGAAGATACGAGTAAATCGATTTCCCGTCTCGATGTAGTACGTACATCTGTACTTTGCACACCGCCAGCAGAGTGACTGAAGAAACGTACCCTGACATTCTATCATAGTGAAATGGTCACGTAAACGGTTTTGAAACATAGCAGTGTGCATTAGCACTGGATGCAAATATCACAAAACGGGGACGGACATTAAAACGCGATATGCCATCATATGGTCGCCAAAGATCGCATAATCTTGTATTAGATTTCTTAAAGCAAATAAAGAAATCATGTTAATAGATCACAACTGTTAATGGCGTATTTCCTTGGGTAGTTAAAAACTTCGTGTAACCGTGCCAAGTTTCCGATGTCATGGATATTTGCTCCTCTCTTCACCACAGAAGTTAAACAGTGCCCTACACAAATTGATGTGCACAGCCCCAAACCAAACAATGTATTTGTAAAAACAGTGGATTTGTAAAGAAAACAACAAACGTTGTTCCGTCTGTATGTTCTAGTTAGGTGTCAAGAGGCTTTACCTTCGGTATTTCCAGTAGCCAGACAAAAGGAAATTGTACACTACAACATTAAGACAAACTGCACAAGATAGAGATAATGCAATTAGATCAAGTTATGTAAGGTTATCTTCTGAAATTGTCCACGTAAATATCGACCGCTGTGCATGATAGACAGACTAAATACAACGTCACAAACGCATTCTTACTTTTCACGTGAGAGTACGGCCTGATTTTCCATCGTTACATCAATGCCATTCTGATCTGTACGTGATTGCGTCCATGTTGCACATCTTAAGGCTCATTTCAGTCGAAATAACGATATTCGTGATTACGTCCAAGGCATTACACCTTAATTTGATATCGGGATGTTACGGAGCACCCAAATGCCCATGTACGTTTCTGATCATAGGGCCCACGGGTCTGGATCTGAACCATGTGCTGGGGCGAATGATACATTTTAGCACAAAATCAATGGTTACGATGATGTTCGTCCTACAAACAAGTTCAGAAGGTGTCCTGCAAACAAGTTCAGATGGTGTTAGAATACAAATCACAGTTGTGGTTTTGTAGTCGTTATGATGTCCTATACCCCGGTACGTCTGCGATCCACGGAATGTTATCATGTTTAAGTGGCCAGATTTCAGACATATGAAAAACCATGGTAATATTTAACTACCGACGTATCAATGTTTAAAGTGCGTCGATCCTGAAAGTTAAATATCTAATTTTGTGGTACTCAATTAAGAACTTGGTCATTTAGCGGTTACGTTATCAGCGTGTTTTGTCTACTTTTGACTGCAGGGATCAGCAATACCCTGTAACAGGTGTGTGTGTGTGTGCGTTACCGGATACCAGGTCAGGGAGTTTCAGTATAGTTCACCCGGAACACAGGGAATAACTCACCTTCCAAAAGGACAGAGACCGCGATGGCCGTCACGAGCAGTCTTGCCTCCATCGTCCACCGGTGAAGCTGTTAGTTAGCCAGCCGGGAGGACATCGCTGCCGTGCTACCAGACTCCTGTGCCCGCCATGCGGCGACATGAACATGAGTGCGCGTCCAGCCTCGCCGTGTAGTGGGCAACCTGTTTTGTCAGCCGCTAGGTCACGTGGCGCAGCTAAGGGGGAGGTCCATTGGTAGTGAACACACATCAGGGCACATGTGCCAGTAGTAGCTTACTTGAGATGAATGGATGGATGCAAAAATTGGAGAAAAATGCGAAAACCTTAAAGACTTTTAAAACGTGTACAAATGTGTCAATTGCAATTTTTCATCCTGATTGGGGCGGGGGGGCTCTCCTTTCTTGAGTTACCCTTTCCTGGACGGGACAGTTCTGGGTCAGTAGTGACGACCAGCTAGTTAGAGTACCAGACATGTTCATATCGTGTATCATTTATGTAGACCCAATTAGACTAATGGGGTTACCGGAATTATGTATTCATTGATCTCGAAGCACTGTGATATGTGGGTTTAACCCACACGTTATAGAAAAGGTCGAATCCTTCGTCTTCCACTGTCTCAAAAAAGTCAAACCCAATAAGTTACATTTTAGCATTAGACTTTAGATTAGAGTATCTGCTATAATGTTTACCATTGTTTGTCATTTTTTTGTCACTTGCAATTAGACCTCGGGCAAGAATTTGCGATACAATTTGCATATATGGGTGCATCAAACCACATGAATATACTATAACTTTAACAGACCACTCAATGAAGCCTTTCGGTGTTTTATTTCAACTCGGCCTTTTGCATCTCCCAGATAACATAAAGGTTAATCATTGCCTTCTTAGCGCAGATTACAGGAGTCAATGCGACATCTAGCGAAATAGAGAAGATGTACATCCTGTTGTATTGCATCTATATATTAGATGGATTCTGCTGCCCCTACCCAAACCATATAAAATTCCTCCAAGGCACATTATATAGGTAGCCTGATATATACGTGTTCTTGTGAAAACGCTTGAAAAGTAAGATTTTTCATTACTTGGTACTTTCGAAGATCTGTGCAGTAATCGACCCGTGGATAAAATAGACCAAGAGAAATTCAAACTTGTTTCTCAAATTAGGCCACGTTGATTTGATTATATGGATGACATCCGCGCTCGCACCAATTTTCGACCATTTCCAAAAAAAAAGTTTTCGACCACACAATAAATTGTGCAAAGCAGCTGTAAAATGAGCACAAATATTCCGTAGATTGAAAAAAAAGTATCAGAAAACAGATAACTAATGCCATATATAGAATGCCAAAATTAATCTAAAGTCAAAGAATAAGATGTGAAAGGACGGAAAGAAAAAAAATCTATTGTTGGTTGGGGGAGGTACCAGTACAGAAAATTCAGGTCCAGAGGATCATGGTATACCATACTATGTGTGTTTAGTCCTATGTTCAACCTTCCTGGCCACTTTGATTTCATTCTGAAGGCAACTTTTTTTTTGGCCAAACTTTTTTTTATTCGCTCGCTCGCATCAGTTTTGGAGTTCCCGGAGGATGTCATCCATATAATCAAATCAACATGGCCTTACATTCACGACCCGCGGTAGAATTGGCGAAAAAAATCAATTGGAATGATATTGGAAATTGACTAGTCCATTTCGCGCCAGATTGCAGGCGTGAGTTCGTTCCAATACTATACTGGCATGATGTGTGTACGTGTTTCAACGACACCAGTGCGGCTATTTGACCAATTGAGCAATTTCTAATCCAGTCGCAAGTAGTATGCGTTAGCTAACGATGTTAGCCTGGCTACCATCCTCCGTACGTAGTGACCACTGGCTCAATACTTTCGCTCCGTGGATAGCAAGCAAAAGTAGTGAGTCAGTGGTCACTATGAAGGATGATACTCGGGCTATAATGATGTACCTGCAATTATAAAATGCGGCAATCCGTTCATGGGATACGTTTAGCCGACGCCACTCAAAGCTCGTGGAGCACCCAGTCTAATCAGTGACATTTATACACCCTGGCTTCTAGATAAAGCTTTTATACAAAGAACAAGGGAAAATAGCACGTAATGTAAGGACGTGGAAATTCATCACGCTTTGCGATAAATTACACAGGTTTATGATTACATGTGAGGTTGTTTTGCGGCTATTTCCTTTAAGACTTTAAGTATTGATTGGTCGTGTGAAATTCTCACTGTGTTGTTGGGTGGGTAAATCGATAAATGTCATGCAGTCCATGCCCTCCGCACTCACGGCATCGCCGGCGTTTTCAACTTGCATTTTCTATTACCCTTGTGTACAGGTCTTATGTTCCTCTAATTCCCATGTTACATGTAACGTTAATGGTCCATGTCCCCGGTGCTTGATGTGCTACTGTTTTTCTTTTACATCATTGATCCCGGCATATAGTGCTGTTAACCTCTCAACCTTATCCTATTTTAAGACCCCCTTTTAGTTCATCCGTCTCTGCGAGCACATTTGACCTGTGTATTACAGAGTTGTCCACAGAGAGCAGGTTGACAGTGCCAATTAACCATTCCACCTAACCCCACTGTACAACAGTCTTGCAAGTTGGTCTATCAGTTAGCGCATCTTTAAGTTCTTTATGCCATGTGATTCTCTACATTCTGGCAGAGGATAACTGGGAGTTGGTAAGACGTTTGATTTCTCAGCAATGTTTCTTAGTTTCTGTTGGTTCCGTTGTGAACAGGATAACTTTATAAAAGTTGTTATGAATGGAATTCTACGGGTTGTATGTGGATGGGCATGGACTTGTACTGCTCCAACTTCCTCGGGAAGAAATGCATATGTTGCCCAAACCAAAGTAAATGGTGGAGATTCAGAGCGACTAAATCATAAATGAGTGATGGGAAGTGTAAATATTATACGGTAAGAGGTCAAAGGAACCAAAACTCTTCGTCTGTCTTGAGACAAAAATATGAATTGTTTCAAATGCATTATTTGCTTGGTTCAAAACCAATGTGTTATATGTACACTTTAAGGTAGAAATCATAGAAATGCTGAAAGCTATACAAATTCTTGTCCCCTTATTCCTTGGTTTATAAAATCAATAACGTACCACAAGCATGTACTTTGGTGAAGATGAAACCTATAATCTTTATTATTCCATATATTTTGTTTCACAATCATTTGTAATATGTACAGTCAAATAAATATCCAATAAATATCAAATATTGGATCCAAGCAAACAAATTAACTCCGTAATATTTACATTCTTTCAATCATAGAAATACGTACATGTAATACGTAAACAAAGAGCATACAACTGAAGTCAAAAGCGAAAAATAGATAAGACTATCAACATATTTTAAAACATAACACTTTTGGTATAAATCAATTTAACACACCATCAAAAGTAGAAGCACCATACAAACGTATTGTACACATTGTGAATACTGCAATAGTAGCGTTACTAGTTAGCGCAAACGCTTTTCGCTTGTCGGAGTCTTTTTTCATTGACAAAAGTAATGAATACTAGGTGACTATTGTACTCGTAGATTCAGATGTTACACCGACTCTGGTCTTGGATCTGGCTTTCCACATTTCCTGTAGAGACCAAAACGTACAGGATGTAAACATGTAGACACAGTAAGGACAAATGAATATAAACATTCTAACATTGGTACAGTTTCTTTTATTTGCGCGGTGCGGTAAGAGACATTCATAAAGCGCCACCTAGTAAAACTCCAGAAAAGCGCAACATTGAACACAGACATACTGTAAATAGAGAAATGTTCGCGGTGGTTTTATGTTCGCGGTTTCGCGGTGACTTAAAAACCACCGCGAACATTTTTCCATTATAGCATGAGACTGCAATCTATGGTGCTGCCGCGAACTTAAAACCACCGCGAAAACTCTATTTTCCCGCTACCGCGAAAGTAAATCCCCGCGAACTTAAATGCATTCACCGTACTGCTTTTAGACAATAAAAATACCAAACCCCACCAACTGACTAGCTGCCGAAAATAATCTGGTCACAGCTCAAGGAGACTAACGTTTAACCATCAGTACAAGGAAACTAAGTAAGACAAGGGTGAATTCCTTGCAAAGCTAAAGACGACGGACATACCGGCACCTACTCTTTCCTCCTGTGACCATAGTAATGTGATGTATTTCCCTTTTCTCTACTTCAAAACAGTTCGACTGGTTTCAATTTAACTTCTGCGTTGAATCAGGCTATACAACACAAAAGTAGACTGGCAAAGGCGCGCGTACTTTACATTTAGACTGATAATAAAATGTGCGTTTGTCCTACCTGTAAATGATGTAGCCTACTCCCAGAGCCATCAGTGCCACCAGGACCCCGCCCATAGCCGACATGATGATGTAATAGTCCCTCAGCTCCTCCTGCATGGCTTGTATGGCCAGAATGTTCCCTCTCTGGCAACGCTCTCCCATGTACTCCCATGTGCAACTGTGGATCCAACGTTAAAAGTTAAAACTTAACGAACTGGACAGGCTATTGGCTTACTCTTAACACTGAACAAGCAATGCCATGAGTTGATGTAACAAATGTCGTCGAAATGCATATTTTCGCCCTCAACATGAGTTTTGCAGTACATTTAGTTTTTCTGTGTTCTGTCTTGAAGTTCTCACTCTTAATTTAAAAGAACGTCTTACAAAGTTGACGAAAAAGATATAATAACGGAGATAGAAGTGGGAAGAGGACCGTTCGGGCAATTAAAAGGTCAAATCGCCATAGAGACCTTGTCGGTCTCTCTAAGGCACTAGATACCTCTCCCGGCCTCTACATATGGTATACTTAGGGGGATAGGGGCGTACGAGACAAGAAGTTCATTGATAATTCACTACATAACTCGATGACATCATCATTAATTCATGCTTCTCAACATGCGTGCTTTCATCTTTCATTGGAAGATGGCACGCACTTGGGCTATGGTCGCCATCTTGACCTTCAGTTTTAAGTTGTCGAATATAAGGCCTAGACTACCCGTACGTTGTCTTTTTTTACTGTGGGCAGTAGATCAATTTAACGCTTTGAATCTATTGTCTACGCAATCACCAATCGAAAAGTTATGTTTACAAGCATTTTTCAGATAATTGTCCGAATCGTTGCAAGAATTCAAAGATCAATAGACCTGAGATCAAGAGAAGCAAATACTTGAAATAGAAGGATCAGTTTCTCACCTGCATCTGGGCCTGGCAAAGCCCGGGATTATTTCACACTCTCCGCCATTCAAACAGAACCCGTCGTACTCTGGACCGCACAGCACGCCCTGGGACGTCAGCTCTAGTTGTAAAGGTTCTTCTAGGAGAGAAAAGTAAAGATTAGAGGTTACGAGAAAATACAACACACAGGGTTTACAAAATGTAAAATACAAGATGCTTCTCTGAATTATGATATCTATTACACCATAAAGACACTGAGAAAGAAATGAAGATTTGCACGTGAACCTACCTTGTGAGAACACCGGAATGGCAGACAGGCAGACCAGGCAGCAGAACTGCAGAAGGCGTCGTGCAAGCACAGATGTCGTCATGATCCTGCTTGGAATTTACTATCAGAGGCGGCGAAAGGGATACAAGTAAATTTAGTTGCAGTGGAGGTAATATCTGACTATCCTGGCTGCTATAGGGTTGCTCCGGCAAAGTACTGTTTGTTGTCAACTTTCCCTCCCTTATAAACGTTCCAAGAGAGCATCATCGTCTTAAATTCGAGTGCGACATTCCGATAAAGTTGTTCATCAGAGTCCGTGAATAGAGCAGTTCCGCCCCCTCCTGATTGCGTCACAGCGCGGGACGTCCCACGTACTGGGAACAAACAACGGAAATCCTCTCCTCCGAGTAACCCCTGACTCTGCGCCGTAATGTTTTGTCACCCCCAGGGTTTGGCTGTGTTCCTGGGGAAACAGTGTGAACCGCAATCCCACAGATCACCAAAGCCAAAGGTTAATCTACAAATGTAACAACCCTAGTAGGGATGCTCGATTGTGTGCAAAGAATATGGGAGGGTGGCAACAAAAACACTAATCCCTGAATTTCGCCGTAAACCGGAAAGTATTGCGTTCAGTCCCCGATTCTATTCACAATTTTCATGGTATTCTAAACCAAGCTTTGTTTCACCGTTTCCAAGACCTTCCCTGTACTTTTTCCCGCTTTTTTCTGGAAACCATTCCCCAGACTTGATGGTTACCCCCGACCTTCTGAAGACATCAGTAGGTCAGTGTTTGACGTACGCGTCCGTGACACCGCGTCTGTGGGACTTCCCGCCAAATGTTGGAAACGTTCCATATGGGCAGCTCAACAGTTGAGCCACTGTTTATACAGATGGCACACTTTCACTGATATGACTGGTTACTGAACGAAATGTTTGGTTTTAATCATTATATGAGTTTCACTTTTGAGTAGATTTACAGGAAGCATAAAGTAAGGTATTGAGGAACATTTTGTACGCTTTTTCTTAACCTGACATTTGCATGTTACGTAATGATCTGGCATTCTATTCATATCGATAAAGACTCGTAGATTTGTGTACTTTTTTTTCTTTGTAATAGTTAAAATAGAATATTACTTCCCTACCTTTATCTTGCTACAGAACTACCGAATGTAATTTCCTGTGTGTTGCTAGCCATGTCAACACTCACTATGAACGTACCGTAATTTTTACAAACTACATTGTAACCACAACAAGAATAGTACGTTCTTTAACATGCGGATATGCTTGTAGATTTAGGACAGGAACCGTCAATTGAACATGACGTATATCCATCAAATTCGTCAAGAAAAGGGAAAGTCCCGTCGGCCAAATTTCCTGACAACTCACGATGCGTGAAAGTGACCAGAGAATTGCAATTACACAGAGAAGAGGGGGGGGGGGGGCGCCGGGGCGGTGTGAGGGACAGTGGTATTAGTAAGGCCCCCTTTCCATTTGGACGGCGATCGTGCTGCGCTCTCACTGCGACCTAAATAACATATGTGAAACCTTCGCTTTCACACTGGGTATATCATACAAAACGTAAAAGTGTGATTGAGAAGACAACAAAACACACAAAGTGTAACAAGATTCGTTTATTTTCGATACAATTCGTTGAACAATGTGTCAAATTGTAGGTCGCAGAGAGAGCGCGGCGAGAGCGCCGTCCTAGTGGAAAGGGGGTATAAATAGTAGCCTGTTGGTAGATAGTATACATGTAATTCAAACCACTGTTGCGTGTAGTATTAGCCAAGATCAGGAGATACGGTTCAAAACCGCATGAGTGGATTATGACGACAATGTTGTGCTCCCGCAGAGATAGTGTCAGCAAATCTTGGCCGGAGTTCAGAACTCGCTGTGCAAAGTATGATGTAACTTAGATTACAAATTACTCAATATCCGACTAGAACGTTAATATTACAACACTCGGGTCGACACACACAAGATGCCCACTTTCAAATCATCAACAGACTGGTTGATTGTCCCTTGATATTTTTTTTAAAAGCCTAAGACACGTACAGAATTAATCATTATGAGAAAAAGTATATTAATTTTCAGGACTTTTATCCAACCGTCAACACCATATCAATGCCTATCAATTACATTTACACTGTAGGATAAATCTCAAGCGACAACACAACATAGCACGAATGTTATTTTTTAAAACCTCATCTGCTTGTTGTAAAACACACCTGGTACCAGACCTGCTTGGTACTACCAGTCAACTAGTTGTTGGTACAGTGCAGGTACGTCACGTTAGTTTGTTTAATTCTCGTGGCTATCTAAGCTACGTTCTGTGGTTTGTGTCACAGTTGGCTGTACATATCGGTTCCCTATTAAATTCTTTTATTTTCTTTGGTCAGTATTTTCTAGTGAACCTAAATAGAAAATTAAATGAAATCCGTATAACGTAGAGTGCTCGTGTGAGCAGACAATCAGACAAACTATATGATATGATATGATACATTTGCTTATCTAAATCTATACATGTAGAGTACAAATAGGCAGTGCCGTTAGGTTTGGCGAGCGAATTCCATCAACTCAGTTACACACTAAAACAGGGTCCAGGACAGGACAGGAAACGTTCGAAATATCTGATTGAAAAGTTTCTGAATGTCAGTGTTTTTTTTTTAAACCATCAAATTAAGAAATATTTCAAACGAATTTAACATTTTTGAAACCATCGTCTGCCTAGTGACGTTTACTTTTTCTTATCATGATCCGTAAACCACAAAGTACCCGGAATGGCCGCAATTCTGCACAGGTAATAACCCATAACTTCCGAGAAGTCTAAAAGTCCAGCATTATTTTACCACCACCGCTACGTCCTGTTCATTTCCAACCATCATGCGGTGCTTTCTGCAACTTTTCTGCCTTTGGCTTTGTTCCGCCGCATCGGTAGCGTTTTCGAGGAAGCCGGTGGAAGTGAACGTTGTCCCAACAGAAGGTTTGTTACAGCAGGTGTATTGTGATATGTAGGTGGGTCGTACGTGTGTTTAGCGGTATGTATATGGGAACAACATACGGTAACGTTCCCAGGTCGTATTTCAAGTAACGCTAATTTCTGTGCTTATGGTTACATTTCTTTCGCCTTTTTTTCAGACAATAAAGTAAACGCGGCACGGTAATGTTGAAGGAAAGTTTGTCGATATTATCCTTGTCATGTGGATCTGCAAAGATGAATTCCGACAGACTATAGATATCAACGCCATGCTTGCATAACTAACTAGGTAAACATTACAACTATGTATAAACAGTGCCCAAACCACAAGCGGCGGGGGCTCTAAATACAATACGCTCTTCTAGACAAGAATACATCATGCAACTGTACAAAAGTGACACCTTTAAAACAAAGTTCTACATATTTTCACCTGGATCAACATATCAATCTCTCCAGGCAATGCGATTATTGAAGAAATTACTACAGAAAATGCCACAAGGACAACAACTGTGACCACTGGACATTCGCACTACGTCGAGTGTCCTGCAGAGTATGATGGCTACTGTCTGCACGGTGGGACCTGTTTCTACCTGCCGGACCACCCGGACCCGCATCAGCGGCCGCTCTGTCGGTAGGAACGTCCTGCAGATGCAGGCTTCTTTGTGCTTAGAGAAATATAGACATTTGTTGTTGTTACCGATTTCCAAGACACTGAAATTCTGTTCCTAGTGATGAAACTACGCTTGTTTTCATTTGTCCATTGAATTTCATGCCCCTACGCTCAAATATAAGCCGTTCTGGTAATACCGTCGGGGGAAAAGCCGCATTTATGTGCAACCACAGAGGTAGAGAGGGCTCTGTTGGCACTGGAATTGTCCTCTCACATTCGTCGACATGACC
Source organism: Branchiostoma floridae x Branchiostoma belcheri (assembly GCA_019207045.1). NCBI lineage: Eukaryota > Metazoa > Chordata > Leptocardii > Amphioxiformes > Branchiostomatidae > Branchiostoma > Branchiostoma floridae x Branchiostoma belcheri. The sequence goes on from CM033027.1 coordinate 13,859,081, forward strand.
ATGCTATTCTATGGCCGCTATATGTCATCTCGCACGAATAATTGTCTACACGTATAACGTGTGAATTGAAACAACATGTTTCTGGTGGTACATATAATGAATCAAGAAACGAAGGGTTTTCATCGGAGAAATGTATTTTATAAACAAGGATATGATGTCAATGTTAAAAACATTTATAGACTTGTTGTTGATCATTTTCAACTCATGTCTTGATTAAGAATTTACAGAAAAAGTGAAAAGAGGCTGGATTATTGATCGGACATTTGTTTAAAAGCAGAGGCGTGGCTGCAGAGAGGATGTGAACAATAGATGTTGTAGACTGATTTTTCCGCCGGATCGTTCACAATTTTCCGACGTTTGAGGCAGAACACGTTATCACGACTTCATATTTCATCATTTGGAACAGAATGTCAGTGACCTTTATTTCTGTCCTCACCACAGCTGCACCCCTGACTACGTGGGAAACCGTTGCCAGAACGGCAATATCCACCTCCGACGGGGCATGGTGGCAGGTCGGAGTTCAACCACTAACCAGACTGTCATCATCGCTGCCGTGTCCTCCAGTGTACTGTCTGTGGCGGTTTTGCTGGGGGCTGCTTACCTGGGCTGGAGGTGAGGGTGCAAGTTTCTTTGTAAGCCCCGCAGGGTCGTCTAAGATTTTCACGGCTATAAAACATCATGATAACACATGCTTGACAACCAATGTATGTCCGAGCATCTCAAAATGACCTACATGTGTATAAGCCGAAATAGTACAGAGCAATGATGCACAACAATGGAAAAATAAAGATGAGTCATGCTGTACAAATCTTCTTCGACACAATCGCTTATTTCACGTGCTCCACGATTTTGCCTCGTCCTTAAGGTCACATTAATGTTGCTAACTGCATGCTACTGTTTTTTTAGGCTGTACCGTCGTAGAGCTGTATACAACATTGGGACCAGTGGTGAGTCTGGTGACAAAACCGAATACGGGAGCACAGCGGCTCTGAACTGATGACGCACAGCGAGCTACTATTGGTGAGAAGAACTGACATGTCTGATGGCATCGACAACAACTGGGCCATATTCGTACAATAAAGCCTGACTGTGTGGATCTGTGTGTGGTTTACCTGGGCAGGTTCCATGTTGTTTTAAAATTACTTACAGTAAGATGTGTAAATAAAAGAACATGAACGGTTATATAAGTCATTGTAGATTTTATTCAAAAATAGTACGTCATAGCGACGTATCATGTGTCAGTAGAGAGTACATTTATGTTGATTTATAACTTTCAAATATATACAGATCAATTATCCGCCACCGTTTTGACTCTAGTGTACTTCATATTTGGCACTGATAAATTTTCTACCATCCAAATTATACTGTGTGTGTGTGTGTGTGTGTATATACGTAAGTGCGTGCGTGCGTGTGCGTGTGTGTGTGTCACTGTGTGCGTGTGCACGTGTGCGTACGTGTGTGTTTGCATTGCGTGTTTTATTCAAGGAGGAAACGACTCCTTATGTCAAATACAGGTATCACTATATGGAGGGTGAAAATGACGTAACCTTCCTCAATGTATCATCATGACAAACTCTGGTTACCATGGTATAAATCAAGCTTGAAACTCTATATATACAGGACATATTCTTAGTACAGTTCAATTACGTACCATCTAAGTACATGTGTCAGTATAAATATGAACGAAAGTTTTAAGTTGTAACTTAGCAATGATGTAGAGAGCTACAGGGGGAAGCATGCCATTGGGCTAAACTCTAAACTCATGTAATGCTAATGTCAGCAATGAATAAATAAATGCCTTGCATTTTTCCTTCGTAACATGTTAATAAATACACAGATCCTAATAATGATGATGGATGGAGGCAGTTGGTCTATGGTCCCATGAGAGTTGCACTTGACCCCGCCTGTCTCATGTCCCGTGCGTTCATGTTGGAATCTCGGCTGGACCGTGAGCGTCTGAAAGCAAAGTAGTCTGTTAGGAGCATTGCCGCATTAACGTTCATACACAGTGATAAAGTTTTCCAGTGTTAGAAATGTGCAACTAATAAGTGTGTAAGATGTTTTATAGTAGAATTCACTACGGTAACCTTCGAGTTTTATATAAAAAAACCTCAGCTTTCAGAACTAGCTTCCCTTTGGCTTGAAGAAGTATGATTTCTACTTGCCAGGTTGCCATGTAAAGAGGACAATCATGCAACAACAAAAACAATGGCAGTCAATGCCGTGTTTGATATCTTATTTATTAGCTAGCCTTACACAATCTCTCGCTGGCTGGGGTTAATGACCCCCTCCTGGGTGTCGGCAACTGTAGTACTGGCCGCTAGGAGCGCAATTTTAGTCAGGCTATAGCCAACGTTACCTGCAGATGAAAGCCGCCGCAGGTATCGCCACCAGGACCAGCAGTCCCACCAGGACACCGATGACGACATAACTGTTCAGCAGGGCCCGTTCCACAGAGTCTTTCCTGGAGTAGTCAGGGTCACTGAACTGGCAGCGCTGTCCTCGTTTCCACGGGGGGCAACTGAAGGGGGGGGGGGGATAGAAAAAAACGCGTCTTAAAATGACTTGTATATTTGATTACAGCTAATGATTACAAAATGTGGGGATAAGATGTAGTGAAGTTCATGTTAAGACTAATTTCACTTTTGCCACCAAAGGTTCTTGGACGGTCTATGCATTAGCTTAATGCTGATAAAACGTTACTACTTTACACACAGTAATCTGGTTGTTAATTCTACAGCAGATTTATCGCGGTCATCTTTGATGTTTTGAAAAACTTCCTGTTGGCAACCCCCACCAAACTCTATGTACGTGTCCCTAGGTTTCAGACAATGTCAATCAGTTTTACCTGCAGCTTATCCTCTGTTTAGGGTCCGGATGTTCCGCGATATAGTTGCACGTTCCCTCATCACAGTACCCCTCATACTCCGTGGGACATGTCTGGAAATGCCCGGTTGACAATGTTGTCGGGGTGGCTTCCTCACCTGGTCATAGACATACAATGTAGGTCAAACAGGTACAGGTGTCCATTTCCTGCACTTTGAGGGGCAAATTTTGCTCTCCTGCTCTGCCTGGTACAGTGGCAGCAAAATTCCGTGAACGGACGGAAGGACGTTGGCTAGAACCCTGACAGGTGTACAACATGGATAAAGAATGTACCACAAGTACGAATGATACGATGACTTTTTGACTTGAAATGAGCACGACTTGAATGACACATACTTTCATGAATACAAAAAAAAGTCTGACAAAAGAACATTATGTAGTATTTTTTTTCCTATAAGCGGACAGAAATTGCAAAATCATTACACTAACCTGTGCCGTTTCCAATCTGTTTGGACGTCGATCTCCGATGGACTGTTATAGTCTGCGGTGTTGCTGTGGACGTGACAAAAAATTCAAATCATTTGAAATGACAAAAGTTGCGACATTCCTAATGACATTGTAGTCTTCCTATTCGTAGATCATTTTAGAGTGAATCGACGGAAGCAACCCCGACAAATATTGATAGTCATAACATCAACATGTAAAACTCATGGTATGTTCTACTTTGATATTCCTAATATATCAACAATGTTTTCTAGCAGCCTGTGGGGCCTCAAGGTCTAGTCAACATCCTCTCGCACGTGAACTTGTGGAGGTGGGATGATTGTGGGCACTGGGCCAAGTGGGCGGTCGGTTTGTTAGGAGGCCCAAGATTGGGGGTGTGTATGAAAGCCGCAACACAAAATATTACCAGTTATCGGACACGAGACGACAAAGGACAACACACATAGACGTACTGTCCCGTTAAAGTAACTCTTGTTGTTGCTTTAGAACTGATTTGTCCATCATTTTTATCCCTGATATTCTACTAGTCTCTTTATCGACCAATAGAAGAATGTCCGAATTCCGTTGGAGTGGGGGGTCTGTTTACGTGTGCGTTAGGAAATACCAGGAAACTCTTGCGCAAGTAGTCTACCAGGAAAAGGCAGTTCCTATGGATCTTTAATATTTCGCGGAAGGTGAAATGGCCTGGGATGACCCTGCCGCGGTTGTGGGTCACCACATCTAAGATCCTGCCACAGCGATTAACGATGCCCATGGTGACAGACTGGGGGAGATTAGTGGTGGGCAACATCAAGTCTATAACGGGTTCTTACTCTTTGAATCTGTTCACGGTGAGAGTTTAGCAACGATCGCGACATGTTCGACCCCATGTTCGTGGCTGAGATCGTAAGTGGCATAATGGGAAATGGAATTGCAAAATGACGTGGGACCAATATTGCGTCACAATTTTCACGTAACAATGTACTGTAATAAACATGTTTGTTCTAGTCCGTCCATGTCGTCGGCGTCCTCTCGGGAGCCTTCCAATTTACCAATAAAGGCGGTAAAACATCGTTCACCTTTCGCCTGTTTTGAATAAAGGTACTATTCCTATACTCGCATTTTATATTTCAGACGTGTGTGTTTGATTCTGCTTATGTCTGCACACACATTGGTGTTCTTCACTATCAGCCTGGGATTCGAGGTCCAATAGACAGTCGTCGTCACTCAAAAAAGTCGTTTGAACAGCTTCTTAGTAGGTCGTTCGAATTCTTAATCTTATCTTGCAGACGACTTTGACAGTCACAGAGTCATCACCAGGTGTTTCTCGCCCGAGGTGCGGCATTCCGCGACCATGAACCAACAACAAACAAAATGACAATACGTGCAGGGCTGGCGGAGTATATCCACTCATGACAGAATATTCCCACGAGCAAAAACTGACAACACGTCAAAAAATGTGGAACGAAAACACATCAATTCTCCTTCTAATATTTAACATATCCAGTCTAAATAAATTTTAAAAGTCGACAATATCAGAAGGAGAAATAGGTCATCGTGCTCTAATACATGTACATACGACAATGAGCCAATAACCCCTAATGTCGGACACAAAAATCATTTTTCTTGTTTGTGAGGTCTGTAAGAGATCCTAATCATTATTTGCAAAAATTCTACTCCTTCTGACAATTTCAAAAGGCCAAACCCACTAGCTGAGGGCCTAACACATACCAGAAATTGCCCTGTTTGGACATGGCTGAACGAAATGCGTACCACAGGTAAAGTACAAGGAATCATAGAAACTCACCTTCAAATTGGGTAGTGTTAGACGCCTGTGGCAGTGTCACGTTTGGCGTCTGCGACTGTGCTGCGTACTGACTACACAAACACAGAGTGATCCAGATCCCCACCAAGTACTGCATGCTATCTCCTACCATCTTCTGTCGCGGAGAAAGAGAATGAACTACGACTGCCTGAAAACGTTCCAACTATGCCGTGGTGCAGGAGAGTCGAGCCAGATGCTGACGATGCCAAGTGTTGCCCCTAAACACGGAGAAACTCTCAATGGTGTCACGGTCGTCACAACTCGAATGTGTTAAACACGGTGTTGACAGCACAATTTATAAGTTGCGAACACTCATCGCCAAGACGTTACTAAGAAAGCCTGGGTACAAGACGTCCGGCTTCCGGGAACAGCATTGTCGAAGAAGACGTCACAAAGATGTTCCTTGTTGGTTGAAAGGGATTGCCTGTACTGTCAGTGGGTGAGAACAATTAAGCGTGCGGGTAGGGCAGGGTATCAGGGTACGGCAGGGCATTGACGTGGACACCACAGGATATTCGCCTGGACAGGAGTTATCTGGAGAATCTGGAAAATTCTTCGTAACCATAGGCAAATTTGTTTATTACGCCTTTCAAGTATAAACTAACAACAAATAACATGCGTTCTTAGGTAAAGTCATCAACCACAACAGAGACATCGGCCCATGTCGCTCAGTAAGCTTGGGTACCAGTGGTAAGAGGAGGGAACGGGATTTCTATCCTGTCGCGCGCGGCACTCCATTTGAACATTTACTTGCCAATGGCAGCAAACTCGAATTCAGTACGATGTATAGGAAATTGCAATAGTTTCTTTATCTGACACGTAGACAGTACCGTCACCCAAACGCAGTACAACGTTACCCTACAAAGGCCCACCCATGCAGCCTTTCGAATAGTTTGAAGCTAATGATAAACATGACCACCGGGACAATAATGACAGACCTCATCATGTACAGTACTTTAAAGTAGCGGTCAATGACCCGGGCTCTACCTATAGCTAGACCAGGTTGCACACTTGCTGTTCCTATATTTAGACTTCCACTGGCGTCGCTTCCGGTCTTTAGCCTTGCTCTACATCTGTGGGAACTTCCGCTGGGATGTGATTCCTTCTCTTCTACAGCTAGTCCATGCAAATCTACGTTAATGCTTGTTTTTGGAAAAGACTTATAGAGCCACAACCCCTAATGGTATTTGCGGCCACGGTTCTAGGTACTACATGTAATATCCGATACCATGTTCCGGTACTCTTCTTCACTATCTATGTTTTTCCTTTCATACCTAACATGGAAGTATTAGCAACATGGTTTTTAAAGAAGAAAACATTGCCCTTTTTGGTATTGTAGAGATGCTTTATTCTGTTATAGACAAGCGAGAGGGAAGGATGCCTCCAACTCAGTCAACACAGTTCAATCTGTCACTTCAATCCTTTCTCTAGGTATCAATCTAGATATCTAGGGTATCAATCAAGCTATTTACAAGTAGTGAACATGTCATTATCACAGCCACAGATATACTTTATAGTATACTTTACTGATAACAGTCGTCAAAATGAACTATGTGGTGTGAAACAACTCTCAACACATATCTTTTATGTCTATGTATTCAAATTTGATAATCAGGATTTAGATAACCAAAATATTTTACTGTACACTTAGACCTGTTCATACGTTTTCACTTACCTATCATAATATCGTCATCAATGATACCAAATGCGATCATGAGTTTCGTTAAGAGAGAGAGTTGCAGAATATATTTACATGATATGTAGATACAAACATATTTAGATTATGTACAGATCTCAGCAATAGAATACATATCAGGCACCCCCGGCAAAGTTGGCTGTTTTTACAATAGATGAGAAATAAATAATGTTTCCTCTGAATCTTGAGTACGTTTTTGGCAGCCTGCACGTGCAACTGTAGAAAAATAATGATAGAAGAGACGATATAATTAATGAAATGTAATTATAATTACAAATTTACAATCAAGATAAACGTTTTCAATTTTGGAGGCTACATTTTGTCTGAAGACAGATGTAAGTTATAGATTTGTAGGTTTTAAAACATTTTTACGCATATATGCATAAAATTACTGTCATAAGTACAATGGTATATTTTAGCATATTAAATACGGTTTATACTTATGCCAGCGTTTACCATGCAGCAGCATTAAATGTAACAGTGAATCCTGGACTTTGCAAACACAGGAAATATTCATTAGGAACTACTATGTGGTTGTCTAAATATACGCACCTATACTATTGTAGTGATGACTTTGCTCGTTGAGGACATCTCGCCGCCATTAAGTTTCTGTTCTCCTTCACATTCGCCTTCATGCTTGTTTCGTCTGAATGGTTGAGAAATGCAAGGAAAATTACGTTATTACTGTGTTCTAGATTTGACAGATCAAAAAGATAGTGAGTGAATATTAGCTAATAAGTGACAATCATAGAGGACCTGACCTGAACTTCATTAGTCAAAGTAGTGGTTTGATACAATTCAAGACTGTTGAAGGGAACGAAACTATGATAGCAACAAGAGCTAGCTATAGCATTTGACTCTTAACATGTGTTTACTTTGAACCTTGATTTATCACCATGAGCTCCCTTGTAAAGTATTCGAGATATTGGTACCAACTGGCACACCTTGTTTAGGGAACACAGAAGTATTGTTGACGAAAATACCTGGCCGGAAGGAGGCATAATTCAAAACTTTATCTCGCCGATGCTGTTCTAGGAAAGACAGGGGCATAGCAGTACACTAACCTGCAGAAGTAGACCACTGCGGCAACTGTGGCTATGAGCAGGAGACCTCCAAGAACGCCCACAACGATGTAAACGGCTCGGATCTCGCCTTCAGGCCCTCTCGCTGTAGTTTGAGAATTAGGGTTGCTGTTCTCACATCGCTCTCCTACTTTGTCAGATGGGCAACTGGAAATGCAAACAACAGACATCTCTACTGTGTTCACGGTCAAAGTTATCACTTCATCAATATCATGTTTCGCGTTGTATTGGATTTTTCTTGGTGTTGTATGTGTCAATGATAATGGGACTGTTGAAGGCCTTCGTCTCTACATAATTCAGATAAAGGCTGCGTTGTCATTTTCATTTCGTTTTAATGAAGAGATCAACTGTTCTCCAACTCAACAATTGACTAACTGCGTTTTGTTGTGAACTCACCTGCATCTGATCGCTTGATCCTCCGGCAGCCCAGGTAATATGGTACACGTCCCCCCGTTCAGGCAGTAACCGCTGTAACTCTCAGGGCAGTCATCGTAGAAAATTCCATCTGAGAACCGAGGAAGAAAAATTAAACTTTTGCACATTTATCAAAAGCAATAAGAAGCAAAGCAATAGATCGTAGACATATACACAAGTGAAAAAGAAAAAGTTAGTTCAGCACACAGAAACATAAAGTTAAGAGTGAAGATTTGTGCAGAAATTATCTGAAATCAAATTCTATTGCTCCCCTTCATTTTTGTTTTGGCTACACAGCAACTTGTTTTTATAAATATCTCTCTCATCCTTTTTCGACGGAATGACCCCCAATCGTTAATGATTGAAACCCAATGTGATCTTTGTCCATGGCACGGTTTTATGGCCAGGTCTTCAGCACGTAAATGTTGTAAGCGCCACAAATATATCTCACCCTCGTCTGTGAGAACTTTTACGACCCATTTGTCCGTGATTTAGTCCATGTCTTTGTCACGCCCACCTACATACCTTACATGCCCACCTGTGCATACGGCAGGTATTTACCTACTGCTATCTATTTGTCGACACAGCAAAACGTCCTCCTCCGTAGCACGGTTGTTAAAATCTGACATACAGGGCGTTTAGGGAATGGAAGAATCAAGAGTGATTAATCCTCTTTTCGAGCGCTGTGTTTTCTGGATTTTTGCTTGCTAGCGGCTCAACTGATTCACACTTGTAATAATTCCACTGCGAAGCTTGAATTTGTTTTACGTCAGTAGATGCTGAAACAACAACGTAAAATTTGCTGAGCTGGACAAATGACCAGCCCGCCTTTAGCTTATTTATCGTCATTGGCAAGCCATGCGTACGTCTACCCCATGGACGGTAGGCCCTTGACGTAAACCTTCTACCAGTATTCTAAAGACGTGATAGACGACCGGGTAAAGTTGGGTTGTACTTTAAGTCTGCGGTGGTCTCGTTTGATCCTGTTGTACAGAATGAAGTATTAGCGTTATCTTGTTTTCTTGTTTGAACAGCGTCCATGCTTTGCAGACAAGGATCTTCGGAGACACATTAAGAAAACATGCTGCTTGGGCGTGACAAGTGTTGTGGGTGGGGACATTTACTCTAATGTCTGATCAGATTTATGTTTTCTAAACATTAGACGCTTACGTTAGTACCTTTGAAGACCCTGACAACCAAGAATTTGAGGTTGAAGTAGTTATAGGTTTTGTTCAAGCAGAATGACAGCTCGGGAAACATTTGAAGTCTATCAAGGGACATCGTACAATAGACCATCACTTAAGTGTGATTCGGACGATTAGGTTCGATAAATGGCAGACTTTGAACAGCAAGACCACTGAAAGGACCTTGGCATAGGTTAAGATAACAAAAGATGGTATTTCATTTCTTCAAAGGAAAGAATTTAAAGATATTTGGGCCTAACTCAAGTGCATTGTTATTTGCCATAACCATGAGAGCCCCTCCTAGGTCTGAGTTGGCTCAAACGTCGAAAATCTGTCTAAGATGTTCAATATCTGGGAAGCACTAGGGAAGCAGTAGATCAGTACTAATCCTGGGTCTTACACAAAATAGGAAAAAACAACCGCGGACGTTTCGTCTTCGCCAATACTATGTACAGATAAACAGGAAATGTGCCCCCAGATTGAGGAAAAATATTGTGACACGCTCTAAATCTAGAGTAGTGAATTGACATCAGATAATAATTTTAACGCTTAGCATGATAGTTCATCTGTGTTGGTAGAATACATTATAGAAAGAATTGCTAAACTTTCCTCCCAACACTAAAATAACATAGGGACTTACCCCAAAATTTTCGGTCAATCTCCGTCGACCTTTCAGATAGAAAGGGTCATTCTGTGACCAAGGTTACCCTACGTTATTTTAGTGTTGGAAGGAAAGTTTAGCAATTCTTTCTATAATCTTTAACGCTATTTAAATGTATGACAGTCTACGTGTACACGCTTTCCGAAACACCTTCAAACAGTATGATCAATCGGCTCACAGAGTTCACAGTCTGTTCAAGTCTTACCTTGTGAAAACGCTGGTACTAAACACAGAGTCAGTATCATCAACCTCAGGTGCTTCTCAGGAACTGTCGTCGTCACCATTTTTGTCGCTGAAAGTTTCGGTGTGACAAGGAAATGTCTTGTTTGTAGTCTTCCTTCCGCTGTGTGATCCTCAGATGGCGGTAGCGAGTCCCTTTCTCCCTGCTAGACTGAGTCGTGTGTGCCGGGTGTGCGTGTCGCCTTCAGTCGCCGACTGGTGTCTGGTGAGCAAGCTGCGGTCCCAACACACTTATAAGGTGTTCCTTGGCGTCTTGAGCGTTCCAGGTCAACTGTTTTGCGGCAAGGTGGTCTTGACGCTAAGTACTTCGTCGTAAAGCGGACGTCCGTCTTCCGGGTGTGGTAATAAGGTTGTACTGATCGTTCTTTTGTTTTGAGAGAAAACAGGTCCTCAACGCGCAGGCCAACAAAGTTCACGTGGTGAGGCTATTGATGGGGTTCATGGAAACACCTGACTTTGCACTGATAGGAAATACTGCTGATCCAGCATGTTACGCGCGGAACGTTTTATCATAATATTCATATATCAGATGACGTTTCCTCTTGTTATAGAGGGCAAGAATTACCCAAAAATATATGGGCATGACAAAATATCTCTCAACTATATCATGTGATGCGAAAGGTCTGTAACTTTGTGTTTGTGTTAAGTTGGCCAGAGAAAAAATACAATTCACATCTCTGATACACTAGATATTCGCTCCAAATCGGCACGATTGTGGGCCAGTTTGTGTACTTGAGGAATCCATATGACATTTTCTGTGCTCTTATATCTTCCACCATCACATTTCTTGAAAACCCCTTAGGTTATCCTTCCACCTGTTTGTCCCGCGGGTGCAGGTCTCTAAGCTGACTTTGATACGGCTGAAGTGGTGTGACGTCACGGGGATGTCCCAGCGACCTACCGACCATTCTCCCCCTGCTAACAATATCCACTCCAGACGTCAGAGCACATTCCAAGGCGCGGCGGAAGACTTTGTTTGACCGTCTCCGGGCTATTCTGACCCTTACTGATTCATCGTAAAATCCGACAATGCTTGACGTGCTATTTAGGGGATAAAACGTGGACAAGTGGCCTGTTTATAGCACACGTATCCACCCACTTGTTGGAAGGGGATCAGTGACGACTTAACAACGTTAATGTTAAATCCTTACATATCTTTTAAGGGTGGATAACTTGTTTCTAATTAACATATATGATATATTGTACCATTAAAGCATTTCCTGATTTTGAGAGCGATCTGAGCTACGTCATACCCACCTACATTAGAAGGGACTTAATTTTCGTCACTTTACCACTCGAAATGTTGTTCATCTTTGGGCGTCATATTATAGAGTTATTTACTTTACTCTCTATACCGTTAATTCTGATGTTAGATCTGACGTCTTTATTATTCACCGTATAAAGCAAAGAAAATATATGTTACCGATCAAACATGTCGGTTAAGCATATATAACTATTACTATACTAGCTACTGCTGTCACTACTACTACTACTGCTACTGCTACTACTAATATTACTGCTACTGCTACTACTACTATTAGTAGTACTCTCTCTCTCTCCCTCTTCACTGCCACCGCAGCCTGCCACTCTGTCCATTGTCCATTGTCTAGTGTAAAACAGTTATACTCTTTTTACTTAAGGTTTTCCCAGCGAAGTAGTTTACTGTTTACCCCACCCTTACGTCATCCTGGTCGTCTTGATGCGGATTACTGTGGGATTACTACGTAAGGACCTGTACGGAAAGCTATTGTTCCTCCTGGTGTGAGCAGTGAGAACGTGAGCCCACCCGGAGGCCAAAAACAAACTACAGCTTAGGCCATGTTGAGTAGATTTTATGGGAGACTTCCTCTGGAACCTCAAAACTAATGCAAGCTTGCGACTAAGAATAGTTGAAAAAAAATGTTGTCTTCATTATGAGATCTTTTTATTTTTATTTTTATTTATTCAAATTGCAACAAGGGCAATACAATGTGGACACATAGGCAGCATGCTGATATCGTGACCACATACATACATATACAATACAAATCTTAACGCTACACAACAATGGCATAATCAAGAACTAACAACATATCTTACAGGTTGAACGAATGACTGAACACACAGAGTATATAGTATACTGAACAATAGATTCTTCGATAATAGATTCTTGGATATTTTGGTTCTTTCACATCTTTGGCATTATACGACATTAGTAGCCGTTTTCGGTATTTTGTGAATTATGTTACAACAGATTCTTTATTTTTGTTCTTTAACATCTTTGGCATTATACGACATTAGTAGCCGTTTTCGGTATTTTGTGAATTATGTTACAACAGATTCTTTATTTTTGTTCTTTAACATCTTTGGCATTATACGACATTAGTAGCCGTTTTCGGTATTTTGTGAATTATGTTACAACAGATTCTTTATTTTTGTTCTTTAACATCTTTGGCATTCTACGACATTGGTAGCCGTTTTCGGTATTTTGTGAATTATGTTACAACACATATGAGCCCATATGAGCCAACCCAAACTTCTACTTCGAGGCTTCTTTCCATTATTATTGTCTCACGTAGTCGGATCGTTAGGGAAAAGTGTATCAGTAGGATAATGATAGTAAGGCGAAAAATACACAACATTACATATTCGATATTGATGTTTTGCCGGACCTTTATTTTACTCAAAAAGTGTGTAAACACAACAAAAGGTGAAAATTGATGCGGTTAACTACAAAATGACTCATTCCTTAAGTGCCCCTTCATTAGTGTTCACCGCTTGCTACTGACGCAAGGAGGAGAAAGGTGTGTAGACTTGGTGAATGACGTGATAAAGTTTTACTGTTAAAGCATCACCGTTGACTTCACTGTGAATATGTTGACTCATACATTTGAGTTACTTCAGACATCCCATGACATTGACGTCTCTTTCTGGGTCATCAACTAACGAACATTTGTTGATGAATTTTTGTGAGAACAAAACACCTGCTGGCCAATCACACAGAACTGCTCAGACAGAAAGGTTGTGATAATGGTCTCACATTCTCCAAACGGTATGCCGTGTTGCGTGTTCGGTCTGGGTTGTTTTGTCTTGTGATTTATTTTGTGTTCATGTTGAACTCTATTGTTGTTCTTTTCCTGTCTCAACAATCTTCCAAGTGGTGCACAAGTCACGTCAAGTGTACAAGTGCACGTACACGAGAAAGGGGAGACAGAGTTTGGTCGGCAGTTCATCTGCACTCACCCGAACAGTACTGTTGCCGTGACGTAGGTAAGCCATGTCGCTGTTTTGTCATTCTGTTCTTGACTTGCCGTTAAGCACTATTCAAAGCCACTATGTGGGTGCGGGAACTTGAATGTCCGGAAGGGCGAGTGACAGCGAGTTTTGCTGAAAGCAGACGGCTACACGGCTGATGAAACTTAACTCCACATACGCAAATTCCGGAAGGTGTGCACCGGAGATGAGACTTAGTCAGTAAGGAGTGAAGTGAACTTGAGTGAACTTCAGTGTTACCGAATTTGTAAACAAATAGCACACATCCATACCGAGAAATTCCCATATAAGGAATACAAACTGCTGAAAATGCGCATTGAGGAGGCGTGGAACACACGGTAGTGAGAACACAATGAAGAGCAAATGAACTTGAGTTAGATTTCGGTGATCTACAGTGAGCTTATGATCTTTTCCCACCCGCAGAGTATATTCACAATATAATCATGATAATCCCTAGAACAATACAAACACAAGATGATAAAAAGTGACTTATCGTTATCAATATTCCAGATAATGTCAACTTACGGTGACTTAGACGTTTTAACTGTACCAATACAAATTAATGTAGCTATTTCCCTCCAAGAACGGTAATCGGAATATATATAATTGGGACGAAAATCCTACATCTTGAACTACGCACTTGAATCTTCGCGCGTTTTAAGCGATATCGATGAAAGGAAGACATTATTGTGCTGCACATAGCCTCAGTCTATCCGATTACGATACCATCCCTCATACGTTGTTTTTGTGTAGTTGAATGAGTTTCGATCTTGTTTTGGTTTTGTGTGGATAAAAAGTCACATAGATTGATTCAATGCGTTTTCAGGGCGACTTTCTATTAAAGTAATTTTTTGCGGTCGTCTCATTACATGGTGAGCTGAATCAACTCTATCCCCGGCTACTGCATGACTGGACACCCAAGGAGGGAAGTCTGATTCTTCAGAAGTCCTGCAGAACGATAGTCTGTGCTGCCTGTTTCCCGTGGTATCCGTGTGGGGACCGATAGGGGTACGTCACAGGATTCATGTAGCCATGGTAACAGAACTGGGCATGCGCAGGGAGAACGGGCGAACCGCACGGACACGGACGACGGCTGCTGTACCCACTCGATCTGGTAGGGGGCGCGTAGAACCCATGGCGTCGTGCGCTCGTATCTGCACAAGAAGAGATTTTCGGCTATGTGAATGGTCGTTATTGGGAAGAATAAGTGTAAGAACTACGCGCATAAAAACATAAATCTTTCATCACATGAACTTACAGCTAAGTGAGCTACTCAAGGTGTTGATGAAACTGTTGTTGAAAGTGGATCCTTATGAGTTATTAAAAAAAAACTAAAGTGGATTCTTATGAAGCGGTCTTAACATTCCGAATGATATACATGATACTGAAATCTATCAGTCACTTAAATGATTCAACATAGATGAACTTGATTTTGTTACATGGCTGATGATGTCTTTAGCTTTCGTGTATAGTTCTCAAAATATTTGGAAGATATGTTTACATCCGACACCTACACTGCGCTCTTCTGCCGCTACCAAAGCTGTCGATGTCATCCTCTTCGTCGCTCTCTTCTACTGGCCCCTTCTTGGTTCTGCATCTCTTGCAACACCACCCAGCGACCAGCAAGAGAACCACAAGGAACAGGGTGGCAACCACCGCAAACCCGAGCTGAATGATCAGGCTGGAAGACAAATCATGGTCAGTGTTTAGGCGTCACTTCGACCAATGCCATTTTCCAAATGAAAAGAAAAGTACATCGGATTTGCAAGGCGGTAGAGAATTTTGTAGTCAAACTAGACAAACTGGAAAAATTAAGTTAACGTTATCATTTTGCAGGCAAATACATAATGCTTACTTTCACATGGCCTAGCCTAAGCCTTACTCAAGCACATTAATATATGTGATGACCAGCCCCTTCATCCCTGTCCTGCCACTTACTACATCATATACTTGAACACTAAGTGGTGTGTACTACCTTACCAGTAACCATGGTGACAGCCGCCTGGTTCAGGTTATTGACCTAATTTGTTTTGCGAAGATGGGGAAGAAGAAGAAGAGGGGGAAACGGAGCAAAAACATGTTTCCCTTCTTTCAGGGTTACTAAAACAATCTTTGCAGATGTGTGTGACATCTGGTGATAAACCAATTATCTTTGTGTCATCCGTACCTAAGTGGGAGACTTGGCTGGTCGCAGTCGGTGCTGATGAGACTTGAGTTGTTACGGCAACAGTACTTGTTGTCGCACACCCCGCAGCAGTATGGGTACACGTCATCGTCACAGCTGAATTCTGGGACATATATCCCCGCAGGGTTGTAAAACGGAGAGCATGTTCTCTGCGGTTGCTGAAGCTGTGCTTGCACGGCTGAGGAAATACAGCAACACATCACGAATGGCAATTTTGGAAAACAATTCTATGGATATTTTACATCTAGCAAAACTACGAAAACCTCACCCTCCTTTTTCAGCACTGGAATCCAGTGCTGCATATGGCTTCAGCACTGGATTTCCAGTGCTGAGTGTTCGTCAGCACTGGTTTTCCAGTGCTGACGCCCTCTCAGCACTGGAAACGCCTGCTTCAGCACTGGAAACCGAGTGCTGACGAACATTCAGCACTGGAAACCAAGTGCTGACAAGTTTTCGGCATTGAAAACCGAGTGCTGAGAGTGAGGAGACTCTGAGATATACCGTTACAGTAATTTGGAATTACGATATGTTTTGCTCTACTAAAAGATTACCGGGATTATAAATATCACCCATTGTAAGATTATATTCTGCTCTATAAGTATAACAGTGTGCACAGTGTTCATTTGTCGATTACCTTCGGGGATAATGGAAAATACTCATTTGCATTTCAACGTCCTTGCTCTCTCCAACGCAACGAACATTGTCTCCTTTGGGCATATACATGTATGTAATTTTTCCGTAGGCCTAACCAAGCTACTATGTCTAGTGGTTATGTTTAGCTCCATAGACCCACTAGTCAGGGTACCATTAGGGTAGTAGTTCGCTCCTATGAATATGTTCGCTTCTACTACCATAGCAGAATAACAGAGAAGCGACTGTATATAGTGTATAGTGTATAATAAACGTGGAAGCCAACTACTATCTGGATGGTACCCAGGCCAGACTCACGGTATCCCCCGGTACTAGATATCACTTAGCAAAATTTACTTTACCATTACTGAGTTGCACCTGAGATAATTACTGGCATTTTATCATCACCAGGATATCCTCGCAGATTACAACTTGATACGTAGAAACTTAATACAAAGTCGTGACTTAAGTAGCAACATCAAACACATAACACAGCAGTAGTGGCATGGTGCTATTTTGTAAAACTATAGAAAATATAAAGCTAAAAAGCATGTTTAGCCCTTAGAGCTAGTTGTTAACGATGCGTCAGACTAAACATTTTCATTTATTCTTATACAATTCATCTGTAACGCTATCCACTTGTTTGTTTCAAAACATAGTAGACCTTACGCGAGTTGTGCCAATATGGACTGTATCATAAACCATCAAGAAACAAGTAATAATGAATTATCTAACTTCTACCTTTATGAACTAGTAAAACGGAAAGACAAATAGTAGAATACTACATTAATGAGCTTACCTCCATGTTCATACAAAGTTGCTGAGACGAATGACAGAAAGACAAGAAGCTTAAGATTAGTAAAATGCACCCGTCTCCAATCCATATCACTGCACTGTTTCTGATAGCGTCACCGTTGATATTTCCTCTGGTAGCGCACTCGAAACAATTCAAAGCGCTGAAGGCAGTTCAAAAAGTACCTTCAGGAGGCCCTGCAAACTGTTTGAATGGTTGAAAGGTAATTTTACAAACGATTTCTCTTCTGTTTCAAATAGCTTGTACATGTACACATACAGTGTCTTCCAAAGAGCTAGAGTCTTTAACACGCGAGAAAAAGAATAAATCTGTTTTTAAGTGGGGACGACTTTTTGTGGCACCTCAGGTCCACTTGATGCTAATCTCCTCGCCTTGTTGAGTGCAGTAATTGGGAGTTCGTGTATAGGGCACGACTGCTGGGCAAACACTAGATTTCTTACCAGCCGGCTCCGCCATTTTCTCGGGGATGTTTACTGAAGCAAGGGACGGTCTTGGTTGAGTTGAGCAATTGACGGCCAAGTTTGACCACAACAACTTGTGTCCGCAGGATGAACCGAGAAGTACGGCTTTGGACGACAACAAAAACACGTCGTGTTTTCTTTTTCTCTTACCACAAATCAGGTTGCTTTGAAATAAAATTTCAGAACGGTCGATACTTAGAAACATCGGAAAATACTTTATCCCGTCAATAAATTAATACAGATATATACAGTCAAGCCCAACAACAGCAGCAAAAAAACTGCACAAAATGATTGTTTCTTTAACTTTGTTGTCTGAATTAAACACATTCACAGCGCAATTATAGTAAAGTGGTGACCGCTTTTTTCAGCAGAACAAATCTTCACGACCAATCATTTATGCCCCGTGCACTGAAACTTTACTCTAAGAGCTGATTTTTATAAAACGGATGCGTCGCTTCATCTTTCATTATGAACTGCATTTTCAGTTGGTTTCAATTTTTCATAATTGTTTTGTAAAACTTATCACGTAATTTATCACGTTAATATATTTTATGATAGTGCAAATTTCATGTGGCTATGTTGTAGTGTACATGCAAGTTGATCTTTTTTTAAACAAACTGAACTGAAACTGAAGAAACATCATATTGGTGTGAAAAAAAATCAAAATTTCTGTAACGTTAGTACAAACGTGTTTCTATGAGAGAAAAAAAAAAAAAACACTCCTCAAGTTCTGTCGACCAGTAAAGTTTCATCTATTTTGTGCCTGAGGAACAGGAGATGAGGGCGTTGTGCATGAATTTACAAGTACAGGATACACCTGCTATAGATCAAACACCGGCAGGTTGCAGAAGAGATCATCCCTGCAGATTTCGCCTCTAGAACGTACTGAAGACAAGTGCCGGGTGTAAATCTGAATTACAAACATTTGACTTTCCAACTTCCTTTGCGTTGCCAAAACCAGCATGATCGTCATCAGCCCATCAACTTAACATCTACGGTGTGTTTTACCCTATCCTTCAATTTTAAATGTCTACCATTGGTCATAGGGCCTTCACACTGAAACCGAATCAGCAAGAATCCAGCCGAACCAGCCGGAATGAAGTATTTGCAAAATTCGTGCCACATTCGGGGCCATTCGGGTGGGAATTCCAAATGGGCCTTAAATCCCCTTCACACGAGAAGGAATGAGCCAGAATGCCGTCAGAATGAAAATTCTTTTCTATTCCTGTGAATTCGTAGTGTATTCTAGACATTCTCACTGCATTCGAGATATTCGTTCGGCCACATTCGGGCAGGATTCGAAGTGGCTTGCCATTTCGGTTCTCAATCGAATGAGATAAGAATGTTTCGAACAATGTTGGAATGCCGTAGAATGCGGTCAGACTGCAGTTAGAATAGGCAGAATGCACTTAGAATCCACTATGAATGCTATTCGATATTTCTCCACTTCGAATGCAATGTTTTAACATGTCAAAAACTGTCGAGCCAGCCAAAAGAACGGGGACGAATATCTGGAATGCAGTACGAATGTTTAGAATACAGTACGAATTGCGAGGAACTGCCACGAATAGAAAAAAAAATTCATTCCGACGGCATTCCGGCTCATTCGTGCTCTCGTGTGAAGGGGGCTTTACCTTTGTCCAATCATATTAAGGATAAACACTGTTCAGCCAATCAGCTTCAGTTTTTTCTCGAAATACCTGCAGTTTGCTTTTTGATCACTAGGGGTCACTGTGAGACCGTGAGCAAGTCAACTTACACCTTGTGGTAAAAAATGCTTCAAGGGAACATTATGTTGTTTTAACATAAAATTTTGCGAACCGTGCGACTATGGGAGGGCATATTTGATTGTATATTAGGGCTGCTATATATAATATGATACATTAAAGTAACGTTACGCCCTACTATGGTTTTCATGTCAGGTGGTAGCAACAAACTGCGACACTGGGAGTGGAGTGACGTCACACCACCCGGAAGTGGAAGACATTTTGTGCTGCTGTCAGGGTGCGTCGCTGCTCTCTCCTGAAGTCAAGGTGCGTCACAGCGAAGTTAAGATCTTTGTAGCGTCTTGAGACCCCAATTTGCTACGTTTACATGATAGTTACCGTAAACTATGACAAAATTTTGGTTAAAAAATGCTGCTGTTATTCTATGAAGTGTTATTTGGCCAAAATTATGTTGTTCGTCAAGTTGGACTGAAAGGTCCTAAGCAGGAAATAAATTCCTTTCACAGAGGTCAGAACGCATGCATGTGCCACGACAGGAATTCTGATAAAAGCGCAGCGATAAAAGCTCCTTGGTACATGTAATTTGTCAACGGTAAAGGCCCCGAAAAAGAAAACAGTCATTGTCTCGACCATTGTTTTGTTTTCTTTTTCGATGCCTTCTTTGGCATAACTAAGAATTCCTGTGTAACGTTACATGTGTTCTGAACTTTGTGAAAGGGCTTATAACGTTACATCTATCCATAACAAAAGTCAATGTTTCACCGCATATTATCATAGTGTAGGAAAAATCATAGTGATCTATAACCTGTGCACACCTTGTATATCCACCCCTGAAACCTATGTAACAAAACGTATCGTTAATGGTAATGTTATACATGTATATAGTCTGACACTTACATGTAACATTTGAAATTTTGGGCCAATCTGTAGTCTTCTCTTACTTCAAACCAGGACTGGATTACAATCAAACATGGGGTACGATGGGAAGTACCTCCAAGGAATGGGCTGGACCCTTGTGGTGATGGGATCTCTCAACATCATTCTGGGTATAGCTGCGGATGCTGCGTTTGCCTCCATGGGTGCATTCACCATCTTCCACTACATCAGCGCACCGATATGGAATGGCATTTTTGTAAGTAGTCTCCTGATTTTACGATCATTATGATTTCTCTGATATGGAAAAACCATTGGAGCTTTTATCAGATCTTTGGAAAAACATATTGTTCTTCTGTTAGTAGATTACGTTAGATACAAAAGTATTAGCTGTTGTTGCAAATATGAGCAATTTGTAGCCAATCAGAGGTTAGGTTACAAAGTAGCTGTTGTTTTGAATATGAGCAATTTGTTTCTTACTCACACACAATAATATAGGGTGATTCTGATGGTATAGTATAGTTTACTACCTGGTCCAAAAACCAAGTAGTTGTAGGTTTTTACTTTTTTTTACTGGCACACAATACTAAAGGCTGAGCGTAGTGGTATAGTATTGTATGTGAGTAGCTTGACAAAAGGCTATGGGGAAAACATTCTGCATTTTCGTGAAAAGTTTACCTTTCTAGTTTCAAGTTGTGATCATTTTGTCCTCATAGTCATAACATTGTTTTCATAGTTTCCACTAAATGCACACTATCATGGGCGTATGACGAGATGACGTCATACGGGGGAATTGTGGGCAAACCACGTGATGAACACCGCGAGATCTTGCGAGAACCAGAGTGAGATCTCCAGATCTCAAACGAACTTCCATCCACCGCCCAACAACGTCCTTGAACTTTCTATTCCACTTGTTCGTTATCTTATCCCGTCTTTTAGCCCACCACCTAGTTTAGTCTCAGCACCATAGTAGATACTAGTCAGTGTTTTAGCAAGTTTTTATGTATGTCGATTATCTGTATGACTAGCACGTCACTGCAATGCGCAGTTAGCGCCAGAAGTTGTTCCCATTGTGGTAGCTAATGTATTTTGTTCCTCACAGGTTGTCATCACTGGTATCCTGGCGATTTCCAGTGGAAAAAAGCCGACAAACAAGGGTCTGGTAGGTTTCAAGGTTTCAAGATGATGCATCAACAATATTTGTGATGTTGTAAATATTTAAGTACAATGTGTATCATATACCATTTCATTGTTTTACAGTACTATAAGGTTGTTTTACTATAGACTTGTTGTTGCTCAGCACGTGTGACCTTTTCCATAAGCAAACGTCAATGGAAGAGAGTTCAATTTGGGGGGGGGGGGGGGGAGTCTTTTGCATGTACCTTTGTAATATGATGTTTTGTTCTGCTAGATGGTGGGACTTATGATCCTGGGGATCTTCACCATCATGTCTGCAGTCTGCTGCTTCTCCCTGGGCATTGTCGGATCTATCGTCGATTCAAGCTGTGGTTATGGTTGGGGTTATGGTTATGGATCCTGGAGGTGAGACATTGCCTTTGTTTGTGGATCACATTCAAGCAATTTTTGTGTTTCCACAAGAAAGCGTATGTACTCATAATTATATATAGAAATTTGCAAAAAATTTTTTCTCAGGCTCACATCATTTTTGCTATGCCCTGAGGATGTCATCATTGTAACTAAATGACCTAGTGGAGTAGTGAAACTTTCCGGCACTCTGTATGTATTACAAATGTGTGTTTTTTCTTCCATACACATGGCAATTACAAGATGTACTAACTTGTGACACATCTGTTTGTTGAGTTCTTGTAGCGGGCTGCAGAAGTTATTTTATCCAACAGGTTCTTACTCCTATTTTGTTTTGTTCCCATAGCAGTTACCGCCATGACTGTACATCCGCGGCCATTGCCCTGCATGTGGTGAATGTTCTGCTGGCTCTGGCTGAGATTGTCATGGCCTTTGTAGCTGCCATCATGCCCTGCTGTGGGCTGGCAACTTCAAACAACCCCCATGTTGCCCCTGTAAGTGGAAAAATACAAATGTAACAATTAACACAATGCTAAACTTTCTTCCAACACATAGGTGTACACGGATCATATTTTCAACAACCACTGCCGCCTTCTTCAGGATCAATACTGATGACCAATCACTTCAAAACGTAAACTTGCAAGAATGCAACAGTAGTCATTGAAAATTTGATACGTGTATACGGTGTATACCTTTGTGTTGGAAGAAAGTTTAGCATTGCACTATGATAACTACCAACACAGATGAGCTCTATAACAATTGTAACAGACACACAATTCAGCAGCACACAAAAAAGTTTGCATTTTATATCAGTTGATACAATGTCATTTAGAAAATGTAATCATCTTGGAAATGGATGATATTTTGGAAACAGTACGTGACTTTCAAAGTGATGATTATATGACAATGCTAATGATTTTTCCTCAGGTGGTTGTGTACAACCAGGGACCTAACATGATGCCTGGCCAGGCTGCTTATGTTGTTGTGCAAACAGGTAAACATTTCATTTGTCACTGTTCAAGCTCAGAAGTCTTCGAGTGTCATCTGTAGCAGGATGGCACACAAATGTCAAACACATAGTATTACTTATTATCTTGTATCATTTGATTATATCACAACTAGAGCAGTAATTATCATCTTCATGTGTTTGCTATTTGTATTTTGTAGTATGGATGATAAGCTCACAGATGTTGTATTGAAGAATGTATATCAAAACCTATTGTGTATGATTCTTGCTAGCAGTTAGATGTCAGGACACATACATTACATGTTACTGAGCTCTAATCCTTGCTGATCTTATTCAGGTGTTCCAGGTGCACAAGGTGTTCCCTACACGACTGTCAGTACAGCTGGAGGCATGCCACAGCAGCAGGTGTTCATCGCCCAGCACCCGTACCCCGCAGCAGCCCCCATGCAGGGGTACTATGGCGCCCAGGCTCCGCCTCCGTACATGCAACAGTCCAACATTGGTGCAGCACCTGCTCAGGCACCTGCAGCTGCTCAACCACCTGCCGAGACCAAAACCCAGCCACCTGCCTAAGTTACATGTGTAGCAGGCATATGTGTAACAAGATGACACAAGAAAATACATAATTGTTGCTACTGGGTCTTTTACCCCCACATTGTCAGTGCATGGGCACAAGTTTTGCTTTTGTATTACAGGTGAAAGAGTTTGTGCATTTGCTAGCAATTTGGTGAATGTTGTATTATCTACTTTTGTGAGAAGACTATGAATTGATATTTTTATATATATGTAATGTGTAACAAGATACATGTATGCAGTTGGTGTTTCTATACTACAGTAATTTTTCTGAAATTTTTCTGAGCTTAACTTCTAACACAAAGAATTGGACCCAAATTTTCGACTGACGGACTGCGGTCTTCGTTGAAGAATGAGCAATCCGGTGTTTCTATGATGTCACGTTATGCAGAAAGAACATGTCAACCATAGTGATGTAGAACTCATTGTTGGCTGATAATCTAAAGATGTGTACATTCCACGTTTGCTATGAATGTAACCAGGTATGAATACATTATAGCAGATGTTTGATTCCATAATACCACTACCCAATACTGAGACACTGTTAAGTACAAATTGTGATGGGGTTGGTAACATAGCAAAGTTGGATGAGTTTAAGGTTGATCTTCAAATCAGAATTACTTTTAAAGGGACCAGATTCGGACATGTACAAGACCAAAAACAGTGCTTATGAAATTTGATTGTGACCTAGCTATACAGGTTTCCAGAGTACACTGGCTTCACTTGACATGCCAAGCATTATATTGCTCTAATTGGCTCTAATTGAGATTCCACTTTTAAACAGCACCCTTATTATATTTCATAGATATCACTAATATATATATATATATAGAGAGAGAGAGAGAGAGATTACTAAATTTAGATTGACTCAATAGCATTGTAGACTATATATTGCAGTGTGCCATGAATGTCTACTTGGTATCCAGCACTTTTACAGCTCTAAAGTCTCTTCTGTCCTCTCTGAAATACAAGCAGGAGCAGACGTATTTTCAGAGAGGACAGAAGAGACTCGGGAGCTATATAACGACTGGATAACAGGCTAATGAATGCCAGCAAGTTGATACTACATTTATGTGTTTAGCATAAATTGTGCTACTTGATATAATGCCATCAGTTGTTCACTGCTTACTGCTTATGCATGATAAATACATGGAAATCATATAACATAGACAAAATTTAACCTATTTTGAAGGATGCAAATAAAACCTGTAGAAAAAATCCAAACTTTGTTGATACATTTTTATAAACTGCTACAGGTATCTGCAGTGATGCACATTTCATTCCCATTTAGCTGCCTCTAGCATCTCAGATCAAACTTTTATTTGGGTCATGAACTATCTTAAGACAAACACACAATGAGACATTGAAAACAAAAGAAATATCACACCAACATCATGTTTTGATGTACAATAGCCACATCCACACTGTACTAGATTACCAGGGATATCTTATGGTTAAACATTAGCTTCTTCGGCAGTCCAGTCTCAGGAGACCAGGACATTAGCATTAATCATTAGCCACATGTTTGCTAACTAGGCACAGGTCATGTGATAATACTATAACCCACAGTCACGAGGTAAAAGGTCAGCTGTGGATCTCGTCTTCCGTCAGGCAGCTCTTCCCTGAAGTTTTCGTGGTGCGTCATGTTATTTATTCATTTATGTACTACCTTACAACTTCCTCTA
The DNA here is from genome assembly GCA_019207045.1 of Branchiostoma floridae x Branchiostoma belcheri. NCBI lineage: Eukaryota > Metazoa > Chordata > Leptocardii > Amphioxiformes > Branchiostomatidae > Branchiostoma > Branchiostoma floridae x Branchiostoma belcheri. The sequence goes on from CM033027.1 coordinate 13,884,204, forward strand.
TCACCTAGATTATCCTCCTTACCAAGATAGTGCTGTAATGCCAGGATCCTTCGTTCTATCTGTGATAGAATGCGGAACAAGGTTCACAGCAACAGTCAGTGTGTTCTGTATACAGAAAAACAACGTCTATGTATTACAAGTAAATACGTTTTTCGTGTATAGTCGCACCGGCTAAACAAAACGTACCGTTAATGGTATAGTCTGACATTTACACGTAACATTAACGTCAACATTTGAAATTTTGTGCCAATCTGTAGTCTAATAGCTATAACAATTCTCTGACTTCAAACCAGGACTGGATTACAATCAAACATGGGGTACGATGGGAAGTACCTCCAAAGGATGGGCTGGACCCTGGTGGTGATGGGATCTCTCAACATCATCCTGGGTACAGCTGCGGATGCTGCGTTTGCCTCCATGGGTGCATTCACCATGTTCCACTTCATCAGCGCACCAATATGGAATGGCATTTTTGTAAGTACACTGTAGTCTCCTGATTTGCCGGAATTCAGGATCCAGAATCCCGGTAGGGAAAATCCAAGGAGATTTTATGAGCTGATAAAATCTCATTGGAAAAACATTGTTTTCTATCTTCTTTTGTTAGTAGCCAACCAAAAATTAGGTTAGATATTAGCTGTTTTTGAATAACATGAGAAATTTGTAGTCAATTAGAGAATAGGTTAGATAGTACATGTAGCTGTTGTTTTGAATATGAACAATTCTTTTTACTCACACTCAATACTATAGGGTTAGCCTAATGGTATAGTATAGTTAACGTTACATTAATGACCTGATCCAAAAACCAAGTAGACGTAATTTTCTTTCATTCGCACACAATACTATCAATAGGATGACCCTAATGGTATAGTATTGTGTGTGAGTAGCTTGACAAAATACTTATAAGGGGAAAACATTCTACATTTTCATGAAAAGGTTGCCTTTCTAGTTTTTTACACTTTCAAGTTGTGATCATTTTGTATAGCATTGTTTTCTAAGTTTCATGCATAAATGTGGTAGCTAATGTATTTTGTTCCTCACAGGTTGTCATCACTGGTATCCTGGCGATTTCCAGTGGAAAAAAGCCAACAAACAAGGGTCTGGTAGGTTTCAAGGTTTCAAGATGATGCATCAACAATATTTGTGATGCTCTAAATGTATATCTAACAATATAACATTACATATATGTTATGTCATCTGCCATTTCATTTCCAGTACTTTAAGCTTGCTTGGCTTGTAGTTTATATTTGCTATGAATATCACATGTACACATTAAGTCTTCAGTCTGAGTGTATACTGAGAACATGGACCTTGCCAAGCTTAATTTTTTGGGTCTTGTCGAACAAAAAATGAACTTTCTTTGTCAATCATGGGAATCATTAATATGAAGTTGTATTTATACAACTTTCTTAAGTGTGAAATATTATTACTTATTCTGAACATGAAGTGCACTGCAAACAGACTTGTTACAAAAGATTTCTTCACTGTTTTCTTAAAGAAATTATGCTCATCACCTCAAGTCCGCGTCAAGATGAAGATGGAGTTGCTCAGCACGTGTGACCTTCTCCTTAAGCAAACATCTATGAAAGACATTGTAATATTCTAAGGGATGGATCTATTACCTTTCTGATATGATATTTTGTTCTGCTAGATGGTTGGACTTATGATACTGGGGATCTTCACCATCATGTCTGCAGTCTGTTGCTTCTCCCTGGGCATTGTCGGTTCTATCGTCGATGCAAGCTGTTACCGTGATTATGGTTGGTCCTGGAGCCCAAGGTGAGGCCTTGTCTTTGTTTATGGATCACATCCAACTGATCCAAGTAATTTTTGTCTGCTTCCACAAAAAAAATGTTTGTGACCATAAACTGTTTATCATACACAGAAGTTGCAATTGAAATGAGCATTTTGTAAATTGCAGAAAAAATTCGGAAAATGAATACTAATTTGAGGAGGAAAAAGAGGCACTTTTTATGACACAAATTTGCTCCTGTGCCTATCTTACTGATTTTGTCGTAAACTTTTTTTTTAATGTGCAATAAACCAAGTCTTAATTATAAGTTCAGTCACCTTCTTGACCACAAAATGAAGTCGATTTTTTGGCACAACTTGTTATCCATATGATAAAATCAGTATTGCCTACTGGAGTAGCGAAACATTCCAGCACTGTCTGTATATATTTTACAATATATGTTTTTATTTCTTAAATACCTATTGCTCCTAATGTTGATATCAATGTTCCCATAGCATCCATGATCCTGACTGTGCAGCAGCAGCCATAGCCCTGCATGTGGTGAATATTATGCTGGCCTTGATTGAGATTGTCATGGCCTTCGTAGCTGCCATCATGCCCTGCTGTGGGCCGGCAAGCTCAAACAACCCCAATTATGCCCCTGTAAGTCTGAAGTACAATATTGTAGATACACAATTCAGCAGCACACAAAAAAGGATTATCAAGTGCTAGAATGTCATCTATAAGATCACCTTGAAAATGTTTGTTATTTTGAAAATAGCATGTGAATATTACTGCCTGTCCAATCATAAAAGGTAGAGGTAGTCCTATACCCTCTTTCAATAAGGTTGTAGTGGCAATGGGTTGTTATCCACTGGGGCATGGTATTGGAAGGAAGAGACCATCCCTCTCCTTCCACTGCCCTTTACCTCCCCAGCTGAAGTCAGGTACCCACTTTTACATGTCAGGATTAAATCCCAAGACCTCTGGGTTCTGGGACAAACACTCTGCAGTTATGCCGCATGACCCACAAGCATAGTGATGATTGTACATTTTTATAATCAAGTTTTTTTTCCTCAGATGGTTGTGTACAACCAGGGACCAAACATGATGCCTGGCCAAGCTGCTTATGTTGTTGTGCAAACAGGTAAATAATAATATTTTGTTTGTCATTGTTCAAGCTCACACAAGTTTTCGAGTGTGATGTGCAGCAGGATAGTACACAAATGTCAAACACATACACGTAGTATCGTTTGAGAATATCACAACTAGGGCAGTAATTATCATCATCATGTGTTTGATGAATGTATTTGGTATTATGTATGAACGGATGTTGTGTTGATGAATGTGTATCTAAACCTATTGTCTAGATTCTAGCTAGCAGTTAGATCTTTAGACACGTTACTGAGCTCTAAATTTTGCTGACCTTATTCAGGTGTTCCAGGTGCACAAGGTGTTCCCTACACGACTGTCAGTGCAGCTGGAGGCATGCCACAGCAGCAGGTGTTCATCGCCCAGCACCCGTACCCCGCAGCAGCCCCCATGCAGGGGTACTATGGCGCCCAGGCTCCGCCTCCTTACATGCAACAGTCCAACATTGGTGCAGCACCTGCTCAGGCACCTGCAGCCGCTCAACCACCTGCCGAGACCAATACCCAGCCACCTGCCTAAGTTACATGTGTGTATGTAGAGGCAGCAGGCGTATGCGTAACAAGATGACACAAGAAAATACATAATTGTTGCTACTGGGTCTTTTACCCCCACATTGTCAGTGCATGGGCACAAGTTTTGTTTTTGCATTACAATTGAAAGTGTTTGAGCATTTGCTAGCAGTTTGGTGAATGTTGTATTATCTATTTTTGTGAGAAGACTATGAATTGATATTTTTATATATATGTAATGTGTAACAGGATACATGTATGCAGTTGGTGTTTCTATCCTACAGTAACTTTTCTGAAATTTTTCTGAGCTTAACTTCTAACACAAAGAATTGGACCCAAATTTTCGACTGACGGACTGCGGTCTTTGTTGAAGAATGAACAATCCGCTGTTTCTATGATGTCACGTTATAACTTATGCAGAAAAAACATGTCAACCATAGTGATGTAGAACTCCTTGTTGGCTGATAACCTAGAGATGTGTACATTCCAAGTTTGCTATGAATGTAACCAGGTATGAATACATTATAGCATATTTTTGATGCCATAATACCAGTACCCAATACTGAGACACTGTTAAGTACAAATTGTAATGGGGTTGGTAACATAGCAAAGTTGGATGAGTTTAAGGTTGATCTTCAAATCAGAATTACTTTTAAAGGGACCAGATTCGGACATGTACAAGACCAAAAACAGTGCTTATGAAATTTGATTGTGACCTAGCTATACAGGTTTCCAGAGTACACTGGCTTCACTTGACATGCCAAGCATTATATTGCTCTAATTGGCTCTAATTGAGATTCCACTTTTAAACAGCACCCTTATTGTATTTCATAGATATCAGTAACATATATATGTGTGTATATATATATAGAGATTACTAAATTTAAATTGACTCAATAGCATTGTAGACTATATATTGCAGTGTGCCATGAATGTCTCCTTGGTATCCAGCACTTTTACAGCTCTCAAGTATCTTTTGTCCTCTCTGCAAATACAAGCTGGACCAGATGTATTTGCAGAGAGGACAAATGAGACTTGGGAGCTATATTACGACTGGATACCAGGCTACTGAATGCCAGCAAGTTGATACTACATTTATGTGTGTAGCATAACTTGTGCTACTTGATATAATGCCATCAGTTGTTCACTGCTTACTGCTTATGATAAATACATGGAGATCATATATTAAACATAGACAAAATTTAACCTATTTTGAAGGATACAAATAAAACTTGTAAAAAAAATCCAAACTTTTCTGATACATTTTCATAAACTGCTACAGGTATCTGTGGTGATGCAAATTTCATTTCCATTTGCTGCTTCTAGCATTTCAGATCAAACTTTTATCTGGGTCATGAACTATCTTAAGACAAACACAAAACAAGACATTAAAGAATACAAAAGAAATATCACGCCCAAATCATGTTTTAATGTACAGTACATGTATACGTAGCTGCACCCACACAGTACTAGATTACCAGGGGTATCCAGAGTATCTTAACTTAAACATTAGCTTCTTCGGCAGTCCAGTCATTGATTCCATGGTCCAGTCTCAGGAGACCAGGACATTAGCATTAAACATTAGCTACATGTTTATTAACTAGGCACAGGTCACGTGTGTAAATACTATGACGCACAGTCACGAGGTAAAAGGTCAGCAGGTCGATCTCGTCTTCCTAAAAAAACCGTAGTGCGGCTGGTGTACCCGTCAGACTGCTCTTTCCTGAAGTTTTCACGGTACGACACGTTGTTTCTGTACTACCTAATAGCCTTCGCTATCACCAAGATCAACCTCCTTGCCAAGATAGTGCTGTAATTCCAGGATCCGCCGAGATAGAATGCGGAACAAGGTTCAGTGTGTTGCTGATAGTGCTTTAGGCGATACACAGTCGTATCAAACCCTCAGTACGTTATATAATACGCAACGTTAGGCCGGCGACTGGATGTCGGGCCCTTTTTCAATACCAACTCGACCCAACATGATTCCTATTCCTAAGCCGACCTCTAGCCCTAACCCTAACCCTAACCCTAACCCTAATCCTAATCCTGATCGAGTTGAACAGAATTAATTTTGGGCCGAGTTGATTTAAGATCACTTAAGGCTGAGTTCACCAGGTAAGCGGCCAACTCGTCCTGATCCCATTTGGCACTTTGTCAGTCCAACACAGTGGATGGTAGATTAAATTTATTCTTACACAGCTATAAACTTTTAACTAAAAATAAGCGTTTAGTTTTGATTTGGAACAGAGTTAATTAACCAACCAACTTTTAAGTATTTCATTGTATTGCATTCGCAAGACTTTGTATGTACGGTAAAATTAAGTTCACTCTGTTATGAAACTAAATACCATTGCTCCCATAGTGTAATGATAAGAAAGGTAAAGATTGGTTCGTCAGAAAATTCAGGAACAACACAAAATTTGGCTACAGACAAATCACTGCAAGATATATTTCAGATGATCATTTAGTCTTGCTATGATGTATATTGTTTGATTTTGTAACTATCTGTTTTTTTTAAAACCAGTCTGAGGACTAGGTTTCTTTAAAATATGCCGTACAACGGAAAGTACGTCCAAGGAGTTGGCTGGACCCTAGTGGTGCTGGGATCTCTCAACATCATCCTGGGTGTAGTAGCTGATGTCCTGTTTGGAGTGACGGGTGCATTCACCATCTTCCACTACATCAGTACACCCATCTGGTGTGGGGTTATGGTAAGTCATGAGTGTCAACACAAGCTCTGAGTACATCAATTTCTTTCAGAAGTGAAGATGATAAGTATTGATTAGCCATGATCTTTATACGTGTCACACATATTTGTATAACATCATGTATGACAGAAGATGTGCTGTTACATCGATTGTGTCTATTTCTTACAGGTCCTCGTAAGTGGCATTGTGGGGATTTGCAGTGGAAAAAATTCAACAAGCAAGGGTCAGGTAGGTATTGGCAATTATCGTCAAATGCCACATGCTAGGTTAACAAATGAAAAGATCACTGGTGCTAAAGGAATTGCTGCATTGTGTCAGTTGCTAGAAATTTGTGCCAACTTCTCACTGATATTGGGTCCCTTCAACTACAGGCTACACTATTTGACATTTTCAATACTTTGTGTGTATTGTTTTGTTCTGTTTTCTCTTTAATTCTGCATGGTGCATCATGGTCGTCTCACTATAAAACAAGAATCACGCTAATACAATTTATTTCCGACTCACTTAGGTCATTCAGTGATGCAAATGTATAACGTTGTGGAAAGTGGAAAGAGGGCCTTTGGAACAAACAATTCTGCGTGTTGTCTGTAGCGCTAGCAATTGTTTTATATCGTCAGATTTTGCTTTACCAGATGGTGGCGTTCTTGGTCTGTGGAACGGTAACCATCTTCTTTGGGATCACTCTGCTGCTGATCACCATTATCGGGGCTCTTGTTGACGGGAAGGATTGTGACCGAGAGCATAAAAGGTGAGACCATAGTTTTGCTATGAATTACAATGTTTGTTCATAATTTTTGGTGGCAGATCATTCTATCCCCTATATATAACGTTTAGACAAGTTCTTGTACCACTGCAACAAACAATTGTCAAAATATGCTTCTTACATCATACTCCAATGATATTAAAAAACATTGATGATACACCGGAATGTCATTGTACTGAATTGCTGAATTGTATGAGGCCTATGAAAAATGTTGCCAGGTTTTAAATACCCGACCGAACTTCAGTAAAAGTAATAGCCAACACTAGCGTTTTGTCTGCCGTTGGCAAGGTACAAAGTATTCGATCTGAATGATGAATTCAAAACAGACTATCTTTATTTCAAACTCCGGTAACAGATTTGAAGAGTGATTGTTCTTTGTATCAACATTTGTTTCCTTGACTGATATTCCATATCTCTTATATTTTTTGTGTGTGTTCTAGCTATCACAACCCCTGTTCATCGCCAGCCATTGCCCTGCATGCAGTGAATGCTGCTCTTGCTCTGGCTGAGATTGTCATAGCCTTTGTAGGTTCCATCATGTCCTGCAGTGGGCTGGCAAGTCCTGTGAGTAGTATTATGTTTCTCATTGATATGTACTGGCATTTGAGCAGTAACATATAGTGGCATTTAGCTTGTCTCCAAGCAGACGTTGGGGTGGCTAGATAATTTCGTTTTCTTATCTGACTGTTGGAGTAGACAGTTTGACTAAATTAGCGAGGAAAACTTTATAATGATTTCACCTCTCCCAACATCTGCTTGGACATTAGCATTTTGCACAGCCATCGGATTTTGCATCATGAAAGTGTTCTGTTGTTTTTTTTAAATCTATTTTAACAGAATACTTTACCATGTTCCATTGACAACCCTGAGATTATCATTCCAGACGGTAGCATACAACCAACTGTCTCCCAACGGTCAACCATCATACGTCATTGTGCCACCAGGTAAGTGTTATGTTTATCATATGATCATTGTTGGAGTGTGTCGTATACATTGTATAGTTTCATATAAATGTGGAGTGTGTAGAAGTTTTGTTTACTCAAGTTTGATCTTCCTACCTTTAGCCTCAAAACCAAAGGTCTTTCTGGCTTGTGCAATCAACTCATGCATGCATGTAAAGAAATACAATTTTCTTCATAAAGAATTTACAGTGAGAGAATGAGGCAGATAGTCTGAATGATGGCCTACAGTTCTTCATGTCAGTCATGATCAGTATCCACAGTTCCCTTTTCAAAGACCCAGAAGGTTTTTGTCAATTTCAGTAGCAGACATTCACAGTAGAACCTTAACGTTATTTGCTATAAGCATAATGGGCCACACAGGGACAAAGGTCATTTCCGTTTATGTAAATATGTTTTGTTTATATGTAAATATGATTATGTATGCTCCACAGTAAAACAAGTGTGCAGCAGGCTATCATATGCTGGAAGGGAAGACACTGTTTATGACATGTTCTTGTATTTTCACAAGATGTGTTTTTCCTGAAGTCTTGCTGACCTTTTCCAGGAGCACAAGGTGTTCCCTACCCACAGCAGCAGGTGTTCGTCGCCCAGCGCCCATACCCTACCCAGGGGTACTATGGAACTATGGCCCCGCCACCTTACGCACCTGCAGAGACTAAAACTCAGACACCTGCATAAAGTTGATACACGTGACCTTTCCCCAGTACTTGATTATCTCCTTTTTACCAGTGAGATATTATAACCGTTGCTGAATCTTCCAAAAGAATTCTTGCCACAACCTTGTCTCCTTTGTGTAACATTTTACACAGGTTAATAATTATGTGAATACAATAGTAGATATGGTCACTAACTCACTGTTGTACATGTAAGACTAAACGGTGAAATGGGTAAAACCGTTGATGTGATATGTTTGTTATAAACATCATTGTCATTGTCATCATTGTCATTGTCATTGTCATTGTTCATGTAGAGCATCGGACGCTTTTTCAACTGAGGCTGCTACATTTGACAAGGTTTCAGATAATGATAACAATGATTTGTAAAATAAAGTCAAATGATTATCAAATAGTTCTGGACAATGTGTAAATAACATTTTATGATTTATTTGTAACGATATCATACATATAATACAAATTGTCAATATAAACACAACCTGTAATACAATGTAATGGTATGCTAACTGTGCTCTTCAAAGCAAAGTAACAAAATTGATAGTCTGAACCTACTATTAACATTTATTTGTGGTAAACACGAAAATGACAGCATTTCATCATAAAGATGAGCTGAAATACATTAAACCACATCCTCAGACAAAATTCAAGAGTACTTGATTTCTCAATGTTAAAACCAAACAGAACATACTATGATGAATGTATAATAGACACATCTAATGTAAATCTTCTTTTTAAACAATATGTAAATTCAGCTGTATGTACATAACGTTACATGTATTGCTGTATACAAAGCATATAGCATGGTTTATGCCTGTACATCTATTGAATATTTACCAACATAAAATACATTTTTTATTTCTGATATGTAAGTTAGTTTTCATGGTTTCAAAGCCTGTCCCAATTAAGGTGATGATGGAATGTTCTGTCTGTTGATTAATGTAGGTATGAAGTTTTAAAGTATATCTCGCAAATTCTGCTTAGTGTTAGGAATAAAAACCAAACAACAACAAAAACCAATCAAATCTTCAACAGAGATTTGGGCCTCACAATAAAGTTGCCATTCATGTCATCAATTCTGTATATACATGTAGTATACAATGTCAGAGGGTAATACGTCAATTGATGCGGACGCACTACTGTACTTGAAAAACAACAGTTTTCAGAATGTTTAATTAACACATGCAGTCCAGAAGAGTGCCAGCATAGGCACAAGCTGGCGGTGCAGCAGTGGTCATGTTCAGGTACCCCATGGTGGTGTTCACGGCTGCAGTAGGCAGGACAGCAATGGTCGCCTCTTGATACAGGAGTCCTGAGGAACACCAGAAGAAAAAGACTTCAGTTGGCCAACCATTTTTAAGGACAGCAACAGAAGTGTACGGCTACATGGCGTTCTAATTAACATTAAACAATATAATCTTAACCCTTGAGCGAATGTTGTTGATCGAAAATTTGCATTAGTCACAGAATAGACTACATCTAAACAATGACTTTCTGCAGCAAAATGGAACACAACATGAAGAGTAGACAAAGTTGCCAGTAGAAGTATTACAATTAGTTTAACAACGTTGCTGATGTCAACATCACATATATGCATTATGTAACATGCGCTAATGAATCGCCTACAAACCTGCCATGCAGGCGTTCAAGGCGCTGACTAAGGCGCCCGTGATCATGGCCCTGAGTGCCAGCTCGGCCAGGTCGCCCTTCCTGGCGGGAGCCATGGGCCCGAGTCCGCCCAGCTGGATCCCGATACTGCTGAAGTTGGCAAACCCACACAGGGCATAGGTCGCGATGGCTTCTGATCGAGCCTGGAAGAAAGATGTGGATTTGGTTTATTTTATTTTTTATTTGCATTTCCTGATCCTGAGGGGAAGTGGTACATGGGAAGCCAGTACGACTCGAGACTGCAAAGACTCGACATAAGCAAGTAAGTATTATAGCGTTAAAGCAAGCATTTTATTGGAGTATATATACAAGACCTTTACCGTCATGCTGTGATAGGTCGATTCTTGTGTCTTTAAAAGAGTTTCGAAGTGAGTTTTTATTTCACAACTGACGCATTTTTTCCCTTTGATGGAATCGTAGCAATACAAAGTAAATAAATCATCAAACATCTTTCCCACCTTTAGAAGTAGTTGAACTATATATGCGAAGCTAGATACTACAATTATTATTCAACTGCTCATACCAACATGATGGACACTCACCGTCAATTTCTTGGCGGCGATTATGTCAGCCAGGTCCAGGTAGGCGACGAACTCGTTGATGAAGATCTTCTTGCCCAGCAGTTCGGCGACTATCGGACAGTCCTCCCACGGAACACCCATGACGTAAGCTAGCGGCATGAACACGTACGAGCAGATAGTCTGTGGAGCACAGCAGTGAGTCAGTCAGGATCACGAGTAACAGACATGTGCAAGATGTTGTTTTTATGGCATGTTTTTTTTTTGCCTATATGGCCTAGGATACAGCTTGAATGCTGATCATATGTAACGTTACATTAATTATAATCTATTCCTGTTTTTTCTTGAATATGTTTCAGGAAGGAAACAGGAAAAGATATAAGTGAAAGGGCAGAGACGAAGTGGCGGCGAGCTTAAGTTGAGTCACGTCAACAAGCTTATATTAATTCCGCTACTTGTACAATGGAAAAAATAATAAAAATATCATACAAGACCATTGAATTTTGTACATACATTCAGCAAATTGATAAATTGACAAATACATGAGGTTTGGGCGTGGGTTCAAACCTCCTCATGCCATAAAAGAAAGCAAAAAAGCAGATATGTAATTAGAAGCGTTTCTGTGATGTATGTTTAATAGCTGCCATATTATTTAACATTTTGGTATATCTATAACTGCATGCTCCTTTCGACACTCATAAATGATGTGTAGTGAATGAGGAGTTTACCTCAAAAGTCAGGTTAGGGATGTCGACCATCCCTCCCAGCCACGACAGCACGGTATTGAGGAACCCCAGCAGCGCGATGAAAGCGATGATGTTCCCTACGATGTTACCGACGAGTGTCACGGCTACGGAGGCGCCGGAGGCAGCTGCTTCTAGCATGTTCCTCTCCTGTCTGCAAACGTAATATAGGATATGCAACAGGTATTACAATTTGGCATTGGAAGGCTTTCACCCTGCCTATTCCATGGTTATCAGAGTCGAGGCAACAACTGCCGACTGTTGTACAGCTAGATATGCTATTTCGGACTTCATCATGACTTCATCTGACTCGGAGAGGAAGACAAAAAAGCCTCCAATGGCAAGAGATTGTGTCACCCAGGCTAGTCAGGAAAAAGAAGCTAATGACCATGACAAATCTAGATGTGATGTAAAGTACAACGTGTAGGAAGATGCACTTACGAAACTTCGATTTGAAGACGTTCGTCCTTCTTCGTCCGCTTCCTCTCTGTCTCTGGATAGACCAGCTTGGAGATGGCCAGGGCGGTGGGCGCCGCCATGACGGAGCAGGCCAGCAGGTGGGACGGGTTGATGCCGAAGGAAATGAAGGCTCCCAGCACGCTGCCGGCCACGGTGCCGAACCCTCCGGTCATCACCGCGTGGAGTTCGGACTTCGTCATGGTGGGGAGGAAGGGGCGGACCAACAAGGGAGCCTCCGTCTGTCACGTTTCCAAAAGAAGGTGATCAACAATACAACAAATTTCCTAGCCGATGACAACGTGGTAGCGGACGTTTTATGAATTCTATGTTGCACAGTGATGACGACAAACCAACCACTGGACCAAGCATCGACATGATTTATCCAACCCTCATCTGAGCAAACAAAACTGGACGTACCTGGCCAACGAAAATATTTCCTGCCGCGCTGATTGACTCCGGCCCTGACGTGCCCAGAGTGAACTGCATGATCCAGGCGATCTTGATGATGACGATCTGCATGAAGCCCAGATAGTACAGCATGGACATCACCGTGCTGAAGAAGATGATGATTGGGAGAACCTGCGGATAGAAACATGGTTAGTGGGTTGTTACCTTTAAGACTCAATGCAATGAGTAGACTCTTGCGGACAGAGAAAGAGTGTTTGATATCGCATCTGCAGTAAAAGTCCCAAAAGTCTGTTAAAGTCCCAAGAGTATAGATCTTGAGCTTTGCTTGTAACGTACTGTTTCTGTACCTGCATGGGTTGATAGTTAGATTCATTTCCTACAGCAGCTGCTGAACGCTTCCTGGTCAATGATTTATTACAGATTACAACCATATATTTGCTGCCTGCCATTGGCCATGAAAACTGACTTGTAAATTGTCTTCATTTGATTTTGAAGTTGGTCTAAAATTCATCAATACATGTAATTATTTCGTGTGTTGTTTCCCTGAATACCTTACCTGGAATACAAAGTTGTGCACAAGATAGGCTTCTGTCAAGGTCAGGTCTGAGAAAGATGTTATTTGGCTCAGGTTAGCGGTGTTGCTTGTTACAACCAGACTTGTACCGAAAACAAAGGACGTCCCATCGTCTGTGAAAGCCAGGAATCCCTGAGGAAAAGAAAGAAAGACAGAAATTGAAACACAATATTGGACACAGTACGTAAATCAAATTAACTCGTTATAATACACAATGTAGTAACAACATAACGACAACCACAGCATGCTTAAAAGAGTCTTAAATACTGGTATACCCTAAAACACTACAACGAGCTCGTAGTATCTAACCAAATGTTGTGGTCTGTAAGATTTTTGTTGCACTTAAAACCAACTCCAAGTGCGTGTCATAGCTTACCTGGAATTTGTCGCCCAGAAACTTGAACACGTCGTACCCAACAGATGTGCGCAACACGAACAGTCCCAGCACGAACTGAAGCGACAGGCCCCACAGTACTGGCCTCCATTTCACCTGCATATACAACATTCAGGACAGTCAATCTTGGCAGACTCTGCGTTACTTTAGAAGGTTATATAAACTTCGCGAAGTAGAGATACCAGATTCAAGGTCGATAAACAGTGTTATATAAAAGGAATCGTTGACAAACTGGGGAGAGAATAAACATATAATCTATACATAAACTGTACTATCAATAGTTACACCAGCCTACTAGAAAGCCAACAAAAGCACCACACAAACCTTTCCAGGACTCTTGGAAAAGATGAACAGACAGAGGATGATGCCGAGGTAGCCGACTAGAGAGATAAGTTGATCAGGCTGCTTTCCAGTTTCCAAACCCAGGAAAAGTCCAATGCCCACCAGAATGCCCAAGTAAACGATCCTGCAATTCAAAACCACCAACAACGATCAATTGATTTGTAAGCTTGTTTTCGCAAATAAAAAGCATCACAGGAAGACATATAATTCATTTTAATGAAATATTAAGTGAATTAATAGCTTTATTGTCCATATATTCCCACAGGGTGGTTAAGTACAGGTCACAAAAATGGAATAGTTCACTGATACATACATACATTGGCAAACTAGTACAAGAATTATTTTCTGCTCAGTGAATTTGACTTCTCCTTGTTTCTTTGTGATGTTGAACATGTAATTAAAGTAAGAGCAGACTATAAAGTATGTTTCGAAAACAAAGGCTATTTTATTTAGGTGTATGTGGGGAAGCATAGATCAAATTTATGTCTCCCAAGCGAAGACCCTTTGATTTCAACATTGGAGACTAACAATCATAAAGCAAGTATATCTCACCATTTGGCATACTTCCAGACTTTCATGAAGCAGCCAGCCGCAGGTTTGAGACAGGACTTGTAGATAGTCTTCCCCCAGCGGTCCCGGATGAGTCCGTACACAACAAACACCAGGACCACCAAAGTGATGACGAGGAGCGCGAACGCACGGCAGAAGTTGATGACGCAGGCGGCGATGAGGAAGGCGAGGTACCCGAGGCACAGGATGGCGTAGACGGTCCTCCGGATAACCACTTTGTGTTTCGTTACGAACTTAGCGATACCGTCGGAGACCTACAAGGATGTGGAGAAAGTGAAAATCACTGTCCTGACATTGAGAATTTTACAGGCTCACCGGACTGGGCAGTAGATTGATGCCATGGACGACATGCATAACGAAGTGAAGCGGCGTGATGCTGTAAATGTGACAAGAAATGTATGTCTAATTGTATGATAACTAACATAAAAATATAATGTTTACCTTTGACACAGCCTTCATGCATCTGTTCTGGTCTTCATCATCTTCTTCTTCCTCATCGTCGATGTCTTCTTCGTGGTAACTTGGCGGATCGCTGCTCGGAAATGATGAGTTAAGTCTGTCTACATTGTGATGAATACCACTCTCTGGGTCTGTCTTTGTTGTAGGTTCCATGGCTATATCCTCTGTGCTGAGAGCTGCTGGGTTCTGATAGGAGTGACTCATCTGGAAATGTTCGAACACAGATTCGTAATTGATCCTTAAAACGTAATAGAATAAGGCTTTGTGGTCAATATCATGCGTAATGTCTTGATGGTACTTTGTAATTAGCATGTGCAAGATAACAAAACAGGTAGTTGCCTATAGACTTTATGCAATTCCGTTTGAGTCCCCTACCCACCATTGCCAACGGCCGGTAAAAGGAATTTGATTTGACATCTCAGCATCAGACCCGCACTTGAGACAAGTCAAAACTAAAAAAAAAATGTCTACACTTTTTCTTTAGATTTTCTGAACAGTGGACCTTTTAAGGTCAACGAGGGGAGGAGTGTCAGTGTGTGATTTATTGCAATTCTCCAAAAGGATGCATTTATCAACAGCGCAAACATGTTTCAGTTGCCACTGACTTACATCTACAAACAAAGCCAGCGCTCCACTGAAGGTTGGACTTTGGATCCATTTTAACGAATTGTACAAATTTACGGCTGTCGGCTCCATACAATAGCTGGATCAACAAACCCCACCCCCTGCAGTTCACAATGGACAATGCCAATTTGTGGTTTTCTGGTAACCTTGTTACATTCTTGGCTATTTTTATTGCTATTTTGATATCACCAAAGATGGCAGTGTAGAGGTTTTAGACGATAAATAACCAACGTTATTTTGAAAGATGCTGAAGATCAATTAAAAAGATGAGAAAATTCCTCCCTCCCATCATACACTAGACCCGAATAATAAGCCCTTTTACTGCAATAACGGATCCCAATATACACTGTTCAGCACGTCGTCCAAAAAAAGCTTCTGGGTTTACGCTGCTCAACAATGTTGACCATAGTAAATTGCGCCAGACTCATTGCTGACTTGCAATACGAGCAATTGTAGCTATACAAACGCTAACATTGTAGGAAAAAGCGTGTGAAATGCAATATATTTTGTTAATGAAGCAAGGAATATATTTTAGTGGAAAAGGCATGAGCATATTATGATCGATTCCACACCATGGTCACCCCCAACCCCCCTGCCAACATCACACACTGTGTCGGTAGGGAAATTCCAGCACTTTTGTTCTGTGACGTAATGGAATGGATGTAGGCAGCTCTGGTGTTGATGCATTGAATGCAGGATAATACCAAATCTCGTAACAATGTACAGCGCAATAACTATGTGTATTTATGTATGTATGTATATATGTATGTATGTATGTATGTATGTACAAACATTCCATCTGTACATAATACTGTACAACGGAGATATGATTGATCAGATCTAGGTTTGGGAACGTTTTGTGCTGAGTGTAGATACAATAAATGTAAGTGCTACTTACGACATCCTTCCCAGAGTTTCGGCGTTGAAACGTCCCTTCCATTGTTAGTTTTTGGCCTTCCTGTTGTACCTGTGAAAACAGATGGACTTTCAATGTTAATATTCCACACACACTTGCAACACAAATATATATATTACTATTATTTATTTATTTGCAAATCCATGCCCGTAGGCTAATTGCAATGATACAGACAGTAAAAAGTAACAAGTGTCTATTCTTTATACACACACGTCAGCTATCTATGTACATGTTTCTACATTCTTTACTGGGAGGTTTGACTTCTTCTTTGGAGGCAGTGGCTGATGAAAAGTCCCACTTCTTTAATGATTAGTGGGTTCTGTGATTTCAACAGAAATATAGTTTTTTTGAGGTCTACTAACTGGTGAAAAGTTGGAAATATTGTAACAGTTTTGATTGTGTCAAAAAGGTTGTTTCTTTCGTCCACATAATGGGGACAGTTACATATAAAATGTATTTCATCTTCCACTGCATCCGTCGCACAGTATTTACACAATCTATCTTGAACTGGTACTTTTTTATAACGACCCTTTTCTATCTCTAGTGAGTGAGCACTGATTCTTATCTTACATACATTGGATCTCTTGTCAGCGTCGTTCTGGTATAGATAGGCTTCCATGGCATATTCGGTTTTTTAAAACTAAGATTTTACAAACATATTAAAATATGTTTGTAAAATCTTAGTTTGCCGTTATCTTTAGACAATTGCTGGAGAAAGGTTTGGACAGCAAAAACAAACTTTGTGGATAACATCCTCGGCAGACTGCAGATCTGATGCGTGAGTGTGAAAAAGAACAAGATGAACTGAAAACAGGGTGCCTAAACCTCGAAATTAGACAATCTATGTATTGAAGCGACAAAACATATTCTACATTCACAGACAATAGATATTTTCATTTTTCCTGTTCTAAAGAAGCGTAAAAAGTGACGCTAGTGTGGTAGACTAGTACAAATGTATATCATCAAGTAGGTAACTGCACTCAATGCCAATACAGTAGTGTTTTCTTCTGCAAGTAATTAAAGGCTACATCATAGTTCCCTTTTGCTGTTGGTTATTGTCATTTCGTTGACAATTTCCACTGTCGTTTTTGAAAAATCTAGGCAAAAATATACGAATGTATATCACTGATGTCATCTATAGATATTCATTGCTGTGGCCTACCCTACAATCACAAAAGTGACTTACATTGTAGTTATTTGTAGCCATATACACGCTGCAAGATCTCGCCCACAGAATATATTTATTATTCGAATGTTGATGTGATAGGTCTCGGCAGGTTTTCCACCGTCAAATGCACACTGATTGCTGGTTTACATACAGGAAGTCGATAAATGTTGTTATATTGAATCTATGGATGATTATCGTCAGCGTATCTTTGTGGTGACGTTCCCGTGAAGATTGCTGTTACGTACTGATAGATAGTGTAATATGAACCTTTATGATGCAGAGTACAATGAATGTGGAAGTCTAAGATATTCAGGACCCTTCAATCGTCAATATGTGGTGCTAATGTTGGACCATGTGAAGTTTACCTCCATGATAATACGTCATCGATTGAGAATCACCTGATCTTTGGACCTCACGATAGCTACGGATATCATAGCCATCACTAAGCTCAGAATAATTTAGTGAAACGTGTTACTCACATGACCTGCTGTAAACAACACACAGGATAAATCGCAACCAGGATCGATAGGATAACATCAATTAGTCAACAGAAAAACAGAGTCATGCTTACCTACCAAGTATGTCTTACTGGTCACTAGCACTGCCCTAAATGCACAAAACAGCTGTTTGACCAGTGGTCAACTAAGTACATATATAGCAACACCGCTGCCATTCCCCAACGTTTGTCTACAAATACTGCATTATGTGCTATGTTCCCTAGTAATTGCGTAGGTACACACGCGCTCTAGTTATCATGATGTGCAGGTACGGTTTGCCCACGTCAGACTCCTAATACGCGTTTTCAGGGAGACGACCAGCCTGGTACAACAGGAATATCTTGTCATACCTACTTGCTAGAAAATCAAAGACATTCCAAACGCATATATGTATTTTGCTTTTGATGTTCATTTTGTGTTCGTCAGCCATAACATGATTGTAACAATTGAATGGACATCTTTCACTGCACATGATGACATCCGTGTCTCCTGTTCTAGACTAAATTTATAAAGGGGGCGGGACTGACATGGTACACGACATTGTATACGACTGCAGCTGTTCGTCTGTCGGCAAGACCTCCTTGTATCCAAAGTAAATGTGTGTAGTGTTGGCATTGTGTCAATGTTTGACAAACGGTGAGAAGTAAGAAAGGCGGGAAGTGGACATTTTGTCCACATATACTAATAGTTGCTACATACTTTAAGATCTTCACTGCTTCGAATTCATTCGCTACTTTGACATACTTAGATTCATCCGGTCCACCGATGACTGTGGAGTGACGGCAGGTGAATATCGACTTAAATCACGCGCTCACACAGTCCTAATATTTTGGTTATCAACAAGCGTCCCATAGGTCAATGTACACCCTGATACGTTGTTGTTTCCTGCCGACTATCAAACGGTACGAACAGTGACAAATCGATACACAGGAGAACTCTTAGGTTACAGCTATGGGTTATATGTTCATCTTGTGCGGGTGGACCGGTAGGATGCTCTGATATACTCAGAGGAAAGAGGGAGAGTGGAAGTCTCGTACACAAAGCGAAGTCCTACACATGCTCTGATTTTCAATTTGTAACAGAGCTACAAGTTCCATTGACAGAAAATGCTATACAATCTCTTTCTCTCTCTCTCTCTCTCTCTCTCTCTCTCTCTC
This sequence comes from Branchiostoma floridae x Branchiostoma belcheri, assembly GCA_019207045.1. Lineage (NCBI taxonomy): Eukaryota > Metazoa > Chordata > Leptocardii > Amphioxiformes > Branchiostomatidae > Branchiostoma > Branchiostoma floridae x Branchiostoma belcheri. The sequence continues at coordinate 13,903,195 of CM033027.1, forward strand.
TCTCTCTCTCTCTCTCTGTCTCGAATATTTCACTTCTATAACGTTTGTGCAGCACCAAAGCAACCCCTGTCCAGAAGGCTGTTTATATATATATATATACATAAATACACACAGTAGAATAAAAATCTGATTCCAGAATACAGTCTTTTGTGCAACCATTGCTTATGTACAGTATGTTATGCTATAGAGTGTTAAACCTGAATGATAGCTTTACTTACCTGAGCAGAGTGAGTTCAGGTAGACGACACCTTACCAGCGTTTGACAAACTTGCGCGCCTTTTGAGAAGTTTTGGCGGAAACTTTTGGCGGAAACTACAAATGGGTGTGTACTGTTTGCGATTGCGCACTGCAAGCGGGGCTGACTAGTCACCACTTGTTAAATATTTACCAATTAGTGTTGACGGTCTAAAAAAATCTTGCCACAATCCGTCGATACATCAACGTCAATACACTAAAGAAGCTATTGTAAATGTTTGTAAAGGAGCAGTTATAAACAGTACTAGTTTCCTATGCTAATCTTCGCATGTGCACATGCATGTGTTGTCATGCAGCATGATGTAGGTCTTATCTTTGGAAATCTTTAACGTACCAGACCCAACGTCAAAACAGCATTCTCACGAGGACAATTTACAATCATCGCTGGGAAACAAGTCTACTTTGACTTGACTGCGACACACAGAACAGATTTGTTACAGCGCCAGTATACTAGTCGTAAACACGTTGCTTGCACTGCGAAGACGTGAAGACCTGAAGTGATCAGAGAGAAAAAAGGCAACTTGATTTAGCACCGGGAATTAAAACCAAATTGTGTATTAGCTTTTTCCTAACGTTCCGCATATGTAGAGGACACTATTTGAATACAGGAAATGATTAAAACAGAGGTTTGTTTGGTAGGGGTACTGGTGGGGTGTGAAAATACACAGCTGCAGGAAAACAACGGATGTAATTTTGATTTTTTTTTTAGTTGAAAAAAGTTTATACGCCATTTCCGACACAGTCAACGGTGTGACAGTCTATCTGAAAGCTATTACGTGTAGTTCACATCAAAACAGCTAGACGTCGCATTTACTCGCTGATACAAAGACCTGTTATAAATGTGTGTTGTGTACTTATTTCCCAGTGACGGTTGTTCTGTCAAGTTAAGACCTACGTGACAGCACATGTTTACTGGTGGTATACGTACCCTGGTGGTACCATGGCTGTTTGTCAATAGCTCCTTCTTCACAAACATGCACAATGGCTTCTTTAGTGTATCGACCCTAATGTATCCACATGTTTTGGCAACAGTTTTTTCTTGAAGCCATCAACACATATTGGTAAATATTTAACAAGTAGTGGCTTGCGCAATCGCAAACAGTACATGTGTAGGTCCCGCCAAAAGTTTCCGACTCAACTTTTCAAAAGGCGTTCAATTTGTTGAGCGCTGGTGGTTTCTAAACCGGTAAAAATTTATATAATGTCCTTGGTGACACCAGCAGGAAACTACCTTAATGTGTACTAAACAAAAAGGTGGTAGAACGGATCCAATTGCAGTGAGTAATGTCTAAAAGCCCTCGCCTAACTAAATTTTCTACAACCCCGAGGTGACATCTAGCCTGGGTTACATGTATTCCCCAAGCAGAGGTTAGGCTCCGGCTGGTTTTGACGTCTCTCTCGGCGTTTTGTTGGGCTTCATATTTTCATCGGGTTTTCGTTTTGTCTACCAGCCAGTTTGGAGCCTAACCTCTGTTTGAATTGCCTGGGTGTCATTCTTGTCATCCAGTTCACTTTGTTTTCGACATTCGGGGATCCATTTTCCGTGCTGGCCATCAGTTTTGGGGCGTCCAGAAAAAGTAATCCAAGAAACTACGTAAGTATGGTCTTAAACAATGAAAGCATATCGAGTTTAATCAACAAACATGTGCGTAACCACGCGTCAACGTATGTAGCTTAGCCTTGAAATGTGATCATGCGAAGGAAAGCTCGTGATCCGTAAACGTCACTTTTGATTAGGGTACTTGAAACAGTGCCATGCTGTTGTCTCACAAATACTTTGCAAACTGCAGTTTTATTGCATGGCCCTGTACCCAACCACACCCTACACTTTTGGGAGGTGGTTTGTGAAGCTACCTGCCCGTACTCGAAAGTACTTTTAGTGACGCTTGGCTGGTGACCCGAACAAAATAGGCACATAAAAAATGGTCGTATCAAGGGGTGTTTCCTTTGAAAATACCAATGGGTGTGGAGTATCATGTCACGGTAAGACCTGTGTCGCCGCAAGCTAGGTGCGCCGGGAAAGCGCTCCTAAACAAAAGGAAGAGGTATTCAGTGTAACAAGCTAGATCTCGGCAACTCCGACAGGCAGTGGGAACCCTGTTACCCCTCCCTGGGTGCTAAGATTCCCAACATTACGCTATCCGCCTAGAGGGACGTTCCCGGCATCCTCTATTGTCCAGGTGTGCACCACCGCCTACTTTACTTCACCTGGATATTTGAGTTGCTGTGTGGGTACTACAGTCTCACGTTTGGCACAAGAGCGGCCGGCTCTCTAGACCAACATGGCGGATGACAAAGAGAAAGACAAGGTACTGTTTCTTAACTTTCTTGACCAACTTTTATGACATTGATTGAATCTGGCCAGTCCGTAGAGTTTCCCCTGCCCTAATAACGCCCCTATGGGAATGCGGGGTCCCAAGTAGACATGGGGGAAGTGGCGGCCTGGGTACCTGGAGACTCTTGACGAGCATGCATGTTATACATTTCTGACTGACATACTTTGTTTGTTTGTTTGTTTGTTTATTTGGCACATTGTCAATGTAACCTTATTTGACTGTTTCCTTATATCGTAACTTACAGTGCCTAGATATCGCCTACGGTGCAATATGCATGTGTTACCCCTACTTAATTTTCTTCAATGGAGGAGGATGACGCAATTCTACTCTCCAAGCAAAGGTTCGGATCCGATTGCTGTTGCTTTTTTAATTGTTTTTAAGCGTCTTATCGAGATTTCTATTTTGTGCTAGTTTAGCAGGAAGACTTAAAGGAAATGGTCAAAATAAAAAGCCTGATAAAACGCATAAAAACATGTAAAGAAACAACAACAACAACAGCCGGAGCTGAACCTCTGCTTGGAGAGTAATACAAAACCGGGGTTGTCTTGGCAGGTAATTCCTTTATAGTGTTGTTTTGATTTTGAAAAAGGTGAGAAGGCATTCATCAAGGTTTCTCCTGGCCCTTAAGAATCCATTCCTAGTTCCTTGAAGGTGTAGAATCTGTACCTACGAATGTTACACAGATTACGCACACCCGAGTGGGGTCATGTTATAAGATGAATAGCCAGATAGCCTTTGAGGCTCAATTACGTGGAATTAACTAGCAGCTAGATTAAAAAAAGACCCACAGATCCCCACTCAAGGCCTAGGATCACATAAGGGTCAATGCTATAGGCACAGTTGTATTGTGGACTCTGTGTGGCCGGCTGGACTCTATGAGTTGATTTGGTTATGGTCTTGCATCATTCCAGTTTGACCTGACTTGACAGATCGAAATGAGTGGTTTTCTTTGTTTACCTGAGGCCGGCGGTGCGATATGGATGTCTCCTCTCCAAGGTGTTTAAACCGAGATAGTCATCAGGATAAACACCATGTCAGGGTTGGTCATTTACGGAGACAATCGTCCCAGCAGACCAGACAAACTAGTTTTCTCCTCTGCTCTCCTCATTGCCCTCGTAAAGTAACTTGTAAACACAGAACGTTTACAGCACACTAAATCACATACTTACAAACAAAGACTTCTGGTCTAGTTTGACATGGCTGCCCTATTTACGTGTAATTGTATTCATTGGCAGCTATTAAAGAGCCACAGGGATTTTATTTTTGACTGAGAATATCTTACATGTATAGGCAGCGCCTGAACTGTTGAGGACACCAAATTGCAAGAAGAATGTCATCACCAAAACTTCTATCTTTCTTTAGTTACTTTTTGTTGTGAGGATTTTGGAAAGATTGTCCCTGATACGCTTTTGGTAACAGAAAAATGCGGACTTTCCAGTTACTCTTTTTAGGATCGAAAAATCATACTGGACACAGTGGAACTTTCCAACAGAAATTCTTGCTTTTCGCCACTTTGTTTCATTTCAAGAGGAAAATAATATATAACAATGGAAACCACCATGCATCGTTGTCATCCTGTAATGGGTGCTGTGAAGAAAACATTGTTGACGTAAGTCTACCCAGAGATGTGTTTTTTGCTAACAAATTGTTTGCAGACGGGAGACACCACAAAAAGTGTATAGGTGACAAATGGCGGTAACACGCCGGGTGACATATCATCGTGGTTTGTGGCATGTAATCCTCGAAGTGCAATGGTATTTGTATTACACAGACCGCACTATTGACAAACTAGTACTGCGGTCACGTAAGTGCTTCTATGACTGTACTATCATTGCACTCATGCATTAGAAAATTGTTTAGAATTTTGGGAATCAGTAACCTTTTGTCGTCCAGAAAGTAGGTTGGTATCCTTACCAAGAGGCTTACCAAGGTAAGCTGAGCCATTAGAATATTTGAAATTTCTTTCATGCTCGCTGGTTGAGATTATCCTGAATGTCCCAGGGGATCAAACTGGTACGACCCAGCTCCTAAGCAGACTCCCACCTGGGTAGATAATAATGGAAATCACGTTTCAATCAGGACACTTAGGAAATGTTAGGAGACACTCGCATCCTGATTTAAGGCTATTTGTGAGCTAATCAATCACCAGTAACCGTTGTAGATACAATACCTTTATCTATAGTGCCCAGTAGTTTGCAACGAATGGCAGAATGTGAAATATAGGCCTGAGGTAGCAGAATTTCATGATAGAATTTCAATATTTGACAACTGGGCTCCGGCTACCTGTACATTATGTAAACACAGGTACTAGGTGGCTACAAGTACATTTTGTAAAGACAGGTTTTCCTCAGTGGGGAATGATATATTTGCTTGAAAGTATTCCACGCAGTCACGTAACGTTAATGCTGTGTTGAGGGCGTCTCCAGACTAGTACTGGCGGTGTCATGGACTGCAGTCCGTGCTCTCACTTGAGATCACTTGAGGTGGCGGGAAGTGGGCCACATCTCTGATTCCGCTCACAAAGGTAAACAACTCTGCCCCGTACACACCTGAGGGGGTAAGAGAGGAAACCGTGCCGACAAACAGAAGGAAACGTGATCAGCCATCCATGTAAACCAACAAAGGCTCCTCGAGGGGGTTAATAAGGAACATGGGAAACGTGAAATACTTTCAGACGTAGCAGTCACAACTTTCCAAATCACATTTCCCACATGATGTGCACTGGTTAACATTTCTACCGATATGCGATCTTAGCCGATTATCTCAGGTAAAAATCTCGGTATGTCTGAAACTTGAGGAGGCTGACCGTGGACATTAAAGTGCCACGGCTCCATTCCATCAGGTTACATAATAGGATCACGTGATGCAGTGAAGAGAAAGGCTGTGGTTCAAAACAGTGCGTTTTTTTAAAACATGGCCACGAATGTTGGTATATAAAAGCATGGGTTCAAGGTGAAAAACATAGTTTGGAGTGCGCCAAAGCACTTGACAAACCTTTAGAAATCTTTCTCCGCACGTCAGTGATTCAGAAAATGTGTTGAATGGTAAATACATGTAAGTATGTTCGTTTTGCGATTGCATGAGTCATGATGTTTGATCGTTCGACTTGAATACAGTTGCAGACTACTGCATTTCACATGACCACTTCCCACCGTGCCCATAGCCGAAACACTGTGTTCTGCTAAATCAACAAAAGATGTGCACCGAAGGGGAAAAAGCAGAAATTGACTTTAAATGATCATTGTCCCCGTCAGCATTGCTGAGTCATTGGCCACATTACATGTACATTGTACATTGTATATTCAGTTGATGAAACATTTGATTTTCCCCAAAACACAACACTTGTCTTTTTGTTAAAGGGATGAGAAAAAAGATCGATTAACCGGCCATTGCCCTTGTCTAAGACCTCAGGTTAGGATAAGTGAGAGAATTAAGACACAAATTAAAAAGACACATCAAAAATATATCTGAAGACTTAGCAATTGACTTTATATTTTTTTCCGTGTAGGAGGAGCCCCCACCCTATGACAGGCCTTCCGACATCATGTACAGTATAGAGGAGGTGCCACCCTGGTACATGTGCATCTTCTTGGGATTTCAGGTAAGACCCGGATGTGAGAATCGATCCTCATTGACTGAATTACACAAGACGGTGCATGATCACGTAAGATACATGGGTTGGTATCCAAAGACTTCTAGCTATCTGTCCTCCTGGAGCATATCTCATGACATGGCGCAAGCATAATCGTAGTCTACTAAGATACGCACAGATCGGACACGAAGTAAACATAGGATTCTATATTACTATGTATGATATGATATATTATAGTCGTAGATGGGTCACTCTACCATCTGAGTGCCATACGTACTGAATGCAAATAAAACATACAACACATAGGAAACAGAAATACATTCATCATGATGATCAATTGTGATTATATTTCGCCTATTTAGAGCTATTTCATCAAACGTTTACAGCTTCTTTATAAGCATAATTTGTTTCAAACCAAAATAGATCCGTTTCTCAGTCCAGCATTTTGGTTGTTATTTCCCCAGCACTACCTGACGATGTTCGGTGCCACGGTGTCGCTCCCCCTCATCCTGTCAGGGCCCCTCTGTGTGGGGAACAACAGCCTGGCTACGAGTGAACTCATCCAGACAACCTTCTTTGTGTCCGGCATATGTACTCTGCTGCAGACGACATTTGGAGTTAGGTAAGCCTCAGTCACACAAAAACTAACACTCCATATTTTCTCAGAGATCCGGTCAATTTGAGTACCAGTGTATTTCCAAAGTGAAGCATGTCCCCGCTCTAAAGGCGTTGCCAAAATCATCGTATAAACATCTACTAGGGTTGCAGCTACTGTATATGATGAAAATCATTATATCCCGTTGTCAATCCAATAATTCTGTTTGCTTTCCGCAACTACCATTGGAATAGCTTGAAAAGATCAGGATGAAAGAAAAGGTGGATAACTTCGAATTCTCAAAATAGAATATGATATATATATAATGACAATAATGACACAGATAACATCGTCGTTGGTAGTCGCATTCCTTAGCGCAGTAAAAGAGACTGGTCACAGTTATTGAACACAAGTATTCCTCTGTGATAACATCATGGTAATTATAGGCTCAAACAGTGCAATCATCTTCACTCTGATGAAGAATAATTTCATTTTATACATATATACCCACCGGGTTGAGTACAAATCACAACAAATAATTAACTCAAACAGGTTTTGATGTTATTGTTGACGCCCAGTAAGTGCCATCCGTAACAAATCGGACGAATGCTGTCGGTGAAAACTGTTCAGTCAGTGGCCCCCTTACTTTCCTCTTCCAAAAGAACTTCGTGAGGGGAGACTAGTATGTCACTTTGGTTAAACCAATGGCATTGTTACGTCTTTGGTTAAATGCGAACATGTACAATGTATGCATAGACATTTAATGAATACTGGGTAGCACCTGAACTAAGGAGGGAAGACTATATGAAAGAATCGGATCCTGGTGTGCTGTCCATTCCTTAACGTTTTCATCAGTACCTGGATGACACTTTGTATGTCTCCTCCTTACATTGTCCTGGAGACTAGAAACAAAACCAACATAATATACGGTCACCGCGTCTTCTTTCTACTTGTTTGCTTTGGCCGCAGTCGGCCTGTCTGTTTACTTTACCCTCAATTAACAAAGAGGCCCTTTCTGCCTAGCATTCGTGGATGTATCATTACTAGTATAAACAGAAATACATTAGAGAGTTTGAGCATTATCTTGTACATTTTGCTGGTATAATGGCATAGATATCTGGATGTAGGTCACTCAGATTCACCGGATCATTCTTGGCACCTCCTGTGGCCATTCTTTTATCTATCCTCCTTATTGTGTCAGGTTATCCTTACTAAGCTGAAACTAATGGACGGCCTATTTTCCCAGGAGAATTTACTGTCTTCGCTATAAGCTCTTTTACTTGTCTTTCTTAACTTTGCTGGCATTCCGATATAACAGTTTAGAGTGTCTCTGGTAATCTTAGCAGCCCCCCCCCCCCCCAAACCCGCACTATTTCCCACCAAAAACGTCTAAAATGTCAAGAAGCTGCCTTCGCGAATACCAGAAGCAAGAGATACTATTTGCTTTGTGGGAGGGGGTCGGTAGATTAACATCTTGTTGATTCAATACACGATTATTAGGAGGTGAACGAACGGCTGACCTAGTTCGTAATTGATGGGGAGGGGGAATGTCTTGAGTTCCATTGTACAATACACCTCCACCGAGACGACCCGACGCGGAGATTTTCATGACAAGCATTTGTTAGGTTGATAGGTTGATTGACTGATCGGTTAGTTGGTTGGTTGATTGGTCAGTTGTACGAAGGACCATAGGGACAAAACCTGTTTTAGCGAAGGAGCTGTGTGCTCACAGCGAAGGGGCTGCATGCTCGGCGAAGGAGCTGTGTGCTCACAGCGAAGGGGCTGCATGCTCGACGAAGGAGCTGTGTGCTCACAGCAAATGGGCTGTGTGCTCAGCGACGTACCTGTGTGCTCGGGGAAGGAGCTGTGTGCTCACAGCAAAGGGGCTGCATGCTCGGCAAAGGATCTGTGTGCTCACAGCAAAGGGCTGTGTGCACCAGGCTGAAGTTGGCCGCCGATTGGTAGCCGCCGATCCAGCCGCCGATTCGTCATTAGACAAAATGTAGCATCCCATTCAGACGCCCATTCGAAGAAACAAAAAATTCCTAATTTCCTTTAAAAGCTTAAATGGATATCAATAACTGCTAGATATTGTCTGTTACCGCCCGATGTATGTATGTATAAACATAAATAATAACAGAAAGTATGATATCAACGATTAAGCACAAATAGTAGGCCCAATGGACGGCCAACTTCAGCCTGGTCTAAAATCGGCTGCCATACGTATACGGCTTGTAGAGCAATCTGCTACTTATCTAGACGTGGCCTGTGAATTTTTAAGACGAATTTAGATAGCGCATACCCTAACGTATTCAAAACAAGTATCAAATCTTACGGGCCGAATTTAATTAATGATAGAGGGGAATTAGCCTCCATAGCAGGCTCTCTATGGCCTTTTTTGGCACTTTTGCTGGCCATTTCTTTTTGTACTGGGTCGCTGATTGCTGGCCTCTCTGATAGCCGGCCATTTTAGATGCAAAAGTGCCAAAAAAGGCCATAGAGAGCCTGCTATGGAGGCTAGAGGGGAATTAATTAATAGGAAATACCCAAGCAAAGGGGATGCTAAAATCGGCTGCCATATGGCTTGTAGAGCACTCTGCTACCTCTCCCGTGAACTTTTAATGCGAATTTAGATTGCATAAACACCAACGTATTCAATACAAGTATCAAATCTTAAGGGCCGGATTTAATTGATAAACTAGAGGGGAACGTATTATACTAAAAACTTTCGCTGGCGTTTTAATGTAAGCATCATTAATTGCCTGTTTAGATCAAGTTTGACTGTATATACTGTAGATGCAGACTCTTTCGCGGTGGTTTTATATTCGCGGTTTTCGCGGTGGCGTCTTTATAGCGAACTCAAAACCACCGCAAACATTTCCCTTCTGTGTTCTGTCCGTGCCGTCTACGGCACTCCCTTCTCACAACATGTATGTAGTATAACGTTACATTGTCAAAGTATGATGACATTTAGTTCGCATTCATTCATTTCTACATAACACCTACTGTATAACACCATGGTATACAACTACAAGTATTACTGTACTAGTAATCAGAGGGTAGATATGGTTAGATCAGTGACTGTCAAAGTTGATCACGCCGGCACTGTCAAAGTCAAAAGTGGACTGTTCTGGTCGTTTGTAGCGCCCTTGACGAGTAACATGTAAGACTTTTTCTTTGGTTTGGCAAACAATATAGTCATTGTTGACGTACGTCTCTTTTAAGAATTTATCTTTGAAGAAAATATAAAGTTTTGGTGACAATATACAATATAGTGTTGACAATACAGTGCGTATCTAATTTTAATATTCTCACAACACCCCCACATCTGGTGATCGTCACGAGACTTACAAATACGTGTACAATACTTGCTCTGTTCTTTTACACATATATGATTTGCTGGTCTTAAATGTTCTTGTGTCCCATCAACATGGGTCAACACCTGATCATTTTCTATCGGTTTGTGCTTCTATCAAACTTTATTCTATAAACCACAAGCGTATAAAATGAAAACTATGTCATAGTCGATCCAGGAAGTTATCAAATATTGAGTTCGGACACCTTACTGGATTTCTAAGCATACCATTTTTGTGAGCATGTTGTTAAAACTTCGTCCAAAAATGCACACAAAATCATAGTAAATTCATCTTAGTGGAAACTGCAGCATCAGTGTCGAATGTACACTACACATCGCTGAGTCCTTACCTGAGAGTTTACTTGTCGTACATTCTTCCTCTGAATACAGAAGTCAAAAGAGACCGTGTGATGTGTTCATTTAGAGTTATGTCAGCTGTATATTCAGGTGTTACCCATTTAGTTACAGGGGTGTTTAAACGTAATCTGAGGCGTATTGTCGGAATTCAGATGGCTGTAAATATTTTGTATTTAAAAAAATTCATTCAGGTTGAATTTGCAACTTGTTGCGTTACTTTTTTTCCACATTTTCACCATCAGTATACAATAGCAAGCCGTGAAAATATGTGATAGCCGATCGCGACCAATTCCCATTTGGACAAATATGGCTGACAAGTCAAGTGGTTGTGGGACTAGTTTATATTTAAAACATTCCCACGGCAAAACAAAGTCGTTTTCATACGCCGTGAACATCACTGTTTAGTGTTACTGTAGTCTCAACTTATGTTGTATAAAATTGTGACTTGATGACAAGATTCTAAAATACATACTTTTTTTCTGCTCAGGTGCTGTGAATACATATGAATACTTTTTTTGGGTTCGTAATTATTCATTTCATCGTGTATAACACCATGGTAGGAAAGTTGTACTGTCTGTACTATGTATTAAGAGAGTAGTTACGGATCAGTAACAGTTGATCACGCCAGCACTGTCAAAGTTAAAAGTGGACTGTTCTGTCCGTTTGTAGCACCTTTGCCGAGTAACCACTATTTGTGGCTTCCGACTGGCGGTTGGTAAATGTGCCGGGTTTTCCATTACAGTGCAGTACTCACATGCATGGATGGTGCACCAGCGAACTCAGAACCACCGCGAATACTCCATTTTCCCTCTACCGCTAAATTTAAATCCCCGCAAACGTAAATGCAATTACAGTACTCGGTAAAAATGACTATAAACTCTCTACGCTCTTGTTATTTGCGTCGACATGTAAGCCCCAAACATGTGGACGCCTGTCAGTATAATTAGTTCATTTTCGAATCGGTCCAACATCAGGTCCACTGTTTTACGTCCGGTTTTAGCGGACAGGTCCAACAAGAAAAATCGGTATTATACTTCACTGCACAACCTTTTCAGCCATGCTAATATCTATTGTCGTGTTGCAGCAGAATATGAGAAATGTGAACTCAAATTTTGGACTCTTGAAACCTCTTTCACGGTGTACTTTATTTGTTATGATGCTGACTTGAACCTTTTTTCTACCTTAAAATAGTATGAACTTCTTAATTTCATTATGTGACAGACGAATAAATTACATGTAGTAATTTGGGTGATTTGGTATAGGGGAAGTTTTTGCACAAAATGTGGAGAGAAGTACCACATTATAGATCCAGTGTACACTGCATCAAAGGTACATAAAGTCTGTTTTGTTTTCCTAAAATCAGTTCCCCTCAATATGCTGTAAAATACAACAGGTTTTTCATAAAAGCCTAGCAACAGTTGCCATGTAAAATCTAGATCTGGCTTCTTTTGGCTCCACCCCTAGACTTGTTTCCATTTTTGTACGAACACATATGCCAAGTTTCATGCTTTAACCATAATTTGAGCAATTTTTGCACCAATCCCCTAGACAATTCCCTATGAAATTAGGAATTTTTAGTTTCTTCGAATGGGCGTCTGAATGGGATCCTATGTTTTGTCTAATGACGAATCGGCTGCTGGATCTTAGGCTACCAATCGGCGGCCAACTTCAGCCTGGTGCACACAGCCCTTTGCTGTGAGCACACAGATCCTTCGCCGAGCATGCAGCCCCTTTGCTGCGAGCACACAGCTCTTTCGCTGTGAGCACACAGGTACGTCGCTGAGCACACAGCCCATTCGCTGTGAGCACACAGCTCCTTCCCCGAGCACACAGCCCATTCGCTGTGAGCACACAGCTCCTTCGCCGAACATGCAGCCCCTTCACTGTGAGCACACAGCTCCTCCGCTAAAACAGGTTTTGTCCCAATGGTCCTTCGTACAGTTGGTTTGTTTTGCAAGGATAAGCTATAAGTTGTACACAAAAATAGCTAGAAGGCCGAAATTCACAGGGAATAAGCATCCGCTATACACCTATCAACCACATAAAAATCAACACCACAGCACGTCCAGCTGCAAAGATATAATACAAAACGTGCTGTTGCAGTACCAAGGTCAACCAACAGGTGGCCCAAAATCGACCTGCACCATCACCATCCCCACACCTACTCACCTACCAAAAACCGTTGCAAACCGTCCAGTGGTTCTTGAGGTATACCCCACATAACCTCCAGACTGAAAACAGTATGGCAACAATAATTCAGTCTTCATGGAAGTAATTACTGAACCTGTATGCTGTAACGTCGTCATCATTATGTCATCATTATGTCATCAACAGCACGTTATGTTTCCATTTCTATCACAAGTCACACTGACAAACATAATACGTTTTACAGGCTTCCCATCGTGCAAGGCGCCACCTTCGCGTTCCTGACCCCAACATTCGCCATCCTCAGTCTGCCTGGGTTCGCCTGCCCCAAGGTTCTGGGCTCTGGTACGTCAGAACGAAACTCAACGTCAATTCAACTCTCTTTGAAGCTAGGCTTGCATATGTTCGAATATCAAAAGGATTGAAAAATATCAAATGTCAAGTAGCATGCGCTTTAAGTAACAATATCAATTTGAAGTGCACCCTTTCGTAGTAGATACAGTAGAAGCCGTTTAATTGCACAGCCTATTTGCCAGCGTATTTCACGCATGCACTTATCTTACAGGAGCAATTAGGCGAAATTATCCTGCTGGAGCGCACTGGTTTAGGATTTTGGCCTGCAGTTAACAGAAGTGTGCGTTATGCAATTAGCTGGCTTCTACATGTACATGCAAACAGTCTGTTTGAACAAACATTTTGTCCTTATCGATTCCTATTTCAATGTTTTTGTTTTCTTTTTCTTCAGTCGACAATACCAGCCTGATCACGATCCAGGTAGATGAGAACACAACAGCTAATGTGGACATCAATGAGCACTGGAGGATCCGGATCAGGGAGGTAGGAGAAACCATCAAAGTTGATGCTAAGGGGTGGGGATAGGTACACAGACTTCAAACTTCATTACGAGGTCCACCACGAAAAGGGCATTGGCCAACTGACGAACAAAAAAAAGCTGTTTCAGGGGCTATAGCTATTCCCTGCCATTGTACTCTCAAAGCAGAGGTTGATGGGGAAAATGTCACTGCTCAGTAGAGAGTACATCCAACGCTATTTGTTAATAAAGAGAGCTTTCTGTACCTTTTGAAAAAAGTAAATTTATTATTATCATCTTATTTGCAGATCCAAGGTGCCATCATGGTGTCCTCCGTTTTCCAAGTCGTCATCGGGTTCAGTGGACTGATGGGATTGATGCTACGGTTCATAGGCCCCCTGGCGATCGCTCCGACGATTGCACTTGTTGGCCTGGCTCTGTTTGAGGAGGCCTCATCCCAGGCGGGGAAACACTGGGGCATCGCCTTCATGTAAGTTGCAGCGAAATTGAGGGAACCTGTACCGCAACTTTAGAGAAGGCCTGACCTTGAACGCTTTTAATTCCTGATATGATCTATAATAAATGATCCCTGACGTGCAATTCCAGTCAATAGACATACACCTAACATTTTTTTTTACTTCAACAGGACCATCGCCCTGATCGCCATCTTCTCCCAGTACCTCCGGAATGTGAACTTCCCCGGGGCGAAATGGAGCAGGGACAAGGGTTGTCACGTGGCGTGGTTCCCTCTATTTAAGCTTTTCCCGGTCAGTGATAAAATGAACACTTTTCACTCACATGTACAGTACTACTAGTCAGCAGGTCAAGATATAGAAGATTTACAGTAAAATTTTAAGGTGTTCATACAAAATTTTTGAGTGATTGTACATTTCTGCTTCATATAGAGTTACCCGAAAGCCACAATTAGCTAGCCTGGGTACCATTCTCCGTTGTAACCGTGGCTAGCAAGCGAAAAGGTTGAGCCAGCGGTTATACAACAGTGGATGATAACTATATGGCAGACCAATTTACATTGTAGCTATTCTACGGTAAGGTGTTGCTTTGGACAAGGATATAAATGAAACGATATTCCTGCACTATGCTTTTCTTCAGGTCATCCTCGGGATGTGCGTGTCCTGGGGGTTCTGCGGCATCCTGACGGCGGCGAACGTGTTCCCCACCGACCCGAACGACCCTCAGCACAGTGCCCGGACAGACAACACTGCAGTACTGTACCAAGCCGCCTGGTTCCGCTTCCCCTATCCAGGTCCGAATTACATGCAAACGTAGTAGATAAAATGGGCATGAAGTTCAGAAGGGGTAGCCACTCCATGATCCATAACCGTTCAGTTTTATGATATTCTCCCCATCTGTGTATCAATCATGACGGCCAGAAAACTTAGACATGCTAGAGGTATATAGTTGAAAAGTATTGATTGTTAATTCTCTCTTTTATTTTACATGGCATGGACAGTGAAAGTTTACCAATGCCTTTCTTTTCAGGCCAATGGGGTAGGCCTACAATAAGTATTGCCGGGGTATTCGGCATGTTGTCCGGTGTGCTCGCCTCCATGGTGGAGTCTGTGGGAGACTACTACGCCTGTGCGCGCCTGTCCGGAGCCCCGCCCCCTCCCGTGCACGCCATCAACAGGGGGATAGGGATTGAGGGGATAGGCTGTATCCTGGCCGGCGCCTGGGGGTCGGGGAGCGGGACCACATCCTACAGTGAAAACATCGGAGCCATCGGAATCACAAAGGTGTGTGGTATATGCTATGTTGAAATGAAGTCGCTAACAGCCTGTTGAGTTCTTTCTTTTCGAGGAAATTGATTTTGATGCAATTGTACTGTACATGTTGAAACAAACAGGGAACAGTTTCTTAGGTAAAAATGATTGATGTGATTCATGGGCCCTTGCGAACAATTGATACCACTTAACATGTTAACAAAGAGCCATTTTACGCAATTGATTCCTTCGGACTAGCCTGATTAAATCTCGCTTATAGCAGCCCGCCAAATATCCGCCGGCCCCCTAGAGGGGAGGGGGCATTCGTGACAGCCCTGGACAGCGGAGTTTGTGTTACACAGACTACCTTTGGACAAGTTAAAGCTTTCAGTGGGCTTTCTATATTATCATTATCATTATCATTATCATTATCAAAA
Organism: Branchiostoma floridae x Branchiostoma belcheri; assembly: GCA_019207045.1. Taxonomy (NCBI): domain Eukaryota; kingdom Metazoa; phylum Chordata; class Leptocardii; order Amphioxiformes; family Branchiostomatidae; genus Branchiostoma; species Branchiostoma floridae x Branchiostoma belcheri. The sequence continues at coordinate 13,918,802 of CM033027.1, forward strand.
TCATTATTGCTATAATTTACGATGCGAAAAAGAAGGGGGTGGCAAAAGAGCGAAGGATAAGGAGATACGCTAAAGGGAAAAACGTGTAACCCCAGTAACCGCTCCCCCAGGTTGGCAGCAGACGTGTGGTCCAGGTGGGCGCCCTGATGATGCTGGTGCTCGCCATGTTCGGCAAGTTCGGCGCGCTGTTCACCACCATCCCGGAGCCCATCATCGGCGGCATGTTCTGCGTCATGTTCGGCATGATCGCCGCCGTCGGGATCTCCAACCTGCAGGTGAGAGGACACACAGGTTTTGTGTGGCAACAAAGGTCATTGGCTCCGCCCTGGTGGCGTGGCAAAAATATCTACTCACCGTAAGCTCTGTCTGAGGCTACACGGATTATAAAGACCACAAAAGTGGGGAACGTAATTCCAGCATTCTACTGTCCACATGTTCATGTAAAGTCAGGTTTAGATAAAAAGTTAGACATTATTAATTCACGAGTTGAAAGTGCTTGTATCTATTAAAACGATCATTTTTCACTCGTTTCCTACTTACGCACCAACCACACTCGTACGGCTCCAAATCTTACCTAAAAGCAATGACGAAAATGAAAGGACACAGACCATGAAATAGTGTTATGTTGTACCATATATTTGTAAAAAAAGATATGTTCATAGATTGATGATTAGGACTTAGATAACGTAATCTGCATCTCTGTTAACGTTTATGGTAATTTTTACCCTTACCTCTTCCCTTATGACCTCAAAGCGACCTGTAGGCCGATTTGAGCTTCTCGTGAATAAATAAACTTCAAACAAACGTTTTGATGTCATATGTACTGCAGTACGTGGACATGAACTCCTCCCGGAACCTCTTCATCTTCGGGTTCTCCATCTTCTTCGGGCTGCTGCTGCCGCAGTGGATGAAGGAACACCCCAATATCATCAAAACAGGTATGGGTGACAGGAGGCAATTTTGTACCGCTTGAAGACGGGGACCATAAAGATCTTTTTTCTCCACCGGTCTACTGAAGCAGACCCCTATAACGTTACAAGCACTTTTGCAATAAATACAGAGTACTTATGGTTTCAGATGAATGAAATTAAGTCAAACCCTTGCCCTCGCTTCGCACTGATACCAACGTTTTCTTGATAACTTATGGTCTTAGATGAATGAAATAAAATGAAATCAACCCTTACCTTTGGCACTGATACTAGCGTTTTCTTGATAAAACGGCAATCTTAACGTTACGCCCATGTTCTCTTTTCCAGGTAGCACAGAGGTCGATCAGATCTTCACCGTGCTGCTGAGCACCAGCATGTTTGTTGGAGGCTTCGTGGGGTTCTTCCTGGACAACACTGTCCCAGGTAAGATGTTGAAAAAGAAACTATACTATTTGCTACTAAATATGCAGATTGCATCATTTCTGTTTACGTGATCGCGAGGTAACCTACTCTATTGTTGTACCCAGGTACGGACGAGGAACGTGGTATCGCCCAATGGAAGAAGCTGAACGCAGCGTCCTTGAACATGAAAGGATCCGACAAGAGGGCCAACAAAGTCATGGAATGTTACGACTTTCCAATTGGCATGGACTACATCCGTTCGTGCAATATCGGCAGGTACATCCCTGTCTGCCCAACCTTCTGTCTCCCGCCGTTCGGGTCGGGTGGGGACGAGGAGGAACCAGAAGTGATCGAAAACCCCGCCGCCTTTGGAAGGGAAGCGCGGGAGGCGCCTGTGAAGTTAGCGCCTCTAGCGACTCAGGAGATAACTGCATTGTGATAAGCTGGATCGATGGAACATTTTTTTAAACCTTTCTCTAGCATTGAGTAACGTTCCATGGGAGTGACTACTAAATGAACACATGATTAAACATCAATGTATTTTTCTCACGTGGTGGTATTATGGCACCCTATAGAATTATGCGAGTTGATGTTATGATTCATGTTACACAGAACATACGTAAACTGTATACACACACGCACATAACCTTCTTGGCAACTAATGGTGATAAATACTGGTACCCCCCCCCCCCCCCGAGCTTTCATTCACAACAGGTTGGTAACTTTAAAATGACGGTCTAAATAAGAATGCAATTTTAATGTTCATTTTCTGCACACTTTGGAATATCATATTCCATACTCAGGAATCCACAATTGCATGATGATTTAGAGCTTCACGACATTCAAGATATATAATGATGTACTCATAACATACCTATAACATTTATAAATCTCTTTTAGCTAATTTTGTGGTGGTGATTAACAACCTACGCTGTGGACGCACAATGTCCTCAATGATTTGCAACAGGGGAACCTTTGAAAAAGTACACATATGATTTTAAGCGCTATTCAATGTCTAATATAATGATGATCACTTACAAAGGTGACTACGCTGTACAGTGTTCATTCTCCAATTTTTGGTATTAATCAACACGATTCAGAAAGTATATTATATTTTATGTATGTATATCGGTGATTATTCTGTAATGAGTAGTATTGCTTGCGTCTCATTTTAAAATTTGCAACATGAACATTCACAACATCTTACATAAGAGTGTAGGTTTGTTTGCAAGTTGTATCCCCAGCTACTAGGCTATATTCAGAAATTGCATATGCTTTATCACTAAGTAATGTTATTGTATTTTGCTCTGTGTATACGTACATTGGAATAAGAAATAAATCAAGGTTCATATACGGTGGTGAAGGAATACGTGTCATATCTTCCTTTTAAGTTACATGATAGAGGCATAAAAGTTCTTTAGAAAGTTCCAACCGTTACCTCCCAAATCCCTCATTTTTATGCTTTGGGTTGACGTTTTGAGGTTTGTCCGCATGGTGACGCTTTTCAATTACATGGCTGTATCAAATGAGTGAACAGCTCCTATGTCATTGACATTGACGTACGTTGACTGAAAATCTCGACCATTGGAACATGCACAGTTACGTTAACAAAGAGTCCGGGACTTGTTTGTACAATCCACACCATTCTGTACGATATCAATGAAGAGATGTGTCAGATTAGTTACCCAGGACTGCAAATTGTCACTGTTTTCTGATCCAATGTCACATTCGCTCTTTTCTCAGACAAGGTGTATTGTCTCCTTTCGTCCATTTTCAAACTCTCATATAACGTTACATTGATTCCTCGTCAGTAGTCACTTGACTCGTCTGGAAATTCTGGCCTCTTTAAAGAGCTGTTTTCTTTCTTTCAACGGTTAGGCCATATTAACGTTGTATTTCATTCCTAGTATATGCCGATGACATTTTTCCACGCATAATGTTTCATCCTCCCTAAACAAATTGCCCAAAACAAAAAAACTATACATCGTTGCAGCTGCAAAATGAGTAAACATATGCCATAAATTGCAAAAGGTGGTCCCATAGTCAAAGAAGAAGACGTAAAGAAGAAAAAAAAATCTTTTCCTCGGCATACAGTACTCTTCAGTCATTTGTTCCACCTTTCTGACCACTTGGAACTTCCTTCACTATTCTAATTGAGGCACGTGAATCCTGACCTGGTTTCGCGTCGTTTGACTTTAAGTGGATTGTACAAAAAGTATTAAGAGGGTATGGAAAGACAGGCGAACTGAAGCTGGGAGCTAAATGGAATTCACAATGCGTCTGAACTTTGTGAGGTTTCGTACGGTTCAGAAACTTTTCAAGCAACATCAACATTTTGACACCGTCCGGAGATGGAGATGGTAACAACACAACTTGAACTGGGAACAGGGAAAGGAATCCCGTCTATTGTCGCGTTCGTCAAGCGCGGGTGAGGTGGCTAGGCCTGTTATACGCCTACCTCGGATGGCTCTGAACTCGGTTCCACAAGGGCACAAACTGAGAAACAGGGGAAGGTGGCAAATAAACTGGAATGTCTGGCGGGGCTTGGATGAAGTAGGATTGATTTGGAAGACACTTGAAAGCAGGGGTTGGAAAACTGTGGTAGCCCGTATCGGAGGTAGCTGGGATGCGGCGAAGAAGAAGACGTTGGGTGAGTTAAGGGAGGCCCGCCGAACATTCGCTGATCCAGTCGCGGACAAGAAGATTGGTGTAGCACAGGTCAGGCAGTCCCCGCTGCCGGGGATGTGTTGTACGAGAGATGTGAGAGGGTTAACGTTTGGGGAAGTAAGGGCACTAAAACGCCCGCCCATCCGCCCCTTTTTCCGCTCTCTGCTCGTAGACCGTTCAGTGACCTTTCGGTCGACACTCCGGACTTTTTTGCCCATACCTTAATCTTCTTCCGGAGTTTCGCCTTGGGTCACTTTGGATAATGTACCTTCCAAATCCCTCATTACCTCCATGAAATGTCATGGAATGGAGGTTATATTTTCTGTTATGTGTCTCTGTCTGTGTAGATGATTACTCAAGAACGGCTGGATGGATTGGTTTCATACTTGTTGTGTTGGTGGGGTGTGATGAAAGCTCGAATCGATGAGATTTTGGGAGCCGTATCTGTCGTTATAATCGATGTAATAATATCAGAAATCACCCCTATATCTGCGAAATATTGGAACAGGCATGTCCCAGTGACGTATGTAGGTCAGGTAATTAATCACCTGCTAACAGTTGGCAGTTGCGGCCAGGCAGCTGCTCAGGTGATTAAGATCTCATTGATGAGTTTCTTCTCCCCATAGACTTCTATGTTATATGATTCGTGGTTAAATGGGATCGTTTATAATGAAGCTACGTGAAATTTCAGCAGATTTTTCATTCTATGTCGAGCACATTTACCCTATATCTTGGGAAAAAATTGGCAACGTAAACTATACGTAGGAACTTTTTTGATAGCAATTACAAACTATGATTAGTCAATCCCCACAAAAGGCACTTTTTCGCTGCTAGTGTACAACCGCACCACTCAGAACCCACGACTGTGTACCTCCGACATAGCGCGCGGCTGCAAAACTTTACCTGCTAATTTCTTCAGTTACAAATAAGCTTTCACCAATCTAACTTTTGAGATATATATATATATATATCAGTTCCGCTGGCTAAAAGGGAATTTCTCACCGCTAAAAACATGCGTCCGTGCAGCCGTTCATTTTTGGCTCGGATCTCTTTTAGGGTACCCACTCGCGGAGTAATACATCAATGAGACCTTAATGACAGTCTGGGCATAAGTGAAGCAGGGCTCTGAATCCAAACAAGCCCTTCAACTGTGGTTTGAAAAATAACCAGCCAGCAGTAAGTTCAAACTAAAACTTCACTGTACCTACATTTTGTAATTCTATGTCTGTATGTGCCTTCAGGTCAATAAGTAAAGCTGCCCTTAACCATATTAACATCATGATATGTGGCAGTATGAAAAACTAAGATGCATTGTAATTATCACACTTTGCATTGATTATGCAAATTAGGCCCTTATTTGCATGAATGATATCTGTACATGTTCCACCTTCCATATATAACATATCTTACATTTATCAAGGTCCTATTGTAGAACACATTGTAATAGTAGGAGATCCTCATTATAAATGCTAATCAACTATTAATTTCTATAAATTGCATACTTCTGCAGGTAAGACGTAAAGATCTCGGACTAAAGTTTGCCAAATCCCTTCTTCTTTCTAACTTTCCCAACTTCCTCCCACCACACCGCTCTGAGGCACATAGTATAACCTCATAATGCTGACAACCTTAGACAGTTTAAATGCCAAACATCACGCTTCAGGAACGCCACGCTACCATATGCCGTCGACCTCTTAAACACACATTACACAATTAAGTGTCACATTTTAATAATTACTTATCAGATGGACATTCTCTGTGTCATTAAATGAATACACCACTTCTTTCCCATAACATTTATAACCATTACTCTCAAATACAACCGACCATAAACATACATACCATCCACAAAAAAGCAATAAATATTTCATGGAGGTATGAGGTCCCCGAACTCTAGTTTTGTATGCTTTGGGTTGGCGTTTTGAGGTTTGTCCGCATGGTGGCGCTTTTCAATTACATGGTTGTATCAAATGAGCGGCTACTATGTCATTGACATTGACGTTGACTGAATATCTCTACCATTGGAACATGCACAGTTATGTTGAAAAAGAGTCCGGTACTTGTTTGGACAATCCACACCATTCTGTACGATATCAATGAAGACATATGTCAGATCAGTTACTCAGGACTGCAAATTGTCACTGTTTTTTGATCCAATGTCACATTCGCTCTTTTCTCAGACAAGGTGTATTGTCTCTTTCGTCCATTTTCAAACACTCATGTAACGTAACATAGTGGTTGATTCCTCGTCAGTAGTCACTTGACTGCCCCTACACCGTCTGGAAATTCTGGCCTCTTTAAAGAGCTCTTTTCTTTCTTTCAACGGTTAGGCCATGTTATATTCCATGCAATGAGCAAAAATATGCCATAAATTGCCAAATATAGTCCCAAAGTCCAAGAAGAAGACGTGAAGAAAAAAATCTATTCCTCGGTATACAGTACTCCGTGCCATCAATCATTTGTCCAACCTTCCTGACCACTTTTTTTAGAACTTCCTTCACCATTTCTTTATTTGCACGCTCACGTCAGTTTTGGGGTTCCCAGAGGATGCCATTGATATAATCCAATCAACATGGCCTGATCAATCGACCTGTCATCTCCCAGCCCACGTGTCTGACCTGAGCATCACGGACAGGCGTGACCGCTCTACGTGAAACACGTGTGGCTGACCACTTAGCCTACTAGACATGCATCAGTGACTATGATAACTATTTGACAATGTTTATTTGTAGTTTCCAAGCTGACATGTCAGCTGGATGGAAAAAAAGATAAGAATCTGGCCAAATTGGGACAAATAAGTTGGCATGAGATTTCAGACAGTCTTTTGCAGTCTATCAAGCCGACCGGCCAGTTCACTCAATTAACTAGTACTTAAGCTTTTATTCCTAACTTGGCAGAAGTCCCCTATTACTATATTATTTTCTGCCATGCGGGAGTTATTAAGAGAGATAAAGACTAGTTTATTTAAGTAGGTTTATCTGTAACACTTGCTCGTTACAATCAGTTTGTATTAATCGATTCGGCACCATAATGGCCTAGGTTTATCCAGAGAACTGAGAAGAACGTTAATAGTGTTGAATCACGTTTGTTGTTCTTAGTTAGACAATTATATCGGCAGACATGCTAAATTCGTACGGAAATGGATACATGTACCTTCCGTACTGCAATTCAATGCTAGATGAAATCGTTGAGATAACATCGTACAGCACTAGATTCCAATCTGAATGAATGGAGAGCACCCCTTGACGCAAAAGGGGAGCACTATTAAATGGAGATCAATGGGTTTCAGTAGCCTCCATAGCAGGCTTTCGGTGGCTCATAATACACTTTTGCTGGCCATTTCTATTTGTACTCGGTCGCTGATTGCTGGCTTATTCTGATGGCCACTCTCCGAACTCTTTCGGAGAGTGGCCATCAGAATAAGCCAGCAATCAGCGACCGAGTACAAATAGAAATGGCCAGCAAAAGTGTATTATGAGCCACCGAAAGCCTGCTATGGAGGCTAGGGTTTCAGGACCTTTCAGCGTTAGGGCGTCAGTGGCTAGCATCCATAGCAGGCTTTCTGGACCTTGTTCGTATTCTTGGGGGGGGGGGGGGGGGGGATAAAACAATTTTGCTGGACGTTTCTTTTTATACTGGGTTGCTTCTGCCGCCGACCCGCACAAGAATTGGCCAGCAAAACTGTATTGTCAAAAAAAAAAAAAAAAAGAAATGGCCCGTAGAACCTGCTATGGAGGTTAGTCAATGGTTGTAGTTGACCCTACAACTCACCGTGTTGTACGGTGCTGTCTTAATTGAGTTTAAAACCTAATGTTGGTGAAATCCAGGGGTCACAAATCAACGCCCCATTGTGACAACCGTGTGACATGTGACCTGGCGAAAATTTACGGTCAAACAGGTGCGTGCACAGAAAAAAAACATGTTTTGCTAGCACATCACTTGTGCAAATAACATGGCGCTGAGCAGGCTAAATTTGTTCCCAAGACAAATAAAAGTTTCCCGCGGCTCAATGTGTCAAGGTAACAAGGGTTCAAAGGTCGAACTTGTGGGCGTTGATCCTGAAAAAAAAGGTTAGTTGGTACATAAAGTATGAAGGTGAGTGATAAGGGGTAGTGCACTGCTGTTGTTATCGGTGTTCCATGTTGTTGACTCAAAAGGAACAATGAACTAAATATACATTACAAAGTGGGTCAGACACGCGTCGAAAATTGTCCTACAGAACGATTGTGACACCTGTTGACCATGTATGACATGTATTCGAGACGAACCTAGAATTTTATGATTCTTTTATCCGCAAACCACTGTTAGTCAGAGTAATCTTGCTCAGACTGTGTTGAATCAAGGACGTTATATCAGCCTGATATAACGTCCTTGGTTGAATCTTTGTTGTTCGGCTATCAAAACGTCCAAATTCTACTCTTGCATTTATAAGGTATGGAATATAACGTTAGCACATGTCTTGCATAGACATATTAACTTAATTCTATATGCTATAGACTCACAAACCTTGCCAATGTCATCTCGCCAACATGGCAGATAAATTATGCCCATGTGAACAGGTTGTTTGTATGATGTGACACTACGTGCGCAACACGCCCCCTCCCTCCCGAGTCACATTACGCAGCACGTTTTCTGTTATACCAGGCTGTCATGTGTTGAGTAGCGTGTGGAAACTAACGCATAGCGCGAGCTTCGGAAATGAGTCCAGCCTTGTTGGCTTTGGGCCGTTGTGGTCCATTCCTGTCCATCGCTCCTCGTTAATTATCAATAACGAACGTCGACGAGTGGACTCCATATTTCTTCAGGAACCCACGAAGTATTAATTAAACGCGATGATTGTTCATTAGAACTACGTGGCACCTGGCACGGAAAGAACGCAATGTGCACACCGGAAGCGCAGCAACCGCCGTCTATAGCCAATGATTCACATCAAGGAGGTTATATCACCTCCTTGTTCACATCAATTATAAAGGTTGTCCTGTGTAGATATTCAACTCTATGCAAAGGTCACAAGAATATCTAGAATTTGTCAAACTCATCGAACTACATTGAGACTGAATCTATGCATTTACCATCTAACAATACGTATTAAAAGGCCCGCACATTGCGTGACCACAGCTCCCACCCTTCCGATGAGCAATGGTTCAACCCTCCCGCCGAGCGGACACACCCCTGATCCCCTTGGCAACACGTTGTGCATCACGTGTAGAGTGCCAGGGCCTTACGGGCAGGAATGATTGTATCACTTTCCGTATGCGTCAGCGCTAATGATCATGCATACGGGCGTGATATGCATATTATTATAACAAATTATATATCATTAGTCATTTATGTACTTATATAAGCCATTTCATTACTTTTCTTGCATTTAGAAAGGCATATAGTGTGATAATCTGCCCACGCGAAGTGGTACATTCCGGCGGTTGTGCCTGTTGTTTTTCAGTCTGGAGTCCCAGTGTTATTTTGGGCGCGTGACGGACGCTGGAATGCACACGTGAGGTCGCGTGATTTCACCATCCAGCTAGGCTGGGCAGAGACCGACCAGGACTAGTGCACACATCCAACGTACACAGTTCAGTCGACAGAGGCACACGCGTATGACGGACTGAATAAGACGCGGGCATACATGAACGTAGAAGTTTCCACCACTGGCGGGGCTTCAGACCCAGCACTCGCGCTTCGACTGAACATGCAGAGAGACAACGAGGCCTACCCGCTACCTCCCCACAAGCGAGTCAAGACAGAAAACATGTCTTACGACCTCCACGGCAGGTAACAGCCTTTCCATTATCATTCCTTGCCATTTCATGTTCACTGTGTGTTAAGGCCTGCAAAATGTATATTTTCCCTTAATATTGTCATTGCTGCAAGAATTTAGTCTCAGCTCAGTCTAGTCTGTAGTCGAAGGTATAGGCCTGTGTAAGGCCTGCGGTGGCGTAAACAACTTTAAGGGTATATCGGTCAAGTAGGACACCCGGAGTGGCCGGGTCAGACAAACAAGGCATTGCGCTAGGCTGGCCATGACGGCCGGACACACGCCGATACGGATGATCGTATTTCGGGGCTAATTTGCGTCATATCTCTGCCCTCGGGCATTCTCGCACAGTTTCTTATTATAGTCCTCGGTTTACGCAAGGAATTAACCTCCTTGGTTTACGGAAACAATCGGGGGAAAGTGTATGAACTGATGCAAAATTTCCAGCAAGCCAGTGTCTGGTCTGGAGAGACCCGCTTTCGTTTATGACCAGGCTTTTCCAAAGTTTACTATGTTGCTGGGCAGACCACAGGGTGTGTTTAGAATGTCGTAATATTGCCTAAGGCCACACCAATTTAATTTCTTGGTTCACGGATTTTTTCATAAAAAATATGGAGCGAGAGGGCGAAATAAAAATAAAAATAAAAATTGTAAAATGGTTGGGGTAAAGGTAACGGCTAATCCAAAACATAAAGAAAAAAAGTTTTCAGCTTGAAAAAAGTACAAAAACACTATTTTTGTACAGTAAGAGCACCTGTACCCACACTTTAAGGAGCTTATAATATAAAGGCCAATTTGCTACACCAGAAAGCTGGTGAATGGTTTCATTAATGGTGAAAATTTGCTGAGTGGTAATTTTTATTTTTATTTTTTTTCCCCAAAAATTGGAGCGAGCGAATCCGTGAACCAAGAAATTAAATCGGTGTGGCCTAATTACTAGTATGATCTAGTATGGCTGGTCTTAACATACGACTTTATTTGCTGTTTTTTGCGAAAAAGAATGATCAACATTACCGTTTCATTCATCAGTATTCCATTTTATTGTTTTATTTGCAGCATATCTCCCGTCCACATGGCCTTCATGACTGACTCCAGAGGTTTCAGACGAAGAAACATGCAAGGTACCGAGGAACAACGGGTGAGTCTTCGGGAGAAGTCTTTTATTTGTCCGCATGTTCCCTTTGCCTACGTTCGGTGATTCGGCACGAGATCTGATCCTTCTCGGCGTGTTACATGTTAGATCGATATCATCATATCACATCAACACTAAGTATGTGCGTGGTGTCGCACGTATATTTCAACTCGTTGCAGTACACATGCCGTGTGTATGCACTCGTGATGCACATCTGATAATGCAAATACTAATAGCGTCTCGTTATATGCGCACCGGTTGGCGGGAATAAGATATGAGATGAGCATAATTAGGCACGTTTTTCGTGCGTGAACCTCCTTGTGCCGCCTCTGCCGTCATTCGATTTTTTCGGGGCGGGCCGTAAATAATTGTAACTGATGGACAAAAGAAAACTGATATTATATTTTATTCGTCGTTAACATCAAAATTCAATTCCATGATAAATAAATAAATGATGCATGGGCATTTTTGCTGAAAATGGATAAAAGTAGCGACGGAATATCGCTGGGGTGCAAAAATAATGATATGAAAATCATGATGCACAGAAACACATTCGCTTCAATACGGTCCACCAGAAAGAAGACATTTTTACTCCGATAACCATCTCTACCTATCTTTCCTGATAGTCTTGTTTTAGGTAATGACTAATTAAGACCGGAAATGACGCAATGAAATGATATAGCAGTTTCAGTCTGGGAATCCAATGGGTACTCAGGTACCGATGTAGGTTTAAAAGGTTATAGTCTCTGTAACTTGTTCTTTACAATGAAAAAGCATAGGTCGATAAGGCGTCAGAAGGATGACGGCTGAGACACAACGGTTTACCGGTTTCGACCTTTTATTCAAAAGTCTTCATCAGAATGAAAAAGCATAGGTTAGGGTAATGAACCTTTTTTTTTCAAATAGATAAAGGCTTTTAGAAACTCCGAACATCTGTAAATCCGCTTTAGTTTTTTTTAGTATAAAACTCCTTATTTGGGGTGGTCTGAAGAGGATCGTTCTATTCGTTGTGGGTGTACGTATTGTAAATTATAGGATGATTATAGGAGTCATTTAAAAAGATAACACAGTTGTCAAGAAAATAAAAGGAAAGTACAGACCAACTTAACAACTGTGCACGAAGTGTGGTAAACACCAAACAATTGAAGATACTAATAGATGTTGACTTGCTGAAAGATAGTGCATTTCTCTCTGCTAGAAGATCCCGTAACAAATGTCGGGCCCGTTGTTGCGGGTTACTGACTGGCCCAAGGAGCTCGCGTGACTCTGACTCGTCATCGAGGGCAAATTTACTTGACCACACGGCACTGCGTTCTCAAGGCCACCTGGATGTGTACCATTACTAACACATGCGAAGGTCGTTTACTGCACGCTCGAATTATTCCCACAGACTTCCGCGGCCGAGTTTAAAAACGAAAAACACGAGTCAAAACTGACCCGGAGTCACTTTGTGTTTTTTTCTACCTACATGGTTATCTGATACCGCTGAATACCAATGGCAAACAATGGCCCCGCGTGTTGAACTCCAAAACAACAAGATGGCGCATTGCACGAGACATGCCGCGTCACAAGTGTGACCTCGGGTAGGCGGCACAGTTGAAGTAGGCTTGGCCAACACAACAGTACTGCTGGCCCAGGGCACACTACTGTGATGATATATGCTTTTTGGGCGAATCACTCCACATACACCGCCTTTTACTGATGTATCTTTCTGTTTTATGATTAAGAAGTATGAAAGATATTTTACGTTATTACACTAGTAAAAGTTTTGCTGACTTGGTACTATTTTCTAATTTCTACAGTGCTTTGATGGCTGCTAGTTTGCCAACACATACAGTTGCAATCATAACACAGTGTGTAACAATCAGTATGGCGCATTTTAACCTCTACACGTGGGGCCTTCTGAAGGAGACCAACCATTGATTGGCATTGCTGGCAAAGCCAAAGCGAAGACCTAATACAGCTCTCAAGTATTTCCGATTTTTCAAACGACAGCGGGGGAGGTAGACATGCGTAAGGCTGTACGCTATTGCCACTGCGATTAGCAGAGGTAGATTTTCAAAAATAATTCTCAAAAAATGTTTGATGTCGGTCATGATACAGGATCTACACAGAATCGTGGAGAAGAGAAGACGGGACAGAATTAACGACTGCCTGGCCAACATCCGGGAACTTCTACCAGAGGAACTTGTCAGACAAAAGGTGAGTTGTTCTTTTCCAATGTCGTTCGCAGTTTCGCAAAATTACACTACATGACAGGAGATGAAAAATTTTCGTCTGATTCCAATTTCGCCCACTTTTATGGTAAAACAAACGATTTCGAACAGAACTACTGTCACGAGATGCAAACCACATGGTAACGCCCACATTTCTGCTTTCTCTCTCTACTGACGTTTCAAATAACGTTACATCATTCTGCTTATATTGTTCTGTTATAATAGAAACATAATGTTATTGTCTGTTATTTTGAAGAATTGATGATGCGTAGGAGGGCCGTATGATTAATAAATCTGTCTGCTAGGCTGGATATCACTTACATTACTCAGTACAGCAGAATTATATTCGTCTGATAGAAAGTAGGCCCACACGTTTTGTATCCCACTCAAAAATGATGTGATTTTCTTGAACCAAGCCAAAAAACAAAAGTATATCCTGTTTGCTACACTGCATCGATATCGTGCACACGTTGTTGGCCTATGTTTGGTGGACCGGCATGTTGGGTTGTGGCAAGGCCCTCACATGACATGCAGCCTTGGCGACATGCGGAGCACCCTCCGTATGCATTACCAGATCTCCGATCACACACTTTTGGCAACTCGTTAATGAATATTCCAGCTCGGTGTCTCTTGTGAGAGAAACAGAGGTCTAGGGTCAGTCCAGGATCGATGTTTACGACTTTATTCAAAATATCGTCATTCCACGAGAGCACACCGTGGCCCCGGTCCCGTTATCGATCTGTTTACTGCTCGCTGATTGGTTCAGCTGGACCTTATCTCGACAACGCCCACTACGTGCCTCCTCTTGCACCTCCGGACCACACCACTGGGGACAAATAGTGGGGTCTCCTTTTGCACACATCTTCAAAGAAAGTTACGTGGTTGTTTTCTGTTGAGATTTCCATGCCATTTTCAATGTGGTATACATCATGTAGCATGCTGGCCCACAATGCCGGACTCCTTGCGCGATCATGACCGTTTGTTATGCACAGTATGCTCCCAGCAGCGCCCTACAGGAATGCCCATCACATGATAGTAGCGCTACGTGTAACATACACATCCCGTGGATGACGCAAGTAAAGCTGTTTGACATGCCATTTGGTGGAGGCAGATTTATTTTTGTGACCGGACCGCTACATGTACATGCAATCAGTCTGGCTCGGCTGAAGTACAGTGCTTGTTTTGCGTGCCGCGTTCTGTAAAGTTTGAATTTATCACCAAGAACACTGGAAATGTTGGTTGCACTGCTAGATAAAAGTTCAATTTCTGTCCCTTTTTTGTTTCTGTTAGGCTGGTCGCATGTTTTCTGTATGAGTTCACGGACTTAGTTTTTGTCTCTCTCGCCTAGTATGACCTTACCATGACCCGTTTTGCCCCCGTCACACCATATGATGTTTGCCAAATGCAAATGTTTGCTCCTAGGTCAAACGGTTGTAGCAACAATATGCTTTATGTCAACTCTGCAGGTATCATTTTTTTTCCGTAGGTTGATATTCCTTGATTTACTCCCGTCCCCCCCCCCCTCCGTTATTGATGAAATGATAATGATGAGTTGGAAGGAAGATGCCCACGGACATCGGTACGGGTTTTTGAGGGAGGGGGGTTCTTCTGCCAAGTGGACCTTGAAATTGAGGCTGTTTTTCATGCAGATGTTGGGAGGATGAGACTAACGCATGATTGATCCATTGGGGAAAACGTTATCAACATCTGATTTAACGTAAATCCTCTTACTCAACCCGCCAAGGACGTGTCCATTAAAGATGTGCCGTTATTATTTCATGCACGTACCATATCATAATGAGATCACGCAGCTATCACCATTTGCGTGATTCCTGCTTCCGCTGTGCCGTTGTATCCGTCTGCAGTGTGCATACCATGTGATGGGCACACGGTTGCCCAAAATGTTGACGTGAAATCAAACCCGAAAAGTATTTAAAGTAACCGTTTTTAGAGCATATACGGCTGCTACGAATGTAGTAGTAATAGGTCAGCCAACGTCCGGGGTTGTTGTGAAACCGTACTCTGTCTGGGGCTAGCATTCTCCGCGAGATGAAAACACTATAGTCATTATAGTACTGTGTATAGAAAGGTGTTTGCAAGTTGGCCTGCCCTGTCACCGTTATCTTTACATAGTTTAATACATTCTTCAGCCGCCTGGAAGTTTCTCTGTGTCCAGTACGTTTGTGGACGAGAATGTGTGCTGGGACATGCCATATAAACCGGATCGCGCCAGACATAACACGGCTTGCGGTGGTCGCGTCGGTGGTGCTGACGCAAGGCTTGACGTAATGAAAGCCCCCCGTAGAGCCTAGTCGACTAGTCATAGTGTAGCCAAACCGTAACAAGGCTCATAGAGACAGACATACGATTCGACTCCTCTAATTTGAGAGCAATGTAATGACAGAGTTTGTTGCTACTAAGAAAGTTAACTGCGGCGTCGTAGATTTGAGAGGTGAAAAAGTACTGATAAACAGTACTTCCATGCGCGGATTTAGGGGGGGGCGCACCCGGCGCGCGCCCCCCCTTTGGCTGGACCCAAAAAAAAATTCGGCTGGACCACCAAAAAAAAGGAATTCCACAAATAAATCCAGAAAATCAGCGATAGTTTCAGCGAAGCGGCGACAATACAAAGCCGCTAACCTACAATACCAAGGCGCACTCCTCCCGCTTTTACTTCCTCATTGTGTCGGTCTTTGCGGGCATAGCCAGAATGTTTCGTAACCAGGACGTTGGCAATACTCCCACCCTCCTTCGGAACTCGCTTATGTTCCATCTGACTCTAATATTGTTATTATATTTGCTATTTTGGAGCCCTATTAGCCCATGTGGACTGAGCGACGCAAGATACAATACATGTTAAACATTCATTCATTCATACTGTGACGGTAAATGTCAGGAGTAAAAATGTGTCAAACTTACGATATGTCTCCACTAAGGGACTTGACGATATTTACCGGGGGGAGGGCTGATGCAAAATGGGTCAGGTAAAAAAAAACGGCGATCTTTTCCACTACACATGTACGACATTTACACAAAAGAAACTAAATTAATGTTCTACTTGGAAGAGACTTGGGTACATTTTAGTGATATCGTGACGAAAACCGCTTCAATACTGCTGTAATCATTCCAAAACGGAAGTTATTTCGGCCAACCAACAAACTTGCCGAAAAATATTCGCGCCATCATATGCATGATTACGTCATATATGCACGCAGCAGAGAGCCCGCCGTCACGAAAGTAAACATCGTAATGTTTCATCCCGTTGCCGTCCGTGAACCATTCCGTTTACAAAGAACCGATGCACACAGGATTGATATTGATACCAATTTTAGTCTTCGTAAACTTCGTGCGAACATGGAATTACACGACAGAGGCGGCTGCAGCAAATTTGTTATGGGGAGGGCGAACTATATTGACGTAATCCTAGGGGGTCCGGTGGCATGCTCTCCCGGAAAAATTTTGAAATCTTGACTATCTGAAACGATCTTTCCTAACTTTTGATGGACAAATTTGCTGGCAGACTAAGCTAAGTTTAATAGCCTTTCTAGTAGGGTTTTTAGCTTATATTATTGAGGGCGACGACGCCCCCAACGTATTTTCACAACTTTGAGCGCAAGAGCCGTCGCAAGGTAGGTCTGGAGAAAAATGTTGAAATTTGAACCCTCTGAAACAGGATTTTCTGCACTTTGAGGGATAAACTTTGCTGGTAGACTATGCTAAATGTAATGACATTTCTGAGGGGAAAAGATTTTTGATGGCGACGAGCGCCAGAGCGTCGTGGGCGCCGGAGGCGCAAGCCGTCGCCAGGCACGTCCAGAGAAAAATTGAAATCTTGACCACCTGAAACTTCATTTCCTGCGTTTTAGGGGCACATTTTGCTTGTATTTTTAAGGCCCCGTTTTAATAGGCATTTTTTTTCAATGGCCCTCCCCCCGGCTCAAGACATGTTTCGATGGCCGTTCCCCCATGCCAAAAATATGATTATTGAATGTGAGATTGCTAACTATAAAAATCGGTGTTCTTTCGTTTATTATATTTGTTCAGCCCTAAAAGTCAGTGTTGATTTGTTGGTAATTTTGCACAGAAATGGCTCTAAAATGCACCAGAGAGCCTCTTTATTTTAAAAAGTTCTCGGGGGAGGCCCCCCAAACCCCCCCAACGAGAGGGGGAAACCCCCCTCTCGTGCTCTCCCCCCGCGCAGCTACGCTGCGCATTCGTGGCCTTCGGCCACGACCTGAGGTGCGACAGCATATGCGCCCCCCCTTTGCAAAATCCTGGATCCGCCCCTGACTTCTACTGATTAGAGTAGGAAGAGGAAAGGGGTCGGGTAATAGAGTAGTGACGCCACATGGTACCACCACATGACTATCGTATATTTTATATTGGAAGAAAATCTTTTGCAGACACAATAAATCTTTCAAGTTGGGCTTTTTGTTAACGTTGAAGTGTTTCTGATAAGATCATGCATTTTCCCGAGGACTTCTTCTTCGCAAGATTAAGGAAACTTGACATCTATACTATAATCACAAACTACTAGTATGCAAACTAAAAGTATTTACAATTGTTTGTTGACTAGGTCACTAGGAGTAGAACAAAATGCCCATCGTACACGTAACTCATCTGTAAGAAGACGCGGTGATTCACGCATAAACAAATTTAGTTTAGGGCGGGGAGACTGAGTATTGTCTGTGATGTGTCCGGTAGGGTGTGTGTGTGTGTGTGAGCGGCTATCGACATTCCTCAGGTGGGCGAAAGTATACAAAAATGTGTTTTCTTGTATCAGCTTAGTCTTGGTCCATGCTTTTCAACAGTCAGTCATGCTGCTGTCATATTATGGTTCGCGATTACTGGAAACACTTGCAAAGACTATAGATGTAGAGGCGAAAACGAATTCAATCCAGGTTGGATGAAAATTTGGCGAGTGGGCTTTTTAAATACAGCACTGTAAAAGTTTTGACAAGGTCAGGACCTGTAGCCTCCCTTCCCGTAGATGGTACGGTAATTTTCCAGGAGTGAGAGTTAGCACAATGGTATGGCCCTCTGGGCATGTGGCGCACTGATACTGATAATTAGCTGGTCCGACTGGTTGTCAGTGGCGCACCTGGTGGCGCGCCAAACTTTAGAACCAAAACAACTTCTGTGAATATCATTTTAAATGATGCCTACAAACTTTGTCAAACACGTCCTCTCTTCATTTCGAAAATAGTAAATACACAAAATTGTTTGTTATTGTGACACACTTGAGGTTATGATTTTGAATATGGCACTATGTCACTCTATGGTACTATGTCTCTCTATGGCACTTTGGCACTACTTTTGAGTAATGATGACCTATAGAAAACATAAGCCTGCATGCAGACAGCACAGCCGCGCCTTCCCCTCCGATGAAGTAATCGTACCCCCGGGAAAATTGCATCCCTCAGTGCTTTTACTTTTCAGGACTTGCTTTGTTAAAAGTCATCTTGACAATGAACAAAGGACATAAACAACACCACGCCGTCCCCTCCCAAATATCATCATCAGGTGCGCCGATAATCGTTCGACAGGAAAATTGCCTGACACAGTAGGTTTTGGGATAGTCGAAGCCCTACCCGTGCCTTCAGGGTACGACTTCTTTCATTTCTCACCTTTGTACATATTTTTACTCTATACCAGCATCGCAAAAAATATATAACACTTCAATGCAGCCGTTACCTTATAATTTTACTAAGACTTTTGCAAACGGTGGATAGACCAGATTATAAGGAATGCACATGACTGAACTCATGACAAACTAAACCTTACAAGGTCGAAAATGCGCCCGAAGGCTTAGGCAGAGCTAGTCGATACGGGCTAGTCCAGTAGTGATGTCGAGGGATGGGGAGAATAGTTGCCGTCGTTTCTGTGTTTCGGAAATTTATCGTAACAACAAAGAACGATCACAAATATCCCCATGTTCAGAAAGGGACACTCATTTCTTATCTAAACTTCAGATATATAGATTTTTCAGACATTTCAATTTGTAAATTGATGATTCGTGCAGATACGTATTGTACCGGGCGGAAGCCTATTAACCTTAGTTAGGTAAATTTATGAAAATAGGTCATCTTTTTCATTTTGCATATTCTGTCAGGTCGTCACATGTTCCACTCGTGTATCGGCAATTACCTGGCGCCTGTAGAGCTTCCTTTGTCTCTCCAGTCACGTTTGGGCAACGTTCCTCCGAGAATACCGAATGGTGTGCATTGGTCCGTGATGCTTTTTCTTGACTATATATTCTTACCTCTCATCAGTCTGCTATGATTATACCCTATACCTGTAGAAAGACTATCATGGACTCGCTGCTTTCATTTTTTTTAACAAATGTGATTTATTAATCAAATGTCAAAATCCACTACCTTTAAATCACACTCAATGCTAACAGGTTGATACTGTATTCTCTCACCGCGGCGCTCCTGGTAATATTTATTGTCTGTAGCGCATATCACTCTGTGATATTCTTGATCCTCATTGGTAAAAATAATCATATACATGTATACTCCATAATTGTGACATTAATGACCTATACAACAGAATTTACCATATCCACGCCGTGCATGCCATGTACATGTCGTGAGAAATAAGAAGAACGTTACAGCTATGCCATAGGTTCCACGCATACGCAGAGATCGCTACAGATGCCTTCCTTCCTAGGATCCTGGAAGCGGAATTTTCCAGCCGTCACGTTTCTCAACACGAGCGGCTGATGAAAGCGGCGGGTAGACCTTACCTTTCCGATGTCATGCACAGTACCGTCATCCCCATGATTTAACATCTCAGGGGATTGACAGATCAGGCTTACCCTTAAGTGCCATTAAGAATGTGTCAGTGTATCGTATTAGGGTTAACAGCTTCGCTGGTTCCCCTAGAGGGAATCTATCTTGCTGCTTCTTATAAAGAATCGAATACTTGGATACTGAAAGACAGAAGTCAAAAAACATTAAACGTGTCATCGAAATAGATGGCAATTGAATCATGTTGGTCAGATGTTCAAATCTATGGAGTGTACATTTTTATTGGCTGGGTCCTTGAGAATCATTGATTATCAATTCGATAATCTCGCATCCATTCCACTGCATCCATCCCTTCATATATCTTTATTGGATCGTGTAAACGCTTGCTGCGCCCATGCTACATGTCCATGATCTCAACTGTTTACAAGTGCCTACGTCAAACATGTGCAGAATTACGACAACTGTTTGACAATACTGCACGTTAAAGGCGCGGCACCAGGCAATACAAGTGCCTCATGTTATTACATGTGGTTGTAAGTAGACAGTCAACATGTATCAAGTATCACCTGGAGGTTACGAGTGGCCCTGGCTTATTTTTCACCTTTGATTGCCGCCCACATATGTTAAAATGTATAATATACGGCCATATTTGGACATATTTCATACGATTTGAGGATAAAGGGATTTGATACCAGATGAATTGGACTACTGACAAGATTATGATTGTCATTGCTAGATCTCTAATGATTGTCATTGTCATCATTAGAGTTCATTACGTTTCCTTGGGATTTTCCGCAGGAAAAACGTAGTTTACTACTAGCTGCTGGCTAACGTAGGTTTGGCTTTAATTGGACTTTTTTGATAGACGTTCATATTCATTCGCGAACTAATCATGATATACGGTGCGTAAGAATTTAACCATGCATTACGTGTACCGAGCTAGGATAGCCTTCTATTTGGCCATCAGAAAACATTTCAAGTACGGCAGGCATAGATGCAAATTAAAACGGGTCACGTTGTCGGCCACCTGAAACATCTGAGCGCAGAAGCGCACGCGATTTTGAACCCTCCTCTAATAGAAAGGGCTACATCGATAGATGTGCGCAAAGAGCACCACTAATTGGATAAAGTTTAGACTCAAGATGAACGTCAAGTCTAAAGACGGCAGAATCAGTAGCAAGGCTCTTCGACGGGATTTCCCGCTGATCTGTGCGACATGAAAACGCGCCTCTCTTCTCTTCTGAACCCTTGATAGAAATCGGCTTGCGCGAGGCCGCATGTATGCCGCGTGCGGCTTGAAGAAAGCCTTGTTGTGCCACTAGAGATGAGATGCTCACGTGGAGGTAAATGTGAGCCACAGGCCGGTGAACCGGGCGTTATCAGGCCTATCGTTTGGCTTTAGTATTGAAGGAAGGACAAAACTGCATGTGACAATATTTCGACGAACTCTACTATAATTTCCAAGGGCAAGTAGATCTACAAGATGTGTACAATATCCATCCGACCACCGGTAGATCTGCTTGTATATAAAATCAGTTACTAGTTAGTTATAAGTTAAGAAATATTTCATTCCAATGCAATGAAGTATTTTTATCTTAGCTACCATAGCCTAATTGCATACCCGATAGACTAGCGCAACCTGTTGGCGCATGAAAGCCCATCTAAGCCCTTTCCTACGGTAATGACTGCCAGCGTGGTTACCCCCGCTAATATGGTTCTTACGTCTGTGCGTGGGCTGCCTGCGAAACTACGCCTAACAAGTTGACGACGTTTGTCCATGATCATAATCTGACGATGTCATTGTTCGTATCATGTTGCGCGCGGCGTGGTGTGTTTTTCCACCACGGGAAAATTACGTTGCTTGTTATGCACAATGTAGCTTAGCCGACTTCACGGACGATAGAAGAAAATGACCTATGGCTTCGTAAAGTATACTAAGGCCGTTTTGTAAGATGCTTTCGAGTTAAGTTCCCCGTTCGTGATCACATCATCTTTCAATCCGCTCAGCTTGTATGAATTCAAGGATTTTGAGAGCTTTAAGACACTGTAGTATTACAAGAAGCTTCATTACAATCCGTGGATAATAAAAAAAGAAATTCAAAAGGGAGCGCTTATAAAAAAAATAAGGATTGTATGAACCTTACCGAAGCTGGTTTATTTTAATGTGATTTCTGCAGAATCTAAAGAAAACAGGCTGTATTTTTGACAGAGAGATGATGACTTGTTGGACACATCGTAAAGTACACCCATTACCAGCGCATTCCGGGACAATTTGTTGCTTCTTGTCGTTAGAAAGCTTTTATCGCTGAGCCGCAAACCCAGGTGAAGATGAGGCACGTCAGTACTGAATGTCTGACAGACGACACCATCCACTCAAGCGCCAAAATCAATGTCCGGCCCGTGTTACGCTGGGCAATCTTCTCCTTTAGTTGCTGTACACGGCATGAAAACGTTTTCAGGCGGACAGGAAAAGGGGCAGGAATCCGGGAAGGATTTCTCGTACATCGACCGACGCGAGCGCACGCACCCAGCCACGTGAGGGCTGATGCAGACTGACCTCAATTTTTCCACGACACGGTTATTGACTGGAACTGTATTATTACAGTCGCATCTTTTCCGGAAAACATCGATATAAATATTGCCTCTGTGTAAGGATGTCCATATTAGGCGATGTAATGCATATACCGGCGGCCGTTTTCAGTATATTACCCCGGGGGACCCGCCCACTTCTCGGATGGGGTTATTGACCTCCGAGTTGCAGCAGGTGAAATGACAGATCAGAAAGAAGCTGGCTCATTATACAGGGAAGGGTCGTGTAAGACAAGGTTGTGGACATTTTGACTGTAGCTCGCGATATCAAAAAGGCGTTTGCAAATAGCAGCACATTGTTGTGCATCTGTATTTTATCTGTCTTTCACAGCACCCCATACACACAATCACACACCTTTTCAAACAGAAAAATATCTAGAAAATTCATCTCTCATTAGTATGCCCTACTTATAATTTCCTCTCTACCCGAGGCCTGTGTGTATTCACCAAGGACAACGTATTTGCCCGATTGCCCGCAGTGATACCCTGTAGTCACGCAGAGTAACGTTTTGCACGTACTCCACAAGCCATGTAAGGTCGCCGGCCTTAAACTTTGGACCCTCGTATAAAAATGCTCGTTGAGAATTTCACGCCACTGTTTCTACAATAAAAACTGTCGCAGTCAGCAAAATGTGTGCTACATATTATGTACCCATCGCAATACTACTCTCCAAGCAGAGGTTAGGCTCCGGCTGTTTTTTAACGTTTTTTTTTAGTCATTTTTATCGGGCTTTCTATTTTTTTTTTTTATATCTTGCTGTGTCAAAACCTACTTCAAGAAAAATGACAAAATAGAAAGCCCGATAAAAACGACTTAAAAAAACGTTAAAAAACAGCCGGAGCCTAACCTCTGCTTGGAGAGTATCGCAATGCCACAGTATCAATCCTGGCGCACGTTCTTCTACACGTATCGGTACGAAACCTAATTAGCCTGCTTAACCTGTATTTCTTCTTTTGTTATGCAGTCCTGTGGAAAAGCCGAGATCCTCGAGCTCACCCTGATGCACATGAAGCACCTGCAGAAACAGGTGCAGGCGTACGAGCAGGGCAAGACTCCTCCTGCAGCAACACCGGTCATCCGCCAGGGGGACTTCCTAGCCGGGTACCGGGAATGCCTTGGCGAAGCGATCAGATATATGTCACAGGTATGTAACGTTAGTCAGAAATGTGGCATTAACACAACCCAGTGTGAACCTGCCTGTGTTTCTTTGTACTGGAATTTTTTTTGGACAATGGTGATTTTTTTTTAAAACGTTGCTTGGTTCAGAGAAAAGAACTTGTGCATGGCATCGCAACTGTTTGTTACACTTTGTTCACATTTTATCTCGTTGGTTTAAATTTCTGATATGTCTATTTTCAGAGTCCTGTTGATGGCGTTAGCTGTGAGAAAATTGAGTCCCATCTCCGGAGACACTGCCAACGCTTGTCTCCTTATCAGGGCTTCCCTGACACAGAAGAGACTCCTAGCGGATTGGTTCGGGAGAGCATCTCACCACAGCCAGAACAACAGGTGAGATCACACAAGTAAAGGAGCAGATGGATAGAAATATCATTTTCGAACTTATGACAGTGCTTGCATTTTTAAAAGTGGTAGACTGGTCTATGAGCAAGAAGATGTTGCTTATTGTGATGCTGTGTTTATTCAAGTTTCCAGTGTGTTCTTCTTTTAATCTGAAGTCTATTTATATCATTTTAGATGCCCCAGGACAGACCAATGCCTGAGGAGCCACAGCCACCCCAACACCCTCCTCACATGACCGACGCCTCCCAACAGACACCATCACCACAGACAGCTCATCAGTCGCATCAGGCTGCTGTAGAGGAATCGCGCCGGTCCCCCATGAGCGAACCCCCACGTGACAGAAGTCCCTCGCGTGATTCCCAGCCGCCCCACACACCACTCCCCTACTCTGCTTTCCCCCCTGCCCCCTTCATCCCCATGTTAGCCCTCCACCCCTCAGGTACTCACTACATCCCCGTTAACTTCACCCCTCCCACCGCTGTCACTCCCCAGGGGGGTCAGCCTGGACAGAACATGGTCTGCCCCTTCCCTATGATGTTCCCCGCTCCCATGTACCCGGGGGTGTATCCGCCAACCAGCATGGCCAGCTCTGGTGGCAGACGCATCAGCGGGATCCCAGTCATGACCCCATACCAGCCGCTCTCTCCCCACACCTCGTCTGACGAATCCCCCACAACGACCCCCAGGGAGGAACAGCACCAGCACCCCAATCCAAGCTCCCACATGCGAAACCATCACCAGGTGGCGTCAAACGACCCCCTGAACCTGAGCACGAGAAACGTCGCCTGTCCAGAAGGCATGTCCAGGTCTCCGGACCTCCCCCACACCGTGTACAGACATAGCCACAACTGGCAGAATGTCAGTCCCCAACATGGCCACGCTATGTCCCCTTAAGTTAAGGTCAAAACACACAGCTCTATTGTACAACATTGTGTGTTGTTCAAGTCATTATGTTTCATGGGAAAGTTTTGTATACTTTGTGGTGTTAAGTACCAGGATTCAGCATAATGGGAAAGATTTAGATATATATGTAGATAGTGCAGTCAGGACATGCTTTGCTCTGGTTAAGACACTGTGGATTCCTCCTGCCATTGTCCAGCAGCTATATTATATATGGTTCTATTGAGCAGTGTTACCTGTGAAGACAATGTGAATTCTGTATGGAATGTTATGTTACACCAGAAAGAAAATGGAATTCCTTTTCCAAGGACTTCCATACTATTGACTTCATAACAGAAAGAATACAAATTACTATTAATCAGAATTTTCTATCTATAGTAAAACTTAGCTTTTTGTATATGATATTTGACAAGAAGATTTGTAGTACAGACAGATTGCTACAGCTTAACATGCCCTAAAAAGTTTAGAGGTGAATTAAGTTGATGTATTATTAATGATTTGGACATTTTTGTATTAACATACATTGTTGTTAATATGACAAAATGTACAAGCCAGGCACAGCAGACTACATATATTTGTCATCCTTTAGTTCTGTTTGTTTGGCTTTTGAACCTGTCAACCCTCAAATACTAAGGTTGAGCAACAGGTGACTGTTGTCTGGTGCCAATGCTGTGTTAGGTTTTTCTCTTTTATTTCTTAATGGAAACTAGCATTAAAAGAAGCAAATGATATACTGGTAGAGTTTCATATTTTCTGTGGTAAGTGGATCAATTTTGGAAAAAGCCCCAAAGAGCCGTATAAAAATGAAGGGAAGAGAGGTTATTACTTGGAAATTAATGTTGCCTTTTATGTTGGGCAAAGCATTTCCACAGGTGCGAAAACTCGGCTTTATGCAGTGATGCACTGCTTGCAATGTTCTTGAACTTTATACTTGCCTATGTTGTTCCAAGACCAAATTGATTTGTATAATACATTTTGTTTATGTTAAACGGTATGAACATGAATATGTAACGCAGTAGAATGAATGGTTGTGCTTCACACACTTGGCATATTTTATGTTTAATGATTTCTGAGCCAGGAAGATAATTCCAAGCTTGTTGCTTGATCATTCTACCTTGTTGATGATCCATTGACATGTTTTTTTTTTAATGTTAACATTCATGTTAATATTATGTATCTGTTATAGGTCTTAAAATCTTATGCTTTAAAGTTTCTATATGATGGCAGTGGAAAGAAAAATGCAGTGTTCTGTTAAGTAGAAATTTGAAGTGTATTGGTGAATATTTTAATGTTATGTTATAACAGAAAGATATGATAAGAAAAAAAATGCCAATCTAAGATTGAGGATTTTATCTCACAATCCCAGATTGGTGTTAGAAAAATTATAAAAAGATGAAAAAGGCCTTGTTATATGTTCCAATATTCAAGAAATTTAAAACATTGATATGATGTTGTCAAAGATACTTATAAAGTGTACCATCAGTAGATGTTGCACAGTAGACGTTTCGCAGGAACGTCTACGGATGAGAGATCTATTCTCTTTATGTGTTGTACAGATCTGTGGATGCTCACTATTTTTGAGAACAGTTGATACTATTTTCAATGAATAAATGGGAAGATTATAATTATGCGAACATGATGTTTTGTTGTCGTATGTTACAAAGTATAGCTAGTAATAGCTGCATCTCTAACTGATCGAAAAATGTTTCTCAAATCAAATTAGTATTCATCAGGCCGACAAAAGATTAACTCCATATAATTCCTCCAGATGCCATATCACAACATGAGAAAAAAATACAGGAATTCAAAATTCATTAATTTAAAAGGAGATGTGCAATGCAGCAGGCAGTAGTCCTAAAGTTTATACACGTTAGATATTTATGAGAAGGCCTCTGCAACAATGATTTTTTTAATGTGGCAGTATCAGGTGCACCAGGTGGAATCATGAGTTGGTATTATCAATATGTATGGCAAATTGGACATGAAGAGTTGATACATGCTTTTAGTTCTGTAGCACAATATGTACCATGAACAACTTAACTAAGAAAATCATGAGAAAAGAAACTAACAACAGTGGTGCACAGTTTTGCTTTTTATACAAATGGACAATGCAAACGCAGATGACTGCCCTTATATAAACCTATCCCTTCTTCATTGGTACAGAAGTCATTGCAAAATTCTATCTAAACGTCTTACATTCAATGCACAGTTTACTAATTACTACATATCTACTGCCACAACAAAACTTCTTACAAGATACATTATCAAACAGTTTCTTCTGTATGTTAATGACAAAAGTTTTCACTTCTGTACGGTATGTTTTGTCTGTTTTTTTTTCCCTCAATACTTGCATTTCAACAAAGAGATGATCCTCAAGTGGCATGGAAACTATTCTGTGATATTCCCTTTCTTGACTTCAATTTCAAAATATAATATCATACATGTAGTTACACATTTGCAAAAACTAGTCAATGTGGGAATGCTGCATATTCAATAAGAATATATCAACTGATAAAGTGGTGAAACAAGGCTAACCACATGCTTCTGCCTATCTTGTTGTGGGAAGGACATCCCATTTGTAATAGCTACAGCATACAGGTCATAAAATATACCACAGATTTACTGAATGGAATTATTTGCAGTTTGGCAATTTGTATTGTGGCACTTGAATACAATCTATCACTTTTTCCTGATAACAGAGCCAAGAATATGTTTTTTTATCCATTACTGACTCCAGAAACCAGCCTCAATGATGGTAGGGCAAAACAGTGAATAAAACATAAAATCCAAATCAAAATTACAAACTTTGTCCAAACATGGGACTTAAACATATTCAAGTCTCACTGAAAAATTATCAGTTCATGCTCAGTACTTGGTAATGATGAAGATTTCACTACTACCTTGCATTCTGATATTTCTAACAAGACTAGTCGACTGAAAAGTCACTGGGCTGCAGATTTTCAGCCACCCAAAACTCTGGTTTTCCTGTAATTCTAACCTCATCACTTATCCTCCCCTATATACCCATATGTACAACCCTTCTCCCCTTCCAACCCCTTAAAGTCTTGACTAACTTTGTCAAGTGTAACACTCTTAACTCACACAACCAAGAGCATGTATCCATGGCAACAGTTGCCTAGGCAACCTCAACATGTCTGGTGTGCAAGCAAAATGGAAGACGTTGATTTTGTTGCCCCACAAAAGCGGGTAGGTTAGCGAGTTAATATTAACCAGAACCTTGTGGTCATACCTACAGATCTTAGCTTTCTAATTCTTAACATCAACTGGAAACCAGTTTCATCACGAGCAATATCTTATATAAGGAACCAATTACAAGTTGGTTAGTAAGTTAATATTAACACTAACTTTGGTTAATACTTTGTTTCTGTGGATTACCACCAAAGTTGACCAAACTCTCCTTGTCTCTTGAAATGTTCCAATCATGGTTAGTTCATCCACTATAGACTGAGATATAATATCCTTACATAGCCTTACACATCGAGTAAGCTCCATGATTTAACTGCATCAAGAATATAGACAATCACATTCATTCTTTTTCTATTACAATATTGCTGCTCTTATTGCTCTCTGCTATACATGTTTCTTTCAAATACTCTTTCAGTACGTCATGCTAACTATTTCTGAACCAAGTGTTTCACGTAGGGGACATCTTTTGACCTTTGATGTCATCATCATCATCATACATGAACTTGCATGTATACTCTTTGTCTAAGTATAGGAACACAAGTAGAAACATTTTTGTCTGATTAAAGATTGAAAACTGGAGGTAAAAAACATGACCTTTGACACGTGTGACTTCCTTATGCCATTTCTTCCTCCACACTGGTGACCTCTGAGGTCAGAGGTTGCTCAGGTGGAGGCATGTTGACCTCTGGGTCATAGGTCCACTTGGGGTACACACGTTTGTACAGGTTCATCAGCACAGTGTCCTGGGACTTCAACTGGCCGTCAAAAAAGCACTTCATGTGCCCATGAGTACCTAGAAAAAACAGGATCAAAAGTAAAGTCAAGGAAAAAGGTACAGTAGGTGAACTTAACATGATACACAGCATGATGCTTGTTCATTTTTCATTAGTACTTGGCCATGACTTGTGTTTATAACTATGCAGACTATGTCTCCCCTACTCAGTAAGCATGTTGGGTTCTCTATTATAAAATAAGATCTGTAATGTTACTCACCAATAGGCTCTTTGATATGCCCTCTTCTTCCCCACTTGGTCCTCAACTCCACTGGCTTAAACCACATGATATCCTCTGAAAAGCAGAAGAAAACACACGTACAGACAGATATTAACAGAGGACGTACAATATAGAGGAAAGAGTGCCATAAATATCAGATGTGACAGTACAATCAACAGCACCTTCACTTACAATGGCGAAGAAATCTTTTACCCATAAACTTAAATGCTGTTTGAATTTCATGTTCCTTTTAACTGTGTCTTTATGGTAGTGAAATAATTGACTTTTCCTTTTTCCAATTGACTAAAATCCATTTAGAACAAAAAATTGTCAACACCTTAAATCCATCTAAAACAGTATGCTACTGGTGCCATACACACAAATTCTACACAGAAGTTGATGATAAACTCCATGTAGTCATGCTATTGATTGTGAAACTTACCTCTGTTGAAGAACATGTATCTAACCACTGCCAGCCTCCTGTTGATCTTGAAGGGATGGCCACTCAGTACGATCCGCTTGGCGACCACACGGTCTGGGTTAACACTCAGGAGGGAACCTGTCGCCACCAGAGACTGGGAACCTTCAACAGGTCAGGACATGTCATAACACTGGGTGTTAGAACTTCAACTTCAACATACTTGTACAATATACTATCTTTGGACAAGAGTGTTGCTTTATCGGAAACGCTTTACAACACTGCACAGCTAGGGTGTCAAAAGATTCTAGCCAGCATTCAATACTTTGTCAGAGTTTTGTTCAGCTGGGATTTACAAAAGGATTGGCCATTCCATCATCTTAAGATGATAAAGAATACATTTAAACCAAACCAAATTATGCCAAAACAAGCTATGGCAGGAGTTTGCAATGGACAGATGTGAGGCGAAAAAGTATACTCTTTAGAGCTGGCATTGACCCAGAGTTGTTTTACAAATTGTAAAAAACTAAACTTCTGGGGTAGGTACAAATGCTGTCCCCAGGAAATTTGCTTGTTGGGAAAGAAAAAATATTATCCCATCCATCCTCAAAATTTAACATGAAACAGTTGAAAATCTATTTTCATAAGCTTAAATTGACAATTGAAAATCAACAACATGGGCTCCCAAACAATGAGTGGGGCAGAAATAAATCTAAAACTGGAGACAGCCCTGTCATGATTTGTATCATGAAAACAGATGAAGTCTCCTACCATCAGGGTACTCCTTAAACATGAGGACGGAGGCAGGAGGGAACATGATGGGCGCGTACACCGTGGCAACGGACGTCCCCTCACTCCGCAGGAAACGCTCAAACTGAAACATACACAGAAAGTCTCCCTTTATCAGAGTGTAACATCAACAAGACTTTAAGTAGATTTGGTTTTGTACAGCATTGACTGGCTTTCAATGATCTGTAAGATAAGATTACTATCAAATTTAATGAGGTAAAAAGACAACAACTGTACATTACTTCTTAAGTAAACTTTCAGTCTTAAACATACTAACACAGACAAGCTTTCATTCTAAGCTTAAATGTAGTTTCTACACACTAGGTTCATATCGTTAACATGCACACATTAGCTAAGAGAATAGTTCATACCTTGTGTTTGTTGCCCAGAGTGTGTTGGGAGTAAACAGGACAGGCTGCAAACCTGCGGTAACCCACATGGAAGATCATTCTCTCCTATTGGGAACATAAAGACAGAAATAAGACAAAATAAACAAAACCCTGTGTTGTTGCCTTTCATTAGATATCGCACAGGAGAAATAGCTGTAACAGCTAAAAACCTTCTTACCATTTACAACTTTATGTAGATTCCCTCATTTTAGACACGAGTAGAACTGACAAGTTTATATTTCTCATGCGTTTTGACAAACCGACAATAGCTAAACCCATACAGTCCTACATTTTCACCATTACCAAGAAGCGAGAAGAAGCTGAACTTTTGTGTTAGACTAGATTTGTGATACTTTTATATGTATATATCTTGACTTGTTGTGACCTGTACTTAGCTCGGTTGGGCAAAACTGTACAATAAAGGTCTTCTTCATTCATTCATTCATATATATTAAACATGGAAATGTACTTTCCTTGCTAAAACATAAATAACATGCCTTACCTTAGACTTGATGGGCTCTGTGTTCCCAGAATGCCTCTTGACAAGGAAGTGCACCACTGACATCTGCAGGAGATTTTAAACAGTAAGTTCAACCAAACAACTGTGCGATCAGAAAACAAATGTCACTTCACATAAAAGATATAAGTCTTATAACCTGTAACATGTGCCCACCTTCTGTTCATGCTGCAGTAGACCATACACAACCAGGGGGTGGGAGGGGCTGTAGCTCTCTAGAACAAAAAGGGGAAAGTTGAGTTTCATGGTTTTAAAATAACCCTATGCTGTACAACATGGTAATGAATTGTGTAATAAAGCTGCATTTAGCCGATTCTAAGAAATACACATTATTTCATGTAATAAAACCACAGTATGAGGCAGTTTAATAACTTCCCATCATCCAAGATTTTCATCGGACATATTTGGACTCACCTATGAATGTCTTTGGCACATTTGCTACATGAATAGTGATGTACCAGCCAGGCTGAGATGGACAGAGGAAAATACAGGATTTTAAAACCAAACATCCAAACAGGTCAAAAATTTTACATCTACAAAAAACATACATTTCACAACGTGAAATGCACCAAGAAGCAGCTACTCAAACGACTGGGTATGATTTTGGAATCCAGCTGCTTGAGTAACTGCTTTTTGGTGTATCTTTTTATAATTACCTGGATGTCTAACCTACATCGACGCAGTTTAAAATGATATGACATGACCTACCATGGCAGCATCAGTGTCATCTCTGTCTGCAGTCAGGACCCGTTTGGCTGTCCGCTTAAAGCTTTCAAACTGGAAAATCCTGGCGAAGTCTAGCGGAAGGTTCTCCTTGGGGTCCCAGGGGGACGTACGGAAACTCTTCAGGCCTCTGTACCTATCAAAGTGAAAGATAAATGGTTTCTGTATTGGCGAATAGAAAAGCATCTACACTTAAAGCATACTACTGCAAACAATGTGTATTTAACAGAGAAATAACTTCGTACAGCAACAAAAACGACCAAAATGACTGTATGTGATAAGAGCACAGATTGGCTGAGTGGACTGTAACACAACTGTCATACTAAATAATAGTAGACCTAAAACCTGCCTCAGTGAATGATACTGGCAAGAGCTGAAATCACAGACTCTCATAGCTAACTAAGTTACATCATGGGCAGGTGGCTTTATATTAAGACAAATGGAATGATTGCCATCAGAAGCTTTACACAATGTGATAAAGTGGTATTCATAAAACAAAAACATTTGGGCTAAATGTTTCCCATTAAGTTCTGAAAGCTTACTTCTGGAACCTGATCCTAGCTAAGGCGTCCATGGGCGTGTCCACCTCATCTGGGAACATCTGGTCCTGCCGCTCGTCCTTGTACTTCTGCAGCATCTCCTCCTCCTCCTCAGCATCAAACCCTGCATCATACTTGGCATCTCTGTCTTCTCCTGCCAGGCTCATCTGGTTAGTAATGGTAATAGTGTCAAATGTGTCAATAGGAATGTGTTCTGCTCTAACACAGCCAGGGATTCTACCATTTTTTTTTTGCTATTTACAGCATTTGTTAATTCTCCTTAACACGTTTAAATTTACAAGTTTTCTAAGGCATCAAATCATTCAGGCACAAATATCACAAGCAGTGAAAACTCCTACCAAGAAGACCACTCAAGAGACCAATGAAATCTGCTCTATATATGTGGGCAGGTGGATTCTTAATGCTCCTGTGAATGGGAAAAATTATCTATGGGGCAACCAAAGAGTTGTCACATTGGCAAGGTTATCCACTGGTAGAGGTAGTCACTTGTACAGGTTTGTAGTTTCTGGATAGCTGAGCACTAAATGCCCAAAATATTATGACTACAAAATACCATCATTCCTGGATTTCCTTCCACCCCCTATCCCTGTATTTCCTTTTCTCCCTCCCTCACCTCCTCATAGTCCTCAGTAGCAGCAATACTCCCAGCCTCCTCTTCATCTTCCTCTTCTTCCACAGCCTCCATCATGGCATCATCATCATCTGAGTCAGACTCCTCCTGTATAGATTGTGTTAGATTACTTAGATTAGAATAGCCTAGTTCCCCCCTCCCCGGACGAATGGAAGGGCCCGGTCGAGAATGTGAGGTTCAGGGAATACACACGTGGAACACAGCGTTATGTGTGAGTGTCTTTATTATATCCCTAAGTGAAAGGGACCAAGAGTCAGCTTAACAATGGTAGCAGAGGGTTCAACTCTAGACATTTAGAGTCGACGATCCGGGTCTCTGTTTTCGACAATGCACGATTTCTCGGACGTTTTCTGTGCACCGGCTTCGAGGGCGACCTTTCCAAGATGGCGACGTGTGAACGGACTCGTCTTCGATCTGACTCTAAAAACTTTTGCAATCGCTTGAGCCAGCTGATGCACAGGGAGTGGTCAAACGTGGCTGGTCTTTGGATTTGAGGAAGCCAGGAACGCAGGACATGGAGACCTAGGGGGTACTTGGTGTAACCCGAAAATGGCAGTGCAGAAGGAGAGACTGAGTTCCAGAGGATTTCTGGGAGGACATGGAGGAACTCACTCAGAAGATTTGAGTGTGGACAGTTGTGAGAGGAACTTTCCAGGATGCAAGAACGGACATCGTGTGCGGGTTCGGTGGTTGTCTGCGGGGAGGATTCTACACGAGGGGCTGCAGTGTTCGAGTGGACCTGGTTCCGGGCAAGAGGACTGCCCTGATCTGTATTAACTGAACTGTAAACAGTAGAACTGTGAGAGGAAAAGGACAGTGACCAGTTTGTTGTTTGTGTTAATTTCTATTATACATATGTGGCCTTCTAGCTGTATGCAGTGGGTTTTGAAATTATTTCCGGTGACCCAATTCCTTTGTTCTGTGTTTACTTTAGTGTGTTTTGAGAAGACAGTGTCTCAGCACATCTGTTTCATATATTACTGTTCTGCTGGAAAGGATGGGGACCGTTCAGCTTGTATCAGGGGTGGTTGTTAGCTTGTAGCACCATCTGGTTTAGTTTACGAGTACAGTATATATGGGACGACTATGGGAGTCACCGAGAACAGATAATGACAGAAGTGATCGCAGAAGAGAACGACAAGACGTAAGAAGTCCACATGATTGAGATGTGTTGTACTAGACTTGGTAAGAAGTCCACATGATTGAGATGTGTTGTACTAGACTTGGTAAGAAGTCCACATGATTGAGATGTGTTGTACTAGACTTGGTAAGAAGTCCACATGATTGAGATGTGTTGTACTAGACTTGGTAAGAAGTCCACATGATTGAGATGTGTTGTACTAGACTTGGTAAGAAGTCCACATTGTTGATATGTGTTGTACTAGACTTGGTAAGAAGTCCACATTATTGAAATGTTGTTGTTGACTTGGTAAGAAGTCCACATGATTGAAATGTTGTTGTTGACTTGGTCAGAAGTCCACATTATTGACAAGTGTTGTAGTTAACTTGGTAAGAAGTCTACATTAGTTGCGTTACCATAAGGACATTTAAAGTCATACGGCCAGTAAAAAAAAAGGACATAGGGGAAGTTTGATGAGTATTACACTGTTATAGGGTTGATGAGTATTACACTGTTATAGGGTTGATGAGTATTACACTGTTCTAAAGTTATCTATATAAGGGAAGTTTGACGAGTATTACACTGTTATGAAGATCTGATAAGTATTACACTGTCTAGTTTCTGTAGAACGCAGCTCATCAGTTTATGTAACCTTTTAGCCATGCAACCTTGATAGTTTTAAATATAGCTCTGTATATTCTGTTACTGAAGTTCTTTAGACAATGGTGTAAATTTCTGGTAGATTTCAATGTTTCAACTTATGTGACGTTATCTAGAATAGAAAAGAAAAAAGGGGGAATGTTAGATTACTTAGATTAGAATAGCCTAGTTCCCCCCTCCCCGGACGAATGGAAGGGCCCGGTCGAGAATGTGAGGTTCAGGGAATACACACGTGGAACACAGCGTTATGTGTGAGTGTCTTTATTATATCCCTAAGTGAAAGGGACCAAGAGTCAGCTTAACAGATTGTTCATGAAAATCAGTCCTCAAACTTCTTTTCCAAGTCATCTATCATATGAACAGGTGCAGAAAGGATACTAGAAATTATAAAAGCTGAAGGGACCATAAAGCGATCTTTTACTTTTGAGACACGTGTGAGAATACATAGATAAAAGTAGACCTGAAACCTGCCTCAGGGAATAAAACTGGCAAGAGCTGAAATCACAGACTCTCATAGCTAACTAAATTACATCATGGGCAGGTGTAAAATGTTTGTGTGAACACGAATGAACAGCTAATAAAAACTTTATATCTTATCAACTGACAATTGTGCTTCAGATACCATAAATGCTGTTATCATAACAAGATGAGATGTTCCTTCATACATGACCTTACCTCTGCATTGTCTCCCTCGTCTTCACTGTCCACAATCCAGGCAGCCTGGTAGTCTGAGGTTCCCTTGGGAACTTTCTTCACCGTCTTGATCTTCTCTTTCAAGGCAGCTGTAGGGTTCAAGGTCAACAAGTTACAGGGAACGTGGGATCTCATGTACAAGTGCAAGGCAGATCAAATTTATGTAGACCAGAAAGCTGCCTCAGTGAATGATACTGGCAAGAGCTGAAATCAAAGACTCTCATAGCTAACTACGTTACATCATGGGCAGGTGTGGAGTGGAATGTTAACATGAAGCTGATAAACAAGGACGGGATGAGAGGATGAAAGTAAAAAAAGATGGACTGATACTAAGGAAGAAAAAGAAAGAAAGAATGGTACAAAGCTAGAGAAAAAGAAGGAAAGGAGAAAAGAAAGAAAGAAGGAAAGAGATACTAAAGAAATGGAAGATGGCGAAGCCGTACCCTCAGCTTCCCTGATCTCCTCCTCTGTGGGCCATGTCTGTTCCCCCTCCATGGGGTCAGGCACCACCTCTGCCTGCAGGGACTCCTGTCTGCTGGGGTCAGCCCTGGCGAGGACCTGCACATCCTGCTCCATACATGTGGAGGATGGGGACTCTGTGTCCTACAGTAGGCATGGAAAACATTAGGTTCTACCATAAACAAAATACTAAAGTAACTGTAGATAAACATGTCACCTATAAAAGAGAGGTGTTTGCTATCAATGGATGTCTAAAGACACCAAAGCAAGAAAAAAACATTTTTCCATACGTTAAACCATTCCACAGTAATTTGTACACTTGTTGCCAAACTGCAGCACTCTAGAACTGGCCCTTACATTACTGATCGATAGCAGTAATGTTGTAGCCTGAGTACCATCCTCTACCAGTCCTTTCGCTTGCTAACTCCGTGGTTACCAAGTAAAGGATTGAGCCAGCAGTCACTATGAAGGATGGCACTCAGGCTAGTAATGTTGTCTCTTCATACGTCAGTGTCTAATGTACACACACTGCTGGTTGCTAAATCTGAGCGAACACCTATCTGTATGTACCATGGCATCTTTTTGCTTCTTCTTGTCTGTCTGTTTCTGCAAGAGGTGAGGGTCAGGGGTCAGGTCAATCTGGGTCATCTGGAAGTCACCATAACCAGGAAGATGGACCAGTCCATTCACAGATAGGGGGCAGCCCCTCAAGTAGCCTGTCAGCTTCAGTGTCCCATGTGCAGGGGACTGTAGAGAGGAACAAATGCATACAACAAATTATTAAATTTTTTCAAAGTAACTGTGTATGTCAACATATACATATAGCACCTTTTGTAAGACTTCATTATTAAGTAACTGTTACTGTGTTAGTTCTATTACATATATTTCAACAGATTCTAACTAGATGGTTCAATGGCTGAGTGAGTTGAGTGTTTGCCTTGTATTCGATAGGTCGTGAGTTTCATCCCCAGCCCATTCATACCAAAGACTTTGGAAATAGTACATGCTGCTTTCTCTGCTTAGCACTCGGCACTAATGAGGAAGTGTATGGGAGTTAAACACACATCACTACCAGCGGACTAGCTGCCTGCTGTAGTGGCTTGCACAAATGTGTGGCCCAAGGTCTATAGAAATGGAGATGGGCGCCACCCCTAATCATCTGTTACAAATGCATGGTCAACTTTTAACTAGATGGTTAGCTGCAGCCATAACAATCACACTAATACATTCTGAAGCTTTTTCTTGATTATTACTGTGTAGTTTTAGACTGTTTTTTCCACTCCAGCATACCTCGTCCTCTTGTTGGTAATTAACGTTCTGAGCCAGCAGGTACGGCCGGTGGTCGCGCAGCTTCAGTCTACGCTGCTTCTGATTGGTCACATGTCTCAGAACCAACGCTGCATCCTGGCAAGACAAAGTTTTGAAAGATCAGATGAAAAACTCCTATTTGTACACCAGTCAGGTCTGGTTGTTTCCATTTTACAAAGTCAAATTCAACATCTTTGTATGTACTACATTATATTAGCCTCAAGACTGTGTTTCTGAAAATAACATTTGGCCTCATTCTGAATAATATATGTGTAAAATCTTGATTTGATTTGCTTTTTCCTTCATTTCTTAGTTACCTTACCTGTTGAGAATCTAGTGTGTGAACTTTTTCGTCAGGAAATCTTCTCTCCATGGCCTTGTTAACACTTCTCTTAGCATCATTTCTCTTCTTCACAGGCAAGTTATTAATTCCCTGTGGAGTAACACACAAGTATGTAAACAAAACTTCTCTATATCTATCGCAATGGTAAGAAAATACCTAAGTTGCAATATCACACAATCTTATCCTTTGGTATCTTATGGTACTGCCTTACATTATAGAGTTCTAAAAGTGTCCTAAGTACAGCATTACATGGTATTGTATGACAAATGTTAAGCAAACTATAATGAATTCGGGTCATCATTCTTAAAAAAAATGAGGGTACTATAGTATATGTATGCATTCTTGGACACTGCATATGTCAAACAACATTTAGCTGTATTGTTAGGAAAAGCTGTTATAGATCCTTGTTTGACTGTTCTGTCACAGCCCACTCGAAAAGCCTATGACGAATGTGACTGCATGTGCTTTTATGCTTTTTTTTAAAGAGGCTACAAACAGACCCGTGTGACTAAGACTGGTGTAGGGAGTCCTTGTGCAAACAGGCAGGTCAGACAGTGCTCCCCTAACTCATCAGTTGCTCGGGTGGGGGAGAGAAGTAACAACAGGGTATCAGCAGCCTGTGGGCAACAAAACAGAAATGTCTTATTAGTCTCAGACTGTCCTCTTGGGATGAGAAGACATATTCAGTTTCGTTGGTTAGTTTGAGAGAAACTTATCATCTCTAAATATCTTACCTGTCTCACTTTTTCTTTGGAACATGTATAGAAACTGTCTTTATAAAGGTATATCTAAGCTTCTCCTTGCTGCCTAACCCTGTAACCCATGGAGAACTGGTAGCCAAACAGCTACTTCAGTGTGCTAAAGATTAACTTTTCAACTAGTGAGGCAATACTGGCACTGAAATGTATTGGACATGTGATAAGCAGCAAAGAAGAGTTAGTGACAGCTGTTGTTGTAAAATCACCATTTCCTCTTTTTTTTCTGAATTTATTGCGTTTCATCATAAAAACATCTCCATATATGGTATCATGGAAGACCAACATCTTTATATCTTTATAAAGGAAATAATGCTAATATTATCTGCATATTTCTCAAAAAACTGTACTCAGGCTAAGCACAATGAGTTCAGCTTGAATTGAAATCCAACCTTAGCAGCATCCAGTATTGCTCCAATGTTGTTCCTGGGGGGAGTGAGGAAGGTGAATCTGTGTTTATGTCGTGGTACGGACATGTTGACCATCTTGTTGTCCTGTGTTGTGTACACCACTGCTGTGTTATCACACCCCAGCAGCTCTGTTAACGCCTCCTCAGAACTCACATCATCACACAGGGGGACAATCACCTGGATGGATGGATAGACAGAAAACTCAAATTACAGCCTTGCAAACTGTTCAAAACATTCATTTCTCTTGTGAACGAACTTACACCCCTTGTCCAATCAATGCGAATCTGGGAACCAACAAATCAAATTGGTGTGGCCTAATGGTCAAAATAGCTATTTTTCATGAGCATACCAGCCTTGTTTCATAGTGGTATACACTTACCACAGTATGTGGTGGCCCCGTGGCTCCTCCCAGAGTTCTTTTCTGCATGAATACCTCTTCCCTACTTTTCTGACGCTTTTGCATTGCCTGCAATGGGTAAGGTAAAATAAAGCACAAAACAATGCATCAAAAACAGTAAACAATAACAGAATTTCTGTTAACTCTCCACATGCTGGATATCATGTCATGCAGAGATTTTTTTATTGGTTACGACTTGTAATAAATATCTGAATATGATTCAACCTTTGCACAGGGGTGAATTTACAATGTATATGGCAATTCTGCAGAGGAGGTCCTGACAACATGCTGAATTCAGAAGGCCCTACATTACTTAAAATCATGCTAGATTAAAAGAAGGCTAAAAAAAAAATAATTTGGTCACTCACTCACTGTAGTAGGAACTATATTAATAACACGGCTTTCCATACGAACTCAAAATCAAAATAGCTTATATTCCTTGTACGTAGAAAAGTGCCATGCAAACCCCCATGTGTACTATGTGCTACATTAGCTACACTAAAATAACTGTTCTACTGATGTACTAGTAAATAGATGTCAGGTATTGAAACTCACATGATGTCTCTTGTCTGCCTTGGTCTTCTCCCGTTTCACTCTTTTTGTCCCTGCCTTTACTGGTACACGACCTGCAAGTACAGAAAAGTCAGCATTAAGTAGTAATTGCATTTCCTGGCTATAGAAGATGTATACAGCTAGACGGACATATGATTAGTGTCCATTACAAATGACTGGTATCATGTATTATGGAAGTCCTTTCGGAATGGTGTATAGGGCATTATCACTACACTAGTTGGGTGATAGTATCTGTGTTCAACTCCCATACTCATTCAATCCCAAATGCTGAGTACTAAGTTAAAACATGCAGAAAATATTGGATTAAAAATTTATATTTATATTAGCAGATCAAATTACTGGTTAATATGTAAATCAATATTTTGCCAAACACCTGCTTTTTGCCTACCGCTATCACTGTGACATCATCACAATTGCTCGTATCTTCTTCTTCCACATACGTGTCAACTTCATTTGGCTGGAGGCTCTGACACGGATTTGGGTCATGGTTACTTTGGTTAAAGACGAGGTGATCGCTTTTTGTTTTGTTTTGATGTGGTGGCCCTTTACATTTGTGTAGAGAGGGAGGGAGAGGATACTGTATACTGTAAATGCATTTAAGTTCGTGGGGATTTAATTTCGCGGTAGTGGGAAAAAGAACTTTTTGCGGCGCTTGTAGGCTCGCGGAAGCACCATGCACTGTAGTCTCTTACTGCCATGGAAAAATGTTTGCAGTGGTTTTAATTTCGTAGTGAGTGGTTTTAAGTTCGCAGCGAAAACCGCGAACATTAAACCACCGCGAAAGTTTCTGCATTTACAGTATACATATACTGGGGATCAACAACACACTGCTTATAATCAAGCTCAAAGAGAGCCAATCTTATGAGGTTACCCTCAACGTTTACTAATTTCTTTTACTAACAAAAATGTGTGAGGGTGGGGCTGATAACGTTATTTATAACCTTTCATAAGGTATAATTTGCTCTCTTCATACCACACGAGAAATCCATAATGTATTATACTCTTAGATTGTACTCTTCAATTGTACAAGTTACGGTTCCCCACGAGAATTTTTAGTTGGGTGCCATGATATTTAGATGATTTGATGGATAACTATATTTTTGCTTGGCTCTAGACATGCCCCCCTCCCACATCCACGTGCCCGCACTTGCAGCAACACCTCCTACACTCCAACAAACGCTATCTTGTGAAAGATATTAGGCTAATAAACACGTAGGGAAGCTATTTTTACCTTTATACTCCTTGTCTATCTGTCCCTTGGTGCGGTGACGCCCGGTTTTGTGAGATTTGTTGTCCTGTTTCAGCGGACCGGGGCGATGTCTGTGTTCCATGGGTGCCATGATGGATTGCTCAATATTAACAGCGCCCTCTCACGGTTTGATTGATTACTGTAGGATATCTTGGCTCTCTTGGTGCTGATAAGTTTTATACTCTCCAAGCAGAGGTTGGTGGAAAAAATCGTGAGTTTCGTGACCTTTTCCTTTCATCCGTTTTTTATCGACCGACGTTGGTGGAAAGGTCACGATTTTTTCCACCAACCTCTGTTTGGAGAGTAGCTGAAAACGCCCTGACAACTCATTTAGCATCTACAAAAATTATGTCAGCAGAATTAACTTTAACTTTTAAGCAATAGTTACTGGATAAAACTCGTATTTATGCATACATTTGGCAAGTATGTCGTTTCGTCCATCTCAATACGCTGATGTGAAGATTTCCGATGAAAAAAAGGTGATTTCGTCGCGCTTATGGTTACAGAAAAAGTAGACATGGGGGCCTTTCCTCCATCACCATTTTACTATCATTGAAAAGGTCGACGTCTTTCGGGTAATTTAACGTTAGTAGTTGTAATCTGAAAACCGTTTTCAAGCCTTGTGTTTTCTTCTCGAGATATGAGGGTTCAAGCGCCGCCAAACTGACCATGCCAAAAGGTTAGGGTTAGGGTTAGGGTTGGGGTTGGGGTTAGGGTTGGGGTTAGGGTTAGGGTTAGGGTTAGGGTTAGGGTTAGGGTTAGGGTTAGGGTTAGGGTTAGGGTTAGGGTTAGGGTTAGGGTTAGGGTTAGGGTTAGGCGTGGCTAAAGTGTGTTATAGTAGGTGAAACATTGTAAATTGTATCATCAAAAATATCGTTTGGTAAGAATTTGTAATCTGAAAACCGTTTTCAAAACTGTTTTCTTCACAAGATATGAGTTTTCAACTTTGAATATAACAGTTACCTCGCCAACAAAGTACGTGCGAAGAGACTTTTCGAATGATACCAAAGTTGGCCTAACGTTACACTTTTTACTACCCTATATAAACTTAAGTGTTAGTTGGCCATGGGGTCAAACTTTAAATTCTCATACCTCGCGTACAAACCTCGATATTTGACAACGGTTTTCAGCTGACAACTTCAATATTAGCCTACATGTTAGAATACACTTTTCACTTCGAACAGCCATATCTGTTAACTTGAGCCTGGTCTTCATTTATAGATTGCAGTCTCCAGTGATAGGGTCACTCTTCCAAATTGATTAATAGTATTAATCTATTGAATGGATTGAGTATTTATCAATTATATATTATGTTCATAGTTATTTATTGATTATCAATTAATTCATTAGTTATCAATCAAGTAATGAAAATGACATTGTAAAGCTTTAAACAAACACGCACACACAGAGAGACATGTTATGACGATGTCAAGTGCAAGATTTATTTTTCTTCAAGACTGAGACTCATTTTGCAATCATTTGTGATGCAAATGCGTTGTTATTCGGGACCATGTAATTTTACAGCTTAGAACCCTGGTGGATGGCAATGACACCATCATCAGCATGGTTGGAGATGTGGAAATGCCCCCGTCCGTCCCCTCCTACTGTGATGGTCGTGCCACTGCAGTGGCCGTTGTGCTTGTCGCCGGAAATGACATCACAGTAATCTCCGGCTGGCATGCCTTTGAAAGATGAAAAATAAGAGTATGTGATGAAACACTGTCATATTGATCACATTGTCTGTAGCAAAATCTTAGCCAACACATGTGATATTCTTTACTTTTTATTCGCAGTAAATCATTGACCTCCTGTCCTGACAATAATGAACAGCGACCGAGGCTAGAAGTCTGCAATTCCTACCCGGCCCAATGTTCTACCCCAGTCTAGTAAGTGTTTCTCCTTGAGTTTACAAAACATGTATATGTGCCGGCGTGAGATTCAGATATATCAACGCAACAGTTTGCACATTGTACCTGTTTGCAGCCACTCGTTCATGTTATAGCCATCGTTGTTGATGACGATGAAGCCCTTGCTGCCACGTGAGAAGGCGATCTGGTTGTTCCCGTTACTCCACCAGTTCTGAAGACTCTCACCGTGGACCACGTTACGGAACTGCGCCATGTTCTTAATCTGGCGCCACCTGAAATAACAAGTATTGAATGTATAACAATGGTATACGTGTCATACGATAAAAATACGAATATGGGGATACGATTTAGAGTTTGCTACTGATTCTACGTATATAGGTGCTTTCAATATGTAATAAACGTTAACGTTGTTGATGACTAAATGCTGGTAAATAGCCAGAGCACGTCTCAATTTTCGTATAAAATTTACCCAACTCGATGCACATCATGAAACAATCACCACAATTTTGTTGGCAAACGCTCTTTTCACCATGAAACAGTACAGTTTCATCAATACACAAAAAGTATGTTTGACGTCACACCCATAGACAACAACTTAGCGTGCCCTGAAATGTTGACCTACCTGTGCTCACACATCCAGCCACCTCCACAGGTGCCGTCAGAGTTGATGGTGACGCCGTTGGTGTTTCCGTTACTGTTGGGAGGACCTTGGTCAGTGGCGTGAGTGTCGAAATAGAAGCTGGACATCACACGAGGGTTGCCGTAAGGATGGGCCAACATGAAAGCATTGGCCATCTGAAGGTGGACAGAGACTTGTTGGTGTAATACTATTGACACTTATGGTGATATAATGATAACATGTGCATTATGCAGACAATTGGACTGGAATTTCTAACAGCGTAAACCCGGTGTTTTTATCATCCTTAGTCGGGTCTCTTGTATTCGAAAAATCTATCAAGTCTAATATCAATACATATTGTCCTGAAAATGGTATAAAAAAGTATGGATTC
Organism: Branchiostoma floridae x Branchiostoma belcheri; assembly: GCA_019207045.1. Lineage (NCBI taxonomy): Eukaryota > Metazoa > Chordata > Leptocardii > Amphioxiformes > Branchiostomatidae > Branchiostoma > Branchiostoma floridae x Branchiostoma belcheri. Next base: position 13,962,738 of record CM033027.1, read on the forward strand.
TCCAAATACGAATCAGATAGTCTGTGTAACACAAACTCTGCTGTCCAGGGCTGTAACGCCCCTCCCCGCTGAGGCCGCCGGATGTTTGGCGAGCTGCTATAAGCGAGATTTAATCAGGCTACGAATCAGACTGCATAACCCATGAGAGGTCATGTTTATTTGACTTCACATGTCTCCTCTGCTTTATCAGTTTGTAATGTAAGGTAAAAAAAACAGTTTTTGAACTGGTCTTTACCTTGTAGAGTTTGGCGTCTCTGAATGTAATGATGCTGGCCCCGCCGGCACCGTGGCCACGCTGGTTGTCATGGTTATCCACGAAAACAAGAGAACTCCCAGAAGGCAGCATGCCCCAACCTTCGCCTGAAACGGTACAGGATATACCATCGCACATCAAAGATAAGCGTGCTGTCCGTTTCCTTACATTATAACGTATCTACGTATCAAAATTAAAATCAGTAGCAGGAAATCTTCGATATTATCACTGATTTACGACTGCACTGAGAGTAAAATACCTACTTCGTGGTGTATTCCAAGGTCATTGGCAAATGTAGCCTTATACTACCACCTGTTGTGACTTAGAGGTCGGTTTCTTGAATGGATATAGTTAAAAAAAAACAAATTTGAAATATTTCTGCAATATATGGAACACATTCCCGCAGCAACTGATGATAACAACCTGTTATATGTGACGAATTTTCTTATGCTATAATCTTACACCATGCACGTTATGGAAGGCCATCTTTTTCTGGAACTTCCCAAAAGAGATAACGTACACTCACATACCCCAGTTGGAGAAGTAGCTCAGCTTCTGGTTGTTCCACTTCCTGAAGACCTCTCCGATGAACTTGGAGTATTTGAACTCGGTGACGCGGCCAAGGTGTTGGTACTGGCCCGATGTGATGGGCTCACCGCCCCCAACGTCAATCACCTCCTGTTAGCACCAAGGTGGTAAGAGACATCGATGACTAACGTTATCGAAAATAATCTCATCAGGTTGGTAGCACCTAGGACGCTGGAGTTTTCTTTTAAACAACCAGTAAAGTCTGCTTACGTTTCGATACCTATCAGACAACTTCCTCAGATCGTCTGATTTGAGTGATGATGAGTGTAGATGGGGAAATCATTCACATACTTCTACATCACTATACAATATTCAACAAAATGGCTGGCACACACCAAGACAAACAAACATACATTCAAACGTTGACCAAAACGTCCGCGAAAATATCAGAATACGAAGAGTGTGGGCGAGCTCGTAATCTGCGTGTTAACCCCGTTAATGTATGTTTCAAGTCCATTAGGTCTAGCAGCTAGCAAGAAGAGGAATGACTTTTCGTCTGTTAGCACTCGGAATTCCTGCACATAGCCCAGTTCTCATTTTGCGCATACCTGGACGATGTATGGCCGAGTGTTGGCGGCAAAGAAGTTGGTGGAAAGATCGTGCAGTCTGCCGGAGATGGCCTGCAGGTCACCCGGCCACATGTGCTTACACGCGTCCACTCGGAACCCGGCAACACCGGCGTCGATGAGCTTGTTCATGTATCCTGCGATCTGTGAAATAAAAAAAACGACATGTCGTCAACCCAATCGTCAACCAGTGCTCACAAGTTGAACGTGATTGTGACTGTAGGTTTGGACAATTTTGTAACTTCAATGGTCAATGTTGTATGTATTAAGATTATCCCATATCATATTCAATGTGTTATATATAAAAAAAACTGTCATGCTGCCATAACAACTAATGTGAGGACAAATTAGCGATAGGGTCTGAGTTTCATTATTAGCGAAAGGTCCATTACCTTGCCCCTGACGTAATCGGATCCCAAGTTCAAATCTGGTAAACCAACCAGCTTGCAGTTACGGACCTGTAGCACAAGAATATGCGTCAGCGGAAGAGAATGTCACATACTGTAGAATATCTATATCTTTAAGGCAAGAGATATCAGACAAATCTCTGTAAAACGATACGTGAAGATCTTGTTCCTGTGTTTCCTAAGTATAAGGAAAGAAAGCTAATGGCACCACCGCAAGCCCCCTCCCCCCACCCCCCTTATGGATGTACTGGGGGATTAAGACTTAGAAGCATATCGGAAGATGCAGTGACCTTGACCACATGCAATTTCAAACTCGTTAGACGTTAGTACACACCTGGTTAACATCCATATAGTTCTCAATGTTTCCGCTTCCGGAGTTGCAGTTGCCATCGTTGAAGTCAAAAGCGCTGTAGACCCCGGGGAAGTCTTCTCCGTTGTAGGAGGAGCCGGCCGTACCAGAACCTGACCCAGCTGCCATATGGTTGATCACGGCATCCACGTAAATTCTGTATGAAGTAACAAAGGTTCTAGGTCCCACTTTCATGCTCTTGCTTTACCAGTAGTACGGAATGATTGGTAACAATGAAATAGTTGACTTTTGCAGGTTTATATAGGTGGTGTCAGATAGAATTGAATGATATGGTTAACGGTTACTAGCAGCAACAATTAGGTTCATATCAGTTGAGAAGCAAGCTTAGGCCTTGGGGAGTTCTAGTCTTTTAGCGTTCCTGTTTTACAGACACCCACCTGACGCCGACATCGTTACACCTCTTCACCATGTCCCTGAACTCAGCATCGCTCCCACTGCGGGTCTGCAGCTGGTAGCTGACCGGCTGGTAGCGTTCCCACCACGGACGACCGCTTTTCACCGCGTTCTCACTTGGAGGTGAGACCTACATCAAGGAGTTTGTCACATTGCTATAGTCAGATCAAGCCTAGTCATATTCCCAAGCCTCTTAATAAGTCTTATCTCCTTTTCTCCTCATACGACATATAGAAAGGCTTCAGTTATGCCCTGATCCCTAAGTGTCAGTGTTCCGTCGAGTCGTGAGTATTTTTAGGGTTTGATATCAGGCTCGGATTATTGGTACATTAATTCGGCCGATAGTTGAAATATTCGTATGGCAAGTATAGGCATATAAAATGATAGCATTCAGTGCGGCACTCTGCACATAACTCATTGAAATGTAGTAAAAAGATCACATGTTTTGTTGTACGTACCTGTACAGCACCGAAGCCGTTGGGGCCCAGGAAATGCTCACATTCCGCTGCAATGTCCGCCCACCTCCACTCGAACAGGTGCACAAGAGTGGTACGTCCGTTCTCCATGTTCGCGCCCCACTGGGCCAGAGAACCAGCAAACAGCGACAGGATGATGATCAGCCTCATGTTGATGTTCTGTGTAAATTTGCGGTAATATTGGTAATACTATAACGTCGAAACCCAAAAGGGTTCTCTTCAAAAGTGAAGAGAAAAATGTTCTATGTGAAACGAAAGACGTGATCGTCAGTAAAATTGTGAAGACAACGTTTAACAGCTTGTCAGGAACTTTCGATCAAGATAGAAAACAAAGACTCTAAAATCAAAATAAACGTCGACAATGAATTCAAATGTTCTTTCCAGTGTTATAATACCCAAAAAGACACCTTTATTCTGTTAAGAAAAGGTCATAGAATAGTGTTTTTCTCGCCATAACGCGACAAAAGCGTTGTACATCAGGGTCAGGTTTCTACCATAGATATAAACATTCGCTCACCTGGCTACCAAAGTCTCGGCCAAATGAACTGCGGTCAGTCAGAGGCTCATACGAGCGAGGCTACCTTTTATACCAATTTTGGAGGAAACAAAAGATAAGGCCGACCAAAATGAGGGTGACAACGCACGTAGTCCTTTAAGTTCTGGCGGTTTCGATTGGTAGACATTGTTTGAATATGTTAATGATATGTTAACTTCCAGTCTATATTTGTAGCGATGTTATCAACTTAAGGTCACATGTCCTTATAAGTTAACTGGAGTGTTAAGTCAAGTAAACGACGAACAAGGTCGCGTCGACGTCAACATAAGACTTGTGACCTTGAGTGCATCATCACTATTTATATTATTGTCTCTTTTGCTTTCGTCTTTCCCTTACTCTATTTGTACATCGGGTCACCACTAATGATCCGACATGTACAACCAAATGGCCCTACATTTGAATTAAAGAAAAATAACGACAACCTGCGCATCTGTGACACATGTGCGTGCGCTAGCCTCCCTCGTAGACTCTGGGGTGGCGGCGTTTATTTTTGGGGAGCGCCGCGATATTCAACATGCATATGGGCTAAGGTACTCTATGCTGTGAAAGGAAGCTTTGCCGCACTCAAGGAGTCAATGAATGAGGCTACGCGTGCGCACCTAACGTCCTGCAGATCATTTCGTCCTTCAGGTCATTTTGCTGTGTACTTTGTGCTAACGTCATGACATAACATGTATATAGAAAGCAACGTTAAAGCAATGAAAATATTATTCAAGAGACTGGGCTTTCTTTCAAAAGAAGTGAAAATGTAAGTTGGGAAATTTGTTGTAAAACAAAGATATCGCCTAGGAACAAAAGGGCGAAGGTGTCTTGGACAGAAAACCGACCTTTGTGTATCGCGAAAATATGCTTTTCGTCGATCAATACAATTTACCATAAATCGATTACTGTGGTAAGTAATGGGTTAACTTGTAAACATTAGTGTTACATAAATGCCATTTTATCTCTGTAAAATTTGTGGGTAAATATGAATATTCGACAGAGTCTTCCGATGTTTTTATGACGTGGTGAGAAACCCTGCAGGTGCTGAAGCATGTGACTGTTCTAAGAAGGTCAGACGATAATGTGCACGTGTCTGAAACGTGCCATTCCGTACAGGAGACATTGGTAGTGAGTGAGTGAGCGAGTGAGTGAGTAAGTAAGTGAAAAAACATTTGACAACAGTAAGGCTATCGATGCTATCAAGGAAGGTGAAACAGGGAAATAAAAACATTCTGCAACTAGTTAATCATACCAATTTCTTTTATTTTTTTCTTTGCAATAAGAATGGATTTATTACCCCAGAGTGTATTTAAACATGATCTCCATTCTAGATTTACAGCTTAGAACCCTGGTGGATAGCAATGACACCATCATCAGCATGGTTGGAGATGTGGAAATGTCCCCGTCCGTCCCCTCCTACTGTAATGGTCGTGCCAGTGCAGTGGCCGTTGTGCTTGTCGCCGGAAATGACGTCACAGTAATCTCCGGCTGGCATGCCTGAACAAAAAAGAGAAATTGGAGTATAACTATGACACAATTCGTCGTGGTGCCATCAGCCTAGTAAAGCTGTCAACACTTCATTTTCTTTGACTTTGAACCCTTTTCTCCAGGCAACATGGGATTGAAAAGCCAAACCTTGCTGGTACCGTGTATGGTGCCCCGAAATGATAAAGCTACCCACAGTCTGCACACCGTACCTGTTTGCAGCCACTCGTTCATGTTCCAGTCATCGTTGTTGATGACGATGAAGCCCTTGTTGCCACGTGAGAAGGCGATCTGGTTGTTCCCGTTACTCCACCAGTTCTGCAGACTCTGTCCGGTCACCACGTTACGGAACTGCACCATGTTTCTAATCTGCCGCCACCTGGGAACAAATTTAAGGGGCAGATGGGTTCAGTGACAAAATATCATGTGACCGCTAACAGAATTTTCCTTTCAAAAAGTTGGCAATTGCTGCCATTGCTCGTCACAATTTTGATTTTCCTGACATTCGGGACTAGTCAGCGTGACCATGTAACTGAATGTTAGACACTAGTACTGGCCAACCAATAATTTCCCCTCATGGTGTCTTTCAAGCTCCATTCAAAACGTCCATACAACTTTACAAGGTTTCTGCGTACAAGTTACTATGACATTTGAATGTGCAGTTTCACGACTGTGAAGGCTTCAATCGCCATTAATGATATAGTTTCTAATCTTGTTTGACTTACCTGTGTTCACATATCCAGTCTCCTCCACAGGTGCTGTCAGAGTTGATGGTGACGCCGTTGGTGTTTTCATTGGTACTGGGAGGACCTTGGTCAGTGGCGTGAGGGTCGAAATAGTAGCTGGACATCAGACGTGTGTAGCCGTACGGATGGGCCATCATGAAGGCATTGGCCATCTGAGGATGACAGGTCATCAAAACTTCAACACCTTGGCAACAGACAGTTCTAGGTCTTGCCCATGACAGCACATATGCATAACTTAACAGGATTAGGATGTTCCCAATATTCGTATGACTAAAAGTTGTTGACCGACTTTAAAGTGGAATCGCTACTAGAAGCTTGCTAGAATCAAGCTGTTTACATGAAAATGCAATTTTGCATGATTTAGACTCAGATAACGTGATCACAAGGATAAGTCATCACAGTTGGTTGCAGGGACTTCCCCACGTGATTGTCATGTGAATACTGTTTGAATACAATTTTTCATTGAACTGGTATGAACCTTGTAAAGTTTGGAGTCTCTGAATGTAATGATGCTGGCACCGCCGGCACCGTGGCCACGCTGGTTGTCATGGTTATCCACGAAGACAAGAGCACTAGTAGAAGGCAGCATGCCCCAACCTTCTCCTAAAAATTAAAAAAAAAAGGTACGAATTCATTATCAGTTAATTTCTCAATATTCGATAAACAACTAACAAACAGTTTGCTTCTGCAGTGAATCATCGTTAGATACGATCAATTTTTTTCTTGATGCGTGGGAACGCTTCATTTTACATCCCAGCCCTATGTGGTCATCATACTTCCCACTAGTACAAGTGATTTTCCAAATAGCTATTTTATACCCACCCCAGTTAGAAAAGTAGCTCAGCTTCTGGTTGTTCCACTTCCTGAACACCTCCCCGATGAACTTCGAGTACTTGAACTCGGTGACGCGGCCGACGTGTTGGTACTGGTCGGATGTGATGGGCTCACCGCCCCCAACGTCAATCACTTCCTGTAAGCAATATGGCAGAACAATGTCCTTGGGCAGAGTCATGATTAAGTAATAATTATAACATAAAAGACAAACAAAACGCAGAACATAATAGAAATAGCCATAGCATAATTTGTGTATATTCCTTGAAAAGCACTATTTTTCATTTCCGCAAACATCGCGGCCGGGCCCCGTTCTGGAAATGTGACCATAGCACAAAAGTTTAACTGTGAATTTGCACCGAGGAGGTTTCTTGGCACCATCTATGGATCTTATCAATAGAAAGACGTTCGAAACCTTGCGTATGCATTAGCCCCATGCATATCTTTGAGCACCCAATTCAACGGTTGTGAGGATGTTGCCGATGAGAGTATGCCTACTACTGGCACATGAATATGAGAGGGTGTCTACACTGATAAACGCCTCTCGCAGCCAGTTGTCATTGTGAGCATACCTGGACGAAGAAAGGTCGAGTACCCGCGGGAAAGTACTCCGTGGAAAGATCGTGCAGTCTGCCGGAGATGGCCTGCAGGTCCCCCGGCCACATGTGCTTACACGCGTCCACTCGGAACCCGGCAACACCGGCGTCGATGAGTTTATTCAGGTACTCTGAGATCTGTAAGTTGTGTTGATAAGAAAAATGAGACAATGTTGAGAAAGACCATTGTGTCATTCTGCAGTTATTGTGCACTTAGGACTCTATCGCCTGTAAATAAAAGTTAAGCTGTCAGTAGTATCCAATAGTTACCTGGCCCTTTCGTGATGCTGAATCTCAGTACGGACTCTGGAAAAAATACACTAACAATAAACCTAGCTTAACTATAGAGTACTTAAACGACATGAAAGTAAGATGTTCTACAGAAAGTTAAAACAAACTACAAATAAGGAAGAACCAATCACCTTTCCCCTGACGTATTCGGAGCCCTGGTTAAGATCTGCCATTCCTTGCAGCTTGCAGTTACGGACCTGAAATGTTAATGTTACAAAAGGTGTTCCCCCATGATTATGAAAATAGCGACCATCGCAATCTAATGGATTTACTATCTTGACACCTAGTAATCGACCATTTGTCATGCCTGTAACCTGTAGTTTTGAAAGATGACTGTTGTACCATTTTAAACAACTTAAATCACATCTGTACCAACGGGTCATGAAAGGTAAATGTAGTACCACAACCTTTTCAAGCCGTATGTATGGGCAGTGGGATGTTGCGATAGACTCTGCGACCTCGTGTCTGCTAACCTAGCCACTCAGCAAAACTGAAATCGGAGAGCTATAAATTACAAACCTGGTTGGCATCGTTGTAGCTTTCAATGCCCCCACTTGCGGTGTGGCACTTGGCATCATTGAAGTCAAAGGCACTGTAGATACCCGGGAAATCCAACCCATTGTAGCTGGACCCAGCTGTACCATACCCTGACCCCTCTGCCATATGGTTGAACACAGCATCGACGTAAATTCTATGTGAAAAAAAAAACGAATATGCGAGGTCTACGTTTCTGTCTGTATTCACTTTATCTTACTTTAAAGTCTGATGTTCTCCTACTAGTTCTCACCCACTTCCAGTGTAGATACGTCCTAACTAACGCTTAGGTCCCGATTGGATAAAGGGGTCCTGTTGGGCAGTTCACGGGCTGTTTGTTTTACATTTTCGGGCGTGACCACTATGTGGCCCTGTGGGACACCTTGTGGCTCCTGGACGAGCATCGGGTTGAATTTGAGTCGGACAATGAACCCAGTACCCGGTAACAAATAGACGCCGTCATCCATCAATGCATGGGAACGCCGAGGGGTACTCCCCGGTATCCGGCAGTCCATTGGGACAAATTTGTGGCCTCGGAGCCCGGCCGGGGCTACATCTCTGACGGGCACCGGTGCAATTGGCACCTCAGCCTTAGCTGTTCTCCTGTTACAGATGTAGTAAACCCACCTGACGCCCGCGGCGTTACACCGCTTCACCATGTCCCTAAACTCCGCCTCGCTCCCACTGCGGGTCTGCAGCTGGTAGCTGACCGGCTGGTAGCGCTCCCACCACGGACGGCCCCAGGACACACGGTTCTCGCTTGCAGGAGACACCTTGGACGCGAAAGATATGTCTGAATTGTCTTCTATTGTTCACTTTGCTGCAGATTTTGTTTCTTACACACTTTCTGATTGATTGCAACTTACTGTTCACATCTTTCTACTTCCGTTTTACAGCCTTGGTAAGTAGGATATAGGAGAATGAATTCTTTTCACAACCAGTTTGTACTAGAAGAGCCTTGTTAGGTAGTCAGCTAAGCTCATGTGGTATTTCATATTCCGGTGGTTTATTTGGCTGAACATAAATCAAACAATTTTCCCACATAAACAAGTAACACAGAACTAATCGAAGTCTACAGGAATACTATGTTCTACGTCATAATAATAGTACCACGTATTTACCTGCACTGCACCGAAGCCGTAGGGCCCCAGGAAACGCTCGCACTCGGCTGCGATGTCCGCCCACCTCCACTCAAACAGGTGCACGGCCGTGTGTCGCCCGGACACGTTGTTTGGGTCCCACTGTGCCAGAGCACCCACAAACAGTGACAGGACGATGATGAGCTTCATAGTAATAATCTGGGGAAATCAGCATCATTATCAGTGCGATCATAGTTCTTTAAAGTAGCATCTGCTGTCTCTAAAGCCTCAAAGCCTCCCAACATATACGGTCAAACCCCCAATATGTTTAGATCGCAGAGGACTTAACTTGTCAAAAATCTTTTCACGATCAGTCTACAAGAAAAGTAAAGGGTTTTAATGGCCAGCATATTTATAGCCTTTTCTAATGAAAAATATTTTCTGTGCTTAAAAACGAATAACAACAAAGTAGATATTACGTATAATGTTAGCGTTGGACCAATTGTTCTCATAGAATAAATTAGTTCTCACCTTGCTGACCAAGACTTTTCCACGTGAACAGCTAGTCTTCAACTGCTGCCGGCTTACAAACGCGGGGGTCTATTTATACAAGTGTGGGGACATCATTGATAAGGTCAGGCCCAGGCGATGACAACGGATTTTGAAGTTGTTAAACCAATTTGTGCTCATTGGATACCAATATTATCAGATATTAGGTCAAGGTAACCACGTGCATGGTATGGAAGTTGAACACACGCCACTACCAGTGGACTAGCCCCCTGCTGTAGTGATTGCGTTGTGTGGCCCAAGGGCTACTGAAACGGAGATGGGCGCCGCCCTATGCGCCATCAGGCGTGGGAAGGAACTTTGACTTTGACTTGAACCACGTGCACACTAGCAATAAACGTAAAAATGACTCAGCAAGTTTCAAATGTTTCCATGTTCAATATTTCTCGATTGTGTTGTCAGGAAGACCTGTGGGTAGGACCTTTGGTTATGTTCTCCCCATCCTTCCCAGGTCCTAGTTACAGATAGATACGCCATGTATGAGACGTGTACATTAAGATATGTCAATAAGTTGATGTTGGTGAAACGTCTGTAATCTTCATACAAAATTCGCTGGAGCATTTTCTTACTATATATACAATGCTTAAGACAAAATTCTTCATGAGAATTTCGTCAAAACTACAGTTTATATCAGTAATAAATTATTCTTTATCGCACTTTTGGTTTCCAGATAAGGGCCTTCCGATAAGGATATGACGCGGTGGGAACTCACTCAAGTGATGAATCATGTGACGTTTATCAGTTCAGAACTTATACGTGTACGTATGGCAACCTTCAACGTCGGGAAACATTGAATGATATCAGAATATGTTTTAGGTCTTGTTGCATAAATTATTGCAGCGTGATACTGTTTACTATTGATAGATGCGTATGTGTTAACCAATTACCATTCAATGATATTTAATTCCAAAACAACTTTTGTGTAACAAAAATGTATGTAAGGCATAGCAAAGAATGACCTAAGCCACAATATCCCCCACAACACTGTTTACTTTCCTTCATGACAGAGTGATCAATAATATTATGAGTTTCATATGGCTTGCATGTACATTCTGTAAATCTATTGTTTTTCATACTGGCAAAAGTATAAACTTCAAAACAAAAAGAAATGTTCCTGCTCTAAATCTCACTGCCATAGCACCACATGGTGTGCTGCAATATGTACATCACTACATGTACAAAGAAGGGCTAGGGTGGCTTCTGTTTACACTAAGAAATGTGGCAAGTATCCTACCTGGACATAAACTTTTTTATCAATTACAACATGTTTTATCTATTCAAGATAATGTTTGGCAGTTAGTCAAATTGGGTCCAGTTCAACCATGGTGTAAGACCCAACACAAACCCAGGTTACAGGTATAAAACTTTGCTCGTTGCTGTGTTTCAGCACCTAAAATCTTAAGCATATGATCTTCTTCACAACATATTACAGCAATATTTCAAGAAAATTTGCAAATAATCTATATTTGTCACAAATAATTAGGTTTAATGAACATTTTGTAACTTTTTGCACTGGCTATCAAGATACATCACACACACATAACTGTTACATACATGTATACTTCCTAGACAGCTCTGAAAACTGAGGTATTGACATATAAAACAAAACAACATGATAAGACCATCAGCACTGCATCGAAATGCTCTTCATTTTTAGACAGCATTTCTGGCTTAATTACAAGCACTTCCAACAGTGGCTTTTTCATCAATTTTGCTGAAAAGTACATTGATTTTAACTTCTACAGAGTGAGTTATCCAATATACCCTCAGAATTGCAACTACATGTAATATATTTTGCATCATCACCTCAACATGGGTGTGTGTCATATTACCTAGAGCCACAGCAAGTAATTTTATGGATACACATGTATTGATTTTTGTATGATTTCGAAAAAAAGAAAAACAAGAATAAGTTTACTGCTGACATCACTCAGTGTCACTGTATTATTGAATACAGCAATTTCATGTCCCATTGCTTCAAGTCTTCAAGTCAAGTCTATCTATATGGTGTCTAAATTTGAAAACATCCCGCTTCTTTTGTCAACTTTTTTCACCTGCTCGCATTCAACTTGGGGTCTACTGAGGATGTCATTTATAAAATTTACTTGCTGTGGCCCAAGGTGGAAAAACATCAGATTCTATCTTGTACATGACTTGTTACAGGTATATACAAATATATTCATAATGGGTATTTCAGTGTACTATACTGGCTATCTGTGACACAGAAAGTTTAGCATGAGGTCCGGTAGCTTGAGTGAGCTGAGATACTCGAGTCTGCTGGCTCCAACACTCTGCCTAATGGTCAGTCTGCACAGCTGCTTCAGGCTCTCTACATGGCCTAGGGAGATAGAGAACATATATGTCATGTAGGTTAGGGACTTGATGATATTTACCGGGAAGGGCTGGTGCACTGGCGAAGGGCCATTGAAAAATTTTTTGGCCTGGGGGAGGGCCAAAATTTTTGGAGGGCCATCTAAATTTTTTTTAGCTATCCATCGGAAAAAAAGTGGCCTTATGGGCCCTCGTAGTAAATACAAGCAAAATGTGCCCCTCAAATGCAGGAAATGAAGTTCAGATGGTCAAAATTTCAAATTTTTCTCTGGACGTCCCTTGCGACTGCTTATGCCTCCGCCCATTGCCATCAAAAATCTTTTTCTCTGACAGAAATAGGATAGCATATACAGATTACAAGGGTAACATTGCACAATCATTATGTAGCCCATGGCAACTGCACTTTGACACAGGCTCACTAGGTGGCACTGTTGCACAGTCTTACCTTCAACATAAAACAGAAGTTGTCTGGCTTCACTGTCCTCTGCAGTAAGGTGAAGAGCTCTCTTGCCATTCTGATTCAGTGCTGTGATATTGGCACCATGTTCCACTAGGACTTGGATCACAGCAGTGTAGTTATTCTGTGCTGCATAGTGCAGTGGAGTTTCATGGTTCTTTGTGGCATTGGGGTTAGCACCTAGTAGGAGAAAGATCCATGCGTGTGATTATCTGCTACTTAGCAGTTAACAAAGATAAACAATAAGTTACAATTGATATTTGATAAAGAGACATTCAACAATTGTCTCGCAGGCATATAGATGCAAGCAGGTGCATTATACCCAGAAATCTTTGCACAGTAAATTTACCCTTTATGTTCATTTACATACGTTTCTGCAGTTAGGCCATCCATACTGATTTAATTACATGTGTGATGATGCCCATGCATTCATCAAATTGTTTTGTCTTGGGGTGCTCAGAGCCAGACAATGTCATACATGTACAGTCAAACCTGCCCGAGCGACCACCTCTTCTCAGCGACCACCTGGCCATTTCGACCGCTTTTTCTCGGTCCCGATTTATTTTCCCATTGACGTAAGCATTAAGCAACCTTTTCTCCACGACCACCTGGCCAACGCGACCGCGACCGGCCCAAATTGAGACCCATAACGACCGCATCTTTTTCAAAATTGAGGTTTTCATCGATTTCTGATGATAACTAGCGCAATTTTGTGCCGGTTTGTGTCGGATTTTGGGGTTAAATTTACGGTTTACAGTGTGCGTGTTGTATTTGACATTAAAGACCTCGCTTCTTTGCGTGCGTGCAGTGTGCTTGCTATTTGCCACTAAACACAAAGGAAACCATTTATACTTTGCATCGGGCATGTTTTGAGTCGATACTCTTCTCAGCGACCACCTGTCCAAATCGACCGCTTTTTTCCGGTCCCCAGGGTGGTCGTCTTGGGCAGGTTTGACTGTACATATAATCAAACCAGTATGGCTTTTATCAAGGCAAACAGTGTTTGTGGCTAAAAAAGGCTGTTCTGAACAGGGGTGCAGCCAGAGTTGGGCAAGCAGCTATAGATCGTTTTCACAATGACGTCACAGTCGCGTTCGAACGTTCGAACGGCCATGTTGGATGATAAGCGGCTCGATCTCCACACGGCTGTGTGTTGCACGTGGTGGACTAGTACGTGGAAAGAAGCCTTTTTTATTCAGAAACGGACTGGATGTTTGCCGTGCTAATTGCGAGTTCCATAAACACAGGATAAGGCCTACTCGCCGTTTCTATTCAACAACATTACCTACAGTCCGTCGTCTTTTCAATAACTTGATTAAACCACTCTCCTACCAGCCCACCAACAGTAGCCCTGCCGCGGAGTTTGTGCATGCTTTTGTTTTATTTTTTGGGAGAAAGTTGGTTTCTGGTACAGGGTATACATATGTCATGGACGTATACCATGTTACACGAAATTGTCAGCAAGCTTGTTCTATTTCTTCTTCATAAAACACGGCACATCGCGTCCTGAGCTGTGAATGATATTTTCACCAGTACTGCCCCCGATGTTCTGTCGATAATCAAGCGAGGATTAAAAGTTGTTTGGCTTGTTCACGAGGAACGAAATTCGAACTTTTTTACCCACGATTGTGTAGCTGGTAGAACAAAACAAAATTTCTTCAGTCGCAAACTTTACCTAAGGCAAGACAAAACATGTCAATGCGGAACTTACACGTGTTAACGGGCACAATACACCCCTCACGCCCATCTCAATCGTTGTGTCAGTTTTACGCTCAGCACGGCCCAGTACGCTTACCTAAAAGTATGAGGTGAGGTGTACATTGTGCATACGACTGGTATGATCTTATAAAGAAAAATGTCAATACGGACCTCTTATGGACTTGATATATACGCTCGTGTGACTGCACCTGAAGGATGCGGTCACACATGCGTATACTTTCAAGTCCGTATGAGGTTTGTATGAAATTCGTCGCCCCCACCGTGCTCCACAGGTCGCTGTGAAAATAAAATTGGACATATAGAGACAGATAACATGCCAGAGGAGTTAGCTAGGTCGCAAACATACTACCTCGGCCAACTAACTTCTCTAGCATGTTATCTGAGTGTCTACATTTGTTTAATTTCGGCTTTTTCCCAGTGATATATGTGAAGCCTGATAGAGACAAATAGTCCATAGGGACCTCATATGAACTTTGATAAAGATTCTTTATTGAGAAACGACAAAAGTACAGAGACTTTCGTAAGGTCTACATGTACAACAGATATACGCACGTGTGACGGCACCCTTAGTTACACAAAACTTTGACAGCCCCTTCCGTATCTCGCACGATTTTAGTATTGAATCGACAAAGTGTGGCGTGTCTTCCAGCGAGCTTTGCGCTTGTGGCAAGGGAAGTTTCTACAAGTCTGGTCGAGTTCTGTCACCTCAATGCCGCGACGGGCACTAAACGCAATTTGGCATCTGACTAAACATGTGCTAAGCATTCTCAGAGTTTGAATTTTCAGTATTAAGTGCAACGTTACAGTCTGTCGCAATAACGTCAGCGCTAACAGCCCTGATTCTTATGTTTGTCAGTTTGACGTTAGTTGATCAACTGAATTGTAATTTTGTAAACAGACCTTTCTAATACACATGTTAACAAAGCCAAAATACGGAAAAAAGACGCGCGCACGAACTTATTTAATACCACTATCCCGCTGGCCCCCACTATCCGCTTGCCTCACGGAGTTAGGGTCGGGGAAGCGCTAAATCGTGCCCCTTGTTAGGCAAGTGGACAGTGAGGGCCAGCTCGTGCGCGCACATGCGGTGGGGATTGGTAGCTAGTCCTCTGCACGCCGCCTGTCAGTGAAAGGATATCACCCAGGGTAGCGGGCCAGGTACAGTGAATGATCGCGTTTTTTGCGAGGCCGCTTCACCGCGAACTCTAAACCACCGCGAACACTCCATTTCCCGCTACCGCAAAAGTAAATCCTCGCGATCGGCACCAGCATTAGACCGTTGAAAAAAGTGCCATTTTTAAAAGTATATAGATCAAGACGTATTATTGCAACTTTGTCCTGATTATTGCAACCTTGGCTACATCACTTAATGATTCACAGAATGGAGACAAAACAGCACACTTGAACCCGCAAGTAACTTTGCTGGTGCCGTTCTGTGTTCTAGTCATCCAGGTTATCATCCAACATGGCGCCCACGCGTGATCGAACGGTTTTCGAACGTTCTGTGAAAACGATCTATAAGCATGATTTAATTGGTTATTTTGATCCAAAACGTACCTGCTAGAAGAAGAGACTTGGCACAATCCACGTGACCCCTGACACATGCTACATGTAGAGGTGTACCATGGTGACAGTCGGTGTGCTCTATCCTGGCTCCATTCTCTATGAGGATGTCTACACATTCCTGGTGTCCTGTACAAGAAAATATCCAGCAAAATTGAAACACATGTACAGGTGAACCTTCCCATGGACATGTAGAAGTACATTCTGTAGTCATATTTTTTTCCAAGTTAAACTTCACATCTAACGGCACTGAACTTTAATCCAACACATTCCAGCAAATTCCAAACTGAACCATGAATAAACAAGCGGGCTTTAGCGCATTCTGGAAACTGTTTAGTGCATTGTTTACTATGTTTCCCCGGCCATTGCTACACATGCATTGGTCTGCCACTTTCTGTTGTGTCACGAGAAAATAACATTTCAAAGACAGTGTAACTGATAGCAAGTCCTTTGGGATTCTATTCCCAGTGGAACTTTAATCCAACACAATAATATAACAAGGCTGTTTATCTATGGATTTCATATTTACAACGACAAATTTGTATCAATCGGCAGGCACTTACTCTTAAAGGTTAAATTGGCAAATCGGCATGTCGGGAAACTGCTGATAGCAGCGATCAAAACACGGCCCGAAAATACATCAACCAGTGGCAAATCCGTTCTGCTGTTCTACTACACAGATATGACGTTCTATGAAACTTTTCATCCGTTGTTTGGTTAGCAAATGGTGGCAAAATACGTTGTTTGTGAATGGTTCCCAAAAAATATACTCGCAAAACACAGTACAAACTTCCTACAATACGTCCCCCATGTGGGGCTGTTGGTATCGCCAGTGAGATCCGTCCTACTGGCCTTTGGATGTGATCATTTTCAAAAATAGGGGTGAAGGGGCGTGCTGAAATATGATTCAAAATGGCGCGTGTTCGGATTTCCACTGAATTTGTGTAACAAAGCCTGGCTCTGTACTTTAAAGAGGGGCTCTTCAAGGCATGTTGGTTGTGTTGGATGGACAGTTTATTAATATTTCGCTATATTTACTGTGATGATTAATGTGTAATGTGAGGACGAAGAGTGGGGTTGCTTGAAATTACAGTCGCTGCCCTCCTCCCACGGCTTGATTGATAGCATAAAAACATACCAGAAGATTGATTAACTTGTCGCTGCAACATGCGATCTTTGTGAGCTCAAACTTACAAGGTTTTAAGTCGTATACCTTACTGGTTTTGTAAAGCACTCAAAAGAATTCGCATACCGGACCTAGTTTTTGACTGACAGATGGGTTCTGAAAAGTGTTGGATTAAAGTTGCGTTGGATTAAAGTTCAGTGCCGTTAGTCCTTCTGCTGCACTGAAATCTTTCTAATAAAGTACATGTGGTCAAAATCAAATAATGTTATTAGTCTGTCTTGTTTAAACCCTTCATATGGCACAGAAAACCAAAAACTTGTCTATTCTATGATACAATTCCAAGTGCATGTAACGTTACACATAATCAACAGATGTGTACTTTACATTTAGACCTCTAAAAGTATTTTATCATTTCTTCTTTTTTTTCTCTCTCTCTGAATTGTACAGGCTTTACCTCTGAGCACAGCCTCATGCAGTGGTGATGCTGTGATGAGACTGGGGTTGACTTCAGCACCATGAGACAACAGGAGGTTGATACAGGAAACGCTTCCTCTGGAGCATGCATCACACAGGGGCGTACTGCCGTCTATGTTTCTGGCATTTACCTACAGCAGAATACAATTGTACATATTTTGACATTCCAAGTTTCCAAGAATGTATATTTATACAAGTGGCAACAAAGCATGAAACTGTACATAAACATTAAGCACACTCAGAGGTAGACAGGATGGAAATTTGCTAGTCTGTGTAACCCAAACTCCCACTGTCCAAGGCTGTAACTGGCCCCTCCTTCTAGGGGGCTGGCAGATGTTGGGTGGGCTGCTATAACATATAAGCGAGATTAGTAAATTTGCTTGGGACAAAATTTTCACCCCGTCCATCCTTACCTGGGCTCCTGCTGAGATAAGCATTTTGGCACAGACTGCGTGTCCGCCCAAACATGCCTCGTGTAGCGGAGTGACCGAGTCGATGGTGCTGAGGTTAGCACATGCTCCCTGGTCCAGCAGGGTCTTCAGCGCCAGGACACGGCCGTAACACGCAGCGTCGTGCAGAGGTGAGCGGTCAGCCCATGACCCTGAGAACAACAATGTCAACATAAGTCACTAGAGTTGATACCTAAAATTTAAGTATCATACTAATGTAAATGGCCTCCTTGACGCATTAGGGCACATCAACCCTCTTTGAACCGTGACGGTGGCAGGTTTCGCCTTCCCGCCATTTATGATTCGTTGCTACCTGACGTTATCCGACGACTTAAGGACTAGTGCAGCGGGTCATTCATCTGACGAAGGTCGGTGTCTTCGGCCGAAAATTTAAGGCCAGTTTCTTTTTGTTACTAGTTGATGTTCCCATTACACAGCAAAGTTTAAACTTAAGGTATGCCCTTGTTCACCAAGAGCCTCATTTCAATTAACTATATATGGGTAAGTTGGCATTTCTGATACACCTGGTCTCAGAGCAGATACAGTTTGTCACTTTGTGGGTCAAAAAACAAGCCCCTTTAGAACAGAAATTAGTCACGATATTTCCTCTCAATATCTACTTGGAAACAAATCTTGCAGTTCACAATGGGGTCGACCTTACTAGGTCGACCTAAGGACAAGAGTTAGCCTGGTAACCATACCACTGTGCGCTCTACGTTATGTCTACGGTGCTGTGCCGGCCCGTCCAGTCAAGGTGATCAGATTTTTTTGGCCATATGGATGACGTCATCAGGTTTTATTTCCCCTAATATTATTTTTTCTATGAAAAAATACAGCACTTTGGAGTTTGGTACATACCACTGCAATGAAGCTAGGGTTAGGTTTCATCGCGGCGGACCGGCTTCAAGCCTCTATATCTAACTTTTTTTAAGTCTAACGGCGAAATCTCAATAGACCAGACAGGTTAGACAAGACTAGCCGCGGTAACTATTTGCTGGGCGCACGTTACTAACGTTACGTAAAGTTGATAATCATGTAACATTTGGTAGTCGGACGTTTATACATCAACGTACTATATACTGGTACCACGTACAGTATACCGGTACACAATCTAAAACAGAAACAGGTCCTCCGATGCATCCATACTTGCGCCAATTTCTTAAATACAATTTCCAAAGACAACGTTAGCCGATCTTTAAAAATCTGCGCATATTCTCTTTGACAAAGGTTAACGTCAAAATTTTACCTTGATAACACCGGAAGTGATTTCGTTTCTTTAAGTACAAATCATCCGGAGCGTCTATAAGACATGTTAACATCTTCGGAGACGCGTCCCGATCGCAGACATCTTGGTCTGGTACCATATCTCCCGCGACGACAGCCGTCATGGCTTATATTCGTACAGTATATTCATATTTAACGTTCCAGCCTGACAGCTCGTACACGTCTAGACGTCTGAGCCGGCCGGCGTGCGTCCCCTTCCCCCCTGCATGTTGGAAAATTCCATGTCGTAACAGAGCAAAGGTCAACGTCCTTAAGGAGGCATCGTCCACTCTACAAAAGGGGTAGTGGGTAGTTGCGAGATCCAGAAATTGATCCCTTTCTACAAAATACTCAAAATATCTTGCGAGAAAGGACGAATTTCTCAAACTGATTTTCCCCTCTTCGAAAAGGAAGAGTAATAACAAAACTAATGCAAGGAAGTTCGTTACCCCAAAAATTAAATCAAAGCGTCTGTCCAAAACTGCCTTGGCCTTGCGCGCAACAAACCAAGGAGCTTTTATCAGATAAAAGCTCCTTGAACAAACCAACTTTTGCATGCACGCGATGTGTCCATGAAATACACTTTGTTTGACCATTCTACGCTAACTAAAAACATTGCAAATGTAACTTTTTTTTGTAATTATGATGTTTAACAGGACTTTTTGAGCTGTTGAATAAACTACTCTTTCTAATACAAAAGCATCGCGTCAATTAATGATTTGATAATGATCAACGTTATAACTTTCCTATATCTCTAAAGAAAAGAAGGGAAAAAAAACACCGCGCGGCTGATGCAATGTTTGAATGATGACTTATTGATAGCTTGCAGCCAGGGCTTGCAGCCTTGCACTGACCAAAGTCCTTTCCACAAATTAAAGTCCTGGCCCTGGCCCCTTCGGGACGCTGAGGTCACTGGACCTGGCCTGATCTCAAAGCAGATGTTTGATGTAAGATCGTAACGTTTTCTTACTGCCAGCTTTTGTAGTCATTCAACCAAAAATCGACAGAATATGTCTAACGGCTATTGATTGCCAATCGTTCTGGTCTGGAGAACGTAATCTCCAAGCAGATGCGGCCACCGCGGTGGCCAATTTTACCCCTCTTCCGGCTGAAGTCCTTCCCCAGCTTATGTTACTGTTTTATGCCACCGGAGGAATCTGCTTGGAGATTATGTAAAATATTACCCATGCCTATTTGCAGAAGTGGCATGGGCACAAGAAGGTGCAACAAGACAATTTGTGAATGGCTGTCAGAGAAGATGGGAAAGCAAGAACGTTACAACACTTCGTCCAAATATCTGCTTGGAAATATCAACGCGTTTGGAGCCGCAACAGCTTGATCTGAAGCGCTAGCTCCCTCTAGTGATTTTGTCAAAACTGCACAACGTTACATGTATTATAAGCCCTGAGCAAAAAACTATTTTGACTCGCTCCAAGGCACCCTCAGACCTTTGAGCGATTTCTCCCAGTATAGTTTAATATCAGAAAGAAAGAATCATCAATGCCAATCAATCCATGAAAGGTTATGCTCTCAGATGGGCAAAACTGGGAACGTTAACAATTCACTGAATTAAGTATCTGCCAAAGGGTTGAATCCTCTAAAATAACTATCAAACATTTGTTGATGGATAAAAATTTCACAAATCCTGCTGTCTACTCCTAGTAGAAAGACTAGTTTCAATGGGGGTAGATGGCTTATTCACCCACAACCAACTTTACCATGTTATCAAGTAGATATCACTTCAACACTGCAGACCCAACATTTTCACCAACAATGAACTATTAGTGCAGGAGCATATAGAAAACACAGCATATATAATACAAACCTGGGACAGCCAGTGCTCGCACCAAACAAGATGTGTGAAAGAACAAAGTCATCCTGACTTTGCTAACGGGTGAGAGAATGAGTCAACCTTGTCAGCACAACAGTAAACAGAAAAAAAATCCCTGGCTGGTGTAAAGAAACATGATCGTCTATTCAAATGATTACACCAGAGATGAAGACATACTTTTATGGCAGTTGGCTAACCATCTCCAGGCAAACAGTGCCAAGGTCAGTTTCTAAATATATACTGTACACAACTTATAAGTGAAACTACCCACAATTTCTTCACCTAACAAGTATAGAATAATGTTATAAGACCTTGACCTCAGGGGTGACTACCTTGACCAAGAATATAACAATGAATAAAGACAGATGGTTTATTTTCATATTTGAAAGATATACATGTAGTTGTCTACAGGAATGTTATTGGTGAAAGATCTCTTTGAATAAAGGAATCAAATGTACTTTTAACTCTTGAATAGTAATTTAACTGAATGTGTGTAAAAAATATATCAATAGTGGAATATCCATATACATGTACAGATACATGTACTTCTGCATATAAATGTCTAGTAAGTATAGCACATATACAGTAGTACCAACCAACGTCTGTGTCCAGATCACAGCCCCTCCCCCTTCTGAGGTAGAGATCACCACGAGGGAGGAACCCAAAGATTTGCTCCAGAAAATTCTCCATGTAAACAAGGCTTTGCTAGCCTTGATACCACCAAGGAGCTCCTACCACCTAGCTTGGGCATCAACAAAGATGTCGATATGCAAATGTAAGCATGTGCATACCCCGTGCCACTGTCAGTATGATATTTGGTCTTCATCCCTTATGTCACAGGCATGTAGCATGGGACCAGACTAATATTACTTCGAATCTACAGTAAATTAGGCTAATCTTTCAATTAACATGCATGCTACTTGTATAAAGTTACTGCACAAAAATCTAGCAAAACTAAAATTAACATTAGGAAAATAAACATGTCTTGTGCATATTTTTGGTATTACTTAAAGAAGGATAAAAACAAATGATGCAACAGGGAAAGGGCAGCAATGTTGAAATTCTTCCCTCTGCACAGCTGATGATCAGCAAGAATGATTGACAGACTCAGATGGGTCTTAATCTGGACGTCCTGATCAGATTGCATATTGGGAGAAGGCCAAGTCAACAACATGGGTAACTAGAAAAATTCTGAAATAATGTTTATTGCTTCAACCTTTGCAACAAATATTTACTACACAATACATGTGAATTCTCAACTTAGCACACTGTAGCTTATGACAGTTTCTACATAGCAACGATGTGCAACTTTGCCTGAAACCAGTTTGTGTGCATAAGAATGTAATCATTTTTCCAATCTATACACAGCGACGCATTTACATACAAAAAATATCAACCGTAAGATCATCATGCTTCCTGGAGAGACTTTAGTTTCTGGTATAAATAAGTGCATGCATATTTTTCTTCCTGCGAATCAAACAGAAATACAGAAAGTTCCTGGATAAGGCTTGGACCTACCTCTAGCATAGTCACCAATGGATGCTGTAAATCTTCTTAATCGTTCTACCTGTACATCCTCTGGTAAGGTGGGCTGGAGCCACATGGTTGGTAAAGATACAGGGGAATGCGAGCCTTTAATGGCTACATGTACATGGCTATCTAGAGGTTTGGCAGCATGCCAAACAGTCACTGGGACAATACAATGTATGTATTTGATGCCCTTATACAATATTCTTGCCTGCTTCTATGTGTAACAATCATCATACTAACTTGATGCAGGGTATACTCTAAATTTCTTAATGTGTTCTTGGATAAACCTTCAAAACAAGATAGAATCATTATTCTAATTGCCTCAACATCAATGAGCACAATATGCAGTTTTGGCTTGTTACGGATAAAATACTGACATCCTGGTAGGAACAAATTTACACATATGGAAGTATATCATGTAAAAACTCCCTTCAAATGCACAAAAGCAGCTGTCAGTCTAGCTTGTCAAACTCTCCACAGGAATTTTCCTTTGGGCTTTCCTTAAGTTTTTCTGGGAACATCCTTTTCCACTGGTTCCACTGGCGGTTCATGCGAGTGTTGGTGTACTCCAAGGTTATGGCTGTGAAGAGGTATAACAGGTACACCACTGGGATGATCACAGACAGCAGGGAGATGTAGTACCATGCTGTGGACTGGAAAAGGTTCTCCAGCATCTTGATTGTGTAAGGATGATGACAGGACAAGCTGCAAATTATCCTTCCGTACTTGTGAAGTCAGTGTCAAGTTGTGACAATCTTCAATGACAAGGTAAAATTGAAGACAATATCTCGGGAACATGTACAGTGACACTTGGTCAAGGTCAAATCAATTTTCCCAGCCCAGGAATAAACACCAACCAACACTCATGAAGTTGAACTTAGTTGGGCAAGCTGTAAGTTAACAATCCACTCAGAAAGGCTGTAGATTTTGACTGCTTTCTTGTTGGTGTGTGGAAGAAGCTTCTAGAAGTTGAGGTAGCTGCTGCTGTGTCCAGGCAGATGTGATCCTCTGTTTCTCTTCTGTCCCTGGTACCTACTGGCTGTACTGCAGTCGACACTCTCCTATCCTTCCAAGAGTGAACTCCTGTTGTATAAATGATGAACCGGCAAAGCAGAGGAAGTATATCAGAGGATTTTCAGCAAGCCCACGTAAAAATGTCTGTCAGGCAGCCATCTTGAAAATGCTTTTAAAAGGCCAGCTGGCAAAACACAGCCTCTGATTGGCTGAGAAGTGGACCGTACCATTTCAACTGCAGGGAATGTCAACATTGTACATTGTGTTTCATCATGGAGATTTAAAAGTTTATGGTGGTATTGATGGTGGTATAATAACGCACCACATGTGTTAAATGGTATGTAATTTGTAGTGCCTTCATATACATGTAGCATCTCTTTTGTAGATCATGGGCTGCTGAATTGTTTGGAGACCTAATAACCTCCATACGCATACGGCTATTTTTGATACAACTATGGAATTATGTCAGTTTGGATTGTATGTAAACCAGTATTTACAGTAAGCTCATGAACTTTATGAGCTACTGTGGATTTGTACAAACTTAATCCGTAGGCTTGTACAAAAAGTAAAATGACACATACCCAGAAACATTAGGTCAGCATCTTGTCCATCTAGTCGTAAAGCCATTTCTGGCTTGAAAACAAAGTAAGTCTCACTTTCACAGAGGGACAGTGCAATCATGTAATCATCAAATTATTAAAACCTTACAAAGAAAAAATAACGTCAACTACTGTGGCAAAAGACTTAAGGATGACAAAAGAAAATGTTCACTAAACAGTTCAAGATCATATCATTCATTTCATATTCTATGTAATTTGGAACATTTTGTCCCCTTAAATCAGATCCATGGTATAGCCCTGGCCTTGAGGTCAAACATTCTAAAAAAAGATCTACATTTGTTTGCAAAGATATTGTTTATCACTCTAGATTTGCAAAATCTAAAAAAGCTTACTAGCAACTTGGACTAAAATACGAGTGATCTGAGTACTTAGCAACTTCAAAACCTTGATTGCGATAGTGTCAAGGTAACATATACTGGTATTCATCCAGGAATAAAACCACAACAAACCTGTTCCGTTCTTCTGTTGTGCATGTGGGGCACGGGCCCATCCTGCATTATCAAGCTTGTAGACAACCATGAAATACCAGTGAAAACTCAGGATGACAAAAGCAATAGAGATGCCGACAAGTAGAACTTCAAGAAATACAGTCAGGGCTGCAAACATCTCTAGTGTTTAAATCAGTAGTATGATCTGACATTTTGTCGAAGGCCAAAGGGCCATGGAAGAATGAAGGTCAACAAGCTCCCAGGGAAGGGCAAACTGCAGGAATAAGACCCTTTTGGAGCAATGCCCCCTAGTGACCTTGAGCAAATTTGCAATAGGTGGGTACTGTGTTCCTGAATGTCACAATTTTCTTAAGGTTCTAGTGCATAGATCTTTAATACAAACATTACACATGAAGTTGGCTGCAGTACTGGCACGGAACGATATGATGATGATGATGATACACACGAAGTTAATGATAGAGGAAAATAAAAGATCTCTTAACCTACAACAAGAATACAGTTCGAAAATGTTACAATTCCCTACAAAAGAGAAGGACAGCAAGCAACTGAGAATTTTTCACAAATGTTAACCTAGTGCTACCAATTCATTAATACAGATTCAGTACTGTTAAAAGTTCATGCTGGCAAAGACACCCTGAGCTTGTGATCACTGTCTTTCTAATGCAAGCTCAGCAACTTTAAATCAACAGGTAACAAAATGACCCTGGTGATAAATGAAAACACTGGTCAGGTTACACTGGGGATCAATCATTATCATATGTCTTCTTGAGCTGGAGCCTGGACCATACAACATCTTACAAAAGTTGCAATTGGATGGTGCAGTTCTTGTATGTAAAGGAATAACAGATACATATTCAGCATATTCCATGTGCAATGAGACAAATGTAATACAAAATTAATAACATAATTTCAGAAATGTGATGCTGCTTCTCATTTGTGCAAGCTAATACATTATTAGATTATGTTTGAAAATACTAATGATAATAATAGGCTGGAAAAATACAGGACTTAAAGAGTCACATATATCCCAACCAACTGTGTGCATGTGTAATGTGTTCCATTTTCCATTCGTGTACCATTACATTAACAGGTTCTATTATATAGATCATGTTACTGCATATCAGATTATCCTCCTTCCTAAAATCATATCAAAACAAAGAATAACAATATGACATCAAAAGATTAGTCCAGTTAATATGAGAATCCTTATACTCAGCTTAGCATCATGACATCAGCAGGAAGAGTGCCAGCATTTCTCACATGTTCACTCTGGTGCAGCAGCATAGTTTCCATAGCAATCTGGTCTACACTTTTCATCTACGGACATGCAAGAGATCCTGACTGTGATACAGTCTACTAATAGTACTATAATACACTACTACAGCCAGATGCAAAGAATATTTGTACAATATAGAATACTAAAGCAGTTTTGACATAGTTGACCTCTATGTGCATGATGATAACATGATACAGTAATATGATCTGTGGTATTGACAAAACATTTGACTTATCACATGGAGGAACATTGTACAAAATACTGTAACACACAGTATTGCAGGGTACATTAGCTTTTGTTCTGATTCTTCGGCTTGTTGGTGGTAAATAATGTACCATATTTGTTTGCAATATACCACCAGAGAAGAAGTAGGTAGAATGTTTCATATACATGTACTTATAAATATAGCACTGCAGATTACATGGGAAGAAATTACCTTATACATAACTGACAAATTATAACGATTATACATGTTATTGGAAAACTGACTTTTAATTGCATTCCATTTTATTGCACTTATTTGTTGCTATAGACCTTACTGTAGCAGGAAAACATCTAGATATAAGACATGGTTTCAAGCTAACACCGTTACTGAGCACACAAAAAATGTTGCCTAACTATTCTGTTCCATACAAACAAAGAAAACAAGTAGATGCTAGCATAAAAAAAGTCATAAATGTTATTACAACAAACTACCCAGCTTCTGGGGCAACAAATACATGTATCTAAAAAAATCAATAAACAGATATTCAAAAGTGTCCTACTTGCAGTTCCTGCTATGTCCCTCAGATCCACCAACCATCGAATGGCTTCCTGAATATCTTCTGTCCTGTTTAAGTTTGCCAAGTCCCTTGCCATATTTTTATAGAACTAAAGGCATCAGTGATTGTGTCCACCATACATACCCTCCCACTTCATATATAGATGATACACATGTACAGCTCTAACTCTGACCTTTGACCTACATAATATGACATCCACAATATCATACGTAAGAAATGGAGTATTCTGAGTGCTCCTTTTGAATGAAAATGACTTAAAGTTCATGAAGCAGTTTCTGGTCAATAACTGATTTACAAAAATTACTTGATCTGTTTGCAGATTGTATACGTATATGTTACATGAAAAAGTGCTCACCTTGAGACACCTTATGAGTTATAATATCCCCAATTAAAAGAATGTTCTGATTGGATGAGAAAAATAAGTAAATCAGTAATCTTACCACCAGGTGGCTCAATGGCCATTAGTCTGTTGCTGGCAACGAACTCCATCATTGGTTGTTAGGAAAAGCAGCAAAGCCTGGAGGGCAGGTCAACACCAATGGGAAAGTTAAACTTAAAGGTCAGGAATTTTTATGGACTGATTGAGTCCTACTGTAGACAGTTAAGTTTCCAGCACAAAGACAACATGCATAACTCACCACTGAAGTGACAATCATCATTCTTGATGTCCAGGGTTTTGTCATAAACCTTTTAAAAAAACTACTGCCATTGGATAGGCTATTCTATGGGGGTTTACGGAAAAGGCTGGGCTGTCTACCTGGGCTGTCTACCTGGGCTGTCTACCTGGGCTGTCTATCACGTCAGGCTACTTGGACCTACGAAAGCCCATTGCGACAAAAGCTGTTTGTGCCCAATGAAGAAGCTATTTGTGTGTTACATAACCCAGAGGTTCTGGGTTCAAATCAGTTGATATGCCACCGATCTTGTACCCTTGTGAAGGGCTATTATGACGAATTATCGGGCTGATTGGATTAGTCTTAAGACTGGTGGCTAGTTGGTCAAAGGCGTCCAGGAGCCGTTCTATAGTGGCTGTCAGGGTCCAGGCTTCTGTGCAATACATTAGGATCGAGAATTGAATCGTGAGGAGCTTAAAATAAGCGTTGCTAAAGTGCAAGGGTCTGGAACTGCTGCCTTTCGGTGCTAACTCAGGTGACCTCAATAATATGACAACAATTACCCCAGGTGTGGCCATAGGACTTAAGGTTTTGAACCACTTACAAAGGAAGGACCCCTAGTCTTTTCCGTAAGTGTGGTGGGTTCTTTGCACTATCTGAGGGAGGGTCCTTACAGAAGCTAGGTATTATTTTCTCTACCCTAGTGAAGGGAGGAAAGTCGTGTTAGGAGCCCTTCCCAAGCGCACAAGATCGGTGGCATATCAACTGATTCAAACTCAGAACCTCTGGGTTATGTAACATACACAGCTCCTTCACACACAGCCACTTCACACAGCTCATTCACATCATAACACAATCATCCTTTGGACACAGCTTCTTTGCTGAGCACAAACAACCCCTACTGCTAAAACAGCTTTTGTCGCAATGGGCTTTCGTAGGTCCAAGTAGCCTGACGTGATAGACAGCCCAGGTAGACAGCCCAGGTAGACAGCCCAGGTAGACAGCCCAGCCTTTTCCGTAAACCCATTCTATGGCAACATATTTTTTCTACCCTCCAAAGCTACTGTTACTTTTCCTAGAAGTAGCAACACAACTTGGTAACTGAATACAATATTTGATAACAATTTCCAACTACCATGTGGAAGCGTGTACCTAAGGAACAGGAACACATAAGCAGTAAAGGTTACTAGGTATTAGTTTCTTCTCAATACGCATACTAGTAGCTTTCTCATAGCTATTACATTGTTTTCAAACTAGTAGGATACTTCATACAATTACAATTTACAAACATGCTTTAGTAATTGTTTCACAAAATGATAAATCATTGGCTTAAGTAGCAATTGTTAGTGTGCCACCTACCCATGTCACCTGTAACACACATCAGGTTGTGTCTCTTCAGCATGGTGTGCAGTTATTATCACCTGTGAGAGACAGTTATATTCTAGTCATGAATTTCTTGAAAAGGAAACTACTAATACATCAGTGTCAATAAGATCTTTCGCAGAGTTCCCTACACATGTGCAGGGGACAGGAATCCTGGGTAATATGTCAAAGGGGGTTATCCATGCGATCCATGTTGTGATGTACGGGAACACACCATACCAATTGCAATTCTGTTATTTCCTGCCAGGGGGGCATAGCTATTCGCAGAACAGGTCGGACCGGTTTTTCAGTCCCCAAACCGGACCGGACCGGGTAATCCGCAGTCCGGACCGGTTTGTCCAATAACCCGTGTCAGGGAAGGTGAAGGCCCTTCAGATGTAAACAGTCTTGTCTCGACAATAATTTGTTTTGCGCAACACTGTCCAGAACTAATGGTGTAATGTTAACGTTTATGGGACCTTCATCTTTGACATATTACCCAAAATTCCTGTCACCTGCACATGCGTTGTGAATTCTGCAAAAGAGCATAGATTTTTTGCTGATCAGATATTTTATGATCAGAGGTCAAATAGTCTCTATTATCTTTATAAAGTTAGATATTAAACAAAATTTTGCAATCATTACTACTTATCGATACTATATATGATGATAATAATTATGTAGCTGAGTTGCGTACAGAGGGATAATGCATGACGTCAAAAATATAACTTTGAAGTTGGCAAATAAGATAAAAAGCTTATCTTAGTTATTTCAAGGAGGTTAAAAAATTATCAATTTTTTAACCTCCTTGGTTATTTTACCTAGTTAGTGCAATCGTGAGTGTTTCAAAACATCCATGCGCAACCCGTTCATGGGCAACAGAAACAGCTTTTCCAGCGGCGGCTGTGACAGCGGCGACCAAGCCTTCAAAAACTCAAAAATACTCAAAATTTATAACTTTCCGCCACTTTTACAGAAGGTAACCTTTGAACTGTAAATATGTGACCCTTGACCGTTTTCTTCTTGTCCAATCAGCGCGCGGTTTACGTTTCACCCTGTGCGTGACTTGAATTTCATTAGGAGCGTGGCGATTGGTCCACATTGGACGGCCGTCTTCTGCAAGCATGCAGGTGAGAAAAAATATGAGGTGATCACAGAAGATTGGCCAAAAATGGCTAACTTATTCGAGAAGCTGTCCTTACCACGACATGACCAGGACAGTGATAGTTCAGGGAACGATAAGAATGGGGCGGGTGATAAAGGAAACCATGACAGTGGGGAAAACACGAGCGTCGATTCTGACACTTCTCGGCAGTCGGAAAACAACATGGAGGACGAAGAAAGCATGGGGGAGGGCGAGGAGGAAACGTTGTTTGAAGAAGAGGGAGAAACTTCGACCGTACCACAAGAAGACCCTGCCAGGATTTTCGAGGCTATGAAGAGCTTCACCATTCCAAGGAAGAGATCGGTACAGAAAGGTAAGACTTATCTATGCAGACTTGACGAATGTTTTGTTGATATTTTGTGAGGTGTGTCTGAGGTGGTGTTGTTTTATGCAAATTTCTTGTAACGCGTTACATAAAATTTATTTGGAAGTTGTGAATAATCGAGAGTTGAATTAATGTTTTATCGGAAAAAAGATTGACTATGAATAACATTCAATTTCAAGATGCAATTAACTTTGTCAGTCTTTGTACTATAGTGTTAAATATTTACTGCAGGCTCAGACTTCACCTGTGAATAGTGGGGAGGAGGGGTTCTTTATAGCCTTCAAATAGCAGGGGGATTCTTATTGACATGCTTAGCATGTCAATAGCAAGTAAAGGTTCTTATTGACAGGCTAGCATGTCAATAGGACCTGTCTTTGTTGATATTGCATGAGTGTAGGAGGGCAGATAATTTATACATTTTTATATAGAGCCAATGTAATTGGCTAGACATTTCATCATTCTTCTGTCATGTGAGACTTTGAGTGTTGCAGGTGTTTCCCTGTGTCTGAATGGAGGGTTTAAAATTTAGAATACTAATTACTTGCAGTTTTGATGGTTTTTCTGCATGTGAAAAATTTGCGCGGTATAATTTTCTGTCACCTTATTTTTTTAATCTAAGAACTCTTGATTTTTATATCCCTTGGGAATAGGCTTATTTGCATATCTTGAACATTTCAAAATTACTCAAATTTGATAAGAATACATTGAAAAGTCACTAGTGTAAAGTTTT
The DNA here is from genome assembly GCA_019207045.1 of Branchiostoma floridae x Branchiostoma belcheri. Lineage (NCBI taxonomy): Eukaryota > Metazoa > Chordata > Leptocardii > Amphioxiformes > Branchiostomatidae > Branchiostoma > Branchiostoma floridae x Branchiostoma belcheri. The sequence goes on from CM033027.1 coordinate 13,993,538, forward strand.
ACATTGTAATTTGTAACAACTTGAGGCTTTTCTCTATTTTCTCAACCAGATGGTCTCACACAAAATTTGAAACTTTTTTGCAAGTGAAAACTCAACATTTAAAGGGTTGGGGTTTTGTGCGCATGAAAAATGTGCGCGTGAAAACTTGCGCGTGAAAAATGTGCGCATGACAATATGCAAATTAGCTGATTCCCAAGGGATTCAAAAAGTTTTTGCAGTTTTAAACTTAAAATGCTCAAACAAGATGGCACAGAATGGAATTAAGTATTGTATTGTTGCATTCTAGGGTACAAAATCTCGATCTGATTGATTTTCAAGTGATTTTCGGATGTTAAGTTTTCACGCGCAAAAAAGTTTGAAATCTGCGCGTGAAACAATTTGCTTCAAAAAAGATGAAATGAAGCTTCTAGAATGGAGAAAAACCTCAAATTGTAACATTTTACAATATAAAACCTCATACAAGTAATTTTTCCATGTATTCCTGTGAAATTAATGGGATTTTGGATTGTTCAAAATATGCAAATGAACCTATTCCCAAGGGATCTAAAAATCAGGATTTCTTCAAACCAAAAATTCTGGTTACATATGGGAAATTATATCATAGGATCAAATTTTTCTGCCTTAGAATTCCTTGCTGCACATTTTCTGACATATTTCAGGAACTTTATTTTTTCACGCGCAAATTTTTCACGCGCACGCGCAAATTCTCCACGCGCAGAAAACCCGTTCCCCATTTAAAGAACACTTGAAAATATTGATAGAAAAAGATTCTCTAGAATGCAACAATATGATACTTAATTCCGTTTTGCTTTCAAGTTTCTCAAACTGCAAAAAGTTTTTGAATCCCTTGGGAATCAGCTAATGTGCATACATGTATATGATATAGTGATATTTTCATGCATTAGTTTTCCATGTCATTGTGAAAATTTTCACATCCATAAAAGGCCATCCCTGTGGTGCCAAAGTTCTACAATTTATGTATTTGTGAGTGTCACAGCACTGGTTTCTGGTATTGACAAGTTGTTGACACCAGTCTAGACCTGTAAAGGACCCCATTCACACTCAAAAAATGAATTGGATTAAACATTAAATCTGATTAGCATGACACGATTGTAATCGATTTTTGTAGTGTGACCCCCATTATGTAGACTATGAGTATCCCAATGACCTGTATGACCTCATGAGCGCCATGGTCTTCAGTATCTTGCCGACTGTAATCGAGTCAAAACCTAACCCAATGTGGCCGATTTTACTGTTATTTTCTGCCAGTTATCATGAAAAATCGATGTTGGCACCCCCTTCAAAATGATGCGGTCATCTTTAGCAACATTTTGGATCCTCCCAATTCGGGGTGGTCATGATTGCAAGTTTGGGTTTAATCCAATTGTCTATAAACGAGTCTGAATGCAGTTATCTAGTTTGATAGAATTAAACTTCTGATCCATTTCGATGTTAAACTCACTTTTTTTTTAGTGTAAACGGGATCTAGAAGTCTACCCAATATAGGTCAAGAATGAAAGGTCCAGAATTGATATGTGAAATCCTACTTAGCACTATATTTATAATAGCAGGGAAGGTATTGTGTGTACAATTGTACAGTGAAACTTGTATAAGAAGACCACCCTGGGGACCAGTGCAAAGTGGTCGTTTTAGACACGTGGTCTTCTTGTGCAAAGAAAGAAAAAGTGACAAGATAGGACAGACACAATGATTTCAAAGTTAATGGTCTTTAAAATAGTTTAATTAAATTCCACGAACCTGTACATTTGCACATGAGAAACGTTATCAATGTTGAATTGTCTATTTGTATGATTCATATAGTATTGTTATACCAACTGATGTAAAATTGAAACGTGTCCAAAATTTAGGGCTATTCTTTCAAATTTTCGTACCTTTTTGTAGCGTCATTTTTTCCGCAGGCATTGTCTGTCAAAAACTTGTGAATGGGCGACACCGTCAAGACAATGGTCCATATTGCTACAAAAACATCGCTGTTTTCAGTGGAGAACCCGACGCCCAAGGAACGTTTTAAAATGCGATTTTCGTGTTAATAACGCTAATTGCCTATCTTTTTACTTTGTGAATCACAGCCAACGGGCCAGAAATAAGTTGGGGAGCTTACCGCCATAACAAAAAGCACGCGCACACATGCCCGACAAGACGGGAACCTGCTTTCAAATCGGCAGCACGGCAGAAAAATAAATGGTTCATTTCAACGCTGTTACCCGTGAAAATAATCTGGGTGAGTTTGTTTCCCTTCTGGCGAGGGTCTTAAAGTCTCAAAGCTGCCTAGAAGGCGAAAATTTGCCGAGAAAAAAAAGTTTAACCCCACCGACGCTTCTAATCATGAAGATGGTTACAAATCGACGCTTCACTAGAAGCAAGGGTGAGCGGTTTCTCAAAAAGACACACATACACCTTTTATTCTCTAATAAAATGTGTTATGAAGTCATAAAGATATCTTATATCTGTTACATTTACTTCAAACAAGTTTTATGAAAATAAATTTGCATTTTGTGGGGTTTAAATGTAGAGTACAATAACAGCGCCATGTTTGATTTTGGCTCGGCGCGATAACAGAACCAAAACACACAGATTTTGCCGTAATTTCCCGGCAGTTATGATAAAAAATCGATGTTGTTATACCCTTGAAAATAACGCAGTGGTTTCGGTAACATTTTAGTTGCCAAAACACAAGCCAATTTCAGCGATATTTCTCGCGAGTTATCATCAAATATCGACAGTTGCTACAGTCTTGAAAATGACGCAGTCGTTTCGGCAACTTTTCTTCGCCAAAACACAAGCCGATTTTAGCGGATTTCCCGCCAGATATCATCAAAAATCGAGGTCACTACACACTTGAAAATGACGCGGTCGTCTTCGGCAACATTTCGGTCGCGGGCGGACCGGATTCGGGGTGGTCGCGGTCACAGAAGACAAGTGGTCGCTTTGGCCACGTTGCTTAATGCTTGTGTCTATGGGGAGGAAAATCGGGACCGGCCAAAAGCGGTCGTAATAAGCCGATGGTCGTCTTACGGACGTGGTCGCTTATACAAGTTTCACTGTATATGTAATTTAGTACAAATTCAATAGGGTTTATCATTCATGTACATTCTGACTGTGAGTTGGAATGCTCAGGGGTGCCTAAGCATTTGCACGAACCCTATGAAATTCGTATGAATATCATGTGATCCACACAAATCACTATGCGAAAACGCACGAATATTATGAAATTCGCACGAATCACTATGCAAAAACGCACGAATATTGTGACATTCGCACGAATCACTATGTGATTCACACAAACCTTATGAGATTTGCACGATCCTTATGCAAAAACGACGGACGGGAGTAGGCATTATTTTGAGCGTTTCCACCCATGATATTTATATTTCAAGGCATGGAATGGACATAGCGTCGCAAAGATGTATTTGATAGCCTGTGAGCTACTGTTTTGCTTCATTTCGGCCTGTTACAAATGTATTTTCCGTCGCACGCCGATCGAAGCCGCCATCTTGAAAATCTCGCTCCGTCTGTCACGTGACCCCGGCAGTGGTTGTGCAATTTCGCATAAGGTTCGTGCAAATCTCATAAGGTTCGTGTGCATCACATAGTGATTCGTGCGAATTTCATAATATTCGTGCGTTTTTGCATAGTGATTCGTGCGAATTTCATAATATTCGTGCGTTTTCGCATAGTGATTTGTGTGTATCACATAATATTCGTACGGATTTCATAGGGTTCGTGCAAATGCTTATGCACCCCTGATGCTGTGATCAAATGGACAGAAACTCAATACCATCCAAATGATGGGGCTTTGATATCTCTTTTGAGTTTTGAGTTCTCTGCCCAATTAGGACTCTGGTAGAAGATATAACCGGTCGTCCTCTAAAAATTAAAGGGGAAATGTATTTGCAATTTGAACCGTTGGAGTTAGTCTTAGTACTGTGTTAGTCTGCTGACTCTGCTCTGATTGTATACATTATATCAATTACTGTAAATGCATTTAAGTTCGCGGGGATTTGATTTTGCGGTAGCGGGAAAAAGGACTTTTCGCGGTAGATTTAAGTTTGCGTAACTGCAGTCTAATACCATAATAGAAAAATGTTTGCGGTGGTTTTAAGTTTAAGTTTGCAGTGGTTTAAACCGGGAACATTAATCCACCGTGAACATTTCTGCATTTACAGTATTATTATTTGCAAGTGCAAGTGCAACTATAATGTTAGTAACTGTGCTTGCTTGCAGTTAATGCAACTTGTATTTGTAGCATTTAGCAAAGTAAAAATATGATATATCTGACAGCATTGCAGTTTTGATTCTTACATTAGCAGCTCTTCTATATTTGAATGATAAAAATTCTTTGGTCACTTTGCACTGTATTGCCACATAACTGGTTAAGTGGATCAGTCATCAAAATAGCTGAATGGGGTTGTTAATGAGAAATACACAAGTTAGCTATCAAAATTATGTACAACCTTACTTGAGTTTCATTTTGTTCTCAGACGTAAGACTTCTATCCCGAGTATCCCCTAATACTAAGGCCACACCAATTAAATTTGTTGCTTCTCGGATTTCCAGATCCATTTTTTTCCGATATGAAAAAAAGAAAATAAATTTAGTCCCAAGCAAAATAATATAGGTTTTGCTACTGCAGACCTGTAAAAAAACCCATTCCAAGGGCACATACTGCTGATAAACCAATCAGAGAGCTTCTTTGTAGTCACATGATCAGAACAGTGGTATCAAATCAAAGGAAGAGATTCATCGGATAGATCATGCCACGAAAAGCTGAAAACTTCACTACTAACTTTGTTTTTTTGTGTTACATAAGTTCACCCCAGACTTTTTGCACATTTTTCTTTTGCTTTTTTTTCGACTGACCGCCCCAATTTTTTTTCTGAAAAAATCCGAGACGCAAGAAATTAAATTGGTGTGGCCTAATAGTAATTGCAATCCTAGTAATAGAGTTGGTTTGTAGACACCTAGGCAGAGTTTACAAGGCAAAGGTTAAAAGCACCAACCCCAGTTAATGAGAACCAGATGGATTTTTTCTGTATCTGGCTTTGTCACTGTCTGAAGTGCTGTCACGGCTTGAAATAATTTTTTTTTTTTAATTACCCGCACCAGACAAATTTTACCTGCACCTTCTCAATTTAGAAATTTTGGATCATACTAAAATTGCTATTTTTTCTTTTCAACTTTATAGGTGGTATTATTTCATCGTCCTAACATTTAATGCAGCTAATAACAATCCACATAATCCTACATTGTAGTACATCATATGACATGTATGTATAAAACCCAGTACATTGACCAGTGCAGATTAGGTGCAGGTAGACACCAGAAATACCTGCACAGCTCCAATTTTACCTGCACTAACCTGCATATGCAAGTGGTATTTCGAGCCCTGGCTGTATATACAGATGAGATAATCATCATAATGTAAACATAGAGAACTTGAGCATAATTCACTTTTATTCTGCCAGCTGGGAATTAGGGCCCATGGCCAATTTCTGTCAAATGTCTTTACTTTCATTACCCTCGTCAATAAGAATGTTTTGGTGCTATTTGCATGTCTGTGTGTCTGTCTGTCAACAGCATAACTCGAGGTGATTGATGGGTCCTTATGATATTTATTAGGTGGAATGGGGTCAAGAAAATAAAGGTCAAGTTCAATAATTAGCTTCCTAGCAGCTTTCCTGGGTATTGCAGCGGAACTTTCAGTTTTGATATCTTGCGTTCTGAATATGCAGTGGTTGTGCTATTTTTGAGTGATATCTTCTGGGGTAGAGAAAAGTGGTGTAGGTTTGGGCCCTTTAGTGGCTTTTTTTAAAACTGCAGGGTCTAATCTTGTTTCAGAATGTGACGGATCGTCATAATTTTTAGTTTGTAGATAGTTTAATGATGTAAATGATGTACATAATTGAATACTGATAATGCAAATCAGGACTCTCAAAAATGTTGCATACTAAGGTAATTTTTTGTAAAATTATACGAATTTTGTGCAAATTGGAAAACCACTGCACGAGTCACAGGAACTTGGAGATAAAAGATAGCAGCATTGAGCTGTGGCAACAGGAGAAGACGATGTTGTACATAAGAAATAAACAAAAGAATAGCTCATGGGCTATTATATATGTCTATTCGATACTCACTCTGATCACTTTGATCAAAAAATAAATCTCTTTATTTTCTCTGAAAATTACCTGGTTGTTTAGGAAAATTCCTCTTTTAACCATAGCTAAAAAAATGTCAACTTATTATTTTCGGTCCTATTGGTAGGCGAAGGTAATAATGCATTACAGGGCAGTTATCAAACTCATGGTGGTAACGTTTCTTGTCGAATTTGGCAACATGCATAAACCTCCTCACACAGCCTCCCACAGAAAAAATAGCAATGTTTTCTGAACAATTTTAGTATGATCCATACTTCCTAAATTCAGAATTTGTCTGGTGCAGGTATGCAGAAAAAAAGTATCTTGAGCCCTGGGGTTGAAATCCAACCTGAGGCTATATTTATTCAACCTTCAAAGCCATGAACCAATATGAATGTCGTGGTGCATCTTTTGTTAAACATTACAGGGGTTGTAGAAAAACAAAGGGACCAGTCATGCTGTCTATAATTTGCTCAATATCAAGTCGTAAAGTCAGGCGACAGCATTTTTGACATTTCAATGAGAACGAGCCTACTGCTTTAGCTTTAAACTAAAGTCAACCTAAGCAATATTAGGTCATTGAAAGTGGAGATAATCTGAATAAGGCCCCCTTACCCTTAGACCCTTAGAAGTATGAAATTATGATGTGAATGTGAGAATACAGTGCAGTAGATGTCAGTATCATACAGATTGCCTTATCCAGAATATTTCCACTTTTTAACGCTGTAAAAAATATCATGGGTAGAAACACTGAGTAGCATCTCTCAATACTGATTTACATAAAAAGATTGCATTTTTCATAAGATTCGTACGATAGTGTTTTATCAAAGTTAATGCATTTTTCATGATATTCCTGCATATTTTTAATAACATTTGTACCTTATCGCATAGTAATTTCGGGAAAATATGTGTAAGGGCTAAGGTGCCCCTGAAGTGCATTCTGTTGATTGGTCTTGTGAGTCATTTCATTCTTAATACCTGAAATGTTATTTCCTAGAAATAATAATGTGCATTACTACAAGAATAATGCCTGCTGACTCAGCTGAAGGCTTTGGATTCAGGATTTTTATTATTCTGTAACTGTGTTGTAGTCGGTCTATCATTTGTCTTGAGTGTTCCCACCAATATCTCTCTATTCTGTTTGCCACATTCGTATGTGGTTTGCCATGTTGTCTACTCAGTTGCGCGATGATGCATGTTCCCTAAGCAGATGTTTGACTCTGGCTTGCTAGCGCATTGCATTGGCCAGTGCCAGTGTTATGAAAAACAAGCTAGTACAAACTTTTTCCTGGTATACGTTTTAGGTGTTGCAATAATTTGATGTTGCCAAGCAGATGTTGCGTGATTCCTCTGCCGCTTTCAGCATGCGTATTGTCAGTTGTTCTATGGTTAGGCCACACTGACTTAATTTTATGGATGACATCCTCTGGTGACCCCAAAATTAACACTCGCTTGCAAAAAAAAAAGAAAAATCCTGCAAAAATAAAAAGTGCTGCTAAACTACAGGATTTAACCACCCCCCCACACAGGGTTGACTATCGCGGCAATGCATTACAATGTCACCCCTGCCTTTTCAGACACAGAAAACGGGTATTAGGGGCATGGCCACTAACAAACTGTCAGCCCATCAGAGAAATGCCTTTGTGTTGTCAAAAGGCGCCATGTAAGGCGACTCATTAATATTCAAGAGCAAGATGACAGTACTCGCATGACCAGGGCTCGAATTAACCACTTGCGCACCCTCGCCGCGACAGTAGTTTTCTCCGTGCGAGAGATGCTCAGAAAGGTTGTAATTTTTTCACGGTTCTTTCAGATATTGTTTTTGTTGCAGTCTTTATTTTCAAAAGATTGATAAATTGGACGTTTATTGAGAAAAGTGCACTTAATTTGCCCTGCATCTTTTTTTTGCTATATTTCTTCAACTGAAATGAACTGCTTTTACAGATAATGGATAAGTAGCAAATTTGGAGATAGTAACAACTTGGAAGTGGCGCAATCTGAAATGCTGATGGCGCAAGTTGGTTTTTGATTCGGGTTGCCGCCTGCGCAACCTGGCTGAAAAAAGTATTTCGAGGCCTGATGATGTTCTTTCAGTTCACTTGTTTGTCAATGCCAAACTTTAATTTTGTGCATAATTCATACATTTATCCTTCATTAGATAGGACAAGCAACTGTTTTTACTTCAATAAGAAGCTGGCTGAATAAAAATTCTGACTGGAAGCTATGTGACTCCACTGCCCACCCAAAAAAAAGTCTAGGGTCGGCAGGTTTTTCAGAGGTAGGTAAGGAAACAGGCCTAAACAGAAGTACAAAACCAACTGAAGCCAAGCCTCTGCGTAGAGAGTACTTTTTATTGATAGTTGGTTTGATCCACACATTTAATTTTTTCTGTTGAAGAAAGCTTTATGTACTACTAGTGGTTACAACAGCATTTAGGACATGTGTATTAGCAGGTGATAGAAAGCCAGTCCATCATTGACTTGCTGGAAAAACCTGTTTTCATCCCAAAAATTCCTACTTACCAATCACCATGTATCTTACATGCAAATGTCTTACAGATGTTATCAATATGTAAATATTGTAGATGCCCCCGTTAGATATCTAGGGAGTACAAAATGTAGTAGAGAGAGACATCTGTAAATAAAAAGAATAAGAGTAAATGAGAAAAAAAATGATGATTCTCTAAGTGAAGTGAAAGAAGGCATGTACAGTCAAACCTCAAAATACCACCTGCATATGCAGGATAGTGCAGTTAAAAGTTGGGCTGTGCAGGTACTTCTGATGTCTACCTGCACAAACCTGCACCAGGTTATGCACTGTGCATTATTGTGTGATGATGATCACTGATGCATGTAGTTTCTAATGATTGTGAGTATATCAAACGGTATTTTGTTTCTATGCAAGGCAGTCATCCCATTTCTACTTTATTAGTAAACAGGTATATAATATTATAAAGCATGTTCAAAAAGTTGTTTTATCCACTTTTGGGATATATCTGACTGGTGCAGGTAACATTTCTCTGGTGCAGGTAATTACAAAAGTAAACTGTACCAGTGCAAGCAGACAGAAAAACGTATTTTGAGCCCTGTGTATGTAACAAAACATTCAACTTATAGTTGATGTCATACCTGGAGTGCTATAATGTTTAATATGGATGTGCCAGACTGGTGATAACTTGCTTTATGTCATACCTGTGATGCGAAAACGTTCGATACGGGTGTTTTCCGGACCGGCTGATAACTTTCCGTATGGCCCGGGCTTATCACACGGGCTCCATTCGAATAAATCGAACTGTTTCGAGTGGGCCGAGTATGGCGCCATCGAAAGTTCGAATACCTGATTCGGACGTTGGAACATTACTGTTGCAACGCTTTTTTTTCGAGGGCAACAAATTTGTTCAACTTCTGACGCATTTCGCATCAAAACAGTGGTTTTCTCAGGTGGGTATGACATAAATAAAATACAACACGGTGTATTCCGCATCACCCTCGGTCCCAGCCCTCCCACGGGTTGGATCACCCTCCGGCCTTCCGCGGGTCGGACCACCCTCGGTCCCAGCCCTCCCGCGGGTCGGATCACCCTACGGCCTTCGGCCGTCGGGCGATCCGACCCGCGGTCGGGCTGGGACCTCGGGTGATACGGAATACACAGTGTTGTATTCTATATGTATCACATGAGGCTGTATTTTGTATCACACTGCTTCCATCGAATGAATTGAATGCATTCTGTGAGGGCTGCTTGATTGAAAATTTATATCCCGGATTCACACATTAGAATTGCTGTCAAAATTATTCTCAGATTCTGGTGCATATCGCTTTGAAATATGTGCTTTCTCGGTCCCAGCCCCCACCATCTGCAAGATGGATCACCCAATGGCGGAACCATAGTACGGCCTGGCGGATACCAAACATGCCCAAATGATTAGAACACTGATGACACATGTAAATTATGTTGTAAATTTGGATACAATGTCAGCCTGGCATGAAACGCTCTTTCCCATCCCCAACTATCCCGCAGAAACAATGTGCAATTCATGATGTAACTAAAGTGTCCACGAGCGATCCACAGGCTGTCAGGTCAAACTAGAAGAACTCTGAGACTGGGCAATAAGCACAAAAAAAACATTTGTCATTCCAGCCAAGCACCTAACCATCCAACAAACAAACAGATTAAAAAACTTTCAACTCTCATCTTGACTTGGTAACAATATTTGTAACATGGCTGTCTACAGGACCCGTGCCTCCGTCCTGGGGCATAAATGTGCTTATTCAAGTTATTGGGAAAGTTGTAGGATGTGAAATAGATACTATGACCACAGCCTTGATATTGCACCTGGGTGGCTGCTTAAAAAGTATTTACAAGCAGGTTAATGTTTTATTCATCACAACAGCAAAGTAATTCTCATCCTCAATGTCCGTTTACGTGCAAGAGAGTAATTTGCAACAAGAGCTTAGTTGTCAAACAGATAGGAACAAACTGTTCATTAGGGTATTGATATTACTGTTAATTACTTTCTTGCACTATCATAAGCCTTTTATTGGCAAAGCTGAGAAGACTGTGATAACATCTAGTCTATGTGAACTATATGTGGTCACTCTAGACAAGTTGTCAAGATTCTTAAGAAATTTGCATGTAAACCATTATTCATGTAATGCAAGTTATCCCCCTAAATAACCTTGATATTTCCTCTATCAACAGGTCTAATGATGTTGAATATAGATAGCTATGTGGCACACAGTGCATACTTTATTATCATTGCATTGGATTTTAGAATCTCTATTCAAATAAAGGAATGTGAATCATTTTGTTTGGCTTGGTTTACAATACTGTATACTAGGGGTGGGTACCGGTACAGAAAATTCAGGTAATGGTATGGTCCAGGTCCAAGAGGATCAGGTCCGAACCTGAACCTGTACTAACTGTCTGTGAAAAATTGTGAATGGGCGATATTCAATCTGTTTGGTGAAATATTTGACTTTTTTCTGGCATTTTAAATCCTGTCTTCATGTAAACAACACCAAGGCCTAGCCTTTGTTAACTTAGACCAAGTCTGACTGTAGAAACTTGGTAAAAATGAATATCAATCAAATTTCCCCAACTTTATTTTGCTCTTTTTATTTTCTTGGCACATTAAGCCCCAAAACATGTGAACCGCCTGCTAGTATAACCTGTTCATTTTCAAATGGGTCCCCAACATCTGGTCTACTGATTTTTTTAGGTCCAGTTTTTCTGGATTGGGCCAACAAGAAAAAATTGTTTTGTACCTGTACACTGTACCGGTACCCACCCTTACTGTATGTGTAGTCAGGGCTCAAAATCCTTTTTTCTGCATGCCTGCACTGGTGCAGGTAACATTGAAAATTACCTGCACCAGACAAATTGTACCTGCACCACTTGGAATTTAGGAAGTTAATGGGTCATGCTAAAATTATTCAGGAACCATTGCTATTTTTTCTTTTATACTTTATAGGTGGTAACAGTCGATGCATCTACACAATGTAATAATAATCCATATACACCTACATTATAGGACGTATAAAACCCAGTACATAGACCAGTGCAGGTTAGGTGCAGGTAGACATCAGAAATTCCTGCACAGCTCTCATTTTACCTGCACTAACCTGCATTTGTAGGTCGTATTTTGAGCTCTGGTAGTGTACACAGTAACTCATATGGCTTGGTGTAGTACAGCATGGCTGGGCTGGAAATATTGGATTTACTTTTGTGCACCAAAACTTGGAGCTGTGCACCTAAGTTTTGACACCTTACCTAGATATTGGTTTTTATGCAGCATTACAAACATAAACTTATAAAGAATTAGTGATAGAGTTAATCATAATGTTTCTTTCAGCAGCAAATGATGTTATTTCATACACAATGCAGTATAGCTGCCAATGATATAATCCAAAGACTCATGATGACTGTGAATACTTAGAATGTGTCAGTGCATTTTTCTGTGAATAGAAACAAATTTACCAGCATATAGCAGCAGAACTTAAAGAAGTAAAAGATTCGGTAGTCATGGTGAGAAAGTACATCCTCACACTCAATACAGGTACTTTCCACCCATCAATGATGGATTTGTCTCAGTTAGAAATAACCACCCAATGGTCCATCTCATTGCATGCATGTCAAATATATCTGGCGATAAGGGTACATGTACTATATGTGTTCCAGTGCAATTGACCTGTGTTACAGCATCTCACAGTTACAGTTCACTTGATCATGTGCATTTCATCTCTACTTTTCCCCCACAGAACTACTGGAGGATATCTCGCTGACGTCCCGTGAGTTCACCCATGAGCTGCTTCCCCAGGTGTCCTTGTGCTACAGGGATCCAGCCATGAAGAACAAGATCAAACACCTCAAAATCTACATGGTCCACAACCAGGAGCTGTCCAAGGAGGTACTCCTTTTTTTAAGTTTTCTTGTCTTATTGCTGCAGTAGAAAGGAAGTAAATAGACCAAGATTTTTTGTTTAAGAATGATGTTGCAAAATAGATTCATGTTGAAACGTACTGCAGTTGATAGAAAATGATGTTTGAATGAATGTAGAAAAGATGGCAACTTGTTGCTTTTCTGTCTGTTGGAGGTAGCTGCTTATCATAACATTCTAATTAGAACATGACGTCTCTCTGTATTTTGATCATACTCTGTTAGTCTTTAAACAACATAAGAAAATTCTAACTCAATATTGTGGGAAGTTTGATTGCCACTTTCATACTGTCTGTAAAACTTCTTGCATTGCACATATATAAAAGAATATATATATATATATATATATATATATATATATATAATATAGTGTGTGATGTAAATCTTGTGTCTTCCCAGTTCCATGAGAAGAGAAGAGAGATGAAGGGAGAGGGCAGGACAGACAAGGATCTGGCAGAACAGCTTGGCTTCCTATGCATGGACACCTTTGAAGATGTAAGATATTCTTCTAAAGGACTGTTTTGCAATATTGTAGCTAAAATATTTCTCTTGCTCATCAAAAATCTATACCACCAGCCAAATGGTGTGAACAGGTCTCGCCAACTGTCCCTTTTCCAACAAAAGATCAGTCTGTGCTCCTTTTGGCTGTTAGACTTTCTGAAAAGGCTTCCTTTGCTTGGAGATACCAGGTTGTTTTTGTTTTTTTGCTGTTTGGAAGAGAGTAAGAAGCATTATTTTTCACTTGAGTCACTAAGTATCTTTTCATTTTTATCTATTTTATATTGGCGGAAATAAGGATAATTGAATAATTGTTACCTTCTGTTCACCAGGCTCAGAAGGTGTGTCAGACAGGGCTGACAGTTGGGAGCAGCTTTCTATCCAGCCTGGGACACCCCAACATGGGTAAGTTAGTTTGTACAGCAATGGACATATTCTTGCAGAACACAGAACATTGTTTTACAAAGCTTCTTCAAATGATGCAGGTCACTAACTTTGCAACGTTTTTTTATGTTACGAAAATGATGTAAAATTAGGAGTTGTTGGCTGAAAGTGTATTGAGAAATTTCCTTTATAGTGCTCATTATATACTAGTTCCCCTTACTTTACTCTTTGCTTGATACAGTTGCCTGATGAATTGATCAATAACTGATTTACTTGTCTCTGTAGGTGTGTACGTGTCTAGGTATGCAGACATCATCAAGCCTGGGCCCCTTATAAATGGCACCAAGGGATTCCTTATCATCTTCAAAGTCATCAAGGTAAAGTACTCCAACTGGCTTTAGATTCCTTAAGTTAAAGAGAACTTTCTGATAATGGAGCATACAATTCTGTAAGAACCAGACCAGCTTTAAAAAAGTTTCAATGTTGAAATTCCTGTCCTTGGTGCTGAAATGCAATCCGATGAACTAAGAGAAACTCAGTTGATGATTCTTTAAGTTCTTTTTGCTGGTAGATATGCTGAGAAGAATCAATTGCTTTAGAAAGTTATATTTAGTGTTGCTGAAATTGATCTCCATTATTTTGTACTTACGTTACAGGGTAAGATGAAGTCAGTGGTGGAGAACAACTCATGGAATTTTACCGAGCCAACACCAAACTTTGATTGCCATGTGTCCAAAGCATTGGCTGAAATTGGGAGCCTTCAACCGAACCAGGCATTCCATGCAGCACAGGTACATTTATCAGCAACGTATCATGAATCAGAAATGAGAAATGCTTAATATTTAACTCTATTTTGTAATATTGCATTCCCAAAGAACTATCAATATAAACCATAAGTACTATTTCACTGCCATTTTTTTGTTTACAAAATTAAGTTAAAGTACACTTTGTTACTAATAGTTTGATAATTGCTACATTATTTCCTATCCACAGTATTACTTGTATGAGTTTGGAGACCTGGATATGCTGAAGCGCCCTCGACATGTGCTCCCATACGCTGTCGTACAGTTTGAAGTGTTTGGGGGGTCTCAAACATTCCCTCTCATGGCTTCCTCAGCACAGACAAGGTATGTGACAGCCAGACAATTGACCTACTTGTTAACTGACATAAATTGATTGCATATTAAACATTTGCATCACAAAGAAATGCAGAATTGTATTTTTAGTGCCACAACAGACCTTCACCAGCAGCATTTGCTACCAGTATATTTACTGTAGTTGTTTTATACATGAGGTCGATTCTTTGAATTCTGTCATTTTGTTTTGTTTTATGATCTCTCTCTCAGTGCTGTACTTAAGTACCACTAAGGTGAAAAAGACGATCTCACAAACAGCTGTGTTTCATTGTACAGTTTTCGCTCTATATGGTTATTACAGAACTGTAGCATTAACTTCAAACATTTTACTGTACTGTACTACAATGACATTTTATTGTTGTTGACTTACCCTTGTCAGGTTGCCCCAAAGACCACATCCATCCTACCCACCAGTCAGTACACCTAGACCCTCCAGTATGTCTCATGTGGGGCCATCCTACCCAAGCTATCCTTCAGCACAGATGATCGAAGGTAAGTGCATTATGGTTTTGAAATATAGTTTTACCTTATGTAGCACAAATAAGTCTTGTACACGTAGTAGTAAATTACATTATTGGTACCATATAGAATTCCAAATTAGCAGCATGCAAGTAGCATGTTTAGAACCATCTTTTTATACTTATTGTATTGATTATAGTCAATCAGTTAATGAATGCATGAAAATTGATTTTAGCTGTACTAAAATGGGGATAAGTCATTATCAGGTAGAATATTAAAGTGTTTGTAGAATAGTATGCTGTTTTATCATAGGACAATTTTTCAAATTAATTTTTTTATGTCAGCAGCTAGGAGGCCACAAATAGATCTAACAGAGGAGGGGTATGAACTGTGGAGAGGTCAGCTTGTGAACAAGGAGAATCCACTGTGTGAAATCCAGCTCCGCTCACCTACATGCACTCTCCTACCCATACAGATGTAAGAGAACCCTTCCACAGTTTCTTAAGTAAAATCACTGTTAACATACCCATAGCCCATGTACGTTGTAATGTGTGCTTTCTAATTTGTCTAAGGTCATACCTGGCCATCCATTAGCTCTTCCAAAGAATGTGTATCATTCATGTGTGACATGATTTGTCTACAGTCCCTGTTGATATAATTTGTCTACAGTTCCAGTGTAATCTCATCATAGTTGTAATATACTGGTCCACCAGGCAATGTTTGTGTGTGTGGGTGTGTTTTTTAGATTATCTTTGATGGTGGCTTCTGTATCACATACAGGGAACAGCAGATCTGCATCAGTGGCAGGATTCCCTTCCACAAGCTCCAGAAGAATCTGCCTTGTCCCATCTTCACGAAGCTGCCCAAGGTGTCAACTCATAGGGAAGGTGAGGCCAAATACTGAAATAGCCTTTGTATACTGGCAAGAAGTAAACCACACAAAGGATTCTTTAAATATATACAGATACATGTATGTGCATGACTGAAAATCCACATTGTTGCTTTAGTGTGGGGTTTATTTCAACAAGGCAAAGCTACAACTTGAAGAGTTATTCTGGTATAGTACGTTTGTGGTAGTATATCATGTGTTTTCTCTCCCTTCACAGTTCATATTGGCGACAAGTACTTTATCTACTGTGAAGTGAAGGCAATAATAGATGTGGAGAACAAGCTAGTCTCGCTGCTCAACTTCATGGAAAAGAGAAAAGAGGTTGGCATCCTTTGTTTCCTAACTGTTATTAACTTGTGGATACCAGCTTTATGGTACAGGAAAATCAATTCAGACTACCAAGGTCTAGTCTTCATAGTTCTTTAATTCATGCTACTATGAAATTAACACTTTGATATCAATTTATGTTGGAGTTAGCATGAAATTACAATAATGAAATTATGTTGGAGTTGTTGGAGAATCCTGTTAAGGGATGTGCCCTACAGTGAACAGTGTTTGTAGTCGGTAAAAGATGAACCATTGGACTTAGACCTGTTTCTGTTTCCAGGCTTGTGTAGCTGTCCTACCAGATGGGGTGCAGCTGCTCATGTTCCCCAGCTGTCAGATGGCACAAGACTTAGGTATGTGACATGGCAGATGCATGTGTGACAGTCTGTTATTGTATTTCAAAAGTTGGTTCATAACTGTGTGACCAAGAATATGCTAGAATGACCAACTAACAGAATCATGAGTTGTATCTCTGGCAGCACCTGGATATGTGTGAGATTGAGAGTTGATGCAGTATGTTCCCTCTCTCTGCAGGTATCATTGACCCCAGCTCCCCCATGGTGCTACATGGGCTGTTTGTGTCACCCTCCCCCATGCTGGCTTCCCTCAGAGGTTGGTCATGTTCCTTACATGAATATTAGATTTATTGATACATCGTGGCATAAATAGACTCTCTCTTAAAGATACAGGAGACCAGTAAAATGGTAGCTTTATCTCAACAACAAAATAAATTCGTAGTGATATTCATATGAACCCTTGTCTTACTGGGTTTATTGATTTGAGTGCCTGCAAAACATTGTCTTGACTTTAAGTCATGATGACTTCTTTATGCCCACTTGTCAATATGTTGAAGGGTATGTGTGGTTTAAATGGTTGATGAAGTTGATCCTAAGACAGTATCTGACAATACAATGTATGTTGTGTTCATTTCCTACAGATTGTAGCCTGAGGAAGAACATCAAAGCCCCTGTGGATGGCTCGTCTCTGTACGGCTCTCCCTCTCCTGCCACACCTTCCTCCTCTGCAGCAGAGGCGGAGTCTCCAAAGACACCTAAGGTGGACACAACTGAGCTCAGGAGTGCCATGATGCAGGTAAGATATTATCAAACTGCAGACCTTTGGCATGTTGGTATAATGTTTGTCACTTCTGTATCTGTATCTCTATAACCGGGATAGCCGCCCTTCGGCGTAACACAAGCTTAACTTCTCTTCTGCTATTTAAGCAAATATGATTTCAATTTTTAGCTGTAAACTTTTAAACTCAATGCATTTATATCCTTATCATCAATGTTCTTAGAGACTTACAACAGGTCTTTTTAAAATCTTCTTCCAAAGGTATTTGAGCTTCAGAAGATGCAAGCTGAGGGGAACATGACTGTCCAAGATTCAATCCAAAACCTGGAGCGACAAAACCAGCTGCTACGCAACCTTCAGGCGAAGGTGGAAGTTCACAGTAAGACACTTGCCGAGGCTCAGCAGAAGAAGGTTCTTCAGGAGACAGATGCCTTTGACAACACAGACTTCACTGTTCCCAAGTACCCCATTGTGTCACGGCTGCAGCTGGAACAGTGTTTCACTCATCAGTACTCGTTCACCCATGTAAGAGCTCGTATTTGTATCTGAAATGTCTGTGTTTGTGAGAAGATGATATTGACAATTCCTGTTAAAGCACCCTCTTCATCTTTTAGTGCTAAAAGGGTTATATGCTCTTTTGAAAAGATTTCTTTTAGATAACTAATTAGAATGGGTATGCATCACAAAGTCATGTCAATTAGATTTACAACATTTGACCATTGTAAAAGATTTAGAAACTGAAATTTTGAAACTGCAACTATGTGAACTATTTACATTGTATGAAGACAATAGCCATAGTTTTCTTATCTCTGAAAATCACATTTACGGTAGCATACTCTTTTTTGTCGGCAGCGTTGGCAGCTTGAGCTCCAGAGACGGCAGCATCAGCCAGCCAACATGGACCCTCGTCTGGCACAGGTTCCAGCCTTTCCTCTCCAGCAGCACAGTGGCCAGCCCTCCAACAGGATGGGTCCCACGCCGTCCCCTTACCCCCATCAGATGTACCCTCTCGGGCCACACGCACCCCACCCCCAGGGACGGAACATGCCCTTGCTGGGAACTCCAAACCAGTCATCAGTTCCAGGTTCCATGTCTGCACATCCCCGTCCCCCCATGTATCCATTGTCGTCTTACGGAGGATCAGTCCCAACACCATCTGGGTCGACCCCACCACAGCTAGCTGCCACACCCTCCTATTCACCCAGCGGGGCGTCGCCTTTTCTTCAGCAACCAGCCTCAGGGCCGCAGGGTAGTTCTCGGTTGGGGAAGTTCCCGCTGTCCTCTCTTCCTCCAAACCAGAAAGCGAATGATCCACGCCTGAGGAAACACTTAGAGGCCATGCAGCCAAAGGTCCCTGCCATGGCGAGGACCAGCTCATTGCCATCTGCACAGGGAAGCACACCTACAACTACAGCAGCATCCCCGCTGTTAAACTCACCACTCATTACGGCATCTTCCCCACTTCTAGCAAGTGAAAAGACTAATCCATCAGACTCACCAACAGGGGTTGTTAGCATGGAGAAAGTGCCTCCAGCAAGAAGTCATTCCCTCTCTGAGCACCTTGATGCACCAACAAGACCCCTTCCTAAAAAAAAGGAGCCACCGCCGCCTCCAAAAGTTCAAGAGGTACCTGTATCAGCTCAGGCTCAAGAAGAAACAGACAAGTCTAAAGTTCCAGATGCAGGACCTATAGACAAGGAAAAGCCATCTACTAAAGCTTCAGGCATAGCAAAGGGAAAAGATGCAGCTTTGCAGCCTAAGGCTGGGGTAGTGAGCAATATTCCCTTAGAGGAGAAAGAAGAAATGAAGGCATTTCTGGACACTGTTATTGAGGAGACACAAGCAGAAAGTAAGATTTCTAGTGCATCAGAGATGAAGAATTTCCTGGACACTGTTGTGATAGGAAAACCTCAGAAGAAAAAGCCACTAAAGGAAAAGGAAAAAGTGGTGGTGACTCAGAAGAAGATGCCTGAGAAAAGGAAAGAGAGACTGGAGAAGGAAAGACTTCCTGAGAAAAAAAGGATCAGAATGCCAGAGGAAGGTAAACATACATCATGGCAATTTTTAAATTCTTTTACTTACCTTTGGCATTTTTGTCTGTTCAATACTTGATTCTATCTTACAAGTATTGGTGTTTAATTTATTCGCCAGACTTATCCAAACATGAGAGATTGTTGTTTTTCTGTGGCACTGTCAGTGTTAGAATGCTTGTTACATTCCTGTCAATTACAGTATGCTTACTTTCTCTGTTTTTTTCTCCCACAACTTCCATAGATATAATAAAGAGGTGCATGCTGCCAAGCATAAGCAACTTAACCATTCCACGAAAGAAGCCTGCTCAACAAGAGAAACCATCTGTGGTAGAGTACAACCATGGTGCCGGCTCTACAACAATAGACTACCAACACGGCTCTTCCTCTGGACCAAAAATCAGTCCCGTGTCCAAGGTGGTAGATTATGGGCACGGCAGAGACAAAGTGGAACAGTCAGTGGAGGAAGAGGAGGATGCTGACATCAGGATGCAAGCAATCGTGGTGGACTATGGGCACCAGCCACCAGCTACAAATCTTTTAGACACGGAAACACTAACTACCACGGACACTGTTTCGACCGCTGATGGGAGCACTATAATGGACGACCTACAGCATCCTCCTGCTGGCATTGACGATAAGGTTATGAAAGAGCATGTTCAAAGTGCTGACTTAGCACAACCCAGGCCTGCAGCTGCCACAGATACTAAAAAACCAATACCAGAACAGGAACAGTTTGATTCAAACTTAGAAAGGCAGACGTCCAATGAGGTTGAACCAGACGAACAAGAGAGTTTGGTTGAGGAATCTGAGGAGGAATTAACAGAGGACTTCCTCTTCTGTAGAGATGTGTCCTTTGGAGCTACAGACAATTCACTAACTGTGACTGTTAGAACTGTAGATGATGAAGATGAAGATGGGACTGTCTATGATGGATTGACAGACAGCGAGGCCTTAGAGCTGAGTGTTGTCAGAGCTGTCTTTTCGTGAGTACCAGTCTTACTTCTCTGTCTTTTTGTTTTCTGAGCTGCCGCCTTCCTGATTTCTGTAATTTATGGAATAGTAAATGTTGCTACAATATTATACAAAACATAAATACTATATTACTCCCCCTGTTATGGGCTTGTTTGTTCAGCAGATTATTTTAGGTACAGCACTGTGGCAAATCAGCAAGGAGAATTTGTTGTGGTAAAAGTTTTTAAGAAGAATTTACTTTTTTTGAAGGCATTACTATCTTGGTGACCTGGACCTTCAGGAGAATGGAGAGGACTTTGCTGAGCATGTGCGAAACAGTATCCACGCAATGCACACTACCAGTCAGGAGGTCAGCACTGCAGACAGGCATGTTGTGGAAAATGCTGATGCAGCAAAGGAAAAGGAGGATGAAAACACCAGTGTACCTGCTACTGAAAGTACCAACAAAGCAGTTACTGATTCTAAGATTCAGGTATGTAGTCATTGCATTGGTTCTAAAGCAATGGTTCTCCCAACATTGTATGTTATTCTTAACTTGATCGTTGATTGAGATATGGTAAAGGAGACAATATGATATGGGACAAAAAAAAATTATGTTTTTATTGCTGGCAAGTCTTGCTGTGGTTCTGAAGGTGTTTAAACTTATTTTCCATCTAGGACAACACCAAGAGGAAAAGTGCAACACTGAGTGAAAAAGCCACATCTTCATTCAAGCTGCGTGGTAAGAACTACTATGAGCCATCTCAAGACCTGGGGGTACTGATGAAAGATCTGACCAGCCCGTCCTATAAAAGGAGCGCTGCTCACAGACCAGTGGAAGTAACAGTGTCTGAGCTTGTGCCTAGTCCCACCAAGAAGTTTGGGAATTGTTCTGAGAAATTTCGACACTCCAAGAACACCAAGGACTCCCAAGAGCTTGATCACACAGCAATTCATGCAGACAAGGAAGCTGCAAGGAAACATAGTGAAAATTCAAATGTGCAACAGATGTTGAGGTTGTTGGACGATGATCTTAAATCTCATCAACAAGAGGAAGGGCAACAAGAGCAGGACTTGTACAAGGCCTATGAGAAGGTGAGAAATTTGTTCCTTTACCGTTTTCCAAGTTGCCTTTTTGTCAGTATTCGTCAGTCTTGCAGCCAATAATGCATGTTGTTGTCAGAACTCTATTTTCCTCGTTTTGCATTGGTCAAGGTATGATAACGGTGGACTGTGTTGTTGTCAGGCATGAATTCTGAGGTTATTGGTGTGCATTCCGACTCCATTCTATATATTGAGCTATAAGAATGAAGCTTCATACCAAATACCTCAGGATTTATGCAATAGAAAGGTTTCAAAAACTAGTCACCTGAGAATTCAGACGTTATCGTATGTGTATATTTCTGTTAGGGATTCTCCTAACCTACTTCTCTCTATTTATAGTATGCACTATTACAATTCCCCATGTAGGCGTATGGTGCATCTGTCATGAAGCAGTATTGAGTTGGAGGAGGTTATTGTACTGTACTCTGTCCAGTCTCTCTCCCCCAGTACAAGCTGATGACACTTGCTGCTGATTATTACAAAGGTTCTGGTGTTCCCAGCTTGAGTTAGCAGGAGATGTTGTTGACTACTCCCTCCTGTCCCAAGAATTTAATAACTTTGCAAAGGGATACGTGCAATATTCTTTCACACACTTGTTTAAGAGAAGTACCTCTGGCACATGATTTGCCCCAAGATTTGATTTTCTCTGACACCTGAGTCACTGCAAAACTGGCAGTGGTTGAAAGGAGGCGCCTAACTGCAAACTTCAACTTGTGTTCAAAGGGAGATGGCCACTCAAGAAACCTTTGTATGTGAGGAGCCATCTACTGTACATATGCCAAGGAGCTGCTACAGTCCAGGAACTCTCAAGAGATTTATTTTCTGAATGAAGACCTTTTGCCCAAGATGTGTAATGATATCCAAGGAAGATGTCTCTTCCCTCTCTGTGTCTTCCAAGTCTTGATAGCTGCTGTTGCTGAATGGAGTAACATGTTACACAGGTGAAGAAACAATGTACTGTCTCACAAGGAAAACTCTGGAGCTTTGCCTTCTGATGTCAGTTGGCAAGAAACATTTTGCATCCTGTCCAGCAAGGACCTCTGTGCCTTACCTGAGCCAGCTTTTTGCATGTGTCATCTAGATCTGTGCCTTCCCATATGGAAGCAAGGAGAAATCAGTATTTTTAGATGTGAATTAAAGGAACAACTAGGTAAGAAACAAGTTCAACAGAACTACAAGTAGAACGGTCGGAAAATCTATTTTTTACGCGTAAGCTATCAAAGGATGCGAGATACATTTCAGTAGTGGTAGTACGGTTCTGTGTTTAAAAGGAATTATTGATACATAGCAATTATGGTTTGTTTACGGAACTATCATTGATGTATGTAATCTTTTGCTTCCGAAAGCAATTTATTGAGAACTCGTTCTGATCTTCTCATAGCACAATTTGATAATCATGTTTGTATATTGTTGGACAGTAAATTTATACCCCTTTAGGGATCAGTTTAGTTCTAACAGGGATTAATATGGTATCTTCAAGTTGGCGAACTTCAGAACTACATATTTTTATGTAAAGTTTAGTGCTAATGCTGTTTCCTGTGCACAAATGACAAGGACATCATGCAGCCAGTAAAGAGATTTTTTCTCATATCTGACAATATTATACTGCATAGTTCATATGATTCATCATTATGTATATTAAATCATTTCTTGATTATGAAACTATATTTGCTTGCATGTTTCTGTTTTTATGCAGCATTTTTCAGTGTCATTACCACATTGTGTTACAGTTAGTACAGGTTTAAAACAATTCAAAATGTTTTTGTTTGGGGTCATATATTTTAGATTAAATCTAATTATATTTCAGGCTTCAGAACCTTAAAAGTGATGAGCTTCCATAGATTTTTCTGACCAATTCAAAATCTGTTGTTATTTATCAAAATGTATGTGAGCTTGAATCTGCTGATAAATAGCTTTGACTGACACTTAACATATAAAAAGCATCAAAGTTAAAGCTAGAGACTCATAGTTCTTTGTGAAATTTATCAAGATGTCCATGTACGCCTTCCAAGATACCTGAAGAACAAACTACAGCATGGAGCTCAAATGTGCAAAGTCCTGGACCGACATCCACAATGTGTTGACCAAGGAAGAAGAAGATTTTGGTCTGTACTCAACCCTAACAACATGACAATACAGACCGTCTGGTTTTACTTGACTAACTTGTGCTGGAAAGTTACCAGAAGGCCATGTGTCAGAGGTGCATGTGTTTAGAACTAACAGAATGTGGTGTCAGAAGTGTCACTTCATTGCAACTTAAACATGTTCATGGAAATTGTCCAGTACACCTTTCAGGAATGACACGTCATTGCTCTCCCATAAAGATACTAGAGAGAGAGAACTTGGCCAGAACATAAGAAAATAGATAAGACCACACTATTAATCTTTTTAACTCACTACGTCTGTGCGTCAATGTGTGTGTTCCAAGGTTTTCATCATATCTAATGACAGTATAGTGTGTCATCAGATCATGAGCATGCATGCACCAGCCCTTGACAGTTTGGCAGTTCAAACATTGGCTTCTTATGTGCCCCATGTGAAATCCCATTATCAATAGCTTATAGGCTTGTATACTTCTACTTATGTGGCAAAATATAACAAATGCTAATCAAATATTGCTATTTTGCAATTGTTATCAAACAGATTGTAAATTTAGGTGTATGATCTCATTTGCATAATTGATGTGACTGAAAAATTGCAGGCTTAGCTAGTAAGATATCAATTTAGCAACAAGAATCTCATGCCAATTTGTTTTTAACATAATTTATGCATTTCTTGGAAGCAAAGACTAGCATATTATCTGCATGCAAATATATATTCATTTCGGATGCTATACTCATGCAGGTTACACTTAAGCATGTAAGTTATGAGGTTATTGATTTGCAAATTAGGTGTTTGATTTCGAATGACATTAAGAGGTCTTTAATGCTTTTGGCAGGATATAAAGCAAAAGAGGACAAAAGGAGGCGATAAACCTGAGAAAGCCATGGGTAAAAAGCATCATTAGTATTCAACAGCAATTCAGTTGTTTCATACAGACAACAAAAGTACCCAATTTTGTAGCTTTAGTAGACATATGTTCCTATAATCAGAGCTATCATCATTGGTGGCCGTGTAATGTTCAATAACAATTGACAAGAGCCAACATGTAGTGAAAAATGGACTTCTGGATTGAATTTGGGGCAAATAATGAGAGCAGTCTCAATTGTCAAGTTTACTTGAAACATTGTTGAGTTTATCTTCAACAATGATGTTGTCACAGGGAGTGATCATAGAGATTGATATCCATATATGCTTCAGCAAGAAGGGCTCTGTTGATGTTTTTTTAGGAAGGAAACTTGCTGAAATTCCCAATACGGATCCTCCATCATTTGCACTTGAAATTAGGTATGGCAAGATGATACAATGCATTTAGTTAGCAAAGCAGAATCGCTCAGTCTTGTCTGAAGAACAAAAAGCATGCAAGGGCATGCAGTTTCTAACATTAAACAAGTTTGGAAGTAAGTAATGTTTCAATAGACAACAATTGGGCATGTTTACACCATTGGCTGTTTTGAGAATATCGTTATTTTGAAAGATAAAAAGCTAGACATTGTTCAAGATGTCTGGTCACATAAGTGATGGTATAAAGTATATTTGGTTTAAAGTGCAGTTACACTTATTGTGTCTCAATTATTCCTATTGTGCATGCAGGAGCAAGATGAGCAGAAAGTTGTCATTCCAGGATTAGGAGGTATGTGGAAGTTCTAGTTTTCTATAATACAGTAACATCATTTTAATTGATGATGTTTACACTCAAGATGAACCTTGCAGTAGTTCTCAGTTTTCATATGATAAGACACAGTTTTTATAACCAGAATTATACTGCACATGTTTATAAAAAGAGTTATGTCATATTATCAAACCCAAAATCAGCTAGGCTCATTTGTCATATAAAGAAATATGTTAGTGAAATTTACATTGTAGAAGTTTGTTTTATCGCAAACAGTTTCATTTTTGTGAATATTTTCAAAGTTGCCATATTGTTCACTGTCAGGTTTTGCTTTCAGCTATCGATGACCAACTCAAATGCCTGCAACCAAAAGGTCAAAAGAATATGTACTTTTGTATTCTTTCGAATTGGAATGGTAAATCTCTTCAATCTAACCAAGTAGTAGCAGGCCCTCTGTTGTAAACTTCTGTTAGTAGCTTGGAGTGAAGGTTTAAGTGTGACTTGAAATCTCAGTGCCTTAATATGCATGGGCATGATTTGCCGCAAAACTCTGAATTCTTCAGTACCATTTAAAACGAATGGAGTAATAGCTTATCCTGGAAGGAATGTAAGGGTCGTAAGCTGTCTTCTTCTGCATGCTTTTTTTTTCAAAAGTACCAGCCATCCTCGTCATTAGGGTCAATTGTGCAGCTTGATAAGGAAGGCAATGGGTGTTTGAGTGTGTTTTTAGGGTAGTTTTTCTCTTTCATGAGTATCCTTGGACCCAGCTGAATTTGATGTGGTTGTGCAATAAAATATCCCTCATTTTGTTTACATCTTTTATTGCAGGTGATGATGATCTCCATGTTGCAAATACAGGGCACTCTTGGTAAGTCATCATTAGTGTGTTTAGTCCTCCCAATCACAAATATTCCTCCATAAAAATTGCAAACAAACTCAACTGTTTTTTTTATTAGACCAGCTGTGAGTGTGATATGCTATGGTGTAATCATAATCTAGTTTGTGTACAGCTTGGTGGAAACAAAGTTTTCAATTTGTTGCCTCTGCAGGTTAAGGGCTGCAGGTATGGGATTCCAGTGTCAAACAGGCAAGTTTGAGGAAGACCTAACACTCAGCACCACTCAGGGTGCTCAGCGGTCAGGACTGCTTCGCTCCACGGCATCTGCAATGTTGGACCCTCGTTTGAGCAAAAAGCTATGCAAGCAGAAGCAAGGCAGCTCCTCAAGATGCACGAAGACTCAGCAGAGGGAGCCATGTGATCTGCCTCTGCCAAAGTTTGCAGAAGATGTGATGCATTGGCTTAAGGAAGACCTGATAACTGGTACCAACAGGTTTGGTTTTGAAAGCAGTGTCAGGACTACATCGCAGCGAGGACATGCAGAGACAGAGCGTGAGATGGCAGCCAATTCAGATTCTGCTCACCGACAGAAGGACATTTCCCCACTATTAAATGTGGATGGCTCCACAGGCTCACGTACTAAGGAATCCCAGAGGATCTCACTAAGTGAAGTGAAGGAGAAGGTGTCATGGTGGTTGGAGAAGTTTGGACCAGGGCAGCAGCCTAGAGAACCAGAAAGTGCTCAAGAAAGAGCAGAAACCTCATCAGCTGTTTCAGCTGTTGACTCCAATTTGGTTTCATTGGCACCAATATCAGAAAGTGCTGCTGTTTCAGAGACTGTTGTACATAAGCCAGAGGTTGAAGCTTGTAAGGAGCATCTGTTGGCAAAGCAACAGGCTGTCATTCCTCCAGAAGAGACAGCTACTCCACTCCTAGACATAAAACCTACAGGTGTCACAACTGGTGTTGAAAAATCTGCACCAGATTCTGAACCTACTCCCAATGACCAGACACATACATGTGAAAATATCCAGATCTCAGCACCTCCTACATCTGAGGCAACAGACGTGGACTTACCGCAGCGGGTGAAACTTGAGCCTGTCCGTGTGGAGTACCGGTCTGGAGTTGTGAAAAGATCCAGCTCATCCTCCCCTGTTGCAGTCACAGTCAGCTCCCCAGTCCACATGGCTCCAACACCCCTGTCTCCTACTCATGCCCCTGTCCATCCATGTGCACCAGTGTCTCCTGCAACAACAGTGCCACCTCAAGCTGTGTCATCAACTGCACCAGAACAGAATGTGTCACTGCCTCCACCAGGGCTTGTCATCCCATCCCTGTCACTGGTCAGGGTCAAACAAGAGACTACAAAAGCCTTGGAACAGCCTTGTGCCTTCCAAGCAGCTGCTGCTGTCACAGCATCAACAACTGTGGTATCTGCAGAGTCTGTTGCACCTGCAGTCAAACAACAAGTGAAACAAGAACATGTAACAGTTGAACCAGTAGCAGAGAAAGTAACCATTTCAGAGGACAAAGCTCTACAGGCAGAAACATCCATTTCGGTGTCTGCTGAAGAAGAAAGTATGTCCAAAGTTACAAAAGATAATATTATTGCAGTAGCATCTACAGAGACAGTTGATGTGAAGGACAATGTGGATGCAAATAAGGAGAAAAAAGAAGCACCAACAGTTGTAGAGGCTTCACCAAACAAAGTTCCTCCAAAGCAACCTGCTATCATTAAGTCCCCTGCAGAAATTATAGCAGGCTCAGCAGCAAGCAAGCCAGTTAAACCAGTCGTTGCCCGAAAGCCTACCATTGCTGAACTTGTGGTAACAAGGTTAATGAAAGAGAAGGCAGGGAAGAAGGCAGGGAAGAAGGGGATAAAGAAAGGAAGTAGAGCAAGTTCTCCAGTGTTTGAAGCACAGGGAAAAGTGCTGAAGAAACCAGGTACTATCACCATAGCTAATTTGAAACAGTCACCAGTAGCAGGATCAAAGGCAGCTGTAGGAAAGTCTGTGGGTGGAAAAATAAAGTCTCCTGGCAAAACACTAACCAAAGTGCAAAGCAATGCCCCTAAGAATGCAAAGGATGTCATAAAGGATGCGTATGATGACTTTGAGAAGGAGGTATCTAAGACACTTGAGGAGAAAGGGCTTTCTGCCTTGGCTGTTTCTGTGTCAGAAGACTCACAAGGCACTAAGGATGTGACACAAGTGAAACGTCTTTCACGTCTCGCCAGGTTCTCCCGGTTCTACCTCTCTTGTAAACATGATGTGAAGTACCCAGACAATGTGAGGGAAACCCTAGTAGATGCAGATTATGCAATCAGACACTCAGAAAGGCAGATCACAAGGAAAATGCAGATGGAGATGGAAAAAGAAAGGCACAAGCAGCATTTTAGAGACAACTCAAGTGAAAGGACTCATTCCATTGCTAAGGGAGAAACAGCAAGTCACAAGACAAAAGTTGACAAGGAGAGAAAAACACCAGGCACAGCAGTAACAGCATCAGAAACTGGTCATATGTGGGAAAACAAAAGAGAGACATGTCCCTATCAGCAAGATAGTATGGAAGCAGTTGTGTACTATGCCATGCAGAACTTGCGCAAGAAGACCAATACCTTGCACCATGACAGCAGTGATTTAGATCCCTTACCCAATGCTGTTAACCTGTCCTTCACTAAAGGAAAGCATCTAAAGCTTTCAAAGAGAAGTGCAGGTAATGTCGACTACAAGATGGCAACAAGGATTGATGACGTTGTCATGGACTCCCTTGTTCCTTTGCCCTTGCCAGGTAGATATGCACCTAACATTCCCTTACCTGAGGACAAAAGTGCTCCTGAAGTTCACCCAACACCACTCACAGTGCAGGGCCATGACCAACCAGACACTGTGGCAGAAACACCAGATGCTGCCTCTGCTGTGTGCAAAGTAGAAACAGCTGGAGATGTTCCAGAATTGGCAGATGAACCAGAAACTTCAGCACCTCCTTCTTTTATGAGGCCATTGAAGGCTAAACTAAAGCCTATCGTCATCAACATAAAAACTAAAACATGCCTGGATCCAGCTTTACCACAGTGGACAAAGGTTTCTGGTGCAGAAGTAAAGCCACAGACATCTCCAATGTATGAGATGCCCAACAGAAAGTCCAGTGAAGAGCACCAGTTTCATTACTTGGCTCCTGCTCAAAGTGTTCCACCTCCTGGAATTGATCAACCCATAGTTCCCATCCCAGGGACATCTGAACCTATAAGATCTGACATTAGTATGCCTCAAACACATGGTGTTGGTTCTGAACAGATTCCATCTTCGAGAGGATCCTGGACAGTGCCTGGATGGGGCATGACAGAACAGTGTCCTCCTTGGTACAGCCAACCTCAATCACAGTACATCTTCACACCATCGGCCCCTAAGCTGTCTATCCCATCATCGGAGCCTCCTCCTCCTGGTGTGGATGATGGAGGAGATAGCCCTCTCCTAGATGAAGGGAGATACATGTACGATGACAGCTCCACTAAGATTGATCGCATCATTGATGAGGTTGACAGAGACTTTACTAAGGTGTTTGGCAGCAGTGTTGAGACTGCAGGAAAGGAGCAGGTACAGGAAGATGTCAGGAAAGTCGAGTTTCGCGACGGACCTGATGTTGAGACCACCACAGCTGGGGAAAGCGGTGGACCTCATTCAAATGTTGAAGACCTTGTCAATCAACTGATTGCAGCTGGTAGATCTGCAGCTGACAGAGTACCAGACAAGGCTGACAACACACATACTGAGTATCTATATGGAGAGTATGGGACACCGATTGCAATAAAACCTGTCCAGAACGTTTCCAGTTCCCTAGAATCAGGTCAGCAACATGGAGATGAGCAAGTCAAGAAACAGTGGGAATCATTGCCATACCAAGGGGAGTTTTCTCTACATGTTGATCATGAGGCTACAGATGAGATTGTTGTGGATCTGTTGAAGGACTTCTTTGATCAGATATCAGATACTTTGGAGTCTTGCAGCATTCCACAGGCAGGCCACTGCTCCCAGAAAGGCGTGCCAGGATCTAGCTTGAGAGATCAAGGATCTCATCTCCCAGCACTGTCCAGCCAGGCTGTGGCTATGGTCAGGGGGAATAAAAGACATGCAGAGATGGATTTGTCTCAGGGTAGACACTTCAAGTGGCAGAGGTTTCACAGTAATCTAGACTATGACTCAGATGAGGCAGTATTTGATGTGGAGAAAGAAGAACATGCGGAACATTTTAGAGACCACCTAAACCAGTTGTCCAGACATTGTTCTAAGGAATCCCACTCCAAGTTGGATGCTGTGACCAAGGGCTCCTACCTTGCCACTAAAACTAGGCTGGTGGAACTTGCTGGGAGTCCTCTTAAGCAAGCGAGAGATCGGGGGTCTGCATCAGAGACTGAAGAGGGTCACTTGGGTGGCTCTGTCCGGTTTATGAACCTCAGCACTGAAGCCAGGGAAAGGATCTTGCAAGCACGAGCAAGAACTGCAAAGATTGTTAATAATCTTATGACCAGGTAAACCATCCGAGAATTTCCCTGCAGTTATTCATAATTTGCACTTTGTTGATAATATTACTATGTACATGCACTATGAGTCTTTTTTTCCTACTTTTGAATGCTCATGTCATTACATCAACTTCTCAATCACAATTTGTCTTTCCTGTAAAACCTCAGATACAGTAATGAGATACAGGATGTAGCAGAGGATGACCATGAAACTTTCAAAAAACTCAGCAAGAGACAGAAGAAGAACCTCAAGAAGCGCAAGCAGAGAGGGTCCAAGTCAGAAAAGGTATTGCTCTTTGTTACTCAATTCTGGATTTAGTAAGTCTTTTTGAGCTCAAATTTGACGGTATTTTTTGGACCTCTAAGGTGCCAGGAAAACATTCAATTTGATAAAACTGTTCTGCTGCACGCTCTGTATCACTGTCTTCACAGGCTAATGTGCCACTAGAAGTGAGCTATGCCAGCCCCATCACCTCTGACTCGGATACAGAGCTCATCCTTGCCCAGTCCCCTGACAGGGAGCCCTCACCACCACCACCACCAGCAGATCCTACGCCATATGGTGACAAATCGGCAGACCATCAACAGCAGGAAGCGCCACCTAGCAGCTCAGCACAGAACTGGTTCTATGTCTACAACCCTCACAGTGATGCAGCCCTGCAGGAAGTTAAGGTAGCCTGTTGAACTTGGAATACATACCTTTGCAACATTAAGATATATATGTGTGTTGGCAAGATGGTCTTTCAGTGTTACTATAACTGCCTCTAACTTCATCACTCTAACCAAAACCCCTAAAGTAATGGTACAGCGGCAGCTTCAAGTATTGGTTCCTACGCCGCATTGGTGATATTCCTTGATAGAATGGATTGTGATTTCTTTTCACTGCAATATACCATTATCTTTCTGCTTTCATGTAGAGGAGACTAGAGCTTTTAGAATCATCTTATCTTAATACATGCAACAGCTAATGTATGAAAAATCACAGAAAAATCCTTTCTCCTTCAGGACTTCTTGCTGAGTGCTGGTGGGACTGAACTTGACCCCTTCAACCTGACCCTGGTGGCTGACATCCCCGGGGTGGACGTGTGGGTCGTCATCAGGAACTCCGACACACCTGACGTGGCAAACATTCCAAACTTGTACGAGCTGAAAAGGTAAAGAATTGCTGATTTTAGGAACAGAGCAGATAGTTCCTCCTTTCTACTGCTGTTACTAATACTTGTTGGACTTAGAACCATTTTTGATTCTTTACACAATATGTGATGAGTAGTAATTAAAATAAACTGTACAAAATGGCACAGATACGTATTTGTGGACAATTTTTACCTTAGGTGGTTTCAGTGGACCTTGAAATGTTTTGCAGTGTATCCTATGTGCAAAAATAAGCACAGAATAGAAGAGGACAGATTTTTGTTGCACTTACTGATAAGATGTTTATTCACTATCCCAGGATGCCGATGGTGAAGTTTGTCGGTCTGGACTCCATCGATGACTTGCGGAACCAGACCTACTGCCACATCTTCACACGCGGTGCCATTGTAGTGCCAGATGAGAAGGTTATCATCAAGGCCAGTTCAGGTGAAAACAAACAAAGGAATTTTGTAATGACGTTATGTGATCTATAAATAACAACTTAATTGTTGATTGTGAAGTAAAGTTAAAGGTAGGGTCACAGACTTTTTAGGCCTTATTAATGGTTATCATCCACTGTGTCTGAGACACGATATCGAAAGGCAGAGCCCATCCCATATCTGTCCTTCCACTGCCTTCTACCTCTGCAACCAAACTTAAGTACCCGTTTTTTGCACCTGGCCGGCACATCAGAAAAGTCGCCTTTTAAAAGGACACAACATCAAGCCATGAATGCCAGGAATCTAAACCATGACCTCTCGAGCTCTTATTCATTAGGCTAGCCACTCAGTGTTAGCCACTAGTCATTCTACAGTACACAAAAACTTTAAATGAAGTGATTATCCATTCTACTTCAGGTGAGCTGCAGGCATTGTGCCAGTTTATGGAAGAGCAGACCTTTGACAAGGATGAGCCATGGACAATGAAGCTGCACTACAGCACTCGCCTCAGCCTGGAGAAGATGAAGTAAGTATTGGTTAATGGTTATTATCATATAGCCAGGGGACGTGGGCCAATCAGAAGGCCCCATTCCATGCTGGTTATGACGCCGTAACAGCCATGCATTAAATTTTTGATTATCACATATGTGATAAAACTTTTGAAAGTTTAAACCAATCAGGAGGACAGACAAAAATGACGCTGGCCAATCAGAATGAGATATCCAGGAATCGTCCATCTGCCAAGATAGGGGAATAAGTACAGGCATGGCAGGGGGGATGGCTCCCTCTATTAACATCGGTAGTGCGTGTTTCTTTGTTCAAAGAAAACATTTGCTGTCTTAAAACAACATTAAATTACCTATAATATTTCAACCAATAAGATCTATTTCAAGATATGTCCAATTTAAACTGAAAAATGAAAATAAAATTATTTGCACCCCCCGCGCTTTCAAGTTAAACGGTCCGCAGACGATAATGACACAGCGGTCCGCCATTTTGAACGTCACGAAATGGATGACCAGAACCTACCATTCTTTGGAGAAGACTTATCTCAGAGTTTGTTATGAATGAAATTCTCCAGACTTGTCAGCCACAGCAAGCACAGGAAATGCCACAGCCTCAGGAAAGCCGGCAAAGGTTTTCGGCGCTGAACAGTAACGAGCTGGACAAACTCGAGCACGACAGGGTTGAGAAGTGCACGGAAAGGTCAACAGTTTGGGGAGTGAAGCTTTGTATGGACAACTTTGTTGTATGAATCGACTTTGTTATTTAAAGCCTTCAAACTGTATTTATTGAATGTACAGAATAAAGGATGTATGTATTATAAAGGAATTTGTCGCTTAAATGGGTCAGTTTGGGTAGGCTATATGATAATAGCGTTAATGACCCGCCTGTTCCTCGGTATATATGGTGTCATAACGCCTGGTCCTTTGCTATAACCACCGAATAAAACCACCGAGTGAGCGAAGCGAACGAGGTGGTTTATTCGGTGGTTATAGCAAAGGACCAGGCGTTATGACACCATATACACCTCGGGGCGAGTCATTAACCCTTAATTATTCATTTCTGTGCTCTGCAGTTGATTCTTTCACAAGGGAGTAGCACTGTGGTTTGTACACCCGTTGTTCTGTTCATACAGTTAGCCTGGTGGACTATTGTAGAATTTCTGTAAGACTGCACTCCTCTAAGTTTGGAAGTTTCTTCATTATTGTTTCGATGACACTGGACAGGACCATTAGCTGATTTTTTTTTAAACTTAAATTGTTTCAAAGTACCTTTTTATTCTCTTACTTTTGTCCTGATGAACTGAATCCATTTTGCTGATATTCAGTCTAATCTTAATTACCTGTCTGCCCAGGAATGACATCACACTGGATTACTCTGAGCGGGAAGATGCCTGGAAGATGTTGTGCTGTCTGGATGAGTACATCAGGAAGGGTCTGGCAGAGTATCTCCCACTGCTGCATGGGTGCAGAGAGGGTGACAAGTCAGCTGGGGAGATGCTCCCATGTGTTGCCAAGATCCAGTTGGAGAACCTGGAAACTTGTAGACACATTGTCATGCTAACAGGTAATGACTATTGTTACCTCACTAGCATAATATCCATATTCATAAGTAGAGTGGATTTTATCCTAAGTTAACGAACGTCTTTTGCACCACAGTCATCCATCAGTAAGAGCTGTGTTGTTACTGATTAGAACTTTTATTCAGCCTGTCACAAATTGTTACCGCAGTAGTTAGAGTAAGAGATTGTGGGCCTAACCTTCAGCTAGTAAGATCTACGGTAGACCAGTAATTTTCTGTAGGTAGCTTCATAGAGTAATTCTGGCACTGCCAACTTATAGTTCAATATTAATGGACATAAATTCTGATCAAGTCTAGAAGCCTCCTTCCAAAATGGAAGTTATTTAGCATAAGAAAAATCACAGGGAGTGTTTAAGTTCAAATTAACAAGTACTAAGATATATGGATGGCAGTTATACTGATGAATATTTTCTCCCATGCACATCTCCATCGGCAGACCTGGATCAGTACAGCAAAGAAGCTGGTATGTCTTGGAATCAGAGTTTCCTGAAAATTGTGTTTATTTACCCCTATAGCTCTTCTCCCTGTCTGCACGACTAGCTCTTAGTTCTCCCTTTCACAATGCCGGATGTCTACAGCTGGTGGAGGTTGTGCAGCCTTGTTTTTCCTGTCTGTCTGTCTGTCTCTGCACGTGGTAGTCGTAAATTACCTGTACTTGTACTGTAGCCAGTAGAGAGATTTGGTGACGGACAAATGCTTTTATCTTTTTGTGAGTTCTACTAGGTTGCGTACTTGGTCCTTTGTTTAAGTCAAAAGTGAAAGTTTTGTTCATAAAAATATGAAAAAGTAGTATAAAGTTGTTGCAGAAATGATGTACTCATCAAATTACTTGAGGCAAAAAAATTAATGTTTTCTATATACATGTACCAACAATTTGACTGTTACATTAGGTTTGTTTGAAATATCCAGGCTACATGTACTAGACATTCCTTAAGGCTTTGATGTAGTGAAAAAATAGTTTTGATATGCAAATTTAAATCACACATCAAGCAAATAATGATAACTTTCATCATTTATATTGTGTTGACACACCAATAGCTGCAACATATGGCAAAGTTTTGCTCTTTTGGAAACTTTGCTTTCTGCTTTGTTCCTTACAATGTTCTATCTCTTGTCTTTATCCATCAACACAGACCTGGACCAGAGCAGTGAGCAGGCTGGGATATTCTGGAAGGCAGGGATTGGTGTTACCAGTCTGAAGGAGTTCCTGAGTGTCTTCACAAGCTGGAACGGGGAACAGAAGGACAAGGGAAAGGAGTCTGAAGGTAGGGCATCTTGTCAACTTTATATGGAGTGAATAATGGACAACATGTACATGGTCTCCATGAAAACAGAGGACATTTTGGCCTTGAAACTGGAAACTTGCTCTTGCAAAAGGTTTATGAAGAATTTTAAGCAAATGAGATTTAGTGCTTCATGTAGCTGTCACACTTGTCACAAGCAAGTACAATAATAAGGATACAACTGGCAGCAAAATTCTTAACTGTATTAATAGTATTCTTCAGGGGCATTGTTGTCTAGCACCATATCTAATCAAATGCATTTTATTGTTGATGCCCCCAGTCAAGACAAGCTTCATGGATACTTCACAATCAGAGAAGACTGAACACACAGAGGTTTCTGGGAGGGCAGGAAACCTGATTGAGATTTCAACTGTACCAGGTTTAAATGGGAAAGGACAAGAAGAGGAAGGAGAGGAAGTTCAAGGGAAGCCTATCCCATCAATAGGGTCTGCCACCAATCACAGGCCCCCTGTTCCATACAATGCTGAAGACTTCTCAGAAGGTCACGCTGCGCTGCCAGTGACATCATCTCAGACAGATTTTGGGGAGCCAGCAGAACACCAACAGTACTTGGAGACTGTGTCATCCCAGCTGCAAGCTTCACCGCATGTTTCACCTGGTGCTAAAGTATTACCAGTGGCAGGACAGCCGTCTTGTCCCCAGAGCTCTGTGCAGGGGCAAGCCACCACTACCCCACACGAGGTAGCCCACCCGCAGGTCCACCTGTCTCCTGTCCCTCAAGAAGCTCCACACACCCAGCCTCCTCAGCCCCATCCTTCCCCTCAACAACCCCTCAACCCTTCCCCTTACCCAGTCCAAAGTACCCAGCCCCCACAGAGTCCTCACACCCATGATCCAGCCTATCCTGCATCATCCACCCAACCTCAGAGCTTCACACCCCAGCTTGCCCACTCACAGGCAACGTCTTACCCTCAACAGTCCCCAGTTCTTCAGACAGCCCCGTCTCCTTCCTACCTGCCACAGTCCCCATACCCTCCTCAGTCAGCGCCATACTCACCTGCCTACCAGTATCCCCAACAGCCGCCCTCCCCCATGGTCTCTGTCAATGCAGAATCCTCCCCACAGGCACAGCCGTCTCCCCACACACAGTCCTTCTCACCTTACCCTCCTTACTATTCCCCTCAGCCACAAGGGGCAGCCACCCCCGGCCAGCCAGGGTACCCACCTCACTTCCAATTCCCTGAGAGTTATCCAGAAATGCACGGGCCGCCACAGATGCATTGCCACCCGGGACCAGAGTACTACATGGGCCCCCCTCCCCCGGGAATGGGACCGCCCCACCATCCCGGCATGGCACCCCACCCAAGAGGACCATTTGTTCAGTCCCCCCAGCCATACAGTGGACCTCCCCTAACACCGGGCGGAGGGGCTGACAGTGACCATTCTCTCAGTCCTGGTGTAGACAAGGAGACAAAAGCAGTTGAGAAAAGGGTGCACCCCGGCTCCACCTCCCCCAGGGCTCGGATCCAGCGGTCCAAGGCAGCTGCAGGCAAGAGGCCAGTCCGCCCCCCTCCCACCAAAGTCCAGCCTCCAACACCTACACCCACCTAACACAGCTGGTGATAGTGCCAGAATGTACAAAGTGTGGAACAGTGTACAGTATTATCTATGTTGTAAATATACAATGTCATGTATATGCAATACCGGGACAAACTTAAGTGCCACTTGAAGTGGTTTCATGTGACAACCTTGTGGAAATCTGACCTAAGTGTCGACTAAACTTAGCAATAACCAATATCCTGCTGAAAGGTTGTATGATTCAATTTGTGTCTAGTATGGAACGTGTACAATAAGGATGGGTGATATGGGAGGTAAGATGTTTTTGTATGAAAAGTTTTAGTGTCATAACAGGCCACAAAAGTAGATACGTAATCAACTGTTTAGGACACAGTTGTGTATTTTAACCAACCTAGTCTCAAAGGCCATAGATTATGAATACTATTACCTACATTGTACTTACTCTGCATACAAGTATAACTTGCTTTCTTATACATGGTTGACTTTGTCTAAACCTCTATGCAGTAATGGGAAGCATTATACAGTATAGTAGTGATGTTACGACCCCAGCACATGCTGTGCTTGAATGCCAAAGGCTTTTTCAAAGTGTCATACGCACAGGTAATTGCCTGAAGTTAAAAAGCATGGAAGCATGCAATTGGTGTAATGCCTGGTATAGGACAACAATACAATTGATTTATATATATCTCTAAAATAGTTTCATGTGGTTATCAGCTCCAAGTATCTTTAGTTTCTACATTCTTACTACAGCCTTTTTACAGACATTTTGATGTATATCAGAAAATAGACCATCACTTTTCAAAGCTCAAATGTTTGTTTATATTTTACTCATCAGTTTTAGTTCACAAAACTTTTATGAAGATTTATCCTATGCAGAAGATTCTTGACATCATAGGAACCCTTAAAAGAAAGTTGAATGCACATCACCTTGACAACAAGCTCATTGAGGCGTGCATTTGATTTCACTTACATGCATATAGAACTTGCAGTATGTGTACAGCTTTTAAAACTCTCGGTATTGTTTTTTTTATTATTATTATTTGGGCATGCAGTACACAAGACATAGACATAAGTCTTAAAATCTTGTTACATTTTTTTGCTTAAAATCTCTACCAGTTTAGGAACCCTAGGTTATCTATAATACTGTCTTCATGATCAGTGAGTAACAGTTTGTACAATGTCTTATATATGCTGTACAGACCTGTAAGATATAGCATGTAGCTGTGACTTCTTTTGCCAATGATCATGTAGCAAACTACATTTTCAACTGTGCCACAGTGGATTGAATATCAGGATATATATATACATTAGACTGCTTGGTCCAACGCTGTCACAAAGTACACCGCGGGAGCCAGTGCAGGTTTTAGATGTAGACATATTTTGTTGTGGAAAAGAGGTTGCCATATCATGATCCTGGTGCAATGAGGTAAAAGTGGTGCTGTGGTTTCTAATGTAAATGGCTGGCAGTATAAAACTCTTGGTCAAGTTTGTACATACATGTGAGTACTACTGCAGTCAGCCTGGAGATGATGATGCCTAGTGGAGATTTTTATTACAATATATCTTGAAGGTCTTTATATAATCCCTCTCTTTTGGAGGATACATTCCTTTATGCAGTACATGTGTATATGGTTATGATTATTGGAATCATTAAACTTTTATGTTGAAGACAGTGCTACCTCTCCTGTCATAATGATGGTTTTGACTCCAGGATGAAAGGAATGAAAGAACTTACATGAACTTATCAAAACATTTTTATTCATCTTTGAATCTTTTGACTACTTTATCCTCATATATGTACTCTGACACCAATTTTAGGACATGAGCATTTCCTATTTGAACGTTTGATGGTGCATGTATCATTTCCCAATATTGTTACAACGACTAGGACTGATGTGCATATTTATGGCACTACAAACTATAAACGTAATCAATAAATTTTGTTACCGGAGCCATTGCACAAATTGATATCAACATAATGGAAGGGAGACAGCAGGGAAGAGAGACACGGGAGAAATAACATTCCACAGTTGTTACAAATACTATGTACAAGTTGAATATGTTCGTAAAACCACCTAAAGTATATTCATTACACCCTAACCCCCATGTCACTCTGAAACTACCCACGTGCCTGAGGATTCAACTTTTAAAGCTTTTGAACATGACTTCAATACCACGACGTCATTTGCATAAATGATTGTCTTGTGACAATGTATTTGGAGAATAATCAGAACCATGTATGTACTTTTCAGACACCCCAAAAGTTATCCAGGGTAACTTTGCAATAGTTGTGTACTTCATGTTATTATCATCTTCACCTCATACGTCGTCACAATATTAATGTATAAATTCTTTATTTGGTACTGAAACGCTGCTTGGTTCGGTGTGATCCAGCTGGCTACTCCCCGTCTCCGCTTCCATTCCCGCTGCCATCAGCATAGTCCTCGTCGTCGTTCGCGGCGGCGTCGCACGACCTGGTCCCGGGACAGACTCGAGGCTGCGCCGCAGGTCCAGGGCACTTCTCCCCGTTATTCTGCGGCGCAGGATTGTCGCACCGCCGTGTCCGCTGCTGGATGCCCCGGCCGCAGGTGGTTGAACACGGGCCCCACGCGCCCCACCGGCTCCACTGGCCGTTAACTGAAAATAGGCGCACATCCTCAGATGTCAGCATTGCGCAAGTGTCGGCATTGCGCGACCCTACGTTATATGGACGCAGTAAGTGGTTACGGCTTTATCACTGGTGATTTGTATCTTCTAAGCACTAGCTTTATCAAATCAGAATCATCGGTATCTTCTTGACATTAACTTGGCCAAATCAGCAGCATCTGTATCTTCTAAGAACTAACATTGCCAATGAAGCGCCGTCGGTTTCTTGTCACACACCATAGCCCCGCGACTTGGTAGAGCATTTGGAGATCCTGTACGGTTGTAGTGTACGACTTACCGACGCCCGGTCTTCTGTCCTCTTCGCTATTGTCATCCTCTTCTCTCGCATCATCCTCCCCATCCCCACTTCCGCTCCCGCCCACCATGTCCTCATCATCTCCTTCTTCACCGAAGCCAGGAATGTCGCCACTGCCTTGTTCCTATGGCAACGCAGGGGATTTGGTCAATGGTCACATTCCCCGAAATCTCAAATATCATATCCTTTTGTTTTTTACCATTCGTGAATACAAATAACTAACCACAAATGTGCAAAGTGCGGACGGCTGTGTGCATCAAGCTTTGGACCTAGAAGCCACATGACGAGTACACATGCACCTGACGAGCCATCTTCGATATCGAAAGGACTACCAAGACAAGAATAGAAGTAAACTGAAGCATATTAACGGGAAACTATGTGCAGTTTCTGTTCTTTCAAGATATGGACTAAAGACAGGTCTTGCGGCTCACCTGGTCGCAGCCCTCTCCGTCATCCCCTTCACAACCAGACCCTTTGTGGGTGCAGAAAAAACGGAATATGGTAAATTAGTCAAAAGTTGGCTTTTGTATGCGTACTTTTCCACATAATCCGCCATTGGTGATTATTTTAACGTATAATCTTCATGATATGTACTCAGCACCGAGAGAGGATCTTCATCTGTTAATGTATTTTATGCCTTTCATACAATGTACTAAGCCTAGCAAATCGGATTTAGGTACATCGCATACCACAGACGTGATGCGATCGCGCGCAAGTACTTTATGGGTTATGGTTGGACCAGTCGGACATCAAATAATATGCTTACAGTTAAATCATAACGGGGACATAACCATACCTTCGGGCTCTACAACACCTCCACCACCTTCTCCAGGCGGACACTGCAGCGGCAGACCGTGACATCGTCTGTGGCCCACCGCCGACCCGGAGCAGTCTCGGCCCCCGTGCTGCGGCATTGGGTTGTTGCAAATCCGTAAGCGCTGTTGGAAGGCTATGCCACAGGTCTGGGAGCAAGGCCCCCACCGCCGCCATTCGCTCCATCCTCCATCAACTGTAACAACAGAGTTATGTCAAGTCATCTTTTCTTTCCACATGACTACTTAGTATGTCCATTCCATAACATCTGCTTGCAGACTATTGCATAGTGAAATGCAAATTAGCTTTTATATGACGTATGACTTGGTGGATTTAAATTCAGGTCTACAACCACAACAACTGTGTTTACATTTACCTGCAGCCGGACATGCTGGGAGACCTCGGCACGGTCGTGTCTTGCTGTTCTGTCCCTCGCACTCACTCCCTCCGTTTTGCGGCTCTGGGTTGTCACATTTGCGCATGCTCGTCTGGACGCTGTTTCTGCCGCACGTCTCTGAGCATGCGCCCCAGGGACCCCACTCACCCCAATCACCGTCCACTGTACATAGACAGGAGTTTCAATGAAAGCAGCTTGTCTCTGACATCTTGTTACTTATATACAAGATTACATGTACATCAGGTGCCATTTTATTTGCCGTGGAAGTAAAGCTGGTTTGAATGCTAACTAACGTAATTGCTACTGAATTGATCAAACCAAACATCCAATACGCCAATATAAATAGTGCTAAAAAAAAGATCGCAGGTCACGTCATAGTACCTGGACAACCCCTGACGTTGATGCAATCACGTGACTCGATGAGCTGTCCCCTGCAGAATTTGCCTCCGAACTTGGGCCGGGGGTTCCTGCAGGCGCGCGAGCGGACCTGATACCCCACCTGTCCCGTACACGCCTTCGCCGAGCAGCGGCCCCACTGAGACCAGTCCGACCAGCCACCGTCAACTGTACAGCGGCACGACCATCAGTTAGCATATTCTTACGTTAGAAAAAAAGTGTGGTATTTCCCGCCGCGTATAAATACCATCCGCGGCGGGATATCCGTGAAAAGAACCATCTTCGAAAATGTGAAATAGTTATAATAACGAAAAGTATATCGTAAGTATTATGTGTTAGCCTTTCATACCACTGACCTGGGCAGTTAGGCACCCGTGTGTTCTTGCATTCCATGAACTGTGAATCCCCGCCATCGTTTGGTGGACACTCCCGTCCGCCGAACTGTGGGGCTGGACTGTCACAGCGGCGCGTGCGCTCTACTACCCCTGTCCCGCACGTCACGCTGCAGCTGGACCAGCGGCCCCACTGTCCCCACTCGCCATCGACTGGGTTAGTAGGAAAGGTATGCATCAATGGCAATTACGATGAAGTTTATCACACAGTTATCATGCCCGACATGAGCTATACGCATCAAGAAAGATTCCAAGAAAATGATGAGAAACATGGTATGGTTTATGGTGTGCACGTTTCTTCGCTCTTCATGTGTAAAGTAATTCACGGGATTTTTACTTTACATCGTAATTTGATGCTGACATTACATGCGACGAACATTTCCTAAGTCATTTGTCAAATGTACATATCTTTGATCAACAGACACAATAGTCAGTTGGAATTTCTTATTCGGTGTAGTACATTGGCGTTCTTTATGGCAGGTGGGAAAATGTCACAACTGACGCGTGTCAAAATATAATGTTCTACATGAGGCTTGGGCAAATATTTTGCCTTCGTAGAAAATGATCTAAAGTCTGTGAACAAAACCATCATGGACGTGGCAAAACAAAGCATCTATTGGCTGATGAAAGATCCAGTACAGTACTCACTAGGACACGGGTCCACGTTGCAAGCCTCTCTATCGCGTTTCTTCCCTACACAGTTCTGTCCGCCAAATTGGGGCTCCGGACTGTCGCATTCCCTTTTCCTGCTGCGCGTAGACTCGCCGCAGGTGGCGCTGCAGGCGCCAAACGGACCCCACGGTCCCCATTGGCCGTGAACTTGAAGTAAGAACATGTAATGTTTGGACAACTTCTATAGTGGGAGCGTAATCAGAAAGCTGTTTTAAAGAGGAATGGAAAGATTTAGCCATATATTGACACGTTTAAAAAATTGTAAGCATAACAATAAGGTTTTGTTTAACGTTACTAGAATTTTCTTCATAGCTTACTAAATGTTGTTCAGATCGTATGTTTCTCTCTTTGGCACTTTAGTTTTCCGCCTCTCAATTTAATACAAAATGACGACATCTCAATAGATTTAAAAACATCATTTTCCCAGGGAATACACAGACGATGCAACTACACATGCGCGGAAAAATTCATAAATTCCTTGGGAATTCTTGCCAATCACACGTATACTATACTAGTATTAGGCTAGCCCCTGAGGCGTTGCCAAAAATAGCCACTTACTCGGACATGGTCCTTGGTCGCACCTGCGCAGCTGTAGTGGTTCCCCATCACAGTCCCTGCCTCCGTACTGGGGGGCGGGGCGGTCGCACAGCCGCACCCTCTGGTGTAACCCCGCCCCGCACGACACACTGCACTGGCCCCACTCCGCCCACTCACCCCACCCACCGTCAACTACATATGCAAAGACGATGAGAGGTGACGTTACAGACACAACATGTACCGAGTGATGATGGACTCTGGGAGGTGCTATACAAATTGTTGTTCAGTTTTTCTCATGATGATGAGACCAAAAATTTGTATAGCACCTCCCAGAGACATTGATCAATATACTAGTATTTTAGAGTCGATTCCAAGTCACCGAGAGAGTTTTGAAATAATATTTGTAATAAGTTTGAACTATTCTAAGCAAAAGAATATTTCAGTCACTGGTGTTCTAAATTGTTCAAACAATTGAAAATGAAAGTTTGAACATGTTTGAACCTATCTATATATGTTGGAAACATTGGGAAACTAATGGTACAAATATCTCTTTATTTAGAACAATTTAGAAACATCTATAGTGTTTTTGTTCTTGTTGGAACATGTGATCATATGTTCCAACAATTTGGGTCATTTTTTTCCTCCATAAAAACGTTTATTACCCCAATAAACAAAGCT
This sequence comes from Branchiostoma floridae x Branchiostoma belcheri, assembly GCA_019207045.1. NCBI lineage: Eukaryota > Metazoa > Chordata > Leptocardii > Amphioxiformes > Branchiostomatidae > Branchiostoma > Branchiostoma floridae x Branchiostoma belcheri. Next base: position 14,037,377 of record CM033027.1, read on the forward strand.
GCTAAGATGGGCCTTTTGTTTGGGTCTTGTATTTTTAGATTTTCTTTAGTAGACACTAGTGGCTCTTTTGTGAAAAGTTGTCAGACAGACACAATTTCCTGTACTTGGTAGCGATGTGTGAATTGCCCTCTTCCCAGCCCACTGACCCAGTTTCATCATTTTGTTTCACTGTTTGAACATATGATCACAAAAGATGAAACTATGTTGGAACAGTTTAGAAACTAACAGAAATAATGGATTTGCTGTTAGAAATGTTTCTAACATGTATGGACACTATAGAAAATATCTAGAACATCACACAGATGTTATAAATAGTTCTAAACAGTGACTTATCACATTTAGAATTTTATAAAGATTTTCAAAATGTTGGAACAAAAGGCAAGAAAGACCCTCTTGGTAATGTGGAATCAACTCTAATAAAAGTGCTATCTTTCGTACTGCCGATGGTACTTGCAAACGGCGTTTTTTGGTGAAATCTACGTTGCCTACAAACACTAAACTATACCCCCGCCTCCACACATTAGAGCACAATCGTATATGATGCACTACAAACCTGGGCATGGATCCTGGTCACATGGTCGCACCTGCGTGTCGGGACCGTCACAGTTGGCCGGGTCGCCCAGACACCGCCTCCGCCGGAAGTGCCACCCCTGGCCGCAGCTGGTAGTGCAGCCCTCCCAGCCTCCCCACTCAGTCCAACCTGCGGCGGAAGCAAGAGAACAACTATAAGCACCTGGTCTTTTTAAATTGATATCAAACACTGTCCTGTATTGTTAACATGATCCATTATCAACTTGGCGAACGAATATCTGCATCATTTCCTCATCTGAAACGTATTGATTTCAGGCCCATTCTACTTGAATCAATCACCTTATCTTTATGCCAATAGGAAATGCAGGCATCAACTGTATACTGAAATGAGGCCAATCAGATCACACCTACCTTCCCTTCCCTCATGATCATCACCCCTGATTTCTGCACACGGCACGCATCTTTTTCCTTTCAGGTTCCTGGAATATCCCTGCGCCAGGGGCTCCAGACCGCAGCACTCCTCCGCACTGCCATATTCTCCATCCGCCTCTATCTCCTCGGAACATCTTCTTGTGGCAGGGTCGAATTTGCGCCAACACACCTTCGCCCCTAATGTGTAGTAAATACATCGTTAACTATAATTGCAATCAGACGTAGCTTGTTTGATATGCCAGACATGTTTGTCATGAGGTTTCATACCAGCCGATATCTGCCTGGGGATCATACTGAAACGAATCCAAAGGGAAATTTTAGATATGAATGATATTCGACAAATTTTGAATATACAAAACACTATATAATGTAACACGTTTTATGACGAAACATCAGAAGACAATGGCAATCTCAGATAGGATATTTTTTCCGAAACCAGGTTGAGCCACAACGTAAATATCTAGTCTAGTGACTGTTGTGACAAGTGCAAATCACGAATCAAGTTGTTTATCTTCGCTTACAACTGTCTCGAGAGACTTATTGTGTACATAGCTAATGGTGGCCTGTCGAGACATTTAAATCATGCTCTCCTAAAATACACACAAGTAATGAGGAACAGTCTTATTTATGTATACAGGCGTAATGCTCGTGTCCATAGACATAACAGTCACCTTTGTTTCCTAAATAGAACTGAGAAACACGGTGACTATCTTTTTCTAGGAAAAAGTCGTCCCCTAAAAGGACCGTACCACTTCATCTAACCGATAACACGTCTAACATGGAAACTTGTACATTTAAACGATTGAGGAAGAACAGCTGCGGGGAAAGTCCCTGCATATCACGGCCGTTCTATTACTGCACTGCTACTCACGGCACCATAGCTGTAATATAACTAGCAGAGCCCGAATTATGATACTAAGATTTCCGATAAAAAGGAGTCACGGGCCGGGAGCGATTAGCGGAGGTGGGAGGGGGTAGGTTTGGAGAACAAAAGATGGGAGATCTGAGTTTTGTCTATACTCTTACATTTAGTTACCAAATCGCCCCATCCATCGTTAAATTACTCCAATTCATCAGGGAGTGACAGCTGATACACGTTTGTCGGGTAGACTGAATCAAAGATTTGCATACAAATTAAGGACCTACAGAGATAACTGGTGTTTAGATACTTTCAGAAGAAGAAAAAGCATCGGGTTTTCTCATAACATAAAAAATACGCGAGTTTCGCCCGATCCACGTGCCACGAGCCACGTGTTATCGCCCAATGTCGACTCACCCGGTCACCATGGTGACGGTGCCATTGCGGGGTGACGCCCCTGGCTGGGCGCGGAACAGGAAGAATCTGCCCAGTCAGATAAAATCCGAGGACATTCCAAGATGGCAACCGTAATCTTGGAAAGTACAATGCATGGCTACACGTGCTGCGTGCGCTATCTTTGTCACTACGTAAGTCGTGAAAATTATAAAAATATCTGGGCAAAAATAGCGAACTCGCCCATCACCCAAAGTACAAAATCATTAGGATTGATGAGAAATATTCTTAGAATTGTTCTATAGCTAACCACTATACTACATCTGTCCAGTTCTAGGGTTTAGTTAAGATCAATCAGCAAGGGGCTTTACAGATGCAATTTGAGGAACAGGGAAGTGCAGCTAGGTGTGTAGAACAATAGGGAATTACGTTATCCGTTTACTGAAATAACACTTTAATGGACGACATGATCTCATGCGGTGGCTCGACAATGGCTATTACAAATGTACTAATCTTTTAGAAGAATTGAAAACGGTACAGAAAGTATTATGTTTTTGTTGTATTTGTTCCTAATTTGTAAAAGGTAACAACACGATGCACTATGCAAACAACAAATATCAATCCTTTGGGGTACATCAACTTTAAAGATATCCATATTGTTGAAATGAAAAGGTTTAACAATGAAACTTTAATTGGTATCACCGACGACTCATCCAAGAAATCGTGCAGTTTCCTCGTCGTGCGCTTTATACGGATATTATATATTGTCCGTGACTTTTTCAAATCACATCAGAAACAGCAAGAAACTGCATGCGGTCCCCGTAACGATTTCACACAGTCTTGCGTTTCGTTACGAGATGAATGGTAGAAATCAAAATGAATTTCGTCAATTTGCCATATATTATCAATGTTTGCATGTTACGATGAATACACTAAAAAGCAGCTAGGTACTCAAGCTGCTATTAGTCGCCTCTTATTACCTGGATGTCTAACCTTTATCGACGTACCTTTATCGACGTACGTATGAATGAATCGTCATGCATGCCTTTAGCTAGGCTATAGATTTATATTCTAGTAGGAATACACAAGGTGTCATAGATGTGCCATTTTCAAATTAGAAGCGGTGGTTGGTTACACTTACCTGATACGGCGTTTGTCAAACACACAGCGCACACGAAAAGCAACAATAGTCTTATTCCAGCCATGGCTCCCTGTAGCACTCCCTGCGCAACCTGGAAATACCTTTGAAATAGTGAACAGCCGTGAGATCGCGAGTTTTGTACACTCACGGCGGGGAAATCACCGTTTCTTTTCCAGTCAACAGGAAGGATGACGTTGTCCGTGCAGAACAGGGAAGCTGAGGGGAAACCACGCGCGTGCTGGCCCAGGCGTAAACCGGAAGTCCCCTCTCTGACTTTCCCCTAAACCGGAAGTTCTGACAAGATGTTGGCAAGAGTAGATCAGTGGGGATCTGACCTTTGCGAGGAAGCTAAGGTGATAAGTACTTGTAGTAAATCTCCAAGCAATTGTTTTGGAAGGCTGCAAAAAAAACGAGCCATGTAGGTACTTCAGAAAGCACAGCATGTATACGGTGATGCAAATTAGGACGTAATTCACATGATTAATTCGGAAAATCTATAATTCTTAGCTTTTTCATAATAAGACGCATGATGTATATAATCTATGGAAGGTGAAACATAAGCATACTAATTATGCAAATACGAATCTGATTTGCATAATTGACATAAAAGTACCATCCATAATTTCATAGTTGTAAATCATGGAAATACTTGTAAGTTAGGTAAAGTGTACCCCACTATGTACAGATTATGTAAATGCAAAATTTATTTGCATCATTTATCACCAAATGTTTACGTGGAAACCTGCCAAATTTACGGACTTCTACACATATAATGTACTTATTTGCTCACAAAAAAATCAAAAATGAAAAAGATTGTGCTAAATACAGATTTATTTGCATAGTCAATGAGACAAGATGAAACAATGAATCTACAAAGGCTCAAAATATGTCATGGAGGTATGGGGTCTCCGAACTCTTGTGTACTTCATTCCGGTGCCGCTGAGATTTTGACTCTTTGATTTATTCACTTCAGCGAAATATTCTGGCGCCTATCATTGTCAAAACATTTCATGTTTATCTGCATCGTTTGGCCTGGTTTCATCCACACAGACCTGGAATTGGAAGGATCCTGCTCTCATTGATAGAGCGGTACGCGACATGGAACCTCCTGCCATGACGCCCACTGAGACATCTTTATACCTCACATGCCACCACATGGCCTCAACTGACCCCGTCCTGTCAGGTATAACGGTGAATGACCATTCCTGTACTTTGACCAGTTGGCAGTCCCCGTGTGGAGGTCAAGGTTTAACAAACTAAAAAAGCTGCAACTACCGAAAAACTACCGATCATATAATAAGTTACATTAGACTACATAACCAAACTTGTGTTCCATCATCAATACCGTAGTCAGAACAAACGTTGACCCGATTGGTTTGACTTAAACTCACCGTGACTTCAACTTCTTGATGTTCAACGATGGCAACGTCGTCATACTACTTAAACTCCGGCCCGGACATACCATACACTGAATATCGAGGCAGACAGTTTGTAAGTCTGGTGACCCAAGACAACCTAGAGGCCATGCAGAATTTTGAGTTCAGAGATGGCGACGTGGTGACCATTGGATACCTAAAGACCGGTAACCTTTTCCTTAGTGTGACTTCAGTGAATTCAACAACAGAGCTTGGTCATGATAAAACTTATTATGTACTATCTGGATATCATCTCCGGGTAAATAAAAAAAAATTGCCATCTGATTGGATACATTCTTATTGCAATTTTTTAATCAGTAACAATAACAACTGTGATCATACAGCGTCTATTTTGATTTGCAACACATAGAATCTGAAATATTTTCGTGCTTGCTTTGAATGGCCTTGACATGTAATTTGGATACAATGAAAACGAAAATCTTGTATGTTACTGTATTTTTTGGTGATATTTGTAGGTCATTGTTTGTACCATGGATTTTATTACGTATTATAAATGTACCTGAGCAAATTAAGTTATTTTTGTTGCAAAATGAAAGGTACCCATTGGCTGCGGAATATTGTGCGCCAAATCCTGCATGAAAAGAGAGAAAGGTGCGATGACGACGTGGACTTTGCCCTAGAGCACACGTATCCAGGTAGACCGCCATGCCACGTGGAACTGTCAGGGTGCGCTTCTCCAAGGCTGATCCATACTTTTCTTAGCAGAGATCTGGCGCCTCCAGGACTAGCCCGTCCCTTCCAGAAGGTACATGTACGTTTTTGCCGCGCTTGCGTAGCTTACTGCCCGGTATAATTTTCGAGCTTCATGGCCGGCCGCGCCATTGCGCAATGTTTCTTGCGCGGGATACTTTTGATTTCAATACAAACTAAACGGCATCCAAGGATCTGTGATGTTTATTTCCACTGATGAAATAGCTAGAACAATACTGCAACTATTAGTTACAAACATGCAGAAATATTCGCGGTGGATTAATGTTCGCGGTTTTCGCGGTGACCACTTTACCGCGAACATAAAACCACCGCGAACATTTTTCTATTATGGTATTAGACTACAGTCTATGGTGTTACCGCGAACTTAAATCAACCACGAAAAGTCCCTTTTCCTGCTACCGCGAAATTAAATTTAAATGCATTTACATGCAGCAAAGGACAAGGAGGAAAATTTTGTCGTTGTCACTGCAGCACGGCTAACGTTGATAAGTGGGGGAGGCGGAAGAGCGTTCCATCAGCAGCATTTATCAAATGCGTCGTCTGAGCGTTCTACTCATTTGGAATTTAAACAGCACCTGGACTGTTGTTCAATATGTATCTGTACTGTGCTACAGGCTACTACAGCCGCTCAGCTCGTCGGCTATGTCGGGATTGGGCTCTGTGGCAATATGTCTTTTTCTGTTGGTTGAAAATTATCTTCTTTCACCATTTCATCCTCACTGTCATCTTAGCTTTGGTGGCGCGGTCAACTTTTTAAAAAAGCATTTCTTGCTTAAGTGCCTTTGGCACCAAAATGGAACAACGATGCGTTTGGCATGTGGACGCCGTGTGTTATTGTGAATTTAATATCCACATTTATTGGTTTCAGATCAAAGTGTTGGTTTTGATGAGAAACCCCAAAGACGTTTGTACATCGTACTATTTCTGGTCCCAAAACGTCAACTACTTCAAAACACCTGAATCCTGGGAGACGTTTCAAGCAGACTTCCTGGATGGAAACGGTAAATCCCGTCCCTTTCTGTGTTCCATTTACTTTCAGAACAAAACCAATAGCATACAATGACCAGCCTTGAACTAAATGTTGATCTATTGCTAGATCGCCTACTGTATCAAATACTGTGATAGATCTGACGCCTGGTTTATTCCGTATACAGAACTTACCGACATACAACACCCTCACATGCAACCACTGGATGCCTGAATTGCACTGTACTTAACAAAAGGGCAAATTTAAGTGCTCCAACATTGTTTTAAAACCGGTCTGAATAAAAGTTTGCTCCTTGTGCATTATTGTTAGAAATTGATAGAAACCACCTTTACTTGATAAAACTTAAATGAATAACAATTTAACATCTGTACATCATCTTCCTTTACATTTTTAGTTACTCGAGGGTCTTATTACGACCACGTGCTGGGCTGGTGGAAGATGAAGGACGACCCCCGTTTTCTCTTCATCAAGTACGAGGATCTCAGGAAGGTAAGTACTGAAACTCCTTCTAATTTGTCTCTATTTATAATGTCTTCTTTTATGAAAATTATTCATTGTATGCTACACTCGATGTTAAGCCCTACTAAAGAGCAATGCTTTTTTTATGTATTTTGCTTTTTATTTGAACTAAAAAATATGTCTATTTGTTACGCACTTTTACAATCATGAAAAAGTAGCTAATGTCAACAATCATCGGAGGTCACTTTCAAGTTCCAACTTGTTTCAGCAAAAAAACTATTTTTCAAAAACGTGTTATTGTTTATGATGCCATGCAGACATGATTTGCACCGATGGGCATATTTGTACTCTGTAGAAAACGTTTTCGTCAGTAAAGGACATAGCAGCGTTCCTGAACAAGCCGCTCAGCGATGAAGACGTGGAGTTTGTGGTGAAGTCTTGCAGTTTTGAGACGCCGATAGAGCCAGGGAAAAAACTCGCCAAAATAAAGAGAAAGGGTAACCACAACTATCAAAACTACACTTGGTATTTTGGTATAGAATACAGTGAACTATATTTCGTTTCTTGATTGAGTTCGTAGTTTGAAAAGTGAGGTTGTTCTGTTGTTGCCTTCCAGGAGTCGTAGGTGACTGGAAGAACAACTTCACACAGCCACAGAGCGAGGCGTTCGACAATCACTTCAAAGAAAGATTTGAAGGAAGTGGTCTTGAGTTTGAATATGAGTAGTGTGAAACATTGGCACTAAAACGTAACAAAGCCGAGACATTGAGAAAAATATACACATCTTCCCAGATATGATTTATTGTCCTGGGTATTTTGAAAGGCAATTGGTATTCTTCTTTTATTAATATTGCCATTGAATCTGTCAGTGATATCGATACATGGTTATATTGCAAAAAAAGTACACACTAAGACATTTACCGAATTGTAGATAAGATATGTTACCCTAGGTACACTGGGTCTTTGAAGGACATTTGGCTATCCAAGAAAACAACATTCTTCTGTGCAGTTATCTACGATTCAGCAGAAAAGTATATACAGTGTACTATACACACAAATCTTAGAGTTAGACAGTACGATTAAGGACACACATGCTTATTACTCAACAGCATGTATCATCAAACACAAGCTGTGACGAAAAAAAGTTCAATCGTTTGGTAAATGTTCTTCTGGTTTTCGGAAAAGCACGTCTAAAACTCATACATTTTCGGTTATCTAGTACTTTGGACAGAGTTTAGGCAGGATGCACATATTGCGCGATCGTTTTATTCACAAACACATAGTGTTGAAACTAGGAACGGAACCGTTTACGTCAAGCATGTGGCTGACCATTCTGTTTGATCATGAAATACAATATACTGTGATCAGGATCAAACTCGTATCTAACTTCCGATCTGAACACTCCAATGCATATATGTACAGCACTTCAAGCGCAAACTATTGCTCTTTTTACAAAATTACCCACTTAACATTAGATACACACGCCTTGAGACCGCGTATTAGTTATAGATGGTTGTGAAAACACTTTTCAACGCGACGAATTGCTGCGATAGTGCAAACAAACCACTCGCAATTTGGGCAAACTCATCTACATGTATAATGATGAGCGCCGTATGGCGCATGTTACAATAACAATGCAGTAATGATTAGAAATGTAAAACATTAGAGACACATTATTATACACAAAGACGTGGGGAAATTTTCAATGCACTGGGGCGATTTAGACGTCTGTCGTTCGTGACACATTAAGGGTACCTAGTCCCTCATCCTCGCTTGCTTGTCCTCCTTGAGTTGCCTGAGCCTCTTGGACATGTCTGGCAAGGAGAGCGACACTCGGAGAGATGAACGGATTTGGGGTAGCAAGGTTCGGTATTACGGAATAGTCCGAGGTGTCCTCAGATTGGATCGTCTGATGTCCCACAGCGCGAGTTGGTGACGCACGACGGTTTGCGTGACCTTCCATGACCCCGCCGTTCGGTACTACCATCCTGGTGTCTACACTGTTCCTGACAGGTGACGGGGGTACGGTACACACGACGGCGTCAGGTTCTGAGAAGTCTCGTTTCATACCAGCCCTGGACTGGTCAATCATGGGCTGGCCACGAAAATGACCGTTTACCTGCATGCCTAACTCATTAGGCATCGACACGTTGAAAGAAGAGACCAAACTCTCTGGACTCGGGTCATAGTCATAGTCATGATCATTGTGACATTGACCATCTGGTTGAGAACCATAGTAAAGCCCACCGAAGCTGTGGTTATCTTGACGACCCCTACAGTCTGGAACATCGCTGGGACCGCTGTAGTGTGGTTGGACACCGGTGTCCTCACCCCCGCCACATGCCTGGCTGCTGCCCTGCGAGTCCTGGAACCACGTCGGGTGAGCGGCCTGGAACGCCGTCATCTCATCGATGCACCGCTTTAGTTCCCTTTATAAACACACGAACAAAACAGGGGGATGGATTTAAATGGCAGAGATAACGTGATATGATGAAATATTGAAAGTCAGCATCTCCCTGTAATGCTACGGCCACATTTCCAAACCGGGCCGGCCGGGACGAAACTCAAAGTGTTTGTCAAGGAATACACACAGCCAGGTTATGCAATTGTCTGACGTTATCTGTTTTGTTGAATTAGAATTAGATTACTTCATGTTCAAATCACTACAAATGATAGTAGTAGGGTCACATTTCAAAATCAGGGCCCGGCCGGGACGTTTGTGAAAAATTTTATACAACGTTTCATCCATTTCGTTCCCGAAAGCGTCCCGACCGGGCTCTGGTTTGGAAATGTGACCCTACTGCTATCATTCGTGGTGATTTTAACCTGAAGTACTCTATTTTTTTGGGTGGGGGGGGGGGAACTTAATGTTACTTCACCGGAATGAAAAAGACATAAATACAGCCTTCCAACTACTAGTATTGCGAGTAAGTTCCATCAAGACATTAGCTACATACCCTCCGGCCTCCGACAGGTGGTACTGGTCCTCCCCTAACTCCGGCATGGTGATGTCCGGTCTGGCGGGGCGGTGGGTCCACCTCAGCAGGTGGAAGAAAAGTTCCTCAAAGTGCTTCATCAACCTGTAACAAAGGGCAGAGAAGAGTTTCTTTCTGCTACAACATTTCAATGAAAGTGGACGTTGGACGTTACGTTTTGTGCACACTAGTCGAATGACTATTGTTCCTCGGTCGCGAAAAAGATCAGTTTCACTTTCCAATGAAACATCTGTTTCTTAATTGTTACTTAACCCGCTTAGAGAGACTTAACATTATACCCAAGGTATTCATTTAAAGAAGCACATTGTGTTCATTCTGCATGTATGATCAAGAAAAAAAGTCGGTGATGCATTCATACGGGACGCCTAAATGCCTCTCGGTCCAATGCATGTGAAATGTATCGCGTACATGCAGTAAATGTAAAATGTATTGCGTACATGTAGTTGTTTCCGACGTTGAGTGCACTAGGGACGTCCTGTTCGCTGGAGTAGCTGAAGTACGCCGTGATGTACTTGTCGAAGGTACTGGATTTGTAGAACTCCGCTGTGACGAGGTAGATGGCGGGCCGTACCATGTCTCCACAGGGAAGGGGGTGAGGGGGCTGGGGCCAAGGCTCGGCGTTCTCGATGTCCTTCCAGATGCGCTTGGTGCCCTCGGAGCACACCAAGATGACCTTAGAGAATGATTTGAAAACGGAGTATAAAAATCATTTCTAACATCAGCTAACCGTAGATTTTGCTGCAATTGCAATTGTTAGATGATTCCGGCTGATGTATTCTCTGATTACAACTATAACTTGATGACTCAAGCTATGACATGTATGATGATGCATATATATGGCCTTCATACTAAGCCGTCAAAGCTGAACTTACCCGTTTAGCTTTCTTGATCTGCTGACACAGCCAAGGTATCTTTCCTCTACTTGCGATAGACTCCATGCAGTAGTCGTCCAGGGTGACGTCACACCCGCATTGCTGACGTAAGAAGGCGGCGAAGGCGCGCACTGTGGCCTCGTGGAGCCGGTGGTCATGGGAGTAGATGAGAAGGACGGGCATGACGGAGAAGTTGGTTGCCGGAGCTGAGGTTTGGGATGAAGGTTTGGATGTTGTGTTAAACTGCTGCCTGTAACAATGCTCCTCCTCGCACATGTATACTTTCTATAGTACGGCCCGGGATTGTGCAAATGAAGCCATGATGAAGCTTTAATCACAGATCAGGACTTAGAAAATGCATGTCAGAACACGGGACATTACATTTTGCATTCCCATAATCAGATGTAATATGATCAGTTGTAGCCTGCCCATTGATAGCTACTTAGCACCATGGTCAGCAACCAGCCGAATGCCTGTGTGAGCATATTCAACAAGCGTTATTTGTAAGCCACGTACAACAATTGACACCATATTATTAACCAGCCAGACTTACGTCTGTCCGGTAGTAACGCCACCGTAGAGTCATCATCGTTACAGGCGTCACCAGGTCGTTGGCACCTCGCAATCCGTTGGAAATGTTGCAACATCCCGTTGACATTGTTGATTGCTACTGCACTAATGCCATTGTCGTCTGGTCGGGCACCGTCTTCTGGAGTACAGGTGCCTGTATATGCGTATGTTAAAATATTTGTAAACACTTCATTACACATTCATGCGGGAAAATATGGAACTACAGAAGCAGCTTCTTACATCGATATCGCGTCTATAGTTATGAAAATGAAAACTATTTACACACGGAAGTCTTCATTGTCATCGGATCTTCATAGGTATGCGATAATCCAGTTTAACAGTTGTCAGTTTAGGCATAATACATAGGGTAATGCTCTACTTGCCTGTTTGGTGCTTCGTTCGTCTCCACATGAGGAATACTAGAACTCCCGCGACTAGCACGCCTGCAAGGCTACCGACAATCGCTACTAGCATCCGGGTGGGGTCCACCGCAGTAGGCCCAATAGTTACTGTTGTGATGGCGGTCTCCGTGGTTGTAACTGTTGTAATGGTGGTCTTCGCGGGTCGGAGGGTTGTAGTTAAAAATTGTGTTGTGGTGTAGGGGCTAGGAGTCGTTGTTGGACCTAACATTTTAACATAATAACACTATTTCAGCAAAATCGCGGATATTCTTAATCGCTATAGCGATTTGCAACAAAACTTTGTATTTTTGCAACCTATGTCTGATGTTCACTTTCAGTTTTCTACTTTCTAGATTTGTTGCACAAACGCAGTAGATATTTACCAGCTCGGGTAGTTATGGTGAACTGATGTCATAAGACTAGTAGTTCTCCCTGGCCTCTGTGGTTAAACACGGCTGTACTTCATATAGTGGCCAATGTATAAAACGAAGAAACAATGAATGTTCACTAACCTTGTACGGTAAATGGTAATGATGATGAGTCATAACAGTTACACTCTAGCTTCTTCAGCTGTGTAGAAAAAAACGTGCAGGTGTAACTTACGCGTGAATCTAAATCCCGGAAACACAACAACTACCTTCTAGCCAAGGTTTGATGATGTAAATGCAGCACCTTGTATTTTAATTAAATCCCCCGCTCGTGAAATATCCGACACAAAACTTAAATCAAACGCATATGTTTTCTCATGTATAATAAGGCTTGTTATCGACTACTACCCGTTTAATGAGTACAGTAGGCCATCGATATCTTACCCTTAGTGTGACTTTATATTTTCCGCCTGGGACGCGAAGAAACGAAGCATTGTTCTGTAAAGGATAACAAAGATTTTAGCTATTATCAGTATCCACTCGGTGTTCACATGTTAACCTTCTTCATCGCCTAACCAATACAAAATTTAGAAGCCTAACGGCTACTTTAGTGTGCTAGTGTTGTAAAAGACACGTCGGTGTAAAATCATCAACATTCCTATATAAGTACATGTATCATCTTTTGATTTTCCATATATCGTAAGTCTTACCACTTTAGTCTCTTGTTCCATCTCCACACGACCGTCTTTATCATGCTTAAGCCATACAAAATAACCGTCAAAGATGAACGTCGATGGGGCCGGGTCAAAGGTCACGTTCACGGTGCTTCCGTTCACAGAAACGTTGATGTATGCTGGAATCCAGTCCTTTGGTTTAACTTCTGATATGACAGAGAATGAAACGATGTAGGTACTTGTGAGGTGTGAAATGCAATGTGTCCCTTTTTTTCTAACTCATTATGCTGGCACTTGCATAAAGATTATTTGTTGTACCACCTTTTCTGGTGGAAATAGCATGTCATTGACAAATAAACTACTTCAGATATACATCTGCTAAGTTTCCAAATATAGTTATCGTATTGCAGATGTAAATGTATAATGAGTCGTGAATGCAAGATCGCCAAGGAAACAATTAAGGAACAACCAATAAACCAACTCACCTTTGCATTCTTCCACATTTTCCATACCTGGAGACTCGCAATCTAAACGGAATTGTACAACAAAGATGATTGTTGTTATCATAACGTATAGCAAAACAAGAAGTTAAAAACCTCATTGAGTAAACAGGATGATTACTGAACGTAAGAAGGCATCTGAGTTGAATTGCCCATGTCTTAGATTTCCACCGAGCGGCAAGATAAGGATGACCTTTACCAGTGTATCATAAACGTATGTTACAGCAAGCCTGACAATAACACACTTCCGCGTAGTGCCATATAATTCCCTCCCCATATAACACCACAGGCAATACGATATACCTGGCATGGTAATGTTCACTGAGACAGTCTGGTCCTTGTGCTGTGGCCCCTGCTCTGGTTTGCTGTACAGGACGATGTCGTATTTCTTACCTGGCTGGAAGATTTTGGGACTTCCAGGCTCACTTTCGAAACAGTTGTAGTAAAACACTCTCTGTGACAAATAGAATGGACCATAAAGATTACATTCTTATGCAACGTTGTACATTCAGGCCTCGTGACAAAAAAAATACGAAGTCGCGTAAAAGAAAACACTTAAGTCACAAATAAGAATAATACTAGTACTGTGTATAGAAACGTTGTGTTCTTTGCAATCGACAGTAAATAAGCAAGAAATAAATCAAAACCATTTTAACGCTCATCGATATTACGTCCCCAAAATGATTTGATGACTTATAAGTAGATATTATGTTTCCAATGATTTTTTTCGAAACTTGAATGCTGACGTCCTGAGAGGCAAAGTCAGTACCTTAGGGTCTACCATGGACAACTTTGCACCCGTGATGTTTAACGTTACGCAGTCATTCCATCCGAAGTCCTCATCGTTCCTGCTCATAACATGGACCTGGAATCCCTGCACAAACACTATAGAACCTATGATAGAAGGGCAACATAGTATTACGTAAGATTAGGTCAGATCTGATGCCGCTGCGACGCTAATCCACTTCTTGAAACTGCAGACATCCATACTCTCTAGGGCGCTAGCTCACTCAGTCACTTCACTTACTCATTCACTCGCTCCCACGGTCTCTCACTCACCCACTCACTCACATGTTTACTTTCACACAAACACACTCACGTGGTCACTCACTCAGTCACTTCTCTCTCTTTTTCTCTATGCCTTCCTCTCTCTCATACACACACGCGCGCGCACACACATACAGACACACGCAGGCACAGACACACACGCACACACACACACACACACACACACACACACACACACACACACACACACACACACACACACACACACACCCACACCCACACACACACACACACACCATCGTCCGGCGGTTCCCACGTGACGTTGAGGCCGAGATGGTACTTGGCGGACTCGCCGTCGCCTGACTGGAACACGAACGGCTCGGCTCCGCGTAGAACCGGTTTGGAGGGCGTTTCGGGACAGTGGGTGTTGTTGTACGCGTTACACCACCAGCTGCATTCTGCAGGAGGAAGACATCTTTTAACGCGAACTTCACACAGCTTCAAGCCATTTTCAAATTGCTGTATCCATCAACTCATGATCAAGCATATCGTACAGCATTCTCAGTTACTCGGTACATAACATTGTATCTCAGTATGACACTTGAGGTATATATAGCTCTTCTAATAAGACAAAATACTATTCATAAGCTCTCTAAATTTCATAAATTCAAAAATTTACAAGATCACATGACGTACTATAAGAGATCAGCAGAATAGTTACGTCACACATACCTTTCTTAACACGACAGGGTAGACCCTGGAAGATACAAGAACACAAGGTGTAAATGAAGTAATGTTATAGTTTTACTTTCGATGATATAAATTTTGTTTGAATCCATATACTAGTAACGGTTACATATCAACGAACAATCATATTTCATACCCTTACTACAACAGGTTATATTGTTGATTGTGAAGAATAATGAACGGTGTTTTTAATGCAAGTTGGCTATTATCCAGATACTAGTAGTAAACCGTACACTAGCAGCTAATTATGTACTTTCTCAACTCACTATGGCAACAGCCTCCACGGCCCAAGTTTGGCACGTACAGGTGTTTACGTTTAAAAGTAAAACATCACCAGTAAAATTTAAAGCGCACTGCGGCGGCGGAGGTTTGGACACGTTTGGTATGCTCCTTCTTTCTGTAAACAAACGTAAATCAGCTCGTGTGACTCCCTGACTTGTTTACATGGCATGGGTGTCTTGACTCTAACTGTGCTGTAAGCTTGTTTGGGATTAAGCTATAGAAAGTTGTTTTTAGTGCGCTTTTCCTGCGTATGCCAGGCCAACGACAATACAGAATGGACTTGACACGTGTAAGCAATTCAGATCTACGCCTTGTCATTCGAAATGGCGTACATTATTTCAGTTTCCGTTCCAGACAAAACGTTATGTCTTCAAAATAAGACTACAAATGTACCATGTACCCGTTTGCGTGAGTGCAATGTACAATACTGAACATGTACAACTCTATTTACTTACTCAGCCTCCTTTGTGTTGTACCTGTTGATTTATATACATGACACGTCCACGGGGTCAATGCCTACTGTACTGAAGTAACATTAGCTGTCAGCAAAATTTCAAGACCTTTTCCCTCTCTCTTTCTCTTTAATTTCCATTGTTATCTCTCTTCTACAGAATCCTCGTACCTGTCTTTACTTTCTAGAAGTCCTGACCACCCCTCTAGACTCTACAGCTCTCAGATGTTATTGCTACATGGTAAACAACATGGGTACCAGCCGTATCATGCTGTGGCTCGCTTTGGTATTTGGTACTGAATACTGACGAGACGATGCCCTGCACTTGAACTATTCTTTGTGCAGTGTTGTGTGCGTACAGACGGGGAACAAAACCCGCGGTGGGAGGGCTTTTAGAGTTTTATGGTAATGAAGAAGCACAGAACACAACGTTCTGCCAAACTTGACCATTACTGATGGGAACAAAATGACGCATCAAATGTTCAACCAATGAGCTTCTCTCTTCGAATCTGCCAAAAGTGAAACGCCTTGCGTCGTCACACTCGCTGATCAAAGATAAAGGTGTGCTTGCATTCAAAAAAGGATGTTAAGACAACAGTTTCTAGTGTATGAACTAAGAAGAAAACATACAAAACACGGTTGGGCGCCTGTCTATGTAAAGCTACAACACCATTAAGTCAAGATCCTATCTTTGATATCGTGCTTGACAGCGACAAACACCGTGTACCAAGCCATCACGGTCAATAACTCGACGCGCCGAGACGTCATGGTCAATGCCTGTTTTGTTTCTATTAAATTTCTGACACATGTTATGCACGAATTGGTGCCGTTGTGATGAAAGGTAGTCGATCGGCAGGCTCTACGACATTCCGAGCTGATCCTCTTACATGTCATCTTGTGATCTGGCATTTCGCCATGGTCTGAATGGTACAAATGCCTCAAACACCTGTCTGTTGTTTAGACGATGGGTCATTGTTGCCTAACGTTAATCCTTATTAGGTGATGGTTTACAAAACCTTGCTAGCGCTTGTTTTATTTTAACTCAGTCTTGATCGCCATGTGTGTGTTAACGTATAGAAATGTGAATCCTCCAAGAACAACCATTTTCATTTTCTTATTTTCAGCTACAAGACACCCCACCCCCCCCATTTCAAGGCGAAATGCACATTATGTATTCGGTAATTCTTGGTATATATGCATGTATATATGGATATATATACGTATATTATGTGTCCTTGTCCCGACAATGCCACAGTTGTCCGTTATTTGAATTATTAACGATGTTGGTAACATATGGTGTCACTCCACATTTGAAGCCCTGTCACTAACATAGATTCCCTTGTCTCTAGGGAATAACACAATGTTGCGTATTAAAATTACAGCAATAAGTCAACCACTTGACGGATACATTGTCGTGAAAGGCATGTCATCCTATGAACCACTAGAACCATGTACACAATTTCATTCACTCCGTGAGGATTCAGGGACTTTCCCTCATTTGCCCGATCCTTTCTGACTCATTTCATCGCAATGTTTTTCATCATGAACATTACGACGCGTCCTCTGAACCATATCTTGAACCCGGATAAGTAATTTAAAGTAATCATGGCGCCAATGGCTCGAAAAGAGAAATTCCAAACTACGCCAAATAATTCCAACATTGCACACACATACACGAGCGCATAATTTTGATTATCTGTAATTGTGATTACGACGAGGTGTAACGTTTGCACACTGAAGAATGCCCGGGGCATATTGCTTTTCCCATGACCTCCGGTCAACTATGGCCTAATATTCAACTCATAAACGTCGTTCATTGAACTGATCTCTTGTCGTGACAGATACGAGGGGTGATCAATAAGTTCTCGGCCTAACTCAGAAATAATAAGCACAACTCAAATTTTGAGGCACAACTTTATAGTATGAAGCCTTTTATCAATATCCTCCAAATTACAAATCATTGGAGTCATTACTTTCCAGGCATTCGTTTTATGCAAATTAGAAGGTAAGTGGCGAGAAAAAGAAGGGTGAAGTGTGATCAGACAATTTGACCCGCACACCTCAGGTTTCAGATCAATTGTCCACTTTTTTTTCGTTATCCCTTACCTAACGTTACTGGGTGTCACCTGCAACGTAATGATCACAATAATTTGAATTTTGGTACACATTTATATAAGATTTTATACAAGTACGTGGGATTATCAATAAGTCCTCGGTTTTGCGGAGAAATAATAAGCACAGCTCAGATTTCGAAGCATAGATGTCAAGTATAACGTCTTATATAAATCTGTACCAAAATTCAAATTATTGTGATCATTACTTTGCAGGCGACACCCAGTAGTGTTAGGTAAGGGAGAACGGAAAAAAATGGGACAATTGACCTGACCTGAGGTGTGCGATCGAACTTGCGTTGCTGGAAGTCAGACACCCAATTCTTTTTGCTTGAAATAGGAGGAGAATGATTATCAAACATTTTGACAATGTCTTTTGTTAATTTACGGCATGGGGAACTCGACCCACACATGTCTGATCACAATTCACACCACTTTTTTCTCGCCACTTACCTTCTAATTTGCATAAAACGAATGCCTGGAAAGTAATGACTCCAATGATTTGTAATTTGGAGGATATTGATAAAAGGCTTCTTACTATAAAGTTGTGCCTCAAAATTTGAGTTGTGCTTATTATTTCTGGGTTAGGCCGAGAACATATTGATCACCCCTCGTAGCCTGCAGCAAGCATACGTACAGCGCAATGAACATTCTTTTGCAAATGCACGTAATGTAAACTTAATACCACACACAAATGCAGGATCGCCATGTCATGGGGCTTTTCCCCAACAGGGCGCTTCTTGGGAAGGCTTACGGTTTTCGTGGAAGTTCATACACAAAGGTAGGAGATGAAGTTGTTTACAAAGTCAACCGGGGTCATGTGACTAGTGGCATTGGCATTCTGTAAATATGTCACAAACTTTCACATTCGTCCCATGTGCAACCATGCTTGTGAACTAAGAGTGATATCTTCATATGCAAAAAAATGTTAAATACGAGACAAAGGACTGGAATTGACTTATCCTGGTGGTGCTGAAAATACCCACGTACCATTTTGGACTGTCTTTCTATTCTAATCCAGTACAGACAGCTTTTTCAGTCGGACGACAGGTTTTCTTCATGCGTGGTGCGTTCAAGCTTGCAAAGTTGGGACCTTTGCTGGGTTTAAAGCCTCGGCTAAGAAAATAAAAGGCTCACCCACGGAGTATTAATTTCTTTACGCTAAACAAAAGAGGGCTCTGGGTCATACCCAACTTCCTCGTCAGGTCAGCTTATATCTGATAGGTCGGTTAAGGTTTTGAACAATAAAAAATTTTATGGCCATCTTCTATATCCGGATGCACCTGAAATACTAGCTAGGTCTACTGGTAATCTTTAGCACTCACCTTAGCTCCTACCAACTTTATTTACACATCCGGGTGTTACAAAGAACACGTTCCGGTGTCGTTAAGATGGTAACATACTTAAACATACACATCAGTGTCAAGGGCATTACATTAGGGGGGAAAGTCACGTTTTAGGTTCTTTTATCAGGTTTTCAGTCGGCCGGTCAAAATGCTTGTTCAATGCACATATTTTCCGTTGTTTGTAATGATTATGGTTTATAATGTTTTATAATATGATGATGGTTTATAACGCCTTAAAGTAATTATATTCCTTACCTGCTGAGAGCAGTTCCAAGAGCAGTCCATGTCTCTCGTCTCAAGTCTGTTCGATTTCTTTCTTTTCCTCTGTGCCCGGGCCCCTTCGCTTCGTTGTGAAGCCAAGCACAACAACAGAAGAAGCAACACTGGAGTCCTCCAAAGCAACATCATGTTGCAATTGAATGTCACCCCTGCAAGTTATATCTATTAGGTCAGCTTAGCGATGTGTTTTGCTGTTTTTGTACGCGACTTAGAACTTATCTTCACGGTTCCAACTTGAGTAAAGGTATACCTGCAAAGCCATTCCCATGACACCTGTTAACGAACACACCATGGGCGGACGGCACGGGAACGTGTTCAGCGCTAGGCCTTTAACACGGCATCCGATCACATAGTTACGAACTCAGTCGTCCATTTCTTTTAGCCTGGGCCCCTCGTGCACACACCTGGCATGACGTCTTGGGTCAGTGACCGTCGTAGTCAGGTAGCTTTGGTGATACTAGGCTAGCGTCACCGTGAGGTTGTACGGTGATCTACGATTTCAGTGTGGCGTTAACCAAGTTTTCTCACGGGACAAAGAACGTCGCTATAAAATGGCCGCCGGGCTTCAAGTCTTACCTGTCCGACTCAGTGTCGCTCCAGGCGATCAAAGTTTGTGTTTACATTTAAGCTCTCAACGGCCCGGCTGCCGGTCACGTAGGCGTCCTGTCGTCCTTGGTCCAACGAAGGCGATGTGACTAGTGGAAGGGTCATTGAAGTACTACTAGTAAGGAATGTCTCCCTTCTAGCCCCCTAGTGCCACTGATCTTCAGTTCATGCATACCGGAATAGCAAAGGTGTGGCACAGGTAACTTGATACCAGCAACGAAACTCATGACCAAATGCGGAACTTTCTTCGAAAATTCGACTCCCGGTCCGCCCATAGACTTCGCCGGGAGATAGCTCAGTGACATGCTCGCTAGTAGGAGAGATAGTCGTTGGAATTTGTGAACCTCGGAGTGTGGTTGTCGCTGATTGATTGGGGATTGGAACAAGAAAATTATCTTATATGGTGATAAGATATAGAATCCTCGCGGCATGTTCTCACTGACTCCGCGGAGCAATGTAACACATCCCTATCGCCAGAGGTCGCTGCTGTACTGTAATCTCTGAGCTCCGCCGAGACTGCAGATAGACCCTGCTTTACTCGCACACTCTCGCAGAAATTCACGAGAACTGACTATATGGGAACGAGACCTACAACGACAAACATTAGTCTTAAATAATTTTGGGCCCAAATTCGCGTTGACTCCTAATGAAAATGTTCCAATTGATCAGTCTTTAATATTCAGCACATAATGACACACATATCATTATCATATTTAGGCAAACGTTTGACTTGTTCTCTCCGGTGTAACTAGATCCTGGCCACGAGAGTTGAGTTTCTGCGCTGTGATTGGTCAGCCCAAAGCACCGTTGGACCGCCATTTTTGAAGTGGATAAACAACAAACAGACAAGTAAAGAATCGCCCTCAGGGGAAGGGTTCTTGAATAGACCTCTGTTTTCTGTCCTCAATAACTGGAAATTATCTGCAATCTTGACATGTCTGAAGACCCCAGGAACGGCAGCTTTCTGTCTACGTCAACGCCCGGAGATCAGAATGGGCGGTAAGTGATCTCACGTCATTGTTTTGAGGTTTTTCCATTGGTGGAGGGCGAGAAATGTATGCTACATGTCACGCATACCAAATCAGGAGCCAATTTTTGAAACAAGAAATGAGACGCAGCCGTTTGCGATGGAAATCTGATCAAGACAGCCCTCTTGAGAAAGCCAGGAATTCGTGCAATCACACATGTTCAAGGAACCGCTGCTAGGTAGAAGGTAGGTGGACAGAGACAGGACTGCCGGGTTTCAGTTGGAGTTTGTTTTGTGACATATTCTGAAGAGAGACGCGTGGACGCTTTTGTGTGCTCGCCATGTCTTTTTGTCCTGCGGCACACCTCATTTACCCTGTCAAATTTTGACAGAATCCTCTATAAATTGTGTTGTATTGTTTTCACTGTTTTGAACTCAAAATTTTGTGCAAGTATTTGTGAGTGAAGCAATCTGATCCCATGGATTACCACCCAGAATCGCGATGTAAGCTTGATGTGTTGAAAAATTATATTTTTTCTGGAGCTCGAGACAAAAATAGACAAATTATGTCTGACTCTCAACGGTCAGGCTATCATTTATGATATCATAGACTCTGCTACATGTGCAGGCTAAAGAGTAAAGTACCACAACCTACTAAAATTGTTGTATTACAAGGGAGAAGTGGTACTAAATAGTAGTGAATGGTCATGAGAAATCCTCTTAGATACCACACTTTCTGTTGCAACTGTTGGTACAGAACCCGGATATCATCCCTAAACAATGGCGTCCCCATTGTTTCCTTTATTGACTATTGCACACGAAAGCTCTTCACACTTTCTCATATCCAAATAGTCTTCACCTGAAGGCTGTTGTCACCCGAGCTTATGTTGCTGGACAAGGTGAGAAGTGACCTGGTGAATAGGCTTTGTTTGTACAGGGTTCTTACACCAGGTCCCACAGCTCAGGGAAACAAAGGCAGTCAAACACAACTATCATGGTTACAACTTCAGCACACTTGCTAAACAAACTCAGAACACCAATTTAGGACACCAGAGCTTGACAGATTCTTGATTAGCTTTATAATCCATTGGAAAGTAAAAGATAGATACAAGCAGCAGTTTTCTTAAAAATCAAAGTCCTATAATGTTTTATTGCAAAAACATTATGAAACAATGCTTTTACGTCATGAATTCAATGATTGTCTATAGAAATCTCATTCAAAACCCTCACAGTAAATCTACAATTTGTTATACTGTAACATTTCGTATCATACTTGTGAACAATTTTGCCATCAGAAACACTTCCTTTGATTTGAACATGAGTGATCTTCTCCATTCCCCAGGCCTAGCCTTCGCAGACGCTCCAGGTCAAGTTCCTCCTTCTTGACCCCGAGTCCAGCTCCAGACATTCCGGTATGTTTTTGAACTTTTTCCCAGCCAATAAATATACTTTAGTATTTTATGAGGTCGTTTGATAAACTGTGCAAAGCTAACTGATATTCAATACTACATGTAGTTTCTGGATCATGACTCTGGTAGCTGAGTTATAGGCACATGGAATCTATCAATAAGTTTTATTTTGATTCCCCCAAAGAATCCATGAGAGTCTTTTATATTGATTCCCCAAAAGAATTCTTGGCCTGAGAATCTTTGTTGTTTATTCCTCAAAAGAATCAATGAAAGGTCAATTTTTTAGAAATATGTTGATTTGACATGTGATGTAATCACTGTTTTTTTTTGCAATTCGAAGATGTGCACTTTTGACATGCAAAAGCCAGTATTATATTTTTAGAACAAGGAAATGTTTCAATTAAAAAAAAGCTGAAAGGCCTTTATAGGTAACTTTTGATAAAAGAAAGGTTAAAGCTGAAACTCATGAAAGAGAACACTAATGCCCAGTTGCCCATGTTGACAGTATAAGTTGTGATTTCCCCCCAGCGAAAGCGGAAGCGTGGAAAGGACGAGGACAGTCTGAGCGTGTGCAGCCTGGACATGAAGGTGAGCCACAAGGCCCGTGAAGTATGTCCATCATTCATTATCATTCTGCATGTCCCCAGTAACCTCTAATCCTGGATGTCAGCTGCATGTGACAAAGCACCCATTTTATCAATGTCCCTTCCACCTTTTCATTAACAATATCGACATATATATATATATATAACCCTAGGTAAATGCACATACCCAATACTTGAGGGGCTTTTTTGAAATCACATTATATTACATAAAGAGCTATTAAATGTCTGTGCATGTATCTCATTCTCAGTCCAAAACAGCCATGCACCAGGTTAAGGTCAAATAGAATTGCTTCTAATCTCATTTCACAGTTTTTTTCAATCCACATTATTTTGCTGGTAGAATTGTAGACAGGCAATATGGGATCGTGCTGGTGCTGTCTTTAAGTTTAACCTCACGGTAAGTTCATAGATTCAGAAAGACAGCAATGACTTGGCCATGTCTTGGCCTTGGATTAGAAATAAAATGCCTTCATTCAGCGCTATCAAAAAACTAGGAAAAACATGGCTATATTCCTTTTTTTATCAGCATTTGACATTGTCCATTCTGTAGACCTACACCCATGATTATTGAGAAAACTGTCGAGCAGCTCATTTCTTGAGTTGCTGTGCTTTTTCTCTGTCAACCCCTCCTTGGTTCTGACTTCTGAGATACTGGTACTGCTGCAACACTATTGGCTGAATGTCCAAGGCTGAACGTCATGCACACCACCTTTGCCCCAACTGTTTCCAGTGTACAAGCCTGGCTCTTGTTAGTTCCTGAAGGGCGGTGTACAGATACGTGCAGTGCAGTATGTGTCGCACAAGTGGGCGGCAGCCTGGTCCCAGTTTTAGAACCAAGTTCAATGTTGTCTTGCAGATTGTGCCTGAGGATGAAATCCTATTACAGGTATCTGGACTTAAGCAGCTTCCTGATACAGGGCAGACTTTACTAAAATTGTTTTATTGCTTCTATGTTTTGTTTTCATTGACAAAGAAAGAGGCATTGCATGTTTGCTTCATTGCTCAGATGGCCTGACTTTAAGTCACACATTTCTCGCATTATGAGAGATGATAAGATGGGTTGAGGAAAATTCTTACCAAGTCCATGCCATGTATATGCTGAACTCAATATGCTGCAGATACTGAGATAGCTTAGGACAGTTTGGTACTGCTTCTGAGTGTTGATCACTAGAACATAACTTTGGAATCAAGAGTGGGTCGGATATGGTTTATTTCCCTACTAGTAGTATGATGCCAAAATTGATTCCTTCTCAGAAGCCACTGAAAGCTATTGCAACACGTTAAATACATGTATAAATGTCAGTCTCAGAGCCCTTTGCTTTCCCAGACCTTGGGTGGAAATGTCAAATGACTCCATCTACTTCATCTCATTTTTTAAAAGTACTGTAGTGGCTAAGCTTTCTTGGCATATTTGTTGGACTTGAAGTTTTTTGTAGTAAGTATCTTTGCAAGGGATGGAAACCATTTACATTGATGACATCAGTCCCATCAAGCATATCGTCCAGCTGTTGATCCCCTTTACTTTAGTCTTAGTTTGTTCTTGTTTCAAGATGGACTGTGTCACAAATTTCTCAACATACAGGTCTTATTCGGGACGGGGTAATAGTGACACAGCAGATCTAGACTTACTATAGATTTCCTTTACTTGAGCTTAGCGGAAGTGACAGAATTTTCTTGCATGCAAGTTGCTGGTTTTCTCCTTGTACTTTTCAGTACATGAGCATTCTGCCTAGTCTAGATCTCTTTTCCTGGATTCCTGGAAGTGACAGAATCAACCTGCATGCAGTTGGCACTCTTAGCAACCCAGTACCAAGGGCACGAATGTCTACCATTGTACTTCTACGTTCTAGCTAATCTTTTTATAGATCCTTTCCTGGGTACCATGTGGAAGTGTCCAGCATGTAGCTTATAAGAGTCCTCTACTTCCAGGAGCCCAGTCACAAGCGTACACGAGGACTGTCCAGGATCTCCTCACTGGCATCAATGCTGTCCCCGGTCAAACCTGTTAAGAAGATTGGACAGACACTGCAGGTATGTACCAAAGGCTTTGATCATGATAACATGATGTCAATGTAAGGATTCTACTACTATGAATGGTCTTATTGTAATTATGGATCCGCAGTGACGATTAACTTTTGCAACTTTAATTCCCTCTTAATTTATGGTCGACTAAGAAAAGACTGCCAGAGTTAGAATAAGTAAGTTAGATTTACAAAAAAATATGGTTAATGTGTTACCTTTCATTTTCAAAATTGATTTGGTAAATGTTTCCTCTTGAAATTGATGCCATGATTACATAGACCAGTTGCTTAATGCAAGAATGGTATTGAGCAATCCAGCTGAGGTCTACCTCACATACTGCACGTAGACCAGCCAGATGGCTAGTGCAACATGTGACGGCTCAATAAGTACATATCAACCAAACTGCTATATCTGAAGGATCACTGACAACTTGTGACAACTCAGAAAGTAGTATGGAAGGTTATTAGAGTCCCTGGATAATGAAAAAGTCTAATATTTCAAGGATTAACACTGATTTGAAATTAAATGTTGCCCTTTGTTTGACTTGTTCATGACATACCCAATTAGAAGGACATCTTAACATGTATAACACTTACCACTTAGCTGCCGATTCAGTCACAGGGAATAATTACAATTTTTGTGACACCCAAATGAAACTGTAGTATTTCTATTTTCCATCTGGTACACAACTGTCGCTTATGGTTACATTCCAAGTAATTTCCAACTGTGTTTGCTTATCACTACTAGCTACTTGTGATATTTCATTAGTACAAAAAATATGTTTTACAGCCTATTTGTGCTATGAATCTAGTATGAGACTAAGTGCAGCCTTTTTGTGTAAGAATTTTTTTCATCAAATCATGTTTTTCATGAAAGAATTAAATTTGAACCAAATTGTATTGAAACATCTTGTACAGAGGTCACTCAGCTTCAGAAAGAGCACGGACGAGTCTCCAATGACAGCGATCAAGCCGTACCACATTGCGCCCACACCTACCAAGCGCCGGGAGAGCCTGCTGTGGAGCGACGTGTACGCCAAGAACATCCGCAACGAGGTGCTGACTAAGCAGCAGGTCCGACACCAGGAGGTGAGAGTTTTTCTTATTATGCGTCTAACTTGCAACTTAGGATCAAGGAAATGCTGAAATAGTTAACGTTCTTTTGGACTTGTTTTGGGTTTCAGTTGTACAGTCATTTATAGACTTACGCCACATGTTTTTCCTGTGTTCACTTGTCAGGCCATGTTTGAGCTGTACCAGGGAGAGAAGGACATGGTCTCAGATCTACAGATGGTTAAGAAGGTGAGAGGACCCACAGTTTTTGTTGTTTTCATGTTGCTTTCAATACTTGGAAGCTAATACACTAGTTTTGTTTGATTTTCTAAAGCCAAACCAGATATCACCTCATGACTGCAAAGATGCAATGCTGAATTTCAAAACTGCAGAAATCAACTTAGCTAGGTTTGCTTTTTGAACGTAATTACCAGCATGTCTATGTGCTAATCACCACATTGTTTATGTACTCAGACGTACTATGAAGCAATGCGTGTCTTCAAAATCATGTCTGACGAAGAACTCAACATCATCTTTGGCACCATGCAGTCTCTCCAACCTATCCACCAAGGTGAGACTAACATGTTACCAGTCACTAACACTTATACATGCATGATAGCTAAAATTAAATCTCAAGAATTCCTCTGTTATGATAAGGCCACAGGCTGTAATAGAGAACAAACCTTGATCTTTCAATGTTGTGAGCAAAACATGATCTCTTATACCATCATTTGTAGCCTTAGAGTTTACAGATTAACCATATGTAATCCTCTCGCTGTGTTGCTGTGTCCAGACTTGGTAGTGAGGCTAGAAGCTGCACGGAGGGCAGATGGCAAAATAGACAACATTGGACAGACCATGATAGACTGGGTATGTGACTTCATTTGTCCTCAAAATGTTGTACTTGTTTTCCTCTAAAATAGCCCGCAAAAAGTTTTATATTAATAGTCTTACATTGGGGGGTTATTGAAAATGTATGGTATACTCCTGAACTTCTTTTTTTAATTTTTAATGTTTTTGATTCTAGAATTTATGTGTTTTTCTTTTGTAGAGGTAGTTAAGCCCCCATTTGTAAAATCAATGAATGGTAACACAGATAGAGCCTTCAACATTTTACATTTGAAAAACACCAGTTGTCTTCATAGCATCATGTATTGCTCTCTGGCTCGACAGGTCCCCAGTCTGAAGTGCTATGTAGACTACTGTGCTCACCAGGTGGCAGCTAAGACTCTCCTGGACAGGAAGAAACAGGACCATCGTGTGCAGGACTTCTTACAGCGATGTCTCGAGTCACCCTTCAGCCGCAAACTGGACCTCTGGAACTTCCTAGGTTTGTGCATCATTTCTACACCGTATGTTGTCCAAATCTTGCCCCGACTATTGACCCCATCAATTTTTTATCAAGTGCTGATTTAAGAACGGTGTTTGTCATGTAGAAATCTTTGAAGAAAGTTAGTAAACCTCCTTTATGTTGTTGACAGATGTACCCAGGAGCAGACTTGTGAAGTACCCTTTGCTTCTGAAGACTATCCAGAAATTTGTAAGTAACATAGGAGCATCACTTTTCTTTTTTTTTTCTTTCCCCTTATTATGTATACAGTACTAATTAGATAGATACAAGTCAAAATTTTAATGATTTTACAATTACCTTGTTGTAATTTCAAATGAAGTGAACTGTGCCCATTATGATGTTGTGTACCTTTTTTTTCTTCAGACTCCTAACCACAGTGAAGACAAGGCCTTGCTACAGACAGCTGTAAGTTTCCTTGTTCTTTGCTATCAAAATAGAAAAACGTGATTAACAGATACATGTGTATTGTAGTTGGAAAAATTCTACCAAGACAAGAATTATGTTCCTTTTGTTTGCTGAATATAGCACCCTGAAAAAATGATCTGATGAAAACATTTCGCCATATTTTGTTGCAGGTGTCCCTTGTAGAGGATGTGATAGCCCAGGTGGACAAGATGACAGGAGAGTCCAACTGTCAGTACTACATCAGCCGGCTGGAGTATCTGGATGAGAAGAACGAACACCCTCTCATCGGACAGTCCAGACTACTGCTGTGTGATGGCATCCTCAGGAACAACAGGGGAACGGTATGTTAAGACTTGTTCGTCTCTCAGGGCAAGATTTGAGAAATAAGTCATATCTATTTCACTAGTCTATTTGTGTGTGTCTTTGAAATGACTAGGAAAAAAAATGAAAATCTGAGTGAACTTGTTTTCTGGACCTGGTTATATGAAATATTGACACGTGGAAGAACGTCTAAAAGTACCTCATGCATTTCTCTTCATTGCTATGAGGTGACAAAGGCTTTTAACATTATTAGCACTCGGTGTTTTTGGCGTTAAAAAGATTCTTTATACTGCTCGATATGTGTCCAAGCTTCTTTGTAAAACCACTATTTATTCCCCACCCCAGAAGCTGCATGTGTTCCTGTTTGATGAGATCCTGGTCCTGACGAGGCCGGCCACCCGTAACGACCAGCTGTGTTACCAGGTGTACCGCCAGCCCCTCCCCCTGGCCGACCTGGTGGTGGAGGACCTGTCTGACGGGGAGGTCAGGATGGGCGGGTCCTTCCGAGGGGCGCTCATGACCAGGGATGGAGGTGAGAGCTGCCCCAAACGTCTTAGAAACGAGAGTATTCTTATGTGGCAGTGAATAGAAAATCACCACTTGAGTTGGCAGTCATTTTGACTCAGTTTTGCAACATCAATTATGCAGCTATCGTGTAGATTTATCATTTTGATTATGTTATATTGCCATGTTTTCTCATGTGTTGTCTTTTACCAGTAGGAAATAAAAGAGAGTGCAGGTTCTGCCTTATATTGTTGGAAAAGTCTAATAAGCATTACTTTTAAATTCTTGTCTGTATCCTATGTCATTTATTGTCATGTCTAGCTGTTTATAGACACAAACAATGCCATGATGACACCCCCATGTTTCTTGTCTCCTCCAGGGAAGCACGTGTTACGTGTGGCACCATCAGACCCCGCAGCAGGGCAGGCACACACCCTGCAGGCCAGCAACGAACACGACAAGAAGAACTGGCTACAGAAGCTGAGGGAAGCCATGGTCGGGAAACGTAGGCCCCTCTCTGAGGTCAAATGTGACCTGACCAACAGACAACCAAACGATGGGGATGAGACAGAAAAGGGCCCTGAGAAGGTACCTATTCATACATATTCAGTTGTTTTATTGTTTCTGATTTTTTTGTACTTGGAAGTTGGATGTATTGATTGGCATGAAAGAAACAATGTTTGTGTGAAATATCTATTCATATGTGTAGATGACAAACAGAAAACTTCTTATATGCAGGAAGACAACATGATTCTTCCTATACATGTAGGTGGAAGGTGTCTACAGTACATGTAGAGTGTCATGACCCAAGTGGAAAAATACAGGCAACTTTTGAAATGTTGGAGTGAGTAAAAAGCTCAGATATTGTAATGGTCAGGTGGGAAGGCAGGTAGATTAACACTGTAACAGGTACCTAGATACTGCTGGTGTCCTTTATAGGTGAGGAGAATCTACTGGTGGCAACTACAGGATTACTTATCTATTATACTCATATGGTGAATGTTAACTAGCAATTGCCTGTCCTCAGATATTAACATACCCGTCCAATATATTACAGAAGTCGAGCACAGTCAGGAAAATTGCCTTCAGGAGACGCACACCTCTGAATGCTGGAAAGAGTAAAGTTGAGAATCAACAGGCACCTGAGCCACAAGCACAAGACAACAAAGAGAAAACATCCCCAGAAGATGTACAGAAAGAGAATGATGATAAGGAAGAGGAGACAGAGGGAACAGCTCACAGTCTGGTGGCAAAAGGCAGCAAGGTTTGTGTTGTCGACATCGGCTTGATAGAAGATGAAGAGAAAGAGGAAATTGCTCGCGAAGAAAGTAAGGAATCCACCACAGTCACCACTGAGAAAGAAGTGTGCGTCGTCGAGCTGAATGATAGAATAGAGGAGAAGGCTGATGAGGCACAAACAACAGATGACCACACAGAAAAAGTGGAAAAAGATGGAAAAGAAGAAAGCACAGAGGATATGAAGGCAAATGAACTTTCCAACAGGAGAAAGACAGCAGAGTTGTGGGAAGAGCTGCCTTTCATTGATATGTCTGGGGAGCAGTCTGTGCAGGATGAGGATAAGCAGGTAGGGGGCGCAGCTGAGCAGGAAAACACCACAGCTGATACCACAGCTACAGTGAAGGAGATTGGCACCAGTGAGAAGTCATGCAGTCAGGAAGACTCAGACACCACCAGGACAATTGGCCCTGAAGAGCCAGTAGTATCCCAGGAGGCAGGAGATAGTGTCTCTTCAGAATCCTGCGTACCACCACAAGAGCAGGAAACACACAGTAAAGCCAGCAGGACAGCGTCTTGCACAGAGACTGATGTGTAGATGGGAGAGGGACTCTCTGAAGAGGGACTATAAAGCAGATGTTCCCTTGGGTCATGCTGTTCATAGCTTCATGCTTCCTGCAGACTGGAAAATGGCATTTCTGACCCCGTGGGCCTTGTGAAGTCGGCAATATTGAAAGTCACAATTTATTTTGTATTTACGCTCATAGTCATTCTGTATTTTGTTTGAGATACATGGTTTGTTATCTAATCAGTCGGGACTGGCATGCTAGGCCTGAGCCCTTTATACTCCTGTGGGAAATGTGACTAAATATTGGAGGTGACTGATTACCTGATACTCCAGCCATGATAATGTATTGCTGTATTCCATGAAGTTTGAGAAATTATAAGGTATAAATACCTAATTACTTTTTAGCATTAAGGAAGTAGAGAATTATTTTTTAGTTAATTGTTTTCATATCAGACGTTACAAGCAAATGCCAAAGTTGATTTTTTTGAGCCAGTAGTCACAGTGCCAATGTAGTGTTGTAGGTTACTAGTAGATTACTTGTAAGAATGAGAAGTGCAGCTATGAATATATTGCTAGAATTCAGATTACTTTTGTAGATGAAGCTAGAAGCTCACAAGTAGAGCTTGTAAATAAGAGATCAAAAGATAAGGAAATCAATTGCCTTTAGCACCGTAAAGTAGACATCCTCAGCATATGCAGGTCTTAGTTACCCTTGATCCAGAATAGTTGGGTTGGCTTAGATACAACCACATCTCCCAACATTGGAAGGAAGTTGCTACAACCCAAAGTAGCTGTCAATGAGTTTTAGAGAGCAAGTTTGTCACAAGCTTCATACTGTGTAAGCAGAAAAGGATTGCATTTCTGATTTAACTTATCATATACCAGAATGTTAAAATGGGTCACTAATATCTTGTGAGGATGTATAGCAGAGAGATGGAAAATTTGAGAAACAAACTTTGTAATATCTGTATGTACCTGTAATGATACTGTTGAATCTTGGCTCATGCAAGTCATTTTGGAGAAATAGCTTCAAGCACTGCATGTATCATGACAGGTACTGTTGAAGAACTTCCCCACCTCTCTACTACACATGTCCACCAAATACTGTAGACTTGTTGGCAACAGAAATGCAGTGCTTTTCCCATCAGATCACAGAAGTTATGGCAAACATACACAAATGTAGAAGTATAGGACTTTATAACCCTAAGAATTATGAATCACATTACTGGTGGTGGGAAAAGTTTGTAATTTGTTGTTGATTTTTATGTTTTTGTACATTGGGTATCTATTGGGTAGTCAGGCGTCTATCAGTATAACAGTCACCAAAAAGGATTGTAGGATGTAACATGGAGTATAGCTGCTTGGCTCAACCCCATTTTTAGCATCCTGGACACTCCATGATTTTCCACACAAATGCTGATAGTCCTATTCAGTCTGATTGAGATCACCATTGCATGTCATTTGTAAAAAATATGTTCATTTTATTTATTTCACCTGTAAATATGTTTCATTTATTAACTCCTTGCCATGTTAATCTTTTCATATTCCTAACAAAGCTGTCATTTTATGTAGAGTCCATATGTGACTGTTTTGTCACCATGAGAGATACTACGCACATGTATACTCCTACTAGTCCTAGTGTTCATGCCATGCTAACTTGTACAGCCATGTCTCTGCTATTGTGGCTTGGTGCAGTGCAGCAGTGCAGATGTTAGGCTTTACTGTCATTAAATACAGAGTTTAAATGGGAACTTTGTCGTTGTTTTTCGACTCTGTCATTATATTTTTGACCATTTTATACTAAATTTAGTATGTAAACAATATGGAGTGCCGCAACAAGGTGCCAGGTGATGCCAATCATTCATCATATGCTGCAGCTGTAAAGTGAAAGTGCATCAAAACAATTTCAGTTTCTAGACAAGATGTTGAAAGAGAGGATCTATTGAAATGCAAAGTAATCGTAATACCGTATGTTTCATGAGAAATCCACAGTTGTCGGTATCCCCACCATCAGATTTGGAAGTAGTTTAGTTCAAGTGGTCCGCTCATGTAGACTTGATAGTCAGGAAGGCCATCAACAAATTACAACTCAAACAACACTGATCATTTAATATGTATAACTACAGATATGTTGACTGCAAGACAGTGCAAAAGATACTTTTTATTGCTTGCTGATCATGACTATTTCAAGTTTTTGTTCCCATGTAATCAGATGTACTTTATCAAATGGAAACATGAACAACTTTTTTTTACTTTATTGGCCTTAGGCCACGTTGATTTGATTATATGGATGACATCCGCGCTCGCACCAAGTTTCGGCCATTTCCAAAAAAAAAAGTTTTCGACCACACAATAAATTGTGCAAAGCAGCTGTAAAATGAGCACAAACATTCCGTAGATTGAAAAAAAAAGTATCAGAAAACAGATAACTAATGCCATAGAATGTCAACATGAATCTAAAGTCAAAGAATAAGATGTGAAAGGACAAAAAGAAAAAAAAATCTATTGTTGGTTGGGGGAGGTACCAGTAAAGAAAATTCAGGTCCAGAGGATCATTTTCAGGTCCGGACATGAACCTGGACCTGATTGTCTGTGGAAACTTGAGAACTGGCAATACTCAAAACAATGGTAATTGGTCAATTTTGCTACAGAGGAATCGGTTTGGTGGATTATTGGACTCCCACTGCATTTTAAAATCCCATCTCCAAGTGATAAAGGCTAACTGTCTCTGTATACCTTGACTGTAGAAACTTGGTGCAATTGACTATAAACTCTACTTGACTTCGCTCTTGTTGTCTTCGTGGCCCCCCCGGTTAGACCCCAAATGGCTGCCGACATAGTGTGTCCATTTTGTAATTGGCGAAGCCTGTTCCTCTATTGTTTTTTTCAGGTCTGTTTTTTTTCGGATTGGTCCAAGAAGAAAAAAATGTTTTGCACCCGTATGATGTACTGGTCCCTACACCTAACTGTTGGTATACCATACTATGTGTGTTTAGTCCTATGTTCAACCTTCCTGGCCACTTTGATTTCATACTGAAGGCAACTTTTTTTTTTGGCCAAACTTTTTTTTTATTCGCTCGCTCGCATCAGTTTTGGAGTTCCCGGAGGATGTCATCCATATAATCAAATCAACATGGCCTTATGAAAAGTAAGCAAGCAACCCAAAGATACTTAATTCATGTAAAATGTATTATGTTACTGATTCATTTAATGAACCTGGATCACAGTCAACCACTTAGGCTTAAAATTCCCACAAACTAGAATAATTAAATCTGTACTGTAAAATAAGATAGTTGCAAGAAAAATAATAATTACTAACGTTACCGTAGCAATGGTAATATTATCGTGTTGACATGTGTATCTTAATCTGTACAGCACAAACATGCCAGTCCTAATTCCAAGTCAGACTACAGGTATGTGGGAACAAAAACTTGCCATTCAAACCATCATATAACTCATCAAAAAAAGTTTTAGCTATACAGTTGTAGTAACACAAAGGTGGCTGAAATAATAAGCTTCTAAACTTCAACCACGTTTCAAATCCATGTTTGTAATCCACTCTGACATTCAATCACACGTGATCTCTCTGGCAAATGGACGGACCACAATAATCTCAGTTATTGTTAGCAGCTATAAATCCTACGATAATATTTTAGGATGATCCAAGAGCATTTTAAGAAATGCTTACTATTCTGAGAAAGATTCTCATGCACTTTCCTACTTGTGCTAACATTTCTGAAACAGTTGTTAAAACAAGGTCCTTAGGTATCAGATGTTTGTTTAGAAGTTGTACTTGGAGACGTACACGGTGATGTACGCGATGCTGCGCCCAACCACAAGGTTTGCATTGTTCAGCCTGTCCATGTCAAGACGGAGCGTCGTGGCAAAGGGTCCCTGCAACGGTCGCACCAACATCACCGTGCCTGTAAGAGCACCACCATCTGAGAAAATGGAGTGTGAAGATTGCAGGGCTTGAATGGAATGGAGTGTAAAATGGGTACAAGAGCAATGAAATGCTATTTACCAATGGGTTAGATATGAAACTGAAGAAGGATGGACAGCAAACTTACATATAAGGAAGTAAATGTGCATACATGTGGGTGATATAAGTACAATGAAGTTGCGGTTATGTGGATCTCCATGCCCATTGTCAGTTTTTTGTTCAGGGGGGTTCTATTGTATGGAAGATTATTTTGAGTAGTGGGCACAAGCTCTCTGGGGAGTCCAGGGCATGCAGCCCTGGAAACTTTAACCCTCTGAAATGGCATCGCATGCATTTTGGAGAGGATTTCAAAGTAAAAAAATGGAGACTGTTGGTAACGGCTGTCATGAGAGCTACTACTTTTCATTCGTTTTGGGTACTTCTGGGTTTGTCTGAACCCCCTACTCTTGCACAGTTGTAGATGCTCAACATGGTCAATTGTGCACATGAGTAATTATTTACATCAATCGTGCATGCTACAGTATGTGCCAGGAGCAGCACTGTTCATACCCACCTGCTAACCCTCTTTTAGTGACATTGAACCAGCCGCCCTGGTTTCCCTCTGTGATGCGAAACCGCAGCTTGGGAATATAGCCATATACCTGAGAGGAGAACACATTATTGAAAAGACATTCAACTTCAAGGGAAACCATGTCTTGACAAATGAATGTGCTGTCCCTAAAGTTTTGAAATAAAAGAATATGAATAAGGTTATATCTTCCTTTGTATGAATGAAGAATTCCTCTACTGCTTATATTAGTGATAAGTCTTTTCTGCTGTGTAACATTATACCCAAATCATGTATTCTTGTGCAATCTGTCCAAAAACAACAGCATGCCAACCCAGTCATCATAAAACTGTTATTACCAAAGTGCACAAAAGGATGATTTTTCAGAAGATGTAGGGCTATGTTAGGTGCCAGACCAGATGGGCTATCCTGGGTGCCAGACCGGACGGGCAGCCAGCTAGTCTATTCGGCAGCCCAAGAAAGTCTCCCCGCCGACATAAAATTAGTGCTCCGGAAGCCCAATGGAGTTTTTGCTGCCCTTTCCCAAACATACCCGGGCGACAAAACTTCCTTGGGCTAAATCTCCCCATAGCACTAAATTATACTGGCGGGCAGACTGCACTGAGATACCAAAGAAACCAGTTGCCGCCCCTGGGTATCGTCTGGTCCCGGGGTAGTAGAACAGGATCTGGGCCAGAAATGGATGGGACTGCCAAAGATTGTCCTTTTAACTAGCAGGACCTTTTTGCTCCACGTACCTGTGCCTTCATACTGATGAGGTCCACAGGTGTGACCAGGTTGGAGGGTAAGTCCAGGTAGTTGAAGGAGATGGCTGTTGTCCTCTCCATGATACAGTCAATGTCCAACACCTTACAGGGCCCCTTCACACAACGCTGCTCATCAGCTGAACTGCCCCTGAATAATACAGTCAAACATAAATCAGTAAGAAGAGACTAAGCCAGGATACAGATCTTACTACTGAGAGGAACTTTGTAAACTTTTTGCAAATTTACTACATGTAAGGTTAGAGAACAGTACACTTTACAAATTAACTAGATTCAGTTAGCTATCTCAACTTAGAAATTTTCGTAACGTTAGTGTCAAATGTAAAAATGTTGTCACTGCTACTGATAGTTTTATGTTTTAATCTAGTATGATCTATCATTGTACAAGAAACTTATGTACAGCTGTTACTCACCTTGGCTGGCTTTAATTTCTTCCTTATGAAAACATACAAATTTTCCTAATTACATTTTGCTTGTAAACGTGTACATTTCCATTTTGCAACCTTCTGTCAACCCGATATCTGACCTTCAAGAACACTATAAAGAAGGAAAAACTGAAGACTGTCCAAGTCTATGAAGAGGAAGAATAATGATAATGAAAAGTGCTACACAATGTCACTCTCAAGGACCAACACTCTATCCTGGGTACCATCCGGTAGTACATGTAGTTTGCTCCGATGCTTATCATACATATAAGTTGCTTCACTTCTATTCCGTCTGGGAATTTTGACATCTCTACTGTGTATAACACCTGGAATTATCTCCAGATTTTGGAAGAGGGTACTGATTGGTTCCTACTGTCTAATCGCACTAACACAAGCTCCTCACCTGTCACAAGAAACCTGAAATGTTTAACTGATCGCTATATTCCAATAGGTGTTGAAATGCCTGTTTGAACGAGCCTGTTGCTTACATTCCTTAATTTGCTCATTATTTGACGTCACCATCAAAAGATTTGAAAATACAGCACCTCAGACAGGTAGCAGAAGCAAACTTTGAACGTTCTTTCGGCCTCCTTGAAGCAAACATAAGAGCAAACTACAATGTACTACCAGGATGGTACCCAGGCTATCAACACTCATGGTTTCAAACTAGGTTAAGATATACTCTTCTAACAGTACGAAGATGATGACTCTTTAAGGATGACTTCCTGAAAGTAATCTTTAATGACTGAAGCCAGCAAGTTGCATGTAGATATCAGAAACTTTCAATGAAGGTCAAAGATACATGAACATACTGAAAGCTGTGGTGCATTTCTAAACATTATCCTTAGTACAAAAAGTCATCTTTTGGTGGTAGGACTCTTACCATTTATATCATAATGATGTTCATCAAATGTATGGAGTAATATGCAACATTAAGTATAAAAGTTGATAATATGGGCAAAACAATACATAAGGAAGGGACTATAATATTCAGATTGCATGGAAAATACATCTTTCACATAACAGCACGACAGCAATTCAAATTAAATGTAAAGAAAGCAGCAAAATTAAACCTTAAAGTTTGTACCTTTGAACCCCAAACTCTGTTTTCTATAGATGAATCCATTTCTGGTATCCAGGTAGAAGAAAAGAGGATTTGGAGTTTAAAGGTTCAAGAATTAAATTTCAATGTTGCATCTTCTTGATCACCTTAATGCTTGATAATATTTAGCTTGGTAAAAGTTGCTATTTAGAAACACATGCTTACAAACAACATTGTTTAAATTCATGTGAAGCTGCCCATTACTCAGGAAAATTTAAAAAAAGGAATGTTTCAATTTCAAAAACTGGCATGTTGCTAACCTCCATATCAAACTCTTTTTTTGGCTCATAATTCACTTTTGCTGGCTATTTCTTTTTGTACTGGGTCGCTTGACAATTATAGGCCGAAAAAAGACAGAAAAAAGGCCCCAGAGAGCCTGCTATGGAGGCTAGCGTGTGTCATTGTTACGTTGTTTGGAAGACACAATTATCAAAAACAAACTTTTCTAGACATAACATAAGACCAACATTACTCCCAATTTTCAAGGTAGACACCATGGACTCCTATAAAATGACTACCGTAATAGGAATGACTAATTACCGATTAAGATTTGAATGAACAATGATGATGACATATTTTGGTCACAATAGACAAAATTCCCACACATTTTCCTGGGTGGTTTTCTCAAACTTGAAACCACATTTATCAAATTCTACTACCGTGTAATCAATTCAAAATAAGACATTAACTTGGTTATTCAAGGGTTCGACATTACTTTTAAATTCTCCATGCCTTATCTTTCAATATGCAGAGCAATTGTAGGGGACTGAGGTTACCATTTATAGGAAAACAGCCAGATATAAAGACGAAATTGAGATCTGAAAGGTTGAAGGAATTGGAACTGCCAGAATACAAAATCATGTATTAGACAAGCACATAAATGCGGAGGTTGACATGATGTTGACTGAACATGTTAGGTAGCTTTTGTGGAGATGGAATGATACGACTGGGCAGGAGTAACAGTTCCAATTTGTTTAGCGAAGTAAAAAAAACACAATTCAGATAAGCTGTTACAGTAATATTTCAACATAGACGATAGGGAGAGATATTTTTTTAGCATCCTTTCAAGGTTTGAATTACTTGTTATACCTGCTTAAAGCCTGTACATGCTTATGTGCCTAGAAAGTAAGCAATTGTATGCATATGTCTCCTCTCTAACAATCTCATTGAGTACCAATATTTCATAGGGGATCCCTTACAAAACCATATTTTTATATTCATCATCCTTGTCACACTTTTTGGCTAAAGACTGTCCCTTTGCTTAGAGTTCACATACCTAAAATTCAGGGATACCACAATTTTAATTTTACTGCAAATTTCATCTTCCAGCACTCATTTTAAAAGCTCTGACATAACACTACATGTAAGAAGACACATAACCCATATCAATTTTGCAAGTTCAAATTTCTTCATGAAGTGCATGGCAGAAATAGAATTATAAGCTTTGAATACTGTGTTGTACAGGTAGTATGAACTTTACAATTATAAAGCAATCATATATCATTACATTTAGCATATTTCTATCTAAGCTAAAAAAATAATTGGTTTATGTGATGCAAGGGTCATGCGCACTTAGAGCAATCAAACCATGATTTAGAAACTTACTGACTTACTACACAGTTTAGTCACCTCTGTTTAATAACTTTGCTAGCCAGTGATCACTACCCATCTGAAACCTTAGTCAAAGCATGACATGTTTTGTGCTGGCACATATTTGATGGACCTAATCTCCTATAGCCTACACCATGTCACTAGAAGGTGTATTTGGTGACATAGATAAAGATCCGTGCAACGTTCCGACTGCGGACTTCCGACTCCCGGAACATCTTCATCTCCAGCTCCAGCTGGTGTTCCGCAGGGCCAGGTATTGGTGTCTCCATCTTGACGATGGCGCTGTATCTGTCCTCCTGCACCAGCATGAAATAATCCCGCTCGTTCCCGGCCAGGGTAAACTCAAATCTGTCCTGGGGGTAGCGGAGAGCGGCGCTCATTTTGAAGAGGTTTGCGGGCGTGCGAATGCCGCTGGGGAAGGTTAGGTAGTTGAAACTGATGGACGTTGGCTCGGCTTTGCACACCTCATCGTCATACGGACATGGGTTATGCTCACATCGGCTACGGTGGGGGAGCAGACAAGGAAATCTACGTGAGTGCATGAAACATGCAGGTGACGTGCCAACCTACAAATGTAAAATATACACATGTCCAATGAAACATGCAAAAAAAGCTATGGACAAGGTGGTTTTGTCTATCGCTAATATGCAACTCTGTGAACAAGATGGCTGCCAGATACATTAAGTGTGATGATACTGAATGTATAACTTGGTAACTCTACACTGTTCTGGTTGAATGTAATGATAGACGCTAAAGAAAATCAAAACGTAACAGAGTCTTATGGTAAAACTACCATATTCTAATTATTTGATGTTTAGATTTTGGTACGATTTTGCACAGTAAATGTTTTTTTTTTTTAGAACAGCTTTGAAAGACAGGTTTTGGCTAAAACCAACAACCAAACCCGTCCAAAACAATAATTGTGGTTACAAAAATTCACACAACAGCTAGTGTTTGCTTACCAGGTAGAATGTTGCAGTGAAAAATGTACAGTAAATTTCTGTGTTGCCACAAACAAGTTACATCAAGGAGGTTTAAAAGATGTTTGCATGCATTGTGCCAGGAGTCCTTGGTATTGACAGATGTCCTATGGCTACATGTACATGTACATGTATGAATGTTCTACAAATACCTGCAGTGATCTACTAGCTGTGGTCTCTGTGAGCATGCAGACTTATGATGACTGAATTATACACCACTATTCACTTGTGCCTAGTATATAACAGCTACAGCAGACCATATACACATACAGATTTTTTTCTAGAAGCCTTGTCTGTACATGGACAATGAGTGTATGTACAGGAATGAACACAGTTGCTGTAAACCCAAACTTGCAGTTGTAGAAACCTGATGGCTGCCCTTGTCTGGACAAACCTGGTCTCATTGTGGCCAACTACTATAATCTCACTGATAGACTGTAACTGTTGTAAAAGCTTGTGATATGTTGTAAAGTTTTGGCATGGTTCTGCATGTGTATCCTTTGTTTAGAAGATCAAATTCAGATTAATTATACCCCAAGCAAGTTTATCTACTTATAAAGAGTCAAGTTAAAAGTAGAAGCAAGAGTTTACCATTATGACTGTTAGTAACTTCGTTTTCATTGGGGTAAGAACTCTGATTCTGTTTTCTTCTACTACATGTATTTTATCTATACTGTATTACCTTGGATGTAACCCATGTTACTACTCATCAAAATAATCATTGCAGAGTGTGGACTACATTGTTACACATTATGTTACAGATGAAGCAAAAGTCAGAAGTTGATATCTTTACTAAATTCTCTGATAGACTATAGAGACTAATTCTATACAAATACGTGTATCGATGTTACATGGGTGTACAACAAGTAATATGTTCTTTGTTTATGCATGTTCCTGTCTGCCTACATGTAACTGCTGTGCCTTCCTCACACCTTTCCCTTACTCCAGGATACATGTATAAACAAACGGCATGACTTGTATGTACATAGCAGCTTAAGAAAGTAATATCTTGTTCACAATTTCATCCAACTTTCTCTAATATGATTTCTTTATTACATGTTTTTCAGGAATCTAACAGTAATCTAAAAGGCACTTACGTGGGTGTGGTCTTTACATAGTTGTCAGGACAGGTGACATCATGGCAGCGGTACCCCCCGCGGATGTTGAAGCACTCCTGCTGCGCTGTGCAGTTGTGTAAGCCTGTATCACACTCCTTTATGTCTGCAAGAACAGGACATTAAACTCAACCTTTACTTCACAATCTCATCTATCCTTCAGTCGAACTATCTGACTGTTGGCCATGGGCACCACATTTTCAGTTTTCTGTTTTTCTTAGTGCCATGTTAGGCACTGTCCATTCTCTGATATCATCCTCAAAGCTTTTCCATTTCCTACCCCTCTTTCTTCTCCCCTGCACAGTTCCTTGCATGGGGAGAAGAAAGGGTTCAGTTCTTAGGAGTTCTTCCTATGGACAAACCTTAGCTTGGTATATCCACCTGTGAGTCTTCAGAGGAAAGTTAAGTTTTCTATTAATAGCTTATTGATAATAAGCTGATTCATTTCCACAGTTCATTTCCCAGAACGTTAGGGTATTACCAACTACTTCAGTCTACAACTGGCTATGTATATATGAGTAGGTCTGAATACTCAAATCAAAATCTTTCTTTGCAACAGTAGCAGTTTCTCCTTGTACAAATGTACAACATGTCACATGTAAATGACACAGACTGTTGAAACTCACCAGCACATGAGCGGTCGTCCTGTAACAGCTCATACCCAGGTGGACAGCTACAGGTGTACGACCCGCGTGTGTTCACACACTCGTGCATGCACAGTGACCCCTGACCCTGCCCGGTATACAGAGCACACTCGTCTGTGTCCTCACACGTTCTGCCGTCACTCGCAACACGGTAACCGCGGTTACATGAGCACTGGAAGGACCCGTACACATTGATGCACCGCTGTTCACATGGGTTGTTGTCACACTCATTCAAATCTACAAGTAAAAAAACAATACAATTACATGTACATAAAGCTTGCAATAAATCTAGTCCATATTCAATGCAAAACAGCCCTGCTACTGATGACTGCAAGAGATTTTTAATTCACCATCATGGTCCAACAAATCTTTAGTCATTAAGACTTCTATTCTATTCGCCTACCTCTGCAGTTTCTGTTATCCCCTGCCAGTTCGAAACCCTCGCGACACTCGCACGTGTACGAGCCCTCAGTGTTGACGCAGGTCTGTGCACACACTCGCCCAGCAAACCGAATACACTCATCAATATCTGCAGTGGCAGAGACAGTAACGATGATTGAAAAGTGTGATATTTACAGCACATTTGATAATCAGACTGCAGCAGGAAAAAACTTCAAGCAATGAAGAAGCTGCAAAGCAAAGAAAATGTACACACATTAAAATTCCAGCTTATGTCAGAATTCAGAAGGAAACATTAATTTGTTAGATCTTTGATCCTTAAACACTGTAAAGCAAACAGGTTAGAGGACTTGTGTGAGTGATAAAACCAGAAATGTGTACATGTAGTGTTAGAACAGGTGGAGCACAAGTAGGGCATATGGCCTGATGGCCTGGAAGCACCGTATGCGGCTATGTGGGTTTGTACAGGCAACATATCACAATCAGAGGGCAAAGATTTCCTGACTTTCAGTTTCCCTTTAATGTTCTACAATGCAACACATCTCATGATGATATAGCCTGTGATGGACTGTCCATTTTTGGTTAGTAGAATAAGACCCAAGTTATGTAGCCCAGGCTGTGAGCCTGTAACATGGTATACATTTTGGGTACTGACAAGCAAAATAGAATACATAATGTTGACATATACATTATGTAGTTGGCATTCTATTCTGCCAGGGACTTAAGAATATACACAGAAAACTCCCGCTTGCACCACATGTGGACTTTCTGCTCCTTTTAATGCTGACCCTAAGCACCTCTACCCTTTTGGTATCATCTTTACATGACCACAAAGCTATACTTACACTGATACATATCTGGGCTTTCTAGCAACATTCAAATATTTTAGTCTGTATTTTCCTCCTCCAGCAATGTGTACAATTGTTTCAGGTATTATAGGTAATTACTTTGATCACTTGTATAATGTCAGAACACTGGAAATACAAGAATGTTAATGTTACCCTGTCATGTATCATCATTAGAGAGCATCTTTGTTTTGACCTAAGCTAGCTCCCGACAGCCCAGGGGTTTCACACGACCTGCACTGAAGACTAAACATATCTTTTAAAGGTTACTAAGTTATAAAGGTCAGTTTGTATACCAAAGATGACCTTTACTATATCACTTTCCAAAAGGAACTTGCTGATGAGAGGAAAATGTTATGGGGCTGAATATGAAAATAGCTAGGAAACTCAAATGCTACACTATATTTTGTACTTTTACTTGTTTAAAAGTTAAAACAATTCTGTTTAAAATCACTACCTAACTTTCTAAAGATTTAGGAGCACCAGAAAAGGATGGCTTGACTAGTCTGTTAGCTATTTCTGTCCCAGTTAGTTTCTACAGAGTATCTGTTGATGACTACCTGGCAGCTCTTACCCGCGCAGCGTTTGGTCTCAAGGTTTGCGATGAATCCTTTCCTGCACTGGCATCGGTACGTCCCAATATAGTTCTGGCACAGGGAGTTGGGGGGACAGAGCCCCAGTCTACACTCATCTGCATCTGGGGTGCAAATGGGGGGCTGCAATATGCTCAATGCAGCGCAAGGCACCCACTCTTCTGGAGTGGACACCTTGCTCTGGGCTCGTCACAGTACTGTCGCTTAAGTGTTCGTTGCTTGGGAGCATTTTGGTCCATATTTATACCACTCAACAGGCCAGCTCAGGTATCAAGCATCACCTACAGTTCCTTCTCTTTCCATCCTTTTACTTCAAGTGTTATGCTAAAGCTATTACTCAGTGTTTTGCACGTTTAGCTTGCATGAAAGCCCAGAGTATTCCACAGTAAAGTGTGTCAGACTGTTGTAACAGAACAGTAAACATGGTGTCAGTTAATATTTGTTACACTTTCACAGAGGGTATCAGCAGGGGTAGATGTTAGAATTAGGCTTGCAACATCCTTAACAGATTAATGAATCCACAGGGTGATCCTCCATATGTGAGCTGTGTTCAAGGGGAAACATGACTGTGTTCTTTACACAGTCTGAAAGACATGGCATTGCATAAAAGAGCAAAGATAAGACTTGTATATTTGATAATCTAGTACTTAAAACATTATACATGTACATACTACACAAAACATTATACATGGAAATCTATTTTCATTTACCGCCTG
The DNA here is from genome assembly GCA_019207045.1 of Branchiostoma floridae x Branchiostoma belcheri. Taxonomy (NCBI): domain Eukaryota; kingdom Metazoa; phylum Chordata; class Leptocardii; order Amphioxiformes; family Branchiostomatidae; genus Branchiostoma; species Branchiostoma floridae x Branchiostoma belcheri. The sequence goes on from CM033027.1 coordinate 14,081,683, forward strand.
TTCTTTTTAGTGTGCATAATCTTTAACAGGTCAGCCCATAAAAGTTCAAAATTGACAGTACACATTTCCATGCATATAGCAGAACGGAGAAGGACAAGAAGCAAATGAGGACACATCAGTACCTTGGCAGGTTCTAGTGGACTGGTCAGCCGTGTAGCCAGAAGGACACTGACAGATGTAGGACCCTCTGTTGTTCTTACACTCGGACAGGCCCTGGCAGTCATGGGTTCCTCGTGCACACTCGTCTATGTCTGCACAACAATGACAACAAAAGTCAGTCAGTATATCATGATAGTTCCCTGTAACAGAAAAACCAGAGAAGGCTACTAGTAAAATAAGATGTGGGTGGTTCTAGTCATCAATTGCCCCTCACCTTCACAATTACTCTCGTCCGCGTTCAGCTCATAACCCGGACCACATGTCACCAAACGCTGACATCTGCAGTAAGGGAACACCAACACCACTGTTATGTTCATAAGTTATGACTACACCGTTATTTTAATGAGTTATGATGACATTATTACGATTACAGATGTATTCCGCCATCTTGTTCTGAGTCTAGGCACACACCAATAAACCAAGTTGCAATTTAACCTCATCTGTGTTGTCCCTCCTGATCCTTGGAGTTCAGTTACTGACGCAACACAAACATTAGGCACAGGAAGGTCAGTGCAATGCCTCATTTATTTCAACCAAGAAAATACTATTATGAAGTACAAGTGATACATGATGTACTTCCAATAAAACCTAAAGATCAGTTACTCTTGATAAACAAATATATGCACTCAAATACATCAATCAAGGGTATGTTAAATGTTTGCAATCAACGACATGTATAAATCATCTTTACATGGGGTATCTTAGAATAAGAAGATCTACAAATGTGCTACATCTACCTGTGTTACATACATGTTATACCCTACCACCTTCTCTCACCTGTAGGAGCCGACAGTGTTGATGCACTTTGTTCCCCTCGGACAGCTGGACCCATCACATTCATTTATGTCTGAAAGGTCATTGTCAACTGTTAGTATGATCCTTGAGGGAGGATACAAACTAGGTCATGCACTAAGGTGCCCAATTGGCTGTTAACACCAACTATCATAACTCCAAAGTATGTGATTATACAGCCATATGAGAAAAAAAATCTACTTTAAGATAGATTTGCCAATGTTAGTTAGTGGGACCGCGTAGCGCAGCGCCAGTGTGTTCGGCCCGGGACCGAGAGGTCTCGGGTTCGAATCCGGCTGCCGTGTTACCGATCTTGTGCCCATGAAGCATCAGTAATTCCAAGGTATATATGCTTCAGATATTTACAAGACAGTCTTGAGATTACCTTGTCCTACATAACACTGTTTCTTGATGTGGCAGTATAATGGCATCTGGTGGAATTATCAGAGTTGTACCACCAACAGCTACTGATAGAATGGACCAAAACAACTACAAAACTACACTAGTGTGCTATATAGATGTAACACCGTTATCTAAAGATATCATCAGGACCCAATGGCAGTGTGTACTGACCAACACAGTTGCCAGTACGGTCGTAGTTGTAGCCCACGCCACACTGGACCCTGGGCACACAGCGGAAGGACCCGGGCTGGTTGGTGCACTCGAACCCTGCCTCACACTCATCAACACCAAGCTCACACTCATCCATATCTGGAAGGGTTCAAAACTTTGTGTTAACTGGAGACAAATTGTGTAGTCACAGTCTTCAGAAAAATCTTTCTGATTCAAAAACTAAAATGGCATAAGACAGAGGTTTGATTGGCCAATTGGAGCTTAGCTTTAGAATGTCTTGTTTGTTAGATCACAAATAGTACTGTGTGAAAAAAATGACGGCCTTAAACATGTAAATGCACCACCTCATCAATTCCAAACTACGCCAGCCATATCTGAAACCCGATAGACTTTACTCCGATAGTCAATGAGACGACCTAAAGCCCCTTTTTCACTGAGCTAAGGTACTGTTGAGGTACTTCCCACCTACCGACACATTCCCCAGCAGGGTTCATCTCGTACCCTGTCCCACAGCCCAGGATGCGGCGACAGGTGAAGGAGCCCATGGTGTTGAAGCACTCCTGCCCTTCCTGACAGTCGTCTGTGTTGTACGCACACTCGTTCACATCTGTACAAAGGTAGGTAAGGCACTCAGCCTCAACTGTGGTGGTAGTTCAAAGCGGCTCTACTACAATTGACATTTTCAACCAAGTGCACCAAGTCACCTTTACTCTTCTTGATAATTGTGTTGGGTTCATCAATTCCCAGATAACACTCTTTTGAATCAAGATTTAACATGACCTGAATCAAATTACTAGTAATTAAAACACTCTAATGTTTCCAAAGCTTAACGCAGAGATACATTAAAACGGACACCTTGCCATATCATACTCCAAACAGATGTTTAGAGATGAAGGATGTACACATGTAACACTGTTAAACTACTCTCTTTCTGATACAATGCTAATTTTATTACAAATTTATATAATAATTTATGCAAATTAGTTTTATTTGCTAAACTTTCTTCCAACACTAAGGTGTACAAAGATCTGTGTGCACCTTAGTATTGGAAGAAAGGTTAGCATTCTAATATTATGATAATGATTACTATCAACACAGATGAGCTCTTTCTGCCTTTCACTTATCATTATCATTATCAAACATCTGCTTGGATATTACACATGGGAAGTGAGAGGACGTTGACCTCACCATCACAGGATGTGCCATCTCTGTTGAGTTGGTAACCAAGGAGACAGGAACACTGGACCCCGGTCCCCGTCTCCCTACAGGTCTGCTCACAGGGGGAGTTCTCACACAGGGAGTCATCAGTGGCCTGGCCAGTACCAATCAAACCTCCGGTGGTACTACCAGTGTCTGGGATTCAAGACAAGGCAATAGTGAAGATACCTGTAACTACTGTAGGCAAACAGGGCAGTCCTACATGAATACTTGTCCAGAGTCCAGATCAAATATTGCTTTTAAGCACATAGAACAGGCAAAGCACCACAAATTACTGTCGTTATCAAACTTAATGTTTGCGTGCCATATACCTTAAGTTGTTCTTAAGGTTTTACTTTTTTTAAAGATAGATCATATTAAGCCTGCAGGAAGGCAAAATACCATATGCTTGACATGTGATAGCTATGAGCTTTCATTGCATGCCCTTTTCTCAAAGAATCAGGGAGTTAGGTCAAAAACAGTGTTACTTACAGTGTTACTTCCATCATACTGTTATAGAAGCAACTTCTACACATATCAGGGCTTTAGCCAGCTCGAGATTTTTTTCCGTCAGCCAATTCCCATTGACGGAAAATTCCCGTCAAGAATCTTTTTTTTTCCGTCATCGCGTGAAATTTCCGTCATTAACTCTACCTCGTCCGATATAAATGTTGTCATTGGGAGAAAATATGACACCACGCTGACGTTTTGTAATAATGTGAACAGTAAAACATCGTTTCTTTGCGTTTTCTTCCCCGCAAAAACACGGCGCTAAAATCAACTCGCGGGGTATGCAAATCTAACATTACATTCTCAATACGCACTGTTGATTGGTTGATCGTAACATCTGGAGGGGCGTCTCCTCAGATCCCGCGCTCTGATTGGTAAAGCTATGGATACCCACCCACGATGCACCGCGCGCACCAGCGTTCAAATATTTTATTTGTTTGAAAATGTTACATTTGTAAAGGCAGGAGAACGCTATATTCTTCTATTACACGACAGTTTTCTAGTTAAGAACACAATTAGTCAAAGACTCTTTTGAGAAAACATGCATTCATATACGGATTTATGGTGCATTTGGGGGAATTTTGGCGTTCAATTAACCCGGAAGTGTGCCAACAACAACGTGGCGTGGGTATCTCATCTGTGTCGCTGCAAAATAATTTAGCGTTTTCTCGTCAAAACAAAAACAAAATTCCCGGTGAAGAGAACCGCGCAACATTTTAGATCCTAAAGATTATGTTTTTGATCAAACTATTTGTGGATAGCATGATGTGCCGGTTCTTTTAGCTGCAACTGGCACCTTGCGTTGTCGCAAGTGGCGCGGCTGGGCGAGCAAAAATAATTTGTACGGCCAGCCACGGCACGCTAGCGTACAAGTTAGGTTTTGATGAGTGTCAAGATTCCAAACAAAGTTCGTAGAATGCACTGTTCTTGGAGTGAGACCTTGAAAAACGGGTTTTTAATGAGATTATCGTATGCGAAAGGGTGCCGACACACAATCGTCAACAATCATGACAATAGCAAAACAAACAGTGTGTGGCTTTCCGACAATGGGCTGTCCGGACGTCCCCAAGCCGTAGCTTCCCTCTTTTCAACTTGGCCTCCTTGCTTCAATCAATGATTTTTTTTTCCGTCAAGGTTGACGGATTGGTTGAAATTTTTTTCCGTCACACGCAGCAAATTTCCGTCAATTGACGGAAAAACGGACGCTGGCTAAAGCCCTGACACAAATACCATTACACATTGATGTAAGATTCATATGGCTTATTGTCACCTCTTATGCAAGTTTTGTCATCGGCCTGTAGTCGGTAGCCCTCCCTGCAGCGGCATATGTGTCCTGTTGCTGTGTTTATACAGATGTGCTCGCACAGCCGGCCTAAAAACCTCTCACACATACCTGATGCACAGAATAAGAAATTGAAACATGAAGAAGGATAACGTTGCTGACACTCTCACAGTACTAAATAGCCCTTTCAAAATCAAGATGCCTGTTTCAAATTTTTTCATTCACAGTGGAACCAAAGGAGTGAAAACTAACTCAGGCTTTAAGGGAGCAGTTTTTCTATTGAACAGTAAAAAGTTTCACAAAGCTCCTTATCTAGAAATAAGTACAAGTACTTAGAACAGTTGGTTTGATGCACATCATAGGGAACCTACACTCGAAGGGGCATGGTCTGTCAAGCTTACATTGTTTTTCTTCAGAATGAAAGGAATTTGGGAAATTGATACATAAGGGACCGTGCGGCGTTTAGTGAGGGGGGAGGGCCGGTCGCCAGAGGGTCGGGTCAAAAAATTTTTGCATGGCCCTCCCCCCAGGTAAATTTTTTTTTGCTAGGCCCTCCCCCCAAGACAAAATATTTTTGCTTGGCCCTCCCCCCTCCTATCAACTTTGAAAAAAAATATTCAAGACGCCAATAAAACACTGCGCTCCCGCATTTGGAAATGTGCTTTGCGTCATACTTTTTCATGATTTTCATCGAGAAGCAGATCTCTCACCTCTAGTAAAAAAGGAAAACAGAATGGCTCAAAATATCTGCTTAATAGAGGGATAAATATCTGCTTCATAGAGGCATAAATATTTGCTTTATAGAAGCTATTTCATTGTTTTGATATTAAAACAACACCTAAAAAGCATTTGTACCTGGATTTCTAGTAGATTTGCGCCACGAAACGGCGCGCGCCCCGCTCCCTAAATTTACGTATTGCAAGCTCGCGGACCTGAGCGGCTTGACGGAAACTATCTTCAATTTACATATATTTTGGACTTTTTCTTGGTTCTGTGGTGGTAATAACTTACGGTAAATCGGGGGGAAAAATGAAAACCAAAACGACAGCACGATTCGACTTCCAAAACTGTAGTGGGGAGGGGGGCGCCGACGCGTGACGCTGATTTTCCCACGGCGGGGTAAGACCGGTCGCCGGCGGGCGTGAGACCGCAGACTTGCAGGAGATCTTTTAGAAATGCCACGCTTTTTTTGCCACGATTTCCTGCATTGCTTTTTTATGGGAAAATTTGCTGATTAGATGACATTTCTATGAAAAAAAAATACGAGGGTTTCAAGTTTTTGAGAACGACGTTCCGAACACCATGTTCGGCGCCAAAGGCACGAAGAATCGCAAGGTAGGTCCGGGAGAATTTTGAAATCTTGATCCTCTTAAAAGCTATTTCCTTCAGTCTGAGGAGATATTTTGCTGACAAACAAAGCTAACTTTAATAGCATTTCAATTTAGAAATTCAAAATTAAATCCCCCCCAAACACATTATCACGATGTCGGTCATCAAAGGCGCGAGGCCGGTCACGTCAAAAGGGATCCAGGGAAATTTGCAAATATTTACCCTCGAGCTCTGAAACGCCATTTCTTACATTTTGAGGGCAATAAGACAGGGGTAAATTTTGCTGGCAGACTAATACAGAGTTTAATAACATTTCTGTACGTGAAGAAGGTTTTCGAGGGCGTCATGCATAAGCCCCGCCCCCTCCCTTTCGCATTTTCACTGTGTCCCGAGCGCCAACCTCGGGCCATCCCTTGCAGAGGTCCAGAAAAATTTTGAAATCTTGACCCTCTGAAACGCCGTTTCTAGGATTTTAAGGGACATATTTTGCTGGCAGACCAAGCTATTTTTTTTGCTTGGCCCTCCCCCCAAGTAAAAAAAAAATTGCTAGGCCCTCCCCCTGGCAAAATATTTTTTTGCTTGGCCCTCCCCCCCCTGGCGACCGGCCCTCCCCCCTCGCTAAATGCCGTACGGTCCCTAAGGGCGTAGAAATGAAGATACTCTATTGGAGAATTCCTGGTATAATTCCATTTCTGTTGTATTGCTTGACAATAACATGGTCCATGATCAATACAGATACAAAACTTTTAAAGTACACCGTAAGATGCCCTCCTTCAGTACCTGGAGGCTGCAAGGGTGCAGAGGTGGCTGTCGGTGGCCTGGTGGTTGCGATGATTTTCCCGTTCAGACAGCAGTCCTTGTACGCCTCGGCACAGTACGACCCCAGGTTGAGCGCCTTGACGGAGGAGATGTCACAGCGCAGCAGCTGGCGGTGAGCCACCAGGCCCAACTGGCAGCACTCGCAACATTTCTGGCCAAAAAGCACACAACATAGGTTAATGCCTAGTCAGACTTTCTGTCATGTTCACTTCATTCCTTTAGGAGCAGTTACTGTAGCACATGTTAAATCCATCTGCAGCTATACATGTATCTTTTGCCCAGTAGGCCAACAGTAACCAAAGTTTTAGAGCTGTGGTCTGTTATGTTTCATGATACATAAGTGTGGTCCATACAGTGTGACTGCAAACCCCTTACATTACATATCCACTATTTACTGGGAAACAATATTTCGTGTCCTGCAGTTACCTTGTACTCTTTTCCTCCACATTCGTCAAATGAGAATCGTGTCTTGCAGACTCCACCAGACCGTCCGTGCATGATGCCATCATAGCACTGCTGGGACCTGGGGCACACATGGGGAGACAAAAGGTGAGGAGGTATCAATATGAATTAATATTCTTTCATACTGTGTTCTTGTCATTTAATAAAAAATGGCTTTTCTCATGTAACATTAAATTATACATGGATTAGTCGCTCTTATGTTGCATTCTAATGTACAGTATCATGTCCAAGATCAATCCAAGAAAAAGTAGAATGCACTTAAAATACCAGTCTCCTGGTTGCGCAGTTCATGATTGCCCCTACTGTTTCTGCCGTTTGTCTTATCAAATATAACATTTATGTATATAATAACTGTCCAAGTTGATACATTGCAATTGCCAAAATAATCTGGAATAGATCATCGACCTCAGCCTTCAACCCACCTCCTCTCCCGATGGCAGCACACCCTGGCCGTGATGCGGCAGTTCTCGATGTCCTCTGATTGGACGTTGATCAGGCCGTAAGGAAGGTTGGCACAGTCCTGGTCAGGATTCTGCTTGGCCAGCTCGGACCCCCGGGTACAGCATTGTGACATGGAGGCCAGGAACTGGGCTGGGGTAGAAAAATGATGACATCAGCACCATTTACCAAACTCAGACAAAATTGCAATGTTATAATGACAGTAGGTCTTAGAGAGATCTGATAAGAAGGGAGCCAAACTTTTTTTTCATCATCCATCAACTGTTGATGACCTGATTGGTCTATGAAAGATTGTATTGCCTTTATTACCTCAATCTATTGTACATTATGCTTAGTTTTTCAAAGGACTCTTTATGGCTCCTTGGATGGTCATGATGGGTAGCTTGCACTTTTATTATATATTATATTAGCTCAAAAATCTGTCACAAAAAAAACTCAGGATGTAAAAAAAAGCTTTTCAGAGAAGGAAACAAAGTGGAAGAAATTTCCATGTTTGTAATACCTACTTATTTACTTGAAATGGCATTGGAGTAAGAATGGGGGTAATGACTTCCATTTAATGTGGAACAAGGTTAGGAGTCATTCCCTTGGGACAATACATCAGGCACACTGCTGGGCGCCACATGGTGAAATACAGCACATTCATCACAAGGCCAAGGAGGGAGGGTCATCCTAACACCAGTTGCCAAGGCAACGAACATAAACACTGTTGTAAGGGCCAAATGAAGAGTGACAGGGATATGTAACAGATGCAGGCCTACTGATGCAACACTTACAATTCATTACTGGAACTATTAGAATCTGTTGCCACATTGAATATTTTGTCTATCAGTGAGATTCATACCACAGTTGTACAAGAAATAAGCAAGTTGAAACAACCTCATCTGGTTGAATTCTGGTGTAGCCAGGGACCTATCAATGTCAAGATAAATTGTCAACTGAATCTTCAATCAGAGATACAAAGACTGTGTATATCGTACCAATAAAAATACCTAAAGATTTCTACAAGACAGTTGAGATAGTAGACTGCTTATATTACGTTACCTGAACTGTTTATTTTGTCACTGTTTAGCTAGCTATGGCTATCTGTAGGAAAGGGGTACTTGAGGGTACACTAGTGCAGCTTGTTTTCCCATGCTTGCTACCACAACATGTCAGAAGCAGTGTCGGACAAGTTTCCTGACACAAGGTTCTGATAAAGAGCACAGGAAAACAGCCCAGGCTGTGTTTACAGTCTCCAAGCACAACAAACTGGGAAAATCAGTAACAGAGATGGCAAGGTCAAGTTTCACCTTGTACTCAGCATTTGTCTGGCTTTCTAGCATCAGACATCTTGGCTGAGTAAGCATTTTTGGCTGAGCTGACAGTTCAGACAGAGGGGACCAAAGGATTACAACCAAACACCTACAATACAAGTATGCAATTGCAGGGAAAGAAAGCAGTCTGTAATGTTATATGATACATTATGGTGTTTTTAGATGGTGAAACTACTGAAGATTATTTCAAGCATATCTTCTTTACGGCAACATTTCACATGACACACATACTTTTCTGTTACATCAATGAAAGTTAGACATGATCCAGGTAATAAGACATGCCAAATAGCAATTGCTCAAGGAACTAGATATTATTTTGGAAATGGTCAGACGTTTTAGTTATCTTTTGTCAGTGACACTGAAGAGATCTTGTTGGAGAGCTGGTTACTTTTCCGTTGTTGTAAGTCCCCTGCAACTGTGGCAAGTGGGGGGCATGCCATTTGTTTAGCGGAGACATGAGTGGTTTGCTCGTGTCAACCAAATCTGGATCTCAAACAACTCGGCAAAGTCAGTTGGCCACAGAGAATTTAAATGAGTTTGCTGAGGAAACATCGCAGTGTACCCTCACACTTGTACTGGGCAGACTGGAATCCCATCTTGTTGGTTACTTCTCTCATGCATATAGATGCACTTCTTCTGCAATATCTGAGAATTGGAACTGCTACAGATTCTTGTTTGAAAACAAGCTTAAACTTGACATAATAAGACAGGGACGTTGCATTATCAGCTATTTTCAGGTTAAGTGGACATTATAGTAAATTTGGGGTCCTGAAGGTTTAAACAAATTAATACAAAACCCAACATATGTATCAAATACAGCTCTAAACTGTGGTCTCAGATGTTTTGCAGTTCAGTGTTTTGCTGTGGGAACAAATATTGTACAACATTTTAGACCATGTGTTTCCTTATGACTGTCTTTAGCGAATGCCGCCTCACCCCCCTGCTATGTTTAACCTGACATTATCAGGTCATAATTGACATTTACACACCAGTGGATGTAACTTCTGCAAGGTGTACACTTGCTGGCTGGAAACTTCAAACACTTGTAACATGACTAGTGTGACAGGCTAACCCTTTAGTGTCAAAATTGATGAGGCCACATGCCAGTTCAAGGCACAGATAACATAAGCAGTACAGTGGTGTCAAAGAACCAAAGACTAAATGCCTTGAAAACTCCCTTACTACTATCAAGGAGGCTAAAGGACCTATGTACATGTGTGTATAACGTCCTTGCTAGTAACAACAGAGCACAGTTTAATACTGTAAATTGTGATTTTTTGCAGCAGTCTTACCTTGGCCGTTTTTACGTTAACAGTTGACGTCTTCATCAGAAACTTCAGCTCCAATATTTTCTGTCTCCTGCCCACCTACTCTATGTGACACTGTATTTCACCTCTCCCCAACATCCTGGTCTACTGTGTTGGGATCAGCCAAGTGCCCAACATCCCAAGGATAAAGTAGGATGGGATCCAGGCTCATGACGTTGACCCAAATCAATTTATGGTGTTCTGCAAAATTGCATTACTTGTGAAAGGCTTGAAAATAAGGTACAATATGATGGACCTTGAAATTTGAATAAAGATGTTCCTTTAGGAAATTGCTTGATTCGTGTGAAGAATACTTGCGGCGTACAGTCACCCTGTAATGTACAAGTTCTTCAAGTTTTTGGATGTAAAAACATAATACATTAATAGAAGCTTGGTACAGGTTCAGGTCTAAACCACTCAACAGTTCACCCTGCTTGGAGACCGAGCTCCCACCTCCACATATTTGTCTTACATTTCTTGGTGAACATCCAAGAAATGGCAATGATGTGACCACAGGTGCCATCAGTTTTGAGACTGGGGTTGCCACGGAATCTTCGTCCCTATAAACAACTGTACCCACAGGACCTACACAATATTACTAGTAAGTAGTATTACACCATCCTTGAAACAAGTGTAAGTGTATGTATAAGCATAAACGAACCTGTTTTGATTATTCAAGTGGACCACCTACCAAGACATTTCAGAATCTGTAGAATCGTGCACAGTGAAGAACATCCTTTCTGGGGTAATACTTTTCACAACTTAGGCTGTCTTAAGACATTAATGAAATATCTTGGAACTTCAGGACACACATGAAATTAAGAATTAGTACTACAGTAAACCTGCATTACAGTTCACACCAACTCCAAATGCTTGTGATAGTCACAGATTGGAGCCCTTGGGGATCGTTGTTTCCATTTACACTATCTCAGCTTGATAACGCCCACAGTTTATCAACCACTCTTGCCACTTCCAAAATGATACTCACACAGCTGCCAGCTTAGCTAAGTGATAGCACCATAGAGCTAGCAAAACAACACTTGATGCATCACAGTACATCATGTAAGAAGCAAAGAAATGTACCAACTACAAGTGCATGTGATGAGCCTTGTTCTAATCTCCAAGCAGATATAAAAAGGTAAAATCATAGCATTTTAATACCAAGCTCCTGGTTCCCAGAACAGCAGCCTCACAGAACTGGGAACTTAAGAAACATTACAGGTACGATTTAGCCCTCTACATCTGCTTGGAGGATACCATGTCCCTAGGACAAGGTTGTTTCTCTCATGCACCAAATGCGTATTGTTTGTGGCACCGTGAACATTACTGGAAGTCAATTCAGGTTTGTGGGGAGTCGATTTCACGTAGGAGGGGGGAAAGAGGCATTTGAGGTGTTTTAAGTTCATGGTTGAAAGAATGCTGAAGTACAGTGGTAAGACAGAGAACATGTGTGAAGAGTTTGCAGTGAGATCTCACCACCAAAAACTGCTAACATAAAAACCTGACAAGCAATATTTCACTATTTATGACAAGGACAGGTCTGAGGGCACTGCTCAACACATTTGCTGCTAGGAATAAAGATTGTTAAGTTTCAACAGGAAAAGAAAATGAACTGTTTTTGGGTGTCTGTGTGTGTGTGTGTAAATTGGTTAAATGATTAGATTTTGGACCCCCTGGTGGCTTTCCAAGGTACTGCAGCAGGACGTCCTGTTTTGATAAATCTTAGCCCTCTCCCTGTCAAGGCCAAGGCCAGTCCACCTGTCAGACCTGGAGGACAGGCAGTTTAAAAGGGCAGACCTACAGGCTAGGAGACCTTGGACATTATTGGCTCAATTTCATGGTGACATCAAGCCTAACCTCTACCAGGCTCCACAAGTAGCAAACTGTACTCCCCGACCATCTAACTCCTCTGGCGTGTTTTCTGTCTTATTTGGCCAGTTTCTACTCTTTGTCCAGCGACTTGTGGAACCTGGTAAAGGCTACTCAAGCCTAGGGAAGCAGGAAGTTTAGGAAGCGCACTGTCTCCAAATAGATGTGGGGAGCACAAAAATTTAACATCTTCCCACTGCCCTGTTTTTTCTATGTCAATGAGAAATGGGGCAGTTCATGCCTGGGGCAGTTGAAAAAAAATCTTGGACTGCCCATCTGGCTTAGGCTGGTACAATCCAGTTTAATGCATTCCCTTGGCATAGCCCTGGCACCAATGTGGTGTTATTGACTCTGACAAGAACATTAACCAGGAATGTATAAGTATAATTGATTAAACAGAGTTAAGTGTTCCGAGTCATACCTTCTTTCATCACATAGTTTTTAGGTGAGTCTGTGTAATTTCCCAGAGGAAACCATTGGAAGCAGAACAGAGAAGCAGTATGAGAGATGTTATGACAGAGGATTCCTGTTATGAGCTAGCTGGGCAGGAGCTGAAACACATTGTCCTAGTCCACAGGTTGAAAATTTTCTGGCATGGTAATGAACTAGTCCCAGTTACGTTTAGGATCAAGAACCCAATGCTCTCCTTACAACCTCGGTATCCATCCTACCTAGTTCCAGTCCGCTCCTTTCATTGCTTCCCCGACAAGTAGTCTATCACTCCACGAAATGATTCGTATTTGGATGTTCCAAAACTCGAGTGGCTCAAAATATTTTTTTCAAGCAGGGTAACTGGGATCAAACTTCCGTGAACCTGTTGGAACCTCGAGTCAATCAGAGATTAGGCATATATTTTATACAAATTCTGTATTTGAATCTTAATTGTTTCTTTGTCAACCAGTGCTAGACTATTAAGTATTTGACAGGGAAGCAAACTGAGCATCGGCCTATAGCCAGAAATGGCTAGATATTAGGCTTCCACTTATATCTACCTACAAGATTTTGTATTAAAGTGAATAAAGCAGTTTACAGAACTTACCTCCTATGTGTTTAATGTGCTATTAACAATGTTATCAGACACCTGTGCAAACATCTTATATGAATATATTGCTCCTTAAAGAATGTTGCCTGAGTTCTGTAAGTACTTTGGTCAGTTTCATTTTTTGCACAGACATTGTTCAGGGATCTTTATTACACAATGATTTATAGCACATCACAAAATCAGAGTGACTCTTTTTTTTTGCCAAAAGAAGTGACTGAATTCAAAAAGGCACAAAATTTTTTCTTACCACTAAAGTAAAAGCAACACAATGTCAATGCTGTCAATGGAAAAGGAGTTTGGTACCTTGATATAAAATGGATTTCTTAATGCCATTACAATAGTCCATTTCAGGTGCTCCTTATGTTCAATTTTTCTTGACAAGTAATATTGACAAAGACATCACTCATTGACCAGACCAGCTCCTCTGATTACGCCCCCTGCTGTGATAACAATACAAGCTGACAGCTTTTAAATAGGAGGTATGAAAACAGTCTACTTCAGTGTATACTCAAGTCCTGTTTCTAATACATAGCATCCAGCGGTATGTGTATTTGAATTACACAGTTATGAAATAAAGATGTGTGGCCACGTTTTTGCGAATTGTCTTTGCTACAGTACGGCGGTAGCTACGTTCCTTAGTGTTTTTGCCTCTGGCAAGGACAATCATAGAAATTATCTAAGGAATGCCTTGGCAACTGCTTGAAGAAGTGGAGTTGGCTTTGGACTTGCAACATGCAGGACTAGGTCCAAAAGGGCAAGAGTTTGATACTTGAGGAATGAAGACTCTTGTGGTAAGTCCAAACAGAAGGGGATCAGGAGGAAGACTATATCAAGAGTGAGGTACTTACCGGAGCAGCCACTCAGCCATCTTCCCACTCCCAGCAAACACAGGGCCGTCGCCAGAAGCACACAGTCTGCTAACGTCTTCATCCTGGTACGCGGCTTACTCCCAAGGATAGTCCTGGCTAATTCCGAGGAGGGGGAAGGTTGGCCTGTGGCAAGTCAATCTGCACTGCAAGCAGATCTAGTGCTGAGGCAGCTGGTGGGTTTGAGCTAGTGCTTCTGTAGCTGTCAGCTCCAGGCACCATGTGGTTCTCCTCAGGCTGAAGGGCACACCACAAGGCTGCTAATTGGGTGCTGTAATTGGCTGTAGTCAGTGCCTGTTTACATAAACCCACCAAGCAGGGGTGATAGGGGTGATCTGGAGAACTGCCTTCTAATGCCCCAAAGCCCTTTAGGGAAGGTTAGGTAAGACTCTGGGCAGATTTCTGCACAAACAAGGAAGTTCAGGCATTGCTGTATGCTAAAGTTGAAATAACAGATTTTGGCAACGAGAACAGGCCAGATTAGGCCAGATTCATGGGGATGAAAACTTGGGATTGGTACATTCACATTCAGAAAGTAAATGTACCCTTGCCTCAGGCCAGGGTATTCAGGATGACTTGAGAGAATTTGGAGAAATGTATTTAAATATTGTAAGATATCATTGTCATCATGAGAATCTGAGTGACATCCTAAGTGAGGAAAGAATGAACTGCAGTTTTTCAATTTCCATAAAAAATACTTATCACAGGGATGAAAAGTAACAAACTTCTTGGACAAGCCTCATAGCTTCTTTTCCAGAGATAGTACAGAAATAAATTGATCTTTTAAATCCATCAGATTTAATAGTTTTGAATGGTTTAAGTAGAGAATTCATTGACAGGTCAAGTTTTATTGTGCAAAACAGATAGTGAAAAAAAAGAAAGCCAGAGCTTCCTGACTTACCCTTACATCTAGCATGTATCAAAAGTTGTTAGCTTTGGCATCTGGCTGATTAAATTTCCTGATTGAACAAACAAACACAGGCACTGTCCCTACAAATAAAACAACTGAGAACTGTGTAAGTTAGGGGCATTGTTTACAAACTGGGGAGCTCATTTTTGTTGCCTTTGGGATTTGAGCAAAAGTACAGACTCTTCTGAATACATGTACATGTACATACCATGGGTGTCTAGCATTTTTGTCTAGGGTTAGAATTATTGACATTTTCCAACACAACTCCTTCTCTTTATTGGACCGTTTTGTTTAAGCAGTTTGTGAGTCTTTTGGGGAACATTTGGAACTCATCATATTACAAATTGTGGTAGAAGAAAGCTGTGTCTAAGTACTGATATGCCTTTTCTAATATGGTACTCAGTGTTTGGAGGTGCTTTCTTGACGGGGTGAGAACTTCACCAGACTTTCCAATATTTTCAATCTGCACCTGGTCCAAGAAAAACATTAACCTTACATAACCCTGGCTTTCCCAGAATTTGTATCAGTTCCAAGAATAGCATTGACCATACTCCTGCACCACTTAAGTGATCAGTCATATATCCTGGCTAGTCTGCACATTTCCTTGTTTCCTGCATCAAATTTAAAACACATTAGAGTGTATCTCTCACAGAGGAACATTTGTAACACTTTCAGAGAAACGAGTGGATATTTTGTTAGTTAACTAACACAGCAATCACAACTTTTCCATACAAGACTTATCATCCTTGTTCTGTGTTAATTGAACAGTTGTAGAATGCAACAGGATTTATTCTATGTGCAAGCAATTACTGTTGCCATAGACATATACCTCCAAGATGAAGAACTAAAATCTTGAGTACTGTCATTTCCGTGGCACAAATCAGGATTTTGCTAATGTTGAATCTTGTGTAAAGGACTTTGAAGAGAAATTTGCACTAAAAAAAAGTTTGCCCTCTGAATCTACCCCTTTGCTGACACCATAGTTTGGATCTAACACATATTGACAGAAGCCATGGCCAAACTTGACCCTTGTTCACCTTTAACCTGAAAGGTCAGTCTGCAGGGCATTATTCACTCTCCCTTTGGCATTGCGGTGATTTTCGGGATACTTCAGAGGATTCCTGGAGTTAAGAGCTAACAAATAGACAATCTGATAGCCCTTTCCTAGCATACTTCACATTAGGTTGGAGGGCAAACTGTGAGGACCACCTCTAACCTACATGTACCAGGATGCACAGCACTGTTACATTTCAAAACTTTGTGGGGGTGGAGGGGGTGGGCAGGCATGTTGCTTCCTGAAAAAAATTGTAGAAAACTAAAGTCACAGTTTTGTAACATCTTCATTGAAGACATTCCTGACTACAAGCATGATTATTTCAATGCGAAGAATCTAGCTTTGATTTCAGTTCCTTGTCAGGAAATCATTCTCAATGTAAGGGCAGTACTGCATTACACACTTAACTGCTCATTGTACCAAAGTCAAGCATATGGTTTAAGTTGTAATTCAAGAACATCAACAGACCAATGAACTGTTAAATGCCAAGGCCATTCTATCCTTAACCTTCATGGCAAGTGTTCAGTAGGTATGGCCTTGGTAAGAAACTGTTTGTGGTGAAGTTCCTTTGGGTGCTGGTAGGGGGCACTTTTGAGGCAAAAGAAGCTGATCTGGGCCTCTAAACAGGCAGCAGAAGCACATGCCCCTTCCTTGTTAATTACCATATACAGATACACAACAGCAGAAATATTTCAACACATTTATTGTTGTGGTATGAGAAAATACAACTGGTAGATCTTTTCTGGTAAATGTCAAACGATAATAACCTGATATATCATACAAAATAAAAAGATTCAGCTAAACTATCAATTTCAGAATTTCACTACAATACTAAATAGAATGAACTAACATTGAATCAAAACTAGCTCAGTTCCAAAATTGAGCTTGAGTGGTACAATAATTGCAGTATGTAAAATTATGCATGTAAACCTCTTGAAAACATGGTTGCCTTATCAAGAACAGTGAAAGTATTTGATATATTTAGAACTTAGATTTTTTCTCTACTTCGGATGCTTTCATAGATGCCGATTCTCTATCGTGATTCGGGGATGAACAAGTAACAAATACTTTCAGAACAGAAAAAGTCATTTTGCTGTTGGACAACACCATGACTATTGTTTGGAATGTCTAAGTGACCAACTCTAGAATACCTGAACAAACTTCTGTTAATGTTGCCATTTCAGCTGGAGCCACACATTGCACAGTGAAAGTCTTTGCACTGTAACCATTGGCAAAACTCAGATGAGTTCTTTGATGGTTAAAGACCATATTTCCACACCATCAGTGCTGACTTCATCCCTCATCCAATACTGTTTTCATCTCCTCCAATTCTTATTTGGTGATGACTTTCCAGCTTGACTTTAAATGAGAGTAACTTCATTCATGGTATGACTAGAACTACGTCGTCACAATGATAGCTAAATAAAGTTTCTTGTCATCAACAGATGAGCACGACACAACATGGAACAACTGAACGTTGGCTTATCTTCATGGAGCTTGTCAAAGGTCGGTTCCAAGCGCCACTGCCAGGTCAGGTCAAGGGTTATCTCGGGTTCATCGCTTGCTGGGGCTGCCCTGTCCCTTGGTACTCTCCTGATACTTGGTCAGGTCAAGGGTCAGGGTGTTGCTGATGGTACAGTCTCCTTGCTGCAGCGATTAAAAAAAAGGTCAGCAAAGGTTCGTAATTTTTGCTACATGTATACGGTTGTCTCCATTGCCCATCCCTCCAACCTGATGTGGAATTTGCTTGTTGAGATAGACTTTTTTTGTCCAAAAAACATGAACTTCCTGACATTGAATTGATGAAAATGTACTTTTGTAAATCTAAAATGCTAGATTTAACTACAAAATTTAACAATATTAGGGCTTCCAAACAATCACTGGGAGGGGGAAAAATCAGAACTGGCGACAGCCCTGCCATAGCCACTAAAGAAAATCTTTAAAATGTACAAAACTACAAGTATGTGGGAAAAGTTCTCAATAAAAAACACATAAAGCATTTTTTTGGTTAGGATAAGGAGTTTGGTATGTACCTCAGGATAAATCCCGACGAGTGCATCTGCTCTGTTGTAGAACTCCTCCTTTAAGGAGATGACGATGCACTGGAAGCTGCCCTCAGACTGCTCTTTGATGTACTGGGCAACCTGGTATTTCACACATGCAAAGGAAAACTTTCAACAAAATATCCTGGATGTACTGGACATGCTGACATTTTGCATATCAAGCGTCAACTTACAACCACAATGTTAAATGTATGTATGTTTAAAGGAGTCCTAAACTCCAGAGGGGAGTGTTTTGTTCCAATAGATTATGTATCAAGGCCTAGGAAAAAAATGTTGTGTTTCCTGTTTCAGTCCTGAAAAAATTAGGGTCGGTAGGTAGGGGATATCTTTTTTTTTTTTTTGTAACTTTTTTAGGCTAGCCAAAAATCTAGTGATACATATTACAATACAGTTGAACAAAGGAAACTGAAATGCATGAGGACACTTGTCTTTCGATGTCAAACTTTGATTTTGTGCACAATAGATAGGACAAGCAGACTGTTTTTACTTCAATAGGAAGCAGGCTGAATAAAAATTGTAACTGGAAGCTATGTGACTCTACTGCCCACCCAAAAAAAAGTCTAGGGTCGGCAGGTTTTTCTAGGGAAGGTAGGGAAACAGGAAACACAACATTTTTTTTCCTAGGCCCAATGAATACACAATCAGCAGAATTTTTGCATAATTTCACTTGTGGTGAAATACGCAATGTGTGTTTGTACAACAATATGACCCTCACTAAACCCATGCAGACCCTACCCATGTATTTCCTATACGTCATGACACTTCCTTCATCATGCATATTTTCGGCATTGCTGAGGGGCGATGTTCACATCGTGAAAGACAATTGTTCACAAAATATCAAAGAACGCATAACAAGACGAGTTTTTAACATCGCCCCTCCAATTGGTTTTGTAAGCTAACTTTTGTCAGGCTTTGTCAGACACATTGTATTCAGCCGTAGACTGACATTACTTAATCTAATTAAAGAGTACTTGGGGAGTTAAGTACAATACTCAATGCTTTTTAATGTACGCGAGATTAGTGGTTACTTTATCGGATGATATGAAGACAGTGTGCATTTTTTAGTTCGTAAAATTTATATCTATTGGAAAATAACACTCTCTTCTGGAGCTTAGGAATATGTATATGCACATCAGATTCTAGCCCACCTTCCCAATGTTGGTGTTGTCCAGTGCTGCATCAATCTCATCCAGCACAAAGAATGGAGCTGGCTGGTAGCTGGGACAGAAGGGACATGGAATCCAATGAGTGTTTGTGATACAAGTTGTACTGTAACAGATCTATTTGTAAATGATACAATGAAAAATATATTCATCAGAAGTATTTCTATCAGTGTAATGGTCCATTACGCATAGTGTTCCTCTTGCATTTGGAAGTTTGTGAGTTTGATTCCCCGGCCAAGTGATACCAAAGACTTTAAAAATGCTTGCTCTGACTCTGCTTAGCACTCAGCATATGGAGAAGGAGAGTCTGAGTTAAAAATGCACAGCACTACCAGTGTACTAAGCTCCTTGCTCATAAAACACAAAGTGGTCAGGGATTCTAGACTTATGTGGACTTTTCTTCACATTCTGAAGAACCAGTCACAATATTTTATGGAAAAAGTTAATCAGCCTTCACACTGCTACGTAGCCATTTGGCACCAGACTTGTATTTGTTACGTAAGTTACAAGATAAGGCTGCAGGGAGAAGGTTAAACAGGTCCTTACCTGTGTATGGAGAAGAGCAGTGCCAGAGCTGCTACAGTCTTTTCCCCGCCGGACAGGTTGTCCATGGGGCGGAACCGTTTCCCTGGAGCCACACAGTTGTAGTTGATGCCGTCCAGGTACGGTTCCTCGGGATTCTCCGGGCCCAGGAAAGCCTGGGCACTGTGGTTTCTCGACAGTTGCTTTGGGGAAGATCGAAAAGCACATTTCAGACAAATGTCAACATGAAGCCCTACATTTCAAAGAAAGACAAAGCACGCAAAAATACTGACACTGTACAGCAAAGACCATTACGCTAGTTTACCTTTATCCATGGGTTAACCTTTATTTGTTATATCTAAAAACAGTATATTTAGGAATATCAAGTTAACTGAAGTTTCAGCATTTTGAAATGTTTTGAAAATATTGAAATTCAAAACCAGTTTGTTGAATTGATGTCCCTAAATAGTCTGTTTTTTAAAACAACAACAATAGGTTACCCCGCAGATAAAGGTGAACTAGCGTTACATTGCTACATATATCAAATCTAAGTCTTGTGCGAAGTAATGCAGTTCATGGCTATAACCTTGAAATACGTAATAAAGGTTTCCTGCTTCAATAACTATAGGCAAATAAAAACCAAAAATTGTCTTCCTTACTTTGTATATTTCATCGATCCGTGTAGACACGTGCTCGAACATATTGTTGAATCTGTCGAATCTCTCTTTGCGAACCATCTCGAAGTTCTGCTTGGCCTTCTTGGCGCGGCGGCGTGCTTCCTCAAACTGGTTGGCTGTTTCCTGTAAACGTTCTTGGGCTGCATCCAATCTGGGAAAATGGAGTACAGACAAAATGAAAAGTGGAATATTGCAACAAAGGAGATGTCTGAATGTCAGTCATACCTGGCCAAGGACCCACCACCAGTCAAATAACTGCCATCAGAGGGAGGACACATTGAAACAGTCCCGTCCATTTTAACTTAGATAACACTCTCTCCTAGTTTATTACTTACTATATAAAGTACAACCATATATATTGGCATAGGGAAGACATGTTTGATGACACCTACTTTTCCATGGCCTTCATATTTGGGGCTGATATCCGCTGCAGGTTGGACTGCATGTTGATGACCTCCGAGGCAAGCTTGTCACTCATGGTGCGGACTTCTTCAGTCGTGTCCAGCTGTTGGTATCACAGTTAAACTTTGATTAGATTAGATAACGCATAGACATTCATTAGATTTCAAAACATATGTCTTGACAAAAGTTTAACTTAAACACCATGTGAATAGGGCTATTGTCTCCTAGTTCTACCACTAACGTTTTCTTTTTACCTTTGTAATGCATTGATACAGCGACAATCATTTTTTATTAGCTGTTGAGCTGACTACAAAGTTTTAAAACATGCTTTAAACATTTGAAGAACTGTGCTGTTTTCACCTCAACCATTTCCTTAAACATGAAAAGTGCAATGATCCTGAAGAAAAAAGATAAATCAATCTACATCTTTGAGATCCCTACTGAGCTTGCGGTAGTTGATCTCAATCTGTGCCTCATTTTTTATTAGCTGCTGAGCTGACTACAAAGTTTTATAACATTTTTAAACTCCAACATTTGAAGAACTGTGCTGTATTCACCCTAAACATTTTCTCAAACATATAAAGTGCAACGATCCTCAAGAAGAAAGCTAAATCAACCTACATCTTTGAGATCACTGCTGAGCTGGCGGTAGTTGAGCTCAATCTGTGCCTCCCGTTCATAGATCTGCTTGGCCCCCTGGGTGCTGCCACTGTCCACACCCGACTCGGACTCGCCCTGGCTGCCGGAGATCTCACCAGCCTCAGTGATGTCCTCCATGGAACCTTTCTTCATGGGCAACTTGATGTCATCCATCTAGGAGAGAAACACATGTTGTAAGCAACGTATAATTCTACCACATGTTGGTTTATTCCAATCAACATGCAATTAGATAGACCATGTATCTTAAGTTCCGTCTGTTCTTACATTTACTGTTATTACATTGGACCTTGTGAAGATGATGGATGGCCACTCTCACGAGTATGGCAAGTCTACAGGTTTACAGTTGCAGTTCTACTTTGACGGGAGTGTAGTTGCATGTAGTAAGATAACACGTTCTTGTAGTTGCATGTAGTAAGATAACACGTTCTTACTACACTAGAACTAGTACTAGTACTTAGATCATTCAGGACAACCTAGAACTTTATCATCCTGACTTGTACTTGTGAGAGCAGTAACATCCAATAAAGGTCCTCTTCATTCATTTAACTTGTCAGATACAAGAAAGTACTTAAAACACCAGTCACTGCAATTTAGCAAAGACACAAGCCATTTGGAAATTCAAGCAAAATTGATGTTCTACCTTTAAGTGAGATATCAGGTTGTAGCTCTTGATGTACAGAGTATGATGATATAAAAATCATTATTCTACAATGTTCACAACTTAAGATATCATTGATGAAAAATGCAAGGAGACCGCGGCCTTTTTCAAGCATCCCGATATCTTTTTGGGTCACCCGTCGGAGAGAAATTGGAACACCGACGGGGTAAACTTACTTGGACCGCCGGTCTAAACTCCCAACCCTACGGACAAAAGCGTCAAAAAACATGCAACCCGCCGGTTTATTTGTGTCCCGAGGGCCGAGAATTTGTCTCCTCACACCTCTCAGAGAGGTATAAGGGAGAGGTGTGAAAGGCGTGAATTGACCAATAATACAACCGCCGGTTATAATACGACCCCGTCGGGCTCATGTCATAACTGACAGTTTTTCAGTCAGAAGCGGTTTGAATTGATGATAAGCAAAATTCAAACCCCTCAGACTGTTGCCAGAGTGAAACAGTCATAATGCTAGTATTCTGAGAATGGTCACCACTTCTCAACCTGAAGCAGCCCAAATTTGTCCGATAGTCAAATTTTGCACTGTGACAAAACCTAATAAACATTCTTTATTATAACCATAAAGATACAACTCTGATAGTATCTTCCTCACAAACTGAACATATTCCAAACTTTATACAGCAAAAGTCTTTTGGATGTGAATAGTTTGTCTCCTAAAATCATCGAGGAGATCAACTGTTATAAGGCGTGAATTGACTTTTGTTTTCTACAAGGATGCACACAATGATCTTGTTTTTGCTTTGTTTTCATTCTGTAGGCCCTGGCTTGAAATAAGTGACAATTACATAATGGAGAAAACATACTTAGGACTATAAGATTATAGAAAGTTTCATTTGCAAGTTCTTGTCCGAAGGCTGATTGCAACATGGAACATACAGAATATATAGTTAACATACAGAAAATAAAAGACAAATTGGTATAGATAACAATGGTGATAAGTGTAAACAAGTGAATATTCTGGCAATAATATGGACTGCTGAGAGCTACAATCTATATATTAGCCTTTTGGATTTGACTTCTTTCATGGAAGCAGTGGAAGACAAAGTGTCCCACTTTTTCTATAATGAGTGGGTTATGTGAGTGGGTTATGTGACGTTAACAGGCTAAAGGTTATAGTTTTGTTTTCGTCTGTAAATATTTGGAAATTTTGTGGATTTTGTACTGCCTCTTCGATTAACTCTTTTCTTTCCTGGTCATTATAGAGGCAGTTGGACTTAGAAGTAAAATGTAGCTGTATTTCGTCTTTCACCGGGTTTGAAATACAATAGTTTAAACAGGTTCTTTTGCCCACAGGTAGCTTGTTGTACCGCACCACCATTTCTCAATTTCAAGGGGGTGGGCGCTAATTCTAATCTAAGTTTGCACATTGCTGATCATACCTCATGTTTATCTTGTAACGTTATATAATTTTCCATTGAGTATTCCTTCTTTAGTTTCTTGGATTTGGAAAGTCTTAACTTACCATTATCTGTAGACAGTCTATGAAAAAATGTCTGGATATATACACCTTCCAGTCATATAAGGTATATGTACCAGTGCTCCAAATAATAGAAGTTTATTTGCAAGTTCATGCCCGAGGGCTAATTGCAAGTACATGGTATAAACTTAGACAGACAAAAAGCCCCACCTTTTCTACAATTTGTGGGTTCTGTGATTTCAAGAGAATAATCAACAACTACTGTCAATTATCCTTTTAGTGTGAATGGACCTTTGTTGTCTGCTGTGTTCCAATTTGCATACAAAAAAGAGAACAGCCAACAGCTGATTGTCGCTGAGCACAACAGTGAGAAATCTTTTTGTGCATTCTAACAATACGGTTACTATCCATGTTAGATCTAAAAAGATGAAGGCTCTGTCGTTTTAAGTGTTTTGTTGGGCTTTCTATTTCAATCGTCAGGCTTTCTTTATGTCTGCCAGCCAAACACCATACGGTTTAGGGTCAAAAAGAAAACTTGACAAGATAGGATTAGAAAGCCACATATAATTAAAACAGGTTCAAGCCTAAACATCTAACACATAAAAAATCAATTCAAAAGTTTGATCCTAAGCTATATAAGGTCTAAAGGAGAGTTATAAGCATGATCATGCTAATCTAAAAATGGGTTAGTTGGTTTTGGTTAAAGCCGGATTGATTCGTGAATATAATGCTTCAAGCCATGGCCAGGTTCTAGCTTAGCTTGTTCTAGCCTGTCAGAGGTGGACCCCTAGTTCTGCCTGGGTATTAGATCAATAGAAAGAATTTATTTGCAAGTTCATACCTGTAGGCTAATTGCAAGTACATGGTAGAAACAAGATAGGGAATATGCATGTGAAACAACCTGAGAGGGGCGAGTAGAACAAAATGAACAATATCCTGACTCCCGGGATTCAAACCCGTGCCAAACCCCGGCAGCTGGATCACAAATCCAACGTGCAAACCACAACGCCAAAAGCTCAGAGCTGTTAATTGGCGTGGTCAGTTTGGCAATGCTTGAACCCCACTAGTACTGTTACACTTAACTCCCCTTTATCTTTTCAAGACTCGTCCCCGATTCTCCGAGTTCAATATCCCTATATGGCACGTGCATCTTTATAGTGTTAAAGTATAAGTCACAGGGTCAGCATGGGAACCAGTGAAACAACCAGAGAATAGAAAGAAACAATATCCCGACTCCCGGGATTCAAACCCGCACTGAACCTGGGCAGTTGGATTTGTGGCAGTTGGATCACAAATCCAACATGTAAACCACAATGCCAAAAGCTCAGAGCTGTTGGCGTGGTCAGTTTGGCAGCGCTTGAACCCCACTGTTACACAATCATGTAACAAGTTACACAATCATGTAACAATAAACTGTGACAAATATTATCATTCAAAGAGACTACTCAAATACCTTATATATCTAGATAGGTAATGGGTTTGACTTCTTTTTTGGAGGCAAAGAAAGACAAAGAGTCCCACTTTTTCTATAATTTGTGCTCAGAACTGTTGGTGTGGTCAGTTTGGCAGCACTTGAACCCCACTAATCATCATCCAGATTTGCGAATAATTGTCATCATGTCAACACAAAAGCGGCTTGAATCCGTCTTACATCCGGGTACATGGGGTCATAGTTGGCAGCATCACGTGTGAAAGTGGAAGTTTTTAGCTTTCTGTATGGCTTCCACGAACTTGAAGGCTTTACCCACAAAACTGTTCACCTTTGTGATGATGCAACAAAATTGAATCATGATAAAAAGTAACCATTGTAGATTCTATTCTCACTGATGATCTTTTCGCAAATCTTGAAATTTTTCTTTAAATTGCACTTCATATTTCAATCCCAGAGTATTGTTGAAATACTTGATATGCTTTTGTTTACACTATACTTCAAACTATAGCCTTTGGTTGGGTGGGGACATAAGCACCATTTATTAGATGGGGGTGGGGTAATGTTGATATAATTGACTTCCCCAGAAATTTGTGAAGAAGCAAAATAGTTCTACAGTAGTGTGACAAGTCACATACTATATTATCAGATTGTTAAGGTTTTAGGTGTGGATGTCAATCATTTAAAATTGTATCTGAATAGTTGAATCTGAATATAACCCTTTTTTTTCAAAAATGGTTGTTATGGCAGAATAAAAACAAAACCGATATGGGGAGTATTTCTTTTACATATATCAAGGATTTTTTTCTTGTGGCTGTCTGTACTAAGCATAAAGTCTATGGGAAGCTTGCAAGAGGTGTGTATTGGTATTCAGACTTTAGTCATTAAACACTGTCACTGTTCCCATTTTCCATTGACCTTACACCATGAATATTAAAGATTCAGACAGTGAATTTGCATCATAATCATTAATTACCCTGAATGACAGTGGTGAGTAATTTACAGGTAAGGTCCAGAAATGAATTATGCATTGGGCAGCCAGGTGAGGCTACCTTAGAAAATACAGCTGATAGACAGAAAGAAGTGAAAATGTCAAGCCAAGTTGACCATACTGAAACAGCTTACTAAACCTAACACCATAACCGTTATAAGGCCAAAAAGTGTGGACGATTTGGTGGCACTTGAACCCTGGTGTTTAAGTCAATACTTGAAACATATAACAGTTATATGGTTTGCATGGGTTATATAAGGTGTTATATAACTAAGCCAAAAAGTAACGGTAATATACTTGTCATATAGTACCCTTTTCTATAAGTCTTAAACAGAAATACAAGCTCAAGGTTTGAATACTGAAGATTTGGCCAGAGATAAGTGCCTTGTGGAAAATATTCAAAACTTTTGTAAAAATGTTCTAGGCGTGCAAAGAAATTCCTGTAACTCTGCATGTAGAGCAGAACTCGGAGTCTAGCCCAACATGGATAAATATATCAATCTGCAGAGTTAAGTTACTGGCTAATTAGATTACTTTACACACCCTTTACAAATAGACGCAATACTCTGCCAACAAAATGGACCTGTTAACAATTGTAAGAAAACTTGGCTCCACCATGTAAAACAAATACAAATAATAAATAAATAATAATAAATAAAAAACAAATGGTTATTCCTATCTATGGATTCTAGTTTTCTACTTCACATGAAACCAAGGATGAAACTCTGACACAGACCATCTATAGTATCTACACTGTTTTGTCATGTCAAAACATGAGATCATGGAAAATTTCTGTAAGCCTCATGCACCGAATACTGACCCAGTCTGAGAGGCAAATTTTTGCCTGGGCTAAGCCCTTTGTAATAGCAAAAGCTAAGTTGGGCAGCCCTGGCTGTGTGAGCTGAACAGCCACACCTGGATAAACAGAAAATAAAAAAAAAACTTGAAGTAGGGGGAAACTCAATCCAACTCAAAATTACAAACAATTTCACTCAAAAACATTACATTAGTGCCACCGCCTCTGCCCAAATTGAATACATTGTGCTACGAGAAGTTGGTAACAGATGTTTGGGTTTGAAAAGACAAAGAAAACATCCACAGAAAAAAAAAAAAAAGGTGGTTTGATAAAAGCTGCACAGAAGTGAAGCTAATAAAAACTACCTTACATCCGTCAAACCCAGAAATAAGAGGAAGGTACTTTAAAGTGAGCGAAGAATACAAAAAAATGGTGAAAAAGATTAACAGCGCGACTTTCACATATAATGCAAGACAAATGTTACGAAAAGGTTACCGGATGTCTTTGATGACCATCCCTGCAACCCACCTATGTTACACAATAATAAAGTCATGTTTATTAAATGCAGATGACCAGATACTTTTGTCTGAATCTCAATAAGATCTGCAAACTTCTCTAAGTAGATTAGAAAATTATTGTGAATCAAGGAAATTGAGCATTAATTAACCTATAGAAAACTAAAAGTCATTCCCGGGTGGCAGCATGTTGTTTCTTTCTGTTTCTACTCTTTCTTACAGTTATCACGAAAGGTGGCCCTCTGCCAAAGGAGCCATTTTCATTATAATAGACATGTAGTAGAAATTGCTCAATTATTGCTATCTCAGGGCATTGTTGTAAATTCAGCTGGCACATTCAAGGCAAGTAACAAATATCTTCACACCAAAGGCTTTTTCATGAAACAAGCAAAGTAAACATTGGCAGCCTAGTAGGTTTGAATCAGAATAGAAATGTTTACTTTAGCCTCTTTGGGCTAGGGATAGTGTATCTGCAAGGGATTATCTGTCTACCTGATGAGTGTAATGAGCTCCTCTTTACATCAATGTGTCCTGGGGTTACACTCAGTGAGAATTGAGAAGATAGGTACCCGTGTTCTGGCTTTTCGTCTCCCTCTGCTTCCAAAAAACAAGTCAAACCCAACCAGTTTAGAAATAGCCAACAATAGTATTAGAGTAGAATATTGTTTATAGCTGTTTATTGTCACTAATTATCTACTATGTTTATACCATGCACTTGCAATTAGCCCTCGGGCATGAACTTGCAAATAAACTTCTCTATTCCTCAACTCAGATTAGACATAGGCTGAGTTCCTCACAATTCAGCCCCTGGTTGCAAAGAGAGAGTAGTCGGCCCACCCAATAAATAATGATAAACTGGCACCAGCCACCCTGCTGGGAGGCCAGTGGCAATTTCGTTAACTAAGACAGGGACAATGTTATATCCCCAAGTCTTGTGTGATTAAAAAAAAAGAAGAAGAAATATCAGACCCGGTGTAGTTCCTTGGGCAGACAAGGCTGTGCTATTCTTTCAAAGATAACTTTTCTTCATACCTAAATGGAGCATTGAAGTCAAGCAAATTGTTACAGTATTGACATAGCTAACTATATAAAATACAACCTTTTCCCGCCTTAAGCGGGGGACGGGTCAATAATATTTCCCGAAGACCTTCTGTCCACCCCGCCGGTCTGTACCTGAGTTGCCAGGTAGTCTGAATTTGTCATACACGTGCTAATTACACAAGCTTACCAGGTGTGAATTCTAATTGCATAACAGCTTTTTGGTGCATTCTATTTAATTCAGTGACTTTCATGGTGTTAATTGTATGCGGTCTTCAATCGGGGTAAGCTCTGAAGACCGCCGGTCTGACCTGATTGGACCTGCGGGGTCAAGAATTTTTTTCGGGATTCGGTGTCTAACCGTCGGGATATGCAATTTTCAAAGTCAAATATCTCAATAAATTTGTACGTTATGACCATAAAAAAGGAACCTCATACTTCAGATAACATGACCTTTCCAATGGTGTGTAAAAATTTGATGTATGTTCAGGAAGAAAAAAGTTGAAAAATGGGGATTTCACGATGACTGCGTTCAAATCAGGAAAATGACATTCTTAGAATAAAGTGACTGGTGTTTTAACATTTGAAAGTACTAAACATCCAACAAAGTGGGTATGCATCATAGACATAACATGGCCGTCTTCCGGAATACAATCTTAGTGTGACCAAACTGTATGCATGCGTTCTGAAGACATTACAGGAGTCACAATGACACATATTTCTAACACTTAGTTTACTGAAGGTGTACAGCTGTGAGACTACACTCTCCCCACCTTGCAAGACTTCAGCAGGCTGTGTCTGTCTGCCCGTTTCTGTTCCAGTTTGGTCTCCAGGGCGGTGACCTGTTTCTGGGTGTGGTTGATGTCTTTCTGCACCCCGGCCATTTCTTTACGGATAGACTCGATCTCCGTGTTCTTATCATCCATCATTGTCTTCTTCAGCAGCCGAGAATTCTTCAAGTCCTCCAAATTCTTCTGTTCATTATCTATCACCTGGGCCAGGGAGAAAAGTCACTTTGTTCTAGATACATTTTGTCTTTCAAAGGAGATATCAAAAAGCATGTCCAAGATCAACAGGGTTCATCTTACGTTGATGAAGGTTAGACATCCAGGTAGGGAGATACGCAAGGTAACATTTACTCAAGCCACTGGAGAGTGAAAAGCTGCTGTCTTCAAAATTTATGAAGTTGCTTGAGTGTTACCTTGAGGCTTCATCTTACTATTATGTCAAATGACCTAACTGCATTTACTTGGCTGTTGTATTTGTGCAATATTCCATGTTACAAGGCTACAATGTATTTGAAACTTCTCATTTCAACTAGGTTACTGTGTCCACAATTAAACATTTAATACCATTTCATACGTAATTGTAGAGCTCTAGAGATGAAAATATTTAAGAGTCTAAATTTTTCCAAATCAGAAGTGTTTCTTTAAACTATCATTGACTGATTGCTCTTGTGTTTTCATATTGCATCAACCCTTGCTGTGCCCCCAGCATGTCAGACACTGCCTTACCTTCATGTGTTTGGTTTCCTCTGCTTTGAGTTTCTCCAACTCAGACTGTTCTCTCTTCACTTCCTTCTCCCACTTCTTCACGCTCGCCGCAGTGTCTCGAGATTTCTCGTAGTCCAGTTGGTTGGACAAGCGGGACTTCTGGTTCTCAAACTCCAGGCGCTTCTTAGTGCGCTCTTGTTGTACGCGAAGTTCTCGCTCTTCGTACTGTCTATATTGGAGAAAAGAAGAAACATGATCAACCCCTAACTTTGCCACTGTCATTTTAATTTTTTCCCACCCCCAAAGTTTGGGCTATACTATTACTGTCAACTGTAATTTTTCTTCCACCCCTGAAAATTTGGGCTAATCCCTATATTTCTTATAGAAAAAATGCTAATACTTTACTTACCCTATATTTCTTGATAAAGACAAGATTCTTAGCTGGATCACCCCAAATCTTGTAAATCCACACATTCTGGTTCATTCACAGTTATGTACATTTTGCGTTAACAGAAAGAAGACTAGGTACAACAAATACCTGATGTTTTCGACTCCAATTTGCTCACAGAATGTTGAAAAGACCTCATCCTCCACACGGTTCATCTGGTCTTTCAACACCTGGATGTTCTTGGCTCGCTCCGTCATCCTGTTCTCTATCTCCTGCAACCGTGGCTGTGGGACACAGTTGGACACGGTTAACCATCTCTGGCTACATGACATACTTACACTAAAGAGGGTATGCATGGGAGGTTCCCACAACGCTTTACGCTGAATTCAGGAAGGCAATTACGCTAAATTTGGTCGCCTCGCTACGAATTACGTAGATAAGACGGTTTTCCCTACGAATTACGGGAAATAAAAAAGGCTACCTACCCTTTACGTAAAAGAGCATGCAGACCCTCACTAAAGCAGTAAGGCTAGAGTTTCTAAGACACAAGGGTTTCAAACAATGGATGCATATGCACTTTTGCGCACCTGAAATTGGAGCCGTATCTCTAAATCTTAACGGTGGGCGTACCAGTGCACCCAGAAATTTGTGTAGGGATACATATTGGTGAACCTCAATATCTGTGTAGGACTGGTCTTAAATGTCTAAAATTTTGAATTCAGCTATGGAAGTCCATACTCAAGTTCAGACGAGGGGCAGTATGGTCTGTAACATTTTGCTAACATTTTGCACTGTGATGTGGATACACACAATTTTTTCTGTGCATCTAAACTTTGGACAAATTCAAACCCATCAACACACAACTACAGCTCCTGTGCCAATTAATGTCATTCTGCCGTTCAACTACATAGTTTCCAAAAGTTTCTTAAGAAGCAAGAAAAGTCCATAATGGTAATATCAGCACTGTATTCAAATAATAAAAAGCCATACGTCAAACAGTTCAAGCTCATGGCTGAACTTTTGGTGGTCCTCTTCGTTCTTCTTCAGGTGACGGTCTCGCTGTAAGGAAAGAGCTGGATTTAGTGCAAATTACTGACTTAAAGTATAGAGTATGACAACGAATAGTCAGTTTCACTTGTAGCATGTTTCAAGATGTACGATACAACGCAGTTGCAAATTGATTTAACCTTAAATATCTTTTTGAATACAACCAAAGGCACATACATGTTTCTGATTTGTCACATAGCCAGCTTACCGTGGTGTTGTAGTCTGTCTGTGAGTACTTCAAGCGAGTTTCCAGACCGTTGATCTGTGATTTGATGGTATTGAGCTCTGATTCCTTCCGTTTGTTTTTCAACTGTTCCTTGAGCTCTGTCGTCAGCTCGTCTTTGCGGACCTTCAGGGTATCCAGTCGCTTGTCGTCCCAGCGACGTGCCTTCGCTTTCAGGTCACTATGGGGAAAGAATATCAATGAAGACTTACAGTACACACATAAAAATTTCCTTCGTTACTGATATTCTCTCATACTGATATATCTCATTCACATCAGATATAGCATTTGGCGTTTAATATATCTTTTTTTCATTGGGAGAAATTACAATGGAAAAAGAAAAGAAAACTCACGTAGCTCCTCCTGAGATCACACCAGACTTCTGAAACATGGTTCCATCCAGGGACACAGCCTAACAGACACAAGAAATATTCATTAGAACAGTTTCACAATGCTAAGGCTCTGTGCTCCCCTGCCTTATTCGTAAAAATATTTACCCATAGTAAAAACTGGTACAGACAGGAAACAATGAATGGTTGTCTAACACTCCTATGGACCACATGGCACTAACACTGACTATCCATCTTTTTGTCTGTTATCCTCTCTTGCAAGGGTTATAAAATTATATACTAAATGTATGCAGATGAACTATAGCCTGCTCTCAATCCTCACCTTGTGTCTCTCCCCCATCTCGAAGGCCACCTTCTTGGCATCATCAGGTGACTCACACACCAGGGAGTTACCACAGGCGAACTGTAGGGCCTTCTTCACAGAGGCAGGCTCATACCGGATCACATCAATCACCAGCTTCACACCATGGGGGTTACGGATTTCCCTGGGTAATAGAAGGAAAACATTCAATCAACCACACAATACTAATAATACTATGATACTAAAAAAATAGAGTTTGTCTCTTGCAATTGTTATTATTTTCTCTCACTCGTTTGGAACCACACCATTCATAGCTGTAGTGTTGAGGACAAAGCCAATACAGTGTTAAGAATATAAAGAGTGTTTGTAATGTTTTGGTCCTCACCTTAGCTTTTCATTGGTCCCTCGCACTTCAATGTAATCCAACGGAAGGAACGTCTCCGGCTCTGAACGCTGTTCTTTCATGTACTGGATACAGTCACGTGCTGTTTTCTCTGCGTCCACAACGATAGCGTCCATGTTCTTTCCCATCACCTTGGTGATGGCGATCTGGTACTTGCGATGGGTCGGCTCACAGAGATCTATCAGACGGCCATACTAGAAAGTGATGAAAACACAAGAGGTAAGAATCAGCCTCCTGATAAGCATCTGCACTGGATGCATTACACTTGAACAAAAAACTATCTTGAAACTTGAACAAACATGGTAGGATCACCTGAGTTTTGATAGCTTTGGAGAACATTGTTTTCTGATATGTATTCAGGACTTTGGATCATGTAAAAAGTATATCCATATCTCAGTTGGCTAACTGGTTTCCACTGTGCATATTCTTTCATTTTGGTGACATTAGCATCCCTGACATATGCCAAAAAAGCACTTCAGTAACTACTATTTGGCATATCTTATTACCTGGATGTCTAACCTTCATGGATGTATCCCGGACATAATTATCAAAGCAGAATTTGACTGTTTGGTTTAGTTCTCATCTTAGCTTGTCTTTATCTAACAAAATGGATTACATATTCTACTTGCTCATGAACAAGAAAACAGCCCTGACTCACCACTCCTGGGAAAAGCCGCTTGAGATTCTCCATAAGCTCCTGTTTCTTAGCACTGCGGGCACTCTCCTGACGGTCAACCTGTATAAGGGGCATCAATGGAATCTGTCAGTAATCTAGATACTTTACCATTACAAATCATAGTTGCTCTTTATTTACCAGAATTCCTAACAAGATGTACAAATGTAAATTGTTATTTACAGCTTCAAAACATCCTGCCATGCTTTCCTTGTGGTATCATGGTAACTCCCTACTACTGAAATATTTCTTAATGACCCCTGCTTCTTAAACGAAACTCATTGGCCTAATATTTCTGCAATTCTGACCACACACCTTAGCCTCTCCCAGTTCTCCTACAATGGACTCTAGTTCCCTGTTGATGTACTCGATGCGACCCTTGGCTGAGCCCACGTCCTTCTCCAGACGAGCGCGCTGTTCCTTCTGCTCTTCTACTGATGCTTGGCTCTTCCTGTACAACACAGAAACAACATTTTTATCAGCAATTTCTTTTATAAAATCAAGGAATTCATTAAGATTTATCATTTTATATTAAAAACATGGCTAAAATAGGAATAAATGGGAGGATCAATTCATTGTTTATTCAACTTGTAATGGCATATTGAGATAGACAATGGTGTAAGGAACGCAAATCTGCAAGATTATGATCACGTCCACCTATAAGTCCAAGTTCTAATCTTTTAGCTAAAAAAATATTATGATGACCTCAGCTGCAATATAAGCAAAAGTCAAACTTTCACTTTGTAGCTCACCAGTTAAAATCAACATCAATTATGTACTAACTTACTTGATGTACTCCTCAAGTTTCTCCAGACGTTTCTTGTTCTCTTCCATCTCGTGCTCTTTCTGCTTGATCCGAGCCTGCACCTCGTTTTTCTTCCTCATCTCGTTGTCGTACCGGTCCTGGTCTGCCCGCTGCGCCCTATTCACGCCGTCCAGCTCTGCCGAGTACTGCGCTGCTCGCTTCCCTGCCTCCTCCTTCAGTCGGTTATATTCTTTCACCTGGGGGTGGAACAATACATTTAGGGATATGACTAGGGGTGGGTACCTGTACAAAACAGTTTTTTTTTTCGGAAAAAACGGACCTGAAAAAAATCAGTAGACCGGATTTTAAACTGGTTAGAAAACAAAAAGGCTATCCCGGCAAGCGTTCATGCGTTTTGGGGCTTACAGGTCCAAGAAAATAACGAGAATGAAGCAAAAGAGAGTCGATAGTTATTTTTACCAAGGCGCTTTTTCCTTGTTTCTACTATAACATGCATTGGCATAATACCGGTCATAAGCCTTATACCGGTCGATTAAAAATAGTGGAACTTAAAGAGATCTACACATGCAACAATAGTTATTTCTGAGGTATGCACACTTCAGACATCTAGGTGTCCAATACATAATTTACAAAGCATCGATAACAATACATTCGAAGACAACAAGGCCAAAAGTTTTCAGGTCATTTTCGGGGCAGGCGAGCTCGTCGTGGGACAAACACACTGTCACGTTCATCGCCAGATTTGTAGATAATAATCACATGTGCTCACGGCACAAGACGAGCATGATTCAACAGCAATCTTGAATTTCTTTTGGTGACCTACAACTCGTGTAAAAGTGTGAGGAACCGTTGCATTATCGCCCGGATCTACGGCTGAATGGGTCAAATTGAACGTACGCCGCCATTTTCCCGCCATTTTTAATGCTACGGCCAGCAGTAAAGTTTTACGTCATAGCGGTTGTGACGGACCAAAATTAAATGAAAATTCTTGTCAGTATACGCCCATTTTCTCATGACTTTTTGTATGCTCATGCAGATTTTTGTTTTGTGCAACTACTAACAGGAAAGAAAGGAACAACAGAGGATGTATAAAGGTACATAGCGGCAGTTAATTGTGCCGTGTTTCGTTCGGCCGGTATAGTGCACCCCCTTCCAACCACGCGCCCGTTCTCCGTGCAATTCCGCGGTGTGTTCCAATTACGATATTATGTTTTTAGCAGGACCAGAGAGACAAAATAATTTACACAGAAGAAGTGGCAAAGGTAAGCTGTAACAGCAACATGTAACTGGAGAAAATGATGCGTTGATCATTTGCCAAATTAGCATTGCTTGAGAAATTGCAGTAAACCGACCGGTATTATGCCACTGGATGTTAGACTAGTTGCGGAAATCAACCAAGTTTTACTCCAGGAAATTAATGTTTGTAAAATCACTACATTATCTTTCTTTAATAACAAATTCTTGGCTATTTTCTTCCATATCATAGGTGCCACCTGCATTCCTAACTTTAACAATGCAAACAACATAGTCTGCATTGGAGTATTCAGCCAATATCCTACTCTTAGTGGGAAGTGGGGCTTAGTCCAGGATAACAAATAATGATCTGTCACTACAGCATTGACTTGTCTAAGTAAACAACAGCACTGACGAAGTGTTAACCAACCAACCTGTTCCTGTTCCAGCTGGATGTCCCGTCCTTGGCTCTGACTCTCCTCTTCAATCTTTGCTTCAAACTCCTTACGACGGCGCTCCACCTCCTCCACCTCTCGCTCCAAGTCTTTTATCTCCTTCAGATGTTTATCATGAGCCTTTT
Source organism: Branchiostoma floridae x Branchiostoma belcheri (assembly GCA_019207045.1). Taxonomy (NCBI): domain Eukaryota; kingdom Metazoa; phylum Chordata; class Leptocardii; order Amphioxiformes; family Branchiostomatidae; genus Branchiostoma; species Branchiostoma floridae x Branchiostoma belcheri. The sequence goes on from CM033027.1 coordinate 14,117,435, forward strand.
TGGCATTCTTGGCTGACTTCCTGTAAGACATCAATTAACAAAAGGACCATTTAGTGAAGATGTAGATTGGAGCATGTATATCCTACTCGCTTTTCCAAAACTTGTGTTCCATTAAGGAGAACAGCAATGGACTACAAAGTAATGAAAAATCATCTGCTTGAAAGTCAAAAACAGATACTTTAAGAGCACATTTCCTAACCGAAATCTACTTACTCTGCTGCAGCAAGTTTCTGCATCATGTGGGCAGTGTTCTCCTTAGCTTTGATGTACTGTGGTCTCTTCTTGTTCAACTCCACTTCCTGTGTAGTAAAAAAATGGACATCCATACCAATTCTTCCTTTCCTATCATTTCCTTTACCGTATCATGTCTCAACTGTAATATCAAATGTTCACAAATACTACAGATAATAGATAATCTTGACAGCTTCACCAAACCAAATGAGTGCAAAATTTTGTCTTTTGCAGGGCTGGTCAAGTCCACTAGCCCGATTGTCCAGGGCAAGTGAAAGTGCTGATCGGGCAAGTGCATGTCCGATTGGGCAAGTAAGATTTTTCTGTGAGAGAGATATCAAGCATTGGTCAACACAAAAATAGAGCCAACAATAAAAGAATTCCATTGATGGAATTAAAAATACTTCGACAAATGTCATTTAAATGTCTGGACAAGTGAAAAGTTAGTCCAGGCAAGTAAATTTTGTATGTACTTGCCCAATAGGACAAGTGAATTTTAGAAAACTTGTCCAACCCTGCCTTTGTCTTGGCTTATACTTGGAAGTGCAAAATGACCAGAAATAACATTCCTACCTTCTCCCTGATGTTCTTCTCTATGACGGCCATGTCACGTCCCATCTTCCCATGTTCCTTTTTCTTTGCCTTGATGTTTTCTTCCACGCTGTCCCTGTGAGCCAGGAAGTTCTCCACTTCCTCTGTCTTGGAGTTCAGCTCCCTGCGGTGTATCTTAATCTCCTGCTCATTGTGGTACAGCTTGAAGAGTTTCAGCTGTAACTGGGCTTTCACCTATACAGAAAGAACCGAAGGTTGGCATCTTAGACTAAGGTTTCTGACTTTTTTAACACTCCTTGCCTGACGTTGTGACACCTTGTAAATTTGTCAGAAATTACAAGTCACATAAGCATGTTGTTTCTTAAGTTTTCAGCCATTTTATCATGTGGAATCTTGATCCCTCTTCATTGACTGAAGTTTCTCTCTATCTTTCTCTCTCTCTATCTCAACATCAATCGCTTCCCATTTAAGCCATATCTTCTCACCAAGTCATCCTTGAGCCGCTGGTACTTCTCTGCCTCATCTTTCTCCTGCTTAGCTTCCTTCTTCTCTGCAGCAATGCCCTTCTTCTTCTGGTAGCTGAAGGAGGTGTCCTCCTCAGCCTTCAACATCTCTGCACGCTTCTTGGCGTACTCTTCAGTAAGCTCTCCAGACCTGCATGTATAGAATTTAAAATGTAGATAAGAGACTTGCTGAACAATTCAAAAGTTGCCATGCACTAGTCCATTAAAGTAGAATTCTGTCAAAGAACCAGCAGTTAGTCATGGAGTATGGTACCAAGGCTAGGCAAAATGACCACATCAAAACACTGTTTGTCTGTTCTAAAACTCAGTGAAAGGTAAGGTAAATGATCTGTGCAGTTAATTTTGAATGTTAAACAAATTTTTTTTACAGGTATGCGAACATTTCCGCACCTGCTGATTTCCTCAAACATAGCTGTCCTCTCCTTAGGGTTCTTCATGGCGATGGACTCCACTGCACCCTGGAACACCAGGAAGTTCTTGGCCTTGATCAGGATGCCCAGCTTCTCCAGCTCCTGTTGGTATGCCTGCATACCCACGGACTGTAGAAAGGAAACAATGAGTTTTTAAGTTACACTGTTCTAGACAAATTTCCCTCCAGCTTTAACTCAAAGTGTTGTAGGGAACAAGCTCTATAGTCTATACCTATTGAAATTTGTTTTACTTTGACATTCTCAAGTGTGGTACAGGTAAATACAGATATCTCTGCATAAGAATTTCTTACCTTGCCATTCACCTTGTAGTCTGTGGCAGACCCAGATGCGTGGACCCTAAATAAAAAACAAAATGTCATTTCTGGCACCATATATATATATATATATACATAATATCAACCTCTCATCATAATACAGTATCAAGTATGTGAATTGTCTTATTCTTCAAGGTATTGACTTAACAATTCTAATTTTGAATGCAGATACTTGTATAAGGGGATGCTTACACTCTTGTGAAGCGAATCTCGGACCCATCATCCTCTGCGTACACTGCAGTAACTGAAGCTTTGTTTCCCGCTGGTTTTCCCACTGGGGTGCCATGGATCAGGTCCGACAGGCGCTTTGCTCGTAGAAGTGTCGTCTTCTCTCCGAGCACAAAACTGATGGCATCCATGAGGTTGGACTTGCCTGTGGTTGGAACAGAATAAGTGAGAGAAGAGGGCGAGAGAGAGAGTTACTGCAGAGTTCAAAATTGTTGATGAGGCTTTATTTTCAGCTTTCGCTGTGACATCTTCACATGGCATAATGAATATGGGTATTAGCATTCAAGTGTATTACTACTGTATTAAAAAAAAACTCCTTTCCGCTCCTAGTAGTAGTACTAGTATTTAGGGTATTTAGAATAGAAGTAGTAAACCTGAAAATAAGTCCCCGCAAAAATAAATGAATTTACAGTAGAAACAAAGTTTGAAACTATGCAAACGAATCATAATGTGCTTTTGCAACCTGTTGACATTGAAAGAGTAAAATATGGAGAGAGAAAAATTACAACAGATTGTTTAAAGAAATATAAAGGAGGGTCTGCATGGGGGGGTCTTGGTAACGCTTAACGGTGAATTCAGGAGGCCCGGTAACGGTTAACGGTAAATTCAGGAGGCCCAGTAACGCTTAACGGTAAATTCAGAGGGAGTTACAAAACATAACTGTTAACACCGTTGAAAGTAACATTGACGTGCATTCCTATTCATACAACGCTAGACTAGTTATATCAATGGGGGAAAATATCCGACTAATGACAGAGCAAAAGGTGCCCGGAACGCGGAGGAATGACAGGGACATTGTCCATGACGTCTGTATTTTGACGGAGGCAGAGTTCCCGGCCCGCCACAGAGACGGCGGCAGCAAATTTCTTATGGGGGGATTGAACTATTGTTTCATCACATGGAGCGCCGAAGGCGCGACGCATCCCAGGGGGGTCCGGGGGTATGCTCCCCGGGAAAATTTTAAAATCAAGACCCTCTTAAATACTGTTTCCTGCATTTTCGGCAAATTTTGCCGACTGACTAAGCTAGGTTGATTTTGACATTTTCATCAAATTACACAAAGATTATAGCTTTGGCCTCCACCCCCAGAGCCCCCGACATATTTTACCATTTCGAGCTCAGAAGGCACGAGACGTTGCAACATAAGTTACGGGTTACGAAGAATTTCTTGGTAACGCTTAACGGTGAATTCGGGATAACAACTAACGGATAACGTTCAATTAAAACGACCAATAACGCTTCACGAAGAATATACCGATAACGATTAACGTTAAATTAGAGAGGGTCGGTAACGATTAACGGTGAATAAAATCGGCTCGTAACGCTTAACGGAAAAAGGCATGCAGACCCTCATAAAGGTTGTTTTGCCTGTGTGATATTTTAAGCGTGGGCAAGGGGGTTGGGTCCCTGAAGCACCTGTATACAACGTCTGCACATCTATCAAATTCCTGCGTAAATAGAGCAACTCTGCAAAAATCAACTATTATGCAAGGTTCTCACATCAAAGAACTATCTATTGCAATACATATCAGATCCCCGATCTCTCAAAGTACAACGAAAATTCAACGAAAAACAAATGATTCCTCACCTGCTCCATTGGGCCCTATGATGGCGGTGAATTGTTTGAAAGGCCCGATGGTCTGTTTGCCCCTGTACGACTTGAAATTCTCCATCTCCAGCTCCCTCAAGTAGCCCATGGTTGCTTCTAGTATTGCCTAGACCTCCTGAGCTACAGAAAATCACACCAACAGCTCGCGATCCTGCTAGAAATCGCCTTTTTCACGCACTGTTTTGGACTTCTCTCATGCCAAAATTTAGCGGGAAAATGGACGACCGCCAGCTACGCATGCGCGAAAAATTTCTCGCTATTTCTCGCGTAACATTCCGTGAAGTCAAGTGGTTGCTATCAAGGATATACCATAGGAATATGGGGCATCTTGTATGTTAAATGTTACAGTATAGTACAAATAAGAGCATATTTTACAAACAATAACAAAAAACAACTCGTTTTTAATAAGGTAGTATGATTTTTTCTATAAATATTGAATATCTATCTCGATATACGGATACATAATTGTATCTCCTTCAAACATTCATACCTATCTACGGTAATGGCATAATCCAAGTTTGGAACAATAAACATAGCAACGGGAAGACAGCTGATACAAAAGCGTGAGATCGCCATAACACTACTGCATTATTTACCAGGACATCGTGTAATCTACTTCTCGGAGATTATTCCTTGCCATCCAGAAGAAGGTAGGTAATCTACTCCGAATGATCATGGAAAGTTTGAAAACTTCTCGTGCAGTTTAATCAATATGTAACGCGTTAAAAAAGTCGACGTGGCGCGTCTGGAAAGTTCTTTCTGAGTGCCCTTTGCTTTGGGGCTTTCTTGCGCGAGTGTTTTGTATCTTGGCTACGTCTGATGTTTACGGCATATCGGGCTTATCTAGCATGTCTAAAGCCGAGGACGAATGTGTGTGTAGTTTTTACCAAAAATGTGACAAAAGGAAGCAGTTGTATATTATATCAAAGAAAAATTGAGTTCAGAACGAATTTCTGTGACTATGTCTCAAAAATGTCTTGTGATAGGTATGAATGGAGCCTAGAGATTTCTGTGGATAGCTAGCTGCAAGGTCATAGAACCACCAAACAAATCATCATACAGACTATTAGTTTATATTCAGCGATCGCCGATGATGTGGAGTATATAATTTCACACAAAGGGGAACTCAGTTGCAATTTGATAATTCTTATAAATAATAAATAACTGTTATGCCTTTTCATTGTTTTCTTCTGTTAGATTTGTGAGTAGAGCCACCACACCCAACTTCCAAGATGTACAAGTTGGATCTTCCTGTAGACTTGAAACAGGCTGCAGCCATAGAGCGGCGGCGGAACATGGAAAAACAACGCCAGAGCCGCATCTTTAATGCCAAAGAGAGGATAATTGGGGTAAGAGTCCCAGATAAGAAAAGTTCTCTAAGTCCAAGGTGACCTAAACAGTGTTGCGTGATAGCATTAAACCACTGTAGATCTTGCAGGAAGATATTGTCAGTTGTACTTGTCAGCCATTGTTCGAAGTTGATGTAATGGAAATCATGGCACTTTAATTATTAATGGTAACTAATGTACGTCTTGTCAATCCTGGGTGCAATTGAAAGAGCAATCATTGAGAGAGACCAATCTTTATTTATTGCTATTTGAAAGCTACTCCGGCAAATTCTTTCACTTATTTCACCACATAATTGTTCATAAAAGATCACTGACAACAGAAGCATGTTCAAACTGAAAGTGCAGCAGGAACTAAAGTGATGACATGTCCTGACTCTATGTAATGTTCCAGGTTGATGTACAGGCTCTGGAACAGCAGAGGAAAGACAGAGAGGTCAGAGAGGAGACAGAAGCAGCTCGGGCAGAGGCCTTTGGTATGTCCTGGTCTTTCATGGCAGCTCTATGATCTATTCTTGGCCCAAGGCACAAAGCTCTGAAACTATAGCAGTAAAAGAAGCTGTAGTGTGAGCAATTGGATGAAGAGTAAGTTTGGGCTCAAACTCATTAGTTTCAATGTGACTACACTGTTGAGCTTTCAAACTATTTTTTTTAACATATATCATAAATTGTCTTTTCTTACTCTACTCTACTCTTTATTTTCCAGCTGCTGATGCCATTAAAAATGACAAGGTTGTAGTAATGATGGAAAAACGGCAAGAGCAGGACATTCGCAATCTCAACATGGCCGTCAACGACTTCCGTAAGAACTTCCAGGTTCCTGAGACACGGCGTGAGTTTGACCTGAATGACCCTGATGGCCTGAAGAAGGACAGGCCAGCACGATTGACAGATGATGACCCTCGCTGTGGTATCAGTGGTATCCAGAAACTGGATGGAGAGGATCTGAACTTCACAGCCAGGAAAAAGTACCAACAGGTTTGTTTTCTTATGCTTCTCATCACAAAAATCTTTATTTTTGTCTCTGGAAACATAAGAGGTTTCTTTTCTTATCACTACATGTTCCCCTTGACCAATAAAGATAAGTTATGGTGTACTTGACATTAGCTTCACAAGCTATGAGTTGTGATGAACGTGTTGCTTGTGCTCCAATCAAATTGTGACGTCTGTAATTTTTTTCTACCAGGAACAAATGCGCGAGTGGACGAAGGCCCAGATCAAGGAGCGCAATGCTGCGGACATGAACCAGAAGCACGCGGATCTGTTGTACGAGATGAAGGCACGTGAGCTGGATCAGCGGGCCTGCGAACTGGCCACAGCTGAGGAGGAATGCAGACGTCAGATCAACATGGCGACCAAGAACTTCAACCTGGCACAGGTAAGGCACAGCAAGGTTTCTGTATGGTAACTTCACCTTCTGAAGTTCTGAAAAACCGTGTTGTTGCATTTAAGGACCATTAGCAATCCTATATTATAAGGAATATACAGTTTTCCACAATCCAAAGATTTACAGCGTTATGTTTTGTCATTATCAAAAGAAGTTCAACAGGCACTGTGGCATTTCACTTTTGTACACAGCCAAAACTACATTTTCTCTACAAGAGTGTTTGTTTATCCCATGCTTGTTGATTTCCACAGCAACGTGAGAAGGATGAGCAGGAGGCTATGAAGAGGCAGCAGCAACTAGATGACAACTACACCGAGCTGTCCAATCACATCTATGGAGACATGCTTACGGAGAACCCTGCCGTGGCACAGAGCGCGTTCGGCGCCCACCGTGTCATCACGGACAGGTGGAAGGGGATGAGCCCTGAGCAGCTTGCTGACGTCCGCAACAGACAGGAACAGCAGAGGCAAGAAAAGGAGGTACGGATAATTTTTTTTTGCAAAGTCTGAGGTTGTACTTTTTAAACATTGATGTTTTTGTATCCTTTTTTTTTAACTACATGTATGTTAATTTCTATCAAATTCAAACATTTCAACGTAGCCTAAGAACTTATTTCATTTATTTGTTTGCTTGGCTGACATGTATCCATGAATTCTGCAGCGCCTGGAAATGGAGGAACGTCTGAGAAATGAGGAGTGGGACAAACAGCGTGTGGATGCCGACCGAGCAGCCGTCATCCTGGAGAGAAGAGAGGAGCGTCTGAAGAAGGAACTCGAGAGGCAGCAAGCCCAGGAGAATCTACGACTTGGTGCAGAGCAGAAGGCACAGTAAGTAGCTCGCCCTGGCAGGACGTATACGAAGTGCAGCTGGTCTGCTTCCAGTTTCCACAGAAATGTACCACAAGAGATGGCAGCCCATACAGGAACAAACATTTTGATTCTATCTTTCTTGTTTGCTCAGTGTTGCTATCTTCTAATCATTCTTTTGTGTGTGATTACAATTATCAAGTGATTAAAGCTTGGGGAGTACCAAAATGACACAAAGAAAGAGTAATTTTTCATGATTAAAAAATGCATCTTTTGATATTCTTGGTAACATCTGTAATGTGATTTGAAGAGAAGTGGCTTTTCTATACTCAAATAAATAGTAGTCTTCAAACTTGGAAAATTTTTGTGAACAATTCCGTAACACGGTGAATAGCTTTAGCTATTAGTACCAAAATTTTCAAGTTTTGCTCAATATTACATCCTCACCGCTTTAAAAGCATGATTAAGAATTCACTGTTAGCTAACCCGCTAAAAAGTTTTGGTGTGCAAATTAAAAGTCACAATAACATACTCCATACCATGGCAAATCAGCATCATACGCAGGGCCGTACCACTACACAGCTTGTAAAGGTAGGCACAGGGTGGCATCCTCCAACCTAGCAAACGTTCTTCTCACTGTGTGTGTTTGGTTTCTTTTCTTTTTTTCCACAGCCGAGAGTTCCTGGACAAGGAAGTTTACCGGAACAATATCACTGCAGACTTCTTCTCCCAGTTCAACACCTCCAGCAGATGATGTATCAATGTTCTATGCTTTTCCCCAACACTCTTAATAACTAATCAACTGCGTATCTTTCAACAGTTTGTAATATTAATAATGTGTTAATGGTTGTAGAACAGCAATAAAGGTTGGCTTTGATGGAAAGTATTTTGTATTGTTACCTCACATGAATTGTTAACTATGTCAAATTTAGAATTGTATTTTGAATTGTACTAGAAAAAACTGCCACACATAGCTTGATACATTATGTACTAGGCTGAAATGAAGTGGACCTTTATGTATATTCCTAACATCCCAGATGAGCTCCACACCTGGAGCACCTGTCCATTGTGTAACACCGACATGATTTACTCCCCTCTGTAGCATGGGTTTCATGGATAAGGAGGTTTACACCAATGAACCAACAGCTCAGTACTTCATGCAGTTCAACAAATCCAGTCGGTGACCTAGCAGACCTCTACCCCTTGACCTTCCAACCACAATGTGCCTGATGACAGAGATGATGTTCAGTTGTGACCACTTGGTTCTACACAGAATAGCAGTTTGACTATTCTACATATTTGTTTGTGACTAAAGGATCCATATTGAAAGTTTTGTTTGTTCACTTGTTACATAAAATGAACCAAGTGGTCATACAGATTATCCACTTGTTAACAATCTGTATATTTATAGGCTTGTTAATTCTGCTACTATTGTAGTTGTTGATAACAAAGTGATACATATTATTAGCTATAGGTTTCTTTGACTGAATCAGTGCCAGGCTGTGCTTAATGTCACAAAGTGCGTATTTCTAAAATGCATCACAGGTAGAACTTTAGAATGTACAGATTTTGAGTCCAAACGACATGAACAGCGTATCTAACTTGTATGTCAAATGTTATACACTGTTAGAGAGCCTTAAATGCATCAGTGTTGTTGGAAGCAGTATTGCTACATAGAGATTTGTAAATTTGTAATATTTTGCACCTGTTGGTATGGTAAAAAAAGTGGGGACACTAACTTTTAAGGCATTTATTAGTTTTCAGCCCTCCCATTGTGTACATATTGTGAAGCACAACCAATATTGTTGTGCTGTAACACTGAATAAAGGTGGTGACAATACTAAAGACATTATTTTCTCTTTGTGTGCTATGATAATGTGTTGTGTCTTTGGCTAGGAGAAACTTATGGACATGCTCAAGATCACGACATTTTACCAACTCACTGGCTTTATTCATTGTGCTTTCTTTGCTATACATGTAGTACACAACCTGCATGTGTACCATAATTAAGAGTCATGGACAAATCTTGCACTTTTTAGTCACAGTTTTGAAAATAGCTGCATGATAAGTAGAGCTTGATGTTCAGCATTCTGTCCGATTTGGATTTCAAGCATGCATGTGGTATCTTGCCTTCAGGTACAGAGTTTTGCATGATTATACATTTCTATAACCTAACAGCAATGAAAGTAATGATGGGCCATAGGCAATGAGATACATAAGATTTGAATGGGAAAAGGAGTGATGATTGGTCTTTAGGTGCAAGGTGACGATGGTAAAAGAAAGATCCCACCTCCTTGATAAAAAACATTCCAATGTCCATTATGTTTCCTCTATACCTCTTGTCCATTTTGTTTGCATAAGCCTGTAATATAAAAAGTCCACAACCTGCAGTTAGAATGCCAGTTGTATAGACATGTTTCAGGCTTTCATCATTTATCTTCCCTATTAAAATAAAATGTGCATACTTTTTGTTTACTAGTATGCCATGCAAATAGTTTACTAGATTATGCATAACATCTTGAAGTTTTTTTAGAATGTATTGAGAAAAATATTGCAGAAATCGCTGTGGAATACGTGTCAGTTCGATATACTGGGTATGGTCCATATAATGTCCCTAATATGTCCCCCCAAAAGAATCACTATGGAATGCAGCATTTGCATTGTTAGTTTACCTATCTGATAACACTAAAACCGAAAAATAAAATTATGTACAAAAGTCATTTATATCTCCCCTACAATTAGCTTAGATTTATTATCTTGCTCTTTGGAATAAATAGGTTACAGAATATTTTTCTTGGATCTGTAGTTGGTACATATTACACATTCATTGAATGCCAAGATCATAAGTTATCTTTCTTAATGGGGAATCGTACTAAGATTTCTTCAGTACCAGAAATCATCACATGTGCAAGCAATCTGAGCACATCAGATGCAGGCCTGTGCTCTGGCAGCACCATGGAGGAGTCTTGTGAAGAGATCTCCCTGCTATTGCCAAGATACAGTTTTGTATCTGAAGAAGCTTGTGCTGCAAAGTACCTAACTTGGTGATGCTTTGTGAGCCTGCCCAACCAACTTGTGAGCTGTGTGTGGATTGTGGAGTCTTTTCTTACAGCTGGAGCCTTTTTGCTTACCGCTGTGTTACACAAACATGTAGAGAATAATAAGAGCTCACAACTTCATCTGATGTTGGTTATGACATGCCTTATGAGCTTTGCACAACACAAGCAATTAAGGTGATAAGTACAGACTTCATTCTGTAGAGATTTGCCTGTGTATCTGCAGTTCAGAAGTGTACACCATGGTTCTGTGTGCAGACTTGCATGTCTCACTTGTCTGCTGATTTAACCATGAACTTCCCATCGTCCTCAGTTACTTCAATTCCGAAATCATTTAGTGCAACGTTATCTGCAAGCCCTTTGTCCTCAAGTCCAGCAATCACTGCCTGGTTGTCATGGTTCCCTTCACACAGGTTACGTATCGTGAAGATGGCCCATTGGCTGATATCTAGGACCAGGTGTCAAAGAAAAAAAACTCTGGACAAAGTGCAACCTGAAACATGAAGTTTGTTAGAATTACAGAATATCTCTGTGTAGAGTTCAAAGGTATAGTATGATTCTGACACATGAAGTACTAATAGTATCAAAAAGAAGAATACTATCACATTTCCTTTAAACTTCAATCTTCACTTAAAATCTAACAGAAAGGTAAGGTAAGAAATAATAAAAATTTTCTCAAAGAATGATGAGTCTTGTTTGACTACAAAGGATACAGGGGTTGTGGTCATCTATGTTGCAATGGTCCAAGATAAGAGGGATACCTTCCAACTCTCGAACCTGTAAGAACAAAATTTGTAATAAAACCTTGCAATCAAAACCTGTGACAGTGATACTTTCTATTCCACTGTTTATCATCAGTAAAGTCAATCTAAAAATCAAACAACACCACTGATTTAGTGATGACACGACGACGACGACGACTGATGATAATCCAAACATCATACTTTGTCCTGGTTGGAGGTGTTCTGGAAGCACATGTTTCCCAGCAGACGTATGAGGTCTCTCTTCAGCCCGTGTACAGGGTGTACATCATCAGGACTGTCTGGGGGAGCCAGCTTCTGTGACTGGCTGAAAATGTTGTCCCCCAGTTTACCAGCTGCAGTAGTTAATCTGAGTAATTCTGAGACAAAAGACAGTATTAGAAAGCATCACCTAACCTTTAGCATTCTACGTTAATAGTGAGTCACCTATTAGACTGGTAAAGGGTTAAAACATGAATATATATATATTCCTCAATTGTACCACTTTTTTAATCCAGGGAGGTAATTTTCCATGAATCACCTTTTGCCAGCTTTCAAGTGGTCATCTTTGTCAGAAGACCCATTTGTGTATGACAGTTGTTCTTTGATAGTCCAAATGCACAACAAAATCCTACCAATGACTTACCTACACCAGACTCTAGTAATGACTCCATCCTGACAAGTTCAATGTATTTCTCCTGTTGTCCTGTTCCAAGACACAGCACCTTCAGGAGTTTCATAATAATCACTGCTTCCTGAGGGAAAAATCGTGGATATAAAAAAGATTAGAATCACTAGCGTATACAAAGCTTCAAATGTCAATCAATTAGAAAATTATTTCAGTCTGGCAAATACCCTTGTATGTTAACACAGACAGCAAAGGGTCACAAAGTACTATGTTGTACATGTATCATCATCATGTAGACAAGTTGCCACGGAGGTTATGACCGTCTGCCAGGCATCCCAACTTACCAGGTTCTCAGTGTTCTCCCCTACAGACAGGATTGTCTGGAAGTTTTCTTGGAACTCAGCTGCCAGGAACTCCAACACAAAAACAGGCAGGAACTGCTCCTCCTCCTCCCCAGGACTGCTGCTCTCACTCTCGCCTATCTTAGCTGAGATGATGTCCAGTAGGATGATCCTGGGAATCATGTACACAGTCAAGTATGTTCACAAACACTGAACTAAACAAGGATCTGTATGCCTTTTTCCATGAGGCATAGCAAGCTATTCTAATTCAATATTAACTATAGCTGGCGGCTGGCCCCTCCAATTCAATGTTAAATCTTCTTGGTAACTTATTCATGTAGCTTAAGTCTACATAGCACTTATCTATTACCCCAAATTTATCATTAATTGTTCCTATAGATTCTTCATATCACATAGTATAACAACAAATTGCCCCAAAAGTGACAATGGAGTGTGCCTCTTGTGTTGCTGTTTGCAGCCTTTTACCAATTACGATACATGTAACAAGTCTCCTCAATTTACCATTAAACATTGAGAGGTTTCCCCATGCAGACCCTCTTAACCCATCTAAAAACACCTAGTTGAAGGTGAGAAATGTCCACAACATTATCGAATTCAACTGAAGACATGTCAATCTGACAAATCTGGCAACAGCACCCACCTTGTTTCTAATGGAAGTGTACTATAAACATTGGGAAGGAAGAACTTGGACATCAGGAACTTGTCAGTCACCAACAACAGTCTGCGGAAGAAATAATGTCTTAAGCACAGTACAATGAACACAGTCTATAGCAAAAATTATCCTGCACGTGTAGGTTAAATGCATTGTGGTTATTCAAGATACAAAATGTTAACAAAGAAAAGATTATTGATAAAGATACACAAACTTACAGCACAGACCCGAGAGAAATTTAAAGATCTAATGTGCTGAAAGGGCACAAGGTAAATAAACAATAGATTCATGTGTACATCAAAGCCAGAGATTTTCAAAGCTGCCACGTTAAGGACACAAAGGGGTGTTCATGCTTGAGGACACCTACTACAATGTATCTTACTTGATCTGACTGACAATCAAAGAGATGAAGAAGACAATTATTTTTGTTTATATTATAAGATTATAAGACAATAAATATTGATGTTTCCTATTTACAAGAAAGACTGACCCCCAATCTAGATCAGGCTGTCTCTCACACAGGTCCAGCACAGTCTGCACCAGGAGACGGCCCTTAGTGTCCAACACTAACTGCTGCATGGTGGTCTCATTCAGACAGACGTGGATGACCATACAGCAGTACCCTGCTGCTGTGGGGTCAGGACAACCCAGGGCTGACCTACCAACACAGTATTGGGACATGTTACTCTTAATGTCATGCATAAGTGAAACACCAAAAGAGTATGAAGGGAAGAAGATACAACGATAATTGTTTGTAACTTATGTGCTCTACGATGCATTCATTTATAAAACATTGAACGTAATTTGAGTGTCTTTCATACACTTTGCCTGCTATGCTGTACAGATTCTTGTTCATGCAAGTGGATCAAACAGGCATCTACCAAAACTTGCAATGGACTGGTATAATGTTACAATGGGATATTCCATTGAAAACAGTAAACATCCATCAAGATTATCATAATATCATTATCATATACTGTGCCAGTACTCACAGGAAGACATCTGGGTATGCTGCCTGCCACACAACCTCTTGGGACGATGGGTTCCCGGATGACAGGTTGCCTAGCAACTGGACAGCACAGCGTAGAGCCAGCATTTGGGATGAAGATACTTGTACAACTATATGCATAAGAACAGCAAAAAACAAATCTTATCATGACTACTACTCATACTGGATCAGCCACAAAACTACAATACTGAGGAGCACACACACATCCATCTCTGGACACACCATTTGAGCTGAATTTTTTCCCATTGCTTGAACTTAAGAAAGCTCCTTAAAACATTTCTGAGAGAAGAAATTGAAATCTAAAAGGAAGCAATATCTCCACATATACATGTATCTACAAGCTCGAATGACAAGGAAAGAAATTGCATACCTAACTCAGCTGCCTCAAGACTGCCATTTGATAACTCTGGTTGCTTTGCAAGAAGAGAGACAATGGCAGAAGTGGTGGGAACAAGGTCTGCATTCCTGTCAACACAATTCAAGACATTATTTACTATACAACTGCTAAAATCGTTCGTCAATAGTACAGGGAAATACAATGTAGAAACGACTACCAAGTAGATAAGAAATACACATGGCGAACAATATACATCTATAATGTGTATAGCAGAAGCAACTTACAAGACTCTGAGCTGATTTGCTTGGCATGAAACACAGGAATTCCTGAGAAATCTGAAACATTCTGTGGAAGTCCCCAAAACCCCCTGGCTCCATCCATCAGGGGGGCTGGAGTCCAGGTGCTGCAGTACTGCCTCCAGGAGACAGGAGGCATCTCGGAAGACCGACTCAGGCAGACTGGTTCTGGACAGTTGTTGAGGGAATATAATCATATTAATATGGACAAACTAATGAAACCTAACATGTGAGGGCTTAATTGAGTGCTTGTGTATGTTTTCTTACATCCTGCTAACTTTTGGCAGAGCTCCAAACCCCAAACATACAAGAATTACACCATGGATGTAGTAATGTTAGACTTACTAGTTAGTTATTGGTCACCTGAGCATTAGTCCTAGTGGCTACTTTAAGTTGGTCCCTTGAATTTTGCCCAATGACGAATATTAAGGATTTATTTAGTCTGTAGACGTCACTGTCCAATGTAGTCACGGCCACATATTTTCCGGTCCCACTGATAATAGCAACACTGACAGTTATGGTTACAGTGCACTTACAGCAGCAGCCTCAAAATCTTTTGATTTCCAAACATCTATCAGAAAACGAGGGTCCATAGCCTACGTTCAGTCAGTTGTAACGTTAAACAATAATTTTTCATGACTTTTTTTCTGTTTGGAAAAAAAATACACTGATGCTGTCCAGTTTTGTCTGAAAAGGTTTTATCTTAAATCTTAATATTTTAACTGTTCAATGCTTAACGTTACGTGTGTATGTGAAGAAATGTTCTAATCTAAGCTGCGGTGTTTTCTGACAGCATTTTGCTTTTAATAATCAGCCGTTTCTTTATAGTGGCCACCTGTCCATAGTGGTCAAATTTGGCTAGTCCCTTGAGCGAGTGCTATAGACAGGTTTGACTGTATATGGTGTTACTGAGGATTTAAATAGTGGGAACTACATTATTTGTACCAACTACAATGTTTGTTTACATATTTGGGCCTTGGGTCATACGTCAAGTCGGGAATCAGGACGACTCGGACCATTACTAACTCGGCCCATTGAAAATCTGGTCAACTCGGACCACCCCCCTGGTCAACTCGGACCACCCATGTACAAGTCGGACCAAATTACTTATCTTTTGAAAAAATTTTTTTTTGACATTTCTTGGTACATTTGTACTACTATTATAAAGATTGTCCCCAGCTGCTACTATTAGAACTTCAGAAGTCTCCTGGTCATACAGAGTGGCGGTCCGTTGATCTAGTATCATATGTGCCGCGCGCGCCAGCGATATTAAAACAAAGTGGACATGGTCGGCTTGAAAAAAATTCTTAATTAGCAATTAATCTTCAACAAGAATGACTCATTCTCTGACATCTTATTTGTCTAAAGCTATTCCGAAGAGCAAGAAATGATAAAGTTTACTACTGTCCTCTATTAGAAGCGCCTCACATATATCCACGTGTCCACACACACTGCGTATTTCGGGGTCAATGACCTAATGTGCGTCGCATGGAATGCCGAAAAGTTCCGATGAATTACACAATCCAACCTACAGTTTTCTCATTTCAGAGTATATACATATAAAACTAGTGTTGGGATTACATGTTCGAAAAAAAAATCAATGAAATAGCTGTCGGGGGGGATGGTCCGAGTTGTCTCGGCAGATGGGCCGAGTTGACTGGTCCGAGTTGGTAATGGTCCGAGTCGTCCGACATTCGTCAAGTCGTTCGCATGAACACACATACCCTGGCCTTGGCTTGAACATACACTATGATACAGAAACTGTTTAGTACTTGCCTGTTTTCTTGACATTTCAGCAGCTCTGTCAGTATCTCAAGGTTTTCCTGTAATCTTCTGCATCCTATAACTTCAACAATGAACTCTCCTTTTGTCGCATATTCAGTTAAAACCTTGGCACAGCTCCGCAAACTTCCCAAACTCGTGTTTTCGTCCGCCATTTTATCGTCGGATGTAAAGCCAGCTGTGATTGGACAGCTGTTTGAGTCGCGTTCTTGGATTGGTTAAAAAGTGGGCGTCTGCGCACTGACGCTCTCTACTTCGTGACCTTCTTCATCATGGCGGCGATCAGGAGTTGCAAGGTTTGTTGTTGTGACGTTTGGCGTTTTAGTCCTCTTTTCTGGACGATTTAATGACAAATTGTTCAACTTTTTGTACCGCGAAGCTTCTCTTTCACTCTGTTCGCTGATCCAAATCCCTCCACACGCTTTTAACAGGGTCAGTGTAAGCTTAATCAAACAGTCCCATCGCAGGTGTGACCTCGTGGGTTTGGGACGCGTTGCACAACAATTTTCATGCAAATTATATGTATCATGATGATCTGGACGGAAGTTCTGTCACCAACAGTGCTTGGTCATGACTATTCCTCTGCTTCGAAACATACACCATACTACACTTTGTAACCTTTTCAGACCAGGTTGAACTTGAAGGCAAATAAATTTTGGGGCGGAGGGTGGGCGTGTAGAGGGATGGGCAGCGCACTTTAATTATCTGATATGGACTCTTTTAATATTTAATAGAGAGATCAAAGTCCAGGCATCACGACCTTAGCTTAGACCTTGCAGTTGTATTTTTGACAGTAGATCGCATTCATTTTGTTAACAATAATGTTATGCGACATTCTGCTGTACAGTAGTCAAAGAAGAATAAATTGATATATTGAATTGAAGGTGATCAAAGTCCAGATCCACCTTTGTGCCCTTCTCCCTTACTTTAATATTTTAGTATTTTTACATGTAGCGTTATCCAAAAGAAAATGGGCTTCGCTTACTCACAGTTCCAGGTATTGTCAAAGTCTAAAGACTTGAAGACATAATTAATATTGTTCATATCTTAACAAAGACAAAGAACAGTTGACAAGTTAGGGGCCTTAACCTCTGACATGTGTATATGCACTTGGAACTGTGAACTGGATTAATTATAGCCCACAGCCTACTAACTAAGGGAATATAATGGTTTGGTTGCCTCCATCTCACAGACAACTAGGGGAGTCATGCATATGTAAGCCTATTAAACTAGAATGGTTTCCAACACTGCTTAGCACACAAGAAAGATGACCTATATATGGTATGAATCTTTCAATGCCCGCAGGGTCTTGTTGCCATAGTGACAGGTGGAGCCTCTGGCCTGGGTAGGGCTACAGTGGAGAGGCTGGTGAAGCAAGGTGCATCTGTGGTCATTGCTGACCTACCAACATCAGAGGGGGAGTCTGTGGCTAACACCATTGGTGGAAACTGTGTCTTCTCTCCAACAGATGTGAGTATGGAAAGAACATTCATATAGAGAATGTTAGGTATTCTAGGCTTTAGTTTTAGCTAGGAAAATTTGAAAGGGTTTTCACTTAGTAATTGTTGCTGCATGGCTCAAGCCTATGGTACGAACATTGTAGGGGGGTCCAGGAGAAAATTGTTTGTCTTTTCTGCCTGCCCACTGACATCCTTGCAGGAGGCTACCAGCCAGCCCACTTGATATTCAGTAAATATCTTGCCTTGACCATTGATACTTTCAAACATATGATAAATTCTGACGAAAGTCAGTCCTTTAAATTGGAACGTCTGAATGAAGTTATCTCACAAAAATTATTATTAGTTATATTGTCTCTAGCATTTGTGTGTGTGTGTGAGAACTCAAGAACAGCTGGATGGATTGGTGGGGTATGAGAAACTGGAAATGACTAGATTTAGGGCCACCTAGTGGCTTCCCTTGGTACTGCAGCAGAACATCATGTTTTGGTATCTTGCGTTTTACACAAGTTATGGCCATGAATTTCTGGTGTCAGAAAAAGTGACATACGGTTGGCTAGTTTTATAATAGCAGGGGCAATTTCTGAAGAGGATCACTCACTACAGGAATAGCTTTTTTTCATGATGTTTGGTATGTGGGTAGCTTGGACTCTTCTGTATTGGGAAACTGAAATATTATCCCATCCTTTCCAGGTGTCAAAGGAGGCAGATGTGTTGGCAACAGTGGCCAAAGCCAAGTCAGAGTTTGGAAAGCTGAATGCAGCCATAAACTGTGCAGGAATCGGGGTGGCCATGAAAACATACAACTTCAAGAAGAATGCACCACACCCGCTGGATGACTTCCAACGAGTCTTGACGGTAAGTTCCAATTGGTAAGCCAGAACACTAGTTGAAACATGTTTGTCATTAGTCAAATTTTGTAGTATTGTTATTGTTAGGTCCTGTGTTGTTGGGATTATCACATAGAGTTGTTTATTCCTCAGGTGAACACAGTTGGAACATTTAACGTAATTCGACTGTCTGTGGCGGAGATTGCTCAGAACGAACCAAACAAGGATGGAGAGAGGGGGGTGATCATTAACACAGCCAGTGTGGCTGCCTTTGAGGGGCAGCAGGGACAGGTGGCATACTCAGCGTCCAAGGGAGCCATTGTAGGGATGACACTGCCAATAGCACGAGACTTGGCTGACAAGGGCATCAGAGTCAACACTATTGCACCTGGTAGGCTTGCTTCACTTGTTACATAGGAATATGGGTTTACTTTTTATGTACTCAATTTTTCCACATCCCCAAAAAGGCTTTCCATGTCACAGTGTCACACTAAAACCATTTGCTGTAGAAAGCTTTCATACTCAGCCCAACAATTGTTGCAAACATATCACCAACTGGTATAGTCATTCATCATTTTTTTATTCCTTTGTTTTTGCACATCTTCCTTTTCAAATAACATTCACATCACAGCCCTTGCAAGTACAAATGTAGGCACAGCTTAACCGTTGGGTGTGGGACTAGCTACTGCTGTGAGGTCATACAACATACATACAAATGAATGTTAACGATCATGTGTGTCACTTTTACAGGCCTTTTCCTGACACCATTATTGATGAGCCTGCCAGACAAAGTTCGGTCATTCCTGGCCAAGATGGTTCCGTACCCGCAGCGCCTGGGCCATCCCGATGAGTACGCACACCTCGTGCAGTCCATCATCGAGAACCCCATGCTGAACGGGGAGGTCATCAGGATAGATGGCGCCATCCGCATGCCTCCATAATACTGGGTATCAATGTTCAAGCTTGTTAGAATAGGTTATGCATTACAGTAGACTGCCTGTTGTGTTAGGTACAAACTACATGGGGTAGTGATGAAGTAGTGTCATAGAGCATTGAAGTATGCTGTTGTGTCTTGCCATCTGACGTTTAAATTAAAAATACATGATACAAGATGAAAATGTGGTATGATGTGATAGCACACCCATTATTGTAACGCCTTCTTTGCTGTGATATTTACTAGATCTAACAAGGAAACCTCTGTAAGCAACTGCTGCTGTTAGCTATGTCATGTATGATATGGAAGTAAATTTGTGCTGTGGACTTTTGATACATGTGATTTCACATAGACCTAGGAAGTTACCATATATTTTAGCAGTTACATTACACAGCAAAGCTACTTGTCAGCTCATCAAGACAAGTGAAAGGTCGCACACATATTTTGATTAGACTACAAATTAGTACAATGGACAAAAAATATACTGGGTATCTGTAGTACAACTTAAGTTAAGAGAAACACTGTTGAAGTGTACCCTAGTAAATAAACAGGTCATTGGTATAAGACTGCTCATTCTTTGTGTAGTTTTCTTGCTGTAGTTTATTTGCTACTGTAAATTCATACATTTTTATGAGGATTAATATCTCGGTATGAGGCCGATGGGACAGGTGGCTTTCACAGTATTTTAATAATTAATAACATTTCTGTAATACAATGCTGTGCATATGTATATCAAATTGTCATGCACTATTACAGTAACCAGTAATGTAGCTGCTGATGGTTTTGTAAACCAGTACTATGAAGAGATGCAACATACATGTTCACCTCAAGTGTTGAGGATATTGAACTGATTGCCATTTATTTTAGTTTCACAGTTGGGGGTGAGCTTACCTACATTGTACTACAACATACATGTAATGGTTTGAAGTCACACAACATGTTTGCACTACTGGTACAGCATATTTAAAAATGTACATTCATACATGTACTTCAGGTGCAAAATGACCTCCAAAGAAACAAATTATATTTAGGTAAGCAACAGTGAATTTATTACAATATATACATGGATACAAGTTTGCAAGCTGGCTGCTAATTCCTTACTAGTCATCCCACTTGCTAAGTATGAACAGTATCCAGTAACACTGAAACTTTCTAACCACAAAATATGTCTTTCTGTACACAACATTTACAAAGCTGTTTACAACACGTCTCTTGTCTAAGCTCGACATTCTAGTACATGTACTAGCGAATGTGTAGTTGCTGGCATACTGCAATCTTAATTGTCTCACCATTGTGAGAGATGCACCTGTACAACTCTACACAACATACATCTGATGTGTTTGCAACCTTGTGCTACATTGATATCTTTATTCAGTTCAGACTGCTGGATTTGACCAATTATCCATCAATGATCTCAAGGATTTGACTCTTAAATATCTTTCAATATTCTAGTACTGATGACACAAGCACCTGAGCCTTACAGTCACGCTAATGGCTGAGTTTTAAGAGCATTGTTCCATTGCAAATTATGCCTTCTACTTTTTTTGACAGGCAACACTTCTGGCCATGGTGAAATAGCCATTTAAATAGGGGCTTTTGTTTGTGTTACTTTTAGTTTTATGCTTCCTAATTTCAGTTCTTCAATTGAATGTTAGCCTTTTAAGGAGCTCAAAAGATGCATGGCATCTCCATCTTACATGAAGATGACCAACAAGCGTGTTAGTGCTGATGTCTTTTCTTCACTTTGTTTGTAGTCCTTTACATTGTTGGCATCCACCCTGTTTCCTCAGAGTCTCCACCATCACTACGTAACCCTGGTAACAGCGACGCCCTGCACAGACCCCAGAACTTCTCAGGCTTCAGTTTCTTCTTAGCAGGAGTAAACTTCCAACCTAGGTGATGTCTGCACTGTCGACACTCCGCTACTGTCCACGCATAGCTGATCAAGGGATTAAAGACTTACATGAGAACAAGCTGAACAACTGCAAATGTGTACAAGTTCCAACTCATACCAGCCACCAATGCATACAATACATGTACTACTGTAACACATAATGCTAATCAAAAGAGAACAGACATACCATATTCTACAAGGGAATATTTCTTTCATGACCTAGTCACATAAGCAGCCCTCGAGCTCAACCTATGAATGTACAACCATAACAAATAGGGTATCAATGTAAAGTGTAATAAGCTTTTCAAGGATATACAATACAATACAATGCATTTGATATAGTCTTCACAAAGATATGATCAAATTTCCAATCTTTTGTGTTACGTTAATGTGCTCACCCAGGAAACCAGCTATGTTCAGTAGATGGCCTGCCATGGTGCATGATGCCTGTGACTTGGTACACAGTCAGCGTCTCATGAACATAGCCTCCTGGGTTGACATATGCTGCCATTGGGCCTGCTACAGACATGCTGCAAACATCAACACAACAATATGTCTTTAAACTAAACATGAATAACTGTTTTAAAACAAGAATCACCAAAATGGAAAAAAATCCAACCCAACAAAAGGAATCCCCAACATAGATTGACACAGAAAACCTTGGAAAATTTCAGCCAATAGTACATGTACCTGAAAACGTCTTTCTTCTCAGCTATCTGACTTCCACAGTCTCTGCAACACATGATGGTGCACTGAGGGGAAGAAACAAGAAGAGTATTTTTAATAATAAACAAAGCATGGTAGGGAGTGAGAGAGAACAAGTCCGCTCATATATATAATAAAGAAGTAGACAACACCCCATCTCAACGTGATACAGTCAGGCTGTTTCTTTGTGTAAAAATGTAAGGCCTACAGGCCTACACGTTACCTTCTGCATAATGCTGAGCTCACATCTCAGCCTCTGCACAGCACTATTGATGCTGAGTAAGTGCAGCCGCAGACCATCGTCCAATGGGAGGCTGGCTGCTACCCAGAAGGAGAAATCTGCAAAATGGCAGTGCAAAATAGACTAAGTTTTAGAAAATAGAAGCTGATAGAAGATATTTACATAATACCAGCCAGCACTATTCACAGCCCATTATCTATTTGAAGACAAGCCTTCCACATAAAAGTTTTTGTGGCCTTGTAACTATTTCTCAGTTCTGTCCCCTCAAGCCATTATGATGTAACCATTAATTGTGCCATGTCTTCAAATCTACTCCAGGAGGAATATTGTGGCAAATCAAATTTCTGTCCACTGATGCTTCTTGGATGGTTTCTGTATAAAATTGGTCTCGTAAGAAAATTCTTGTCCTTTCTTGGCTTAATTCTTCCCCATCCCACTTCCTTACTCACTATATGTACCTGAAGGGTTAGTGGGCATGATACTCCCCTGTAGCGTATCATTCCAGCTGTACAGCTCACGTTTCACCAGTTCCATTAACACATCCTGCAGAAACAGCAGCAAGCTGTCAATTCTCATGTCTCCAATCATAGACTTGTTTTACAGTGCTACATGACAGTAGAGAAAACTATACACTACTTATACTTATAGCATTTCAAACATCTATAGCTCTTTTTACATCAATTGAAAGCTTTTCTTTCTGCCTGTGCTTCCTTGTCTTTATAATCTACAATAGCAATGTACCCCAATAGCACTTTGAGACACAAGCATCTTCCATGTTGTGACATAACTGCACAAAATGTGTATGTTTGACACAACTCTAGGTACTGTTGGTACGTGTGTACTATAATACATTCCATACTTACACAATCATATTGTCTGTATACCCATGGTGGAAACCAAGTCCAATCTGCAGCTCTGTATCTATTCTGGAATGGAAGTAGACATGATACTAGTAGTGTTGCTCAAGGTACTTAGTGAGGCAATTGGTACACAGTGTGAAAAATCTTGACACCACAAGGTGTGTCCAGATGAAGAAAGAACAAATTTCATCAAATTCAGACGCGCTTATATCCTTGGTAAATTATCAAGTTCAAAATCATTCAACAGTGACTTGAGGTACATTTGAACTACAAGATCACAACAGATTTTGCATCATATGATACCTTTAAATTTCTACTCCTTGCCACTGGCTGCCTGTCCCCCGCTGGACCCCCACATGCTGCCACCTCCATTGCTGATGTGGTTTCAGGGACATTACTGAGCCTGTGACATCTCAGTTCTGCACCCTCCAGGCCAGATGGCATCTCCCATTCTGGCAGGATCCTCACCTTTCCAATTATGATGCTGGAATGTACAAAGAACATTTTACAACAAAAGTTGTTCTCTGAAAAATAAGAAGCAATATTCAAAAACAGTCAAGAATAAAATAACATTCTATCTAACACTAATGACTTGGCAATTTGTCCTGAATACTTTTAACGTTTGTGATGTTTTTCTACAAATGTTAAATTGCACAAACTCACCCATCAGCCTGTCTTCTGGTCTCTAAGATGAGGAATCTCTGCCTTCCCATGGCTTTAATCCTCATAGTTTCAATCCCATGCTCATCCTCTTCCTTTACAGAGAATATCTCTGCTGTGGTTCCGATGTTGGCAAGAGTTGCACCTGAGGTGTCCAGGTATCTGATGTGGCAGAATACAACAAGGTCACAAAGACAAAGCTACAAATATATTCCATTCCTAAAACTGTTACATGTTTTAAACATGTTTTAGATGTTAACCTGAGAGAAAATGTGTGTGAGTGTGTGCCACTGTGGACAAGGTAAAACATTTCCTCTCAAGTCCATGAATAGTTACATCAGGTTGGCAGGTTGGTACATTATTGAATAAAGAAACTCTTTTTACACAACCATTGCTTTTATTCCAACCAATGTTTATGTTGACCGTCTGTCACCTTCTTCAGGGAAATTCTGACTGGCTCACAATGTACTGGGCTCCTTCACAATGTAAACCAGTCAGAATTGCCCTGATGAAGGTGACAGATGGTTCCCAAAAACGTTGCTGTGAATAAAGCAATGGCTGTGTAAAAAGAGTCTCTTTATTCAGTTCCACTCAAGTCCTGATGATGATCAGGACTTGAATTTTGATGTCAAGTTTCTACGGGCTCCTTTGTTTTGTTTCAAGCCCTGTTTTCCAAAAGTTACAAACACAGGCTAACCTGGAGGTGACCAGCCCAAATGTCCTGTCCTTCTGTATAACATGTCTCATCATGGAGATGGTTTGTGGCTGGAAGAGCTGGAGAGGAAGGGTCTGTCCTGGGATCAGCACCACACTGGGGAGGGTCAGCAGGGGCAGGTTAACAAAACTCTCATCATCCAGCACTGTCCTGCCACTGTATTCCTCATGGTCACTCCCCAGGTACTGTAGAAGGTATTAAAAAGATCTGTGAGTCACTACTGAACAATGAATGATGGCTCAAGTTTTGATTGGTCATTTCTTCATCAAGTCATCTTCCTTTCATCTAATTACTTTGTAACAATGACCATGTATGGCTGCACCATTCAGTTGTGGTACAAATGAAATAAAAAATCGGAGACCCAAAGGGTACAACAAAATAATGATGACAATCCTGTGTAATACTCACGGTATGGCTTGCAGGCAAGGACTGATCAAAGTTCATGTTGCGCTTGTCCTTCTTTTTCTTCTTGTCCTTATCTTTCTTTTTCTTTTTTCTCTCATTGTCCTCTTCCCCTTGTTGTTGCTGCTCCTGCTGCTGCTGTTCATCCTCGTGGCCATCTCCATTATCATCACCCTCTCTCTCCCTCTCTGGAAGAGAATATTCAACAACTAATTCTTTTCATACAAATTACAAAATTTTATTTCTCATTAATCACAACCAGTTTGTATCTAATTTACCAACCTGATGAAATTATTTTTGGAAATTATTTTTTTCTGCTGTGTGTGACCGTGTGACATGCAACATAATTGGTTGCAGTGGATTGTGTCTATTTACCCTTTGACACCATAAAATAAGCTTTACTATCAATATCAAAATACTTAGTTCAAAGAGTTGAAGCGCACACAATGAGTTCAGTTTCCAGCATTCCCTATCATACATATTAAGCTTTAATTTTCATTTGTGAATCTTAGCCTAGTCCCTACAGTATAATGACAGCTTTATTATGACATTGTCTCAATGCGTCAATATCTGTAAAGAAGACCATTCCGCATTGCATGCAGAAGTTGGAATTGGGGCCAACAGTGCACGAGTCACTGCAATGATACGTGAGATGACTACAGGCCACTGGTGTATTGATATTGCACAGTGCACAGAGTGACCTCTTTCTTGACAAGTGCTTTATAACAAAGGATGTTGAATGTGTTTGAAGCTTCTTGCTATTTCTAACCAATGCAACAAACCACCGATGACCTACATAATTTCTTCTATGGACAGGTGCTATGCTAGAAGATCATTTCTATGGTAATGTTTTAATTGTCACTGTGGGTTGTATTTGGCACCTGCTCCGCCCCCCTCCCACATCCATCTTCACTGTCAAAAAACAAGTATTTATCCTTTGATGCAACCAAAAATAATGGGCCTATCTGTACATTACGAGAACGTAATGCATTTACAACACGCTGTCCTGATACCTTAAACTGTGCACAATGTACCAAACAATAAGGGAGATGGCACACACCACTGTCACTGGAGGAATCCTCGCCGTTTCCGTCGATGTTCGGCATCAAAATTGGTAAAACGTCGTCAGCCATGTTTCCGTGTTTTCTTCTGCCCTCGATGCATTATGGGAAATATCAAAACCGAATTATCACATGATCCAAGTAAGCCAATCAGAAAGAGCTTCGTGTTCCAATCTTTTAGATTATACCATAAATTAATGGGTATATCTAGATTCTTATAAAGTTAATTTAGATACTTTGATTCAAAATAAAGAATCTATATATAATCAATATCTTAGGTCATAGTATTTAAAGCTTGTTTGGTCTACAGACTAACGATATTTGATGTTTTTTCTTCCATATTAGTAGATTTTCCGAAGTAGATCTCCCTGATTGGATCCCTTTACCCGGAAACGAGACCGGCAAAGCTGAGCTGTCAGACGAAGATTCCAGGAAGTCTCGCAGAAGAATTTTGTGACGACTTGAAAACCGTATTGTTGGATTGGCAGGTTGTATTTCCCACCTTGTCACGAATAGAGCCAAATTTGTAGTCTCAAGGTAAGAAAAGATTCACCTTAGAATCTATATTGGGGCATGGTAGCAGTGTTAGATATGCGAACCGCCTCGGGGGAGGGGGGCGATAACGTTTTTTAGCAGACGACAATACCTTGGTTTTATGAAAGCGAAATTGTTGCCTGCATATTACATATATTTAGGAATAGACTAAAGAATTACTCTGGGAAGAAATCTATATTTATGTTTATGTATGTAAATGCTGTCCGTGCGTTATGATTTATTAACGTGTGGTAACAATACATTGCCTAAGTGACAATAAAAACGGTTATGTATCAAATGTGTCATATAATCGATATTTTTAAAAGGATGTGTATCGCATTCACTGCTTATGTAACCTTTGTTCTGCCCCTATCGTGGTAGAGGTGACTCAAAAGGTCAAAAGAGAAAGATATTCAGACTTGTTGAGGTTGCATTTATGATTTCAATATGTTCACGTTCCTTGTGAATTTTGTTAATTTATCATTGAATATTAATTCTTTTTTTCTTTCCTCTATCAGCTATACCATCCCACCAACACCAAAATGCACAGCCAAAAAGTCCTGTTTGTAGGATGTGTGTTCCTTGTTCTACTTATGGACTCCATCCTTGCCAAGCGAGACTTCTATGAAGTTCTGGGTGTGCCCAAGACAGCAACAGACAAACAGATCAAGAGAGCCTTCCGGAAACTTGCCGTCCAGTACCACCCAGACAAGAACAAGGACCCAGAGGCAGAGACTAAGTTTAGGGAAATAGCAGAAGGTGTGTTTGTTGTGTTTGTGCAAGAAAACATAAATGCATCTTGGTACCCTATTATACCTTGGTACTCATACAAAGTTGACTCCTTTGATACATGTAACATGATACATTTTGTTTGTATCTAAATTGCTCTGTATTCACATGTTGTTGTCTTTGTTGTTCTATTTCCAGCCTATGAAGTTCTGTCAGATAAACAGAAACGGAGGGAATATGACCAGTTTGGCTTCAGCAAGCAAGGGGGTGGGCCTGGTGGTCCTGGAGGATTTGGAGACTTCAACTTTGACTTTAATGACTTCTTCAACCATTTTGATGCTTTCCATACCCACAAGCAACATGAGCATGCAGGTGCAGGGTTTAATGGTGGCTTCGGCGGTGACAGTGGTTTCCGTTTCTCCTTTGGTGGGAATGGCGGAGGTCACTTCTTTGACTTCAATGACATATTTGGGGATGATGATGATGATGATGACCTGTTTGGAAGCTTTGCCAACTTTGACAGCATTCACAACCACTTTGCTCATTTCGATGACTTCGACAACTTCTTCGGAGACCACCAAAGGCCCCACTCACATGCACATGCAGGTGCTCATGCTCATGCTCAACACTTTGCACAACACCATGGACAGGCCAGGAATATGCAGTCCAGAACAAGTAGAACAGGTGACTATATGACTTTGTATATTGTTGTTGTTGTTTTTCATTTTTGATTAGCCTCTGTAAAAGCTGAATGATTTATTAAGTACTGAATTGGTAAAAATCAAAAAGTGTATCTAACTCAGGTTATGTTTCTCTCTGCTATGTTTAGGTGGGAAAAACTGCAAAACTGTAACACAAAGAGTTGGGAACATGGTCACAACGTACACTGACTGCTCTGACCCCTGAACCCTACAAGATAACCATGGGAACGTCACATAACTCCAACTGTGCTGAAAAAGCATATTCAACTATGTATAAGGACAACTTCTCTGCTGCTACTATGTCTGCTTTCTCACCCTTTTCAAGTCGAGTTGCAGATAACTTTGTTTAGAATCTTAAGAATAATTTGCATTGTGTAAAATTCCTTCAAGATTTACTTGCACCATGTACTATAACCAAGTATATGTTTTTGAGGTAAAAGTACATTGAAAATTATTGTGTTAAAATGCAAGCTAATGATAGTTTAATATGGACTGCAATTTCCAAATATCTGTATATACATTCAAATTCTGCCTTAGGAAAGAAGATGTTTCAAGCACAGGATGTACATATCTGTAAAGAGCTGTGTTAGATGTTTTTTTGAATTCAATGCGAACATTGCAGTTTTGTGAAATTTCCAATTATTTCTGTCTTTGGTCGACCCAAATTTTGAATGGCCAAATTTCAGTTTGTGCAGTTGTATGATTTTCTCAGCTGAGTTAATGAACAGTGTACCCTACTGAAACTGCTTGAAGTAGATTCAACTGTCACTTTGCCTTTGAGGTATTGGCAATACTATACATTCTATGCAACACGTGTCTGACAAAAATGAAAAAAAAGTATGTAAATATAAGGATGTGTAAAGGCAACCAGGTTTGTGTGATAATATGCTGCAATGTTCACAACTGCACCACTTTTTAATATCATGGTGATAAAGGTGACAGCACTCTGAAAATAGACATGTCTGTAAAATACATGTAGTGTAATTCTCTATGATAGCAAAATAACAGGTATAAAGTGGTCTATAAGTCTGCTCAGTGTATAAGGTATACATTGGAAAACTCTTGTGTAACTATAAGTTTTGAGACTTGGAGACAGGTGAAATTTATAAGTAGCAAAATGATATGGAAATAAAAATAAAGAGGAATGTTAAAAAGTTTTACATTTATCCATTTGAAATACTCTAGATTACTCTTCAAGTTGTTTTTCAAATACAGATTAGTAACATTTTGACATTTAGGCGAGAAGTACCCATCTCCAGAGGTTTTGAATCTCTTGTTGACATCAATTGTCCACAGTCATGATTTGCAATTTTAAGCAGAGCCTCTAGAGGTCGCTGTGAGCTCTTGCTGCTTGTAAGTAATCTGATGACGTCATTTGCGAACACTCCCGCCGTTTTAGCAACGCCTATGTGGTGAGGCACTTGTAGTGGGGTGCACTACCTTCCTTGCATCGTACCACAATTTTTAGGAACGTTAAAAATCACCCACACGAATCTTCAATTTTGCGTAAATTTGTGTATCCTGTTTTGCTAAGTAACACTCTTGAATCACCATGTCGGTCCCAGTATGACTGCTCTATCAACTATTTTTTTTCTCAAATCTACCAAGGAGCTTTTATCTGATAAAAGCTCCTTGAATCTACTGAACAGCTCCAGAATACATGTATTTCGGTCTTTTGAGACCCGAGAACGTTCTAGTTACCCAATAGGTGATTTTCCCCTTGCCCAGGTCACGGTCATGTAGTCAGGTACATGAGTTGGTTTGTGCTATTGCAGATAACTACTTCTGAAGCGGCAGACAATCATCGGGAGAGCATCCTCGCTAAATTCACACAGGCGATCAAACTGTGGTCATGTCGAAAGTCAGAGACGATGATTCAATGCGACGTCGTCGGAAAAAAACTTATTTTTTCCTTGTATTTTGAAAGGTATTTTGTCGCAAAGGCACGTTTCTACGTGTCTCCCCTGACGATATATGATTGTCATTCAATCCTCTTAATTATGATTTGAACGTCATAATCACAGCACCACAGTTCTATTCTCCGTGCGCTTTGATATCAACCTGACCTTCCCCAAAAGTAAATCATATCAAGGTTATAACACTTAAACAGTAGGAGTTATAGATCTTGGCGTGACTTAACTTGAGCTTGGGTTTTGACTCAGTTGTCGGAAATAAGTTCACATTCTCAACATTTTAGGAACCCTGCCTACAGCTTTTT
This sequence comes from Branchiostoma floridae x Branchiostoma belcheri, assembly GCA_019207045.1. Lineage (NCBI taxonomy): Eukaryota > Metazoa > Chordata > Leptocardii > Amphioxiformes > Branchiostomatidae > Branchiostoma > Branchiostoma floridae x Branchiostoma belcheri. Next base: position 14,147,666 of record CM033027.1, read on the forward strand.
CTCACTTTTGAACTCAACGCCAATGACCTTCATCGATGGGAGGGCGACCTCTACCGAGATATGGAGTGCCCCAGTTGCAAGAAAGTATGGCGAGAGTTCACGAGACTCTGCGGGAGTTTTGGCTCGCCCGTTTACTGGTTTCTGTCGTCCCGTCAGAAATGATAAGTTTGCAATCACTCACACCTAGCAAAATAACGCACAGTCTCTTAGTCATTGACCTCTCGCACAATCGCTGACTCGTCCTTCAGCGAATTTCACAGAAGTCGACGGGATGCCCAGATCTCGCGAGAGTTGCGGGCCCAGTCGGTGGCCGGACAGGTGTTCAGCTGCAAGGGGTTCCCACGCTGATACAGGACAGCTGTACATCCGTCTGGACCATCTAGACAACACTCTGACAATTCTTTACTCATGTAGCAAAATTCTCCGTCTCATGGAAAAACGTAATGCAGTACGGCATGCAAAAAGTAGCATGAGAAACGTCCCACAACCTGATGCACCTGGCGCATACTTACGGAAAACACTGTTTGGGGGACCATAGGAGGCACTCTCATATCATAGGCTACCAAATCCACTGAACGTTATGGTATATAGTGCCGATACATGGACAGACGAAAATAAGGTGCTGAACTTGCAGTATGGCATTTCTTAAGATACTTTAATCAGGCCAAGCATTGCTTGAAAACAACTGATCCTTGATTGCTGAAAGTCAAAGCAAACCTAGTCACGTATAGCTGTAACATGGCATTTGTTCAGTAAACTCATGTTAGTTGAGGTTGAGGGAGGGGCAAATGTAGTTCAGACTTCATGACTGGCTGGCTTCCCATGTATGTTCCTTCTGATTCTCCCTCCAGCGTGGAACATTCCTACATTAGAGATATCAGTACAGTACTCACCGGTTCAATGTGAAAACAGACTAGACAGACTAGTAACTTTTATGTCATGCGTTCCATGAATGAAATTCCTTTTCTCTCGTCTTTTCGCATGAAATCTATTTTGTAAAGGGGTCGACGAGGACTATGCGAAGGTTTACAATGTGACGATGTTCGCAGAAACTGTTTCGCCTCATCGGGGGAAACTTGAGCCAAAAGTTACAGGATGGAGAAATGTTGTGGCTCGACCCTGAGGGAGGGATCATGCGGCGCGCGCCGGCTAATACCGCGCCTATTACCGTGATCAGGGAGGGGCGGATCACTAATGAGCCAGTGTGGTGAAGAAGTCCTTACATAAATAACACCTAAAAGTAATCTCCAAGCAGATCCTACGGTGACATAAGATAGTGTCAAAGCTGGCAAAGGAGTATATCCGGTCAAAGGGTGTCAGACGGGCACCGGAGCTCCTTGGTCGGCTCCACTCCTCTGCCAGCTTTTCATACTATGTTATGCTACCGGAGGATCTGCTTGGAGATTAACTTAAAAGCCCATCCCATACTAGTAGTTTTCTTCCCGTCTCCCTCTTCGATCCTTCCTTACACTCAGTCCTGAGATCCAACTAAACTGGCGTTAATTGTGCGCGATGTTAATGCAAAAGCGCGCCCATAGACGCAGTACCAATGCACAAGATAACGTTAAGATTTGGTGAAGGAGTTTAGCCTGCAGAGGAGTTTCGATGGCCAATAATCTTGGCGATTACAATGCACACACACGCACATGCACAGAAAAGGGGGTCTGCCATCCAAGGTACCCCCTTGTGCAGAATACTAGACTTCATACTAGTACATGGCGGAACCGCCTGCCTTATCAATATCACCTGTCTGAAAACCTGATGTCTTCGATGTTACTTCGTCTTTCACAGTTTTCACAATGGGAGCGGAGCACGGCGTCCATTAATGTTTAAATAGCCTTTTTTCCACCTCTACAGGACCGTACCCTTTTATAGTATTAGCGGATGTCCCCTGCCGGAGGGTAACCATGACTAATTCCCGGCCTCGACAGAATTCCCGTTGCTTGACAGAACCCACAGCAGTAATGATCCATTCGGACGGAAATGGAATAAGACTCAGACAGAGGTCACAGTTGACAGCCTGACTTTTGAAAATCTCATTTCTCATTGTTTCAGGTTTCAAGAGTTTTCTTCTTGTAGTATAATGTCTCCAAACTTTGTCGTCAAGCTATGTCAGTTTTTCTTGCGATAGAATGAGAATGATTCATTTGTAAAACATCGCAGCATATTCTAAGGCTGAATATTAATTGTGTTATACATGTACAACTCGTGTCAATAAAAACCAGTACAACAACAGAAAGGTTAACTTTGAAAGAGTAAAAAAATGGAATGGTATTCAAAGGTTATCTGAATTTTGAGTACGCACACAAGGCACGCGTGTTATGAACTCAAGCTGGATATTCTGGATCGTGGAAACCAGCGGTAGAACTTTGACGGTCGTCAATAATTTGAATTTCCCATTTTGTCGTTGCTATGGCATTAGCTGCTTTAAATATGGACATTACTGCCCTGGTTCGTTTGTAACAGATGAGAGCACCCGCTTTACTCCCGAAGAAACAATGACATGGCAAATGAGATGCTTCATCAGAAGGCTAAAGCCATAATGAAAATCCTATTAAAGGTCGGAAAAGTCGTCATAGATGAGGAAAGAAAAGATAATTACTCCGATAATAGAATTGTATTGACATCTCATTCATTAACGAGCAGCAAAAAAGGCACGCATATTCGCGGCTTGAAAAATGCACCAGAATGACCAGATAGATCTATGCACTTCCTTTCTAACGGCCCAGCCCTTTCTGTGAAGTTGACCAGATGACATTTTATACTCTCCAACGTTGACGTGGTTACATATTAAACAGAAAAAGATGGCATATAAGAAAAAAGTCACGATTTTTCCCGTCAACCTCTGCTTGGAGGGTAGACTTTTTGCCGGTTTGGGACTCAGGTCAACATCAGCTAACGCACGTTTCTAAGTCTCTTTCTGTCCACTGTAGCTATTAGCCTGTTCGGTGACAACCTCACCAAGGAGCAATCATGGTTCAACATTGGCAGAAACCGACACAACATTACAACCTATGGTAAGAGAATGTACAGATTCCACCTTTGGGAACGAGTAAAAGACTTGTCGAACTCTGAACAAATACTTTCATTTACTTGAGGAATTTGCGGGGTCAGAAACAGAAGCATGTGGAGTGAAATGTAAAAGTATTTCCCCGGACACCGATTGTACGTCAGGTAATTTTAATTGTTCCCCCCAGGGAATGTTGGGTAATTGCAGAATTTTACCCAGAGGGGGGAGGCTCAGGTGGTCAGCTGGCCGGGAGGCGTGATGACGTCACATCAGGTCTTTCACTCACTCCCACTTGGAACATTTGCAACATTGCAACATCGGCAGTCAGGTTTCCTGCATGCATGACTTGGACGGCGCTGAACCTCGCATAAATATTTACGCGTCCTGTTCGTGTTTCAGCCCGTGTGAATGTAAGACTTGCTCCGCATGACTTCGCCCATAGCCCCCAGTCGGTCCTCCGTGTCCGAGCACCTCCAGACTTTTGCGTCTTTCTGTTTTTTCATTGTTGGATGATTTGCAGCATCAGTACTAGGAGTGTACGAGCCCGTGAGTAGGGAAGAGGTGCATGCCCTGGGACCGGAGACCCAGTTGCCCCGCCAGCGCCAGGAGACCGCCACGGTGCAGACCCCGACGTGTGCGGCGCATACAAATAATGAGTGTGGAACAATGAGCGTAGCCCAGCGATGCGACCGGGCCATTATTATCCAGCAACGCTCCCAGAGAGGTCTGCAGCGCTTACAGAAGGGTCCGCATAGCCAAAGGCTGGATGGGAGCTACTGTGGCAACCGAGGCTTTAAACCTGCCAGCCATTGCGGAGTAGCCGGACTAGAGAAGAACACGAGATGTGGCCACAGGATTACAACAGATACCTGGGGGCCGTCTTGTGCGTGGCCATCCTGCAGTTAGGGTGAGTACATCATGCTATTGAACTCCAACAAACGTCTGGTTTTCATTCCTGTAACTATTTTCACTGCCGATCCTTTGACTCCACCCCACTGGGCCTTTAAGTCGGCCTCACAATGGCTGATCGCGTCTCTTACAAACCGTTTGTTACTTAAGGGTGATGTGAAGAGGCCTTGTGCGCTTTAAGGGGGCCTAAGATGTTGATAAGGATGCCTTTAGAAGTGTCGATCTTTGTTCGCTGCAATGTTGGACTGGAGAACAACGTTAGTGCTGAATGCTCGTGCCATGACAGGGGTCTAGCTCTGACTTCTCGGCTGTTGGCCATGGTCCTGTTCTACTAGAGTGGTTCTGAATAGCGTGCGATTCGCAGGCCCTTCATCTTAAATTTTCATCGCTTTCTGCCCACACATCCAATTATTTCACATCTTTCTCCGCGTATTCTTCACACTTCAGTAGAGATACACAACGAAGTTATTATTTCATTCATCTTAACTGAGGGCTATCGCTGCGAACTCCGAAGTGCCGAGTCATTGCAGCCAAGTGCATATGTATACTGCTGACTTGTGTAGAATAGGCTTAGCCGATTGATTTTTCTGTTTTGAAGAGGGATTTTGACAGTTTACATGTCCTCTTCTGTTTGGCGCCGTTCTAAGTGATACTCTGTTCCTCATAAACATCTGGACCTGAAGTCATCATTTTGTCGTCTGTGCTATGCCCTGACGTCGCTGGTTATCCTGCCTCTCTTTCTATTCCTGGCTTGTTATTTCCTCATTTTCTACGGGTCGTTTCTTTTTCGCCCGAGTCCATGCTCTGAAATGTTTCCCCTTCGTCTGTCCACGCCATGGTTACTACGCGGCGCGGATGTGGAGGAGACAGGAACGAGGGAACCAGAATCGATAAGTAATTGCCCCTCTCTAAAGTCAGCATGTCTGGGGAAAAGACAAATCACTGACCGGCGACATGTTGCCCTGGGCTCAGGGACCCGACGTTGATGGAGTCTTGAAAGTTTTCGAAAAGTTGTCTTGGCACCTCAGGAAAGACCTGGCTTGCCAGAGCAAATAAATTCTTGTCAACATGTCCAAAACGCCGTGATCTTTGGATCCCTGACCGTTTTGACAGGTACCTCCTGTATGTAGTTGCAAGCCCGTACAGCACACGAAGTACTAAGTAATATCCAAGCAAGCAAGCAGAGGTGTGGCTTCAATATCCTTTGCTTCTTTTGTGCTTCTTTTTATCTTATTAGGCTCGGGGGGGGGGTCTCGGTGACTAAAAGGTCGTTTGAAAGACATGTTAGGTGAACATAAACGCCACGACCGTCAAGCCGAAGCTACTGTATATCTGCTTGGGGATTACACACGGCACGGTCAGAGTTATGCTCACATAGAGTTACACGGCCTGGTCTGACGGCAGTTCCATCGTCAATCACTGCTTGTCGGCTCGGCAGATGCAGGTACAACTAATAGAAGGGCTGTGCCCTGACGACTGAAACACGCCAGAATATGCCCTGTAGGGTTAACTGTGTAAATGTGTCATTAGTAATGCAGTAGTGTGGCAAATGAACTACAAAGACGCCCTCCTAAAGTGTAATTTTTGGACAATTTTAGCCAGAACAGAGCAATACCAGATGTTGGCTCTCAGATGGTGTTCTTGACATTATTCTGGGCATCTTAGGATGCTGTGATTGGAGGCACGTTTTTATTTGTGTATGGTGTGTAACGTCGTTGTCATGGCAACGACCGAAAAAATCCAAATGCTTCAGTGAAAACAATTCCGTTGTACACAAAGGCTCAGAATTGCGACCACTGACCAATTGTTGTTCAAACACTCAGATGAACTTTTTGTCTTTAATAGATGATCGCTATGAGGCAAGATGAGTTCCCAATACTTCCAGCAATCCTGCATATTTTTTTCCACTCAGCTGATTGTAGAGGTCGTGCTGAGGTCATGCAACGGAAAGTAATGGCCCAATATGGCTACCCTCTGAGGATTCTGTCAAAAATCTGGCGTACAGTAGTCATCGGATTCTTAGGGTGAATGTACTAGTATCTTGTAAAGAAGAGTGTTATCATCTGCTGCATGATAACATTAACGATAGCGGGGAGTTGGTGGTGTGCTCTGCTTTGTACAGTTTTCAGATTCTTCAGATAGATGAAAACGCAAATTAAAGACTTGTCAAGATAACGACCGCTTGGCACAGATTGTAAAAGAGTGTTTAGATAGGCAGTGTGTGTTCGTCTGCCAAGATGGAAGAGCATATCAACAAATCGTTTCATACATTTGATAACAATTTTAGCTAAAGGATTTTACGAATGAAGCAATTTGTACCTTGCCAGAAGATGGGCAGGGCTTTTTTATCGTCTGACGTATCACTAGCAACATAAATGGTGTAAAAAGTGCATTACGCCTTCGTTACAGTACAGTGGCGGGGCTTCGGGATGTGTTGTAGATTCGGTCTCTTTGTCTCTGTGAGAACACAAAGCCAACTTTGATAGGGTGGTGACAGCAGCGAAATGTGTAATCTCTGATTGACAAGGGTGGATGAACTTAACGCGTTGAAAGCGTAATACGCTTTTGGATCATGATACATCAGGTAGAACTGGGTGTATCGCCTTCTCAATAGCTGAAATCTTACATCTGCTTGGAGGTTGTAACTGTATTATAGTGTCCGGTCCACCCAGGTGGGGTGTGTCAGCCGGGTTTAACCGGCACGCTCAACCAGAAACCGCCCAAAACATTTTAGCAGCAAACCGACGCGAGTTAAGGGTACCTGGCTCCCGTTGCTTATCGGCTGATGGTTTTCTGACGTGGCCTGTCAGCACCCCCGGCGGGGTGAGGACAGGGAAGGCACGGGTGCTTGTTGGGAGTCAACTGGGGTAACTGTCGATTTGCTCCTCGCTATTTTCCTTCTTTGACGTTCAAGTGTATTTACGTTGGATGTCTTGATGCTGATTGGAATGTACTGGCACTGAAGACAGCTATCCTGGAGAATACATTGTCTTTCATGTAAACTCTAAGATATCAAAAGTGTATGTTTTACAGTGGCAAAACGCCTTCTAGGTCTGAAATTCCTAAACATCACCACGGAACCATGCTACCATGTATCATAGCTTCTTCGGCTGGTAAAGACAAAAGCATAGCTAAAATTCATAGAAACTACCGCAATTAAACATGGATACGCATACATGTACATTAAGATTACAGCAACTCTCATTATATAGTCCCATAACAAAGCCCAAGGTGCATTGTCACAAAAGATATAGCTGGGAACTTCTTCTAAAATGACAAGGAACACAGGGCGTAGAAAAAGACATTGGGCGTTCGGTTAAAAGGTTAGGTATGCCTTCGCATCGTCAGAAACAACAACTCTATGTCGGTTGATTATAGCCATTAGAGGTCATTACCACTTGTCTTGTGGATAGTGCCCCGACACAAGGCAGTAGTAAACGCCTGGCCTGGCATCAGTCTGGGGGGATGTGTGATGAACTGTTCACAGGATGTGCCTCATTGTCAAGGTGGACCACAGACCTGTGGATGAAACATTTTTGAGTAGGATGTACTTAGATTGAACCACAAAGACATGTCGAAGTCGGTGTTTTTGTTTATTCACTATTATAGCTACATTCGGCACTCTTGCCTACGGCATGGACCTGTTTCTTTTGGAGAAAATGTTCCCAGTGTTGCCCACGTGACCACTCACTTTAATCCACAGAAAATCTGCTGCCCTACATTCCGTCTTCGATATCTAGATGGTGTTTATATATCGTGTATTTAATCTGCTTCCTTCCCTGGTCTGCCTCTATTTGCACCAAGTGCCCACATGGACTAGCTAGGACACGTGTTTCCTGTCGGCAGTCTGACCTGTGTACTGTTGTCTTCATTTACTTCTTCTCTCTCCGAAGGCCTTCTTTCCTATCCTAGAGAACGACCAGCTAGAACGGCCATCAGTGCGTACAATGGTTGTATGGAATGCTGGCTGAAAACTGTAGCAACACAAAAACTGTATCAACACAAAAACAACCCCAGCACGCCATGTGTAGCCTTGTCAGTGAGGCCGATGTTTTGACAATTTTGGGAGCTCGGTGTTTTGCCTAGGCGCCGCCTGGGATGTATCTTCTGGCCTCGTGAGTTCTGCTCACTGAAGGACAAAACACGGAATCTCAGTCAAGTGGTTCTCTTCAAGGACCCTGTGTGTCAGGATTGTGATGACACAAGGGAGTAGAAACGGAAGGCATGAACCCTACATTACAGTTTCTTTACGACCTTGGACAAAAAAGGTGAATTAGCCAGAGCAAGTCCTTGGCCAGAGCAAGGAAGAAGACAAGTATTGTTCTATCACATAAATGTCAAAATGACGAATTCCTCAATCCCCCACCCCCATAAACGCTCTTGTCCTTGCCTAATCCTAATGAACTATTGGAACAGGTAAAACAAAGCAACGAAACGCCTGAGTTAGCGGGACTATTACTCGAGCAATTCACCAACCCGACGGTTCATTAACACCCGTCATTCATCTCATAAAACCATTAGTAACGGTCATTATCGATAATCACCTCTGGCGACGTGATGCCAATATAACCCCGCAGGTTCGGTCATTACTATGACAGCGCGCCTGATGGATGAGTGGACGGGGAGCGTTCTCGCTTGTGTTGCTTTGACAATGGCCTCATTTGCACTTGACTAAGCTAAAGAAATAAAGCTTGGGAAACAGCCAGGAGACGGGCGTGAAATGGAGCCCAATCATGCAGGTGGTTGTGTTCGTGTTTTTTTTGGCATAAGCATTGTCCTGCCCAAACCAACCATCTTGTGTCTCTAACTTCAAAAGTTTACAATGCTTCTGTATCGGTATAGACAATATAAACGCCTTTCAGAATACCTGTTTGTTCCTTTCAACGTTTCAACGTGTAACTGTCTTGCAGTCTCCAGCCTGTCGAGTATAAAAAGCTACATACCTAACCAGACAGCCATCTCATTTCAAATCCCATATGCCCATACCAGCATACTAGTACCTTTCCCGTTCTCCTATTTAGGAGTTCTATTCAGGCACACGGCGTTCGGACGTTGTGATCTAACCACACACATACGGCAGCATGGACCCACCCACCCGTCCGTAGCTACCCGGCAAGGTCTTGGAATATTTCACGAAGTGGTTGTTTTGGTTAGTTGGCGATCCATGTCCCGGGGGTACCCACCCGTACTCTGTAGTGTATACGCTGGGCTTAGTCCAGCGTCGGGAGAGCTTTTAAATCGTCCTTAATAGGACACGGATGACTAAGTAAAAATGTTCTCTCCTGTCTAACAAGAAGCAAAATCGTGGCTGTTTTAAGGGCGAAAGTAACCTTGACAGGAGATTTTGGACCGCATAGTTGCGGAGTTGGTGGGTAATCTCTTACTATGTAGCAAGGAGGTTACTAGTATATAACCTCCTAGTGTAGGCATTGGTCAATGTTCATCCGCACCACCAGGGACGGAGCGTTGGCTCACTGTCAGGAGATGTAATAGAGGCGATACTATAGCATACGATGTAGGTCACACATTTTTATAAGTGGTTGAAGGTATCAAAGTTGAACTATTCATAAAACACAATGTGCAAAATACAGGGCAAAGATTTGGACTTCGGTGAAGTACCAGACAGATTATCCCACCATAAACTATGGACATAACTATCGTCTTTCTTTTATATTGACGCTGCGGTTACAGGTATGGTTTCTGTATGGGCATTACCGTACCACGAGGCATTCCCTGTTATTTTTGTTCAGACGACAAGCTAATTCTGCATATAAAACATGGAAAATATGCTCCCAGTATGCAAACATAGTCCCAGTTCGGTCTACAGTATGGAATTCAAGGTATGAAAGTAGGAAATACGGACCGTAGAATCTTATAACAAGCCGGATTTTAATGATATGATGCATTTTTGGACCGACATGGAATGTTGAGCCGACCTAAGAAGGTGCAGACGGGTTGTTTGTTGTGGTTTCCAAACACCACCGCTCGGCTAAGTGGCGCTCTAGTCTCCTTAGAGTCACTTTTAATGGGGAAGTCAAAAGGACAGCGGTCTAGCAACACGGGGTGTATTGTCCCACCAGCGGCAATAATGGGGATTCGACGGGGACTAATTTAGGCAAAATTGTTCAAACTTGAGGTCAAGACCCTTCCTAAAGAGGTCACCACCTTTCTAGAACCTCATTATGTAATATGATTGGCAGGCCTACGGGACGTCACTGCGCATGCGAGGATTTCTTGCTACCCGAAAACAATCGCGCATGCTATCTCTTCTGAAATTAACAATAACTTTTGGGTAATACAATTAATTTTAGTGGCGTTAGAAATGCTTTGGAAAAGAGCACATTTCACTCATATAAAATCAATGTTTATGTATGCAAATATGTCAACAGGTACCTTCGACTTTAGTATACAGAGGGAGTAACGTTACTTTCACCCTTTGTAACGGGACTGATTGAACTTGGGCATATGTACAGCACCATCAAATACAGTAGTATACCTGTGTTGTATTCACAAGATGTCAAAATGATAATTTTCCAGTACACCTGGAACTTTCTCAGGCCAGGCTCCAACACTACCAGTGCAAGTTGCACCAGCAGCCCCTGACCTCGACCTGACCTTCAGTATATAGTCTCCTGTGTCCAGACGTAGCATGAAATACCACTGGGGCTCAACATGGCGTCTGTCTATCTCACCAGTAAGCTTAGAACGGACAAATCAATCTTTGTAAAAAGCGTCCAACTTCATCCTTCCACATACTAGTAGTAGTTTACTAGCTGGTTGAATACTACACGGCCATGTCCATTTACTTCCTCCACTTGAAAAGGGTACACTCCAACAGCTACGAGTACAACCGCGAAGCGATCAGCGAGGAAACAAAACCAGAAAAACATATTACGACGGAAAATAGTAATATTTCTACCAGATAGGTCATTTTTATGAGATTTCATCCACTCTGTTTGATTCTTCTAATCTTACATAACGAGTCTTGGTCATCAGGACGCTGTGATTGAAGACTGCTATTTTGATTTAGGTGAGACGTGGGTATTGATTTGTCTGGTAGCTCGGTAAAGGTGCGATTATTGAACCTGGCTTATAGAAGCATGTACAATGGTTGAATGTATACTTTCCTACCGTTCACATACACAAAGAGGGAGACATTTCCCAGTGAAGCTCACTTTGCGTCTGGACCTCTGGATTATGTAAGACTAGACAGACTCAAAGCACCAGCTGGATAGAGTCCTGTACAGCCACCCAATAACGGTGACATCTTTACCCCTTTTAACATTTCCTCGGCCTCGCTGTGTGTGTCCTACTCCATCAGTGCACGGGCGGTAGGAAGGAATGGTCCGGCAGGCGATAGCAGCTTCCATCGGTATTTCCTGTCCACGGTTCTGGCTTCAGTCATCATTGCACGCGTGTGTTACTCGGACAGCATCTCCTGCGAGGTCGCAGAGGTAACGTGTTTGTCAGAGATTGGCCTAGATTGTTTGCTCTCCTAACTTGTTGGCCTTTAACATATCCTGTACAACTTCGCCCATTCCTCTCCATAACCTCTCTCAGATGTTCGATTTTGTACTGGTCGTGAGAATGTTGTCTATTCAGGTGGAGAAAGACTTTTGAGGCACGTCATACAACCGCGTATTTTCATATCGATTTCCATATTTCATTTTTTTGCAGATGAGAAAAACATAGATTTCTATAAAGGTGATCTTCATAGTATGATCAGTTCTTAATCCTGTTGACTCCACAGTTCATAGTCAACCCTACCCCTTTTCGAAAATGTAACAGTTATCCAGAAAGTATCCAAGTATGGTACCTTCTTGAAGTTCTTCGGAGCTTTGTTGAAGTATGTAAGTCTCTTTGCGGTTTACATGATTTGAAGAAGCCCAAATGCCACAGATGAAAGCACCATTAAAGCCCTGGCATGACGGAGTTTATAATGTGTCTTCTTGGAAGGGAATAGATAAGTAAAAGAATTCCTTCACAACTTTTTCCTTAGATGAAGACGAGGGCCAACCCACACTACAGAAATTATGGACACCATCGTTCATTTACAGGTTAATCTAATTTATAGAGCTCTAAGGCAACATGCCGACGTTACAATATCTAAATATTACAAGTGATGGACATACAGTATATACCAACTGGTAAGGCTTCGGTCACATTTTCAAACCGGGGGCCCGGTCGGGCAGCTTTCGATATAAAAGGCAATAAAACACACAGAACATAAGTCATCAGCATTATTTGTGTAGTTGTGATAAACATCTTTACTTTTCATTTCCGCAAGCATCCCGGCCGGGCCCGGTTTGGAAATGTGACCGTAGCATACTCGGTGTGCTCTTCATCATGAACATGAGGCATGATACACGTCTGCTGTTGTCGCCCTCTGGGTTTTGGCAAAATGGTTGGCGGTGGAACCTGAACTATTTCCGTCGCTAACAACGAATTTTAAAGACATAAAGTCTCCCTGTCTCTCTGAGCCGGTGCACAAATATCTAGTATTAGAGACTTACGTCTGTCTCGTCAATGATTATTTACTCTACACTACCTGGCTTTGTGGCTCCTGGCCCACCTACGTCACTGGGTGTGGATCTGTTCCTATTGCAGTGAGACCTGCCTTCGTTTGTCAGTCCTTCCCATTGACTGGTGATGTCTGCTGTTAGTCGTGTTAAGTGTTTTGACTGCGGGGTGAGGAGAGAAGGCGTAGCAGTCGCAGGCGTTGACAAGACAGACTGGCCGCACTATCCCCGGACTGCGAGCGAGGAACCAATAAGGAAGAGGAAATACTAGGACTTCGCTCATAATGTAAATTTTTTCACAAACGTTTAGCTTCGCCATACTAACAAGGTAAACGCTTCTTTCAAACTCTCATTTTAGTCGGTTGATATAATGCAAATTTGATATCATTGACCGCAAATGCTTATTCATGTATGATCTTATTATAGCTAACTGTTTATGTTCAACATTCCACATATAGTGAGTTTCTTTCGCGAGATCTTGTACATATGCCACGCGGTTTTATCCTTCCCATGAAATCAAGGATACGGGCACATGTACACGTTTTCAGTCTTGCTCTGTCATGACGTCTTATCACGAGCAGAAGCAACCTCAGGTGTTCCATGACGCTCATATCGGACAGATCGCGCAGCAGGAATGCGTGCGGCATATTTGTTTTCCCGCCCAATTTCCCCATAAGTAGGTGAATAACTCTGACGTCAGTGACGGTCATACTCACACACTACGTGCCGAATCGGACAACGATCTAGACATAGGTGAAGTAATTATGTTGGACAACAGATAGGAGTGGAATACCTAAGTCGGACATCAGAGAGGTGACGAAACCATGTCGGACGACAGAGAGGAGTGACGTAACTAAGTCGGACAACAGAGATGAGTGACGTACGCAAGCTATAAATATGTCGGGCAACAGAGATGAGTGATGTAGCTGTGTCGCACGGTAACAGAGATGGGTAACATAACTAAGGTTAGCAACAGAGATGAGTCATGTAACTATGTCGCACGACAGAGATGAGTCATGTAACTATGTCGAACGGTAGAGATGAGTCATGTAACTATGTCGAACGGCAGAGATGGGTCATGTAACTATGTCGGACGACAGAGATGAGTCATGTAACTATGTCGGACGGACGACAGAGATGATTGTAACTCAATCATACAACCAGGATGATGACGATGATTCTGACCACTGCGATGGTGATCACGTGCCTAACTCGGACAGCGAGGATGAATGACGTAACCGAATATGACAGTCAGGATGGTGACGTAGATGGTTTTAGTGATGGAGTGGTGAGTCAGACAAGTAGAAGGCGATATCAACGTACCGATCGTATTACACAAACTTATTCTCACCCGTTGCCAGCTCTTTGGGTTACTTCTTAGATTATCAACAGGAAAAGTACTGGTACTGTTCGAAGAAACACTTGAGAGTTTCACCACACTGCAATTGCAATCGCAATAAAAAAATCTATTGTGGCGCCATTGCTTTGTCGATAAAAAAAACAATACAAAGCGCTCAAGAAAACTAATACATTCTCATTCCATTTTTTTCTCCATGACTTTCTGACTTAACAGTTGAAGTCGCCGTTACGTCATTTCCAGGTGTAGTGCATGGACGTGTTTGCCTATCGAGTTTCACGAGGTCCGACTGATGGATGGATATGTCACTAATTGGGTGATCAGTAAGGCCACTAATTGATAGATTTGTTCAGTAACACACGAGGTGAACGACAGGGGCGGAGATACTATCAACCTTACAATCCTTCACAGGTACTTCAGTCGACATTCCTTCTAGTCGGAATGAAGTACTCCCCAGTCCCTCTCGAGCAGGTCTGCACTCCAGCACTCCTCGGCCAATGGCCAAAGGGGGATCCCTGCATGAAGAGCTGCTGTGCTGCCAATCATGGTTCGCCATTGTTCCCAGGAATTCAAGAGGATGCGTGCGGAATTGTTTTCTCCTCTCCTCTGTCCCCTGGACTTTCCCGGGGCCAGCACATAAGAGCCGCCGCCTCTGTGCGCGTCCTCCGCATTCCGACCCCTTCCAGTGGCGAGGTGTTCCCTTCACATGCTGGGGAGAGACAGCTACATCTGGTGCTGATTCTGCCGCCCCTTCCCTTCTCACCAGGACCCACAGAGCTAGCCAAGCCCCGCGAATCAAATTAGCCAGGTCCAGACGCCAAGCAATTATAATATCAGTTATATTCCTTCCAACTTTGTTGTCGCGCACCAAGTCCGCCTGAGCGAGCCATGACCATGCCTAGATCGCCCAGGAAGCGGCTCTTGCACCTTCTGTACCTGGTCAGCACCCTAGCGGCGGCGACAGGTGACCAGTAAGTCCAACCTGTTCCATATTGTATCTAGTTTCATAAAGACTGGTGGGGAACTGTAGATATATCTTTAACTGGCACCCTACTGTGGTAAGTTTTGCCCAGTCTGCCGTCGCCTGATTCACAGCTTGTAGCCCTGTACGTAACAGTACATCCCGTAGCTTACTGCTACGCAAAAGTCGTAAGTCTGTTCCTTCCCAAAGGCGTCAATTTGTTTGATGTATTTACGAAGCGCTTATGACGAAGTGCCATCGGTCTGTCTGATAAATGACTACTGATCTAGAACCAGGCCAATATCTTAACGTTCATATTTCCTACGTACTGAGCTTCTTTTGTACGAGCGCAGGTACAATCGAGCCTCTGCTTTTAGATGTGCGTCTACTCTACCTATGGCGTCTATACATTGTAGTTGTATAGTATACATAAATCTAGGACTTTGCTGCTTGTAAAATCTCCGCCCTCGCTTTACATTTTCGTCGACACCAAATGGCGACTGCTAGTATCTGACTTTGTCTTTGGTCCTGGTGGCGACATACTTTACTTCAAGATTAAAGATAGATTGGTGACAACCTACTCCAATATGATTTGGAAGACAGTAGTGTTGTACTTGTAGTTGTAGTGTTTGTAGCTGTTGTCAGAACACAGAACCAGTAAATGAAAGAAGACCGTGTAAAGAACGCCCACTCTCTGTACAAATAACAGACGACCAACCCCCTGCTAACCGTTGAGAGATGAATGTACATGTGTTGTGACAATGAGGTCATTTTGGGAGGCTACGGAAGGACATGTCTTATCCTATTGTAGCTTCCCGCTTGAAATGCGTCATAAGTAGACAGAAAGGAACAGTGAAATGACATTCAGCATACGGAAGGTACGCCCTGGGTGCGGCGGTGAACCTGGACTAGTATGTTTGTCTATTTGATAAAGGGATACTAGTATTGTGCTAACTGAAACCTACTGTGTTAGGCAGCGAACGGTGTATCCTTAGTAACCATGCTTATGAAGTTTTCGTTCAATGCTAGTCTCCGCTAGACGTCTGCTTAGTTCCTCTCTGAACCAGATGACACACATCCTTCAGTTACTTCACTGGCCTGTGTTTTTCTAGCTTTAAACAGTCCACGTCTAACGTGTAAAAGGAATGATCAAATGAAACAAATCCGACCCTGCTGTAAGAACAGTTGAAGTCTCCTATGTACATAATCGTTATAGATTAAGTGGCTTTACGGCTTAAGGCTGCTCGCGCCGGGAAGCACTGCCCCTGCGTCAGGCCTGGCCTGTCAAACTTCCGATCAACATATCCGCATGGAGGGAAGACATGCTATTTCTTTAACTTCATGGTGGTTTATTTTTCTGTAATGTAGAGTTGTCAAAGATGAGAGTTCGCAGTCTTTTCTTAAGTACACGTACGTGTAGAAAGTCGCTCTTGGTGCACGGGCACTCCTCCGCTTTGGTTGTTGACCAAGTGCTGTGAGTTTTACGGTGGATGCCCGACTACGTTTCGTTTGCTCTTTGGACTGCATGCCATATTCTAGATCTCCTGTCCTTGCCATGTGAGGCGAAGAGCTCAAAGAATACTCTGCATCTCGGACAGAGAATTGAATAAGAATAGTCCATTCATGATGTTATATCTAGTGAAATAAGTGACTTACGATAAACGATAAAGCAAAGCGATCTTTCTTCTTATCATGTGAGTGGAACTAAATTCGTGCGCACCTCACTGCAAATTTCATTATGAAGCCAATGTTAAGGAGCGGCCTTATTGTAATGTTTAAGTTGAAGAGAATTTCTATCCCTTCTCTCAAGGTTTAGATGTTGCTAAGCCATTTAAAAAGCGAAGAAGTTAGACACTTTATAGACGGTGCCAGTGTCCAGAGAGCTCCAAGAATGGACTAGTCTACCTAAGTGACCTAGGGTTTACATGCTTAAACTACAGTTTTGTCTGTTTTTAATTGTGTGGCTCCCCGTAGATAGCAGTGTTCTCGTTGTGTGCCCTTCTACAGGTCGCTGTCCACCGTGGTCGCCCTAGGTGCGAACATCATCTGTAACAGGATCCCGGGCCTGGTGCCGCGGCAGCGCGCCATCTGTCAGACTCGCCCCGACCTGATCGTCGCCATCGGCGAGGGCGCGCAGAGGGGCATCGACGAGTGTCGGTACCAGTTCCGCCACTCCCGCTGGAACTGTACCGGCATGGACAACGATAACGTCTTCGGGAGGGAACTCAGGATAGGTGAGTCGTCTTACCTTAGAGCCGTTACCTTATCTATCCCATAGTCAGCATCATTATCCTGGACATTGTGTTTGATGCATAAAACACCACTGACCCTGTACACCATGAATATACTAAGATCCAACATGTATTTATCTGTTACAAGCTGGCTTTGAATATAAACGTATAAAAGAGGATGACCTGAGGAATTAGTTGTTGGAAGCTGTTACAGTGTTATTGAGGATTTTTCAGCACCTTGGACAGCGCTCATGTTGTTATGTGGAGCAATCACGATGTTACTGTCTTACTATGCTTGGCGTTTCTCTGCTACCCTGGTTAGAAAGGACGACCGGACGTTAACCTGACCTAGATGACGTTAGGCTAAATCAGAACAGTAACACCTCATTATTGACACCATCCGCATGAAACGGGTAACCGCGGAATTAAGTAAACTAATAACAGATACCACCAATCGCTGTTTGCTGGTTGGATTCCGGTGGGTTCACATCTTAAAAATCTTGTTATTCAAGATTTCAGAAACACTCAGGGGGTGTCGAAGATAGGAAACAACAAAGAAACTGGTTAGCAATCTAGCCCTGTGTATAGTTACTGGGAGCACGCAATATCTCCCAATGCCAAAGCTTTGACCACCCCTGGACAGGGCAATGTACGATTAAGTGATAAAGAGACTTGCCGACTGCACAGTAACAACGTGTGGCAACTTAATTCGATCGGTATACTGTGTACTGTCACTGATTATTTTCATGAACGAGGTAGCTTGCGAGGAAGTGCTCAGCCAAAGCAGCTAATTCGTCTCACCCAATAGCAAGTGTTGGCTTCCTGCCACGTAGAAGGAAACACGGAACTGTAGTGTCCGGAATATGGGGATAGAATCACCTTTAAGATAAAACATGACAACGCCTGTCTTAGTAGACGAGTGAATGCGTCATGATCACAGAAGTAAATTGCAATGTCTTGACGGCATTTTATATTCAAATCGATTGGAAAGACTTGCTGAGCTTTTGATTTTCAACTGTACAAAATGCAGTCGACTAAAATCATTCCTAAAGTACTCGATCATGTGCAAAGTTTCTACTAGTATACTCTCATAGGAACGATTGATATGTTAGCTAGGAATCCAGAAATTTCCGAGGCCTATTTCAAAGAAAGCATGCCATGTTTTCCCTTTCCTGGCCAGCATGACTTAAGTTATAGATCTATTTTCCAATGAGGTTATTTCAAACCTAGCCCTGAAACCTTTCCTTGATGAAGCCAGGACCCATGGAGCAGTGATTGACAGTTTCACAGACGGCTTGTTGACAGGAGGGTTGCCAAGTTCGCGTTCCGCACCAGGTGTCAAAATACGGGCGGCCGTCGCTCGATGTATGGACGAGACCACCCGCCTAGCCATCACCGCCTTCTGTCGCTCAATACATACATATACATACATCAACAAACCATTCAGACAACCAGTCAATCAATCAATCAAATCCCGTTGGTTTTAGCATCACAGTTGAATCCTTCCGATGCTCCATCTGGTAGATGTGGATTTCTCCTGTCTCGTGTCCAAATATTATAAATGACAACTAAAGACAGGTCTGACATTGAAAAGCACAAGAATTTGGTTTGTTTTGGAAAGTCCAAGGGTCGAATGAGAGACTTACGGCCTTTTTCAATTATTTGGCATTTTTATACGCCATATTTACGGGGGGTCGTGTGGAAGCGTCCTTGTTTTATTAGCCCTGTCACACATGTTTACGATCGACGGTAGAACGACCCGGCAAGGGCAAAATGCGAGACTCTTTACAAAAACGTGATAGTCATCTCAGGGTTGTCTGACTGAAGGTTACCTGACAGGTCTTTCCGGAGGTACTCTAACACAAGCACGCATGTCTCCGCTTAAGCTTTCCCACAGCAAGATGAGAATGACTTCTCTATGTACGTCTCTATGTACATGAAGGAGAAGGCATACTAGTACATATAGACTTGTGTGATAGCGTAGCATGTTAGGTATGATGATACACAGACAGTGTGACAAAAGACAAAACTGCAATGTCCAAAGAGAGTTTACCAAATAGCTTACATGTGCTGTCGTACACCAAAGCCGTTCTTTGCTCTCTATAAGTGCCCAACCATCCCAAGGTGACTCGCGGGGCTCTATCCACGCGTGTGTGCCGAGTTCCGAACATTTCTCACTTGTGTCTGTACAAATATCTCCGCACTCTCGCCCTGATCGTCACACGACCTCTCAGCAGTGAGAGGTGTTGACAGACATGAGAACACAGCGGTTTGCGGGCGGGTGAAATTAAAAGCTGGGAGTGACTCTTAAGTACTTCCCGCTATGTGCGGAGTGTTTGCCCATGCTCCCCTGATATGAAGAAGATTGATGGTCCATCCAATGTTTGACAGGAGGGGTTGCATTTTCCTCTGACAAAAATCCGTCTTGAATTGCTGACAGATCCAATTAGATTACGTAACCCTTACCGCTAAAATCTGCTATGGACATCTACTAGTAATAAACTCTGAAACTCAGCTAAACGGAACCATAGAAAATACAATGAAGACTTGGGTAATCGCAGTATTCATTATCAAGTTTAAACGATGACATAATCACAACCATTGAAACTATAAAAAGCACAGTCAAGATTTCCCATCATCGAAACTTTTTTTCCAATCGTTGCCATATCTGTTCTGTTGATTACCTGGTATATGCGGGATAACTTAAGCTTTATAAGCTAGATTGTTCAAACAGTTTATTCCAATCTGCCATACACAGAAGCCCTAACGTTATATCATGATAAGCCATGCATTCCTCTGTGTTCTTGTGGTCACCTAGAGACATTGACCTGGTCCCTGTCAAGAGGTAGTGCTCCTTAGACAGCCACTCGTCTAAAACCTCAAACACACCCTTAAGCGCACCATTGGCATATCTTTGAGCAAGAACTGCAACCTGAACGTCATTTGGAGCTTTAAAGTCTTAAGTTGACGGACAGAGAAACTGCTAAGAATGCGGCAAGTACCCGGCGATGTGTCTACGAGTGGCGGTGAGTGACGGGCGGGACGTTCCAGGCATAGCCCGGCACCTTGCGCGCAAATACAGCGGTGGCCTCCCGTGGGGGGTGCGTGACGGAGAAGTGTCGGCTGTCCCCACTTCACATTCCCCCGGGTGATGTTGACAAGGCTAATCCGTGATATCATCGCCCAGGAAAAGAACAACGTGTTGACAGACGAATCGATCAACAAACTAATGTGCGTGTGAACTACCAATGTAGCAGTGCACCTGGTACCTCCTGTTTTTCCTACCTTACCTACTGTCAAACTTTTCCCGCTTGTACTCTTCGCTTGAGAGGTTCTTGGTTCAAAGAACATGACACACACCCTTCCCTCTTTCCGAGTGCAAGTGGAAGATGGTTGCATTCTTCACGTGCCGCCGTCAAACTTTCCCTTTCAGTCGTGCGACAGGTGTGTGGCAGGTGGGAGTTGTGGAACCATATGAAACGGACGCCGCGTGTACACGTGGATACCATGTACAAGTGGATATATTCGCCGTGGCTTTATGTTCGCGATTTTCACGGGAACAGCTCATCTTTAACAGTAAAACCCTGCATGACAGTTTTAGTCGCAAAATCATCGCAGACGGTGCATTTTCTCCCTCAGACCTCCAAGTCTTATCACCGTGGACATTTTCCATTTTGTGGTACTCTTCGCCTTCACTTCTTCAAACGTCGAATGAGTAAATCATTCAACTCATACACCAGACTACTGACCTAGTCTCAAAACCGTAGGCCATGTTTTGCATAACAACACAGGGGTGCGATGTGCTACGAGCTAGAGCTATCTTGGTGAGATCACATTTTTCGGTTTTCCCTGGGAATACGCGCCGATGTCAGTAACTTGGCAGCCACAGCTGCCCTAAGCTGTAGCGCTAACCAATTAAAGGAAATGCAAATCCTATTTCTCTAGGCCCTTGTGATAATCTTTTTAAAGACATTGTCAATTTCTTCCAAGCTCAGAAGAACGTAAACTATTCGCACTGCTCACAGAGCCTTCTTCAGATAAAATTTCTTCATCGGTTCACAGATGTTTGCAGAAGGGGTAGAACAAACATCCACTAAAAGAGGCAACATTGTCGTTTGTTCGGGTAACGCAGTTGGCTCTCCCCTCAGTTTGCTAACTCACAGGACCTACTCACCTCACTTGCCCCCGACCTACTGAAGAGAGTATTTTAGCCAACTTTACTTGTGGTGCATGTTTGTTTTGGCGACAAAGACTTCGATTTTTCATTTCCTCCGCATCTGTTGAGAGGGATTGTTTCGATGATGACATGCTCGGCCCTGGAGACGGCCTTACAGTGTGTAATGTCTTCTTTATACGTCGCGGACAGCAAGTACACGATGAATCTCTCCGGGTCGAGGTTAAAAACACAAGACCTTTCCCTCCCACACAATTTTCTCCAGACTTCAGACGTTGTTTTGTTGGAGGAGCGAGTCGAGGCAGCGCGCGATGTGCGCTTGCCAGGTTTACTGTAGACACTGATCTCATGGTGCCAAAGGCATAATATTTGGTCAAAGAGGAACAATCCTTTGACTGTACTGTTCAACACTGGAAACACAGCTGACACCAAGTGATACGATGATAAGAAAGCTAGAGAAAAAGTATCCTACGTGGGGCGATTTTTAAGTTTAAATGTTGGGTAAAATGTCAATGGAATCGTACTGAAGAAAACTTGTGACCACATGGCGCCTTGGTTGCACTGTGTTACAACTTGTTGATGTCAAAAAGATTTCTTTATTGATAAAATTACAAAGCAATGATTTGAAAACGGAAAGAAAAATTCATGGTTAAGAGATATAAAGTGAAGTCAATATATAAAAGTATATTGTTTTCTATGTTCCGTTCAGGAAGCAAGGAAGCTGCCTTTACGTACGCCATCAGCTCGGCGGCGCTGGTGCACGCTATCGTCACAGCCTGCAGGTAGGCTACTCTTCCCACCTTTGCCTCTACAGACCCGGCAGATACAGTCCTAAAGATTATACGTACTTTACACTCTTCTCTAAAACGGGACTTGTCTTTATCATTTCAACAAAAAACATAATTTGATACACATTGAGAGGCCAAGTTTGTTATTTGTAGTCAAAACATGTTTGAGGCGAGGACGGTTGGATGTCACAAATAAGTTCAAAGTCTTGTTAATGCTATTTCACCCATTCGTCTAATCCTCAAGACAGAATTTCAACTTTTGCTCAACTAGAATTATGATAAACATGATAGAGCAATGCCAACCTTCCTTGTACAGATTTGCGTAGATAACAATAGTCCTCAGGTATTGCTGTCATCCCGCCATGTGTCTAACCATCATGTGCTACTGTTCCAGCCAGGGTAACATCTCTGACTGCGGCTGTGACCGTACGAAAGAGGGCGACCTGAACGACGAGGGCTGGAAGTGGGGCGGCTGCTCCGCCGACGTCAAGTACGGGCTCCGCTTCTGCAAGAAGTTCGTGGACGCCCGGGAGGTGGAGCAGAACGCGCGGGCCCTGATGAACCTCCACAACAATGAGGCTGGTAGGAAGGTGTATACAACATTTTGGTTCAAAATTTCGCGTAGAATGCAGATAGTTCCATTTATTATATTCTGTAATTGTAATGTAAGGTTTGACGTATTGCTGTCATAGTTTGTTGCTTTTTTGTGAGTCTGATGCCGTTTTTGGCTCGCCGTATGCAAAGTTAATAACTACGCTGGTCTTTTGCTTCATAGAAAAAGTATCGCAAAATGCATTTTTCGTGCTTTTACGTAGGCGATTTCAACACTAGTTGGATAGATAGTCTTTGCTTTGTGTTTAGTTATAAGACATACTGGAGCAACAATAAACGCCTTTCAGCATTTCATAATACATGTACTTTTCGATCCAGAACACTCAGCTGATCTCGGACAACCGTGTGGCAACACAATTGTTCCAGCTGGAAGGAATAGGTGTAAGAAACTCTTCATTGTTATCCTCTTCTCTGCTGTCTAACGCCTGGTGTTCTCCCCTGTAGGTGATTGACCAGCACACCCGTCTGGAGTGTAAGTGCCACGGTGTCTCAGGCTCCTGCACCATGAAGACATGTTGGATTACTCTCCCACGGTTCCGAGAAGTCGGCAACATCCTGAAGGAGAAGTACCACCACGATGCTCAGCTCGTGGAGGCCGTTCGCGCCAGGCGTACGCGAAGACCGACGTTTCTGAAACTGAAAAATTCTCGGACCTTCGAGAAACCTCGCGAGATTTCCCTCGTGTACCTGCGCGGGTCACCGAACTATTGCGAGCGTGACGAGGCAACAGGGTCGCTGGGAACGCACGGGCGGAGGTGCAACCGGACCAGCCCGTACCAGGATGGGTGTGACCTGATGTGCTGCGGGAGGGGCTACAACACGCACCAGTTCGTCAAGACGTGGCAATGTAACTGTAAGTTCCACTGGTGCTGTTACGTCAAGTGTAACCAGTGCAGTGAGCGGACCGAGGAGTACACCTGCAAATAATCACGACCATGACGTTGCAAATGGTGTTTGATTTGACCAAACGTCATAGATTATTGGTCACCTTCACAGAACAATCATGATATGTTGACAAGAAAGGTGGACTTGATCACCCAAAGTTCCTATAGTGTACAGTGAAGCGACAATATGGATGTAATATAGCTTCCTACTGATGGACGTACTTCCAGTGGTAAGAATGAACTCGTATTTCTGTGAGGTTAAATCCAATGGATGTTATTTTGTATATAAAAGAAGATGTTGTGCAGTTCCGTAGGGTCAAGCGTCAAGAGTCTCGACGTTCGAAGTGAATCTGTTTCGTGCGACTCGTTGAAGCAATTCTCCTTTGTAGGGATAGGAATAGTTAAATTAGCTCTATTAAGCCACAGTGAGAAAGAAAACTGCCCTTACCACATGAATAAATTTTGATCTGTGCTGTTTAATGGGCTATGTGATTTGTGGTATAGCACAAGTGGCAACGTCACTTGTAAATGCAAATGTACCTGAATGATTTACCATGTTTCCGTGTAGAACACAGTGTGGCCGAGATAGTGGAGAGGACGCCTGTAGTCAGTTGTCTATCGTATAGAGTGTGTTGCAATCGCATTAAATGTGCGTGTGCGTGCGATCGAGCGCGCGAGGATGTATGTGTGTGTCAGTATGTGTGTGTGTGTGCGCGCGCGTGTGTGCGTGCCAACGGGTGTGTGTTCATCTGCGCGTGTGTACGCGCGCAAGTCCAAGACTTCCCCTTTGAGTCCTACACGGTACACACATGTACAGTCTCAGCCAAGTATTACTTCCCAGTTCGTTCCGTTCCTCCCCTTCGAAGGGTCGTTGGCACCGCACAGCAGTTAGTGAATTTCTATCTCCAAAACATGGGGGAGGGAAAGTTACCTTGATGCCATGTTCTGATTGTGTTCGGACCCCCTGCCCAGACAAGTCCGAAGATTGAAGACTTAGCTCACCGGAAGAAATCCCCACAGTAGAAGTGGTGTGTGTGCGGCTAAACCGCTTTGATTCAACCCAGGTGTAGGAAGGTTCTCAAGTCATAGCGGCGTTAAGACTCTGGCTTCTGGCACAAATTGCACATACATGTACATGTACAAGGAATTCTATCTTAAGACATGTCTATTAACTTGCAAGTTTAGTATAACAATAGTGGATGGACCTACAGTTTTGTCTTGGGGGAAAGTGAACTTACTGCAGATATGGGATATGGGGAAATTTGAAATGATATTAGTAACTTTTTAGTATTTTTATGGTGGCAACAGGAATAACGCACCATACACCTGGGGTCATGAGAAAGCGTGGCGGGAGTCAGACTATGCAGTTGTATGCTGCGATCGCACAAACCGTCTTCTTATGTAGGAAGAAGTTATGAATTAAGTTCAACAGCAATCAGATCAACATACTTAACCTAAGTTTGACTAGTTAGAGAGATGAGACAATAACTTAGATGGTCTCTCTAGAAAGAAAAAAAAACTCTACTTGATCCGTTACGAAAGTTGACATAAACGTACGCACACGGAATGTCCCTGACACGGCCGGCCTCACATGACGGCTCTAGAAGCGGTCCCACGGAAGACTGCTGGGTGCTGAACAGGTGCACTGCTGGCGCTTCAGAAACCAATCAAGCTGCCCCCCTCCCCTCCCCGTGTGGCATGACCTTGTGTGGCCCCCTCAGGCAAGACCAGAGGGCAAGACATGGCGCAAAACTGACGAAGTAATTAGCTTGGCCCCCGGCCACACGGTGCACCCCGGAGCTGGGCGGTACCAACACGCCGCATGGGGTCCATCAACCATCATTACAACCACCAATCGTACCAATTACGTTAGGAGTAAATCTTAAAATGGACTGCTGAAGAACTTTCAAGTCAAGACACAATGTGAAGATCCATGCCCTGTTCAGTATAAGACCACTCGGACATCTTATGAATGGCATCCGCGCACCAATATTGCCAGTTTTGGGGGAGTTATGCCACATCATCTCCTGAAACTGAACAATAGGACGTAGTGACTTCATAAAAACGAAGATAGATGTTAGTTTGCTACACCCTTTGTCTGAAACGAGACTGCCTAGTTTTGTGTGAAATTTGGCATGTCAAAGTGGGTATCAAACACTTCAGCCCACACCGTAAATACCATAATTACTTCGCGGAGTTTGTGTTTTATGGAATCTTGTCGCAAAATCAAAGTTGAAGCTGGCTGGTTGTGAGTTCACTACAAATGTTGAATAATTCAATTTGACACCAAGTTAAAAAAACAAGACGTTTCAACATTTTCTGCATTCGTAGTTTACATCATACCCATATTGTTAAAGCTAAAGCACTAATCTTTGTCTGATAAAGTAGATGCTTTATAGAGAAAGGGAGATAACTTATAATTGCATATCAATTGTACAAGGTACAAAGAATGACATCTAATGGTACATGACTGCAGTCCCATAGGACTAATATTAACTAAAGTAATACAAAGAGTGTGTAGTATGGGATGAGTATGGACTTTTACAATTATTGGAGGAATTTCTAACATCTAAAGCTTCTATGTATACCATGCAGGGGTTGTCACATGTCATTTTGTACTTAAATTTGATATTTAAACCATTGTGATGAGTCCTTGTACATGTATATAAGATGATAGCCTTGTACATGATGAATGACGTATATCAGAATATTTGGGACATGCAATCATAAATTTATATTCGTCCTCTATCAGTTCTGGATATTTGGGACATACAATCAAACATCTATATTCGTCTTCTATTAGTTCTGGACAAAATGGATAAGCCCTCTGCCTCTGGTCGATAGGAATTTTTTTTTACTCTCCTGTATGATGAGGTACGTGATGCACCACGTCTTGTCTAGAGCCATGCCGGAACTCAGGTATAGAACTCAATAGCGATATGCTCGGCCACCACCTAGAATGAATAAAACGTCAGTCAAAATCCAGCTATCAAAACGGTAGTAGTGAAGGTAGTCATCTAGTCTGTGGGCCAGTGATTTGTTATCCGCTATGTTTCCGGCATAGCATTGGAAGGAGCCCATCCCAATACCTTCCACCGCCCTTCACGAATTTACGTTCCCAACCTAAGTCAGTTACCCATTTTACACCTGGATGGAGTGAAGAGAGTCGTGCCATTAAAGCGCTTTTCCCAAGGGCACAAGATCGATAGCATGGCAGGATTCGAACCCAGAACATCTGAGTTCTGGGACAAATATTATGAAGATGCGTCATATAACCTCACATCATAATATAACGACAGAAAAGTAAACTTCTTTTGAAGCAAACGTTGAAGCCACTGACACGTTCTTCTCTAGATATAAATGTTTGTATGAACATAAATGCGATGTGCATATTGCTTGTTTGCTTTCGTCATTCGAGATACTGACCAGAAGCGCTGCGAAGAACTCTTCGGCTGAAGGCTTGATCTGGTCGGGAGGCAGCACGAAGCCGTACCGCCCCTTGTCGCGCAGCTCGATGGCGTAGGAGTACTTGATTCCCGCCTCGGTGTAGGCCCAATCCACGCTATCCCCTGACGTCACGTCTGAAACGTATGAAAGTTTTACTGTACTGATAGACTCCCACACTCACACTTGGACTGAGGTAGGACTTTTTGGACAAAGGTTGTCATCAGATAATCAATATTGTTTCCAGAACTGCACCAATAGTGCATGTTTTCCTTTCTTTTTACTCTTATTTAGTTACTATAAGAAATACACTCAACATTTGCCGGCAAATGATTTCTTACGCGTCGACAGTGCCTAACATTTAGGACAGACCAAATAAGAGAGTGCAGTATTCATGTTTCTAAAGCTACGGTACTTACAGATGACGTCAGCGCTAGATCCATGAGTAAAGTTCCGCCCATGCACTTCCCTTATGGCGCTGACGGCCTTCGCCCCAAGGTAGTTCTACCGAGGAGAGGGACTGCTTTAAGAAAATGTGCACCAACAAATTGTAAAAAAGTACAGTACAACGTTACATGAAGAAATGTAGCAAACCTGATCCAGGTAGTCCGGCGGAAGCACATGGGACGTCCAGCCGTACGGACTCATCCACATCTCGGAGTAAGAGTGCACGGACAGGTACGCCTGGATGTTTTTGCCGTTCTCCAAGACCCAGTTTGACAGGGACTTTGTCTCGACCTCTGAGAAGGGGCTAGGTCCGTGGTAGGTGTCTGAGCAGGGGAACCCGCTGGCACCGGGGTCTGTAAATGTGTAGTCCAAGAACACGACGTTATTAAGATAAAGACGAAAGCACACTCTTTGGCGTAAACTGGAATTGGCTGTCTCAAGTCACGTAGGAGAAACGATACTTACGACCACCTTTGAGACTTTCGTGCCAAAGGTTTGATTTAAAAAAAAAATAAACAGATTTAGGCGCAATCACATGCAAAATGGTCGTTCCAGTTGCGATTAGGATCCACTCCGTAACAGCTCCACAGTCCCCACAAAATTTTACGCGGACCAGAACGAGTTTTACGCCACATTCGGTTCTGTGGAAAGACGGAAAGTTGATTGTCAATGGAGAGTGCATATCAGATGAAACAAAGTGAAATTAAGTAACATAGTTTAAGTGGAACACAACCAAATCTACAGCTTACAGTAGTCCATGTGTAGACGTATCCGTCCACGTTGGTGACGGGAAGGAAGTAAAAGTCCACTTCGTCCATCAGTTTGGTGGTGCGGTCCTCCGTACCGTAACCCTCCAGCAACTACACGGGAAATACATATTCGCTTCGGTAACGTTTTCAAACATCGACTCAATGAGTCCGTTCTCTACTACAGAGTCGACCGTAAAAAGATTTAGATTAGTTTATACCATCGTACACTACACTACGTGACGTTTTGTCTTTTGAGCATCGAAGCAAGCACATCAATTCCTTTAATACAATCGCGTAACATTTTGAAGACACAGGGTGAGAGTCTCAAGTGAAATCACAGAAGATTTCATACAAATAGTTTTGTATATTATCATCATCGATGATGACATTATGAGTGAAATCATGTCAAGTACTTTATTTTCTCTCTATTTTGGTTGGAATCTATACTTACGAACTTGATGTTGTAGAGCAGTGTGGCAGACACGATCCATTCCCGGGCGTGGATCTGTCCCTCCAGGAAAATAGCAGGTTTGTTTTTCCAAAATTTAGGCCTTCCCACCTAAATGACGGCACAGGTTTCGAATAAGTTTTCAAACTTAGCCAAGCGAAGTGCATGTCATCTCTTCCGTAATACTATTTTTCAGTTACATTAAAAGCGATAGCCTAAGGACAAATATGATCTGTACCTTATACAACCATGTTTCACGGCAATAACAATAAAAGCTGTAAAATGGACATATTATCGTGTACAAGCCGTAACAGCTAAAAGAAATAAAACTTACTATTTCCAAACAGTTGCATGTAATAAATCGAGTGTGAACACAACCAAATATTTGCTTAGATATCGCGGGACTCGTGCGAGACACCGATCTTGATGTATAAGAGTAGACAGACTTTGGTTCTTATCAGAACATTTATTAACAAATCATCGCACCTTGATGGCATTGATAGCGCGGCCCTGGTGAGAGAATCCGATCTTGATGAGCTTGGACAGTTTTGAGTATTTATCAGCAAAGTCCTGCAGCTGCGCATCGATCTGCAGGGGAAAAGGTGACAAACACATGCGTTTTCACATCGACTCGGAGATTTGCTCCATGTGTAAAATGTGAATTTGTAGAGTGATATTAACTGGTTACACATACTCAAAAGAAGAAAACCATTATCATATAATAAAGCTGAAATAAGCATCTCCTTCGGTGCTTACCGCCTCATATGTGTTGTACTTATTGAAGTTAAACCCTGTGGCGCTCGAAGTTGACGTTTGGTTGTCGATAAGTCGTTGGAGGTCGTCGATCATCACCTGGTTAGCCACGAAAAAACCAAAAGGCAAGCTTGTTGAGAACTTTTTCGGATGACAGGTAAATAAATGCTACATCGCGTTTTGAAAAACCGTAAACGAGCACTGCACATTGAAGTTCTTTATCTTCTGTCATCCTTCCGTTTCTAAACCAAGTTTATACTATTGAATGTTTGCTTCAGTTCATTCGTGACGAGACGTTTTGCCCCCTACCGAGTGCTTTATTCCAGTGTTGGTCAACAGTTTCTTGACGTACATGAGGAGGTCCTTGGGCACACGGACATCCACGGGACGGGACAGGCCGCTTGGACCCTTCCAGAAATCCAACTAAAATGTAACAGACAGAATCAGTCATCTTTTAAAATCTACTAATCCGATTAACAACTAAAACTGACCA
Organism: Branchiostoma floridae x Branchiostoma belcheri; assembly: GCA_019207045.1. NCBI lineage: Eukaryota > Metazoa > Chordata > Leptocardii > Amphioxiformes > Branchiostomatidae > Branchiostoma > Branchiostoma floridae x Branchiostoma belcheri. The sequence goes on from CM033027.1 coordinate 14,177,445, forward strand.
ACTGATAGCCAAACCGATATTTATTTCCAATACACTCCTGGAGAAAGCATAGACATAGTAACGAAATTCAAGCCTTGTGCTACGGCTACAATCGTCCCGATGCCCGTTGGGGGTGAAGCCCAGGCCGGGCTCTGAAGCCACAAATTTGTCCCGGTGTGCTGTCTGATACCTGAGGGGTTCCTCTTGATGTACTAGTATTCACGATTAGGTCACGGCGTCTTTTTGTCGACGGTCCCGGGTACTTCGAGTTTTAAAAAAAATGTGGGACCCCGCTGTGCCCAAATATGGACAGATGGCCACAGGGTGTCCCACGGGGCCACGCAGTGGACACGCCCAAATGTACACAAAAACAGCACGAAAACTACCCGGGATGGGGGCGTTTTCGAAATGTGACCGTAGCATTATGAGGTAAGGGGCCCGGCAGAGGTGCAGAACAGTGCGAAGGTGACATCATTAACGAGTAGTATTGTTTTCAGAATGAATCACCTACCCTGCCCTCTGTCATCCCCAGCTTCACCAGTTCCTCAAGTTGACGCTCATCTTGAGGAATAACTCGCAGTACTTGTTCTCTGAGATGGTGAAGGAACAATTAGTTCCTCATTGTAATTTCTTACCGTTATCACAGCTAATCCATAGTTACCACATTCAGTCAGGCTTTGGCCTTTGTAGCTGGTATGCTAGTCTGTGTTTACGCAATCTCTCGCTGGCTGGGGTTTATGACTGTAAGGCCGACTGCTAGGAGCGCGATTTTAGCCAGGTTACTGTTGTGCCATATGGACGTGTGGGCCAATATTACTAGTTTATACGGACTGCATTTACCAATGGTTCTTTTCATATAGTACTAGTAATAGTGATAGCCAGACAAAAAAAATGAACAAAAGCAAGGACATTGCTTACCCATCGAATCGAGTAATGTTAGTGGCGGAGACCACAGTGATGGTAAACAGAAGTAGCAGGGCCTTCATGGTGGAAATTGTGAACTTGCACAAAAAGCCAGGTCCAGATGTTATGGCTAGAACGAGGGTATTATTCCTGTTGATAATATTACTGCATCAATACATAGAGATGACAATAGACACTGTAAAACACTGTCCGCAGAATGTACACCGGATCGATTCATTCCCACGGTACGTCAGAATATCCGGTGATCGTCACGAGATCTAACACCGTTTACGTAAACGCGCGGCCAAGTCTTAACTGTGCTACCAGCTACAAAACGAAGAAAATGACTGCTTGTCAGATATTAAGGAATAAAGAGTGTCATCTGTAACCATTCCTGGAAATTTGGGTTCCTGCGCTACAGTATAGAGCTCTGGTGATCCTATTGTTTCCGACTATCCAAACGATTGCTCCCATTCTGAGATAGGGTCACAGGTGAAGGGATCGACCCTTTTCCATCGTTTCTACACATCATCTAAACTACCTAAACTACCGAAAGTACTACCAGACAAAAGGCCATGTATATCATTGTCAACGCTGGAGGCTTTAGGAATTCAAATCAACGCTCCTTTCGAATTCCACGTATCGCAAGGTTATCTACATGTAGATGAGGCAGAAACATGGACAAAATCGCAAAACAAACACAATATTGAAATAATAGGTAAGGTTTACACATGCAAAACCCGCGTGGAAATTTCAGCAACAATATATAACGATATAAATAGTGAATGATATAATTATAAGTCCTTACCCGAGAGTTTAGATGTCGTGTCTGTATGCTCTGAACACAAAGGTCAAATTATTTGCACAAAATGGTACAAAACATCAACAGTTATTCTAGCTGTGTATGTGGGTGGACACCTACCAGGAGTAGCCCATTTCACTATAGGGGTGTTCAGGGGTTATTATGGGATTTTAGAGTGCACTTCTGTTTGATAACCATTAACATATAACATATCTTAATGTTCATAATGGGAGTTCTGGCAGTATTTTCACAATCCATACCCAACCATCAGAGATTAGCACTTGTCGATGAAACATACACCGAACTCACTTTGACCTTCGACACACTAGCAGTTTCATTTTTCTGTGGTCCAACCCAGGAGCTGGATTAGGGTGAAGATGTCACATTTAGTAAAATACGTCGGGAGTAACCTATCGTAGATGATAAAAGCACAATTGCAGATGACAAGCTTTCAACATTGTCTGCATTTATAGTTTATTTTGTTATAACCAATTGTTAAAGCGCCAAGCGTTGTCTGATGAAGAATGTGCTTTGTAGATGAGGCACGTGATGCACCGCGTCTTGTCCAGAACCATGCCAGAACTCAGGTAGAGAACTCATTAGCGATATGCTCGGCAACGACCTGAAATAAAGTATAGAATGAATAAGACTTCAGTCAATATCACGAGGAAGGTCGTGTACTTAGAGTGCCTTTAATCACCAAGGGTACAATATCAGTGGCATGACAGGATTCAAACTCAGGACCTTTGACTTCTGGGCCAAATATCCTGCAGTCACGCCACATGACCCCACATATTGTAACGACCGAAAAGAAAAAAAAGTTAAGTTAAAGTTTGCCCATGCATCTACAACAGAAACTTGATGACATCTTCAAGTCACTGACACGTTCTTCTCTAGACATAATTGTCCCGTTTGTATGAATATAAATGTGATGTGCATTGCTTGTTTGCTTTCCACATTTCGAGATACTGACCAGAAGCGCTGCGAAGAACTCTTCGGCTGAAGGCTTGATCTGGTCGGGAGGGAGCACGAAGCCGTACCGCCCCTTGTCGCGCAGCTCGATGGCGTAGGAGTGCTTAATTCCCGCCTCGGTGTAGGCCCAGTCCGCGCTGTTCCCTGACGTTACGTCTGAAACAAAGTACCAAACACGTGAGATATTACACTCGCACCTGAAAAGGTAGAACTGTTCTACTAAGTTGTTGTCAGATATACTGTTTATTGTTCACAGGATTACTCCAACACCACACTTCTTTCTCTCATGAGAAAAGTTTATTTATTTAAAAGCTAGTATCTGAAATTCAGTAACCGTTTGCTAATACATGAACATGTCCTAGTTTCTGCTGTTGCGGAGAAGCATGATCAAGAACATCAAGAAAAGTAAAACGTTACCAGACAGACTTCTTCTTACGCGTCGGCAGGGCAAAATAAACACAACTGTAAGTACATTTCATAAGTATGTTCTGTCCTTTATTGTACTTACAGATGACGTCGGCGATAGAGCCATGCTTAAAATTCAGTCCATGCACTTCCCTTATGGCGCTAACGGCCTTCCCACCAAGGTCATTCTACAGAGGGGAAATACCGGTCATAGAAAAATAAGCATCTCGGCAACAAAAATCAGCCATTGTAAATAAGTAGAGTTGAACACCTATAATATTGATAAGGTCTGGTGTACAACATTGCTGAAAGAAATAGAAGGTCAAAACTAGAGTTAAAGAGATCGAATTCGAAACGGACCAAACGAAACATTTGGTGCAAACCTGATCCTGGTAGTCCGGCGGTAGGTCACTGGTCCAGCCGTACGGACTCATCCACATCTCGGAGTAGGAGTGCACGGCCAGGTACGCCTTGATGTTTTTGCCGTTCTCCAAAACCCAGTTTGACAGTGACTTTGTCTCGACCTCGGAGAAGGCGCTGGGTCCGTGGTAGGTGTCTGAGCAGGGGTTGTTGCTGGCACCGGGGTCTGTGAATATGTAGGTCAAGAACATGTCATTAAGAGAAAGATAAATTTTCCTCTTAATGACATGTTCTTGGCAGTGATTGACCTAAATTGTAATCGACAGGAGCAAAGATTTAACAGTGAATTACGGCTAAATCTAAACGATCTCGTCCTAAATATGGGGCACACCTATTTTAATAGGGCACACTACTTTTCAAGCAGATGATCGGCTCTGGCTGTTTTTGACGTGATTTAGACATTGTGGACCAAGTGGTAGACATGAAGACAATAGTACAAAATAGAAGGCCAGACAAAAAGCGCTTAAATCATGTGACAAAAAGCAGACAACCAGAGCAGAACCTCTGCTTGGAGAGTAAGGGCACACCTCCAAAATGGTCGTTCCAGTTCCTGTTGGGATCCACTCCGTAACAACCATCAATGGGACCGGAACGAGTTTTACGCCACATTCGGTCCTGTGGAGAGACGAAAAGTTGTCTGTCAATACTTCTGATCAATGCACATAAGATAAAACAAAATGAAATAAACTTAACTATATCGTTGACAAAACCAAATCGATGTCTTACAGTAGTCCATGTGTAGACGTGACATAAGATAAAACAAAGGGAAATGAGCCTAACTAACAAAGTGGGGCACAACCAAATCTGTATCTTACAGTAGTCCGTGTGTAGACGTATCCGTCCACGTTGGTGACAGGAAGGAAGTAAAAGTCCACTTCGTCCATCAGTTTAGTGATGCGGTCCTCCGTACCGTAACCTTCCAGCAACTACACGGGAAATATATATTCGCTTCCGTAACGTTTTCAAACATTGACCCAAGTCACGTCGATGAAGGTTAGACATCCAGGTAATAAGATACGCCAAATAGCAGTTACTGAAGCAACCAGATATGACTTTGGAAACGGTCAGACGATTCAGATGACGCCCGTTATCTTTCGTCAGTGTGACCGTATGCCCGCTCCCTTCCCAACTAAACGGACGTATTTTCAGCATGTACGCCCGTCAATCTTTGCACAACGTAATAAGACACAATGTGAGAGAGAAATTGAAGAAAACGATGCCACAAAACCGCTCTCAGCTGAAAGTCTAACACCACAACCATAATCATGTCAAGGTTCTTATTTGCTTTCAGTATCTCTTAGGTTGGACTCTATACTTACGAACTTGATGTTGTAGAGCAGTGTGGCAGACACGATCCATTCCCGGGCGTGTATCTGTCCCTCCAGGAAAATGGCGGGTTTGTTGGTACCAGAACCTCCCACCTGTGTGATGATACAGGATTTGATAAGTCTTAAGTTATCTACTTTGATGAAAACGTCTAGGGTTCGTATCCTTTGCAGAAACGTGAAAATGAAATTGTAAGCACACATCGATTTGTATCTTGTCAAAATCACCCTATGACAATAGCCTATGGCAACTACATAACCTTGTGTGTCTATACTTTTATTCGGTATTACTCGATGAAATAACAATAGGCTGTAACATAGACGAAATGTTAAACAGATCTTTGTTTTGAGGACTGTATCACGAACCAATGTGTTGCAAAAGCTCTACCATGAATCAGCTAGTACAGTCATGATAACAACAGCAAAATTCACAGTACTCATATCCACAGTTGTAAGAAACCAAGGAAGTGTGAAAACAAGCGAATGGTATACCCTAATAGCGTAGATATCGCGGGACTCGTGCGAGACGCCGATCTTGATGAGAGTAGTCAGACTGTTGTACTTATCAGTGAAGTCCTGCAGCTGCGCATTGATCTGTCAGTAGAAGGTGACCATGGCAGATTAGGTATAGTGTCAAAATCACCTGAAGATTACGTGTCGGTTATGTCTAGCCATGGAGAAGAATGGAAACCCCGATAGTCCTTTACAGACTGAGGGACATCTAGTATACAAGTCAAACAAAAACATACCTTGACACACACCAAGCATTCTTATATATCAGCATGAACGTTCATCTAGATATCTGTGTTGATAATGTTTGGTGATTACAGACCACGTTTTTTGCGTTGGGCGTGAAATTCTTCTCAAAAACGTTAAATAGAAGTTGAGCAAAGAAGCGCCTCCATGAACACCCCCGTAAACAATTAAGGGTTAATGACCCATCCCGAGGCGTATATGGTGTCAAAACGCCTGGTCCTTTGCTATATAACCACCGAATAAAACCATCGAGTGAGTATGGTACATGTCGCTTGATAGGTTTACTAGTAAAGTTATGACCAATAGTCATAATTGAATACAGCAAAATACTTGAAAGTTGGTATCCTACTGTACCTACATCATCATAACTGTTGTATTGATCGAAGTCAAACTCGTTGGGGATCGAAGTTGACGTTTGGTTGCTGATAAGTTGCTGAAGGTCGTCGATCATCACCTGGTTAGTCACAAGATAACAAAGGGTCAAACTCCCGGATAACATACCCCCGCTACAGTACCGAAATAGTGTGATTTTCTCGGACCCTAATCCTCTCCAAAGCTTTTTGGGATGACAGTTAAATATCTCAAAAGGAGCATTTCCGAAGTGCTTGACTTTCTTGTACCTTTCATGGCGTTTTACTTACAAGATTACATAATTGTACACGTATTTCGATCGGTATCAAAAACATTCGTCATTATTTATTCAATAGATCTCTTGCCCCCTACCGTGTACTGTATTCCAGTATTGCCAAGCAGGTTCTTGATGTGCATGAGGAGGTTCTTAGGGACACGCACATCCACAGGGCGGAACAGCCCGCCAGGGCTCTTCCAGAAATCCAGCTGAAATGGTAAGAAAATTTTGTCATGTTAGCTCACGTATTCAGCCAAATAAGATAGACAGAATCAGCTATCCTACACAACTTAAAATCGATTAATCAATGACCAACTGATCAGGGAACAAATAGCCGAACCAGGTCCATTTTGAGCCTGCCATTTTCAAACCAATGCGCTCATGGAGGAAACAAAGAAAAAGAAGCAATAATTCTGGAGTTATGAAGAGTGGTAAAAGTGTAAGGTGATATCATTAAGGGTTGTACGGCCTTAAGTACCTACCCTGACGTCTGTCATCGCAAGCTTCGCCAGTTCCTGAAGTTGGCTCTCATCTTGAGGAATAACCCGCAGCACTTGTTCTCTGAGGTGAAAAAAGGAACGCTTCCTCACTGGAACCTGATACCATTAAATTTATAACAAACTCCCCTTACGCAGCTAAATAATAGCTACTACATGAAACATCGAGTCAGTCAGGCTTCGGCCTTTATAGCTGGGGTACAAAAAAGGGCGTGTGGGCCAATGACGTATGTACTTGATGTACTAATGTATTTTCCATGCGGAAATAGGTAAAAAAAAAAACGGATGGAAATGTGAAGAAAGAATGTATCACGTACCCATCAAAGCGCTTAACGGCAGAGGCTACAGTGATGGTAAGCAAAAGCAGCAGAACCTTCATGGTGAAAGTACCTGAAGAGAAAAGTGATTAAGACACTGTAGCAACCTTGCATGTCATACAAATGTTAGCGAACACAGAGGCCCAGATGCGGTGAATATGAGAGTTTTGTTCCACCTTTTCTGTTCAAATCGTTATTTGCATGTAAAGTATGTGTTAGATTAAGCTTGTTGTTAAGCCAGACTCACATACTTTCACCCGGTACCAGTTGCAATCATGACACGACAAACTTCTGGTTGTTTGCAAACCACGGGTCAAAGTTCCCTTACAGGGTTTACGTTCTGCGTACAGGACAGCCTGTGCAATTCAACATACATATACCAGTAGCCGCGCTATCCTCATTCTTACATGTAGGTAGCAAAATTTCGTCTGTTTACGTCTAATCAGATCTATAATAGGTTTACATACGAAACTATTACACTACGAACATTACCATGTCAAGTATCAAAATACCACAATGCCAAATCTTTGCAGTATATCGGGATCGCTAACAGGTGAGTCTGTCTGGAAACATGGACACGAAGTTGGATGTAAGTACGTTCAGGCTAGTTGAGAGACACAGAAGGCTACTGTACCTTACCAGGAGGGTAGAGCAGCTTTGTGAAGTACCTACACGGCGAGGCGGGCTCATGTGACGTGCTGTACCTACGCCCGATCACGCGCCTAGGGTCACCTGTAGTACTGTCAACATTGTTTGTTTCGTTCCGAAGGCCGACAGGCCCATACAGAGACACAGTAGATTCACAAGGCCCCCTTTCTACTTGAAAGCAATTCGAGTGGCAGTATAGCGACCAAAAATTGTGTGACCTTTGTTGTCATAATTTGAAATTACTCAAGATGTAATAGTAGTATTTAAAGGACAATGAAACTTAAAACGTCAACATTTCGTTATTATGAAATAGTTTGAGCGAACTGTCAAAACTTTGCTCGTCCAGCGGGCAAATCCTTTAGTGAAAAGGGGATACGTAGCTAACGTTAGAATAAGTATAACGTATCTTTTTCTCTCAATGAGAAATGAAGATATAGTTTTGGGTCTGTCTGTGTGTCTGTCTGTTTGTGTTTTCGGATATTTGTGGTCAGCATAACTCAAGAACCTCTGGATGGATTACGATGATATCTGGTATGTATGTAGTTGTTAGGAAGACGAAGGTCAAAGTCAAATTTAGGCCCCCTGATATGTTACCTTGGTACTGCAGCAGAAATTCCGTTTTTTGTATCTTTTGACCTGGATGCACTATGGTTTTGTATGTTTTATAAATCTGTCTGCACAGTAATATACTACTGGAGTGGTATTTGCAGCTGGATAGGTGAATTTATCATGTTCGGGTCGACAGTTAACTACAGCGGCAGAGGCTTATCTTAATCTAATGGAGAACATTAGTGTGTGAAATAAGGAAGCACAACTTCAGCAGCTTCAGTTTTTATTTCACGGAAGAGGGTTGCCGTGGTGGACCATGTGGAAACTCAGTACTCTGCCGCCACCTGCTCGGCCAGGACCTGAGAGTTGGAGGGAACACCACAAACGTTAGACACGTTACACAGCTGTCAGTTCATTTATGGGAAATTTTGTACCACTCCCTTGTGAAAGAAACTGATTGACCAAGGTAGATCAGTGCACGCTAGTTCACACTGACAGACAAAAAAGCAGTATTACAATGTATTTCGATTATGAATATATACAGCAGTGCCACATGAAAATGCATGATATATCACCACCATAGGGAAAGAACTGGCGTCAAACAAGACCAGGTCAGGTCACATTGCTTACCTTAAGTCCTGCGAAGAACTCGTCGGCGGAGGGTCGGATTTGGTTGGCAGGTAGCACGAAGCCGTACTGCCCCTCGTCACGGAGCTCGATGGAGTAGGAATACTTGATTCCGGCCACGGTGTAAGCCCAATCACAGCTCGATCCTGACGCCTCGTCTGGGAAACACGCCGATCAAAACATGTCGTTACTTAAAAAAATCCCTGGCGGACGTAGAAGGACTAAAAATGTAGCGAAAAGGTATAAACGAAATTTCGTTTTGGTAAAGTTTTTGTGGTGCAAACACTCACAGATGACATTGGTAATTGTCCCATATGCGAAACTCTTCCTGTTGACTGAGTAGATAGCGCTCACTATCCTTCCGGCAAGGTCATACTAGGGAAGAAATGTAGAAGGAAGTTGATGAGAAAGGTCACGGTATGTTAGATGGAATTCGAAATGCCAATAAATTGGTTTCAGTAATCGACTACAGTACATCGAGAACACCTGAGTTATAGAGACCTTGCTCTCCGCGATGATAGAGTCTATTCTATACAGATCAACATTTCATGATAGATAGATAGATAGATAGATAGATAGAATAGAAAATGAACATGTATATACAAGTAATAGAATAAAACAGTGTTTACATTTTACATTTAAAGCAGATAAAGCCACTTTTGCATGACTAGCTAAAGATTTACTGGACAGAGGCGCGGCTGGAACTTAATCTTTTGGTAGATATCATGTACACACACAGTGCTTCTGAAAGCTGTCTGTTGGTAGCATCGTCATGGTCAGGTGAGCCCTGGAGCAGTAGTGAAACAGTAAGCCGTTGTCGTACAAGGCATTCAACGGTGGAGGTGAGTATGCTACGCTGGTCGGAATACAGCGGGCAGTGTAGCAGGTAGTGTTGGACTGTTTCAGAAGAAGCCCCACAGACACAATGTTTGCTCTTGATGTTCATTTTGTACAAAGTACTGTTCAGTTGACACCAACCCATGCGTGGCCTGGCAGCTTGGATGTTACTCTGCCTTGGGCCGAGTCGTCGGTAAGTTTGGTGGTGCCTTGTGGTTAGCAGACGCTTTTTGTTGACTCTCTTAAAATCAGCGAGGCTTTGGGCGTCTCTGACTGTCTGAGGTAGCTGGTTCCAGAGTGACGATGTGAAAGGAATAAAGCTGTTTTTGAAGGTCTGGGTCCGGCAACGAGGAACATGAAGGTGAGTGTTGTTACGTAGCTGTAGACGTGTTGTAGACTGGGCGCCTCTTGTTGACGGAGTAAGCAGCTGTAGATGTGGGGGTACAAGTCCGTTTGTCATGTTGCACATGATGGTGAGCGAGTTGAGTTGTCGTCTGGTGGCTAGAGTGTCCCATTTCAGTTCCTGCAGTAGGTTAGACTTTGGAGTACCCTTCATTGCCCTGTGACGAGGAGGCCTGCTTGGTACTGGACCTGTTCTAGCAACCTGCTAGCTGAGCTAGCTACTACAATACTAGTGGTATCTACGGTAGGTAATAAGGAGAACAATAACATACATCAGATTGAATATTTCTATGCTACTAGCGACATAATATGTCAACACTCCTTTCTGCTCAATACCGCTCACCTGCTCCTCATAGTCTGGTGGTGGGATGGCGGTCCAGCCGTACGGGGTCATCCACATCTGGGAGTAGGCGTGCACGCTCAGGTAAGCCTTCAGGTTGTTGCTGTTCGCCAGGACCCAGTCCGACACCGCTCTGGTCTCGACCTCAGAGAAGGCGTTCGGTCCGTGGAAGATATCAGAGCAGGGGTCTGAGCTGGTCCCGGGGCCTGGAAACCATAATATATATAACTGTTCCATTATTCTCCGGGCACATTCGCTGTTAAGTTGGATGGGTTATGTTATTCATACTGCCATCTACTACCCCACGATCGACGAAAGTGAATCACTTTTTGTGTGGTGACTGAAGAAAGGATTTGGGCTTCCTTTTGTTTCTATATTCTAGTCATGAGTGTTATGTATATTTTGCATGATTCTTATTCATAGAAACTATACTAAACATATGAGACCACAAGAAGAATAGTTCATGGTAGATTCAAATCAAGTAATAGAAATAGTCAGTGATGGCTGACCGTGATTGAAGGACCTTCACAAACTCAGAAATAACCAGACCAGAAATAACATAATCACAAAACCACATGTAGTGATAGGAAAAGCTTATATCTGAAAGTATATAGACGTGCGTACCTCCAAAGTGTTCGTCCCAGTTGCGGTTGGGGTCGACTCCATAGCAGTCACCTGTCCACCAGGAATAGCCATGGGGACCGGAACGAGTTTTACGCCACATCCGGTCCTGGTGCCGTGGGAGTGAAAAGACTTGATCACACAACAGATTGAGCTTTTATCAACTAAAGGAAACCAACGATATCTTTACTTGAGCCTGAACTTTTACAAAGCTCCGAGCAGATCTTTCGATGACAGAATCGTGGCAGAACCCGGAGATATATCTGAGATCAAACTTTTAGTGCGTAATGTCCGTCCTCTATCTGCTGCCGAAGAAAATTCAAGGTGAATACAGCTTCCCTCTTATAAGCACTGTAGTCTTAAGTGCCTGGTATAAATAAAACTGTTGACATTTTGGTATCGACCCCCACAATCATATTTTTAAAGAATTGTATAGATGGAACTGTCTGACTCTTAGGCTAAATGTTTCACTTGGGAGTTCGTACATGCATAATCCTAAAAGAGCGCATCTAAACAGAAATAAACGAAAGCATGGAAACCACCCTAACCACAAAGGATTGAAATTAATGTAACCCGTGACTGTGGTGCTTCGTTACTTACGTTTGTGTGGGTGTGGACGTATCCGTCGACGTTGGTCACTGGGACGAAGTAGAAGTCCACGCTGTTCATCAGTGATGTGATCTGGCTGTCACTGCCATAACCCTCCAGCAACTGGAATGTACATTTTGCATTCAGAACTGTTATTTCTTTTTCTTGGGTTTTACGTTCTATTGTACATCCTAGTATGCATATTTTCTTCGTTTTTGCTTGATCAAGTTGTCAGTTTGAACCTCCGAATGCACGTATGACACGTATATGTATCCCGTGATAAAGAACCCTCACAACGAATCACACGATGAAAAATATTTGTCTTGTGTGTACTTACGAACTTGATGTTGTAGAGCAGTGTGGCAGAAACGACCCATTCCCGGGATTGGATCTGTCCCTCCAGGAAAATGGCGGACTTGTTGCTACCAGCGCTCCCCACCTGCGTATGTGAGAGTAATTAGTTACATAAACAGGAAAAGAGAAAAGCCAAGGAAATATTACGTTTTCTTCAACAAGCATCGCCTTACAAAACAATATCATTTTCTTAACATAAGGTACAATCTTATATGATTTTGAGTTAATTCCCGGCAAAGTTTATTGTATATTCAACACATTTATGAAGGACCCACCGCACCTTGATGGCGTTGATGGCGCGGCCCTGGTGAGAGGTGCCGATCTGGAAGACAGACGCCAGACTGGGGTAGCTGGAGGCGAAGTCGTTCAGCTGCGCATTAATCTGCGGAAAGAGAATGTGACGCGGTCAGAAGCGTTATAAAATCGAGGCTAGTTTTTTTTCCAAATAAAATTAATTTTCATGCTTGCGCTCTATGAAACGACATAGACAAATATCAAGACCACGAAGCACGCTTCATGCACGGTATAATACCTACGTCATTATACGTGTTGTAGTCGTCGAAGTTGAAGCCGATGGCGCGGATGTGTGATCTCTCCATGTTGATGCTCTGTTGAAGGTCCTCGACCATCACCTTGTGAGGCACAAAATAGTCAGAAGTGAGCCAAACAATCACGCAGAAAACGTCACTGTACGACAAGCCAACGGGACACGTTTGAATTCTCCCCAGATATGAACAAAAGATGACTCCTACTTCTTACATCTTCCCCAGGTAGGCCTGACGACTCCTACTATCATCCGAAAATATTGTCGTTTTTGTTAAAGTAAATGTACGAAAGGCAGATTATGCTAACATACTGGTAGCAGTCGAATGTTGATTCACATTTACTCAGCGGTTCCTGAAGAATGTTTATTCACAGGAAATGGCTGGTGGTGTGAAACATTCCTGGCGACTTACCTTGTACTTCATGCCAGTCTTCTGCAGTAGGGTCTTCACTTCCTTGAGGAGGTCCTTGGGCACGCGCACATCCACGGGACGGGACAGGTGGGTCGGGCCCTTCCAGAAGTCAAGCTGCGACAGGGAACAGAATTTTTGTCACTTAAGGGCTGTACACAACTTTGTTGCGTTTACAATATTGATAAAGTACTGTAAAGTAAAGTATCATTATAAGAAGGTTATTCCCACCATCTGCTCGGCCTTCTCCAGTCGTACCAGCTCCTTCAGATGCCCCTCGTGCTCCGGGTGGATTCGCAAAACTTGTTCTCTGTGGCGAGACACAGTCATTATCATATCATAGCCTCCATAGCAGGCTCTCTTGGCATTTCCCATCATAATACAGCCTTTGCTGGCCATTTCTTTTTGTGCTGGTTCGTTTGTGCTTCGGGCCGGCTCCACAAGCGACTCAGTGACGAAAAAAAATGGCCAGCAAAAGTGTATTATGCACCCCCCAAAGAACGAAAAAAAGACCCAGAGAGGCTGCTTATAATGCTATGGAGGCTAGTCACATCATACTCATACACACATGTGTTCATAGTCTTAAAAAGCCGAATGTGCCATTTGAAGTCACATCTGATACAAATAGCATGTTCTAAGAACTCACCAGCCATATGCATGCTGACTTTTCTTTCTTTCTTTAGTAATATTTAAACTTTAATGAATAATTTCTGCTCGATGAATTATAGGCGTAAGTTAGTTGATGACATTTCTTGCAGCTGGCTCATTTGTAGATAAATGTGGTCCAAAATGCAGAACGTTTCTGATTTTCGTCACATCATGCTGTTCATCGTTTTTCTTTTCATCCGGGAATCACACTGAGCAAAAATGTCTCGGAACAGAATTCCGTAAAGTATTCGAATATTCCATTTCAACACCAGTCAGTGAAATTCTGACAATGAATGTAACGTTAACGATCTAAAGAGATGATATAATGATAATAATAATAATCATCTGGTGTATTTTGCCAGCCAGTAGGTACCCAAAGTATGAGTAATGAGGCTGTTTAACGTGGTCGAGGCACCTCCTCGAGCACGGGACCCCCGTTTTACGTCATACTTTTTTTCTCGGAGAACAGAAGGAAGTGTGAAGAAGACAAAGAATGACTTACCCGTCGAATCGCTTGGCAGCGAACGCCACGGACACGGCACACAGGAGCAGCAAAGTCTTCATGTTGGATTGTCCTTCAATACTGGGGTGAAAGGACGCCAGGAGACAGAGTGGCAGTCGCAAGAAGGACACAGGTTTTATAGAATTAATTTTACAACTGTTTGTAAAAGCATTTTTGGACACAAGTACGTCCTTAAATCGAAGTGGCCTCTTGTACAATCCTTAGCCAATCTTAACGATGCCCGGTAGCAATTTAACCCGTCTGGAGGGCTTGTGTCATGAACTTGCGAAGCCATGTTTGCTTGCCCGATAAACGCCCCCACATTATCGCGGTTGTCACGACAGTCACATCAGTAATTGATGCAATCAAACCTTTGTACCGTATCTAGATTTTGTAGTATAGGGCATACTTAGTGGGAAATACCATAACACCATTGTTTCTTTCAAGGAAATTTAATCATATAAGTCCTGAGCGTTTCAAATCGCCTTCGAGTGTAAAATGTCCTTATACAACACAGCTGACGCGATCACACGTAGAGGGCTCCCAACAACTCTAGGTGTCTAATTTTGGTATATATACCCTCTTCATGTTTTTATTGCTCCTTCACCCTGAGAATCCAACAGGCTCTGGGCCCACAGTAAGACTCGTGTACCACTAAAATGGATAACTTACTTTTTTAAGTAGTCGGAGGCGGACATTTACACTTGCTTACTTACTCTCTTTTCATTTCGTTCGTAAAGACTGCTCATGCTAGTCTGTTAACCTATATTGGATAACTCGTATAAATAATTCCAGCTCCTGTACTACAATCATTTCAGTTATAAATTAATATATTTCAGTCACTCTGTACTTGATGTTGAACCACCTTGCAGATATGATAGATACAAAATATACAGATATAAGAGGCAATAAAACTTGGTCATAAAACAATACACTCAAGGTGTGTACATAATACTTCCCATGTAGCCACACCAGGTGTGCCGAGTGAAAGGAAAAGTTGGAGAACAGGAAATTTCAAAATGTCTATTTTTGATTGCAGTACAAAAGTTTTCCAACTACATAGCTTCGACAAATCTGAGTTACGTTTGCACTTTAAAGCAATTCCCGAGTGACAGTATAGCGACCAAAATTGTGTGACCCTTGTTGTCATGATTTGAAATTACTCAAGATGTAAAAGTATTATCTAAAAGACCATGAAACATAAATCGTCAAAATTTCGTTATGATGAAATTGTTTGAGCAAGCTGACAAAACTTTACTCGCCCAGCGGGCACAGCCTTTAGTGGAAAGGGGATACATAGCTAACGTTAGAATAAGTATAACGTATCTTTTTATCTCCACCAAAATGAGGATATAGGTTTGGTGTGACTGTGTGTCTGTCTGTTTGTACATATGTTTCCGGATATTTGTGGTCAGCATAACTCAAGAACCTCTGGATGGATTACGATGATATTTGGTGTGTATGTAGTTGTTAGGAAGGCAAAGGTCAAGGCCAATTTTGGGCCCCCTGATGTGTGACCTTGGTACTGCAGCAGAAATTCCATTCTTTTATCTTTTGACCGGGATCATGGTTTTGCATGTTTTATAAATGTCTTGAACTTCTACAGTAATATGCTACTGGAGTGGTATTTGCTGCTGGATAGGTGAATTTATTATGTTCGGGTCGATAGGTCACTACAGCGGCAGAGGCTTATTTTACTCTAATGGAGACCATAAAGTGTGTGAAATAACGAAGCACACTATCAGCAGCTTCAGTTTTTATTTCATGGCAGAGTTGCCGTGATGGACCGGGTGGAAACTCAGTACTCAGCCGCCACCTGCTCGGCCAGGACCTGAGAGTTGGAGGGAACACCACAAACGTTAAGGTGTATTCACACGTGCGTATATATTGAAGTCTGTATGAGGTCCGTATGGACGTCTTAGCCTCTACCAGGCTCCCGAGGTCGCTGGAAAAATAGTGGAAATTTGACAAGTATAGCCATGCTCATAGGGGACCTAACTCCTCTGGCATGTTATGCGTCTACATTTGTCCAATTTCTACTATTTTTCCAGCGACCTGTGGAGCCTGGTAGAGGCTAAGAATTCCACACGGACCTCATACGGACGTTTGTTATATACGCACGTTTGCACGCAGCTTTACACACACAGATGTCAGTCCATGGTCATTCTAACCAAGCTAGGAAGGAACCGATTGACCAAGGTCGCTTTGTTTACCTTTCTCACAAGGGCACAGAAAAAGGCAGCATCACAATATATTTCGATTATGAATATATATAGCAGTACCAAAGTTTGTTGAGGGAAATGCGTGATATATCATTACTATAGGGGTAAACTGACGCCAGGCAAGACCAGGTCAGGTCGGTACTTACGAGAAGTCCTGCGAAGAACTCGTCGGCGGAGGGTCGGATTTGGTTGGCAGGTAGCACGAAGCCGTACTGCCCCTCATCACGGAGCTCGATGGCGTAGGAATACTTGATTCCGGCCACGGTGTAAGCCCAATCACAGCTCGAACCTGACGCCTCGTCTGGGGAAAAACACGACATTTGAACCGTTATCTGATTGAAACGTTCCCTCGCGGACGTATAAAGACTAGACATGCAGGAAAAAGTTAGTAACGAAATTGTATTTTAGTAAATGTTTTGCGGTGCAAAATATATTCTCTGTTCCAAACACTCACAGATGACGTTGGTGATTGTCCCATACGCGAAGCGCTTCCTATTGACTGAGTAGATGGCGCTCACGATCCTTCCAGCAAGGTCATACTAGGGAAGAAATTTAGAAAGGAGTTGATGAGAAAGGTGCACAATATCAATGTAGATGTATATCAATTGGTTTTAGTAATCGACTACAGTACATCTGTATCTGTCTGTATCTTTATCTATATAGCCGGTATAACCGCCGTTCGGCTGAACACCTGAGCAACAGTCTGACCTTGATCTCTGCGATAATAGAGTCTATTCTATATTGATATACAGATCAACATTTCATGTCAACACTCCTTTCTCCTCAGGGTTATTGGTAACAGTCGGAGGCAGCGCCGCACACCTGCTCCTCATAGTCCGGCGGTGTGGCGGAGGTCCAGCCGTACGGAGTCATCCACATCTGGGAGTAGGCGTGTACGCCCAGGTAAGCCTTCAGGTTGTTGCTGTTCGCCAGGACCCAGTCGGACACCGCTTGGGTCTCCACCTCTGAGAAGGCTCTCGATCCGCGGAAGATATCAGAGCAGGGATCAGAGCTGGTCCCGGGGCCTGGAAACCACAACTGGTCCATCATTCTAGAAGCAAATCCGCGACTGGACCTATAGGTTATGTTATTCATCTACAACAACACGATCGACGAAAAGGATGCACTTTGTGTGATGACTGAACAAAGAATTTTGGATTTTTTTAATTTCTATCTTCTAGTCATGAATGCTATCTATATATATTTTGCGTGGTTCTTGTTTATAGAAACTATACTAAACATAAGAGACCACAAAAAGAATAGTTGATGGTAGATTCAAATTAAGTAATAAAAAGTCGGTAATGGCTGACCTGATTGAAGGAAGAAAGGCAGAAATGAAATAATCACTAATGTTATGTTTGAAAGTGTAGGCTTGTATACCTCCAAAGTGTTCGTCCCAGTTACGGTTAGGGTCGACACCGTAGCAGTCACCGGTCCACCAGGAATAGCCATGGGGGCCGGAACGAGTTTTACGCCACATCCGGTCCTGGGAATGAAAAGTATGGATGAAATCACGCAACAGATTGAGCTGTTATCAACTAAGGCAACAAAGGATGTCTTGACTTGAGTCAAAACTTTTACTAATCTCCGAGCAAATCTTCTGATGAGAATTGTGGCAGAATGCGGAGATATATTTGGAGATTAAACATTTACTGCCTCGGTCCTCTCTCTGCCGCCGAAGGAAATTCAGGGTGGATACCAACTTTCCTCTTATGAGTACACGTAGTTCCAATTAGTTGGCATCAAACTAAGCCAAACTGTAAACTATTTTGTTATCGACCAAAAATCATTATCTTGAAGAATTGTATGACCGATGCTGTCTAGATGGAATTTTGGTCTTTGGCCAAATGCTTTATTTGGGAGTTCGTATACGTACGTGCATAGTCCTAGAAGAACGCGTCTAAACAGAAATAAACCAAAACATGGAAACCACTTTAAAAGATTGAAATATTCTGAGTACAGGGTGACTTCCTGACTTACGTTTGTGTGGGTGTGGACGTATCCGTCGACGTTGGTCACTGGGATGAAGTAGAAGTCCACGCTGTTCATCAGTGACGTGATCTGGCTGTCACTGCCATAACCCTCCAGCAACTGGAATGTACATTTTGCATTCAGAGCTGTTCTTTAATCTTGGGTTTTACCGTCTATTGTACATCCTTTCGGAAGATTATCGATGAAACTGTCTGTGTTTAAAGCATAGTTGTTTTCAGTTTTCAGAGGTATCAACACATGACGTAACGGTATGCTGAGCTCAGAATCATTTTGTCACCAGCCTAGTATGCATAATGCCTTCGCTTTTTGCTTGATCAAGTTGTCAATTTGAACCTCCAAATGCACGTAACGCATGACAAAAAAAACTTTACAGCCTAGAATCACAAGGGGGAAGTCTCAGTTGTGTGTGTACTTACGAACTTGATGTTGTAGAGCAGTGTGGCACCCACGACCCATTCCCGGGCGTGAATCATTCCCTCCAGGAAAACGGCGGGCTTGTTACTACCAGCGCTCCCCACCTGTGTAAGTACGAGAGTAAAACTAACACATGTAGTTACATGAATGGGAAAAGACAAAAGCCAAGGATGTATTACCTTGTCTTCAACAAGCACAATATACGTAGAAGCACGAATAAAACAATATAAGTTTTTTTTTCCACTGAAAATGCTACATTATGGTATCATCTCGCTAATATCTTTCATAATCTGTTAGAGTTTATTCCTGGCACAGTGTACTATGTTATCAGCACATTTACTGTATATTCAACACATTTATGGCAGAATTCTCGCACCTTGATGGCGTTGATGGCGCGGCCCTGGTGAGATGTTCCGATCTGGAAGACAGACGCCAGACTGGGGTAGCTGGAAGCGAAGTCGTTCAGCTGCGCATTAATCTGCGGAAAGAGGGTGTGACGCGGTCAGAAGCGTTAGAAAATTGAGGCTATTTTTTTTTCAAATAAAATTCATTTTCATACCTGCGCTCTATGAAACGGCATAGACAAATATCAAGACCACGAAGCACGCTTCATATACCTACGTCATTATACGTGTTGTAGTCGTCGAAGTTGAAGCCGATGGCGCGGATGTGCGATCTCTCGATGTTGATGCTCTGTTGAAGATCCTCGACCATCACCTTTACGGTGCGACAAAATGGTCAGAAGTGAGACAAACAATCACACAGAAAACGTCACTGTACGACAAGCCAACGGGATACGTTTGAAGCCTCTCCAGAAGTGACAGAAAACGTCTCGTACTATTCCGAACATATTGTCGTAAGAACCGCATACCATGGTTTACATAAAATGTCCTGATAGCAGTTCGATTTTGCTTTACGCGTACGTTTCTGGAGAATGTTTATACATAGGAAACGACTGGTGATCATGTGATGTGAAAGATTGCTGGCAGCTTACCTTGTACTTCATGCCAGTCTTCTGCAGTAGGGTCTTCACTTCCTTGAGGAGGTCCTTGGGCACGCGCACATCCACGGGACGGGACAGGTGGGTCGGGCCCTTCCAGAAGTCAAGCTGCGACAGGGAACAGAATCTTTTCACTTAGGGGCTGTACACAAGTTTACAATATTGAGTATAAAGTATAAAGTACTGTCAAGTAAATTATTGTTGTAAGAAAGTTATTCCCACCATCTGCTCGGACTTCTCCAGCCGCACCAGCTCCTTCAGATGTCCCTCGTGCTCCGGGTGGATTCGCAAAACTTGTTCTCTGTGGCGAGACACTGTCAATATCATATCATCATGCATATCATAGCCTCCATAGCAGGCTCTCTGGGCATTTCCCCCTCATGATACACTTTTGCTTGCCATTTCGTCTTGTGCTGCTTCGTTTGTGCTACGGGCTGGCTCCACAAGCGACCCAGTGACAGAATGAAATGGTCAGCAAAAGTGTATTATGAACCCCCAAAGAACGATAAAAAGGCCCAGAGAGCCTGCTATGGAGGTTAATCTCATCATATTCCTACACATATGTGTTGGTAGGCTTAAAAAGCCGTATGTGCCATATGAAGTGGTTTATGTTAAACACATTACTACAAATGCTCAAACCCTCGGGTTTCATTAGGTATAATACGTATTCTATTCACCACATCGATACTACCAGACACAAAGACTGTTGTCCATTTGCTACAAAACAACGACATGGTTTTGGCGGTCACGACATTTTCTCTTACGATTCAGAACTTTCAATGCAGGAACATTCTTTAACAGCAAACAGAATAATGGTTCCGGCCCAAACACAGTCGAATGCGGGTTTACATGGCCCAGTGCAAAGGACACAGACGTTACAGGGACATTTTCATTCGAGCGGAAAATCAGACCAACAGGGCAATGGTCGTATTTTCGATGGGGAATAATATTGACTCAGATCTAATACTGATAGCATGTTCTACGAACCCACCACCCATGCTGACTTTTCTTTCTTTCTTTAATGATATTTAAACTTTCATGAATAATCTGTGCTCGGTGCATTCAGTTAGGCGTATTAAAGGTAGTTTATGACATTTCTTGCAGCAGGCTCATTTGCAGGCAAATGTGCTCCAAAATGCAGAACGTTTCTGGTTTCCGCCATATCATGTTGTTCATCTTTGTTTTTTCAAACTCTGGTTTCATCATAGAGAAACTCGCGATAATGGAATGATTTGCACTGTGCAAAAATGAGTGGATGTCTGGGAACAGTAGCTCATTGGTATTCCATTTCAGCACCAGTCAGTCAAAAAGGAATACATATTTAACAGCATCTTTCATACTCTTGCTCGGAGAACAGAAGGAAGTGTGAAGATGACAAAGAATGACTCACCCATCGAATCGCTTGGCAGCGAACGCCACGGACACCGCAAAAAGGAGCAGCAAAGTCTTCATGTTGGATTGTCCTTCAATACTGGGGTGAAAGGACGCCAGGAGACAGAGTGGCAGTCGCAAGAAGGAAGCCGGTTTTATAGAATTAATTTTACAACTGTTTGTAAAATCATTTTTGGACACAAGTACGTCCTTAAATCGAAGTGGCCTCTTCTACAACCCTTAGCAATCTTAACGATGTCCGGTAACAATTCAACTCGTCTGGTGAGCCCGTGTCAGGAGTTTGCTAAGCGGGCCATATTTTGCTTGCCTGATAAACGTTTCCACATCATCGCGGTTTTCACGCTATTTAACCTGATTAGTCATTGGTCCCGAAAGTTGCCCTTTGACCCCACAATGCTAAGAGATGTCAAACTGTCAGTCCTCCTGTGGTCCTCGTCTACGACGGACCCCTCCACTTCTGCTCACCACGCAAAGCAGAAAACCTGCCCAGCGGTGATGTGAGTTTTTGGACGCCGCAGGGAAGCACGCTAGTACAGCTCGAGGCCTCTGCGGTCACGTTTTGATTACCCTCGGGAGGACACGTTTCTTTCCACGGAAGGTTTGATTTGGTTCCGCGGTCGGTCGGTACTTTTTCGTGTGTTTCTCTCGTATTTTTACTCCTGTGTGTGCTTCGTTAGAGGTTCGGAGCGGCCTTTACTGATTATGGTTCTTGCTGTTTGTGTTTCCTTTCTAGCACGGCTTGGAATTCCGGCTGCCAGCTATATCATTTTAATCCTTGCGTTGTCTGTTGTTTTTGCATATGAATACTTGATTTTTGAGGGAGGAATGTTCCGGAGTGCAGGGGTGACTGATTTACGCCATTTTTCGTTACAGTTTCAAGCCTTTCTTCCATTTTTAGGCCGGGACGAGTTTAGGACGCCTTTTTCGTTCAGGCTGGCGTTTTGCTCCGCGTGAAGCTGATTGATTCTTGTGTGTTTTCGTGCCTTGTGAATGTTTTAGCAGGGTCCGACAGCTACTCCAAGCAGATAGTTGGTGCCCACATGGCAGATGGTGGTTCTCTCGAATTTCTTTTGTTTCGTCATGTTTTTGTATCCATAGTGATCCTCTGCGAAGGAAAGCTGTGGGTGTTGGCTTTTAATGCTGAGGTGTGGAGCAGAACGAGAGTTTCCAGATTTTTATGTCATTTTTTGATTTTCGTGAATATTTCAGGCAGGAACAGAGAACGACGACGGGCATGTTCCAGGAGGCAAGATGGCGAACCCCCCCCCCCCCCTGGTTCTTTGTTTTCAGGATCAGACCTACGACACCCCGCTGAGAGAGCTTGGCGTAGCGTTCAGCCAACCCCTCTGAGCTTCGAAGGCTGCAATCGGTACGATTTGGGTGTCTTTTTTGTTTTAGCAAGGTAGCATTTTCTTTTGCATTCCTAGATTGAACGTCGAGGCTGTGTATGGGGTTTCCTGCTACCATTTGTTTTAGTTTGCATGTGTATGAGTGTGCACCTGTAAGGCGTGTGGTGACTGAGTTGTGACACGCGTGGCCCACGACTACTCCACGTAACGCGGCTCGCTCGCATGTGGGATCTGGGCGGTGTGGAAGTTGCGTATATTTTAGACTTGTCTGTCTGAGACCGGACCTGTTGCCGGGCGCCCGTCCCTCCCCACTATCTCATGGTTCACGTGTTGTTCATACAGGTCTGACGCTCTCCCCCTCCAACAACAGGGATGCGAGGGACACACCACCACCCAGCTCCGGGACACGCCATCATCAACCTCGCCAGATGTGCGGCCCGATAGGACCCGTTGGTGGCCTGCACAAGCTTTAGCAGCAGAGAGGGGTCAAGACGCGCCAGAGAACCTGTTAGGCTGTGATGTTTTATGTTGTGAACCATGTTTTCTTTGTACTGAATGAAGTTGTGAAATAATAAATACCAGGGAACCTGAGGAGGCGGCTTCAGGGCGCACAGTACTGCAAGGGACAGCGGTCAGAGGATTAGGGTCGACTGGCGCTCCGGTCCCCGACACCGCCCAACCCCTGCCGGTCAGTTCAGCTAACCCCGCCGACAGCTCAAGGAACGGACTGTAAGTCATTTTTTCCCCTATTTTTCTTGATGGATTTTGACAGGTCGTTTTCCAGTGCGATGGGGTGCCGCGGGATGCTGGATGGTTAGGAACTAATCGAGTAACCCTGTTTTCAGATTGGTCTGACCAAGAACGTCTTTGGTTTTACGCCTTTTTTATAGCACAGCAAGTTATCATTCAGTGCGACGGGGTTCCGCAGTAAGCTGAATGACCCGAAAAGTGTGCAGTCGTATTTTCAGCACGGTGTGACGTTATCCAGCGCGAAGGGTTTCCGCGGAAGGCTGGACGATCCGAGAAATTGTGCTCGTTTATTTTTTCGTGATTTGCTGTGACATCATTCAGCGCGAAGGGGTTCCGCGGAAGGCTGAATGATTCGGGAAGTCATGTACGTTCTTCCATGACATTTTGTGCCTTAATCCAGTGCGATGGGTTTCCGCGGGAGGCTGGATGATTTGCTAGGCGGAAGTGCGTAAGTATCGTCGCCGGACTGAGGCCTGGCTAAGGAGTGTGCGCGGGAAACGGGCATTGAGGACAGAAGTGAGCAGCCTGATGTGCGTTTGTGTATAATGATTTTGTGTCGCACAGTGATGACTTACCAGATGCAGTACAGGGCACGGTTCAGTTATGTCTGTTTCCGTCATGTTTGAAGCGCTGTGTAAATTTGGAGTGGGTTTGATCAGTGTTGGGAAAACGAGAGTGAATACTTAGGATTGTGTGGTTTATGTAACGTTAGTGATAAAAGTTCAAAGAAGAGCAAGATGAGTGAGGGGGACAAGTCGAGAGGAGTAAGAAAGGAATCAGATGAGTAAGGGGAGAGGAAAGGTGATAGAGCGAAGATAAGGATGGGAAGATGAGAGAGGGATAAAGACAGGGAGTGATTTGAAAGAGTAGACAGGGAGAGGAAAGGAGCGAGAAGATACCATAGGGGAGTATCATTGTAGGGAGGTATTAGGGGACAGGAGAGGAAAGGCTCCAAAGTCAGAGAGGGCAAAGGCGGAAGACGATTTCCGCATCACTTCATAACGGAGGGGCCGAGGACTAATTCAGGACAAATAGGATACTATTTAACCTGATTAGTCATTGGTCCCGAAAGTTGCCCTTTGACCCCACAATGCTAAGAGATGTCAAACTGTCAGTCCTCCTGTGGCCCTCCGGCTACGTCTGGAGCCTGAAGCGACCCACCCGCCCAGCCCTCGACAGTTTTCTGCTTTGCGCGGTTTTTGGACGCCCGCTTAATGCGGTCGTCTCAGCGCATAGGTGACTTTAGGCTCCAGACGATTTCCGCATCACTTCATAACGGAGGGGCCGAGGACTAATTCAGGACAAATAGGATACTATTTGCATTCAGTAATTGGTACAATCAAACCATTATACCGTATCCAGATTTTGTGGTATAGGGAATACTTAGCAAAGCGGGACGTTAACCACATCAAAATACCATTGTTTCTTTCAAGGGAATTTAATCATAAAAGTCGTGAGTGTTTCAAAATCGCCTCTGAGTTTAAACTGCAAAATGCTCTTATTCAACACAGCTGGTGTGGTCACACGTAGAGGGCTCCCAACAACTCTAGGTGTCCAATTTTGGTATATATACCCTCTTCAGGTTTTTATTGCTCCTTCACCCTGAGAACCCAACAGGCTCTGGGCCCACAGTAAAACGAATAACACTTTTTAAAGTTGTCGGAGGCAGACATTTACACGTGCTTACTTAATACTACTAAAATATCTTTTTACTTCGTTCGTTAAGACTGCTCATGCTAGTCTGGTGACCTATATTGGATAACTCGTATAAATAATGCCAGCTCCTGTACTACAATCCTTTCAGTTATAAGTTAATATATTTCAGTCACTCTGTAATTGGTGTTGAAACACCCAGCAGGTATGGCAGATACATCGTGTACAGATATAAAAGGCAATAAAACTTGGTCATAAAACAATACACCCAAGGTGTGTACATAACACTTCCCATGTAGCCACAACAGGTGTACCGAGCGAAAGGAAAAGTTTGAGAACAGGAAATTTCAAAATGTCTATTTTTTATTGCAGTACATTTTCCAACCACATATCTTCGAAAAATCTGAGTTACGTTTCCATTTTCTGCATAGATAGGTTAAGTCACTGTTGATCTGATGATTCCATCATACAATCATTTCATTGTAAAGATTGTTACACTTTGAAACAAATTATGATAAATTGATATGTGATAACAGTTTCCACTCATGTATTTTTGTCATTCATTAGGGGCTTTTAAAGTACCGGACACCCCTTGGCTTTTCCTGTGCAAGGGTGTGCCTGGGTAAAAAAAAAACTTTTCCAGTTGTAAAAGCAACTCTATAAAAGCTGTCATTTCCCCTGTAGTTTTAAGTGGTGTCATTGCACTTCTGCCTGTTCTGTCTTTGACACTGGAGTCAAGGCTGAAGTTTTTGTTGAGACATTTCATGAAATTTCTCCCTGCTTTGCTGTTAAGTAGGTTGAAGATACCCAACCATGAAGTTTTGTCTATGATGTGTGTGTGTTTGTGGGGATGAAATGTGTAAGGTGAAGAAAGCTTCTTCTTGGCTCCTATGGTAACAATACAGTTTAACCTGTCCTATAAAGCAGCCATTCAAGGAACTGAGCAAAAATGCTGAGGACGAGTTGGTTGGTTGGATGATTCCAGGATGGTACAGTAATCCTAGTTGAGATGGAGAAAATTACATGTGAAAAAGGGGCTTTTTTATTTCTTCATTTTTTTGGGTGTTTTTTCAATATTACAAAGATGTAACAAACCAAAAACAAGAGAAGCCCAGGGTAACTGTGCTGGCATAAATTGTCAAGCCGGCTGTTAGCTGCTGTCAATAAATTTTGGTTGTTCGGTGATAGGTAAATGCCCCTTTTAGACTAAAAAAATTGGTTGCGGTTGCGCAAGACACTTTTTGCTTGAGAGAGGCTCTTGACTGTGTAAAACTGGACAGGACTGCGTCTATGTGTCCTCTAATGGCAGGTGGTTGCCTGCGCCAGGTGGCTCAGCCATGTTTGACTGTACAATGTAATGCTTTTAATAATTTAACTTAAGTTCTTATCTGTATGGAAATAGGTGAACTGGGAATCTACACAAGATGTTATATACTCAGATGAAATGATGTTGCATAAATAATCATTATTTATTTTCATAATAGATGCATTGGTAAGATTAAGTGTCAACCTAACTATGAAGGCATCTTACATACCTCAACAAAGCTCTACTATCTCTGCTATGGAGATAAAAGAAATGATGAACAAAAGCTTCAAATGAATGAGTGTAGGTTCTGTATATTAACTAGGAAGACATAGAAAAAATGGTGTGAACCAGGACATCTTGTCAAAATATTTGTCAGTCAGTGCTTGGTCCCTAAAATGTGACCATTCAGTTTGATTTTTGTGTGCCAATAATGCAAAAGTAAATGCTACCACAAAGGTTACGTGTTAGCCAAAGTACAATACATTAATGTGCATGTAGCCATGCACACATGTACATGTTCCTATAATATCTGTTCATCTACAAAAACATCTTCAGTGTTTAACAAACTCAAACAAGTGCCTTCCTCAGCACTTTCATCAGGGGATAACAATGAAGTTTGGGGAAAATATATTCTTCCAAGTAATGCTCGCAGAGCATATGTAGATCTTAAGTCACAGTTTTCAGAGCAAACTGTTCTGTTCAACATCAAGCTGTGATCTCCACGAGCATAGTACTTATTTACCAAGTATCTGTAACAAAGTCTTCACTGGTTAACTCCTTCGCCCACCTCCTCATGCAGACCCCATGTTTCAGCTGGTTCTTCTGAGCCGGATGATGACCAGACTGTTGCGTGCAGGTTTCAGGCGCCACCACCTGCCAAGCCGGTGTTCCTGTCCAACTGCAGCCACCAGGAAGCTGCCGTCGCTCGAGAACTTCAGCCCATTCACAAACCCAACCTGCACGGGGGGTTCACAGAATTGTAAGCTTTGAAACTTGAGACTCTATTCAGAAAACATCTTGCAGCCTGAGGCTACAAGGAATGGAAGATACAGAAAATGCAGTCATAATCTCCTGGCCTTCAAGGCAATGAAAAAAAGAAAAAAAAGGAATATCTACATGTACTATTGTACTAACGTTATACCACTTACCACAGGAACTGAGAAGAGTGGCTGGACAGTCTTAAAGCTGTCCCCACATTGCCACAGCCGTATATGTCCATCACTGGACCCTGTGAACATGCAACATAGCACGAGTTAGGACTTGATGGTTACTACAGTTATTAATCTCAGAAGGATGGTCACCTTCTCATGGAGTATTATAGTTGACAATACATGTATTCTGCAGATTGTAGTAGGTTAAGTACAGTTTAACATAATTATATATAAAATTAGGGACTCATTTACATAATTTATAAGCAAATACTACAATAGCCTTCTTTGCTAAGAAGAGAATTTTGTACTTTGACCAACTCGTTTTGTTTGGTCTGTGTCTTGACCTAGAAATCAAGATCCTTTTCATGGATTAGTCTGATACTTGGCATATTGATGGTTAAAGAGGGTATCAAACACATTACACTACAAACACCATAAGGACTTCACTGAGGATTGTGTCCTACGGACTCTTGCTTCTATTATTAAGGAACTCACTGACGGAAACTATGGGTGTTAAACAGTACAACATGTGATATATTGAACCCTCTTAACTGATTACTCATGTTGTAACTTGAACCAATTTGCTTCAAAGAGAAAGCACTATAGCATCAGTAAACATATTCAAAAACAACACTTGAAGATGTTTAAGGCCCTTAAGCACCTGAGGAGTTCCCACCTGATGCAATCAGGTCGGAGTTGGTGAGGGCAGCCACTGCCGACACCCAGCACTCCTGCTGCTCACTTCTCTCTGCATGGTGAGCTCCTCGCACGGACACCAGGGGCTTCTTCTTCATCAGGCCCCACACACAAACATTCCTGCAGTACAGTCATAGATACATTCTTCATCAGGCCCCACACACAAACATTCCTGCAGTACAGTCATAGATACATTCTTCATCAGGCCCCACACACAAACATTCCTGCAGTACAGTCATAGATACATTCTTCATCAGGCCCCACACACAAACATTCCTGAAGTACAGTCATAGATACATTCTTCATCAGGCCCCACACACAAACATTCCTGCAGTACAGTCATAGATACATTCTTCATCAGGCCCCACACACAAACATTCCTGCAGTACAGTCATAGATACATTCTTCATCAGGCCCCACACACAAACATTCCTGCAGTACAGTTTCATAGATACATTCTTCATCAGGCCCCACACACAAACATTCCTGCAGTACAGTCATAGATACATTCTTCATCAGGCCCCACACACAAACATTCCTGCAGTACAGTCATAGATACATTCTTCATCAGGCCCCACACACAAACATTCCTGCAGTACAGTCATAGATACATTCTTCATCAGGCCCCACACACAAACATTCCTGCAGTACAGTCATAGATACATTCTTCATCAGGCCCCACACACAAACATTCCTGCAGTACAGTCATAGATACATTCTTCATCAGGCCCCACACACAAACATTCCTGCAGTACAGTTTCATAGATACATTCTTCATCAGGCCCCACACACAAACATTCCTGCAGTACAGTCATAGATACATTCTTCATCAGGCCCCACACACAAACATTCCTGCAGTACAGTCATAGATACATTCTTCATCAGGCCCCACACACAAACATTCCTGCAGTACAGTCATAGATATTCTTCATCAGGCCCCACACACAAATATTCCTGCAGTACAGTCATAGATACATTCTTCATCAGGCCCCACACACAAACATTCCTGCAGTACAGTCATAGATACATTCTTCATCAGGCCCCACACACAAACATTCCTGCAGTACAGTCATAGATACATTCTTCATCAGGCCCCACACACAAACATTCCTGCAGTACAGTCATAGATAATTCTTCATCAGGCCCCACACACAAACATTCCTGCAGTACAGTTTCATAGATACATTCTTCATCAGGCCCCACACACAAACATTCCTGCAGTACAGTCATAGATACATTCTTCATCAGGCCCCACACACAAACATTCCTGCAGTACAGTCATAGATACATTCTTCATCAGGCCCCACACACAAACATTCCTGCAGTACAGTCATAGATACATTCTTCATCAGGCCCCACACACAAACATTCCTGCAGTACAGTCATAGATACATTCTTCATCAGGCCCCACACACAAACATTCCTGCAGTACAGTCATAGATACATTCTTCATCAGGCCCCACACAAACATTCCTGCAGTACAGTCATAGATAATTCTTCATCAGGCCCCACACACAAATATTCCTGCAGTACAGTCATAGATACATTCTTCATCAGGCCCCACACACAAACATTACTGCAGTACAGTCATAGATACATTCTTCATCAGGCCCCACACACAAACATTCCTGCAGTACAGTCATAGATACATTCTTCATCAGGCCCCACACACAAACATTACTGCACAGTTTCACAGACAGAAGATATAGGGCAGGGTTGGAATAATCTCCAACTAGATCCAGGGTGCATAATGTATAGCATCAAACTTCCCGTTTGACTCCCTTAGCCGGCTACACTCCTTGGCCAGCTTTGATACTATCTTATGGCACCGTA
The DNA here is from genome assembly GCA_019207045.1 of Branchiostoma floridae x Branchiostoma belcheri. Classification (NCBI taxonomy): domain Eukaryota; kingdom Metazoa; phylum Chordata; class Leptocardii; order Amphioxiformes; family Branchiostomatidae; genus Branchiostoma; species Branchiostoma floridae x Branchiostoma belcheri. Next base: position 14,207,276 of record CM033027.1, read on the forward strand.
GGGTCTGCTTGGAGATTAGGTTGAGTTTAACTTTGCAACTATCTTGGTGAAAGGTTCAATGGTCTTTATTTAGTGAAGACCTTGCAGGCAAGAGACCCGTATTGCGTCCTTCTTACAAAAGGTCTACAATATAGACTGCATAAGACTATACTGTGACAATCCAGATATGAACTGCTTCAAAAGTGAAACATTTAGAATTAGAGAGTCAATATCACAGTTGATATCTTATCATCCTTTGCATTTACTCTATTTGTATAAAGGCTTAACCATGTAGTACTGTTGTCTTTTTGCAAATTAGTTATGATAGATGTAATGCACTCTTTAAAAGATATATTAATGAAAATGTCTGACGTAATACACAAAATGTACATACCCATTGTCATCCCCTGACACGATGTGCTGTTCGTTGATGAAGGCCACACAGTCTATGGAACCCCTGCAAGAGGAAACAATTTTCCTGACATTCTTGCATGGAGCAAAAAGATGGCCTCTGGATATGCTACAATCATTGGAAACTGTAACATTACATGCCGAAATGTATCAACAGCAACAACAGAAAAACCTGCTGTCCCTTGGCCGCACCTGGGGCATTTACTGTCGTATTGAGGTCACTTGAGTGGCGCCGAATGGCAGCTTGCTCCAGACACTTGCGATAGTCGTATTGTGGTCACCTGAGCGGTGCCGAATGGCAGCTCGCTCCAGACCCTTGTGATTTAACCCCGCCTATTGTAAGCTCCTCACAATTCAGCCCCTGGTTGCCAAGATGTGAGTAGTCGGCCCACCCAATAACCCAATAAATGGTTAATCAATAAATAAAGAACTGGCAGCCAATCACGATGAAAACTGAGACCTAACTGGTCAGTGAATCAAACATCTTTCATGACCTCATACTTGCATGTCTACAGAATGGCACTACACATGGATACATCCAGCCTGACTCTGTCTGTGCCATGTACATGTGCAGTACCTGTTCTCTCCATGGAACACTAGTTGGGATTCTTCAGGGATCTTCCACACCCTGACTGTCCTGTCCCTGCCCCCTGCTGTTACAGCACGTTCCCTGGCAAGGCTGTCCAATGCCATGATGGAGTCTTCGTGACCAAACCTGGGAAAATATGAGAACATTTCAGGAGACCAAAGTGGTTAAGATATTCTCTTAACTACAAACAAGGTAGAATAGCCATCAGTTATAAGGAAAGCAGTTTTATATGCAGGATCCCCCAAACATCCTCTTTTCACTTCTACGTTTTCCATTCATCCTTCAGTTGTGCCACATTGTGCTCGACAAATTGGACACATGGATGGGCCCAGAGCAGACAGATGCTCACTACATATTCATTTGTAGTACATTACTGTAACTGTAGCAGTAGCACACATAGTGGTGGTGTTAAAACTGAAAATGACATCATATAAGTTTTTTTTTGCAAGATATTGCAAAGAGGGGAACAGAATTGAGGAGTGATAAAGATACAAACAAAGGGTACGTAGCCACAGATGATCCCAACTGAAGGAACATGCACATATGACTGGTCAGACTTACAGTGTTTCTACATACGCCATCTCGTCCAGACTCCAGACCTTAACTGTCTTATCATGGGAGCCACTGAACAGGGTGTGAGTACCTTTCCTGAAGGCAAGGCCCTGGGGAGGGAAAATATCAGTACATCATCAAATCCTGTCATCTATAACTATTACTCTTCAAACTCATAGGATAGTGCAGTTACTGGAAGATTACATTATTTCTGTCAGAACACAATTCACAAGAACATCTTAATTGTCCATACCATACCTCAGTCACAAGAACCATGTAATCTGTCTGTGTGCATGTGCATGAGGTCACTTCCAAATGTTTAACATAACTAACGTACACTTACAGTTAATACATCTAACATCTACTTTTCCAAGCAATTCCAACCCACTGACATTTGTAAAAACAAAACAAAGTTAAACTTTGGTGGCAGTACAGTGCACTGCTCCCCCTGAAGTGAAATGGTACTCACAGCTACAGCATCCCTGTGTCCTGTGAAGGTGTGAAGTCTGGTGAGGCTGACGGGGTCCCAGATGTGGATTATCTTGTTCCTGCACCCAGAGGCCTGCACGTGGCACAAGGTATAAGTCTGCTGAAACCTGCACAGCTTCATGTTCAGGCACATTTGAATAATTATGAGTTGAACTCATACAGAAATCTCTCTATGGCTTCCATCAGTCAGTACTGACATGCTGAGATATAAATGAAATAAACTGCTACCTACACAATACACGAGGCCTTGTTCAAACTCATTTGTATGTTGTAACTTACCAGAAATTTGTTGTCAGAAGAAATGGCTAAGCAGAGCACGTGAGCCGTGTGCCCCTGGTGCTTGTCCTCTGTGCCTTTCCTTCCTCCAGCTACCACTTTTTCCTTCTTACCCTCTGCTATGTTCCCTGAAGACAACACCACAGAAAAAAGGTTCTGGTCAAATAAATCTATTATTTTATCACAACATCTAAATAAAATGTGATAGTTTATTTGTTTCCCCTTATCAGCATATGTATTCTTCTAAAAGGGCAGTAACGTTACATGAACTTCTGAAGACACAAAATCATTCAAGTGACTCCATGGCTTCATTGTGCAAGAGACACATTTCAGGACAATACCAGAACTATGAAAAGTATAATTTCTACCTTTTGGAAACTACAGTTAAACTCTGCAGGAAGTTAGTGCAGTGACTTACACTTGATGATGGAGCAGTCCTTGGCACCTGTGTACACGTGTTTGCTGTCTGAGGACACGACCAGACAGGTGAGGGGCAGCTGGTGGCCTCGTAACACCTGGATGTCCGCAGGTGTCGGTGGAATGTACTGAAAGACACAATGGGTGCACAGGATTATGAATTAGTGAAATCACAATGGAAACAGAACAAAAGAGGTCTTAAGGTTAATGGCATGGTTCTACATGTAAAGTTAGATCACTAGGCCAATATTCAAATCATAATCCTACCAACTTGTACAATCTATTGACCAGGTTTTGAGCCAGATGAATGTCTGGTCTAGCATTTACAACTGGAGAGAATACTTGACTTTTCAACCTCTATTTTGCAATGTGTCCATGAGTCACATAAAGGAGATTTTGTCAGATTTCTTCATGTTCTACAAACCATCAGTAAATAAGTAATTTGAGCACACTTTGATAAAGCGTGCATATAAACAGCCTGCAAAACCTCACCTGTGCCGCTACTTTTCTCTGCAGCTTCCCTGCTTGCTCCAGCTGTAAGATAGGACAAGACAAAGAGAAAAGCAAAACTTAGTTCTTAAGAACAATTCAAAAACTTCATGGCCTCAATTGACGACCGAGTCAAAATGGCAGATATCTTCTACAGAAGATTTTTTTCAATTGTACCGTAGGGTATCACTTTTCAAGAGATATTACTGTTCATAGCTCATAAGATTATTTTCCCACAACACTTTAAACTGCATGATCTACCATATGATGTTACCAGTATGAAATGCTACTGTTATACTTATAGGCTATAGTATAAGTCTGAAACAGTTCCTCACCAGGTCCTCCTGCAGCCTGTGGGAGATGGCATCTCGGTCTATCTCATCTGTAACCCTCTTCTCAGCTTCTGTGGGAGGAATAACAAACTCAAACATTAGCTGGTCACTGTCCAGGTTCTAGTTAGTTGGCTTATGATTTCTCTTATATTTTGAATGAAGACCTTTATTGTAACTTCATACAATGGGTACTGGGATACTGTAAGTACAGGTCAAAACAAAAAAAAGTTTATAGATACAGTAACATGCATACATTGTCAAGATAGCACAAGACCTATAATCAACTGACACTAAGTGTGTTAGACTTCTTGCTTCTTTGTGATGGTTAAATTTTAAGAGCAGATATATGAATGGAGTAAGTTAGTTGGTTAGTGTCCGTTGTGAGTTAACTTTTGTAGTTAGTTACTGACCTTCCTCCTCCAGCTGTGCCAGATACTGCTTGGTGAGGCGGAGTCTCTTCTCCTGAGCTGTCTCCTCCTCATCTTCTGATGCCTCCTCCTCATGGACATCTTCAACATCACTGTCCAGACAAGGGGATAGACATTATCATTGAGTTCAAAAGTACATTCTTATCCTTCAAAAGGAAACAGGTGATGGTTTGTACATCACCACTTTGTACCTAAAAAGCTGTACTCTGGTAAACCAGACTCCTAAGGCCAAGAAAGAAAGGGTTCACTAGTCACTACTGTAGTACTGATGTCCCACCACATACGCACCCACAACTTACACCTACCCCATGATCCATCAGGCCCCCACTATTGCTTGCCTCTAACGGACTCTGGGGAAGCGAATATATAGGAGCAGGCAAATAGCAGGGCCAGATGTATTGTGGAACAGGAGTAACTGTAAGTTGCTAGCGTGCCTGCGGCGGAGGATCGGTAGCAAACCCTTTCCGTTCTGCTTCTAAGGAGTCTGGTTTCCCAGGGTAACACTAACAGAGCTGGTGAACAGTATGCTGAAGGGTGGTAAGTATGACTATGAACCTACTTTTCCCACATCTATCATCATATCTTGTTGCTCCATCTACATGTATGATTCTGATTTACAGTTAGTCTGACATCATGGACATGTGCTGTAGGCAATTTCATTGAAACAGAATTTTTTATCCTTACCTTAGGATCTCCTCATCACTAGCTATCTCTTCATTTCCTCCCTTCATCCGTCTCTTCCCTGGTAGCCTGCCATTGGTTGTCTTTCCAGCCTTTCCTCCTGGTTTACCTGGTGTCTGTGGATATACCCCATGAATACCAATCTACATGACTCCCATACATCAAACGCTAATAACACTAAAATAGCACCAAATGGTCCTCAGTCCCTTGAGTGGTTGCTGAGACCAGGTTTGACTAATATCTTCAAAACAGGTCCACTTCTCTACTGCCCCCCTCCCCCAATCTGCCTACACATGATAGATATTTGCATGCTTTCGCAAGGAGGGATGAAATGAAGAAAAGATGGACATGAAATAACAAATCATTAAGGAAGATTGATTTCATCAATCTACACAGACATCCTATGCCAAAATAAAACGCTAGGAAGCTCAGCACGTCGTATTCAAAACTTGTACAGGCCATGTGCGTTCCTGCACAGCAGACGCCGTTCAGATTTGGACCGCAAAGTTGCTTTTTATTCGATCTTCTCACAAAACTTGTCACATATACTTATGTTTATATTTTCTCTGACACATTTCCACTAAAATTGAACTTATACAACCCTTACCTTTCTCTTTTGGCCAACTTTTGTACTGGAGATCTTCGCTTTCGCAGAGTTTCTGATGAAGAACGACATTTTGTCTGGTGCATGCAGGGAAATAAAAAAGCGCCCCCTAGCAGCATTGGCTCACACTACAGATGTCATCGCATAGTTAGGCAAAAAAGTACAATGCATACCGGAAACCAAATTTAGAAATATTAAACGTTTAACGTTATCTGCATAGATAACGTTATAGATGTAACGTTACCGGTAAACCATATGGGTATTGTTCTCCCTTCCGACAACAATGTACTGAATTTAACAGATTCAGCTATTCTATCAAATATTACATAACTTGTGAAAAGTGGCCCCGATGGTTCAGCATACACGTGTCCTACATGTGTACGTGTGTAGTACGCCATTTTGCCTAACTGTGCGAGTTTGTTGCAGTTCGAAGCGACCTTGCAAGGGTTCGCTTTACAGTTTGAATCAACGTTGCTTTGGCTCCATACATGTACCAGACAAGTTGTCCATCCTATTAGTTATCTACCTGGTCCCTATCGAACAATCTATTGCAAATATTATGGATTAATTTTTTTCCTAAGGGGTACTGGATAGGGCAAAGGGTATTGGATGTGGTTTACCACAAACAAGGAACTTTGCGGAGAACATTTGCACAGACAGGAGGCAGAGATAGGAACCAAGCTGCCCCATAAACTCCTTGCCCTCACCCATCATGCATGCACATGTTCTCAACTGTTAATGACTCTATTTGGACTCAGGAATTGGTAACAATTTTTAATCACACTACATGTAGTTTGTCAAAAGAGGAAGTACAGTGTAGTAGTACAATGGTCATTATGAAATGGTATCTATTACCCTCTAGCTGTCCAGCAAATAATGGTAAAACTAAAAGTAAGAACTTTGATAAAACATTTACCATCTACACCACAAACAATTAACATTAGGTTACTACAACCAATACTAAATAGATGTACTATGAAAATGGTAACATTAATGACATTTACCTGACTGCATGAAAAATCATCTATACCTTTTACCTTGTTTGGTTTATATACATGTATTCGGGATTCCATACATAGCCCCTTGAATAATCATATTAATTAATTAATCAAGCTTCACTTTTAAAACAGCATTAAATGTCTAATGTTAAATCTAAGTTACATGTCTCCTCTATATCTAGTGAGGTCCATGTATGCATATTTCATCAGTGTTTGCAAAATGAAAACAATGTCACATCCTTTATGTAACAAGTGTTATGTAACCAACTAAGGATAATGGAAACACATGATTTTACAAGAATGTAGATTCAGAATAAAATTAAGTTGATTCTCTACAAGAATCATAACTACATGTCGAACTTTGAATCAAAGCAAAGACAGGATTTCAAAAGTATCATCCAGATGATGACAAAACAAAAAAGCTTTAATTTCTCTGAAACTAAAAATAAATGAGATACACCAGTGCTCTGGCTGCCCTCAAACAATTTGTACATGGCTATCCTCTTGTTGGAGTAAGTGGTAGGATAAAACTCTTAAAACTTTCACACTTGCATTAGATTCTATAACAAAAAAATATTCTAATTCTAATCCTAGTCTTTTGAAAGCTGTGGTAGACAACAAGCCTGCTATGCACATTTGTCACCAAAACTCGCTTTGTTCTAATTTAAGACATTACTGTATGTATAGACTATTAGTATTACACTCATTTAAGTATGTCACATTCATCATCATCGTTCAGCTGCAGCGCATTACTCACATTACTCACCTACATATTCTTTAATTGTTGGACAATATTAAAGCAATGAGTAAGAAAAATGCTGATTGTACACAACTGCAAATTGCTGGCCTTATGAAGCAATAATCCAGACCCCTACTAGGACTACAGACTGCAGAAATGTACATGTGAGTTTGGTAAGAGATGATCCATTTCTACTTGATGTGGGTTAGCACATGTCTGTTCAGCTTGTCTTTGCGTGCTGTAGCGTAGGTACACTGCGGGCACTTATGAGGCTTCTCTCCCGTGTGGGTGGGCATGTGACGCATCAGCTTGTCCTTCCGTGATGACGCGTATGTGCACTGCGGACACTTGAACGGCTTCTCGCCGCTGTGAGTCCGTAAGTGCCTGACCAGCTTATCCTTGTGCGGAGTGCCGTAGCCACACTGGTGACAGGAGTGGAGACACGGCCGCAGGTTGGGCCGTGCACGCGGCCCCTGAGTGTGCGTCTTCATGTGCCTGATGAGCTTGTCGCGCTGCGGGGAGCTGAAGGAACACTCGTCACACTTGTAAGGTTCGTCTGTGCCTTTACTGGCTGCTGCTTTTGCCTTGTGAGACTTCTGCGCCCTGCCACCCTTAGCAGAACCCTTTTTGCTGGGACTTGGGCTGTTAGTAGTCACCGTAGGTTTCTGGTCCACAGGACTGGCGGACAGATAGTTGCTCTGTGCCGCATCATACACACTCATGTCCTGTCCGCTGTCGTGGTGCGTTACCATGGACGCATCCATCCCTGTACCATCCTGCAGCTGGCTGGGCCCGGTGTGGTCATACCTGACACCTGCGGGTGGCGGGGATGTGTGCATGCAGGTGTTCATGGCCGCACCTGGAGCCCCGTGTTGCAGGTTCAGAGGTGAGCTGTACTCACACTGCGGACAGCTGAGCTGGCCGGGCCGCAGCTGTAGTGTGGGGCTGGGCTTCATGTGGAGGCAGGGCTTGCCAAGGCCCCTGTTGCCTGCAGGAAGACTGCCTGGTGATTGCATCTGTAATGGGGAAGAAAAGCACATTGCATGAAACACCTTACTACAGCTCCACAGCAGATATCAATGTCTACAACAAAATCAAGTAGACATACTGAGTATATAATCACAAAACCGATTATTCATTACACACATGTATCTAAAAAATAATGTAAATTGCAAGCATTAAAAATCCAACAGATAAAGCAAGAAAACAAATAATACGATGAAAAATGGAGTATGGGCACATGACGTGAATAAGATCTGTTGGACAAGTTGATAGGCAAAATGCTACTACTTGCGTTGTGTTGTCTACTTATAATATTTCCAACATCCAAAATTCCTGCCCCCCCCCCCTCCCAACACACAACAATATCTTGATGATGTGTCCTTTATACTGAAAATCGCCACCATAGGACGCTCACACCCTGGATCGCCACAAAAACGACCCTGTATGGCACTGAGAACACATTTACCTCCACCGATGGCGACTGTGGTCACGGGTGATTCGATTTCTTGCCCAAAACTGCAGCAGAAGTCTTACCTAGCTCGGAGACAAGGAGGCAACCCCGCAAAACTCTGCATGAGGGCGCGAGCCTGTGGAGGGTCAAAGGTTAGCGTTAGTCGTACTAGTACCTGATACTCTCGCTTAGTGTCACAGTATGTCCGATATCGAATTACAGGCAATCTTACATTTTCAAGGTGAGCTTGTCCACAATGATGATACTTTTCTAATAAACAGTGCATATTATCATCGCTTCTGAATACAGGAACACATATAGTTTACTTATCCAGACCATTTATGAAACAGCTAGTTCGGCAAAAGATATGTTTCATTCAGTCATGCGTAGGCATGAATGGAGTTAGGCAAAAACCAAAGACATGCCCAGGCAAAGTTGCTACGTCATCGGTCCGAAGGGGCGTTTCATGCAGCTGATTGGTGGATCTGTAGAGACTTCCGGGTTGTGCCCAGACTGGTATCTCGTCGGGCCATTTATAAAAGGCATCCACAACAACGCGGTCTCAGTAAACACACATCTTTACACCAGCTGCAATACCACAGGTGAGAACGACAGGCCTAGGTAGGTATGACACTAGTCTAGATTAATGCCTCACGTTTATGTGAGTCGTTATATATCAAACATACGCTGCCTACGAAGACGTAACGGGGCGGGCGCAAAGCTGGGCAAAGTATGCTTGAACTTTGCTCATAGCAACTGGCCAGTTGGTTATCTAACGTTAAACGTTAGGTTGAGACGTTGTTGAGCCTCAGTATGCTATTCGAGAGAAAATTTAGCTGGTATTGTAATAGTTTTGCAAGCTGTCAAGTTGCCAACGTGCTTTAATGAGAAAAATAACGCGTTGTGGGTGTGGCTCTTCTCAGGTGTATAGTTACCTGTTAAGGACTATTTGTGAATGTAACGTGGAAGTCACGCGGCGGAAGACCTTTGTCCTGTGGACCTACCTATCTGTGTTGATGATCCAGCGCCACTGACTCTACGTGTAACGTTAACACTCTTACTGTGTAACGTTAACACTCTAACTAAACCGTGGCATTAGTTTTAGTCCCGTGCTAGCCATGTCCAGCACTACCATAGACCAACCAATGAAAATTCATATGGACACATTAAATGGAAATCTATACTGTGAAGTCATGACACTTACGTAACATCCTTAGTCAGTAAGAACTCCTTGTAAGAATTTTTCTGTTTCTTTTTTACATCTATTAGAATTTCGATAAATGATGTGTCAAGAAATTTTTATAATACATGTACTGGTAACGTTAAAGCATGAAATTTGAAATGATGCAGTTGTGACCTCTGTTTCAGACATTGGTACAACATGCCTCGCGCAGCAAAGAGGAAAGCAGCAGCAACCAAAGGTGGAGACTGCTCCATCCCCGACCCCAGCAAGATGACAGTGGCCCAGCTGAAAAAGGAGTGCACAAAGCTGGGGCTGGGGACAGGTGGAACCAAGGCAGTCCTGTTGAAAAGGCTACAGGACCATGCAGGGGCAGGTGAGAGGATCTTCTTGGTCCTGTTGTTTTTTCAGATCCTGGCTGGAAATGATTTTTAGAAGATACTGTCCTTTTTCCATTAAACCCTGACACCCATATGTCCTGACACCCCTATGTTCCAACAGTCGCTAACCCTAACCCTAACATAGAGGGGTCGGAACATTAGATTTTCCCCTTTTTCAATCAAATACAAAATAGACACCGTATGGATGTATTTGTGGTACAGTAGATTTACATAGCATAGCAAGTTTGACGCACCTGTCTTCCGATGCCCTGGTGTCTAGATACACCTGTGTCCTGATATACCTGTGTCATGAAACACCTGTGTCCTGACACACCTGTCTCCTAATACACATGTCTCTTGTTGCACATGTATCCTGATACACCTCTCTCAATACACCTGTCTCCTTATACACATGTCTCTTGTTGCACCTGTATCCTGATACACCTCTCTCAATACACCTGTCTCCAGGCACACTCTGTCTAAATATACACCTGTGTACCGATACCCCTGTCTCCTGTTGCACCTGATTCCTGATCCACCTGTGTGTTTTATAACAGGTGGTAAAAAGGTGAAGACAGAGGATACTGCCCCCACCACAGCTAAGGCTGCAGCTGAGACCCTGAAGAAATCTGCCTCACCCACCAAGAAAGTGTACAAAGTGGATTCCTACTGTCCTTTCCATAACTGTGCTGAGGTATTTGCAAGTTTCATCTATTCTCAATTACAAATCATGCAGTGTCGTATAGATCTTTGTGAGTGCTGTTAGAAGTTTGTAGATGAAATATTTACTACATGTACTACAAAGTGCAGAGAATCTTAAGTGAAAATATATACCAAAAAGAAGAAAATGCAAAAACTTTCAATAAAAAGTAAAACATGTATTGGACCAATCCTTCTCAACCTTTGGGCACATATCTTTATCAGGACAATTTGTATGTCACATACTCAGTGTGCTTGTATGTCCAAATTCTTGTGAACTTAACAAGTTCATGTCTTTCCTCCATCCCTGCATGACCAGTGTCCATACCAGGTCTGTGCCGAGCTTTAGTTTTCAATCATCCTACTCATTGTTTGGGAACCTGTATTGTTAATTTTTGTTGTTACAATCTGTCACATTTAGCATACTTAAATAGATTTTTCATCAATTTTATGTTGTGAAGGTCAGATTTTTTGGAAGGAAGGGGTGAAAATTTTGTTAGTCCTAACAAGAGGATCTGCATTCACGATTTACGCTGAAGTTATAAGAACGCCCTACATATTACGCTAAATCAAGGAAGGCAATTACGCTAAATTTGGTCGTCTTGCTAGCTACGAATTACGTAGATAAGATGGTTTTCCCTACGAATTAAGGGAACTAAAAATAGGTTGCCTACGCCTTACGTAAAAGAGCAGACCCTCTAACAATTAAATTTCCATTCCAGGATGGGGATAGATGCTAGAGACAGCCCTATCTGTGCATACAAAACTGGTCTTTAGTACTTACCATTCATTCATTTTCTGTCAACTTCAGGTACAGGATGACTATGACTGTATGTTGAACCAGACCAATATTGGGCACAACAACAACAAGTACTACGTCATTCAGCTCCTAAGGACCATTGGGATATCTCGCTACTTTGTTTGGAACAGATGGGGCAGAGTGGTAAGTTGTGGCCTGCAGTTCTTCCTAACTTTGATAGATGACTCTTTTGAGCTATTGGGGGCTAGCCTGAGTCCATGAGTTGATATTTGCCTGGTTTTACTTTCAGCTTTGCTCACTTCCATGATACATGTTCTGTGCATATTACATATCAATGTCTTCAGTTTCCCAGCTGAAGCTATGGTAGAATGTACTTTCTAGGATAGTGACTGAATAGTCACAGTAGTAGTAGTAGTAGTAGTATCCATCATTAGCTACAAATTGATTAAAAAATCCATACCAGAAACATAAATCCAGTATTCTTCCCATGTATAATTGTATATCCACCCAGCCCAATGTTGGATGAGATGCTGTTAGAATATGTTTTCCTTTCAAGGAAGCCATTTTGGTTTCTAATGGTGATGGGGCAAACTTGTGAGGAGGATTCTACTCAAGGAGTCCCTAAGTAGCTGCTCCAGTCCCAATACTAGTGTTCTGCCTAGTACCCTGTTAGAAATCAAACAAAATTAGACAGAAGGATGTTGGTGACCTTAACCACTAATCCATGACCTATCCTGTCCTGTACAGGGAGAGCCTGGCCAGAATGCCATGAAGGGCCCTTGGGACCTTGAGACGGCCAAGAAGGATTTTGAGAAGAAATTCAAGGACAAGACAAAGAACGACTGGAGCAAGCGGGGCAGCTTTGTTCCTGTTCCAGGGAAGTACACTCTACTGGAGATGGACACAGACGAGACAGAGGAGGATGAACAAGATACAGCTGAGAAGGTCAGGAGGAGCCTGTTACCATGGCTGCTGTAGGCTGCCATCTGTCATGTTTTGTGGGAACTGCAGTTTACAGTGTTAGATTTAAACCACAAAACTTTCCCTCTTACTGCAGTTATCTTCTTTTAGACTATGCAGGCTGTACACTAAGTAGATAAGCTAAGTAGGACTACCATGGGTCCTACTAGCATCTGTTGTTGTTGGATGTTTGAATGATTATAGAACTTGCTTTATAATGTGAGCTGAAGGTAACAGGGCAAGGAGACACAATAAATTGTCCCCATATGAAATGCTTTCCTATCAAGGGATTCCACATTTAATGAGTTTACAGTCTATGAGTCTATGATAGGTAAAATATAACAGGCATTTTAGAACCTGGATATATAATATGGTATTGAAATGATCTGTTTCTTGTTTTATGTGCACAATTTATGAAATACTTACTCTATGTTCCAACATCTAGATTGCTCGTCTGGATGAGCTGGACGGCCCAGCGAGGAAAGTCCTCCCCTCCTCCCTGAACTCTCCCACCCAGAGTCTTATCAAACTCATCTTTGACAACGACATGTTCAAGGAACAAATGGCAAAGATGGAAATAGGTAGCTGACATTTCTTATTCCATTACAGTGTATTTTAATACTGCTTTTTTTTTACTGCAAGGAATTTAGTGAAAAAAGGAGAAAGTCTTCTTTTATAAATTACTAGAGAACAACAGCCATGTAATGCAGCATGGTTTTGTCTGTTATCAGATGTCCGTAAGATGCCGCTGGGAAAACTAAGCAAGTCTCAGATTGCGAAGGGTTTTGAGGTTCTGGATGAGATTGAAGAGGAACTGAAGATGAGCAGGACCAGTCGTCTGACAGAGCTCTCCTCGCGGTTCTACACCGTCATCCCGCACGACTTCGGGCGCAAAGTACCGCCAGTCATCAACGATCAGGAGAAGCTGAGGAAGAAAATGGACATGTTACTGGTGAGGAGAACCAGGGATTTAGTTTTGCCATTGCTGTATTCCTTCTTAGTTTGGTAAAATCAACATTTGGTATTTTGCTAGCAATATTCAAAGTACATCAGGTCTACTGCTCACATTTTGAATGATACCTTTTAAGTGGACAGTTTTTCGATCATTAATAGTTTTCTTATGTTCAATGAATTTTTTATGATAAGCAAGAATATCATTGGAGCTATGACGCTGTTTTCCCATTGCTGCTTCTCATTGCTGATTATGTTTTTCCCATCCACTACTACAGGTACTAGGTGACATTGAGATTGCCCAGGCCATGCAGAAGGACAAAGACAAAGATGATGGGTCTGAGACCATGGACATCAAGCATCCTCTGGATCTGAACTATGACCTCCTGAACTGCGGCTTGGAGCTTGTGAAGCCCTCGTCTGAAGAGTTCAAAGTCATTGAGAAGTATACTGAAGCCACCAAGTACTCCGGTTGGAGAGATCCCAAGATTTTGAATGTGTGGAAAGTGGACAGGAGTGAGGAGGTGTGTATGCACCTGTTAAAAAAAGTCCTGTTCTATTCCAATGTTGGGATTAAGAAACTTACACCAGTCATCATACATGTATTTGCACATGTAACTGTTTTTGTTGTGCACCTGTTCATGTGGTGCACCTGTTCATGTGGTGCACCTGTTCATGTGGTGCACCTTGTTGAATTAAAATGTTTAACCAGTGCTGTCCTGAGATGTAGATTTGCTTGTTGAGAATGACAATAATTTCACCACATATGTCAAAAAAATCTGAACCCCATGACATGAATCTGAAGAAAGCTTTCTTATGCTGAAAAATGACCGTTTTCTACCCCACTCATGTTAAAATGTCTGTTTTATACCTTTTACACTTTTTACAAATTTGAAACCTTTTCTTCCCAGGGAGATCGGTTCAAAGAGCACGATCATCTGGAGAACAGGAAGCTCCTGTGGCACGGTACAAATGTTGCCGTGGTTGCGGCCATCCTGAAAACTGGACTGCGTATCATGCCGCACTCTGGTGGCCGTGTTGGGCGAGGAATCTATTTTGCTTCAGAAAACAGCAAGTCTGCTGGATATGGTAAGTTCAGCAATGTATCAATTTAGTATTTGGTGAATAGACCTTTTTCCCATCTCCAGCTCCATGTATTATATAAGGTTTCCAGGCAAGTCACAGTTGGATGATAAAAGTTCTTTCTGCCAAGTCAAATTATCCCGGTATAATAAGCGTTATCGAACTGTAGATATCTGTTGAAAACCTCATGACTAATCTAAAAATTTTCTGTCTCTTTCAGTTGGATGTGCTTCAGGGAATGTTGGTATCATGTTCCTGAATGAAGTTGCCCTGGGAAAGGAGAATCGCATCACTCGAGACGACAGCAGCCTCACCAAGCCCCCTGCAGGGTTCGACTCTGTGGTGGCTGTGGGGCGGAAGGAACCAGGTAAAAATGTTACACAGGATATTGCTCCAGCAGAAAAATTGCCAGCAACAACTTTCTGATGCATATCTCTTCATACAGCGCTGTTACATCATTTTGGGCTTGTCTTTTGTGGTACAGAGGTGATGAGATAAAAGAGGGGAAAAGTTTCTGGCTATAGTTGAGATGTGAATGTTACATTACAGCAAATGAAACCGTGTCCTAGAAACTATTTGAAAGTGATGATAGAAAAGCTTTTGATTGTTTCCACTTTATTTCTTCCTGTACACCAACCTTGTGGGACCATTTTAAAGTTTGAGTTTGAATTCCAGAAACCTGCTCATACAGTTCTCCTGTCTTTCTGACCAACAGACCCTAAGAAGAACACGACCATGAAGCTGGACGGCCGTACGGTGGTGGTGCCACAGGGACAGCCCATCAACCAGACGGAAGGGCAGAGCAGCTCCTTCTCACAGAGTGAATACCTGGTCTACAAGGAGAACCAGTGCCGTATCCGCTATCTCCTCAAGATGAAGTTTGGGAGTTAGGAGGGATGCAATTAGCGACAGTTTCACCTGTTTTTTAAATTGTTTTTCTTCTTTTCTACTTTTATATTATAGCACAGCAGGTGCAGTTTTATGAGATTTACTGTCAAGGTATGATTTTGTCTTAAGATGTACCAAATATGGCCTAGCTTAAGCTTGGTTTGGATTTTATTACTGTGTGGTAAAGAAGTAGAATGTGGACATACCAGAATGAAAATGACCTATTTTAGAGAAAGTGTCTTATTAAGTGATTGTGTTACTATCTGTGTACAAATGTATGTAATCATGATATAGAGATTTCAAAATGATTCTAAGGAAATGTTCCTGCTATGCATCTACCATTCTACATGCTGCATGTACTTTGTTCCACTGTCTTTTACCCCCCAAAGTTACAAGTTTCATTCAGGAAAGAATGATGTAGACTTTTCTTGTTCTACAAGAGCTAATGTCTCAATGCTGTATGACATGCTTGTATTTGGAACCATGATTATTGTTGATTTTTTAAAAATCTATTATTTACTGAAAGAGACAAAAGGAATTAGTATAATAGCCAGTGATAATGTGAGAGATTATGATATCAAAGTTGGAATATAAAGACAAATTTGTATCTAAACTTGAAGTGCAATATAACATGATATGGTTATATTATTAAGTTGGAAAATACTATGAGTACACAAGTGCTGGCATATTTAAAAGACATGTTTTAATCATCAATATTCTTTCGTCATCTTCGATGCTGCATAGCCCACTTTGTTCAATACATTCCACGTTGACTGGTGTATTGGAGCCTTTACTTTGTCATTCTGTCTGTTTCTGTAGAGCCCACCTGAGATAGACAAGCTCACAGAGCTGATTCAAGGCCAATGTCACTCTTGTTAATCCTGCTTTAATCCTCAGTGGTCTGCAGAGGACCAAATGTCTTGAAAAACTTCATTCACAGAGAGGCAAAAGTCTCTTCCTCTAGACAAGGCTTTATCTGTTGTCAGGTCTGGGAGACTATTTTCTGATTGCCATTCTGCTAAGTGAGTGGGCAGTGAACTACAATCCCCCTTTTATACCTCAAAAATCTTGCTACAGAAAAAGCAAGGAAACTTTCTGCCCACTCTGCACGCAAGGATCCAAACAAACAACAGCGGGACGATAACCTTTGCACATGATGGATCCACTTAGCTTTGGTTCCCTTAAGATTCCTTTAGGGACTGATAGATAAGATGAAAACAATGAGTGACAACAGCATAAGCTATACTAGTGAGCCAGACAGAGGTTTTTGTAAGAGTTGTCCCAGAAGATAAAATCCTGAAAGAGGTTTCGATTGTATACTTAACGATATGCTACCCTGAAAAGTGTGGAGCTGGTTGGATTAAGGCACTGGTGGAAACAGCTACAGTATACTTACACAGTAGGATGTCTGCACTTTTTCAAGTTTTAAACACAATAGGAGTACATAAGATCATTTTCCTGATATTGAGAAGAAGAGAATAAACAACAGTACACAGACAAATCCGCACATTTCCGCATCCTTTCACAGAAGGATGTACTTCGAATTCTTTGGCTTCTTCTTTTAACAATCATTCACACTGAAGCGGAGATGTTTTAAAGACGTGGTGGTAGAATATCTATGCTTGTAGACAATTATAGACCTGGGTCTAAAGCGTCTTTGACAGATCATTTTGTGTTGGCCCTGAACATTTCACAGAGTACCTTACGTTCTCACAAGAAGTAGATGATTGTAGTTGTAGATTACCTAACCTGAACGGGAATCTGGGCCGGTGGGAAGTCAAAGAATAGAATACATCAGCCATGGTTCTCCACAATAAACAAAGTATCTTACGTTCCTTAACTAGACTCGACAGTGAGTTCTCTTGGCTGTGGGAACTTCACGTCGCTCTAGGGCCAATACCCGTTGGTAGTCCAGGAGAGAGGACAGAGAATGAAGGTTTAATCCAGCCTGATCCCTCCGTGCCTGATACCCGCTCCAACCCGGCGCTAAAAGCACTAAACAGGAGCACGCTTGTCGTTTGTTTACCAGACCTGTCGTGAGTCGATGATTGAACGTCAGGTAAGAACATCAATGACAGGTATATAAACATGCACCGCCCAATCCATTAAGGTTCTATTGCAACCCACCCTCTCTTTGTTTGCGACATCTTTGGCAGTTAAACAAGTTGTGAGGACTATACACAATGTGCAAAAGCGGGAAAAGGGCCTTCTTGAGACGTCGCTAGTTGTAACCAACATTGCAAACCTATTATTATCACATACGTAAGCCCGACGTTACCAGCGAAGATCTCTGGAAAGATGCACTAATTGTTGACATATGACTGCTGGGTATGATATCAGTACGGACGGCGTTTTAAGGACACAATCTGTAAGACATTTTCAGTTTTTTATTCTGTACATGTATTTCAATTACCACCATTTCTCAAAGTTTCTGGCAGGCGCCATGTAAAGACTCACTCCCATAATCGCGGCATTAGCAATGATTAGCTTTCTGACATTGACATTGGCTTTGAAGTGATTCTTAACGGTGCACTTAAGACAGGCGGGGAGAGGCGTGATAACATCACACCTCGCGTGCAGTAACGTTAGTATCACCTCATCGAGCGCGACCTCCGGGGGTGTGAGGCCGCTGGTCTGCGCTTCTTCAGGATGACATGTCTTCACTGTTACTGTACTCTGTATGTCCGCTCGTTTATAGTTATGTAAGTACTTGGCAGCCGCTACATTTTCCTTGAGATGTGATCAGAAATGCGAGCTGATGTAGCCGCTTGAAAAAATCTATCAGAGACAGAGTCTCAGAGATATCTTAAGGCTGGACAGCACGCACTTTAACCTTGAATTCATTGTCATCTAATCCATGAGGGAAACTGGTGCTGAGTTAACCACTTTTACGTCGAGCTGCGAATTTTCAACTGGATTCTGTGGGGTCTTGTCAGATTAATGTATCTCTGGTTATACACAAACATGAAAACTGTCAGACGAAGCAGACGGCTTCAATCAAAACAAATGGAAATGGAGACGCGACCACTTGTAACCCTTCTCCCTGATATCTTCATCCAGGTATCAATATTCTACCAAAACGTCCAAAAGGCAAGAGCAGGATCGTTGGTACTCATTAATGATCTCCAATACCTCAAAGGGGTTAATGATGAAGGGGAAGACGGAAAGGAGCAAGTGGCAGTGAAGAAGACGACAGTTAGATATAGTAGTGAAACTATACGTAACGGATTCGAAGATAATGTTTGGAATCAGAAACGCTTTTCCATAACAGTTGAGCAATAGATAAAGGATACGCACAGCTAGAGGACATACAAGTATATCACGAAATGGTATCAGAACAATACGGCACCAGGATGACTCGGCACTTTAGTTAGACATATGCCCGTAGGACTTCATAAACATTTTTCATTCCTTGTATGAAAACCAAATGGCCTGAAATTTGGTGAAAAAGGGCGTAGGACATGTTCCTACATGACTTAAATGTTAGATTTTACCATTTTTAGACCGAAAATGTATATTTTTGGCTCTCATACCCTGGATGTGCATTGGTATTAATACTAAATTACCCGAGATTCGGAATATGGGTATCAGGAAATGACAGAATTAAGTCATGGGAATATTTGTAGGACTGAACATATGTCTGAAACACTGCCAGTCGTGGTTGCATTAATCCCACGTCTGAACTACTATCGCTTACCAATTATAAACAAGAGGCACTTTGATATCGTTGGGGATTCCAAAGGTTTTGTTTAAGCCCCCACAGTCTTGCTTTTCAACCCATCTTTGTGCCCCCCCAGTGGAGCGCTAGTTTTGGAAACACGAATGCTGTATATTTTTTCCGACTCAACAGGAAATTCCATGAAGTTTTCAGGCAGGGCTATCATGCATCATATAGACTTCAGCAAAAGAGTCGGTGCATCTAAAAATCCATTGTTGACGTGACTTTGAGGAGTAAAGCCGTAACCGTACATGTGCAGACGTGTGATGTGCGTCGACGTTTCCCGCCATGACCAGAGCAAAGTGTGCGACGTGCGGCCGCGCGAGTGGTTCAACAATGGCGACCTTCTTACCTCACCGCCTTTCAACACGAGGCACTGATGTCCCCAAAACACTAGCATGTGCCACATTTCTACTGTGCAACAAACACAAAAACACGCCGTTTTCCGCTTCTAAACAAACTCTCTCTGGTGTGGTATGGCCTCCTTTATCCTAGCCCCAAAGCCTGTATTCTTCCAGCCCGTTGGCGTGTTGCCACCCGTCACACTAGCTTCAGTTTTTCTCCTCTATCTGAATGGCAATGTTTCTTTCGCCTTGACCTTGGAGGAATATCTTGACCTTGGCTATCTTCGATGGTTTCTAAAACAAAACTTCTTCCGCCCTACAATGACCCAAGACTTTGAAAGTAGAGAAGGCTTGCTTCCGATGTCAACGCCGTAGGTTGTTTTTGACGGATGTACTGTTACCGTGGGATGTGTGGCAACACTTTGTATAATTTAGGCTGGGTACTTCGAATTCAAATCATGACGTTACGGTGTGAAATCCGAAGGCAAGTACTATCATCCACATGTCATAATGCTTTTGACAGACAAGACTTTGCTTTTCTGTCTTTTCATTCCTTCAGTCCATCCCATTTTACAAGTCATTGATCTGTCCTTCCAAAGTAACTGGATAGGATGGACATTTTCTGGATGACTAACTTGCAGTTTGAAGTTCGCATAGAATGTCAGTTTTATGTAAAGCTCTTTCCCCCTTCAATGCAATTACATGAAACTTTGTTAGCATTCTTCTCTGTGACGTCTCGGGTAAAATGAATGCAGTAGCGATCTAGGTTTGTCTCAAAGAACCACCAAACAAGAATGTCAACAATCGAGACCACTTTGTCACTAGTTCGAGTCACATTTCTCTCTTGTAGCCGCAAAGGCCGGTCTACGGGCATCATATCACAGGGCTTGAACAGTCTCCAAATATCCAAATAAACACCATTGTGGAAAAAACACGAGCGCAAAAATATCCACTTAGCGACCTTAAACAAACAGGTCAGTCCACGGTATGCACGGGGCCAGGTGAGCCCGCGGGAGGGCGCATTCTGCGGGAAAGGTGAGAGGGTGTCCGTACGTGTCGGCAGGTGAGGTATGTCAGGTGGGGAGGGGGGCCGACTCTCTTCTGTCAACAGCTGTCAAGTCAGGAGGAGCGGAACAGTGAGTGAAGGGTTGATTGACAGGTAGAGAACAATGAATGGGGGAATGGTCGACGGGCCGCAGGAAGGACACTCCCGAGAGTGCAAACGGTTGTGGGATGTATGATGGGTTCTATTCTCCTTACCAGCTGAATTATACTTTACGAAAATAAATTCATGTATCATTTGGATAAACAGTACATTTGGATAAGACTTAACGTTACATGTTAGAGTAGCCTTAGATGGACACCTGTGCGATAGGCTTTGAAAAGTAACCTTTGCTTGAGCTATTTCGGTATTCTTCCTTCATCACCAATGCTCGTCGGACCAGCTGTCCCCACAATGCTGTGGGGTATCGCCACTCAGGGAAAGAACGACGAAGAACGACGAAGATGACTGCATCCATTCAAACACTCTACCGCAGGTGAAAGCTATATAACTTGCCCGAACGACCATGTAGGTACTTCACTGTAGTGAAAACAGCCTGCGGTGGCCAAGTACACGGGCTCGGGACTTCAAAGACCACACGGCTCTTAGGGTTCACGTTAACAGCCCCACTTACGTTGTATTCACTTCGGGAAACACAAACAAACACGATAGGAAAGAAAGAGGGCACGTCAGAGGGCGTATGGCTGAGAGAGCAGCTAGTCTCCGACCTGCAGGCGTGCACTGACGGGCCTCTGCAAGACGCTCTCACGAGAACCAACCGTCCTGCCTTTGCCAGACTACAGTCTACAGGTGGCTGAACTAGCTGCAACAGCTTAAACAGGTGAATGTCTTTTTTTTTCTTTTCATACACATCAAGAGAATTAATCAACCTGCAGTATTTCTCTATGTATGTTATTTGCAACCGTATGCTCATGCATGAAAATACTGTTGAGTTTTATATTTATTTATACCTAATCTAATGATATTCAAATATATTTCATTCATCCATTTCTTCACCGTGTGCACGAAAGTTGATTATGAGCGCTCCCTTTCAGTCGCGCACCTTTGCCTCGGCGAAGTGTGTTATGATAAGTATGTTAGGGTGTGGGCTGGAAGGGGGAGCTTATAATTTTTCGTATCTGTACGTATCGTGCAAACCCTGATATATGCCTAGTGTTACTTGTATACTAAGACCCCGTTATCAGGTCTGTACTGTACTTCTGGAGCGGGTCATGTCTTTCCAGGACAGCGGGAGGTTTAGAATTGCTAGACATGATCCACACCGATTTGGTCTTGTTTTCAAAGGAACTAAGTAGGATTTAGAAAATGTGCTTTGGCCAGGGAAAGTATCAACAAATCATGCATCGACCACTTAAGCCACTTACGACGTCTCCACTTTCTTTAGGGACACCGCTTGCTTGCCAAAAGGATTTCTTTATCTTCCAGATTGTAAGACGCTTGCGAGCTGAACATGAAAGCCTTCTTCCGTAAATCAGTTTTACCAGCGAATTAGGAATATCAAATATTGGGTATCATGTATACCCCCCTCCCAGTTCGCTGTTCTTCATCGCCGTTTCTCGCCGGACATGCCAGTTCGACCGTTTAGGTCTCCATTAAGGAAAACAGGTGGGGCAGAACCGGGGTCGGTTCAGTGTTGACTTCGCCCCATCAACAGCTTAACGTGGTGAAGTCTGGGCCGTTCTCTTACACACAAGACGAGCTGGACCTCAATCATCTGGTCACGTAGAGTTTGGTTATTGGGTCCTGTCCTTCACTCTCTCCACTAGACACATGCTGCATGCAGTATTACGTGTCAAGGCGAAACGCGTACTGACAGCAACTGTCATGATTTTAAAGTGTCCATATGACAGATAAGGCCTCTTTCTGGCATTCCTTCGCATACGTAGAAAAATCTTGGACCGGATGTCTCGAAAACAGTTGTTCCGGATACTTAGTTCTTCGCTTACATGGTTCAGTATGATAAATACACTCAAAAACACAATCTAAAGGCTTCTACTTGTCTCTTGCACCATCGTCAATAAACATGGCATATTGCATTGAAATAAATACACTGCGAACTGTGCCAAGGAACTAAAAATAACTTTCCTAAGTTTACGAAAAGTTACATCAACATCACACATACTTCATTCATTGCACCTGTCGTGATTTAAGTGTTGGGTGAAGGACAAGATCCTGTTGACTATATGAGAGGCATGCTGCCCACAAAATATTCAAAATCATGACGAATGATGTGAAACATTGCGCACATCAACGCTACCTTTTACCTCCCCCATTTCCGACTTGTAAAACAGGAAGGTGTGTGGCAGGTGTCACTCAGCACCCGGAAGCTGGCCAGTGTCGAGCCTACGTGCGGCCAGTTTTTCTCCTCATTAGCTGGAATTAATAGATTAGAACCCGGGTCAAGTGTTTATTCGCTGAGTTGTCGGCAGGTCTGGCTGATCTGAGTCAGTCCAGGGCTTAGCGCTGGAGTTGGTCAATGAGATGATGACGTCACCTGGCCCCGGGGAGATGGAACTATTCCTTCGCAACTGTGCCTCCAATCAGAGCACAAGTGTGCTTGCCTCCGTCGGTGAAAAACGGTCTGGTTTTGTTCTTGTACTACACACATGTTAATCAGAGTCTTGATGTTGCCCTCTTTTCACCGTTATCTACCAATGTTCTTAACTGCATTATCTGGTCGTACTACTGTCTCACCTCACCAGCATCTCACGGTCTAAAATCTGCGCTCGATCATAGATTTCAAACATCCACATGTTTATCTTTCAGATTTCTGTGGTACAGTTTATCTCATATACATGAAGTTCACCTCTTACGTCACTATTTTCTACTTTTTCTGCTTTCTTCTTTCTCTTCTGATTTAACGTCATCTTTATTTGCCAACTGACATCGCTGTCTGCTTTTCCTCAATTTCTCTTCCTTTCCCATCCGTTCTTCTTCCCTGCCCTCCCTAGCTATTGCATTTTTACACACACCTATTCCTTAGTGTATTGGCACACCCGTTCTTCCGGAAAAGTCTAGGGCAACCTGAAAGTCCTCTCTGGTCTGTAAACTCTTCTTACATTTTGCGTACTGGCAACTGTTTATTCCATTTGGACGATTCATAGTCATACAAGCTTTAAAGCCAGCAAAGTCGTCTGGAGGAGAATCATGCATTTTGTTTCTTCTCCCACCCTTGCTTGCTCGTAATGCCAGCTCTATTTGATAAATCCCTTGTTTAGAGTACCTCCCATCCTTACGACCCCTCCGCCCACCCCAGACACACGTGCCGGGGAACACCTGATGCGGAAGGGTGCACTTCCTTCCGGCCTCGCGGTTCAGTTCTTCCCCTAATGACCCAGTAAAGTGAGGCAAACATGCCGTCGCTAGGTCAAGGTCTCCCGATGATAATAATCATATATCCCGATCCCATGATCATTGCTGCTCTTCCTCGTCTCTCTCCAAAATCATTTAACGTAGTTAAAATAACTATAAACAGGATTTAAGATTATGCATCTGAAGGCTTATTGCAGATCCCTTTGTGTTGGAACTAACACAAATGTGTATAAATCCCTGTTCTTAGTTTTGGTAGGATTTCAGCTTGAATGTGCATGTGTCTTTTCACAGGTATCTCAGCATCCTTCTATGTATCGAAAATTCACTGACGACAATTTTCCTCACAAGACAGAAACGTAGGAGCCTGTACCTAAGGTTCTAACTGAAGAATAAATCTGACCGAGAATGAAGAATAAATCTAACCCAAAATTTTGTTCAAAAATGATGATACACACTAACTTAATATTCCATTAGGTCTAATAACGATATGGGTTTCACCGTCACGTGACCTCCGACCCTTCAGCACCCGTTCTTTTCTCGACCTGCTCTCCATTTCGTGTCGACGTCGCAGTCTGCAGCCGCGCAGAACAACCGCACGCCGCCATACAGACCAAACAAACATGGCGCCCCCCGCACACGCTTTCCACCTGTCGTCTCTAGGTCCCAACAGGGGCAGTGTAGGTTACTGGGGCCTTGATTTGTCTATAAGTAAAGGCTTACCCCCCAAACATCCCTGTAGCTGCTGTTTTACTGGGGTACGGGTGTTCGTGCAGAATTGCATGCGCAGTTTGGTCACTTATAAAAGTTCGAAGGGGAATACCTTTACCATCATAGGGTTTTACTCTATCGAATAATTTACAGTGATCCTCAGAATATCCTCAGAACTTGACAGAAAGGTAAAAAAACTCAGGATGCAACTATATCTTTCAGTAAAGCTATCCTTATTTCTATCCTCCAAACATTGAGTCGGCGTGTTTGTCAGGTGTAGAGGTACCCGGGTAGATAGCCCAAAGGAGGATAGAACCAGTCTCATGGAAGTCCTTAGCATAAATGTGAGGAACGCTCCACTGGAGGGACAGGAGAGAGGATCGTTTGAGGTAGAAACGAAAAACTGGAAGAAAGAATGGCATTGTTGAATTAGGTCAACCAATAGCAGCTTTGGAAGACAGTAACTGTATAGGGAACATCGAACAAGCCTAATTGGACACTATCTAGAACAGTTGATTCATACTAAATCTACCTGTCGCCAACTGTCTGACCTACTCCCAGTATGTTAGTTCTACAAATGTGCAACCAACAAATAAATGTCTATTCCAAGTTGATGAACTTTCAACAGATCAGCCCACACAGGTAGATGCCATCCTCTACGGATTATCACGGGTATTTCTGGTTAATCTGTATGCTTTCTTTTGTGCCTTTCGTCCATGCCTGGTCTTCTCGCATGGTACATGTAGTAATGTGTTGCTGTTCTCTTTCTTTAAGTTGATTTGCTTTCCTTGTGTACGGTGTCTTCTACTCTCTTTAATATCTAAGCGCCGTAGGAAGGGAAAACCACGAGATTGACTATTTTGTCCCGTTCTCTGATAAACAGGTGGAACTAGTATACTAGTATTTTACTGTTTCCCTCCATCAATCATCTGCTTGAAGAAGCACCCCTCACCATGTGGCATACCTTTCGCGCCTGCACGTTGCGCCAGCTGCTACATTACGTCGTGTGACCCATGTTATACAAACCGTCTAAGTCGACGTCGTAGAAGAACTCCGTGTGTAATTAAAAGTCTAAAGTTACCGGGATCTTGACCCAGCCGGTGGCTCCTGTAGTAGTGCGCCTGGCCCTCGAGCGCCGCGTGGTGAGCACAAAAAAGTCTCCACCAATCCGCCGTAATTTCTTATCAGTTGTTGATAAAATTCTAACATTCTCTGAACAAGAGGTATGCTAATTGGATAACGGAAGAGGTAGCACACATCTGTGTATGTGTTCTTTCACTCGTTGCCGCTCCGGATACAGGTAAGGGTTCTGTGCCATTGTCTAGCTATTATAGAACCAGACACAGCATGGGTGACATTGACTCAACAGTGGATGTGGTAACGACAAGCGCATAGGCGGCTAACGTTATATGTATTGTGGTGTTGACTGGACGTATAGGTCATCGAAGGACACAAGATTTCTTGAAAACTTACTGCAAATCTATAACAGACAAAACTGTATGTGTCTTGACCATCTCACATAACTCCTAGAAAGATGAACCCATGCTCAAAACTTGCGGACCGGGTGTGCGTAGCGCCGAAGAAGTCTTCGTGCATGAAACGTCTAAGATTATGGATAAAGTAATCTTTCTTGGGGAATGGCAAGTGCAGATCTCTTTTGTTTTGTTTTCCCAAGTGCAACGTTCAAGGCCGCATGTACATTTGGTGATCAGTTGCAGGTGTGTGTAGCCCGTATCACGTGAAGTGCATCATAAGTAGGATCCCAGTAGTGTCCCCTTGAACCAATTCTTCCCCCGGTCACGTTCATCTCAGAACCGTGCGTATCCGAGCGGCAAAGTGGGTGTTTCTTACAATAATACAGAGTGTGGGCGTGCCACATGTGTGGAAAGTGCGCCTAGTTTTGATCATTCATACATGTAATTGAGAATTACATTGTAAAAACTGTTCGCATAGTAGTCACTGTCATTGGTATCAAATAGCCGGTATCAGATAATCCGTTTGAAACAAGCGCCTGATAAGCAGTCACCGCCTTTTGACAACTCTGCTTAACGCTTGCTACACTATTCTCTATCTCGGCAAAGGTACGTATTGATTGAGATCATCCCAACAAAGTTTTCTGATTATGTCTCATCAATGACAAAATCCATTGGTCTTGACTTACGGTGGCAGTGACAGATTTGTAGGTGAAACAGATCGCGCGCTCTTTGGTCCTGTTCGTTCTGAGTAGTGGACAGGATGTGGGTTACGGTCAGCTATCGTTGAATGGCCTAGTCTACTGTTGATGTAGGACGCTTGGAACTTGAAGCAGAATCAACGCCACAGTGGAAATGGTCTAGGTACTGTGAATTTTTTCATGGTTGATCTTTTTTGTTGTTGGAAGATTGGCTCATGATTTTTGATATAGTTATGGCTTTTAGCATTAAAGTTAACAGCCATAGGTTGTTTATAGCACTTAACGTACGTTTGAATATCGGTGCCATTGTCGTATTTCGTTTCATCAGTGAAAGTTAGATTCACCTTCAACAGTTCAGTTCATACTGAGAAAGGAGCCACATTGTCCTTGAAATAACTTTCCGGATCATAGCTTTACCACAGAAACCGCGAACGATTTCCTCTAGAAATTATACTTGAAGTTTGGAGTGGCAACATGGCTGTCCCCATCAGATACCGGCCCTCCCTAGATCTTCTTCTTGTTTCTCATCAGATTTAGTCCCATCACGGTCATGACCTAGACCATGACATCTTGATTGATTTGTCACGTCACAGATTGTCGGGTTTAGGGTTGAACTTGATCTTTGCCATGAAACTCGAGGTCATAGTCTGTTGATTCGAGGCGATCTCGACGAATCCGACGCCAGCAGTTCTTGGAAGACGTGAGCTGCTAAGTGACATGTATCTTGATCGTTTCAATGGTTGTAGGTACACAGTGCTTCTCGGTTCCTTTTTTTCCGGTATAAACACCCATGTTGATGCAACAAAGGGGTGCGCATGACACCACGTGGCCGTTGTTGTCACCGATCTGACGGTAGTATCCGATCCGCGATCCGGCAGGCGAATCGTATAAAGCTACGTAAGATTCAGAATATTCATGTATAGACCGCCGACACCGCGCCTTGTCTCTGAGTCCGTCTTGCGAAGGTGAAAACACAAGAACATGGGAAATTGTACCGAGAGCCACATCAACATATACGAAATATCTTCATGATACGGTGAGTTTTTACTCTGAAGATAATGAAGTTTTATCTGCGTCTTCAGTAACTGTTCTTCAAGAAGAGAGAGAGAGAGAGGCATGATGTGAAGTTCATAAGTATAAGGCAAGGCACGATAGCCTTTTTATACTTTGGTACAATTATTTTTTATTGTGTTGTATTGGATTGGGGCAAGTACAACTCCCGTCTCAGTCCTTTTTCCCCCGCATTCTTGTAGAATATAACGGCCGAACATAACCATTCAAAGAATTTGCTTGTATGCTCGCTTGCGCCCCACCCCCTTCCCCCTTCCTGCGATTACAAGCCTTTACATGATGTCGGTCCAAAAGAATTGAGACATGTCCTTGTAAATTAAGACATCCGATGACAGACAAGCTGGCTTACGTTTGCAAATCATGTTTTCCTGTTGTATTTGTCGACTAGTTCGTGCAGGGTGGAAAGTGCTTGGTGTATAGCGGTTGCATTTCGAGATGGCCCTCGAGATAGGATGGTCAGAACGATTTGGGTTGGAACCAAACTTTCACTGGCTGCTCTTGGCGTGACAAATCCTAGCGTGCAGTTGGACACGGTGTCCTCCTTGCTCTACATGGCTAGAACAAATGAGCGGGATGTTCTGTGTGTGGTTCCGTCATCTCATTCCCATGTCGGGTCAGTGGCTGTGTTTTCATACGGAGCTCCCCCACAAACCACAGGCATTCCCCGCCGCATGCCTTCCTCTCACATGCCTCGGTTTTCCAAGGCCTTTGATAGTGTTAATAGAGGGTATTTGTGGATGAAATTAATAAACGGGGGAGTAAGTAGTAAAATGGTTAAACTAGTTCAATCACTATATGACGAAGTGAAATCCTGTGTTAGATTGAAGAGTGAGATGAGTGAGGTATTTACATGCAATATAGGGGTAAGACAGGGGTGTATATTATCCCCCTTCTTATTTGCCTTCTTTATTAGTGACTTAGATGATTATTTGTCACAAAGTGGTTGTAGAGGTATACAAGTAGATGATGTTGAAATTTTAAGCTTAATGTTCGCCGATGACCTAGCCTTGTGTGCCGACTCAATAGTAGGTCTGCAAAGGGTCCTTAATGCACTAAACAAATATTGTGAAAAATGGCAGATGACAGTAAATTTAGTGAAGACTAAAGTGATAGTTTTTCGGAATGGAGGAAAGTTAAGGCGGTCTGAGAGATGGTTCTATGGTGGAAAGAAAGTTGAAGTTGTAAGCACTTACAAGTACTTAGGTATAACCATCTCCTCTAGGGGTAACTGGTATAGGGCTCAGGACACTCTTGCATCACAGGCATCCAAAGCAATTTTCATACTCAAGAAGAGGATCCACAAGTTTGGTGTATTATCCCCAGAGTTAGTCTTTAAATTGTTTGATACTATGATTTTGCCTATTATGATGTATGGGTGCGAAATTTGGGGGTTCCATCCGTGTAAACAACTAGAAATAGTACACAACAAATTTTGTAAGTATTATCTAGGAGTTAGACAAAATGCTTCAAATACAGCAGTTAGAGGAGAATTAGGGAGACATCCTCTTTATGTACAGAGACAAATTAGAATTATTAAATTTTGGGTGAAAGTGTTAGAGATGAATGAGAACAGATATACAAGGAAATGCTACAAATTACTGTACGAACTTGACCAGGGGGACAGGAAGTCCTGGTTAAGCCAGGTAAAGCAGCTGCTGTTTTCTCATGGTTTGCAAGAAGCATGGTATGGCCAAGGTGTAAGTAATAAGGAAGTATTTTTTGAAATCTTTAGAAAAAGGTCCAAACTACAGGCAACTCAAAGATGGAGCTATGAAATTGAAAACACTAATAGGCTAGACACATATTGCTTAATCAAAGACAGATTTAAGACAGAAAAGTATCTGAGTGTTATTAATGTTTTTAATCACAGAAAGGCACTAGCACAGCTGAGATGTGCTGCACATGGGCTAAGCATAGAAACAGGTAGGCATACTAATATAGACAGGCAAAATAGATTATGTCCTCTATGTGAGGAAGGCATCATTGAAAATGAATATCACTTTGTAATGGAATGCCCATTTTTAAATAGTTTGAGAATACAACACCTGCCAAAATATTACGCCACACGACCGGACCCACACAAGTTCAAGGAAGTAATGTCCGGTCCCACTGTAAGTTTGACAAGACAGCTTGGAAAGTTTATTTACAAGGCCTTTGCTTTAAGATACAGCTATATCAATGACCAACAACCGTTTCTGTCGTCCTTGTCTACTTAACCTTTGTCCTCCATATGTTTTTGATTTATTTTGTGTCAATGTGCAATTACTTTCATTTGACGTAACTAATTGAGAGGACTAATCCTTGTATGGTTTTTGTTCTTTTGATTTATGTATTCATTGAGTTATTGTTGTATGTTCCTTATAAGTTCATGTCCTTATCAGGTTTTATGATTTCACTATTGTTCATCGATGTTGTACAATATTATAACTATGATTTTGGTTCTACCCTTATATGGATCATATTTCATTTTAAATTTAGGCACAATTGGCCGCTTTGTTTTATTGATTTCATTTGTAACTTGTGTCTAATTATTTATGATTTCATTGTCCTGTTGAGTATATGTTTATACCTACATGTATGTTATGTTGCTATGGCCCATTGGTGGCAGAAAGCAAAATAAAGAGTCACTCAGTTCTACTTTCAGCTGCCAGTTTCACCTGCTGTTTCGCGTGCTTTTCCACCTGCGTGCCGTCACTACACCTGTTCCACCTGTTCCTTCACGTGCGATATCCTTGGAAGTAGTTTCCGTTATTGCTTGTCTTATTTCGTCTCCATCGTCATCACTATTCTTCCAAGTCGAACTAAAAGTCACGGTGTTTTGTCTTCATCACCACTAATTTTAAGATTGTTATGAATATATCTATAACATCCATGCTGATCTCACGTGGGTTTCATTTGACTCTTGGTAATTGACAGGGACCAATTAGTCGTGGAACTTCCGCCGCCGATAGGAGTTTGTTTGTAATATTGACGCCTAGAAAATGAAGCGCATCGAATCCCAAACTTCGCCGATAACGGGGGCTGACCCGCCAGGCAAGCCGGTTCGGCGCCCTCGCATTCCAGTCCCAAACCCCGCGTCTTGTGGGGCTTATGCAGGCCTTTCCCAGGAAAACCTACCCTGCCCGCGCGTCCCCGACTCTACTCTGTTTCTACCTCGGCTTAGGTCGGTATTAAGGCTTGGTTACGGGTATTACACGGGGAAGGTCACTAAATCCTATAATTGGTTTATCGTGAATCAAAACCAGAGTCTTGGCCTTATTCTACAGCGGAGGACAGACATTCGGCCATAGCCGCCAACTTCTCTTTTCAGTGTATCTTAAGTTTACGTTGACAGTTCACTTTTGACAAGTCCATATGAGACTCATCAGAATGTGTACCTGGTGTTGCTTCTGTCTGTTTAGTCGCCTTTTCCATTTGCGTTTGCTAAAGGTGTTCTTACACCTTGAAATGCTGGTCACAGCTAGTTCAGAGTGAGGCGGACGCCGTCGGGTTTCGTCTACTGACACAAGAGTGAGAAATAACACACAGAAAACTTGCTGTCATGGTCCCTAATCGTGATACCTAAGGAGAACTGTCCCGTTAAGGTTTATTACTGAATCTACTGGCGAGTCTCCAGGCTGCCCGAACTTGACCTGCCTGCACGTGTCAGCGTCGCCTGGCAACAGGAGTCCGCCATGTTTGTTGTACGTTCCGTTCTAGCGGGTCCAGGGGTCCTCTTACACGGCTGTACCTCCGCGGAGCAGGAAAAGAAAACTTTTATATCCCCAGTAACGATTGGAATGCCTTAAAATGTGGGCCAATGGATAAACCGATAACATTGTTTGTAAAACGGAAAGCAGGGCCTTTCAATTTCCTGCTGTTGTTCTTCTTTTGTTTCTACAATACCCCCGATGCTGGATAAGTAACCTCCGGCGATCTGCAGTGTAGTGTTTTCCACGAGTATCATGCCCCCCTCCCCATTGCTAGTTTATCCGAAAAGTGTACGATATTGTATAGCGTATAAATCATAGCATCAAACCATCTAATATGTCCATGTTGGAAATGATAAATTGGTGACAGAATGGGTGTATGGATGGATGAATGAGTAAATGAATGAATGAATGACTTCAATGAGTAAAAAGAAAGAAGCAAAGAAGGACAGCGAAAAGGAAAAGGGGACGGACGAGAGACAGAGGCGAAGAAAGATGGAAGAACAGAAGAATGATGATGAACAGAAGAATGGAGACTAAGAGGCTAGGAAGAAAGAAAAGAAAACATCACAGAGTCACGATAAGATGTCGCCGAGCGAACTCAGTTCGCCCACCTGTCTGTGTTCTGTCCACAGCTGGCCCCGGTCTCACGACTTCGTTGGCGGTCATTTTAAAATTTCCTGCGTTAAATTCCACAAACTGTAGCAGCTTCCTGTGGCCTGTTTGTTGCAGAACCACGGAGTAACCCGTGCGGGAAAACCTTTTGGACCAGTTCCAAAACAGTCTAATGACCCGGTCCCGTGTGTTGAGAGGTTCTGACCGCCAAGAACGACGGGTCCATTTTTCAAGTCAAATTGGCACTGTATCGTAACTTTGCAATAGGCTCAAGATTCAGGACCTGTTTTCCTTTTGTCAACGGATATAAACTAACATTTATGAGACCTTAAAAACCGTTAGTACTTGTT
Source organism: Branchiostoma floridae x Branchiostoma belcheri (assembly GCA_019207045.1). Lineage (NCBI taxonomy): Eukaryota > Metazoa > Chordata > Leptocardii > Amphioxiformes > Branchiostomatidae > Branchiostoma > Branchiostoma floridae x Branchiostoma belcheri. Next base: position 14,239,657 of record CM033027.1, read on the forward strand.
AAACTGATCGTAACCGGACTGACTGACTGTATGTCTTGAAATGAAGATTAAAAGCTTTCAGCCAGCAGCCAACTTGAGCTAACAGTGCGACTGTACTATAAAAAAGTATCTACTGTACGTTTTGGGCCATGAAACCCATTTTGTCATTTATTGGTTCCATCTAACGACATAGGATGTGTAACCAAGGAGATTACCTCCTTGGTGTAACGTTGAGATGATGCACTGTTCTCTATCTGGTATACCGACCTCATATCCAATCAGATCTTTGGTTATTATAAAGACAAATAAAGGTACGTCGATGTAGGTTAGACATCCAGGTAATAAGATACACCAAAAAGTATAAAGGTACGTCTTTGTTAGCCTGGGTACCATACAATTTCTACCGGGGCTCCTTACGCTCGCTACCCTTTTTTTTAGGGTAGCGACTAGCGAGTGTAAGGAGCCCCTGTAGAAAAGGATGGTACCCAGGCTAGGTCTTTGTATCCTGCTGCCCCATATGTAGAACGTTTAAGGGCATTAACGGCTCAATTCCTCTCATGATAATTGATACCAGTTTAGGATAAAGCTTATCCAAGATAAGGTATACATATTAAAACAACATATTGCAGCACTTATCCAAAATGAGCAGAACTTTTGGTCAGGCCTAATTAAGTCTTCGCGTTGACTTGTACCGGCCACTTGATGTCAAACGGAGATGTCAGAGTTCAACCTCAGACGGACTCGGGTCAAACATTTGGCTGAAAACTGCCGGGAGGAGGAATCGCAATAATCAACACCGTGCGGTTCAGGCTTGGCTCCAGGTCCAGGGAAGTCATCCGTGGAGTTTCTGTTGGTAAAACTTCTACTTCTTACTGAAAATATTTAACTTTAACACAGGGTTTGTTACCGTAGCAGCAAAACACTAGTGTCGAACTAGTGAAGCATGGGGCAAGTTGAGATGTGGTCGGAAAGACTCATACTTTCACCGTTTACATTTTTCTATTTACACCTGACAATTCATGGTTATCTTTCATATCTTTGACTATCATGATGTACACAAAACTCAGAGTAATTAATCACTGTACGGTCTTTTTAGACAGCATACAATATCATGGACCGACACTCTGGAACAAATTTACCGTTGAACAGAGACGATGCGGTGCTGTAACGAAATTCAAAAGTGGACAGCAGACCAAGGAGCTTTTATATAAAAGCTCCTTGAGCAGACGCAATCGAAAAAGGACATTTAGCGAATTACTACACTTAGATAGGAACTTCTTTTGTAATTGTGCCATTTGTCTTCAGGTAAATAGATGTCTATTTTGATGTTCCAAGGAACTCCTGAAAAACAGGGCTATGCCCTGGGTGTGTATATCCTGGTTATATAAAATGAAATACATGTACGAAAGTGTGAAAACACCCCCTGTGCCGTGAAATCGCTAGACTGAGCGATGTTTCCCTCCACTCCTGCGGGGCTTGGCCTTCATTCCTGATTCGTGCCATGTCGAGGTCTTATCACCTTTGCTGCCACATTAAGATTCAGTTAGAGGCTTCCGTCCACGGTCTGAGGGATTCAAATCAATTACGAGCCATGGCCGAGCAGAGTGAAAAGAAATATTCTGTCACAACTGGTTCTTAAGTCATTACTGATGGCCCTTTATGATGGTGTCGATGTATTACCTTCTGTTATAAATCATTACCTTCGCCAAGAAGGTTTTGTTTTAGGTGTCGCGTGTGTGTCTGTAGAACTTAATTCGACAAGCTGTGAATGGATCATTATGGTGTGAGTATGAGTCTGGCAAAAGAAGGTCAAAATCGGTAAAGGTCTCAAAGCGGGTTCGACTGTACTGCAGCGAAACTTCTGGTTTTGATACCTCGTGTTCTGGACATGCTATGGTCGTGATTGTTAAATTATAGATAGCTCTTGTTGATTCTGTTTAATTTTCCTCTATGGAAATATCCTTTCAGTACTCCAGAGAAGTGCCGTGTCAGCATCCTTCCTTTCAATCCTTTCCTTGTGTCTATTTTGTACGTCTGTCAAAGTCAATGGTATAGGAATAGCATGGATGGTGTCACTTCTGAAAGGCATTCCAAACATTGTGCGGTTCTGAATCTGGTTCCTATTCACGTCCATGTCCGCTAATACCCTGCCGGCGGCGGGGAGGGAGTTCTCATCCGTAACAGAACGTCCAACATGGCACCAATTACAGGTCCGCTGGCCAGAAGTGTTACCAACTTCCGGTCAAAGTCATAAAGGCTCATCGATGTCATTTGTCTAGTAGACAAGTATCTTTACCGATGATAATGTTCAAGAGTGTCGGGTTTACTGTATGACAGCAACCTGTTAATGTTCTGATTCATAGAGTAGCTAACAGTGTGTAATGAGCAATGCTATGGTGATACTTCAAGGGGGAATTTGGCAAGCAGGTTCAAATGACATCCTAAGCAGCATATGTTTAATATGCCCCAATGGCGAGGGTGCTGACTATGTGCTGTCCAGGCTCCTATTGTAAGCTACTTTGATATATTCTCATTCTCATAGAACAGTTCTAGTAAATGTTTCTCTAGTGTTCATCTGTATTGATCCTGAAGAAGGCGACAGTGGCTGTTGAAAATTTGATCCGTGTATACCTTTGTGATGGAAGAAAGTTAGCATTGTACTATATTTTCTCTAGTGTAATTTTTCTTCGAAGCGTAATTGTTCATTTACTAAACATTAATGTAGATTGTAATCAAGAATGGTCTTTCCAGGTGACCACGTATGACCCCTGCTACTGGTCAACTCGCCACGAGCGCCTGTCAACACGATTCTAATGACGTCATCACGAAATGACGACAGATTTAGTCGACGACTCACAGCTCTCGTTCATTTTCATTCCAGTTGTTGTCTGGAAGAAATTTTCTAAGAACCTGAGGAACTTTTAGATAGTCCGAATAAGTGACACGAATCTCAGTTTTAATGCTTAATGTCCAATCTATTGAACTTGCTACAGCTTAGACATGTTCCATACGACAGCCGTGGTCATGTTCTATGTATCCTCCCTCCGGAACTCGACGTCACTGAAAAACCACATCTCACGGGGCCGTGCGTGTGTTCCATCTTTTCACACACATTCCGCGCGGAGTACCATAAGACCACCTTCAGCGTGTCCTCTCTACATCACTAGAAATCTCCACAGGTTTCAACTGCCTGACTCATACACGGGGCCTCCCACGACCTCTGCCCTCTTTGTTCATCTCTATCACACGTGTATGACGTAATACCGAGGTCTGCTTTCTGTCCATCACCGCACTCTGGGAACGAGAGCTTCCTCGTTCTCACCTGTGTTAACGTTAGGGATCACGTGGTTGCTGTAATGCTTGACAAGGAAATTCAGCAGGGGACTTAATATATTATAGTTAGTTATGTAACATCTTCCAGTAGTAGTTCATAATATAACATATTGTTTGTTCGATGGTGTCTGACGTAACCTCAGGCTCTCGGTGTTCACTGGCTAACTTACTGACTTATATTGGTTAACGGTTAGTAACTTAGTTACCACTTTTTTAGGGAAACCTAGAGATCTCGAACTTGTCACCCCGCTATGGTATGTTTACATTAAACTTTATACCTAGCGACATGTATTCATAGCGTTTCGCCCGAACTGTTTAGTAACACCGCGTGTTCAGGAATTCCTGACGGCTGACAGGGAAACGTTTCCCGGGAACAAACAAGCCCCGTTCCCTTGGAACTAAGCGCCTGTAGGTCAGACCGCTTAACACCCGCCCAGCCATTCGCTCAACTCAAACGATAGGAACTAAAAACTGATAACGTAACTATCACCTCATCTACCATCTGTTTTTTGTCTTCCAGAAAGCGTGATTTTATACAGCCTGCTTAGGTGGGCTGCTCCGTATCACGAATAAGGGGCTACCTTTACACAAGGCAGATCTGTCAGCAACGCACGATTCGACGACTACATAACACTACAGCGAGTTATTTCCGAATTTCTCTTTAAAGTACGTGCATATTGATAGTGTTATATACGATATCTTATTGAGTGTCGCTTTGCCTTACTTTTACTTTTACACTGAAGTTACGTTTGAAAATGTCCCACAAAAAGTAATACGCGGAAGACTGTCCACAAATGTGTGAGGGTAGCTATCGAGGAAAAATATGCCTGCAGTTTAACTTAGATTCGAAAGAGGAAGCTTCACGAATCTTTCGAAAGATCACACAGAAAACGATGCCAATGTTATGGATACTATGATAACATTGACACTAATTATTTAACTATTCGAGCGTCAGAATAGAACATGGGTTTCGGTAACTGCTTTTGTTGAATTGTTTGTGATATATTCCTAACCCCTTAAATAAACTGTACATACTCCTCCATGTGTAGTTTGCGTAACAAGCGACCAACCTGCCATTGTTCCCACTCCCACAGGCCCGACATGGGACTTTGCCTACTCTGGGAACGAGCATCTCCATTGCCATACGCCAGGACCCAGCGTTAATTCCCAAACATCTGCCCCTGGCTTTGTCCACATCTAGTGTTCTCCTCTGACGGCTGTTTGAGCTGGAATCGCCTCTGGAGGGTTCTGACTCTCAAGGTTAGTGAAGCAACAGATTTGCTTCGGTTGAGGCTATCTCGTCTACAAGTGTCTTCCACACATGTTTACGGTGTACCTTCACCCTGGGCTCCCCTCTGCTCGCGAGGATTAGTTTCGCTGGCCGACAACATTACAGTTGCTTCTCCGCACCCCCAAGGCCACGGCCGACACATCTCGCTGTAAACTAATTGGACCTAGGAAAGTGGCGCACCGCTGTGAACTGGCAAAAGCCAATCGGTTGGGAGTGTTCTCATCTCCGCTGGACACGCGATCAGGTCGGGTCGGCAGGGTGCGAGTTTAGCAAAACCTTGTCGGTAACATAAGGCTTCAGAGTTCCAACTGAGGAGAGGTTCTAGGGTCCTACATCAAGGTCTTGGTACAACACGTAGCCTGCTGATTTGCAGAATCGTGCTCCGTTTTGTGCAGAGGAGACGACGTGGCAGCTCAGGTGCCAGCTGCGGCGATTTCAACCTGACAGGCTTCGACATTTCAACATTTACCTTACATCGCGCATCCAGTGAACCCTGACTAACAAAATCGATGGTTGCTGTTGACCATTTGCCACAGAACTTAGATGAAGACAGGACTAGTGACTTTTTGAACTGCTCGGATTAGTACCAGGTACCAATTAACAGCAGACGACGTTTTTTTTTGCCATATAACACACCTTGATCAAACCAAACGACCATTAGATCATCATTTGTATGATGATGAGGTAAGCGTGTACGCACTGTGAGTTTAACCGCTAGCTACATCTGGACTCCTTGTTGACGGGAGAATCCGAGCGCCGTGCGGAGTTTGTGGTGGAGTCAGACGAACGGAAGGACCGAGAAAATCGAGTTGTCTGGGCGATCCGTCACCAGGGCACGTTAGTGTGCTGCAACAGGGCTGACAGCCCGCGGAATTTTGTGCAGCGTCCAATTGTCTTTGAAGGCCAAATTGGACCTACAGGGATTCTTGATGGAGTGCCATCCAATCTAGAGATCAGGTGATCATCTCGATACGGGTGAGACGACAAGACAAGACGGCACAAGTCTGGCTCCGGGCAAGGAAACCTGTACTGTACCCTAAGGCTCCATAGGAAAGCTTGACAGGAGAACGGTAAGTACTCTCATTTATCTCTTTGTCACGAGCTGTGGATAACTGTTTATTGAAAACAATATTGCTTCTGGGAATGTGTATACAGAGGCTCATGATGGGATGTATAATTTGTGCGCGCAAATATAGAATTGCCCAGCGTTTGTTTTTCCTATATCAATTCCTCGTTGTCAATAATGTTTAGAGCATTCTGAAGTAAACTATAAATTGATGGGTGTGATGAAAATAGATGATGTTTAAAAAACCTAATATATCCTCCACTCTTGTGTTGGGTGGGAGGTCGCATGTTTTGGAAATGAGGGGAGACCGACCATGGCGGTTTTGAGTTTTACTTGCTGACAGATAGCAGAGTGGCAGATAGAGAGGCCTATACGAGACATACACCCCGACATTACTACTTTGCTCCCACATTCCTGTAGACCATACGTATCACTTTGTGCAGAAAGTTTCCAACTGTTTGGACAAGGTTAAGTAAAGTCAAGGAATACATTTCAGTGTTGTGGACAGTCCGCTCCTATCAGGCTGGGTGAAAAATGGAGCACGTCTGGAGACTGAAGGCCATGTCCAATGCGAAATGTGTTTACTTCCCAAGCCTGGCCGAAGAACGAGTCGTCTGGGGGAAGGCGAAGGCCAAAGTCGCTGTTTTTTAGCAATAACATACCATCTTACCATCTTACTTTGTATAAACGGTGTTATAGCTAACTATGTGGTGTTGTTTTCAACATCATTACAAGGGTGAGCAAAAAGTCGTCTGGCAGAACACGTCTTTCAGCATAGGGTTAAAAGGTGGGCCGTGCCCCCTTGCCTGGTGTGTGCGCGTGTGTTTACAAATACTTGGCAAGCTCAAAGTTGCCTTTGATCTGTGTACAAAAAACATGTCGAATCGCGATTTTCTGAATGGCAGAGACGAGTTTGTCTTATCAGAAGACTCATTTTGTGTCTTCTTTACTTCTGCTTGTGCCAGTCTTCAGGTTGAACCCATCCCTCCCACCCAAGACGCTTCCCGCCCATTTTTCTTTAATGGTCGACAGTCCGACATTCCGACAACCTTGCCGGTAGACGGACAAGGTGGGTCTCGTTTACCGCTTCCACCTCGGGGGCCTGCGCCATCCGTTCCGCTATACTCCTAATTGGCACCGCTTCTAATGGTTTCGTAAAATAATTGGCTTTTTATGTACTTCAGAAAGAGGTGTGGCAGTGGCCTCGGGCGCTGACGTCGAAAAATTACCTCGACGATATAATGAGAAAGGTATGGTCAGCGAAGAACCTGTATGTTCTTGTAGCAGGGCTAGGTGCAGCAAGAGGTCAGAGTGGGGGTGAGTTTTCAAGACATAGATACTAACTATATAGAAACATGTATCTACAAATCGTACAGTTTCAGACCAGTATCCGAAGAATATTTGTAGGATAAGAGTATGTTAGGGATATTTATGTTAATGTTAACTTTGCATCCTGCGCTTAACCGTATCGTTTCCTCTCCTCATACCGTGAGACGAAACATACCAAAGGGAAACAACACAGAGACGAGCTTCTCCCAGAATGCCTAACCAAGAGGACGCTAGTACATGTCTGTAATCACATTCGAACGTGGACATTTTGCAACAAAAGTTTGCAAGAGTTCAACACCGTACTAAAATTTCAGCGTTTGCAGAGGGCATTGTTCCCTCGCGTGTTCAAAGTTCAACCATCCCTGCCCTAGTATTCATTGCCGGGGGGCATCTAACCTTGGTTCTGGTTTCCGGTAGTTTTTTGATCTTTGCATAACACACCACGCACATTTTCAACTCAAGGCCTCAAAAATTAATTTGAAGATAATCATAGTAAAGCTGTGCACGATTCGTAATAGACCAAACCACGGCAACATGGTTGTTGTCTTAAACTCCGTTGATGCCCATTGCGTACAACATCCTCCTTTGAGACCTCATCTGGTTGTCTATCATAGGCCATGGTTTTGTGAATGTTCCAAAAGCTTTGGATAGTATGCATAGCACTGATGTCACGGTATGTAGTCATGACTTCAGTGAAGCGAAACTTCTGGAATTGAAAATATGGCATAACCAATGTCGAGACGTCCAACGTAATAAACCTTACAGTTTGTCTATGTAATCTTAGTAGCGTACTTTTAAACAGAACATATTGCAGGCTTCAACTTCAATTCAATCCAATTTCTATTCTGTGCAACACATTACTGTGGTGAAGAATATGTGAAAATTATCCCCAAAAGAACATAAATACACTAGCAAATATAATACACTGAAACACATGGGGAACAGAGGGGCTGAAAGAAGCGATAACAGCCTAATTTAATGTAGCAGTCAAGTAGAGGGTAAGTGATTACCAACACTTTGGCTAGATGCAGGAAATGCACGAAAGTTTCTTGGCAGATTTGTGCTTGTGTCGCAGCGTGTCTAAAGAAAGACATACGACAAAGACACCCGAGTTGGTGCGGGAAGCAGTTGTCAACTTGCTTTAAATTATGCACATGTGTTCTAAGGCCATATTCATTGGTCTCCTTTATGCTCATGACACGAGACGTAATCGCATTATAGAATATATTTAGCTGAATGACTGACCGCCCTTCTTTGATGCGGGCTATGAATTTATGAGGAAATGCTTTGTTATGTAAGATATAGAAAGGGGGATATCAGAGCTGTTTTGCTAATTTGTATGATATGACCTTTGTCATATACAGATAACTTAACAGCACAAAACTTGGGCAAGATACAAAGTAGAGCAGCCAGAGTACGTAGAGTATGGGATGGAAATGAGCTTTTACAACCATTGGAGGAATTTCTAATGACACGTCAATGATATCAGTACGTTTTTATACGGATTTTGCTGATGTCTTTTTTAGTAAATATCTTTACACTCCACTCTAGTCTCCCATTTCACATCCCTTTCAAAAGCATACATCCCCAGCTTTGATATTGGCAGGTGCAGTGAGCAGAAGCTTAAGCTTGCCTGTACAACACAACAGTGGGAGATTTACTACCGTGGAAGTAGCGGGACCTGCTGGCCTCTGTCAGGAAATTTACGACACCATCAGGCCGTTTTACTACACGGAAGGCACATCGCCAACACCTCTAAGCAGACATCTAACCTCTCATTTTCTGACGAAACGAAACGATTAGAAAGAAGACTCCTTTTCAATTTGCAGAGGAATCTTCAGCAGGGTGGTACAGACCTTTTAGAACCCCGGAGTTGCTCCTTAGATAAATTTGGGTAATAATGACGGGTGCGTGATGGTGTAATAGATGTTAACTAATGCCTTCTCTTGTCATTTTGTGTTGTCAGATTTAATACACGTAACATGGAACATCTGTCTTAACTGCCTTTCAGTCCACCGTGTTCAGTCAAACTTGTGAAGCGACAGCTATCACTATGCTCATAAACATCATCATCATCAGTCGACAACAGCAACAGTAAATCTAAGATGGTGTAGTAGCTACGTTCACGCGCTCAATCACAAAGCCATTGTAGCTTTTCTTGCTGAGAACGTGTTTACATTGTTTAGACGTTTCCACCAGTATAACAGACAAGCAGTTTTGTAACCCATGATAAGGAATATTGCTACATACAAGAAGTCTAAGGTCTCTTCCATTATCCACAATCCTTCATTCCGGACGATTTACTGTCGAGTAGGGTCCCCCACAGCCCCTATAAGATTAAGGATGAAGAGGAAACCATTGTGTAAGCTATAAAATCGCTAATCCACGAGGTAAGTCCCCTAAACACAGTCATAACCTCCAATGACTGCCTGTGACAGTGGTGAGACTCAGGCCGTGAAACACCCGAGCGGGAAGTGTAATTACCCTCGGCGGCGGCCGGGTCCCTGCTCGCGCGCCCTGGGCTCGCCGCCAACCACCCGAGGGGACATTCCTGCCCGTAAGCACCGTGATTGTTTCCACATCGTCAGCGGTTCCACATCGTCAGCGGTTCACTGACTTGTCACTTGGCAGAAGTGTGTGTTCTTGGTACGTCCAACGTAGGACAAATTCAAGAGATGCGCGGAGTTTTAGATATGTCGTCAGGATAGAAGCAGTATGCATGTCCCACTTCTACTGCATAAACTTCAGATAACATACAAGGAGGACAGGGGAGTTTGCACGTACGCAGAGTTCTGTAAAAGGTGAAGTTAAACAGTTCTTGCTTTTCCCTTTGTTTGGAAACATTGCTGTAACTTGATTTATCAATGGTACACATTAGAGTGAAATGAAAAAGGGCATATAATGAATACCGTTGTGGTTTGAAACTTTCTGACATCTATTTCAGGTGAAAATGGCATGGTAACAGCGTAGTTAAAAGTACCCTGTGCCTTGTTGAAATATGTACAGCCCGATGGATCACTTTCTCTATTTCTCTATCCTAAAATTGAAATGCACTGAAGGAAAAAATGATAATCCAATTTCTTTGTTTACAGAGTATCTATGTGAAATGGATTCGAAACATTTATTGTGCTTTGGCTATGTTGTATGACTGTACTGTACTATGCTTTAAGTAACACTGGTGTTTGTCTGTCCTCTCGGTGCGCTTTGTCGTCTATTAAGCAGTGTGGAACAAATTGCAGGTAGCGCGTGTGGTTGACCTTTGTCTTTGACCTCCCGCTCACCTATGACCCGCCTCCCAACCACATCTGGGCTATCTCGCGAACAGCGTATCTCATAAAGAGGCATTGTCTTGTTCAAAACCTAATAAGTATTACCAGTCCTGCTGTATCAACAGGTGCAGGTAGACTGAATGTGATTCCATATATTTAGCGACTATTACAGATAAGGTATTACCTCGCACACAATCGATACACACTCAAGATACAATCATATGCTTATGGCATCGAGTCTCTTCAATCTGTTGTACTTGAGCAAAGGAATGTGATACGTAAGGCATTATATGTAGACCATTCCATGACAAAGTGGTTAAACTCATTTTAATTTGTTTTGGACAGAATGGACAAAAACCTTTGGTCACTGGCTAAACTGTAGTATCTAATCATCCAACTTGCCCCCTTCACTGCTGCTGAGAACAGATTGCTCAGTGTTGCTTGAGCGGCCACAAGTCTGTCATCAGAGCAGCTATCCCACAGACCGCAGGTATACACGATAGGTTTATGGATACAGACATGATGTCGAAGGTCATATTTCTATCTGTCACTTTTCTGTAGGGACTCAATGATCTGTCCTGAAACTGAGCTTTCGAAATAAATCTTCCCGTGGTTACATTATCCAACCAACCACAGATTTTCGTGGCTGTAATGATGTGTGCATTCAGTACCCAGTTTTCATAAGTTGATGTTACACAGATTCTATTGAAAACCCGCACTACTTTTAACAGCCTTGACAGATTGCAGCAAGCATATAGCGCCTGCTATGGAACCCCCTTTATAATTGCAATGATTGTCGATAATCTTGTAGACTAGTATAGTGGCATGTTTTCGCCTTCTCAGTAGCTATAATACCACAGTCATATTTTTCACCATAAACGAAGAGATCTGTGCTTCTTGACGATTCACAAATAAAACAAACATTAAAAGGTTTTGTAAGCTGCAAAGTTCACAAATATTTTCTGAATACGGACAGATTCATGTTGTAATGCCGCTCAATACTCTGACTCAGGTTTGAGTGACTGCAACAACCTGACCAAGCAACAGATGAACAGAACATACTTGAGAAGTAATAAAGAGAATTGTCCTAAATTAAGTAATCTTCCAAAAGCTGAAATAATCTTCACATCCTCAACAGACTGATATTAAAGGCTTGTGCTAATGTAGAAAAGACGTACTGCGTCTTAAGTGGAGTTTACTGTTTGTTTGAAAGATGAGAAGACGAGGGCTATTAGACAATGTTAAGCTGGGGAGACGAAGAGCAGGGATGCCACCCGGGACGTGTGGTAGGGTGACCAGACGTTGTTGTGCGTTCCCTGTCTTCAGTTGTTTACTACTGGTGGGGAGGGACAAGGACGGGGCACTCATTACCGTCCCACCACACGGCAAGTGGAGCCATGTCCGCGGTTTCCCGTAAACAAATCACTCCAGGAAACTCCGGGAGGGTGTTCAAGCCCTTCATTTCGATGAAGATGTACATGAAAATCTATTCAAACACAACATTTCAGACCTGCCAACATGGGCACACATAGCCAGAAAGATTGATTTAGCTTCGAATTCTAACTGCTATGATTGCTGTTGAACCTTACTGAATCGGTAGGAATATGTATATAAATTTAGTTCTTCCCTTAGCAGAACAGTCAGGATAATCTTCCAGGCGGTTGGTTAGTATTACTGTATGACTCCGGAGACTTCTGTGACAAAGGTAGGGTCAACATCAAGGAAGCTCAATTTACCCGATGATCCAATGATAGCGCTGTGCACGTGAGTCAGCTCAGGAGAGAGCATGCATGTGAGACGATATTGTATCATCACTGTCTGACAACTGATTTCAATTATGACAATGATCCGTACAAAAATGCTAATCTACTCACCAAGAAACAGCAAAACAATGGCACGGGTTTATTAAAGGCAATAAAATGATGTACTAATAGCGTTGCTGCCAGTATCTCTGTTCTATTTTCCACTTCATCCCAACGCCAGTATCAGTACGAAAAGAAGAACATAATACCTACGTTGCCTTTTCAACCTACCCACAGAAGAGACAATCATGGTTTCTTGTGTCGTGTGCGCTTACCAAGAATCAAAGGGGATGGCGGTACATTCTGCCTCAGGTTACATCCCTGCAGCCCACGTTCGGCCCATCGGCGAGTCTTAGAAGGGAAGAGCACAAAAATGTCAACAGGTTTTCGGCGAGGAAACACCAGGCGATAGTCCGTCCTCCGCAGGAGTTCTGGCCGGTTTGCCAAGACACAACAAACTTGGCCGTGCATCTGTCCCGCATTCCGACATAAGATCGGTTACTGCCCCATTCTGAACTTACTAACTTGTCTTTGTTCTGAAGGATATAGGCTTATATTAAATTATGAAGGTACAATCCTCTTCTTTGTTTTTAGTTTTTTAGCTCAATTCTAAGACCTGAAATGACTAGTCATTGAATAAGTATTGATGTTTGGGGCGTATTGCAATCAAAATAGGTGCGTTTAGCTGATATCTTGGATCGCGCCATCTTTAGCTATTGCCATACGCGCGTATCTTTCATCTTTGGAACAGGACCTATTGTGACTGTTTGTCATATCATTTTTCTGCGTGTCTGTGATATGTGTATTTCCGTAATCTAGCCGATCCAGGCATAGATAACAGAGAGACGCCTATCCAGAGGCTAAATGACGGTAATGGTTTGCTTATGTCGCCTCTTGGTGTATGTCTCAATACCTGGTACATCTCTACGTGCATCTAGACAGAAAATAATCCGTAACCAAGTACGATAAGGCTTCGGCACGGGGCCCTCCTTACGCCATCTTTGCTCAACTCTTGACCCTCCCCATCGTAACGATAGGAGTATTGAAAGGCGTGAACGTGCGTGAACACATCTGTGGCCTTATTAAGAACTTTTGGGTGGAAACCAAGCCTTTTGGTGGTACCTTAGTGGCGGGAGTTGAGTCTACATGTCTCTGCTGCAGATACCCGGGCTCCTCTTGGAATTTTCCGGATGTTGACCTCGTCTTGAAATTCACTAAATATCGACATTATGGCGCTCACTAGAGTGGAACAGCTAAGGAACCCGTCGACAGATACAACACTATACAAACCAACATGTAAGGGATATTGTCATGTCTCTGTCATCTCTTTCATCATGTCTAAACTACAACAACTTGCAGCCAGGTACTTACGTCTCTTTCAGGAGCGCAGTTTAGATGAAGCCGGTACGGATAAAATCTCGGTTATTAAAGTCCATAACCTTATGATGATGCAATAGATACATAGTACAACATAATGCAGAACGTCAGCTGATAAACACGTTGTTTCAAAACACGTTGTTTCGAGACTAATCCAGGAAAATGTTATAGATCTAGTTGATCATATCTAACATAGATGATTCAGAAATAACCAAAAAGTGTGTGTCCTGTCTCGGGGTGCCAATGGAACATCTGAAGCTCAGGCAGCCAGTCTCTGGTGATGGTATGTTCTTGATGAGCAGATAACCAAATGAATAAACCAGCCAAAAAAAACTCTTTCCCGCATCCCATATGATTGTAATGTATTTTGGTACAGTATACGTCTTTTATTGCCTTTGGTATTCATCAACGACAAAGAGTCAGATTCCTAGATTGGCTTAACCTCGTGTGAAAGATTTTTCACCCCAGCCTTCTTCATCACCTAATTTGTTGCTGACATTAAGGTGAAATTTATCTTTTCTAGCACCAATGAAAGTAAGAGGAATCTGCCTCCCTTTGCTCGCTGTCTACCGTAGGGATGGACGCAGAAGAAAGTGGATCAAAATTCCGAGCGGGCTTGTTGAGTTACGCAACCCCGGGACAGTCTGAGTGATGGTCGGGTAAACGACTGGATTTAATTGGGGGTGGAGAAAGATTGGTGAAAGGTAAATTGGGGGTAGAGACGATGAAAGCCTTTTTCTTTTCCAATGATATTTTTGTATTGATACCTTGGTTGGCTTTCGGGTTGCAATATGACGATGGTGTTTGAAATGTAGGACATGTTGTTCGTAGACGTTAAAGGCCATTTCGTCGAAAATGCTTATGCTTACAAAATCTTTTGAAAGCAGCCAAGGATAATCCGGATAATCACCTTGCGGGAGCCTTTTCGTATTACGCCAATATAGACGTATGTACGTACTGTGAGTTGTTGAAAACCCAATGGTGTAGATCTTATAGGATGTAGTCTACCGGACCCCATGGTGGTATCCAGTGATCTCGAGAAATGAGCACACTTCCGACGTTTCACTGATCCGTAGACTTACAAGCTCGTATACCAAACGTGTGAACCTGCCAAGATTAACTATAGCCTTTCAGGTTCTAACCACGGAGGTCGCAGTCCCTATAAGTTATAGCCTCCTTATTCTGACCAACCTTGGTCCTTTCAAGTGTAAAGACATGTCTCAGTGCTGACAATGTTATCATCATCTACGTCCAGAAAATCAATCAACGTCCATGATAACGATTGGGTAGCGGCAGGTTTGGGAGGTGATCCTGTCTGACCCGGGAAGGTTTGGGAACCCGCTAGGTAATCACTGGCTTTCTCTTATGACTGGTAAATTTACTCAGCTAATGGTATTGTTGTGACGTTTCTTAATCGTATCCTCGTCTTATTGTTTTCTGTATCATCGTGCTCCTGATTGGTCTAGCTAACGTACTGCACGACGCAGATTCTTCAATGATTTGTAGTGACTCTTCTGCTGGAGTTCATCTAACTGTTACCGTCTCCCAACTCTGTACAAACAAGGTGGATCGTCCTTTGAGGGGGTGAGCTTAAAATTCCTGCACAGCTTGGCGCGAGTCTGCATTAAGACGCGCCGCTCGGACTCACGGTACACAGCAGGCACGCTCTCCTCCACCGGGGCAATTACTGTCATGGTAGGTCTCATCTGTGTCTGTGACATTGACCTCGTGTTGTCAGGTCATGACCTCAGGCTGAAAGTGTCGTCTGCTTCCAATCAGATTGCTGAACAATGTAAGCTGTAATTTTTTTTGATAATTGTAGGTTATTTCTGTATGTTTCTGTACGGAATGTCTGCCATGTATTTGTATGTATATGGTCTCATCTATAGTACACTGTAGCCCATATTCCATCTAGACGTGATTCGGACTGCCATGGAGATTAGCTGTAATACTATTAGTACATGTATAAAGAGCAAAGAGGATATTTCCATTTGGGTTTTTGTGCAGCGGATTGTAATTGTGCATATTCGTATCATTTCTTTGAAATGACTGACTCGGATCAGATGCAATGCTTCCAGGTTTGCTCCTTGTATAAGATAAAACGTAGCTGTCAGAAAGTAAAGATTAATACTAAACAGAAACCCCATGCATAACCTTGTCCTTTGGAGTTTACGGAGTTCCTTGACCCGCCAGTTCTCGACACTGTCACCCTGGGTTTATTTTTCCTGTCCGGACCTAGACTATTGGTAATAACTGTGCTATAAGACAAAGTGGCATGAGTGGACCACGCTGCAATTGGAAAGTTCCAAGAGTCCTGGCCTTTCCGAAGCTTGTGCCCAGTTCTGGTTCTTGTGCGCAAAGATCTAACAGGCGGTAAGTCTTTCCATGATTGTATCAACTACAGGTCTTTTCTTGTGATACTCCGTGATAGATATAAAGAAAGGAAGTTTGTTCATATCATATTGTCGAGTGCGACTACTGAAATCTTCATTGGCAAA
This sequence comes from Branchiostoma floridae x Branchiostoma belcheri, assembly GCA_019207045.1. Lineage (NCBI taxonomy): Eukaryota > Metazoa > Chordata > Leptocardii > Amphioxiformes > Branchiostomatidae > Branchiostoma > Branchiostoma floridae x Branchiostoma belcheri. Next base: position 14,255,601 of record CM033027.1, read on the forward strand.
CTTTGTTGCCAATTGTGCAAAAACATGACGCTCCCAAATGTGGTTTAAAGGCGACTGAAATCCATGCATTGGCACTTTGGATCGACATGAAGCTTTAGCTACAATAAGTTATGCTCAACAAGTTGTGCCTTGTGGGACCTTGTATGTATCTTCCGGAAGTTCCAACATTGGAGTTCAATTTCACTGTGGGATATAAATAGAAGGGCTTGTTGTTGTTTTATTTCTCGAGCTGACCCGAGACAATGCGGTTGGTCACAATATGATGCTTTTCAGTCCGTGCGGTGCGCAGATTGTCGAGTCGGTCTGGGCCGCTACGCGCTCATCCGTGGCAATGTTTTCACTTCACTCTAAGTGTTTTTGAAGGTGGAAGCCTGTAGGCATTCCTTGAGAGTCTGAAATCTTAACACACTTAAGACTGACCTTGACAAAGGAGCCTGTGTCTGGTCGTCAGAATCACTTTCCTATCCATTGTCAGGTGCACTTGAATGACATATTTCTATATACATACAGTATTGGGTAAACTCTAGTGTGTACTGGTCGGGATGTAGGCTATGGTGGCCTTGTATCTAAATTTTAGAATAGGGAAATGCGTGTCTTTAGCTCCATATTTTACACAGTATGGACATGGTAGTTCTACTTGGTAGGCTCTGATGATTTGATATGATGAGTACAAAGAGTACATCCGCTGTCCTGGTTGGGCTCATTCTTCATTCTTCAAGAAGATAGTTCCGAAGGGTTGCCATTGTCGCCTATTGAGTGACTAAGGAAATGTTGTTCATCATCAGCCCAAATAGAAGTCTTCTTCGGCTGCTGCTTACTCCATTGGACAGTCCAGGCTACCTTAGAATGGTTGAACTTTCATCATCATCGTCACGGGCTACTTGCCCGGACCAGGTCCACTCTCTCCTTCCAAACGTCCCTGTTGAACTTTACACGGCCAGTATTCAGACTGAGCAAATTGTACCGTCGATTCATTTCTTCGTGTTATTGTTATCATGATCACCATTTGGACAGAAGGTACCAATCAGCTGATGAAATACTGCAGACACGGTGGTCTGGTCTGTCGAGTTTACTGTACATTTGACCAGAGGAACCCTGTAGTTCAACTTAATTCTAGGGGAAATTACAGAGAAGGGCCTTATTTCTGCCGTGTTCTCTTTGTAATTAAACAGGATTGAACTTGTGCGGGTGGGAAACAGTAGGGGCCTCCGAAATAAACCCACATCTCGTGACAAATCTCAGCCAAATTGACATTGACCTCAAAGTCGGATGACAATCTGCTAAATAACTCGATTAATTTAGCTTAATTTCTCATAGATGACACTCGATTTCGCCAGTAGTATGTGCCATTTAGGTTTATTTTTGTACATTTTGTCACGTTTAAGTTCCATTGTCAAGTGCAGAAAAAGTTACAAGAGTGATAATGTTGATAGGATTACCAGTGTTTCAATGGACTCCTTGTGTGGGCGCCGCCGTTTCGACCTCTACAAAGTGGTTATTATCATAGGCACTTAAAAGAAATATGATTAGAACCAGCATGTGTGTATTCAATGCTCACGTGTATTATGATTTCTCAATGCAATTACATTTTTCAGATAAAATGACACGTTTTAACCACCTCAGTGTTGTGTGACGATTATATTGGTCTCTAAAATTTGGTCATAGATCTGTTATGCGTATTTGATTTGCCCTTCAATTTGATAAAAATTACGTTGTATTTATGATGATCATAATTTTCAGATCATGATACAAATGCATTTGGCTACTATCTAGTTTGTGGTTGCTTTTGAGTCATTGCGACTTTTCCAACGTTAGCCGTGATATTGACATTGGCTTGGTAAGCTGTCAGTATTGAATGAGCCATCCCGTGGCATTTGATGTTTCTGTGACCACCCTAACTACCAACCTTGTATCTCAGGTTCCATCGAATTCAGACATAATCTTCCTAGCGCAAAGCATGCACCAGCCCACTTAAAGTCTTAAATATTTTACCCTTGAAGTATAATTTTCTCTACCAGTGGTCTGAAACAAAATAAAGATGTTTTCTTATCCGCCTTTGGTTTTGATTATGCCAATCTTTGCCGCGTATTACTGCATCTAAGACGCCGTTTGTTAACAGCAGGCATTCCCCTGTCGTGACCGGAGAAATCTTCTTTTTCCACGTGTTCGGCCTTTTGATCATGACCTTGTAAATATCGGGTCGTAGTTGCCCCCTTCCGCTACCAAATTAATTAGTTGTTTTGCACTTGACCTGACGACCGCTCAGGTAGGGGTCCCCTGTAGGGGAGGCTGAAGGTGTTATAGTCGAGCATTTGCTGAACTAGAAAAAGTGACAAAGTCCAAGAAAACTTTGAAAAGAACGTTTGTTCCTTCTTACCTCCTACGTTCGGAAATGACTTTAATCTGCTACAAGTGCAAGATGAATAAACTGCACCATTGAGGAAAAGGAAGTGAAAGAACAACCAGATGACACACCACGCTAGTATATAGCTAACTTTCCGATACATTGTATTTAGACTGACTCCTGGGATCTTCACAAATGCATGCCCATAATCAACTTCAAGTAAAAACTGCCCCTTTAGGCGCTCTGCCCTTTCTGAGTTACTACAAAAAAGCTGTTAGTCTATTACTAAGGATAGATATATGATATGATATGATATGATATGATATGATATGATATGATATGATATGATATGATATGATATGATATGATATGATATGATATAAAGATAAAATGTTGGCCATATCTAATCATCTGTAAACATCTTTGCAAACCCTCAGGTCGCCAGAATGTCAGACGTTCCTGGTTTTATGCTAGATCCGCCAATGTCTGTGGCATTAATTTTTAACCATCTTAAATGTGCTTCTCTTGCTTCTCTTGCATCTTCCTCTTTTATCAAGCATTGTTTTTTCCGTCCACTCCACGCGCATTGTAAAGTATATCTTTCATAAATTGTCCGCTCCTTGTAGGATATTGATATATCGCCGATCGCCCTTCTCCACTGCACACACCTTTGCTTTTATCGATATTTCTACCTGAAACCAGCGACCTGACCCATCTTGAACCGAGCACCAAAGTGACTGAGGTCACCCCGGGTCCCTGCGAGTTTGTTGACCAAACAAAAAGCAGCAAAAGGATCTCCCCGCCCCCCTCCCCACCCCTGGGATGTCGGTAGGTGGTCCTGTGCCGCTGAGTTTAGCCGCCAGGAGCCTGGATGTCGGCGCCCATAACATTGTGCTCCTTGTTCTCGCTAATGACCGCTAATTGTCGTTACTTTCACAAGTCGACTTAAAAGCTTGGAACCAGGCACCCGAGTTTGCAGGCGCCAACATCTCCTGTAATTACTTGTTTCCAATGTTTGGACTACAGAAGTGCTCCTTGGCTCTGGGGAACGACTTGACTTAGATTGTTTTGTCACTACGGACACTTTGGTCGCCTGCCACCGGCTTTTGAAGTGTCCTACTTCATCCTGAAAGTACTTAACAGTTTACGTTTTATTTGGCAGAATACCTGTAACCTCCTGAGCGAGGTACTTTCCGCCAGATGGCGCTTTAGAAGTTGTGGCGTGCTATACTCAGTGATACCTGTTTGTCTGTTGCGCGAGCGCACATATGAAATCCGGTCACTGCTTTTCTAGCTGATGACCAAGTACTGTTTATCGCTAAGAAAACAAACTACGCGTCGTTTGACTGAAGTGCGCAAGGATGATGCCATTACAGGACCATACAGGGGTTTGAATTATGTCTGATTTGTCCTTACCTTTTGACAACAGTGACTGTTTGAGGTCAACAGCATTGAGTCCATTTTTCTGTGCAAACTGACGTACCGGTATTGTTATATATCAATGATGATATAATATTTTCGCACAGAAAATACCAGTCCCTCATATAGCCGACCACAGGTTATCTGTATTATATTCAGCTTCTCGTGCTGAGCTAGCTTGCCATGTTGGTTTGCTTTAGCCCCAAGGACGTTACAAACATGACAAGCTCGTTACAGCGCTCGGGGCAAATCCTGCTGACTACCAAAGGTGATGGACACTGCTTAACATTCGCCCAGCCGCCAACGTTAACAAGGTCCTTCATATCAAATCACTAAACATTCTAAGGCTCCGAAATCAAAGATTACAGTGACAGCGAAAATAGACTAGCTGCTGAACTTGTATCTTCACAGTCGCTTAAATCTTATGGAAAGTAACAGAAACCAAGTATTCTGTGCATTCTACATGCTTGAAACTTCCTCCCAAAACAGCAGGTGCACACTGCGCTCGTTCGAATTCCTAACGTTTCGTTCCCAAGCAGGAATGACGACCTTGTCGAACGCCGACATTTCACCACTTCCTGTCACGCTTGTCTACAGTACAAGGGGGTGGAGGTTCGCTCTGATATGCTGAGGCCGCGGCCTTCGAAACATCGCGCCAGTTGTACAACAAACATGTCTTATCAGTTATATTAAAGACTGTCGGTACCTGTGAGCTTCAAAAGGGAGGGTATCAAGAAGGACATTCCGCAGTTCTTTCCTGTTCTTCTGGAAGCTGTTACCAAGTAGAAAAACTTCCTCCCTACAGAAACCACGTCTTAACTTCTACATCAGTCTGGTCGGTGGTCGTGGAAGAAGGTAGTTTTACTGTTTTCTTTCGTGAATTTATTTCGTGTATGACACTATTTGTGATTGATTGCCATTTTGCTTGAGGGTACTATTGAGCTAGAGAAAGCTTCCCCAAAGTCTTCTTAGAGCTTGATACTCAGCTACAACTTTTCGTCTGAACATTGATGGCTTGTAATAGCTTTGCATTACATTGCATTTCGTCACTCCGTAATCTCCTGTATAGTATGTTTGCGATTTGGAGTTTACTTTGTAAAACAAAGGACATTATATATCCTTGGTAAAACTCAGTATTCACTTCGTATCTATCTCCTGTGCTGATTTAGCTGAATCATGATTTAGACTGTGCTTGTTTGATTTGCTACCCAGAACGAAATATTCAGTTCAAGATCGTTGATCAGGTGCGCGGCTGTGGGCATGACGATCCTCACTACAACGCAAGCATAGACTCTGCCTCCGCAATTCGCAGTAACTTATCAAAATGTAATCGTCATGTTTTATCAAGCTGTCCAGTTGTTTTATCTCTTTCACTGACAAACTTCTGATTACCTATGTCCTGTTCGTGTAGAGCCTGCGTACTCTCCAAGCAGAGGTTAGGCTCCGGCCGTTTTGTTTTTACGTTTTTTAGGCCTAGAGACATGAAGAAAACAGTATACAGTAGAAAGTGAGATAAAAACGCCCAAAACAGCCTTACCTCTGCTAGAACAGTGAAGCTTGCGAACCGTCCTCACAATTGGTTTGGCGCCCATTAACTATGTGATAAACGGAATGTTTTCTACCTTGAAACCACATCAACTGTCAGAAAATTGGAACTAAATTGATACTACATCTGTCAGAGCCTGACATTCTTCAAATGGATGTAGTAGATAGCAGTCTGTGGTAGAACAATTGCGTGATCAATCCAACAACGTCCTAGATCGCTTCGGAATTCTTTCCTAGTAAAGCTCAATGAACGAGAGCGTTTTTCTTGCAATACCATTAGCTCCCGCTTGGCGGCTTACCTCCTGTTGTACAAACCGCCACGACTGATATTGCAGATCTACTTTGAAGCCGTGTTATCCTTTCTGCGGCGCGGATAGATACGTAGCCGTGTTTTAACATTATGTAACGTATGGTGAAGAGGGTTTATGCACTTTGTGGCATCTTTATTCCCTAATCCAAGGTTTTGGAAACCCCCATACTCTGCTTTCCTTATTAAGTCGCCTGAAAGGCGGAAATCCCTGAGACCGAGCAAGGCGACTACTATATATAAATCTTACATAACGACTTTGTTTAGGTTGACCTTTGGTGGAGAACTCTCGGCGTACATTTGTTGTGCGGTCGTGGATAATTGGTCCAGGCATCTCTACCGAACGAAAACATGCTATGCAAGGGCAATGCTGATCCGCTGAGCTTCTGAATTATAGATTTGCTAGCGGTCATTTGTCGATTTGAAAGCCTTTTTTTTTCAGAGAGCGCAAAATAGTTTAGTTTGCTGCTTTGTTGGGGTGAGGTCTTATACTATCATTTCTTTTTTCTGCCGATCCAAACATAGCATAACATAGCATGGCATAGTATGGCACAACACAACATAGTGTAATGAAACGAAATAAAATATTTGATAGTTAAAAAGAGTTGAAAAATAGGATTTTTTTCTCCCGATCAATAACACAGACTTCCGACACTATGCCTTTTTTCACAGGGCTGAATATTTGCCAGAAGGTTGTATTATATAACGTCAAAGAAAAGCACAGCTCATACAGAAATAGCTCTTAGAAAATCCTCAGCAGAAAACTGTATGTACTTGTTATACATTGACATTTCAATATTTAAGGGAGATGTTAACTGTTCTGTATACCATTGGATCAAGTCGTGTTTGATCATAACAAGATAGGCAAATGATGTTTTAAGAACGGGTCGACAGTAAGTTACTAACCTTTCAAAAGATTAGGGTAAATACTTCATTCATGTTTGCACTATGATCATGAGGAGTGAGCAGCCCTGTACATGTGTGATATACATCTCTATCGTTCTAACCTACGGGCATTGGGATCGACTGGGGCAGTATCGACCGACGTTTCAAACGGCTGAGCAACTTGAGGTCTCTCTTTCTTGATCTCTTACATGATAGAATATATCCTTTCCGCCTAAATACCTACGTGTATACGCTCTGTGATACGTTATGATTAAGCTGAGAGACTCTGGGGGAAAAGCTACGCTTTATTGGGAACATATCGGACATTGAAAGGACAAATGGCCTGCAGCATACCCGCAATCGTTGTTGTGCAATTCAGCCCCCTCCGACAGGAGCGCTATTTTCCGGCTGGTGACTTGGCTGGTTACCATTCTCGGTAGTAACCGCTGGCTCAATCTTTTCGCTTGCTAGTCAAGAATGGTATATCTATTCTACGCCATATTGAAATATCTATGTATCTTCGTTATTGTTGACGTTGCTTGCCGCAAATTCAAGGCAAAAAAACAAAGCAACATTATGTTCGTCTTAATTTTTCAAGTCTTGTATGCCATTCGCTCATTTCTGTTCAACTTCAAGTACTTCCCGTCTGATTTGTATCTTCATGGCATTTTAGCCTCCTTGATTGCAAGTGGGCCTAAAGTTAATCTGGAAATAGGAAAATTGAGCAGATCCCATCTGTAGATATGATCGGCAAATGTCGATCCAGACCACATTGTTCGAATGCTGGTCATGTTTTCTCTGCACTTTTTACTGTGCCGTTCTTTGCACGGTATCGATTGAAACTGCCTGCCGAATTGCTGAGGATCATTCCGTCTTAGCGCCAAATTAGGCCCATCGTTATCCTGGTCACGACTGGACGCGCAAATTAGTCCGCCCGTAGGCCTGACCACGCCTGGCTGCGCAAATTACTCCGCCTGTAAGCTCGGACAAGTGAGACCGACCTTGATCGATACCCCCCCCCCCCCCTCCTGCATTTCAGACATGTATGAAGCAATCAGTATTGGCAGCAGAACTTTTCAGCCCTTGTTTACCAGAGCTGCGATGTCTTGCGGGTTACCGTGCGGCTGTGCAACAGCTCCCAGCTGGTGTTTGGGCTGAACAATACACCTGCCACGTACTGGGAGCCTGAGTGTGCTACCAGTTTATATTAACGAATTGGCAAGGAAACCTTTATTTAGCTGTCCCCTTCTCTCATAAGCAAAGAAAACTACAACGGGGAAGACAGACTGTGCGTGAGTGACTACGTGAGTGCGTGAGTAAATGAGTGAGTGAGTGAGTGAGCGAGCGAGTGAGAAAGCGAGTGAGTGAGTGAGTGAGAGATTTAGTGAGTGTTATTAATGTATGTACATTAAAAATTCCCCGTTGCATTGGTTATCAAATCACACATTTCCTATTGTCCTGAACAAGGCGACACGAACACGTGAATGAATTTGTGTCGACGTTTTTTTCTTCTTTTTGGACTTGTCCGCCCAATCCTTGGTCCGCCAAAGTCCTGTCTTGAATCACTGGAGAGAAAAAACAAAAGCGAAATGTCATATTATATAAATATCAGTCGGTTTCTTTCGTTCCGTCGTTTTGTTTTTCTTTTCATCTTTTCCTTCCCTTTCTATTTCTTTTCATCCATTTCCAAGGAAGGCGTTTTGTGGACTCCAGTGGCACTGACCTTACTGTCACGATCACGTTCTCGTGACGACCCATTTGCCGCCGTGGCGCTAAATTAGTCCGCCTGGAGACATCTCACGGTCGGGCGCGCGGATCGATACACTGCGGGATTCTGGCTGTTTGAGCCCGGCGTCCATTCATTGATCACTGCAAGGTTTGATTAGAGGAGAAAATCGTTTTTCTCCAAAAATACTAATCATTTCAAAGAAAATATTCATCAACCAAAATGTACTATGTGAAATATTTCGTTGTCATTACAACATTTGTATAATGCAAATTTAAGTATCATAGTCTTTATATTCGTCAGTTTGTTGGCGCTAATGGAAAAATCTACATAGATACGTTAATCATTTTGCCCTGTCAGAAACACTCATATTCTGTTTAATACGAGGACAAAATAGGTCCAGAAAATTATTCCCTTAGGCCTTGCGAATGTCTTGGTTTTCCATACTCCAGCAATCATGGCAAGATGAATTATGGAGTAAAACAAAAGTGTGAGCTCTAATGCAACAAGACAAGACAAGTTATAGTATCTAGTCGGCAAACGATATGAAACATAAACAGTAAACATGGGAACAAAAATGTTGTGTTTCCTACCATCAGTAAGTCACACAGTGGAACGAACACGCAGCAGTGCACTAGTGTTGAAGTGAAGCTGTTTTAAATTTGAATATTTATCTTGGGTCGCATTTTTGTCACATATCTGGTTGAAACTGGATCTATGAAGCACTGTCCGTCTGTAAACACATGTCAGACCAACTGCCTGGCCTGAGACACCAACTACAACTGTAAAACGGAAAATATTCGTGATGTTTCAGCGTCAATACGTCAAGACTCAATCGATAAACGGTGTTGCATGCAAATAGATAAGATAGGCTAGAAATCAGGTAAAAGAGAGTCTGAATGAAACTCTACATACAGAGGCATTGTGAAGAACATACCGGGCTTAAGACAAAAATTACCCATATGTTTTATGGTAGTTTGTATTGAAAATGTAGAGTCTATAGCTGCAATCAGCTTGTCGCTACTGGTGGCATCTCTTTCTATTCTCTTGTTCGGAAAGAACGAAGTAACGTTGCAAGAAATACCATTTCCTGTCGGATCACAGAAGCATTAGTGAACCTCCCCTAAACCCAATCCAGATGTTCCCTCCCCTCCTCTAACCATCGTGGCATTGTACATCATGACGGTCGGGTGTGTTTTGTTGTGCTCTTCAGTTTGCCTCGTTTTGAATGAGTTTTTTCCTTGTTCTGCCACCTTTTACTTGGATGGAATTATCTACAATCATCTGACTCTGTGCTGAACACTTCTGGATAAACTCTGTTGCTGCCTGGGCCCCAGTTCAAGCTACCCTGTTCCTGCTGCACTGGCCAGCCTACCAGCCATCCTTCGTCTCCTGGACATCTCGATTCGCCTGTGAGTGCTGTCTTCAACTGCCTTCCGCACTGTGACTGTGGCCTTACTGTCTTCATCGGCGACCATCTTGTCCTACCGTACCACCAACGGATGAAGTTCCACCGGAATGGCCGATCTGACCCCCCCCCTCCCCCCCTCCCCCATCCTTTTCTCAACCTTCTTCTTCACCTTCCTCAGGAACTTGACAACTTTCTTCACTTGGTACTGTGATGCTCAGTCTAATCGTTGAATAACAATCACCGTTTCCCCAACAGGTTTTTACATACATCTAGATCTAATTCTTGTGTCTTTTCCCCTTTCTTGTTTGGAGGGTTAAAATTTAGGCATACATGGCACCATGCTGGGGCTTTTCCGCCTGCTACATTCCTGCCTGACACACCCAACACTATTATGTGCAAGGGAATTATTGATACCAGTCCCTCTCTCCACTTCTGTAAAATTTGTTTCCACGGTAGTCCAGTCTGCCTCCAGAAGGTTCTAGATAAAAGTACTGATGATTCCCTCTTAGATGTAAACGGTGCTCAGTTTGTGTGTGTGTGTTTTGTTTTTTATTTTCTCTCTCTCTCTTGCATCTGGGAATTCTAATTGTAACAAGGTGATGCTGTATCCCCAGCCATCTGGAGCACCTCCCCACCCCCTCAGAGGCCTCACCCAGCGATGTTTATTTGTTTTTGACAGGCACAGATTCTTGCAGTGTATTCTCCTGTTATCAGTGTCTAACTCAGTGTGGGGCTGGTGTAGATTCAGGCTGACATCCAGGCTATCTTACGTCTTCTACTCGAGTACTACATCGATTTTTAACGGCTATCACGTAGCTATGCTGTTGTATTACGCTTTTCATTAATTAACCATGATTCTCAGCTCATGTTACCTGTGTCTTCATGCAAAGCACCACTTGGCTCCAGTCACGTCATTGAGCAACACATGTTTAACTCAGCTACTGAATCATGCTCTATTCAGACCACAGGCGCAGCCTTCCTAATTAACACCTGCTGATCACTAGTTCTTAGCCCCGATTACAGATCATCACAAACACCAAAGAAGTTAGACATAGTTATATGCATATGTGTACGTATATTTCTATGTATGTATGTATGTATGTATGTATGTACAGACGTTACAGTACATGCGTTTTGCACCGAGTAGTCCCACAGGTGACCCCCGACATCAACCCTGGCAGGATCGAGCGTTGACCTGAGTAGACATGAACCCAGGAGTAACAGACTTGACCGGAGCGCGCCATTATAGACTTGGGATTCTGTCCGGTCTCTGACTCTAACACGGATCAGATCGAGAACTTTGTTGCCATACTGCCAGGACTTTCCTCAACCACACTTGTGCGACACCTTACTGACACTGGAAGTATGAACTTACACCTATTGCCGACCCCACGTCCATCGGACTCACCCCTCAAGAGACTCAGAGTCTGACAGCCGACACGAGGACACCTTGGCTGCCTTTACCCTGGCCACATGAACTTACAGTACCTCATGTACCGTATCTAAAGGAACTTGCTTCCTAGCTTGTTACTACTCGTTGGATTACTTAATTATTCTTGTTGGATTATTCCTACACTATTGATTGTACAGCCACTACCACCCCACCCCTTCCCTTCCCTTACCCTACCCCATCCATCTCCCTTGGGCATCTAACCTGTCCACTGACATGACCTTAACAACCTCCTGTTGACTGAGACTGTTACCCCTTGCCATCTACATGTACTTGTCCTTGTTGACCGTGTTGGTTTGTCTCGTACGGCCAAGTGCGCCAGACTGGAACTAGTGGAAGATGCCTTGATTGTGACGCCAGCTACCATGAGGGTAGGCTGTGATGGTCACCTGTGCTACGTAGGACGTGTGTGTTGACCGGATGCATCGGTAGTACTCCCTCCAGCCACGACCCTTCGGCTGCGATGGTCACCGGTACTCCGTACGTTGGGTGTTGACTGGACGATACCTCGGTTGTACTACGTCCAGCTATGACACTTTCGGCTGCGATGGTCACCTGTACTCCGTAGGAACTGTGTGTGGACTCGACGATGCCGATCATGACAACCAACCAGCCGACGAACCTTTCCGGTGGTGTTGGTTGTGTGCTCGGTACCACCTGTACGTTACTTAATCCGTCTGTTCTATCCTTTTTTGTTCGTGATGGTGACGCCGCTACCCTACCCCACATATCGTGTCTGTGCTATCTGTGAGTAGACAGGAAATGGAGTTCTCTTCGGAACTTGTGGAGAAGAGAAATACCATTTCCTGTCGGATCACAGAAGCATTAGTGAACCTCCCCTAAACCCAATCCAGATGTTCCCTCCCCTCCTCTAACCATCGTGGCATTGTACATCATGACGGTCGGGTGTGTTCCCCACCCACCCACCCCCGAACACACCCACCCCCGAAGAACAGGCTGATGGATAGCCTACTTAGATCTAACGAACTGTGGTAATTGAAGTTGATGCTCAACCTTGACCAGAGTATTATTGTTACGACACTTCAACACTTAGAACGAGACCCCCCGCGTGGTTCTGCCTTGTGTAACAACAACTTCTTGTGATTCCTTCCTTACTTCACTTCTTCGTTACCTTGTATTGGATTGTATTGTATCGTATTATCTACTCGCTGTTCAACCTTGTACTTGGACTTTAGTTTTGACTATGTCATTCAGACCGTGACTGTCCTACTCGTTCCTTACTAAGGTCGTTATTACGCCACTCTTGACATGTTGGCCCCGTGTGACGTAACTTACTGTGATTTACTGTGAAGTTTAAGTTGCAAGTCAGGATGCGTTAAACATCCGCTGGACAGAGCATTGGTTTAACCGATCAGCCCGACATTGGCTTCACATTGGCTTCTTATACATTGGCAACCAGGGTAAAACGTGTCGCCCGCTCGCAGCATGACTTGCTTAGTACATGGCTATTATACTTGTTATGACATGACGATGAGCCATTAAACACCCGGCCGCCGTGATGGTGACGCCGCTACCCTACCCCACATATCGTGTCTGTGCTATCTGTGAGTAGACAGGAAATGGAGTTCTCTTCGGAACTTGTGGAGAAGAGAAGTGTGGGTTTTTGCCGACTGATGGGTAATTTCCCCCGGTGACTTTGCCATGCCTGGACTGACTGGGAGCCTGATACTCTATCTCGGTGCTGACTTGAACAGCTTCTCGTGTTTGTTTTTGCTTCTTTCTCACAGGCAACCCAACTCTCACGAGCTGCACACAGAATGGCAGCGGTCGTAGCTCAGTTGTAGTTACGGTAAACACCACGCTCTGCGCGCGGGAACAGGATCCTATTTCAAGGCGGTCTCAAGGTCCACGTCCTGTTGTACCGTCTTATTTTTAGCAGACGCTTAGGGACTCCATTATAGAACGGGGAAAGATCAACCACTGTCCTTGTTTGAGCTTCATACGTACTTCAATGAATTTGAATGATTGTTGTGTGTTATATAACTACAGCCACTGAATACGATACCTAGTTCGATGAATGGTCGATGTAGAGTGAAGGCAGTTTTAGGATCATTGAGTTCTTTTTATATCAAATAGAATTCTTCATTCTGAATGTCGTCAAGTCTTTCATTTTCCATTCAGGTTTAGAGTCTAGAGTTTTAGAGGTCAAGTGTTTCCTTGACAACTTAAGATGATTGTTATTTTAGGTACAAAATGTATATATACCACTGTTGAAGAAAAGTGTTCTCTAAGACATATCTAATTCCAATGCACGTAACTTACAACTTTGCCGAGACTCGAGAGTCATGAATCTATCATTCCTAATCAAACACAAAACTTGCAGCAACTTCAGTCGACACGTTTGTGTCATCTGGTGTAACTTTTGGGGCAGGGTAATTTGCAAACGCTTCGCTCATTTAAACATGATTGTGCTCTGACACCCAGAACTTGTTGGATGAACGCATCTCCACGCACACGACATTATCAAGAGCCTTGATCGCAACAGAGCGCGAAGGAAATCTAACTCGGTAGATTTCCGCTATCCTCCATTATTAAAGATGGGCAGATAAATGCGAGATTGGAGTCAGGTACCGCATGGCAAGCAGTCCTCAGCCAAAACCTCGGCGAAGTCATAACTTTTCTGATTTTTTTTCTTCAAATTGTACTTTATTTACTTTATCAACAGTGGGAAGTAGGTTTTATATTATATTCAGATATTGTAAAAGCATACTAAAATTCCTTGGAAATTTGCATGCCCTGTAAGCAAGGCTCCTTGCTGTAAGATACTACACATGTATATCTGTAAGAGCATATAAAAACAATGCAAGTGAATCATTTGAAACAAACTCATCCTCCATAATACTTTATTTTGATTTGAAGATTTACTTGTATAGTTGCTGTGGCATCTGGCCTGAATGAAAACAACACGCACTATATCCGATTCAATGTGTCAGGTATACCTATAGACTAGACTTTCCAGTTAGTGGCCGTTGCTTTTGGATGTACGAGTATGATATATATATCCAAGCAGATGTTAGAAGAGAAGACATCTTTGTACATGTGCCACACTCAGGTAGAATATGTTACCCTGCAATAGATGCTTGGACATTGATTGGATATTGGAGAATCTGGGTAGTTTTTTTATGTGCATTACGGACCGGGCTGTCCCAGCGGGCACACAGCTCTTGTGCAATCTCTAAGCAGATTGAGAGCCAAACTGAGGGCCAAAGCAGTATCTAACTGACCACCAGTTGGACACTGTTTTGTCTTATGCCACTGGTAAATCTGCTTGGAGATAACTAATGTTGTGTGGGTTTTGTTCCCGGTCCACCGTCTAATTGACGGCGGCGTGAGCGCGGCTGAGTTCCCAGGACTCTCGTGAGGGATGTGGGAACTCTTGGCTCGCTGCCCACAGGCTGATGGTCAAATTGATGGGCGCCTATCGGGGATTTCAGCGTCACCCCGGTAACCAAGGTAACGGGTGATCCTTATCGCTCCCTACAGCTGCGGGCTATTCCATGTTGTCAATTGGGGGTTGGAAAATGAAACAGTGTACAAAGTGATCGGCGATTCCGAACAAGTTTATATAATTGACGATATTTGAATTTGAGTAGTTGGGTTTCCCCTTGCATACGCTGTATAACACCGAGTGTACGATCTTGCTTCTATTGTCTCTTCCATGGACGGCACAAGAAACGGGCACAAAGTGAAGAAGGACCAATTTCGACCGTCACCAATACTAGGGTATACTGTTTCTCCTGGCCTGGGTTGAACCTTCAAAACATTACGTCGAAGAAGGTTAGACATCCAGTTAGAACATTACATAATAAAAACATTTGGAAGTATCAAGAACTATAAAAGCAATCCCATACAAAGGTATCGTGTAATAAAAGTCAAGTTCAAACGCCGACGTGATCTGGAAATCTTCCTTGACGCTCTTTGCAATCTGAACTCCTGTATCCAGTTTCTCACACCTGGTAACGATCTACCTGTCCTTCAAACTCCTAGATTTCGCAATACATGTACAAGGAAGAAAGAAACGGTTAAAGAAATAACCTCCTTATTGCACTTTCTTACCATTTTTGTTTTCACTAATAGCAAAGAAGTTCCTGCCTATATTTCTACCATTAATCTCATTACAACCCCATATTCTACATTTGACAATGACATCGTCAATGTCTATCTTGTGACCGATACCAAACCAAAGAGCCCTGTTTTTACTTGAACCTCCTTGGACATAATTGAAAGACATGACAGCATTCTCCAAGCAGAGGTTGGGTTGCGGGGATTCTAACGTCAGTAGCCAATATTTCTACGGCTCTCTTCCCTCATATAGCGGTAAAATTGCCTGCCACTATAATCCTCGCGGCCCAACCTATGCTGGAGAATACATGGCAATACAGCACAGCACCCTATGCCTTGGGGCTGTGACAGAGAGGGAGAGCCATCATTGATTGGGAGGGACTGGGGGCTTACAAACCAATCCTGTTGACCGTTATCTATACTTTATCACTCCATCTCAGAACCAGAACATTGGCAGGATGACTCGCATTGCTACCAAAGGCAGACACCATGCAGGATTAAAATGTAACTGTAGCTCTCCCTCCCTTGCTACAGTTTGCGAAAGTAAGTTGAGATATATTCTAGAAATTAACGGTTGGTCTCCGTTTTCATAATAGCCTGCTTTGGCACGCTTGGCTCAACATGGCGTTGTTTCCTTTACGTAATAGAAGTAGATGTACCTTTTCGACCATTCCATCACAAGATTTCTTCAATACAGAGCTTCTGTCCCTTTTCACACAAGCTATGACGTTATATTTTGGCCCTTTTCTTTATTATCGTTGATAGTGGACACAGGATGAAAAATCGTATGATCAATATAACCCTCAATATTGGTGGAGGTTTGGAACTCAGATTGTAAAAGAAAGCTTACATTGCCTTGCTTGAGGATAACGATTTTGAAACAAAATGGAGTATAGTCTATAGAAATTGCGGCAACACTTCTCGAGGAAAATGTTCTAAACATACAGATGATCGCTCCTCTCGGCAGGGGGTCGCGAAAATCTTCCCAAATCAATGCGATGCCGACTCTGCAGGTAGGGAGAATGTGATAATGGTCTTACACAGCTACAACAGGCAGAACAAAGGCGGTCTAATTTGGTGGCACCTTTCTTATTCAGATGCCCCAATGTGAAGGTGTTAGTTAACGGGTGGGATGTTAATTGGGACCGTGAGAAGCCGTCAAAAGTATTCATGAGGGATAAAACTCGATTCGCTATTGAGAAAGGAGAGCAAATTACCTCGATATTTGAACACAAAGGATTACATTAAGAAATACACCTGGCTGTCACTTCATTATGGCGATGCGATGTCTATCATTATGCACGTAGACAGCTGGTTACATGGCGGTGGTCTATTTTCATCATCATCATCGCGGGCTGCTTGCCCGGACCAAGTCCACCCTCTCCTTCCAGTCTATTTTCAGCTACCGTCAATGTCACACTACTTTTTATCTCCTCAGTGTAATCAAGGAGCTTGATAAAAGCTCCTTTGTGTAATGAGACTAAGACAGTTCATTGGCGATTTATTTTTAGTTTTGATTTAATCTAAAACGTAAAATGAGGTGGAAATGCCCTGAAGATCCTAAAAGTTTTTTTTTCTCCTATTCAAGATATGATAGCCCATGCGAGCTACGGCATGCAGGCTCGTCCACACTTCCAGAAACTTTTGACTCTGAGTCTCTGCAGTCTTGCACCATTAAAGGACGTTATAACTTATATAATAGAATACTATATTATACCAACGTCTTTGCTTGTACCTAAAGCCTCGGAGAACAGGCCAGGCGGGTGTACATACCATCAAAATTACAACCATGCTATAAAATAATGAACAAGCAAGGTCGAGGCATCTCACTTTTCACAGAAATACAAAAATGTACCAAGCCAGTGTATATTGTAGGTATTATAATCATCGCACGAAATGCCAATGTATCATTAGTCTGAGAGAAACATAATATGTAAACCACCTAATGCCCATGGGCCCCTCATGGCGTGAAGTAATGATGGGAACGGACTTGACACAATAGACGAAAACTGGCGACAACGGCAGCGAGTATATCATGGGAATAACTCTGCCGGGATCACACAACATATCATAGTCATAGCCCCCAGAGCAAGAGTTAGGAGGGCTTTCTGTCACTAGCCTGGTAGTGGTAGTGGTAGCGCTAGCGTCAATGTAAAGCAACAATCGTAACCAGTCGTGCAACCGCCTTGGTGCACCAAAGCCTAACGTATAACGTACGGGGCTAACAGCACAACGCTACAGCGTCTACCTGATGCTGTAAACATCAACAAGGGGAGTTTCATTAAGTAAGGACTGCTATTCTCTTCAGTAGAATCAAGGTCCTTGGCAGAATTAACAACTCCCTCCGTTCATGATTTACTGATCAGGAACGAAGGCTGAATGGATATTAATTTTCCATTTACGACCATGTTTCCGCTGTGTGACCACAATGATGGTGCATAGTTCACTTGCGATGCTGTACAGCGTGATTAATCTCCAAGCAGATCCACGGTGGCGTAATATAGTATCAAACCCAGCATTTTACTCCCTTTGGCCGGCTATACTCCTTGGCCAGCTTTGATACTATCTTATGGCACCGTAGGATCTTCTTGGAGATGACAGCGTGATAAGGATTGGATTGCTCTATCTGTTCATTATGATCCAGCACCCCATCCCTGACTACAGAAACGACTGGTCCCTTAATTATTCTGGGCGCAATTCCACCCTGCAGGGCTCATTACCATTCCTGACCCGTCCCTTGGGAGTTCGGTCCCTAAACCACGTCGCACTTGACCCTGGGTCGTTCCAGGACCACCTTTGACCCACGAGTCTTATTTGTACCCGCCCTGTCTGGAGGGGATTCTGTGCCTGGCTTTCAAACATGAACATTCTGTTCAAAACACATTCCTACTTCATACTGTAATTGCTTTTGGCAGAGCCTTCTATATTTGCTCACCTTTGCAAAGCACACGCAGTTAATTTGCATACAAGTGTAGAGTTCTAGATCATTCCCACTTAGGTTAGAATTCAATTGTCATGCTTGTCTGGATTTGGAGTCTTTTGTATACACTGGTCAACTAACTGTTTACCGAAATGTGCCAAAACATGTGATGTTGCTGGGAAACTGAAACAAGCAAACCAAGAAGATGCCAGTGCCTAGGTGCAGATAATATGCAGATGCACTAGGTTTCTGCGATGTGTATCATAATGGTTACCTTACACAAATGATGAGACATGTTTCATTCCAGTTGCATTTTCCTGGCTTTCCAGGGTGAGATATTTAATTGTCATGTTTAACTGTACATCTGGGTTCTGTCTAAACCTGAGTTCGTTACACGATAGTCTCTTTTTATTCATTAGCTCTCAATTTACATACATTGTCATATCCACATGCCTGTGTATTCTCCACATCTCCTACCACTCCAAAACAACCTGACAGCTACATTGCAGAGTACATACAGTTCAAAACACCAGCTGTCTCATCTTTAATTCTGCACTTGTAATACAAGTAGACAGCAAACCAAGATCAATACATTCCTTCCACCATGCAGACAGGTCGCTGAGTTGTGTTTGCACAATTCCAAGGCAACTGACACGGGCAGAATATTTTCCTTCTGTCCAAATCTTTAAGTACATTAGGCCAGGTTAAGATTGTGTACGAGCCCTGAATGATAATCAGTGTTTCCAGGCCACTTTGTTGGCAGTCTAACAATAGTTATTGCTTTGTAGTTGAAACTCTGTGTGCTTGTCCCACCAGCCTACCCTAGTCTGTATACAGACTGAGACATAGAACTGTCCTCTGTATGGCTGGGATGTCTGCATTCCTACCTACAGTGGTATGAGCTGGTACCTGTAGCAGTGTTTGCAAACATACCGGGCCTGGACGGGTCAGCCCTGTGTTGTTTACAGGAACCTTACTGAGCTGGGTCAATCTATTTGTCCTGCTTACCATAATCTCAACCAACACACTCATGCTAGTTACAGCTTCTCTTCCCTGATAGTGACCTTTTCATGTATAACATTTATATTGGGTTAAAGTACAGTGGTTTCCTAGGTGTTGGTTGGGCACTACATCTGTTAGTGAAACACAATCATGGTATGTTGCATTTCTAGTGACCTCTGACATCTGCTGACCTTTGACCTGTAGCTTGACCCTGTCCCAACTTTCCAAGCAAACTTGTAACCAGGTGTTGTTACCTATCAGCCTACAGGTGACTCTTGGCTCTGGTGGAGTTAGGATTTCAACCTGTTCTGTGAGCTTAATGCTGGCAACCCTTGACCTTTCATCTTGAACTTGACCTGTGCCAGAGGCCAAGGTTCAGAACACTTAACCTTGGCAGCTGCATGATCCTCTCCAGGCCAGCAGTGGTGATCTTGGTGCACCCATACAAGTCTATGTTAGTGAGTTGTGTCAGGTTATCTGCTATGAGTCCCAGGCCCTTGTCCGTTATCTTGTAACACTGCCCAATGTCCAGTGTTGTCAGTTCATGCATGGACCGCACCATTCTGTTCAACCCCTCGTCACTGATGTTGCAGGACCCCAGACTTAGGCTGTGTAGGTGGTACAGTCCATGGGCAATGTGGCCAAGTGCTGAATCACCAACCTAAAAGACAGAAGAAGACAAGGATATTTAATATGCTACCCCAAATGTTTATATAATAGCGTAATTGTACATTGAAGAAAAAATTACATTCAGAATTTTTGGGAAACGATTACATTGTAATCTATAAGAATATAAGATTCTAATATATGAGTATAAGGAAAAAAACGGCATGGAAAAATCCATAAAAGGGACGCCATTTTCTTTGCACCCTTGTCCTTTTTTGATATAAAAACCATTCCTTCTCTAGTTCTGTCCTAGGACATTTGTTGCCTGTCATCCCTCACAAAAAGCAGACTTTGCATCGTCCCCTTTCTGCAACACCCTACAAATAACAGCTATCTTCCTGCACCAGATGGTAGCGAGTCCTTCTCTAAATGTGTCGCCGACCAGCAGTGATAGAAAAACAACTCTCCTGCAGCCCCCCTTCAGATCATGAGCATTAATCACATGTTACTGCTCAAGTGCTGTACTCCATCATACACCTGTCATCTTCCCCCTTTGTGCTACATCATGGCAGTAATGGCTTTTTACTCCACCAACACCTGACAACTGTGGAGAGTCCTTGAAAGGGCTCTTCTACTTCTTTGCAGACGGGTACAGATGGTTTATAAACTCTCGTGTTATTCTCTCCTGGCATCTTTAGATGTCTCACATTTGTAGGAGCGTGCACCACGTGCTGTAGGCGATACATTACTTCTGCACATTGACAACCTTGTGTGCTTCACGTAGGTAAATGGGAAAAGTGTGAAACCAAATAACTTCTGAAGAGTCCATCAGAGCACACTCCGATAGTTCGGAGAATCCCTGAATTGCTTCCACAAAGATGTCCCACCATTTGAGCTAACTGCATGCCAATATTCCATCCTTGACCCATCACCTCAGGCAATACTGGCCATGACCCCAAAATGTGTGCATTCTAGAGGTGCTTGCCCCAGGCATCACTCATACATGGACATGAGCACACACTTGCACACAGCCAATAGCTACACCAACTGATTTTCTCCATAATCATTTCTACTTCATCTCCCGGCATAGCTCTAGGTCTTCATTACAATTCTAACCCAATGATTCCATTTGAATACACTTCCATTATTTTGCAACATGAAAAAAATGGATGCAAGAAGAACAGAAACAATCATGTCAGGTCAAGTGAAAAAACTGACGCCTGCACGTTGACATGTTGCTTTATAATTTTTTTGAACAAGCATAAAAGGAACCACATTTTCCATGGAGGCATAAAAGTCTGAGTTATTTTCCGATTGGGTCAAGTGGAACATAGATGTTTACAGATTGACATGTAGGTAAGTTGTACCAGCTGGTGTTCAGTAGTGGGTGTGTAATCCTTCACACTGTGACATGTGGCACACATGAAGCTAGCAGTGCTCTCTGGGATAACCTTCTCTTCCGGACTTCACTTCTAACCTTGCTCACACCTGCTGGAGTATCTAGGTCATATACAACTGGTACGGTCCTCGTTAGGGAGAGCGCTGGATTAATTAAACACACAAGCAGTTGTGGAGAAAGAGCTATTTTAAGTTTCTAGTGAGCTTGTAGAAAGGTCACCCAGTATGAAATTGACAACAGTCCCACACAACATCCTACTGAAGTAAATACAGAAAATACATCAGGAAATTCCATCATTCAAACCTACCTTATCACAAAAGGAGACGTCTAGGTGAGAGATTGTGGCACTTCCGTCTGCCAGATGCGCTATCCCGATGTCTGAGATGTTGTCACAGCTGCGCAGGTTTAGCTCCTTAAGGCTGCTCATCTTGGCAAGGTACATCATACCTCCGTCTGAGATCCCGCAACAGAAACTGTGGGGGCAGCACACAGACAGGTTTTTAAATATCACAAACTAGAAAATCCTATCTAAATGCTGTAACAGGGTGTGCATAGATGAAGATATGCACAGATATGCAGGACAGGCAACGACAGTCCAACTATCTATACCAGTATATCACTACAATTCTGTGTACAAAATATCTTAAGTCCAAAATGTATTACTCTCTCTCATTCTTTGAAGGAATCTCAGAAACTACTAGTACATTTGTATTTTGTTTACAGAGAATAAGGCTGATCTCAGTCTTGGTCAACACTCAACAGTCTCCTTTGCTGTCATGTTGGGGGCATGTTTTTATCAGTAAATGTTGCTACCTTGGTTGGTGTTACTGGTCCCAAGTATGGAACAAAACATTTGCCATTCAAGGTCAGACACAAAAGTCATGGGCTTAGCAGTCAGCCAAATCATTCCCCGAGCTAGCCCCACAACTAATATGATTTGCGGAGGAACTAACTTGTCTGTCTAGCTGCCACTGCTGGCATGGTCCTGCAGGGTGTGTTTTGCCAGCGGACAAATAGTGTTTATATGACTAAGGAGTAACCAGGGAGAGAGTGAGTAGATTTGCCTGCCTGATGCTGACCTTGCCCCAGTTGGCAGGTCCAAGGGGTAGGGCACTGGGTGTACAGTTACAGTAGACTGGCATGTTAGGAGTAAGGCATTTGGGCACATAGATGGGCATATTTCATATCACACTTCCTACATATTCACTAGATTATTGAATGTAACTCTGACTTTGAAGCTAGCAGTGAAGCCAGTCACACACAACTAGTTGTACATGGGTAGCAGGAATCTACACCTGATAAATAACTCCCAATATGACGTGATGTTCAGACTACCAGGGTTAAGCCCAGCTATGGAAGAGGTCGGACCAATGGACCAAAATGCGTGTGTGGTATCAGTATCCCATGATTTAACTGCCTTGTGGCGGCTTTACATCAGGGTTCTCAGTGACACCAACACCTCACCTACAGCATCTTTCTGTCTCAATCAGTCCAACTGATAGAACTCACTATGGGACCACAGCATCTGCTTGAAGTAGAGATTTAAGGATCAAAGGTCACGCACACAAATACATCCTGTCCTTTCCATCCTATCTCCAGTCCTGGCAAACTGAAGTAAATCAACTACCAAAAGATAAGATATTCCTGGCAAACCTGGCATGTTTAGCATCTATCCCTGGTTACTCCAAGTTGGTATCTGGTGCTCTGTGCTTGTGTATGGTCTTATCGCCTACACTTGTATACAAAACTGCTGGGTTTGGCCCATATCACCATTGTGATTTCCTTCAGCACAAAATGAGTCACTACCTAGTTACCACAGAAGTGTGGTGTCAACTGAGGAAAAACACTGCAGCTCAAAAGTTGAAGATGCTAACAGTTTCCCTTTTTCAAGTTTTTGACATTTTTTTACTACACATTTGTAGACAATCTCTCTGCAATCTTTGTCATCTCCAAGCTAGGTCCATTTCTAATGCTAGTTATGTAGAATTATCTACTTTAGGAAACTAGCACAACTAAGATGCTATTGGCTTGCACCACAAGTTACTAATAAATGTTATAGTAACGACGTTTTAAGTTTTAAGAATTCTGTCACCACTTGTAAACATCAGAATCACCATACATTTTTTGTAGTAATTTCCAGTAGCTACTTTTATGCCTTGACTTTTAGGTTCTTTACATGATTGGCTAGAGAGAATAGAAAGATTCTCCAGAAAGCCCTAGGTAATCAACATGTGTAAGATGTGCCTTGAGTGCACCTGCTCAATACAATTCATTTCTGTTTGTCGGCAGCACTTGTTTAAAGTTTTTAACTACTCTTCTGATGCCCTACCATCTTTTCGAGGTCCTAATTCAATTGAGACGAACCTTTACATTCACTGTTCCTCTGTCAAGGGTCAGATGTCTAGGTAGATAGCCTGCATAACAAGCTTATCTATTTAGTGAGCTATGTACTTATAATCCTCTCCTTTTAAAATCTTTGCATAAAGTACCATATTCTCTGGGATGACATCTTGAGCTCAAGATAAATGACCAATTATGAGGTAGTTAATGAACAGACATGCTGTTTCAATGTACCCATGGTGAGATTATGGTCTTAAAATCAGTGCCAACTGCCAGGATTCCTACAAATTAGGCTCAAATTTCAGACTTGCTCCTGGATCACCTGTAAAGAATTTGATACTGACCTGTCTTCAATGGTGGTCTGCTGAATGAAATCTTACCAATGAAATGGTAAAATTTAGTAATCATTTCATAGTATCACAATTCTAGTGAGCTAGCATTTGTTTGCCAAATTTGGGGGCTAAGTGCATTGCATTGCTTTGCTTAGTTTGCTGTGCGAATAATACTTGAAGTGGCATACTTTTTCTTATTCGCCGTAACAATCTCTTGGTTATCTCATGGTCTATTAGTAATTTTGATTTCTCAAGTTTAACCCACTCTGGAAAATCTTACTCGCATATAGCCTTATTGCCTTGACATTTCTGCCGGATAACTCTGTGTTTCAACACACAGCAAAAATATGTCTAGCAAAAATGTCAACCTTATAGTAATCAGACCCTCTGCAGAGTGCTAATGTACTTCCCCTGGCGTTATTGAACCTCCCCCATGTGTGTAAAACATACAACTACACTGCTACCAGAAAAATCTGAACGTCGGAAAAATCTAAATACAACCTTTTGGATGTATTTTAATGACACTATGACTCAAGGATTGTTGTCCCCTAATCTCATGTGTATTCATTGTGTTAGAAGCTTGTTTGTGACTGTGCCCCCCACCCCCACACTGTACACCCATACAAATGCCGACTAGTTGGACTGGTCTGTCAGGCTCGCATGTATGAAGGCGGGTACGGCATGGCAGCGCGCCAGGACAGTTTCACAAACCGAGAACAAGACCCAAACCCCGCTGTTTAAACCCCTCGAGCCCTCTTCTTACCTCAGGTTCAGACTTTTCAATCTCTGTAGACCCTTTGATACATGTTTGAGTGCCAAGTCCGTGAGTTTTTGACAGTCTTGCAGGCACAAATGTTCCAAGTGCAGACACCCCTCTGCGGCGTTCTTGCTCATGCCTGACAAATGTCCGATGCCAACGTCTGAGATGTGTCTACAGCTTCTCAGGTTCAGATACCTGAGTTTTAGCAGTCCCCAGGCACACAGTAACAATCCCGTGTTAGTTATGTTACAACAACCTCCCAAGTCCAGCCGCTCCAGGTTTTTGAGGTACTGTGCAATGCGTCCTAGACTGGAATCGGTGATCTGTTTACACAAACTCAGGTTGAGTTCCGTCAGGCTCGGCACGTCCTGGGTGAACGCGTGGCTCAGTCCGATGTCTGTGAGGTTGTAGCACCCGCTCAAGTTCAGCGACACGATGTTAGACATACCTTGAACCACGTAGCTCAGGCTCCTGCGAAGGGACAGTATTTGAACTTTACGGATTCCGCGGGAGACGAGGCTCGGGAACAAAGACGGGTTGGCCCGACGGAGATGTAACCTCGCCTCGACGCCTCTCCACACAGACCTGGAGTACGCGGCGTCCCGCCATCTCCTACACACCTGCGCCGCTCTGCCTCTGTCCCGGACGTCTAGGTGGCTGAAGATCATCGCTAAGATCTCGGGAAACAGACATGAAATGGTGATTTCATCCATTTCGGGGTGGGAATCGAACCCCACACCGCCGGGTTCCTCTCCACAGCCGCACGGTTTCCTGCCACTAACCCCGCAGCTCACCCCGGTCACGTGACGCGCTAATCCCGTATCGCATTTCCCGCGAGACGCGCGCTGATTGGCTGGGAGCGTAATCTGACCTGGGCGCCCCGCCGATATCTGATGTGCATATTGACAGCTCCAAGCTTTACCGAGCCGACACGCTGGGTTTTCTCTCAAAAGAAGCCACTTTTTATGGCGTTTCACCTGTAGATTTTACTTCACGAAGTGTTCAAACAAGTCTGAATAGCCCACCAGATAGTGTTACATTACAAGGGTATCATGATGTTGGCGGAATATAAGAATTCCAGAGGTTTTCTGTGTTTTGAGTTGGGACGGTTCGTGAGTCAGGACGTGCCTTGACAGTCTCCTTGGCAGATTTGGACTGTTTGTGTTAGGGACAGTACGTTCTCAGCTCTTATCGGTGGCTTGACTTTGGCAAGAAAATATTTCTCCACTTTACCGCTGTCACAGTTCCTTTTGTTAGTATGCTCTGACTGTAGAATGTAGTACACGTACGTTAACGCACGTACACGCGTGCGCGCGCACAGACACACAAACACACACACACATACACACACACACACGACAGAGAAATAGAAATATACTTCGCAGCTTACAGAAAAGCAGAATATTATTATTATTATTATTATTATTAATGCACCAGAATAGCTTACACAATATTTTATGTCAGAGCAAGGAGGTTAAAAAAACAACCTTCTTGGTCAGAATGTTTCATGAAAAATTAAAATAATGGATCTAAACAGCATAGCAACATAGTTGATCATATCATTTTAAAAAATGTATTCCAAAGTACTAGTAGATGTGACAACGCATAAAGAGTTTTAAAACAGCCGGAGCTGAACCTCTGATTGGAATTTGGAGAGTAGGAAGTAACGTTACATGGCTTCGTCGACGACACTTTCGTATCACAGAATATGGGTAACAACGATACTTAATTCAAAATATGTATTTTTTGGAGTTTGCTTCGAGGTCAATGTCAAGCCAACTGTCGGCTCGTGCACAGTTATTATACTTTTGACATTAACTATCATTATCATCAACCCGAAAAAAAGTTTTTTTCAAGTTTGTAAGTTGGGAAGCCCGTTGCGATTGGTCATGCTTTACAGTGAAATTGCTGGCGGGCATTCTGGCGAAAAGATTCAGGCCGGTAGCAGATGGTACAAAAAGGGTACTGAGGGAAATTTGTTACAACACCCTCTAACTTCTAAGTTGGCATTACAAGATAGCCAGGCGATCTGCCGTTTACGACAGATTGTTTACGATGTTCCATCTGAGTATTGGGTTAGATCGGTAACGTGGTTTTGACAGATTTACAAGTTTGACTATCGGAATGTTCCACCGCACAGGTGTAGGTGTGAACTGGCTATTTGTGTCTACAAACAGGAAACGGAAACGACCCCACAATGCCCCAGGCTATCTTGACACAATGGAAATCCACATTTTGATGAACCGTTTCCTATGACATCAAGTATTGGATTTGGAAGGACCAGGGAGTTTTCGGATTATTTGATCTAATCTCCCTTGGCATGGCAATCGGGCACCCTCTCCCACTTGAAGATAAACGAATCCTGATTAGTTTCCCTGCAAATAATCAATAATCGGAATGAGAATCGATGAAACCCCAGCTCTAACCACGCATCCTTACCTTCTCTTGCAAATACACTATGATTCCCAAAAGTCTTCTCTCATGGAATGGTAATTGGTGATATATATGTACTTTGCCGACTTCACATACTTCCTCCAAAGAGAAGATATACGATCCTCCCCCAAATGGCTGTGAGACTGCACACCAGCTGCACACGGACAAAGCCTCCCGGCCCACGCGGAATGCATCAGCCGCTGGGCAGACAGAAAGAGAGCGAGAGAGATACCAAACTACATCGACCCGGTACTTGTTCTATAAGACGAAATTCCCCCACAGGATCCCCGTACAAACACGGCTATTGTGGGCACACACCCACACCTGGAGCGACCAGGGAAGCGCTGCCGCCCGCCTAGACATTCTCCTGGGCTTCTTCAACCCCGATAGGTGAAGATGCGAAGCTGCCAAGTGATCATATTGAAAAATTCTAGACACAGAATAGAGAGATGGTTGTCGTTACACACTGGTACACAAGTGGATCTTTGTTGAATACTAGGCCTTTGCTTTTATGGCATTTTCATTGACTGGACCAGGGTAATGAAAAACTAGCATAACCTGTTGTTGGTCAGGTGTTATAGGCATTGCCAACTTTGCTAAGGAGCTTAGCTAGGCCTCACTAAAATGTTAAAGTAAGATCAAGATAGAACTGGCCCGGAGTTGGGATTGCAGCTGTACAAAGGGAAAGCTTTTCAGAGCAAAATACATTTGGATGGCAGGAGTCCGTTCTCTTGAACGGACCCCACCGGCCACTATAGTCCTGTATCGGAATGGTTAGTCATATGGGTCAGATTTTGGGTACCTTACCACCCTGGCCTCGGGGTATGCAGTCTGCTGGTCACCTTACTGAGCCCCGTTCTTGTAGATGTCACAGTTAATCATATTCTTTTAACTACCCGCTTGGTCTGAGTCAGGTCTTCTACGTAACCCTTCATCGGGCTTGTTATCTATAAAAATGGGAGGATGAAGTGAAAAGGGAGTAGTGAAAATGTGAAATGATTGTAATGAATACCAGTCATGCTGCGCGATTCGAGGAAAACTGGTCAACAGTTCTCCATCTAAATCTTGCATTCAGTCCCGGGAGTTTTCTTTGGTATTCTTCCAAGCCGTGTGACAAGGCTGACCTGACAAGTTCAACGCCGTGGCCCTGAAGGTCCGGGGCATGTCGGGAAGTGTCAGGCGTGCATTTGCTCAAACGTCTGACAGAGTTAGTGACAGGTGGGCGGTGAACTCAAAATAGTGCACAAGGATGTGGTTGTACAGTAAATACGGAAGGAAAATTGGAAATAGAAATCGTAAAAGTCATTCACTGATATCATAATACATACTCACATGGAACGTTGGCGAGAAATGTACAATGGTTTAAACTTTAAACCCCCTCCCCACCCTCACACACATTCATACACATAAACAGACGTACACGAACATATCGCCACTTATTCTCTAAGTATACACCCTGGACTACGAGAAGACCAAAACTTCTGCTTGCTCACTGCGGCACTGTTGCTCTGTAAATACCCGTATCGAGACGCTTGGAACGGCAGCTTGATTCTATCCGTGGCAATTTTCATATCCGGAATTTCATATTCAATATAACTTATTGGTCAGGCACTTTAGACGCTCTTGATGCCATTTCAAATGTTTTTGTTCCCTTCTACCTTCCAGTCTTATTTTTTCAGCCAGCGTTCCTAACGCGTTAACGCGACATTGTCTAACACCTGCTCAGAATGTTCGCCCTTCACGGTTCTTTGTTTTCCCGTTCAAGGGGAGAATATTATAGCGGATTGCGGATATGCCGATGATTTAACAAAGATAAACTATACCTTTATGGTCTATTTCCTGATCGGGCTGATTTTGATGAATGAGACGATAAATTCTCCTGATGGTTACCATGACGACAAGTTAGGCCTTTCATGCGCGAAGCGGGACCAACTGCGCAAGGCTTTGTTTTAGTTTTGATGGATGGAAGGAACGGTTGGAGGACTTCATTGGTGGTCTTAAGTAACCGTTTACGGGGCTTCTCTATTCAGCCTAAGACGGAAGAGATCAAATTTGATCGACGGAAGTTATCAGCTTCTCCGGTTTTACATGGGTTGAAAAGATATAAAAGCTACTTTCAAATCAATCCTCGAGTTATGCCAGTATAATAAAAACGATATGAATATTCTCGTCGCTGTTTTATTATATCTCGACATGATATCGCGATGCATTACTGAGATACATGCACTTATGGAATATTACTGCATGATTTCATACTCGCATGGAAGGGTTGGGAATTAAGAATTGGTATGTATTGCATAGCCTCCGGATGTTTTCAAATACGGAGGCTTCCATGTTGTGATGTGAACAAGAGATATGCTGGCAAATGAATGCAGCATGTAGAATCGTTCGTAATTCTATGCTGGCGGCAACAAGTTTCCCAATCACGTTCATTTTTATCCCTTCCATTCCCTCAATCCCAAATACCAATCTTTGATACCGATCTTTGATACCAATCTACTGAGGAGATTTTTTTCATCGATTTCAGTTCGAAAGTTTTGACAGTTTGCAACTCTGGTTGGTGGTTTTTTTGTCTAAGGAAGTTGCTTTCATTCTTATTCAAAGTCAATGTGTCTTTGCGTAAAAGCAAAACAGACCAACATGACTTGCAACGGCACTGTGCTTACTTCGGAGCATCTCTCACACTGGGGCCGTCACAGATGACCACAGGGGCCTACACGAGTAAGTGAGTCGCAAGTAGCCGATGCTAAGTGCATCTTCCTAATAAAGCCTAGTATAGTACATACATCAGCGCGTACGCTCACCGAAGAAACGTTTCTTCGTAAGATCTACACAAAGATTCACGTCGACTTTTGTCCAATTCAGACCATTAAAGTTTTAGCTTCCTTGATCAGAATATTTTGTGCAATCTTCTTCTGCCAGCACACACTTTCAGATGATCTGTAGGATCAAAATGGCCACCTAGATATTCTTTAACCTAATTACCTCCATAACAGGAACATTTGCCTGTTTGTTTCTGACAGTGTTACGAACAGAACGATGGCGCCAAGACTGACAATACTCATTCAGGTTGACGGGAAGGCATGGTGTCGCATAGAGCTGTCGCATAGCAACGCAGATAGCTTCCTTTTGACCCGTTCATGCCTTTCTCTTGTCCCCAGGCACATCTTTACCACCGTTACCAATCCACAGGCGCCACGACATGTGTGGGGAGACACATAAAACTGGGGGTACTAAAAGATCACTTATGGCATGTCTTCAGGTTTTGTTCAAGTAGAAAATGGCTATAAATTCCTTGTGCGGAAGGAATTTAGCATAGGGAGGGTCACCGTTTACACCACTTGGGTGAATAACGAAGTGAATTTACAAGTAGCAAGCCTGTGTTTGTATTGTATGCTCGTTTTTCCTTCACTTCTGGTTTTAGTTAGACGCTTTCCTTTTAATCGATTCAAACTATTTCTTTTCAGTTCTTTTCCATTTTTGTGATGAGATTTTTCTATGTTGTGAAAAAGTGTCCCATGGATTCGACCTAGAGCACTCACGCATATGTCCTCAGGGTACGTGACCCACTGACCTGTGGGATCGCATGAAGGCATCTAAAAGCATGCTAATCCTCATTTGAATCTGCATGAATTTTGCATTGGTAGTCGCAAAGCATATTGCCTAGTCTCCAAACAGTCGTGTCAGCTGGATGAAAAAGAAGAATTTCGCCAAATAGGGACAAAGAAGTTGCCATAGGATTTCAGTCAGTCTTTTGCAGTCTATCCAACTAGTCTATCCACCGGTCGGTCAGTTCACTCCAAGGCTGCTAGGCTTTTATTCCTAACTAGTCCCCAGTTATTATTCGGCCAGGCAGGAGTCTGGTAGAGACTAATGTTGTCAGTGTACAAGCTTTAGAGTTACATATCACCTCAGAACACGGATTTCGCACTATAGATACTTGATAAAACCTCCTTGTCCAAACGTTGCGCTATCTCACAGCTCACAATGACTTCTTTTTGTGTGTGTCAAATGTTTTTGTTTTTTTTTGAAATGTTGCCATGATTTTTTCATAGAATCAGTAGGGAGTTTGTTCAGGTAGAGAGATAAACAAATGGGATCAGCGTGGAATCTAGAACAGCAGCATATCTCACGGTTAGGGGACTGGCTCACTCTCCATGGCCTCAAACTACCTGCTGATGTCACGTGACTCATCACGCAACGGAATCCGGCATCCTAGGGGAGCTTTTATTAGATAGCATAGAAATTATGAACATCATCAGATAAGATTTAGTCATAATACGGTCGGAAGGTCGTGATCTTTTGTCAATTCGTGCGTAAAACCCGATTTAAGCGTTTCTAGGTCACAGAGATATTGAGATGGATACATACACCTTATCCTGGTGCCGTTTTTAGACATCATAAAGAAAATTAGATTAAACATATCTTGGAAGAATTTTGACCTCTCCCCGCCAAAATCATTCTGAAAAGACGGGATACAGATGGTGGGTATGTAGTATTCCATCATTTCTGTAATGTATTGACAACACGGCCACAGCAAGTAAATTTTATGGATGGCATCAACGTGCTCATTAATTTTCGGCTGACTTTGAAAAAAAATAAAAGAATTTTCCCCTCCGGAAATGGCGAACATTGCAAGAAAATACCAATTATATAGTATGATTGTACTTATGAGGAACGTGTAGACATGACTGTAGTTGTAGAAGTAAAACTACTTCGATAGTAAAAAGGCACCAATGTGGTCTACCACTCTAGTGTCAGTTTGTGCACCTTTTGAATGCAGAAATAGAAGACTTGGTGAGTTTAATGTCAGGTTTTGCCGCTTAAATTCTTGTTATAACGACTATGAAGATTTAGATATCTTGTTTCTTCGCCCTCTCTTACTGAATTTGGAGTATGCAGTGAGATGTCATCCGTAAGATTTACTTCCTGTGTCCTAACACAGAAAAATCACTATTTCAAAGATTCAGTTACAGAATAGCTCAACAATAATCAACAAAGCAATTGCTTTTTCATATTGTCCTAATTTCATACTACTATCTATATGCAATCTTACGCCAAACAAAGTTAATAAAGAAACTGACTAAATAGAATACTAGTATGTTGTGTTGTTGTCAAGCGATTGAGAGAGTGGATAACTAGGGCGACATCTGGCGTACATAAGACAAAGTGCAGCTATCATTGTCATACCAAAATATCCATTGGTTAAATATATCCACAACCCAGTAAAGATAACCCAGTAAAGTAATGTTGGAGATGTACATGTTTGTCACATAACGTTATGCATGTCCGACAATCCTCATCGAGCGAGTGATATTGCCTGCTTTGACCTCTAGGTTTGTTAAATAATAAAGCGGGTATCTCACTGAAGTTTCGGAACATTGGCAACCTCACTGCGGCCGAGTGATTTACATAGTTTTCTTTATTTCTAACGTTAGTCATTCTTGTACGTTATTCATGATATTCTATAATCAATTAAGTCAAGAGTAACAATAATCCAATTTAGGGCTGTTTCTGGCTAATTATGGAGACTAAATTCTCACATGTGTACTTTCATTATAGCCTCGAGCTCTATGGCAGAAACCCCTTCCCATCACTCAGTCTCAGGACCGCGAACGGTCTACGAGTTTCAAACTTGCCACAACCTCTCTCCACAGTAGGAAAGCGCCCTCTGTCATGTAAGAAAGAACTGCAGAAATACAAAATTGGTGAGAAACAGGTCGCAGACAAAGCTTGTTACGCTGGCGTTACACTTTTCGTCTGCTTAGAGCATTAGCTGATCCATAGCCGTACAGCTTGTTTGCCGTCAGGCGGCTGTGGTGCAGAGTCTTTAATCCTTACGTAAACTTACGTTAGTTCCCCGACTCTATTCTCAGCGCTGATCTTAACACCCTTTCTTTCTCCTAGAGATTTGCTATATCGACTTTTACAGCTAACGCGTTGGTTCCCAGACGATTGCAAGTAGTTTTTAGCAGATGTAGGCGTTAAATATAGTTAAGTGATAAACATATAAGGCTTGTTATGTTTGCTAAAAGACTGCAGTTGGCCTTGTTTGAGGTGGGACTAGTCGGTGTTTTTTCTAGACCCGGAAAAACGGTTTTCTATGTACCAGAACCCATTGTTTTGCTTCTAGCGCTGTAATAATTGAACAAATCAAGAGTGCATGTTGTTACAAACATTTGTACGTCTCGCAGTTGTGTGTTTTTCTACCAGCATGTTACCTGGTTTATGAGGGGACACTGTGTGAGGGAACAAGCGACCTTTTGTGTCGCAGAACAAGCGCTCTTTCCAAGCCACTCCGGGAGAACACTCTAATTCCTGCCCTTACTAAGCCCGCTCTTGTGCGGCACTCGACCCTACCGGCGGTACTGGGCATTAGGTCTGGAACAGAACATTCTCCTTTCTGGGTTGGGACTAGCTCAACCATTTTACTGTATTTTACACATTCTAGGTTTACACACTCTCTTGACGTTTTTTAAAGACACACTAATCTACATATATGTGATCCAAATCTATATTTTGCTATTGATGGTTTGACAACTGAATATTAGACATATTTGATGAGTTGAAATTATCCAGCCTCCCCCACCCAGGTGTAACAGTGGCCTGTGCCGGGTTATTGCGCCCGTGTGTTTGATCCTGTAAACGACAAGACAAGAACACGGGAAAATTTGGATCTCTCTTCAATGAGTTCTTGGGGACCTGTCAACTGACTGTTATCACTGATACAGTGTATCTGTGCTATGTGGTTTGGTAGGTGCTTTTATTATTGGCATTTGATGATTCATAATTGGATGTTCACTGTTAGGTACGGCTGACACTGTGTCTTTTTCATAATCTCGCATGACAATAGCAAGTCATTTTTGGTCTCCAGTACTATATGCGACAGAAGCTGAATGTAGGACTACACAAACGCACTGCCTTGTCTGATCAACGTCTTCTTAAAGAAACAGGGCTCATAGCTTAGCAGATGACTAAAACCCTGCTTTTTGAACAAAATATTTGGCAAAATGTCTACCCTATAGCAGAAACCTGATAAGAACGTGCGTTAACGTTATTGTATTTTTGATACATTGGAAGTGACGTGTAATCTACCATACCTACATTTGCCTCTATACTCCATCGGATAAGTTAGGCGCGAAAGTGGTGCATGCGCCTTAGCCCGGGGCTGTGCACGTCCGCCAAGTTCAAGGCTAAGCCAGGCCAGGTGCTGGTGCAGAGAACAAGGGCGCGCTTCTGTAGAACCGTTTACTCAGCCAACTTTTGAATCCACTTGCTACACTCTTCGTATAAACCTCGAGCTGAGCCATAGAACTGAGGTTTCTTTAGTATTCAGACTTACTTCACGTGCTCTTTAGTTTACCCAGGATATGACCGGTCAACAACGTTTACCGTATGAAACAGTGATTAACTGAAGGCCACTCACTAACTCTTGTAACGGGTTAACCATCAGAAATGTATGGCTCTGGCTTTCACGTCGATGGGTTATATCCGCCCATCACTACAATGTCTATAGCCCCACTATGGTGCTAGAGCGTAACAACGTTTTATAACACACGTCACGATAGGAGAAGACGAACGATACTTGAGAAACGTTGCCATGGTAACGATGTGCTGCGAACAATTGTGGAATCAGAGCGTGGATGTGGGCAGGTTGATTGGCTCTCGTGTCGGGTGGGGAGGAAAGAGAACGGTTTTGAGAAAGGCTTGCAGTGACAGCTGAGTGCTGGGTAAAGTGGCGGAGAGGAGGGAAGCTCGTGTCGAAAGGGTTTGAAAAACTTCCTGTCCCTAACCTGGAGCCTCCGTGAAGTACCTACACGTTAAGGTTAGTGTTCAAGCAGATGGAAGGGGGTTGTGTCTCGATCATTTCCTCGCCTCTGTGGTCACCATGTGTACGGAGATGATGGCAGATTTAAAACGTTACATGCCAGCTTACCATTTTCCTTGATATACAAAATACGATAATGCTTAGTGACCACACTGGGTCAGGGTCGCAGGTGACCTTTGGGGAAATGGGACGTTGTAAGGAACACCCACTGTGGACACAACAATGACCTCACAGAGACGTACCTCTCAGGTCATTGCCCGGTCGGGAGACCACTGATTCATACAGGAACAGCTGCTGGGGATTTTCTGATGTGGTCAGAAGAAAAATCCGCCATCAATGGAACATTTTATGCCCGGAGGCACAAATCATGTTTTGTCTCAGCCCAGGTGCAGGTTCTGGCTGTTTTTCTCCCCATGTGCGTGCGGCCATGCTTTCCTGGAAACCATGTCGTGTTTTCGTTACCAGTAACCCTGAATTGCATATCTGAGAGATGCTTAATTTCGTTTCTATCTGCTTTAATTGAAAACCCAAGGTTTTAACCCTACGAAAGTACCGAAACGTATCATTCATTTAACAAAGAAATGTTGACATTATTGTTCAATACTGGCCATTTTCATATCTTTCTAATGGTCGCGCCGTCTTTCATTTACCCCCATCCTTCTATCGTAGCATCGCATTCTCTATTCTTCCACTTAGACTCTCAGATTCACAACTTGACCTTGACACGCCTATTCTCCGGAATCTAACAAGCGAGTTCCATATAATGTCTTTAAGGATCTTGTCAGGTCTAACTCTGCTAAACTTGTCTGACACAAATCCCTGAGCTCCTGAGCCTGTCTTCAACTATACCTGCCATAAAATCTCTTGTTTAGTCTTGGATTGATTAGATTTAACAATTCTTGGAATGTCGCCAATGCTAAATTGAGTAGACTGAACTCTAGTCCCTCACAAATGTCTCATAAACCTCGGACAAGAATAACAAGTCATAAAAGTCATGCTACTTGAAGTTGATCGGGATTTCAGGCCCGGGATTTACATGTAAACACATGTACAGTTGAACTGGTCTTCTATTGGCAGTAGAACGAGTTTCAGTTGTATAGACAACACACCGAAGTGCACGCTAGCGCTTATTCCTCATCAAATAGTACTTATAATAATCGAAGATATTTCTTGACAAGAATATCCTGTCACATGCTGTCTGACTGATTGCAGAGTTTACAGAGAGCAAAATTGACTTTTGTGCGCACCACAAGGTCAAGATCCTTATCCTTCAAGGTCAATGACACTTAAGACATCTCTCCACCAAGTTAGATCCCTTGAGGGCACGCCCATGTACTGCAGGTTCGCAGCCGTAAATCCGTCCGTTCTGCCCATGGTTTCCTGGAACTAGTGCCTGCCACATGACTCAGAGCGCAGACGCGAAGCCCGAGCTCTAACACCGTATATAGACATCCCGGCATGCCCGTGCCCCTGGCTAATAAACATGTTTACATCATCACTCTTCTTAGTAATTAAGTTAGATGGAATTTAAGAGAACTACACATCTGAAGATCAAACATAACAGGATAATGCATTTAATGTCATCTCTGTTCAAATGTCAATGTTCTAGTGCGACCTTCTTATACAGATTATCCTGACAACATCTCTTGCCTTAATGGTATCTCAAATTAATAAGAAGATACTAAACTTTCAAGGATTTCCTGCCACACAGCAGGACAATGAAGAGATGGTTATCTTTAGTCTTTCTGAGAAGCCTACAAGTAACATTGTTTTAACAATGTAGCATGCACACAGAAGATTGGAGCTTAAACTAACAGCCTCTGTGGTTAGCCCAGGAGGATCATGTTGGGACCCTCCCCAGTAATTAGCGAGGAGCAGACGGCTCAAGTTTACTTACTAGGTAGTCTAAGTTCAGAAGTCGGACATGACAATCTTCCACAGGTCAAACTGTACACGTGACGCGTCATTGCTAGCCTCGCTCTACAGAGCTTTTGGGATGTTAAGTTTCCTGGCATATCGGTGTTCTAAAGATCACACTTTTCATGTGACATGTCATTTTCAGACTCCCTCGCTTTGCAGGCTTTGTAGGATGAGCGCTACATGTACCCAGTGAACATCTATCCAATTTACCAGCAAACAATAGTGAGATGGTAAAACAAACTCACTTTTCTGCCTTTTGCGCTATCGTTTCTGGTAGGACCACAAAAGAAACGGTGACATACAAACTTTGAAAACTTTTCTGATTCGTCCAAAGTTTAGTCCTCGCTTCCGTGCAGTCACCTACTAAACCCTTGTGGCAAAAATGCCTCTCGCTCCGCAGACACTTGTCTTTGAACAAAAAAGTTTAACCCATGTAACCTTATAATTCTTTTTATCTAGATAATAGTTTCACTAATAACAGAGCCTATAGCCAGGAACTGGCAATCTCTTCCAAATGCGGTAATACATGTATGTCTAGACTGTCCCCATATCCGCGATCACACGAGCTGTGCCATTTACACGGACCATTCTACACACCGCGATTTACTGACCAGATAAGGACTGGGCAGACATTACGATCTTTCTTAAGTGTTTGCAGTTTTACAAGACATTTGTTAAAGAGGCTCCTTGTTTTAGACAATTGAAAGAATCAATTTGTGGCATAGATCACCCCACAAAAGTATTTTGCAGGGCTACTTTGTGAATATTTACATTGTATTAAAGCGTACTCCGAAGCTTAGCTCTTGTCCCGCTTGAGTCGTCAGCATCGATAGATATCACCTAGCCCGCAGTCAAACATTTTTGCTAATTTTTACGAGTGTTCCGACAATTAATACGTCCTCGGCTCAGCGCGCGACAAATGGCGACATTCTAGTCGTGGGTGGGCATCTCCGCTTTTGGTCCCCTTGTCAAGTGAGCGTCAAAAAGACCCTCGGGGAAAAATTCCATGTTTCCCACAATTTCTCCTTCCCTGCGTCTGTCGGCTCGTGCTGTTCTCTCAGATGATTCCTCGTTAGAACGTCATCGCAGGTTTCTTCACTCCGCCACCAGCGGAAGACGTGACGTCACAGACGTCTTGGTTTAAAAACCGAAGAGCGTAGGTTCCATGGGTTAGTCAGAGCGCGCACGCCTTGCTGTCAGGCGCACCTTACAGCAACACTAGCGGAACGTTTCCAAACGTGACTTGTGGTCAGACTTGTTAGGGTAGGAAGCGGATACCGGACGAAAAGACTACAAACTGCATCAAAGAGGTGAGAAGCTTAATGTTAAACGTCTTAATACCGCGCCAAATTTATCATAAAAGTGAAAACTGAAACCATAATTTTGTATTTCCATTTTAGAAGCGCAAAAGTCTTATTAAGTCTTTTTGAATTGCTTTTTAACTATCGAAGTCGTTATCTTTTTTGCGAGCATTTGCACTTTTCTGTTCGTTTTGTGCCGACCATTTCTAAACAACTTCTTCTTACGAAGGAGCATTAAAAAAAGAACTTTTTACAATTTTGTTCTTACACCTTAAGTAAATTTCTCCGCTTGTCTTGTTCCCGATTGTGAACAAGGTATTGAACATTTTTTTCACCGTCTTTTTACCACAAGAGGTGAACAGAAAAAGTTCAGCCATTGTTTTAGTTCCTTTCTTCGATAAAGTAGGTTATTCGGAGTCTCCCTGTTACCTCCTTGGTTCGTTAGCCTGTCGCTGACAGTAAAACGTGAAGATCAAAAGCAACTAGACACCGGATTTCCCACACCCAGTCACTATTAGTGGTTATATTAGCATCAGTGATAGACTGTGCGCGTGTTTACGATGAGATCCTGGTTCTGTAGGTGGTCTTGACTTGAGCGCGTCCTGACAGTCAGCTGGTGGTGACTTGTCCCACCTGAGTGCGCGTTGTTTTCACCTGTCACCATCACTGCCCGCGGCGCGCTGTCTTACCTGGCTAAAGCTACCATAAACACATTGTCATATATCAAACTAGACAGCTATTGTCTTAGCCAGGTATCGTCTAAACGCTCTACCGTTTACACACCAGGCGTAAGACTGTCCTTCTGTTCTTGGATTCAAGGACTTACTGTTGGATTACTGTGATTCACCAATACATCATACATACATACGCATGTCTTGCCTTTTCCGTTCGTCAGCGGAACTTCGCTTCTGTTGTTTTCTTGGTATGACCTGATAACATCGCACTGCCTACAGGAGTGTAGTTAGAACACCTTATCTACCCGGGCTAGGAGAGATTCCTATTGTGATTGACAACCTCGAACCAACGGTAAGGGATATACTAGTAGTATATTGTTTGCGTTGGAATACTTTCTTCCCTTTCCTGGAGGTAGGTGGAACCACTGATCAATGTTAGATGTCCCTATATGTGCCAGTACAACTAGAGGGGATTATCAGAAACGAAAACTTGAAAAGAAAGGTTAATCTCGTGGGAATGGGTCGGGAATATGGTAGTTTGATGAGATGTATTGCTTCTGTCGATGTCGTACCAAGGAAAACGTTGATAGGGCTGTTACGAAAATGTCACACGGCCGTGAAGCTTACCTACTCATCGACTACCTGCCGTTAGCTGTTGCAGACACGTGAGGTGGAACAAGTCCCGTCAGAGATGAAAGGGAGAAAAAAGACCCCTGTACCGTTTACCCCCTGTGGATTTAGCTTAGTCTCTAACATTGTTTGGAAGTCTCAGATGTCCCGATCTGCTAATGACGAGGGAGGAGCCAGCAGGCTTTCCCAGAGGCCCTGCCGCGGAGGCATGTCCGGCTCTCCCGCCGACACGGCCAACGAGCTGCCATCTTGAAAGGGTGCACAGCCCCAAGGGATTATGGGATCAGGCTTGTTTTTCAGGAAATGAAACGGACACCTAAACCCACGATCCTTTTCGAGAGCCTCCAGATTACACAAACCGAGTCTTCTGCCAATGGATGTTCATTTTGTATGTAAATGTACACCACGTGAGGAGAGGGGAAACGAAACGCAGAAGAATCAATTTAAAAATCCATCAATTACTGATCATTCATGAACTGATGAAAGACATCCCTTTCTTTCTTTCTTTCTTTCTGAAGACGACAACTAGAATTTCCCCGTATCTGTCAGCAGCTAGTTAGTAAGTAAGTAGAGGAATGGTCCCCAGGTCGTCTTTATCCAGACCTAGCCGAAGGTGAGTCAGCGGCCACAGGGGGTCTGCGGTCAGACCTGTGCCGGACTGGACGGCAGTCTTTACATCGTCACTGCAGAAAGCGTCTGGTTATCAACTTACTGCTCACACGACTACTGTGTTACTAAAGGCTTTAGAAAAACATAGACAGGAATGGAGGAAATAGCTCAACACATTTCTAACTGGTTTCCCTTTCAAGGAGCTTCAAAAACCCACAAATCTTTTCTTTTTTCTCACCGCCAAGGCTGGTTAGAACAATGATAGTTATCAGATTATATGTTATGGCAATGAACTTCATTGCTTTCATGTCCATGGATAATGTCCTTGGTTAGAAATGATGCTTAGTCATACAAACAGTCATGCCGTTGTTATTGCTAACTTAAGACATTGCTTGACTCAACCACGCCGTGTGCCTGTCTAAGCGGCGTGTAGTTTGGACGTATCTTCCGTTCACTGCTTTATGGATGTTCCAAAGTATACAGGGTATATCCTGTTTACCTTCCCATGCTGATAATGATATTTTCTGAAACGCTCCCTAGCGGAATCCGTGCGTTGATACAAGTAAAAGTTTTTCCTTTGATTAATTCATGTTGCTACATGATTTGGCAGTTTTGTATTTCCGCTGAGTGTTCAATGTGGAAACTAAAAAGGTGACTATACACTGTATACATACTGCAGAACCTATTAGAACAAGGAGGTTAAAATATTTTAACCTGCTTGATTAGACCGATCCGGATGTGCCTGGCCCCTCCTGCCTCCCCCCGTGGGTGCAGTGGTTAATCCCAAAGCTTTAGACGGGTAGCGAGCAGGCGTCCTTCCCTCCTCTTACTTCTTATGTGTGTCTGTGACCAAACTGTGACCAAGGAGCTTTCATCAAGACCTTGCTTTGACGAGGAAAAAATCGGCAAGTTTGCCCTGTCTACAAGTGGTAAGTCATCTCTCGTGCTACTATCTTGTTAAGTCGTGAAGATGTTTGACTTTTGGTGAGTGGAAATTGTGTGTACGACGGTAAGAATGAGCCAGACCCATACCGCGTGGTCTGTGGTCTAGAGCCTTGAGGAAGCCCTGGGTCTACTCTGGCGACGACCCAATTCATCAAACCTGTTCTTGTAATCGCTGTCAACATCTCGCCCCACATCCACTACGTTCTGCACGTGTAGTCATGAGTCGCCCTGCTAGCGCTTGATATCGATGAAAAAGTAGCGTTTTGTGCAGTGAGTTTTCAGGACGCTGTAGCTCAGGTTTTCTCCGGGTCGCGCTAGGTTTGGTGACATGGCCCGACCTTGTGGGTAGATGGCTGCTATGTGGATCACTGCAGCAAAAGGTACAAAACAGCTGTTCTTTGAAACATGTAGGTGAAAAGAAAGGACGACAAGCGTCCATTAAATTACCTCTAAAGACTGAAAGGTCGGCAAAGCCGGCTTTGGCAAAGGGATGTTGTTGTTTTTTTCTCTCTTGGCGCACGGTATGAAAATACATACTACTTACTTCATACTTCATCTTACTAATGGACAGAAATATCTTAAATCAGTTCGTGGCTTTAAATCGTTGTTACACGGTGCTGTCGCCCATGAATCGTTGGAGAAACCAAGGCGTCTTGTATCGCGTTATCTGTTTTCTACATCATCCACCACGCCTGGCACTCCAGGCTACAAATTAGGCACTCGGTACCAGAAACCCCGCCACTCAGCCACAGATGACAAACATCGCGTTTCCCTACTTCACATCAATCTGTGAAAAAAAGTAACGTTCTTTTCCCACTTGGGAAACAAATTCCTCGCTGGCACGAAAATCGCGCAGTGTCCCGGTTCCCATGAATATCTGGTCAGGCTCGTGAAGGTCCGGGTTGTTTGACAGAAAACTCACTGGTGTAAGTTTGTGGAAGGATGTGATCGTGACTCACCTGACAATGTTTCGTGAGAAGTGTGAGATATTTGAGGGAAACCTTAATGTTTGTTTGAGAAAAGATAACAGCGGCTTGTTACAAAATAGACACGATTAATGGTGCTTTGACAGCGGAAATATTCCCTTGAAAATGGATTGTATTCTTGGGTTAATTTCTCACTGCGGCAATAGAAATATACAACTTACAAGCCACCCTTTTGTGCACACGACAAACTTTCGTGATTTGCCACAAATAGCGAAGGTCAAAAAGACTAAACGAAGAATAGATCTATGTAGCATTCGTTTTGCAAGAATTGTGCTCAGTTTTTCGTTAATACTAGAAAAATCAGGATCTGTAGATGACAAAATGAGATAATAATGAGGTTGTTGTTTTGATTATCTCTGTGATCTGCTGCCCTAAGAGGGGCGGAGCGGCTGCCAATGTAAGTAATTACCCGTAACCCATCTTTTGGACACGCTCCTTGTCATGGAAATCGGCATAATTGGTCGCTAAGCCTCCCTAAACAAATGGGGAGGGGGAATCCATGCATCAACTCCGACTAACAAGGTAACGATGTGAAGCCACACAGAAGGTACAATGTATGAGTCTGTATTCCTGTTGCGAGTAGCGCATGTATTATCACCATAATCTGTGTAAACTAGTGGCATTGAGGGAGCGTATCCGCAATCTTTTTCTCTTGGTCTTGCCTCTTGGGCTGGGATGCACATACTACAGTTTTTCTTATGGACGCTAGGGGTCGCACATTCACACTCCAAAAGTATTTCCTTTCTTTCTTTCCAAACCAGTCTGTAGCTTTACTTTTACGTTACGTTTACTTTGCTTTTTCTGAAGGTATGTTTCCGAGCATTGGTTTATCGACTCCAGGTGCGGAGTGATATTCATAAATATCATAAAGCAGCGCGATTTTGCGGACGAAACAGTAGTTTTCAAGCAGAACTGATCACCGAGCCAAGCTACCGCGTGAAGTGCCCAACTTCGAGTTGGAAAGGGTGTTCTGCGCCGCGAGGTCGAGATTGCATCTCGACGCCTGGTCACAATATTTGAGGATGGATTAAATCTTGTGTACTCTGACTGTCTCACTCTACTAACACTCCACTTAACTCGATTGCGTAACTGGACAAACGCGGAGCCTCTCTCTCACACACAATGGACGGTAGGGCGATATCAGATTTAAACAGTACATTTTTCTCACAGCAATTTCTACTGTGATAAATAATCACTGTAATGTTATCTGAGCATCATGTCAATCATCAAAATCCCGCCCTTCCTTATACCGAGTGTCACTTCTGTCACCGCCTGACGTCATACTGAATAAACTTTTAATAAAGGCCGTCCTTGGCTTTAGAGGTCTGTTGTAGTGCATGGCTAGTGCATGACCAATCCATGTGTACTTATAAGGGAGGGGGGCAATGATAGTTTTCTTCCCACGGTAGTATACCAGGAAAAATGATAAATAAAACCGTCCTGATAATAGCATGTGCAATTATACTGGTAAATAGATGTAGGCCTTTACTCAATTATTCTACATCTTTGTCCCATTGG
The DNA here is from genome assembly GCA_019207045.1 of Branchiostoma floridae x Branchiostoma belcheri. Lineage (NCBI taxonomy): Eukaryota > Metazoa > Chordata > Leptocardii > Amphioxiformes > Branchiostomatidae > Branchiostoma > Branchiostoma floridae x Branchiostoma belcheri. The sequence continues at coordinate 14,298,974 of CM033027.1, forward strand.
AAAACTAAATCAATTCATTCTTCACAAATCGATGGTGGCATATCAAAGTACATACGCAATGTCATTCTATTCTCAACGCCTATATTATTTTCGACGCTGTATGTGTCCACGCTATAAAAAGAAACGTTGGTACCGTTATTGGGTTCTTGTCATCTGTAATAATATATTGACAACTGCACGTTAATTATCTCCCAGCCCTTCCAATAAGGCACAGCGAGTGGGCCGGGCCATAAACTGAGCAGTTGGCCGAACACCTTGCTATGGTAAATGAAGGATACAGTTCTTCGTAGTTACAGCAGAGATATCTGGTAAGATGCATGACACCCACTTTCACCTGACACAGCAAATGGACAGACTGTCATTGATTCAAAAGGCGTCTTACATGTCTTAGTGAATAAAGACTGTTGATGGTAAATTCGAGCTTTGTATGGTTGGTGCCCCTGATCCTGATAGTGTACTTGACATTTTGTTTCTGTGTGAAAGTTCAGTGTGCTGTCGGCCAAAGGTTGGCAAGGTTTTCCGGCTAGGATCTGTGGCGTGTATGTCTACAGTTTGGGGTTCCCCTGCTACGCTGCCAGATCTGGAAATAACCTGGTGAATGAACCACCGTGAACTTCACTTGACCTGCTTTGATGTCCGTCAACACCTTGGGCACGAGTGGCCGCGAGGGTGTAAACACTGTGGGAACGAGAACCATAACAATTAGGGCTTACGTCATGACTCAACAGACTCACGGTGGAAAGGACGGGTGGTCGGGGTCAAAGTTCGAAATAAGACTGAAAAAAAGTTCAAGACACAAATGTATCGAGAAAAAAATCGATGGCAAAGACTAGAAGTTAGCAGCCTTTACAATCCCTGACTACTAGGAAGAACATAATAATAAAAACTTTATAAAAACTCGCTGATATATCAAATAGAGAACCAATCCCCATGAATCCCATTGGGCTTGCCCATTAGCTGCCAATGATAGACATACAGGCCAAGGGAATATTATAGATGAACTTCAGGTGGTCGCGCTGCGGCTCATTTCGGAAGTAATCGGTCATGTCCGTCAACTTTGTTTTCGAGGTTTCTCCGTCGGTGAGAAAAGCTCTCGACTCGCGGCTAGCTACTCCATCTAGACCGCAGCTGGCAGCCGGCTTTCATCGGAGGAAGTCGGACCATTTCTCATGCATGTGTTGCGTTAGCAAGTTCGCATTCATTCGCAGACAGGTAACAAAATGAACATTCGCGGCGGGAACAGTCGCCACACACAGAGGCGTCCTCTCAGGGCCTACATGCCACAATGCACGCGTTTCACCTGTTCGCCAGTTTTATAGAGTGCATCACCTTGCCTTCAGAAACCTTTGGCTCACTCTGGGACCTTTTGTTCCTATAGAGACAAAGGACTATCCCGGTGTTCCCGATAAGCGATCTACAGAGTAATGAGGAGGTAATGGGTCCGGGCAGGGGTGCGGGGTCTGTTTGTAACTCGGTCCTGATTGTGTAGTTAATACAAGTGCGGTGTCGGCATTGTGTAGAAGTGTGGCAGCTTCACAATAACGGAAGGGCTCACTAACGTGTTTGTTTATACTAAAAGGCAGGTAGGTACAGTACACCCCGACTCGTAGGTGGGACTAAATGGTCGGGTTGTGTAGCGGTGATACCGTTCACTGAGAAACATCAATCGACCTAACCTTCACCGCTCCTGTTGACTCATGGCCTTTCCATTCCCCTAAATAAACGACGACAGTGCTGTGTAGCGATCTGTATACTACAATGATACAGCGACAACATGCTGATCTAATCGACATTCAAGAAGGGTGGTGCCAAATTGTTTAGCAGTGTCACCAGATCTCCTCCTCATTGATACATGATTCATTATTTCATAGCAAATTTGCATTCACCTACGCCACGCGCCGGCGTCTAGGTGAACCGGAGGTCACGTACGTTTTATCTGACAGTTCATCTGTGTGTGCCTGCGCCTTATAGTTGAATAAATTGAGCCACACCTGGCTGTTAACCGTGCCGTCTTTCATCCGTCGCTATGATCCCATTTTATCCGCATGGACTACCGGCAGCACACAACCAAACACTGCGCCGTTTTATAGACACACATTAAGGACCCAACAAGCCTGACAGGCGTCTTTTGATCACAGACGGCGTCTTTTGTCTCCAGACGTCTTTTCCACAGCCAGGAAGGATGATAAATGTCAGCAATTCTATCTATAGTGCCGTTTTTGTTGATCTTGGTCTGTCTGTCAGCTGTATCCATCTGCATATGCGCGGATTTAGGAATATTGGGTGGAAGTGTTCCTGGATTTTATAAAGGATTGTCCTAGGTGTTATACATAACTCTAGCCCGGAAGAAAGAGACTGTTTTTCCCCGACACCATGGGTTTTCATACTTCATAATTGGCACAGGTGAGAGCGGAATTAGAGGGGTCGTATCTCTTTTGTCACTTGGGTTTAGGTCAAAGACTTTCTTTGATCTTTCTATGGTAGAATAGAATATAGGACAGAGTCGCCATAGAACGTCCTGTCCCGTTCTGTGTGTTAAGGACCTTTTTGTTTAACTCGGATTTTGGATACAGAAAGACAAAAGTTCATTTTGGGTTTCAATCTTTACACGTCTCGTTCCGCTGCCGTTACATTGCCGGTATTGTAGGTCAGAAATTCATCTGCGGCCGGCCTGGCATTGTGGCGCGAGTTGACAGGTAGACAATGTTACATAGCTGTATGTTTACGGTACACCTGAGGTGAGGGGGGTGTGGGTGTCCTTTGTTGCCGCCCGGGTGAGGGGTGTGGGTGAGAGAGAAGCCCTTTGTGAGGATGACAGGCCGTTTGTTGTTACAGACAGTAGCAACAGTGTAAAGGATAGTGTAACCAAAGATACCACAGCTCTCTGGGTGTATTAAGTACTGGTGGATCGGTCCAACTGGCTTCAGCTAAACTATCGTCTGCTACACATCTGTAGAAACAAGAAGAGATGTGCATTGTACAGCCGTGTTCCAGTCTACTTTTCTGCTGTGTCAGCCTCGGGTGTGGAATACAGGTACAATAATGCATACGTTATGATACGTTTTGATATTCGAAAAATAATTCCACAGCCATGACATCAGTATACACTATAGTAAGTAGATTTGGGATGAAAATGTAATGTACAAAGATGAAAAATTACCGACGTTTCTGAAAGACCGACAAGGTTGAAACGACACACAGTGTATGGACTTAAACCGGCCTAATCGTTGGAGCAAACGATGAGAGTTTAATAGCCGTGGGCTTGACCAATCAGGTCCCGAGAGGGGTGACCGCGGCTAAAACAGTCCGGCGTGTTACCCCCTTGTTCAATCAATCAACTGGCCGCTCCGTGTGGCCTGTAGCCGGGCTGATCGTACCCTCTCCACGCCGCGCTTCGGAACCGACAACAGCTTGCCGGAACTTGGATGGAAACACATATCCCGACTAGTACGTCCTGAGTGCCCAAGTCCAGTACAAAGTGCATGTACTGTAGTGGTGTGGTGCGCTGAGTGCTGTACGTGTACCGTGTAGCGTGTGGGACTCCTGTGTCTTTCTGTGCTTCTGTTCGTCAGTCGAGCTTGGCTGATAGGGATCTGTTGTTGACGGTCGCCTCGGCTTGTATGTTCTCCCAACACAACAGCACACCACGACCGCTGTCCCAGACTGCAGGAACAAGTATTTTTGTCGTGGCCCTCGGACCGGGTTGCCTCTCCAGGCCAGGCGGACGTTGACTTGTTTCAGGCCCGTTTGGAACCTGTCACCCTCCCCGTGTTTGTGGCCACGGACCTGACCAAGCCAGTAGAACCAGCAGCAGTCTAGGTACAAATACCCCGACCCAGGTTTGTGGCGGTTCCAGGCAGCTGTAGATCTAACCTCATTGTGAGCAATAATCGCTATTCCATTTTCCCATTGAAGTTATAGTCGGTAATCTAACCACTTCCTAGCACGTATGACCATGGTCTCCGTCCCGGAGTGATATAGTCGCTAGTCCCAGCACGGGGCAGGTCGTTTGTAAATCTCCGATAATTTCTGCCCATCTCGCCAGATGGTTTTGCTACTGTGAGGGTTTATTTTCCTCCTCAACTTAGTTGAGATTCTCGTTCGTTTCCAGTTCTTTAGATCTACATAATGGTCCCATGGGGCCGGCAAAGTCTAGCTGCATGCATAGTGATGTCGTACTGCGTGAGTGGCATTTTCCTCCTATAGTACCATCAATCACCGATCCCCCATACAGAGTCTGTGCCTGGTCCCAACAATCGCCAATTTGTGCTTCTCTCGGTCTCCCAATATCCCGGCAGCCACGGGAGCCCACAGCCGCGCGCTAACCCAGACGACAGTCCGTGAAAAATTGGAACAGCGTCTCGAAGGAATTCCTCGTCGATGACCATAACCTTGTCTTTGTTTTTCAGACTTGAGGACGGAGCAGCAGCCCTGCGGCGAGTGACCGACCAACTTGGCGTGCAGGATAATCGACTGCACATGAGACCAGAACTTCTGTAACACCAAGAACGCCACAGATCGACACAAGTGTAACACTCGGGAATTCTGCAGCAGCTACAGACGAGACCAGCCGAGATTCGGAGAGGAAATTCCAGCAGATTGTTGTGAGGAAATTTAGATTTACGACCACTACGGGATTTCTGGATTGAGGCTGTGTTCAAAGGAAACCGTAACTTGCCTGTGGACGTCACGGCTCGGACATTTTGCGCGTCGGAAGAGAAGAACCACAAAAACGCAGTAGGTTGGACTCCGCGGACTAATCAATCGATCCACGTGCGAGAGCCGCCCATCACGTTTCACAGTTGAAACATTGGTGTAGAGTTCGCGTTGTACAATAGGTGATCACCATCATCAAAAATAGTAGTACCAGGCTTCCTCCTGAGTACATTTCTAGCTCCTCAACGCAGTGACAACATCACTGACTGAGACAGGACTCCAATACATTCCTCCGAACTTGGACTTGGTACCTCCGTCTGAAGTACCACACGTGTGATACCGCGGTCTGAAGATGGCGGTACAAGTGAGTCTGAGGGTACTGCGGGTGCTGGTGACACTGCTGTCCTGTTACACACACCTGGGCAGAGTCAGGGCCACCTGGTGGTGAGTACATGTCTCCTCTCCTTCCTTTTGTTATAAACATTCAATACATTCCTAATCTAAGGGCAAGCTACAAAAATAGTTGAATTTATTGCATAGAAAGGTATTGAAGGGTGTATATACGAGAGTAGGATTATATATATTACTGATGATTATATGCCATTGTGCCGAAGGGGGTGAGAAGGTTAGAGGAACAAAAGGGGCGTGGTTACGTCGGTACTTTTGAAGCCGAAGTCCCTGGCTGCCATGGCTGCGAACTTCTGCTTATAACAGGAATGGTCATAAAAGAATGTTCATACTTCTGACATTGCTGACTAATAATATTAACACGAACATCGATGGTTAGGTTGAGCCCTTCCGGAGATAGATGAACAAATAGATAAGGCTTCCTCAGCATAAACACTGGGACAATGTGCAAGTTCATAAAACGGATACGAGTACTTGTGGTCATATGACGGACACTTCCCTCGCGTTCCTTTTTTTACGATTAAAGGAAATATTCTCATGACTGATATACATGTAAGGTTGATTTTGTAGTTGTAATCACCCACTAAAACTGATTTTTAGCATATCCTTTTTCAGTTTTTGTATCTTACAATTCTTAAAAAATACCCATGATAATTCTCAACAAGGCGAGAGAAAATCAGTGCCGCTGATTGGTCTTCAGTTTGACTACTAGACCCCGCTATCGCCCGACATCAGTTGGAGGCATTAATTGGGGTCAGCCTTATCGGGCGGCCTCTCCTGAGCGTGTTTACGTTTGTGCTCTGTTATTTTTCTCTGTTGTCAGACCCCTCCATAGTTAACTGCACTCAGCTAGGAATGACATGACGGTATGTGTACATAATCCAGCTAGTAATCGTCAGCATTTCACAACGCCGGCCTTTGAGACGGACTTATGGCATGTGGTAATAACAATTACCATTATTACTTCACATGTTGAATAATCGCTAACATCAAACTTTTGCGTAGAATTCCTAAATCATTGTTTATGAATAAGTCATCCTAGTATCATAATAGGCTGTCGCTTTTCGATGAAGACTTATGGCACAATTTGGTTCCCGGAGTCACTTGATGATTAAATACGTGCGAGTGCGATTGTATAAATTGGACAGCGAGCAAACAACAGAAGTAATGTGACGGAGGCTAATTGTACAAAACTATGTTGAGTATGAAAGAGCTCCGCAGGTGGAGAATATTTTCAGACTGCTCCTGGAAATAAATCATCCAAACAGCAAGTGTACAGCCCAATCGAGGCTGAAACAGCATCAAACATTAAAGTAGAGATGCTGCGTTTGTTCTCCTCCAATCTAGGTCATGCAGGTAGCCGGTAGTGTTGTTACTGTTGAGTGTAAGCAGGCAGTGGCTGCCATCCACGCGGCACATAAAGAGTAACGTGTACGGTGTTAGTCCACCAGGCTTACGTTTCACGTCAGCGAGCTCCGGTGACACAACAGCGACCGGTCGTCCAAACATTGAAACAGATTCCGACGAAACATCTAAATATACCTCTCCACAAAGCGTCGTTTGATTCTAAACCAGTTCGATCTGTAAACGTGACTGGTTTTAAAAGCCTTGTTTAGTTTTCTCGGCATCAGACATTATGACGTTTGTTATCCAACTCCTGGCTTCGGCAGGACGCCAAAAGATACAGTTTATTTGCTATTACAAAAAGATTTTGCATTAGAGTTTAGAGTTATGTTTGAGAAATGAAAAGATAACACGTAAGAGAAACAAAGGTCGTTTTAGATGAAGCAAACGTGAGATCCCTCATCTTTAGCAATCAATATCAAACATGTTGAAACAAATGTCAAACCTGACCGGGGTTCAAAGTACCAACCTACACCTCGCAAGCTTTCACGAGTCAGAAAAACAGTACATTCTCATTCCTGTCCGTGTAGTCGTATCGTATGCGCGGGTTTCAGTATCAACCTCATGTTTGCTAGAACTGTATAAACTATGAAACCACAAATTGGCAGTACAAAAGGACTTTCTCACAAAGGACGCGGCGGGGATCAAAGCAGATATACCTGCCCGGTTTGCACACCTTGTTTGAAGAACGGATAATCCCTTGTGTCCATGATGTGGTGTGTAGATATTGTAAACCATGCCGAATAAAGGTCGCCATCATTTCGTTTGACCCCGTGTGTTCAAACAAGGATGTTACTTTTCCTTTACGGTAGATTGCTTATTTACACCCTAAACCTGTTGTGGAAATATTCCAGCAATCCTATGCGTCACTAGTAGAACCGGAAACCGCCGTCTAAGACTTATGAAAATTACAGTCAAACTTACTCACCGCATCAGATTACATAAATTAATTACTTCGTCGGTTGGCGGTTGACAAATTTGTTCCCAGACCAACAGATAGCGTTCTTCCGTCTTTCTCAATGAATCAAAGATAGACCAGCTGTATGTTGGTAGCAAATAATCTACTCTGTTTACTCACAAGAGATTATAATTGAAACGACAATGATAGAGAGGAAAGACACGTGATGTCATGTGGAAAGAGATCTAGAGTTAAATTTTCAAGCCCATTTATGTTCTTCACATTTACCCATAGAAGTTAAATCATAACTGTTGTGCCCTCCCTCGATTCATCTACACGTAGCCTCTGACGAGAAATACTAGTAAGTCATTTTGATAACGTCGAAAAAATGCATGTGCTCAATGAACCTTATCTGTTTATTACATAACGCATAAAAGCACGCCCTCCAAGCAATCCTGCACCACCGCCATTCCGAGACTCCCGTCTACCCGCTCGGTAACTATCTCCCAGCCTCGCGCCGTCCGCCAACACTCTCCAGCACTTCCAGGGCAATTACGTGTGTACCCAGGGCACACACTCGCGCAGTGTACACTCGTGAACCCAAGTGCAAAGATTGAAACTGAAGCTGTAGTATCTGAAGTATGGCGAGAAGGTGGCCCTACAAGCACCCTCCGCTTGACCGGTCATCACCCAGGGTACCAGGGCCGCCAGATGACCAGAAAGATCCGGTCATCGTCATCTCGTGATGAACTGATGGCTCTACGTTTTGGTAGTCACAAACACAGAGATAAAACGTTAGGTATACGGCCATAGTAGTCTGTGTAACACAAACCCTGCTGTCCAGGGAGGCCTGCGGATGTTGGGCGGGCTGCTATAAGCGAGATTACATCAGGCTAAACTAGCCCCTCCCCGGCTGGCAATAGCAGTTATGGAAATGTTTCATCTATAAACGCTAGGACGATAAGAGTCTCGATTTGCATTGAATACCGTCAGCAAACGTTTGTTTACAATGCCTTTCTGAGGCTTACACAACAATATTAAGATATTTTATGTTTAAGATCTTCCAAATGATCCTAAGTGATTGATAACTTGTTTTGTAATGGTTCTGGTACAAAGAGAATTGCTGAATGACATATCGTGGTCTCTGTGGCATCGGGGTTTTCATTTTAAAACGTTTAAATGTCAAGCATTGCTGTCGCACCCGTCTACGTGTTTGTAAATGGTAGGGGTGTGGAGTTTGGGATTTTTAGCTCAGAGGCATAGCAGAAAATCTAGACGACTTGAGAATGACTTGAGTTTTAGGAGGCCAAACCTGCGGGACTATTACATGTATGCGGCCCCCTGTGGTGAAGGCGCATGCCTGTGCAGTGAACGGCGCATATCATCTGATCTCTACAAATAACACTACAGCCATGCCGAAATTTCTATCGAGGTGGGTTTCAGTCAGCATGTGCACAAATTAGGACACGACAATTCCCTAGGCCAAAAAGGCTAAAAGATATGGAGGCGTGCAGATATAGAATGATAATGATAATTCGTAATTCCTGTTTCATATTTGTATTGTGGAACTCGCAATTCAGCCTCTTGGCTGCCAAGAGTTTCAATCAGCAAACCCGTCTATAACTATTTGTGCTATTTCTTGTCTGACATTTGTGTGAACATCTGCTAAAGTAGTCCAACATGCCCCCTAATGGCTCTATGTCTGTGTGATGCAATCGATCTTTTTGGCAATGGAGTGGGTTGAATCAACTTCGTATAGTAGGACAGAAATACGGCAGTTTGTTGATCTGTATGGTAAACTTACGTTTTAGGGTATAAAGGAGGATGGTGCAAACAGTATAACCATTTTCCATGTTTTTTAGTCACTGAAAATACCTCAAATAGGTAAGACTTCATGGCCTCGCGTCTGATCTCCAAGCAGATAATAGGTGGAAGATTGCATTGTATTTTAATTTGAGAAAACGCTACAGTCTTTTATGAATGTCGTTTTGGAAGCAGCATAAATCGATACTGCGTTCCTTCCCTGTATCTGCTTGGAGACTGCCCGGTCACCACCAGACGTAGAATGAATGGATGAAAGACCTTTATTGTACACTCATGCCTCGACGGGCTAGGTACAGGTCGTTGATAGTACATATATGACGTAATAGACAAATCAAGGATAAAACCTCCTTGGACAAATACGCATTACAGGGGAGTAAAAATAACAATATACAAGTTAACTATAGGTCAACATCCTCTCGCTTCTTTGTACATGTGTATATATAGGAAGAGATAATGTTTGTTATACAGGGTTTATCTAAGCGCATCAAAAATAGAACGTCTACAATGTTGTACGTCTACAACGCCAGGCAGCTGGTTCAGGGCTCGCCTGGGCAGCAGGAGACTTTACCGGAGGGGACGTGTGTGTTTTACGGCCGCTCAGGTGGGGAGGGGTATTCACGGAATGTCCTCCCAAAGGCTGCGTGCTGGTATTTTTACATTGGGCCTAAAAAAGAAAACGTACTCATTAAACGTAATCTACAGTTGTCGATCCAGCTTAGTAGGGGATGTTGAGCAAAATTTTTACATTGTTTATGACGTTGTTTTGTACATTTAGTGTTTTGGTTTTTACCACTACTACTACTATCAGCAGACACCAATGGTTTCTTTGCACGATATACAGTGATGGAGGCAGGGTGTTCTTGTTCAGCACAGGTGAAAGTCACAATAGGTTCCGATGCCATTCACCTTAAGACCTTAAACATGCCATAATCCCACACACCTACAGCACCCTCATGTTGTAAGAAAGGCTTTCTCGCTCGTTTACGCAATTCGTTCCACCAGTTGGACACACTATCGGGACAGACATAGTTGGGAATGCTGGCGATCCCCGGGCAGTAGTTTAGCTGTTCGGGGGGATCTTTAAGATTTATTGTGGAATCTCTTGATCTTAGGCATGAGATTAGCCGATAGAGCGGCGCCATGGTGGTGGCCTCCGTTCTAGCCACTTTTTTACTGTAAGGATTTGCCGCCCTTTTCCAATATTATTCGAAGAAAACACAAAGGTACGTTTTCGTCAAGGTCAAACGAGTTCGGAATATCCGATTAGCACAATGACAGGCTTGTTGCATTTGCCTATTGTCTTGTAATACACATTGTAATTTGAAGATTGTGCTTGCGAAATTTGCGAGTGTGTACCGAGGTCTCTAAAATCAAAACTTGATAGAGAAAAAATCACCCCAGATCCACTTTTGATATCTAGCGAATTGGATGGGCGTAAAGGTCACGTTATGACATTTGTGCCGTAACGTTCCTTGATTGACGCATATTTACGGAGTTTGGGCAACTCTTTGTTGCGTTTCCTTCCTACCACAGCTAGTTGCCAATAACACTAGATGCACCCGGTAAACCAAATGGGAATGTACGGCAGGATTAGGGAATGTTAAATGGAGACAACAAGAATGTCGCCCTCATCTCCGCTGTAATTCACATGTTTTCAACTCACTAACGTTTTGTGTGGAAATATTTGTGCGATCAAGTGGTAATAAGAAGGGTTCAATTATCGGATAGTTTGCTAAGTGCCTCTCCGCCCTGGCAATAGAACTGTATCACGGTAATTTCGTGTGCCTTGTAGCTGTAGAACACCAGCTTTCACGTGCATTGTATGTCGATGACCTGAGGTCAACAGTGAGTGGCATGCTGGATCTCCAACGCATTTGACTAATCCACAGTCAAAACGTGATGTCTTTCTCAAGTTTTGTGTTGCCCGCACGTTGGTGAAGACAAGTCAGGGATTTCCGGGTCAGAGGTATTCTTTGTTCACATCGGGTCTTATGAACTTTGACATTCAGGAGACGTTTGAAAAATCAGAAATACCATCGGCGCATTTACTCCGAGTAAGCCACCAAGACTTGCCGATGATAAACTCAGAAGGAAGACCCAATTTTCCCACAGGTGTCCCCTAGCTTACCCGGTATGCTTTCATCAGAAGAGTGGCCATTTTGGGATTAAGTTTGGAAAGCACCATGACGACGTAAACACCAACACCCGATGTGATATCTCTATCGGGATGGCAGAATTTCACTGGCTCGTGTAAACTAAGACGTCAGGAGTTAGATTCCCACGCATGTTTGTAATATCTGTGACCATCTTTGCCTCAGGTGGTTCACAACGTTTCCATCGTAATTCTTCTCCAACTTCATTTGGCTCCAGTGTCACACTCGTAAAGTTACGACACACACACTACACCAGAATTGCTTGTGATTGTTAATCTCCAAGCAGATCTTGAGGTGGCATAAGATACATTTGGCCACCAATGAAACTCCTCTGCCGGCTTAACTCCTTCCCAAAAATACTATCTTATGCCTCCGCAAGATCTGCCTGGAGATTATGTAATGGTAACAAAAGTCACAAGTATGGGACAAGGCTCAGATTGTGTTATTTTATACATCGAAAAGTGCAATATCAATTTTGATGTGAATTGACCCCAACAACAACAAACTGTCACGCGTTCATTCCTCGAATTACAATAATTGTTTCGAGTCAAAATACTTTGAAAACATGTATTTTTCTTCATCCTCCTCCCAGGCAAATGGCAGTGGATTCGAGATTATACAGCCTGTCCCGGGCGGAACTGTACATAATCGGGGCTCAGCCGCTGTGCACCACGCTGGCGGGCCTGTCCTCGGGACAGAGAAAACTGTGTAACCTGTATCAGGACCACATGTCGTCGGTGGGCATCGGGGCCAGGCAGGGAATAGAGGAGTGTCAGCACCAGTTTAGGGACCGGAGATGGAACTGTACCACGTCAGACGAGGACTCCGTCTTCGGTAGGATAGTCAACATAGGTAGGTGGATGTCTCAATGCTCCTAACATAACAGACATCAACAAGATTACTTTAGTGTCAATGAAGGAAGGTTGTGGATTCTACCTGAAACGGCTGACCGTTTCCAAAATCATATTCAGTTGATAAAGTAATTCCTCTTTTGTCGTATCTTATTACCTGGATGTCTAACCTTCACTGATGTACATCAACACTGATGTTGCTTGATAAACACTGTTTATGACGAATGTGGTCAAGAGATTGTCTTAATGCCAGCTTCTTTTATTTTAGTCTCGCTCCAACTAAAGAGATCCCACCGATGATGGTGTACAGGCGTAAAACTAACGATGAAGGTGCCCAGGCTAATGCAGAGACCCCTCAATACCAAAAAAAAACTGACTGCCAACATCATCAAGATCTTCCGATTCTACTTTGTTGCGAAAGTACAGTTTCCTTTCTGCGGTTGCTAACTTGATCTCTCGGCATGTATACCCGCTGGCAGAAAGGGTGATGATATTCATCATCGAGGCGGAGCCTTTGTTGGGGTTAGTCCTGTCGCGGTTATTGAGCTTAAAACTGATCCTTGTAACTTAAATGGCTTGACCAGTAGGATTCTCAAGCTGCTGCCTTGACCAGCCTGTAGCTAATGGGCCTGGTGGCCACGTATCCGTTACAGCTTCAGACAGGATTCTGCGCAGAACGGCGTTGATCTGTTACGGTTTGAGATGGATTACACAGACAAAAAGAAAACCTGACAAAATTCAGTGTCCGACAAAAACGCATTCAAGGGCGTCAAAAACCAGTCATAGCTAGCTCTGCTTGGAGTGAAGTACCACATTAGAAAAAAAAATGTCTCGCTTATGAGTATTCTAAATTAAGGATGCGCAGGATCTAGCACTTTACAGATCATTTTTTTGCTGCAGAACCGAAGATTGTTCCTACATTTCTTAATTCCTCATAAAAGATGTCGCTTCTTGCCAGGTTTTTATCTTTCGTTATCTATGTCCGACACCCATCTCGTCTGGACCCTACAGAGTGATACATTCTGTACCATGAAAGGACGACAATAAAGAAGCATTGTGTTATCCCTGAGGGAAGGGACCTGCTTTAACCACGTAGCCAAGTTACTCTTAACGCTTTGTCAGGTAGACAATAAGGGCCGTTACGGACAGGTGGTGTCTTTGTTTCTCCGGTTGTCTTCATGAGGAGAACCCTGTCAGATTTGGCCAGTTGGATGAAAAGACCCGAGGAGTGATTCGGACTGCGTCTAGATCTAACGTCCGCTCCCTGCTAGGACACTTCTATAGACGTTCAATAGACGGTCGTTCGCTCCATCATTCAATGAAGTCGCGTATGTAATTCCGTCGGTAGTAACTCAGGCGGATTTCTAAAGATACATGACGTAAATTACTGCCTGCACAGCAATATATCACTTAGTAAAACCTCTTTTTGTCTCGTGCTATTCTTATCGAATGTTAAATGACGCCTTAGTCACTACCAATGGGCAAATAAAGTGTCTAGCTGAAGAAAAATTATGTCTTCTGCTTGTGGATAACGCCATTTCACTGTACAAATACTGCATCACTGCATCTATAAGGTCATATAAGGAAAAAGTGGTCATTAGGGGAGAGCTGCTTATCCATGGACTCCGCAACAAGCTCAGTTGGTCTGTGAACATCATGGTCTTTGAACATTATGGATAGTGACCAATAGTTTCGGTCATCAATAGGGAGGAGCAGTTTGTGCCGGGTCATGCTACAGGTCCGTGATGTTTGGTCAGGATGTTCGCAGGCGCACGCGGCCCACTTAACTGGAGAGGCGGGGTCACGCGAGCTCCTGTACCGTGAGACATTCTCGTTTAGGGTTACCCTGTTCCCATTCCTGGTCAGTCTGGGACTGAGGGCCTTTCAGTCCGGGATTGCCGTAAGTGGCCCAGGAGATATTTGTCTATGTCCAATTAAGACACCATTAAAGCTTCATCAAATCTCATGATGTTTTCAGTCGGGACAGTTTGTGAAAGGCGGTGTTCCCGTCCCCGTCTCCGCTTACAGTTGCTGTTTCACCGCTAACAAGTAGCAAACATTTTACACGGAGGACAGCTGAGAATGGAAACCGCTTGACATACTGTCCGCTGTCAATCACAGGGTCGTCCCACCGTAACATCCACCCGAGCCATCCATCTCCGCTTTCCGTAACATTTACCCTCCGTGGTTACTGACCTCTTCTACTGGGCGTGCAGAAATGGCAGGCATTGGTCATCGATAGTCATTGGTCATCGAGTGATGGAAACAACGCATCGGCGTATAGTCATCACCTTCTGGAGAAAAAAAGCAAAATCTATCACAAAATCTCCTGTGTTGGTTACGAAGATGAGCATAGACTATCTTTTGTCTGTGAGTTTATGTCACATTAGGGGAGAAATAAAACGATGTTTCTTCTTTTGGCATGTAGGGAAATTACTATCTGAATTTATGAAGACAAACGCACTCAGCTGTTTCGGACACGTCTAATGACCACACTTAGCAAGGTATCTTCAAACCCATGGGAGGAGGACTTAGGACAGGTAAACAGATACGTCAGAGTGGGACAGTGGGATAAGTGGTGCTGGCCGGTGTATCACCGTGTCCATCTCTGACCACCCACCAAACAATAAACACAGATAGAGCGGCTCCATTGGAAGAGAAGACGCCGTGCAATGCCAGGCACTGTTGACACCTGACTGTATGTCTGTAATGGAGCCCAGAACGTAATCCATCAATTACATAGGAGCTGTGTATTTGTTTGATGTGTGTTCTCCTGTAGCATGGTTTCAGGTGTATGCGAACCGTCTGCATACTATATAACGTAATCTCCAAGCAGATCCTATGGTAGCATAAAATAGTGTCAAAAGCTGCCAGAGGAGTGAAGCCGGCTTAGGAGTGTGTATGGCTCATGTAGTCAAACACACTCCTAGGCCGGCTTCACTCCTCTAATAGCTTTTGATACTATCTTATGTTGCCGTAGGATCTACACGGACGTTAATACAACGGTTCTTGTTTCTAAATCCTTAAGTACTTGGTTAAGGGTTACGGTGTCATCAACGAATTTTATCATAACGAATAAGCGCGTTCTTCACTAATATTTTTCCATATCGACTTCCCCAGGCAGCAGAGAAGCGTCCTTCACGTACGCCATAGCAGCAGCAGGTGTAGTCAACGCCGTCAGTAGAGCATGCCGGGAAGGCGAGCTGACCACCTGCGGCTGCAGCAGAGCGAAGAGACCGAAGGACCTGAACAGAGACTGGCTATGGGGAGGGTGTGGGGACGACGTGGAGTATGGGTCAGTCTGCGGGAACAATTGTACATCATAGAGGAAAAGAAAGGGAACCTAAATGATTTCCGTTCAACAACAAAAAATATCAATCACTTTATGACTCTTAGATTTTAGCAAACCCATGATTTTTAGTCTATACCATGAATGCATGTCCATCAAACTCTAACTGTAGAAATATTGAGAGATGTAATTGTGATCTCGTGTTTTCTCGCACAGGTATTACTTCGCGCGAGAGTTCGTGGACGCTCAAGAGAAGGAGATCATCCCGACGCCTGGATCCCAAGCGCATGCGCGGCAGCTGATGAACATGCACAACAATGAAGCTGGCAGAAAGGTTCGTACGATTTGTGCTGTTCTATTTCTGTCGTAGCAATGTGCTGATTGGTGAATCTGTCTTAAAACATCATGTATGACTTTTGAATCGTCGAAATTGACGGTACTCTGATCCGGAAACGAAAGCAATGTCCTTCTGTAAAGGAGAGATGCTTTCCCTTTGTTTGTTTGTTTGTTTGTTTGGTATCATCTTTGTAATGGTATCATCCTCTAGCACCCCATCCTGTAGCATTGCCATTTGTTCATGTTGTCGGCAGCCTTTGGGAAGCGTCTTGATTTGGAGCTGGCGATAGCTGAATGAAGGGCTCCTTTCACGTTTACTCTAGCGCTTCCACCGACAACTTTGTATTCTCACAAACCCTTTTGACCGCCACCGCCTTTTGCCCTTGCAATGACCGGTTTCAGGATACAATGTAATCATGTCGCGCCTCGAGAGCCTCAAACTCAAGCCCATTCATCTGTAATGGAGAATCACCACTTCAGCTGGCAACACCGAAAACTTCCATTCACGGTACATTTGTGATCCTTCTGCTCCACCGGAGGGTTACCAGCCATCTATTTGCCTATCTATGATTCAGGTGTAGCATGTGCCTACCCCCTGGCTGTGACCACATCTTCCCATCTCATCATCACCCACCTGACAACTCTGTTGCTGAGCCTGTAGTCTGTGCGTGTACCCTCTCAACATGCATGGATCAAGGAACTTTGTTAAATCCATGTTTTCTCGACAGTTCCGCAATGTGAGTGTGAACGTTTCCCACACATTACGGCCTGACACTGCGAAAAGACCACTCGGGGTGTCACTGTTGCGTTGAGGGACTTTGTAAGGGCTGTTTGCTCCGTGTCTCAGTCCCGGCATGCGCCCTTTTCATGTCCACATTGTTGGGTGGCGGTGTCGCCGGGACCACAATGGCACCTGTATGGGGTCACGGGTGACGACGTCGGCTCCGCCTCGGGTCTTTACCTACCAACTGGGAAACCGGGAGGAATTTATGAAGGTACATTCCTTCTTTTGATCTCCCTCCTGAGTGACTCATCGGCATTCTAACGTTCTTCAGAAGGGCTGTCATGGCCCGACTCCCGTCCTCCCACTTAACTTCTGTCAGAGAATCTCATATTGCTGACTACAGCTGGATAGATATGCCTTTTTCCTATGACGCACTTTCCTGACTCGTCTTTGCCCGCCCGCAGAGTGACATTGCCGTTCCCGTTCCTAACCGCCCGGACGTCTCGCCCCTCCTGCTGGGGGTTGACTTCCCGATGACCGAGTAGTTCATTCTATCCGCCTCAGATCAAAATATCACGTCAGCGTCAAACTGTGAACTTAAATCATCGCACGACCTAGTTCCTATTAGGTGCTGTGTGTCCCTCCATTTCTCTGTATTGCCACATTGCTTCCAAATGTAACGAATTCATGGCGTGCTCGCGAGGCACTTCTGAGAGCAACTAGCATCTTGGTTTTAGAGTCTGACTTAACATTGGCAAACTTGGAATGCTTTTCGGATGTTTCGAGCCAAGGAGGTCACGTAGCAGACGGTTCGATTGTCATGGGATGAATAATCCAATTACATCATATCCACCAGAACCCTACAAAAGGTTTAGAAGATATCCTCTCTTGTCGTCAGGTCGAAAGAGATGGGATGGAAGTACTTCGGTCTCCGGATCTATCAAATCTACGTACAGGATGTGAAGTCTATTGCTAATTCTTTTGAAAAGATAGAATTGAGCCTCCAGACGTTTCGGAGGGTACAAAGGAGTTGGATAACCCAAACCCACCCCACTGAGGAAGGAGGCATTGTCACTTTTTCATCGGTCATCATGTGTTTCATGGTCCTGTCCAGAAACACATTTTACTGAAATCAACTGGGTTCGCTGTCGAGCAACCATTTCCAACACCTTCCCATCATCGAAATGAACGAACTACCATATCTTACAGCTTTAAAAAAACGCATGTATACTATACCCACTTAAACATTCTATGGGAGAATCTTCCTCCATTTATTTTACATCTTTGTTACCGTTCCTTCTCCTTCTTTCCAGTAGACATCAGCTGGAAGACAAAACCTAAGGGCATTATCGCCGTCTTTCGTTTTGTCTCTTGCATTTTGTTCCTTGCATTCTGTAAAGAGAACCCAACGCAAGCGTGACTCAGTAACTATCCACTAGTTGGCAGTGAGCATACAGAATCTGCCCGCCCTGTTCTCTAAGTAGGTTTCCCGTCCAGTGATATACTCATCTCCGCTAAGCCTAGGCTTAGTCTGTGACTACAGAGGTTGGTATCTGGCGAGGAAAACACGTTAATGGGCGGGGATGGAAATAGGAGGGAACCTTAGCCGAATGGAAGTGCCAGGAATAGGACCGGCCACTGACAGATTTAGTACCGTGGGAGTTTGGGTGGTATGTTACGATGTCTTCCAATATCAGTTCACAGCTTACTTTTCAAAGCCTAACTACACAGCTTAGTTACAGCACTTTTCAGAGTAAGGTCTTACCAGCCGTGCTGCGCTGTATAGCTGCCATAGAGCTGAGGTTGTCTTTTGGTCAGAAAACTTACCTACTAGTACTTGGGTCCCACAACAAACTCCATATGGAATTGACTAAGTATATGCTCCGCCAGAATATTCGATGAGTTGTCTTTTGTCAAATATGCCCAAAGGATTGTATGTTAAGTATGGGTTTACGAGTTAGTTTTGACCTAGGAACTTTTATCAACTGATAAAAGAACTAAGGAGCCTTTATCAGCTGATAAAAGCTCCTTGTTTTGGCTGATTTTAGATCGCAACATTCAAGAGAACGACAAAAACCTACTCACTACATATAAGTAAAACAAGAAGCGTTCCAAGTTAGATGACCACAAGTTGGTCAGCTTTAACCACTGTCCTGGCTAGCTTGTGTGTATGTTCGAACCACATTAAACAAAACATACGTCAGGACATGGAATAACACGGCAGCACGAGCGCCAGAAACTGAGAGGCGGTACCAATGTTAGCTATGCAAACTACTCCGGCCCTTCTGTCCACACACGGATGGGTTTGGACGGTTGTGTTTAGAAGCCCACTCCGTCAGCACGGATAAAGGACCCCGTCTCCTCCCCAGTGTAAACCTGCCGGGCCGTACCGTGCTGAGACGGTACTCTACCCACACAAAGAGACATATATAGCTGGGAAAGACAAACTTTAGACAGGTGGGACAGGTTTTCTCAGAAATAAATCTTTATTTTCATGACCTCACTGAGACAACAAAACATCATTCCTCACCAATTATACCTACCTCATAGCAAACGTAAATATCATTAGGTGGTCGACAATGAGGGGGGGATTTAAATTAAGGCTTTCACAGTTTGACTGAACATAGCGCGTGGTTTCTGTCTGCACTTTCGGATGACGACATTTCCAATGTCGCGAATTTGATAGATGTAAGAAGAAGTGTGTCTCAAGTACAAACTTTTTAGCCTTAAGGTTTCAGCTCTACTTTATGCAAAGGACACAACATATTCTCATATTCTAACAGCGACGTCCATTTCCTCAGAGTGGGCAGCATACGTTGTTGGGCGGCCGCCATGACTGTTGGATGATAAGAAAGAAATCGTGCGACAAGCTACAAAGTATTACAAAACTAGAATCGAGGAATCTTTGAAAAGTGATTCGTTGTACAAGTTCAGTGAGGGACAGTTACACAAAATGACAGCTGGACTGGACATTACCTTGAAGTGTCAAATGTTGAGGCTGAGGATGGAGTTGTGAAATGTACGCGTCGTAAATCCGAATGGGCCGTTGGCAGGAACGGTCCATACGGCATTCTTGAAATAAAAAGAGATTTACAGTCGATGAGTATATATGGATGGAAGGATCGCATCGATTGGCAACTTCCCAAGCCCATCTGACAGTCTGGGTCAATTTACCACCGGGGGTAAGTACTGGGTAAGGACGGCTATAAACCTGGAGCACGCAAAGCCGGGAGAGATTTTTCTCTGTGTGTAAACAAGACACACAGTCCTTACATCACGTCGTAATTCTCAACACCGATATGCTTCTATACAGAAAGAAAACTCGAGGGAACAATAAAGCGTTAGGAGACAGCTCTAGAATCATAAACTGAAAGATGATTGATCATAAATATAGAAAATGATTTGTGAAAAAATCGTCTCATCCAAAATTGTCCCATGTTCTTGTTGCGTCTGACAAGATTGCCTGATAACAAGGACTTCAATTTGAAATGACTTGCAGTCGAGGTGCAAGGTGGCACGTCGCCCGGGACAGTGATCGAGATGAATTGCAATGATTGAAAACTCTATTAGGGAAGATTTTCACAACTGATCCGGGCGCTGATGTTGCACAGCGGGCGGCGGGGTCTGCAGGACATGGCCGCACACATGGCGATTAGCGGGCGGAGGTCTGGCTTTCGTTGGGAAACTTCCTACACACACTCACGACACAAGTGCGAGAAATAGCAATTAAGCTTTCATTGTATTTCATTTCACTCAGATGGCTGACCTAAGAAGTATAGATCCAAATGATGCGTAAAAAGAGACACTGACAAGAAAGTAAACCAAAATGCTATAACCAAGTTGATGTTTACTTTGGCGCTGGCATGATGGATTCAACTTGATTTGGATGAAGATGAATTGAATAAACCTATATTCAGCAAATCGTTTTGTAGAGGTATAGACATGAGGGATATGTGTATAAACTATAAAAGTTAGAATTCACGCCATCAAAAGAAATCCTGAGGTCTTACAGTAATAAATTCCTGACTTTACGACTGTTATTCCGCGGTGATATCAGCCCATCTCCAGAAGCCTTCCTGACGTGACTGGCCCCCACACGAAGACTCGTAAATCCAGTGCGAAGAGAAAATACTACCATTTGTCGAAAGGACTCATTTCGCGCAAACTCGTGCTGAGGTGAAGATTGTGGACCCCACGACAGCGTTATTTCAGTCTGTGGCTACTCCTTCATGTCGTAGTCTGTCTCAAGTGCAAACTTTGGGAGAATCTTCAACTAGTTAGACCAAATCATTGGACGAAATTGTACACCTTTCAACTACAGGGCAAAAAAAATCTTCCTACACTGGCAACGTGTGTATGTAGGGTAGTAACAGTATTTCCTACTAAAATTCTACAAATTTCTGACGAAACTCTTATCATCCCCATTCTGGAGTAAGCAAAACTTGGACTACGTTGACACAAACCAGGACTATAACCTGTGTGGCCCGCAGGTTTACTCAGGGCCCTGTCCGGGCGTGGTCCGGGCGTGTGAACATCCCTGCCGCCCCGCCTCGCCCCGCCCACAGCTGATAACCACGGTAATTGGTCCTGTCAGGAGGACGGGAGTCATCCGGGACACAGATGCCGTCCTCCCCGCTCCTAATTAATCTCCGAGCAGATCCTTGGGGACAGACTCGTGACGCGGGTTTTGACTGGACCCAAGATGATCCTAGATCCGACCATACCTATTGGCTGTGCTGTCAGAAACCGTCAGGATGTTGACTCTCTGTAGCTCCCAGTTATCATATGCACAACGCAATGATACTTGGGACGTGAGAAGTTATTCTCCAAGTCCAACTTAGTCCAAGCAAAGGTCTCGGTTGGGGAGGGGCGTCTAGTGGTGGTTGTGTTTCCTTAGTTTTGAAAAACTTAGTTCTGAGCTATCTTACTTGCACAAAACATTTAAAGCAATTCAAGTTTGAATATGAGACCAAGCAGATGGTTGTAAATATAAGTTGCATTTTGACAGCGAAAAGACTTTTTACATCAACCTGTACTGTGAGAAGACAGGGGTTCTCTTCGAAACTGCTGGAGAAGCATAAGGCTATATATACATAGACCCCCAAAGGCGCGCCATCTAGCGTGTCCAATAGGCTAGTGCAGAGTTTTGTTTTTTAACACTTTTAAGCCATCAAAGACCACTTGCTAACTCACACTTTTTCTTCATGACCTAACCCCCAAATCATTTTCATATGTACGAAAATTCCTCTGATGAAAGAAGTGGAATCTTGGCCAGGTTCCTAACATAACAACGTTATTCTTGGTTTCTTGGAAATTGTGCGCTTATGTCTATAGACAATCCGCATAAGATCCAGGGCGTCCCTGGAATATAGGAGCTCTGTGCTAATTTGTAAGGAGTGGCGTTGGTCTCGATCTCTCCACTGTTTACCTAGGAAATGAAAGCCAGGACCGCATCTCTATCTCTACATGAGATGGCTCATAAACACAACAGGACCTTCTTCTAATTTGTAACGGAGGACATATGTCTTGTATCCTGCTGAATTCATCACTGGAAACTACATAAAGGCTGACCTTTTCCTTAATTAGAATGACCTTTGAACTTAACGAGCACGGTCGGACCTTTGTTCTGGTGGGAGTGAATAGAAATGTGGTTCGCGCACCTGGTTGAAAAGAGCCAATTCACGGTTAATGAAGATTATTCACAGTTTAGTTTAAAAATTAAATTCCATGTGAAAGTTTGAAAGTGTGGAGAAAACAAAAGCTCATACAGAGACGATAAAAAATATTCAAGAATTAGATATAGAGTATAGTACATTGCTGTCCCTTTGTGAAAGTTAGTCCATGTGTAATGATATAACGAATCATAACGTCTATATCTAGAATCACATGGCTTACGTGTATTTGACACCTTTAAGAGGGACAGGATAACAAATAACTATCCATGATAGCACGTGTAACGTAGTGTCACAAGAAGGACAGCCGTTTTGTACCAACAAGTCTCTTCCATCATGTCCAGACAATTACGCACAAACACCTGACACAAGCCAGAGACAACACTCAATAGAACTACAAGTTCACGCTGCACATCCACTATCAATCTCACCTCCTGGTGCAGGGCATGTCTCAGGGACTGTTTGAGAACTCCCTTAGCTCAGGACAGACTGCATTCCTGTCCACACTTTCCCTTGATTGGTTTTGATGAGAACTCAGCAAACCTTTTCTACGAATAGGCAAGGATGGCAGGTCGTTCCAGAAGGATTGTCAGGCCAACTGGATGTAGACTATATGTTGTACTTCTTGATCGTAGGAGTGTCCTCTTTGTCCAATGGTTCGAAAAAGAAATCACAACATGATCAAGACGTTCAACGTTTAGTTCGCTCACACTCCTACGCAGATTCGGAACGACGACACAAGTAGAACTCTGCTCAGTTCGACCAAAAAGCCCCTTGGTTCGACGGAGTTCTGAGGACGCGGGTCTTTCGTCTCTGCGTAAGAGATGGAGTTGAATGGTGTAATTAAACGTGTCTACCGTAAGACATAGCATGCATGTTTGTGTCGTGTTAAAGTTTCAGAATATAGATATCTGTGTTCTTGCCCAGAACTCCATCTGTGAGCTGATGTCTGTCACCAAAGTGAGCCACCAAAGAAAATCACACATTTGCCTTACAAGGTATACTTTGTCTTCCGCGCCCCTAAACCTGTTTTAATAGATCCAGTTAAAGTTTGTGAGAATAACAGGCGAACCGCTTTGAATCTGCAAAGCTATATACACAGTGGGACGTGAAGATATGTGCTGCGGCAGACGAACACCGACAGAGCCCGGAGGGTGTAAGAAGACCGGGCGCCGAAAAACGTCAGCTGAGTTCCCTCCCATCGGCGCGTTGATACAAAGGTTATCGGGCCAGGGTCGCGTTTTATCGGCTCAGGTCAGCAGGTTATCACACGGGGGCAACCAGAGATTGGATCATAAATCTCACTAAAGGATACAAATGAGCGTTATTGAATTTTTCGGACGTTTTTCATCAACGACAAAACAACGTTTCAATTCTGCTGACGTTTAGACCTAACACGGACGAATGTGAAGTGTGCATACCTGTCGGCATACGCTAATCGCCAGCGGTTCTACAGCCTATGAAGGGTTAAACAGCACATAAATGTCGTCGGGTCATGACTGGGGCTTACAGACACCCCGGGGTGTACGGGACAAGGTGTTGGAAGCCCCGGTAGGCCATGACCTTCCTGAACACTACACCCATAAGTCACGATCATGAAACATTCGTCTTTGATTCCTGGTTTGACTGCAGCCTTGCACCAATGTTCTGACGCGGCAAGCATGCTGTGTAGTTTATGGGAATCCCTCGTACAGTTTATTAAATCTTTTATAGAATCGGAAATAAGATGAAAGTAGCCTCCTTCTTCTCAAATAATATCCCTCACCCGGGTACTTCTGCTCTTATTGCTTAATTGCTTTAATCCGCTTCGCAGACGGATTTCCACTTTAGCCTAGCTTGTCTGTGAGCCCTGGAACACACTTCCGAATTCATCAATCAGAATGAATGAAGATTTTACGAGGCATTCATTTACAGTATGTTTTGGTTGCTGTTGCATTCAATACATGGTCCATTGTGTAACCAATTTAAGTGTCTGACTGCAAGGGAAAATTTGTCAAAAATTCGCAACGATTTTGCCCTTTTTGTCGCATACAGGTGCGGCCCTTTGAGATACCTGTTTTAGCATAGCAGTGTTTGAGGTTCCCTTATGTAACAAACCGTCTTGATGCAGCTAGTGCTGTTATCTGAACGAAAGGAATTTCTTGCAGAAAACAGGTTCTAAATAATAAGCATAGAACATACAAAAATCATAGGACATCTTCATTTTGCAAAATTACTATTGATGATTTTCTGTAAGCGATTTTAAATTAATCGTCTGAGCTTCATAATACTATGAGAAAAGATAACCTCTAAAATACTTGAGAGTATCCTGAAAGCTCGTTATTCGTGCTTGTTAGTTGGTACAACACGGGAGGAGGCCTTGATAGCTTAGGCCAGGCACGCCGGCACCGGGCAAAAATAGGCCGGGAGTTGTGCTTGGGCCTCCGCCAGGAGTCAGCCAGGTGACTGACCTGTGCACGTTTGAAGCTGTTCTTTAAGAATCATCCAGAGAACTTGGGCTCCTGTATGTTTGCGGGGGCAGTGCAGGAATGTTGATCTGGTGGGTTATTTCCCGCTGGACGCATCAGTAAGCAGGGGTTTGAACGGTCACACGCGATGTGACGGCAGCACGTCTGCAGGACAGCCCATCAAACGGCAAGAGTAACGGTGTGGCATTCATAATGGCAATAATAGGTTAGTATGTTAAGACTTGTCAATCGTCAAAGTGGGTGGACCCTTAGATGGAATAAGAGAGTCTTGAAAGCCAGATGAAGACAAAGCTTTGCCTTAATGCTTCTGGAAATAAGCTAGACATTCCATAGCAGCCTAGGAATAAACATGACTTTCATATAATGCGCCAACTTGCAGTAGGCTAGCTGTTGGTCGCACACCTTTAGTAGATTCGCAAGTGGTTCTCTGGCTCCGTTCACAAGATGCTGACACCGCAACATTATCAAAGTGCCTCGGAAAAGACGTCCAGAGTAATAAGATTTTCAGACACAAAACACATTAACAGTCAAATTTACAGCCAGGATTACCTGAGAAAACTAAAGCCTGGTTGCGCTGTAGGAGACATGCCTAAAATATCGCAGCATCAGAGAAACCCTAACAAGAACCAGTCTGCAGAGTTCTCGGACAAGGTGCCGACAAAGCCTCCAAATTAGTCGTCCGTTCCTGGCCCGGTTGGAGTGTGAAGAATGTAGTAGTTGAACTTGAAGTCATCGGTGGAGCTCGATCCCACCAACTGGGTGCCGCTTTATTTGTGAGATGGACACCGTGGTTTGACAGGACGTCGTGTTTGGGTAGTCTTTGGTGATTTCCACATCCATACTTCGCACCACGGTGGAGCAAGGAGCACATCTTGATCTGATAACGACAGGCAAAACATGTCCGCAGGAGTCTTCTGTGGGATTTACAACATGCAGATATTATAGATGAAGGATGTGTGGCATGTTTCTAGTCAGCAGTGACGAACATCAAAATGCTGTGTCATATCATATCATGCATCATATCATATCATGCATATATCATGTCAAATCTTGCTGTACATACTCCAGAAGGTGTTGGCTGTTGGCATATCAAACACCTTTTCTTTCCCCAGGGAAAAGACACAGGTGTGTCGTTATGTCACTTCCTTGCTTCCACGTTATCCTAAAAGGCTGGCCTTGTTGATATTGGCACACAGAGTATTGATTGCTTCTTGTTGGTACTTAAGTCCGTGGTCTGACGCCAGATCAAACATTCAAAGGCGTTGTCGCAGTTTCTAAAACTTGCTGATTCAGTGCAGCGCTGTTTGTGTTCGCGGAACGGGACGATGTGTACCGCTTTGTACAAAAACACATCGTAAGACAGCATGACAGATGGCGTGTGTTTAAACATCGTTATCCCATGTTGACGGAGGACATCGTGAGCAGTAACCATGACAACCCCATTCATGATATCCAAACTTCATCATCATAACATCCAACCACTACTGTGATACAGACTCATACACAATCCACATATTTATCACTACCAAACAGGCGCCTTTGTGGGCTGATGATGAAAGAATATCTACTACTGCAATGAATACATCTAGTCTTGGCCGTTAGACAGAACAAAGGCACAAGTTATTTCTGAACGGTATTCATCAGCTTTAACGTGCTTCTAGTAAACGCTGTTTTCTACGTGTATGATTGGTAGCATTTGCCCTTTTTTCACTCAAAGTTGTGGACTTTCCTGGCCTCAATGATGTATAGGGATCATCAAATACTGGTTGCGCCGTACAACAGACAAAATGTTTGGCTAGCCATACTACTGCCTCTTGGACTTCATGTCATCCTTTCTATGGTCATCTCGCGAGGGTGGACGTGATACAACGTGACAAGTTCTAAAGACTCCCCAACACAACAAGTGTCCGATGGTCACGATGTGCGCCTGTGGTACCCAGAACACCCCCTCTCACCGCACGTGGGCGGACGGCTCGAGAACCGGTTTTCTCTTTCTTTTGGTCGGACATCGATCAAGCGGGTTCCCCGATGAGCAGCTCTGTTGTCGCGCTGACCCACTTCTACTCGGGGGTGGAATCCTGATGAGAGGAATGATTTTTCAGCATGTCGAGGTTTCCAGGCGACGGTGCCAATAGCCTGTGGCAGCGTCGGTCCTCATCAGTCGTGATGACCATGGCCTTGGTGCAGGCAGCAGTGATGGTCAGGCAGGCGTACAGATGTGACGTCTTGTGGGATACATGGTCCAACTACAAAGTACCGAACATCGTGCTCATGGCAATACATCTGGGAAAGGCTTAACACTGCATTTCATCTGTCCATTTTCCAAATACCTTGCGTGGTATGGATAGCACGAGAGTTGTTTTGTGTGGGCTGTCATGTTCAGAATGTCACGGTTAATAGTGGGTTGAAAAGTTGCTCATGTGTGACATGACGTATGTGATACAAAATG
The DNA here is from genome assembly GCA_019207045.1 of Branchiostoma floridae x Branchiostoma belcheri. NCBI lineage: Eukaryota > Metazoa > Chordata > Leptocardii > Amphioxiformes > Branchiostomatidae > Branchiostoma > Branchiostoma floridae x Branchiostoma belcheri. The sequence goes on from CM033027.1 coordinate 14,326,106, forward strand.
TACATGACATCGTCGCTCATTTCATCATTATGCCAACGGCATGTGAAGTCATTGGTAGATGTACCAGAAAATTTGGAAAAATCTATCATCGCCCGCCTGATGACGGTCTTTCATTTCATGATCGATCCAAGACCGCTCAACGGCTTGTTCTCATGCCAACAGCGCCGTTCAACACAACAGCGCCTCATGGCGAGCGCCCCTTTCTATCTCTTGGGCAGCTAGGAATGAGAAAGCGTTCAAAAATAGCAGACATGATTGTTTTCTCAGAGTATAAAGGTGAAGGCTTCGAAATTGACAATATTGTGGGCTGTAGGACGCCTAAGTGTTGCCTGATGTGGATCCTGTCCCGTCAGGGATATTTGGTGCTCTGTCTCGGGGCCTCTCGGCAGGTGTGCCGAACTTTCCCGACTCCCTCACAGTACGAAGTGTCTGGAGTGATGACATGCCGACAGGCCGCTTTCATTAAACCTGTCGTGATGTGTAATTTCCGAACTGAGCTTTGCTGATAGATTCCAGTCACAGTAAAGGTGACCTGTGGTGGCCTTGTTGTCTTCACGGCACTCACTGAAGAACGCACGAATTGCAGAAGATTTGAACAACCTGGATATCAATTGGTATCAACTAGGGACATGATAATGGTTGTAATAGGGTCCATCTCAAGTTTCTCACTACTAGCAATACTACCTTTACTAAGACTGTTTATCATTAAACTGCATACCGGGTGTTCGTTATCTGTTCTATAAGTTACAGTAATGTAATTTTCACCCATAGCTATTGCTTTGATGTTATTTCTAAGAGCAAGATCTACTATTACTGTACATTGACGTCTAACTGTGACTGTTTGTGTTTCAGCTCACGTTCAGTAACGCGAGAGTTGCCTGCAAGTGTCACGGAGTTTCCGGGTCCTGCAGCCTGAAGACGTGCTGGCAGCAGCTGGCGGACTTCAGGACAGTCGGCAACCTGCTCAAGGACAAGTACGACGGCGCCAACGAGGTCAAGCTCATCAAGAGGGGCAAGAGGTACCGCCTGGATCGCCGCAACCCGAGATTCAACGTCTTCACTGACGAGGATCTCGTGTACCTGAACAAGTCACCTGACTACTGCAACGCGGATCCGACCATAGGTTCTCTGGGAACGCACGGCAGAGAGTGTAACAAAACCGGCCTGGGCACGGACGGGTGTAACCTCATGTGCTGCGGGAGAGGATACAACACGTTCAAACGGGAAAAGGTGGAAAGGTGCAACTGCAAGTTCCACTGGTGCTGTTACGTCAAATGCAAAAGGTGTCGGTCAATAGAAAATGTTTACGTATGCAAATAGCAGAGGCGCAACTGTACAGATTATCGTTTTGTATCATTGGAAAAACTCTTTATCACCTTGTTTGACTCATTAGGGTCAAAATGTACAGAAGACGGATATTCTATTGATGTATTAAAAAGTCTCACCGGAGTATTAATACATACACGTTCGCGTTAACTTAGTAGATCTAGAATATGTCGTATTAGAGGCTGGCAGAAACTATTTATTGGAGCAGTGAGGAGGATTTCGACCAAACGGTTCTTCCGCACACACGGACGTCGGTGTAAGAGTAAGATATGGGGACTTCCAGTTGGTTGACGTCAACACGGAGCCGTACGAACTTCAGGGAACAGAGAGACGGACCCACTACCATCAGAGACAGTATTTTGTGTAGTGACACCACTATGCCATATATACGCCAACGATTCTAACTAAAGATAAATTTTAGAAAAGAACGATGCACAGAATATACTGACACAATGAAGGTAACTCGGACCTGGTGGTCAAAAACACAACTACCGTCAGGCGAGTCCAAGTAAAGCAAGTGATTCATTTTAGGAGAGAATCTTCTGTAAGAAAAAGTGGGATAGGAATATAGTGTGGTTCGTTGGAAAGGCTAGCCATATTTGAGTGGAACAAATTCGAAAGTTAACGGTATTTCCCGAAGAAGTATCTGCAAAGCTTGTACATAGCAAGAGCGCTGCCAGGGATAACTTTTGTACTGTTTACTGTATCACATTCTGAACTTTTGTTGCTTTGTTATTTATTGTCGATAGTTCTTTTCTACACTGTATGTATGTATGTATGTATGCTAATTCCATGGGCATCAATAAACGTTAAATATGCACTAGTCGTCGTTTGTTATTTTGTACATCTTTGTCTAAGTTATCTACATAACAAAAATCGTGAAAATTCGTTATTCCTTTCTTAAACTTTCCTCTTTGGAATTCTTTACAAAATGCCCTTGCAATTGCAAAACTTGCCACTAGGGAGCCCAAACTTATGTCACTTCATCCCGAACACAAGAGCTATCTAACACCTAAAAATCGTGACCATACCATCAGAACACGAAATATCAGACCCGAAAGCACCGGTGTAGTACCAAGGGAAGCTTGTAGGGGGCTCAAAATCTAATCATTTCTAGTTTTCATCACACGCTATCTACACACCAAGTATGAAACTAATCCACTCAGTTCTTGAATTATCTTGTTCATGAAATGACACATACACAGACGCTACTGAAAACATAACCTCCGTGACATAGTACTCCATGGAGGTAACTAGGCCGTAGTTCTTTTCCAAGTTGATACCCGAAGCTTTCCCGATTTGATGCGCACGTACACCAAGCCTCGTGCATCTAAGTACAGATGGGTATTAGCGCACGCCAAAGGTACCGACTGAAAAAGGGATAAAACGTTCCTACCTCTGTGGGGTAGCCAAAAATGGCATCAGCTGAAGAAACAAGCGATATGTCAATACAGGAATGCCACCATGCGAACTCGAGTGTTAGTGCATCTACTTCAATTAGGAGTTCTCTGTCAAACTTGTGAATTGGGCATTTATAAAGATAGGGAAGTAATTTTTCGAAGCATTTACTTAACTGCTTCTTGTTCTTCCGCTAATGTCCAGCTGCCACAAAATCGACTTGGTAGATTATTTGATCATATACATATACACCTTTCTCCTACAAGAAAAGAGAGACGAAAAGTTAACAGTACAAGTGGCAGAGCCACGTCCGTACGCTGGGTGGCGCTAGTAATCAACTACCAGTAATCCACACCCACCCTTACTTAATTTCGTTGAAGATGGATTCGTTGGACAAAAAGTTGGGCACAGATAACATCAAGGTGTTGCCTACGCCATGTGATTAATGTACATGTTGTAATAATGGTGATCGAGCAAATAAGATTTGTAGCATTTCCCTTCTTTTCAAGACGTTTTGTTTCGAATTAAAGGCTCAAATAAATTACACACTGTCGAGCTGTCCAAGAAAAGTTTGTTCTGACACAAATTTCACAACGAAATAACGTTCCATCAATCCTACTATTTGATTCTAATCTATGATGGACTAACCTACGGACAGTTGAAATAAATAGAATATCTCCTCGCTCAGAGTAGAGCATCATAGTTTGTCCACCTATTTACATATCAAGGACAATGTTATCATGAACATTGACTTAACTCCTACTGCTAATGTACCAATAGGAACGGCACTGAGACGTATTTGTACGCTTTCCCGTCAGATGACAACAATTAGAAGCTGTCTGCCGTCACAATAGTCACAATTCAGCTACTCAACCTCACAAAGGCCGTCGTACGGGTCACAGGGCTCAACTGAGTTAATCAGTCTATGGAGCGACTGAAAGACCTGTATTCTTTCATTGAGTCTCTATTTTGAAAGTCAACTCTGAATGGCGCACAATACCTGCCAATTCACACATACTATGCTGGACCATTAACCGACTCAGAGCTATTAACGTCCCGGGGTAAAAGAAATGGTGGAAAAACTACTAGTAGTTTAATTGGTTTAGTCCAGAGACTGACTTAAACGTTATATCTTTACACAATGTGGACACAGGCGGCACATTTTCATGTATTTAAAATCCGAAAAACTTAATCAAGCGGTTGTTAAAGACGGAGTACCTGCACATATTCTCTGTCACGGAACAAACAACCCTTTTCCATTTGGCCCTCAAATACGTGCAAGAAAAAATCGAAGTAGGACGATTCCACCATAAGAATGTCGGAAGAACTTAACGTCATCTTCATAAAAATGAAAATCCAAACTATTATGAAATTCTAAAACTTAAAGTTTCCTGTTAAGTATTGAGTAACGAATTCAGAATTATAAATCGGAATTCATTCCATGAGTCTCGATATCTCAATCAGCTTAGTAGAACATTTATTAACCCCCCCCCCCCCCTACGACTTGAGTGGCCCCTCCCTTTACCTTGACATAAAGTTGTACCGGGTACTAGCGGGTTAAACCTTCCCGTTCACATTCAGGGCACAGAGGCATACACAAGGCGTTGTCCTGCCACTTCTTGTCACATTCAGTTAAATGAAACGGAACATTACACAGCAAATAAAACTGCAGAACAAATATCGACTGTTTCTCCTGTCTCTCCATGGACACGGCTTATCCAGCATGTCGGCTGATGACAGCTTCTTCAGATAACACGGCCGAGGTGCCAGTTATACACCATTAAGTGTACAAACTTCACTGACATCTGGTCTAATGTGTGACAAAAAGACTGCTTAGTGCAACCACGAACATATATATCAACGTTATATGTGTCATGGATACTCTTAGATATATCTAACTTAAGGAAGGTTTGTTTTCATGATGCACTACTTACGATACATACATTCATAAAAACATACATACATCTGAACATTGTCACATAAAACAAAAGAACAAACAAATCGTCGATATTGACAGCAAAGTCGTAAGGAACGACTGTACCAAGCAGGTACACTACAACATCTACCGCCGTTACCATTCAACCCCAACTACACGTACAAAGCAAACATGACCCAACATATGTGATTTGTGTTGGGGGTTTGCAGTCCTCTGGACTTTGGTAGAGACCATTTTCGATGCAATCTACTACAGACGACAAACTTTGGTGGGAAATTTCCATTACCAATTGTATTCTTCAGCTTAAGAATATTTCTTCCCGTTGTCCTTCATGCAATGCCACAGCGTAATCAGTAGTTTTAGTGCTGTTACGGCCTAAATGCTTTTCTAATCCACGGCTGGACGTTGACCAGCGTATTGTACTGGACCTGCCCAAAAGGTAAATCCGGGCACAGCTGAATGGTCCGTACCCCCAATGAAAGGTCCATGGTTGTGTGGAGAGCCCTGAACCCACTGGTCTTATTTACGACAGTGCTGTGGACCCCGGGAACAACACCAGTACAACAGGTACACACAGGAACACCTGGGGAGAGGAGAGCATGGCGAGAACTGTTGTCGGACAGGTGGAGGGGACGGTACTGGACAGGTAGAGCGGGACAACACACACCTGGGATTAGTTGGGATCGCACCTGAGAGAGTGACAGCCAGGCATGGGGACCAGGGAGGTATGTACTGTACTGTACTGTATTGTTGTTTACCTTCTTAGCTACATACCGTGTGGGCAAGTTAATGTTCATTATAGGCCAGATTTGAAGACATGAGGGTTCATAAGTGTACTGAAGTCACTCAGATCGGTACGAAGGAAAGCGCCATCGTGACAGGTGTGGTTACGAGTGAGGCTAAACTACGCTGACTTCCTGGACAAAATACGGAAATACCTAACCAAAAGGGTTCAATCAAGAAGCCGTTGTCAGCTTGTATTAGATCTGTACTTTCTATCCTACACAAGGAAACGTGAAAATTGTTATTTTGCTAGAAAAAGTGAAATATAAGGATTGCCGAGAGGCATGTCATGTTAAGGCACGTGTTTACAGTGTGTGTCGTTAGTGACGCTGTTTGCATGGCGATGGGGGAGGGGAGGGCCTCTCGGCTTTGACAGGTGTTTTCCAGTTCCGTAGTTTACAGTTCTAGGCGAATCAAGGTGAATCATCTGTAAAGACTGTTGATAATGCTCCAGTAAATTGTCCAAAATCTGTACCGCGGCCCTGCTGTGAATGACGTCACTTCACAACTGTTCACCTGTTGCAAGCCTATAAAACAGAAGTCAGGGCGGGTAGCTGGACTAACTGATACGCAGCGACGAGCCAGTGTTAATGGGATGCGCCTTTAATACGTCAGACAAAAAAGTTCGTGATCAAAATGACATAACAGTGACAAGTCCCTGCAATAACTCACGTTTCAAATGACCCATTTCAGCTATAAACCAACACAAACATAGGAGAGCCCCAGGGTAGGCCTAAGCTGTCATTTGGACAGTAAACCGTAAAAAGGACATCAGGGATGAGGAAAGCATGCGTGAGGGGACAGTGATGTTATTATAGGAACCCTCCATTCCGATAGTCTAAATGGCGATCTAATTACGTACCACAATGTAGTAAATCAGCTTCATTTTATACCTATCAGCTAGTGACATTGCGAAAGCAAATAACAGGTATTATACACAATAAAACTTGCACTAAATCACCTTAAATAGCACCAGATATCCATGCAGAATGTTGGTTCTGTCCGTAATGTGATCTATCGTTAACCTTGTATCGACCTACCCCACCTAGTTAAGCAGTCATCATGATCGATAACAACTGGAATGAAAGACTTGGTGTCGGTCAGAAGATGAAAGGTCGAGTTCGATCTCGTTTACGTTATCCCAACCCTTTCCAACTGTTCTTAACTTAGCTTATGGTGCTTGAGGCATTTTCTCAGGGAGAGTAAAAAAAGAAAGTTTTATCAAATGTTAGAAAGTTTTTTACGCGTAAGAAAGTTTTATGACATGTGAACTGATAAAACGTGTTTTTCCAGAAGCTGAGATAAGGGAAGGTGAGAAAGGAGGGTGTGAATTATACGTAAACGTTCTTACGTGTGTTACAAACCATGGAAACAAGTGGTCGCAGAAGCTTTACCGGTATAGTGTCACACAATCGGCCCATCACGCTATCCTTTATGCCTTAAATACAGTCAGGTTAAACAGTCGCACAGCGTGACGGTTGGAAAGGTCAGAGACCTGCCCTCCAACCTTTGATGATCCTACTGAAGATGTTAAGTATATGTTGTGATAGATGTCTCTACTTGTTATAGGCTTAAGACGAGTGTGTGAGGTGAGGTGTGGTATCATACTGGCCAGCTTTTGTAAACTTGATTCCCGGTGTGCATTCTCAAAGTCAGTTCAACATTACAAAGATATCAAAAAACCAATCGGAACTATGAGAATTGACCGATACCTTAATTCAGGGAAATGTCTATTAACATTATGGTAGCGGTAGGTGTGTGAGGGTGGCTTGCCTGATCATCAAACGTATCCTTCTGTAAAAACTGCGGCCTAAGGAACTGGGTCAAGTATGACAGCCCCTTTGTACGGAAAGGACACAATGTTCATTTCAAGATATCATGTATGGTACTTTACGTTTAAGTTGAAAATGACGTACATCAAGGAGAATATCAGTACGTATACATTGTGTTTCATTCCCAGTAGCTTTACTTCATGTGCTTTTGACAACTGACCATACCGTTTACAACTCTTGACTTAAGCCACCATTGTAGGGTTAATGATTACCACAGGGCCATGCGTACCGCCCTGATGTTTGTTGGTGTCTGTGGAGAGGGTCATGTTGTCGTTGTTTGTGCTCTACAGTATATTGGTCGGACCAATATTGTGTTTAGGAGAATGACCATAAAAGTAGCTTAAAATGCCCTTCGGGTTACACATACGGTAGAAACGGATTGAACCTAGCGATGATGTGATTCAGGTAATAACATTGCACTGTTTGGCTTCACAGCAGACAGTTGTAGAATCATAACTGTTTGTCGTATTCTTCAAGCAGAGGTTTAAGTCGAAGGGATAGTAGTGGCCTGGATTTCTTAAGGCTGCTTCAGTACTCGTAAGAAATCTTGACCTCCGACCGAGACCGCTGCTCCGATGATATATAGTCTATCGGGGGAAACTCAAGTTTTCCCTTATTCCGTTCTGCAATTTTCTATAAGCTAATATCTGCAAGTTTTGTTTACAAATAACCTTTCCCCTCAGGGTTCTCCCTGGTCCATCGCAACAATTATCTATCCATAGATCCCCATGGGGAAATCTTCTCTCGAAACGTTACCGTCTCCACAACTACAAATACCACTGGGTACTAGAGAGTACTAAGCAATTACAATTTCAAGAACATTTAACGGCAAGAGTTTGCGATAAAAGTCGTTGTAAGAACATGTCCAACTGGTAGATAAACAAGCACTGCGGTAGGACTCCCAGGGCGACTATCTTTATAATTATCGATCTACCCACCATCCAGGGGGCAGAGTACGGTATACAGTCTAATTAATGGCCTATACGAGCTTTGATACGTCATCGTTATGGCGACAATCTTCAGGGTATAGCATTCTTTTCATTGCTGTGGAGACAAAATCAAAGCTGCTTTACCGGTCTACTGTTGAATATTGCTTAACCATATGTTTTTGGTAATCAATATGAATAATGTTATACACGAAAGCGGCATAATTGATATAACATTGTATGTTACATTCCAGAAGATATGGTTATTTACTTAAAGATTACTGACTAAAATGTAAGTTCCCAAAATATATGATTAACAACATAGGGAAAGATAAATTGGACGTTTCACAAATGTTGAGTGCACATACATCAGTATTATTTCGACAATCTTAAGTATAGTGTATATAACTAATACTGTAATTTATTGCACCTAAACTCTCTGTTTCCGCCATCGGTCAACCTCGTGCATGTGAGTCCAAGTTAAGGTTTAAGCCTGACTACACGGTTTAAAGAAACCGACATGTCCGTGTTTAGAGTAATATGTAGAATCCTATATTTGCGACTTTTCCATCTGTGTGTTAGTCTTATCATTTCTTATTGTCGCCCCAAGTCCGGCCTGTAAATGAACTGAAAGTACTGTTTCAATAATGTATCCTCATGTATATCATGCTATTGATAGAAATGTATGGCAACCAAAATACCACCGTCAACATTACGCCAGTACCTTAATAATCGAAAACCAAGACGTTTACTACTCTTTGAAATATTGCTGAAATCTTGAGACAATTAGATTGCTATGACTATGACTAGATTCTATGGCAGTTACAAGACAAATCGACTTCTGAGTGTTTAGGTAAGAAGAACCGTTGGCACAGCTGTGCAAGTATCTAAGGTGAGACATGTGAGCCACAACACCCTCCGCACCCAACCATGCCGCTAAGTAACGGCAGAATGATTGCCAGATTGTCAATGATGCTGCAAAGGACTTTTGTTAGCTTGTGAATAGTCACGTTTACGTCAAATTGTTTAACACCTTAGCAATGTCACAAAGGACTTCTCCCTCTTTATACTACAGTTTAGTGGAGGATAATCCCCGGCAAACTCATTTGTCTCGAGTCATCGCATTTGACGGAGAACTTTGGTGGCCGTGTTAATCCCTAACGTCGGAACATCGCCGGGTTGCCCCCCTGTGACTAAGTGTATTTTGAATAGGTTACTACACTACACTGTTCACGAACTGCCACAATGGGCCCTTCCGCCACTATTGGGGATTATACACAAGTCTGGAGGCCAAGCTATAAATCTTTTACCCGAGACCATTGAATGCGCTGTGGCCTGTGTTAGGGGCTAATGCGCTCAACAATCAATTAGGTTAGAAAGTTAGCTATTGTTCGCGTATTGGTCTTAAGGTAGGGAAGAGTTTTACATGGACAGTGCTACACGGAGTCATGAACAAGGTCACACAGGAAACCACCAGCACATGTAACCTTTCACCTGTCTACAGGTGCAACACCTGGTGAGTTGTTGTTGCTAGGCGACACGTGCTTAGTCATCCTGACCGACGTTACAGCAGCTCGTCTTGACTACTAAGGCGCTTCGATAAACTCCAAAAGCACTCAAGCAAACATGCTGGAACAAAACAAATGGGCCTTCAAAAACTCACGGGGAAAGTTCGCTGTTGTTGAGTGGAGATGTGTAAAACCGTGGACAGGTGAAAGGGACCACGCATTAATAACAGATGCTGCTTGAATGTAAGAAAATGGTTCAGGTTTACGTTGATATGAAACATAACTTAGCAAATAAAACACAATATTTGGGAGGAGGGGTGAGATAGAGAAAAGCCCAGAAACACCTAAACAACCCGTTACTTCCTTTACTCAGCTAACCGTGACAGTAGGGATACAATTGATGCGTTTTTTTCCCTTTAATAAGCTGGGAAAGAAAATAAAGTACTTTTTTAGTCTTCCAATGCACCATCCCGTTTTAGCTACTTTTGTTGCTCTAGCCAATAGCATAATTGATAATCTGTTGAGTGGATTAAAACGGGAAGAAAGCAGCCAGGTTAAAAGCTTCCGTGCTTTGTTGCTGGTCGCGGGTAGGGTTACGGTGGGAAGGCTCCGGTTACGGCCGTTAGGGACAGCGTTACGGCACGAACAATGACCACAAGTTGTGTAACACATGTAACGTCGTTACCCGGTAAATCTGGCAAGTATCGGTCTGGCCGTGTACCGGGTAATTGGATAAAATAGTCAAAACAGTGAGACCTTTGGATGGCCATTGGACTGTGGTATTCGCCTTATTGTTGGCACACATGTGATGGTTGGTAGCGCTATTCAAGCTAGTGTTGATAAAACCTTAAAGTTCGGAGTTCACTCCCTGAACAATTAGCTTCTCATGTCTGTTCCATAGAAACATTTTATTTTCATAAAAGGAGGAAATGACATTCGTGAGAGCCGTGCCAACCAGTGACAGTCAGTGATTTCACCTGCCTCGGGCGTATCGTGTGTAGAAAGGTACTTCTGTTAAGGACCAAGCAGATGCGGAGTGTTGGAAAAGTTGGTCAGGTACAGCTCCTGCCGACTCATAGAAAATATGTGAATATTAGTTTAAGAGTCATCTCGTCTGAAATGTTGTATATCGACAAATAGCAGCAGGACTGGATAGCCAAAAGGTTCGAAAAACGCCACGTAAAATAAACATCAGCTCCTCGATCGACAGCTGTGTGTGATGCGGGCAGTTCTCAAGTCTTTCCACTGACATTTCCGGACAAAAGATGCGCGCCACTTCTCAACCCATCAGCGATACAAGTCAAAGAACGGCCACAGAATAAACTGAGAGTTGAAAACAGCTGTTTTCATACTGGGGATGGCGATGGACAGTGGAGTGTTCGGGTGAATGGAGACTTTTTGTGCTCGCCTGGTTGTTGTTTTGAGCCCACCTCTCTCCACTACTCTCTAGATCACTTAACCACGACCTCTCTTTGGCTATCGGCTCTTATTTTCCAAGGGGACGGGTCACTTAACCTAGGGAGTGTGTAAGGGGGTTGCCTGCCATCGTTAGTGTTTGTGTTTTTGTGGTACAATCAGTTTGATGTTTTTCTTTAACGTTTGTAGCAAAGTATATATGAATACGAGCACAGTTAACAATTTACTGTACATCTTTTACTCAACACACTGATATTGAGATAGTGTTCCCCCGATCTTACCTTCTCTCTATAGCTACGCTTCAGTTTAATCGACACACCATAAATACCTTCACGTCGGTCCCACGCACTGAGTTAAAAACATTTAGTGCCATATGTATGTAAGGCTACTAACAGTACTATGGCTGCCATTGCGGGTCATTGGCATTTTCAATCAACACAAATTACCACCAGTGTGTCAATAATGGCCCATAACTCACCGATATAGTTAAGACTACTTCAATGCAACCGTACATAGTGACACAGAGAGGCGACGAACACTACACACTTCCCCGGCCCTGTTTATTACATAGAGGTTGGCGTCGCAGGGTCAAGACGTCGTGAAAGGCAATGGATTTGCACCTGTACATACACACCTTCTCTCTCCATTTCTTCCAAGTGTAACAACAAGAACATTGTTTCTTACAATCAACTTTTGGTCCGTTCACATAGCTAACCGTCATTCCCTAAAAGGGCTAAATTCCTAGCACAAAAAATGAGACTTTAAACGTGTGTAGTGTTCTTATTTAATAAATGTCCATTCATACTCAGCCATGTCAGGTAAGGCAAAGACAGCAAACACATGAGCAGACTTACACATAGTAACAGACAGGACACGGAGACCGGGCATACATTTACTTACGCAAACAGAGCAGGGATTTGCCGCTCTTAACATTCTGGGGTAATCAAAAATCAATAAGGCTGTTATTAGCTGGAGGCCGTTGACTTTGGCGTGTGTGAGAGCACACAGGTCCACCTGGTGCAGCAGCCATGGCGAGACCGCCGCCATCTTGGTATTTGCAATTACTATTGGTCAGAGGAGTCAACATTTTCTCATCAATCACCGTACTACAACATATCGAAGATGGTATTTGCGATAGCGGCCGATAAATTATACTGAAAGGCCCGTAATAATAAAATTTGTCCAACTACATAGCGTCGACTATATCTGTAACGAGTCTAACGAATACAACGATATGAATTCACATCAATGAACATTTTGTATGACTAAAACTAGAAACGAAATAGTGTAGTGACGATACTTGTAGATTGTACTAATAACGGGTAATAGAGTAGAGTAGATAGCTTCGGTTCTGGATTTTACTTAATAAAGTACGCATGAGTTTGGAAGGAAAACTACAATGCGTCTGATCGAACCCCGATACACCGAGTATTCCCGAGTGCAGAAAAAAAACAGCTGTCTTTTTGTACCAGGAGATTCGAGAGGGGAGCAGTTTCTTGACAGCTTTCAATGTCATAAAACACAAAAACTCCTTAGACGCAGAAAGCACTTAACTCCAACCCGACACGTTAAAACAGTACACACTGCACGACAAGAAAGGTCTTGTGTTGGAGTGCAGTGCTCTATGAGTAGGGTTTTAATGACCCCGTTATCGGGCTGACATGCACGAAGGAGTAAATATTGGCTGAGCAAATTACCGGATGGACCCGGGATTGTTGGGCTCAATTATTGATTCTGGCCGTTAAGTGACATTTATACCTGTTGCTAACGTCGTGAAGCAACTACTTACCTTTATAACTGGTGTAAGGTATTTCCTGTTAATCTGGCATAAGTCAAATGTTGAGATACTCAAAGACACGTCTCTTAGAGATTACACATTCGAGTGTTTTTGTGATACCGCAACATTCTAAAACCAGCTTATACATCTGGTAAAGTCAATACGTACGACAAATTAATCACTCAGTTACCTCATAGCCGACATTTTCATAATAATGTGCATCTTTCTAAAACAGGTGTCATTAATTCACGTAACTATATCTTACCAGCTGCAATATTATACAGCGTTTTTCAGAGTACATTGTGCAATGTTTAGTTTTGATGATTTTTTAATGAGTTATTCCCACCACTTGTAGTGCGTTCTCATGGGAAATGATTGCAACTGTCCGGTATGTCAGAATACGACACTTCCAGGCAAACAGTTGTAGCTGACGCCAAAGAGAAGTATTCAGAGCTGCCAAGTCGGTATAGTAGTACTTCGATTTGGTCGGCTAGGTGGCATTTTTAACATACCTCAAACATCGGTTGGGAGGGACCTTTGAGGCTGGTCAAATATCATTGTTTGGTTAACGTTTCTCCACTTCTTAGCTGAAAAGACATGTATGGTCAAGTTTAGAAACAACCCTGACCGTACAGACCTAGGTGCAAACAAGGAGCTTTTATCAAGGTGCAAAGTACAGCCAAATATGGAAAGTTACAGCATGCAGCCACGGGCTTCAATGCACAATAATTCTGAGGTTCTGAAACGAGAACACGACGAACACTGTCTTGCCGTACCAGAATCCATTGGTTGTTGGAAAAAATGGGTGCAATCGGCCAGGCAGAATAATATGCCAGATGATTGAAAGTTGCAATCTGTTCCTCCGACCGACTTACTCTTCTGTAGTTCTGACATATTATTCTGTCCATAGATATGGCCAATTTCAACTATTTTTCTAGAATCCTCAGGAGTCTGACAGAGACTAATCTTCACAGGATATGTGCACTTTCTACATTGGGTTTCTCGAAATTTCATAGTATTCCGACGAATACGCACATTGCTTTCCATACAGTCTCATACACAGACAGCAAACGGGAAAATACCTTTTGATCAATTTAGACCGCAATGGCGAAACATTCGCATGTGGAACAAAATATGATGTGAGCTTGTCTGTGTCCATACTCAAGACATAGACGGCGTCCCGTCTTTAGATAACAATGATCAACACGTGTGTTCCCTTTCTGACATACAGGGTTCGGTCAACACATTTGTGTCTGTGTTATCATTTTGTAGTGTCTGCATTCTCTGTGCATAATACATGTATTGGAGAATATTGAAGTTTGAAGACTTCAACTGAAGTTAAAATGACCTATAGGTCACACACGCGCGTTTAAGGGTCATGAAAATAATTACATGTACCACAAAAGAAAGCGGATTAAACCTCAGGGGCGTTGTGATCTAATTGTCCATGATAACTGTAATCAGGGTAATCTGTAGAACAATAACAGGATTGCATTTATCACTATGACAACAAAACAAGTAGTAAAGTAGAAATGCGAAGGTCAGAGAGCTGTTGACAAGCGTTTATGACTGGTATATTGGTTCTGCAACTATAACCTATTCTAAAAGCCCCCTAGCCTCTGCAAAATCTGCATACCTCTTCTTCTCAACAACATCCTATCTTATCTAGCTTTAGTCATAATTAAGATCATGATATTCGTGATAGTCAATGATTTAGTTGATGAACTCTAATGAGAGACCACCAATTGAATGATTGTCGACAGATCGCAGGTATTGATAATCAAAAGTTTGGAAACCTGTTCTCTGGGATGCAGGCAAGTCATTGACCCCCAAAGCTGAATGAGAACTGAGAGAGTCAACAAACTTACCGAGCGAAACTTGGAATTGCATCACTGTTACCGCATGCACGATTATAGTCACCTGTCAACAACTAATAGACGTTCCCGAGTATGGCAACCTCACGAACTCTTTGCTCAAATTCCTAAGAAATGACAGTGATGTTGGGTTATGGTGTGTACTGTACACTCGTGGTCGCACAAAAGGTAATGCTTGATAACAAAAACTTTAACTTAAGGGTTAGTCTTCAAAGAAATCGTTCAGCATACCGTTCAATTTGTCTCGCTTTTAAATCCAATCACTTCAGGCCATACATTAAGAAGAAGTTTATTTGCAAGTTCGTGCCCGAGGGCTAATTGCAAGTACATGGTATAAACATAGTAGATATACAAGTGACAATGGAGAGTTACGAACAATAACTAGAGTTGGCTATTTCTAAACAGGTAACGTATTAAGAACGTGTAGCAATGTATGTCCTGTGCTAAATAAGACAAATACTGATTACTGTGAGTTCCGGTCATCACGGCTACTTTCAAGACAATATATGTCGCATTGACGTCATCTTCCAACCTGGCAGTCAACACGTAAATGCTGTTTGAACGAAGAGCAAACAGACTAGACGTCATCGTTCACTGTAGGCAGATGGAGCACGTCCCTCTGGGTCCGACTGGGGGAAAAGCACGTTCTGAAAACATATCTGCCACAGAAGAACTATCACAGTCTGTTTTTAACGCTCGAGTTGAAAAATAACGGACAACATCGTTTCCTTTAGACTACTTGACCTCAAGTATGTTTGCAGCCGGCTTTTCTCTGAGTGGTTGGAGAGTGAATTGTCATGCAGGTGAACCAAGGTCACGGTGTAGACGTAGCCTTGTGCTTTAGTCAATAATCACCTGTGACTGTTTTCCGATGAGAAGGATTTGGAGTTCTCTGTACAGCCGTTTGTATTGTTCTTGAGTAGGAGATGATAGAATGAGAAATTGCATCGTCATATTGGGTATTTAGGATCACTAATTGTTGGCTTGTATATATGGCGACATCTCTATTTAATACGCTTTTGTCACATATTCATTACGAATTTCGGTGTTAACAATTGTCGACTATTGGTTCATGTTGTTCATTTACGGTTGACCTCCTCCTTATGCTGACATGATGTTACACTACACTAATGAGTTGACCCGCCACCCCAGAGAGTGATCAAATACAATGAAGT
This sequence comes from Branchiostoma floridae x Branchiostoma belcheri, assembly GCA_019207045.1. Lineage (NCBI taxonomy): Eukaryota > Metazoa > Chordata > Leptocardii > Amphioxiformes > Branchiostomatidae > Branchiostoma > Branchiostoma floridae x Branchiostoma belcheri. Next base: position 14,342,057 of record CM033027.1, read on the forward strand.
AGTAATGCATTCATACTGTTCAGCAGCTCAGGAAACGGTGACTTCAACGCCGTGTAATTTGGGATAGGTAGGGTAAATCTCGGAGGATGACGGGTAGTCACATGTGAACAATTTAACTATTCACCCTTCCAATGTAACATTATGTAGACTCTGTCTTCTTTCGTCACGAGAAACCCGTACGTATGGAATGTCTTCATTGACAGAAATAAATACTATAGAAATCGTTTGAAATGCCCAAATATCCAGGCCAACGGCCAAGACCGAGAATACGCATACTAGTATACCTGTAGTATGCGTAGTCTCCGTCTTGACTACGCATACCTGTAGTATGAATAATACAACGTTACAAATATCCCCCTCCTGTTTATGTGAACGTAGGGATTTCCGGAAAAATGGCAAACTACATTCCATCTGATAACTTCTCTTGTTTGAGGCAGCTTTCTGAGGTTTGGCCCACACCATCTAAACAGACGCTTTGTTACTTAAGACTCTGGGGTCGCTAGTTGTCTAAAGATTACATGACAAGTTACACCTAATACCTTGTGGTATGTCTTCAATGTTAGTTTTTGGAGAGCATATGTGCGAAACTGTTGCGCCCTACGGGCAGTACTCGCTCAGCACATGCCTTATGAAAAGGTCTAGATATGGGGATTTCAGCGGGCATTATCTACTTTGAAAATGGGTATGCAATTGGGTCACGAGCCTATTTCACAGATCCTACTCTGTAGCAAGCAGCTTAACCTTTATCCATCGGCCTATACGTCTGCTTCTGTACAGCTATGCAGACATCTACACGCAGTGTCAGATAGACAGTGGTATGTTTTTTACATGTATGGTTTTCCTGGTGAAGTGTCGAGATACAAGTATATTATTCAATGAAGTACTTAACATGTCGACGTCATTTTGTTTGGAGGTGACTTTTACCTTGTTGATCAGTTGAGCGTCTTTGTTGTCATGGTAATTACCGCCATATTTTTTAAACCCAAGAGTACCTGTTAGGTCGTTTACTATGACGATTCTGGCCTGTTTTCATCTGGAAACGACACTCTTATCAAATCACTCTCATTATGAATGTTGTAACAGTTAGTATTCTAATCTGAAGTATTCTACACTGTATATGTCCTAATTTCGCAGGGAACGTTTTGATGTTATATGCGGTCATTCTTTTCACACAGGTGGAATTTTCTTCCCCTTTTGTGTTCCTTTCGTCCGTGGTGGTTGAGGCTGGTAGCATTGTTTGAGCCTGTTCCTTTTGACCAAGACATGCCATAGCTGACCTCACCTGAAGAAATCAAAACATGTGCCAGTCACTAACAACAATAGAACAACTCCATTCACACACGCTAATGTTTTGCACGGCCTTCAAATCCACTTTGGTCAGGCGAAAACCTCACTTGTTTGTCATCACTTCCAAACACCAATTTGCACACTGTGACATTGCAACAATAGGGTTCTCGTTTGATTTCAACAGATGGGTCGAAATGGTAGGTTTTATCTGTTTCTTAAGTCGACATTCATGCTTTACAACTGGATTACAACAGTATTACACATCAATGCAACACTGATGTCTGTTGGTCTAAAGAATAAGAGGTCACTATGATGTAAAGGTCAGTCATGATAGCATACTACAAGATGCTTTATTGTACTGAATTGTGCATAAGCTAGAATAGGAAGCATCAAAGAAATGTTTCAGAAGATAAATCCTGTTTTGAGTAAAAATAAGGGTTGTGACACATATAACAATAGGTGTGCAGTAATTCAGGTGTGCTGGCAGACACACTGAATACCTACAACACAAAGAATGTCATTGGGCACCATGGTCTGCACCAGGACAAAGATAACACACAAAGCACAGGACCAAATGAACCTGTACAGGACATGCTGGTTGCCAAAAATCAAAAGCTACAGACCACGCAAAAACATTACCCACAAGCACATAGAATTCCTGTCATTCAAATGAATTATTGTGGCACGTTCACCGGACATGCTATGCAGAGAGGCAGCCATGTACTAAGTTGAAACTGAGACGTCCTTTCTACTAGGTTTAGAAGGCATGAAGAGATGTCGGGATGCAGGTGAGCCGTGTGCAAATTCCCGCCAAATTTTGGTCCATGGTACATGCAGGTTCAGTCTAGTGTGAGATGACCGTTAGTTAGGAGGGAGTTGGCTGGCAGGACACAGTCATAGCTGCCGGGGTAGAGCAAGGACATAACACACAGGTAAGTAAATATCCAAGTGCCTGATACTACCAGTGCATCTTACCTTACATTATATTACCTATGAATAACTTAAACTTATAAAAGTATTAACGAAAGGTCACTAGTAATAGCACATCAATATCAAATCAGTTGTGAGGAAAAACTTGACACAGAACATATATGTTTATGATATGTCACAGCCATGATACTAAAAGACTTTGGTGTAGGGAGTCTAGAGAAAGGAGACTGTAATGTTATTCCTTGCTTTTATTGAGAATAAGACATTAGGACATACATGGTATTAAAACAATCTGACATTCTGTATAGACTTTGTAAGGGCTTTCAGCTAGTGATTTTGTGGCACATATAAAACCTGTGTGCAAAGGTATAAGGACACGTAAGCCAACAGGTCAGGTGAGGATTTAACATCAGTCAACAGGTGTTAGCTTGTGAACATCTGAAATACACCTGTGCAAGACCCAAGGCACGTAGGCATACATATGTAGGGTAACATGAGATATCTTACTTCTCACACCAAGCTTTAAGACAGGATACTGAAGGGTACGATGTTGTAGATTAATGGATAGTGGTGCAAATATGTGGTCACAGACAACACTTCTCTGTGTAATTGATATAATTCTTCTCTGAACCTTCCATCATAAAATATTGAGATAAAAAGTAAATGCCGAGTCTTTGTCACATTAATAATACATTCCCTTCGAAGTGCGACTTTATAGTTTTTATTGACATTATGGAATGGCTATACCATTATAAATGTAATACTGAGTATCTAAGAAGTAAATTATAATATTTCTTGTACTCAACTTCTGTGTTAGGGATTTTCCTTTACCCTGTAAAGCTGATGTCCTCATCACAGGTTATAACAGGTTAGATAAAAGATCAAAGCCAACGTGTAACTACCACTTGAGATGCTTTTAGTATCTTACCTTAATTGTTCCATACCATCTGCCAGGTAGACAGCACACCTGTGAGGTGAGTCTCTGTCAGGTAAGGGATGTTTGCACAGGTAACATGGAGTCTCTGGGTGAAACTGACATGTTTTCATGGGAGGGGAAGAAAAACAACTGAACCATTCATACAACGTTGGCTTTTATCCCTAAATGAAAAAGCGACCCCATTTGCAATATGTTCTGTCAACATGTAAAGAGTTACTTTAAAGGAAAACTAACATTTGCAAAAAGCGTAATTAATACTGTATGATGTTTGTGTAATAGAGGAGGGAGCGGTGGACGGGAGGTGCATTGAGATAAATGTCCACATCATATGTTGGGAGGAGAACATAAAAAGGGCAAAGAAAACAAGAGTGGTCTCCTGTCAAACATGTTATGGGACAAATAAAGACTTGTACATAGATGGATCACAAGACATTAGGCATGTTATCAATGACAAACAAGACCACATTAGAGTCAGACATCATGTGAAAATGCATTTTTTTTTAGTCAGTATTTTCATGAATGGGTTTTTTCTAAGTGGCTAGGCCTGGTAAAAGTGTACTATGAGGTTCATTGCTCACTCTTTAAAAGAACTGAAATGAGATTAAAATTTTCTAAGGATTTAGACTCCACCAGGCCCTGGCAGTTTTCTTTTAAACTGCAGTCAACAAGAGTCTTAAATGGACACAAAACACAGTCCATACCCATTCCAAGCTTGGGTGGACAAGACATGCACATCTATAAGAAAACTGAAATCTACACTGGTTTAAAGAGAAATCTTTGTAGCATTTTGACACCTGTAAAACATAACAACATCTGAATTCATTCAGATAAAGATTGTCCGAATGCTTTTGATGGCTTGATGACCTAGCAGAAGAAGCGGAGATGGCTGCCCGCAGAGGAGATCAAGGGTCCCTCTACAGGACTCTAAGGACCCTCGCAGGGAGGACAACTCCACCTACTGCTTGTGTGAAAGCCATGGATGGAACAGTCCCAGACACCCCAGACCAACAGCTGGCAAGATGGAGGGAGCACTTCGAGAACCTGCTCAATCGACCAGCACCACCACCCTCCCCTCAGCTAGATGCACTAGCCGCCGCAGCCAGCGAGGACGACTCTGTTCCTACTGGCCCCCCCACGCGAGAGGAAGTGGTCAAAGCCATACAGAAGCTGAAGCCTGGCCGGGCTGCAGGAGCTGACGGCATCACACCTGAACTGCTGCTCCACGGAGGCCCTGCACTAGCAGATCAGCTCTTACAACTGTTCACTGCCATCTGGAGCAGCGAGACCATCCCGGAAGACTGGTTGCAAGGTGTCATCCTTCCCTTCTGGAAGAAAGGGTCAAAGGATCTCTGCAGCAACTACAGAGGAATTACCCTACTTAGTGTTCCCGGGAAGGTGTTTGCAAACGTCATCCTTGGAAGGCTGCGCCCACTCCTTCTTCGCAAACAGAGAAAGGAGCAGAGCGGCTTCACACCGGGTCGCTCGACTGTTGACAGGATTTTAACTCTGCGACTGCTGGCCGAGAAGAGAAGAGAATTCCGGAGACCCCTCTTCGCAGCCTACGTTGATCTGAAGCAGGCCTTTGATTCTGTTGACAGACAGGCCCTGTGGAAGATCCTCAAGACTCTCGGTGTTCCAGCAAAGCTTCTGACTCTCCTCTCTCTACTCTACTCCAACACCTCGTCCTCTGTGAGAGTTAATGGACAGATGTCCGACTCCTTCCATATCAACAGTGGTGTCCGCCAGGGTTGCGTCTTAGCACCATCTGTGTTTAATACAGCCATTGACTTTGTCATGAGCAGAACTGTGGCTCAGTGTGCCTGCGGTGCAAGCTATGGGAATGTCACTGTCACTGACTTGGATTATGCGGATGACGTGGCTATCCTAGCTGAAGTCATGGAAGCCCTCCAACTTGCCCTCCAGGCCATGGACACGGAAACCCATCCGCTGGGCCTGCAGGTCAGCTGGGGAAAGACCAAGGTCCAGAGCCTCAGCGACTACGAGCCTCCTCCACCAGGACTGGTAATCAACTCTAACCCGGTTGAAGCCGTTGACAAGTTCTGCTACCTTGGAGGCACCATAACATCAGACTGCAAGAGCGACACAGACATCCAGCTCCGCATCGGCCGGGCCGCCGCGGCAATGGCCAGTCTGGACAGGGTTTGGACCAGCAGCAAGATCTCTGCGCAGACAAAGATAAGGCTCTACAACAGCCTTGTGCTGTCCATCCTTCTCTACGGGGCAGAGACTTGGACTCTCACTGCTGCCCAGGAGCGTCGACTCGACGCCTTTGATACTAAGTGCCAAAGGAGAATCCTGGGGATCAGGTGGCATGACTATGTATCCAATGCCACCCTGCGCGAGACCACCAGTCAACCCCAACTGTCCAGTAAGGTGCGCCAGGCCCGTCTACGACTGTTTGGTCACATCGCCAGGACGGAGCCACCTCTGGAAACAGCTGCCCTTCTGAGGGAGCCGACCCCACCCAACTGGTCCCGCCCCAGGGGCCGTCCCAGGCATACCTGGCAAGAACAACTGAAGGACGACCTGAGGGCTGCCGGCCTCGACCTTACCACCGCCTGGGTGCTGGCCCTCAACAGACCTATGTGGAGATCTGTGTGTGCAGGCGCTACGCTCCATCCCGGAGCATGCGGACCTGAGTGAGAGTGAGTGAGAATGCTTTTGTACCGAGTCACTAAGTGAAAAGAACAGATGTTCAAGATGTGCATATGGAAATCACCATGGTTACTGATCCTCTGTTACTCTTAAGAAGTTGTGCCTTAGGCAATAATGAATAAAGATTTCCCTTTTGTGTGCATTAGGTATGTTGGTTTTGTATTATCTTATGTGTACTTTTCTATCCAAGAGGCGATAAAGCCATCTAATTGCCTCTATCCCGGAAAACATCTGGGACAACAACGAAAGTAATTTTTTGAACAAATGGATGGAATGCATTAGAGAGTAGCTAGACTTAGATCTTTTATCCAGGGATATGTTTTATTACACTGACCTTGGAGATATGATTTCATGTAAATACCATAGAATTTACAACATACAGTCCCTGACCTCGGTGCTTAGCTCACATCACACAGTAAATTTAACACACCTTTGAAGTTATTATGGGCAACAACATCCCCAGGGTTGCCAATGTACTGGCTGGGCTCCGGGACAAATTCTTCTAGCCCATCCAGCTCATCCACTGTGGATTGTAAAGATAGATTAGTAACCTTTCCCAGAAATCTAGCAACTTCATCTTTTGTTTCGTTGATAGATTAGAAAATAGATTAGTCACTTTTCCCAGAAATCTTGTAACTTTATCTTTTGTTGCATCATTACCCAAAGAAATGTATGGGTAACACCTGGGGGCACCCTGGCACTGAGTATGTGTATAATCATAGGACTGGCTTATTTCAAATCACTAGGTGTGACGAAACGCTACAAGTTGGTAGGAAATGAGAAGCTATTGTTTACCTTTGTAGAGACAGCAATCTGTGCAGACAATACTGGGAGGGGCTTCCAAGGTGTGAAGCACTTTTCTTTGGAATAAGAAAGATCTTGTCTATTTTTCACTTTTGAGATCTTACATCTGTAGTTTAACATGATATTTCATCATGTTGTACAAAAGACAGATAAGAGTCCTTAGTATTTATGGTGTTTTTAAAAAAATATTTTCAGTTTTAAAACTTGACCAACGGTTCCATTAATAGTGTCGGAATACAGGTATATCAAGGGGTTAATTATCATGATCATGTTTGCGTCACTAGGCCTATGGGTTTTCACACCTTTAGATAGACCAGACAAAACAGGCATTCCTTTGGGATTACAGACAAATTACAGACATCAAAAAGACCTTCAGGACACTTTTGCTGCAGAAGGTTCTGTCCAGCAAAGAATTATGGTTAGTTCTGTAAGCTGCTAACTTTACATCAAATGCAAAGGACCATTGGGAGAGAGTACAAGCAAACATGACAAAGGCTAGGCTTCCATCAAAGGTATTTCTGACATGCATTTTCTTAGTATGATTGCCTTGTAACTTTGGGTTCCTTGAATTTTCGTTGTTGCTATAGACCCTACATCAAGACTTTGCCAGTCCTGGTATTCTTATTTGTCAAATATAATTACATTTTTATGATAATGTCTTACATTTAGTACTGACTACAAGATAGTACCTACCCAGGATGTCAGATGTGTACTGTAGCTACTGGGTACTATAAATGAAATTCAACTTTATGAGCCTTGTAAAGCAGTTGATTTGAAGGCATTTTCAGTGAAGGTGGCATAGTCTACAAATCATGAAAAACAGTCAGTAAGAAACCAGGATGGTTCTATACTTTTAGACATTTTAAATATGCCAGGAATGGCATTCTATGCACTCAACAGGTACCAACTTGTACAGTAATCCTAACAGTCGGGGTTTTTAGGTGCCACAGAAGAGCCCCCTTACTGCATGCCTTGGCACTGCATCACCACTGAAACATGACTGCAGCACTTTCACACACTGTTGTGTACTATGGACTCATTATTCTGCCAGGGTCAGGACCAATCAGAATCAAAAGCAAAAAAAAAAGCAAATAAACTTTAACCAGGTTCTGCTACACTCAACTTGTCATTGCCCAATCTGCTTTCTCAACAATTTTTCTTCCTTTCCTAAATGTTCCCTTGTCATGCAGAGGAAAACTATTTCCCACAAATTTGACCATACATTTGTTTTATTACAAGGACAGCATTAACAGCAGCCCTACCTCTGTTTGCTTACACAAAAGGCAATAGAATAAAATGAAAGGCGACATTTGAAACCGGGAGGGAAGCCAAGCTTCTGTGGCAGATCAGTGCTTGAATAGGCTGGAGTGTTGGGTCAGCCTTGTGTGGAACTCCAGTATGTTTAAGCTGCACTTCAGCTCTGGCAGTTGCATTAAGCACTAACGGCTTTATATTTACATGAAAAATTTGTTTCTCTTTTGGCAAAACAGGACACATGTCTTGGTAACAGTCAGGTACCTGCCAGCTGTTAGATGATGAATGAGGTAACAAGAGGACTGAACACATCTCCCACTCATTCATTTCTAGGTTGTTTGTTCACTGTCAGTAATGTTCATGGAATCATTTGGACACTTATGATTATCTTTCAAGCATGAATTTTCTTTAAAGATTATCATCATTGAAGTGTGGAAGGACTAAGTCTTGGCCTCTTCTGTATTTTACTATATTTTACTATTCTGATAAGTATGATATTGCTAAAGATAGCACATTGTGGCAAAATCAATGATTTTCCATACAAAGGATGAACAACAAAGGAGCACAATGCTATTTACAGCTTTATTTTTAAACCAAGTAAAAAGGTAGCTGATAACTTGACAAAAGGAGACGCAATAAAAACAATTAGCAGAAGTAAATCAAATTAGTGAAATTGGATTTTCACGATTACGCAGAATGCATGTAAGCACTGGGGTGGCGCCGCCTCTGAAAAACAATTAGTTTAAACATGGGAGGGTGAACATTGTATACATATGAAAATGTCAGCTGTTACTCGTGGCGGTTTTCGTTCTCGTTTCGGCAGGTGATTCAACATGTTTCCCTTCACGGTGTATGCAAATATTTACAGTCTCAACCAATCACAAAATGTTCCTGTTGGTTGGCACAAAAAAACGTGAAACACCTGACACAAGGGTTGGATCAAGATAGGGGCTAATTCTCCCTGACATTTGATCCCCCCTCCGACATCTTGTTTCAGTCCGTTTGCAAATATTGACATACATGGCTGGCATTGGGCACATTTAGCGTGGGCCAACGGCAGTCATGTATGCAGGGCCTGGGTACACAGACCCAACACTCACGGCTCACGGGGCATGACATACTGGGGACGCCACACCTGAATCCAACATGGCGGGCTGACTCAGGTATGCAGCAAGCTCTGTCTCTCTCACTCTTCTTGTGCGTATGACTTTACTTTCATGGCTTGGTCAGGTTGCTTGGTGTTACCACATATCGACAGAACAATGCCTCTTATTGTGAGGAACTTTCGAGTCTGCCAGTATAATACACCTGTTGCACAAACATCCTGTTGGACTAAAATATTTTTGATATGAGGCAATCCCAGGGACTCAGTCATAGGAAACTGTATTGTCTGCAACCTTACAGTCATTGGCAAAGCCACTGTTGTGATACTGCTGTGATATGGGCCCAGTTAACTCATGTAAGCTTGTAAAAACACAAGCTTTAACTACACCATGTTATAATATGGTTGAAAAGGATGATGCTTTAATTTGTCACTGTAATTTTCTGTTAGGTGGTTATGTTTTGCCATGAGGATTAGGCCTTGCCACATCTTACAACGTTGTCTTTGACTTAAGATCCAGCACTATTTAAGACCCAATGCATGACCAACTCCACAAATGATTGGGCGTGTCCATGAAAATTGCTATCAACACATTAACAGCTGTGTCCATAGAGGGGAGACAGTAACATGAGATTATGTGATTTAGTTCCTGTCCAGGCAGAGCTGGATGGAATGGAGACAATGGCAGTTGAAACCCTCTAATCAGGAACAACTTCTCATTTGTCAAATCACATATTGATGTTAGATAAAGTACGACAAACGTTATGACCTTCACAAATAACCTATCCATTGTACTGATAACTACTTTAATTCTTATTTTATCAATTCTTTCCCATAACTTCGGAATCCATTAGTGCCAAGATCTATGGCTTAACAGGTCTCACAGTGTCATGTTTTACAGTTTATAAACAGCAGTGAACATTTATTCTGGGTTGATTGTGGTAATGTTGCAGGATATTAGCCAGTTGGTGCATCCACATTGAGTGGAATATTGGCAATTAGTTTTTACCTCTCAGAATCCTTCCTCTGAACAAAGGGAAGGGCAGGTAATGCATCTCCCTGACAACAAGAATGTGTGCATAGCAGAGATACCTGGGTTGCCAAGCTGGCTGAGAATGTTGCAGCTTGAGGACAGTGTTTACAGCGATAGAAAGTGGGACCACTCAGCAAAGGGTCTGCACAAACAATAAGAACATAACAGGGCTTGTATATTAATCATAATCTTGCAAAAAGTGAAGAGAAGAGAAGACATCATCAGTAACTTTGCCATTATTTCATAATATATGCAACTTTGTACCAACAACAGTTGTCGCAGCTGCAATCTCAGGAAGTAGCCAAGAAACCAATATGACTTGGAAACTAATTGCTCTGATTAACCAAACAGGATCTTCCCATGCAATTAGCCTTTGTTTATTATCCTTCCATTTACGTTATTACATGTACTTTCATTCCACAGAAAGTACACAGTGTTCACATATTTGCCCAACAGCCTCTAACCTTTCCCAATGGCCAGATTAACCTTTAACTCTCTTAAACTATAACATCCCAGAAAATACAACATGTGGTGCTGAAGGGACTCACTGTCAGTGCTGGGATTAAGCAGTTTATTGCACACTGTCAGTTTTTTTTGTGATTTTATAATTCAATGATAAGCTGAAATATTTCATCATCTTGGAAAAGAACAAGCAAAACAATAAGTTGAATGTATGTCATATGTAGACCAGGAACATCCATCCCTTGAGCATATGGTACTAATACAGCTTTGCATCAGTTTAAAATGACCACATAGTGGACAAAAATGGATGAATTATGTTACGATCGGTAGTTCTAAAATTCATTGGTTAAAAGTGTGATGAACATCATTGGCATAAAACCACAATGTGTGTGTGTGTGTGTGTGTGTGTGTGTGTGTGTGTGTGTGTGTGTGTGTGCGTGTGTGTGTGTGTGAGTGTGTGTGTGTAATAGCAGTGGTTCCTGTAGAAGCAGCTATGGCCAACAGGTGTCAGGTTCCAGGTTTCCCGCCACTCCTGCCCACCACACGAGCCTTTTGGACAGGCTGGCTGAGACTGGCACACCCTAATGGCTCCTCTTGTGGTGTCCTATTCAAGAGGATGACTCTTTGTGACTGTTCTTTTGGCAGATGTGTGCCTTTTCAAAAAACCCACAATGATTTATTGATTAGCCCAACAAAGCACCACATTATCTAAACAAAATGACCACAACAAAAATTGAAATTGTAAGGCTGGACATTATTTGATCCTGTTTTGCCAACATGAAAAAGACTACGTCTTTGCACAAAACCCACCAGGCTAATCAGAAAGCATTATGTACTATGTACACAATGAAATGTGTAATTTATGTTACCTCTTTAATGCAGTGAAATTTAGTCTGCCCCTTCTCATTGCCATTAAGACAGACATGGAGTGCTCATGTGGTGTACATAGAAGCAGGTGGTTTGGAATACCATGTGCAAACGGAAATGTCTTACGTTGTTACCCTTACGTCACTGCCTAAATCTTTCTGCTTGCTTCACCCCATGATGTGCCCATATTATTACATCAACTGCCGAATAACCGGTAATATGCCGTAATGCTGTAAAACAAACAATGGGGATCCATTAGGAAAGAGTCTACCATTTAGATGACTTTTCAGTGTTAGACTTGCCATAATTGGCACTCTATGAAGGTGAGCATTTGCCACAGGTTCTTACAATGAATGGTGTAAGCCATGTGTGCAGAGCCTGTACAAACAACGCCAAAGCTTTAACACTGGGTTCTCTCATTTTTTTGTCGGCAAGGGGGAAACTCAATGAAAAAAAATACTGATGGGTTGTACTAGTTCAATGTTTAAATATCAAAAGTGTAATAAATTCATTTTACAAGATTCTTTGACCAATGCATTGTCTATGATATCATTTCAACACAATTAAAAAAACATTTCTACTACTTTGTCTCTCATCTTGCTCCCCCATAAATATGACCAATGGTTCTGTCCTAGCTTTGTAGGTTTTACTCAAATGTCACTTGTTAGCCAAGCCATAGCGTCATCAGCAGCTCCAAGCCATACCTGACCGACAGGCTGAGATATCTCGCCAGTTACATTATAGAAGGTTGGTGGTTTACAGTCATGAAGCCGAAAAATGACCAACATTTTTGCTTTGGCTTAAGACTTATGTGTATAGCTTACATTTTGAAGGCATATTTGCATTGTTTAAAATGATTTTGTGGTGTAAAATGTGAGCAGCGCGCAATGCAGCGATTCAGGTATTTAAGACATGTACAGCGTACACAGTGCTTTACGTCATTGATGTAGTCGCTGTAATTATTAACTTCACTAATGGACAGGTTTAATGTATTGGTTTCCTCCTTGACCGAAGCAGAACAGTATTTTTTTGTCTATTTCAACCCTTATTGCTTCCAAATGCCAAGAAGACGTACAAACACCATATTTCAAGCGGTGTGGCTTATGCAAAGCACTGCATCCTTTAGCTGGAAAGGTCACTTTATTTTTGCTGTTACATAGTTTTCTCATAAAATGGGGATAATTTTCCAACGGTGGCAAGATGCTGCTTAATGTTAAAGAAACAATGCCCAGACTTGAATGGAAATGGCTCAAGTACAGTCCTGTATGCAAAGCAAAGACAAACACTGGAGGACCTCTTACACAGGCTTCGGTTCACTTGCATAGCGTTGCTGTTCTAAGAACCCCGTACTTGGCGCGTCTGAAGCTGCATAATACACCTTAAAGGCAAGTCTGCCATTACCAAGTCAGTGTTGCCAGACAGGTGGCATATCAATCTTTGTGACAACTCTTTTCCCCTCTGTGGTGAAAGGAATTGCGTTTTCCTTGCTCTGACAAGAGAAATGCTTTGTATAGTCATGTAAGCATGACCTGGGTAAATACCACGACAAGCCTTGCCCCAGCTGGGGTTACCTTCTCATATAACGGTCCCACCTCTGCACCTTGCCAAGAATCGATTCCTGCACTCAGTGCACCACAACACCTGAAAAAATAATAAGCAAAACAATATCAGTTTGACTGACTCAACTTATGTATCATATTTCTGCATTTGATTCGTAGATACCAAGCATAGCATACATACTATTAAAGAGAATCATCAATACCATTGTGCTATCGCCAATGGCATTGGCAAATTCTTGTGGTGGGCATGGCAGCAACATTCTCCCATGCCTTTTGTCTTCCTCACGTACCACCTGTTACAGGACCTTCATTCACAACAGAAACTTTCATGCATTTTGCTCTTTCAAGGTTGACAGTGAAGTTTGTGTTATAATGGTTCCTATTTTAAATGACAACATCAGAGAACTTTGGGATAAATGTATACTAAGCTAATTCAGAATCAGACGCTCCTGATGAAACATGTCTCATTTCATATCTGTAGCCGGCTTTGTCACAAGTGTTTGGTGCACATTATGTTCATCTGTATCTTTATATTGGGCTATTCAGCATAACATAAGCTGAAATTTAGCCACACATGTACAACATGGCAAAAGCCCTAAGGCTTATACTGTCTGCTATTGATCGTCTGGAAAATGTGCACAACGATTTTTGATACCTTCAAAGTACAAGTACCAGGTTCTAGATTTATCAAGTCTAGATGTGCTGATGAAACTGGTTCTTAAAGAACTGAATTCGCCCACACAGAACTTTTAATCTTAAAGGGTTTGAGATGTTCTGGGGTTTGAGAGGTTTTGTAGGTCCAAATGTCCTTGGTCAAACCAAGGGGGCTAGAAAGCTTGGACAAACAGTATCTGCAGCATGCATAACGGCTTGGCGGGATTATGCCACACCCTGACAGCAGAACCATTTGACTGACGGGGATTGACATGCAAATTCCTGACAAAACAAAAGCTTTCATCCCATTCAAATATCTTATCTGCAAATTACAAAACGGTCAAATATTTGACTATCATGCACCTTGTCGTTTCTAGATTTCTGTAGTGGACAATGGAAAAAGAATTTGATAAGGCAGACTATTTTAACTGCCTTACCATTAGAAGGAAAAAGTCACAAATATTTTGTAAAGGATGGGTTGTGCTTGAATTCCCACATTTATGATTTATGGCTTCCTCATCCTGTTGATTTTATCTAAATACTTAATTAGCTGGGACTAACAAAAACTGTAGATTAGTCAACTATTGTTCCCAAAGGGCCGAAACATTTTTCTATTGTCTAGCTATCAGAATTATGAACCCTGACATAGTTGCACTATTGGAAGGACTTACAACTCTTGTGGAGCAAATGTTGCATGTTGTTCATTTTGTCTTTAAGGACACACATTGGGCATGTCAAAGTATGTTACACTATTTGAAACAAGAGGGGTATACTCTTGTGTGCAATCACCAAATCCTATCACTACCCAAAGCAATTCATGCTTTTGATATAAGCACAGTGCTGGAGAGCTCTTTCATATAGAGGCTTACCACTTGATATACAAATCTGTCAGAAAAGAGCCCGTTATGAAGATGTGGGTCATGAACAATGATTAGTCATACTACATATTGAAAAGTACACTTAATCATTGTGCATTAAGAAGCATTCAAACTCTTAGTAAATGACAGGCAGAAGAACCTCCTTCAATCTTAAAGTAGAACTGTATGGTATTAGTGCCTATATACCTGGGCATGTAATGAACACAGATTGAATTACCAATTAATTGGAAATAATGGATAACAGTAACCACCCAGATCTCATTGACATTAGTAACACCATCTTCTGATGTACCTTGTCACTTTCATGTTAAGTATCTGTTACAGAAGGAAGATGGTAATCATACCAAATTTCCTCTGCCTACAAGGGTCTTCTATCTCAGTTTTCTCAGCCAAAGTGTGTTTGATTTCGACAAAGGATTTGTTTCAGGGATTAATGCTATCACTTGTGCACGCTGACAGATCACCTTGCAAAGTCTGTCATGATCACTTATTACTAATATGTGAGGGGAAAATGTGTTGTAATATTGGTATGCATTACTTAGTACTGACAAATACTATTGAACTAAGCTTCCATCAGCAAACTGAACAAAAGTTTGGTAAATGTGTGTACATCACTGAGTTATGTAAACTAACAACTCCAGATACTTTGACAAACTGAAAATCAGAGCTCATAAAACAAAAATACCTTCAAGTTGGTCTCACAAAAAAATCAGGATTATCTTTATCCACGATTTCTTTCATTGGTATTTTAATGGAAGGAATAATCTAATAAATCTCTTAGCAGGTGGATAGAACCACCTGTTGATTCAACCTATTGAGAAACGGTCAATGGAAGATCAGTCATTAAGGATTGTTTTCTCCATGTATTAGGGAGCTTTAGACATTCGCCTCAAGTGTCACACCTCTTCAAGTAAAGAACCCAACACACTTATCTAAAAGAATGCCTGATATGCCTGGTCAAAAACGCAAGCCGCAAAGTTGCATCTCACTTCCACTGGCTACTTAAAACTGCATCATGCTTAATTCACCTAAGTTGAAGATGGGTGTTTTAACTGAACTTATTTTTCCCATTTCCTTGCAGAGATCCTACAGCCCTGGTGTCTACCAACAGCTCTCCTACAGTCCTGATGGCTCGGGTGCGTTTACAAAGAGCTTTGTCAGGTACCAGCCACAGCGGCCAGACATCATCTCACACCTGCCTCCGCTGGATGCTCCACAGGTCAGCTGCAAATCTTTTTCTTTTTTTTGTCTGTCTTTTGTTCATCAGTCACCTACCTGACTGGGGCATGCAGAAAATAAGCTATGGATACACATTTCAGCTATTTTCTACATCGGTTTCTACTCCTCTCCAGTACATGAATGTATCTGCCCTCGGGTTTAATGCACCGACTTTGCAGGAACAAGGTGCAGCAGCAGCAGCTGGTTATATTACATTGATCAACCTGTCACAAGTTTGCATATCTAGCTGCTCAGGCATTAATTAAAGCTATCCAGTGGGGATGCCCCTACTGTACTTGGTGGCAACAAGTTCCACTTTATAGTATTGGAATATAAATATCTTAACATTATCTTTAAGTCACAAGTGACTCAATGTAAACTTCTTTATTCATGTACAGTGTATCAATTAGTTCTCCCTTTTAAATATGTATTAAGCTTCATGAATCCTTCTTTTCAAACCAAAACATGCAGCTCATTTCCACAGTGCCATGGCTGGGAAAACTGAAATTTTCCTTGGCTCAGGTTATTACATATTAAGCAAATATACCACAACTATATTGTGACAAGCTTAATTCAGCCAAAATTTACTTCAAACAGCATAAATAGTGAATGAGGTGGCACAGGAAACATGCATTTGTAAATCAAACTATGATATGCAGAAAACAGGTGTATTTTCTTTGACCATTGTGTGAGACTGAATGGAAAATACAGAAAAAACAGCATGCGTGCCTGCCTGCCAACAAGCATAGTTTGCTATAGATACAATGCCAGCTGTTCATCAGGGGGTTGTCCTCCATTTGTATTCACAAATATGCCTTTATACATAATAACACTGGAGAGCTTAGTTTAAGTCAACAACTCTGATCCTCTTTGATGGACTGTTACATGGTTGAGTGAGGGGAAAATGTGAAAATGTCCAGTTCATTGATGAAATAGGAATCTAAAAGTGTGTAAGAACTCAACGGAGCAAATGGTTATATTTACCAATAGCAATGTTACATGTACAGTATGACATCTGGAATATTACACAATCCATAACAGTGTGTAATACACCAAAGATTTGAACATTTGAAATGGGTTTCAAGAAACTATTATGGTAGAAAACAATTGATGACCTAAAAAAGTGCTGGCAGTGTCAGGTGATTGTGAAAACTCCGAAAGGCAGCACATATTGAGCACTCTTAAATGGCCAATGTCCCTTACATGTATGCAACCTTTTCTTTGCACCGAGATTTAACTTAACAGTACATGTATTCCTTTTCCATCAGGGGACACTAAGTGACCGCCCAAAGATTGTTCAAACTGGAGCCCGGACCAAAGCTGCACCACAGAAGGAAGAGAGATATTTCAGACATGTTAGGTGGGTCATCATCTAATAGTCTGCCTTATGACTCACAATTTGAAAATCAGTGATAGTAGTGTTTCTACTTAGCTCATCTCAACTGCTATGTTCTGATTTCCTTTCAATCCTGAATGGTGACTATGCTGCCCTCAAGGTACTAGGTGTATGACTGAAAACAATTCTACTTTATTTTCTGCAGTGATTCAATTGCAAACAACTACAGCCCCTCTGCACGAGACCTCACAACCTCAGCCATATATGAGCTGTACAAGCACCTCGGTAAGTAATGAAGAGGAAGTCAAACATTTATCAGAATGATATGAGAACATTTTCGTTTTGAGTAGAAGACTTGAGAAAGACTTATAGTAATTCATAACTAATAGGTTACTTGACGCCTTTTCCAAAGAATGCATTACCACTTCCAATCGCTTTTCTATGTAACTTTTGATGCTAAAAATACTAAAAACATGCCTAATTTCACAAGTTTTGATTGCAACTTCTACCAGAATTTTCAACTTACCACAAATTTTCTGCCATCTTGGATTTAGAATGCATTTAGACTGAACTATAAAGATATGGGGGGTACACATGACATTTTATCTTGAAGCTGAAAATACCATATTCAACATTATTATCACACATTAAAGACAATACAATTCTATGAAACAATAAGAAATTTATGTTACAAACAGTTGTTTTAATCAACTCTTAAAAGTGTCACATTATGTAACGTTAGTGCGTTGAACCCCGCTGCTGATAATAGACCGGTCCAAAAAGTAATCAGGTAGGAAATACAAAGACATGGAAAAGTCAGCAATGGAGTTGTTTTGGGAAGACAGCACTTGCGGTGCAAAACTATTTCAGGAAACTTCGAGGACTGACACATGGAAAAGGGTGAGGTCAATCTTCTGTGGCAGATAATAATCTGTAGCAGAGTAGAAGAAAATGTAAGACAACTTTGTCACAACTGACGATAGAGAACATTCAATGATCATGGCATTTGTGCCTTACACATGTAGTAATTCACCTCTATTGTGAAAACTTCAAGTTGTCATTATTGTTCTGCAGAAGCGGAAAAGTCCTACCACACCCATAGCAAGATATCCCTGTCCCCACCGCGCTCACCACAGTATGAGGGTCGCAAGGGTTTCTCCCCAAGAAGAGCTGTTGGGGGCATTGGCCAGAGGTATTTCAAACTTTTATTCAGTGGATATAACATTAATGTACATGTGTACAAAATATGACATGTTCTTTCTTGAGATGTCTGAGGCACACATCCAACAATGATTTCTTTCTGCTGACTTAGAAAAGAATGCACAAAACAACTAACATTATCCAATTTAACATTACAGGTCCAATGGAGAACCACTGTCCAAGAGTCACCCAGCCCTTGGCTTCCAAGTTCTTTCAGGAAAGGCCATGGAGGGACATAGTTATGGGAACAAAGGTCTTAAGGCAAAGGTTGCATCCCAAAGTCTTCCTCCGATCAATGGCAATGCCAAGGCAGAGACAGCTCTTGGTTTTAGTTCAGGATTCAGCGTTCGTGAAACCAGAGTTACAGAGAGGTACGACAGGAAAGCGAGGACTAAAAGTGTGGAAGGCCTTTTTCTCAATGGCTCAGCTAAGAGAAGCAGGCTGATATCTCCAACCCATAGCCCAGACTTCAGTCATTCTGTGATTGGAAACACAAATGGCCATCACTTTGATACAGATGGGCAGGGATGGGGTAGCCCAGATCTGGAGAGAAATAGAAGTGGGTTGTCTCCACGCAATGACAGAACTAAAAGAACACTCTCCCAAGCCTCACAAAATGGGGATCATGGCAAGGAGCACTCTACAGGTCTGTACATTAAAACTGGTTCCAGCCAACAGATTGTAAATAATCAGGAGTTAAAGATCGCATTGAAAGATGAGAACAAGGAAAATGGTGTCTTAACAGAGCATGGGCAGGGAATCACGGATAGTCCAAGATTACAAAATGGGAACCAGTCTTCAACACCAAACAGCCCTCATAATGAAGCAAACAGTCAGGAGCCTACACCAAGGTAAATATTTATCTTTCAAGTGTTTGTTTTTAATGCCTGGAATAGTGTTTGTGAGATAGGTTTAACACTGCTACATTTCCTGAAGTTTGGCTGTAGAAACCTTCAAAGTTTAAGGTTTAATTCAAATATCCTTCCTTGAAGAATCATTTCAGTTTATCTCAACACATTAACTTTGTATCTTTCTCCAGACCAACCACAAAGGAGTCTACCAGAAGTAAGGGTGTGGATGGTGAGGACACAGGGGATGACACCACAATCCAAAGGGAGTATGATGATGAAACACTTGCTGTTCTGGACATTGTCTTTCCTCCCTCTACATTCCCCACCATTGGGCTGTCCAGGCCAAGCACTCCTGAAGAAAAGGACCTGGAAAGGTGAGTGATTCAAAGTTTCATCTTATCTTCTAAGTTGTGTTGCTGTATGCTAGTAGCCTTTTCTAGATTTTAAACAGATAGTCTTCTTTATATGACATATTAAGATATAGAAGTAATCTGAAAGAAAACAATTTGGTGTGAACATTTTTATTTCACAGATACACAAGTCTGATCGACAATGCAATCAACCCAGACATGGTAGCACCACTAAGTGAGGAGTGGATACAGAACACATACAGCTACATACCACAGGAGCTCCGAGAGGCCCAGACTGAGACACTCAGGCTGGTAACAGAGGTACGGCTGAATGTTGAGGAGTGGTTAACATAGCTTTCAGCACCAAGGACAAAACATGGCGCTAGCTATT
Source organism: Branchiostoma floridae x Branchiostoma belcheri (assembly GCA_019207045.1). Lineage (NCBI taxonomy): Eukaryota > Metazoa > Chordata > Leptocardii > Amphioxiformes > Branchiostomatidae > Branchiostoma > Branchiostoma floridae x Branchiostoma belcheri. The sequence goes on from CM033027.1 coordinate 14,361,846, forward strand.
CACAGCATTACAGCTCATAATATGCCTTGATAAGGATGACACTACAATGCAAGATAAACTTATGGTTGAATCATCCAGTAGATTTATCTAACTCGCAGTTTGACATGTTCATCTTATTCCTTCCAAGGAGATGAACTTTTCTAAATGCAACCACAAGATCCTTACAAATACTAACTTGCTATGCTAAATAGCAATTACTCAAGCAACTGGATATGATTTTAGAAAATCATAGGAAGTTTCCAAACTCTTATCCAGTTTCATTTCATAAATCATATTCAGCATACTTGCCATGATTCCAACATTGTGTGCTGAACTGCATCACTGTCACTCATTGTACAGGAAGCAGATGAAGATTACCACAGACATGTGCAGAAGGCTATACTGGACTATGTTCTACTGGAGCCAACAGAGCAGGGCAGACTGGGCATCAGCCTTCCTCCAAAGGTAAAATAATGCAAATCCTGATTCACTGACCAGGAGCATCCACCACATCATTGTTTTTGCGTCTCATGCAATTGTCTGCCCTTTTTAAAGTTTTCAACCATCAAATCTTTCAAGGCTGCCTTTGTGTAGTTCCCTTGACATATTACGTCTTGACAAAAAAATAAGTCTTACAGATTAGCAAAAACCTAGTTAAAATCAACCTTAGAGTCAAAAGCTGAAGGTCGACATCTGATCATTTTTCACATCAGCAAGAGATAAAGATCTAACGAAAAATTATCAATTTTGTTCAGCCGCCCAATCCTGCAGGCAGGGATCGGTACCCATGGCACGAGAGCGTGAATGCAGCACGAGACTTTATGGAGAGGGAACTGTACATCACCCACCCTATCCTGAGGGAGATCTTACATGTCTGGGAAACTGAGTATGGATTATCTCCTGTTTTTTTCATTTCCTCTAAAGTGTTTTAACTCCATATTTTTTCAAACATCCTATGAAGATGCTTTTTATTACTTTTCTATATCAGAAATATAGAAAAGTCCTGTGTGTATACTGAAGAGTTGTTTTTGTGTATCCTGAAACAGGTACTCCACCTTCCGTTTGATTGACATCCCAGGACTTCAGCGGGTGATGCCTCTAACATTGGAGGCCTTCAAAGATCATGTAGAGATGTCCAGTAAGAAAGGTGCAGAGCTGCTACAGAGCCGCTGGCTCACACAATGTGCAGACATTGTCAATGTACACAGGGATAGTCTGGAGGCATCTATGCCCCAGGATGAGGTCAGTTAACTCCTTTAAGTATATGCTATGCAAGGTTTATTGAAAATTGTATTGTTGAATTTCAACAAGGGCACATTTGTTTTGTTCCACATGAGGTATTTTTGCGTTTTTGTGATCATGTCAATATCTCAGATCATGTCAATATCAAATAAGTGTATTCTTGCCAGGCTTTAAAGCATCTTGTAAATTTTCTTCCTCATAAACCTTCCTTCAATTTCAGTTTGAGCAATAAGTATATTTTCCATCATATATCTGATGAATGAATTGGTTATAATGATTTATTGTATTGAAAAATCAATGTTTTCCCTTATTAGGTGGCTCGGATGGATGCAATGGACCACTTCTTTGGTTGTGTGGCATCCTTGATGTCCTGCTTGTTACGGAGTGCTGTCCATAAGTCTGTGTACGACCTAGTGGAACTGTTGGAGGACTATGCTGATGGGAATGCCTACAGTGGACACTACCCAGAGCAGAGACTAGGGCTGCCCACCAAGATACATCCCATCAAGATCTTCATGGTGAGTACAGTTAAACTTGCCAAAGATGAACACTCACTGGGACCAAAAAGCCTGTTCTCCATGGATAGGTGGTCACTATAGACTGGATTCTTAGTTCTGGTGTCAATGGGAAAAATCTGAGGCACTACCAAAAAGTGATTACATTGTCCAGTTTGTCCTTATATACAGGTGGTCGCTTGTACAGGTTTAAATGCATTTGCTCTGTAAACAAGTTAAGATAAGAGTTTTTCTTATATAATTCTCTCTCTGAGATTTATTTTGCTGTTATCCAGATGCTAAATCTTTACCAAAGACGTTTCTGTAAGTTTGTGCTCATGGACTAGCTATTAAAAAGACATATTTTATAATAGCCTTGGTTATTCTTCACTCCAATTTCAGCACAGCTTAATACCTTTTTTCTCTCCATTTTTTTGTTTCAGACTCCAGCCAGAGAGACAGTCACGGCATCCTTCTCCCCATCCTTCCCAGAGGTGACCTTAGGGATCTTCTCCATGGTGGACAGCATCGTGAAGAGTGTGTTCCAGCTGTCACGGGTGGAACATCTGCTGTTCCAGGCTGTGGAGGACCTGGACACCAAGTACATCAGTACTGTACAGCTGGAGGAGGAGACGGTCCAGGTAGCCAAGGAACGCATCAGGAAAGTCATTGACAACAACAGTCATGGGCCTCTCAGGTAAGAAAAAATTGATTTGATGAGGTGGAGTTAAGATTGGGGCAACCTTCCAATTAATGGTTATGTAAAGGATTTCCTGGCACATTTCGAAATCAATGTGATTCTGACAGAGAGAAGGAAGAAAAATTAATGTCACATTGTCATTCTTCTTGTTCCAGCTACCGCTCAGTTTACTGGCCCTACAAGTACCTTCTCTCCAAAGACTCGGACTCCAAGGTGCAGACCTTCATCATGAAAGGCCCACCGCTGAGGTACTATGTTCAGGAGATAGAGAAGCTGAAGACCATGGCCTGGGAGCTAGGCTCCTTCTCCATCTATGTACCTATGCACCTGTTTCTCCTGGACTGCACAGATCTCAACCAGGTAAGTCAGAAGACAGAACAACATCAAGGACTTTGAATTTGTGAAGTTCATTTTGAAACAATTAACCAGCTTATACTTTGATGAAAACTGTATGACCGTTACCTTTCCATTGCATTTGTACAAGTGGTTAAAACTGATTCAAAAAATCTCTCTAGTATTTGACCATGCCTTTAATTTGGAGACTCATCTGATAATTTTTATTTTATCATTCCAGTGGCTGATCCAGAGATCAAGAGAATTGGGCAACATCATGATAGAACACATCATGGCCACCAGTCGCAAGTTCAACCGCAGCATCTGTCAACAGTATGATGAGATCGTCAAGACCATAACATCCCACACTGAGACCACCAAGGACCTGGTGGCCCTCCAGAGGTACAATGATGCCCTGAGGACTGGGGAACTCTTGGTGCTCAGGGTATGTGGAGTTATATACAACCTAGTTTACAAAAGTGGTTATTTGAATAGAAAATATTAGCCTTGAGTTTTGAAACATCTCTTTCATATCTTGTCAGTCATTCTCAATATTTTTGACTTAAATCATTTATTTTCAGTACAATTATTTCATTGCTGCTGTCATTCTAATGCTGTAGGGTCTTTTATGCTAGAGTCACACTCTTCTTTAAGTTAAAGATGCATTCATTCTACACCTTACTGCTGTCTTGTTTCTATAGTCAATACTTATTGATATTATGTCTGTATCAAATTTGTGTAGAAGATGCTGAGGAGAATTGTCAACTTATGCACCCTACTTGCTTTTTATATTATAACCATTGATTTTATTCACTTTTGCACTCTGTATGTATCAATGCCTGTTTATAGTCAGAGAGTAACGTTCATTGTATTTTGCTACCTGCTCTCACATTCCAGCTTGCCAATGAACAGAGCAGTGCAAAGGTTTATGTTTGTTATTTCTTCATGTTTGTGGTTTGGGAACCAGAGGAACTTACCATGGGTGAAGGTTACCAGATTAACCCTAAGTTTATGTCCCCTGTACACACCCTATGTTTATATCCCATGTCCGTGTAACGTTACAGCCTAAGTGCCATCCTGTTTGCAGGATCTGTGCTGGGCTGGTTTAAAACGAGCTTAGAATCCCAAAATAAGAAAGGTTAGGGGTTATGTGAAAATGGAGGGAAGAAATATGTTGTACCAGGTATATGAGCAAACAAAAAGATGTCGGGACTGTTGCCCAACCAAGTTTCTTGCATTTTCACACAACCCCACCCCTACAATCCTATTAAAATGTCCTGTCCCTATGTCTGCCCTAGGTGCTGATACTGATACTGATTGCTAATGAAAGAAATAAAGAGACATGTGATAATAACTCAGTGATGGTGCTTGGGTTATCTGGAGCTTAAGTTGATGGTATATACATGTTGGTGTCAATTGGCTGTACAAGAAAAAAGGCTTAGAAGTCAGAACTATAACCAACATATTTAAATATCTAAAAGAGGTATTTTTGATCAAGATCAGGTAAAAAGATCAGAGTAGAACGCTCTTATTTATGAATATGAAACCTTTTGACAATCAAGGTTTGATTGGCAGTTTTGGTTAGCAATTAAACCAGAGTAGAATGAATAGACCTGGACATCTACAGATGGTCAATTACAACTTTTAATGCAATGTGTCTGTTACCCTTTCCTAGGAAAAACTTGACATTGCAGCAGGTAATCTTCTCTTCCTGATGGAGTATGCCTACCTGCCTAAAGATGACATCTATCTGAACCACAACACCTTCACCTGGCCTGAAAGGATCTTACCTATTATCAGAAACAGGTACGGCAGATAAACAATCAACATACAGTATTCAGGGCTCAAAATACTGGGTGCATGTGCACCCAGGTGCACCCAAAATTGGAGCTGTGCACCCAATTATTTTCTGTGGGTGCACAGGGTGCACCCAAATATTTTCTTGGGTTTTCTTTATATTTTCTTAGTATGTAAAGATATCAAAGTATACTAGTATACATCATATTCTTGACATCTAAGTGTTAGAGAGATAACAAAATATCTGTCATGGTACTTGTTTAAGAATTTGAAAGTTTGTAACTAAGTTTTGCTATTAGGTTATTACTTAAATTTAAGTGATGCACCCAAAAACTTTTTGGTGCACCCAATTTCTTAAGCTGGGTGCATCAGTGCACCTGATCCATAAAATGAATTTCGAGCCCTGAGTATTTATGGCATCAAAGCAGTGCACTGTCTGCAGCGCTGCAGCAACATATAACTATATATGACAATAACAAAGTGTATATTTCTGAACCTGTCTTTCATACATTTACATTGCATGTAAAACATGAGATTCCAAGACTCCATTGTTGCTAAGCAGATACCTTTTGGTACAAAGATAGAAAGTAAGATTATGACATTCTTGATGGATAGCAAGGACTGGAAGATTATCTCCCTGACATGTGTTCCCCATCCTTCCAGTGAGATGAGGTTGATAAAGGAGCATGACATGGCAGTACAGAAGCTGCTGAAGTGGCAGGTGGACTTTGTGAGCAGGCTGGATGAAGTGGCTAAACAGGTGAAGGACTTCCAGAAGAAGGACCGCATGTCTGAGGCACACAACTACATGGAGCTTCTAAATGACATTGGAAGGAAACTCAGGGAGTTTCAGGAAGAGGTGAGAGGAGATAGAAACATGCACATTTTGTGTTTGCAGTTTAATTTTTATTACAGATCTCCTAAAAAAGCATACAGGTGTTTGCCAGTAAAAATTTTTCCAATTCTATAGTTGCAAGTTTGATGATTCATAACTTAAGAAGAACAACAATAGCCATAAATAAGGTACTGATTGCTGCAGATAAAAAAGACAGAAAAACCAGAGGATTCTCCAATAGATGAGACCGTCACCCCATCCACATAGATCCAAATAGATTGATGTATCCCTCACTATATCTTGACCTCCATCTAATCCATTATTCTTTTACCTTGAAGAAAAATGAGATCAACATGGAGGAGATCTTGCTGGAGACGGGGGCTGTCACTGCCTACACACAGATCCAGGAAATCATGAAGGCCAAGGAGCCGTTCGACCGGCTGTGGCAGGCTGCCGTCACCTTCCACTCCGAGCACGACAAGTGGATGAACGGTCCCCTGCTGCAGGTCAATGCTGAGGAGGTGGATGAGGAGGTACCGTCTTTTTTTCTAAAACTCACTCACAAAAAGTTTTGGTGTAGGTTTTTTTTTTGCTCTTAATGTGATTCTTGAAAAAGAACATTTTGTTAAGTCCTGGGCATGTAGCTGCTTGATACTCAGTCATTTTGACAGGGAGTTGATATGTCTCAAGTGACAAACAGCCTGCTCATACCTGTTTTGTTCTTCCCCATAAACAGGTTCAGAACCTATGGCGTACCAGCTACAAGCTGACCAAGATCTTCTCCCACCCTGACTACATGGGCCCCTTGAGGGCAGCTGCCACCATCAAAGCCAAACTGGAGAAGTTCAAGATCAACATGCCACTCATCAGGGCCTTGTGCACCCCGGGTATCAAAGACAGGCACTGGGACATGATGTCTGATAGGGTTAGTGCAGTTTCTCACATGTGACATCTGATTGTGATAGATCTGTCCTTGGTGCTGAATGGCAGGCTGCTATAACATGAGCAAACAGCAATGGAAAAGCCACTAAGGCATGGCTTGCCATGTTGGAGAAATGAATTACTTTGCACACAGTATCATCAAATTGTAATCTACAGGATCTGACCATAGTGATGGATATGCTGTTTCAGCAGACATTTCCAAGCAGGTTTATTACTAGTACTAGTACTGCTTTGCCTTGAAAAAATTTCCTTAACCTGGTCATATTCTAACTATGGATGACAAACATATTATGACAAGCATGTTTAACAAAATTAGAAGAAATAAAGATGATTTTTACCTAATATCACATCTGAATGCAACCTTTTGTCCTTTGCCTCCAGGTTGGGTTTAACATCGCCCCTGAGCAGGAAACGCCGCTGTCTGAGGTGCTACAGATGGGTCTGGAGAAGTATGTAGAGGAGCTGGCAGAGATCAGCTCACAAGCTGCCAAGGAGTATGCTCTGGAGAAGGTACAGTCAATGGTTAAAGTTTAAAAGTAAACATTATGCTTTAAGTCAAGCAGCAGTTGAGGCTTTGATCAGATCCTTACAAAGTGTCTCTTGGTGTCTTACAGGCTTTGGTAAAAATGAAGAAAGATTGGGGGAATGTCCACTTCAGCTTTGTACAGTACAAAGACACAGGTATCCCTATCCTAGCTGCACTGGACGATGTACAGGTTCTGCTGGATGACCACATTGTCAAGACTGCCACCATGAGGGGGTCTCCCTTCATTGCTCCCTTTGAAACACAGATAAAAGAATGGGAAAGCAGACTGGTAAGTCCTTACTGTCTTTTGTCTTTTTCATGTGTATCTGATAGTCATTGATCAGCATCCGAAATTTCCAAATAGTTTAGTTAAGTTGTACATATTGTGTAAGCTGATATTTTTGTTCTCTCTCTGAAGTGTTGATACCCTTTGTTCTCAGCATCGTATGAGAGCCATCCTAGAGTCCTGGCTCCATGTCCAGGCCAGCTGGCTGTATCTGGAACCCATCTTTGGCTCAGAGGACATCCGCAGTCAGATCCCCCGGGAGGGCAAGATGTTTGAAACTGTGGACAAGCACTGGTACAAAAATTATCCAATAGTACTGTTGATTTGTGCCCTCATAGTAATAGTTCACAAACATGCTGTAGATTACTGTATGTTAACAGCTGCAAATGTTTACTTGAGAAGACTGATAATGTACTGCATAAGTCTCTTAATAGATATAAGTGAATTCAGGTTTTGTTTGTAGCTCTATAGCATTGTAAGAATACTTTAGCTAGCTTCATCCACTTGTCTATGAAATATTTACAATAAAACAGACATTCTGTTATTGTTGGACAAATCTTGTCATTTAGTTGTTGTAAAATTACCTTCTGTTTGCTGTATTACAGGACAGGCATCATGCTGGAGTCAGTGAAGGACACCAATGCCCTGGTGGTGACATCCCAGCCTGAGATGCTGGAAAAGCTACATGAGGCGGAGTCCCTGCTGGAGGAGGTACACAGGGGGCTCAATGAGTACCTGGAGAAGAAGAGACTTTTCTTCCCAAGGTAGTTACTAGTATAGTTAAGTTGCTAATGTTACATAAGACCTTTTTGCAAGTCAAAGTCTGGTTACTTGCTCTGCAAAATTATACTTTATGGCTTGTATCGACTGTGCCAGATTAGAATATTTGGTTTATGGCTATTCTGTGTCCAATTGTAGATTCTTCACAATGCTGCTTAGACATCTATATCTATGGCTAATTCACCATGTAGGGATGCTATTTCTTATCAATAGTAAATAACAGTTTACAGGTCTCCAACTATAAAATGTATACAATCTTACAAAACACTACATGCTGCATTGGGGAGTTGCAAAGAATCTTCTTTTTCCTCCTCAGGTTTTTCTTCCTTTCAAACGATGAACTCCTTGAGATCCTCTCAGAGACAAAAGACCCCCTTCGAGTGCAGCCTCACCTGAAGAAATGCTTTGAAGGCATTGCCCAGTTGACCTTCACCCCTGACAAGGTCATAACAGCCATGGAGTCTGCAGAGAAGGAGCAGGTGACCTTGTGTAGGCAGATCATCCCTGCAGATGCCAAGGGACTGGTGGAGAAATGGCTCTTCCAGGTAAAACTTACATCATTAGAGTGACACTCTTTTGCACTTAGTCCTAGTTGGGCTAGCATCTTAAACTTTAGAATAAAGCATAGAATCAGTCATAGAAATACTAATTAGATTGCCATTAGAGTGTTAGTTGCTGTACAGTAAAATGTAGAGAGCATAGCTAATAGACATTCCCTATTCTGCCCGTGTCCAATGGCTTTCATCCTTTGTGAATGTCTGAGCACAGTTCACACTGATGGGGGTTATTGGACAAGAGTAAGACTTGTGGCTCCAGTGTAGGACTTAGATAGATAGATTAGTATTGAATCCAACTGTTCATTGCTGAGAGGCTCTATGTGGAAACCAACTGTCGAGGTTCAGAGGTCAGGGGTCGTCAGTGTGTCTGTGTGTCTACCTCGTGTTCTATGGCTTTCATCCTATGTGAATGTTATCGCACATGTTCACATTGGTGGAAGTCAAAGAAGACGTGTGTGGAAACTCACCGCTACTAACAGACTCACTGCATGAACTGCTGCAGCCAGAGGTTTCATGGTTTTCCTGACAGCTTGTGTAACAACTAACTGCAACCGCTGCATGTGGGGACTGTTGATTCATCGGTGGATACTCACAAGTTGAACGGTGATTGGTAAGGATTTCACAGTAACTGCTGATGCTGCTTACGATGGTCTCTGTAACAACTGGGTTTTTGCAGACTTTGGAAGCCTATTAACCAGAAAATATAATAACATCTGTGAAGGTAATCACCATCTGTTATCCCTGTTAACAAACATGTTGTCAGTTTGTGGGTGTTGTAACATTTTCACACTTAGTGTTTCTTTACTAACTGACCAGAACTACCACTAAGCTCAAGTTTTGATAGCATGTAGAACAATAACATTTCCTGATGACATTTAACACATTCATGCCTTATCTATGAGCTTAAACATCTGATAGGATTCAGGTTAGAGTATGAATGAAATATTTGCTTTCAAACAGAAGATGCATAATAAGATGTAGATGTTACAATCTTTAATACTTTCAGCCTATATTCTATTAAGTAGTTTAAAGGGTAATGTAAGAGTAGTGAGTTAGCAGCTAAGGATATCTGGAAGGGCAAGAATGCTGTTATCATAACCTTTGTTTTTGCCAAATTGTGACAATATCAAAATATACGTGTAACTGTTATCATGATGACACAACTTATCACATAGTTTTTACTGTATAAACAATAAACCATTGTGAGTGTGGGCCGAGTATCAAGGTATATTGTAGCTGCTAGACAACTGTTGCTTGCACACTGTACTTACTATGACTGTCAGGCATATCAAGTAAAACCAGTGTTCAGGATAGAAAGTACTGATTCAGAATATACAATTTGCTGGTCAAAGTACAAGACTTGTTATGCAATGAATTATGTTAATATATACCTGGAGTCAACTTTGTGGTGCTGTTTGGTAACAGGTGGAGGAGGTGATGAAGCTGAGCCTACGTGAGGTCATGGAGAAATCCATCCAGGCCTACCCCACCACCCGGCGGGAGGAGTGGGTACTGCAGTGGCCAGGACAGGTGGTGTTGGCCACGGGCCAGATTTTCTGGACAAGTGAGGTCACAGAGGTCAGTGCACTCTATTGGAAGGAAGAAACAATTAAAGAGTGTCTTTTTGAGAGTTTTCAATTAACATTTCTTTTTAGGTATTGCAAAGTTCCAACTGCAACTATATTGCTTTCCTCACAAACAAAATACCAATTTTTTCAACACCTTCAGTTAACATTTAATATACATTTTATACTCCAGGCCATAGGAAAACAGAGTGGTGTGAAGCAGTACAAGGAGACCTGTGACAAACAGATTGAGGACATTGTGAAGTTGGTACGTGGAGAGCTGACAAAAATGAGCAGGATCACACTGGGGGCACTCATCACTATCGATGTCCATGGTGAGTAGGGTCTTCTTTCTCTTACAATGTCTGACTTAACTCTTCTTCTACAGAGATAGTTAAGCTTTCATCTAAAGTCGTCATAGAAATTAAACTTGAAAGCTATGGTCACATTTATTGATTCCAGAGCAGACTACCATAATACCAGTAATTATTGAATATCGACAATATTCTGCATTTAGGATTAAAACTCTTTCCTCTTTCCATTTTCAGCACGAGATGTAGTGACCAGTCTGTGTGATCAGGGAGTTACCAGCTCCAATGACTTTCAGTGGATCAGCCAGCTGAGGTAAGAACACTTCCTACATCAAATCTTTGATATCACAGAACCACACAGACTGCTTAACCCTTAGCACACTGAAGTAGCAATTTGGCTACCAATTTTGTATTGGTCATGGGGTTTGACAGATGGTCTTTTATGTTTACAGAGAATATAAGCATTAATGTGTAGAAGTAATGCACCTTTGTCATTGTTTGATTTCTGTAAACAGATACTACTGGGAGTCGAAGCTGGTGCAGGTGCGCATGATCACCACTACTGTGCCGTATGCCTACGAGTACTTGGGGAACACAACTCGTTTGGTGATCACACCACTCACAGACAGGTGCTACAGGTGAGGTGCACATTGTCTTGTAGTAAAAGGTATTTCCTTCTGCCTAGGTTTATATAGTCTTTACATTGTAGACAATCAGTTAAAATGAGTTACAAATATCCGTTATCCAATGTTTCACTCTATATCACTGTACTTTGTCCACTTTTCATACCTTATCTGATAGATGCAAGGCCTTCATTGGTTACCAGAGCAACCTTCTGGAATATTACAGACACAATGATACATCTTGTTTAACAATTGTTTCTCCCAACAGAACCCTGATGGGTGCCCTGCTGTTGAACCTGGGTGGAGCTCCTGAAGGTCCTGCAGGTACAGGCAAGACTGAGACATGTAAGGACCTGGCCAAGGCTGTGGCTAAACAGGTCAGTCATTCACATCTTTATAGTTTAAAAAGAAAAGCCAGAGAGACTCAAATCAATGGTAATGATATGTATGTCCCTTATGAGAAGTACTTATAAGTCAGGGTGGCTAACAAAAAAAATTTATGTCCTAATTTTATGTAGTTTTGATTTCATTTTCAGCAGTGAATGTACAAAAGGATATTAAGCTTCCATGAATCTTGTGCTAATAGAAAATCACCAACTTGTCTATTTTGTGCACAGTGTGTGGTGTTCAACTGCTCAGATGGGCTGGACTACAAGGCCATGGGAAAGATGTTCAAGGGACTGGCTCAGTCTGGAGCATGGGCTTGCTTTGATGAGTTCAACCGCATAGAGCTGGAGGTACATCATGAGCCTTCATTTGTATTCTCTGCCACTGACACAATGTTTGTTGCAGCATTATCTGTAAGCCTTTCATTGTAGTGCAACTTTACTTTTAAGGCTGCTTTTTAATGTTGGTCATAGGCCCTGTATTTAGATGCTGAGAAATGACTTGAACTTAAAGCCTTTGAAGGATACACTGTCTAGTATTCTTCAGAATAAAAGAGCCTTTCCTAATTGTGTTGCAGGTACTTTCTGTTGTGGCCCAGCAAATCCAGACCATCCAGCGAGCAGTGAGTGAACACCTGAAGGTGTTTGTGTTTGAGGGGACAGAGCTGTCGCTGGACCCCTCCTGTACCATCTTCATCACTATGAACCCTGGGTACGCCGGCAGGGCAGAACTACCAGATAACCTCAAGGTCAGTTCAGTGACAAGAAACAATTGGAAATGTGTCAACATTTTATTCAATGCTTGCATATTCACTATCCAATCTTTAAAAAGCTTGTCTGCCATTCTGTAATAAGCCACATATCATAGGGAGAAGGTTATTCCTTAATCATAAACAAATATTTGGTACATCTAAACACTAGCATGATGAACAGTTTGTCAGTAATGTTGCCCAGCAAGTATTAGATACAATGTATTAGACAAATGCTCTTCATGCTTTGTTTTGACATAAGATCTAAACATACAGTAATTCCTGATTTTTTCACTGTACTTTTATGTTCACGGTTTTCACTCTGACGACTGTAACATGAACTTATCATTACAGATAACAAATAATTCACAGACTTTTTTTATGTAAACCTGCTGCCATCGTGAACATTTAGTTCCGAGGACAAGTCAAATTTTCTCAGACTGTGAAAGTTTGGTACCGTGAAGACAAAGTGAATTACAGTATTCAAATGCAGAATCACTTGAAATTCTGCCTTCACATGTATCATACCTTTGTGTGTTTTCCCAGGTTTTGTTCCGCACTGTGGCTATGATGGTTCCAGACTACGCCCTGATCAGTGAGATCTCCCTGTACTCCATGGGGTTTGTGGATGCCCCCAGTCTGGCACACAAGATTGTAGCAACGTACAGGCTCTGTTCAGAACAGGTGAGACGTGTGTCTGTCACATACCGGTATCACATGTATGATTTTCAAGAACAACACACACCATGATATTTAATGTTCTAACATGCTTCATGATTGTAATGTACAACAAGGAATTGATAAAAAATATGAGAAGCTGATTTTCTGTTGTTGTATCCGTACAGTTGTCCTCTCAGCATCACTATGACTACGGGATGCGAGCAGTGAAGGCGGTGCTGACAGCAGCTGGTAACCTCAAACTGCGCCATCCTGACCAACCAGAGAATGTGCTGGTGCTTAGGTCAATCAACGAGGTTAACCTTCCAAAGGTCAGTAAACAGATAGATGTTCTAAGCCCTGTATTCTTGTTGAAGTCTATTGTTGATGTTAGATGCTACAAGAGAAGTATGTACGTGTAGCCGATATAACTGCCCTTCTGCATAACGCACCTGTCCAGCTTTACAGACAGGCAGTGATTAAGTGTGGATATCTATTCTTATAAAACTTAGAAAACAATTTAAATGATAAAAATGGAAAGTTTGTACCCATATTGATATCATGGAGATTTCCTCATGCTTATCTTGTCCAGATGTATATCTGTAGGTATTTGACCTTGTACAGTAGTGGACCTGTCCTTGGTGCTGAAAGGGCCTTGTTTGCAGCAATGAACTCAGGTGGTCTTCATTAAAACAAAAGCATAGTGTTGCAGTATTGATTGAGTCACCAACAATAATCCCTTTTTTCTCTTTCCTGCCAGTTCCTGTCCCATGACATCCCCCTGTTTGAGGGGATCATCTCCGACCTGTTCCCAGGGGTGGTCATGCCGAAGCGAGATTTAGGCAGCCTGGAGACTGGTCTGATCAGCAACATCCGCAGCAGGGGGCTGCAGCCAGTTCCCTGGTTCATAGAGAAGATTGTTCAGGTATGGATGTTTTGATTAAGGTAGAGAAATAGGGATACCAGAAAGGAATGAAATGGTCAGGCCTCTTGTCTTGTTTTGATTGCCCTTTTTATTGCCCTCAATATTTCATGGTGAGATAATAACTTTTATTGCACAACAATGGTACAAGGTACAAAGTATGGAGAAACTGCTATTGTTGAGATTCTATCAATTTGATTGACAATGATAGCTCCATCATGGGTGAAATATCTTGTATTGTATTACTTCAGATCTATGAGATGATCCTGGTAAGACATGGGTTGATGATTGTTGGAGACCCCCTCGGTGGCAAAACAAGTGCCTTCAAGGTCCTTGCTGGAGCTCTGGCAGACCTGGAGAAGGAGGGGTATGAGGAGAACAGGGTAAGCACAGGATAGAAGTTACTGTAAGGCACGTTAAGAAGGTACCATTTGTATAGCTATGATCATCATCATCATAGTCCTTTTCGTCCTAACGGATGATCTGTTCAATGCTGATGGGCTCATCTATGATACAGAAGCTATGATACAGAAAAGAAAACAAAAGAATTTTTAATTTCAAGTTAATGGCTATTTTGTGATACTTGTAAAATATGATAACATGGCTGATAACGTTCTGTCTTTTTCAGGTTGAATATTGCATAATGAACCCCAAAGCTGTCACCATGGGCCAGCTGTATGGACAGTTCGACCCTGTATCACATGAGTGGTCAGATGGTACGTGAACCAAACTATTGTTTCATATGATGATCCTGTTATTGATATTGATTCTTAGAAAACTTAGAAAAATGAAAAGTCTGTACCCATTTCTATTGATATCATGGTGATCTCCTCATGCATAGCATGTACCTGTAGGTACATGTATCTGAACTTGTGCAGTAGTGGACCTGTCCTTGGTGCTGAAATGGCCTCACTTGCAGTAATGAACTCAATGATCCATATATAATGTTTTTTCTTGTCGATACTGTAAAAGTAAACATTTCCTTTAAAACTTAGAATATAGACATGCCTGAATCAAAAGGTATGCTATGTATCCATTGATAATTGTAAGCATGAGAGTTTTGGAAACCTTGTACCTATGTGTCCAACAAGTGGCTGTGCCATTCCAGGGGTGCTGGCTAATGTGTTCAGAGACCATGCCACCAGCGTGACAGACTACAGGAAGTGGATCATCTTTGATGGACCAGTAGATGCTGTCTGGATAGAGAACATGAACACAGTCCTAGATGACAACAAAAAGCTATGCCTGATGTCTGGAGAGATCATCCAGATGAGCTCAAAGCAAAACATGATCTTTGAACCAAAAGACCTGGAGCAGGCTTCCCCAGCCACAGTCAGCAGGTAGGGTGTGTCAGGACCTTGTGTGAAGTGTTGCATCTGTGTTCCCAGTCTAGGAAAGGAAAATAGCAACATTGAGTAGTTTTTGAAACTCGACATGATAGGTATCATGTAGGGCTGAGGAGAAACGGACTGGCATTTAAATGTTTACCCGTGTGGTACAATATTTCAGATCAAACAACTAAAAAAGGGATGTGACTAAAATACGTGGACATATTTCTTTGAAGAATGACAGAGTGTTTTCTGAGCTGTGTATCTGTATCCCCACAGATGTGGTATGATCTACATGGAGCCATCCCAGCTGGGTTGGAGACCACTGGTGACCTCATGGCTCCAGCTGAAGCTGCCTGAGAGCCTGACCAAGGCACAGGCCAAGACTGTGGAGGTGAGACATCCCCCCTTTTTGTGGCTGATGACTTTTAGGAACTTGAAAGTCCGTATCCCAGTAGCTTTTCGATTGCTACATGTACTTGTGCATTTTTTTAGTAGCTGTTTTTTTTAAGATTATTTTCATCAGATAAGCTAAAGATTATTTTCGGTTTGAGTTATGATGTGCTAGATGCAGTTCCCAGTGAGCTCTTCCATCCAAACCATACTTTTTGAAACATCTCGTAAACAGTTATGAGTACTTGTTCCTGAGGGTTACCCATCTAATAACAATATCTTTCTT
This sequence comes from Branchiostoma floridae x Branchiostoma belcheri, assembly GCA_019207045.1. Taxonomy (NCBI): domain Eukaryota; kingdom Metazoa; phylum Chordata; class Leptocardii; order Amphioxiformes; family Branchiostomatidae; genus Branchiostoma; species Branchiostoma floridae x Branchiostoma belcheri. The sequence goes on from CM033027.1 coordinate 14,377,537, forward strand.
TTCTTCCTCCCCAGTTGATGTTTGAATGGCTGCTGCCACCCTGCCTGCATTTTGTGCAGAAGTCCTGTCACCAGCTGGTCAGGATCTCCCCCATGCACATGACCATGTCCATGCTTCAGCTCTACTCCATCCTACTGGATGATCTCAAGTAAGAACAAACTGCTGTTGAAATAAACGCTATGGGATCATTGTCAGTTTTCTGGTTTCAGTCCAAACATGATATGAAAAGATGCAATCTATTGAAAACAGTAAACAGTGGATTAATCTGAATTAAGTGAAATTTAGTATATCTAAATGCAGGTGTATCCATTCAAAATATTTGCAGGTGATGTTAGACACATTCTACTTTTAGTGTAGGAGCTGAAAAAAAACTCTGTTTTCCACCTGGTAATTTGGATGAATAGTTTTCATTATCTGCAGTTTATTGGACATCAGATTTTTGATTTTCCTCAGAAATGCATACATAAAGCATACAGTCCCTCTGTAGGATTCTTGATCCCTGATACATCTTATCCTATAGAATTTCTAAAATCCAAGGGATATCAGCAAGTATTTCAGAGAGACAACCTTTATATCTCTGGGTATTTTCCTTGCAGGCAACTTGTAAGTGAAGATAATGATGATGATGATGAGTGGAATGATGACAACATGACAGAAAGTACTGAACCTACCAAACAGTCAGTGTCTGAGGCCAAAATACAGGAGGAGCGCACCAACATGATCATTTGCCACTTCCTGTTTGCCCTGGTCTGGTCGGTGGGAGGGGCTGTGGATGCTCCGTCTCGAGAACTGTAAGTCCCACGGATAATTTTCACAGTCTTCCCTATATTGAATTATTGTACATTGTTCCATAATTGTATCTGAACTTTTACACAAAGCTTGGTCCAAAATGTCATAGAGCAACAGCCACATGGGTCTATTGATCAATGTACTTTAATGTTTTATCTGATTTTTTCCCTACTCATTCAGTCAATCAATTACTTCAAGTTTGAAAGTCTTTATATGCCAATCACTATTTTTCTTTGCCTTTCTAGGTTTGGTGAGTTTTTCAGGAGCCTTTGTGACTCTGAGACAGGAAAAGGCAAAAATCCAAGGTGAGTCAAGCTTCTTGATAAATAAATGAGTTTTTCAGCCAACTATTATTACAATTGATTGCATTTATCATATATGCATACATATGAAGCCATAATATCAGTGACAAAATATTTGCTTTTTATGATATCTAGGCCCAAAGATCTGAAGGTTGCCCGCAGCCTGTTCATGCCCAAGAAGGACAGTGTGTACGACTTTGTGTACATGAGGAAGAACAACTTTGGATCCTGGTTCAAGTGGCAGAGCCTGGTGCAGCCAGTGGACATTGCAGAGAAAGCACAGGTATAGTAACAGTCTTTTTTCGTCCCCTATGTATTTTTTGCTGAATTCTATTTTCTACCATTAACTTTAAAACAACTCGAGCATAATATAGAATATGATAAGGCATGTAATGCATGATTAAAAAAAGTCTCACATACTATCTTACTATACACACCAACTACAATGTTTGATTAGGGTTGGCGGAAAAACCTGTGTCTATAGTCCAGGCAATAGTCTGGCTAGGGAATGGAAAAGGCTGTCTGAGCTTTTCTGCCTGTAGTTGTTCCCCCTGGCTTTTCCAGCTGTCTGGACTGGACAGGTTTTTCCAACAACCTTGTTGTATTGGAAATGTGTATGATTATACTTTGAAATCAGACAGTTTGTGAATTGATGCTAACTGTCAATTTTTATTTTATGTTATGCCTCACATAATGCTGGGAGTAGACCACAAAGGTAACTACTACCTCAAAACCATTGAGCCTTTGCATGAAAAATGCATGCACCATCATGTTCTGAGCATGAAACCTAATGTTTGAGGGACGTGGTAGTATGCTGGTAATGCATGACATACCAATTTTGCAAGCGTCACGCATGTCTGCATGTGCATGTATAGAATGTGGAATGCAAGCCTGAAAAATCCCTGTCCATGTGTGCATGTAATACATATATAAATTTTTCGCAAATTCCAACAAATTCTAAACTTGCATTTAAGTCAATTCACAGGTCTTTCTGATGACTTGATGCTACCTTTCTTAAATTGAGCAGAATTGTAAATCTGAGCTACTTGCATGTAGTAATTTTGCTTGATTTCTGCAGATTTCTTCACTATGAATGTATGTTCTTACCCCCTACATATGCTGTGTGCCACTTGCATGGTTTGCGCTGCTGTTTTTCCCCACCACTTTAAACCCTCCCCACTCACCCCAGCTGGATGATTTGTCAGTTCGAATCATGGTAAGAATGTAGCCGCAATGGTAATGTAAAATGTATGGCTATGTTAAGACTGCCAGAAAGATCGTGTTGAAATTACTGAAATTTTACATCAGATTGTCTTTCAGCTATCGATGAGTGGAATTAAGAGACATGAAATGAGACTAAACAAGTTTAAAGTTCTGAAGATTTTTTAATGGCATTTGTATTTGAACGTTCTGTTGCAGTCTTGACTAGTCCATTGTATGGTGAAGGTGTTGGTCGGTATACTTTATATTAGCCCTATATATCTTCTTCCTTAATAAGATATTCTATATTTTCTAAACACACATTACATTAGTGCACTTCTAATTGCTATTTTTCTTTTTTAATTTGAAAAGGTGGAAAGGTGAAGGTGCATCATTATATTCAATGTAAAGACAACATGATAAATTTCCTGGTCAACTATTCCCATCAGTTTGGCATTTACTCACTGCAAAACCTCTCACAGGCAAGTGAGATCATCGTCCCAACGGTGGAAACAGAGCGACAAAGGTTCTTCCTGTCGTGGTTTGTCGGACGAGAGGTCCCCCTCCTCTTCGTGGGTCCCACGGGAACGGGGAAGTCTGCCATCACCAACAGCTTCCTGATGGGTCTGAGTAAAGATCGCTACATGATCAACATTGTCAACTTCTCAGCACAGACATCTGCCAACCAGACTCAGGATATCATCTTCTCAAAACTGGATAGGTAACGCAACATAACAATTAACTAACAGGTGAAATGAAAAGCTGGACAGGATGCAGCAATGCTTTCTACAGAATGAGAGATCTTATTCATATCCAGTTGATTGAGAATTGATTACCTGGAACTCTAACCTTCATTGTGGCATTTTATCCTCATATGCTGGAGTTTGAAGGAAAAAAAATGAAAGTAATCCAGGAAACTAGCCCTCTATTGAATGACATCAGGTGTATCAGAGTCAACAATATTCCTTCAATTTTTAATATCTTAAAATATTTAATCATCAAAGATTGACTGTTGTGATTCAGTGACATCAGTCACTGCACTGGAGTTGTTGGGAAACTCTCAGTCCTTTTGCTAAATACCAAAAATACAGCTGATTCAATCTGATTTTCTGTTTCTGTGTGAATCTAGGAGAGGCAAAGGTGTGTATGGGCCCCCACCAGGCAGGAAGTGTGTTGTGTTTGTGGATGACCTGAACATGCCTGCCAAGGAGAAGTATGGAGCCCAGCCACCAATAGAGATCCTCAGGCAGTATGTGGACCATGGGTACTGGTTTGACAGGTAAGATAGACAAAGGACAATTTTTTGCAAATGATCAAAATGTACTTATCCTAGCCTTTTGGTCAGTAGATTATTTGATTCCTGTCATCAAAGTTGTCAAAAATTTATGAATTCCATAAATCATTTATATTGTAACATTTTTTGCACCATAGGAAAGACACGAGTAAGGTTCAGCTGAAGGACCTGATCATGCTGTCAGCCATGGGTCCTCCAGGCGGGGGGCGCAACACGGTGACCTCACGTTACCTACGGCACTTCAACATCATCTCCATCGACTCTTTTGACCAGGAGACCATGAAGAACATCTTTGCACCTCTTCTGGACTGGCACTTCAACAGGGGCTTTGAAACAGGCCTCAAGAGATTTTCTAGGGTGAGTGTATGTCCATAGGAGTCTATAGCAAAGTCTCTTAGACATCTATTGGAAATCTAAGAAACTCTTAAGTTATTTTTCACTACATTTTCGTGTATTTAACAATTAAAGTCTTAACCTGTGATATTTGGCCTTGGAGAATCAGCTTAAAGCTCTTCTATCCAATCTTAACGGTGCACACCCCAGTTCTTCTGCCACCGGGGTCCGTGGTAGTGCGCGACAAAAAAGTGACGAAAGGCTTCCGAGGGTCTATGTTTGAGTTGAGATTTCTCATTATTTCCTGCGAAATGACATTAAACGGTTACATGGCTGAAAAGCGTAGGAAATGGTGTGTTTTGGGTGCAAATTGTGTTTTGGTCCGCGCCTTACTTCCGGGATATTCCTACGCCTGAATGTAAACAGGCCGGTGACCTAGATTGACCTCTGAAGCGCTGTGTTAAGCCAAGTTGCAATGCCGCACGTCTTGGATGATGAAAAAAACTGTATTTTTTATTTATTTATTTATTTGTTCAGCTGTTTACAAACAGCCAGGGTTGCCCAACTAGCCGTAGGCTATTATCAAGGGCTAACCCTGTACATGTTCGCACATGTTCGCGCACGACGGGTTATACCGCCCCTTACGGGGTGACACACCCGTCCGGGTGAATGATGTAGATCACCATGAGGCTGATACGAGACAGAGGTTCGCCAGGCCTCCATCCGGGTGATTTTGAAGTGAATCACCAACTCCCGACAGAAGGATTTGCTCCAACCACACCGCACCATCGCACGTGTGGGGGTTCTTTAACGTGCATGGGGTGTGACTCTCCCCATACACAGGACCTCCATTTAACGTCCTATCCGAGGGACGACTCATTTTTCACTTGAGTAAAGTGAGGAAAGTCGTGTAAAGTGCCTTTCCCAAGGGCACAAGACCGGCAACACGGTAGGCGGATTCGAACCGGCGACCTCTCGGTCACGGGCCGAATACACTACCGACTGTGCTACGCGGCCCCCCGCTGTAGTACTGTAGTACTAGAATTTTCTTCATAATTGGCTGGATCACTCTTTAGACTTTCCTCTTTCTGGCAGTATCAGTCGTGCTTGCCGGAAAAATCTGCTTCATCTGTTTTATCCAATGCGAAAATGCCCGATTTTGTGCATCATTTTTGACATGAAAATAATGGTTTTTCCCTATAATTTTTCAAAATTAAAGAAGTTGAAGGATCAAAACTCAGTTGGTCTTGTAGCTGAAGGAATATCCTCTCACCCCATAACCAGTTATTTTGCTTCAGGATAATTCCCTGGAAGAGATGGTCGCCGCCTCCATTTGAAACCCCAAATAAACCGGGATGTGCCCCCTTAAGCCAATAACAAAGGAATTGCAGAAATTATACCTAATCAAGACACTTGTTTCACAATAGATTAATGACTTAAATATGGAATGAATGACTCAAAAGGACTTCAATCTTTCCCCACCAGATCATGACATGGGCCACCACCGAAGTCTTCTCCCAGGCAGTAGCCAACTTCCTGCCCACCCCGTCCAAGTCCCACTACCTGTTCAACCTGCGGGACTTCTCCCGCGTGGTGCAGGGTGTGCTGCTGCTCAGTGCTGAGACCATGTGTGGGGGGAAGGAGGCAGAGTATAAGTTGATCAGGCTCTGGGTCCATGAGGTGTACCGTGTGTTCTACGATCGGCTGGTGGATGACGAGGATCGGAAAACTTTCTTTGGCATTGTTAAGGTGATTCATCTCATTCTTGTACTTTTATTTGAACATTGGTCAGCTTGGAAATTTGATTGTATTTCTAAACTGTACATCTCAATGCAATTGTGTTTCAGCATGACACAGATAATATTAAGTTAACAATAATATGCACTACATACTTCAACCAGAAACCAATTTGATGAAGGAAAAAAACTACACTCATCAAGGATGCAACATGCACTCTACATTACTTCTACCTTAAACTTTGTGTCCATCTCATCATAAAGAGTCACCTTACAGTGTATAAAGATCTTGCTAAAGTTCATTTTATTTTGTTGTCACAAGAGTGTGCATTATGACTGTAGAGAACTTCCATGAAATATCTCTGATGGGTCTGCAAATCTAAACTTAAAATCTGTTTTTCCTTTATCAGAATGTGGTGCAGACCCAGTTTAAGGAGAAGGTGAACCAGGTGTTTGGTCACCTGTCTGTGTCTAAGGAAGTGCAGGATGATGACATCAGGAGTCTGTTCTTTGGGGACTTCATGACACCGAGGGAGGAGGGGAAGAGATATGATGAAATCATGAACATGGAGGACCTGAGAATGGTTAGGATTTGAAGATAAGAATTTCAAATTGTTGATGAACACAAATTTGAAACTTCCAAATGTTTATTTTATGCTGAAACTCATGACAAATGTTTTCCAGTCAGAAATATTAGAATTAATTATTGATAATGTCCAGATTATATACATTGTGATAAAGTTAACATTACTGTGTTGTTACCCAGACTATGGAGAAGTTCCTGGAAGACTACAACACCATGAGTAAGGCCCCCATGGACCTGGTCATGTTCAAGTTTGCCATTGAGCACATCTCACGGATCAGCAGGGTCCTGAAGCAACCCAACGGCCATGCACTGCTTGTTGGTAAGTCCATGGGGACTGGTGGGTGGAATATTGCATTGAACAGTGAAGTAGAGATATAAGATAGCTTAATTGAACAATTCTAAGAGAAAGACAATGAATATTAGTTATATGAAGAGATGTAAGTATTTTAAAGCACATGCTGCCATCCAATTTTAAATGAAGTCACAAAGTAGGTTTTGGAATTGAAGCTCTTCCCCTGACATACGTACTATCTGATCTATCAGGAATTGGAGGCAGCGGCCGTCAGAGCCTGACCCGCCTGGCTGCCTTCATGGCAGACTACGAGCTGTACCAGGTGAACGTCAGTAAGACATACACAGCCCATGACTGGAAGGAAGACCTGAAGAAGATGATGAGAAGAGCAGGAGAGGAGGGAGTCCACTCTGTCTTCCTGTTTGCTGACCATCAAATAAAGGTATAGTCTCAATGGCCTTCCGTCTACAAATAAGCATTAAACCTTTATTGTCAGCTGAGTGCTAAGTCTTTTCTACTTCTGGTTTCTTTCTTTGTCCAGGCTCTAGAATGTTCTAGTGCCATTACAACATTGACATGTTGACCTTTATACATATCTTATCTTGTATAGGATGAGTCCTTCCTGGAGGATGTGAACATGATCCTGAACACAGCAGACATCCCCAACCTGTATGAGAATGAAGAGAGGCTAGAAATCATAGAGAAGGTACAGTTGCTAAGTTAAACATAATCTTAGCTACTTTTTGGTGCCCATCTATCAATGTATCGTTGACAAGATCTGATTGTAATGCATGCATGTTCTTCCATCTTCTTAATGTTTAAAGTAAAAATACGATAGATTTTCTGAATTTAGACTTGTCCTATGTGCATTATGATGCTTTGTGGTATAGGTCTTCTGTACGTTATCAGATACACCAATTTATAAACGCCTTCCTTTCTCACAGCTCAGGGAAGAAGAGAAGCAGGAAAAGGGCCAATTTACCAATATGGTACAAAATTGACGTGGTCATTTGATCGGTGCATGATTTGAAACTACTGTTTATGAGGCTATTAACTCCAAGGATTTGGCTGGTGTATGGGTATTTGCTGTGTTGTGCAGGTTTTGTTTCAAGGCTCATTTGAACATCCTTCTTCTTACAGTTGGTGTCTTGTGTGATATTTTACTATTTGATGACACAAGGACCCCCCCCCCCATAATAATGGTTTATCCTGAAGGACCCTGGTGCACTGTTGGTGTTAGAAAACCATAAGCCTTTGTAAAGATATCCAATATGATTTTTCCTTTTTCTCAACAACAAAAGACTTAAGGTATTGATTTATCCTTACCAGTCTTGCTCTTACAGTTCTTTTGAATTTTTTCCTCCCCATATGTAGATGCAGCAGCTGGTGCAGACAGAGCAGCAGCAGATTGAGACCACCCCGCTCAACATGTACAACAAGTTCATCGAGCGTGTGCGGCGCCACCTCCACGTGGTGCTGGCCTTCAGCCCCATCGGTGACGCCTTCAGGAACCGCCTGCGGATGTTCCCCTCCCTCATCAACTGCTGCACTATTGACTGGTTTAAGGTTAGTAGATTTTTAAAGTCTCTATTGGAAACTGTAGTTGACAAAGAAACAATCTGTTTAAAAAAAGTCTATGGATGGCACTTTTTTCACAAAGAAACAAGCCTTCAGAGATGTTTAGAAAATGTCTATGGATGACACTTTTTTCACAAAGAAACAAGCTGTTAGGGATGTTTAGAAAAGGTCTATGGATAATATTTTTTTCAATGAAACAAGATGTAAGGATGTTTAGAAATGGTCTATGGATTGCACTTTTTTCAGATGTATAATTTTTTCAGTCTTTACCCCCATGTAATCAGTTCTGTTTAAGGGACTTGTTTCACATGTTTCAAGCTTATTCAAAGATTTGCTAAATACATTTCATGTCTGTATTGCCCTGTAGGCCTGGCCAGAGGATGCGCTGGAACTGGTGGCTAACAAGTTCCTGGATGAAGTGGAGATGTCCCAGGAGGTGCGGGATGAGGCTGTGGTGATGTGTAAACACTTCCACCAGAGTGTTAGGGCACTCTCTGACAGGTAAGAGCAAGGTTCATCGTAACTGACATAATGGTTTCAAGGTAGAGGACAAAACCTTGAAAAATACAACAGTAGATGAAAAGCTTCAAGTCAGTGTTTTGGATTAACCAAAAAGCCAGACTTTTATTGTTTTTAAAAGTTTCATTGAATTCTACCCCAGACTATCAGAAGGGGCTATTCATCATCTTGTCTCGATATCATTCCTGTCTTGTCAACTGCTTTGATAAGACTAAAAAAAATCTACAGAAAAGTACAAATGAAAATCTGAATTGAGCATCGGTTGCTTTTGGCCTGTCCATGGTGCTGAAACCGTTATTGCTTTCTCAGTAGCTATCATATGTGGTATGCAGTGTTAGAAGGTTCTTACCCAAAATGTAAATATGACAGTCATGTAAAAAAGATACTATTTCCTTACAGTGTGCTTGTCTGCCTCTGACAGAAAAGTTCTGTCATGAGAAATTCTGTCTATAACCTTGCCACGCTATTTTTCTGAATGTTGTATTTCAGGTTCTTTGCAAGTTTAAGGAGAAGGAACTATGTGACCCCCACCTCTTACCTGGAGCTAATAAAGACCTTCAAGTCCCTTCTGGAGACCAAACGGCTGGAGATCCTGACTCTGAAGAACAGGTACACTGTCGGGCTGGAGAAACTGGACTTTGCCTCATCCCAGGTAAGCCATTTCGTATAGCTTACTAAAACTAACATCTGGAATACATTGGGAAGAGTTTGTATGGTGTGTAGTGACATGGATAGAATTGTTTGAGATGACTAGATATGGTTCTGATGGCTTACAACATTGCCATACAGTTCAGTTAGTCTCAGCTAATCTGTGATTGAATGCACTTAGTTTATGGTGTTTTATTGAGAAGGGGCTTATGAAAGGTTTGTGCTTTAAAATATATTGCACAGTGCCATTGCTTGTGTTTTACATGTGTCTGGCTTTGCTCTTGCCTGACGTTTTTCTTGATTCAATGCAGTATCATTGAAATACTATTTATATAACTATAGTGTGTAATGCTAGTTTAACAAAAGGAAGAGAGTTAGTTTGAAACAGTGAGGGTCTATGTGTAATAAATTGTCTGTTTTATGCAAATGTCAAACAATATCCATGCCCTGCACAGGTGAGTGTGATGCAGCAGGAGCTGATAGACCTGCAGCCACAGCTGGAGAACAGCAAACGTGAGACAGAGGAGCTGCTGGAGATCATCGCACAGGAGTCTGTGGAGGTGGAGGAGGTGAAGAGGGTGGTGGAGGCTGACGAGGCAGAGGCTAACAAGGCTGCCAGCGAGGCACAAGCCATCAGGGTGGGTAGCATATGTATACTGTTGTAATTTGTACCTCTTAGGACTTGAAATTTTGAAATTTTTGTTATGCCATTGTCAACATACTGAAATTCCCTTAAAGGCGCCCAGAGCAGTTTTTAGTGCATCAAAATCAAAAATATTCTGGTACGATATTGACATTTACTTCACCATTCTAGCACATTTTTATCATTATTTCGTACTTTCATCGTTTAAAAGGACGCACAAACATGCCACAAACGGACCCCTTTGATTTATTATATCCTACAATAAATCAGCACAGGATCGAGCCACTAACGGTTTCCCGTCGGTAATTTTCGGAGATTTTCGAACGCATGAGGTCATTGAGCGAATTGGATCTGATTCGCCCGTTCGCAAATCGAAACCTTATTCGAACAAGTGACGACATCTCCGGAAGCGTTCGGGGCGCATTTGGTCATGTTCGCGTGCGTTCCGAAAATTTGAAATAATGGCACGTGCAGCGCTCAGATTTTCAATGAGTTCTCACCACTCAACGACGTATCATCTTTGCTCAATAAAGGTCGATATGCAATGTGTGTAAAAATGACTTGAAAATTAAATTTGAAAAGACTAAAAAAACTGCTCTGGGCACTTTTAACTACTACCCCCCCCCCCCTCCCCAATAAAAATATTTCAAGAAACTAGAAATGAAAATGAAAATAGAAATAGAAAAAAATTACTTCTATCCCAAACCTCATTTTTTCCAACCTAATAAGTTCTATTGACAATGTAAACTGTTCAATCATGTGGACTTCCTTTGGATCCCTAGGATGAGTGTGAAGACAAGTTAGCCATCGCCATGCCTGCCATGAATGCTGCCATTGCTGCCCTGAACACCCTGAAGCAGCAGGACATTACCCTGGTCAAACACATGCAGAACCCTCCTCCAGGGGTCAAGCTGGTCATGGAGTCCATCTGTATCCTCAAGGTACTTTGGCATCAGCTAGTAGTAGAATCTCTTCATCTCTTCATCTTAAAACACCTAATATTGCAAATAGCTATTCATTTTAGTTTCCTTTCTTTGAGTCAGAAAATAAAGGACATACTGTGATTCCTTTTGTTCAAAAGAGTTCATATCTGCATCTGCATAGGATACCCCCAAATGACCCCGCGAGGGGCAAAAGTAGGGGGGGAGCTGAGGCTCCCGGGTTAGGGCGGGCAGGCCGCCTGCCTGGCACGGAAGTGCTCAACGTTGGGAGCGCTTACAACCGTGCCAGGCAGGGCATTCCACTCGGGAATTGTGCGTGGGAAAAAAGAATGTTTGTAGATATCGGTGCGTGCAAATATGTGTTGATATTTGAAGTCGTGACTACCCCGGGTGCGCCCTTGGGCAGGCTTCAGAATATTGCTGGCGTCTATGTTAATATTATTGTTGACTACTTTGTAGAAAAAGGTGAGGCGGGCGTTCCTCCTCCTTTCGGAGAGAGGGCGCCACTGCAGGTCTGAAAGCATTTGTGTCACGCTGCTAGTCTGCCGGTAGTCATTTAGGGTCACTCGGGCTGCCCTGCGCTGGACGGCCTCCACCGCCTGTATCCCTTTGTTGGTGTACGGGTCCCAGACGATGGCACTATATTCCAAGTGAGGCCGTACCAGCGCTTTGTAACAAGTGGCCTTGACCCTAGATGGACAATGGGTCAAGTTGCGCCGAATGACTCCTAGGACCTTACCAGCTTTGCTAGTGGCGTGGTTGATATGGGTGTCCCACCGCAAATCGTCGGACAGTTGTACTCCAAGATAGGGGTGGGACTTAACACCGGTAAGGGCTTCTCCACAGAGGGAGTACTGAGTTATGATGGGGTGCTTTTTACGGGTGATATGGAGGATGTGACATTTAGAGGGGTTGAACGACATGAGCCAACGATTTTGCCATTCTGTTAGCGCATCGAGGTCAGACTGCAGCCCTTGTGCGTCAGAAGGCTTGCTGATAGTTCGATAAATCAAGCAATCGTCAGCAAACAGTCGAACATGTGAGTCTACGGAATCGGGTAGGTCATTAATGTAGAGCAGGAATAGCAGAGGGCCTAACCTAAAGAGTTCATATGAATGCATTGATACTAATTCATAATTATGATAATTCTATATCCCAGGGTATTAAGCCTGACAAGAAGACAGACCCCAATGGCAAGCCTTATGAAGACTACTGGCCTGCAGCTAAAAGGGTATGTTCCTAGTATTCTACATGTACTTGATTATATCCTGGCTTTAATTATACTTTATATCATAAGATTATGCGCTATGTGATTGTTTGTTCATTATATGATTATCTACATTTTTCTTAAAAGTGTTGCACACCAGTGAATGTCCACTTTTATTCTAGCCATCATCATTAATGACAAGTTTGAAGTTGGGATTGGATTTGTCAGATATGTCACATATATTCCAAACTTCAATTCATCATCGACAACCTGCATTGCTACTATTATTTCTTGCAGATGCTGGGAGACTTGAAGTTCTTGGACTCCCTCAAACAGTACGACAAGGACCACATTCCAGATCAAGTCATCAAGAAGATCCGTGACAACTACATCAGCAACCCTGACTTTGACCCTGCCATCATCAAAAATGTGTCATCAGCCTGCCAGGGTCTGTGCAGCTGGGTCCGAGCTATCGAAGTCTACAGTAGGGTGGCAAAGGTCAGTTGTTACCACATCAAGTCATAGCTCAAACTTTGGTTCTATAACATGTCTCTACTAGGCATCTAGAGAAAACATTCTAAAAACCATCCAGAGAAAACATTTCTTAAAGCCACCAACAAGTTTTAGCTTGTTGAATATGAAGTGTTGCGTGTAAGGTAAGATTTAAGACATGTTCACTAAAGCATGTCCTCTGTAATAAAACTACAATCAACAGATTTTCTCCCGGCTTTGTCCAGACAGTGATAGTGATTAAAAAAGTACATGGTCTAAAATTTAACTGCGTATGTCACATTTCAGGTTGTAGCACCAAAAAGGGAGAGCCTGAAAGAGGCAGAGGGCATTCTAGGAGTTCAGATGGAGAAACTGAAGGAAAAGAGGGCGGAGCTTAAACAGGTGACAGACAAGATGGACCTGCTGAATGAGCATCTGAGACAGAAGATGAACGACAAACAGGTATCATTATGGAACTATTATAGAATTATGCTGTGTTACATTTGGATTATGACATTGATGTCATGATTTTTTCCTTTGTTGATTGCTGATGTTGATAATGAAATTTTGATACTTTTAAAATCCAAGCATACAAAGAACAAATGATTGTTGTTTACCCGTAGCAACTGGAAGACAACATTGAGCTGACGAAGGTAAAGCTGATCCGTGCAGAGAAGCTGATATCTGGTCTGGGTGGAGAGAAGGAACGCTGGACCCAGCTGGTGCACGAGCTGACAGACACCTACCAGAACATCGTGGGGGATGTGCTGCTGTCAGCAGGGGTGGTCGCCTATCTGGGGCCCTTCACACTCTCATTCAGACAGGTAGGATGGTCATGCCAAATGGCAATTACACACAACAAGCAACTGGACATGATTTTGGAAACAGTCAGACATTTCAGATAACATTCATTATCTTTCGTCAGTGACACTCTGGTAGGTTGCTTGTCTTCCTTACTTTACTTTATTCGTCCGCTTCCACCTCTAAGGTCAATGTGGAGAGGTGGGGTTTACAGTTGTAAATAGATTGTAATGGCAACCTAACTTATGGATGCTGCAGATGCACAATATCTAGGTTGCATAATTTGTCTTACATTACATTTAGCTGCTATGCAAAGAATTAGAAAAATCTCTTACATATGATAACAATGACATCAATGTACATACAATGCAATAGATTTCTTTGGGCTGTAGGGTTGAATACTGGTTATTGACAATTATGTAATGATGTTCCAAATTCAAGGGAGGGGTTCCTCAAAGAGAGCGACAATACTCTGCCATGAGAGAGAGTGAGAGAGTGAGTTCCAAATTTGTAACCGAGCACTTTTATTTCTGCAGGATATCATTGGGGAATGGTACAGTATGTGCCATGAGAAGGGTATCCCAGTGTCAGACAAGTTCTCCCTCTCACAAACCCTGGGAGATCCTGTCAAGGTCAGAGACTGGCAGCTGGCAGGGCTACCCAATGACTCGTAAGTACATGTACATCATTATATCTGAGTGTGCATTCTTAATATGTGTTAACCACAGCTACCTTTCAGCAGAGTTCTAAGTTTAGAAAGTTGAGTGAAACAAGCTGCTCATAACAAATATCATGTAAAGGATTGAAAAACAAAATGCTCAAACATTAAAACAGGTCATGTGTATGAATCATTAATGTAACTTTTCCATTGTTTTCCATACATTTCAGATTCTCAGTGGACAATGCTATAATTGTGAGCAATGCAAAGAGATGGCCCCTGATGATTGACCCCCAGGGCCAAGCCAACAAGTGGGTGAAAAACCTGGAGAAACGCAACAAACTACACATCATCAAGCTCAGTGATGCCATGTACACACGCACACTGGAGAACTGTATACAGGTCAGACACATACTAAAATACTTCAAATGTCTTACCATCGTTCTCTTACTTTTTTTCTTTGCTTTCTAGAAAAGCTAATGTGGAATTTTGAAACTGATAAACATGATAAAACTTGGACACAGTTTGTAGTTTCCAAACAGATCTTAAATTTTGTGATCAAAAGTACTGCTATTTATTTCATATTTCATGAATTTCCTCCAATGTCACAAATTATCACTAAACCTATAGGAAGATGCAGTATATCTGAAACTTGAAACTTATAACTTGGTCTCAATTCCCTTTACTTACTGCCACAGTTTGGGAACCCTGTCCTGTTAGAGAATGTTGGAGAGGAGTTGGACCCTGTGCTGGAACCCCTGCTGCTCAGACAAACCTTCAAACAGAGTGGAATGGACTACATCAGGCTGGGGGAAAATGTCATCGAGTACAGCAGGGTAAGTTAGATGTTTCTATGGACAAAGAGTACCTGTCTATAGAATAATTGATAACGGGTGATAGTTTGCTCGTGTTCAGTACAAGTTTACACAATTTCAGAAACTGAGGATTCTCTAAGTCTGAAGACATACCTTTCCTTAGGAAAAAGAGTTGACTAAAAAAATTCAATAGAATACTACTTAATTTATACCTTTGATCTGAACATTACATGTATAGCTTTGAAGCAAATCATATCCATTGAAAATATGACTCACATCCCTGTCAATATTTTTTTCAAAAGGACTTCAGGTTTTACATCACCACCAGGATGAGGAACCCACACTACCTGCCTGAGACATCAGTCAAGGTCTGTACTGGTATTATTATCGATGAATGAATGAAGACCTTTATTGTACATTTTTGCCCAACCGAGCCAGTTACAGGTGTCAAAGTCATGTAAAAGTATCATAGATGTAGTCTGGCATGCAAGTTCAATGATGGCATTAATTGAATAGTTAGAGTTCTATCATCTATGCATTGAAATTTTTAGTTTGCCCTGCCTATAGCCACTCTAGCTGTATTCTTTGTGTTCCTATAGTTCATACATCAGTGATGACTTTCTGGCAATGCCTGAGAAGCTGGCCTAATCATGATTGCAACAACTCCCTGTTCTGTTATTTATGACACCGATTGATGACTTTCAGGTGACGTTGCTGAACTTCATGATCACCCCTAATGGCCTGGAGGACCAGCTGCTGGGGATCGTGGCTGCCAAGGAGAAACCCAAGCTGGAGGAGGAGAAGAGCGAGCTCATCCTGGAGGGGGCTCGCAACAAGAAACTCCTCAAGGAGATAGAGGACAAGATCCTAGAAGTCTTGGCAACATCTCAAGGTAGGTACTCATTGTTGCATTTGAATTTAATTCCCTCCTTTGTTAGTCAGAGTAATTCAGTCAGTCATTTGGTCAATGAGTAAACACTAGGGAATTTTGCTGAATTTCTTTATGATAATATCATAACATTGCTTGTGTGGTTTTTCATCTTCCATTGCCCAAGGAGGTTGAAAGAGCCTTGCACTGCCATATCTTAAGTAAACTACATAGTTAGTCCTCCTACTCCCATCTATCTAATTTTGACTGTTTTGGTATTATCCCATGTTCAGGCAACATCCTGGAGGATGAGACTGCCATAGAGATCCTGTCCTCCAGCAAGGCCCTGAGTCAGGAGATCAGTGAGAAACAGGAGGTGGCCTCACGGACAGAACGGGAGATCGACGACACCAGGAATGGCTACAAACCTGTGAGTACTTAGTATTTACAAGTTTGGTAAGGCTATAGTGCAAAATTTGTAAAAAGTTGAATTGATCAAGACTGGATTATCTCAAGATACTTTGTAAAAATCTCAAGAGGCTTTTGACACAATCTATAGTTTATGAAATATTTGACAAAAGGTAATGTTTGATTCATTTTTTAACATTTTTTTCTATCAAAACACTTGAAGATGATGATAGAATTTTTTTCTTCTTTCAGGTTGCCAAGCACTCCTCTGTCCTGTTCTTTGCCATCTCGGACCTGGCCAACATTGAGCCCATGTACCAGTACAGCCTCACCTGGTTCATCAACCTGTATCTACAGGTAACAATTACCAGTACTTATGATACATGTAACTCCGTTATCTCTCTTAAATCAAGGATCAGAGAAATGAATTTCCAGCATGTATGACACACCAGATACATGAGATTTTGTGTTTGTACACAATGCTAAATCATCATTTTCCTCTCCCACAGTCCATCATTAACAGTGACCCATCTCCTGTACTGGAGGAGAGAATCACCAACCTCAACAACCACTTCACGTACAGGTAAGAGCTTGTCATACTTTGTACTCTGTTGATAGCAGAATCATTCAGCCTGACATAGTTGCTTTATAGTAAATTGACTTGTTATCATTTGCATTAACACATTTTTTTGTAAACTGCAGCATCTACCAGAACGTGTGCAGGTCCCTGTTTGAGAAGGACAAGCTTCTGTTCTCATTCCTACTGTCCATTGGGCTGGCTAGGATGGTGGAGTAAGTTACATTTTTTTTTTGCATTGAATCCCTTTAAAGTGAAAAGGGTTAACCAGATTGATGGATATATGGTAAGTTAGATAACTCTCTGTAGAAGGATATGATATGCCACGCAGAGATTTAGTGGGACATTTGCAGTAAAATTAGCCATCTCCCTGTCAGACTTAACTGAATTGAATGTATTTCTTACAGGGGTGCAGTAGATGAAGATGAGTGGAGGTTCCTCCTGACTGGAGGTGTTGCCCTTGACAACCCTTACCCCAACCCTGCTCCTGATTGGTTGAAAGACAAGTCCTGGAATGAGATCGTGAGGTGTTCAGATCTTACAGCATTTCAAGGTTTTATGCAGCATTTCAAATCCAACGTAAGTTTCTTTTGTTTTTTTCTACTATTATTTTGTAGTATTGTATCTAACTAGAAAGTTTTGATGTAAGAGTATATTTTGTTTTATGATTTTTCAAAAGCTCTAATCCTGAGGTGTTGCCAATGATTTTAGTAAGATTTATGTGTCAATGTTTTTTTCCCAGTTGGGATCCTGGAAGAGCATCTATGACTCCAACTGTCCACATGAGGAAGAGCTGCCTGAACCCTGGAACAGTAAACTCAGCTTTCTGGAGAAGGCTATTGTGTTACGGTGCATCCGACCAGACAAGGTGAAACTCTCTTCCTTTCTCATTGCAGTTTTCTTCTGTCCTCCTGTGGGACAATTGTGCAACCATACTGAATGGGTCCTACCTATGCTTTCAAACCATATCTTTATCATACAGTTTTAGATTTAGTGTTTTAAGTTTTTCTACTAAGGGGCATTCAAAATAGGTCATGATATTGCAAAATTGAAGTTTTTTCTTTTATTTCCATTCCCCAGGTTGTCCCAGTTGTTCAGAAGTTCATCGTGACCAGGATGGGCCAGGCCTATGTTGAGCCCCCAACCTTTGACCTGTCTCTGAGCTATGCCGACTCCAGCCACTTCTCTCCTCTGATATTTGTGCTGTCTCCTGGTGCAGACCCAATGGCAGGACTCGTCAAGTTTGCTGAGGAGAAAGGTAAATAATACTCACAGACAAAGCAGATGAAGAAAAGGCCTTTGCCATAAAATGTCTCTGACAAATCTCATTTTCGATTGTTCATATTTTTCAAACTTTCATGTGTTGTTGGTACTGCATGGCATAACAGTGTATCATTGTGTAGTATGAGCTTAATGATAGAACATAGTCTAAATGGTCTGGTATTGTATATTGTTTATGATAGTAGCTGTTTTAACTAAATCATGAGTCCTCCCTTCACTAGGAATGGGAGGTTCCAGTCTGCAGACCATCTCCCTCGGCCAGGGGCAAGGACCAATCGCAGAGAAGATGATAGAGAAGGCTGTTGCTGAGGGGACCTGGGTCGTCCTTCAGAACTGTCACCTTGCAGTAAGCTGGCTACCAGAGCTGGAGAGAATCTGTGAGGAAGTAAGTGTTGTTGCCTTACGTGGATCAACAGAATTGCATCCACACATAGCAACTGAGTTGATACAGCATCATCAAACTTCATTTTATATCATCAAAGTTCTGGTCAAATGACATGTAGTAAACTTCACATTATATCAAATCATGAAAAAAGTTTAATTTTAGGCTCTGTCTCTATGGATGTATCAAGTATGTAAAGATATCTTTCTTTTTTTCTTGTAGGTGATCACAGATCCTGAGAAGACAAAGCCAGAGTTCCGGCTATGGCTGACATCCTACCCCTCCCCAGCCTTCCCTGTCTCAGCCCTGCAGAATGGCGTGAAGATGACCAATGAGCCACCCAAGGGTCTGAAGGCAAACCTGCTCAGGTCCTACCTGAATGATCCTATCAGTGACCCAGACTTCTTCAATGGATGCAATAAACCTAAGGTACATAGATGTGGTTTTACTTCAGTAGGACAGTTCAAAACTTTGCAGTATTCCTGTAGAAATATTTACAATACAGGCAGATCTGCCACACAACAGCTTGTAAAAAGAAAAAGGGTGATATAGAGGGAAGTTTATTTTGTTGCACATATGTCTAGCTTACTTATATTGTATGCATTTATTGCAGCATTGGCAAAAGCTGCTGTTTGGTCTGTGCTTCTTCCATGCACTAGTCCAGGAGCGGCGTAACTTTGGTCCCCTGGGATGGAACATTCCATACGAGTTCAACGAGTCTGACCTCAGGATCAGCGTCAAGCAACTCCAAATGTTCCTCAACGACTACGACAAGGTTCCACTAGATGCCCTGACGTATCTGACCGGAGAATGCAACTATGGGGGTCGGGTGACTGACGAGCGTGACCGTCGCCTGCTCACCAGCATACTGGCCATCTTCTACTGCCCACAAATCACCCAGGATGATGAGTACAAGTTATCCCCCAGTGGCCTGTACTACGCACCTCAGCAAGGTAGCTACGACTCCTTTGTGGAGTATGTGCGAGCGTTGCCATGGACACCACACCCTGAGGTGTTTGGTCTCCACGAGAACGCAGACATCTCCAAGGAGCAGCAGGAGACGCAGCAGCTGCTGGACGGGATCCTGCTGACCCAGCCTCGACAGGCAGCAGGGGGAGGCAAGTCTGCAGAGGACCTCATCCTGGAATTGGCCTCGGATATCCTCTCCAAGATCCCTCCTAACTTCAACTTGGAGCAAGTGCAGGTAATTTATGGCTTGAGATAACTTACAAACACTGCTTGAACCTGGCAATAGGGCATCTATAGTAAGCAACAGTGAATTTAAAATTCTAACTTTAAACATTTTCTGTTACAAAAATCCTTTTACTCCTTTTATATATTACCTAAAGTGCCATCCTTATGATTTTAATTTCAGACTAAGTACCCAGTCCGTTATGAGGAGTCCATGAACACCGTCCTGGTTCAGGAGCTGATCCGGTTCAACCGCCTCATCACGGTCATCCGCACCAGTCTGCAGGACATCCGCAAGGCCACGAACGGGCTGGTGGTCATGTCGTCAGAACTGGAGGATGTGTTTGACAGCATGATGGTGGGAAAGGTAAAACACACCTTTCAGTGTCATTCTAATGCAGCTTCAGGAGTGTGGATATTCCAAGAATGGTTGTACATGTTTTAAAGAGGATAATCTCATGACAGGTGCTGCAATCCTCCCTCAAACATGAAGATGCGACTTTAAAACATTTGGTGATTCCCTCAGTATTTTTAACGTTTCTTCACTCTTTATTTTAGATCCCAGCCATGTGGGCTGCCAAGTCCTACCCATCTCTCAAGCCACTCGGCAGCTACATTGCTGACCTGATAGCCAGGCTGCAGTTCTTCCAGGTGTGGATAGATGGCGGTCCTCCCCATGTGTTCTGGTTATCAGGGTTCTACTTTACCCACTCCTTCATGACTGGGGCCATCCAGAACTATGCCAGGAAGTACAAGATCCCCATTGACCACCTGGCCTTTGAGTTCTTTGTTCAGAAGGAAGAGAAGAAGATGCCAGGCAAACCGGTAAGGTTCACATTTATCAAGCAATATCACCATTTTACCTTCAAAGTTGATGTTTCTAACACAAAATCACCCACCCAACCCCCCAAAAATTAAAGTTTTGCTAACGTCATTGGAAAGATTGAACTGTGACACTGTTCATATTGATAAGTAGATCGAAGCTGGTGTGTTACGCCGAAGGGCGGTTATACCGGCTATATAGATACAGATACAGATACAGATACAGATTAGGTGTTTGCTAAGATCATTCCAAAATACATGTATCCTAAGGAATTATCAGTATGGAGATAATCAATCTAATAATAAAACCCATGAATAAGACCCATCTGTTAGAATTAGGATGAGTTGATACAGTTACATGTATTAGAGTATAAACTAGCCGCTGAATGTAAATTGAAAAAGCCATTGTTATTTTCGTCAGACTGATGGAGTCTACGTGAGGGGCCTGTTCCTTGAGGGCGCACGTTGGGACCGACAAAAAGGACTTCTCGCAGAGTCTCTACCCAAAATCCTTTACGACACCCTGCCAGTCATATGGCTCAAACCAGGAAAGATATCTGAGATCACAGAAAAGGCAACCTATGAGTGTCCAGGTAAAGATTTCTTCTTTTTTTTTGTCATTAAACTTGCCAGCTGCATGTAAAGTACTTTCAAGACCTATGTGAATCTGTAAACATTTGTAAAGAATGAAAGTCCAAACAACCTCTCTTGGTGTAACAGTGTTTGATGTTGATTACAAAAAAGGAATGTCAGAAAGTTGTGACCAAATGATAATTGCGTTAAATGTTCCAACCACAGTGTATAAGACAAGTGCACGGCGTGGGGTCCTCTCAACGACTGGCCACTCCACAAACTACGTGCTCAGTATCCAGCTGCCAACCGACCAACCACGGGACCACTGGATCATCCGCGGGGTGGCTGGCCTCTGTCAGCTTAATGACTAGTGCCTGTGTCATGGCTGCCACAACCTCATCACTCAGCGTTGCCCCCCCTCTCACCATAAGCCAGGATAGCTATCAAATACAATCTCTAGTCTTAGCACACCAGTTCCCCATGTTTTAAGTATAACACTTGAGAAAGAATACAGATTAATTTGTAATACAGTTGCCCAACTACAAGTAACTGATAACATCTATATGTACATTGTAATAACTACCTCCACTATTCTAACATTTAATCCAACAGCATTTGATTTATTGGTCCCTCACACTTTTGTTTGAAACTTTTTGTCATGTTTGTAGAGAATGTTGATTTAAACGTTATATCACTGAGCTAACATTTACGTGACTTGTACATTTCTGTATACATGGGTGCAGTCAATCTTCACCATAAACAAACTAAAGAATCTTGCAACATTTAAAAAACTTAAGTGCACTACAATTCCATGTCTAATGAATGATGGAACTTTGGATAAAAAATTTCAGGTTGAAAGATTATCTTTCATGATGTACATAATAGCAGTAATCAAGAGAGTATATAATCATGTTATTTTACCAGAAGCAATGTGCAACTTGTAACAGAGGATCACAATTATAAATAAGGAGAATTAATTGAATGTGTGTACATATTTTTGTTCTGCTTTTGTATAAAGTGTTTTGTGAGCCACTGCATGAAAATGATATCATCAGATATTGTATCAGAAAATGCATTATCTATGCCCATGGTATCAAATAGTTAAGAGCAAATTGCTGCTTAAGAACAATGTTTATTGAAGTGGAGCAAAATGTAGTCAGCCATACCAAGTGAGGATGCACAGTCTTTAATTCAGCCCAATTAGTGTATTTACGCAAATAATTAATATAAACTATTGGGGAAATTATATTTTTGTATTTACTGAGATTCTCATGTTGAATAAACGTCTTTTTGTTGAACAATAGTTTATCATTTTATCTACAACATGTGATTAATCCACCTATAAACAGTTCCAGTGACCAACCCCACTTTTCTGGACGTGTGTGAAGAGTACTGGTGGGCTGATTGTGTTGGAAAATTTTATCTTTGAAGAAGAACCGTAAAATATATTGCATCTTATAGCTGATAACGTATCCAGTGACAAGAGGCAACTACATACACATACAAAAGTGGTACGATAGATAGCAGTCAAATCTAGTAATAGTTGCTTTTTGTGGAGTGAACCATGTATATCAAACTACTGTTGTTACTTAAGCTAATATCACGTCTGGGAATTGTTGCCTAAACAATAGCAACACGCGACCAGTAATAAACAGTTTGGCATGTTCAATTAATTCATATCCTATAGCCTTCGTCATCACTTAGATGTAAAAATCAAGACTTTTTTTCTCATATCTGAGGATGTCCGGTGGAAGTCATCCACAAAATCAAGTCATTGTGGTCAATTGTATGTGAAGAGAGAAAAAAATCAGTTATAAGGACATAGTAACGGGGTCACAGATGTAGTTCAAGAACGTTTGCGTCCAACACAAACGAGTGTATTAAATTCACGACTAGGTGTACAGCAGTTTCAGTACCAAGGACAAGTCCGTTTGTAAGGCTGAAGACATTATGGTTTAGCGCTCGATGAACTACATCCTTCTTCCTCGATTTTATCAGTTAGAACAACATCGTCTATGAGGAAACACGCAATTGACTATCAAAGACGTTAATTATATTTTCAACACAAAATATGCCATAAAAGAAAGCAGATGAGGCTTTGATAAGTGGATTCCAAGCAACGTTGTTGTCTAGCTGTCTTCTGCCACCTCCACCAGTGAAGGTAGGCTCAGCTGGGGCAGGCCGTCCTTCTCCCGGCGGGACTTGGAGCTCATGTGGTTCATCGCTGAGATAGTCAGCAACCGAATGGAAGCCGTCTCTTCCATGACATTCTGTATGAGTGCACATCAAACGTCAGTTTAGCTGTATATTCCTTACCTTTAACATCTCAACGGCAACCGCATTTGCTACAATGAAATGTCTAAAGCGTTACTTATAAAGATTACATCTGTGTTATACTAGCCTAATTTGATTTAGATAAGAAGGGTTATTTACGCACGTCAAAAAACTTCTTCGTCCGTTGCTCCAACCGCTCCACATGCTTAAGTATGGATTCAATGGCTTGCTCCTCTGGGATGACAGGTGCCGGGCCTGACGCAGAGGGCTGGATCGGGGGAAGAGACATCCCGGCGGCTGGACCGGCAGATATCGGGGGGAGTCTGCCAGCGATGGGCGGAAGTGGTGAGGATGAAGAAGCATGGAACGGCGTGGAAGGATGCTCGGGTATGGACGGAGACTTGGCCAGGGGAGTCTTGTGGTGCTGCAGTAAATTTGCAAAGGACGAAATAGTTCGTTCTTAAGTTGTGGACAATACCGTAGCACAAAAGACACATCGACTCGGTGCAATGTTTTCTCAGGATTCTCGTCAAGCATTAAAAGGTCTCACTTAAGCATGTCCTTGTGTGTTAAATTACCTGTTGAGGGAGTCCATCGTGTGTTAGGGATGATCTCCGCCGTTTAGCCAGTTTCGCATCCAGAGTTTCCACCTTCCGGTCCACGTTAGTCATCGTTGTGTTCAAACTCTCCGCCATGGATTCCCGCAGCCGATGATCTGAGGGTGGGAATAGATGTAATTCGGGTACCAAACAGCCGCAATAGACAGTATTCTGTGAATGTTTTTAGAAATTTGTTAGTCAGATTATATGGGTCCTACGCCCAGTACAACTTACCGATGTCTAACCTACTCATCTGCCGCCAGTCGTTAAGTGCGACGTACAGCTGGTGGAGTAGCAGCTTGAAACGCAGGCGTTGAGCCGACTCGTTCTCCGCAATGCCCCTGTACCTGCCGTACTTCTTACAGTTGTAGATACGCCACACAGCCTGGATACAGCGTGCTGCTCCGGACTTTCTGTTCTTGGTGAATTCTAGGAAGAAAGAGATATTATGGAATGGGGACAATTAATATCTTTATTGTTTTGTTGAAGAAATGATTTAGTCTATTGGAAAGGTACTTGAGTTCCACACAGATGCACCCACTGGTAAATTCGTCATACGCCAGAACCCGTCTCTCATCGTCGGTAAGAGTAAGCAGCTGTTGCACAATCCCGATGACCAGCGCCATGAGAAGGATGCCGTAGATGGACGAGAGGCTGATGAACACACGCCCGCCCACGCTGTTCGGGACGATATCACCGAAGCCGAGCGACGTCATCGTAACTACCATTAACCATGCGACATCCTGGAAAAAAAGGGAAACAAAACGTGTGTTTGTGATCCAGGAATCTGCGCCTTTTTAATCATAACCAATCCGTGTGAAGATTGTGCAAATAGGACCTTGCAAAGTCAATGAGCGGGTGTCATCGGTTCCAAAACGTGCGTTCGATGCAGTGTGCGTTCTCAGAAACTACTTTGACTTTTAACTCTGTTGCTTAACAATCAAATATCAGTAATGAATGACCCACCGAGTAACTCCTGTACATGCCAGAAGCTCTGTCCAGGACAAACACCACGTATCCAATCACGAAGGCGTCGAACAGGTACAGCGTGAAGATGATCGAAAACGGGTGCTTCATGAAGAACGACTTGAACTGAAAGGCGTCACTTAGATCCTTCTGCATGAAGGACACCAGCAGACGGATGGACGCGGACTTCGCAATGGTGTTGTGGTTCTAAGGGTGTACACAAGGACTTTAGAAAACAATAAAAAACGGGAAGTGATGGGGTTCGTACCGTTGTGACAAAACACAACAGCCGAGATTTCGAATATGTTGTTTACAAAAAGTTTTATTTAAAATCAAGTGGTTAAATGTCACCAACATATACTTATATATCTCTCACCTTTAGGAATCGGAACAGGTGATAAAATCTCAACAGCACGATGAGCTGCAGTTCTGGTGGCACGTAAATATGCAGTATGGGAGGGACGTGAAGGAAGTTGACGAAGAGTTCTATCGCCAAGCGGTACCGGGATGGAACCTTAAACAAACTGGCATTCTCAGGAACACGGTGTCGGATCTTCAGTAGGTCCAGTTCCAGTTTGTAGTACCTATCATAGAGACATCTGACCCTTGAGTTTGACACATATGACAGAGGGCTGAAAGAGTATGTTTTTCTCAGTTGGGGAAACTAGTGAATAAAAATCTCTGATTGGTCTGTTCTTATGCGCCACGATTTCATTTGTACCAAATAACATAAACTTCTGTTGTCTCTGCGAAATATATTTATATTCCATTATATTCTATAACACTAGAAGAGAATCATGAGTTTAAAAGTAAATCAGCCAGATTCATAAAATTTCCCCTCTTTTTGACTTAAGCATACGTTAAGGAAAAATCGCTCAAAGGAAAGAGAGGTACTTCACTTGGACCAAATGCTAACATGAAATACAATTGTGCGGGATACGAACTATGAACCCTCTTCTGTCTTGTAACATCAAACATGTTGTACTTACCTGTATAATAACGCCGTGGTCAGCAGAGACAGAAGCGTCATGACAACGCCGATGACGAACCCCGCTATGAACATCCCCGGAGCTGCAGAAAACATCTCGTGAACAGAGCTGTAGCTTGTGTCGTAGTTTTGTCGCGATCTGAGGGGAAAGATGACTGCTTGCTAATGGACCAAACACAAGATTGCTCAACATAAAGCAGGTTTCCACCCATTATCTATCTTCTTTCATATCAGTCAACGAGAATTCCAAACCGTTTTTTTTTGCGCCAGACATATATTCGTTTTCCATGGCTATCATTTTAAATTCAGCAATACATATTTCAACCGCTTTTAGCTTTAGATTGAAGAAATTACCTGTAATTCAACTCCACGTCAGGAAAAGTAAGTATCACGGCCATGTAGGCTGACAGTAGAAGGTACGTTGAGGTCCGCTTTTTGCTCTTTCCGAGCTCTACTTTCAACCGTTCCACCGTTTGGAACTCCTGGAACAGGTGACCCAGGACACCTGAAACAGAGGATGTCACACAATGCATCGGGAACATATCCAAGAGTCGTGAAAGATAAAGCACAATATGTCACACAAAAGGCTACGTGGTGTTCATCTGACGTTTCAGAATATCATTTAATTATAAAAGAAATAACGTTACATGCTCATGTTATCTCCGAAAAAGGTCATGTTGTAGGGGTGCGCTGATGTGTGCATCAAAGACAAGACTATCATACGTATGACATTTTAGTAGAGTGCACCCCCCTGATACACACGAGTCACTTTAAACGGCAACCGTTGTGTGCGAAAGATTTTTATCGATATGTCACAAACCTATGTTTGTCCAGCAAAGTTGGTGTTTTATATCGCCGTCTTCTCTATGATTATGAATCACCCATCCTTCGCGACTCACCTTGCCCTTGATTGCCCGCACCTGACGCCACTCTCGGCAAACCCTGACTCTCCACATCCTGGATCCCGTGACTCTTGAAGAACCTGGACACACCTGTTAGACGTCCTGACATATTGGCACCTGCTATTCCCCCGGGTGAACCATTTTTGCCACTGTCTCCATTGAATTTAAAAGTCCACTTCTTTTTTGCTCAACTCACTGGGCGTTCTTTTTGAAACAGTCGCCAAACAAAGATTGAATGGTGGGTGTGTTCGATAGAGCACAACGTAAGAAACAGGTTCTAGAACACGTATTCTATGACCTTATTTCCCCTGGTTGGGTTTAGTGCATATCACAACACAGCAGAAAACAATTCTACTGAATTTACTTCATGAAAGATTAGTATCCTATACTACATGGCTTACTTCTATATCAATTGGTCTGAACAATACATACATACTTGTAATTCTGTGCATATCTGTCAATTTCGTATTAGCGACTAGTAGTAACTCGCTTGACAAAGCGCGGGGCTGATGTGGCGGACTTTTAAATTTATAGAAAACTTCGTGTTCTTTCTCCTATATGAGTCCATACTGCGCCAACTGTTGGAATGTGGAGCACCACCTTGATGACCATGCAGATTGACTTTCAGAAAAGGGCTACAAAGAGAGCTTCTGGACTTGGTAATCTACATTAACGCAAGGTTTATGCATATGGTCACTTACGTACAGTATCAGTTTACGGGCGGATACAGCCTTCGAGGTGAATTGTGAAAAAGAAACTTCTCAGGAGCAAGAAAGAAGTACGGCTTGGCAATTAACCTACCAGGAGCAACTCAAGGTATTGAACTTAACCGCCCAATAGCTAGTGTAAAAGCGACTTAGTAAAGACTTCATTTACATTCAACATTATTGCATAAGCGTACATTTATCTTACAGACATGGCGTGTTTGGCTTCTCGACATTCATCATTCAAGAGACAAAATGGAACGCTATTTCATAGGAGATACCTTTATAGATCATAAAATAGACACGTGGGGGAAATGCAGAAACAGAAGTAACGTTACATGTACATTGACATACAGAAAAGTGACATTGATAACACAAAATCATTTTATATTTAATTTTTCATCTTCACTTCATTTACAAAATGGAGCACATCAGCTGCCAATATGATATGCTGAAAGTACAAGTAGAAATCTGCAATAATATAGCTACCTATCATTGTTAACAGTTATATCATATATCATTCCAAGCCAAAGTTTCTTATTCTGATACATCAACCTTCAGATGTAAACTAGTGATTCAATGAAACGACTATCATCACTGGATACAAACAAAAAACACTGAGACCCAGATAACAAACCGTACTGTTATGTTGCTTATTCTTGTATATCCCATAGGGAAAAACGCCTATGCCTTAAGTCCAGAAGTAGAAAGGCTGACTAAAAACACATAAAAAACAAGCCAGAGCCTAAGAGGCAATGATAGTCTAGTGAACTAGGTCAGTATGTACAATTGATAAGTTCTTGGTCCTAACAGGCCTTGATACAATGCAGAGTAAAAAAATGAAGCTAAACAATCCAAGGTAATGAAGACACTGGCTTGAGTGCAGATTATTTGTATAAGCTACATGAGAAAGCGCAGCAGGAAAATAAATAAATTCAAGAGGTTCGTGCTCTCTTTCTTCATTTTTATCAAAAGGTAGGAAATATGGTTAACTAATTGACATACTACTATAAAGTTTATGTTACCATTAATCATGTCACAGCCAACATTTGTATACAAGAAATTTGCTTCAACATGTGTAAAGCATAATTGTTAAGAAATGCTATGTATTTCCCCAGGTTGTCCACTCTCTTCAATCCAACATTTCTAAATTACCAGAGTGTATATGACACAAAGCCCTGACATACATATTACTTTTATGTACCATCATTAAGTAAGTAGCTAACCAAGATTTACAGGGGCATATTTTATCTCATATATCGACATCATTCCTATTCTCAAAAGAAATGTGAAGAAATGCACATTTTAAAAACTTTTGTAACAGCTACATTAATGTCATCTTACAGTAATCATTGAATACACAAATATCTCCAACATCTCTTGTACTATACATATCGGATATACTAGTACATGTATCACCATCAGTCTTACTGTCTCTGTACTGGTATCAAATAATTGAAATTGACCATTTCTGAAGATAGTGGCAAAAAGGACCAACTACATGTATGTGAATGACATCAAAATAGTGACCAAGAGTACATTGTTCATTTATTTTTGCAATACCATTTATTTTGCAATCAGCTTTCTAAAACAACATACAAAACTTTATTTTTGCAATACCATTTATTTTTGCAATCAGCTCTCTAAAACAAACTCACTCACTCACTCACTCCCCGGTTTAACGTCTGTTCAAACAAAAAACTTAAATGAGTAGACCACACTACGTTACTATGTCATTTTTTCTCTACCAAAGTTTACCTTTTGTCTGTCTTCTTATGGGCATTAACAATTCCGATTTATTAATCAATATAGTGTATATATACACACATGTATATAATTCGTACAAACATAGTGCATTCTTCACACAAAATCCTACTAGATTATTACAAGCTGGAAGACTTGCCTGTAGCTTACCACACAAATAAAAAGTGTTTTGTTATATGCACTTACATATAGCCCTATCAGATGTTTCACACACCAGAAACATAATGTGCACTGTGACTGTATCATTCTACTTACTGTAGACATCGATTGTTCTAGATTCAAACGTACCAGATTTAAATGGGGCTTTGTAGATGAGACATGTAAATAATTCCATAAAGTTAATTTAAGGATAATTTAGTAAGTAGCAAAATACAGTACAGAAATAAGAGTCTTGTTCTTGTTCAGGCTACATCATACATTTTGACATTGTGAGTTTTGTAATGGCTCCCTGAGAAGTTGAGAACTACTGAGAATCAACAAGTGGTTTTACTTGAATATACATGTAACACTGCTACATATTTGATAAACAATGAAGGTTGTATGAGAAACGATGAGTTTGTACGGAGCTGTTATAGTATCAGAAAAGTCCCCATGTGGAATGTATGTAATGTGGTACTGTTTATACCAGGATAAAGAGTTACAGGTGTACAAGGCAGTCAGTAGCTGTCATACTAGAGAACCACAAATACAGGCAGCATTTAAACTAAAAAATACACCTGCACTAGAGTATACAAAGTACAAAAGTTAAAAATATATTGAAACCAAATTAGCTGTACATGTAGTAGTTTCTATGAGTAGGCGATGGTGTGTTGGAAAGACACAGACAAGCCTTTGAAATTTTGACCTGAACAACAGTCTCCCCTTCATCTGACTGTCCTGTCGTACATGTTTTTGAGGATGGTCATGCTTTCCGCATATCGACCCTGGTTCAACCCTGATGTCTCCTTCCACCTAGGAAAAACATAAGTCATGCTTGTTACACATGAAGCAATATAATAATCATCCTACACAATAATCTGTACACATGCAATAACACAAGACTTACATTACACAACATTCAGATGACAGAACAGGAAACATTCAAGGGTCAGCAGTAAATACTTTGGAACAAACTTACTTTTGTCTGACTTTTTTCCACCTCTGCAAATGATTGCTCAGCAAAGTTTCTTGTATCGGTGCTTGGTCTTGATCCTACAAAGAAAAGAGTTGGAATCACTCTATATATGTATTGCCACTGGTTGACACTGTGACCCTGATCTGTTCTTTCAGTTACACATTTTCAGAAACTCTATAGATATCTAACAACCAAGAAGAAAGGAACAGACACAGCAGAAAATCACTACCACAACCAGAGAGTATTTGGAGAGTGCAGCTCTATGACAAGGCAATAATGAAGAAGAAGATCTGGTTCCTTATCTTTCTTCAGGTTTTTTTTACTTCCTTTAGTCAACAATAAAACAACAAACAGATGCTGATGGAAAAAACGACATAATTACAGCATGGATGTTGAGCTCTTCATCAGGCTGTGGTACTGGTGAAGGCACTCTCCTATCCTGCACCTCCCCATCTGTAGTGGTTTCTTCCTGCCCGGGTGCAGGGGCAGGGAGGCTGAAGTATTCCTTGGGCTTGTCAGGATCCTCACCCTCCTAAAAATATAAGAAGGCAGCTTAAACCTTGCATGACTTTTCCCACATAGTCTATTGCTGAAAACAACAGAACTGCTCGCTTCAGCTACCACACCCCCAAAGAATTGTAGAGAGGAATGCTGAAAAAATGAGAGGAAAAGAGGAAAGCTCTGTACACCTTGTTGTAGTGGAGACAATGGGACAAACTGCAGGGAACATACCTCACTACTGGTGCCTGGTGTGGGCTCTGCTGGTAGAGGCTGAGGTGAGGAGTCGGGCTCTACCTTGACACGCCTGTGGGGCTGGTTCTGCATCCATGCCCGACAGATGGGATAGAGAGGGGTGCTCTCCTCAAACTGGGCCAGGTCCACACTGCGATCAAACAGCTTCATAATGTATGTATCTGTGGAGGAAATAGTGTATGAAATAACTGGCTCTGAATAACAAATCTATAGCATTTCAAAATCATCATGAAAGTACTCTTACATGTAGATTATCATGGTCTACATTCAAGTGTCTTCTGCGCATCTTATTGTCTTTTTTTGGAACCAAAGCACAAAATGGTACACTGTACCCTCATGAACACATCCTTACGTTGTGGGAAATGTGCTGAGTCACTGTTCAGGTCTGAAGATAAATCCTTTTTTCTCCTCTTTCTGGAGGACTTCCCACCACCACTGAAATAAGTAGGAGACAAACATACTTATTCATAAGCAAACTTTGTGGAGGTAAGAGATTTGATCTTCTTCTTGGAAATAGGGAAAAAGTTACAAAAGACCAAAAACAAAATCATCTTTATACATTCATACCTTTTCCAATGGACTTCAATCAGGAGTTGTAGGACAGTAAGTACCACCTAAGAAAATATCTGTAGATACCAAAGTCAGAATACAGCATCAAAAGAAAAACAACTCACCCTCCTCTTTTGCCTGAGCTTCCAGCTGATGGGGATACCTCTCTGCAGAGGATAAGAAATGGAAACATTATAAAATCATTAATGTAATGTTACCACATTTGATGTCATAATATCATACAGCATCTATTCATCATATTCAGATGGCAGCTGTCACATGGATCACATCAATGTGGACAAGCTGTAAATTTTACAAGTGTACAGGTACATGTATGAGTAAGAGGACACATTTAGCCAGACTTACTTGTTTTCCCCTGAAGACTCGTCCTTGTCTCCATCATCCCCAGCTCTGTGGAAAGTGCATGTTTATTTGAGGAATGACACTGGTACCCTATTTGTACACACTTGTACACAAACAGAAAAGAGTCTATATCTAACGCATCAGCTTGTTATTTTTATAATACAGAGTTATATTACAGACCATATCTTCTCCTGTGAATCCTGTTGTTAAGATGCAATAAGAAGCCTTATTAACTACTTCTAGTATTATGTCTTTCTTCTCAATGTTGTCTATTTTCTAATCCAATTAAATCCACATTCAAATCCAAAGTCCAATACCTCAGTCATTGATACCTGAAATCTCCAATGTTCAGATCATACTTAATGTCTAGAATTTAATTCCATATTGCTGACTACATGATGATGATGATCGATGATGATTGCTTACTCATCTTAAAAACAAGCAACCCTAAAACTACTCGTATAACCAGTATACCTATATAAAAAAATCAGTTTCTACCATTAGTATTACTATACTTTGTTTCTAAGTGCCCCAAAACCTACCCATCCTCTCTCTGTTCCACCATGTGCTGTAGGATACCATCCAGCCGACTGCGCGCAGCTGTCACCTCCATGGCTGGATAAAACCATATACAAATATTATACTTATAAATTAGCCTGAGTACCATGCTCCTTAGTAACCACTGGCAGTCTGACACAGTACTTTCCCAAGTGCTAACCACGGAAAGCAAGCGGTCAGTAAGTTACTGACCGCTTGCACTAAGGAGGATGGTACAACTCAGGCTACTTTTTTTATAAATAGCCATAAGCTCCCAAACCATTCATGATAAACCACATGAACTGCCTTATGTGGGACCAGGGTGGTTTTGAGTTTGCAGTGAAGTACTTATCGCAAAAGCCAAGAATATAAAACCAGTCAACCACCAAGAACATTTCTGCATGATTTTATTTGACTTACATCAATCTGACAGGTGCAGTCAAATTATAAAAAAAATTATGGAATCAACTTTTAATGCTAATAAAATTCTAATACCATATTTCATTTTATAAAATTATTGATGCAGTACCATGTATGCTGATGACGTTATAAAATATATTCTATCGCCACAATCTGCTATGTGATCGACACCTTTGTACAGGGTTAGTTAGCACAAGCTGCTTGTTATCATAAGACAAACACAAGTTATTTTTGTCTAAAGATATTGTAAGTAGCATGATATTTTTCTTTTTTTCCAACACTTTGTTTGGTACACAAGTCCAGATCACTGGAATCCGCACTTGTTTAACGTATTGTCACATCAACAATCCGATTAACAGCAGTGGAATTTTGTTTTTCCTTACCTGGCTTCTCGATTTTCACCTTGGCGGCCATGCCACCACTACCCCTCCCACACCACTCCACAGGGGACCAACACACAAGTCACCAACTCAAATTTTCCGCCAACGTAGGAGTTGAAATCCGACCAACAAAACTCCCCTCCTTCCAAACAAATAGATATCCAGGCAAAACCTTCCGCGAAGGGGCGTCAGTCTGGTGGAAAAATTATGAACGGATTTGTTTTAAGCCAGGAATTTGTAGGATATTTTCGGTACGCTCTCACCTCGCCTCTTCCTACTTCGAAAGAGACGCCATTAGAGTACCAAGATCCCGGATGTAAAGCTGCTCTCTGATTGGTTCCAATGTGAAATCTCGCACAACTCACGCCCACAAAGTTTGCGAGAAAAAACGAGACTTCGACCAAAACAATCGTCATGATCATGGCGGCTGCAGATGACAGAAAGAGGTGTGTACTTCACAACTTGTTTTCTTGTGATTCCTGGCTTAGCCTTCCATCATCATTACCTTATACAGCGTATATATGTTGAATAGAAACTCAACATACATTTGTACTGTCTTTGTGACTTGACTTACTTGCGATTTTGCCTAATTTGCCAAACTCTGCAGAAGAAGGAAGTTGATACGTGTGATGGCATGATGTCATCTTACCTGTTTGATGTTTAGGTGATGATGGTGAATCATCATTATGATTTAAGTGTGATGAATAATGCTATTTTCTCGGTAAATTTTGTGAGGATGACACCTATAGTATTGCTACTCTGCATTTTAGTTCTCCCACAAATGGCACAATTAAAGACTTGAGCCCAATCCTCAGAAAACAGAAGCGAAAGATGTTAAAATATCATCCATCCATGCACTAGACTTTGAACTTTGATGGCAACAGAGAAAAAAACAATCACCTAATGGCCTGGTGATTTGTAGATCTGTATCTGAATGTTGGCAGATCTAACTGTATCTTTGTCAGTTAGTTTGTTTTAGTTTGTGTTGTGTTTGTAGCTGGATGGATTGTAATGACATTTGGTATATGAGTAGGAGTTGGGAAGATGAAAATCAAGGTCAATATTGGCCCTCCTGGCATGTGACCTTGGTACTGCAAAGGAATTTCCGTTTTTTGTACCTTTTGTCTTATAGACATGGTATGGTCTTGATAGCTTGTTTATTTTGTTTATAATCAGCAATAAGATTTAATATATTGTACATTTGTATATGACAATGATAATATCAAATGTGTTCAAATATATCTTCTAAAGTTGCTTAACTGTCTGACCACCTTTCTCACAGTACCAGACTACATGAAGATATCCCCCAGTCCAAGTGGCCCATCGTCTACAGCTCTGACTACAATATTGGTTTCCTGGGTTTGGAAAAGCTGCATCCCTTCGACTCTGGTAAATGGGGAAAAGTCTTCAGGTATCTCAAAGGTAAGTCAACACTGTATTATGATGGTAAACAAACTTATAATCCTTGGGACAAATTACATATTGGTATGACCTGGGTCCTGGGCAGTACCAACCTATCCTCTGGCCCAATGGACTAACAGTGACCAAACCACCATTTGGATTCAAGAATTATCAAAAATTAGTGCACATCAAAAAGTTTTTAAAGGTGCAACTGTAAATGAACATGCACAGATATGGTAATGGTGAATTTCCTGACAGCATTCCTGTAGTATTACATCATCATTTATTTGATCAAGCTGGAGAAGGTCTATATTGTAATACTTATTGGTATTATTGCAGAGAGCGGCCTACTGAAGGAAGATGATGTAGTGACTCCTGTAGAGGCCACTGAGGAAGACCTGCTGATGGTGCATAGCAGTGGGTACCTTAACAGCCTCAAGGTGAGTGTGTTATAGCTATAGACAAAAATAGTATAATGGTACCATGGGTTGAAAGTGAATATCTTAGTATATATTTATCAATATATGTGTATCAAAAAAGGTAAGTCAATTCATAAGTTGACATTTTCATTTTTTTTTCAATGATATGTATAGTAAATTACACAAAAAGATACGTATAGAGACTCCATGTTCTTGTGTTGCTTACTGTGAAAAAAAAACTGTTGAAACTTATGTTAAGCCTTGTAATACTCTTACTTTGTATATTTATGACACAGATGCATTCAGGGAGTAACATTGTAAGTTGCAATTCTTCTTCCTTTTCAGTGGAGTATGGTTGTGGCTGGCATCACAGAAGTGCCCCCTGTTGCTTTGCTGCCAAACTTCATTGTGCAAAGAAAGCTGCTGAAACCTCTGAGATTGCAGACAGGTGGAACAGTTATGGTAGGTGTGCTTTCTCTTAACTAAAACATTTTGTTTTACAGAAGTGCTACATAAAAGTTTTTCCAATAAGCAATTTAGCTCTGTTTTAAGTAGTCACGGCACAAAAAGTGACATGATTTCACTGTAATAGTGGTTTAAACCAAGACTGTTCCAACTTTATATTTGACTGCAGGCAGGAAAGCTAGCCACGGAAAGAGGCTGGGCTTTGAACATTGGTGAGTAAAACTTACAGCAGTTGTCAAACTGGGAAAAAAATGCTCAGAGGTAAAGCTCCATTACAAGGCAGTTTTTTCCTACCTGTTCATTTATCAATGCTTTAGTTCAATGCTTGTATCATTGGAAGCAATGTAGTGTATTTTTGTGCAACATCACATGATTAACTGTGACTTTGCAGGTTCATGGTATGATGCCACTTTTATTTCCAGGTGGTGGGTTCCATCATTGTTCTGCAGAGAGGGGAGGGGGGTTCTGTGCATATGCAGACATCACACTTTCTATCAAGGTGAGAGGATGCTATTTTCAATAAGTGTGCATAATGTACACTATCACATATTCAGTTGAATAAACTGATATTCATCTTTGGTGTTGGACAATAAGTTGGATATCAGTTATTTGTCCCAGTATGAATTATTGTCTTTCTTATGGTTGTTTTTGATATCTCTTTTGTCAAGAACAGTTCCTTTTTGAGAGAATGGAAGGCATCTCCAAGGCCATGATTGTAGATCTAGATGCCCATCAGGTAGGTCAGTGAAGTAAAACTTAACTTATGGTTGAAAAGTTCAAATTCATTTATCGATGTGTGCAGACAGGGAAACATAAAAGAGTACTGTGTGTGACTTGGGACACATTATGCAGTAATGTATAAGGAAAGATTTTTATTTCTATTTACAAGCAGGGACACATAAAAAGCTAGTATGTGTTTGGGGAAACATTAAGAAGAACTAGTTTGTCAATGGGGAAAGATTTGTAGGTAGGAATCCTGGTAAGACCAAGGGTTCATGTGCGAGTAATTGTTGAAGTTAGTAAAAATTACAAAGGGGATGAACTGACAATACATAAACCTAAGAAATTGTATAATGTATATTTGAAAACATGACATATTTTTATTACCCATCAGTAGTTTTATCATTGCCCAAGGACCAAAGTAAAATGTTCCCTGGCTTGTTCTTTTATCTGTATATATATGTTTGTCTCTGATCTATGAATGCATTAGGATGGTCTTCCATTTCATTGATCTAAAACATGAATCAAAGTTTATATGAATGCCTTCTACAAACTCCAACTAGGATCTGTACTGGCAGAATTGGTAATTCTACCAGATCGCAATCTTTACCCTGACATATATGCTAACTTCAATGTCTTTTTCTTCATCAAAGGGTAACGGCCATGAAAGGGACTTTATCAATGACAGCAGAGTTTACATCATGGATGTATACAATAGGTACATCTATCCACATGACAGCTATGCAAAAGGTAGGTTGCCAAGATTACTTAAGTTTCCTGGAAGAAATGCAGTGTTTTCAGAAATAAGTGCTTACAGGAAGATTTGAGTAAGTGTTACATGGATGCCTTCAATGTGTTTCAGGTGCAATCAGACGCAAGGTAGAGTTACAGGCCTATACGGAAGATGATCGCTACCTCAGTCTTGTTAGGAAGTAAGTCACACTCACTCAAGTCACACATGTACATATTAATGTCATTATCTTGTAAGGAGGTACATGATTTTGATCTTATATGGTCACAGTGTGCCTAAATATGCCAACAAACTACATGTCAACAAACTAGACCTGAAAGAAAGTTCTTTAGTGTATGTAAGTGTTGAAAATTCTTTTAATCCTTTTGGCTATTAAGAGCATTTTTGTTCAGGTTTGAGATTGCTTTGATAGACCCTTTTATGATATTATCTATGAACTTCTCTAGTATCGGTTGACATGTGACAGTGTGAAATGTTTGTTATTACAGAAACCTTGAGAAAGCCCTGGAAGAGTTTAACCCAGACATCATAGTGTACAATGCAGGGACTGATGTCCTAGAGGGTGATCCACTGGGAGCTCTGTCTATATCACCTGAGGTATTCACTAGCTTTCAGTCTATGTACTCAACATGTTGTTAACTTGCACAAGTTAATGGTATCTTAAATTTTTCATTGAACTATCATTGGCATTATGAGAAGTTAAACTTCAAGTACAGTCTTTATGCAGGTGTAGTTTGTTGTGTATGTACTCAAAAGTATGTCTTTTAATGTCTTTTTTTGCAGGGTATTGTTCAGAGAGATCAGTTGGTATTTGAGCTTGCTAGGGGAAAGGGCAGACCCAGGCAAATCCCTATCCTCATGGTTACCTCGGGTAAGTATATTTTTACATGTTTAAGTCACAAGGACACATTACGGGCATGATTCCTTCCTTGTTTTCTACTAGGTGTTTGAAAACATAGAGCCAGTAATTGGAAGGACTACACAAATGAGGATTTTACATGTTTATAGCAGTGGTATGGGGTCTTGTATCCGGATTGCTTTAAACAACACCTACAGATAGATGTGCAAAGGTTAGACAAACTACTGTCTTTCATTCATTTTCCAATACTTATCTGTCCTACTTCCATCTACAGGTGGGTACCAGAAGAGAACAGCCCAGATCATTGCAGATTCCATCAAGAACTTGATAGCAAAAGGTCTGATCTCACACCAAGCAGCAGCAGTCGAGACAGAGATCTGAGAGTTTGATCTCTCAGTTTTTATGAAGATCTACCTGATGATCATGCATGTATACTAAACACTATGTTCTGATGAGACCAGTGTCAGACTGTTTCAATATGCAAAATCTAAATTAATTATGATTTTTGAAACCTGTTCATGTAAGCTTGTATTTTGTATGTAAGGTCTTGACAGTTTTTTGTCTTTTTGAAATGACAAACCCACTATAGATTACTAAAGGAAAGTGATGTTTTCAGATTTGATATGTATGTGGTAATAGAGGAAGTACATTTGTATGCAATTTATGTACAAAATGTACACATCTCTGCCACTGGTGCAAGCTGACCCTTAAGGCCCTTTTCTCAGCCTTGTGATGGGTTGGGTTTGAGAGGCAGCTGTAAATATGCAATATTGTAATGATTCATGCTGCAGCGCACCAGTAAATACCACATGCTCTTGTATTTTCCCTGGCTAATAAGCTTGATGTTGATGATGATGAATAAGCTTTCAATATACTTCAGTCTGTTTGGTGGTGTATATTGTTTGAAATTACCTTACCTCAGAGTAAAGTAAAGTAACTGTGATACATGATATGAATAGCACACATAAGACGGATAAGTGCTACTAATATTCCACATTATGAGCTTTACAATATATGACCTGTATGCATGACATGTATATCTTTTATTATTACCAAAAATAATTTCATCAGGTTGGTGCTTTCTCTTT
Source organism: Branchiostoma floridae x Branchiostoma belcheri (assembly GCA_019207045.1). Classification (NCBI taxonomy): domain Eukaryota; kingdom Metazoa; phylum Chordata; class Leptocardii; order Amphioxiformes; family Branchiostomatidae; genus Branchiostoma; species Branchiostoma floridae x Branchiostoma belcheri. Next base: position 14,416,489 of record CM033027.1, read on the forward strand.
GTCACTTAAATGGTGCAGGTACTTGGCCTTTTCCCTATTTTTTTTTGTAGCAAATTTGTATTGGTCATGCAACAAACAGGAAAGTAGCTGTCAGACAAGACAATCAAAATAAGAATTTTAGTATTGTTTACATGTAATGGCTACTGTTGAGTGGAAGTGTGACAGCATTCTACATGTAGCACTCACTCCGTAGAGCTGGATCCATTCCTTGATTTTGTCTTCTTTCTGTCCTCCATGACTGTTATAAGGGGTTTTCTTTTATTTTTTTTTATCTAAAGAAAATCGACATTTCCTCAAGGTTTGTATCATTTAAGTTGATCAATGTAAAATTTTACTTGGCATTCAACTGCTTCTGTTTCCATTACTGAATTCAAACATTATCAGCTTATGCATTATATTTTCCTTACTATTCCAGCATTATCCAATGAATTGGTAGTCTTTGACATGTAGCACCAGGCTTTATACTCAAATTATAGTGTAAAATGACTGAAATGGACTGAATGGAATAGTATTGTGTTGTATTTATGGTTATAAGAAATATATTTTTAAGTTGATTTGAATTGATATGCAAAGGGCTTCACTGTATAAAGATGTAGTCAATGTGCTTAAATGTTCAAATTCTATGGTGAAAAAAATGGCATTCTTGTTGGATACGCTCAGGTTACTTATGCAATTTCAACTTTATGGTGCATGTCACATTATGACCGTTTCATATCCAACATATGGCATGTCTCTGACATTGTCAACTTTGCTATGTTGTAGATGGTTCAACTGACATTCCAGATTCAGTTTAATGGGCTGTATGAAATTGTTTTTCTCAGACACTCTGTAGGTGTTTATCTATGACTGCATACACCTAGGTACTGCGTTAGCATCAAATGTTTCTGATCTGCAGTAGATATATTCCTGTAACATGTTGCCAAAGGACATGCGTTTGTCCAATAAACCTACCTTTACTTCCAAAAGTGGCCTGAAGCGTTATTATCATCTACTCTACACTGATTGACCTGATTGAATCAAAGGTTTGCAGTAGTTAGATCTAACATGTAACGTTTAGGCGTACAAAATCCCTCTTTGTTCTGGATAATCACTGTGAGAGTCCAGTGAGGTCAGTGAGGGTTAACGGTTCAAAATGCGGAAGGTCTCTACACCTACTGAACACTGCCCCAGAGACAAATCTTGAGCAGAATCGTCAACAAAGTGGTCGTCAAAGTAACGTTATCATATCGGTGCATTATCGTCTTGTACTTTTTGTTTAGCTTCTGATAGTCTGTTCCGCCATACCAGCCTTCAGCCATGTACTAGTATCTCGCACGAACTTTTTAGCGAATGCCCAACAAAACGCCCACTCTGGAGAAGTCCCCACCGGGTCGGTCCGCCCGTTGCACGCAACCCGACCAAGGATTTTCTTCACCACACCTGTCAGGAAAAAGCAACAGTAAGTATATATGATAATCCCCAATGCAATCAAAAGGAAAGATGACAACAACAGCTCACATTTTCGCTAGGCAGCACCATGGGCAACAAACGTTTATTTTGCACACCGGCGCCTTTGCGATAACTTGACACAACAGTAACGTCATATGAGAACAGCAAGTAGCGCCAATGCGATGTTACTCATTATTTAGAATTACCGGCCCTTAAAGTAAGCTTACACTTGATAAAGCCAAGGACGTCATCATAATAAGCCCCTACTGATATACCATACGACAATTCAACCATCTTCAATGCCAAACGGAGGGTTCTCCAAATAACAAGGATACCAAGGTATCTATCCGGTGTAGCAGTATGATAACTATTGAATCCGTAGTTCAGCTTAATTAAGAAACGGGCGCGCGTCCTGATCTGATGGAACAAAGAACACAAACTTCACTAACCTTACATGTTGCCAGTAAGAAAATCGCAACTGTTTGAATGCAAGCTTTCGTCAATTTGAGGAGTAAGCGCTTCGAGAATAACTTGGCGCAGCTTTAACAGTCACTATAATAGCTAGGCTCAAGTTGAAAGTCTTCGAGTGGGTAGCGAAGCCACTACTTCCACTTGATGGATGCTAGTATCCTTTCGATTCAAACGCAGCCCGTTTTCCTCCGACAAATATACCAAAATTTTCCTTTACAAGCGACTTTTAGTTCCGAAGTGTCCTTGGAAAATGTAGATGTGCGTAATGGTTTATATTGAATGTGGATAACGCAAGCGCTTAATGCAATGATGTATTTCATGGAATTTGTAGGAAAAGCCGTCACAAACCAAAATTTACCGCCAAACATTCCCACAATGCCGTAGGCAACTCTATCGGTGCACCTTCGCGTGATTCATGGTCATTCATCCAAACACGCGACGCCCCGGATTTCACTTCTCAACGGTCTTGTCTTTGAAATGACAATTACTAACCGGTAAAATGATGTAACAGTTCCCTTTCTTTACTCAGTTTTGGCGGGAATTACCATTCTGACGTGATTTCCAATGATGGCAATTCATTTCCTTGCTTGCCGTTTAACAATACTGGACTTCGTTGAATAACATTCAATGACCGTATTGAAATGAAAAATGAGAAGTGCATTCAAGCAACAATAGAGCGCGCAGGAAAAGAAATCACTTAAAACCCATCCATCTTTTCCAGCAAGGGAAGAAGGAAGCGCAAAAATTCACCCGTTTTGCCCCTGGAAAACTATCGATTGTCTTCAGTTAGTGTCAGCCGGGAGCTTCTGCCTTCTGGGATGAGGTCAAGGATGCAAATACTTTGTCGCAAATAATTAACGAGTGTAACATTTAATAGCATGTTCTGGGAAGGACTAAGGATAAGCAAAAGGTTTTCGAAAGTTTATTTTCTATTCCATTCACAGGGATAATGCTCGCCCAGGATGTATGCTTCAGGGCTGTGCTGCGATTTCGTTGGTTGCTCAGAGAGTCAGAGATCATAGATCGAGAACGGGGCCGGAAGTAGAAAACTGGCTTCCGCAAATCAATTACACATGCAGAGAATGCATATACTGTAGGGGCCGTAAATTTTTTGAATCTCAAGTATAATCACCGCTATTTATTTTATAACGATATAATGTTAGATTTATTAATTATATCGTTTAAAATAGATTTTTTTGTAATATCAGGATGAAGGCCACTGGTATTATTTGCTTAGTATGTTGCTTTTGTAAGAATGTAAACAAATGCCACTCTCCCTGACCGAATGGTTTCGCCCAGCTTCAACGAAAGGCCATTTTGAGGACCGCAATCGCAGTCGAACAATGGTGGTTTGGTTAGGGAAATTCTCCGGTATCTTGTCTCCTTCAGCCTAACGGACTGCCATGCCCGGCGCGGGAATACCTCCAGCTTGATCGGACCACGATGTACACGCAGAGCAGGTCATCTCCCGACGGCCGGAGTCCCGGCAGTTCGGGGCACCAGTCGCGGCCAGGTAATTCCCACACTGCGCCCCGGCCCCAGGCCCAGCACCGCTCCCCCTCCCTCGGTAGAAAGAACTCAGCATCCAGCATGTCGATGGAGAACATCCAGTCCCTGAACGCTGTCTACAACACAGGTATGTCCTCGTACATAGATCCTATCAGCAGTCCGACTCACGTTCCACGATCAGGCCGCTCGTCTCCGCTACGTAGTCCTGCCGCTTCCGGGCACTCCCGGTCAGGCTCCTTCGGGGGCTCCCCTCTCCCAGCCCGCGGGTCCAGTCCCAACCTCCCCGCCAGCTCCAGTGCAGACACGGTGACCGCGAACATGGCTTCACAGCTGCCGCACAGCCATGAGCTGAGGCAGGTCCGGGACAATGTGATGGTTGATCTGCAATCCCAGACCAAGGAAATGCAGCGGGAGAACTCAGCCTTAAGGAAGGAGATAGAGATCAAGGAGGGGAAGCTGCAGTCTTCCATGAACTCGATCAAGACGTTCTGGAGCCCAGAGCTGAAGAAGGAGCGAGCCATCCGGAAGGAGGAGGCCAGCAGACTTGCACTTCTCAAGGAGCAACTCAGGGTCACGTCCGAGGAGAACCAGGTACGTACTTGAGATGTACACAGCAGGTGTGAATTCTGCCTAAGGGGTGCACACTTCACACCTAGGGTCTGATAAGATCAAGGTGAAAGTGGTGTGTGATTTTCACAACGACCATCTGTTTCTGTCACACAAAAGATTCAATATCGTATTCAGATGATTTACGCTTCATTCTGTAGTCCCCTCAGCACCTATCTAAGAAAGAGCCAATTTTTATTTATTTGAAGAGTGGTCATTCTGATGTCCAAGATGGCAGCTGATGGACAGATATATTGAACTAAGGAGGTTGATTGAACCCATCATTTCAGTATCATAGGGCAATGAGGATGTCCAGGTGGACCTGAGGTTGTAGGAGCTTTGGGACACCAAACTGAGATGTAAAAATTAACATGTAGCTGTTGATCATCAGTTCTGCATATAAGTTATAACAGTGATGTCTCACTTGACGGCAGAAGCACACACAGAAGATTTATTGACACGACAACAAAAAGTACAGTGACTTTCATGCAGTCAACAACTAAGTGCACAATATGAATCCTCAAATTAAATGAAATCTTTATTGTCATGGTTCCCCAAGAGAACTGTACTGGTAATCTGTGTCCCAAGCTCAGTGCACTGACCTCCCCATACCCCCTCTCCTGGACTTTGGACCAGCAGATCTGAAACAGGGAGGGCATTTGGCCCACCCACAATTTGGAGGCCTTTTTTTATCCAGCTATGAATATGATGTGGAAAATAACAAAAATTACGATATCAATATTAAATAAGATGCGAGTATGTCAAAAGGATGCTGTGACACACCTACCATCTAGAAGATTGGACACCAGATATCCAATACTGAGTTTCTTATTTCTGAACTGGTTGAACCACCCAACTGTGACCCAAGTGAATACTGTATCAGGGCAAAACTGTTATTGCTCATACATCATGCAGGAGTTTTGTAATAAGGAGTTTGTGGTCCTCCAGGATGTTAGGATAAACAATTAGCTGTCAATATGCCATCTCTTGAGATGTTATTACCTAGCAGGCTACAGGAAGATGTCAGTTTGAAACACCCACTGACTTGTGCCAAGGAGAGCTGTCCTGCTAAGGACTAGTGTAGTTATCACAAGGTAGGAATGTTCTGATTGTAGAGAGAAGGCTGATGGAGCAGAACTGAAGTGTTTATGGTGTGATGTTGCAAGATTGCAAACATGGCCACCACAGGGATCAAAGGTCAATGGGACATTGTCACACTTGACTCTATCAATTATAAAAGGAAATCAAAACATATGGAAATCATATCAAATTAAGAAAGTGGGTAAATTTTTTTCTAACAACTGCCATTCTTAGGATTCTAGTAAGTTTGTTAGTTTGTTGTAATTTGGTTGAGCCGCATTTATTTCGAATTGTGCGGCTCAACTGCACTTTTCAATTTGTTGAGACAAAATTGCCACTGTAAAACTTGACCTTTGTTACAGCATTAAAATCGAACAAGAGGATTTTATGTTGCAACGTAATTCAAAGCATTCATCACCATGATGAAGTCTCCTGTGGTACCAAAAATGGGGCTCAGTCTAGTGCTTGACCTATTTCAACCCTGCTGATTTGTGTACTGCTGGCACTGCCAGTGATTTTGATACAAGAGAACCTCTAAAGCAGTGCAGGAGACGTGATCTGGGTCAGGAAGGGATTCATCTGAAGAATTTCCTGTCCAGAAGATGGAGTGATGTCCAATGTTTATCTGTATGATGACACACAAAATAATGGGAGAATTAGTAGGGCAGGTCTGTCAATATGTTACTCACACTGTACAGTGCACTAGCTAGCAGCTTATGCAAGGATTGCTGCTACCTTGAGGAAGAAATCTGGGCAGATTTACAGGAATGGAGGCAGCTCTTTCATCTATATTTATGGGCACTTCTGGGTGGAGCAGACATATCATGTTTTATAATTGGTTGACAAATATGATGGTGGCCTATATGTGGAGACCTGAGGGCAAAGGTCAAAGTTTGAAAAGGGACACCCTGATGTTGTTGTGTTACTGTCCCTATCTCTATATTGTTGTGATCACATTCCATGCCCTACAGGTTAATTTTAAGCAGGGCATACATTTTTATAGGGTTTTATAGGACCTGGAGAAAGTGGCCAATTGTCATCTGTAATCCAATAATAGTTTATAAGATTAAGTGCATATAAAGTTGATTGCTGTGAGAATGAAAACTGTAAATGTTTACAATTGCTCAGTCATCCTGATGAAAACATCAAGCTTCAGTTACCCCCTGACCTGGCCCTGTGGTACCTGTGACGTTTTGGTGACATGACAACTGCTTCCTGTCACCTGAGACAAGCGATGATACCGACTCAGGAAGAATGCTAGACATGAACTTTGGAGGATGTACTGAGTGACTATACAACTTGGAGGGAAAAATACCCATATATGTTACACGATGATGATGCTTTCAAGTTTTACATTTCATTGTTATGAATAATTGATTTCTAAAATATTTTTGGGAAGAAAATCTTCCAGCCACATTTCCTACCTGCCAAGATGGCTGGCAGACAAACAAGCATGATTGTCCTCACCACTTAGTAGAAGTGTCCACGTGAAAATCTGTACATATATTTGGAAGTAGCAATTTACTTAGATGAGATGTGGGGTCAGTATTTTTTTTTCTTAATTATAAGATACATCATTCTTCTTGTTCAGAATAAACTGGGAACTTTCATGCATTCAAATAGACATTCTTTCCTTGTTGTGTTTCTTCTCTAATGTTACCTGTATTTGGTATACAGAGTGGTCACAATACATCACAGAGCCTTTTATGTGGAACAGGAAGAAAGGGATACTGTGAGTGGGAAGTGATGACTGCAGTAGTGCAGATAGTTGAGGATGCTTCACTGCAGGATGACGGCATCTCTGCTTTTTGATCAGATGCCTGTAACTGTTTACTCCATCTGCTCGTTACTTAGTTCTGTTTGTACAGTCATGCTGAGGACTCTCTAGCAACTGGAACAATTGGGACAACTTCCTTTCCAATTTCACTTGTCATTCTCAAGGTAGAGAATGGTTAATACACATATGTGTAAGAATGAGTGGAATAAGGAAAATGAAATCATGGCTTGGAAGATTTGTTATGAATGAAAACAGTACTCATGTACATGTGCAGTGAAAGGAAAAGACAGGAAAAGTATTTTGATCTGTCAAATTGAATGCAAAAGCAGGTACCAAATTTATGTTATATTTACAGATTTGTTGTTCTCAGTCACAAAAGGACAAATGTCATATTTAGCTTGGTTGAAAGAATTAGGAGAGACAGGAGCAACAATCTGTCTAGACAGAAATAACAGTAGTTGAAGTTTATACATGATGCTGCAGACTGTGCTGGAAGGTTCTCTATTTTGATGTAAATTTCAGTCAGTAGCCTGGAGGGTCCTACTAGACCACAGTAATTGCCCCCCCCCCTCTCCAAATGTGCAAATGATTAGGTTTGGAGCAAGTACATAATAGCGGTAGGGTTGGACAAAAGTACAGTAGACCCAGCACATGGGTCAGTCTGTTTGCACATAACCTGAACATTTAAATGCATATTTCCAGAGCATGTTAAAATGTACATTGCAGTTCTAGATATATTGAACAAGATGATGTCTGTCATGTATATAAGTTTTATTTTGTAGGACACAAAAGGCTGATACTTGTGATGGCAGCTTCAAACACAGCCACCTGGGAGTTGAATAATTCTGGTGAGGAAATAGGGTGATTTTGGCTACCAGTTGCAGGGAATAAAAAGATATGCACAAAACACCGCCTGCCAGGCCGATAATGTACACTATTGAAGTCTACACAAAGTCCAAGCAGGAGAGCACTCTGTAATGCCTATCCTAAATTATATAAATCCCAGACATGAGCCTCTTATGTCTGGATTGAAAGGCCAGATTCTACAGGAGAGGAGACATTTTACTATCTGACATGAATGGGTCGATCCATCTTTTTTCTTTTTCTGAAAGGTTAGATTTCAGAGCAGTTCAATGATTCATCTTTCTTCCCACATATAGTACTGCATATCCTCAAGGTTTCAATTAAACTAAAGAACGTTCCTGGGAGAGCATCTTAATTTGAATTATCAGTTCGGAAAATATTCGTAATGTATTGAAATAATTTTGGTTCAATCATGATTCCACAAACATTGTTGACTTATACCATCTGGAGAAGAGTCATTCAGATTGGTATTTTTTTTTGATATTCACTTTTGTTTAACCAGCCATTGATAGATGAGACAAGATATGAAACCCCCAAGTTTTTTTTGTAAAGGATTCGTTTTCCTTGGGCTTCACCATATTCTGTGGCTGTCTGAATAATTTGTATTTACATATCAAATATAGAATCTTTGTTACAGCCAGTATTGAGTTTACAAAAAGAACATTTTAGATGGTTGAGTTATATGTGCTGTAGTGTAAATGAGAATTCTTAAGTGCAAAGTAAGCTAATAAAAGACCAGCCAATACAAGAATATTGCCAATTAATGGAGCATTTTTAAGGTTCCCCACTCTTATGGCTTCTGGTAAAGTTTCCACAACTGCTGAATTTCCCCTTATCAGCACTATGAGGTAAAATAGAAGATAGATCAACACTCAGTACAACCCCAGGAGACTAGTCAAGCACTAACTTGTGATCCTGAAATCTGTGTTATTTGTCATGCATGTCACCAGTTTTGTTAGTGGTTTTCTCAGGAGTTTGTTCAAGAAAGTGAGCATGACAAATAAGGATTGTTTTGCTGATGGCCCTTTACACCTTCTTGTGTTTAGAGGCTTTTCCAAGACTAATTCATTTGTCATGCCTCATTTGTATGGCCTTCACTTTTGTTTCAGATGAAGTATTCAATACCGTACCTTTTTTGCTGTATGATACCAGACCCCAGCCCGATCTCAAAAATGTCTATCTTGTGAGATCGGGTTGGGGGTCTGATACCCAGGCTAAGTATTTAAAACATTAATGAAGGAACATAAGATAGATGATCTACCATGTTAGAGTCAAAACCATGACCCATATTTGGCCATAAAGGTAATGACAGGACAATCAACAAGTGCAGCATTTCTGCTTTATGTTTATACCTAAATTGTCAGGTCAATAAAAAGTACATGCACATGCAGCTATTGATGGGCTTGTCAAGCTCCTGGTGATAATGAAAAAACGACTGGGCAGTACTGACTCAAGGTTATTCTATGTAAACCCACAAAATGCTCCAAGGGAAAGTAGATGGCCATTTCACTGTTGAGACAGATGTCAAAACCTCTTTACAATTACGTGTTGAATTTCAAAGTACCCTGACATCTGCATCAGCTTCCTTGAATGCATTTTTTGTTACCTAACGCATTCTCTTGCTACATCCATTAACTGTGTTCAAGGGCGTTCAAGTTTACCAGAATACTTCAGGTTGCCCTACTGGTATGTCCAGGAACTTGAGGAAGTTTATGTGTTTTTGAGGTGATGACAAACGGAAAACTCCTTGTACGATATTTGATGTCAGAAGGCTGTTTATTTTGGTTGACCTTGGTGTATTTTCCCAGTCTTGAACTTGGAATAGTGTGATAACCTTGACAACCAGGCTTTCTCAGACAAGGCATCAGAGCTCCATATTTTGTATGCTGCTGTTCAGACTAGAATAGGTTTGTCATCCATCATATAAGAGCATGGGCCTTTGGAGCTCCCCTACTGGGACAGACAACTTGCTTTGCATTCTTCTCTGCTTTCATGATGGCAGTGGGGAATATTCCAATGCATTGGCCATAAATTATGAGTGACTCCTGCCACAGTATGGTGTCATCCATCTCCCTGTAGTACTGACCTAACTTTGGAACAGACCATTTGAGGAATAGGGGTGTTATAGAAGTTATGCTAGTTAGGCTACAGTGAAAGTGAAATACCTGGTACTGGTAGCCACCTCTTCTCCTACAACTGAGTCCTAATCTGTCTCACTGTGACTTGCTAGGGACAGTACCAAAGATCAAGAAAGAGTGGAGATAATGAGGGGGGAACTGTAAATGCATTTAAGTTTGCGGGGGATTTAATTTCGTGGTAGCGGGAAAAGGGGCTTTTCGTGGTGGTTTTAAGTTCGCGGCAACACCGCGAACTTAAAACTGCAGTCTATACCATTATAGAAAAATGTTCGCAGTGGTTTAAAGTTCTCCGTGGTGAAGTGGTCACCACGAAAACCGCGAACATTAATCCACAGCAAACACTTCTGCATTTACAGTATCTACACACTGTAGTGTCTGCAGTAGTGAATGAAAGTAGTGTGTCTGTAGACCATATTGCGTGGCGGGTTTCTTGGCGGGGAATATTGGATGGATCACAGTACAGAGTTTCCAAGGTTATGGCATCAGCAGTCCACAAACAAGGAAGGCTGCCAAAGTGATCTTTCTGTTTCCACACCACACAAGGCTCCTGAAAAATCAACTTTAACCCAATGGCAATCTTTATGAATAAAGCTGCAATAGACTCAAGCAACTTGTGCAAAATTAAAACAATAAAAGAATGTCCCAGAAATCTGAAGAAAAGCTGCCTAGGTTGAACAGTAAAGTAAATTCATAAAAAAAGAAAACATCATATTATATGGACCGTCTTTCCTTATTACTTTACCAAAAGTGGAGGCAAATGGTTGCCTTTCGCATCCCATACAGCACCTTATGTATTCTAAAACCAAAAACATTTCTATACTGCAGTCTAGACAGTAGTCAGACCTGACCCAGTGATGTCTATTTCTTCTGACCCCTTAACTTACCATATGGCAGCACACCCAATAACCTGTATCATGTTGTAATGAGGGTTAGCAAAATTTTATTGATTCAGGCAGCAACTGTGGTTTGAATTTGAAATGCAATGCCCCAATTCCGACGTACACAAGGGACGATACAAGAAAAGATTGAAGAGACAAATTGAAAGTGTAACAAAGCAGAATTATTAATCAGACATTTGAAACTACAAGGATATGCCGAGAAAGAAACAGTCAGATGGTTCTCTAGGAATTGTGAAGACTAATTGTGAAATTCTATTGATTTTAAAAACGTATTTATCAGGATATTCAATATAAGGCCTAAGTGTCTAGTATCAAAGTAATGGTTTTCTGTAATACTGCTTTTTGGTAGGATGGGTTAGCCCATTCCAGGTGGGGGAGGGATGGGAGATTTACATCTTGCTCTGTTTTCTAGGTATTTTATGTCATTAGTGATAGTTAACAGGTTTTATACATAGCTGTTTGAATTTAAATTGTAATAGTACTTATACATCCTTTTTTTAATAATCATATTGTTGTAGGTAGTTTTCCCTTTTCTGTCTGTGTGGGATATGATTTGAACAACAATCCTGACCCCAGCTTCCTTTGCATACTTGATATGCTTCCAAGTCTTGCGCTATGCCAGAGGGTTCAGAGATATGTTTAGAATGTTGTATAGAAGGCATACATCTCTGTCAATCACAATTAGTAAGATAATCTGTTGCATAAATATTGGATGAAGTTGTCTACTTCTCTGTGTAGCATATCCAAAGTAGTTATCATCTGTAATGCCTAATCCATTTTGTATGAAATATGATAAGTACCACATATCAATAAAGGAACATGATCATTGGTTTAAAATAATCATCTCAGTCATTCAACATGATGGTTTGCTATTAGCATTACCATGTTCATGTTTCATGTAATATTTCATCATGCAAATCATATCAATTGGGATGATGATACTATTATACATTGTAATTTGTATACAGCATATTATAACTTATTGAAAAAATGACCTGTTACTATATTTCACAAGAATATCTTGTTCCTTTACCTCGCATATCTAAGGCCCAATCTATACACAGTTTTTGCCGATATCTGTGGATGTGTCGGGAGGGATCTGGAACGTTGGCCACAGAACACCCGTGGCGCTTGCAGTCATTAACAGCTATATAGCCTAATGAGCCCGCGTTATATGCTAATGAGCCCTCCCGAAGTCGGGACACATCTACACGCGCACGGAAGCTGTCGGGGACCCCTGCCAAGCTATCGGGGACCCCTGCTAAGCTATCGTACGAATGCTCCGGACCTGTCGGGAGAAATTCTGCCGATATCTTTATGGCGATATTGCAGTTCCATCTAGACACTGAAAAAAAGCTGTCAGCAAGAGGTTGTCGGCTCACCGATATCGGGAAAACCCGTGTCTAGATCGTGCCTAAAAGTAAAGCTTATCAAATGTAGAACAAGGGAATGGATGGCACATTTACTCTTCAGTTTACATCAAATCTGAATGTCATCCCCTTTGCTTGACTAAGTTAAGTTGGCACTGGTGTTCCAGAATTCCAGACTGACCCTGCACTGAGCCAACACCAGTCTTTGCCCATCAAATATTTGTCTGGTTGCCGAATGTTTACATTACCGAGCCTGCTAGTATGGATTGAATTAAACCCTCACCATCAACAGGACATCTGTCATGTGGGTAGCTGCTATGTCATGACTAGATGATCTGTTCATGAGACAACAAGACTAACAATTTTAACAGTACAATGTCATGTATCTTTAGCCTGATTTAGTCAATGTATGATTCTAGTCATAGTTGGATATTGTCAGAACGTCACCTAATCCATTGCATTGGCAAGCTAAGCTACATGTTGCATAATGTGACCTATTTACAGAAATCATTACTGTCCACATTATAGGATTAAGTAGTATCAAATTTCTGCTTGTTTCACTTTCCAAATTTCCTCGCACAATGTTTTGAAACAAACTAGGAATGATTCAATGTTAGATATTTTTCGTGAACGTAATTTGTGCAGTGTATCCACATTTTGGTCAATGAAATAATAGAACACTGTAGGGTTTGATGGCAATGTTATGTTATCTACAAATACGTAAACAAAGTTTCCTTTTGCTGGAATAGTTGCTTGATGTAATGTTAACCAAAGAGCTGTGACAGGTGTATGAGTTTGAATGTTTATTGCCTTCTTGTAAAAGTTCAATCCATTGGTTTGTTTTTATTTTGACAGGTATCAAGTCTTACACACAAATGTGTATGTGTCTTAGACTGTAGACCACCAAGGACTGCCAGCAGAGCTTATAAACCATAACTTACACATTGCCTACCTCGCGTTCTCCTGAGGTCAATTAAATTCCAAATCTAACTGAAATATTAGAAGGTATTGAATATAAAAGATGACCTTTTCAAAGCCATCTTAACGTTGAATGCTCCAGCAAGCCTGCTTTGAAAGGCTAGAGAGAAGTTTATGAACACTGAAATCGATGTCACGTGACATTAGCTGTCTGCTCACTCGCTGGTGATTTAGATATTGGAAAATTGGTTGCACCTAATTTTCGTCTCATGTCCCCATGCAAGATTGATGACTTTGGTGGCACTCTTGAACTTGGCTGTGGGCCCATATGGCACAGATGGGAATACCTCTCCGGCTGTGTTGGAGACAAATTATTGGGCTCAAATGCACAGGTATACTTGAGAGGTTACCCAGATTTATCATGCAAACCTTATATGCTTATAATTAGGATACAATGGCAATGGTATAGAATATGTAGGAGTCAATTCATTGTAAGGGAAACAGAAAAGGGCACATATTCCTCTGGTCATAGACTTTTAAAGTAGAGTAGAATATAAAAATTTTTTTTTATAGATATATATTTTTGCTGGTGTGTTTGTCTTCTTTTTCATCTTCTTCTGTCAGAAGCAAATCAGAGCTTATAAATGCCATGAACCAGTCAGAGGTTGGAACTGTGATAGAAAAGTAACGTTAACTGTACAAATAATAAATGATGCTGGAATAAAAGAACACACACATATTGTTGAAAGCTTATGATGATGAAAATGTCATTAGCACTACCCTGCCTATACCTCAGCACTACCGCAAACCTCTCAGATGGCCTCAATTGACCCTTCATGTCACCTATGGGCCTTGTAGCCAGCTTTAGCAACCTGCTGTAAACATGAGTAGAGGGGGCAGAGAGGGCACTTCTGGAGGTTTGGGTTTCATGTGATGAAATGGTGCCCTCCCATTTACAGTGTATTTTGCACAGTGTGTAGAACTACATGCATAACAATGAAAACCATATGGACATTCCTATGCAACAGAAAACTAGAAACCTCTACATTATTAATGTCTACCTCTATTATCCAAGGTGCAGTGTGATGATTTCCAGTGCAAGTTGCCGGGTGATGAAGATCCTGCTGAGAATTGAAAATCTTTGTCTATAAATTTCCCTTTGGTGGTCTGGATTTTTATTTTACCTTAGCAGCAAAGCTCCATGTTGGATTGCTGTACACTGGAAAAAACAGGTCACTGTGTGTATAGATAAGGCATGAAATTGAAAAGCAGCTTAGTAATAGATGGGACCCTGATGTGTACAGAGTGCTCACCCTTACCCACACTTGCTCCAGAGTGTATCTGGAAGTCAGCTGATAACTTGATACATTTATACATACATACATACATGTATAAGTAGACAGTGGTAGCTATGTTGGGCGGTGTGGATAACCTAGAACTGAATTGTTACAATTCCTGCTGTCAATGGAGAAGGAAAACAGGCAACATCAAAGGCGCTTGTACAGTCTTTGCCTCCCTATTCTTCTTGACCTCCCCCACATACTGCATGTACATTCCAGGTAACCGGGTGTCACCCTTTATCTTGACAACAAACATGCTGCCATGGCCTTCCCAAAGGCAAAGTCAAGTTTATTCTGAGTCAAGGATAGCGATAACAGCTGTAGGGAGCTAAAATAGAGCTTATAAAGTGATACCAGCAGTTGTCACTATCATTGTAGTAAGAATGACCAAAGAATGAGTAGGATGTCATTTGTGTCAAATGTGGGTCGAGCAAGTTATACTATTAGTTTAAACAGAGGGTCAAAAATCCTTTCAACTTGGTCTTTATTGGATGAGCGGTGCATGTACATGTAACTGACTCCTGATGTGAGTCTGATTTGCATGTGTAAGATAGAATATTGGGATGAGCGCTTTGGTTGCATGGTCACCTTTTGAAACAAACTTGAAACAGGTGTGAAGAATGTATCAGCTAGTCTCTCAGTTTACAGAATGAAAACAAGTTTAGTATTGATAGCAAGTATTGGTATTAATTCTTTTTGCTGAAATGTTCAACAAGAAAATACAAATTTGTGGAAATTAATGAGTTACAGATTGTCCTGTTTCCCTCATTAATTTCATATGAGTGGGTATGTAGTTGTAGTTGACTCCCCCAGCTTGGGCAGTACCCCTTAGGAATGTTTATATCAGTTCCAGCCTAGCAGAAGCCAGAGAGTTTAATTATCAAAGCTAAAGGGGTCCCAATGAAAGCTGCAGGGATAGCCCATAAAATCCACAAGACATATCCATAAGAAAATATGCAAAGGGCCTGTGAAGAAATGCTGATTAGGAAAGTTCACATGAAAACTTTATTTTGCACACGAAAATGGAGAATAGCTCACGGATATTGAGAATTCATAATGCTAAAAGATCTCCGCCCTATCGCTGTTCTGCTAATCTGGAGGGCTATGACTGATGATACAGGCATTCACATGATTGATTTAAGGCAGCAAATTTCTTCAGGACAAGGATCTCAAGACATCAGAAAAGATCGATAACCACGCCCTGGTGAGGACTAGGAGGACATATCTGTATAAGCCAATAAGGTATTGTTTGGTAGAGTAAAGGGAACAGCACTATGATCAATATTATGAACATTCAACTTTAACCACACATAATCACATCCAGTGTATGTAATAAGTTGACCAATGCAAGCAATTCTCAGATTCTCAAGTTGTTCAGCCATTTAGATTTATGTCACGTCCAATGTGTAACACTTGTAGAAAGTTTATCATTTTATGTCACCAAAATGCTGATATACGAGTAATACCATAGCAGTGGAGGCTTTATTACCAGTATCTTGCTGAAATTTAGAGGCCCTGCTGTTGTACTTGAGCATTAATATAGGTTCATCACACCCTTAACACATACCATAGCATCAATCATGCATTGAAGTCATTGTAATGGCTTATTAAACAATGTAATTATGTTACGCTCAATAAAGTTAGTCGCAGTGGTATGTGCAAGAAATGCTGTTCAATCTCAGCTGGTTCATGTTGTTTTGCTGAAGGTTTATGAATTATTAAGTAAAAATAAAAATTGATGTTGATAGAAAAGTAGATAATATACGAGTAGAGGGATGAAAAGCTACTGATATTTTTCGTAACATTTACAAATTGTGAGTTCATCTATAGTGTGTTGGAATGTTGAAACCGTTTCGTAGGTACTGTTTTTTTGGTTGAATATGAGTCAAATATGGATGATCTTCGTTTGTGAAGCCAAGCAGAGCGAGAGAGAGTTATTTTGATTAATGCTATGGAAGATAGTGGCCTTCAGTTCAAAGTTGTCTTGCATTCTTTTGATAGATAAACTCATAAGTGTCATCAGTGCATGTCATTGTAGCAAGAGGAAAGATATTTCCTCAAGTATGTAACGCTAGTTCACTTTTATTCGTGTGGTAACCTATATCCGATGTACCTAAAAACAGGATATTTAGGGACATGGCGTGGATGGACAGTGTTTTCAAATTGCATTTTTTCTCATGCAGTTTGAGACCACCGTCCGTCAACTTGATATTCTGAAATATCCTGGAGTTAATTAAATACAACAGATAAAGGTACCCTGCAAATAAAGGTGAACTAGCATTAAATCCCATTTGGGTGCAGGCAAATACATTCTTCAAACACGGACTCCACTGATCAAAACTTGCCCGCTTGGTACAGCTTTCAAAAGTTGTGAACATGAGGGTGAAAGCCTCCTTTCTGAGTGACAATTTGCTTTAGGGTATAGATTTTGGACCAAAGTTTAGCTGGAACTGTCTGAAAAAACTACTCACATGATGGCAAGGGCAATCCTACATGTCATAGCCGAGTACATTTGAAGAATGTCAAGGTAAACTCAAGTCTGAAAGCTTGGATGTCTATCACTCCTCATACTACCAGTAAGGGATGATGTGGCTGTTGAGTTGATGGGTTAGTGCAGGATGTATGGCAGGTACAATGTCCAAGTTGATGGATCATGATGAAGTGTTGCTGATAGAGGGCACAAACCCCTTGGGACGATGCCAGCAAATCAATAGACAAGAGGATTACAAGGGACTAAAAGTTAGTATTAATCATGTTACATGTTATATGGGTAAGGATGCACAATTGACCTTGGGCAACTGTAGAATAAAGATGATTAGAAAATTTTAAGACAAAATAAGAAAAAAATTGATCCGTTTCTTATCTAAAATTCTATGACAAACAATGCCTATATTATAATGATATATGGCTGAATGGATTGTGTAATTGATGAATGAGCAAATGATATCATTAGATGGTACTTGCATATTTCACCATGTATGTACTTAGTCTCTCGTTGTATACTACATTAATTTGTCTCAGAGTACGACACAATCTTCAAGGAAGACACTTCTGCTGAAATTTCCTTTGCTCCCCAGTCACGTTTCTTGCTGTGATTCATACATGTAATTGACCTTGGCTGTGGACAACGCTAGTGTTGTGATGATACATGTAGATGTCCCTCTGGACTGTCCTTGTTTCAAGGTCAACAATGCTCAGGTAGCACTCTTTGGTTGTGTGATGTTGTAACGCTGGAATTTAGGAATTTTGATATTGTTTCCCATGCTGTGGGAGCAAATATGTAACGTCATCAGCCAAGCAGCTTTATTGCAAGTTTTAGCTAAGGTACATCATGGTAGTCAGCATCGACAGAACTGAGCTTGTCCTGCTCTACTTTTATCATCTTGAA
This sequence comes from Branchiostoma floridae x Branchiostoma belcheri, assembly GCA_019207045.1. Classification (NCBI taxonomy): domain Eukaryota; kingdom Metazoa; phylum Chordata; class Leptocardii; order Amphioxiformes; family Branchiostomatidae; genus Branchiostoma; species Branchiostoma floridae x Branchiostoma belcheri. The sequence goes on from CM033027.1 coordinate 14,434,277, forward strand.
AGGATGGCTATTGTTTTTTGCTTGATCTACGTGACCAGAATGTGCAAAATTCTACTGACATGAAAACATTGTGTTACTTAGCTGTAGTGTTCATAGTTAGGGGACACGTCAGCCTTTCACCTAGCCAGTTCATTATAGACTCTGCCATGTGATAGCTGTCATGACTTGCCATGTGATCTGTTATGCCTTTGTTTTTCTGTGAGAGTGATTTATGAGAAGAGCTGCTAGCAAGCCACAATTTATTTATTCTGTTTATGTAAACTGCAAACTTACATCTGCAGGGAGTGGCTCGTGTAATGATGAACAGTTCATTACAATGGGTTATCAAAATAATTATAAACAAATTACACAACAAATTATTTGCATCTTTCAATCAAATAGGGCGATCTTCAAACTGCCATAGCTGTAACACCCTGTGCCACTTCTTAGGTTCGAGTCTCCACTTCAGCTAAGGACATTGGTCTGAGTTCAGACAAATTCTCAGTGTTATTATATATCATACTGCATTCCTGTCCTTCAGTGCTGCAAGGTACATGTAGACTCCAGCCATAGCCTGTATTATTTATGGAAAAGATTTATGTTGCATGGAAAGATGGACTACAGTACTGTATGACCTATGGTGACCTTGGCTATCCCCTTAGATAAACTTGAGAATAGAAATGCATCCCATGTAAGTGTAAGTTTATAGCTCAGTATAGAGACCTTGAAGTTAAAGTTTTCAAGGTCTTTTTACAGGCTATAAATTGAAAATCCTCGTCAGAGTTTATGTGCCATGTGCAGGTGTGCAGGTGGATCACAGGTAAATATCAGGCCGTACATGCTTCTTGTAGTGATAGCTTTACAATGATTAATGTGGAAAATATTGATTTCTGCTAAAGGTCCGTACTAGAGCTTTTGATATTCTAGACCATAACTCTTTGTGGAGTAAAAGTGTTAATAGCAACAGTATACGGTTTCTCAGTACCAATCCAGAGATGAGTGTTTTTTTGTTGTGGTACTGAGGGTGTAACACTTCAGCATGTAGTGCAGTGTGCCATATGTCATTTCAACCTTTGATGTCCACTACATAACTGCAGTGAAATGTTTTGAGCTAATAATATGAATATATTTTGCATGAGTTGAATAGGAAAATGAGCATTGAATTGTTAAATTTACAAATACAGCTAAGGTTCATCTTAGTTGCACCCATGAGCCCCTTTGTTGGTCAGGAAGACTCAGTCTACAACAAACAGGTATATTCAATATTCCTTAAAGATTTATTGTATCACCTCTCAAGGAATGACCTACCAAATGTCACCACTCATTACAGGAGTCATCTTCTTGCTTTCACCCTCATTTGTCTGTGTCAGTAAGGAGGTTATATAGCATCTCCTTGGTGTCAGTATTCTTGTCACTCAAGTATTAATATTAATACAAGACCGAAAATTTCCTTCCTTCATGGACAAGATTGTCTTTAGACCGAATTGAAAAATCAATAGGAAATCATACACTTCCTGACATATCTTAATAGCATTTTGTATCATGTCTTCAAATTGTTACCAAGGAAACTTTTCCCAATATTACTTGCACGGCCGATAGCATTTCCCTGCAGATTGATAGTTTGTATGGAATGGAGTGTGGCCCCCACATCACAGGTCAGCTTGCTGAAGGCTGCCTTGATTTCTGCATTTCATTAACCCTCCATGTCAGGATCACCAGCTCAGTCTTCCCTATTAGGCAGTTCTGCCATGCACTGGGAATTCTTGATGGTGTCCCAGGAACCCCCAAATCCCTAAAATCTGTCTTCCTTAAAAAATCACCTCCAGCATGACAAGGTATTGGTAAAGATGCTGGGAGTGGATAAGTTTTTCCAAGTTTGAGAACTTCAGCAAGAACTGCTGTAACATGCATTTCATGTAGACTGGTTCCCAAATGTGCACACCCACAGGTCGTAATGGGGCGGCGGAATGCTTGTACGTGTATATGGTAGCTTCATACTGATATTGCTATCTGTCTTGTGCTTTACATGTAGGAAGAGCAGTCTGATAGTCCTATTACTAGTATTAGCCTGTGTTGGGAGTGAAACGCTCAGGGCTTTGAACACGAGCATGTTTTATGAGTGACTTGGTAGTACATCATGTGAAAGTCAGCGTGAACCTCACTTTATGCCTATTTCAATGGAAATTTCTCTTTGAACCATGAAAATGTACAATTTGTGTGGAATTCCCTTGAAATGATGGGGCAGTTTGAAACAAAATGGTATGGGTTCTGACCATTGGGATTGTGAAACAGTCTCTTATAAATCTTACAATTTTGAAAGGAACAACGGTTACCCTAAATCAACATTAGGTACTTACAGCATTCTACTCCTAGGTTTAGAAAAATGGAGATAGCAAACATGCATGAACATAATGTACATTCATATATATGTACAGGATTTCAGAACATAGAAAATATTTTTTATGGATTTAGAATTAAATTTACATGTTTTCTGTGTTCTTATGTTACTGATTTAAATATGTTTTCACAAAATTTGTCTCCATTTTTTCCCTTTTCTGCATATGTGCTGCCATTTGAATTTGAATGCTGCCATTGCTGATGTGTCTACATACAATCTCTTCATCAACCTGTTGTGGCATCCTTCATCAACATCTAATCTCTAAGGTATGGAAGAAAATTACTTGGATCTATGGGTACCAGATGGATATCTTGTTTCCATTTCATATATACTGCTATTCTACAAAATATGTTCCTGATGCCAGAGGAGATGAAATTGCTTGTGTGTGATGTTCTGTATTTCTACACATTCAGTTCACACTTAGGAATACAAGGCTTGGTATAGTCTGTACATTAGTTATACTATATAAAGCTCTGAAGTTTTACACATGGTTGCAAATACACCCCTTTAACAATAGACTATTCATTATAAGAAAATTAATTCAACAAAGACCTGTCAAGTAGCCACTATATCCTGAACTTGCACTCCTCTCTCTAGAAGAAATAATTGATTTTACCACTAAGCAATATTTCAAGATTAGGTTGTAGTTTGAGAACTGATATCATTAGTTCCATACATTTTATGCTTGATATTATTTTTAGCTTCGCTGCTGTTTCCAAACAACTTTAAGTTTAACGCAACCGAAGGTGCAGAAAGTAGGACAGACTTTGCATGATTAGATGGTTGATAAGTTTCTAAGCTGTGCATTAGCCATCTGGGTGACTTGTCACTTGAATTGGACTTGAAATGTATGCACCATTAAACTTAAGAGCACATTTCAGACAGATGATGATGTTTTGAAGGATTGCTTGGGAGACTGGTAGCACTAAGTGACTGCCATGTGAGCTGCATATAAATGATAATTGCAAAAAGATCTGCTAGAAAAACTAATTCTGGGATACTGTCGGTACCGGTAGTAGTGAAATACATTTTCTTCCTTTTCTTAGGACATTTCTACTGCATGTGTACGTAGTGCGGTTCTTGATTAACTATGACATTAGATATTCAGAACACAATGTATGTAGTTTTGAGACTAGAACACTTTTGCAGCAATGCAAGCACACAGCATTATTATGTATATGTGTACCATGCTGGAGCCACCCTATAACTTAATTTGCTCTTAAACAAGATGATGGATTCTACCCTTAAAGAGTGTAGGGCGTCTACAAAATGTACCTACCTCTCCCTTCTACCTCATTAAGCCATAATGGTCTGTCAGCACCACTCAAAGTAGGGGATGCATGAATATAATTTTTAATACTCATGATGATATGAAGGTTATGCCAAGGTGAGAACAATATTGTCATTCCGGCCATTGCAAAGATAACAAAAAGTCCAGGTGCTAACAGCTAGAGTCATCAGTAATCTGCGCAGATCAGATACCTACAGCAGAGAAATATTGAGACATGTGTCCCTAAAACTAGGTTTCCAGGACAGAACCATCATCATGCCCATCTAGGAGCGGACCTTTTTCCACCATCAGTCCTCATGAATATTTCCTTCCCTATGTTCGTCGAGATTGAAGGTAGAAATAATGCAGAAGTGTACTTGTTAGGGCTCAAAGAAGATAAGAATCAGTGATTGCTCTGTAGAGGGTACCCAGAAAATGTCTGCATATTGCGTGACTTCTGCCACATATTGATACAGCCAGCTGGGATTTTATTACTAAGGACTCCACCCTACAAAATGCTTGAATCCCCTGATGGATCTTGATGCTGTAAACACCTAATCTCACCAAACCTATATCACATTAAGGCTCAGTATGCTGCAGCACAAACGCTGCACCCTGCCATGTTCAGATATCACAGAGGCTCGCAGACTTCCATCTTTCTCGGTCAATTTGACTTCCTTGTAAAACTTAGTGGGCTGTGTCCGTGGAGGTCACATCATCAAGGTCGAGTGATATTTCCTCTTACCTATGAGAATAGAAGATCGATATCAGGATATAAGAAGGCGGTTTCTTTCTCGTATCTATTGAATTGATGCTGATGAAAGAATTCAAGATTTAGCGTAAACCTGTACATGTATGTAACAAAGTATTATGAAATTTTAGTATTAGAAAGTAAAACTAGAACTCTTGTTCTCAGCAAATAAACAATGTTATAACAAGATTTCTCTATAAACATTAACATTATGCCTGACAACTCTTGCCCAATTGTCGACTTTTGGCATACATGTACTTGTAGTTTCAATATATCACCAAGGTAACACATATACAATGTATGTACCATTGTAACAACTGCACTTTGTGTCGCAGCTATGTTGACATAAAAAAAATAGCCATATATGCTTAAGATGAATTTAGTACAAAATATATAGTAAAATCACATTAACTACACAGCTATGAATTAGTGTTGAAAAGGTGATTTTATGGTTTGCATGACACACATGCTCAACCCCTGCTGTGCTTTTACCGATAACATTTTTTATGTACAAAATATATTTGCCTAAAGGATTTGGTAGTCCTGAACTACCAAGCTTGGAGAATTTCTTAATCCTGAAATCTTGTGCCATATTTTCTTCTGAAGTGTGCTCAATCTAAGAAGCCGGCATTTGTTATTGGAAAAGCAATCTAAATGGAAATGCAGAGGGAAGTGAATCTTCTCAGAGATTAATGTCATATTATCCAACCAATATTTTACAATTCTTTCACTGCTTTACTGCAATTTCATTAAGCTGGATGTCAATGTTCATTGACTTGGAAAGGAATGTTCCGTAAGTCAGGTTTATCACTTTTATTACTCATTTAACACAGTAGGGAGTAGATTAAAGGCATTACTTGTTTCATAGCATGCTTAAAAGATATAATCTTAGGGAGACACAGATTCAAATACACGTGGGCAACTAAAGGTCCTTTACATTATACATGTGTGTAACATAGAAATTCATGTACATTGAATATCCACTTGCACTGGTTCTTGTGCTTTGTGACACACCCTGTGAAGCCAGTTGTGAGTAGGTAGCATGTAGCTCTATATTAATCTGTATGTTTCCCTTTAACCCCCTTTAAATTGTTTCTTCTTAAAATACCAATTGTTATCAAGAGTTGAACGTGTTACTGGTTTTGAACTTCCAGCAGGGCTTGCAACACTTTATTAGCCACCTACTAGTAAGGTTCCTTGTTATTTTCTATCTTTCCCTTGTGGTTCCAATTCCAGGGAAAGACTCAGCAACTGGGTTGAAGTGATATGGCTAGCAGTGGTATTTTCAAAACTGGCCTTTGAAACAGTTAGTATAATTTGGGTGTTGGTCTTACTCTTAGTAATGTTGAGAAACTAAATTTTATGTTAAATGATTTTCTGTAACATGTCTGAATATGCATTGGACTCATTTATCATGTAGAAATGAGCATCACAGAAGCTTGTCCAAAGCTTTATTCGACCAAACCATTGGATTTCCCTTTGTCTTTTTGACCAGCTATGAAGAGCCCCCAGGGTGCAATTGTGCCATTCGCTGTGCAAGTTTACGAGATCTCCAGCAGGAGAGATCCCAATGCTGGCTTTATAATTTGCCTGTAATTTTACAGTTGGGCAAGCTGGACTATTTTACGATGGTAGGATTGTGATGAAATCACAGCATGCTAAAGCATGGAAGGCCCTGGAATTTACAATGTTCTGTGCAGAGAATATTTTTTTACTTTTGTATTGTGCCTTCAAGGTCAAATGAGGTTATAGGTACAGCCCGTTGCAGGGTACATTACGAGAGTTGATGGTACGACCGAAAAGTCATTATCGAGTATCCAATAACACTTGGATTCACCATCTGCTGTGGTAACTGTTCTGCTCACTTGGCAAATTGGCAACGCTGCACGGTGGCATCCAAGCTTTATTGAAAGGTTGTAGTTACTTAGAAGGCAACCTTAAACACAAACATTCTAAGGAAAATCTATGATATGGAAGCTTGAACTTTTAGCACTTTCTTTTCAGAAATGTTCCACATATTGTACTTCCAGTCATGAAGAAGGGTAAAAAGATAAAAAATGTTGCTACAAACTGCTGATGGTTGCCCGGGTAATCTACATGTAAACCGGGCTGTGACTACTGATAACAGATAAAATATACATGAGCAGAACATTCAGAAGAGAAAGAGTTGTGTAAATCAGGGATAAGGGCATATTACAGGTTCAGGTACCACGGCTAATTATATCGTCACAGTCGATTGTAATCTAGCAGCATATGTGTCAGCCCAGGAAGGAGGAAACCAGGCTTACATGTATGGATATTAGCAGTACTGTAACATTATAGACAATAATTATATGTTTAATGTGTTTCACGCCAGTGTAGGGGAGTGGAAAATATTGTGCATTGTGTAGGTTTCTTTGTCATTTGTCCTCTTCTCCAATACAATAGTACGTCAACCTCAAGTCCATAATCAGAGATGTGACCAATCTAAATTGAAAGTATGGTTCAAGAAATATTCTGCATAAGCTCTCCTTTTTTTTTTAATCTCTAAAAGCAAGCAAAATAATTTTACTCTTTGAAACTTCAGACAATTTTAAAGAATTGAAAGAAATGGAGGTTTCTACATAAACCAACAGCAGCACAGATTTCAGTACCACAGTCAAGAATTGTTATCAGTAAAATGACTTGTACCAGTTTTCACATCTCTAGCCAATTACAGTTTTTAGGGCAACAATCAATATCGGTTTCAGCATCACAGCCAACCCAACAATATGTCAAATCATCAAATTCTTCTTCACTCATTACAATATCTATGTTAGAGATTTGGTCAGAATCTCTAAAAGCTTGGTATGACTTTGTTAAGCATGAAAAGTCCGCAAATGACAAAATCTCATTTAAACTTCAGAAGAAAAGCCAACAATGGCCTTCTATATGTGATGATTATCAGGACTCTCTCAGGCATTCAGTGAGATAACTAGTTCTGCTCCTATCAGGGATAGTTAAGGCAGAGGAGCCGGCCCCATCTCCGCCTCATTGTCATCACTAGAATATAATTATCTCTCCTCCATGTACAAAGCTCTCTGGGGGATCCCCCTTGCGTGCTGCAATACGGATGACTTTGCTGCCAGATTGAAGTTTGGCCAGAAGTCCTAATTTGGTTTTAGAGGCAACATGTTTATTGGTAGTATAAATGTCTGTAATCTCGATGATATCATTGATGCTCTGTTATTGTTAATATTAGTAGGGATAGTGATAATATCTGTACTCTGATGATTGTACAAAGTCAGTAAATTGGCAAATACTTCAAAACTCTGAATGTTGATGGCAGAAGCCTAGTAATACCCATCTCTAAACAGACAATGCGCCTTGATGCTAGAATGTACAAAGGTATGGAATACTCAAGAGCATCTGATAATGGGTCTCATGAACTGTCTTCTCTACAATGTCAGATCTATGTATAGTCATGAAATACAATGTCTCTCAAGCCTCTCAAAGGAAAGAAAGTAAGATACATGTATGAGATAAAGGACAGGCTTTAGACTACACATGATGAAGCATCACTGACCGTAAATCCCATTCAAATGACTTCTTTTCTTCAACCAGGGAAAGAATACCCCTCGCCTGCCTCATACAAAGAAGCAGACAGGAGATTCATAGATAGCATTTCTATGATATATTACAGGAAATATGGATGTCTGCTACTTTCCTTTCATTACTAGAGCCATACGTTGACTGCTCACTCTGGGGCAAATGGAGATACAGTAGAAATGAGAGAGCCATCCCAAATTTTGCTTTGTATCTTATTTTAGTCGGTATCTCACAGCTTACAAATGTACCAATAAAGACACAATCTGTGCCAGAAAATACTAGCATTGAGTCACTTTCACAAATCATGGGTGTGATCCTATGAAATATTGCAAATGAGCTGAGGCATTCCATGCCTTATTTCATACAGTACATCCTGAGCTGTGTGTGATATTTCATTCAGTCTCAAGACCATTGTGCTGAATGCATCAGTTGTGCTTTTTACAGCAAGACGGCATGTGAAAACAACAACTGAAGACAGAAGAATGATTCAGTGCATCATGTACATGTACATAGGGAATCCACAACTTATATATATATATATATATATATATGACAGATGACTAAAACTGGTCTTCTCACTAGCTTTACTATTTTTAGGCCTGACAGCAGTCACTACTATAAAGATTAGTGTCACAGAGATGTTAGAATTGACAAGAGATATTCCATGTGATTGTGTGCGCAGAGCTTTAGCTTAAGTGCTCTGTTCCAGGATGATGCTGGGAGTATAAGCAAAGCATGTCTAACTTTTCCCATATATACATTGTAAATCCCTTTACTGGTACTCTATCTGTGCTGCACTTTGAGAGCTCACATACTCATTTTAGAACTGATGGAAGAAAATGTCAGAGAGTGTTTCTGAGATTTTGACAAGATTGGTCGGGTTTTATTGCTCAAAGTACAAATGTATCAGCTGAAGCCATGGCCATTTTAAGTCAAACTAAAAGATAGAAAAGTACTAGTAGGCACTGAGACATTGAGAAATGGAGGATGGGATACATATATAAAATGCCATCAAACTGAACATTCTTTGTATATTCCTGGGTATTCGAAGTGTATTCTAAAAATCCTCACAGAATTCCAGTTATTTGTGCACATTCTTGTGGCTGTCCTGAATGTTTTGGTAAAGTTCAAAACTTTTAAGGTGAATTTGAAGGGGAGAAATATCAAACGGTATTCAAAGTATATTTTAACTGCAGTATGACAGCATTCCACTGCATTCTAACATTATTCAAAACATTCTGATCCAATTCAATGGTGAACCAGCCATCTGCAAGAATGGGCACAGTTATCTGGCTGCAGTGGGAATTTCTTGAATGCACGAATATTCAGGAATATACAGGAATGCACTACCAATACCCAGGTATTTTCATTCCAACTGCAGTTTGACTCATTTCGCTCATTCCCTTCTTGTCTGAAGGGGTGTTAGGTTCATTTGAAACTTCCACTCGAATGTGGCATGAATTTTTCAAATTCTTTGTTCCAGCTGGTTCTCATTGAATCCTACTGATTCAGTTTCAGTGTGCAGGCCCTATTACAGAAGATCCCAACTGCTTTGTACATTCCTATACCAAAACCATTAGTTATAACAAAGCTTTACTTTGTACTTTCTGAACTGAATAGTCTATCCTCCTATGCGACAAGTAAATTCAACGCCTGTTTTTTTAAAACATGATGTAACAAGATGTAACTGTAAACTTGTTCTCGGCATGATGCTCATTAGCATTCAACTGCACTCCCAGCTACGCTTTCATACCAGCCAGGAGCTGCAGGACATAGCTTTCATCTCTACATCAGCAAGCTGCTGAATATTGCCTGAGGACATATCTCTTAGCATTTGTCTTCTTTTGTCCCATGGGAAACCTGGGCAGAATCTTTCTGGCTTATTAGAATAGAAAAGAAGTCATATGAAACAAAAAGTAACCCATGGGGAAAATGTTGAGTGGGTTTTGTTACCTCCACAAATAACGATATATTTTTACTGGTCTTGATTGGTCTGTAGCCAATATGAGTCCAGGAGTTATGAATACATTTTTAATTGCTAATCCCCTATTGTTTCACATCTTTTATGCCTCTGCTTTTGCTGCACATATTTTCTGTAAGGGACTTCAAAAGTCATATCCATGTACATGTATGATGCACTAGTGTGGATGCACCATGTGGTAGATTACAGATATGGAGCCTGCAGTGAAGTAATTCTGTACAAATATGTGTACACATGAATCATATATGTGGTGATCCCAAAATTGAGGTATGAATACTTATGTACATGGTTGTGCCTGCCCCTACACACAAAGTACTCTTGCAGGTATAACTTATGTATACACCTGGTAGGCATAGCTACTGATGGAGTGTTGACCTATGATAATGGGACACACACCTACATAGGCAATAAACAAGCACTGCACCAAGCCAGTCCTTCCAATATTGCATTAAATCCCCTGCCAAGTCTCCTAACTGTGTTGAAAGACATCATGACGTAGAGGCTGTAAAAACAGAGTGCACAGTCTGTTAATGTGATTGTTGTGCTGCTGCGAGTATCGTCTGAGACGGCAGCCGGATAGCTGCGGTCGTAAAAACCATAACTAGTAATCCTGTGCAGAGCCAGGGAGGAAATGTCAGTAATGGGAGTCTGTTGAGATGAGATTCTTGTTCTTGCGTCATACAGATGTGATACTGGCGCCTCAGACCTATTTGTCATTCGAAAAGCAATTTGATAAAGCACCCAGTGCCAGTGGTGAATCATTCCATTCAGTGTCATGTATCGTTTGGGTACAAATCGTATATCTTGTGGCGTTTTCTTTGAAAAGACAGAGAAGTCATTTGAAATTATAATCCACATTTGGTCTATGGTAAGTGGTTGGAGAGGAACTCTATGATGTTATCAAATTGATTGTGCATTAATTTGTAGGTGACATATTGGGATATGTTGGTCATATGATATGACTTATATACATTCTTCTGCTCTTTCTGCTTGTCTAAAGTAAGGATGAGGAATAATCCAAGAAAAATTGTCAGCACTACATGTAGATTACCAACTGGGTTTGGCTAACTCGATGCAATCTGGTTAAGTGTTTGCTGCTTCTGTCTGGTAGGTGTAAGCCTATCCAACACACACAAGCTTAAGTAAAAGATCGATCAAGTCTTTCATGGTTGTCTCCATTTACTTTCCTAGAAGTTTTTTGGTGACATCCTTCAAGCAGATACCATCAGCAGGTACCCATTTCAGCATCTTGAGTTTACAGATTCTTGTACTTTGTATACAGCAGCTAAAGGAATCAGAAGATTTATGTTCCTTCCTTTAGTCTAAAAGATGGATAGTGTGTATGGTTTTACACTCCATTGAAGTCATATGGGAAGTCTGTATGATTTGAGTGATGAATGATTTTTTTCTGAATGTGGGCCACATAAGTCTATGGGTTTATCTTATCACCTCATCTACTGTCTTCAACCAGAAACTGGATTCAGCATGTATTGAAATAAGACTGACCTTCTTATGGATGGAGAAGGTCGTATGACATAGAGAAACCTATGGCGACTGATCCTGGTAATCTCAGTCTTCATATCAGCTGTCGCCTCCAATCCTGCTCCTCTGTCACAGCCCTGACAACTTGATTCCCCCTCCCTCAAGTTGTTGCCTTAGTCTTGCAGAAACGATGCGGGTCAGTTGTTTTCAATAGACATAGACTTTCATCTGAGGCTTGATTCAGATAGCTAGAATAGATCGTTTTCACAGAACGTTCGAAAACCGTTCGATCACGCGTGGGCGCCATGTTGGATGATAACCTGGATGACTAGAACACAGAACGGCGCTGTCAAAGTTACTTGCGGGTTCAAGTGTGCTGTTTTGTCTCCATTCTGTGAATCATTAAGTGATGTAGCCAAGGTTGCAAAAATCAGGACAAAGTTGCAATAATACGTCTTGATCTAACATCCATTGGCATAATACCGGTCGGTTTACTGCAATTTCTCAATCAATGCTAATGCTGGTGCCGATCGCGAGGATTTACTTTTGCGGTAGCGGGAAATGGAGTGTTCGCGGTGGTTTAGAGTTCGCGGTGAAGCGGCCTCGCAAAAACCGTGATCATTCACTGTACCTAGCCCGCTGCCCTGGGTGATATTTTTTTACTGACGTGCAGAGGAATAGCTACCAATCCCCACCGCATGCGCGCACGAGCTGGCCCTCACTGTCCACTTGCCTAACAAGGGGCAAGATTTAGCGCTTCCCCGACCCTAACTCCGTGAGGCAAGCGGATAGTGGGGACCAGCGGGATAGTGGTATTAAATAAGTTCGTGCGCGCATCTTTTTTCCGTATTTTGGCTTTGTCAACATGTGTATTAGAAAGGTCTGTTTACAAAATTACAATTCAGTTGATCGAATAACGTTAAACATACGAATCAGGGCTGCTAGCGCTGACGTTATTGCGACAGACTGTAACGTTGCACTTAATACTGAAAATTCAAACTCTGAGAATGCTTAGCACAGGTTTAGTCAGATGCCAAATTGCGTTTAGTGCCCGTCGCGGCATGGAGGTGACAGAACTCGACCAGACTTGTAGAAACTTCCCTCGCCACAAGCGCAAAGCTCGCTGGAAGACACACCACACTTTGTCGATTCAATACTAAAATCGTGCGAGATTCGGTCAAAGTTTTGTGTATCGTCACACGTGCGTATATCTGTTGTACATGTAGACCTAACGAAAGTCTCTGTACCTTTGTCGTGTCTCAATAAAGAATCTTTATCAAAGTTCATATGAGGTCCCTATGGACTATTTGTCTCTATCAGGCTTCACATATCTCACTGGGAAAAAGCAGGAATTAAACAAATATAGACACTCAGATAACATGCTAGAGAAGTTAGTTGGCCGAGGGCGTTTGTTTGCGACCTAGCTAACTCCTCTGGCATGTTATCTGTAATATTTGTCCAATTTTATTTTCCCAGCGACCTGTGGAGCACGGTGGGGGCTAAGAATTTCATACGAACCTCATACGGACTTGAAGGTATACGCATGTGTGACCGCATCCTTCAGGTGCAGTCACACGAGCGTATATATCAAGTCCATATGAGGTCCGTATTGACATTTTTCTTCATATGATCATGTACCAGTCGTATGCACAATACACACCTCACCTCATACTTTTAGGTAAGCGTACTGGGCCGTGCTGAGCGTAAAACTGACACAACAATTGAGATGCACGTGAGGGGTGTATTGACATGTTTTGTCTTGCCTTACTTAATAGGTAAAGTTTGCGACTGAAGAAATTTTTGTTTTGTTCTACCAGCTACACAATCGTGGGTAAAAAAAGTTCGAATTTCGTTCCTCGTGAACAAACCAAACAATTTTTAATCCTCGCTTTGTTATGGACAGAACATCGGGGGCAGTAATGGTGAAAATATCATTCACAGCTCAGGACGCGATGTGCCGTGTTTTATGAAGAAGAAATAGAACAAGCTTGCTGACATTTTCTTGTAACATGGTATACGTCCATGACATACCCTGTACCAGAAACCAACTTTCTCCCCAAAAATAAAAGAAAGCATGCACAAACTCCGCGGCAGGGCTACTGTTAGTGGGCTGGTAGGAGAGTGGTTTAATCAAGTTATTGAAAAGCCGACGGACTGTTGGTAATATTGTTGAATAGAAACGGCGAGTAGGCCGTGTCCTGTGTTTATGGAACTCGCAGTTAGCACGGCAAACATCCAGTCTGTTTCTGAATAAAAAAAAGGCTTCTTTCTACGTACGAGTCCACCACGTGCACACACAGCCGTGTGGAAATCGAGCCGCTTATCATCCAACATGGCCGTTCGAACGTTCGAACGCGACTGTGACGTCATTGTGAAAACGATCTATAGAAGAAAGAACCTGGGAGCAAAGAATGCTTGACATGAAAAGTTGGTATGTGGGCAAACTTTTTGTCTTGAAAAGTAGAATTTGGTCTTGTTCGTATTAAGGTTTACAATGCATGAAATCTTGTGATTCATCAGTTTTTGTTGCCAATGGTCTTGGGACTGACAAAATGTACCATGATATGGAGTGCGTGCTACATCTAGTTGCTACCTGTCCTGTCCGTGGTGCTGAAAAGCCTGATGCTTGTAATAGTGCCATCCAAAAGATTTGTTCAGGAGTTTCTTTTATTTTCTTTCTTAACAATGATTTAACATGGTCCTGTTTAGTATTAGACTTGTATTGCTATTGACTAAAGCACAGAAGATTGTATCAAGCCTCTGTATGTGCACTGTTTCAAGCATCTGTATGTGCACTGTTTCAAGCCTCTGTATGTGCACTGTTTCAAGCCTCTGCATGTGCACTGAAACCTATCAAATGTATGATATTTTCCAATGCTTTGGCCTAAACATTGCATTCTTCCTTGGTCAATATATGCAAAGAGTTTTAAACTTTAAGGTCACTCTGTGAGATTTTTTTTCATCTTGCAGAACTGACAGGCTTGGCAATTATTAAAGAAAAGTCTGATAAGAATATCAGACTGGAGCCACTTTGTCTCTGTCTTCCCCTGTTGAATTGAACCAACGTCCCCAATCAGTAACCCCCTGATTAACACTCCTTCCTATCATCACTGCTTTTTGTGGCTGACGTATTTGGAAAAGGTCTATTAATCCCATGTGTTTTCTTGTAAGGCCACAGCAAGTCGATTACATTAGGGGTGGGTACCGGTACAGAAAATTCAAGTCCAGGTCTGGTTCAGGTCCAGAGGTCCGGACCTGAACTTGACTGATAACTTACGTCCTTAACTCATGGTGGTTGCAACAGCAATAGCCGTGTCTATTACATGTAGAGGAGTGAAAGTTGTCAAATATGACTGGAAATTTGCCAGAAATTAGTCATAAACTATACTCTACTTTGCTCTTGTTATTCTATTGGACCAGTAAGCCCCCAAATGTGTGAAAGCCTGTCGATATATTCTGTTCATTTTCTAATTGATCCAAAATCCATCCACTTTTTAGGTCTTTTTTTTTTTCGGGCCGGTCCAACAAGAAAAAATGGTTTTGTACCGGTATACCATACTGACACCCATACCTAAATTTGATCATACAGAAAAAGAAGAGTTTTCCATTTTTCACATCTTGAAAGTAATATAGACTACATGTATACCTTTGATATTACAATGATGGTTATAGCATTTTGAGATAAGAGAAGCTAACATCAGGCCATTCAAGTGTGTCTTCTGGTGTTTATAGAGCAGCTTCAACTGAAAACGCCCTAGTTTTATTGATTTTTCAATCTTTACAAGAAGCAATCAGATGTTAGTGTAGCTGAGGTAGTGTATGTGCTGACCAATAATACATGTAATACATGTATTAATAATGGAGTGCTTTGGGGCATTTGGCTTATCAAATTGTCCGCAAGATCTAACCCAACAAATAATCAGTGACCCATTTTCATAGCATTTTACTCTGCCTTTTATAAATTATAGTAAAACAGTTGTAAGATACTGATCTTTCATAAATAAATCAGCATTAGCACAACAACAAAATTCCAATGTTGTGCATTTAAGTCATTGCTCAATCTTAATGGAAGGACAATACCACTCCTTTCATTACTCATGTTACTACAATGCTGGAATACAGGCCAGATACCAGGGGACTAAAGGATTTTACTGGCTGTAGTACAATGCACAAAAAAGTCAATGCAGCTCTCAGGTTTGGTGATGTAATTTGACTCTTTATGGCAATGAGGTGCAAACATTTCTTTCATCTATGGGTAGGACCAAGATAAGACATGTTAATATGTCTGATCGCAGAAGCACTGAAGTAAAGAAACCAGCCAGCTAGAAAGGCAACTTATATCCATTGGACTCACTGAGAATGTTTTCCTGTAGCCTTTTGGCAAGCTAATTGCACACAATACCATACCATTAGGCTTGCCCTATAGTAATTATGCACTATAGTAATTTATGTGTGTGAATCATAAAGTAAAAAGAGCCACCTGTCATCTACTTGGTTTTGGTCATTAACATAATTGCACAATACCATTAGACTTGCCCTATAGTATTGTGTGTGAATAAGATAACGAAAGCAAAAATTGATATAGTTTTTGCCATCGTAAACCTAAAATTGTTCGCATTTAAACATTACTAATATGCTGATGCAGCTCTAAGCTCTAAATTGTCTACAGGAATTCTAAGCTCTGATTGGTTCCTGCCATATTAAAAGAGAATGTGAAATAAAAATAACACACAAGCAACAACATGTTTTCCCTATCAGGGAAAACATACATATAGCACTTTAAAACTTCGTTTGCTAAGCATGTAACTAATTAGGAATGTTATGGATGGCTTTTAGTCTGCTGTTTTAGTTTCATTTTAACAACTTCTTAGATAGAATCAATGAGTCAATATATTTAACAACTTTGCTACACTGGCTGTTTTTAAGTACAGCCATCTAACTTTTCAGTTTTCCTCCCAGGGCAAGAATTAATGGTACAGTAACAGGTGGTAGATGAAAAAAAATCCCATTAAGTCCATTGTACACAATGTTCATTCCTGAAGTCTTGCCTTGGGAATTGTAACGAAATATCTATTGGATATTATACTCAACTGCTATTTACACAGGCCTGTATATATAGAGGCAGCAATAAGAACAGAGTAGCCACCGAGCCTGGGGGCTGGAAAGCTTCCTGTTCCATGATTGATGTGTATTGACAGACCAATTTGCTGGCATGGTTCCTAAGTAGATGCTCATTTGGATTGATATTCTGACGTACAATTTCTACTTATGGTGTCATTACATCAGTACACATTGGATCATTGTAGAGAGATGAAAACTCAAGCCACAAACCTCTAAATTCATGCCTGCTTCAACCTTTATGCTTTAGCTAATTTCCATTCCTGGCAAGTAGCAGAGTAGGGGACTCATGGATTAGATTACTGCAACGTTTTTGATGTATATTTCACCTTCACCATTGTATAATTAAGCAAAGTAATACCTGGTGTTAAGGCTCTACTAATAGTTTTTAAATTGTCAACCGCAATAAATACTGCAATAGATTGCACCAATCCTGTCACATTGATTTGTGCCTTTAAGTACATCTGCAAATTAAGGCGGGGTTATTTTCACAGCTTGGTGCTTAAAGGTGTGTGGTTACATTGAGATTTCTTTCCAGGAAGACACCCTGTACAACATGGGAGTAGCAAATGATAAGGGATTGCCTGAGAGCTCTTTCCAACAGAGTTAATGGAGGGTGAAAGCTATTTCGTTGATGTCGGGATTGAGAAAATTCCTTCTGAGAGGTCTGTGATCCCTTCTACAGCATTAAACATGTCTAAATGTATCTTTGCTGTGTATTAATGAGTATGTAACATGTGACATGTTGGGGTGTCTGTAATTTCACTTTAATCGGTAGTGCTTGATTTACTGTCAGGTTTGATGGATGGCACAGGAACGCTGGGAATTCATTATGGCTAGCCTGGCATTGATGTCTCTGGTGATGTACACAGCTTTACCAGGAGCCGCGAAATTACACACTCTTGAGATTAACAACGTGGTGTGATAGAAAGCTTCACACTCCCGAATTTCATCAGAAATGTTGTACATCCTCTTTTGGCAGTTCATTTGGTTCCTGTAGGGAACATATACATCAGCCTGTTTCAAAAGGACTCATCAGTCACTATTCCAGTAGAATGCACTCTCTGCTTCCTTTTAGATAGTATTTTAAGAGATCTGACAAGAAAACTGTAGTACATACTTTAACAACTGCCTTGATCTTTTGATGATTAGACAATAAGGCCATAGATGGATGATGGGTATGTGCTAATAATAATCACTTGAATCCAATGCACATTGCTTGTCTGTGACTCAGTGTAATTCCAGATTGGCATAAAATTATTTGTCCCATTTGAAGTGTAGCTAAAAAACCATATTATGGCAAGGATCAGATGAAGAGCTTTTTGTTCAGGACCACCATATGGAAACAAACAGCAGCCTTCAACTTAAATTGTATTGATCAATTGGAAGTTACTGTGTAGGTGTACCTTTTAAAGTCTTAGAAATATGAATCCAGCATAGTATTATACTGTACAACGAGCCCCTGTAGTTCCATTAATGACAGACCCCGGGTGCTACCATCTGTCCTTCAGTTCAGTTCAGGGACCAGCATTATTCAGAAGAAGCTGAGGCAGCATCTCATTGATGAGGACAGAATTTGCCTCAAGCTCTTTAGCCCAATGTGTGGCACTTAAGCAATACTGACTACACATTATCTTATCAAACAGCAATCAGTGCTGAGGAATTCACCACTGATGGGGTGTTGCCACTTGGTAGGGACATTGTAATCAGGTTGTGCACGGTGCGGCGACTTGGGAATGACTCCCGCATTGGCTGTATCAATCTGGTTAAGAGGCAATTTGCGGACAGTGCTGGGTGTCTGGCTGGGAGATTTGGTGCGCAATGAGGCTGGAGCTGCTGCCAGTAAGCTGACCTAAACCACAGCTGATGAAATGTGAGGCTGGGACTATAACTCCTACCTGACTCTTGACATCTTTCCAGTAAGTCATATCAAGCAGCCCGACATAAAATGCCTCACAGATTGGGGCGGGGAAATCTGCAGGGAACTGTACCGCAGATCAATTATCTACATGTATACAACTAACATTGTACATAATAAAATATTTTCAAATATGGCTCTTAGGGCACACCAATTTAATTTCTTGGTTCACGGATTTTTTCATAAAAAAAATATGGAGCGAGAGGGCGAAATAAAAATAAAAATTGTAAAATGGTTGGGGTAAAGGTAATGGCTAATCCAAAACATAAAGAAAAAAAGTTTTCAGCTTGAAAAAAGTACAAAAACACTATTATTGTACAGTAACAGCACCTGTACCCACACTTTAAGGAGCTTATAATATAAAGGCCAATTTGCTACACCAGACAGTTGGTGAATGGTTTCATTAATGGTGAAAATTTGCTGAGTGGTAATTTTTATTTTTTTTTCCAAAAAATAGGAGCGAGCGAATCCGTGAACCAAGAAATTAAATTGGTGTGGCCTTAAGTTCTTAGTAATGTTTATTTTTCATCATTGTCCTTTCCGAACTCCTGCTTGTCTGGCGTGTCACTAAGTGCCTTTACATGACCGTGTAGATGTGGGCATATTGCAGTAAAATCTTTCTAATGATGCCACTGGTGTTATTCCATATCTACCTGTTCCTGAATTCATATATTATACAATGTTGTTTTACCTTAAAAATATCAGTGATTTAAACAATACTCATTTGGTGATTTAAAATGCTGTTGCTGAATCTGACATGAATTATGTTAATTCCAAAAGAGACCTCTGGATAAAGCTGTCCTGCAGGAAAGAACACTGCAATTGCTGCATCTATCTTGCTAAGCTAAAGTACTGTGCTACATTGTATTGATTCTCCAAATACTGTACTTGTTTTGGTGATGATTTTTAAATGTTGCCAAGAACTGGGTTAATTATGCAGATAGGATTATACGGATGCATTCAATTTTGTCTGGCAGTGTTTTCATCTTTAATGTTTATGTTTTTCCTATGAATGACAGAAGTACATATAAAACATGTAGTTTTTAAATGATTTTCAACGAATCTCTGGATCTAATGTACACTTAGTAGAACCAGGATTAGGCTGGTTGTCATAGAATTTTTTTACCCTGTAGTTTTTCAGAAAGAATCTGAGAAGCAACAAACTGATTTGGTATGCCGGGTATGTCTTATGCCAGTTGCCAGAGGAATAAATTGTTAGAAATGGGCAAAGTGAAGCACAAGACCATGTTCACTGTAGCGAAAGCTAAGTGCACAAAGCCTAAGGTTGGACTTGTGTCAAATCCCTTGTGGCTGTGCCATTTGAAAGCCACATTGTACATGTCATGACTGTCTGTTCAGTGTCACTGGTGGAAAAAAAAACATGACAAATACATTACTTTTATGACAGTTGCATTAATGGTGAATGCCACAAGGCTTCCATTTTCTTTATGGAATGCAACATTTTAAGATTTTGCAAAGTTTTTGCTTTTGTTTTGTATTTGCATATGGTTTGGTCGAACACTAGACTTTCATACAAGAAGGAAAAGTTTCTTCTGAGCTTGTCAAAAGAAAAGGGAGAAAGTTAATGATGTTTCTCAAGGTTTCTTCCCTTGGGCAGACAAATGTAATGACCACTAGTGAAGATTTGTTCCCCTCTAGTGAGCCAGTAGATCATTTGCCTTCCCCTGGAGCTTTAGTTAATTGCTTTCTTGCTGCTCAGCGAAGGTCAAAATTTGCATATCAGGAGTGAGATCAACTCAAAGGAACTCCCCACTCTATTGCGATACCCTGATTTCCAATGTAGATGCCCACAAGGACTTCACAAATATTGTGTCATAGTTAAGTTTTTGTCAAGGCGAAAGATTTGAGTTTTAGTTGCTTAAACATTTCATTCTTAGTTCGCCATATTGATGCTGTCCTTGGTGCTGAAGGTGCAACTGTAGTGGAATACTCTAGAATTATGTCAAATCTTCCTGTTTACATCTGCTTTGTTACGTCAACCTTGCTTCAACTACACAAAATCCTTTTTTCATCCGTAAACTGTTTCTTAATCTTGTTAAGATCTCATAGTTAATCTTATGATAAGCCTTGCAACCTAGATAAGCTTTTAGAAAACATTTCAGTAAGCTGCTCACCGTCAGGTAATGTACTGTTGGAACCCCTGCTGGTTTGACCTGGGAGGTCTAAGCCTGCAGGATGTTAGAAATGCTGCTTTATGAAATATTCATGTTGACCCCGCCCTTTCTTGGTGTACAGGCGGTGGAAGAATTGGTATAGTAGAAAAAGCTTGTTAGATGTGTCAGAGGTGTGCAACTTTCCAAGGTTGCCCAACCAGCCATAACTTGCTTAACTTGCCTAACTACTTGACATTCTGTAGGACTTGAAGTTTAAACTTTGTGGCATTGCCTTTGGCTGTTGGTGAAAAGAAAGGTGGATGCTGCGTATCTGGTAGAGTGCATGTAACGCCTAATGAGATACATTGAATCTTTGAGTCTATTTTAAGATTGCCCTGCACCTGAAGGCTGATGAAGTGTTGTGACCCAAGCAACACATCATTGCCTCCTGGGAGCAGAGGTCATTCTTACGCACTAATCACCAGTGAAGGTCAAGAAGGTCACATCATGCCTGGTGGAACACTCACCAAGCCGGGTGGAGGCACTATGAAATCAACCTTGACAGGATCTTTGACCTCTAATTAGTGGAGGAAGGAGAATTGATTCAGCCTCCGGATATTCTCTTGAGAAGAGGGGCAGAGGGGCACCCCAAAATGCAAATCTCCATCACAAGTCTATTTCTGCACATTCTAAGTCCATTCAGGGATTTTCATATGTCCCAGCAGTTTTCTTTACCATTATGTAAATTGAACCATCCACAGATCACCCAGCTGAAAAGAATATAGCATGAATGCTCTTTTGGCATGTATATTTGTGACGGAATGGGCAGTGCTTGTCACCTTGTACTGATAGTTAGAATTTCTTAATAGGGATACTGAGTTGTACTTACATGTTATAGTACCAACCATGATGCTGAAGCATTGCACATGGTGGAAATTATATTGTTCATTTACATCTGAAATGCTAGTATTATGTCTCCCTAAAGCTATACATTTACAAGGTCATCTATATTGCAAACACTGGTCATTGTCTGATGGTGCTAAATATGCTGATATACATTGTACTTCTTCTTGATTATAAGTTAACCTGAAAACTTTGAACTGACTTGTAATATACATACAGCACACCGCACACAGCTACAGCCTCCCTTCTTTCCAGGCATGATTGGTCGAAACCTTGCAGTTGCACACGAATCTCAATCTGCTCTCTGCAGCTCAAGTATATTGCTCACACATGGAGAGCTATGTCTTGACCTTGGTCATTGCTGTCCAATTTTCCAGTGAACGGACTTTTGGAAGGGTTCGTAATCAGGCCTCCTAGGAAACCATTCATTTTCTTTCAAGTTTGATAGGAAAACTTTGTCACAATAAAGGGCAAATGTGTTGATTTGTTTCTTTCTACATATATTTTATAACACACCATAGCCATTCGAACCGTAACTAGCAATGCATATTGACTGCATTCATTTCAATATGCTGTACGCCCATCACTTGATTCAATATCTACCTGTAACTGCAAAGTGCATGTACAGCTTGCAGGCAAAAGACATTTGCATACGTAATGCGTGGTAAACCTACTGGTAATAGGTAAGTGCATTCATCATCATCATCACGGGCAGGTTGCCCGGACGAGGTTCACCCCCTTCCAGACGTCAATATTTTTGTAGAAGATATCATCAAAGAAACTACACCAAAGAATAACAGTGATGTCAATCACAAATGGATATGCTGAACAAATATTCTAAAGAGTTTAGCTTTTATTGGCAGTGAGGAAAGCCAGACGTGGTAATTATGGGACTGGAGGAGTGCCACGTGATCCACTCTAACGTCACCGTGGGGTGTGGGAGGTGGGCCTAATGTGTTGAAGTGGATTCTGCTGCTCATTGATGAGATGATATTGTCAGTCCTTGTGGCCTGCTGATGCCCTTCATGGTGTAGAGTGATAATTAGCTAGCAGCACATTACAGGGCACATGCTGAAGGACATAACAACATGGAAGCTCTTTTGGGGGTTTATTAAGCATCAGTTCTGTCTTTTGTGATTGAAACATATAAACCTAGGGGTTTCTTAGTTTGGTAATACAAATAGCGTACATGTCCAGAGTCTATTTTGCATATGTTTTTCCCTCAACTTACCCTTTCAGATACAGATTTTACTGATATGTAGCATCATAGGAACCCCATAGATACCCTCTGGTACATCATTTCTGTGATTTTCAAAGGTTATTACTCAGAGAAAATATTCAGAATCAGAGATGCAGCAAGGGGGGCTGGGCAAAGGATCGGGGGGACTCTGTCGTCAGTATGGACCCAAGTACAAGCAGCACTGGTATGCCGATGGAGGAAGTGACCAAGTAGAAAGAGACAGCAGTCAGCTTCATGCAGGGGCAAAGTTGGAGCAGGAACATGCAGCTAAGGATATGCATTCTATTGTTAGAACTGACCCTGATTACAAGGTCATGAAGGGTAATCAGTATCAGGCCAGCAGGCAAAATTTGTTATTTTATGATAGACCAGAAAAGGTGTATTTTGATGAAACAGAGAGTATGAGATATGGGTTAAGGAAGGCAACTGGAAGACAAGAAGCTCAGCATTTGGAACTTCAGACAATGACATCAGGAAGGGATGGAACATTGTATGACAGAACAATTACCACAAGTGACAAGGAGGGAGCATCAAATGACAGGGCAATTAATATGGGGTATTTTGATATGGCAGTCAGTACCAGGGACAAAGGAGGCATGTCATACAACGGGAGAGCTAGTGTAGATAAGTGTAGAGACAGGACATATATGTCCATCAGCACCGGAAACCTGGATGTGATGTTCAGTACATTAGACAGTGGTGGAACAGGGTATGAAAGAATTGTTAGCCCGAGACATGAGGATAAAATGTCATACGACAGGACTATTAGCTCAGGAGATATGGATGGCAGAGTTTTTGTCAGGGCACGCAGTGAGGGGGATGGGAATGAGACTTCATATCACCAAACTGTCAAAACAGAAGACAGGAATGCAATGTTGAGAAGAATAGCTGCCAACAATAGGGATGAAGTGTTGCATGGAAGGATGGTTGATACAGAGGATAAAGATGAGATGGTATACATGAGATCTAGACCTGTCAGGGACAAAGACGTGAGTGGAAGTCAGGAGAAGAAGCACATTGGCAGATGTAGGAGCAGCAGTCCAAGGATACGAGACTTGGGTGAATTAAAAAGAAAAGTACACGTAAGTATTGGCAACATATGACAATGCTATGTTACTGTTAGAAAGTTAGAAAATGAACTTGGAGAGAAGCAAATGCCAAAAATTTGTACAGAACTAGAAAGGCAAAATTTTTGTGAAAATGCAGAATGTTTTCCCTGTAGCCTTTGTGAAGCTACTTGCACACAATACTATACGATAAAGCTTGCCCTATAGTATTTATGTGCAAATAAAAAACACACCCTACATCTACTTGGTTTTGGGACCAGGTCATTAGGATATAGATATACATGTACTATGCTTGACCTATAGTATAGATTTCATAAGAGGCAAACCACTGTGAGGGAAGCATCCTGCAAATTTGCCTTTCTATTTTCTCATTTACGTTATTCATACAGCAGGCCCATAGAAGCAGGTTACAGTCATTCAGGCTGAGTGATATACATGTATGTCAATGTGTCTTCAGCAAAGCAACACAAAGACTAGTATTTTTTTTTGGGGGGGGGGGCTCTTTTTGCCATGGTAGACCATCATATATATGCTGTGTGCCTTTTATAGCTTAGTCAACCATCCGACCTTTGGCTGTTCCTGGGATGCATCACAGATTGTCTGATTACTCTCAGACTGATACAATACATAGTAACGTACAATGAAAACTGGCACTTTTATTCCAAACATGCATTCAAGACATGAAAGTCATAGTTCCGGCAATTTTGGGGTATCAGTGAGACTGTCTGCAAAGTTGCTATATGTAGCATACTTATGGCGTATTTGTTCTGCCAGATGATGGTATTTTCACTTTCTTATTACGTGTAAGCAGTTCTGCCTGCATGCCTTAACTGGCTCTCTGTCAATTTCAAAGTCTCTTCTGGCATAGCAGACACCTTGGATTTACAGCTAAGATATCCTGCTATCCTGCTGAACTATGAAGGAGTTTCAACATGGTCTCCATTCACAGAGCATGAAAATGGGAATATTCCTTCTGTACAAGTTTCCGTGTCAGTAGGATTAGGACTGAATTGGATGCTTCAGTAAAGGTCAACCGCACCAGCGACTCGGGTGGGTGTGGAATAAACATGAGTTTGTATCTCACCCATAGCCAAATGCCAGGCCAATGCCTCCTTCAGAAGGGTAGATTTTCCACTTTCATTGCCACTTTTCATAATGGATTAGGCTTGCTGCCAGTTTGGTAATCCCTTGGAAATTTGGTGTCTCCTGTATGTCTGGGAGGCTTAATCACAAAAGTTCACCTGCAGGCATCAGCAGTATTGGCTTTTGGTACTTGTAGTTTAGGTCCAAACACAGTGCCACCAGTGAGTCTCAAAATCAATGAAGTATGGTCTCCAATAAATCAACTAAAGATCTAAAACTTCTACTGACTCTGTCTCCAGTACAATGAAGATTGCCACCAGCCCAGCAGCCCACAAGACTCCTCCTGTCTTATACCAGTGTTAGTAACAGTAGTTTTCAATCACAGTGACATAGTGACAAATTTGTCTGGAGATTCAGGTCACAGTAGACTGACTTTCAGCTCAGCCAAATATGCAACTGCCAAATTTATGACACCTTTCCAAATCACATCCAGACTCTACAGTAGGGCAAAGGTGACTCCTGGCTAAGTAATCCACTGTCTCCTGCATGTTACATGTATATGTCTGCCTAAAGTTTCATATGTATACATGATGATATAACATCCATCAACTTGATGGCAACCTGTATTGTCAGCATGTCTAGCAGCTCCAACATCCCTCTACTCTATCATATAAAGTAATCATAAGAATTGTATGATATATTGATACTCTGCCTGTCTGTAGGCAAAAGATTTGGAAACTGTTAAGCTCAAAGCATCTCCAGCTCTGCTTGTTCAAAGATTGGAACCAGACCAACAGATCAGGAGAGTTCTCAGAACTGTGGTACATTGTAGCCCGTTCTGAAAATTAGCTAGAGATATTTCGTACCAACTTCAATGGCAAATCCATCATTCTTGCAATGTGATAGAATGAGAAGATTCCATTCCATACTTTCAGGATGCTTTTTCTCTGTGACAAAAACCATGTCATCAGATGTGTGATGATAGATCTGTCATGGAAGAAGTTTTCTTATAAAGCTCTGATGACAGAAAGTCATCACTCTTGTGTTATTACCTACAGTAGGCTTCCTGTGGCTGTCCGGATGAATTGGTGCCTCACTTTACTCCAGACGTTCCAAGGCAATAACAAGAATGTCTAATGGCAGAAGAAACTTGTGCCAAGATGGTACAAGATCAATTCTGCTGTTTGGATGAGCAATAACAGAGCACAAAGGCTTAATATCTCTTTCCAAGTGTTTGTTCCATCATCTGGAAGATGCAGCAACACCTTGTGACTATAGCTAGCTGCCTTGCATGAAAATGAAAAAATAAGGTTTGTTACACTTTGTCCCAAACTCTTTGTTATTTTACCACTTACTGTGACTTAGGCTCATTCTTACACTAGCAGACCAGTTTCTCTCATGGCTCTTACCCTGTGGTCGCAGATGTTTTCTAAAGAGTCCTGGCACCTTGCTGTGTCAAAGTTCTCCAGTTTGCTCTGTTAGCAGCTCTGTTTTCCCACCCAGCTTCTAACATCTATTATCATAATACCGGTACGTTTACGGCGATTTCTCTAGCCATACTGATTTGACAAATTGTCAACGCATCATTTTCTCCAGTTACATGTTGCTGTTATAGGTTACCCCTGCCACTTCTACTGTGTAACTTTTCTGCCGCTCTTGTCCTGCTAAAAGCGCAATATTGTAATTGTAACACGCCGCGGAATTACACGGCGAACGGGCGCGTGGTTGGGAGGGGGTACAAAATACCGGTAGGAAGAAACACGGCACAATTAACTGCCGTTAATTAACTGTTCCTTCCTTTTCTGTCAGTAAATGCATAAAACATAAACCTGCATGAGCATACAAAATGTCATGACAAAACGGACGTATACTGTCAAGAATTTTCATTTAACTTCTGTCTGTCACAACCGCTATGACGTAACACTTCACTGCTAGCGTAGATATAAAAATGGCGGGAAAATGGCTGCGTACGTTCAATTTTGCCCATTCAGTCGTAGATCCGGGCTATTACGCAACGGTCCTTCACACTTTTACATGAGTTGTAGGTCACCAATAGAAATTCAAGATTGTTGTTGAATCATGTTCGTCTTGTGCCGTGAGCATGTGTAATTATGATCTATATAAATTTGGCAATGAATGTGACAGTGTGTTCGTCCCACGACGAGCTGCCTACCCCGAAATTTTAAAAAAAGTATACTGAAAACTTTTGGCCTTGTTGTCTTCGAATGCATTGTTATCGATGCTTTGTAAATGGTGTATTGGACACCTAGATGTCTGAAGTGTGCACAGCTCAGAAATAACTATTGTTGCATGTGTAGATCTCTTTAAGTTCCAGTATTTTTAATCTACCGGTATAAGTCTTACTACCGGTATTATGCCAATGCATGTTAGGGATGCTAGCCACTTTGAACTGTTGTTTTAGACCTCAACTGGTCTTTGTAGCACTTCCTTGGTGTACATTTTGTACCTCTGGCCCGTTTGCCTTTCTGAGTTTGCCGTAGAAAACTGCCTTCGACATTCTGGTGTCTTCCATCTGAGACAGGCCAATTAGAGACATTGAAACTACACATCAATAGATAGCAGATCAAATTACTTGCCACCTATAATCAACGAAGGAGACCACTCAGGCCAGGCATATTGAACCAAAGAGACAAGGCCAGGCATGAGACACTGTTGTCTTATCTACTGCTTGTGTCAGCATTTGTCTTGCCCTGATAATGTCTCAAGATGTCTGATTCCTGCGGGGATGGAATTAGATTCACATTTGCTTTTGTGAGCTGCAAAGCTTGGCAAGCTGTCTTCTGTCCTAGAGATGTCAGCTAATGACACTAGGGATTGCAGATGAAAGAGAAATAAATGTCCCCGTTACCTTTGCAGTTTATAGGAGGGTGCCATAGGGGATACAATAGATGGGAGAAAGGGCAACACTGGAGCCACAGGTGCATGATTTATGGTTATGTTGCAAGAAGTAGCTGAGAACGTATAGCTGGAACTACAGTGTATTGAATGAAGAAGTAGACGTATGGGGAATAAAAGTAGCCCCAGCATCATTATTCATTGTGCTGTAGTCATAGTTTTGCAGGTAACGCATGTCTAACTCGTTAAAGGGCATTTTCGGACGCTGACATTTCCCTAGCTGAAGTTTTTTGTGTGCTGCTCTCTAAACCTTGATCTTTTAAAGCAAACTATGGTGAATTAACATATTTCAGAAGACTAAACTTGTTATATACTTACATGTATACAAATGTAGTTAGTAAGTTGTGAAAGGAAAATGTAGTGAACAAGCAGTATGGTTAAAACAGATTTTTTTATTGCAACAGACTGGTTCAGAACACAGCTCGAAGCTCATATGACCTGGAATGGCATGTGCACTATGTTATTCTCCTACGAATCATCACATTGCACGTAATTCAGTTTTACAGTGAAGTGAATGGTCAGCCAAAAGGATTATGCAGAGCCCTTATGGATTAGGAAGAATTAAGAAGAGACATCCAGCAGCACAAGCAGTTTTATTCAAGGAAATGTGATTGTTCGTTATGATCACCACTTCAGCACCCATTGGTGGTGTCCTTGGTGCTGAAGTGTATGTTACAAACTTAAGTTTTGTGAAACAACAAATGCTAGAGTGGACTGAAGGACAAAGTCTATGTATTACAATAGAGAAGGATATATCTTTGTACTATATAATTGTGTAAAAGCAGTGTTCCATAACTCATCCTTTAACAGCTTCAACTATGAGCATGGAATCCCATGTTTTATGATGGCAATACCTAGTGTTATCAATATGCAATACTGCAATACCTAATGTTATCAATCCTTGTTATACACTCTCCTGCTTACTCCTTTAAGACACAGGTCACAGAGTCTTTCAATTATTGGTTTCTTTAGTGTACTGATTAGAGTACAGTGTTGCAATTACCCACATGTTGGGGGTGGGGTGGCATTTGCTGGCTCCATGACCCAGAAATGTCCATGTCAACTCATCAGCTCTGATGAGTGCATTCCAGATATTATCGTGAGTTAATGGGCATAGAAATGTTACCTGAAATTAGCAGTAAGGACTAAGCTCTTGGCAGAGTTTTCACTTCTTCGCTTGATACACTACTTTAATTTCCTTTTCTTGATGATGTTGTGCGATAGTGTCCCATTTCTCACTTTTCTGCCCCACTCCTCTAAATTCGCTGTACGGATATAAAACTCAATCATTGGGAAAATTACATGGTGGAAATGTTGCTAACTGGAGCGTGTTACAAGGAGCATACTGAGATTGAAATGGAAAAGTTGATGCTGTCTATAGTGATACGCAAATGCAGATTGTAACTGCATAAATAAAAAGGAATGCAAAATGCTTTCCTGTCATCAGCCAGTAGTAAATACAGACAGTGAGTGAGGGACAGGCTGTGGTTTATGGGGGTGCAGTCATTGACTTGAGAGCAATGATGGCGTGGCTGATTGTAAACAGGTCATCCTTACTACTAAACTCATGATCATCATCATGTCAGGCTGTTTGCCCTTGTACTTGATACTTGTCTACAAAGTAAAAGGAATACATTCTGCTGAAGTTGACACTCCTATGGAATATCACACACTCTGCAGACTTTGCCATGAGAAAAAAACTTGCAAAGTCTGTCTTATGTGCCCCTTAAATCCATTTATCACACTGCTTGAAGTATATTGACTCTCATTTTCTTTGGTGTAATTTAGCATGGCCCAACATGAGATGGAAATAAAAGGCATTAGTCTGAAATGCTGCTGCTCATTTCATTTAAACCTGCAGAGCATGAATATTTCATCTGAGGTAATTGCTCCCAGGTGAATACAGCTACCAGTCAGGTGCAAAAGTGCATTGTCCAGAACGACCAAAGCACCGGAAAATTAGCCGCACATTCATGGTTGTAAAACTGAACGGTGTACTTCACATTTGTCATTTTATGGTTTGCTGCATGATTTTATTCACTGAGTTCACAGTAGTTAAATGTAAAACAGTCAACAAAATCAAAGTTTCAGTCAGATGTCACAGAATGATTAAGAGGAACATTCCTTAGAATTCTAAATAGGAGGAAATTTCTCTTTGCCACATTAGCCAATATTCAATTAACCTGTCAATAAGGGCAAGGAGGTTAAAAAAAACCCTCCTTGATTAGGGCTATTCACATTGTTAAATATGCATTTTTTAAGGTGTTAATTACCTACAAACATTTTTTCACGTTGAATTTAGAATGAATAGATTGCATGTCAAAATACCATACAAAAAACTGAGTTGTGTGATGTGATGAATGACATAGTCTTCTCAATGGTCAAGTCAAAAAGCTTAAGATGCTTTAAGGTGTGTGTGTGTGTGTTGCTAGGCGTAGTCCTTTGAAGTCACTCATCTTTGTCCCCCCTGTGGTGTTTTTTCATTTATTAATTATTAGTCTGTACAAGTAATGGCTTGTAAAAGAAAAAAATAGCTTTTTGCTTTGATCGCATTATGAAATAGCCCGCATCAAGTCATGTACATGTTGTCTGTTCCATTACTTGCAACTAGAAGGTGGTTTGGGTTAACAACCTGACAAGGTTGAAAAGCTACGAGTTGTTCCATGGGAATCGTTATATAAGTGATATTTTTGTTAAATCTCAAAGTTACACAGTCTAGGCTTCAGGGCTATACAAGTATTGATGAGCTAAAATAAATTCAAGCATAAACCCTAAAATAAGTGGTAGTCTTTTTTTAATGCAGAATATTACAGCAGGAGGTGGTAAGCACACACTGACATTTCTTATTAACACTGCACACTAGACATGCATCACACAGTCACATGTGTAGTGATAACACATTGCTTGTGTTGAACCATCTATGTTACAAGTAACAAGGATGACAAAATGCTCAAAATTTCTTATTCTGTTTCTGCAGCACCACCAACTGACCATCCAAGCCCTACAAGATGAACTGCGAACCCAGCGAGACCTCAACCAACTCTTCCAGGAGGGGACTGTCAAACCTGGAACATCCTGCTCCCAATCAGACCTGGACTATGAAACCTTGTGGTCCGAAAACGAGCGGAAAAACAAGGAACTGTTCCTTTTACGCAAGACAGTGGAGGAGTTGGAGATACGCATCGAGACCCAGAAACAGACGCTGTCGGCCCGCGATGAGTCCATCAAGAAGCTGTTAGAAATGCTGCAGAGTAAGGGGTTAGCCATGAAGAGTATGGAGGAGGAGAGGGGGGATTATGATCGTGTCAAGAGCAAGATGATTGAAGCAGAGGCCAAAGTGACACACCTGGAGTCCAGCCTGGAGATGCGGGACAGGGACATCAACAACCTTAAGGAGGTGCGACCTGTTACATGTTGGGGTTATGTATCATTTGTGTGGAAATGCCAGTCAGCAACTTATTTCTCAATGCTTTTCTGTGTTTTCTTGGTCCTACAACCATGACTGGTGTGTCTGACTGTATTTCGCAGGAACTCCTGAAGTATTCGGACAACAGCCACCAACTCCGTTCCCATGGTTCCCACAGTCACCACCACATGCAGCGCAACGGTCAGCAGAACGACCTTCCCAAGGTCACCGCACTGCAGGCTATCATAGAGTCCAAGGTAAGACAATTGGTAAACTTACTTTGAAATCACAGAAAAGAAGACGTCAGTTTCCCCATTGGCTTTATTGATAATAGACAGCAATGCCAATTCTGGCAATGCCTTTTAAAGAATAGTGTAGACATTTATCCTTTGCACTTGGATTAGAATTCTCAGCATGAGCACAAATTTGATGTTTGGGATGACTTTCGTGTAAATTGGATGCAGGAAAGGTTCCTCTTTAAACAAGCTTTTACTGTTCATGTACATGTATGATATAACAATACATGTAGCTTATTTATTACAATTACAATTAGAGAGATAATTCACAGTCATCTTTTGAAGACAAAGTTATCCATTGAATCCCAACACAATCTGAAAGTCTTCTTCAAAATCTGATGTAAAAGCATTCAGTATCATGTATATCAAATGTCAAACATGTCATATCCATATCTTCTTTACAGGAGAAGAAGATCTGTCAGCTGGAGAAGCAGCTGCGTGAGTTTGAGGAGGACTTGATGTCGCTGCGGTCCAACGGTGCTGTCAGCTCAGAAGAGCGAGAGGAGGAAGTGAAGCAGCTGGAGGTCTACAAGTCTCACTCCAAGTTCATGAAGAACAAGGTAGCACTGGTTATCTGCAAAAAAATCCTTTATTGTTTCAAGGATTGTGTAGTAAATTACTTCTTTCAGTTATCTTAGATACTATGTTTTGTAGGTATTCGAATCGGCAGTAGCTTCATACATTGATACACGCATATCAGAAATAAATTGTCCATGGTAGCTGTGATACATTCAAACAACAGTATGGCAGCTCCTCTTGAAATTTTACACTTTGTCTGTACCCTGTACATCCCACACAATGTCAGGAAAGATTAACAAGAGATGAGTCCTTTTTTCTCCCCAGGAAAATGGCAGGTATACGTCGGACGATAGTAACTCTTCACAGCCATTGGAAAACGTGACGCCTCTCTCACCCCGAGCAGAGGCTTTCGTGCTGGACAAGGTACCACTCGGTGACGGTTGCTATGGTGATGGTTGCTAGGGTGGTGGTAAATTAGTGGTGCAATGCTGGTGACGGGAACTTCTCTCGCTGCTTCTGACCTTAATTTTTTTCTATCCATCATTTCTCAGGCAGGCGCCTTTCCTGTAGATGAGCAGCAGTACATGATACATGTATATTATTCCAGTTGACAGAAAATTGTCACTCCATCATAGAAACTCATTATGGTATAAACAATAATGCATCCTTATGCATTTTTCTTCATTAGGTGTGTGTCAGGTAGCTGACACGGTGATGGGTCTGTCTATCCCTGCACTCCACAGCCTTACTGTATCATTCATACATACATGTAGATCACTAGTCATGTAGAAACTGCAGCATTTACAAACATTTCCAACAAGTCTTCTCAACAATCAAGTAGGGATTTGGTTCAATTTCACTTGCAGTATTTCCAGCTTTGAAGTTGTCCAACTTCACATTGATGCCAAGCAACCACATGAAAAAATACTGTCTTACACTGTTCCTATTTCATTACCCTAAAACATGTCTATATGTAACTCTTAGTCTGAGTAGAGCTTGGGTAGTAATGGTGTTTTTTTTAGTTAATAAGTGGCACTTTCAAGGCATTTTTAAGTCTGTTGTCATTTTACACTCACAGTTACAAAAATGTATCTGTTGCCTGAATCTTAACTCCTGTATCAAGGGTTGACTTGATGTAACAAACATCTATATCATGTCTTATAATATGATGGTTGATTTCACTGACAGTATTCTGCATACTGCATTGGGCAGGCCTTTTCTGGTTCAAGGGAATCAAACTGTATTCCTGTAATTACACTAAGTGTTTGTGCCCTTGTCATTCTCTGTTTTTATTTCTTAGATTGACCAGCTGAAGTCAGAACTGAACAAGAAGGAGACAGAAATGCTGACCATGCAGACAAAGGTGGACACCATGCACAACCAGCTCAAGGACCAGCAGCAACACATCGACGTCTTAAAGGAGTCCCTGGCTGCCAAGGAGGAACACTCCAAGATCCTGTCAGCAGATGTGAGTAGTTCTGTAGTTTGTACCAGCTGACATGTTGTGTTTTTGTGGCAGCAAGATAACTGAAATCTTATTCTTTAACCATTTGGGGAAGGTAGCGAGCAACAAGAGTAGTTAACCATTTTGCCCAGAATTTTTTTTCTGAATGATTTTTCAGGACTTCCTTATCCCTATTTGCACATGAACTGCTGAAAATTAGATTATGTGGAATAATACCTAACTGCCTTTCATGCAAGATAGGGAGAAATTGGTGTCGTTTTCCTTCTTGTCAACACCCGAGGTTTAAAAGAATGAATTGTTGCTGACTCCCCAGATTGACTCGATGCGGATGCGGTTGGAGGAGAAGGATCAACTCCTGGAGAAGAAGAACAAGCAAATCTCCTCTTTCAGCTCGGAGAAGAACAAACACAGCTCCGAGCTGACAGAGGTCAAGGATATGATGGACATCAAGGAGCGGAAGATCACTGTGCTGCAGAGAAAGGTGGGCGGGATGATTGACATCTTCATTGGACTGTAATGGGGTCTTGTTAGCAAGATTGGGATGTGAAATGATGTGTAAATCCTTAAGTCATTGGTAAATTGACAGCCAGAATCCTTTAGTGTCTCCAATGAATGTTGCAGTGATCTTCTAAGCTGGGGATGGCAATGATTAATGACCAGGTTTATCAATTGAAAGTGTGTTTGAAAAATAGCCCTTTTGCTGTGCATGAGATACAGTCATTGTCTGCTCAAGAGTGTGGAAAAAAACCCCTTGTTATTCTAGTATACATTGTACTTAATAATCACTTGTTGTTTTAGTCTTGCAAAGTTGTGCGATTATTCTGCTTGATTTTGGTTTCATGTTGTCAGTTCAGAGAATGATGTGGCCAAAGCAAAGCAATGCTGAGCTATTTTCTGGATGTTGCTTTTAGAATGAAAATCTTGAGGAGCAGCTAAAGGATAAGGACAAGCAGATCTCCACCATGAAGGAGAGGGTCAAGTCACTTCAGCAGGACACAAGTAACTCGGACAGTGCACTCATCACTTTAGAAGAGGCACTCAGCGAGAAGGTATGGTGTTCTTTGTCCCAAATCACTGTTAACTCTGATGATGTGTTTGTCTGGAACAAAGGGTTTAATAGACTGATTACATTGATGAAGGTTAGACATCCAGGTAATAAGATACACCAAATAGCAGTTACTCAAAACAACTGGATTTTTCCAAAATCATATCCAGTTGGTTGAGTAGCTGCTTTTTGGCATATAATAGACTGATTTATTCCAACAATGACAGTGTACTTTAAAAACATTTCTCTTAACAGTAATTGACACATGCAGCCTGTAGTGTTTCATCATGACTTTATCTAAACACTATACTTACCACGAACAGATGAGTGACAAATGGAGACACAAGAGACAAAGGGGACAGACTGGACAGGTTGGACTGTGACAGACATTCAGCCAGTAGACAGACTTTAGATGACTAGTAGACTAGGCTGACAAATTATCTCATGGCTTATTATTATGACTTTTTATTTATCATCATGACTGACGATTTAGAATTGTTAAGGACCGATGATAGGAAATATTGTATGTTTATCAAACTGTTACCAGGATACTGAACTCTACTTGAAATGAGTTCTGCCCCTGAATGTCTTATTATCACACACATGTAGGAGCGGCAGATAGAGAGACTGAAATCACAAAGAGAGCGTTCAGAGGGCGAGCGACAGGAGGAACAAGATAACTTGACAAAGGAGAACAAAGAGCTGAAGGACAAATTGGAGACCCTGCAGAATGAGCTGGCTGAGAACCAGGTGAGCTTGGAACAGACAGGAGTGTTGTGGGCCAATGGTGTTTGCTGTGGGGACTTTCCCATTTCCTTGGTACATGCTCATCAACGCCATTGTTTGCATGAAAGGATTTTTGCTATTTTGGAACATAGTATTTACTAGGGCTGGGTACCGGTACGATGTACCGGTACAAAACCGGTTTTTCTCATTGGACCGGTCCAGAAAAACCGGACCTGAAAAAATTGGGTCGACCGGATGTTGGACCGATTGGAAAATGAATACATTATAATTCACACGTTTCGGGGCTTACCGGTGAAGGAAATAGCAACAGCGAAGTAGAGTATAGTCTATAGTCATTTCTACCAAGTTTTACAGCCAATCGTACAGAGGTAGTAGCCTTGTAGGATTTTAAAACGCCACTGGGAGTCAAATACTCCACAAAACAGATGTTTTTGTTGCAAAATGGACCATTGTTTTGAGTATCGTCCATTCACAAGTTCTTACGTACTGAATCAGGTCCAGGTTCAGGTCCAAACCTGGACCTTATCCTCTGGACCTGAACCGGACCTGGACCTGAATTTTCTGTACCGGTACCCACCCCTGGTATTTACTGTAAGCCTGATGAAGCATTTACTGCGTAACCTGTAACTGTGAGGTCTTTTTGCAATTTTGTTGTCATGCACGTCCTGTGCTTTCCTTGACGAGATATTCTACATTGATCTTCATTGTCAGTACTCTGCTCTGACCATTATTTTGTACTACCCAGTGTGAAGCCCTCTGTCATAATGAATTTAGGTCAATGAGGTCAATGTAGAATACTGCTATTGCAGGCTCACAGTCTTACCGTCTCACACGTAATTGCTGTGCTTTCAGTATGGCAGGAATATTCATCAATGTCTAGCATAAATGCTGCACTGTTTCCATGAGAAAAGTGTGTTGTTTTTCATTTTCCTTTGACACGATATTAGCAGATTGTTGAAAAATGGGGTTCAATTGCTCTTAGGCCTTTTGATTAACTATTCCAGCTGATAAAAAGCATACAAGTTTGGTATTAGCGCATCTTTTGCCATTTACCGATGGCCTTATTGTTTCTTTCACTAGACAGAGATTGATTGAAGTGTCCTAGATGCACAGTAAATAGCTTCTTTTATCTTCCACTTTGACAGCCCTTTAGTTTCTAGAATATGATGCCTCTGGGTCATATCAGGAAGGTAATAAAGATACTGAGTCCATAAGGTTGTAAAATAATGTAGACCCAAAGCTGAATGGGTGGCAAATAGTCAAAATGTTTGGCTTATTTAACATTCTGGCTCTGGTGTACACATGTATTAGAATGTAACATCAACTCTACAGACAGAAATGCGGTCACAAATCTGGTCAGAGATGCGGTCAGAAATGCGGTCAGCAATCCAGACAGAAATCCGGACAGAAATCCAGACAGAAGTCTGGACAGAAATCCGGTCAGAAATCCAGACAGAAATCTGTTCGGAGATCCAGTCAGAAATCCAGACGGAAATCATGGCAGAAATCCTGTCAGAAATTCGGTCAGAAATCCGGTCCATCCAATCCATGAACTTTCCTTTTGGGCAATGGCGTCCAAGCAAGCGAGACAGCAGTGGTAAAAGCATAGTACAGTCACAGTCTAATTTTAAGTCTACTTTATCTGGTACCACATTTTTTTTTCAACAGAAATACCTTAAACCCTTGAAATGTTGGTCATTGTGTCCCTATATTCATTATACTGCTTGGAGTGGAACATTACAGTGCTGAAGGTCCAGAATGGTGCAGTCTGTGGTAGATGTCTCCCAGCAGATATTGCTATTGGTCCCACAGCTGTCCTAATTTTTATGTCCTTTGCACCTTAGAAGTAATTATGTTGTAAAAAAGGTCAAACTCATCTCCATGTAATGATTTGTACTGGAAGTTTCCTGATCAATGCAAGGGGCACATTGACAGTAAAAGCACTATCATGTGTTAGCTGTCCTTAGGTAACTTTGTGAAGCCTACATTTGTTCTTGCAAAAACCATATATTACCCTTTCAGCATGATTAGAGGAAGAAGAATTATTGACAGAGAACATTGAAATTTAAAACATATAGTTATTTGCTTGTATTAGCATTGACGGCATGTTAAAAGGAGTTGAAAGATGATGTTACGAATTAGGGACAACGTCACATTCACATTTTCTACATTCTTGAAAAATTTGAAAATTGAACTTACACTAAATAATAAGTTTTGTAAGTAACGTTACAACTTCTTTCTGCCTAACTCATGCACATTACTATTGTGTTAGATTTATGTATAAGATAGCCATTTATGCTGTTGGTAAAATGTTTTCAAGCAGTCTCAGTTTCCTTCCTGAAGAATGTTTGATATCATGTGATGTGTGCTTCATTCTCCATCACCAGTTTGTGCAACAGTCATTCACCATGTAGCTTATTTCTCACACTCCACTTTCTTGAGTTGCAACATCAAGGTTATAGAGAAATATGTGAATACCAAGTCTGAAATAACTATGTATCTTGCACATTCAGTTGAAGGCATTACTTTTGCTTATAGTACATGTAAGATTTTCCCCTGTGTCCGTGACCCTCACCTAACCCCACCCTACGCTGGCATATTTCTGTTTTTCCTGCAGTCCAACCTTCTCGATCTAAAAGAACATGCGTCTTCTCTCGCCTCCGCTGGCCTGAAAAAGGACTCGCGTCTTAAGCAGCTGGAGATCCAGTTGTCACAGAAAACAGAGGAAGTCAACGAGCTTGAGATGCAAGTCAAACGGGTAAGTTTCCTGGTGGTTCTCCAGTACCATGGTGGATGTGTAATCTGGCCTGACTAGAAGACAGATTGCTTCAGCAGGGTCAATTGGAAATTGCAGATTTCGATGATCAATAAGGGACAAAAAGGACCTATCGTATCATTGTTTTGGCTAATACTCAAGTGGCTACCCTTCAGAGTAGGTTGCATCTTTCAAATGACATGTTCTTGTCTCTCAACTCAAAGATGGTGTTCTGGAAAATGATTAACACAAAGGTCATGATTTGAAAATGTGGAGTTCTTTACATTAACAGTGTGATAGTTAGGTCAGATTACACAAAAGAAGCATTATTTACAGTTATCAAATATACAAGTCCTTTGATGCACATGTATCCATTGCTAGTTAATGTGATGCCATAGTATGTGTATTAGAAAAAAACAACTTTGAAGGTAAAAAGTGTTTAAAGTGTAAGTGAAATAGTCCTAAGTTGCTGTTGTATGCATGGAAAGCACATATCAGATAGGCATATATCATGCACGTCGTAATCAGTGTTGTTACAAGCTGTGTCCTTATTGAGGGCAAATAGTTAAGTTTGCATGTTATAGAAACTGTTACTGTTCGCTATCACTTGTCTAGCTTTTCCATGGTTATAATGTTTAGAGTAGCATTGTCACTATGTTGGCTTAGGCATGTATTTTATAACATGTTTCCCAAGATTTTGTTTGTAGTGATGGCTACATGTAGCATAGGCCCATTTGTAATCCTACATGTAGTATACAAAATGTAAAGCTTGTCCCAGTGCTTAAGTTCACCACAACTTATGACTGACATGCCCTCATTCTGTGTGTAATTGATAAAGTATAAATGATTGGCAGAGATGCTGCAGCTGTAATCCGAGTAATCAGTTTTCCATGACCACTGATGAACCAATTGTACATGCTCTGAAATGCCTGCACCTCTTTTCCCTGCCCCTCCAGCAAGCAAGGCAAGTCCGTGCAGTAAGTCAGCTATATCAGATACTCCACTTATATCATCCATGACATACACATCACACTGGTCACTTTCAATTTGCTAACAAGACACTGCAGAATTTGGAACTGAAAAAATGAAAGTCTAATGTATCCATAAACAGAAAGTGTAGAAGAGTAAAACATAGTAAAGAGGGACTTGTACCATTTTTATGACAACTTAAGGTACATTTGAAATATAAGGCTTTAAGTTGATGAAATGTTCAGACTTTCCAGTGGCTTTTTAAATTCAAGGTGACTGGTAGTTCCTGACATCCTAAAGGTGACATCTCTCATATTCAAGAAGGAACAAAAACAGAAGTTACATTAATTTCGTGTTAATTCTGTCAAACTAAAGTGACTTGAAATATGATAGATGTCATTTTCAAAGATATTTTGCCTCCACATAATGCTACCTAACGTTTTCTTTGTCTCAATCTGCTCTTTTTTTCCATGGTTTAGTATGCATTACACTTTAAACCAACAGCTCAACTGCTATTTCATTAACATCAAACTTTTCCTCACCGCCTTTATAAGAACCTTGCTAAATTCTCCACCTCATATCCACTTTTATTTCTTAACCTCAGTTTATTTAAACACATATACATAGGTTCTGTTCACACTCAAATTCCTCATTCTAACCTTGCCTCCATCAATGGCCCTACAGTTAACAGTATGACAGGTGTCATTCAAAGTCCCTTATTTAACAGCATTCCTCATTAGAACTAAGGACTAATCACATCATCTGATTAACAAGTAGCAACTCATGTAGTGTCTTCTTTAAACACTGTCTCCAAAGTATTCATGCCTATCAAAAATATAAAGTTTCTTTCCTCCTCATTGTAACATTATAACAAAGTCCTGTCATCAGATTGGGTTTTAAAGAATCAACTTCTCAGCTCTCTTTATGGGTAAGGTTTTCTGATTCTGGTGACAAGTACCCACGGAAAGTTCTGTAATGCACGTCAATTTCATCTATTTTGTTGAGCTAAAAGCAGGTGGATGCTTTTCATGTCTCACTGTAACACATGTCTCAATATGCTAGTAGAATGTTATGTCTTATCATGCCTATATATGTTGCATTGCCAGTTGGTGTCTCATGTTGTCCTCAACTGCCGTAGTATCATGAATGATTTCTTAACAGTTGACCCCATAGTAGCAAATTTCAAAGGAACTGAAAAATTGTCTTGCCCTTAATGTTTGCAAGTAGAAATCTTGTCAAAGTTTTTTTCAGTGTAAAGAAACAACATCAGCACAGTATCAAACACAGCCGTGATGAGAATGCATGTAATACAGGCTGTATGTAATCTCTATTCATAGTGATTGATGTCAATTTTAGTCCTTCAAAAGAGCTTAATTATAACCTTTCAAACTCATTTGCATGCTTCATTTTCTTTCCACCCATGAATTGGCATGATGAGGTAACTAACCCCTGGGGTCAACTGTACTGAAATCCCGCCGGTGAGTCCCTCACTCTGCTCCTTCTTCCCAACATCTCCAGGCCAAGGAGTCTGTTGAGCAGGCAGCAGCCAATAAGGAGGCTGCGGAGAAGTCAGGGATGCTGGAGGACCAGGTGAAGCAGTACCGTGACGAGGTGACGCGGTCCCAGCAGGAGGTGGACCGGCTGCTGGAGATCCTGAAGGAGATGGAGAATGAGAAGCATGAGAAGGACCTCAGGATCA
Source organism: Branchiostoma floridae x Branchiostoma belcheri (assembly GCA_019207045.1). Lineage (NCBI taxonomy): Eukaryota > Metazoa > Chordata > Leptocardii > Amphioxiformes > Branchiostomatidae > Branchiostoma > Branchiostoma floridae x Branchiostoma belcheri. The sequence continues at coordinate 14,474,965 of CM033027.1, forward strand.
GGGAACTCGAGAGGTGAGACTGTTGGTGGTCGCAGAGAGAGCGGCAGCAAATTTTATAACTCTTGCTGACAAAATTTTCAGCTCATGGAGTGCTAAAGGTGCGACAATCCTAGGGGGGGTCTGAGGGCATGCTCCTCCATGAAAATTTGAAACCTTGAACCCTTGAAACGCTATTTCCTGCATTTTGAGGGGCAGTTTTTGCTGGCAGACTAAGCTAAGTTTGATAGCAATTATATTAGAAAGACACATGGTTTTGTTGGTGGTCGGCAAGCTCTCCTCAGTTCAAGACCACATTCAATTTCCAGTTTAAATCTATTAACTGTTGACTTCCAATTTGCACAAGACTGGTTGTTGGTACTGGAGTCCTGAAGAGGGGGTATTAAGCTCTGAAGCTGAGACATGCTGTGTATGCCTGGGGTTAGCAAGCTGACTTCAGTTCGAGACCACAAGTTCGTGGGTATAAATCCCAGCTTGTCGATTGCCAAATTTCACATTACAGCTGTCCTGGAGAGGTTACTTTAAGCTCTGAGACATATTGTGTGTGTTGATACTAAATAGTGTAAAATTCTTAATTTCTTTCAGACAAACGCGTGATTCAAACAAAAAATTGGCATCCATAAAGCATCGTGAACAAACGGAGAAAAAGAAGAATGCACAGCTTTTGGAGGAGGCCCGCAAGCATGCTGACGACCAATCAGAAAGCTCCCAGCAGATGCAGGTAGGGTGATATGGTCCATGCCATTGTTTCTTTTCATCCCATTCAATAGAATTTCTCTTTTACTCAATTTCTTCTTCTCTTGCATTTCTTCCATCACATCTTCCTTTTCCATTTCATATCTCATCTATAGTCACTTTATTCTTAGAAATGAGTAAAGAAGGCTGGGATTCAGGTATTGGGCAGTATTCTGCAAGTCTATGTAGACATACAGAATACTTTTCTATAAAATTGTCCAAAACATTTGGTGTATGTTTCAAACTACACAAAATTATCAGAATTTTGGTGAAATACTCCTTTCATTCAGGCAATGAAATCTGAAAACCATGCCTCTTTCCTCAACACCATTCTAACTTGACTGTTCTTTCATCCTCCATGCTTGCCTAATCGTTGTTAATCCCATCACTGGAATTTGGTGTTAGATCATGGCATATAACATTCCACTTTCCATCCATTCTGTACTAGCATGTCCCTTTATTGGGCTTACCTTGAAATCAAAGGGTGACAAATTCATCAAGATAAATATCCCGTAGATTAGTTTATATTGGCAGAATAATCTGGAGCTAAAATGTAACATTAGGTTTTTAGCAACAAAACCACCTTGCTTCTAAGGCAGAAATGGATTACTTTATTATCCCAAAATTTGGCCATTTTCCTGTTTGGCTGTTTTAGTATAAACCTTCTCTGCTGTCTTATTGGAAACTAACTCCCCTGCTTCTAGTCGGTCTGCTAGAGTGTAGATTCCAATATGAATTGGCCTGGATGCCAGGAAAAATCTTCATCTTCTGATAATGATACCTTTCTGTTTAACATTGATATAAATGCTTATCAAACATCTTATGGACAGCATTTGTGCAAGCTTGTGGAATGCCAGAAAAGTTTAAAAGCATGCTGGTCTGCTTTAGAGCATGTGATTGGAACAGTCCACAGTACACCTGAAGACACAGTAGCACTCTCTAATGTACTGTCATGTAGAATGCCAAAGCACACAGAGCATACATTGCAATCTAAATTCTTGTCCAAACTGCTCCAGTAACATAGACCAAATGCACGTCATGTCATGGAGTGTCCTCACAATATCTGGAGACTGCCTGGTAGGAGTGAGTCCTTTGTAGCTGGACAGTGTTGATCTGATCTAATATTGTGAATGTCATTTGTCACCCCCACCCCACGATGACTCAGCAGATTCAACTGCCCTCAGTAATGGATTCCTTGGTCCAATATGTGTATCATAGCTCTAACAAGGTAAAACCAGTCCCACGTTTCTCACAGCGTTGGGAAAACCCACCAAAATCGGCCGAGATTGACGCTTGTCTGCCATTTCTCACTTTTCTTTGCTTTTTTTGTGTTTTGTTTTTCCTCATCGCTAAGACTAGAGTAGATTGTGGTGTGGTGTGTCTCTGTGAACATTTCTCCATCAGTAATACCAGACAGAGGTCAATCACTGTCGACTTTGGTCCGATTTTCCCATGATACATCTACTGCATGAACTATGACCTTTGGTGCATGCAGTGTCTCATACATACAAAGGTCCATTTGCATGGTGACTACTAATTCTTACTAATGCTTTGAATTCTCTGCTTCTAAGCTATGCTTCAGCTGGATGTCCATAAGTACTACACATGTATTAACTGCTGTCTGTGGAAACGATTTGAGGAATTGGGTGTCCAAAAATCATGGTACACATGTACATCAGGACTGTTACTTATTTATGGACATCCACTGTACCCAGCATCATACCTACTGTACATATACTCTTGGGCAGTTCTATGTTCCAAGTGTATTGCAAGGTACACTTATTCTCTCTGCCAGACTAATGTGCTATTCTGAATTCTGCTTGTGTCCTCTCGGCCAAACCACTTACAATTCTAACTCTACTGCAGTTTTGGAACCCAGCCATGTACTCAATAAAATTAAAGCAAGGCAGATGTCTGAAACAAATTGCAAAATCTGTAATGGTTTCAGTCTGTGACAAAATCAGTTAGTTTGTTTCATTTAAAAAAAAGCTGGTACTTGGCTTGGTTACAGAGGAACACTTTCCTATGAATCCATCTGAGTCTGCACTCTCACCTACACCGCTAAATACTGGCTTACATGTTGCCTTTCTGCAGCTGAAAATGGGAGTCATGGATGAAAAGGTAAAGTGTACAGGACTGTTAAGCCAGTCAGTCCTTTGTCCAACATATGAGCTTATGATTTCCCTATGATGTTTATAACATTTTAGGTTCTTTGTGTTTTTGTCATCCTTTTTGATATAGCTGTAACTTACATCATTTTGTTCCTAAGTCAGTGCTGTTTTGAACTACCTGAAGTTGCTGTATGTGTCACCCCAAACCTTTACCATGATTGTGTTTTAAAATGTCTCATGTGTCTTGTACACAAGATACGTCTTTCAGGCACAAAATTCAGCTAATCATTAACATCTATTATCATAATACCGGTACGTTTATGACGATTTCTCTAGCCATTCTGATTTGACAAATTGTCAACGCATCATTTTATCCAGTTACATGTTGCTGTTATAGGTTACCCTTGCCATTTCTTCTGTGTAACTTTTCTGCCACTCTTGTCCTGCTAAAAGCGTAATATTGTAATTGTAACACGCCGCGGAATTACACGGCGAACGGGCGCGTGGTTGGGAGGGGGTAAAAAATACCGGTAGGAAGAAACACGGCACAATTAACTGCCGCTATGTACATTTATTCATCCTCTGATGTTCCTTCCTTTTCTGTCAGTAAATGCATAAAAGTATTAAAACATAAACCTGCATGAGCATACATAATGTCATGAGAAAACGGACGTATGCTGTCAAGAATTTTCATTTAACTTCTGTCCGTCACAACCGCTATGACGTAACACTTCACTGCTAGCGTAGATATAAAAATGGCGGGAAAATGGCTGCGTACATTCAATTTTGCCCATTCAGTCGTAGATCCGGGCTATTATGCAACGGTTCTTCACACTTTTACACTTTTACACAGTCATCAACAGAAATTCAAGATTGTTGTTAATTAATGTTCGTCTTGTGCCATGAGCATGTGTAATTGTGATCTATAAATTTGGCAATGAATGTGATAGTGTGTTCGTCCCACGACGAGCTGCCTACCCCGAAAAAGATACTGAAAACTTTTGGCCTTGTTGTCTTCGAATGCATTGTTATCGATGCTTTGTAAATGATGTATTAGACACCTAGATGTCTGAAGTGTGCACAGCTCAGAAATAACTATTGTTGCATGTGTAGATCTCTTTAAGTTCCAGTATTTTTAATCTACCGGTATAAGTCTTACTACCGGTATTATGCCAATGCATGTTAACATTTGTCTCTGAACTGTTACATTTTGTACCTAAGTGTTATTTGGTGGTGCCTGCTGTACTTTTCTACTGATGTCCAACTTCACATCTGTACAATGTGTATGTACAGTGCATTATATATTCTGCCATATAAATGTACCATACACCTGTTTCTTTTGACATGGTGGACAACAATTTTGACTGAAAAAGGCTTTTACACCAAAAGATCAAAAGGACTTGTTGGTGAAACCATTGTTATGTTATAGAAAATGTATCCTGGAAAGCAATCTGGTTGGCTAAGACATAGGTAAGCAGAATAGTGAGGAATGTTTTGTTTTGTTTTCTCCAGTCGATTGTTCGTCAGAAGGAGGACAGAATAGAGGAGCTGGAGGAGGCCCTGAGACAGAGTGTGAACATCACAGCCGAGCGCGAGATGCTGCTGGCTCAGACTCAGGCTGGCAAGCAGACGGTAGAGAAACAGGTACATCAAGGCACTGGACAAATAGAAGATAAGGAAAGAGGGGCAAGATAAACTTGGCTGAACCATCTGTATTTTTGGAGACGGAACAAAATATAACGCTAGTTCACCTTTATCTGTAGGGTATCCTATATTTGTTGTGTACCAACACGGTATAAACTAACCGTCTGTCGACTTCATATCCCTAAATACCCATTTCTGAAAGCAGCGGATAAAGGTAAATTAGTGTTACATCTCATGTAAACCATTCCGTTTTGTTTGTACATGTACACTGTGTACATACAAAATGTGCCAAATATTGAAGACAGTGTTTAACTTCAAAGATACAATGTTGTTAACTTTCAATACTAGTACTTTGTACATGATTGCTTTTTTTGTTCAATGCATACATGTATATGCCAGGAAAGTAGCCTTCAAAAGGTCTAAGTATATATCTATTTTGTTGTATATCCTTGCATGATAATAACTTTTTTGTGACTGACTTTGACAGTAATGGCCTACCACTAATAGACCATGGTCACTGCATGGCTAGTACAGATCTTACTTCTTTAAAAGCTGAACCTTGATTGGGGCACCTACTTGATTCCAGCTTTGCAAGATGGTTTTGCCCTCTCAAGGACCAACCAGTCAGTTCTCAGTTATGTCAACCTCTACCAAGCGACTGATCAGACTGTTGCAAATGACTGTGACTGACGAGGCAAGACTAAACATGACAAGTGACTCTTGACAGACATGTAGTATTAGGAATGTTTCAAGTTAACATAAAATGTCTAAGACATAATCACTGTTGGTATATAAGATTCTGTTGCATTTAATATTCTTCATTCTTCTTCTATTGTGAAAAGGTTACCTGGAAAACAAGACATTTGCTCTGTCTTGGAAAACACTCTCAAGTTAGGACATGCAGCATGCATGTGCCTACAAATAAGTCCCCATTTCATGTCTATAAAAAGTAACTTCATGTCAGTTGGTATAGATTTTTGATTAAACTAAACCCCCCAAATTTTCTTTCCTAAAACTTTTTCATTCTATACAATAACTTTTGCTAATAAGCTGTATGATTGGTCAAGTCAGTGGTAGACTGAGGCATATTTCATGTCAGAGATTAATTCTGCTCCACTCCCTGAAGGTTGAAGAACTGACACAGGAGATTGAGAGAATGAAGAAGCACCTTCAGGCCACCAACGCCAAGTTGGCGTCCACATCACTCAGCCTGCAGGAGAAGGAGGACCGTCTGGCCCAGCTACGTGCCGACAGGAAAAAACAGTTGCTGGAAGTTATGGAGATGAAGTAAGACATGTCTTCCCCTTCTTCTCTATTAACCTTAATGGGGCAGTACTGAGGGTGAGGGGATTTAGCAGCGGGCTGCTAGCTCAGCAGGAAGGACCTTTTCTGTCGATGCCTGTAAAATATGACCTGACAGCTGATTCCCTTGTCTAATTGTGCATGGAGAGGCTACCAGTCTTGTATGTCACAGGACAACAGGAGGGCTGCTCATTTGCTATGATTGATGTGAAGATAGAAGCTGTATGATTAGGATTCATACTTTAACAAACTGTAAGGCTAGACTTTTCAGATTTCCTCTGCAACATGTGCATGTAAACAGCAGGAAGGTAGCTCTATACCCTGACAGACAATGATTGGATAAAGTTGTGAACATTGTTGTTCTTGTACTTACAGACAGGAGGCGCTGCTGGCAGCCATCAGTGAGAAAGATGCCAACATCGCCCTGTTGGAACTCTCCTCCTCCAAGAAGAAGAAGACGATTGATGATGTGGCAGCACTGAAGAGGGAAAAGGACCAGTTTGTACAACAACTGAAACAACAGGTGTGGTTGAGGATGGTTGCATGTCAGTGTGTGTTACATGTACCAAAGGTACATGTAGGTATAATGTCTGCTCTAAATAGACTTGAAGTCTAATGCAGTGGGTATTAGAGGAATCATTTCATATTGAACAAAGTTGACTGTATAAATTTTTGGTCAAGGTTTATATCATAGTGTGTTTGTTGAATGCTTTCCCAGTGTGGACAGTCATTTTGCTATGGACTGTTTAAAATAATGTAAGTCACAAGAAAATGAAACATATCTTGTGGAATATCTTAACTGTCGATAACAGAGACCTCCACAGTGTATTTGCAGAACTCATGAAGATTTTCCCTTACAGAACCAGAACCGCATTAAACTGATGCACGACAACTTTGATGAAGAAATGAACGGATCTTCCGTTACTGATGGACAGGGCCCCTCCCCTGATCAGGTGAGGTCATACGATGTAGGCCAAGGTTACATTTTAGTCAATGTTTTAATGAGACATATTTTTCAACAGGATTAATGAAAAGCTGATATTTGCAATATTCTTGTAGAATGTGAGAAAGGAATACTAGGTTATTTATTGTTATTACTGACATTTCTGTAATTTTGATACCAGCTGGGGAGGTGTTTTTAGCAGGTTACACAAACATTGAGTAATAACAGCCATGTCAACTGTTAAGTGCTTTCCTTTTTCTCTGCTGCATTAAATGAAGGACAAACCCCCCTCCCCTAGCCCAACCCCTTTGCCCAATGTGGATATACCCTTAAATGATCAAAGCAGTGAAAAGGTAAAGATTTTCTGGTTTTGTATGGTGAAATTGAACACCTTTTAAATGAACTTTTCTTGCACATTTAGAAGATCTTACAAAGCTTTGTAACTTCAGTTGTTCAACAATCTCAACGATCAAGTACTTCTGCATGATAATTACATGTTGATATAATACCCCTAAACTTCTAAACGATCAATTCTAATGTACACGATTTATCACCAAACCTTGCAATGTGGTAAAGACTTAATTTCCTACCCCATTTTTGTGCTACCAAGAAAAGAGAACTCCCCTCAGACCAGGAGTGTCCAATCATTACCCTGGTAACAGATACAGAGGTAACCGTGGTGATTCTTGTAGGCTAGACTTCCTCTTCTTAAACTCTCATAATTGTAGTTTCTTAAAGTGTTAAATTGAATTAGACTTTGTTATGTAACTGGTAATATCCTTGCAAATGCTAGGGATAAATGCCTTCAAGTTTTTTTACCAGCTGACTTTCCTCTTCTATTTGATATGATATTCCAAACATAAACCTTTTAGAAAACAACAACTTTTTTAGTAAGAAAAGTCCCTTTAATGTGTAGGCAATATGCTCACCAGTTGATAAAATTATCATGCCATTGACTTATGCTGTAACCAATAAAGAGTCAAAGCAGCTATGGAGTGTTCCCTTTCCAGTTTGTGTTAATTTGAAATTAAATTGGTGTTCTGCATGCAGTCTCTAATCTCTCTCCTGCTACTGGTTCCAAAGCTGTCCCCAACTAAAGGCTTCTCTTCTTGTTGTCCTTTTGCTTGCATATGGACAAAGCACTTACAGAAAGGCCCCATAGCTTCTCCATCATGTGATCAAGGTCCCATAACCTCAGCGACAGACCTCTTATCGCCCTCAGCGACAGAGCTTCTATCACCCTCTGATCTTGCTTCTCCTAAGGTAAAATTTGTAGATACAGCAAGGTATGTTCCACTTCACAAGGTGCCATAGTATTGAGGATTTGAAGTGATCCATAGTCAATCACATCTCTTTTGCAAACCAAACAAAAGGACCACCTTAGGTTGTGGTTGACGTTGGATCGCTCACTGGTGACAATGGTTAGGGGTGCTTAGGGTGACAGATAGAAAAAGGAACTGAAAAGAAAGAGGCATTCAATGCTGGTTCTACCAGTTATATACATACCGGGTCAGACAACTTAACCACTAACCTCTCCTCTCGATTGCCTGTAGTTTATTGCACAAATCGGTGCATCTTGATGTTGGCAGCTTTTTACAATGTCCTACTAACCTTTTACTAACACAACTCTTTCTTTTCATGGTAAATCATCAAAACGGGAGTATTTTCAATTGTTGTGATTGTTTGGAGTTGCACATAGTGTTGGGAATGAGAACTTGTTTTGCACATGCTATTCAGGGAATGAGAACTGTACTTGCTGGTTTGTACCATGTAAGCTCGCCTGTATACTTCTTACTTCTTTAATGGTTGTGTAAAATGGTAAGAAACATGCCTGGGTGAAATCTGCTTTATGTGCATATTGAATGAATCATTGTGCTGCTAAGCTAGACTCCTCTTGAAAGTTGAAGTGACTTAAGAAACTCCCCATAACATCATTGTCTCCTTTACAATGATCATGTTTGGTAACACGTACCATGTTTTGGAACTTGACAATTGAGTTATTCTGAACAATTAATTTTAGGCAGCATCATGATTTTATTTTTGCATTTTGATATTTGTGCCTGGTTATCAAATATTGTTGTTTTGCTTTGCTTTTATTTTCAGATGAAGCAAGCTTGTGGCTGAATTTGTTGTTATTGGTGTTCACTGTTCAGCACCTAATACATGAGTTGATTTTGTTTCTTACTTACTTATCCTAGCTTAACAAGTATACGATAACACCAAGTTAATATACTAACCAAGTCTGGTTCTTCCTCCACCTGCAACCGTGGTAACATGCCTGCTGCCATGGCAACCACCTCATCATGTGATGACATCATGTTGCCATGGAAAACCACGCCCTGCATGTGCAGGAGGAGGAGGAAGGCATTTGGGCATAGCAACAACAACTAGCACAGATTGACACCCTTTATAGGGTAGGTTTTGTTTCAAACATTAATCTGAGATAAAATTATTATAATGTCTAGTGTTAACAGAACATACACTACTTAAAGAAGCAGTTCACTGATTTTGTATTGGCCGTAAACAATGTTCTTCCCAGTTATTATCTTGATGCTGTTGTGACAATGCATTTGCAAGACGTATGACAGTAGTATCAAACAATAGCAATGGAGAACAAAAATTATTTTCAAGTCAATTCAAAATCGGTGCTGTTTCCATACAGTTGTTTATTTTATTTGTTTCATGTAACAGTTTTGATGTATCCATAATTTGTTACATTTTCCATTGTCCTCCATTCATGTCTTTGTTTCAATGTCATTTTTTGTTGTGGTCATATATACATGTACCTTGTTAACATAATAACAGTAAACCAGTAACCATTGATTAACTTTACATGTGACCCAAGTTATTAACTGCCCATGTTCAACTTTCCCTGCCTTTGTTGTTCCATATGGTTCATGCTGATTTTGCTGTTGTCACCAAAGTTAAATACACAGGCAAGTTTTTTCTTTACTTATGAATTTGAAAGTTCTAATCTAAAATTTGTTCTGTCTGTCTGACTGTCTGTCTGTCTGTCTAAATTGCTGATTGTTTCCGTAACAAGAATTCCCTCTTTGTTTTACTCTTTTTTTTCTGACTTTTATGTTACCCTATTCACACCTAGTCATTGAATCTTAGTTTAAGAAAAAAATAACATGGATAATTGCTGTCACAACACTGGGACTAGGTTATACAGAGCAAGACATTTGTCATCATAATAATTAAAACCAGATAAATGTTTGTGATGTAAATAATATAACACAAATACCAATAATTCAAGAAAGAAGTAAAACAGAGTTTGTTAGTATTTGAACAAGTCAAAATCATGGTGGTGAATTATAATTCAACTCTTCCTCTTGCCATTCCATTCTCCTTTTCCTGTCCTGTACCCTACATGTATGTGTACATTGACATTACAGCAGTCAGATGATGTCCATCTCAGACAACACTATCTTTTGCTTTATACTGAATGTTTCTTCAATACATTACATCTTTGTGTTGCAATACTTGATGATGTTTTTCATGTCAAACAATATATTTTTGAGGTACATTTGTATTTTGTAATGGGCGTAGTCACGTACTTGTATTGTTATCCAGAATTTGTAAGAAATTTTCAGTTTGTAATTTACAAATACCATATCTCAGGATATGTTGTTCATATGTGTTCAAACATTTTTTAATGAAATTCAATGCAAGTGGAATTTCCAGTTGGATAGAATATTTATTTTAGCATGCTTTAAGTAGAGTTAGATCCATAGATTTGTTGCAAGCTAGCTAGTTGTCTTCTCCTCTACCATGCTCTTGATTTTGTTCATTTTCAACATAGCAATAATGATATTCCATGTCAGTGATAGCCCTTTGTGTGGTAACTTGACATCCAAATGACAGACCAGTTCAACTCTTAGTCATACACAGCGTATGTTGAGTTTCAACAAGACTGTTGCACAAGAAAGTTTAGAACAACATCAACTATTGAACAGTCGCTCTTGACTGATAGTGAAGAGTTGTACCCCAGAAGATTTAAGCATATAGAATATTGTCAGTGGTCCAGTACACATGCTGTGTGTTGTACATAGTAAACCTGTCCTTCTCCCCTCAGCTGCTGGGAATGCTGGAGGACTTGCAGGAGGGACAGCGGAAGCTGAAGGCGTACATCGACCATCTGGTGGCACTCAGTCTGGAGAAGGACAAGACTCTGCTGGAGGGGCTGCCGCGCACACAACAGGACGAGGTCCGCTCCATGGAGAAACTCAAGGAGCTGGACTATAATGAGGTAAGCTCATTAGCTGGGATGGGGCAGACAAACGAGTTAATGATTATTACTTGTTTTCATCATCAGATTCATTCACTTATTTATTCATGTATTTAGCATCCCTCTATTTTCTGTATTATTGATAGAAATTTTGCGTCAACACTATTATTTGACCGGATACTCCTTCCAACTCGACCTCCACGAAAAGCGGCCCCGATGGCCAAATGGAGCACTTTCCAGTCTAAATAAAGGCACAAACAAAAGACCTGACAGAACAGAAGGATTGGGAAGAGAGGAGTTGTAATGATAGGAATTGGATGTAACGTTTTTGCTTCACAGAAAGGAAAGATTACATGTAGCTTGAAGTCGTTTTTAAACGTTTTTAAGTCGTTTTTAAAATTTTAAAAAATTTCCTGATGGCTATTCCATCGTTGAGCACATTGCTTGAAAAAGGATAAGAGAGTGGGACTTACATGAATCTATGCTAAAATGTTTTGATACTCTAATACAAAAAGCAGATAAACATATAATTTAATGTACTGGTACCTGCTGATATTGTGTATTTCAATTATTGAAATTGCCTTAGGTAAACACTTGTTTATCCCAGCCTTCTCCCACTTTTCCCACAGTTGTTAGAGGAGTACCGCAGGCATGAGGAGGACAATGCCAGCCTGCAGCTGTATGCAGACACCCTGCTGCAGCGCATCGCAGACCACCATCCAGACGTACTGGAGAGGGTCGTCATGGCATTGGAGGGCGCAGGGTAACCATGGCAACATGATCATGTGATCATCACATGTCAGTGTAATCCATTGGAAGAAGATGGTTATTTACAAAGTTTATGGTAGTGGTGTGCGAGGAAGTACTCCAGCAAGTTTTGGTTGGCAGAATAGAGTTTTAACTAACACCAGATGGTCAGCACCATGGACAGCCTCCTGCAAGTTCTATAAGGCATCACAGCAGATGCATATCGTATATTGGGTGTCGACTGATGCTAGATTGTAACAGTAACAAACTGTCACACAGAATAATTATCATCAATACAGCATTGAATCTGAAATTAGTTCTGAAGACTCCACACTTTACACAGGATTATATTTGTACAGATTCAAACCTGATCTTGATAGGCATAGTCCAAATGCCCTTCAAAGCTTCGCTCAGTTTCAACAAATGGGCAAAGAAAAGTGCCCTTGTCCAGTCAGTCCTCCTTGGAGGTCACAAGACTAAATCTGGCCAATTATTTCAGGTCTTTCTTCCCTCGACCAAGTTGACACAGCCCTTTGAACTAGACAAGATGAAAAGCCATTATTGTATACTTTATCATATGTACTGTATAATGTGCAGAAAAAATTCTATTGGTAACAAAATGCTTGTGAATGTTGCATGGAAAAGGAAAAGAGAACAAACCGTGAAGAACAAACAAGAAGATTATGTCTTGCCATGATATGTGGTAAACAGATGAAGACCAGTGATGGACAGCTGTACTGTAGCACAGGCTGTGGTTGGTCAGACTACAGTCACATGATGTGCTGCTATGGGAAACTCAATTTTTTTTCCAGTGGATCTTACAAGGAAAATGTCTGCCTCATTTTCAGTCTTCATTTAGTTGTGATTACTGTCAACTGTGTGATATTGTAAAGAATGACAGTGAGTTTTGAAAGGTTTAATAACTCAACAGCCATGTATCAAATCAGACCACGATTGTTCAGAATGGAGGAAACAGTAGTTGTGTTTATTTCTGGAACTCATATGCCACTGACAAATATCTGTGCCACCCCAAGAGTAGAATAGAGTCAGGAGAATGAGTTAAAAGTTTTTTATCCACTGATGATGGATTTTATTCTAGGTCTTGTAGAAAAATTGTATAAAGCTGAATTTTGTGTTAAGTGTTTGTAATGTAACAATGTACCAAGTGTTGCCAGTACATTTGCTAGTGCTGATGTGTCTTGTCAAAGCTGATTGGTGAAATCAAATGATTCGCCAGTCATATATCTGTAATTGTATGATTAGACCAGAATGTTGCATTCACTTTGATTGGTCAGAAGAAATTAATGAGCCAATCGTATCTTCAATCGTATCACTGACACAAAATTGGCATATTCTCAACCACAGGATATAGAACCATAGGGAAAGGGGGCTTGTACAGAAACGTGTAGGATGTTGATATAGAAAGGGCTTTCCGAAAGCCCATGACCATTAAAAGTTGCTCTGTAAGTTTTTTTTAAAGCTTTCATATGTTTACAAAGTTCCCTTTTGACAAAAGTTACGATACATGTACCCTCTGCATCTTGTTTATGGAGGCGTTTTAAGTTGTAACAATGAGTTTCTGCAGAGATTTTGGTTTACACAGTTACGGTACCGTCAGGCTGAAAGCGCCAAAGTATTTTTTATCATAAGTTACTACTCACAGATACTGATGTTATTCATGCAACTGCTTCTCATGTATGGTAATATGTAAATTGTAATGAACTAGCCACATTATATATTGTACAGGCCTTGACAGATTTTAACGCTTTGACATCTACCCACTATCGCAATGTTATAACCAGTTGATATGATATTGCCCTAGGATGTAGATACAAATCCAATGTTGTTTTAGAAGCCTCTAACATTGGCTTGTGTAGATGTATTTATAGTAGACAGCATTAAGTCCTATTGTAGACGCTTAATTTGTTGCTACAGACAGCAGAATATTGTGATATTTGATGAATGTATGCTTTGTTGCGATGTGGAAAATACAGCCGTCCTCATTAAACTACAGGGATGTGTGTTTCTTGAGTTGTTTACATGTAACTCATAACATCAAACCAATGAAGAGTTTGCAAGGATGTGGCTTTCACTAAAACATCATCAAATTCTCAAGGACAACTTCCTTTTGTCTTTCGATACGTTTTCCTCCTTTGCTTTGACATGAACTTGATGAAGATCCCGAGGTTTCCTCCCATACCAGAGGGAGATATCATTAGTGAAAAAGTCCTGTCTTTGTAAATAACCTCTAAATTATGCCTATACCTGGGCAATTTTGTATTCTGTAAAGGTTTTGACTAACCGAATCATGAGCGATGGTTGTCAATGAAGATTTTGCAAGTTTCATTTTATGGATCAAAAGCGGCCTCTATTAATTGGTTGCAGTACTGCACCACAACCACACCATAATTGCTGTGAATGTATACTGCAGAATCTCTGTAAACGTAGCTTTCAACATGTTTGTAGAGAAAGTTTGACTTTTTACCTTATGGAATATGAGCCTGGGAATATATATGCCTATATAAGCTGTGATATGGTATCCTTCCGTCTCCTTACATCTGATACTGTAACAGGTACACGATTGCACAGCAACAGCCCGGGTGCCATCCAGTGCCTTTTTGATGCAGTACTGCAACTGACTAAAAGAGACCACTTTTGATACATGCAAGGACTTGGTTGACTTGCACTAAAATGATTCATTTAGTACTGTAATCGATCAATAGATTTAATCCCTGTTATAAAAGACATTGTCATTTGGAGTTTATAATGATGATTTCGAGGGTGACATTAGGTACCATTCGAGAATGTGTGGGTTAATGGCCTGCTGGTAGTGGTAATCTTTGCAAACCATAATTATTTCACGGAGGCTTGTACCCTACAGACACTTGTGAAAAAATTAGATTTATATTTACTAGTTTGTACATTGTTTTAGTCGATTCCATTTCTTACACTTCGGCCCAGCAGACTGAAAAGCACCCACCTGTGCAAAAAGGATAATGCATCCGTAACCACAAAGCGACTGTTGGATTAGGCTCCCGCGCGCTCCCGCTGGCGGGAGCCTGATCCAACAGTCGCTTTGTGGATAATTCACGCGATGACCTTCCCCACAAGTAAAGACTGACGTCACTGAGGAAAAGTCCATTCACGGCACAACGGTGGTGTGTAAACAACAATAATAAAGATCCTGGGTCGCATTTGTCAAATTAACATCGAGAACATATTCCTTGAACGACACGTCAAACATTAATTTTGTTTTCCAAAGTCACAAGAGTTCCATTTGTATGGAATCGAGTTATTACTACATGTATACTAAAAGAAACAGTTACCTGCGCCTTTGAGTAGTCCATTCCCAGGTGTGCTTAATGCCCTTAACGGTAAACAAGGAACGTAACGTCCCTGGTAACGTGAACCCATAGTTGCGCATTAAGTTCTCGATGACGCCATCTTGTTTACGCAAACTTTGTAAGACTAAGAGAACTTTCGGGCTTTGATCTTAGCTATAGGTGTGAGTTAGTTGTGGCGATGCTTTCCGTGCGGATTTGTAGTCAACTGTCTGTCCCCAAAATGTAACGATAACGGGTAACGGGTGGCCGACTGAAGAACAGGAGTGGTGAGTAGCTCGGGAATTTGGAGAAGAGGTCCAGCAGACAGGGACCACCATGGCCACAAGTAGGAGTCCAGAACCCGTCTACACTCCAGGTACCGCCAGGGGCGCTCGGTTAGCATCTCTGCTGATTGACGAAGGGACCTCGCTGTTGAGAACAATTTTTGAAGATGAAATCCGCAAAATGAAACCTCCAAGTCTTCGAGTGCAGCTAAAAAATCACGGGAGATATCTCTGTAGCTTACGGTACTTAAATCCCGGTCAAAGGAACAAGTTGTATCCACGCAATGGTGATATACCGAATAGTGCGCAGGAATTTGATGTATCCATGTTAGAACTTTTGTTGAAAGAACTTTGTAGAAGTGCACCTTACGCAGACGCAAGAAGAAGACTTCGGTTATATAGAAACACAAATTATGGACACATTTCAAGCACGGAGTTGTCTGAAGAACACTTTGATAGACTATGGCAAGAATTGGCTGATATTCTCGTAGCTCTTGGGGGGGATATGAACGCGATATCCGAAAGACTAAACTCAAGTATAGATCCTGAGAAAGAAAAGAAGTATTTCAGTATGCTAGAGCAACTGAACAAGGAAGATAAGGAGGTCAAAGATATTCTTTTGGCCCATGGTGAAATTCTCAAAAGGTTAGAGCAGCGCCTCGGACCAAGCCTTGGGACAGTCTCCGAACTGTCTGGTGCCTCAGGTTCCCAGATGGCCAAAATGCCCCAAGGTAGGACTAATACTTTATATTAAACTCACACGTGTTCATTTTTATTTCTTGTCTACATATAAAGTATAACTAAAACTGTTTATGATAAACCCAAGCAAGGGGTGATGCACGTGGTGTTGTCAGAACATAAATAGAATTGCTTGAATATGTTGCATTGCTAATTTGCATGTACTGATAAATCTTAAATGCATAAAAACGATTGTTGCAAGAAATCCAGGGCTAAGCTATCTATCATTATTGTTATGATGCAAAAATAGCTCACTTTTGAAGATGTTTTAGATGTTATGTTTCCTAAATGCAGGTACAGCTAAATGTCACAGTTAATTGCGTTCACTCTCATTATCTGATGTTGTCGCAGGTTCTGTTGAAGAGGGTGGATCCCTTTGCAAGCAAAAACCTTCAGATGACTTAGAAGCTGATTCTGACCAGGGGGGTGGACCCTCATGTAGGCCCAAAAGATCAAGGGAATCTGAGGATGAAGGTAAGGTGCATGCTGTTGTAATTTAAGTATATGATTTAAAGCTGCATACTTCCACCAGGTACTGATTTGAATATTATGATGCTGTCTTGATGCAGTCCTTACTATATACAGTAGTGACTGTCTTCACCATTTGGTTTGATTCTGGTAGAGCCGAGCCTACTGAGGCATACAGTTTGGAAGCACAAAGCCTAAAATTATAGTTCATGCAACTGACATATGATCTAATCTGTCTTTGCAACCACACCAAATGTGACATGCAAAGGTCTGTTTCATATCATGTAGATCAATAATCTATTGATTTTCTGTTTCAGAAACAGATGAAACTGGAAACATGTTAAGAAGTGCCCTCACTATCAACTACAGCAACACCTTAAACACTCTGAAGCCTTTGCCTTGGGATGATAGATTCTGTCTTGACCTGGGCAAGATCTTCACTAGTCTTGTGCTAGTTAGTCAACACGGTGACAAAGACAGGAGAATTCTTAACTTGCTTGAAGATGTATTTGACTATCAGATTTCAAATGATCAGGATAGGAGATTCAATATTTTGGTAGATGGACATGCAGGGAGTGGAAAGTCAACTCTTCTTACTAAGACAGCCTTCGATTGGTCCTGTAAGAAAGGTAGGCTAGCAGATATGAAGAAGATTGTCTTGCTGGTTCGACTTAGAGAGGTGGAGCCTGGAGAATCCATTGCAGAGATTGTGTGGGACCAGTGTGTCACAAAGTCAGCCAAGGGCGTCAGCGTAACTGCTATAGAGACCTGTCTCCAAGAAAATGAGTCTAGACTTGTATTCCTCTTAGATGGCTATGATGAACTAGTTCCTAATGCCAAGGGGTGTAGACAAGCTGTTCCTGAACTTCTTGCCAAGAAATGGTATCCCAATAGCACAGTCATAGTAACATCTAGACCTCTGTCAGGCATTGAGGAGTACATGGCAGTTGACTGCAAAGTGGAAGTTGCAGGCTTTTCTTCTGCTAATGTAGATAAATTTGCTACAACATATTTTAAAACTATCAGTAGGCCAGATTTAGCAGCTCCACTCATCAAGGCACTTCAAGCAAATATTGTAGCTAGAAGTCTGATCCAGACTCCGATGTTCATCATGTTAATTTGTGTACTGTGGGAAGAGGATCCAGACAGGGTTTTCCCAGGGACAGTCTCAGGTCTATATCAGGAGTTGCTGACATGTGTAATAAGGAAGCACTGTGTCAGGGAGGGTTTGTCCATGTCTGGAGACAAGATACCTGGTGAATTATCTCCCATATTACTTAATCTTGGTAAACTTGCTCTGGAATCATTGTTGAGAGGGGAGAGCTTGGTAGACCTTGGGAAAGCAGCTGCTATTCAAGAAACGGACATTCTACTAAAACTTGGTATTGTCTCCAAAGAAGTGTCTGCATCCCGACTTCATCCAAGAGAACAATTGAACTTTTCCCATAAGACCATGCAAGAGTTTCTTGCAGGTCGATTTGTTGCACACACAGTAAATACTTCCTCAGTTGATCTGCACAAGTTGGTCCCATTGGACACAGTGCCGGGAGTTATGCAGCAGAGCAACTTGGTGGTCTTTATTTGTGGATGTGGGGGTAAGGTCACCAAAGAAATGCTAACAAAACTCAACCAACTACATGAAGATAGCATGTCAGGGAACTACACATTTTCTCAGGGAGAGAAGAAAATGTCAGACTCTTTGAAAGATCTCTGTTTGATGAACTTGTATGAAGGCCAGAATATAAGGAATTTTCAAATAGTGAGTGCTATGCTCTCGTCTCTTGACTTGACTATCAACATTCCCTCTAGAGAAGGAGCTGCTCTAATGTACTACTTACAGCATGCTGCTGCAGTACCTGAGGGCAGATTATTGAGACTTACTTTGAAAGAGGAAAGTCAAGGAGATGCAGTAGAGTATCTTTCTGTCCTGTTGGAAAACTCCCTGCATGACCTCTGCTTGTACCTCACGTTAACTGACAATCATATATACCATTGTCATATAGGGGATAAATTAGATAAAATTGCCACTTTCTTGCAAAGAGTCCCTTGTATCCGATCACTAAGCCTGGAAGGAACAGGTCTCACACCTGCATCACTGCAGGCACTGAGACAGATACTGCCTAATCTATCCAAGCTGGAGAAGCTTGACTTGTCAGACAATATAGACATTGGCAATGAGGAGATCAGCTTGCTGATTACTGGGTTAGTATCAAACCTAAATTTGACTGATTTGAATCTCCAGTGTGTTGGGCTTGAAGATGTTTCTCTAAACTCCCTAGCTGCTGTGCTGCATCATCTATCCTGTCTGGAAAACTTGGACATATCACAAAACAACATAGGAGCTTCGGGGCTGCAACTCTTTGGTACTATCCACCAAACTATTGCAAGCCTGAAAGTAGTGCATCTGGTTAGCAACAATATAGGGGATGTTTGCCTGAAATCCCTTGCAAGTGTCCTTCATCATTTATCACATTTAGAGAAATTAGATCTATCTTACAACAACATAGGAAATGAAGCGATGGAACCCTTTGCTGCTATACAGCAGGACAATGCCAGCCTGAAGGTGCTCTACCTCTCTCATAACAAGATAGGGGATGTTTGTCTAAAATCCCTTGCTGGTGTGCTTCATCATCTACCCAGTTTAGAGTTTCTGCATCTATGTGATAACAAGATAGGAAATGAAGATATGGAACCATTTGCTGCTATCCAGCAGCCTGTCAAGCTGAAAGAGCTATACCTGCAAAATAACAAGATAGGGGATGTTTGCCTAAAATCTCTTGCAGGTGTTATGCATCATTTATCCTTTTTGGAGCACCTGTATTTATCTGAAAACAATGTAGGAGATGATGGTATGGATGCCCTTAGTGCCACCCTTCACCATGCCCCCAGAATGGAGGTTTTGGAACTGCAGGCCAATACCATAACAGAAGTGGGCATCAAAAAGTTTGCACAGAGTATTCAAGTAATGTCTGCACAAAAGCAACTGTACCTTGGCTCAAGACAGACTGTCCCCCTGGATGACACTGCTGCCATGTCCATCACCAAAATGCTGACCAGGCTGCCTATGTTAGAACGCCTGGATCTGGTGAATATCTCCATGCCAACTGCTGGGTTCCAAGCTTTGTTGACAGCCCTGGAGAAGCATACAACTTTCGAGACGCTAGGGTAGGTTTACCATTAAATTTTGTAAAATAAAGGATTACGACTAGTTGATATTGGAAATGAAGCTTCACTTTTCTGGTAACATTGTAGACATTTATACATCATTCCATCCACTGTATTCTGATTTTCTGCACCCCCCAACCTTTGATTTCAGTGCAAGTGCATGATAAATGGGAATATCATTGAAGGACAAAAAAGTATCAGATATCACCAGACAAGATACAGTAGCAATCATAAAATCTAGAAAGCCGATGATTACAAGTATGTTGATGCTGAAATTACAGATACACTAAGGAGCTGATTCCGCAGGGAATTGACATCAAGGACATCAAGGACACCAAGATTCAGGTTTGGTAAGTACATTTGAAGACTGTGTTCAAATAACACCACCAATTCTTACCTAAGGTGCCTGCTTTCCATCTCAAATTTAATCAACAAATTTTTGCCTGCTTGCATTGCCATTAGAGAAATGTCCTGCAGTTATTTCAGCAAATGGCATTACCAAAATATAAACCTGAGACATTCAATGATCTTTCTTCTACCAGTGATTTGGTATGGAATTCAAATAACATTTTCAGTTTTTTTACTTGAAAGAAAACAAGGAGGAATCAGTTAGTTTAAGGCCACAACAATTTAATTGGAAAGTAATGGAACAGGCAAAATATATTTGGTGTGGCCTTATGAAATAATGGCAGTAAAAAGGACATTCATCCTAAAAGTGGACACGAGTCCAGCTGTACAATACTTGACATGTTTGTTAGGATGATACCAACATTTCTATTTTCCACTTACAGGCTGTTCTCAGAAGCTAAGAATATTGGTGGGATGAGTGTGACACAACTCATTCTCCCATTTCCTTTCCTGAGAGGCCGGCGACGACATGATGGTGCAGAATAGAGAGATGTAACTGATTCAATCACGCTCTTAGCTCTGCTTTGATTAATTGGTCCTCGGACGAAAATATATGATTATGATAAAATTGCAACTAGGACTTGAGCTGATTGCATGTTATTACATTAACATACAAATGTATTGCTGGATCTTAATGCAAGTGTGTGTATTTTGGCTGCATATTCGAGACATGACAAATATGGTATACCATTAATCAGTTCTTGCAGTACACAGAGAAAATTAACACCACCATTCACAAGGTAGAGAAGTAAATAATTTTTCCTAATTCTGCTCTCAGTGCCTAAATTGTACTTTCCCTCATGGAAACATTTTATGAATGTGGAGGACAAGATCATTGACCAGTAAATGATACTTTTCACTTTAAGGGCTGTTTCACTGGTTTCATTTCAAATGTCTCCTCTACAATCGAGGAGAGGTTACATATCAACCAACAACATTAGGCATATTTCACTGTTGACATCAGAACGCATGAGTAGTATCACAGTAAATAGATTTACAGTGATCAGTATTGTAAGTTTTACACAGAATGGTTGTACTCAAGGATAGAAATAATACAAATGTCTTAATGACCAAGCCATACTACATGTATAATTATAAAAATATCAGATATAATTTACAAGTATTCTTAATGCTATTTAAATATCAATAATACTGATGGATTGAGTTGAGATTCTTGCACCTGTTATTCATAGAATATTAACCTAAACATACCATACATAGCATTTCTAAAATCCAACCGATGCAAAGATGTCAACAAAAATGGCACATCTTAAACCTAAAATAGTTACAACTGATTGAGAAGAATTTAGCAGACCTTATGTCCACCAACAGATTGTTACTTGCAGGAAAAAAGATAGGACAGTTTGGTCATCACCCTTCCACACAAACCCTTTACCTTCAAAATGGTGAAATACATCACCAAATGAGTATACACTGTACTGTACTTTTATTTAATTTTCCTGCCTTGCCCATCTTGTTATAGTTCTGAATACCTCTCTTCTCCCATTTATATTATATTGATGGCATGTACACCCATAACGTCCCATGGTCCTTGGGCACACACCTATTAACATGACCACAACTCCTCAGGGCACAACCTGCAACATGACAAGTTTGCAGAATGTTTCACAAAGGAGATCTAAATTCCTGTATTCTTAACACTATGATGTCCCATCATCCTTGTGAGTTTGCCTAATATGCCCAATAGTTTCTCAGGGAATTCCCATCATGTCCAACAGGGCATTGGCTTTGGTATTGAGTAAGGAAGCCTGGGGTTCAGGAAGGTCATTCAGCCAATCATGGGGCAGCGCTCTGTAACCCCAATAGGCCCCCAGCAGTGCACCCGTCACAGAGGCATGGGTGTTACTGTCTCCTCCAAGCATCACAAGCTCCGTGATTGCAGACCTGCAAGGGAATATCATTTGTGACAATCACGCATGACAGATTCTGCAATCCTAAAATGCAACAGAAACCCAAGGAATGATGCTATATGTATCAACAATGTAACACAATGACGGCAAATAATCAGCAGTACACTAAGACTGACCTGAAGTCCTGTTTGCTCCTAAGGGCCACCAGCCCAGCTGCCAGTGTCTTGAAGCAGAACGTCATCTGGTTCTGGTGGGGGGCCCACACCTCAATGCTACAGGGGTGGGGGAGGATCAGTTTGTTTCCAATACATTATGTGCAATCAAAGAGAAGATCCTGAACAACATGTTTCTTATGTTATCTCATGAAGACAAAACCTTTATCAGACTGCAAGTCAAAAGCTACAATGATAACATTTACTAAATGGAAGATAACAATGACAAGTGTATGATAATCAAAACTAACATGAGATATATTATCGCCTGCGCTGCAGCCGAACGATGATGATGATGTTATGGCTAAAATCAACATAACAATGTTATGGCTAAAACTAACATGTTATGGCTAAGTTCGTTCCTCTTATTCTGTGATTGTATGTACAACTTACTGATCTGTAGAGGCATGTGTGTTGTGTTGTGTTATGCTCAGGCAGTAGATGACTGGATGTGCTGAAGGGTGTGCAAGATGGAACATGTACAGGTAGAATCCATGATTCCTTGGCAAATGCATGTCTTGTATGGACAACTTAACTACTGTGTCAGTGCTAAGTTAGCTGCAAATGTATGAGGTTAATGTATTAGTTGGCATTTGTTTACTTGTTGATATTATGTATACTGGTACATGGACTTGTTAGGGAATTTGGTCCAAAAGTATTACTTGTAATGATGATACTGAAGAGAACATGAACATTGAGAGGTGCCTACTCCAGAGAAGACCAGTGTTTACCTCTTATAGTCCCTGAGCCCACAGTAATGTTCAAAGGCCTTCAGGTGGGCTGGTCTGGACAGATGTTGACGTCCTGTTGCCATGGAAACTTGAAGTAGTTCCTCCATGGATTCATCCTTGGTGATGTCATAACTCCCCTTAAAGCGACACAGGGTATCCAATAAATTTACATGATAGTGATTCAGTCTTATTTTTTGCATCATCAGTATACCAACTCTGTAAACCACATTTCAGCAGTCAATCTACTTAATCATCAAAGTATTCACTATCAAAATCATTTGCAAAGAAACTTAGCTAAAGGTGTATGGTTTTCCCTTAAACCCCAACCCTAACCCCACCCTTACCTGCAGCATGAGTGCAATGGTTGCCGTAAGAACAACAGCAGTTGCTAAGCAACGGGGGTCATGGTGGGTTGCTCTACATATTCTGATGGCATTGGCTGACACCTCCTTGAGATCATGGAACTGTGGCACCCCCAGTACTACTGTCCTGGTCAGGCAGCTGTTGTCACAGTACTCAAACAGCACATCATCTTGGTCCTGCAAGTATGTACAACAAGTGGTCAGTAATAAGACCCAAGACTTCACTTTGAAATTAAATTTGGAAAGTGATAGGGGCAAATGCCTAGCTTAGTAAGCATTCAGATATTCTCTCTGCTATAGCCCTATCCAGCACCCAATAAAAACAGAAAGAAAATGGACAGATAGCAGGCTACCTAATGCTAGGACAAACATACTCCAGTACTGGTTGTTCTAAATTGTTTTATCTTCATTTGTTTTACCAGTCCTGTCAAAGGTCCTATCCTAACAACCATACCATATATACTGTACCTCCACTTTGTGACAGAGCCTCCTAGCGGCTCCATGTGGGTCCTGCAGGTACCTGGGGTCAGACAGGACCCTCTGGATGGTGTTCCCCACCAGCGGTTCCTCTGTGTCCCCCAGCTCAGGAAACCCCACCCTGCAGTACATCTCCAGCTGCTGGGCAAAGTCTAACTCATCCACAACCCCTCCCCACTTCAGCAGGGACTCCAGCAGCAGTAGCTGGGGGAAGGAGAGGAAAGCAATGTGACATGTACTTTGCAACTGTAAGGAGAGGACCACAGAGTCCCATCTTTTTGTTATAATGCCAAAAGTACATGTAGTTCTTACCGGTAACCATGTTAAAAACAGCTCTAACTCAACCTCTTTTTCATAACCAATGAGTCAACTCATTTATAGACCCCTTTCCAAACTCTGGCATGTTGGATGAAAACAAGGGTTGGGCAGTTAAACAGTTATAGAATTTACATGTTAAGATCTTTAACTGCCTGACCTTTGTTTCTGTCCAAAGAGCCTGAGATGGGGAAGAGGTCTATCAAGACTTTGTCAATATGTAACCATGTGATTTGAAATAAAAAAAAATGCATTTTACAAAAACAAAAGCACATTTAGTTTAGTAGGTAAAAGGTAAATCACTTTGCTATAAGATATTATCATAAGATGCCCCTGAGACTTACAGTCTGATCAAAGTCAGTTGTCCAGTCTCCAGGTCTCCACCTCACCCTGTGCTTGTCCCTGATGATGTCTGAGTAGGACAGGGTTTCTGCATTGTAGTGGAACCTGCACTCATCAGGCGTCATCAGCTCTGTAGCGATACCTATGGCGTCTCCTATGGCAGCACCATACAGAAGTCCTGGTGGGGCAAATGTAGGGGAAAATGGGTTATATGGTTGTCTTGTTTATAGTTTATAGCAAGTACCATATTCATTTGATCATAGTAACTTCGTTTTAGTTACTTACGTTTGAACAAATCCCTGCCCTTTCCCTTTCACAACAACTGTTACTACAGTACTATTAGCAACAAAATGCAAACACACTGGAAACTATTTCACACCAAACTAAGATCAAGCCACTGTTTGTACTGGGGTAGGTCACTTGACCTTTGGAAACTCAAGCTTAATAGATTTTTAAACTTCATATTCAAGTCTGTTTTACTAGAGCTGGAACCCTTGCAGAAGTAACAGAAGAACAGGAAGCAAACAGAAAGCTATGTTGGAAGTTAGATAAAAGCTACCAAAGTTGCTCACCCAGCACCCTGTCCATTAGTGTGTCAGCGTGCAGCTTGGTCCCGTGGGGAGGGGGGCGGAGTGGTGTACGGTTCCTGCTGGTCGTGTTTGTCGTGTGGGTCTGCTCCTGAGCATACAGGCTCCGTGCACAATGTGGGTTCTGAACCGATGCGTGCAACACATGTCCTCTCTTCCTTTTGAAGGTATTAAATTTTGGGGTGACGTGTTCAGAAGAAGGTACACCATTTGGCACCTGAGTTCTCAGATACTTCAGAGTCACGTCTGAACCCTGATTGCACACTTGTTGTGGCGGCATGCAACATTTATTGCTGACAGCAAGCAAAAGTTGTAGAGTTTGCGATGTTCCTAATGACAGAGGAAGGTTTTGTAATTTGTTGTTAGAAACATTGAGTCTCTGTAGGGCCTGCAGGTTTCCAATGTCCTGTGGGAGCTCTGTGAGACAGTTGTGGGACAGGTCCAGTTTCTGCAGCTTGGATAAATGGATGAAGGATGCAGGTAAGGTCTGGAGCTGGTTATGACTCAGCAACAGGGTTCTCAGGTGGAAGAACAGGGAAATACTACAAACAAAAGAAAAAACAAACATAACAGAACTGAGGATATAGCAATAGTATAGGCTGTGTTAGCATACTACAACTACTTGTGGCGCAATAAAATATAAAGAGACAAAATTCGTCAACATTACGATGTCATCAGTACTAGATAAGATCAGCAATTAATAATCATTAAACAATAAAAAAAAGAATTTACAGATATTTACAATATGATTGTACTGACCTGTCAGGAAGAGTAGTCAGACAGTTGTACTGTAGGTTGATGTAGGTTAGATGGGGCAGGTGGAGCGGCAGGTCCTTGGGTATCTCTGGGACTGAGTTAAAGGAGGCATCCAGGCCCCCATGGAGAGACACAGAGCTCAGAAGTGTCCATGGTAGAGCTGTCAGGCTGCCCGCATTCAGGTCTTCATTATTCACATGCTGTAAGCAGAAAAGATGATGACAAAATGACAACCTGTGAAAAAGTACTGAATTATTATAGGTCTTCCATTAAACCCTTGTTAGATGAGTTTGTTTAGGCTGAACTAGGTTTAAACTTAAAACATGCTTGTCTCATAACACGAGCTTGTGAAATGCATTGGAACACGGATTGTTTACTAAAGGCCAACTACATTCCAAAGGCTAATGTTACAGATTACAGAGAAGCAGTTGAGCAATGGGCAAATTTGTGGGAGGTCCACAGGTACCCATCTGTCCCAGACCTGTATTATGTTTTCGTGACATGCTGAAATAGCCTTGTATCTAAACTTATCAATATAGCTGCAGAGTTTCCGTCATGCTCTCCGCAAATAGACCTAGATGAAACAGACTCAGAAGCTATAATAGGTTTCCGTACTAGTACCTGGCTAAATGCAGAAAATGAGTAATTAAAGCTTAACCAAAAATAACCAAGGGATGAACAAGAGTGCACATTGAGAGTGAATTTAAGTTGTAACTGATACTTTCTGACAGCACAAGTATTCCTTTAAAAAAAACCCTCTTGGGCAAACACGTTACTAATCAGAATACTCTACTCCAAGACCATGAATCTCTAGATGAATTGTCAACTTTCCAAATTCGAAGAAACTTATCTTAGGTAATGTTAACTTATTTAATTTGAACTAGAAGGAACAAATGATTTCTCCAACCTTCACATATTGATGATAGTTCAACTTCCTGCTCAAGTCCAGAAGTGTCCGGACTCCCTGCTGTTTCTCTGTGGGCAGGTCTGATGTCGTCACGTTTCCCATCACGATGTTTGTCTTCAGCCTAGAATATCAGCTATGTTATCTGTTGATGTACTGTTAGATTTTGATAGGGGGGGGGGGGGGCGTGTTAAGTCAAAATAGCAGTCTAGCAATTAAAAGGGGCGTAGTCACATTTTAGAGAGGCTTCAGTCTTTCGTTTCTATATATACTTACTAAGTTCTACCCTTTCTATACAAATAGGTCTATTTTGTTTACCTAGTAAAAGTCAATATGGCAATGAACTTGTTGCACACCGCACAAAATGTTGCCACGTCTGCAGTTTGGTTAACGTATTGAATGGCGTCGTAAAAATATGCAGACGACAAAAGTTAATACGATTAAAAGCAGCGGTAAAATACGATTCCTAACCTACAGATCTTACAAATAAAAGTGTACAGACCTTCAAAATCTGCATTTCCTTCCAGGAAGACCTCCAAAATGCCTGTCTGCACACCACAAACACTTTTTGCAACTTTTGTGCAGACGTTCAAATAAACTTCCGGTTGTCACAGCAGGTCAAGGGTCAGGGTAGTGCTTCCGGTTCGAAGGACGCCGACAAAATGGCAGAAGGTGGAAGAGAAGAAAATCATCTGCACCAAGACGAAGGTAAATCTCTTATGGTTCAACTCAGGTTACATCTTGTAAGCCAGATACACATCCTTTAGATACCAAACAAAGTGAAGTTACACTTTCGAGTGTTGTGATTCTCTAGAACTACTGCTGAAGAAGTTGTTTCCTCGGAAATTTTTGACAACCTGGTCAAATCATATGTCGGACACCATATGGGAGTGTCGATAAATTGTGCAATAATGCGTTCCTATTTTAGAAAGTTGGCAGCGCGAGATGAAGCAATATTATTGTCTATACACACCCAAGTAACATTTCAGTGGGTGGTCACATTGTTGTGTATTCTAGGGTGGGCGTGAGGTTTCCTTTACTTTAGGCTTTAGTTTGTTGTAGCAGACAATCTGCATCTGAATTGATCATTTCCATGTCCTCAAATCTAGTGTAGAGCTAACATTATACATTATGTAACTTTCGGATTCAGAAGTAGTCAGGAAAAGACCATTAATGATTGTGGAAGTCCGTGAGAATAAGCCATTTCACAGAGGTCAGAACACATGCGCAGCGACAGGAATCCTAGGTAATATGTCAAGGGTATAGGTCCAGAAAAATAAAACAATCCTTGTCTTGACCATTGTTTTGATTTTCATAATAAGTTAAATAACGTTCAGGCGGGTTTTGTTTTCTTTGACATATCACCTAGAATTCCTGTCACTGCAAATGTGTTCTGATCTCTGTGAAAGGGCTCATATCAGTGCATTTTTAAGTCAACACTTATTATTTATCTTTTATCAGATTTCTTTCTACAATGTTTCCTGGTCCAGCTAGAAATGAAGATTACCAGCATCATTATCGATCAGCATCTGATTCTATGCTGGGGATTTGTTATGTGTGAAACCTTCACTGTTACTCAGCTGTACATTTCCTTACCTTTCTTCCATTGTAGTAACATGTAGTATACACATTAGATGTTCAAAGTGCACCTGGTGTAACCTTTGTGCTGGTGAAGGTAGCAGGTGTAGAACTTTAGACACCTGCTTGCACAGTATGTCCTGTACTGAACACTGTGTTGTGGTTGGTCCTCTCTCACAGATGACTTCAATGTGGAAGAGTTAGACCCATTTCGAGCAGCCAAATATGCCAGGATATGTATGCAAACCATTTCATTCTCTTTCTCCTCCTCTAGATCTCTGCAGCTTCTCTTTACCTACAGGCCTCTTGTCCTCTGCTTGCACCTGGATACTGTGGCTAATGTGTTACTTTGTTCTTCTATGCAAAATATGTAACATGTACATGGTTGCAAAACTTTAGCCACTAGGCAGTTAAAACAAGATGTTATACTTATAGTCTGTTGAAGCAACATGGCAGTGATGCATGCCATTGCTAGTACAAGGATTGGGCCATTCTAAACATAAGGAAAAGCGAGTTTTCAAATTTTATCAAAATGGCCTTCAGCAGTAAAATAACACAGTTAAACACAGTAGAATGTTAAAATCGAACAAGACAAGTGCATGCTCTGGATTTGGCATGCAATAGACTAACAAGATTTTTAAAAGCCATACTAATGATAATATACATTTTTGTAATGCAACTTCAAAAACTATAATTCTGATGCAACATATAGGCAGATCAGGAAGAATTACTAAAACTGCATTTCAATCTAATGCATTTTGATACAAATAATGCCTGCAAAAAGATTACTTTTACATGTCAAATTCAAACCTGCATGAATTGGTATCTCTATGATCTATCAGTTCATTCATCACAAATGTCAAACTCCAAAAGTGGTACAAATATTTACTAGTAGATATTTCTGCCAGTGGCTGAAAACCATGTATAAAGTATCTACTTCTTGGTTTGCATGGCTACAAATTCTAGCACTTATAGCTTCTCAAGCAAACACTAATACACAGACACAGACGGAACATTACTATCATGATCAAAATCCTTTTGGATACTCTACGTTTTGTGTGGTGGTAGAATAAATACCTGCATGGAAAGCATGAAACAATATTTTTTATAAAAATCATTTAAAGTAATTGACAGAATTCTGCATCAGCATGATTCTACTAAATGGTGATTTATAACAGTCCACATCAAAACATGGATTTTTTTAAACTTGCAGGTGTGGATTTATACATTGGAATCTTTACTCTTCAGCATGGGCATGAAAATTGGAGGTTGCTGTGGATATAGTGTGTCTTATATCAAGTAGAATACAATGTATTTTGAAAATTGTTTCTCTTATGTTTTTTGTGCTTCAGTGCTTGATTTGTGTTGTAGTTTGGCCTAAGCACATTAGTCAGAGGTAACTCTTCAGCTATTGCCTTAGGATAAAGTAATGAAAGCTTAGACCCACGCTGCCTTGTGTTTGTGTTTGTGCAGTGTTGGTGCATTTTATTCAAATAAAAACATTATTTTCCCCATAATATACAGTAACTTGATAAATTTCAAGTTTGAACGCATTGTCCATATTTTTGTTCCCAAATTTGTACTTGTCCATCATCTTCTTACATGTATTTGCTTTTTTTGTTGACCCAAATAAAGATGGTATCCAATGATTTGTACAGATGAAAATGTAATCAAATGTATTCTGTCTCGACAGGAATGCACTAATATTCATTATGCCAGTAAAGATGATAAAGGAACCCTTGTTTTCACACATAAGATTATACATGGTTCCACATAAAATATGACAGCATTTGATAACTAGCCTGTTGCACAGCCCTGACTTACCGACAATACTTTAAACACAATTTGTAAACATAGGTTTTGTGCACAGCATTTGACCAAAGCCAATAAGCGTCATCTGGAAATGCCTTTTCTACATTTATCGTACAGTATTCCGAGTTTTCTGAGACTGAAGCAATACTTGGTATCACATGTAGGTTTCTCCGGATCAGATGAGTACTCCTCATCAGGTGATGAAGTGATTGACCACGTCAGCAGGAGGAAGTACTCCACCAAGGACAAGGACAGGTGGGGAGGGGGGGACGTGGGGCGGGGTCGTAAGGACACTGCTCAGCTGGGGAGTAATGAGGATGATGATGAGGAAGATGATGATGATCTGGACCTGGATGATGAAGGAGATGGAGACTACGACACAGATGTAGAAGGTGAGTATTGCAAAGTGGGCATTAACTATATCCCTACTAGCTTCTAAGTAAGGTGGTCATTTTACCACCATATAGTTATGGGGTTAAGCAGCTGGAAAAAGTAGACAGGACATAGGATAGTGCTGAATATGGTAGGCATATTTGTATGCTAATAGTCTCTCCCAAAGGTACCATCATCATTAGACAGTTTTCTGAGTTAAAGATGATCTATCAAAAGAAAAGTGGCCTGTTTGGTTGGTTTGATCATTTAATTGTGGTATATGGGTGATCATGTATTTTTTGTGATAATCTGAATGAACAATGATGTGCAATTGGTCCTATCATGAGAGTCATATGGTATCATTCTGTGTATTTTGTACCACAAATATGCAATAATACAATGTGTGCACTCTGAAGTTGTTTTTGTTGATCATTTAAGATACATTATACATGCAACTCATTTGTCGTACTTTAACGAAAGTGGAATATGTAATGTTTGAGGAGATGCTTCAATATCAACTTACAATGTAACCATTATCCTTCCCATAAGACAATGAGGAAGAGGAGGCTCCTGTGCTGAGACAGAGGAAGCCTGTCACCAACCTTCCTGAGACAGTTACAACACTAGACACAGAGGATGGGGGCAAGGTGTATGTTATAGGAACTGCACACTTCAGCGAGGAAAGTCAACAAGATGTCATTAAGGTATGCATCAGATTATAAATGCAATGTGCTGTGCTTGATATTTCTGTGTGATATATTTTCTGTGGGGGGAAGATTTTGGCTATTAATAATTTAAGCTTACAGTGTGCAGTGGAAGCAATTTTCAAGTACATCTTATGTAATTGTAAAAACATGCAGTTTGTATGGGGACTTTGGCTCACACAATGAAATAGGATGTTAAAGAAAGAATAAAGCTGACAGCTTGGCTAAGTATCAAATATCCCATCATGTACCTGTATGGGATGGTCTTCTTGACAGTGATTCATGTAGCTTTGCATAATTGCTTCTTTGCATCAGCCAACCAGAGATTTATGTAGGCTTTTATGTAAGACATTTGACGATGTGACCATGTATAAGGTTATAACCTTGCCCTGTCCCAGACCATCGAGAGTGTCCAGCCAGACGTGGTACTGGTGGAGCTGTGTAAGAGCAGGGTCAACATTCTGCAGCTGGATGAGAAGACTCTGTTAGAGGAGGCCAAAAATATCAACATTGGGAAAGTTAAATTAGCCATTAAACAGGTAAGGAATCAGAATATAACAATCATATGTTGCTGTCATATATTGAATTCAGATATGTATTGATTGAATGATTTGTGATTTTTTTTGTCACCTACAACAGAGAAGAAGTCTATTTGTTCCAGTGTTATATCAACCATGTATGTTGTGTCTTTCAGAGTGGCTTAGTGACTGGACTGATGCAGATCCTCCTGCTCCACATGTCAGCACACATCACTGAACAGTTAGGCATGGCCCCTGGTGGGGAGTTCAGGACGGCATTCCGACAGGTGGGTACTCCGTCACATTCACCACAGGACACCATTGCCATAACATTACTGGTTTAACATGGCAAACAACTTTGCCTTTAGATTAAACACTCAGGCAAAACAAGAAAGTAGCAGTTTATGTAACTATACAGTTGGTGTGATATGCCAAAGGACAGTTTACTAGGACATGTAGCTGATACCCTTACATTAATCTTAAAAGACATTTTTATGCTTATCAGTACCTGTATATCGAAATATAGCATGGTTGTCTCTCCTAAGTGAATTAGAATAGGCCTGGGGTATTGTTTAATGTATTGAATGTCTACAATTCTTTTGGAGACGTGCCTTACATGTGTTTGAATTTGTCTCTATTTACATAAAGCATAGTTGACACCGTACATGAGCTTCAACTTTGACATAACTTTTTTCTCTTCTCCACAGGCACAACAGGTGCCCAGCTGTAAGGTGCACCTGGGAGACCGACCCATCCAGATCACCCTCCAACGTGCCATAGCAGCCCTGTCTGTGTGGCAGAAGCTACGGCTGGCCTGGTACATGATCATGAGCAAAGAACCCATCAGGTATGGCAGCACACACTTTTCTTGTTGATTGTTTTTTTAGATATTTATAATACAGTCCTGTTACATGTATACATGTGTTGTAATTCTGTTAGAATTAGCCTGATGATAGTGGATACAACATGTCACAGATGAAAGAAAGTCATAAGTGTTCATGTGGCAAAATTAGGATAGTTTATGTGAAGTGGATTTTTCCTGGACTGTACTGTTTATTGTTAGTTGGGACTTTGAATATATGACAACTTTCCTCATGTAAAATGTATCACCTGTGACATTGTTGTACTTCAGCAAAGAAGAGGTTGAGAAGTGTAAACAGAGGGACCTGCTGGAGGAGATGCTGGCAGAGATGACGGGAGAGTTTCCCGCGCTCAGTAGGGTGTTCGTGACGGAGCGGGACCAATACCTCGCACACTCACTGCGCCTAGCTGCCCGCCCCGTGCCTTCCCATGATGCACAAGGTGTTAAGTTTACAACATGTGCGACACACTATGATTTAAAGGAAATTTAAGTTAATCCTGTAAATGTTCAGTCATATCTAGAAGGATATGGCAGTGTATCTTGCTAAAGTAAGGACTCGGGAACATGAAGTACATTACAATGACAGTGCTGTACGTTTGCTGGGGTTGTGTCAGAGAGTCTAAGTTATACTAAACTGATGCCATCTGTTGTAGGAGTTGTACCAGCAGTTGTGGTTGGAGTGGTGGGAATGGGCCATGTCCCTGGCATTGTGGAAAACTGGGGCAAGATTGTGGACATCCAGAGGTTACTCAGGTCAGTCTAACAAGTTTGTTTTACTCACTTCAAGGAGGTTCTCTATATTACCTCCTTGCTGACTTCTTTTAACTTGTAGTAGTTGATAAAATAGCACTTGTTATTAATAGATAAAGGCAAATGAAATTACACGACTATACATTTTCATAATTATTTTTAGGATTCAAGTAATCGACCTGTGTGTTTTATGCAACAAGTATTCTGTTAATATTTACCCTTTACTTATTTGTTCCAAAACTATACAGAATTATGTAGCTTTGCACAATCGTTCACAGCTTGTCTTTTTTTCCAGTGTGCCCCAAACTTCTCGAACACAGGTGATGCTGAGGTGGACAGTAAAGCTAGGGCTGCTGGGACTTTTAGGTTATGGCTGCTGGAGGTTTGCCAAGTGGTCAAGTCTCATGAGATAGGTATCACACTGGAGTTTTGTATTGGTCTCCCATAGCGGTTTTGCAAGACTCAGTGTCTCAGTGTCCATCTTGTGAGATTTTGACATTTTGAGACCACTGTTTTCAAGTTTACACACCCCTCAGATTGTTAGTGTTCTAACATCTGTCTTAAAATGGTTTCTCATGACATTATGGTAACATTTAAGCACAATTAGACTTTCTTCCTCATCATGTGATGTCAAGCTAAAGGATGTTCCCAGATCCTACCACATGCCATGTTCTGTTCATACCAAAGTTGGCAGGTTGGTGCAAGGACGTTATATGAACGTCCTTGGTTGGAGTATCTTTGATAAACATTCACCCTATCAATATACAATACCTGCCTTATAAGGCTCAATGGATGACCAGATAAACATGGCAATTTTGAACAGGTGACCAAATATGGAAACATCCTTGTGTCATATTGTTTACATTTCATGTACTAGTATGTGATATCGGAATTAGGGGTTGGGTAACTGATATTCATGTTGGTGGTGGGTAGTAGAAATAGGTTATACATTGGTAGACAGGATAGGTAGTCAATGTAGGGGAAGGTTTCCATACAAAGAACATCATGTACTAATGTGTTCATATATTCACCAGTGTATACATTATACAATGTAAATGTTTTACAACTAGACCATTAAGATGTATGAAGTTCCTCTTAAAGCCAACTTGACATAAGTGTTAATAGTTTTGGTCAATATGATATAAAGAATATGGGGATTTCATGAAAGACCATAAAGTATATTTATAACTAAGTCAGAATTTTTACCCCATTAACAGTGTTCCATTGCTCTTCATTGCATGTGTTCATGTTTCATTGGTTGTGCACTATCTGATCTAGAAGCCATCCTTCTGTAGATGTGCTAATCACAACAATATGTACAACAAGTAGTCCGCTAAAAATGCAAGCCTTTAATCATTTAGTTATTGGCAATAAGTATTCTGATTTTCTAAAGAAGTCTGGTGGTTTGTTATGTAACAGTTGTAGCTGGATCAGTTTGTTTTGTAGGGTTAACAAAACAGTATGGTTTACTGAAGGGGCCATCAGGGTAAATTTTGTTTGTAAAAGTGATGCAAAGGTACAGAACCCTGTGTTCATGTTTTCTAAATTCAGTTTGTGAAGTTTTGCAGTTCTGTTGGTTAAGTTGGGTATCAACATTCTGTATGTAAATGAATAAATGCTGCATTAAACTAACCCAAATAGGTATCAGTGTGCATTATTTGCTTGCATTGTCAATTAGAAAAAAACCCACATGTACATGTAGTATTCTTAATTCAGTGAAATCAAGAATCCAGACACCACAGTTCTAGGCGTATCTACACATTTATTAAAAGGGTGACTCAGAGAAAACACCGCCACACTGATGTACAAACCAAATCCAGTTCTTAAAAAAATGGTTATTGAGACACTTCACGGGCCTCTCCTGATATGATTTCATACCTCTCTTACATAGCTCTCCAATATTATTGCCGGTGTCACACTTTTAACAACCTTTGGCTGAATTTGTTGACTGCCAAAAGGTTGTCAAATTTCAAAATCAGCAAAGTGCTGAGCACACTTTTTGCTTGAAAGTTATCCTATCAAATTTGGACCTGCAATCATCAGTTGATAGCAAAACTGTGTGTGATAGAGGAACCCAGGGATGTAGCCAGCACCCGTCCTTCAGTCCTTTGAAGGAATTTTGCAGCTGGGGACTGAAAAAAATTTGCCCATTCCGTCCTCTGTAATGGACAAAAATCTATATGTAAAGTCAGTAAAGATATAAAAAAAACTGTCTTCTTGTGTAATTTTTCACCAAACAGATGAACAGCTTAGTCTACCAGCAAAATCTACATCTCAAAATGCAGCAAATTGGTTTTCAGAGGGTCTAGATTTCAAAATATTTCAGGGGATCCCCTTAGGCTCGACGTCTCGTTCTTTCTGATTCAAAATCGAGGGGACTGAAAATGATTTCAGGCTGGCTACAACCCTGGAGGAACCTCTTCAGATTGCTGCCGAAAATGTTCTCAAATGTCAGGCGAGCTATTTTCCTGCTGTGTGGCCCCGGCTTTATGGTGGAATGTGAAGCTTCAAAAGGGTACAATTTGTATTTTTTTCTAAATACACATGTCTATCTACTATATACTGTAATTAGAAGGGAAAAATGTCTCTCCACAATTACAGTTGACAGTGAGTTTTTAACTAGACAATCTACATTCTGAGTTTTGCTGTATCTGTATTGGATAACGAATAAAATATTCATCTACCTACAAATAGTTTAACAAGGCAATGGGCTTTAATAGCAACCTATAGAAGTGAACTTCAGTAAAATCAGTAAAAGGATATCATTCAAAAGTTATAAACGTTTTCCATAGAACTTGACTATGTTGCAGTGGAGTGGTATCATCTAAAGCGTTTATCATGCAGAGCTACAACTTTCATGATAATCAAAATACTATTCTCCAGTATCACTATACCCTGTATATACTGGCAATATGCATAAATATTAAGTACTATGTAACTACAAAAGCATACTGTATTATATATACTATATAACATAATATATTACATTAACAGAATGACAATAAAATAAACATCTACAAGGCTTCAGAAATAATATATTTTTGTGCAACATTTGTAAGAAATAAAACTGGTAGCACTCATGATAAAATGTCTAAAAAGTGCAATGTTTAAAACACCTCAGCAAGCTAAGCTGCACCCACACAAAGATGAGACAGCCTGATAATACTGCACTAATACAGCTCCAAACATCTTACTATAGCTGCCACTATGGAAATAACAGATGAATAACAGCTTATGAGGAAAGTTATACATGGATCTAATTTGACTATAGAGAAGTCAGTTGAATGAAATCCTTGTATAAATCGTTAAAATTATATATGTTCTCAATGATGATAATTTTTTAAGTAACTTTCCTAAAAAATATCAAGGGTAACAACTGTTTTTTTTCTCATTAAAATGTTTGATGTTACAAAGTAAGTATTTGTATTTGGTCCCTATCATCAATTGCTTTTGCAGACAGTAAGTGACTTTACCACCAAGCTTTGAAATTGGATCAGAGATGCTTTAGATCATTCATTTATCAATACTAATATTATATTCCTGGTTATAATAAAGGTGATATTATCTCAGATATCTGTGATATTTTCTGTAAGTATTTTAAAAGTAATGCAACAGGATGACAGATTAACAACAAAATGGAGGGACAAGGCAAGTTTTCTACTGATGGCAGGATGGCTATACCTCCACTAAATACTGACTGTAGCAAAAACATAACTATGTGCCTTGTGCTAGTGATAGTAAAGACATCACATATGAAGGGTGATCATTCATGCACAGGTGTGTCGTGCATTACAGGTAAAAAGCTCCACTGCTGCTGATCTGTGAACCTGCACCAGAGCCGCGCCGTTTGGACTGGTAGGTGCGGCGGTCCAGCGGCATGGGCTCAGCGTGGTAGTTGTAGGCCTCGGTGGGTTCAGGAGCCAGCGGGGCCGGCTGGAACGAGCGCTTGGATCCGATGGAACGTCCAGAGATGGAGGCACGGTCACCCATGCCGTAGGCTACAAGGAAAGAAAGATCATAGCTCACACAGGGTCTAGTCATCCTCAAATCACCAAGAAACTGATTCAAGCTCATAACTGTTGTTGATCAGAAAGAAGTCTGATTTCAGAAAGAGAAAGCAGCAAGAGAAGAGGAAGGAGACTTACGTGTGTGTTGGAAACATTAGAAGAGATAGAAGAGTGGAATTTGCAAAATTGAATGTGGAAGTTAGTTTTTAATTGGTTGTAGAGATCACATGACTTTGTGTGCAGCTGATTGGTTTGCTGTGGCTGGATCATGGATTCAGCTGCGCATAGTCTGTAGTTTGGTTATGGCTTTATTGAAGCAGACACACGGTGATGGCTTTAATTATGGTCCTGGCAATTAAAAAACTACTAGTAGGAGCTTCCAATATATCATTGCAGATAATATCAGAATCAAAATGCTAGATTTTTGAGAATCTGATGTATTACTGCTCATGAATTCAAAACTTATCAACAGTAAAATATCAATTATTGTTCACTGTCAGTTTCGTAGATCAGGGTGCTGTATATCATTGGAATTAGACAATCAAAATTTTGGATGCTGTGGCTTTCATTGTTAGCATAGCACCTCCATCAGCATGGTGTCTCCTGTTCAGCTGGCATTCTGTCCTCCCCTCTACCTGCCTGCAACTCTGTGTGGGACAAGTCTTTACAGAATTTAATACAGAAAGGAAATACTTTTTAATTGGAATCTATTTTGACATGACCAACAACTTAACAGACATAGTTGCAGCTGACAATGTTTGTGCTCCTCTTTCTAAGCATGTGTAAGAAGCGTGAATGGTTCAAAATACTAGAGGCATTGATACAACTTGATGTCAAGTTTTTATTGCTTGAAGAACACATCATGTGAGAAGTCTATAAACACATAGCTCACATCATTGTGTCAAAATGTCTCATCCAAGTAGAAATGAGCCGTAGGATAAATATAGACAGCACAAACCTGTTGTGCAGACACAGTGAAGAGGAAAGACAGTTGTCACAAGTTAGAAACAGGAACAACTTCATGAGTCTATATTAGTAAGTAAGTACAATTGAAGCTTTGTACAAATGTAGAGCAAAGAGTGCAAAATGAACAGTGACAGGAGGAATGTATAAAGAGTACAGTCACGTGTTAAAAGACTTGTGTCAAGTTTTGCAGCAGCAAAACACTGTTGCATCAAGCTTTGTTTGCAATTCATCTAAAATTTTTCCTCCACATGGCAGGTAGACGTTCCTTGACAGATTATAGAGCAAGAGATGTGTATAGAGAAAGCTTGAAAGTAAGAACAGTATATTGTATATCTGGAAATACTTCAATCTTACTAGTTTATATGTATACACAATAGTTCAATGGAGTAGTACAGTTCTCATATCTGTACCAAACCTTTTATTCAATTTGTTATATTGATACTGTTAACTGTTACATTATCAGTGTCTTCGACGCGTACACAGAAGGAAAGGGATAAAAATGACATAGCACTACAATGCACAATGAAGACATTTTTGGTACAAGGAAAACAACTGTACAGGCATAGCAAGTTCAAAACAGTAGGACAGCTGAACAAAACAGTAGATATTGTTCATGATTGTCTTAAACAACACAAAACGTAAATTCACAAGCATAAGATATTGCTTTACAGAAGTACAGAGAGACAAAACAGAGACAGACAGTTACTGCATTATCCCATGTAGTCAGGGTTGGGTTCAGCCAGTAACTCAGCAGCAGTGGGGAGGAGAGAGGGAGGGATAGCTTGGGGAGGGGGGACCATACCGGCAGGGCCTCCGTTGATCAGTCCGTGAGAGGCGAAGGCCAACTTCTCCTGTCGGTCGGCCAGGAAGAAGGCGAGGGCTGC
Organism: Branchiostoma floridae x Branchiostoma belcheri; assembly: GCA_019207045.1. Lineage (NCBI taxonomy): Eukaryota > Metazoa > Chordata > Leptocardii > Amphioxiformes > Branchiostomatidae > Branchiostoma > Branchiostoma floridae x Branchiostoma belcheri. The sequence goes on from CM033027.1 coordinate 14,514,071, forward strand.
GAGGATGGCTGCGTCGAAGATACCGATAATGGCGAGGATGTAGGCCCAGCGGATGGTGCACTCCCCCTGCTGGTACTTCTCTGCACCGTTGGCACACAGTCCAGCTACTAGAGAGTTGTCCCAACCAGCAGGGTAGATCACACAGGCCAGGAACATGCACAGGGCTGGACACAATACAACATACATCATTAGATTGCAGAGTGAGATACTTGTACATATACAGAGAAGTTTATTTTATTAAGATACTACCGGTAGACAGTATGGTTCCCACAATATGAAAACAATATTTGCAGTGTATGATTTTGAAATAAAAATCCAAGAGACACTCAAGAGACCTTTGGCTGAAGATTATTTAGAGTAACAGCAGGAATACCAAATCTAAACCTATTTGAATAAGTGTTTTTCTTTGGCTTCTTTAGGTCTCCAGAGGAAGTCATATGAGAAAATGCTGCCGGATAAAACAACAGTGAGACAATTTTTGCAAAAATACAGTTCTTCATTCTTCATTATCCTCAATGGGAATTGCTGCCAACACCCTTGTTGCTAGACAGAATCTCCCAGGTACCCCCCATCATGCTGTGTCATTATTCAGATAGGCTACCAGATCCTATCTGTTCCTAATGGGGCAGAAAATTGCTGGTATCAGCCATACATAACAAAAGTGCTAAATAACTGCCCGTCTAGGTCCAAACCACACTAATGGATTGTACCTAAGTCATCTTTACTTTGTGGGCATTTTTATTACTTGCCATTTCACCTGTATCTTACGTTGTATTCTTCTTTTAAAAAGGTCCTAATTCAGGGACCAGGCAAGAGATCCAGTAATGAAAGATTGAAAGAGAATTGCTGCAATATTGTAAAGATCAAAAATTTTCACTAGTGTCTTGAAAATCCTTGCTTTAAAGTTTAATATCCTGGAAAATATGCAGAAGAACAGTTGGCTCGGGAATATCTGTGGAAAAAAAAGCCAGTAAGGCCGACCGTGGGAATATACATGATGACTCACACAGGTATAACTGGTTGGGTGGGTCTGAGCCACTCACAGAAGGCTATGCTGGTATGACCTTCAATTCCAGCTCAGTGGAGGTATAAAAACAACATGGCTGATAGCTAAGTACCTAAACCAACACTCCTTAGGATTACAAACTTGTCACGAAATGTTTGAACAATGTGGCACAGTCTCGGTCGTGGCATTGATGAAAAATACTAATCAATAAATTTTCGCCGTCATACATGTATAACAAACATGGTATCTGAAATTAAAAACACATTACATGGAGAATACAGGTATGACGCTTTTTCTTGAGAATCATAACAACATTATTCATGGCATGAAATGAAAACAAAATGGGTGCTTTGTCCTGCACATCCTGAGCTTTAAAAAATGTGACCTTTGCGGAAATTCCTACAGGACATGGAACACCTGCATAATTTATAAGTTAACTGTTTCCACCATTACAATTGCCACACCCATACACCTGGAGTATAGGCACAGTGGGACACGCCATTCTTTAGTTGTGCAGTGTGCACACACTGTATATAGTGTATACTACACACAATATGGGACTTTTACCAACACAAAATAAGCTATTTCATACATGTCTAAGTCTCTCTCTCAATAAAATGGGGCACATTGAATTTAGATATTGAAGACATTGTGTTTTATCAAATTTATGGTAGTATGGACCAGCAAGGACATGGTTTGATGTATCTCAAACAAAACAAAAATTCTTGAAATTATCTGCTGACATCACAGAATAAAGTTTTGATTATAAAAGACTCTACAAAATTATGAGCTTTCTGTGGGCCAGTTATTTACAGGAAAAATGTCATCATCACCATCACCAGGAAATATCTCAAAGGCATTGTTTGAGGTAACGCCTTATCTGAAGTTATTACTTACTGTTTCATTGCAATCCCTCCAAAGATCCATTGAAAATCATTTTTTACAATGTCATATGTAACACAGTTCATACATGATTGTTGATATAATTTTCTGCAGTTTGAAATATTTTTCTAAATAACATTCCAATACTGGAAAAATGTCCATGGCATAGTTGAATACTGCCTTTGGATATTGAAAAATCCATTGCGAAGCTTTTGGTTTAATGCCCTTTTATGACTCACCAGAGATGAGCAGAAGCACCCCACAAACGATCATGATGACGACGTGAGCACGACTGGGGGGCTTGCTAACGTCCCGCCGGTCATCGATGTACACCAGGCAAAAGTACGGGAACATCAAGATGATCACGATCATCACCATGAGGATGGAGAAGAAGACGAAGAACGCAGACGCCCGGAAGGCATCGGATGGGATGGAGCTGAAGTCGTCAAATCTTCCGCTACAAGTTAGCGTCGGCGTCGCGCCTCCCAGGCAATACTGGAACAGGCCAAAGTACCCCGACATCGGTGTCGTGTTGCTGTCTCCAATCCAGAAGGGCTGGACAAACACCACGATGTTCATGATGGCCCAGCAGACCGTGAAGATGGCCCATAGCACCGAGATCACACGGACCTGGATCTTGTGCCAGTAGAAATGGCGATCCATGTCGTCGTCCCGCAACGCAGGGCCGTACATGGCCGTCTCCCCATAGTAGTCGCCAACAACAGACATGGTGACAACAGGGATTACAAGACTCACGCAAACTAGGCTATATAGTATACTGTAATCCCAAATATGCCTTGAAAGGGGAAGAATTTAGACCATTTGAATAGGTCGGGCACGTCCAAGGCTAAGTCAGACACTGCACAACTAAAGAAATCTATCTGTTCTAATCTAAGAACAATTTTAACCAATTAGCCACGTCAAAACTGGCAATCTGGCTGACTACTTGCAGCTGTTGTGTCCAACATTCAGAGCCTTAGACACACAAATATTCCAGCTCAATCGTCCCACAGGAGACGACTCCCACTGACAACAATAGACTGGGTGTTGTTGCGAGATAGAGGCCGCTCTAACAATTACTGGGTCTGAGGTCACCCAGCTCCATTGTTATGGAAATCACCTGCCACTTTTCTTTCAGCCAGCCCTGGAACATGCATATAGACATCATCCTGCTTCTAAGTAAATGATAATGGTGGAAAGACATGTTCCGTTGGATCAAGGAGGTTATATCAGATATAACCTCCTTGGTTGGATAATAGATCCTTGATAAAGCTAGACACTGCATTTGAAAATTCAAATTGCAGAAAAATTATTATTAAAGTTTAAGAGACCATTACTCAGCGGTAAATGACAGGAAATAGAAAGAGGGAATTGATGGAGCTGATTTCATGCACTTAAGTCATATTATGATCCTTAATTGCTTGTCTTCTCCTGTTACACGTTAACTATGTATTTGAAGGTAATAAGTATATAGGTTCTACTTGTCCCATAGATCCTTGGCTATGAATAGAAAAGACGTTGCCATGGGAACAGATTTAATTCCAGTACATTGCATTGAAATGTAAGATATGCTGGTTCCAGGGTGCACCAGTCTAACCAGCCTGCCCTCTGCAGCAGAGTTGACCCTGGCCCCCAGTTCTCACATGTTAAACAGTTGTCACACTAGCTGCCCATTCTAACCAATGTGGGTTCAATAACCTAAATGTGTGACAGAAAGAGAAGGGAAGATGCTTATATCCATGTCTTTCCATAAAAAAAGAACCAGTCACTGTTCTTTAGATGATCCTCTCTTGCTTCCCTTAGCACCCAGTCACCTATTCCATTATAGCGATTCTGTATACCTATTCCGTTGTTTGCATACACTCATTTTCTATTCTTGTCATTCAGTGAGGATAAAGCAGTGAGACACTAACTGCCTCCAGCTTATTGCAATCACCAGACCATTTAGCCCAATTATTACAATTGTATCCAGCATTGTCTTGTGTGTTTGTCATAGGAGGACTAAATAAATATTGTAAACAAGTTGAATAGCCTAAACATTATGCAGCCACAGGGTGGTACATGGTAGTTGAACAGGGAGAGTCCATAAAGACTGTATCTAATCACACAGACACACCCTCCTATCAACAGTATTTGTGAAGGATTTACTTCCCATTACACATGCTGTGAAAAGACACACCCTGTTCATTATGTTGGGATGCTACATAGTTTACAGTAGGGTGATAATGGATCTAAGAAGCAAACAAACCATCAGGGGTATAATACAGGGAACCAGGAAGAATGGTCTGTGACCCGGACTGTCTCTCACTCACTCACTATCCATTGTTTGATTATACTGCTGCTGGGATCCCTGACGCAGGGGTAGGCAGCAGTCGGCTGTATCTTTGAATATTTTTCTCTCACACTTATTGTACAGGAGCAGAGGTTGTTATCTTTCAATGATGTATATGTTATTTCATGCTTATGAAAATACAGTCTTATGATGTCACTCTCATCAGTTTCAGGCAATGAAGTTCTGAATATTTGAATGGATGAGGTAAAATTTGGGTCCGGTACATGAGCACATTGTAAATATAACCAACCACCTGTTATTGTGTGTTAACATAACCCACCTGTTTACCCGAGTAATACTCAGGTTATATTTCAAAACCAAGGCCAGCTGGGATATTTCCAAAAAATGAAAAATTAACGTGTGTATCATGGAATATACACCAATTATGCTCATTAGTAATTTTTTTCACATTCTGTGTGTTTGTTGTCTATTATAATTATACCATACTTTTTGTTCCCAAAGGCTGCCCGGCTGGGTCCTAGTTTGGTAACAGGACTGTACCATAGAGACATTTCTAAACAAAGCAACCAGCAAAAACTCACCAGAGACAATTTGTAGCCACATACAGATCTTGTAGACCTTCTCTGCATGCACACAGAAGAAGAGTAGCATGCAGATTATGCAGATGAGGATCATCAGGAAGCTGAACCCGACGAAGAAGGTGGCTGCCTTGAAAGCATCACTGGGAATGGTGGCGAAGTCGTCTAGTCGTCCCTCACACTGTAGGGTCTGTGTCAGCCCCCTGCCCAGACAATACCGGTACAGGCCGAAGTGACCAGTCATAGGTGTGTCCTTGGAGTCACCTATCCAGAATGGCTGAGGAGAGAAATAAGACCTGTATCATCAAACGATACTAGATATGACACATTATAGCATGTACAAATTATTAGCAAATGTAGCTATACATTCTCCACCCTGAAATATTGACGTCTTCTCAAATGTATTGTTCCTTATTTTGGCTTATACTGTATTGAAAAACATTTTTCAGCTCAGTTGCCTTCATCCCAAATTTCATCAATAAGTATACAGCAGAGATGCCTAGTATCTAGGTCAACTAGATATAGTTTAGCCATTAAAGGGGTGAAAAGTATGACAGCTGTTTTGCTGGTATTGAATTTGCCATGAATTTATATAAATCTTAAAGTGGGTCTGCATGACACAGTTTTACTTATCTTGATTCTCTGTCATTAAGTGGAAAGGTGAGGCATGTTTTATTCTCAAATTTTTGTATTTTCCTATTATCATTGCAATGATAACACAATGTTGCATCTAATCAGTTGACAAATGAAAGGAGAAAAGATAGAGAGGTTGTAGCTCATTATTTATAGATAACCCTAAGCATCCAACGTAAATATGATAATGCAATGTAAAGATCTACATGGAATGACTCACAAGAGGCTGATTCAGTGCCTCTTTCAACGTTTCAGAAAAGATTGGTTTTGCCACAGTAACGGTATTTCTAATTATAAGGACTGAAAGAACTAACAAAATTATTTTTTCCAAAAAGGGGTTGAACCATCTAAACCATATTCAATTCAATTCTTATCATATTATGTACATCTCCATACATGGTTTGCTATGTTCAAATGAATGCACATACTAGCAATACAAGTAGACAGCAACACAAAGGGAGGCCATTATGTTCTATCTGTACCTGTATCTTTGTGTGTTGACAGCTTTGACATTTACTGTTATCTAAATTTAGATACCAACATCATAACTGCCTATCTTAATGCAAAGGCTGTTTGAAAGACAGTTTTGGACCAAGTATTGATATGAACTACAACAGTTGAATGTTTCTTTGAATTTTTCACACCATCTGCCTTGTTAATAGAAATATAGATGTTGCTAAATTTGTCCTTTGTATACGAATAGGACCTGATTCTTATATAGTTATAACTGTGTCATTCTACTACCAATAAAAGCAAGTAACATCATCTGCTGAAATATTTCTTTTCAAAAGGAATGGGATTGTGTCATATCATCAGCCAGTGCCTATACTTCTCCTGGGTTCATATTGTAGGACAAAAGAATGCCATGCAATAAGCCTTGCAAAATTGCCATAACGTTAATGCGCCCAAATAATGAAAAGCCTGCATTTATGGCTGTTCAGTGCATGTTTGATAATAACTCAACATACCTGATTGCTACTTTGGGGATTGTAATAAAAGTATAAGCCTGCAAACTCCTGCAAGCACAACTATGGGACAATGTACACATGTTCATGTCTCACCTTGCAGAAATGGACTTCTGCCAATTGGTTATGGTTTACATTAAGATTATATCTGACAAGTAACAAGAAATTACCATTACTTTTGGGCCCAATGCCAACTACCATACTGACTTCCTAGCCTTGGCTGGTGGTGCATGTGATACGCAAGTTATAAAGTAAGAAAATGGATAATCAGGGAATGGATGGTATGGTTAGAATTACTACAGGAATTTATGATGGAAGTTTTTACATGTAACACAAGGAGGTAATGTAATTGGAGTGATTGGTCAAGCTTCAGAACTGAGTTATTGTATACAAGCTGTCAACAGGAGGCCTACACCTGCAAGGAATATGGCAATACAAGTGCATATCATTGTATAGATTTTACAATGGAATCTTTTTGAATACTAAATGTATATATAATATATGCTATTTTAAGGCTCGTCATGCATTCCATACAGCTGTTTTAATGTTTGAAAACAAATCTATTTACCAAATAGGAATGTGGATACAGTTAATCTTTTCTGGAAAAATACACTTCACTTGCAGAAAGGTCCATCTCTGTTCTAAATACTAATGTTAGTAGTCTAAATTATTTTACTGTACATCCAATGCTGTTTTGGATGTACAGATCTACTTGATGTTCAATTCATTTTTGCTGGAACAAGGTGTTTGCAAGGTGGCATTGAATATACTTCTTCACTTGTTTTTTATATGCATAAGTTGACTAACTGCAATCTCTGTAAGACAGGCATGACTGCATCTACCGAAACAAAATGCTCTATCTGCTCCTGCAATCTGGTATGTACAGCTATATGCAGAACGTGATTGCTACAACGATTGATTACAGTATATCAAGGCATCTCCTGTCAACTGCCATTGGATAGAACTAGATAATCAGCTCTTGGGCAAAGGGTTAAGATATATGCAAATTTTTACCTCAAAAGTCCTTTGCTAATATCAAGGAGATTTTCCTCCTTTATACTAGTAGTAATCACTGTAGGTCTACTTTCCAGTCAGATTCTACAGCAGGATGTTTGAGAATTACAGCTTGTATAATATATAGAGGTAATACACTTACCTGAATGAATACTACAAGGTTTATGATCCCAAAACATATCGTAAAGATGGCCCACAACACGCCGATGGCCCGTGCGTTGCGGATGTAGCTACTGTGGTAGATCTTCAGCTCCTCGTTGTACATCTTCAAAACTTGTGTACTGTTTGTATGACCTGTTAAATGATAAACAATTTATATTTAATACATTATATAAAATATGCCCATATTCTAACAAGACAGTTTATCTTAATTAAACCTTTGCACACATCAAAAGCTAGAGAATTTTTACAATAGGATCAGTAAACACTTATCATCTTGGGAGTTCTAAATTTTACTCCTTCCTTGCTTCTTCATCATTGATCTTTAGCCTTTAGAATAGTAATCATTATTCAAAATATAACTGACAACAAGGATGGGTATACTACAATTGCAATTTTAATATTTCATTAACCAAACGTAAGGAATAAAAGCTAGACCAACAAAGAGTGGCTACGGTTACAATGTAATCCTACACCAAGGTTTCCATCTCACCTGGTTTGAATGTTGTCCGGTATCTGATGGTCCGGTTGGTGCACCGCACTCAACCGAGGGTGACCGCGTAAATTTTGTGAAATTCGCTTCCACACTTCTTTTAGAGTGAATTAGTTCCGCTGTATCTGTTTACGTACTTTACGTATCGAGTAGCGGACACACCTGCACCGTAAGCAAACACAAACACCACCTGCACGCCGTGATCCGTTCCTGTTTATGGCCGTGTGAACGCCGGAATGTTACCTAGGTGGGGCCCAAACTGTCCCGGGTACAACGAGAGGTCACTCCCAGGCACAATTTCACGTCTCCTTCCCCCTCGAGGCCCGCCTGTACGCTCTATTGTTATGAAAATCCACCCATATTCAGCATGAATGCTCTACGACCCGGAGAAATTGGAGTCAGAATAACTAATGTCACCTATGACCTGAGATTAGTTTATTCTATAAGGGGGATTCTGACTGAATCTTTATTTTATTTTATTATTTATAAGACGTTAATCACATTAATAGATTTTTATTAATTCAAATGGTCATATGTAATGATATTATATTGTAATGAGAAAGTTATATTTTATTGATAATACTTAAATTGAAGAACAAATCATTCAAGATTACTCCTATTGTATCATTTAGAATGGTTTCGTCTACTCATTTCTAAACCAATGGTAGAGCTAGAAAAATCAAATGGCGGGTTTACGATAAAAAGAAAACGTGGAAGCAGTCTCTGTACAATTTTCGTCGTCATTTCGCCGAGTGAGTGCAACTTTTCTTGACTGGCACTAACCTACATGAAAGTTTAGTGTTTAAGTCTGGCTAGATGTTGTTTGATAGTGAATCTAGTGAGCACTGAGAGCGACAAAGTCGTGTTTTTTGTTGGATCATCGATGGGGGGGGGGGGGGGGGGGGGGGGGGGGAGGGCCACAGGAAAGCTCTCGTGTCAGTTGATGAAGAAAGATGCTTGACAATTTGACAAAGTTTGCTTAGTTGCACAAATGTCTTCTAACAAGGGCAAGTCTACGAAAGCTTCACCTTCCGCACTGGAACCGAGTGCTGAAAACAATGGTCGAATCGGCCTCAGCACTCGGCGCCCAGTGCTGAAGAATGTTCAGCACAGTCGAACCGCAGGTCACCGTAGAACGCGTTATTCTCTGAAATACGGCTTACGCCGGGTCACGGACTGACCCCGCTGCATGGGTGTAAACAACAGCTTATTTTGCAACAAAGACACCTTAGATATACATAATGTTTATACTTTTTCGTATCTACATGATTTGCCCAGCACAGCCAAGTGGATATTTATTGCATTGCAAAAGATCAGCCAACGCTGTGGCCCCTCAAAAAAAAAAGCAATTTTCGGTCTGTGTATTTGTGATTATCTTTTCTCCAGTTGGCTGGGGCACAATCAGTTTTGTCCACAGTCGGACAGTCCATTTCCTCACCTTTACATTGATACCAAACTTGAAGGGTAAATTTTAGGAGAAACGGTTTTGCCCCCAAATTAACTGCGAACATGCGCAAATCACAGTGGTGAAGTTTCAGTCTGGTTGTAACATCTATTATCATAATACCGGTACGTTTACGACGATTTCTCTAGCCATACTGATTTGACAAATTGTCAACGCATCATTTTCTCCAGTTACATGTTGCTGTTATAGGTTACCCTTGCCACTTCTTCTGTGTAACTTTTCTGCCACTCTCGTCCTGCTAAAACTAGTAAAAGCGTAATATTGTAATTGTAATACGCCGCGGAATTACACGGCGAACGGGCGCGTGGTTGGGAGGGGGTAAAAAATACCGGTAGGAAGAAACACGGCACAATTAACTGCCGCTATGTACAATTATACATCCTCTGATGTTCCTTCCTTTTCTGTCAGTAAATGCATAAAACATGAACCTGCATGAGCATACAAAATGTCATGAGAAAACGGACGTATACTGTCAAGAATTTTCATTTAACTCCTGTCCGTCACAACCGCTATGACGTAACACTTCACTGCTAGCGTAGATATAAAAATGGCGGGAAAATGGCTGCGTACGTTCAATTTTGCCCATTCAGTCGTAGATCCGGCTATTATGCAACGGTTCTTCACACTTTTACATGAGTTGTAGGTCACCAACAGAAATTCAAGATTGTTGTTGAATCATGTTCGTCTTGTGCCGTGAGCATGTGTAATTATGATCTCAGTAATTTGGCAATGAATGTGACAGTGTGTTCGTCCCACGACGAGCTGCCTACCCCGAAAAAGATACTGAAAACTATTGGCCTTGTTGTCTTCGAATGCATTGTTATCGATGCTTTGTAAATGATGTATTGGACACCTAGATGTCTGAAGTGTGCACAGCTGAGAAATAACTATTGTTGCATGTGTAGATCAGTTTAAGTTCCAGCATTTTTAATCTACCGGTATAAGTCTTACTACCGGTATTATGCTAATGCATGTTAGCTACCAAAGCACACTACCCTGCGGACGGACCCAATTTTTATACATTTCGCATTGTGTCACAGACCTCATTTCTTGGTACAAGAATCTGAATGGGTGCGGCTGTCACATGCAATATAATAAGTGGCATGATGATAATCAAACACACATAGACACAGAGTTTTAGTACAAAGTAAGAGTTTTTAAGATTCATCATATTTTGAGTCAATCTGTTTCGAACTCCTGGTCCGAACCTGGGTTCGAACGGTGGAACCCAGCCGGTACGTTCCATGTTCGTGCCGCGGGGGGCAGGCCTAATGTTGCAAGTTCAACCAGCATTTGGAAAAGTTGATATAACTAACGGCTCAAGTCTTGCCGTCGCAAATAGATTTCGGGAAGCCCACCAAAATAAAACTAACATTATCCAGAAGCCAGAATAAGTAGGATTCATGTGCAAGCGTAATGATGTCAAACCATCATGGCTGAGTTTTGTAAAGCATATTGAAAGATCAGTGTGTGTGGTTTCTCATTCGAAAAAAGACGCCGGGGAATTTGACATGGCTGTAGTTTTTTTGGGGGCAAAACCGTTTCTCCTAAAATTTACCCTTCAAGTTTGGTATCAATGTGAGGGTGAGGAAATGGACTGTCCGACTGTGGACAAAACTGATTGTGTCCCGGCAAACTGGAGAAAAGATAATCACAAATACACAGACCGAAAATTGCTTTGTTTCGGGGGCCACAACGTTGGCTGAACTTTTGCAATGCAATAAATATCCACATGGCTGTGCTGGGCAAATCATGTAGATGTGAAAAAGTATAAACATTATGTAGGTCTGAGGTCTTTTTGTTGCACAACAGGCAGTTGTTTATACGCATGCAGCGGGGTCAAACCAGGACAAACTGCGTTCTGGCTTATGACCTGTCCAGAGAACCTGCGCAGAACATGATGCGCATAGAGCTCTGCGGTTCGACTGAGCACTCGTTTTCCAGTGCTGATCGGCCTTTCTCCAGTGCTGAAGCTCCCTCAGCACTCGTTTTCCAGTGCTGAAAAGACTTCAGCACTCGTTTTCCAGTGCTGAAAAGACGTTTTCCAGTGCTGAATGTTCGTCAGCACTCGGCTCCAGTGCTGAACTCGCGGCCCGGGCGGCGACAGGTTAGGTCAAAGGTCACTCAGCACTGGTTACCCAGTGCTGAAACCGCCGTCAGCACTGGAACCGAGTGCTGATATACAAAAGCTTCGCCTTCCGCACTCGATTTTCCAGTGCTCAGGGGCACTTCAGCACTGGAACACCAGTGCTGAGAAATCTTCAGCACAGGAAAACGAGTGCTGGCGTCTTTTCAGCACTGGAACGTTCTTCAAACCAGTGCCGAAGTCTTTCGAGCACTGGAGTGTCCTAGTGCTGAGAGCGGTACTTGACGTATACTGATTAAAAATAAAGTTAAACTTTTGGTTGTGCTATTCAATTTAATGTGTAACTTGGTGTATGTATAGAGTATAGATACAAAGTATTGAAAGCGGTACTATATACGATACTAATAAAGATGATTTTTCAAGTTTATGCAGTTTTAGCTGTTGTGTTACGCCGAACGGCGGTTATACCGGCTATATAACGTAAGATAGATACAGATGCAAAAAAAGCCTGAATTTGTGTTGTTTTGTGTAATTGAAATGTATAAGGAATGGATATCATTGAAACGGGATTGCAAACAACTTTATTGTTATTACCGCCCATGTAAAGAAAGCGTCACGACGATCGCGAGTATTTTCCATTATCCCCGAAGGTAATCGACAAATGAACACTGTTATAGAGTTATAGAGGTGTTATAGAGCAGAATGTAACGATAGGTGACGTTTATAATCCAGCAATCTTACGTTTTAGTCGAGCAAGGACGTTATATAACGTCCTTGAGTCGAGCAAAGGACGTGTCGTAACTCCAAATTACTGTAAACTAGTATGTCAGAGTCTAGTCTCCCGCTCTCTCAGCACTCGGTTTCCAGTGCTGAATGTTCATCAGCACTCGGTTTCCAGTGCTGAATGTTCGTCAGCACTCGGTTTCCAGTGCTGAAGCCGGCGTTTCCAGTGCTGAGAGCGTCAGCACTCGGTTTCCAGTGCTGACGAACATACAGCACTCGGTTTCCAGTGCTGAACCCGGCGTCTCCAGTGCTGAGAGCGCGTCAGCACTGGTTTTCCAGTGCCGACGAACATTCAGCACTCGGTTTCCACTGCTGAAGCCATCTTCAGCACTGGTTTCCAGTGCTGAAAAAGGAGGGTGAAGCTTTCGTAGTTTTGCCTAACAAGGCAGCTCTAACAAGTATGATATTGCAATTCTGTTATGCTTTTTATTGGGAAAACAATTTACAGGTTTATCTCAACTGGGCAAATATTATGCACGTAATTTTATATCTAAAGGGAGGGAAGGAGAACAAGATGCAATACCAAGAGTTAAATACCAAGAGAGACTATTGACTCAAAAGCGAACCATGTGTTACTCAGCACCAAGAGGCCACGTCTAGCGAAATAATAGACGTTAAACGAGGACAACAACAACAACAAAATATTAACATAATTGACAATGACATAATTTTCATGTTAACATGATACCAATAATACTCGGTAGACAAGGAAAAAGATGTAATGTCTCTGGCACTCATATTTCAGGTACTAAAAAAACAACATTTGATAGCCATTGTCATGGCAGCAGGTGCTCCCACTGTGTTTGGCCACCCCACAGAACAGCTAGCAGACCTGTACAGCAGCTGTCCCAGTCGTCATGACCAAGTCACACAACTGCTGGCACTGTTTGGCCAGGTAGGGATGAAACATGCTAGCATATGTCAATAGGTAAAGATGTATCTGTCTTGTGGAATTGCTATCCAGTAGCACCGAGAAGCTTTTGATTTCATGTCTCAGAGAAATTGCTTAAACTGGCATTTCCGTACTAATACTAGTATCTGTCTGGCAGATATGAACATGAGCACACTGGCTATGCAGGCATGCAGCGCAGTAGCAACTGGTTATACATGTATTACACTGAATGACCTGTCTTACCTAAACTTTGCTCATCTAATTGCAACCTACTGTACTTGGTGGCAACAAGTTCCACTTTTGTACACTACGATAATTATAGGGAAAAATAGATTTTTGAACATCTCGATCTTGGGTTGGTAACTCTGGTACTTGAAGGCATTACTGTCTTATACTTTTCCAAGCTGGATTTTCACCCATCAAACTTGAACATCAGGCTGTCTTTAAATTGTTTACATGATGTGTTATTGTTTACCCACAGAATAACCATCTAAGCTGCCCCAGGGTGTTCCTGTATGGTCCTACAGGCTCCGGCAAGTCACATGTCATCAGCAGCATACTTAACACCCTTAAGGTATATCTTAAAGCATTTTCTTACCTTGGTGTTGTCTTATGGTTAGCATGATGATACTGACGTTGTGATCGTACAGCTGTACAGTTTATTTGATTTTACGGTCTACAATATAATAATTCAGTCTGCTTTTTCTCATCTGCACATCTGCACCTTTGCCATTGTTATTGGAGTTCATTTTAACAAAAGACAAACATCACTACTTTTTGCAATGTGTTCCCAGCTACCCCATGCATTAGTGAACTGTGTGGAGTGCTACACCTCCCGTCTTCTGTACGACCACATCCTCAACCAGGTCGCTCTGGTCACACCCGCCCCAGACAACGACTACACAAACTACAGCCGCTGTGACAACATGAACGACTTTGTCAAGACATTACGGACCGTCATTGAAGATCGAGAACTACAAGAGGAGACCATGTATATCGTAAGATGGCTCATTTTAAGCATTGCCTTTTCAGTTTTGGGATGTAAGAATTTATTGAAACAGTAACAGATATTAGCCTCCATAGCAGGCTCTCTATGGCCTTTTTTGGCTCATAGTACACTTTTGCTGGCCATTTCTTTTTGTACTGGGTCGCTGATTGTTGGCCTTTTCTGACAGCCGACCATAGCAGGCTCTCTATGGCCTTTTTTGGCTCATAGTACACTTTTGCTGGCCATTTCTTTTTGTACTGGGTCGCTGATTGCTGGCCTTTTCTGACAGCCGGCCATGTAGAGCCTGCATGGAAACGGCGCTACAAAGTGATATTAAAAAACGATTAGCCAACTTAAAAAGTGAAAACTTAACAGTTCGACGTTCTTTCGCCATGCCTGACGCCTTTGCTCGGGCGGGATGCGTAGTGAGTGACATATGGGGGTTTCCCCATCTGAAGCCCGAGTTGTAAAATGATTGCAGCCGACATGTGAATTGCCTCTCACGGAGCTGTGAATTATTCCTAACGTGTGTGTTTAGGGCTGGGTATCGGTACAGCGTACCGGTACAAAACCGGCCAGTGTAAGTCTAATACTCCACCAAACAAATTCCTTTGTAGTGAAATGGACCATTGGAATGAGGCATACTGAATCAGGTCCGGGTTCAGGTCCGGACCTGGACCTGATCCTTTGGACCTGAACCGGACCTGGACCTGAATTTTCTGTACCAGTACCCACCCCTATGTGTGTTAATAAGGCTGATGAATGGCTAATCGTTTTTTAATATCACTTTGTAGTGCCATTTCCATGCAGGCTCTACATGGCTGGCTGTCAGAAAAGGCCAGCAATCAGCGACCCAGTACAAAAAGAAATGGCCAGCAAAAGTGTACTATGAGCAAAAAAAGGCCAAAAAAAGGCCAGCAATCAGCGACCCAGTACAAAAAGAAATGGCCAGCAAAAGTGTACTATGAGCCAAAAAAGGCCATAGAGAGCCTGCTATGGAGGCTAAACAGATATGCCAGTAATGGGTTTTCTATAATGTTTGTAAATAAAGGATGTTCAGATGAAGCTTTTATGAATTTATCCTACCGACACGTCATGTTTCTGATGTATCATGTTCTTCATAGGTACTGGACAAAGCAGAGAGACTGAGGGAAATGGATATGAACATCTTACCTGCCTTTCTTAGACTTGGTGAGCTGGTACGTTGGTAGATTTTAAGTACTGTATGTTATACATGTATTTGATAGGATTTATGTCTGTGACTTATGAACTTTAAAAAAGAGCCAACAAAGTTATGCTATGTTATGTCGCACTACCTTTTGTTTATTGTGTTTGTATTACAATCATATCTGTTTTAGTTCAAAGAAATAGTTACTCTTCTATTCGATTTTCTATTTTGCAGACTGGATGTAATGTGTGTGTGGTTCTGCTGACAGAGATTGTGTGGGAGAAGTTTCGAGCTGGGACAGGGATGTGTGAACCTCTGGTGCTGCACTTCCCAGATTATACGAAAGGTGGGGCTTCTGAGGCGATCATAACTATTCATTCTGTAACTTTGTCACATTAACTTTGTCACATTATACTGTATGTATAGTTTGGTCTGGTTTGGTTTTAGTTTGGTTTAGACAGCTTTCAAGTTTGGTTAGAGTGGGAGCTCTACCAAAGTAAAAGTAAGTCAGATAGTTTGCATTAATCAATTGAACAGAATGCGCTTGCTGAACGAGTAGTTTTATGTTCAGAATATCCATACTGTTTTGTATACTGAATTTCCTAACATGTTGTCTCATTCCAGATGAACTGTTGGAGATTTTGTCATCAGACTGTCCCACTGGTTATACTAAGGACTTCTACATGTCATATGTCAACATTGTTCTGAGTGTGTTCTACATGGCCTGCAGAAACCTGAATGAGATAAGGCACCTTGTAAGTGATGAAAATGCTATGTGTCTAAACTCAAGTTTGAGAAAGCACAATTTTCTCTCCTTTATATTTTAAGGCTCATCTGTTGCAAAGTATTAAAATTAAACTTCAAATGCATACAGTCTTACTCTGAACACATCATTTTTTTGTATGGACTTCCATTACTGAATGGCTAAAAATTTAGGGTGTAATGTATTTGGGAAATTTATACTGCATTTAGATAAAATTGTGAATTCCAGCTGACTGGAGCAATGTGAAATGAATTGTAATGTACATGTATAAGAATTATAAAACTTGTTTAATAGAAATTGACAGATTGTTCAGTCGTTAAAACATGTTTTTTTTGCTTCTACAGGCTATACTCAACTTTCCAAAGTTTTGTGAACCAATTAAAAAAGGAGAAGGTTTGTATGGTTTGTTCTTTTACTAAATGAAAAGATGTACATGTACATGTATAAAGTTGTGGAATAAAGTGAAGTTGATAGTACAGAATGTTTGTAGAACTATTTACTTGCAGACCTGCACATGGAGATTTTGTGTGACTTTAATTTTTTTTCTGTTGGATTCTCAGCCACTGAAGAAGATGTTCACAAGTTGTGGAGGAACATTGAGCCCCATCTGAGGAAAGCTCTGCAAACTGTTTACCTTAGAGAGGTGTCAAGGTGAGGAACATCTATCTGTTAGTTGCTTTGGAAAAAAAAGACCTTCCATAGATCAAATGAGATAATTGTATTGTTTAACATTTGCAAAATGACATTTCCTGAGATTCAAGCAATAGTCCAAATCTCTAGCAAAAGGAACTTAACATAATGATTTAGTGTCAACAGGTTATGATTATTATATTGACACTGTTTTTCAGTGCTCAGTGGGAGAGGATGCAGGAGGAAGCTGCTACACAGGAGTCTTCATCAGCAAATATCAAAAGTATATTAAGCTAGTACCTACTTGTGAGCAAATATTTGGAACGAAATAGAACTCAAAACAGGTCACAGCAGCATGTATACAACTGTACAAGTATTGATACAGTAACTTCTATTCAGTGATCAGATTCTCTATCATTACAGATTAAGGCCACACCAATTTGATTTCTTGGTTCACGGATTCGCTCGCTCCAATTTTTTTGAAAAAAAAAAATAAAACTAAAAATTACCACTCAGCAAATTTTCACCATTAATGAAACTATTCACCAACTTTCTGGTGTAGCAAATTGGCCTTTATATTATAAGCTCCTTAGTATGTGGGTATTATTATTGCAGTTATATTTTTCATTCATGAAGAATGGGACAAACATAAAAACTGACACTACTTTTGTGATTTTCAATGAACAGGTGCTGTTACTGTACAGTAATAGTGTTTTTGTACCTTTTTCAAGCTGAAAACTTTTTATTCTTCATGTTTTGGATTAGCCCTTACCTTTACCCCAACCATTTTACAATTTTTATTTTTATTTCGCCCTCTCGCTACATATTCTTTATGAAAAATCCGTGAACCAAGAAATTAAATTGGTGTGGCCTAAGTGTAGATGATAAGCAGACAACTTAAAGAATTCCATGGCTATTTTTTTCCCATCAGTTATATGGAGAATTTAAAACCCAAAATTTTACTCTGCTGACAGATATCAACCTTGTCGGTGCTGCCATATCCCATAAGTTGATAAATGGCTACTTCAGTGTGTCTCAAGATATGCTAATGTATTGCTAATTGCATATATTTAGCTCTGACAGGCAAAGTGAATATGGAGCTACCATTCTACTCCAAGTTTCTGCTGATTGCTGCTTATCTGGCATCTTACAACCCTGCTCGGACAGACCGGAGATTCTTCCTCAAGGTTTGTACATGGGTGCCACCTATTGATCAGTATCAGTACTGCAGTCACCTGACTGAAGTCTCATTTATTGGTGGTTGATGGTCCCAGCAAGCATACATAGTTCCTCGATTAGTACTTTTAACTCTTCGCATTAATTTGTTCCATGATGACCTGATACAGTGCATGAAAAGTCACTTAAAGCTTAATTTACCCTCTGGAAGGTTGAAAAAGTCAGTGCCAATGTGCCTGCTTGTGTGTATGTGTACTTTTGACACACTATCAACATTGGTGTTCTGGAGCCAGACAGTTCTTTTATCTATATGTCAAGCTACATTTTATTGATAAAAGCACTGTTAAGCAGCACTGGGACAGACTGGGCAACAGTACTGTTCTGCTGTGGTAATATCAGCCTTTACCTGAACTGTACCCTGCAACTTTGTGTATCATGCCACCTCTGCTTAAGCTTGTTGTCTGCCTTTGTTAAAGGGACATATTGTAGAAATTTGGCGCCAAAATTTCAAATGTTCTGAACTTTAAAATCTCCAGTCATATTGACATTTGTAACTTATTTCCAACTTATCTGCGTCATTTTATCACATTTCTAGCACTAATTAACAACGCCAAAGTAAGCCACGACCAAATTCACTTACTTCCGGGTATCCTACCGGAAGTAAGCCGGGCGTAGATTTCCGAATCGACCGTTGCGGTTGCAGATCCTCGGAGCTTCGCGGGGACTTTCAACAAACTTCAGTAACGATTCGAGCGAACCACCGAACGCGTTCTAAAGCGCACTTTGGTTCGTCGGAGAGTTGGATAAAATGGCGGACAACTCAAGCGGCGAAGGGAAGTGCGCATATTTCGAGACGTTCTCGCGGCACAACAAAGTCGTATCAATACGTTGTAAATATTTCTGTGCAGTGTAATAAGGTAGACTCATCTCATAATGTAGAAAAATGGCAGAAAACAGTGACTTTCTTTTTTACATTATGTCCCTTTAAAATCTTCATAAAAAGGGGGGTTCATTTACTAAAATATCTATGAGTCTGTATCATTGGCTATATATATTGGCAAATATTTAATCCCTTTGGTGTTCATTCATACAGCATGCAGGGAAGATGAAGAAAACTGTACAACAAATGAAGAGAGACGAAAGGGTCAGTATGCATAACTCACATCTTTTAAAATCATGAAGTGATATTCTGAATCTCCATTCTGTAGTAGATGTTTGGTACCAAATTTGACTGTCATGCTGTAGTTTAGCTCAGAGAAAGTTTAAGTTTTTATAAATAAATAAATGAATTATGCTAAATTTACATTTGTTGAGCATGACAGTAACTTGCCATTTACTGCACAGTCTATTAATCTTAAGATTATAGATAAACTAAGTTACTGCTTTATCTCCACACCATGAAACTCCTACTAAGGTCTTCGTGGGTTAAGACAATAGGGATCATTACTTTCTTGTTTTCCTAACCGTTTATATAAAGTACTACACAATTACCTAGCTCAGGCCGAAGTACTGAACTTCTCCTATTTTCCCTGCAGGCCAGTAGTCAGTTGTTGGGTCCCAAACCCTTCCCACTGGACAGGCTGATGGCCATTTTCTACAGCATTGTGGAGGGCAAGGTTGCACCTACCGCCAACATTTACTCACAGGTTGTCACTGGAAATGGTTGAGCTAATGAGAGATAATCTAGTATGAAACCTGTTTGGTAGTCACATCCACTGCCAACATCTGCACACAGTTTCTGAAGAGTTGATTAAAAGATGACTTAGTGTAAATCTTGTTTATCAAAGTACCATCTACTGCCAACATTTACTCAGGTTAGTTTCTGGAAGTTGATGCATTGAATTAATGAGAGAATTAACTTGAGAGGTTTTGGCAGTGACAGGGCCTTGGTTTATGTTTCTTAGGAGTATTGAGTTGATAAGAGGTTGTTATTTATGACATATTGATATCAGTTTAAAGTAGCACCAACTGCCAACATCTGCAAAAAGGTTACTTACTTGGGAATGGATGAATTGCTGAATGATAATGTACCAGTAGTTTAAACCAAGTGCTAACTTCTCTTCTTTGACACCACAGATCTCTTCCCTTGTGACCTTGTGCCTGATGACCCAGGTGGGTAGTGATGACCAGCTGGACGGGGCAAAATTCAAGTGTACAGTGGGGCTGGACTTCATGAGGTCTATAGCCAGGTGAGCAATACTTCAACAACAGATTTTTTCCTTTCTTAGCACAGGTCCCTAATTACTTGCTTTCTTTTCATATCAAAGAAGCAGCCTCTTCTTGGCTATTTCTAAAGGGATATCCTCTCTCGAACTGCTATCTCACAAGAATTTCATTCAGATTGATTTATAACTGAAGAGTACTAGACTAAGTGTAATCTAGGTTAAATGCAATTTTGGAATCTGTCCAGAACTTCTCTTTGGTCTTCCTGGCGTGTGCCTTTCAATACAATATTATAATAACCTTTTTGCTTTCTTTTTACAGAACGGTAAACTTTGACATCATCAGGTATCTGTATGATTTTGTTTAAACCACAAAGCCACAACTGACTGTCCAGGAGCATGATGTTACTAACAACCTTCAAATGGAGAAATGTGACAACAGTGGACTGATGTTTGTCTGTCCAGGCTTTTGTAGAAAAGTCAAACTTGAGTGTTTAACCTCAGGTGCATGAAGATTTCTTTCACATCATGAACTCAATTCAAACCTTGAAATGTCAAATCGGAATAAATATAAAATGTAAATGTAGTTTACCAATAATTATGTTGAGAATATGACTGAGAGTCATGTACTTCTGCATCTTTTGGATGAAAGCTCAAGGCTACATCATACTATACTGAACATCTGCTTTTGAGTGTAACCATGTACAATGCCATCAAGGTATTGATCCATATATACTTAGTAATGAAATATATTAAGGAATAAAAATGGTATTTTCTCACTCATGGAAAAAGTAGCATGTGTCAATTACTTCATATGACTTTATAAGTACATCAGACATCTAGTGTATTATGTAGAACAAGATAGGACTTTTTCCTCTGACATCATTCATTAGGACCTCACACCTTGTTAAGTATTGAAATGTAATCCCGAAGTCAAAAACATTCAACTTCCCACTGACTTATGTTACAATCTGCATGAAAGCACTTCAAATTCCTAATCTTTATAGGCAAAGATCAGCTATGGTCAATTTTAGAACTTGATGACATGCTGTTGGACTGTTCCTCAGGACCTCACACCTTGTTAACTACATAATGCTGAGCTCATATGTTCTCAAGCCTGTGTGGCAAGGATTAGCCAACCCTTTTACAATCCCCTACGTGAGGTATCCACGACTTCCAATCCCACAAATCACACTCATTCATCCTACACTAACAACATGGTGTAAACCAGGAGGTTTGATTAACTTTGTGACCCAAGGTCTGTATTGAAGTTCTTGAGCTTGTTTATGTACTTTGCACAATCTTGCAGTCTCTTTGCTTGTTCAGAAATGTTGTTGAGCCTTGGAACATTTTACCTAGCAGTTTGCTGAAAGATAGGAAACAGAAAAGCCTACAAACAAAGATTTCTTATTCCTCAGCTTGACAACCGTAAGTACATATATCATACAACTACAAATCTGTTAGCTATTTTGCACATTTTTGACTACTGTGAGGACTTCTACATTTGCTTGAGTGCATGCAGGACACAGGAGCTTTAACAAGGTAAGCTTATCTTTCTTGCCATCATCAATTTCCGTGCCTCTTAATTCATGCCTCTTGGGTCTTTTAACTCCTGCCAAAAGTGTGAAACCCAAGAAAGCCAAGTTAACTGTTACAGCTAATTGATTGTCATATGCTTTTCCAACTGACAGAAAGTCAAATCAAGGTCTTGCTTGCTGGAGTTGTTTTGTCTGTTTAACTCTAATCCTGTGCAACCATTTCCTCCAGGGCATACCAGTTGGGATAAGGCACAGGACATCCTATTGGAGCTTATGTAAGGGACAAATCTGTCCTCATCTCTTCCACATGTGACTCTTACAGGGCACTAGTTTCCAAAGGTAAGACAATTATTCTTGTCTAGAGAATGAGAAAACTTTAATATATAGTATACAGTTCTATTTGCCATAGAATCAACTAAATAGAAACTTTGGATATGTATTGGATTAGGTCCACCGAAGTAAAATGGTTGATACAAATTGTACTATGATAACATTACATTGTGGGTATTCCTAAGGGCGTTTTGGGGTATGAGGTTTATCGTATGCCTTACGAATGCCTTTAATAGTCTTCTATTAGCACTTTACATTTGAATAAGAATGAAGTTCAGAAGTTGATGCTGTAACTTAGGAACTTGAACTCTTCCTCTTAGAAAACAGTTGCATTAGTGTTCTTCCACAGGAAAAGGTGCTTTCTTCCAGACAAGTGCAGTGTAACTCCATGCATGGTATCAGGTTCAAGTCACTTAGTCAGTGGCCTTCAAGTCCTTGACAGAAAATGTATTTTTGGCACCATGTAAAGTTCTTCTAGTTGGATTAGGAAGAATGGTGGTAAAACATGTTCCTGGGACAAATGATATTCAAGTTAATTTGGTTTGAACTTAGGTAAGAAAACCCTTTGTTTTTCCAGTCATTCAACTAAATCTTGGCAACTGTTGAAAGTTAATTTAAAGAACAATATTCCATTAACTTTCTCATTGTCACAGGCTATATTATTGTTAAGCATTCTGATTAGCTCTAACTTAGGCAGGGTTAAAGCCACAAGTGACGGCTGAAGTGGAAAAAGTGTTCATTGCAGGAATGCTGTTGCTCAACTAGGGTATTGATACAAGGAAGACATTTGAAATCCCTTTTATGACTATTTCCTTCTTGATTATTTTGCTTCACATACAGTCAAACCTCTTCAAGCAATCACCTGGCAAAGGAAAAACCTCCAGCCACAAGCCACATTATAACAGTCCCATCCTTTTTTACTAGTTAACCCCACTCTTTCATCAGCAACCACCTGTCCTCAGCAACCATTTTCTTAGCTTGGAGTCCAGCATTGTTCACTTTGTTCCGCTCCCGAAGGTTGCTTTTCTCCAACAAGTTGTTGGCAAGTAGCGACCTTCGGGAGCGGAACAAAGAGAACAAGGCTGAACTCCAGGCTACCATTTCCTTAGTCCCCTGCATAGTTGGTAAATCCAGGTTTGACTGTATGTCAAAATTTTACTCAACTGTAGTATGCCTTGTATACATGTACATGTACATGCAGTACAGTGACACGACCATGTCATTCAATATAAACAGCTATATGGCGTACTCTCTTCCTTTATTTGAGCTCTTTTGATCTTTGTTTGTCAGTCGGTCATGAAGCTTGGTTCTAAATCCTCCTCTCAGCCTTTGTTAAAAGAGGTACCTATAAATATACTGTCCTAAATCCTCGTGACAACCTTTGGCTGTCCATTGATAACACAGAATTTGCTAGTAATCAAGTTCATCTTTTGGAAGCCGTATGTTCGGACTGTATCTTGTTTAGCAAAGACTGAACAAGATAAACTTCCATCTTTGCATGACTGCAGGGATTTCAAAACACAACAGGGAGTGGTGGTGTTTAGTTAGCCTTTCAACTAGGTTGTAAACAATTCTCCTTTCAATCTAAAATTGTGTCAACAGATATATCATATACCACCTCTGAGATTATTTTTCTGTATCTTCTATCATTTCCGTCACATTGCAAAAAGCATAAATGCGTGTCACTGGCAATGAGGGTTGAAAAGGTTACTGCTTTATCATTAATCAGTTGACCTACTCATGGTCCATACACAGACCTCCCCTTCACCCATGGTGAGAGAATAAGTTGTCATTCTCTCGGCCTAATGGATGATGTGACTGGGAGACAAACCTGCAGCCCTACACTGCTTATCAGGACTGCTGGATGGGTGGGACTGTTACTACAACAGCTCTGTCAGTCCTTACAAAACTACTAGTCATCCCATTTTGTGCTCTTCCGATGAAAGCAGTTGTTCCTAATCTAATAAATATGCAAGAAAAGATTGTAGTTACTTAATCCTATATGGCCTTCATCAGTCAATATGGACCAAAGTAAAATCCTGTTAAATGTCAGCCCTCTTACAATATGTGTGTTTTTGAGGGGAGTGTGTAATGTCAGATTGTCAAATTGGTTGGTTGAAAGTTCAGGATAGTCTCAAACTGGCTAGATTGTTTGGTTGGTTCACTTGGAGAAGATAGTCCAAATGTAAAAGAGAGCATCATGATTCCTAAAAGTTGACTTTTCAGTTACCTTTTGTTCAATGACAATAAAACCTATCAAGGTCAATTTATCAAAGAGTAGGTGCATGTACCTATATCCTTCCATGTACCAATAGATGTAACTTTTACTTGTTTTATCGCTACAAATTAAATATATGTTAACTATGGAAGGGCTAGTTAATCAATTCAGGGAAAAGCTCAGTTGATAAACAATCTGTTCCTTTCCTTGTTGTCATAATCTCCAAGCAGATCCTACGGTAGCATAAATTAGTATCAAAAGCTAGCAGAGGAGTGAAGCCGGCTTAGGAGTGTGTTTCGCTCCATGGCAAATGGACACCTTTTGGCTGACTACACTCATTGGCCAGTTTGGTACCATCTTAAGCCATTGTAGGATCTGCTTGGAGATTATGTTGTCAACCAGAACAGAGCTCCAACAATATTGAGAAGTGCTGACAAGATAAGGATCTAGACAAGTTTGTCTCAAGTGTTTACTGACTCCGTTCCATGTAGTTTAGCCTTTGTTGCAATTCATGCCAAACATTCCTACCATAGAT
Organism: Branchiostoma floridae x Branchiostoma belcheri; assembly: GCA_019207045.1. Taxonomy (NCBI): domain Eukaryota; kingdom Metazoa; phylum Chordata; class Leptocardii; order Amphioxiformes; family Branchiostomatidae; genus Branchiostoma; species Branchiostoma floridae x Branchiostoma belcheri. Next base: position 14,538,828 of record CM033027.1, read on the forward strand.
TGTTCAAGAGGAGTCGTATACAGTTGTTTGTACTTAAACAGTCTGATAACACGGACACTAAGTGTACATGTGCGTGTAGCTCCTGTACAAATGTGACCCTGTATTGTTGTACCCTGACAGAAAGCAATATTCCTTAAGTTATACAGAGCTTTGTAGATATCTGAAGTGCTTGTAAATGGCAGACTTGTGGAACAAACACCTTTCCAGACATAACAGTGTGCCAACTATGATGTGTGTACTTTATACAGCGCAACACAGTGACTCCAAGTAGCTGGCAGTTTCTTAGGCTTTTCTTTTTTTGGCAGGAGGCTACTATTTGATAATATGTAGTTAGCATAAATGCCTGGTTGACACCCAACCTTGTTAGCAAGGCAAAGCATGTTGAGTTCAATCCTGTCAATCTAACTCAGACATTGTTTCTACCTTATGTAATAATGTCAGGCAGACAGACTTTCAGAGATCATTTTACACATCATTAGCAGAACGTGCTGGTGCAATGTATTGGGTGAAAGAGTTACATGTTGATTTATGTGACTGGGTCTTAACTCTAACTGTGTCTCACCTAACTCACTGTCAGAAGAACATAATTAGAAAGTTCTGCTTCAGTGAAGTTTTGCTGGCCTTTGATCAATGACTGAGTATCCACTTGAGATCCTGTAAATGCACCTGGGTTACCAGAAGTGGCCTTCTTTGGGCAGCTGAGCCTTGAAGACCTCTTGAAATAGAAAGTGATACGTTTCATATCCAAATTGATGAAGGCCCACTTACACCATAGACTTAGTGTAATAATTGTATTCTTTTGATATTGGCAAACAACATGTACAGTGACCTTTAAACCCTTGCTTTAAATTGTCAAACAATTTGCCATTGGCAAGCAAAAGGTTTTATCACTGAACTAAATCAATGCAAATCTTTCTGCTTTATTCTCAAATTAAAGTTACGTTATGGCCATCATTATACTTACTGTATAAGATTTTTCAGTCCCAGTCACAGAATGCCAATTATTGTAAGCTTAACATCCAGTGGTCTGGTTTGTCAGCCACACATGTTGACGGTGCCATCTGAGATGACCATGAAAGGACACAGGAAATATGTTAGCTGTCATAACTGCTGTAGGGGCATGGCAGCATGCACCATTACCTTTGCACCACAGCTATGCCTGTCCCCACGGACAGGTGAGGGTGGGCAGACCTGTGTTAACAGACAACACTCCTCACTTCCGCTGCCTGGTCCACAACACATCTCCCACCTTCTGTGTGGTTTTCACACCTGGGTTACCTGATCAGCCCCCTGTCAACGCTGGAGACCTGCATAGTTTTCTCACCTGTATGGATGCAGTGTGCAAACCAGCATCTGGAGTTAAACACCGCTAACCCAGGTGATATTGCTTTCCTCTAATTCGTTTGATTATTTGCTCATCAAACAAACCAGAGAAGGCGAGATAACCAGATCTATTAAGAGATAGCAAACTTTCATTTACCATGAGTCTTTCAGAGAAGACAGTAAAATAGCTTTGAGCCTGTCACATGCGGAGCATTGCTATTCCACAGTGTGTTGAATGCTGCTCACATACATGTGGTGTTGTGTGATCTGAGGAAGTTACACAACAGTCCATGCAGGTAAGACGGATATGATTGTTCTGTCTTTTGTTCACCTGAAGAGGCCAAGCCTTTCTTTGAAGAAAGGATGATGGTGTTCCTGTTGGTGTTGTTTTTACCTGAGTCATACATGTGTATAACCAAATTGTGAATGAAATTGAATGGTTCTCTTGTAACAAAAACTACGCCTTTGACAATAATTTGCTGCAATTATAGAACCGTTTACACGTAACTATCATTTCTTTTTACTTTGATATAGGATGTTCTCTGAAATTCTTTATTATAAGTTAAGGAGCCAGTTAGCTGTTGAAAGGAACTACATGTTATACAATATGTAACTGGCTAGGGATTGCCTTTTAGTTATGTAGGGCAGATTTCCCATTGTTTGTTTCTTTTGAAATAGTTGCAAAGTTGGGAGAAATAGTGTTAGCACATTCCGCACCACTTAGCACAGACCTTTGGTGGTTAACCAGTGCTCTTGTACACAATCACTCAGCTTGTGGGAGGTCGGACCTAATGAGCTGTGGACAGCTTGGAAACTTTCGTCATTAGAAAGCTACATTTGTTTATGATACATATAGATGGCGACTTTCACTAGGAAAATAGTTCGCATGTTTTAAACTACAATGGGTGTACTGTTCCACACCATGCTATAAGGCAACCACAAAATTCTGAATATAATGCTCTAATTTGTGGTGAAACATGATATTTTTTTATTGTAATGTATGATCAATGTGAGAGACTTTTTGATGCAATCCTAGCAACTTTATCAACATTCAGATAACACACACTATGCAATTATTTTGGTTGATGATATAACGGGGGCCGCCCTAAGATGGTTCCCGTCGTAAGACGGTACGGATTTTTTGCTGATCTTATTATCCATAAGTACACCGTGTTTGTTGCCACTGACTATGCTGATTACAAAGGTAAATAAACCAAGTCCATGCACACAGCTTTAATTTGCATTTAATTTAAAGTATACTTTAACATATTTACTTCATGTTTTTTTAAAAACAGAATTCTAACAGTAATGTTGACAGTGCTGAATCACTGCGGTCACCGGCCTCTGCGTATTGGTGGCTCGTGTCGCTAACTATACGAACTCTTCCAAGCAGTCACACAACTGCCATGATATACATAAATAAAGCTCCATAAAACACTATGAATATGGGTCTTCAAATGTTTGTTGAGTAGAAAAGCAACCAAAAGGAAGCGACATAAACATTGCCACCATTGTACTCCCAAGGGAGTGTGGCCGTGAAGGTGGCAGACTAGAGAACGCTCCAAAGATTTATTTGACTGTAACAAATGATTCGTGCTGTCTATGAAAATAAGACTTGATAGAGAGATGTAGATGATGTAGATGAGTTTTGTTGATGTTGGCGGTGTCGTTTTTTCGTAATGGTTTTTTTAGTCGGGCATTCACAATCAGTGCATTCAGTCCATTGCCCGTAAAAACATCAGCTGGGTTGTTCTAGGTACAGCCTTCCTCATGTGAGACAAGAAGTACATATAGTCACGATTTTACTGTCAAAAGAAAGCTAAAATATCATACTATTAATTTTTTACTGTGTACTTAAATCTACCACTTACTTCTGAAGAGAGCAAAATGTAAAAAAGCGTACCAAGTTAGGCACACTGTCCAGCGTAGCACAAAATTGGAAGGTTACATACACGAAATTGTCTCACAGTGTTTGCCGCTTGTAACACGTAGCGCGAAAGGTTCATGAACCACATGAATGCATTTCTTATTCAAGTATGTTGTTCAAATCTATGTGTAAAAAATTCAGTCATCAAAATTTGACCACTCTCAGGCAACTAGCGATGGAGCGCCATGAGTTTGAGCGCAAGAAAAAGCGTACCGTGTTGGGGCACCTCCCGTTACTAGTATCTCATCACAAGATAAGCAAAGTGCTTGCCAATAATAATGTTTGCCAATAAAAATATGTAATTACTAAACACTTTTCTCGAATGCAGACAAACACTATTATTGGCAATCATTGACTTGTATGTGAATATGGCTATCAGTTTGATTTTGGTGAATACAGTAACTGCTTGGCAGATAGACACAGGCTCAGTTGTGTCACAGTAAGGTCAGTGTGTCTTTCCGTTTGGATGATGGATCATGTGATGTCCAAAATCCAATCTTGTTGTGTTGACAAAACAAAAAGGAACAAGATCAGTGACAAGTGAACCATGTTACATGCAGCTCTGTTATTGACAATCGCTGATTTGTCATGATTTTTGTAAGGTCTTTTGAAACACTTTCTTTAGAAAAAGGTTGTTGGGCTTATTTATTTGAGAAATTTAAGATGGTATTGCCACATTGGTTCATGAAGGTCTTTACAACCACAACTATGTTATGAGTCCCTTACTTTTTACCTCCCCCTGCTGAATACCTTAAGTTTGCTTCTTGTGTGTGTATTGTCTACAGTATTTCACATTATTTACAGGTCCTGGAATAAAAATGGTCTGAATCTCAGTACTGAAGTTCTAAAAACAATAATCTCTAAAGAAGAACAATTTCCTACTTGTAAGAAGTAAAGAAGAATGATTTTGGATACTTGATGAAGCATTTTTCACCTTTTGGAAAGTTTGAGCGCAGCAAATTAGCTTTTTACAGTAGACGCCTTCTGTCCACTTTGACTCCTTATCGCAAGGGCACTTTGTTCCCTCTGTGTGCCTTGGTGATGTATGGGCAATTAGTCTGGCAATTAGCAGTGTCTCTTCACACCAGCCCCCAGGAACACATGCTGCAGACAGGTAGGACCTTTATCAGGATTACTGCATCCAGGCAAGACTGTTTCTTCCCCCTCCTGCTGCTAGCAGTTTGCTTTGGCACTGAGGCTTGAAACAGGTGTCAGGGATTGAGAAGGATTGGACAGCCTAAAAGTTGTGACATGCACTGAGCTTTCTTGGCTGTGTCTCAATGCATGCAGGCCATTTGTACACACTGAGTTCTTTGTGTTCTTGGTGGATCTGCCATTGAAGTCATCATGAAACTTGACATTTTGACAACACATGTTGAGTCTGCATTTCCTGTGGTAATGTGGTAATGTGTAACATGTTGCAGTACACTTAATTTTGCACAGAGTGACAGTGACTTGAAGATTCTGAAATGACATCATGGCTTTCCTCCTAAGACATGACATTGAACTTTAAGACTACCTTGGATAAATCCTCACTTTTCTTTGTCACCAAGGTCATGACTTGAAAGGTTGAAAGGAAACAATATTTGCACTATCCTAATGCAATTAACTTGTTCTGAGGCTCTCGGTAAACTTGGACTCCACTCCTCAGAGTCACTTCTGTCTGATTCAACCTCCAGTCAACAGTTTGTTAGTCTTTTGTCAATCCTGTCTCATTTGTGTGACCCTCTGACCTGTAGAGGTATTTAAGGGCTTATATCTTGTACTAATGAAGCCAGGGGGAGACACAACTACCACATTAGACTATACCAGGGCAGTTTAACTGCTATTGTAGGCTGGCTGCCAATCCTCTTGTAGCAATCCTAGGGCTTGTAGTAAATCTTTTCCTTTGTACCCAGAATCTGCTGTAAGTACCTTGTCTGGTAATGTTGTGACCATTGTGTACAGTTCTACATTGTATACAATGTATATTTTCCAAAAGGGAAATGTCAGAACTTTAAATTTTGTAAAATTCGTAAATAAGATATCAAACAGCATACCAATCCTTACCATTAAGATATCCCTAAACCTCCATTGTGAAAAGACATATTACTTCAACTCCTTAAGAAAGCTTGGACAAATTACAAACTGCCTCTTAAGTTTTGACAAGTTGCCATAATGGTTATATTGAATAAACGGTACTCATAACATACAAGCAACTCTAAAAAGTCAACCCTGGAGGCTTACAAGATTTCTATCTAGCTTACAAAACTCCAATATGATAAATTATGTTGATCCTTTTTCCCTAAAGTGCAACATTCTGTTGCTGGATAGAACTCCTGCAGGTAGTATTTCATTCAGTGTTTAATGGCCAAGGGTTAACAACGAAAATAATTACTGTTAAGCTCCTGACAAGTGATGCATGACACTAACTTGTAATTCTAACATCTGTGAACACAGAGATTAGTTCTCGTTGTTTGAAGTTTCTGCTGAACTGTAACTTTGGACCCGTGAGTGGCATGCTCCCCTCAGGTTCACTAGGCATCTGGGGTAAGAGGTTGTCTGGAGTGGCCCAGCTTCCTCTTCACATCTGTCTTCCTTCAGAAGTAAGACTTGCTTCTGCTGTCAGTTAGTGTGGTACTGAGCACATTTAGCAACTCCTCGAGCTGGTAAGACTCGTATTGGTCCAAATTTTTCCTTTTCTTTTTCTTTTTACTCTGTGTGTGTGTATTTTATGTTACTTTGTGTGCTTGCTAATTTCTCTTCTCTTTAACCTTCTAGTATGTACATGTAGTAAGAAGATCCTTCTGGACAGCCTGGTATCCAAACAGCCAAGACTATTTTGTCCTCTTCGCTATTTCGAAAGAGACTCTGCACCTATATTAGATAAATACATGGCTACATTATGGACTAGTTAAATTCCTAGTAATTGACAGATGAGATTAACAGAAAATTTGATTTTGATACAGACCATGAATGCTAATATTCATGACACCCTGTGTCATTAGAATTGTTTGGCTAACTATGGTAACATTAAAGTTGTGGACATGCCTTTCAACAGCAATGGTCTTTATTATGCTTTTCCCACCCACGCAGAACTTGTGAAGTAATACTGTACTGATTCTGCCAAGATTGACAGACCCAATAAGGTTGTTTGGGACAATTTGTCCTTTACAGAATTGTTATATTGACTGTAAACCTGACAGGTTTATGTACACATTGCCATGAGACCAAGGGTCATTCTCTGCTGAACCTTGCTTAGTGCATGTATTCTCCAGTTGGTATTCTTAACATGTCTGGACAAACATTTGCTTCTGTCAGGCACAAGCTCAGTTACTTCTGGCTGACAGTATATGTTACTTCTTGCTGTGAATCAAGTCTGGATATGGTCTGAGCAATACAGACATGTGTTTGCTAACAACACGACCCTAGGACTTCTTGTGCATGGCCTTGTATATGACCATACTTGTTCTTTAAACACATTCAATTAGAAATAAATTGCTCTTCCTTTTGGGGCGGTACAAATGTATGTGACTTTTGTAATGCCATTACTTGTAGGAAGTCGTAGGGACTAGTTACGCAGGTTGCCTTCCTCTGACAAAAATCTCTCTGTTTACGCACTTCCTGACTTCACACTGTTTAGGTCAATAGGATGTAGTGTTTTGTGCTGATAAGCATGCTGACTAACTAATCGGACAAAGTACGGACACAGCAACAACGTAGAATGACCAACACTTTTTTGGGGGACTATTTTTGGAGCATAGCAAAGCAATGATTATGTGTATAGAAGTGTGTGTAACTAAATATCCAAGAGCCAAAATTTCAATGTCAAGGTCCATTGTTTTCATTGTTTAGGTTGAAGTGTGATCAACGTAACCTTTGAACACTTAACAGGTGAGCAGTACAGACCTTTGACCTTGGTTGAACCAAGAACGTCCTTGGTTGAACCTTGCCTTTGACTGTTGTACACTCGTTCCCATAAACTCAAGTCTCCCAGAGCTTTGAATACAGGTAAGTGAAGATCTTCTTTAGCAAGGAGGCAATTGATAATTTGTCTTTACACCCGCTGTTTGCAGCTACAATAATACTGAACAGATAAAAAATTATTCCTGGCACCTGTTGCCTTGCAGGATGAGGCAGCTTCACAAGGAAATCCTAGGGTCTATCCTGTCTTAACTAGCTTTGCGGGAAGCCACAAACGTTAGACCCACTTCGTCACTGCAGTCTCGCTGATCGCCAAGTGTAGCTGACGCCAGTTGTTTTCCTGAGTTTAGGGCAAAGATTGACGCAGTAAGAAGGAGTTTCTGTAAGCATCCTTAGCAATATCTCCCTTTCCAGCCTCTCACAGGCTTCCTGCTTAAAAGCTGCACTACTTGGGGAGACAAGTCTTACTGACACACCTACTTCAAGTAGTACTTGACTTTGTCTTACAGACAAGTGTGTTACATTACACCAAGTGTGTGCGGACTAGACTGTCAGGCAAGTTTCCATGTGATTTTTTTACTCAATTTTCTTTGAACTTCTGTTATTACTGCAGGAGAGACAGAATCGGGTGCTCCAAAGATCACAGAGTACGTTGAACCGTGAGGTGTTGGACAGAAGCATCACCTGCACAGCATCACTACTGACGTACCCGGAGAAAAGTGTTAGTGTTGGGAGACAGTTTCGACACTCAGTCGTCTGTGTCTGCGCGCCATCTCCTCTTGACAAGACAGACCCCAGACCCACTGGTGAACGATCCCCTCTGAAATAGCGTAAGTGGTTCACCTCTCCCCTTGGTTCAACTGCAAAGATTCTGCCCGGAGGATTGCCTGCCTTGTGTAGACTTCTGCGAACTTCTGAGGTGAAGTCTATCTGCCAATTAGGATTACTCTCAACAAACCCACGTGCAGGTCTGCAAACTCCACGACCCAGAAAACTCCTCCAGGGATTGCACACAAGTTCATGTTAAACCATCAGGTATCTCTCCCAGTCCTCCAGTCTGGGAAACTTAAGATGACTTCAGTTTGTTGACTTTTCCTCAGACTCCTTGTGCCACGGTCCCAGAGGGATTTCTCTGCGCCAGTTCAAGTTAAACGGCCATTAAATCTGGTTAAAGACTTGGACAAGCCATTAAAGGACGCCCTCGTAAATCCTGATTCGTCCCCGTAAATTACTCCTTGAAAATTTGCAAGAAAGCACAAAAAGAGACTTTTTTGGCCAGAGGACAAAATACTTTATCATTTGCAGCGCTTATTAAGTCTGAAGCGTGGATCAAAGTGAGAAGTGGCTTGCACAGGAACCTGAATGGAAGTAGACTGAATGATGGAAAAGTACCGTGCATACATCTGTGCATCTGTGACAATGTTGCTGGCTGTCCTGCTTCTGCTGCCACATGTTGGGGACGCACAAGGCCTGTATCCACGGATGAACCCCTTCTTTTTCCTCTGTAACTACCAGGTAAGATCTACATCTCATACATTTAAGCTTTGCAGAGTAGTCCTTCAATGCATACATTTTAGTGGGTTAAGAATTCTGTTGTATTGAGTTAAAATTAATTTTACCTTTCTGTCTTTCCGATAAGGAAACTCAGTTCATATGCCAATTGTAACTTGGTAACACTGGAATACCATGAAATTGTTCATCAGCTAGAAGAACGAATTCTCCATAAGTCTATGTAAGGAAGGTAACTTGTAAATTGTAAATCAACATTAATGAACGATCCATTTTTTCTTTATGATATTACTTCTGCATGTTAAAAGCTAAAGACCTTCCTGCGCCAGATGGTGCATATAGGGCAGCACCCATCATTGTTTCTATAGCCCTGGAATGTATAACTTCATGCAATCACTACAGCATGGGATTAGTCCACTGGTAGTATTCTACACAAACCTCGTCCTTAAACTCTGCTTGGTGCAGTTCTAGGATACAGGTTCAACTCTACATAGGAGAGTGGAAACGTGGCCAATGGTATAGTGTTGGACAGGTGGCCACTGCACACAGGTTTGGCTTGTTCAATGGGAAAAAAGGCTGCAATATGGTCAGGCTGTCCAAGTACATATAGACGTTCAATTCTACTACTACTCCCTACACAAGCACAGGTTTAACTCTTATTTTCCTTCTATGGTCTTCTATGTAGAACATACTGCGGTCAAGGTTCCCGTAATTGCTGATCTGACAAAAAAATACATGTATATATAGCAATGCTGCAGTTACTGGGTAGACTGCTTTATCAACACATATGATTTGAATGCTGGCTTACGCGACTACACCTGTACCTATCACAGAAGTCATGTTTATCTCTAAATATTATGTACATGTACATGATCCACCTATTCCTGCTAGCCTTATTACTCTTTCCAGTCCTGGACATGTAACATCTGGGTGGGCAACATAAGTATCATAATGTACATGTGTATACCTGAACATTCAGCTTAGACTACACCTGCCATGCTGTATATCTAGTATTTACAATGGCTGCACCTGCCAGCAATGTTGCAGAAAGATTGGCAGCTACTATCCCCTTCTTCCTAACTACAATGTATACAGTTCCATACATGATTGTAGTAATTAAGTTCTCTACTCTCCACCAGGGCCATGAGCTGGCAGACTTCCAGACAGGGGAAGTGGCCCTCTCTGTGACAATTGAAGGATCTCCAACAAAATATGTACCAGGGGACGAGTATCAAGGTAGGAAAAACAATTTTAATTAGCATTCTCCGTTTTGCCAAAATCAGTTAAACTTTCTTCCTAACAAAATGAACTGTAACTTTTCCCACAAGTTGGCTTGGAGCCACACCTGTAGCGGTATTGTTAATCTCCAAGGCTGATATCTGGCCCTGCAGACCAGCCAGCCATGGCTCCATTCCCAAGTAAACTGTGGGGTGTTAACATGACCACACAGGCCATGGCTAGGCTAAACAATACGGTACTCATGCATGTAATGTATGGGAAAAGGCACTTCTGGGTGGCACGCACTTTCAGTTAGATTGTGATATGTCACCTTCATGCCATAGTCTCTGTAATCAAAAATTCAATCATTTAAAGTGTCAAGTTCAAGTAACAAGGGATTTAAAGGACTTTTGCTAATTTTAAAGATAGCCAACTTCATTGTTGTCTGTCAATTACAATCATGAAGCTCAAGAATTTACATACAGTAAGGGATGGAGGAAAAAGAAATGAACAATGATTTCAACTTTTGTTAAATTGTATTTCTATAAATTATGAAAATCATGCATTTAAATAAATTTGTGATGTGTGTAGAATTGGGTCTCATTCTTGTCTGATAATCGCCCCAATTTTGTGCTGAACTGTAACCTACGATGTCACAGGTTCACGGCTAAAGGGACACATGTACATAAGGTACATGTACAGGTCAGGGCAGGGGCATATGGCAGGGCAGATACAGTCTGGGTGTAGGGCACCTTCAGCTGGAGAAACCATGTAAAACTGTCCATAAATGTGCACCAGTTGTCTAAATCTGACTAGTATGTCAGATGTTTTTATACCTCGTCTTTGAGTTTGACAGGTCTTTGACATGTTGGAGATAGGGTATAAAGTTTTACATCTTTTATGTTGTAGTTGTTGATACCAGAGATTCCAACTTGCTGGTCTTCCAGCCAGTGTCCATGGCCAGTTAGCAGCTTAGCAGTGTCTGCAGTTCCAGTCACTCAGTAGAGATACTCTAGAACTCTGAGACTACAATTTGTACAATAACTGAATGCAAGCTCAATCTGCGTTTCCTCTTACTGCATCTGTCAATGCCACACCGCAAGGACATAGAGTACATATATCCATCTACAAGTAGTAACATGTGCTCAAAAATGGGGAATCTAAGCACAAATTATGGCAAGGTTTGGGATGAAACAGTTAAATGTATGGGCAGGAGGTTTAACAGGTTGTTCCTGTCCATTGATCGGATTTGACACAAACATATTTCTGCTGTCAAATCTTCTCCATATATGTGCATGTATGCCTGCATCCCTCTGGGAGTTCAGATATTAACTGTTGGTGGTCCAACAACAGCTGAAACAGTTTCAACTCAGAATTGTTTTTCTTGACGTAACTTTGAAATGGAAAGCTGAAAAACAGGAAGCAGCAGGAGAGGGTTTCACATTTATGGAGTCGGCTGGTTGCTGTTGATTACCACCTTCCCGCTGATCCAGTAAAATGTGGGGCTTGAAATGTGTGGGTCATCATCATATCATTCTGCGCCAGCACTGCAGCCAGCCCACGGCCTTCTCATTAGCTTCTAGCAGGTCCTGGCAGGAGATGTTGGGGCCTAATACACAGCCCCATGCAGGGTTGTAGCCAGCCTGAAATCAATTTCCGTCCCCTTGATTTTGAATCAGAAAGAACAAGAGTCGAGCCGGAGGCATAACGTTCCTAAGGGAATCTGGTGGCATGCTCCCCTGAAAAATTTTGAAATCTAGACCCTCTGAAATGCTATTTCCTGCATTTTGAGGTGTAGATTGTGCTGGTAGACTAAGCTGGTGAAAAATTACACAAGAAGACCGTTTTTTTAAATCTTTACTGACTTAACATATAGATTTTTGTCCAACACAGAAGACGGAATGGGCAAAATTTTTTTCTGTCCCCAGCTGCAAAATTCCTTCAAAGGATGGAAGGACGGGCACTGGCTACAACCCTGGTCCCATGTAATGCGTCCCATAGTTTGGGCAGCTGAGTTCACCTGTCCCCATTTCAGTAGGTTGTCTCCAGTCCTATCTACTCCACTCCTGGCTCTGTTCAGGGTAACCCATTCCCTTCTGGTTAGGTATGTACCTCGAGGTAGGGACTCACAAGGACACTGGATAGCTTCGTCTATTCGATCAAGCCTGTGGGTGCTCTGTGTGAAATCAACATAGACACAGCTGAACTCAGAGATAACTATACATGTACTAATGAAAAATGTATGAATTGTGACAACTTCTGAATTGATTCCAACCTCAACATATTGAATTTAGTTTTATAGCTACAACTATTCACAATTAATGCCAAGATTTAAAAAAATCTGGTCAGCTGCCAGACCCGGTGACCTGCCGGACATGGTGACCTGCCGGACCAAGTGTCCTGGCGGATTCCGGTGACCTGCCGGACCCGGTGTCCTGCCGAATCCGGTCAGCTGCCGGACACAGTGACCTGCCGGACACGGTGACCTGCCGGACACGGTCAGCTGCCGGACACGGTGACCTGCCGGATCTGGTTTCCTGCCGGACCCGGTGAGCTGCCTGACCCGGTGAGCTGCCGGACTCGGTTAGCTGCCCAGACCCGGACACCTGCCGGACCTGGTGACCTGCCAGATCCGGTCACCAAGATTACAGATACCCTAAATTCCTATCTGCAGTCCTGTATTATGTAACATTCTGATTCAGGATAGTTTTGCTATTATCTCCAGTGACCATTAGTTCCAGTGCTGACTTCAATGGGTTCCTGATTACGGGCCTTTACACGTCCACCTCCGCTGTACAGTCCTCCCAGCTGTCTGCGTTCGGCCTGAGCGCCATCGGGATTTCTTCCACCCAACCGTTCGGCAGTAACTTCATGTGCTCCATCATGCACACCCACATGAGCCGGGCTCCAAGGTGAATTTGTTGATTTTAATCTCAAATTAAAAGAAAAAGGAAAGTGATCTCGATCCAATTTTAGCCAGTGCTAGTATCCCACTGCTCGTGACAGAGAAGAAAGATGCAATGTATGTACATGTATTTACAGTTTCTTGTACCAGGGAAATTTCCCTTATCTTTTTGACATGCACAATGAACAGTGGACAATGGCTTAACGTCCTGTCCTAAGGACTGCAAGCCATTCCGATAGCATGCATATCGGTTGAATGACACAGCCAGAATCGAACTCACAGCTTCTATTCCAGGAGCAGGACTGCTAAGTAACCACTGGACTGCATGTATTATTTGAGATGTAATATTACAAGTCTGCTTGTCTATACCCAGGTCATCTCTGACTTTTCTGTGGGTGGCTCCACAGGCTGGGACTGGGTGTGTCAACTTCCTGTAAGTCAACATAAATTGTATCCTTTGTTGCCTGTACATCATTTAAATGAACTTTATACATGGCTGGGAGAATGCTTACATTGCAATGAGCGAAAGATTAACTATTATTACATGATTACATGTATTGCAGTCAAGCAGCTTCTACCCTTCCTGCTGCTAGTACACTTACATGTTTAGTAATTTCCTTAGTACACTAAGTCTTGTAGCATCCAATGTTCTTCCTTTGATCTTTGAAATGAACATCTCCTCCTGCAGGGCCACAGCTACCCTGGGTTCAACAGTCCTCTTCAAGGATATGTTAGCATACAAGATCTGTGAGGATGGAGGTAAGCTTCTTACAGGGTTTGTCTAAACCATCTTCTTTTAGCATGGTTCATAACCTTGGGCTATCAAATTTGATGTCTATCCAAGTGGTCAATACATAGAGCTGAACACTATAATATATATAATGATAGTCTAAGTCTCAGACTGCCAAGTAGGCTTCACAGCATGTAGTTTTCCAAATGTCATCCTGTCCAAACAGGCAACATGTTCCTGTTTGTCAAACATCTGCAAGTTTGATCCAGATAGCGACCCACTCATTTACATGTTTGTGTCCATTATAGTCTGATGTAAATGTTCTACTCTTTCTTGACAGTTCCAACTGAAGCACCAGCCAGGCCATCCCTAGGTAGGTTATTATTATGCGCAAGAGTCTGGATATTTTTAGTGCAAATAAAAGTGAATTTACCATCTAAAAAAGATGCAAGATCCTTCAAGTTCTCAATCAGACCTAATATTGTCTTCCAGATGATTTACAATGTGACTTAATACTAGCAATTCTATACTATGAACTTTGAGCTGTCACATCAAAAGTTGGATAATGCTCTGCAGAACTTGTAGTAAAGATAAGATTGCATTTTCTCTGTACAGCTCTTGGCTGTAACAGCAGGGTCATGTAAGGACACTTGTAGCAGCATACAGCAAGTTTTTGGAGCAGTGTAGTCTGTTGATTTCAATTAAGTAAAGAAAATGACAGTTCTTGACATGTTTCCAATGCTGCTGTTGTCTGTGTTGAACCCAGCTGTGATACATGAAGATGGGGTGATCCTCAGGGATGACTTTGACTCATCCACTGTTATCAACACTGATATTTGGTGAGTACATGTACCTAAAAGTTGAGTTTTGAGTATACAGACTTTTAGTATCACAACTGTCAAGCCACTCATGAAAGATATGATTAATGGGATATATATTTAAACTGTTGTGCTTTAATATGATTATTGTTTTGGATTGCAGTTGCTTGAAGTCTTTAATGCTACAAGAAAAAATGCTTTCAATGATTGTTCCTGTTCCTTAGAAGATAAAACTAGAAAGGACAAATGAATAAGAACTTGCTGTAATAGTCAACTGACTCTCCTACATGTATTATGTGTCTTTGCAGGTCCCATTTATCAGGAGGATTGGTAGGTGACCAGTGTGGAACTGTCCTACATGATGACTCTCTGGTCTTCTGTGAACCCAAAGGAACCAGACAGTTGGTAGGTACCATGAATGACTATCAAATTGAAAGTTTAAAACTGGTGAAAAGGCAGGTTCATCTTAAAGTTGGTTATTGGTTGTTGTAGATTTAAATTCTGACAAAAAAGTTAAATAGATAATCAAACACATGTTTTATTTTGTTCTAATGCTATCCACAGATATCCAAACCACTGAATCTGACCACAGCCTCTGTTCTTCAGTTCTCCATCTGTAAGTAAAATAGCATTTGAAATGTATATCATTTAGTTGATTTATATACTTTAAAGCTTGTATTTTTCACTGTGATTTTCCTGATTGTGAGAAATTGCTTGTTTGTTTTTTTACAGCGGCTGGAACATGCACATCCGAGTCACGTGACCCCAGTATCATGATTTCATATGCAACCTTCAATGAGGTAGACTTGGACTGGCACAAGGTCATTTCATTGAGGTGAGCACCAAATGTTACATCTAGTGTTTCTTAGTAGTGCTTATAAAAATGTCATCAGAAGGTAAATTGTAGTCTTACACTGTTCCTTTAACACATACATCTTGCTGCATTATTGACAGGGCTCCCACCAATGGGAGTACGATGACCCATGTGGTGCACCTACCAGCGGAGGTGCAGCAGGACGGCATCTGTCTGCGCTTTCTCCAGGAGGCCCCTCATCTCAGGTCAGAGTTCAAGGGATGCTGGGCCATGGACAATGTGGCCATCATCAATGCTGCAGCCAGACCAACCTATCTGGAGGACAACTTTGACCCCATCGACCCTGGCAACTGGCTCTTTCTTCCTGGAGGTGGAATAAAGGTACATGGGAAAATCACTTACTTTATGATATCATCAATCTCTTAATGATTGTGTACAATATCTAACCATGTCTTTCTGGGAGAAACTGGATTGAATTGTTAGATTACCTGCCTGCCTACTGACTTAAGTGCTCAGGCTAGAGACTGGCCCCTTGCTCCTCTCTGCCTTATTAGCTGTAGGTTAGACAGCCTTAATTGTAAGATTGCTCCTCTTGAACTTCTGTAGCACACCTGCCAGTCCGAGGGAGATGCCATGGGGTTCTGGGGGACAGGGGAGGAGGACTGGAACTATGTGAGCACCAGGGATCTGGACCTGCTGGTGGAGGCAGACAACACAAGCCAAGTGGAACACTTTGAGGAGAAACTGCCGGAGGGGTGAGTACAAGTCATAATATACTGACCTTAATATACTGATATTTTTGATTAGCAAGATCGAGTCTGAACTCCTTTCTTGGTAATGATAATGAACTTAAGTCTCAACTAGAACAGGATGGCTGTACTCTGGACAATTTTCCACAGTAAATTTAGTCTGTACAACGTCGATGCCAACGGACGAACACAACACAGGAAAGATGGAATGGCAATGATAGGAGGATGGGAGCAAAGACTGACAAATGTGTTGCTTAGGGTTAGTTTGTTTGCCAAGGAAATGTGAATAAAGAATGGAAAAAAATAACAACTTTCAAAACTCTTCTGTGTCCTGTCAGCTGGGAGGTGGAAGGAGGCAGCATCAGCACCTTCTGTGGCATCCTCCACTCCGGCAGCTCCCTCATCTTTGCTGGTGCTGACAAACGGTCCATCTGCACTCCTTATATGGACACCAGGGATGTGGGCAATGTCAGGTTCTACTTCTCCATGGGTAGGTACACTGTCATGTGATGATCCTGACTTAGGAATAGACTACACTGGGTTTTATTTCATCCATAGAGGTAGAGGACAACATGTGTTAAAGATTGCTACTATCAAGAGCTAACCAATAAATGCTGATCAGTGTAACAAGTTTATTGATTTTGCAAGATACCTGATATATTGTACAGTCTTAAGTTTCTTTGGTATCTTAAAGAACATTGGGTTAGGTATTTGTCCTGTTTTGATTATTATTATGGGATATCACACACTTCATAATGGATAACCATAACCAAGAATCCAGACATAGTCATATTCTGTTTATTTGTCAGGTGGAGAGTCATGTGACCCAGCAGAGTCACCTGACATGGAGGTGGAGGTGTACCAATCAGACAGCAGCTCTGAGCTGGTGCTGACCAGGCTGGCATACAATGCCTACAAGGTAAAAAGCATTTTGACTATCGGAAAAGGGATGAGCAAAACATCTACTTCATCATAATCTAGAATAGATTCAAATAATTTTTTATGTGAATATTGTTACTAGGTTAAGAAAACTTGCTGCTCTGTGTGCCAGGAGGTACAAAAGTTGGAGAAGAAGAAGAAATGGGTTACAACTTATTAGTAAACAAAACCTTTTCTTGAATGTAAGGAGACAGGTTTGCTGTACCTACTGTTTCACAGATAGCATGCAATTCACCTCTTGAAATCAATGCAGTGTAGATTTTCCCATGGTTTGTCTTTCATCTTTGCCATCTGACATGTAGAAGGCAGCTCTGGTGTCTGTGCCAGTCCCCACCAGTGCCCAGAAGCGGTCCACGCGGTTCTGCCTGCGCCAGCTCGCGCACAAAGGGCTGAACAGGAACGTCTGGGCAGTGGACGAGTTCCAGCTGTTGCCACGGTTACCAGCATCTGTGGACCACTTTGCTCAGTTCAGTGTGAACATCGGCTGTGGCAGCCAGCATGATGCTTACAGGTGAGTCCATGTTCAGCCTCACCCATAAATTTGTGTCATTTTTATCTCGTAGACAAGTTAGGGCTTTTTTGGGCAGCATTTTTGTAGTTTAAACAAAAGTACAAATGGATTTCAAAATTTAATTTTTGTGGGTACACATTGTACCTCAGGAAGATGGTGAAGTTAGAGAAAAGGTTTAGGACATGCAGATCAATCCACTGTCCTAATATTAGAAATATCAGTAGAGTATGGCTTGTAAGATTTTAACAAGCACAGTACATGCCAGTATTGGGCAATAGATTTGTTACTCTTTCATGACTGTACTAAATTCTGCCTTGCAGCATCAATGTTGAGTATTCTTCAGACCACGGCAGACACTGGTCCCTACTGCAGACAGAGTGCCTACCAGGAACATGTGTGGGAGCCCACTGGCCATACAGCACAGTGTACTCTTCTGACACTCACAGGGGGTGAGTAGAACAGTGGGTAGTACAGAATGTTCAGAGCAAAATTAAGTTTTCTAGCATTATGATTACGTTTCGACCCCCAACTTCCCTAGCCTTGCAATATGTAACATTGTATGCAATTTTGCAACCTTACCATGTCAAACTTTCCCTCCTCAATTAGGTTTCAGGCTCCAAAAGACTTATTAAGCTTATGGTTTTTTGTGCACTTTCACTAGAAGATTTGTTTCATAAGAATGAGGATTTGACTTTGGTCAATGTAGAGATTGGTTCATGTCAGACTTCCTTTTTTTCTTCCCCTTCCCATCTCCTCTTAACAATTTGTATGTCTAAACACCAGAAATAGATTAGTCATCAGCTTTGACATAAATACTGCTTTGATCTACAAACCAACGATGAAACTTTATTAATATCAGTTGTAGATCACTTACTATTGTTCCTTTTGTCAGTATTCTTAATACTGTCAATTTGTACCCAGGTGGAGTCGGACCACTAGCTGTGCCCCTGCCTTACGCTACATAGAGATCTATAAAGCGACACAAAAAATTGGAACTACACATGTATCAATATCAGTTGTAGATCACTCACTACAGTAGCTGTTCCTTTTCTCGGTATTCTTCATATTGTCTATCTGTACCCCAGGTGGAGTCGGATCACTGTGCCCCTGCCGTACGCTGCCCTGACCAGCTCCACCAGGCTCAGGTGGATCCAGCCTCACTCAGCATCACACTCTCGCTGGGCTCTAGACAATGGTAGGAGACCTTTGCTTCCTTCAGTTTCAGTGTGGTCACATTCGTCATTTGATTTTAATGTTATAGGATTTTCAAGTAGGCTGTGACAGAACCAATCTCCGACAAGGATCTAAGCCTGCCTTTTGGGTAATAATTTTATGACATTCCCAAGAATGCCTTCAGTTCATATGACAATAGTACAATGAATGTGACTGCATGCTACCTGACATTTGCCTCCCTTTGTGTATCCATGGCTTCCATGACAGTGATTCATAATGTAACAGTTATGATTAGATGAAAAGTCTGATCATTGCATTTTTTTTCTTGGAGACAACTGTTACCAGGAGTTGAACTGTAGTTGTTAGTGCTTCAAAATGCACCATTGTTCTAGTTTCTGAGTGAATGTCTTAGTCATATGTGTGATATTTGGCCAGGAATCTGGGGATGTGATAAAATGAGACATTGCCTTCCTTCTTGTGGAGTTAACTAAGTGCAGAATTGTGATGTTTATGTTTCTTGTCTCATCAGTGTACATTGGCTCCCATTGTCCCGACATGTGCTCAGGAAGGGGCCACTGCAGCTCACAGGGGTGCAGGTGAGGCTGTCTTGTCTAATGTTCTATCTTAAAGTCGCTAAGATTTTAAAAAATATGTTAATTTTTGTAATGTTTTTTTTCCTAGAAATTACAATGTCAATGAGTGAAATTTAAATGAATGGTAAACTCTATGATATAATAAACACTGCCATTTTTCTGTTACAAATACTGTTATGATATTAATGTATGTGATCACAGCACCAGCAATTGCTGCCTGTGCCCTATGTGTATTGTACTGTATTGTCTACAATCTAAATAAAAGTCAAAGTCAATGCAAATTACTCTTCGCTGGAATCCCTTAAATCCAAATTGTCTTTGATCCCCAGATGTGACCTTGGCTATGGAGGGCCTGCCTGTGAGCTCTCCGCAAGAGTCAACCCAAATTTTCTCTCGGAGTCCTTCAACGGCCGCCATCTGCACAACAACCCCAACTTCCTGTTGTCTGACGGTGGGGTGCTGGGGTTCGGCTGTGGGGTGCTGGCCAGTGGGAAGGCTGCAGTGTTCAGCGGGGAAGGGAGGAGACAACTGGTGACTGTAGACTTGGACAGCACTAATGCCAAGTCAGTTTCCTTTAGATTTTTAACTAAAAGGCACTATCATTCATTTCTTCAGAAACTGAATCTGATGTAAACATCATTGTTCTGTAAACCTTTCATTATCTTAATGTCTCCTTAAGACTACAACAAATGTGAAAATAATTCCTCTGTTACACTTTACAGGTTCCTGCAGTTCACCATAAGAATCGGTAGTAACTCTGTGTTGGGGTCGTGTCGCCCTCCTAACCGACGGCAGGAAGGTGTGCTCCTCCACTTCTCCACTGACAGTGGGGTCACCTGGCAGCTCTTGAAGGAACTGCACTTTGATGAATACAAGGAACCCAGGTAAGCTTTGTCCATGATTTTCTTTTCCCATGGTTGACTTTATTCTTATTAGCATTGATTGATAATGTCATATTAACTCTTGGTGTATTTTAGCAGTCATGACAACAGCGTTTTATGCTGACAGTATCAGTGATATTCAGTGGCCAGCACTGAGACTCTGGCTTTAATATCACTTGATATTGCTGCATCTGGCATTGGAATTAAACTGATGAATGACAGAATTTGATGGATATTATTAGAGTAACAAAAGGGCGAGATCTAGTCCTAAATTGGGTGTAGCTTATAAGCTAATGCTAAAGTGTATCCCTGATGAGCTTACTGTAGCTATAACTGCCAAGGTCTCATCTGCTCAGCTGTATACAAAATGTATTATTTTGTTTCCCCCAGAATTGAGTCCCTGCCCCTGCCATCAGAGGCCCATCACCCCCACGTCAGGTTCAGGTGGTGGCAACCCAGACACTCAGGAGCCAATCAGGACGTCTGGGCTCTGGATGAGGTTACCATGACAATAGCCCTGTACAACACTATCAGTCTGGACTTCAGCAACCCGCTGGATGTCAATAATGCCTTGAGCTTCCACCAAGGGGTCATAGGTCACCACTGTGGCAGAGATAATACTCTCCTGTAAGGATTTATCCCTTTTTTTCTTTACTAGTGCTGTAATTATGTTATGTAATCACTACCCACAAATCTCTTAAGGTGGATTGTTCATGAATAAAAAATTTCCAAGTGGTCCTACAGAATACTGGACTTTCTACCTCAAACATCCTCTATTGATGCCATAACTGTAGACTATAAAAAACTACCTAAAATGTGTATTTTGTTAGTATGTTCCTACCTTGCTTATAGGGAACCATAATGATTGTTATAACTTAACTGTTACAGTAGGTATTTAGTACTGATTACAGAAGCTAATAGCCTATTGAGTGTTGTTTGGTTGACATTTTTCACCGTCTTGAACATCTCCTCAGATATGCAGGCATGTACGAGAGGGACTTGGTACGCTATGTGGAGACCCAGTCCATGCAGATTGGTACTTCTTACATGATCCAGTTTGATCTGGTAATGGGCTGTGGAAACCAGTACAACAACACCATAGACAATCGGGTGAGAGAGAGAGAGAGAGAGAGAGAGAAAGTATCTCTATTTGTTGTGTTTTCCTATCCTTTATTTTCCAGAATTACATGTACCTTTAGGTACCTCTGAATTGAAACTGCAATGTTGAAGCAGAAACAAATGTATTGGAAAAAAGTGTGGGAAATATGGCTTGTTCACAGTATGACTAAGTGTAATCTTTATTCTGATGCTCTCTTTCCAGATCTACCTGGAGTACTCCATCAACCATGGTCTGACCTGGAAGCCAGTTGTGCAGCAGTGCCTCCCTCCCAACACAGGCTGCTCCCAGTACTGCAGCTCCAGCCAGTACCACCCCTCAGAGTTCATAGAGTGGGGAAGGGTTACACTGCCTCTCTCAAGACGTACATGGTGAGTATATCCCTTACTTCAACATTGGAGTAACTTTGTTGAAGTGTGCAATTTACTTGGTCTATGTCTTCACATAGAGAGCTTATAACTTATATATAATGCTACCTTTTTAAACTTTCCACTACTGGATGAAGGATTCAGTTGCTGTAGCTAAACCTAAAATGTGCCATCCTCAGGTCCAGCTCGACTAGGTTCCGCCTGCGCCAGTCCTACTACTCCCCAGCTGACACCTGGGCCTTGTCTCACCTGTACATCGGGCAGCAGTGCCCACACATGTGCAGGGGGCACGGGCACTGCCACAACGGCAACTGCAGGTAAAGAGAGTAGCCTTTGTCTGACTGTTTTCTTTGGATGATATCAGATTGGTGTTGTATATTTCTATTGTCAGAAGGAAAACAAACTGGGTGCTGCAACTCAGTTGTTTATGGTTTCTCTCTGTGTGTTCTTAATGATGACAGCCAAACCAGGAAATATAATGCTATGCTTATAGACATGTGAAAACTTTAAATAGCTCATTGAATCCTCTCATTTATAGATATAAATGTTGTAACAGAAATTTTTCTATCAATGAGACAAATAGCATTTTCATCTATTTATACATAAATCCATATAAGAATTTCGCACATGAAGAAGGGAAACATCTTATCTTGTTTATATTTCTGTGCAGATGTGACCCAGGCTTCAGTGGTTCGTCGTGCACTCCCACCGCAAAGCTGTCCAACCACATCCGGTCAGGGTTTGACAGTGAGGTCCTTCTGCAGGCAGATTGGCTGGTCATGCAGGGTGGGGCCATCACCCCTAGCAACGAGGGTTGTGGTGTCATCATGTCTGGATCCTCTCTGTACTTCTCCGGGGTAAGGTGGTCCCATCAGAAATGCAATGTCTTCTCTCTACAAAGTTGTACTGCTGCGCTCATGTATGCATGCTACTAGACATAAGTACTATTGTTGTTGAAAATTGTTGACAATAACAACTATGTTAATTTCCTCTTTTCTTTGACTTATACAATTTCAGATGAGCTATTAGTTCTCACTTGGCCAACTTCTGCAATCTTTATTACATGTATTTTGCTTCTTTGTTGTCTTTATAAACCCTACAGCCCAGATACACCATATTTTATTAACATGTCAGTCTTCAGAGTCTTACTGTTACTTGCAGAAGAAAGAAACCTCTGAGTCTTACTGTTACGTACTAAAGAAAGAAAACACATCACATTCTTTATATCAATCCTAATTCCTTCAGGATGGTGTCAGACAACTTGTCAGCCTGGACATGGACACCACAGAGGTCAACTTCATCCAGTTTTACATCCGGCTGGGAGGGGGTGATCCCAAAGAGTGTAACAGCCCAGACAGAAGAGAGGAGGGGGTGCTGCTACAGTACAGCAACGATGGAGGCATCTCATGGGAGCTACTGAGGGAACTTTACTATGCTGACTACTCCTCTGTCAGGTGTGTTATGTGTAAGGAAGAAGGACAAAAGTATTCAATGCTTACTTAAAAATGAACTGCATACATGTCAAGTTATTTACAGCAAAGATCACAAGGTATGAATGCTCAAGTACAATGTACTTAGTGATACATGACTGTAGATATCATTTGAACTTAAAGGAATGTTGGATAGCTGCTTTCATCCTTGCTGTCATTGTATTGTTAAAAGTGTTATGTTTTATTTTTCTTAGATTTGTGTATGTTGAGCTGCCACCTGAAGCCATGACCCCCATCACTCGGTTCCGCTGGTGGCAGCCCCAGCATTCTGGGCATGGCTTTGACCAGTGGGCCCTGGATGGCATATATATAGGGAACACTGGCAGTCAAGTGTCAGAGAACGTGGTTGGGGTAAGTATGGCATGGACAATAATGACTGTAAACACTGTTCTGTGAAATTATATCAAAACACCCTTCACCTGGTCTTATTTCTTCTTTGGGAAAGGTTAGTATATACATGCAGAATTATTCCTGGTCTGGATTGTAAAATGCTTTGTGGTTTCCTCTGTAAGGATCTAAGTGATCCAGTGTCTGAAGTCTGGATGGAGGTCAATAATGGAGCCCCTGGCAAGTACTGTGGATCGCAGGACTCTGTTCTGCTGTTCAACACAGCCGAGGGGAACCGATTTGCCATCACCAAAGACTTGGACATAAGGCCCGGAGATGTGCTGCAGTTCAGAGTAAGTTTGCTTGGTGGTTCTTCTGATATAGTGTCCTGTAATTTCTTCACTAGTTTCCCTTGTGAAAAAGAAATGAAGGATCTCCCTTTGTCAAGATATCACATGGATATTGATGGACTTGTCTGATTTTTTTTCTATATCATTACATGAAAGATGAACATTGGCTGCACTGGATCTTTCACCTCTGCTTACCCCATTCTGCTGGAGTACTCCCATGATGCTGGAGTCACCTGGTCCCCGGTCTCTCAACCCTGTTTCCCAGCAACCTCCACTGGGCAGGAGTGTGATGGCAGCAACTGGGACTTCCATGAAGGCAGCACCTTCTACCAGGGTGACTACAAGGACTGGAGAACTGTTGTCATCCAGGTGTCTGAGAGGCTAGCAGCCCAGTGAGTTGGTTTGTCTTTATTACAAGACTGCCTCATTTATGAATATTTGATGAAGAACTCTTTCTTAAGAGTTCTGTTAATCACAAAACTTTTTGCTGTGACAACCAGGACTTTATGACATTGCCAATATGTTGTATGACTACTGTACAGCGGAAGTCTTTCAATATCGTGAACATTTCCTTTTGCCTCCTACCGAGAAATAAAACCACTGTGAAAGTTTCACATTACGTTGTGACCATCAGGCATATTGATTGCCTCTAGTTTAGTATTTCTTCATCCCCTGACTCAAGTAAATCTTTTCTAGGTTTTTAGGAGTACATTTTAATATTTCTCACCATTACTCTTATTTCTTTTGACTCATAGTGTTTTTCTTTTTTAAATACAAAATGTATTTCAGTATAGGCATGACATAGGCTAGTGCATGTCATCACAAACCTGTACCTGCCGCTGTGTTGTTGCATGGAGTACCGTATATCATGTAAAATGTTTCTATGTCCTGCCTGTCCCAGCCGCAGCAGGTTCCGGTGGCTGCAGCAGATAGAGAGTAATGCAGCAGCTCCAGTGTTTGCCATTGATGATGTGTATGTGGGGCCAGCCTGTCTGGATATGTGCAGTGGACATGGTACCTGCAGCAGTCAGCAGTGCACCTGCCAGCCTGGGTACAGTGGTAAGAACGCTTTTTGCCTGTAACTAGAATATCCCATTGGGCTCATTACTACCTGCGGGAAATAACAAAAATAATGATGTTCTAAGATATCCGCGTATGAAGCAACTTAGTTGTGACATGAGAACCTTACCTTATTGGGTATGGCTGGTTCCCCAATTGGGCAGAATAAGCATAGAATAAAGTAATCTTGTACTCATAGAGTAACATGTTATAAAGAAATCTATGTCCTATGTGAAATGTTTTCTTTTTCTCATTCATACATGTATGTCTATTTTCTGTTACCTTAGGCCCCACCTGCACTCCAAACACCCCTCACCCAGCTGGCTTCAGGGACAGGTTTGATGAGGACTACATCAGTGCATGGTGGGAGATTGTACACGGGGGCCACCTGGGGACAGGGTGTGGCGCTATCGCTGATGGAAACTCGCTCTACTTTGATGGCCAGGGAACAAGAGAAGCCAGAACAGTGTCGTTGGACACCACAAGTATCAAGTCAGTGTTGCAGTGTTACTTCACTTGATTTACATTTGAAGGCAGCTCCTGCTCCAGGACTACATATTCAGCCATTAGTTGTAATTTAAGTATTATGTACATCTTTTACAGAGTTTTGCAGTTCTTTATCAGAATTGGCAGCACCAATGAGAAAGCTAGTCGCTGCCTTCCTCCAAAGTCTCGCAACGAAGGAGTGATTATCCAGTACTCCAATGACAATGGTGTGACCTGGGTGTTACTGAGGGAGCTGGACTATGCCTCCTACAGTCAGGCACCTCAGTTTGTCAACATTGAACTACCTCTGGCTGCCAAGACCCCATCCACATCTTTCAGATGGTGGCAACCACTGCTGGAGAGAGGTAAGGGGTATACTTTCCTGATATATACATGTATCAGTAAAATTATCAATAAATATCTTCAGTATAGCCATAGGATGAATTCCAGATTTAAAAAGCTTTTTTTAGATTTGCCAGAGCACAAAAGTATGTTTGCATGATACCGGTATCTTCCCAATCAATCATTGTGTCATTAAAACTGGTCTGGATTTCACAAATCCCACAATGATTATCATGTTTTTTTTTTTTAGAAAATTGGCTGCTAGACCCACTGAAATACTTTCTGTATTATTTCCTAAATGTAAATCTTATGTAAAAGTTGGTCACTAGTCCTGTTTGCTCCCCACAGATGCTGATCGTACCCAATGGGCACTAGATAATGTTCTGATCGGGATGAACGACACCTCCATGTTTGGTTTCCATGACAACTTCAGCCCCATGCATCACAATTCCTGGTACATGGTGCAGAATGCAGTTGTCAAGGCAACCTGTGGGTCAGCTGTGGGTCTGATGTTTACCAGTGATAGAGGTAGGTACAAAAAGTTCTACATGATAGCTTGGCTGATCATTTGTGTTCAAATTGGAATATTCCTTCACAAAGACTGGAGTTGCGCAGTCAAAAAATTTGTTCAAGTAAATATTTGTGTTGGAAATTACAGTTTTATCTCCCTTTAGAATGTCTTACATGTGACAGCTTGCTAGAAATAATTACACTCTCTGGAAAAACACAAAATTAATTTTATTTCCCAAGCTGACTTATTTACTCTGAAAGATTTTCAGTCTTTCAAAGTCATTTATATTATCACTCATTACCTTAGAAAATTATGATTTGCACAAGCAAATAAATTGAATCCTCAATGTTTGAGTGACTTGATCCTATCAATTGACTTATGACAGATCTTTGACTACCCCCCTCCCACAGATTCCCCTCGGTATGCTGAGACTATAGACTTCCATGTGACATCGTCCACCTTCCTGCAGTTTGACCTGGTGATGGGGTGTGGTGATGTGTACACACCAGCCTCTCAGGTAGAGCTGCAGTACTCCCTCAACATGGGGCGGACATGGCGACTGGTCTGGCAGACCTGTATCCCTCCTGCTATCGGCTGTGACTCCTACCAGGTGGGCTCGGTCTACAAGTCCGAGGCGTACAACAACTGGACCCGTGTCACTGTGTACCTGCCACCTGCAGCCAGGTGAGCTTTAAGATTTGTAGTATCTTTGTATTGTAATAGGTATTGGGACCACATTTCCCATTTGTTTCAACAGAGTGCTGTGTTACTAGTAGAAGAATTATGACAAGGAGGACCTTTCACTGGTAAGGTGTCTTCAGAAGATATCAATTTGTATGTACCTTAGCCCGACTTTAGGCCATACTGTATTTTCAATTACACATTAAATTTTTTTAAAGAAAATTGAGTAGTAAGGACAGAGCTATTGCCAAAATGTAAATAAAGATTCCAATTTTCCAAGCAAGACCCTTGTGCAAGTTGTTTTCCATATTAATTTCACCATCACCTGAAGTTCAGCACCATGGAAAGTACTTGCTTGAAGTGTTGGTATCCTCCAGTCTTTCAATGATAAAAACAACAATTGATAAGATTAACAACTATCTAACAGATTAAGGTATTATTACAGCTCACCAAACACTCGGTTCCGCTGGGCACAACCCCACTTCAACCCATCCAAGGATATGTGGGCCATTGATAACATTTACCTGGGGGACGGCTGTCCATGGATGTGCTCTGGGCATGGCAGCTGTGACAAGGGGGTGTGCCTGTAAGTATTTTCAGATGTTTGTTTTGTATTTCACAATTGCCATGCATTGTAACAGTTACTTTAAATGTTGGTATTGTAACAACAGATATGATTGATGCTACCAGTTCTCTGGAAAATGTGTTGCCTAAAGAATGCACAATTAATATCTCCTGTATCCTGATTTGCAGATGTGACCCGGGTTATGTTGGAATCTTCTGTGTACCAGAGAGGCCCTTACCCAGGCAGTTGAAGGACACATTTGATGGTGACAGTTCCAGCAGGCAGTGGTTACAGGTACTTGGAGCCACCAGGGGGTCCTCATGTGGCATTCTGGCATCAGGTGCAGCTCTAGTCTTCAGGAAGGTAAGTTTGTCAGGAAGGGATACAGTCAAACCTGATCTCAGCAAACCGTACTTATGTCCCAATTTTGCAACAGCCTTTCGATAGAAATTATATAAAATGCTCTCCTCACAAGTTTAAAGAATGTGTACATGTAGCATACATGTTGTATACATGCACATAGACCTATACAGAAAAGATTCCTGTCATAAGTATTTCCCATCTTCCCTGGCTGCTTAGGGTGGCATAAGAATGCTGGTGACCCATGACCTTGACTGTACCCAGAGTCAGGACATCCAGTTCACATTCCAGTTTGGTTGCACTGACCAATCACGGACAGCCCTACCAAGGTCAAGGGGCATCCTTCTACAGGTAATGTCTAATAGATTTTTTAGTATTTTGTTGGAATTTGTGGATACATTCTTCATTCAATTGACATTTTTATACATGATGTATAATTTGCCCATTTGCCCAAGTCTGACTGTCATAATCAAACAGTTTTATCCTCACTAGTTCATGAGATGTCTATTCTAGCTTCTTATTTCTTTGGTAATTCTTGCGTTTATGTCAACTAAAATACTGTTTAGTCCTAGCACATTTCTACAAGAACCTTAGCATTACCTTTGCAAGATAACTACAATCGTAGACTTTTGAAGGTGTCTTTATGACTGTCACTGTGAAGATATAAAAATCATAATGTTTTCCATTCTTATCTGATATGTTCTTCAGTATTCCAACAATGGTGGCATCACATGGCAGCTCCTACAGGAAATGTACTCCATCAGTTACCAACCTGCTCACTTCATCAGCATCAACCTGCCAACAGCAGTCAAAACTAACGCCACACGCTTCCGCTTCTGGCAACCAGAACATTCAGGTAACCAATCATGTGGTAGAAGTTTTGAGATGATAGGGCTGAAGTTGTTGATGTACATGGATGTGAAATGTAAAGTTGATGCATCAAAGGTACTGGATCAACCAATCATCAATGGATGTGTTCTTGTATAGCCTTTGATACCACAACACAAAGAAAAGGTCTGTCATGATCAGTTTGGCAGCAGTCCATTTAGTGAACACAGATATTATGTAGAATAGGCTTGCATTGAGATTTATTTTAGAGGCAACCAGGTCTTATTATTGGGAGTCTGAAAGCTTGTCAAGGCAGGAGAAGATGTAAGTCCTAGAAACACAAACATTGAAAACTGGCACCACTTAACTTATAGGTGATATATTTTTTAATGGTCATGGCATGTATTTGAGCTCAGATGATAATATGGCTATATTTTTCACTACAGGAGCTGGAAGAGATGTGTGGTCCATGGACAATGTCTTCATCGGTGGAAACAACATAAATCCCACAGTTCTGCAGGAGAACTTTGACCCCCAGCCCAAGGATGACCTCTGGCTGTTCTACCCTGGAGGTCAGCCGGGCAGCTTCTGTACAGACAAGGATGATGGGAAGGTTAATTCTCCTGGCAACAGCATTTCCAGGTTAGGAGTGTGATATCACCATTTGTCACATATTCAATAAAATCTACTGCAGCTACATGTCTGATATTCTCTTCCAGTAACTTACTGACAACCTATATTCTGTTATGGACAATGTCAATGCATTCACTTTTGTTGTGATCTTTGTTACTGTAACAGTAGATCTTTATTTCTTATACAGACAATGGAACATCAAGTAAAGAACAAGAGAACAAAGCAACATGTTTAATGTTTTTTCCTAGGGGAGACTATGGTTTCCGTGATTTTGACGCGAGTGCTCTAAAGACGCCCCGGACAGCACTAGTCTTCTCCAACAGAACTGTGGAGGGGGAACGCTCCATCGTCTCCAGAGATATAGAAGTCACAGACAACACTGTGCTTCAGTTTCAGGTCAGTTGTACTGATTGTCAAGTATCACTTTTCGGGTAATTGTATATGCATGCTTTACATGGTTGACTAGAAAGGCCATGTTGATTTGATTATATGGATGACATCCTCTGGGAACCCCCAAATTGATGCATGTGAATAAAAAAAGTTTGACCCCCCAAAAAGTTGCCTTTATTATGAAATCTAAGTGGTCAGGAAGTTTGAACATATAGTATACCGAACTATAGATTCTTCATTTTTGTTCTTTCTCGTCTTTTCTGACCTTTGAATATACTATGACATTGGTATACATTTTCCTATATTTGTTTTTGCAATCCATGCTTATTTTGAAGCTGTTTTGTATGATTTACAGTATGGTTGAAAACTTTTTTTCTTTGGATATGGCTGAAAATTGATGTGCGCATGGATGAGTATCTATATAATCAAATCAACATGGCCTAAAATGCAAAACATTGTTATCCAAGAACTCTGTTGCTTTGTTTTGTTTAGATAAATGTTGGCTGTAGCACGTCTGGATCAGAACGAGACCCAGTGAGGTTGGAGTTCTCCCGTGACCACGGCATGACCTGGCACCTGCTGCAGCCGCACTGCTTCGGCCACGCCATGGTAGACCCAGCCTGCCACCACCAGCTGCGGGAGGCCACCGTGTACTACAGCGGAGCCACGGCAAACTGGCAGCAGGTGGTCATCCCTCTGGCTAACCTACATCTGTGTGGGTGAGTTCAGTACCTTGTATTTAATATACCTTAGTCCCTTAACCCAGTATTCCTGGGTCATGGGGGCACTGCATGGTGGTACCGTTAATCAGGTTCCTCCATCCCATTCTGTCCTGCGTCAGTGAGAGGGATGCTGCAAAGCTTTTTCCCGTCCATTCCTTGATGCTGTTGGCCCATTTTTTCTGACTAGCCTATAAATCCATTTCTTAGCAGAAGTCAGATAAGCTATTTTTGAATACCATACTTCACTGTAACATTTTTATATAATGACTGTCATTGTCATTTGAAACATTATTACACTAATACTTCTCGTAATGATTTGTTTGTATGCTCAGATTTATGTAGCAGTAAATTATAAAGTAACTTAGAAATATAGTCTTAACTTGATATTCTTCATAGCATATTCTCATTCATCTATATGTCCTCATTGTACTTCAATACTTCTCAATGTTGGTGCATATTAACCTTTCTGACATTCCTACTTCCAGGACTGCTAGGTTCCGCTGGTACCAGGGTGTGTTCTTCGCCCGGGACCGCCCTGCCTCCTGGGCTATAGACGACGTGTACATCGGCCCGGGCTGCCCGGGAATGTGCAACGGGCATGGTACATGTGTGAATGGTGCACACTGCCAGTGTGAGCATGGATATGAGGAACCCAACTGTTATGCAGCAGTGCAGAATCCCACCTTCCTGAAGGAGTCTTTTGAAGGTAAGGAGAATACATTTACATCTACGTGATTCAGGAGATATCATGATAAGAATCAGAGATGCTAGGAAAGTTGCATGTAAATGTTTCAGGGTAGCAGTACAATATTATAGAAATGGAAGGGTGTGGAATGTTACTACATGTATTGAAGCATTGGTAGCAAAATGGCTACTTAGATATGCTAATCTGCAAGGAAAATTATTCTTTAAGTTTAAGATGCAATTGAGAAATGTTGATTTATTTATCCCAAAGTTCAACTTATGTATGTGTTATGAATGTTGTTACAGGTGACATTGATGGTAGCAAGTTCCTGCAGTGGAGTGGTGGTGAGATCACCAGGAAGTGTGGAACCCTCATTACAGGCAGCAGTCTTCACTTCACCAGCTCTGGACTCAGGATGTTAGTCACTGTGGACTTGGACCTCACTCATGCAAGGTCGGGGATATTCACTTACCGGCCCTCTAAAATATAGCAACTGAAGTTTAATTTCTATCACCTGTACTGTTATTTCGTTACTATAAAGTTTCAACTAGAATTATCAGGAACACACATCTTGTCAAGTACCTACTTTGACTGAGAAAAGAGTATCATCCAACTCGGACACAATTCTAAATGGAAGACAGCATTCTTACGTGGTTTACAACACATGACCCCACCAGCTATTATCACACTGTACTACAACATTTCATATAGTAGTACTAAGCACACATGTATTTGTAACATCCTATTTTCCATTGCATCCATCAACAGTTCCCTGCAGTTCTTTATCCGGCTGGGGTGCAGCCACTCCAGCCCCTCCCCCAGGAACAACCCTGTCCTCCTGCAGTACTCCACCAATGGGGGCCTGACCTGGAGGGTCTTGGAGGAGATGACCTTTGGTAACCATAGCAACGCTCCACAGTATATCGTGATTGAAATCCCTCAGCTGGCCCGCAGCAACAGCACCAGACTGCGGTGGTGGCAGCCGTCAGAGAGGGGAGTGTACCTGGATGATTGGGCTATTGATCAGGTAATACAGCATGTATGAATCAGGAGACTGAAGGATCCTCTGATCATACTGATATGTTGAATGTTAGAACAGTCGCAAAATGCTGTAGACCAAAGCTTAGCAGGGATTTACATGAAAATGTGATACATTTGAGTTTTTAACTGGCTTGTAATATAAATTACCATAAATCTTTTTATCCAACTTTGTGCCAGTTTACTTTGCCTTTCACATGTTGTACAGTTCAGCATGCACTGTACTGTATTTAGTTAAGTGCACTAGCCTTCCATTGGGTGAGAGTGAAATTCTTTCACACCTGTCAGGGCTCGAAATACTTTTTTCTGAATACCTGCACTGGTGCAGGTAACACTAAAAATTACCTGCACCAGAGAAATTTTACCTGCACCACTCTGTATTTATGAAGTATGGATCATACTAAAATTGTTCAGGAACCATTGCTATTTTTTTTTCCATACTTTATAGGTGGCAACAGTCAATGCAGCTAATAACAGTCCACATAAACCTACACCATATGACATTTATGTATAAAACCCAGTACATGGACCAGTGCAGGTTAGGTGCAGGTAGACACCAGAAATACCTGCATAGCTCCAATTTGCCCTGCCTGTGCACTAAGAAATGTTGAATCAACCAAACAAGCCAAGTACAACTATGTGCATTTTCCCTTTATGATGACTTGTTTTCATTTTTGTACTATACCATCAAGTGTGCTATATCTATAATGGACTCAATGTTTTGTGCTTAAAAGAATGATTTTTTCTTGCAGATTGTGATAGCTGGAGATGTGAATGGGGTCCCTGCTATCCAGTCAGACTTTGCTGGAGAAGGTGAGACCAACTGGATGCTGTACCCTGGCAGCATCATGGAGCC
This sequence comes from Branchiostoma floridae x Branchiostoma belcheri, assembly GCA_019207045.1. NCBI lineage: Eukaryota > Metazoa > Chordata > Leptocardii > Amphioxiformes > Branchiostomatidae > Branchiostoma > Branchiostoma floridae x Branchiostoma belcheri. The sequence goes on from CM033027.1 coordinate 14,571,629, forward strand.
TGTCTGTGGGTCAAAGGGCAAAGCTCTGCACTTCTCAGGTAAGGAGCCATGTTACTGTAGAGCATGGTGCTGATCTGTTATGTGTTACAGCTGTTAGTGCTGTCTGATCTTTGAAGTATTACTAGAACTGTAGATCTGTTTGTTACACTTACTCGTGCTGTCCTTGTTGATGATCTGCAATTTGTTACCATTACTAGTGCTGTACATGGTGCTGCCTGTTATGTTACTGTTACTGTTGCTAGCACTGTCCATGGTACTGATCTGTTATCTGCCTCAGTTACTAGTGCTGTCCATCGTGCTGATCTGCTATTTGTTATGGTTATTAGAGCTGACCATCGTGCTGTTCTGGTATCTTACTGTGGCTAATACTGTCCATGATGCTGATCTGATATAGCCTGGAATCCAGCCGTGTTATGCTTTGGTCGCTCTGCTTCCTTGCGAACACGTCTGGTGTTCGTTACCATTTGAACGATCGGCCCTTACGTCACTAATGAGGAGACTCATGAATATTCATATTTGTTTCTCTTTGCTGATTGGATGACCCCTGAGAGAAGAACACCAATCGCGAGGCGCCATTTCTCACGTGATCTGTTGTTGTGATACTGAGGTCATGCAGATGAAAGTTCGCGGGAAGATAGAAGTAGTGTTCCGTTCGATTACAAACTGTAAACATGATTTTGTGTGTTCGATTTCCATTTATCAGCCAATCAGAAATCGCGCACATAAAGTGTGCGAATATTGAAATGCCGATCGTTCGAATGGTAACGAAGGCCAGTCGTATTGGCAAGAAGCGTACCTCAGGGGAGCGACCAAAGCACAATACGGCTGGATTCCAGGCTAGATCTGATACAGTAACTAGTGCTGTCCATGGTGCTGATCTCTTGTCTGTTTCTATTACTAGTACTGTCCATAGTGCTGATATGTTATCAGTCAATGTTACTAGTACTGTCCACAGTGCTGATTTGATACAATAACTAGTACTGTCCATGGTGCTGATTTGTTATCTGTTGCTGTGTTTTCAGGCAATGACAAGATGAGGTATGCAGTGTCATCAGATGTTGTGGTGAATGAGTTCACGTTCATCCAGTTTGACCTGGCCATGGGGTGCAAGGAACAGGCAGACTGCTACGGTAGGTTCAGGAATGTTTTGCAAGCCATTCTGTCTTCAATGATAAGCAAGTGTATGGAGGTCTAAGATGGAGCAATAAGATGTAATCTCTCTGGTTTCTGTGGTCTTGGATCATAACAATTTGACCTTTCCTCGGCCGAGGTAGCATTTTTGCACCAGATTTGTATTAGTTAAAGGGTTAGAAAGTAGAGGGAGGATTAAGATAATGTTGTTCACTCTCATTTTCTGCAGGAGTTGAACTGGAGTATTCATTGGACATGGGGAAGAGCTGGGACATCGTGCTGAGGGACTGCCTGCCACTGGATGTGGACTGCAACAAGTACTACCTCAGGAGTGTGTTTACATCTGATGTCTACCATGGGTGGAACCGGATCACGCTGCCACTACCACCTCACACAAGGTGTCAAATACTGTAGTACGATTTCATGTTGTTGAAGGGTTTCTATGAGTGTCAGAAAAATGTATTCAGAAAATAGATCTGTTATTGTTTACTTTCACTAGCACTGCCCATAATGCTGATCTGATACAGTAACTAAGTGCTGTCTATGGTGCTGATCTGATACAGTATCTAGTGCTGTCTATGGTGCTCATCTGATACAGTAACTAGTGCTGTCCATGTTATTGATCTGCTATTTGTTACTGTTACTGTTACTAGTACTGTCTATGGTGCTGATCTGATATTTTTTTGCTGTTACTGTCACTAGTACTGTGCATATGGTGCTGATCTGATACAGTTACTAGTGCTGTCCATGGTCCATGTCCTGCTATATTTAACTTACAAAATGTTATAGTCCTATAAATTCAAAGAGAAGTCTTTTCCTTTTTTCTCTTCCCTCTTCAGATCTCGGTCCACCAGGTTCCGCTGGAGGCAGCCTGATGGGTTTGACCCCCAGCAGAGCTGGGCAATCACTAACATCTACATCGGAGATGAGTGTATGGGCATGTGTTCTGGACATGGGAGGTGTGATGTGGGCATCTGTATGTAAGTACAACAACTTTGCTTACACTCACTCTTCTTGGAGCCACCAGAGTTCCAGATGATACTTTTATGAAGATAATGATTTTGGAGCATGGAAAGTTTTGTTTTTCCTCTTGATGAAACAACCTGCTCATGTTTATCAACTTGTAGAACACATAAGCAAGTGTACAATGTATACAACCTTTCAGAAATTTTTATTCAGAAAAGCCATGATACAATTTTTTTCACTTGAATTTGAACCTTCAACGCAACGCAGCTTAATGTGTCAAAAAGGATAAACTTGCTTTGGACTAATAAAGCATCCAAAGTTTTCTGAACACTACCCTCTGATTGGTGATGTTTGTAGCTGTGACCCAGGATGGAGGGGGGAGCACTGTGATGTAGGTGTACACACTCTGCCACGTCACCTGAAGGACACCTTCACCACACCACCCTTACCCACACGCTGGCACAGGGTCAACGGAGGTCAGCTCAGTCAACACTGTGGGGTGGTAGCCTCAGGACAGGCCCTGCACTTCTACAAGGTTGGGCTTTGTTTCGTAACAGTGTTACATTGCCATCCTCAGTACTTCTTCATAGGAAGGATGTCTTTAAATATTCTTTTTTTTTGTAAAGGACGGGTGCGCATGAGGGGAGAAACTTTGCATGAGGGGAGAAAAGTTGGAACTTTTTTAAATTCTGCATTTTGATTTGTTGAACATAATTTTTTGTCAGACAGTTTTGAACAGAACTTTCTGGCAAAGGTGTGCCAGTACTTTATGATGATTTTTGTTGTTTAATTTTGAAGTCTCAATTTGTTGTTCAAATTCTCCACCAATGACTGATTTTTTTCTTGATGTTCAGAGCTGCACCAGACAGTTGGAGACGGTTGACCTTGACCTGACCTCTGCTCAGTACATCCAGTTCCATTTCCTGTACGGCTGCCTGAGCCCCCCACACAGCAGGAACCAGAGTGTGTTCCTGGAGTTCTCCACCAACGGGGGAATCACCTGGCACATTCTGTCTGAGCTCTTCTTCGATCAGTACAAGACACCAAGGTGGGAGGACCTTGAGTGGTGTAGAATTATATTCATGTCTTTTTTAACTTGTCAGAGACTAGAGCTTTACATTGCAATCTGAAGCCTGCCTTTGTGGATGGCTACTATGATTATAGAAGAAATAAAGATTCTGAAGTATGATCCCTTAGTTATATTGTCTGGCACTGTCTGCATGTCAGTTCTTTATTCGTTGTTCTTTATGTTAACACTATTATAAGAAGGATATTGTTTTAGGTTATGACTTACTGACAGCATCATTTGTGGTACTTTGAGGATGAACTGAACTGAATTTACTGAAAAGGTTAGGCGTTCAAATTTTGTATGACCATGGTTCATGATGAAGTCCTCTGACTTGGAGTTTTTCACACAGTTTTATCTCGGTGAGCCTGCCTCCTGGTGCGCAGTACAACTCCACTAGGCTGCGATGGCGACAGTTACAGCATGGAGGATACGGCCAGAATGACTGGGCAATCGACAATGTCTTCATATCTGGGACAGAGCCTTATCATAATCAGCTGAAAGACAATTTCAACAAGGTGATTTTTTGTAGGTTTATATTAAGATGTTGTTAAGAGAAGAATATATTTGTGCAATGACTTTGGTACCCTGGAATCAGGCGATACCCATGGGCGGCAGGTGGTTTCTTAAGCGGCTCAATGCAGTCTGCCCGCCAATCTAATTTAGAGCTCCGGTTAGATTGAGCCTAAGGGAGTTTTGCCAGCTTTTGGGCTTTAACTCCCCAGAGCAATTATTCTAAATTGGTGGGCAGACTTTCTTGGTCTGCCAAATAAACTGACTGGCTACCTGGTCCTGTCTGGCACCCAGGGTATTACTTTTATTATTGTTGAAGCCTTTTTCTTCTTGCAGATATTGTTCCTTGCTAAGCATTATGTTGTTAAATCATGTCCCTGTTTATTCATGTGCTAGGGTTCCATGAAACACCACTGGCTGTTCTATGACAACACTGACCTTGGAGACTTCTGTGGATCAGGGAACAATGCGCTCATTTGTGGCCACATGCCATCAGAGAATGTTTCTGTGACAACTCATGACATCATCCCTGAACCAGGGAGTATGGTTCAATTCAAGGTGAACCATTTAATCAGTATCTTGTTGTTTTTCAAGTTGACTATTGCTTGATTACTTTGATGTTTTGAAATTAACTGAATGTACCATTTTTATATTTTTTTAATGCATGTTAGGTATTTATCATTCTTTTCCTCATGATCATAGATTTCTTTGGGCTGCAATGCAAGCTGGGAGTATGCCGTCCACCCTGTACACCTGCTGTACTCTACAGACTACGGAGTCAGCTGGGCTCACCTTGTTCCGCAGTGCCTTCCCTCTAACCCACAATGCCCTGAGGGAGTGAGCCATCCCTCTGTGTACTACAGTACTGATGGCTGGCAGAGGATCACCATCCCCATACCTGACTATCTGCTGTCCAAGTAAGTGGACTTTATGTTTTAGTGTAAACTTATCTAAAGTAGCCTTAATACTAAATTTCCATCAGTGGTAAGCCTCGTTATTTTCATAGATGCTTATTATGATGATCAGCAACGCATTGGTTTGTACAAGGCACATGGAAAAGCTTAATATGTCTTGGAATAGGTATTTGATATATAGTATATAAATGCAGTGTGATCTTGATCAATATACTTGATTGATGGTTCATTTTGAGATACTAAGATTAAGCAAATAACCTTCAATGCTACTGTGCTATTTCAAGGTCGATCCGACTGCGCTGGTACCAGGAACGGGAGGATAGCAATCCCATGAACCTCTGGGCCTTGGATGATGTGTACATCGGCCCATCCTGTCCAGCCATGTGTCACGGACATGGGCAGTGTCGTTACCCATCATGCATCTGTGATGAAGGCTACACAGGAGACTCGTGCAAACCAATAGCACCTCCTCTAGTCAGTAATTGTTTGATTAAATCTTTAAAGTTTCAGTTGTTTCAATCCCTGTCTATTCACACTTCTTTTCAATATCATTATTCACTTTGTTCAACATCTACATTCTGTATTTATGTAAAGCCCTATGAAGAGCTGGCTGTCATCTCGTAGACGTTTAAATTTGTTGCATAATCTTTCCCTCAGACATCAATGAAAGAAAGTTTCCACCATGGAGGGCTGCTGAGTGACCAGTGGCTGTTTGTGGAGGGTGGTCAGCCAGGACAGGGCTGCGGTGTGCTGGCCGATGGAGATGGGCTGTACTTCAGTGGACCTGGTCTGAGACAGGCGGTCACCAGGGATATGGACCTGCGTGGGTCAACGTGAGTACTGCTGTTTTGTGAATCTGTATATGAAATAATCCACTGCTACTTCTTGTCTGATTTCTTGAGGAGGCAGAATCTTTGAGGTCATCATGTTAGCAAATCTCAGAATGAGTTCCTGGCATATTTTGATTTTGCACTAAAATTAAGCCTTGTATCTTCCAGGTTTCTTCAGTATCATGCCCAAATTGGTAGTGAAGATGACACAGCAGAGTGCAGAAAACCCAGAGCCAGGGAAGAAAGTGTGCTCTTACAGTATTCTTTGGATGGTGGTATGTATTATGGTGGTTTCTTCTCTTATTGCCTCTCTGAATAAAATGCAAACTTAAACATCTGTGATTCTCAAACTGTCTGAAACATGTAGCCACCTAAGGTCCTGTACAAATCTTTTGAACTTTGTGTAATTGAAAGCTCTAATTTGTAATCACTGCTAACAACATTTCTTGAATATGACCAGGAATAACATGGATCCTGCTGCATGAACTTGACCATGAACACTACACCAGCCCCCAGCAGGACTACATCACACTGCCACCTGAAGCCAGGACAGCCAGCACCCGGCTCAGGTGGTGGCAGCCGGTCGGCAGGAGGAACCAGCATGTTTCCATAGGTAAGGATGACTGGTGACCTTACACTGTGTACATTCTTAGATCTGAAACAAAATTGCTGTCTTTGTTAGAACTAGACAAAATCAAACAAAAACGTCCTTGGCTATCTGATTACTAGAATCCCTTTTTTTCCAAGTATTGGTGGCTTTTCAGGTCTGTAATATTCCTTGACAGAAACTACTTGTTGCACAACGATTGATTAAGTGAATCAGTTACTAAGGAGTAGGAGTAGGACCATTACAGCTGTTGCTCCCTTTCACAGGCCTTGGAGGAAACTTTAAGGCCTGTTTTGGGAACTGTTAAGTTCATATGATGACCATCAGGGCTTTGGTACAGTGATGTGGCTATCTGAGTGTGAAGATCACTTGATTTTATAGCTGACTGTGCCCTATTCTGTTCAAATGTACACATGTAGATGACCCTATGGCTGAGTGGGCCCTTGATGACATCATGGTGGGTGGAGCAGACATCAATCCCAGCAGCCTCTGGGAAACTTTTGAATTCCATCCCAATGATGCATTATGGGAGTTCTGGCCAAATGGAGCAGTCTCAGATGAGACGTGTGGAAATGCTGGCGGGCTGATGACTTGGACCAACCAGCAGTCAGATGGAACAGCCAATACCATCACCACGATGCCTCTCATAGTGTCAGAGGGATATGTGCTACAGTTTAAGGTAGTTAATTGTATTTCATATTGTCTTCAAAGTATTGTTTTGTCGATGAAGGTTAGACATCCATGTAATAAGATATGCCAAAAAGCAGTTACTCAAGCAAAGTCCAAATCATATCCAGTTGTTTGAGCAACTGCTTTTGGCGTAATACGTCGTGTATTGTTGTGTTTGCAGGTAGTGTTTTGTTTTGACATTTTTGTAAATCTTGCAGTGACTATGATGCAAGCACTATCATCAGTCATTTAACCAAAGGGCTGTTATTTCCATAACTCTCAGATTAATGATTGAGATGTGGTTGATTTGATCAAACATTGTAACAAAATTTGACCAATTTTGACCCACTAGATTGTTGTTGGCTGTGGGATGAGTGATGAAGACAGCTGTGCCTCCAGCCTCCCTGTCCTGCTGGAGTTCTCCACAGACCCCCAGTACAGACACTGGGAGCCGGTCCTCAGCGAGTGTCTCCCAGCCAATGACAACTCCATTGACTGCATCCCCTATCACTACCACGGACAGAGCCAGTTTTCCGCCGATGATTTTGGGGCATGGACACGAGTCACCATCCGCCTTCCTGACAAGGTCATATCAAGGTCAGTCACACTGTGTAGCTACTTTTGTCCCAGGGAAATGGGACATTTTTTTGCTGAAGCTGACATATATTCATGCAGGTCACTTTTGTCAGATATCTTGTCATGCATGGAAAACAGTCGTCTTGCACAATCATGTATGATGTATTTATGTTTGGTAGGCCAACATGTTTCCCTGAAATGATTCTGATTATCCTTTTCAGTATGACTCAATTCCGCTGGACTCAGTTGACCTCTAACCTCCAGGTGGCCCCACAGTGGGCCATTGATGATGTCTACGTGGGCGAGGCCTGTGATGAGAACCTGTGTGGTGGCCATGGGCACTGTGGGAAGGGGGGCAGGTGTGCTTGTGACGATGGGTACCAAGGTAGGGCTTCATCTGCTTCAGCATCAGTTACAACTGGCATAGTCTGAAAGCATTCCCTTTATTGCTGTGACAATAAGATGAACAATTTATGTAGCTAACCGTCCTGTTGCCTATCATGTCAGGTGAGAGATGTGAACCAGCTGCAAACAAAGTGTCTAACTACTTGAAGGAAGGTTTTGAGACTGGGACATCGATAACTAAGTGGTCTCATGTCCGTGGTGGAGCCATCGGGCTGGGCTGCGGTTCTCTCCGCCCGTTCGGACAGGGAAAGTCTTTGTACTTCAATGGCTGTGGGGTCAGGGAGGTACGATCGGTGGAACTGGACACAACAAAGTCCAGGTAAGTCGTTTGTCTTAACTTGCAAATAAGCTCTACTTTATCTGAACTTTCCTCATTTCATTACCAAACCTGTTAAGACCAGGCCTCCACCAGCCTTTCCATAGGGGTTTTGAATAGTTGAGTGGCAAAAATAGAGGAGTGAGCCTCCGGTGATGGTCACATTTACATTTCTCCTTGGTAGCAAATGTTTACTTGTGGTCATGACCCAACTCCTGTGGCAAATTATTTATCCATTGACTAATAGTGTGCAAAAGCATGGCCATAGGACATCATTTAGAATAGTTTACACAAAGGCTGTAATCATGGTGACAAACTCTTTATCATGTTCACAGCAAGATCATGTTTGTACTACAAATTGGCAGTCGAGCCCAGACATCGACGTGTAACATCAACCTCAACTCTGCCCAAGCACCAAACAAGGCAGTAGTTCTCCAATACAGCACTAACAACGGTATAGACTGGTACCTCATTAAGTCACATGACCCAGCAGAGTTCATGCGGCCACAGCGAGTCTCGTACAACATACCACAGCCCGCCAGAACGCGTGCCACGGTTTTCCGTTGGTGGCAGCCAGAGCATGATGGGAAGGGGCATGACCAGTGGGCTATTGACAATGTGGAACTTGTGCTGTGAGTATATTATATTTATCCTTCTTGTCTATTGCAATAACTTCATAAAGCTAAAAATTGCTCAAGACTGAAATTGATAGTTCCCATCTATGTAAGTACAATTATTACGTATGATTAATGTATTGCTAATCCTAGTAATGTTTTCAAGCATTTTGAAGTTACAACACAAACATTTTCACTGAGTTGATAATTTTAGAAAGATATCTGTAAACCTGCAACACATTGATATAGCAGGGACATTTGAAGCCAGAATTCATGAAAAAAGGTGGTTGGAATGGTGTCAGTTAGTCATAGGTTGTGATGTTGTCATCTTGCCACCATCATGCATCATGATTTTGACATCATCTATAGATCATACTTACCTAACTTTACCTACCTACACAATGTAGTCCCTTGGTCTCCTGGTCATACTGTGATGTATATGCTATATGTAGGAGTGCCAAGATGCTGTTCAGCCCAACCTCTGATGATATTTGTTTTCTCCTAGGCCCAGAAGACATCAGATGTTGGGAAGGCAGGGGAAATAGTATGATGAGTAACCATGGTTACACTAAGAGATTGGCAGGCATTGCAGAGCAAGTCCCAAGGCTGCACTGTTGTTTACCTAGCTGTTATGTGTACTTGTTTGTGTTGAACTGTTTTATAGAACTATTGAGTATGATTAATGATTGTGTTTCTTGGTGTACTGTCTCATGCATATTTTGAATGTTGTAGTCAGTGTTATTTGTAGAAGTTCATTATTCATCAACAGTTACTGGTCATTTTATTTTGGACCTAAGAATCTTATAACAGATAATGTGTCAGAGTGTTTAATCAGAGTAGTTATATTTCGCCCATTCCTCGTTAAAGGGGCAAATTGCTGTCGCACATAAGCAGCGGGCCACAGTTTTCTTTAAAGACACAATGACTACGTATTTTGCCCTTTTCCGTTACAAGTACATGATAGTAATATGCTAAGCAATGTTTTCCCACCATTGTTAGTTGCCTTTTGGTCGTCCCGGGTAAGGTTTTGCTTAGAAACACGCTAAAAACACGTGTCGAAAATGCTATAAAGGTGAATATCATGGCATTCTGATAATGAAAAGACGTTAGTTCTTTAAATTTTCAGTCATAATTTACATCAACCACTTAGGCCGGCTTGTCACGTGTTGATGAACTTGTCCAGCAGACGACCCTTTTACGTCAGATGCCGTTTTATTCTTGTCGCCAACTTTTGTATAATTTACGTTACCGAACTTCTGTTGGGTGTAATTCGCTTACGAAAAGACATTTTCCGATAATTTTTTCACTGTTTTATCTGCTAAACAGTGGTGTTGCGTAACAAACAAATGACAGGACACATAAAACACGAATGTTGGAAACATGACTATAACCGCCAATCTCAGGCCGTTTGTCACTTTTTTGATATAATTTACGTTACCATAATAAGTCCCTTAGAATTATAGAAAGATCATTACTTTTTTACTCATAGGAAAGAATGCTCCCAGATAAGTAATTGCCTGCAGAGTTAGTCTTTCCAGAGCTGTTTGTTAAAATTTTATTTATCATTAAAAGCATAAATATAATTTACGTTACCATATAATTTACGTTACCATTTTTTTTCTTCAACATGTCATCGGATGTTCAGCAAGAGCACATCAACCAAAGACATATTTTCTGCTGTAATGTTACTGTAGGTGGGCTTGGCTTGCCATACAGTCACAATGCAGTCTGTTTATATGTTTCTGTTTCAGTGAATTTTACGATGCTGGGACTTTTCATTTCTCATAGATGCGGGTGTTTATATTGATATCTGATGCTTCAATAATCAACATTACACGGAATGTATAGTGCCAAGTTCAATAAATGTATATTGGGTTGGACTGAACCAAAGTAAACCCATGTTGTCAAAGTAGACTCTTCCAAGTTTGTCGTCATTTTCGCGCGCTTTTTGAAGATCACAGGACTGGAATGACAGAAATTCATGCTCAACACTGACTGATGAAGTAAGGTACGTTTCAAGCATGTTTGTCTTAAATAGCAACAGAGATTATGATCAGCTAATTATGAAGGTCAATGTAGTCAAGATTCGTGTCACAGAAATATTTCTCGTTTTACACAGTGGACCCCTTTACGTACAGACGGCGGTAAATCAGTGACACTATTTACGCTAGCGCCACGTTATCTACATTGAGGACTTGTCATTGAGTTTTAAGCTCCATGATCAAAAGCATATGGGCTGCAGAAGTTAATAGCTAACTTGAGTTAAGACTTCACTATCATTAGATGTTCCGAAGTTTTCACCTTTGCTTGTTTAGGTTGGAAATCTTGTTAATTAGAAGCAAACTACTCTTTCAACCAGTCGTGACTGCACAGAATTGATGCACAGAATTGTTTTACATGGACAGACACATGGTTCAAGGCAGAAGCTATTTGTGAAACCAATCCCACTCTATAAAGTCAAGATCTATATAACGTCAGGCTTGTCATGTAATCGTGGCATTAGTACAATAGTATAAAGGGACAGGCTGCCAGGATAACTGTAGAACAGACCAGTGCCTTTACACATGCAGCTCTCTTTTGGAAAATTCACTGTTGTTTATAGCCTTGCTCATCAACAAAAGCCTTGTTATACACATATTACACAGTTCTTTCTGCCGGTATTATTGAACCACACGATATAAGGTGTATGGATCGACATTTTGTTAGGTAGCACATTCATTCTATATTGATGTGACATTGTGTTTGTTCCACGAACAAAGATTGTCCTGACATTAAAAAATGTTTTATAAGAAGTGCGATAACTGGTGTTTAGTTTGTTGTCTTTCCAATATCGAAAGCTTGTGCTAGAAAGGCCCAGTCCATCTGGTGCATGTTGCCATCGCATCATGTCCTGCTATTCCCAAAGACTTGATTAAAGGACGCGAGGACGAAGCGGTTCTGACCTAGAGCGTGTGATTGCGTGAATCCTTTGTTACTTAGCATGTATTTAAATAGACCCCACCAAGATAGGGACCTTGCATATCTTGGGTGTCTTTCCGCAGAGTCCGGGTGGGTATAGGACGAACAAGATTATACGGGTATTCCGGATAACAAAGATTACACTTTTTGCTACTCTGAGTTAGCAACATGAAGATAAGAGGTCCAGCATTATAGACGAACATGACCTGATCAGTTCAAATAGAGCCAGTATATACACTATTCGGCTTTCCTCCAAATGTTAGAGATTCTGTAATTTACGTTACCACAGTTCATTGGCATTTACCTGTAGAATAGATATCGCCTGCTTCCAACCATTTTCATAAATATATTCTATCGCTCTTATCCCATCCTACAGGGTGAAAATTAAGGAGTATTAAACGGTTTGTCTTCATATCAGAAAAAAAAATCATTTATTTACTTTTATACAAATGTAGCAAACTTAATAGCTAGTAATTTTGATCATTATTCCGAAACAAATGACACGGCGGTTAAATATTTCTCATTGGCGTGTAATTTGAAGGTTTTGGGTTGGAAAATGCGCTAATTTGGCTGTTGTTAATCCACTATTACTTGCTGGAACATTTCTCTGTGTAGTAATATGCTCTTTATTACGAAATTGTAGGAAAGATGACATGGCCTACTAAAAATCAAATATCTCCAAAATTAAGCGTGTTAGCACCAGACAAAAATAGCAAAAGATAGTCGATATAAGTGGTAACAAGTTCATACCAGCAGGTAAGCGTTTTGGACAACTTTATTTTTTACAATTTTCTACCTCCAATTTTCCCAGTTAACGAGGAATGGGCGATTTATCTAATTCTACACAAAGTCACCAGACATATTTAGCAAGGTACAAGTAAGAAGGAAAAGAAACACAATGGCATAACTGTGGCAGTATAAAAGGGTTACATGTACATGTACACAGACAGTGTACAGGTACGTGAGATATTGCCAAATATAGTAATGCTCATTTATGTGGCTGTGAGTGGGGCACATTTAAATTTCCCTTACAAGTGGTTTGACCTCTGTTAATGAGCAGCGGTGATTCTTCACTTTCTTCTTATTTGATGTTGTCTCCTTTGTGTCTTGGCAGACAATATGGATCGGTTGTTACAAGAAGATTAAAGAATAAAGTCATTAGAGAAAAAGAGCCATAACAGCCAACAAGGGTCTTTTTTTGTCCAAGGTGTGTATCTTTTCCAATAAAGGAAAATTGTGCTGCAATGATCTTTAATTTTATTGTATAAGAATTTCAGTGTCTTGTTGGTCATTGTAGCATTGGCTACAATTATACAGTTCAAACTTTCAATTACTGATGGTCATGTTGATGAAAGCTCCCCAAAAGTAGCAAACTCTTTAGATTTGTTTGTAATCCTTTAGATATTGAATGTGACAATTGAGCAGGGCTTTAGCCAGCTCGAAATTTTTTTCCGTCAGCCAATTACAATCGTCGCGAAAACCGCGAAAATTAATTAGAAGGACTGAACTGAGACCTTGAAAAACCGGTTTTAATGAGATTATCGTATGCGAAAGGGCGCCGACACACATTGTCAACAATCATAACAATAGCAAAACAAACAGTGTGTGGCTTTTACAGCCGTGGACGGCGTCCCCAAGCCGCCTGTAGCTTCCACCAAGGATTTTTGTCCGTCAAAGTTGACGGATTGGTTTTAAAATTTTTCCGTCAGACGCAGCAAATTTCCGTCAATTGACGGAAAAACGGACGCTGGCTAGACCCCTGCAATTGAGGTAGGTGGGTGTTCTTGTAATCAAGGCAGAAAACGGTTGACATTTTTTACCATTTTATTCAAACCAGATTTGAATGTTTGACACCAGGTGATTTCACTCAAATCATAAAATTGCTTGGTTATTTTGCTTATATTCCAACACATTATCCCATAATATCCATTTTTACTAAATAAATGCTTGTATGGTGCATATTAAAAGTGATCATATTTTGATCCAAGCCACACATCACCACCCTTTCTCACCTTCTTCACACTGCTGACCACTATTCTATCTTTTTTAGAACATCTTGTCACCATCGGTTATAAAAGATTGTCATGAAATTATCCACTCTAGTTAGAATTGGAGATTTAGGAAAAGTACTGTGGCACCAGGTGATACAATATGCTGTGCTGTCTAGAGACTGTCAATCAATTGTGGTCCAAAGATTGAGGAAAGTTAAACGGTTCTCTGTCAACAAAACCACCAAAGAATCCTAATTTTTGTCACAAATATGTCATTACTTAGTTTAATCTTTCTAGCTTATGTTCCATGAAATAATTGTTTCATCATAATTCATTTTACTTGCTTAAGTTGCAGTTTAATTCTGGATTGAGTGATTGCCCATGATTAAGCATGTCCAATTTCTAGATATATAAGGGGTTTTCAAAAAGTGATGCTCATTTTTCATAAAAGGAGGTGAACTTGGCACAGATGTAAAGGCACATACAATGTACATGGTATATCTTCTTGAGACTGAAATATCTCAATTGGTCATTCAGATTTTTATGGGAGACTGAGTTGATTTCAAGATGAGCAGTCACCCTTTTGAAGTCAATGATATGTGTCTTTTCATTTGTGCCAAATTTCAAGTCAGTCAATGAAAAAATGACCTTGTTATACAACCAGTGACATAATGATTACTTTGACTCCCCCCCTAACTAACAGCCACAGGTTATCAATCCAGCATGTACGGTATGATAGGACTGGTATGATCTAGATATCAAACTAGATGTCAATACTCATAGGAACATTCTCAGGATCCAGGTACGAGTAGGTGAACTTGTCCTGTTCTGCCAGGCGTTTGTTGCGCTCCTTGATGTTCTCAGACTGCTTCTTGAGGTCATCCTGCAGCTCTGCATGGGCCTTCCCAAACTTGTGACCAGTTTGTTCTGATGTCAGCTAAAGTGCAAATCAAATATACAAATGTATCAAAATCCATTTCTGTTTGAAAGTTGCAAACTTGAATCTGCCTGTCACATTCCTAAGGTAATTCAGTGATTTACCAACCTGATGAAACTGTTGACGGTTGAATCTGCCATATGTGAAAAAAGGAGCACAAATATACAAATTTTAAACATTGATACACAAGTTGATTACCTTTGTAAGAGTGGTCAGTGACGGCATGGTCAAGGCATACTTCAGCAGGATTTGCAGAGTTGTAGGGAATGGTCCAGGCAGAGCGTCAACCAGGTCTTTTTCTGTCATGTCTCCCTTGGTGTCTGGCATGGGCTTCTTCAGCATTTCAGGCCTGGAGCATGACAGTACATGAAAACACAACCCAGTACGTTGTATTAGGGATGTGTTCTAATTTTTTAAGCAGTGAATATCAAAACTGAGCTTACTCATCTACCCAAAACCTAGCTATTCTACACACATTTCCTTGGCCACATAACCAAATACTGTACATGTATCGCAAACATTCCTTTTTTTGTATTTTTCGAAAACTGTAATGTTGGCAGACCAGATCGGATAAGCGAGAATCAAAGAAGCATCACCTCTATATTGTAGTGGTCAAACTTACCAGCACTGAATGTATCCCAGTTTAAGTAAGTTGGGAATCTCTGTTTCGAGCTTGTTGACTACGAAGGAACTTTTTTGGTGAAAGGTTTGACTTACAATCTTTTCATGAAGTTAATTGTTGAAAATGCCTGAAATTAGTGTTTGAAAAAAAATCTTGGCTATTATCAAAACATCACGGCTCCATCAACAAAAGCTTTGCTCCACATAATCACAAAAGAGTTGCTACTGCAGTGATTTAATAGTGTATTAACGACAGGAATGAAATTTTAGCACCTGTTAGGGAGATATCCTCCATAGTCCCACTGGGGAAAGTTGACAGCAGCATGCTGTGCACTCATGTTGAAGATGATGTTGGTGAGTACTTCCTGAGGTATGAGGGAGAGAGCACAATCTGTCACACTTCAATCTTCTCTTTACAATGTCTACTACTAAAGAAAATAAGGGAATATAGAACATGGAAACTAAAGGTGAAGACTGCCTAAGTATAACTATTCACAGCCAAGGTAAATTTTTTTATCCATTTGTGTCAGTTATTTATCCCTGCCCTCATCAGTTCAAAACTCAACATTGGTTTAAGAGGCACATTAGTACAATGTATCATAGAATGATCATATCATACTATACATGTACTTCTGACAATGCAACGTCTTTTATTGATTACACAACAAAAAGATGGAATATGATATGATGAAGCTACAATACTGTAACATTTTGACATACTTACTTGAAGCAAACCCTTTGAGTCAATGTAGTAAGGGAAGCCATGCACCTGTCCATCCATGCATGTCATCTTTGAAAACGCCTGAAGCTCTGATGAACAAAAAAGTGGTTGTCATACAAATCAATTTTGATGTTTTGACATGTTATTTCAGGGGGTAAAGAAAACTAGAGCATTTCCACCTTGTTGAATATGCTCATTTAGTTGCTTTACTCAACAAGTTAACATGCAGCAATAAAATTATGATAAGTTGACCTTGATCTGCTGCATAGAGATATTAAACAAAAGTGTTACTTAGAGATACATGTTGTTTGCTTTCATATATAAGTGTACATGAGTAGACTTCCATACCCTTGTCACCGTCAACCTCCCGATCAGTCTTGTAGGACTCGTCCACTGCAGAGGTGACGTACTTCTTCAGAATGTTCCACAGCTCCATCCCATCGTCCCTGTAGTAGTAATCCTCCAGGCCGTCCGAGCGCTCTTCATCAAACCCGCGCTTCTTCAGTTGCTCCGGAAAACTGGTGAGATTTTGGCAAAATTATATAAATGATAAACCCAACAAATGTAGCCTGTGTTTACACAATCTATCTCTGACTGGGGTTAATGACCCCCCTTCTAGCTGGAAGCAACTCTAAGACCAGCCGCTAGGAGCACAATTTTAGTCAGGCTATAAGAAATGAACATGATGGAGCTTAATGGCACGTAACACAACTTACAGTGTCAGCAAGGTACATGTATTATGGTATTCAGTTTAGTGACACTATGCTTATATGTAGCATATTGTCTTGAAAGTCCAACAGGATCTGTTGAAGTGGCAAAAATTGGTTGTACATGTACTTTGAAGTCAGATTCACTACTAGCAACCTTAGACACATACATTTAGGCAGGCATCCCTGCAATAGTCATCTTGAATTGATAACAGTTCTGTGGGAGAAATGAGACAGAAAAACATTTCCCTTCTGTTTACCTTTCCTTCATGAAGTTGTATTGTTTCCATCTCAGCACACACATCATGAGCCCCCCACCCGTTCCCACGGAGAACTCGGGATCAGTCACGGGAAGTATGCGTGATATCAGGGTGTGGCGGGCCAGGAAGTTGATGGCGATGGTGTCCTTGAAGTGTGGCTTGAGCAGGCAGAGGATGGGGTGGTCGGCACTCAGGCAGTGGTTGGCAGCGACCACGATCGGCTCCATGGCGAGATGGGTCAGCAGTAGGTGGGACAGGAAGTTGTGGTACTGGGCGTCCGCACAGGTCACGTGCATCTTGGCAAACAGGTACTTGTTAGGATGTGACTTTCCGTATTCTGGGGTGTATACCTGGTTTCTCGCTGAAAGAAAACATGTGTTTTGAAATAAGAACAAGACAGTCACATTAGAAGTATATCAATATATTTGAGGGAAAAGTGCATCACTTCTGTGTAGTATTATGTTGTAACTACATTGTACTGTATATCGTCCTTCCTACCTTTCCTGGTATCCAGCTGGATTCCCATGATGCTGAGGCGAGACTTCCCATCCTCGAGTATCTCCCTGTACATCAGGACGGTGGGCGCATAGAAGTATTTCCCTTTTTGTAGGGGGATCTCTGCAAATAAGATTAATCAAAGTAATTAAGTAATTAATCAGAAACATGGATTCATTTGATCAAACACAGTGACAGCCAGTTCAAATGTTCAGAGGCAGCATGTAAAGAAACTTTCTTCTGGTGCACAGATGAAGCACTTGAAGACAGCACAGTATTTCGTTTCTTGAAACGTTAGCCTGTCACAAAGTCATAGTCTATCAACTTCAATGTATACATTGTATTTGTTGTATAACTGAAAAGTGGCAGCTTACTTCTCAGCATGTTGTAGTCCACAATGAAGAGTCGTCTCTCACTGATCAGTTCTATGACGGTCTTGCCCTGCCCCTTCAGTGACAGCATAGCAAAGGGAATCTCCTGAACTGACTGGCACACTCTCAGCATCACTGGGTTCAGTCCTGTAACAGGGAAGGGGGCATATATAAGTAAGGAGGACATTTAACATTACAATCTCTTCATATGCAAACATGACATGTAGGAAGTAAAGGCCACTTTAAGTAAGTGATATATTTTTTCGTTGCAGCTATCAGCAAAGGCCCAAGAAATTTCACATAATCAATGATAATGTGCTGCTGGATAGCACTGTAATCACATGACTTGTATATCCAATGCATTATTGTGGTACAATGACAGGCAAGCTATCTCTAACAATTGCATTGGAGGCACTATTAAACCCATGAAAGGCTGCTATGGAGCATTATACACAATTAACTAACCTTGTATATACTGCCGGATAAACTCTGTGTCATCCTTCCAACTTGCGATGATCTTTGTGGGAGTCGGCAGGATGTTTCCAAAGAACGACTCGTACAGGCCCCACTGGTTACCTTCCTGGAGCTCAGCCTTCCAGCGAAGTACGATCCCAGCCTAATGGGAAAAAACAAGTTTTTTAACAAACGTAATCACGCTTTCTGAGAAGTGGGAAAGATGTCATAAAGAGAAAGGCTATTCCTATGTGATGTTCTGGTGCTATATAATACCAATACTATTTGTAAGTTGTAATGTCAACAGTATATTCGTACATAGAGCACAGATATGCCAATGAAACAACTACATTTTAATAGTTTTGATGTGAGCCATTATGTGTGCTGATACATTATTATTCATTACCTGTATCAGCACATTTCATGAGCACCTAAACTTAAGCGTCTGACAGGGGAATATTTCTAATCAAACTCAAATCACCTGCTGTGAAACAAACGTCATAAGTCGTCCAACAGCTCTTGCGACCTTGTCTGCGTGAGGGAACTGCCCAACTGGAAGGCCCTCTGCAAAGCCAGGCAGGCTTTTGAGGTTGAGGCCAGGATTTGACTTCAGATTCCTGTGGGTGACCATCTTGTATGTGTTGCCTTTGTTAAAGAAGAAAGTCCAGGGGTGCAGGTCAACATTTTTTCCTAGAATGTTATTACATTTGCTGTTCCATGGAAGAAAGGATAAAAACTTGAAACATTCACAAAGTGGCCCGGACTTAATAGAAAACAGCATAAGATCAGAGGGTACTGACATTTGCAGTTCCACGGAAGAAAAGAAAAACTGAAAATGTACACGAAGTGGAGTTGATACAAAAACATAGCATAAGATAAGAATGTACTGAGAGAAATTAAATTTGCATTTGGCTACTCACCACCATGAGCAAAGTTTTGCAGAACTTGCCCCAGCTCAGCAGCAATGGCTTGCAGCTCCCCCAACAAGTTGTTCCACATCTTCTTGAAATTTATGACTTGTGCTGGTGGCGACAGTGGCTGGTTATACATGGCCAACAGCATGGTGACCTTCAGTGTCCCCCCTTCATCTACAGGTAGGTCCAGCTGTGTCTCCTCTCCTGACTGCAGGGTAGATATGTCCACCTCTGCTGTCCCCATCACTGTGTCTGGAGTCCCATCATAGTTCTTGTCCCTAATGATAATTATGGTCATTTCAATAACAAACTAAGAGATTAACTACATAATTCTGTACCTTACACAATCATCTTTTGTGCAAAGTTTAGGTTTCATAGCAAGGCAGAGTAACTTGCATGTAAGAAAGTGTGTTTACATGATGGTGAAGTACAAGGTCTGGCTGGTGTGGTGGAGAGGGAAGACAAACTGCTGATTCCAGATGGGTGTCTGCATATCGGTGCACACGTTGGACACTTCAGGTTTTGCTGCATCGTTGACCAGTATGACAACATATGGGTCAGGACAGGGATCATCTGAAAGAGCCATAAACATCAAGTAAGTATGAGGTTGTCCTATGGTGGTCTTAAAGAGTTTAAGCTATATCCAAAGCACATATGAAACACAGCATTTGTGCACATAAGTTTTTATTGTAATGATTGCTGCCAAAATGCATCAGATGGCTGGTAGATACATTTTGTACTGGTGCATCTAAAGTTAGTCGACAAATTTTCGATCATAAAAACGTGATTTTTTTCTCAACTTTCTCAATGTTAAAGCAACAGAAACTATGCTATGTAATACCTTCTGTGCCAACATCCTTCAGATTGAATGCCCTCTGTAGAGTCA
The DNA here is from genome assembly GCA_019207045.1 of Branchiostoma floridae x Branchiostoma belcheri. Classification (NCBI taxonomy): domain Eukaryota; kingdom Metazoa; phylum Chordata; class Leptocardii; order Amphioxiformes; family Branchiostomatidae; genus Branchiostoma; species Branchiostoma floridae x Branchiostoma belcheri. Next base: position 14,591,550 of record CM033027.1, read on the forward strand.
CCTTCAGCTTTCCAACCTCTAACTCCATGTGGCCCTTCAGGTTCTTGATGACGCCCCTGTAAAGGCTGTTTCGAGACTCCTTTTCAATGCTGAGGGGATACCTGGGCTTGCCATCCAGGAAGCACTCAAACTTCACTTCAGTTGCATAGTGCCCGTCAGAGCTCAGAACTGAAGGAGAAACCCGAGTAAGTACAATGCCCACTTAATGCTGAGTAATATTCTATCTTAGATTCTTGTACATGATCCACCAATTATAGCCATTTCCCCATATGTCACATGCCATTTGTCACAGCTCATAACCAACTGTTAAGCTGTTTACCATGTGTCAACTTGTTTTGTCCTAAACTATTGTGCATAATACATCAATCTTAACCCATCCCACAATATATGACTCGCCTCTCAATAGAGACCTATGATGTTGCAGTTCCCTCTTACACAAGTCAGTTTGTTTGACCCTCTGGCTGTACCCCCTCACCACTACTGCCTCCGTCAAACAAGTACAAAACACCAAAGTGCTTTATTTTCATTAATCATGTGTGACTTTTCATTAAATACTGCAATCAAACCTACAAGTGTGCAATGTCTTACCTTCTTCCATGGTCACCAAAGTAACCTCGCTGTATGTCTTGAAGATGTTTGGATGCATTGTGCCCGGTAACAAGGAGTAGACCTATTATGTAGGAATAGATAAATGATACATGAAGTGGCGTACTTCAGATGAATTTTCCCAACAAAGTTATGCTGAAATCCAGCATTGAAGTAAACAAACGACAATGAAACAAAAGCACATCTGACCATGACGTGCTTGATGTCATCCCGCTCCTCTAGCCGTTCCTTCCTGGAGGTGGTGTCGTAGCGAACCGTCCGGACACACCCCACCTCGTCCTTACCAGGCTCCTCCAGAACCAGGGATTTGATCTGTGGCCAGAACTGCAAGCTCTCCTGATAGTTAACGTCCAATAGAGGTAAGAAATCCATTTTTAAGACAACGTAGTTGATACTGTCGTACATTTTCCTACGGTTCACATGTTGACGTTATACAATACGCCTTTTTCCTGTTACTTATTTGCAGCTACTTGTTTTGCAAGTACAGGTCCCAAACAATGCTATCACGACATCTTTGTACGGATTTGTAGGGCCTCCAGACACAACATGGTTTATAATCACAGTCGATGAGATGATATTACTGTCAGTCACTCTTAACATTATCACGGTATATACCTGATAAAACTTGAATTTCGAAATCAGAATAGAAAACCGTTGCGTGTACCCACCGGACCAAAAGGACTGAACGCCTCCCAGACCTCCCCCACAGGCTCCGTCACTATCCCGCGGACTGTCACCGTGTGCTTTCCTCGTCTGTTGGGCAGAAACATGGAGGCATGACGTGGTTAGTGTTTTTTAACATAGACCTTAAGTGTTAGTGTCAAAAAGGGACGCAGAAAATCCCGGCAGACCGTCATTTGTACACATGAAATCACCTGTTCCAGACTTCGTCAAACGTAGGAGCCCTGGTGATTGCTTGTGGTTCATGAATGCCGTAGTTCCCCTTCAGGAACGTAGCTCTGACATCCATGAGACGTTCGACTGACCCTTGGCCTGTTTCCGGTAGGAAGGTGCTTTGGTACTTCAGACGGGTAACGTAAGGGTTGACGGCTTCAAGCACAATCTGAAACATTCGGGAAGTCTTAATTACTATAAAAGCTGCAAGGGAAATGCTTCAAATAACAATTACATATAATGTTGACCTCATCACCACCACCATTGGATGTGGACGCACAAACCTTTGTCCTTAAGTACTGTACTCCAGTCACGTTGGCATCTTGGATGGCCGAGATGAAGGTGTTATCTCCATGGTCCACTAACACCAGCTCTTCCTCACCTTGCTTGTTACCCTGCACTTCTATCGTCCTCTTCCGGCTTTTTTCGTCCACTTTTACCACTAAAGACAAGATGGTGTACATTTGAATGACTCTCTAAGACCAAGAAGATTTGTCAAAGGGAAGAAATACTCTACATGATTAGTGACAGGAGGTCATTTCTAAGTATCAATAACACGGACCTCCAAGAATGGTCTGTGATATGAGTTGTCATTTTCGGTTGCGGTCGCATTTGTCTCGTCACGAAAATGCAAATGAGCAAACGCCCGATTTCACGACCACGAAATTGGAATATGACCTGACGTTGCGACGTTGCACGTGAGTTGCCCAATCCCGGCACGCGAGGAAGCCCAGGACAGCGATCGTGCCCCACGACGTATGTCTATGATTCTCAAACTGACAACATACAATTGACGAATCGCTGGGAAAAATGATGCCCCACGACGTATATTTAACGTTATGTCTATGATTCTCAAACTGACAACATACAATAATTGACGAATCGCTGGGAAAAATGATGCCCCACGACGTATGTCTATGATTCTCAAACTGACAACATACAATTGACGAATTGCTGGGAAAAATGATGCCCCACGACGTATGTCTATGATTCTCAAACTGACAACATACAATTGACGAATTGCTGGGAAAAATGATGCCCCACGACGTATGTCTATGATTCTCAAACTGACAACATACAATTGACGAATCGCTGGGAAAAATGATGCCCCACGACGTATGTCTATGATTCTCAAACTGACAACATACATCAGTTCTGTCATATCTGATTTCACATCTGACAGTGCTACCGTAATGATGTGAATATGTGACATATGACAATGCGAAGAACTTCTGTCATCTGCCCTACTATGATGACCTAAAATATTGCAACAAGTCAGGTTTTTAATCTAACATCTGACATTGGTCCTTACACCAAGTCAGGTTTTTAATCTAACATCTGACATTGTCAGTCTTGCGCCATGTCAGATTTTTAAATCAGATTTTAGATTGAAATAATCTGACTGTTTGAAGACGAATGTTTGATGTTTGATTCAAAAATCTGACAGTGCTACAAAAAGTGTCAGATGTTAGACTAGAAATCTTACATTGGGAGGATGATTGTCAGATGTCAGACAGGAAATCTGACAATAATATGAAAAATGTCAGGTGTTAGATTAAAAATCTGACATGGCGTATTAAAGGACAAATGTCAGATGTTAGATTGAAAACCTGACATGGTGTAAGGGCCAATGTCAGATCTTAGATAAAAAAACTGACACCGGTTGTAAGGACCATTGTCAATTGTTACTAGATTTAAAATCATAGTAGGGCAGATGACAAAATTAGTTCTTCGCATTGTCATATGTCACATATTCACATCATTACGGTAGCACTGTCAGATGCGTCAATTGTATGTTGTCAGTTTGAGAATCATAGACATACGTCGTGGGGCATCATTTTTCCCAGCAATTCGTCAATTGTATGTTGTCAGTTTGAGAAATATAGACATACGTCGTGGGGCATCATTTTTCCCAGGGATTCGTCAATTGTATGTTGTCAGTTTGAGAATCATAGACATACGTCGTGGGGCATCATTTTTCCCAGCGATTCGTCAATTGTATGTTGTCAGTTTGAGAATTATAGACATACGTCGTGGGGCATCATTTTTCCCAGCGATTCGTCAATTGTATGTTGTCAGTTTGAGAATCATAGACATACGTCGTGGGGCATCATTTTTCCCAGCGATTCGTCAATTATTGTATGTTGTCAGTTTGAGAATCATAGACATAACGTTTATACGTCGTGGGGCATCATTTTTCCCAGCAATTCGTCAATTGTATGTTGTCAGTTTGAGAATCATAGACATACGTCGTGGGGCATCTTTTTTCCCAGCGATTCGTCAATTATTGTATGTTGTCAGTTTGAGAATCATAGACATAACGTTAAATATACGTCGTGGGGCATCATTTTTCCCAGCGATTCGTCAATTGTATGTTGTCAGTTTGAGAATTATAGACATACGTCGTGGGGCACGATCGCTGTCCTGGGCTTCCTCGCGTGCCGGGATTGGGCAACTCACGTGCAACGTCGCAACGTCAGGTCATATTCCAATTTCGTGGTCGTGAAATCGGGCGTTTGCTCATTTGCATTTTCGTGACGAGACAAATGCGACCGCGACCTCATTTTCAATTATTTGTAAAACATTCTAATTAACAAGAATTCGATGACCCCATACCTTCGCCAAGCAATATTAATAGTAACTCTAGAAATCTTTACATCAAGCTTTACTTGCATAGCTCATCTATATTGCTTAGAATGCTTACTTCTATATGACTCGTATGCACAATTATGAATTCTCTTTTATTTGCCAATGCAATTGCATTTTGAAAGAAGTTTCTTTTCACGAACTCCCAGTCCGCTCACAACTCGACTGGCATTAAGAGCAAGCAGGATAGCCCAACAAAATGATTTGTCGTTCAGGCAATAAATGTGGACTCACAGGTGGTATTTGGGAGCCAGGAGACGTCATGGATGTTACTCAGAATCTTCCAAAACGTTTCAGTTCCGCAGTTGATGTCGAACTCCATCTGATGTTGTCCTCCGTTCTTTCTTGCTGCGACATCCATGATTTCGTCCATTATGACAGGCACCGCTCTTCCGCTCATGAGGGGTACCATCTTCTCCTTGATCTCCTCGTTGAAGAAGGATAGTGTTATCTTGAGCTCCCATAATGCTTGGTCTTGGTCCAATTCAATGATCTACATGGTGAATAGGTTATTAAAACAATTAGTCAGGCGGTTGCCACATTTTCAATGTACGTACTCTTAAATTACACAAGAGACACAAGAGATCAAATTGAATATAACGTTCATGCACAATTCTTCCTGCTTTGTTTGAAAAATCACGTAAGTCTTACGGTTGAGGTCTTCCTAGAGGTCATTTACAGCCTTAATCGACAATGCCAATGCTAAAGAGAGAATAGAAGGTATAACCTTATTGACTGCCTGGAAGTTTTTGACGACAAAGTTTGGTACGTGCTCAAGCGTAAACGTCCTCTGGCTATCGTCCTTCCCAGTTATAACCTTCGCCATCTTGGTTTTCTCTTCTCCTCCCAGATCGAGGTAGTACGTGACAGAGGTTCCTACATCCTCGCCAAGTCCACCAGGCGACACTGAAATGTTGGTCAATTGCAATAAATGTGTCGTCCATGCTTACTTGCGATGGTCACCGGAGCAGTCCCATTTAGATGTACACCCATGGACTGCAACATGTCACATTTCATGATCATAATAAGATGACTGTTTTGCCATATTTCTCTTGAATTGGCGATTCTAGACATTGATAGAAAAGGGACATGTCACTACTGCTTGAGCCATTGTACATGGCTGAAATTATCTTCAATTAGATAATGAATTTTAAGCCCATGTATTAAGTTTCTCATAGAACGAGCTTTATCTCACATGAATTAGCATCTTTACCGTTCGTAATCCGTATGTCTTCAAAGATCTCCATGTTTGCCATCATCGCATTGTTGTCCTTGAAAGTGGCATTCCAGAAAGCTTCTGCCGACATAGGTACTATTTGCCGGTAGACGACCTCGCTTGTCACATCTGTAAAGTGGCAATACAATGTTCCATGACGGCATAGAGTTATTGAATACGAGTACTGGGATGAAGTTACGCCTACATACCTGTGAAGGTCAGTTTCTGGACCAACAACCGGATAGTCAGATTTTTTTACCCGTCCTATTAACATGTCTAACTAGGGCTGGGTACCGGTACAGAAAATTCAGGTCCAGGTCCGGTTCAGGTCCAGAGGATCAGGTCCAGGTCCGGACCTGAACCTGGACCTGATTCAGTATGACTCATACTAATGGTCCATTTCACTACAAAAAAACTGTTTGGTGAAGTATTTTTGAACCATTTTTTGGTGGAGTATTTTTTCTGGCTTTTTAAAATCCTACAACGCTAACTGCACCTGTACGATTGGCTGTAAAACTTGGTAGAAATTACTATAAACTCTACTCTACTTCACTCTTTTGTTATTTTCTTCCACCTGCAAGCGCCAAAACGTGTAAATGCCTGATGAAATAATCTATCAATTTTCTAATCCAACATCCGGTCCACCTAATTTTTTCAGGTCCGGTTTTTCTGGACCGGTCCAATAAGAAAAGCGGGTTTTGTACCGGTACGCTGTACTGATACCCAGCCCTATGTCTAACATATATTTGTCGTAAAAACTAGCTACAGACATTTTTGTACCTTCTCACACGTTGTACATTCGTTTGTTTCCTTGAAATTAGTGTGCAATGAATAAATAGATAAATAAGAAGAAAATTAACACGCATTCTATTAGAACTGAACCACTCATTTCAGAGATCCATACCTTTATCTGCCTCCATCTCGACACTGATGCCTGCCTGCCTGTCGGCTTCTTCTCTTCCGTCCTGTGACCTACAAGGAATGTGAATCGTTAAATGGTGATATCTATACAATAGTCTAGAGCCAATTGTCAAGCTACTAGACACCAAGTGGAGACAAAAGTTAGGTGGAGACAAAAAGCTCCAACGCGGCAGACCCGAACTGTACACGCCCCCTTTCATGGCAGACATGGCTTCAGGCAATACGCTGAAATATATTACTACACCAGTTAATGTCGAACCAACTGAAGTTCCATTGCGTCGCCGGGACATAAACTCGTGATATCCACATGCCAGGCAACAGCAGCGAAAATTGTGAAAAAGTCAAGATGTGATATTCGTGCTACCATTTAGAGAATGCGCCCAGGGTACCACATCTTAAATGTGCCCACCGTGTCAACGAGGACACTTCTGACAACCGCCAACTCTCCAAATAAAATCCTCGACATTAAGAACGACAGGACATTTATGTTCTGATGTGATGGTCGTATGCCATAACTTACTCACTGTTGTATTTCTGCTGTATTTTGTGGTGCTTTGGAGTGGAGATTAACCGTTTGTGTCACAACGTTCTCCCAGGACATTGCCCCTGACACCACATCATAAAATGCGTGTGTCACTATTGAACGAGCTGTACCATACAGTTTGTGCTTCTATTAACCTGTGTAATGCTTAAGAGAATGTGCTGTCTAATCCATATTGTGTGGGGACAAAACCAACACTACAAAACAACACAAGACACTTTGCGCAGGGATACCGAAGAGCGTTGATAATTGGTTGACATTTGGCGAAATGGGGATATCTGGCTCGGACCCAGTTTGCCAAGCTACCAGACACCAAGTGCAATGAAGTGTTCACACTAAGTTAGGTGAAGACAAAAACCTTCAGCGTAGCAGACCAAAAGTGTACACGCCCCTTTCATGGTGCTTTGGAGTGGAACTTAACCGTTTGTGTTGTCACATTCTTCCAGTCAGACATTGTCTTTGACAAAAATCATAAAATGCGGGTGTCACTATTGAACGAGCTGTACCTTACAGCTTGTGATTTTATGCAATGAAGCGGGTACACAAAAGTAAGGTAGGGACAAAAAGTTCCAATGTGTCAGTCAGACCTAAAGTGTACACGCCCCTTTCATGGTGCTTTGGAGCGGAACTTAACCGTTTGTGTTGTCACATTCTTCCAGTCAGACATTGTCTTTGACAAAAATCATAAAATGCGGGTGTCACTATTGAACGAGCTGTACCTTACAGCTTGTGATTTTATGCAATGAAGCGGATACACAAAAGTTAGGTAGGGACAAAAAGTTCCAACGTGTCAGTCAGACCTAAAGTGCCCCCCCCCCCCGTAGTGCTTTGGAACCACTTGGAAATTAACCGTTTGTGTTGCCACATTCTTCCAGACATTGTCCCTGGTACACAATCATAAAATGCAGGTGTCACTACTCACCACATGTATTGAATGAGTTGTGCCTTACAGTTTGCGATTTCACGCTTCTACTAACATGTGCAGTGCTAAAGGGATGGGCTGCCTGATCCACAGTGGGTGAAAAATTTGTAGAAAAATTGCAGAACAACTCAAATCAGGTATATTCGAAGAGCATTGATCATTGTCATTTTGCGAAATGTGAATCGTGAAATTGGGATATCTGTACAGTGTCAGAGACCCAGTTTGCCAAGCTAACAAACAACAAGTGCAATGAAGTTGGTACACAAAAGTTTTGTGGGGACAAAAAGCTCCAACGTGGTAGACCCAAAGTGTACACGCTCCCTTTCATGACAGACGAGCTGAAATATATTACCACATCAGTTAATCTCGAACCAACTGCGACGCCGGGACATAAACTCATGATATTAACATGTCAAGCAACATCAACGGAGATTATGAAAGAGTTATGATGTGATATTCATATTGACCTATAGGCTATACGTCAGTGTACCACATATTCAAGGCACCCATCATGTCAATGAGGACACTAATGACAACCGCCAACTCTCCAAAGAAAATCCACGACATTAAGAACGACAGGGCATTTGTAATATGATGCGAACATGGCCGCATGCTTCTGCAGTATTTTTTGGTGCTTTTGTGGAAATGAACAAGGGTCTGCATGGGGGTATTGGTAACGCTTAACGGTACATGCAGGAGGCGCAGTAACGCTCAACGGTAAATTCAGGAGGCCCGGTAACGCTTAACGGTAAATTGACACGCATTCATATTCGTGCAACTCTAGGCTAGGGTACCTCAACGGGTGAGAATAGCTGACTAATGACAATGTGAGAAGGAAACGGTGCCTAGAAGCCGGAGGAACGACGTCAGGGACAATGTCCGCTGCCTCTATGAATTTGTCTCCCTGATTCCCGCCACAGAACAACTCTTTGCGGTAGCAGATTTCTTGGTGGTGGGGGTGTAAGAGCGAAGTATTACTGACAAAATTTCAGCACATTGAGGGCCGAAGGCGCGACGCATCGCGCCAGTGACGCAACAATCCTAGTGGGTTCGGAGGTATGCTCCCCGGAAAATTTTGAAATCTTGATACTCTGAAATGCCATTTCCTGCATTTCGGCAAACTTTTTCTGACAGGCTAAGCTTAATGATTACATTTCCATCAAAATCACACATAATTCTAGCTCAAGTTACTGAGAGCAAGACCGACCCCGCACGACATATTTTGACCATTTCGACCACGGAAGGCACGACTCTTTGCAAGTTAGGTCCGGGGAAATCTTAAAATCTGGACCCTTCCTGCGTTTTTAGGGCTAAATCAAATGTCACTCTATTACGTAAACAAAAAAGATTTTATCGGCGGCGACCTACGCCCCCAATATATTTTCACACTGTCGTCGTGAGCGTCGAGGAGCACATTTTGCCTAAAACTAAGTTAACTTTGACACTAAAATCTGTATGAGTGAAAAGGTTTTTGAGGGCAACGCTTTCGCAAGAAATTTTCACTATGTTCAGCGCCCAAAACCAGGAGGTTCAGAGACATTTTGAAATCCGGACCCTTTGAAAGGCAATTTCCTCCATTTTCAGGGGCTCTATCCAGCGTTTGACTTCGTGGGTATAACGGGTTACGAAGAATTTCTTGGTAACGCTTAACGGTGAATTCGGGATAACAAATAACACTTAACGACCAAGAACGCTTCACGAATAATATACCGACGTTGAATAAGAGCAGATCGTCAACGGTTAACGATGAAGTTAAAATTGCTCGTAACGCTTAACGGAAAAGGGGATGCAGACCCTCATTAATCGTTTGTGTTGCCACATTCTTCAAGCCAGACATTGTCGCTGGCACAAAATCATAAAATGCGGGTAACACTACTCACTATTGAACGAGTTGTACCTTACAGTTTGTGATTTCACGCTTCTATTAGCCTGTGCAATGCTAGAAGTGGTGGGCTGCCTGATCCACAGTGGGTGAAAAAAACATTGCAGAACAACTGAAGGCAACTTTGCAGAGGTATATTGGAAGAAAGGTGATTATTGACATTTTGCGATATGTTATAAAATCGTGTACGATGGTTGGGACCCAGTTTGCCAAGCTAGACACCATGTGCAATGAAGAGGGTACAGAAAAGTTAGGTAGGGACAAAAAAGCTCAAACTTTGCAGACCCAAAGTGTACACGCCCCCTTTTGTGGTGCTTTGGAGTGGAACTTAACCGTTTGTATTGCCACATTCTTCCAGCCAGACAATGGGGATATCTGTACTGTACAATGGCTGGGACCCAGTTTGTCAAGCTACCAGACACCAAGTGCAATGAAGTGTACACAAAAGTACTACTAGGTCGGACAGGAAAGCAACGTGGCAGACCCAAAGTGTACACGCCCTCTTTCATGACAGATACGGCTTCAGGAAACACGCTAAGTATATTACTACACCAGTTAATCTCGAACCAACTGAAGTTCCATTGCGAAGCTGGGACATAAACTCGTCATATCAACATGTCAATCAACAGCATTGCTCGATATATGTCGAGAGACATGCAAAGTTTTGATGCAACAATTAGGTTTTCCTACGGCGACTTCGGTGACTTTCTGAAAGTTAAGGTCCTATTTTGTAGATTTCAACTTGACAGGGTAGACATCAGTACTTACTGCTGGCGCTTGTTAATTGACAGGTGCGCCCGTGGTACAATGCTGACGGCTGAGTCTGTGGTACTCTTGTCGTAGTGGAGGGAGAGCTGAACGGGTCTCGTGCATGCGGTCGCCGCACCTCTGAGTGGTGCACGTGCATGTGCAGTAACTGGTTAGACAGCTTTCCCCGGACAAACTTGGCAACATGTAGACGTTACGAAGCCCACGGGGTTTCATATGTACTATCGCAGGGGTCGGTATGAATGTAAATCCACAAAGTTCAATTCTTCTGAACGGTTCAATTGTTGGGTTTGCACACGCGTTTTTGGAGTCGACTTGGAGTACGCTCCGCTGACGTCCGACTCAGCGGAGCCTGTGTTAGCAGACATTTATGTTACTCAAGTACTCTTCGCCCGGAATTAAACTGAGTAACTTTGAATCCATGCACAAATCGCTCTTGTGTATAAATCCACGTTTTCATGTCAGTGAAGAAAACAAAGTATCAAACAAATGCAAATCAATAATGGTAATTGTTGTCGGAACGATTGCTTTTTTTTTCAGATAAATGTTGCCCATGTAACAAATTTTGAAGCGTAGGATAGAACATGACCGTGTACATTGACTGTTGATACATGGGTGACAATAGCGACTTTCAGCCAAACTGCAGCATGCTACGGCAAAATTGCAATTGGTTGAAGTTCATCACTGAACTTTTACGAAGTCCGTCTGTTCCTGTGTTGTCAAAACGTGCACGGTTCTGGACGAACTGAGTTTTCAGCCTATGCAAAACGTGGATCGGCGGAAATGTGACTCTAAGTGAGGATTGTAAATGGACAGATTCGACGTGTTCTATACCAATAGCCATTAACTTTAAATTTACCGTCAGGCACGATGAATAAATAAACGCCTACTACTTTTACAAACAATGGAGTAGAATCCTGCTTTCTTAATCAACAAATACCCGTCCGGTGTCAAGCTCAGGTGACCCCGCGAAAACGTGAAGTTTTTAGATCCGTCAAATATCAAAACCTAACGTTACATTTAAAAAACAGGAACTTACAGTATAAGGTACAGTACACAGTACTATACACAGTAGTATACAGTACTAACTACTTTTATTAAGACCTATAGATATTGAACGTTACAGATATTGATCTAATTATCAAATATAGACATAAGTAGATGCGGTTAACAAAAGGCACCTCGCTAAAGCCGCATCATGGTACGGTCCTGTTTTGATTATTGTACAGAAATACTCACAATTGGCAATTTTTTTTAAACAGGTAGTTACAGCAAAAGGTACGGACATATAACTGCTCGACTGGCCAAACAGCAGGTGTCACATGTCTTAACCTGCCTGAGACGTTAAATTGTGGAGCAAACAATCGGCAGACATGATGTATAGTTTACCCTCTACTTCACAACAATGGAGTTGAATAACCATGAACCCTTCTTGTTTAATCAACACATACCAGTTGAAAGCTCGGTGAAACACCTGCAAATGTCGGGTGTTGGTCCGTCTCCGGGGTTAACTTTAAATTGCGCGTAATTAACCGTCAGGCACGATGAATAAATAACCGTCTACTACTTTACAACAATGGAGCAGAATAGCCGTGAGCCCTGCCTCACTAATCAACAAATACCAGTTGAAGTGAAACACCTGCAAATGTCGGTTGTTGGTCCGTCCCTGTCGTCAACTTCAAGCGTCGGGGATTAGAGCAAATGTAGTTCGCCCGAAACCCATATCCCGATACACTTATAAACGTAGAGTTATGCAATTACGACTCAGAAAAAAAATTTCAACGGGGAATCTTGATGATTCAGGGAATCTTAGGTAGAAAAATATTTACAGAAACGAATTGAAATGAAAAATCGAGCCTTCAGTTTCAATGCTCACCTTAATTTTTTACCTTGATGTGAACCATTTTACTTGTCATACAGGAACATGCTGTAACCTTTGCTGGCCTTTTGAAGACCAAGGCTGACGAACTAGACAAGGTATGGCTTGATGTGCAAAATTGCAAGTTGGCAAAAATTTTACGTGCAATTTGAAAAATTTACATGCAAAATATAACTAGTCTATACTGCAATAATCTAGCCAGCATCCATCGTTCCGTCCTTTGGCGGAATGTTGCAGTTCAGAGCGGATAAGAATTTTTCCCATTCTGTCACTTTTGACAGACGAACTTCCCCATGTTTATATGGCTATTCGACAGGTTGATGTACGACATGTTACAATGAATGAACCAACCCATTTCCCCATGTTGTTTAGATGGGCTAGACATGGATTAGATAGCTTAAAATGATTTCTTCAAACATAGTTAATCAGCTGTGGTATGTGGACAAGACAGCTTTTTGTGCATGAAGCAGCAGAGGCTTATCCCCGTGCACTGGTGTTATAACTATATGAACTGAGAATTGGGATTTTGGTGCATTAGATATTTATTCATACCGTACCCATAAAGCTCCTCCATGGAGGTTGCTCGTGCAGTCCCTTCTCTCAAAGACTTGGAATGCTATTTTTTAGCATAACATTTATGGGGGCTTCATAGCTGAAAGAGAACTTCTCCAGGACTCTGTGCATGGAAACTGATTGAGCTGGCTCTCTCAACAAAACATGAATTTGACAGTAGGCTCGATTTCGTCTAACTTAACAAATATATTAAAGACGAAATTGAGCCTATTCTAAGACATTTTTCAAAAAGTCAATGATATCTCGCCAACAAAGCACCAGATCTGAACGCAGTTTTCAACAAACAACTTCCTGCCAAAGGACCCTTTCAATGGTATCAAGGTTAACCTATTCCAAGACACTTTTCAAGAATCCCAATTTTGGTTAGGGCTTAGTCGTAGTTGAAGAGGCTTAAATTTGCCAACAAAGCATCAGATCTGAACGCGGTTTTCAGCAAGCAACTTCTTGCGAAGAGACCTTTCAAGGTTTGGCCTATTCCAAGACACTTTTGAAGAATAATTCAGAGTATTTGAACACCTTTCTGACAAATTGTGGCAGTGGTTCGGCATGTATTCTCCATTGTAGGCCGCGGCCGACAGAGACTGAAATATGTGCGAGGATCTCCGCTTTATCTAGACGTGAATCCGAGACGACAATCCCTCCCCACGAACTTATCGATCACTCTCAGCCGTCCGTGCTCAGTACTGGGTTCGTTCCTGAGAGACCGGGCAGCATCTCAGTCGGTTTCTTGACCGTGCACTGCCCCAGCAGTACTCGAGAACGTACCAAGTTCGAGCTATCTGTCTATAGTTATTGGACAGGGCTGGCCACAACTTGTCTGTAAGGTATGTTGAATTTATTTCAAATTTGTCGACGGGACTATTAGTAACGTGGTTTGATGTGGTAGAGTAGGCTTCTAACTCAGTGGAATATATCATACCATAGAATGCTCAGCAGCGGGGCGTTTCTACTTCAGCGCTAGTATTAGGAGACCGTCGTTGAGTTTTTGTGTTGGAGTGTTTGATTTGTGATTGAGATTTTTTATGTTTACCGGGCGCTGCGTTCATGGCAGCACTCCTAGTTCTCTGCGTGCATTCGTTTTAGTTATATATATGACCAGTTCATATGTATACAACGGAAAGGTGCTAGTCATGGTCGTATTCAAAACCAATACAACCGGGCAAAATAGTCTTAGCATCAGCTTACAACTACAAGCCTATATTTTACCTGTACCATGATCATTGCTCTCTTTAGCTCGTAAATCTTAATATCTGTAGTTAAATGTACTATATAGGGACACCAAAGTGCCTCTTGACTGACTAACCCTGACAGTATCTCCGTGAATCACACTAGAGAGATGCTGGTAAATTACATTTTGCTTCGTAATGCTGACCTCTGTTTTAAGTGTAACCATCTTATTTAACGGAAACCCGTTACACTGTTCTCACCTCAACTGCGATATTGCTACATTTACTATATGAACTCGAATACAACCAAAACAGTGGCGCTTATTTTTCTGCACTCCTCGCTCATTTTTACCTAAATAGATAAAGGCCGTATGAATATTTAACCGTCCGACGAGGGCGAAGCTAATGGCCTACCCAAGACACGGCTGACTCCCGTGCCGCGTATCTCCGGCCCAGATAACATCACCCCTCGTGAAGGAGAGGCGCAGGCCCCCCGGGACGGAGCTGTACGTCAGGCAGTGACAGCGTACATCAAGATGTGTGCACCATTCCCCGATCTTAGCCACAGCGTACATCAAGACGTGTGCACCATTCCCTGATCTTAGCCACAGCGTACATCAAGACGTGTGCACCATTCCCTGATCTTAGCCACAGCGTACATCAAGACATTTGCACCATTCCCTGATCTTAGCCACAGCGTACATCAAGACGTGTGCACCATTCCCTGATCTTAGCCACAGCGTACATCAAGACATGTGCACCATTCCCTGATCTTAGCCACAGCGTACATCAAGACGTGTGCACCATTCCCTGATCTTAGCCACAGCATACATCAAGACGTGTGCACCATTCCCTGATCTTAGCCACAGCGTACATCAAGACGTGTGCACCATTCCCTGATCTTAGCCACAGCGTATATCAAGACGTGCACTTTTCCCTGATCTTAGCCACAGCGTACATCAAGACGTGTGCACCATTCCCTGATCTTAGCCACAGCGTACATCAAGACGTGTGCACCATTCCCTGATCTTAGCCACAGCGTACATCAAGACATTTGCACCATTCCCTGATCTTAGCCACAGCGTACATCAAGACGTGTGCACCATTCCCTGATCTTAGCCACAGCGTACATCAAGACATTTGCACCATTCCCTGATCTTAGCCACAGCGTACATCAAGACGTGTGCACCATTCCCTGATCTTAGCCACAGCGTATATCAAGTCGTGCACTTTTCCCTGATCTTAGCCACAGCGTACATCAAGACGTGTGCACCATTCCCTGATCTTAGCCACAGCGTACATCAAGACATTTGCACCATTCCCTGATCTTAGCCACAGCGTACATCAAGGCGTGTGCACCATTCCCTGATCTTAGCCACAGCGTACATCAAGACGTGTGCACCATTCCCTGATCTTAGCCACAGCGTACATCAAGACGTGTGCACCATTCCCTGATCTTAGCCACAGCGTACATCAAGACGTGTGCACCATTCCCTGATCTTAGTCACAGCGTACATCAAGACGTGTGCACCATTCCCTGATCTTAGCCATAGACGGTCATAGTTTCCATGCCAGGCGGTTTTAGTTTCCCCAGAGTTTTGAGATATATTTTGCTTGTTTGAAAAACGTAACTTTAATCGTGATGTGGTATCATCTTCAATGAAAGTCATTTAAAACATCTTCATGGTCTGGTACTTACCGTCTTGTTTGCACATTTTACTTTTTACTTTCACTTGTTGCTAATGGAAACCATGTAAACAGAGTCGTTATTTGTCAAGCTATAAGAGCAATGACTTTAAAACCCTTTATCAAACATTATTTATCATACAAAATACAAAGAAAATTTTCAGTTAAATTTTCTGAACAGTTAGTCTTTATTTGTCATTTTTCCATACTTACTTAAGCCTTACATTAAGTACACTGATCTTTGGCAATGTTACCTGAAAAGACATAGCATACCAAGCTCACATTCGTGAAATGGATTTGGCATGTGTATAAACTTGCTGTGTGGAATGTTGAAAATTCTAGTGGAAAAGTCTGTTTCTATGGTTGATTTTCATTGTCGTTTTTGATTTATGATAATACTTGTTTTGGAGACATATTGTATATGTCCTTATAACCCACCAATGGGAGGATACTCGTGACATATGTTTGGCTATTCTCCAGATAGTCCTTAGAAATGAGGCAACAAAAAGACCTCATTGTTTACAAATGTGCTAAGCTAATGGCTACATAACGCTCAATGTTACCTTCTTGTTATGTTAGACTTGGATATTACTGTATCGATAGTACATAATTTATTTTCACCTGCAGTGGCAAAATCTCCCTGGCGGCTGTGGTGGTGCCAAATATACTGTATCAACCATCTATTCTGTGATGTTTGGTTTCAGCTCTAGGTTACGGTCCAAATTTCACCGATACCCGTCAGGGATGTAGCCCCGGTCTAGCCCCGAAGCCATAAGTTGCAATTAGTCCCGGTGGACTGCCGGATGTCGCAAGGATACCTCTCGATTAGTTCACGATTAGCATACGAGTACGGGATCCCAGTTTCATTTCAAGTCCAACTTAAATTCACCCCGGGGCTCAGCTGGGTCCAAAATACCCGCGGTGTGAGTGTGTGTATGTATGTGTGTGTGTATGTGCGTGCGTGCGTGCGCGCGCGCGCGCGTGTGTGTGTGAATGTGTGCCGGCCGCCGGCAACATTTGTGTTTACTTTCCGGTATCCAATTCAGGGCGATTATATATTGTACTCTTAGATATACACCATGCTTTCAATTCATTCCTGGCTTTTCGTTTACTTTTATATGTACTGAACCACGCTGAAGAAGACGTTTGGGCCTAGTATACATCCTCTAAGAAAGATATTCTCATCAGCAATTCAATTTCTTAAGTTGACTTAAAGGTATTCATGACTGAGTATAACCTCTAGTGAAGGCTCTGCCTGATGTTATCGCTGCTGTGACATTACACGTGACATTGTTTGCTTGTTCCTGGTCCTAGATGGGGTCCCCGATATGGCACCTATTCCCCCATCACGTTCTCACGCCTCAGATTCCTATCTCCACCCCTTATTGCGTTTGAAAAGAGCACGGGGAAATCTCTGTAGAATAGATAAGGTAAAAGGTTTCCCGCTTGACCAGAATATCGACCTTACCAACAGGGTACTCCTGGCCACGTTATGGGCGTCTCTGTAGTCAGGCTCATGAATTGGTCCCTCTGACCATGACCTTCAGAATTTCTTTGTCTCATTTAATGAAGTGTTACATGTTACTACATGACATATCCTGTAGGGCTATGGTTGAATAGTCGATATAAGTCTAGGGAATTGGTCGGTTTAACCCATGACATTACCAAGCAGAGTGTCGTTCACATCGCAAAACATTCAAATAGATAAGAGGACGTTCTTTAAAGACGCGTTACTTTAAGTGCATCAAGGTCTATCAATGCTCTCCAGGGTGGAACCGACCCCTGACTTTGATTTAGTTTGGAGATGTTATGAATTTGGATGATACGGTTATCAATTATCAAAAGCAGGCACAGACAGGTTGTACTTTGAAAACTCGAATGCTCCGTTTATCATGCTCTATCAAAACTGGATGACACGATTTGTAGTGTAATAACATGGGTGGACAGAAATATGAAGATACTAATAACTTTTTATCGACCATTGTACTTCTCATGAACTTGACTACAGGATGATTCTAGATCTTATCAATGCGATCTCTGAAATATCTTCATGAAGCACGGGTCGATTTATGACTGAGATAAATTGTGGGCAGGATCTTTGCGACTAACATTAGATATCGTGTTCGCCTGTGGCTTCTGCGCCGTATTGAAAGTCATGGTTACGATGTATCCTAGGGACGTAAGACTAAGAGTTTGTCAACCTTCCAGGAAATGTCATCAAGAGCTTAATGTATATTGTAGATACTGAGTCTGTTAGATCCATCCTTTTGAGGTATTGCATCTTCGGGCCTCGTTTAAATTTGATTTGTAAAAATGTTTCTCTGACCGAAACAGACATTGTGAATGGAACTGTGATACAAATATATGATGATGCTTTTTTGTATGTATGCACCCAAAGTACCTGCATGGTTAACTCAATATGCATAACACGTATGTCAAAGTTTCGGTGAGAATAGCTGACTTGCTGTCACCCGGTTTGTAAGAAACCTTTAAAGCACATCTCCGTGGCGGCAGGACTAATCCTGTCCATAGGGAAATTTTGCTTTCAGAAGATTAAGTTCTCAGTGTTAATGAATTACCCCCTTACATTTGGCACCTGTTGTGAAGGGTTGGTAGACACCATTAGGAAGCTAGAGAACGGATCATTACACATGAAAATCAACTTCGTCTGGCGCAGGGATACTGTGAGAGATTTTTGTCGGGCGATGTATACACAAACAAATGTCTATGCCAGGCAGACACCATTATACAGAAAAACAAATGTTTTAGGGGTTATGTGGTGAAGATAAATGATACCTTATTGTAGGAAATATATTCTTTGAAGCACCAGTTGAAAGTAGATGTCTCTAGGTATTTACATAAGGTAGTGATGACATCAGTGTGGCATGGCTATCAAAGCGAAGACACGTACTTGCTAGAATTTGATAACCTCTTATATCGGTTCAGGAACGAATATTGAATTGTTGGCAATGGGAAATGATTAATATTATGGTTCTCTAATACAATATGTGTTATTCGTCGTACAACTGTTCTAAAAATCAAGATAGCAGACACCTCTGTCACGATCAGCACGCCCTGCAAGGTCTGGTACCCGCATGTAAGACCATATGCTGGTTATTTATGTTGGCCTTGAACTTCTGTGACTTCATCAAGTCACAAATATATCGTAAAAGTAAAATATGATACCTTTGGAGACATCGGATATAGGAGAATTCTTTTACACAACCAGTTACAGAGGATACACTATCGTCTACTTTTCATGACAATGAATATTAAACAATGTTGTAACATCTGATGTTATTCCATCTTCGCATCGTGCACGGCCCTTCGCTCTCAACTGCCATCAACCGTGTATTTCCCTCAAAGACTTTGGCAGTTACGACCTATCGACAACCGTCTGCACAGACCTCATCTCTAGTTATTTGCATTAATGTTCAAGCATAGAAGAACTACTCGTTTCCTTTCCTTAAGAGACCCCTGCGGGTGCAAAGGTTGTAGCCATCGCATGATTGTCCCCAGGAGGTAGAGAAACTTTACTGTGATTGAGGATCGCTGACTGCTTGTCGTATCTTTATATTGCCTGTGCTGCGAGGAGAGCCCACCACTGTCCGGCTACATCACGTGCATCAGCTCCCCGTGTGGAGAGAGTTTATTTTGCCCCACTCAGCGGGAGAGAAGACGGCTTTGTGGTTTGATCTTGGTTTGTCCATGGTGTGTTCTGATCCCCGGGGATATCTGTCCCTGTATGTTAGGCCAACAAATTGCTTTTGCCTCCGGGTGAGCACCGGTGCATCGCCCTACCTTAGTCATGGTTTCCTCAGAAGTATCGTAAAAGTAGGCGGTATGCAGTAAGCAACTTGAAGACTAATGCAGGCAATTCAGGAAGGACACTGGCAGATTTATGTGACATGGCGGAGGCAACAGCTGGTTTCGTTTCATATTTACATCCAGGGATCCCAAAACCCTAAAGCAGAGGCTTAGTTTCACTGCAATTAAACATTAGCGTCTGTATTTCCCAATGGTACTACCTGAGGAGTGCTTTTAAGAAGTTTTTAAGATTGCAGACAGGGCTTACTTTTCCTGGATAAAGACATTGTGGGAAGTATCGGAAGGGAATCACCTCTTCAATCACTTTTGTGGTGGGAAATTCGAGGTTAGGATATGTTCTACGGCTGTCGTTAGTAATGTACTGTTTGATAAGAAAGTTATATACCACCGGTACCTAACTGAACCACGTTTAATGTGTACAGTCTCCCAGGTCTTCCCTATCTTAGCACGTTAACCATGTGCGTCAAGCGTTCTGACAAGGTAGAGTAGAAATATCAGACTAAATTGTCGTAGAATGTGTAGGCGGTATATATTGGGTCGGAATCGGTTAGGACTGGTAGATCTTGATTGTTATAACCGAGGGGGGTCTAGTCTAGTCTAGTCTACTAGTTCGTTGCAAGAGATTGTTGATACAAAGGTCGATCGTCGTTTGATTGCTTTTCCTTGTTTTTTTGTCTATTCAGTTGTGTCATTTACCATGTAGATGAACAAGATAAGATCGTTCTAAACTTCATTCATGAGATATAGCGAGGAACGTGTGCGGAGACTCATTTCAAACGATTTATCGAAATTGTATGCAGAGGTATGTGTGTAGAGCTTTGCCTGATAGATCCTTTCTATGCATGGAAACCTGCTCTTTGTTGTGACCTCTGGTCGGGTTCTCGCTGGGCGGATTCTCCCGCGTCCTGACCCGTGGACAGCCGCGGTGACCAGACGTCCAACAGGATCATATCAGCATCCATATCTGCAGATCTGTCTAGCAAACTCCGTACCCGGCCATTTATCACGGCTCCCTAACACCGCAGGCTGTGTGCCTCGGGACGCCGCGTGCTAGTCCGGGATTAGTCCGGCCGGTGACCCGCGGTGTCTGTCCACGGTGCTGAAGCCATCCGTGTCGGCTATTCGAGACCCCAGAGCGGCGTACTATTCGTCGTACTTTTCCTGACTTTTACTATAAAGTGAAATCTGGTCATTCAGCATCCATCATTTAAGATGAAGGCTATCTTTTAAAGTTTTTTTCGACTGATGTAACGTTTTATGTACTAAGATACGCGCAATATAATTCCGTATGTCGTAGGCCCTTACCTGCAGTTTGTCTTGTTACTTCCCACGAACGATTGATCAGATGTGACCCTGGCAGCTTGTCTCATATCAGTGACCTAAACCGCAGAAAGTCACCTTAGAAATTCTGTGCGCTGTTGAACAAACCATCCATTCTGCAGAATCAAGGTCGACAAACTAAAACGTCCCAGGTGCGAGAGTAGAAAGTAGTTCAAGACCCTGTGTAATTTTGCTACCCTCTAGTGACAACCTTTGATAATTTTGGTTTGCATTAGATCTTGATGCCACTTACCGTTAGAAGTGTTTTCACATGTACATGTTACGGCAGTGTTAGTAACCCAACTGAGAGAGTAGACGAGATCGGAATCAGCAACACAAGTTTCAGTACCAAGGAGAACCCTTGCCGTAATTTTGGCTACGTTACGGCACGGTGGTACCTAACCAACCTACCAAACACACACACTCAGCGAGCATGCTGGGTCATGTGCTGCTGCTTATCTTAACTGAGAGACAATTACCGCAGAGTCTCTTGGCGTCACGAGTATCAGATACATTGTTTTAAGTCCCTGCCGTAGGCGTGTCTAAAGAGTTTCTAGCATGGGTGTGTGCTATTGTATTTTGTGTTTCTTGTGCGTAGCTCTGGGTAAATTGCACATTGCCAGTTCCCTAAGATGTATGTTTGGAATGGAAGAACACCAGTCTACGTCTGCCCCTACTGAGTTTGTTTGAAGCACAACACCCTGGTGTGCCTGAAATCTTGCCAAAGTATTTTGTCACGAACCACTGGACAATAATGCATAACGAAACCTAATGGGAAATACGACGCAACACACAACGACGACATTGTGCAAAACCCCTGCAGATCATATCCCGTTGTGTGCCATTAATGTAAGAGGTAGCTACAGATATTGGTCTATTTGCGTAATTTTTGAAAAAAACAAGTTTGATCTATGTGATGAGCCCAGCAGTCACAGCACATCGGTATTCTCCCGCCTGCCGCCAATTAGTCCCTTAAGGAACCTTGTGATGGATCTAATTGTTGTGCAGCTCGCCCATTTTCTCCACGATTAGTCCACATGCCAGTAATTGATGCGTGTCGTGTATTAAACCACAGCGGCGCAGGCGAGACGGCCTTAAGTGGAAATTACTACATGAAGACATCTTGCAGCGGCGGAAAGGCCAAGCTGTGATTCAGAGACACTCTTTGGTTTTGTCGAATCGAGTTGTAAGGATAGATGCTGAAATAGTGCTCGTACCACTGAAACGATATACAGGTAAGTACCGACCGTTTTCTGTTTTGAATGTTTTTTGGCAAACCGATACAAAGACCACTGTTTTATCCAGGCAGTAGAGGAATAGCAGAGCCCACGATGTGCCTCTTTGCTTTTCTAACAATCCATCCGTCCGTGGAAGTTTCCATTGACTGCTGCCTGAAGCAGTAATATATGGCCTAACCTCCTGGTAGTATGCATGAAGTCACAATTCACGCTGCTGCCAATGAGCCCGTGTTAACAATTCATTGGTTTTGTCTGCAGGCAGACACCAATTCTCGTTGACCCCTTGCTGGCCTTCATAGCCGAATCGTCGGCTGTAGTATTTCCACTTCTCAAGGTTCAGTACAATCAACTTCCATAGGTAAATGGGAGCCGCTGAAACTGCGTTCTGCTCGAGGAGGGGTAACACTAGCGCGGTAGTACAGGATAAGGATAATCTCACATTGTAGGAGTAGGATCCTGCACCGCCTCATGTCACCGTGACGTCGCCTACTCCAAAAGATAGCTTTTTTCTTCTAAATCAGGTTCGTAGGGCCTAATGTTACCATCATGAAGATGAAGAGTGGCCCATAGCGATAACTGTAGCAGCATTTCTTCTCCCTAAGTCAGAAACATCAAGCTTAGGCAAGCTTGACTTCACTGACTCAATAGGCGAAGCAGGGGTTACGAGGCTGCTCGGGATAACTCCCTACCCCATTTTGGCCGGAATGGTTTGATCCGCTCACATCGCACCATCGCACATGTGGCGGGTGCTTTTACGTGCCCGGGGTGTGGCTCTCCCCAGACACGGGACCTCCATTTAACGTCCTATCCGAGGGACGACTCATTTTCACTTGAGTAAAGTGAGGAAAGTCGTGTAAAGTGCCTTTCCCAAGGGCACAAGACCGGTAGCACGGCAGGCGGATTCGATCCCGCAACCTCTCGGTCACGAGGCGAACAATATACCACTGCGCTACACGGTCCCACTAACCTTTTGTTGTTTGTTATCGATATTTTTTAGAAATATTATCATATTACCGTTAGAAATATCATTCATGTTGCAACCTAATGTTTTCAAGCTCGTATTGCCTGTCGAAATGGGCGGGGCTGTAATGACAAACTCGTGATAGGCGTCTTTGTCTTGGTGGTGTAGCGTTGGCAGTTTTGTATCATGTCGCTAGGGGTACTGGTGTGTTTGTGTTGGAGAGAATTGCCGTTCTGAACGGATTAAGCGTGATTTCTGAAAATAAACAGTTGTGTAGTATCGATGTTACCGCTACATGGAAGGTAGTTGCTACAGACTCTAGCCATGGTACGTTTATGCATATCTCCTTTGACGCCATCAATTTGTAACGGGCAGCTAGAAAATAGTCCAGAACTCTAGCTCGAAGATGTTCTAAGAAACTTGCGAGTTGGCGCACTCTGAGTTGCCCCGTAACAATTCTCAAAGTTTTCGGTTTTCAATGGTTTAAAGTTCGTCTGGTCCTTATCAGATTTTAGCTCGACGTTGACCATCAATACTGACGCCCCTGAGCCAGGCATGGCAGGTACCTAATACGTTTCCAGGGGGTAAATCGGATGACGATCTGGGCTCAGCGCGGGTCGATACGCCCATATCCTACCGATGCCGCTATTTTGCACCAGATTAATTAGCCAGACAATGAGTTTGTTCGATTAGCTGTCCGGCTGAATGGACAGCCGATGGACAGGGTACTGTTGCTCGTGTGTGGGGAGATCGCAGGACCAACCCGACACTGGCAACTGAGAAACGTAGAAATGCCGCCCGCAGATGTAAAAGAAGTTCAAACATCCCTTTCTAATATCTTGGAATGTACGAGAGTAGGAGAAAAGAGAGTAGGAGTGAAGAGCACATACCGCCATTATGTATCCCTGAAATGTCTAGAAGATCATTATTTTCTCTGACATGTAAGAAAAACATATAAGGATATCGTATTTTCTTTAGGGATGTGTTCATTTCCAGCATCTGTAAGAGTAGGACAGACACAGTACTACATTCACGGTGGCAGGGGTGTACGATCACATCGACACATTTTAAGGATAGTTACTCTGTCGGGGTCACATTGAATCACTGTGCTTTAATACTGGGAGATGGGAAACTCCACAGAGCGACTTCACAGTTACACAGGAATGACTCCGTCTGATCTCGCCAATCTTTTTCATTTGGGGCGATAAAGAAACATGAAAGCGGTGCGACCTTCAAGGCTGTTAATGGTCCAACATCAAGGTTAACTATTGAAATAGAATTGTGCGATAAATGTTTGGTTAACGTCTAGGGTTTCCAACGTATCGACTAAGATGGGAATTTCTAGGTGTGAAAATATCACGATCGTCAGTTTTATACCCAACAGTGCGGTTTGGCACCGCAAGTTCACTATCATTTGGAGGCCGAGACTTTTTCCATCATGGCGTGGCAAGCACAAAGCCATCTGCCGACAGGCTCGGTAGAATGGGTTATGGATTTCCGCTGGTGGGGAACGCGATACGATCAAGCGTATTGAAAGACTGCGAAGGACATGATGAATTGGTAATCTTGTTCTTGCTTTTGCTGCACGTAACGTTGTATAACACTTGCTCTGAAAACTTACTCCAAAATAAAGAGGCCTTGTGACACACACAGAATTATACTCTTGATCTAAATTCGCCACAAATCATTCTGCCATCCGACATACATGAGTTGTACTTTCCTCAGAGAATTTGAAGTCGGCAAACAGAAAAAGCCATTTCTAGTGTGATTGCAAGAAGCAACCTTCGTGAACCCTTCACCTTCCATAGGTTTAGAGAGCACTCAACCACACTCTGCAGGAAATACTTACACTGCTGTGATTTTTCAAACATGTTGCTTTTCCTGGACTTCCGTCCTTTTTTCCAGGTCGTGCAAAATAAGAAAACACACCTGATGCGTTGCTGAAGGCGCGCAACCTTTTATAGGTTTGCTATCGACTATGCTGGAGGCAATGCTAAACTCGCTCTGATTGAAGTCTGAAGCCCCTCCCCCCTGACCCGCCGTCCCCTACCCTCAGGACAAACTGTAACAAACTCTCTCCGTCCCGAGGCGTTGTCGGGTAGCTGTTGGCACTAAGATGGATCTCCTTCCCGCCACGCCTGGCCTGACGCATGATGAGAAGTCCCTGACCTATCATTAGTCGTAATGGATAAATGAACGACTACGATGGATGGAATATAGGTTGTCAGGAGTGCCGGGATAATGTGACAAGAGCGCCGATAATTGTGGACCACGGGCGCCACGATAGTTATCGAGTGGTCATTACGTGTGTCCCCGTGCATGTTAAGGACACTGTGGGGGACCATAGCGCCGATATGGTAAATAAACAAATGGCAATGGTTTGCTTTCCGTAGTCTTTTTTGTTTCTTCATTATGGTGTGTTCCAGTACGTATGAAAGAAAGTGATACACTGGCTACTCAACTAAAGTAGGAGCGTACGAGCTTAAGCGGGAATCATGGGATAACACTTTAATCTTACTACGTGTCCATGATAAGCAATGTCGACTATAAACATTAGATACAGAACAACATTGCTGTCGAGAGTTTAACTTTATCGTGTAAATTTAGAGTTTTTAATATGTAAATATACAGTCATGGCATCAATGATGTCGGTTTACTTTATCATGATTAATTCTCAGTGTCCTAATGACCCAACCCATCTAAACCTACCAGGAGTTATTGCTATCATACCGTACCTCCAGAGAATTGTTTGTTTCATTATTGCTCGTCCAATGTTTGATATATGACCTCACACGGCTAATGTACGACAGGAAAGTATCATTTACTTGAACGAAACTGACTCTGGATTGACCTGTAGTGAATACAAGTGATTGACAAGCGAACCAACAACAAAAAATCTTGTTCTAGGTAGACACGTACATGTACTCTACACGGTCTGACCATTATGCATTTACACAGAACCTCAGATCAGTGAGGGGGAAGAGGCAAAATTGTACCTCCATCCATTTCCTGTTTCCAACTTTAGCCAAGTCAACTTGATGGACAGAGTTCCAGTGAGAGTCCTTCAACTTCTGTATTTGTCTTTATGTGCCTATCGGTAAGAAAGTCCATTTGCTCCCTTTCAGTCATTCGTCAGGCTTGCACCGGTCGTCTGAACTTTTTTCCCGCCATCATCCCTGCAGGGTTTAGCTCGGACAGGTACTGCAGAGGTGTTGATAAGAATACAGATTAGTGGGATTGGTAGGATTATCGCAGAGCCACCACGGTCTCTCTGACAGAGCCACCGTCTCTCTGATTGGACATTTCTCTCTCCTGATCTTCATAGATACGAGCCTGCAGTCTTGGGAGGATGGATCAATTCTTGGCAGCTAAAAGTCACTGACGAATCCCCCGTGTTGTCGGAGCTGCAACTCATGTGTGCCTGATAAACACAGGTGTGTTCCCGCGCTATCAGGCATCGTTGGTTAAGCTGAAATATGGCGGTACCAAGTCTTGCCACATCACACAATCAGGGCTAGCACTGGCAAAAAAAGGGCTACTCGGACAGTATATTACAGTGAAAACCCCCAAGAGGAAGTTAGAAAGAGCTGCTTGTACTTGTTAAGAGGTATTTTGGAACATACATGCACATATTTTGATACATTTTAGCACGTTGCTGGGTGAGAGTGAGACAAAAGTAAGATTCTGTTTTCTAAAAGTGTCAAAGCCTCTGTAAAAGCTATAGGCAACGTCTATTAAAGTTAAAGCTTCATCATATTAAGACAAAGAAATACCGTAACCCCGACTCCCAATAATAAAGATATACCAGACTCTGCCCGAGGTCGGTGCAGAGAACTATTCTTTACAGTTGATTTACAAACCGCAATGTCAGACCTGTCGTCTATTACAGGCAGTACTTCACAGTTCGTTACATCGCCTTCTCGGAAGGAAAATAGTCACGGAATGTGCTGCATGACAAATAGTTCTGTGTGACTCCTGCTCCGGTACGGCTAAACAGCGGGCTGTCAGAAATGAATACTTGTGCACGGGCGGGTGAGGATTTGGCGAAGTACTTGTAGATATAGTCTGGCACTTAATGTTCTCCAAGATGTTAAAACTGCCCGTCTATATTTGTCAGGAGTCCCTTTTTAAGTGGCAGGATAATAAATACATGAGGATATAAGGATACATGTGTGTAGAAGGCCTAGGGCTACCCTCAATATGTCTTAGCAGAAATGTGACAGGTTTATTAGATTTGACATTTGTCTAATGCTTTTTGACGTTACAGCCATCAAGGGGGATTTGAACACCAAATCTACACCCCACAGATAATGGGAACATAGTTATTGGAACGTAGTAAACAACATGATATTTTCTTAGTAAGTGCACGTACATGCTTTCATCTTACTCACCACTTAGGCTGATGTCTTTATTTCCTTTAAAGTAAAGAACACATACCACCATTATTTATCCACGAAATGTCTAAAGGAGATCATTACTTTCTCTGACATGTAAGAAAAACAGATAAGGACATCGCGGCCAGTTTATGGTATCTTCTTTAGTGATGTGTTCCTTTCCAACATTTGTGAGATACACGCTTTAGGCAAGGTGCAACAATCCTCCTATTTATTAAGACGGTTTGCAGACAGGAAATAGCAATCACGAAAAGGCGTGTCTTTCTTATTTTTTATTTCAAACCCGCTACTTGGCGCTAGGACATCGGATGTAGCGGAATGTCTCACAGGGCATGTTTAGAGTGGAGATGTAACATCCTACCGCATGTCCAACGGCTTTGAACAGTGATCTACGAGGAGGCTTTGATGAGTCTCACGTGAAACCTGAGGCACAGGAGGAGGTTGCTGACACGGGCTATTTTTGTCTCGTCATACTCGCAGCGCTGCAGACGACTCTGCCAGGACACCGTCATCAGCAGTAAGTCGACTGTGAGTAACGTTTAGTTGCTAACGACTTTGTTGGCAGAGACTTATATTTCTTCTGTCTCTCCTTAGTCAATCTGTCTTCCTGGGTCAAGTTACCTGAGAAATAGCATTATTTTTCTTCTTCTAGTGATATCTTACCATATATTTGGCATAAATGCCGATGTTGTTTTCTTACTGATTAAAAGCGCATTCATATCTTCGATCGTATATAGATATGAGGTAAAGACAGACTGGTACAGGCGAAGCAAAGTTTGCTATCACTGATTATAATTACTCAGGCATGCTAATGTGGCTGTTTCTTCGCGTGCGAAGATCAGTGGGAAGGTTGTCCCTCTCTGCTAGCTCTCATGTGGCTGTGTAGCCTGATCCTTGATCTGCACATCCTGAAGCAGGTTGGGCGTGTGAAGCCATGCCCATGTGCAGATATGGTGCAGTTCTATTGGTCGAATCTCAAAGCTGTGTGACAGATTTTCGTGCAATGATCCGGCATTTATGACTTTTCGTTGTGTAGATAAGCGAAGTCACTAACAATGGAGTGAATGGGAGCCAGTTTGGGATTTGGAGACTCCTTGCAATTGAACGAAGTGTTCGGTTACCCGACGTGCAATTAACTGGCTTCTACTGTACTGAATATTGTGCATTTACTCGTCCCTATTTGTTTAGCTACACATAATGTGGGCCACCGGTACCTTGTATCGCCTGTGCGCAGGGTCGTCTATACGCTTAATGAACCGATAAGATCAACAGCACTTTTCTCCCTGCAGTGTGTCGGCGTGCGATTGAAATGATCGCTACAACAGGGTGAAATTGCCCGTGAATATCGTTCCATGTTCTGACCATCTGCCAACTGGTCTCTTCTGTAAATGTCAACACAGTGGACTGAGTTGAGTGCACACACCATATTTTGTTTACAAATTGTTTTGTTTTCAGGTCCGGAACCACCGTGTTTTGTTTGTTTTGCTTTATCAAGATCTCCATTAGAGTTACAATGGTGTTACACTATTCTTCCTGGAGTCCATTGACATCAATACATATAACTATTACAAAATATTCGACAAGGAATTATACCTGAACAAAATGGTGATTGGGAGACGTCAGAGGTCTGAAAAATAATGGAACATCTTTCGGGTATCATTTACCGAGAATTCCAAAGATACAACATAATTGACCAGAAGATAAAAAACTTAAACGACTAAGCATAATCATATACACGAGAAGAGCAGTCAAGGTAAGTAAAATATCTGAATGACTGAGCATAATTGTATACAGAAGAAAAGCAATCAGGGTAATCATAAAACAAACATACATAATTACTTTTACTGAAATTCAAGTTACAAAGATTAACAAAATATGATATCAATTTGCTTTGGTTGATCATATGTTGAATATACGCCCTTTCCACCGTACTTAGTTATTGATTCACTCATACTGCAGCTTCAGGTAGACTTCATGTGACTAACAAACCTGTCAGTTTACTGGCGGTATGTATGACATAGCCGGGCCGGAAATGCCCTTTATCTAGAGAACACATCTACATCTTAGTGGAGCATTTAATATACTTATGCTGAATATAGTTACACGTACTATAACTCTATTGATTTTTTCAACTCTGACTAATGTATGTATGTTAATGAGCTCAGATCGATTCTACTTTAAATTACCTGTTCTGTCATAGTCAGGGGTGTCACAAGAAAGGTCATTTCACGTTTGTTGTAATATGCCTCTACTAGGCCAGTTACATGTCTTCAGTCAAGACTGGTATTTCTTCTTACACTTGGTGTATTCGCCGGTCCGCTATCACTGTCTTTTATAGATTAGAATCCTGTGCTCGCGGTCTTCTGCTCACAAGACATTTGTGGTGTTCCTAAGGTTAACGTCACATTTCCTCAATAGGGCCTGGTCGGACAGCTTTTGGAAACAGAAAGTAAAAGACAACAAGAACACAAAACGTATCAAACATATTTCAACAGCATGCCTTGTGCATATCTATTGGCATAAACATTAAATTTTCGTTTCCACAAACATCCCGGCCGGGTCCCGGGAAGGAAATGTGACCATGTGGCCTTAGACCACGAGTGGGGATTGGAGGTTAGTATTGTATGTTAATCGAAAAACAGTGGTTTGTATCTTGTATGCTGGCTGGTGCCGTCCCATTCCAACCCCAGTAACAATGTTCTTTCGTTCAACGTTCAATCTCTTCCCGCAACCTACTTTTCGAACAGCCTTGTGATTTTTCATTCCTTATGAATTGTGCAGGGAGAGAAAAGTATAATTGCATAGTACCGCTTTCTACTGGTAGAATCTTCAACTGCACTGGCAGAGATCCTGATCGCAATTTATGTCGTCAGAGACCTCGATCGCGATTTCGACCGGTAGGATTTAACAGATTGCTATCTGCACACTGATATATACGTGAGCCACCAATAGATTTTATCGCCTTTAAACAGTTCAATTTCTATTTTAAAAAAACAACTTCTATTCAGATGACGTGATGATGTCGGCGCCTTTCCGTCAGATTCGTAAGGTCTGAGCGGAGGGGGTGACGCCAGATGCCCTTGAGAGATATCAATGATATGTGCCTTTCATTAGACAAAAAAACACACTCACGGATCATGTTTTCACTATCTAATGTTCCGTGCGATGTTTTCCTGTACTCCCGCCTACCCCGCTGAGATCACGGGTTAAGAAAACATCCCTTATTTGCCCGTGCTAGCGAGAGGCAATTTTCAGCCTGGTGCCATCTACCCGGGGGCACATCCTCAGGCGACTGCTATAAATTGCTTTATACTCATGCAAACAGGCGTGCCACTTCACTGCCAATTACTCCTACCCCTTATAGTGGAACCGGA
This sequence comes from Branchiostoma floridae x Branchiostoma belcheri, assembly GCA_019207045.1. Lineage (NCBI taxonomy): Eukaryota > Metazoa > Chordata > Leptocardii > Amphioxiformes > Branchiostomatidae > Branchiostoma > Branchiostoma floridae x Branchiostoma belcheri. Next base: position 14,622,365 of record CM033027.1, read on the forward strand.
TTCCTTTCGATAATAACACAGGCTCCAGTAAAGTCAACGTTAATCCACTGGGCATGGCACTGTGGTTTGTAACACTCCGTTCCCAATGCCGAAGTGTAACGATGTGCGGACTGTTCAAAGATGTTGTGTTACATTAGCACATACAGCCACAATAAACAGCATATTTACATTGATAATAAAATATGTACAGCTACAGACGCTGATGCAACTACATGCCTCACTTTATTACATCCCTACAGAAGCAATAAAGTTTAATGGTGCTTTCTCAATATTCAACGCATTTGTTAAAATTTAATTCGTTGGATGTTTGTTATGAGGAAGTGGGGGGGGGGGAGAATTTCTTTCAGCGAATGTAACTAAAAAGATACCGTGTGTGCCGCAGCGGGATTGTTACTGATACTGTCTACATGGAGTTTCACATCCCCCCATTGAGAGGTTGTGAAAATGCGCCCTCTGTTCATTGACATCTTTTGATACGGTGTCAAAGCTCTAATGGGCTTTCCCACGACTTGTACATGACCTTCAGGAAGGTCAGAGGGAAGCGATATCCGCCATTAATACCGGTCAGCCAGACCGTGTGGTCCATTTGGACGCCGGTATCTCTACTTGCTCCGTTGGACGCTATCATGGAGCCAACAAATGTACGTTCTATCTGATTACCCACTGAAACGTGTGTGCTCAACTTTTATCTGCTGCGCTTTTTCACGCCTTTGCTTTTACTACTGACGGCCCGATTAACCTGTTGAATACTACTTGATTCAATCGAAGGTATAAATCAGGTGGGGGTGCGAGTTTAAAGCACAAGTATACAGTACATAAATATATGTTTCAAAGGGCACGGCATGGTCACTGTTGAAAGTTATTTCAGTTCAGAGATTTTTTCTATTTACGCGGGTGTTTCAGCGAGGAATGATAGCCCGTTCACTGCAGCCCATCATGTAATACAGAGGAAATACACAGGAACTCGGTTATGATGTAGGTTTCCTTTCGAAAGGTAGGTGCTTTACTTAAGTATCTGGGGCTATCCTTAATCTTGGACTGCCTGACAGCCTAGCTTTAGTAGCCCGACTAACGGCTTTACAAGTCCCAGAAAGATTTGACGCTTCAATTAGTCTTCCTGTGGGCTTTTAAACCGAGATGAAACTATATCCACCGCCCTTGGACATGGTCTTTTATTGAGAGTTTGTGTTGCGTTGGTTCTGTCCTTGGTCCTGAATCTGTGGTAGCTTTCCTTGTTATTTCCGTGTAAGTGGCTGTTCCTGTGTCCAGCTCAACGTAGTTTAGGCATGTTCTCACGTCTGAAATGAAACCATTGACTTTGTCCTTGGTGTTGAATCCATGATTGTTCTTCATACTGATTACGGAAGTGAAGAACGGGTACAGTTCCTGGGCTCGAAGTCTATAGATATGTGCATTTAAGTTGTTGTTTTCTCTTGAGCCACTGTTCTTAGATGTTCATGGTGTGTACTACTGACCAGATCAATGGCGAATGTTTCTAAACCATGACATTTGCTATTTGTACAGAAGTCCATTTTCTTTTGACATTGATACCGCTCGTACCACTATTTTGCTGACGCTGTAATTCCGACTATTCTCATAAGCTCTCAACAGCCTTGTCGCTTGTATTTCTTGATCATTTGACCTTGAAAATAAATCATTCGGACTGAGACGTGATGTAAAATGCATCTCTTGGTCCTAAACTAAAACACCTCTCATATTTCTTCTATAATGTGACAAGGACATTTCTTGTACTCGCCAGATAACATCATCTAGTAATCGGAACTCTGGAATGAGTAATTCTGACTGAGATATCCGCACGCAGTGCCACTGGGTCTCAAATAGGCCGAGCAATCATGGAAGCGTTTACTGGCATACGGTCATTCAATTACTATGACCACCGCTTTCCTTCACCAAGGCCAACCATTCCAGGAAGAGTTGTATATCCTATTTTCCACACTAGCGTGTCTGATACTTACATTGACATCTTTTAAGGACATTTCACTGTGACCGAAATAGCTTTTCACAGTCAGGACAGATATGTTCTATAAAGATGTGGCGATCAGCAATAGATCACTGGCCGCGTTAACTCCGAAAACGTTACCGCAGAATGGTTTCATGGATGCTGCCACCAATTGGGTCAGTATATTATAGTCATCTCTACTCCTCGTTGCACAATAATTTGGTCGTAAAGGAACTCAAATAATGTTCGATGAGGTCCATAAAGCCAAACCAACATCGTAAAACGATCAACACTTGATATCTATCGCGAATCAGCCATGACAAATGTGCAGCTAACTCTGGGTGATATCAAAGTAGACGGTGATGGACGACTCTGGGAACGAGGGAAGACGTGGCATTTTGTCTGCCTCCCTCCTCACCGCGTTTAACGGATGGAAGAATAAACAGACGAGACACCGTGAAGGTACAACAGGAAAATTGTTAGCAGATGGTTTGGCACGGATGGGCAATTTGATTATCCTTGGGACAAATTAGATGTTGGAAGAAATACATTCATGACCGTTAAACAGAGATTATCATTGGGGTAGAGTGTTCAGGACGTGCCAATCTAGTACTTGTAGAAAGAACCGACGTAACTGTACATGTCCATGTACGTTTTACATCCTTGGCTGTAAACGTCTGTCTTTCACTGCAGTTTTAGTTCTTACGAACATCTCCGAAGTTTGAGAGAAGATGCAGAAATGTTCCAAAAGGCGTATTTAAGAGAGTGCTATGCTCGTGCGTTGATGTTCGACAGTGAGACAGATATCGGCTGGTAAAACATTTACGTAAAGAGGATTAGACAAAAAGCAAAACTGCTTATCGTGAGTATCTCCTCTCACATACATACCAAAACCAAGAACATATTAGAATAAGTACTGGAAATAACTAAAGGTAACAATAACGACATGGAAGGAAACAAAGAGCTGCATAACTGAGAAACATGCAGTAAAACATATATATGGATAGAGAACTGGGAGTACTTCTGGGTACAAAACTAACATTACAGATAAAGGATAGAACAGATTTTAGTGAGACGTCAGAAACGAAAACAAAAGTTTAAACTTTCGCTCCTGCCATTTTGCCACCCGATATGACATATGTCCCCGCTGCCCTTGGTGTTATCATTTCCCCATACTTTAAATGAGCTCTTATAATGGAGACAAATCAGTACCCAGGCTGACCTTGTGCGACCTCTAATGACCCCTCTGTTACCTCCAGGCAATATGGCGCTGGTGCCGGTGCTGACCTGTGACCTGGCCCCTATCGTGCACTGTCCCCCGGCTGTAATCAGTTGATAACTTCGGTTAAGAATGGATTGTTATGTGAGAAGTCACTGGGCTTATTCAGGCCAGTGACTCAGGGTCATTATATGAAGTGGCCGGTAGTGGCTTCTGATTGGGTAGAATGTGGGTCTTGTGTCTCTAGACATTCTGTGACTAGGTCACTGTGGCAATGTAAGCCACTTTGGGTTTAAATCCTTATAGTGGTAATGGGCAGTTTCTAAATTTAGTTAAGAGTTAGATTGTCACTTGTGTGGATTCCAGCCCTGGTTTTCATGACCTTTCCATTACGTCCTCATTGCATTTGAAGAGTCACTATCCCATATTTTCCCAGTTATGTAGCTGTGTGCCCAACCCAGTTCACAATATGGAATGGATTATGACTTGTTCGGCCTCATATTGGCGAATGCTGCTATAGGGCTTATTCAGTCACGTGATCCACCCTCCGGACGCCATGGCAACGAGCGGTGTCGGCCATTTTGGGGTCCACTTTGAGCGCGGCTCACAGCGGCTCGCCATGCAACTCTCCATAAAAATTGAAAATATTTCTTATACAACGCACAATTTCCCTTCAAAACGTTTAGGTTCATAATCAGGGTGTGCTATCTTGTGGTGGGATGTTGGTCTAGCACTGGTAAAGCCTACACACATCGGGTAACAGTTAAGTTTGTTTCGCGTTTCTCGTGTAACAAACAAGCAAAGCCAGGACGGGAACGAAGTCATGTAACGTTACTAGTGCTACGACTCGGAAACAAATTTGGGTTTCTGCCATAAGTAGAGCTCATCTTACTGGTAGAATTTTCAGAACGAATATGTGTAGTACAAATTTTGTATCTGAACAAGACAGTAAACGATTTGTCAGATAACTTTCAACGACGGTGGACTAGGTACTACTCCGGCACAACGTAAATACATGTACATGGACCGTCGCTACACTCCACTAAAGCAGGAAGGACAAAATAGAGCCGCACAAACAGCGAAGCCAAGAAATGATAGGAAGAACATATTCCCAGGTTCTGTGAAGAATTTCTATGAAACAAAAGTACAACATTTAACGTTAATACTGGCTATCACAGTGTCTGTGAAAAACAACGTCACAGCTCATCCACAAAATTCACTATCAACTGATACTCCACTGTCACTGTTGCCGCGGCTCAGGCGGGGACCCGGAGTGGGTCAAACTTTCCCTCACTGATAATGGGAAAATGGGTAATTTCCACCCGATTATGTAGTGAAAATAAGATTTAAGGTTGTAGACTCTTTGTATAGTCAAACATCGTGCAACCCACTTCACTTTCTTCGGACACTTGGAGACCCACGCTGTACATCTCTGTACTGTGTAGCGCATGGACCCCAAGATGGCGGCGTACGGGAGCAAGGGGTGATGACGTCACGTGAATAAGCCCTATAAACTGCGGGAAAAATATAATGGATTGGATTATGTTTCCTGAAATTAATAAGTTTTTGCATGATATTCCTTGACGTCTGGTCCAATCTACACAACCAAATGTTATCAGCACATTGTTATCACAAGAATAAGAATATAATCGTGTCAAATATCATTCAATTCAAATTACCTGGAACTTCATTGCAAAGTTGATTATAAGAGTTTTACCGCGTGCACGCCTTTTATCCTTTTTGGTTTACTGTGGACATAACATGGAATTAGGTTTGGTCTGGATGGAATTACTTCTTACGATTCTTCATCTAATGTTCCAACCTCGATTTAGCATCTTTTATTACTTTACGAAAATACAAAAGTAATGTGCGTACGCTATCTAATCATTACACAGTATTGTCCAATGTGAAAGTGACTTGTACATTTTTGTCATACCATAATATGGCTGTACTATGCTGTGATGCTGTTCTCAATATAGACATATATTCCTTACCCTTCCCCATCACATAACTCTTTATAGTGTAATTTATAACGCCGTAAGCCTGTTAGGATATACTTTATAAACGTATATTTTACGAGTAATCCGAAAATTGATCCACCTTTTCATCATTTAGGAGCTCTATAACGACGTGCCCATAAATCCGGTATGATAGACGTAATCAATATGAACTCACAATCAGTCATGAACAAACGTCGATAAACTAAATTTCATATTAATATGCATATAGCACTGGCAATTTATTTCCTTCAAATATTTTTGTTTTCAACTCCTTGCACTGTACTTTGGACATCTTTACATGCTTTGAGTGAATACCATCAGGTAAGCATACAAAATGGCAGTTACTAATTTGGTTTTTAAAATATTTTGCACTTTGCACTTTAGAGCTTTGTTACAAGTCTAAACTGTCTGGCTCCATAGCAGCATTATATCTTGATTGGTTTATGCATAAAGCCTCGGGTCCGAAATCCATTCTTTTTACATCGGCCCAAAAGCGGCGTACAACTCTTTTCGCTTTACGTTCCGTAGACGTGGAGGACAAATATGGCTGCGCCGACGAATCGTATATTCCGATAACGCGTTTTGAAAATGGCCCTGAACCATCGTCATAGCTTGTACCACGCCCACAGGTGAACTCGTGGATTTGCTCACAAGTGTTAACTAATGAAATTAGGGACAACTTCACAGCTGAGCGGGCCAGGATCCACCTTGTGGTGCTGGGAGAGACAAAAATCGATACATATCAAGTGGCGTCAAATTTTTCATCGCGTCGCCGTAATGTCATTTGTCCCTGTCATGGCCTGTCAGTTTCGTGCTTGATAATTGGGTTGTAATCCTATTGGTTTCGGTCTGTGAAGCAGTCGGGCAGCAACATGCCCTCATATCCCACGCTAAAGCCATTTTAATCAATTAGAAGAAGAGACAGCCGCGTCGCACTGCTGACGCGAAGTGGTGCACTTCTGCATTTGCATTGTTCAGAAGACACCCTAAGCGTAGAGGACTACATGTAGGTCATCTTTAAAAAAACAGCAAAATGTCTCAGAGAGTTAAGGGAACACAGATGGTCCTCTGTAATTGCATTGCTGAGAGGAGACTTCAAGCACAGTGGACTTGGTTCTCTTAAAACAGCAAAACATCTAGATCTAAGGGAGTGTGCAAGATGCAAGACGCAGTAGAACAAATTGAAGAAAGACTACAGGGCATTTCAAGGAAGCAGATGCAGAACCAATAGATGGCAATGATGCACAGAATGTTTACTGTTTTCCTATTTTCTTGATTGTGGAGTGTTTTAGTGATACCCTTTCTCGGGTATCCTATTCTCTTCAAGAGATAAGTTTGTTCTATCTTTACTTCCTAGCGGCACGTTTGCTTTTGCTTATATATCACAACGGGAAGATGTTGGATTATATAGTATTATATCTTACTCCAAGCTGAAAAGTCCCTAAAGGCTAGGTCGGGAGGGCGACTTTACATTTACTAATACGTGGAGAAAGTTTTAGGTAGCTCCGTACTTTCTAATCTTTTCTCTTTACTATCAATACCTGAATATCTTTCCTTAGAACGGAAACCTAGCTGAACTGTGTAATTCATAGTCTGTATCGAGAGAAGCTTAGCGGAGTGACATCCGTGTCCTCTGTGCTCACAGGTTGATTGATAGCAGCACGACGTCACGAGATTCGGTAGTGAAGGAGAGACGATCGGATGTCACAGGACCACGGACTTCACAGTGGAACAGAAACCTGCGTGTGCCGTTGGGACTGGAGAAACGCACAGAAAACGTGTATTTTAGTCCACAAACGGGCGACTACCGAGTGAGTAATTTTACGGTGATTCTTGCCCCCTATGTATACTTTATTGTGTAGTTGGCTTTCTATTGGCGGTAGGCACTGTTACATAGCATTTTCTTACATTAGTCTGTACAGCAATAATGTTGCGGTAGCTGTAGTCATATCACGCGTGTGTAGGATTTACGACACTACCATTTTAACATGCACACTGATATCTTATTTGTAGACTTTTGTTATGTTGATTAGCCTGTCATTGTGGGATGTTAGTGCATATTCCATACCAACACGCCCCACAAGTACGGTTAGGCCCGAGCCGTTATATAGCATAGTTATAACCGCCCTATGTATCTAGTCTGATCTAATTGCATGCCCGCCTGTAGATGATTATTTAAGTTTTGTCGAATGCGAATAACAAAGTGCGTTATACTTGATAGGGTCAGGCTCCGGATTATATGATATGAAATCAATTGTAATGAGATGTGTAAATATAAGGCGTATGTACATGCTTGTACCAAGGACAATTAGAGCTATGGTGTAATCAGGAAACAGCGGCGGTGATGACAAGGATGGATAGTTCGGTTGTCCCGATCGCTAAAACACGCAAATTTGCCATCTGAAGTAAACAATGTGCACGTAAAGGTGGTAGTTGTTGAGTTATATTCTTTCGGGGTTGAATTCAGTTGTGCTTTGGGATGAACAGTCGGCCTTTTTTTCTTGTATGTGCATTAAGTACAATGCGGTTATGTCCGGATCACATACTATGTTTGTCTCCGTTGTTGCAGTACGCCCTTTTGGGTCAACAGAGTTGCCCAGTGCTTGGCCTGCCTCATAACAATGAAGAGCCCTCTCCCGTCTCTATACGGAATGACACAGTATACGGTTTACCCATACGTCGTAATCGTCTCCTTCAGTCATCTGTCTTCAATGTACAGATCCTAACATCCACCGTGAAATATTTCTCCTTGACTTTGCTTTGATATGTTTTCGTCGGTAATTCTGCAGCACAGATACATACTTTTCGAAAGGTATTTCCCAATATGACACAGTTATCGAAGACGAAAATACAATCCACAAAAATTCACAAATATTTTTTTCTTTAGTCACTTTTTTATATGAGTTAATCATTGATGATTTTATAACAATGTCGTAAATCAATCAATGTGAGTAATTGTCAGAGAAAACTAATACTGATGTTACGATCATAACATTGGTGTAGTCAGTATTCCCCATTGTCAGGGGATCCACACATTCATTGGTTTATCATCCCTTTCGAAGATATATACCCGGGCAAAACAATGGTATGCGGCTAGGCCCGTAATCCCCCAAGCTTAAGGAGGACGGGAGTTTGCCCTGGAGGTCACCATGTGTCTTTTGTAATTCTGCTGCCCTCTGCTGTTTCCTTACCTTGAGCATGACGTTTGTAGAATATCGATCTCCACATTCCTTCAGAGATCGACTATTCTCACGGAGCGGTCAGAAAGTCTTAAAAGCACTGCCGTCAGCAGGCGGAACTTTGTATGGTATGCCTTGGTGAGCCAGTTTAGCATCTCAAACAACTTCATCTGTAAGGAGACAACCTCTCCTTCTCATCTCGTTCAAATGGTAATTATATAACTATGTTTACGATGTCTGCCACGCTGTGTGTAAATATGCAGTAATGAATGAATAAATGATCCAGCAGTCATATATTAAGTATGAAATAACGAACACTGAGAAATTTCCAACAATATCCTTGTCTAAACTGAAGTTAAGCTTATAGAGACTGTCGTTATTACTCCGTTCATCACGAAGTGTATTCAGTATCCATTATCGTTGGTGGTTTTACACGTCAGGCTACATAATCGGCAAAAATCTTTGGCACGGAAACATCGCCCTAGCCATGGGGGGGGGGGGGGTAGGCCTTAGCTGTAGCGTTATAACGTTTTACATTACCAACATTTAGAGACTTTAACCTGGACATGTGGGTGTGTTTCTTACATTTTGATTGTGAAATTTAAAGCAAGTTTCCTGTTATCTTTAGGTTCTTCAGCCTGGTATGTGCTGCTATACTACACGGGTTGGAAACATGCACTGTTAACAGCCAGACTGCACGCTGAGCCGATTACACACTATACAAGCTTACAGGTGACCCACATGTCAGAACCACAACCTCGTCATTCATACATTGGCGATGCAACATTCATGCCGCCAAATGAGAAAATAAGGGGTTCAACACCGCGCTAAATGCAGTCCTGAAGAGTAGGACACGGCAATAACTACCAATAAGAGTGCTAGAAAGAATTATTTCCCAGGATATACAAACTATGAGTTCCCATTTCGTGCATTTTTGCACATTTCCATTTCACCTGCAAGTCCTCTATATGTATATGGCAATTTACATGTAGATAGCTGGTAAGGGAGGAAGACTGTCCGAAGGGCCCAATCATGTCTTACTTTAAGGTACTGTTGTCCTCTTGTTGTCCTCTACTTAAAAGTAGGAAAGGCGGCTACGATGTTGTATATCATACTGGCTAAAACATTGCAACTGGCATTGATCACAGGTATGTACAGTAAACACAAGGATTCTCCATGTTGTTTGTTCAGATAGACATTGCTTTAGCAAATTTCCTTTTCGTATGTCAATTTTGTGTAGACATTACATATATTCCCGACGCAAGATTAGTCTGTTTTAAGTTAATACGGAAATAATTTTGAGGTTATGTGTGTATAATTATGGCGGTAACCACAGCTTAGCAAATGAGTATATTCAATTATTTCCATTCCCAGAACACGTAACTTGTCCAAGGGTTACACCAGATGGTGAATCCCGTCGCACAGACCCCTGTTTGCCCTCCTTCTCACGAGAATACCCTGATTGTGCCACTTCCAATCTCGTCTGTTCCAGCAGGCTCTGTCGCCTCTGCCTGGGGCGGTTTCGTGTCACCTCACAAACCTTTCTGGGATCTAAAAGCTCGAGTCGTCATGAAGCCCACACTGCATGCGTGATTGGTACGGGGGAGGCGTGGTGAGGTGTCATCGGAAAGTCCTTACGTTCATCCTTACCGAGCCTGAAAAGTACATACAGGCCTGATGAAGTTATGCTCCTGCTGGAAGTTTATTCAGCTCGTTACAGGTTCATTTCGACTTCATCTCCCCTCTTTAAGGCACTATGATACTGCACTACTGTCTTGCAATTTCGTAAATCGACCCTTGACATCGCTGAAAATATGATAGATGCTGTGCAATCATGTCCAAGACGTGGGAGGCTTTCTGACGCTCGAGTCATCCAAAGCTTCTCTAAAGCGCGGTGTGATGTCTGTTACTGACTAAAACTTTCCGTACGCAACCGTCAAACGATATTATTACACAGTTTCCTTCTTGTGTGAGACTGTTTATGGATTGATGTATAGCTTAGGTAAGCTGATAAAGGCTTACCGTAGATTGAATCAAACTTACCTGACATAATTCATTAAGAGTACTGCTCTATGTGATAAGTTAGCGTAATGATACTTGACGATTGAAACATTATATTTATGATGTTTCTGTTGTGAAGAGTTTGGTAATACCCCCCTCACATTAGGCGAAAATCAATCGGACGACGTGTCTGCAAGCTCTAAATTACGAGGAGGCATGACTCTGCTGCCGACGAAGAAATAGCAGAGTTCCCCCTTCCTGTCACGGTGATGCCTCCTCGGAATTTAGAGCTCGCAGACTCGTCGTCCGATCGATTTTCGCCTAATGTGAGGGGGTTATAAGGGCACGGTCACAAAGATCGTGCGATCGTCGTACGATTGCTAACTTTATGTGTTTCTTGGGACAGACTCGGATGTTTCCCTACTCTGTCTTGCAGCACAAAAGGCTGTCTTGGATCCTTGTCATTGGTTGTCTCTTCCATGACCTACTTGAAAATCCCAAGGTATCAAAATCATACGTCCATCTCAGGACCTATGTGACCGCGCCCTAAGTTGACCACCGACTTGGCGCGATGGACTGCCATGGACTAGAGCCAGGCTGATCACACCGTGGGATTGATGGCTGTGGGAGCTGCGGCGCTAAATTTAGACCCCTCTTCCATCTGGAGCGCTGGCTCCTTCGCCACTGAATCGATCTTACCATTATGGATGGCAGACTTTCGCTAATTGCTGTCCTAGAGGATGATGGGGAGGCCACAGTCTTATAGCGGCATTGTTTCCTAGAGGATGATGGGGAGGGCACAGTCTTATAGTGGCATTGTTTCCAAGAGGATGATGGGGAGGCCACAGTCGGTACACAATAGTGCCATTGTTTGATAGAGGATGGTGGGTAGGCCACGGTCGGTAGCACAATAGTGTCATTATTTGATAGAGGATGATGAGGAGGGCACAGTCGGTAGCAAAATAGTGTCATTGTTTGATAGAGGATGATGGGAGGGCACAGTCGCAAGCACAATAAAGCCACTGTTTCCTAGAGGATGGTGGGAGGACACAGTCGGGGGTACAACAGTGACGTTGTTTCTCAAAATATGACGGAGAGGCACAGTCGGAAGAACACTAGAGCCATTATCTGATAGAGGAGGATGGGGAGGGCACAGTCGGCATTGTTTCCTGTTGAAACTTTATTGCCTTTACTTGTGTATGGAGAAGAGGGGAACATTAAGCTCTCTGAGTTGCCTGCTGTGCCTTTTACGTCTTTACTGGCAGGAAGTGGATCACGAGAATATGAGGATCGTTAGGAATGGAGCTTAGGGGGTGGAACGCACAGCCCCGCTGAAGGGGTTTATGATAGATAAAAGACATCCTACATCTATCGATCGGTTTTAAGAAACTTTCATGAGCTCGAAGGTTTATGGTTTGCTTACCTGGATCTATCAGCAGATAGCGCTGTAAGGTGAACGTGCTTGGATGGGGTGGGGTCTAGCATAGGGCATTCACCCAGAGGAAACATACAAGTATACAGAGTATCTACAACAGACAAACGTTATTTGTCTTCATCCCCGGGGCTTTTCATATTAAATGGTGAGTTTCATAGATTCCAGGTCAAATCAACCAAAGTATTTGTTGCATTATCTACATACCACTATCACGAAACTCTCAGAGCTAAGAGACCTCGCAAATGGAACAAAACTAGAGGAAGAAGATGAAGAAAGACTGAACTTCAGGATGTTTCATCGAGTGCAGATACGAAAACCATTAGGTGGTGAAATAATGTCAAAGTAACGTTGCACACTTGGTTTTCAGTTGTCACACATGGCTGGATTCTCTCAATGGGCATAAGCATGAACATCACTAACAACTGTGCCTTTTTATGACCACGCCCAGAACACCAACAGCTGACGTCTGAACGATTCCCAACATAAGTCAAACGTAAAAGCTGAAATACGGGAAAGCTAGTACTTTATTAGAAGCTTACTTCGAAATATCTGATCTGACCCGTTAAGTTGTCTTTCTCTACACAAAAGGCAATGACGTCTGTAGCAATGACGTCACACCCGGATGTTCATCTCTTGATAAGGAAGTTTTACAGGTCAGATTAGGATCTTCTCTGGTCTCTTCACACACATCAACACATCGTAAGCCTTCCGTCTTCCAGACACAGACGTACTCATAAATTATGATACGCTTTACGGGACTTCAACATACATGTACGTGTTCATTGTAACGTTGGCTTATGTCTCTAGATGTACATCCACTCCATGGCTCTCATTTTACCCGCGTTGTCTGTGTTAGATGATAACACAATTCTTAAGCATAACTAATACTTGGCGGTTGTTTTGTCCAGATGTTGTTGTTTACCTTCTCCGAGCGAGTCACTGACATGTATGGGGCTGTGACCTCCGATTGGTCGGGATATCCGTGTGGTAAATGTATTCCGACAGAGATCTTTCGTAATGTCAAAATCTTGGCAACTTTCCTGATTAAAATACTTCCGCCAACACACATTCCTCCGTTCGTTGTTTGTGCAGTGGAGTGTTAGCTAGGAATGTTTGGAGAGTAAAATCTGTTTTTATCATGGAAAAATGATCCAATGCCTTTACGCTTTATATCCGCATGAACTTCCATTTTTTAATACATGTACAAAACATCTATACCTTAGAATTACTTGTATGATCTGTATCACAGCATAACACATGGCAGTGACGTGAGATATGATAAACTTGATATGCATTTCACTCCTACAGCTGTTCTTGAAACCAGGTCATTTGATAATGACTTCCCGCCTCCCACGCGTCGCGGCTAATCCGCTAAATCGAAACAGCTATTTCCCCACTTCTTACGTGTTCGTTAGACCTACTGACCTAACTGATAACGGGAGCCAGCACTGACGCGTCTTGATGTGGGAGACAACATGAGCGACAGTGACCCATCCACCCTGTCTTCAGAGCCAGTCAATCAAATATCGCGAGATTCCACGTGATGAAACAACTGTAAATCTGACCGTACTTCTCAGGTTAAAGGGTCATCAGAGTTTGGACCCGTTAACTGGACTCCGTTCGCGCAGAACACGTTATGCTGACGTCACGCTTATTACAGGCACTTAACGTGTTTGGAGGCCGTCTTGGCGTCTTCAATATTTGATGAAGGGGGCCCGAAGGCCTGCCTCGCCATGGCTAATGGAGAAGAGGTCGATGCCGAAAAAGTCAGTCACGACATGCATCGGAAACTTGCTCATGAGTGAAACTTTCTTCAAATAGCTCTAGATTCGCTAGTCATCAATGTAATTGTCGGTGTATATAGATTACTTTGTTTTTATGTTGTCTTATATGTTGTATGTGCATATTTTCATAGATGTGATGTTCTTACTATTGCGAGTTGGTGCCTGAAATAAAGACTTGATGATCATGATAGACAAAAAGAGTGAATTGTTTCGACATGGCCATGCGGAATATTTTCAAGTTTTCATTTTACCCTACATGTCTAATAACTTTGATAACTCCTCGTATGACCTAGACCTCATGCTTAATCCGTCGTCATTCCTAACTGCCATAATCCTCCACGAGGGCAAGTTTGCCTGTACATACAGATCAAGCCGATCGTGTTCTTTATAAATCCATCAAATTAATGCGCAGCGGAGACCTCGATATTTCTTATTTCCTAAGCCTTGGTTTGGCTGTTTCGGAATCCACCGCTATAGCCATATCGGCTTTCCTTCTCTGTATGGTTAAAATTTCATATCGCATGTCCCGTTATCTCATGATCTTTCCCGCCGAGGCATATTTACCGAGAAAACGCCACAAAGAAGGAAATCCGTTGATAAAGACATCTAAATGTCACCGTCATCAACCCGCCTCCTTATCTTCTACATACCCTAAAGGTTGTGCGCGCTACTGTTTACGATGCTGTTATAGTACACCCCTGTGGGTCACGGACATAACGATGCCCATTAGTGTCCCTTTGTCGCGGGCATTAATACTTAATGTCCCGTCAGCCTCAGGCACGCGAGGAACTTTTGGCTGAGAAGAAATCCCTGGCGGAGTTTTTCATCTCCTCCGCACCTGATGCCGCATATCTCCCCGCCTTCCCCGCGGTGACATCACTGCTGAGATAGCACTTTTACGTCTCCTGCACGGTCCGTGCCGCAGGGCCGGCCGGTCGCCAGGTACAAGCTATCCTCGCCAACTCCGAATAAACAATTTAGATAAAATGCCGCCAGGTATCTGCAATCAGAAATTGCCGTCTCCGTCCGTAATAGGTTTTCCACCTGGCGCTTGTTTTCTTTATTGCCGTCCTGGGAGGCAGCGCGAGATAGGATCGCTATGGTGGAGAGTGTTTAGTTTTGACTGATGGGCACTTACTGATCACTAACCACGTCCGGAGTTCGCACCTATCCAGGACATGCCGTGTTGAAGAGAGCTTCTGACCACGTGTAAAGTTTGTCAAGCTATCAAACCTGAAACATGTTTTACGACTGAATGTATCCAGGACCTGTGCTCATTGTGCGGTCAGACTATAAGTAGTTCATATTGGATCAAAAGTGTCAACTATAGTAATGTAATCTAATAACCGACAATGATTACAAATCTTGATGTCTTTGCCAGCTTAAATATTACTTTTGAATAAGCCATTTGATAAAGTAAATGTATCAAATGATCATGATCAGTCAACCAATGGCACCTCACCTGTCCATCACAACAGTTAGTTGCCGTCACCGAGGATAGATTCTTTTACTTAGATAAAGTTCTGTTTTTAATTCCTAAACCTTTAAAAGTTTAGAATGAGGAGACATGTGCACTGATCTCCCAATAAACGCGGATAGTGTACTTTCCTTGACCGTGTCCACGGTTGGTTGCTTACAGCATTGCTTAACTGTCAAATCTCGCGTTTTGACAGTAGTCCAAAAATACGATTTCATGACTCCAAAGCGCTCCGATTCGTTAGTTCTGATGTTCACCACCAGCAACATCAAGCGGATTTGTTGAAGAACTTGAGGTGAAACGTTTGCATGTGCCCCTCAATGTCTATTTCCACACTTTTCTTATTGCCCTTCACCAAATGTAGAAGACAACATCATCATAAGTAAAACGCTGTCCCCTACATCATTTGTACACAATCTTCCTTTGTCTTAAGGAGAGTGCTTACAACAGGGAATGTTCTTCGTACTGCTTCGATCTCCTGATGTGAAGTATTAGAATTGAATGCGTGAATTACCTGCGCACATTGTCATCGGGAGGGGTCCCCCTGGAGGCTAGCAACAATCAAGTACAGATTGGACTGCCTCTGCCGGGCGCACTGTGATTGATGTGTCGACTGTAGGAGGATCATTTTTACGATTGTGGCGTGTTCAGCAGCCTGCCTTTCTAACGCCGGCACAAATTACGAGCAATTGGAGACAGCGTTTTATTCCTGCGGAATAGGCTGATTATAGGGATGGCAAAAATGCATACCAGCGATTTGCACATTTCGGGCCGAAGGTTGCCCTTGGAGTAATGTGATATGAAGCCAATAGGTAACGGTATTGCACCGGAGTGCCAAGTGGGACACGTTTCTATCTCCGTCTCTGTGGCGAGAATAATGATCGAACTGTTTTCGTCTAAAGCGGTATATTTCCCCTAACATCACCACACAGTTTCAGCAGTCAGCAGTATTAAAATTTCCGTTGATTAGATGTGGTATTTAGTTGTTGCAATGTCCATCTTTGTACGAGACTAGAGTGAGTATATTTCTCGATTAATGCACATCGATTAATAGTGAGATTTGCCTTTAAATTTTCTAAAAAGGCGGAAATCAAATTATCTTTGGCTTATTTAACGTTTTTTTGCCTTTGGAACCGTTTCGCTGTACTAATTTGAGTTGGCCCTATGAAAGTGGCAACATTTTATCCTCCCGGTCTGGCGCCAGATGAATTGAACCGTGCGCAGCTCTATTTCTGCCTTTAATCCCAATCCCCGTGGCCTTCCTCGCTAACGTGATAATCTTTACAATACGCTTATAATGGCCGTGCTATCTCTCGGCTTTTAAATCTTACGTTAGCTCAGGACTCGAAGCCTTTCAGCCGGGGCAACGAGCCGCGGGTAACTGGAACACCGCGCGGCCCTTCCGAAAGCGTTCCGCGCGCTGGTTGCTGTGTTTTACCCGGCGGTATTTTCTTTACTTTTCCTACGTATCAAAACATTAAGATAACTTCCCTACTAATCCATTTTCCGAAAAAGTGCATATTCCGTGTTCAGTTATAGGATATGATGGAAAGAAGGCATAAGATTGGAAGATATTGGAAGATATCATTGTGCGCGATAAACGACACCCCACATCATGAAAACGACTTGCACGTGCCCAAATAGCGCTGGGAACACTGTGATAAATTAAAAAACAAATAAACTGAAAACGGGACGTGACTATATTATGTTTGCATCGTTGAATAACCGTTTTTACAAGCATTGTAAAATTTGTCGGTTGGAATGGAGTACATGCCGGCACGTGTGTGCCCCGCCGGGGGCGGTTCGCGTGACAACAGGCTATTGTCACGGGAAGACAGGCGGCAAGATCTCCTACAGAAGAGGGAAAAGCGGAAGTTTTAACACCTGGGGCGTGAAGTCACGTGACTGATCCGTCAGATCAAACTTTTTCACACATCGATCATACTGTGGAGAAAGGCGTGGCGGGGGGCGTCCATGGTTCTGAAATAGTGGTGGTTGTCAGCACCCACGAGAATATGGGTCAGATTTGCCTTGTGATCTTTGCTTTTATCTTCTGCTTAGTTATTTGAATGAAAAGAAGAGTGATAGGGGTACATGTCCGCTAAACCATCTTTTGTACCTCCACACACTTCGCCTATGTGATATTTTCAATAAGGTACAGCATTACAGGGCGATCGAAGGAGACGGTGCACCAAGGGAACAGAAAGACTACTTTTTAAAATATCGGTACATTGGTAGATGCTGTATAGCGCCCAAACATTCCAATACAGAAGTACATGTCGCAGCATTTCGTGCTTGATTCAGCGGACAACCGCCGTAGTTTACGGTGTAAGCAGTTCACTCCACAGGGCACACCTGGGGTAGAACTGAATAGTCATGTGGCGATGTGGAGCCCGCATCAGGAATGCTGATGACGCGCAGTAGCTAGGAGATAACATCTGTGGGAAAAGCCATTGTCGGCCATGCTGGTCATTAAAACACCGACGACCTTCGCGCGAAGAAACGAGCGCGTTGCAGGCTGTCGCGTGACGTTAATCCGCGTTCCCATAGTAACGCAGACGATAGCTAAATGCGCGGACTCACGTCATGGCCTAATTGCATGAGCCGTGTCGCTAAGACAAATGTTGGGTTGCGTGGTTTATCTTTTTGAAATCCGCGGAAGGAAATGGAATTACAACACTGGCGTGATCAATTGATTACAACTTCACTCTAAGTTGAACGGTATGTTACTTTGTGGGACATATGGCAGGTATACCGCGTTACAATCTTGTCTAATCCACCTCTTTTCCAAATACTGGTGCATTTCCTTGATCCACACTATGTTATACACATCCTTTCGGCTACATTATGAAGATTTGTATCTCTATATATAGAAATGAAAAGTTGACGTGTGTATTTGAGCTATGGGATTTCGGGGCACAGCGTCCTAATTTGATTACTCGCTGTGCCCATGGGCTATTTGTTCCCAATTACACGCCAAAGGCAGGCTTCTCAGAAGGCTGTCTTACTTTTCTGCCGTCTGGCAATTTAAATCGCCGACCTAAGGCGTTCTGAAGGCCCGTTCGGAGTTGGCAGTCTGCCTGGGAGAGCTGGACTTCCTCAAGACGCATTACCTGCACATAATGGGGTCGGGCAGGGGGTCACCCTGCCATTTGCAACCATGCGGCCGGGGTCTGGGCGCGTTAGGACCGCTTGTAGATCAATCCTGTGGTACTTCACATCATAGGGCCGTGCTGTCAAACTTGATGATATAGTTAAGCGTCGTGGAATGCGTTCTGACGGTGTCTAGTCAGGACTCCTCGACAGGATGGCGGCAACTATAGTCAGAATAGGTGATGATTGGGCGTCCATAGTGAAGCCACACTGGTCTTGTGGGGTATGAATATGTGCCAGTTCTGACATGTGTGCTGGACAATTTCGGGCTTAGATTTCGTCTTGAGGAATATCCTCTAATCTGATAGAATGTTAACATCACTGTGAACATATGTCTGCAATACAGATACGACTAACAGGGGAGTGCGAGTCCATTTACCAAAACCCACGGCCTAACAACGGACAGTGGCCACACATGTATATCCCTATAATGATAGTCACAAGCATTTTTTTCAGTACCAGTGGTGAACGATACTATCAAATAGTGAGAGGTAGTATTTTCGGTCGACTATATCTTTCAGTAGCTCAAAGACGTTACCTTGACATACTACTAGTATTTATTCTGCTGTATAAATTATGGGGAGCAGATTGAAGTTAGAGTCATGAGGGATGAAACTGTTCATATTTGAAGCTATCCCGATATTTCACGGATACAGCATCGTCTTTGAGCTTGCGTGTTTCAGCTGAGTCATCATTCACTCACTTGAACAAGAAGGCAGAGCACGATCCGAACCCAGATGTCTCGCCGTTATATTTACGCTATTTACAGACGAAAGACATGAGAAATTTTTCACCTGTGCCCTTTGCCTAAATGGGGAAATACGTGCGCAGCGCCAATCCTCCATGCTGAATTAGCCCCGGTGATATTGAAAAGAGTCGTCCAAAGCCATGAGAGATAACGGCGATAACAATAAAACATGTTCCGCTCCGTGAAGGGCCTTTAGGTGGGAGGAGACCGGGAAATTAAAGCTGTAAACCAAAATCGCACCGGCCCGACGATCGGGGTGGAGAACTCCTTCATGTCGGCGCGTCTCAGGAAAAATCTCCGTGGATCCCTTTGAGATAAACTTGGGATGAAAATCGAGGCACTAATGAGCTCTATCAGATCTGAACATGGCATCCTCGCCCTGGTATGATTTGTGATTGGTTTCCTTGTGAACATTGTGACTCAGACATATTTGTAGGTACGCTGTCACATCTACTTATCCTCATACTAAACCCATAGGTGTCGGCGAATGCAAAACGTTACTTTTGTTTTCTTACACTTTCAAGGACCAGACAAACAGGGCATTGAGACACAAATACTCGACGAGCCGTTTTCATACTGGCAAGGTGGTTTTCTGGTTAGAACCGTTGACTAAGAATCTGAAGATTATACTGCGTTGGAATCCATGACTGGTCCCAGTATTGTGCCCTTGGGAAAGGTACTTTAAACCTATTTCCCTATCACAACTCAGGTGATACCTACATGTATCTCCGTTCAGGGATGTCCCCTTTTATGGGACGTCAAGTTGGAGGTCCCTTGAGGACCCAACACACTTACTGAAAGATTAGGTTCTGGTGTTAGTGGATCAAACCTTACAGCCTGCTCCGTTCTGACATCTTGAAAAGGTGATAATCACCTGTTAGGTCAATCATTCCATAATTAGTTTCATCAATGCTACCATCTATCTTTGGGCTCATTCTCCTTTGGTAGAAAGTGGAAAAAAGTTTGATTTTGTAGATACGCAGCTCGAGCTTTTTTTTTTGTTCTTTCTAAGTACTGTCTTCAGCCCCTTTAGCGGGGCCTACACGCCTCCTCTCACTAAGCCATAAAACAAGCGCGATGCTGTTACAAGTGCTGTTGTCAGGTAGGTTGTAACCCCTGTCAGTCAACAGATGCCGTGAATATCAATTTACAGCAGACATATGAACGTTTATTACTGTCGCACCAGGTTTTATAGCCATGCATACAGCGCCGATATTAATTGAATGGTTCCGAATTGCGACTATATTTTGTTTCGGCAGTAAAAGTAATGGAGTTTTTGCAGGATTGTTGTCACGGGAGTTCAGCCCAGGTGATGGAAGGTTGCAAACCTTCTACTTTCACGTACCTTAGCGGTACGATTTTGAGCACCTTCACACCAGGAGTGCTGTCAGTCTAAAAGGGACAGGCGGAGCGGCACTTTCAGTCTCAATGGCGCCAAGGTTACACTCCACTACTCAAACAACATCCTCTTTACGTCTACGGCTATTGCCCTTCAAGTGGAAAATAAACCTACTTCAGGTGTTGGTCAAGATGGAGATCTTTGTTCTTAGGACGAGAACATTGGCACGAAATAGGATATTGTTATGACATAGCCATCTGTGCATGTCTTATCTAACTCTTTCCCTTGCTCGCTTTCTTGCAGTCCGCTTGCTCAAGAAAATGCAGTTACCTTGCTTGAATGATTGAAGAACGGAAGGGTTGACTGAATTATCGATATAAGATTACTTGCTTTGATAGAAATTGGTTCTTGAAGACCGAATCAAACAGGCAATAACCTGATATCTGACCAATTCTACTGGACGATCTGCTGTCAAAGAATTTGCAAATAGTAAGGAAAGTTCAGAGTGGTACTTGCAGTTAAAATGGGGATTTTATTGGCAAAGTTACATTGTCCTGAGCCACTCCCATAAGACACAGTCTGGCCAAAGTTACAGTGCACGGAAACCCTGTTGATGTATCCCACGAGGTGACCATCTTGTAAAGGAGTAAGTTATTAGCAGGTACATGCAGCCGTGACCCGCACGGGCCAGTTAATCCAGGATAATGGTCTGGGTTCTCAAAGTTACACTAACCCCTCATGTACCTACACAGCTTTATCATCCGTATAGTGATGACGCTTCGATCTTTGCCGGTCCTATGGCAAGATACCAAAACGCCAATTTACTGTCTCTGTGTTGTGCATCAACCTTTATGGTTTGTGTTTGCGGCTTTTATTTTCCCGCTTCAAACACACTAACTCTTGTCGACAAACCGCAGTTGTATCGTGCAATGCTGATGCAGAATAACCTGTAAGAAACGCGCTCTTTTGCACGAAATGAAATCAGAGTTAGTTTCAGAACCTGCAATTACCCAGACCATTTTGCTGTCTAGTCGTTGATTTTTGTGTTAAAAAGGATGTTTTTTTTCAATTTTTTTCAAACTTTATTTAGACAAACAAAAACAAAAATACAATACAAGAAAACTTAAACAAGAACATACAAGTGCACATACACTGACAGGTAAGTACTTGTGGTAGTGATATTATAGAAACAGGTATAAGGGTTCCCACTTTTTGTTATGTTTACTTATTTTGTTTTTAGCTGTTGCGATATTTTTTCCATTTATGTACATATTTAACGAAGGCAATAAACATGTGGATGGATAGATTCGATGTCTCCCGGTTTTTATAGATATATATTTTGCCCAATAGAATTATAACATTAGCAATTACTGGTGTTTCACTTGATAAATCGCCTAGTAATACATTCAATGGGTTGTTTATATCTAGGTAGTGTCCTGTTATGGAATTATACCAAATTTGAACCTTTTTCCAAAATAAAAATACAATGTGACAATTCAAAATAAATGTTTCGCTGTTTCGTCATCCTCCCCGCACAGAGAACATTTCGAACTGCTTTTGATGTTTCAAATATACAGCATATTCTGTTTGTAGCTAGAAACTCATGCAAGAGTTTAAATTGGAAGATCCTGCTGGCGGAATCTATTGTAAGTTTGTAGGGAAACTGAAATATTTGTCTCCATGGGAGGGCAATGTTAAAATCATCTTCCCAGTAAGACATGGTGTTTTCTGGATTTATCTTAAGGCTTTTGCTTTCCATAAAGAAGTCATACATTTTCTTATTGATCTTTGTTCCTTTCCACCATTCATAGTTTTTTAAGAGCGGTCTGCACACTTGCAAGTGATTGAAATTATTACTAGTTTGCCTCGGACACACTCTCGCTAATACAGAAAGCAACCCATTGTATGTAAATTCAGAGCAGAGCTTCCCATATTTCTTAATTAATATGTGATATGACATGGGTATCCCATTGGTGTCTAGCAAGTCTTCAACAAATATGATGCCGCTCTCAGCAAAGTTATGCCATAGAATTGGTTTCCTTTCAATTTGAAAAATTGAATTGCACCATAACATTTGCTGTTGCCAAGAAGGATGTTTAAAAAGGATGTTTACATCTGAGTTGGTTTCGTGAGCTTTATAAGATGATAGAGCACGACTCTGCATTTTGTTCTATTTGACTATTTGATTATACGTTTTCTTACCCTGAACATGTTAAGAATGAACGCCAAAAATTTACTCTTGCACTATAAAATACGTTATTCCATAGATGCACGAGAGAATAAACTTGAAGCATTGAACCCCATGCGCTGTGCACATTTGACAGTTACATGCTCTGTTGTGTCTCTGCCAGACTTTTGCCTGTGCCCGCTTTCTGCCTCCGCTTGATCGAAGTAGTGAAATTAATTTGGACAGGTAAGTACGCGGGATTCGCCCGAATCTCTGGAGAAATGTAGCGCATTAGTTTTAATTACTGCGTCGATTCCTGCTCCGCTAGGGTACTGTGAGGACTGGGTTCGATTTTTTTTACCTCTGATGAGACCGTAAGGCCACCAGAATGCATGTCAATTCGTGTTCAGCACAAGTGGATGAAGAACTGGGATTGGATATTTTTTTATAATCATAGTCGAGCTACAAGATTCCCAGAAAAGTTTTCTGTCCTAAACTTGTTTTACGCTTTGTGTGGGGATTGGTGTATAACAATTTAGTATGGCTCAGGGTATAATTGGGTAGTGATTTGCAGCCAAGGCAAAATCATATATTTAGTACGGGCAATGCTCAAGCCCTTTATGACGTTTGGCTGTAAAAAAAGTGCTGTAAGTGCGGTGTATACAAGACAGCCTTTCCATGATGTTCGGGCTCATTTCTGATAACGTACACAGAGAGCGGGCGGTATGAAAATAAAAGTGTCTCGACTAAACGTTTACATTTCCGTTAGTGTAAAAGAAGTTCACCGAGTGAGGACAAACTTGGAACGAGCTTCCCCCTTGGTGAATTTTTAACGCATTTTCTTATCTAAACATTTGTAACTAGTGTTTGTGTAACAGTCTACTGGTGCAAGTGGGTGTCAGAAACGTTTACAGGTCAACGTGTTGCATTTTAATGCAGTGGTATGTTCGATATTACAGGAAGAGACAAGCGCGTGTCCCTAACAAATTTCTTTATTACGCTACAGCGAACAAGGAGCAGAGGTTGTGAGATACAGTACTGATAAGGGCGCGCAATTAGCGCCAAATCAGGAGCGCTAATCTAGGACGGAATTTTAGCATAAACAGTTTATGGGCAATCTATCGCTCACCGCGAGTGAGCATGCCTGCCGAAGTCTCCAGATGTTGGAGGGAAAAAAGATAGAATCTTACTATATATGGAAGATAGTTTGTGTTATGGAGCCCGAAAAAGGTACCAGCATTATAAATATAATATAAGTGCTGGACAAAAGGCACTGTGAATACGGAAAGGTGAAAGTGTTTTGAATACCCGTCCTAGATATGTCCTAGATTTCCTGTGGGATGTCAGCCTTGGGAGTCATGATCACTACAAGACGCTGCCCGATAGTTTCGACGCGGGCACTCTTCCCCGGTCCTTTTGTGAGCCTTGTGTGATTGAATGCTTCATTAGCGCCACCCAAAGCCGAATGGCAATCGGCTTCCCCGTTCATACAATAAGAAAAACTCCCAGATGACTTCCAGTTCTTCATATTCCTTTTATCCTGCCATTTTTAGATTGCTGTGAAATTGCCGCAATTTTCCTGGGAAATTAGGAGTTAGTCAAGTCAAGTCAAGTCCGGTCTCCAGATCTATAATCACAAACTGCCTGCGGTAATCGATCTCCCCAAAGTTGTGCCATCTTAAATCATCATTAAATGTTTTTAAGACATCTCGCCTACGCTTATTGCCAATGTCGAGTCAATTTTCCGTCATTTCTGCGTCTATTTACAGACGATGTTAATGAGGCCTTGGGGAGGGGCGTGCACCTGTCCGTCACAACGAGGCTCCGCACAATTCAACATGGCGGCGACCAGGCTGGCTGCGGTGGTTCTCTTCGCTAGTCTTTCCATCGGCTCGGCACAACAGCTCCAACATCCGTCTCTCAACATGTAAGTACCTTAATGCATCGATGATATACACAGCTCAATACCTGAGAAATATTTCCGTATGTCAGGCCTTGCATGTGAGTTTGTAACGGAAGAATCGCGAACGATCGTGAGTCGGGACTTCTTGCACTTACGACTCCTCGTCGATAAGGACGCTGTTTATGTGAACTTCGCTCTCGTACGTTGCCATGCACTACCACTGCCGGTATATCTCTCCAGCGTGGCGACATTAAGCTGTAAATGTATTCTGTAATATTTTCAACTATTTGTAGCTAGTCAGACTGTACTCCTGTTTGACCGCTAGCTAGCAGCGTGTCGGATTCTTCAGATAGAGACGTGATAGCTGCTTAGACTTTCTCTGACGTAGACGGACGGTCACGAGTGGTCCGTAACTCGCCTCCGGGCTTTAGTGTTAGCCGCCCCGCCGAATTCTTCTGTGACGGCTTCATTTTAGATGTTGGCCAGTCTTCTCACTATCCTATCTACCAAACATGGGGGATTTGAATCGACACGGGCACAAATTTTCCAGGGAATCCTACTTAACGATAGGCTTGTGATCCCGTCCGTAACGCCTGTTTCCCCAGCTTGCAGGCAGGCGTGTAAAGCTATCGCGGGTTTCGCCTGACTGCATGACCGCACGCTGCACTTCTTAAGCCCCTTTGCAACGCTTTGCTTCCTTAAAGAGTAACCTTTCCGCCAACGGACCGCTACCCGCCTGGTACCAGGGAGTCCGCTGTTTTGCCTCACAGTCTTCCACGAAAACGTGCGGCTAGCTGACAGCCAGCCTCGCTATAAAGCGCACTTCAGAGAGGCAAACATTCTGGGCCTAAATCACGGTCCCCTAAATTTGCGCTGATGACTTTGGGACCCCGCTGCGTAAACATACCATATTTGTGAAGCGTGGGCATTGTTGTCCAGTGATAAGCGTGAGAGTGTAGACAAATTTGCAGAAGGTCCTCTGTACCTATTGCTACTGTAGCCTTGACCAAACAACAAATAACTGGGTGATAGTAAGGAGATAGGAATCTTATGGTCTAACAGGAGGACACAGGTGTCACTGGTGCACTTGGACTATGACCACACCCAGGTGGACAATTGGATTGATATCAATATGGATGAACTTGGCCTTTGATATTCATTGATGCACACAAAATTGATAGAAATGGAACTATAATAGTGGTTGGACAAATTCTAGAGGGAGATCTATAGTCAGTTTGAATTAGGGCAGTGGCTTGTTGAGGGTGGGGCCTGTTGAAATCAGTTTGCTGTTTAGTATTTTGAGCAATGTCAGTGTTTGACATGTTCTCAGTTGCATTGGTTTTGGACTTTCAGTTTTAAGCAAGGTGACAATGTCCAGATTAGGCCCCAGCCATTCTAGCAATGTTGATACGTTTGAATAGATGGCATGCCATTAATGAAATGATAATAATCATTTAGTTTTAATAACCCTGTCCTTGGGCACATAGGCAGCTAGCACTGGTAGCAGTTTGTATAGCATATGAAGGGATTTGTAATATATTGCCTCATGGCTGAGATATTATATCATGAACCAAGGAGCTTTTCCCTCCTTACATTAACTATTGAAATTTAGAAAAAAAAGAAGTAACATTGACTCTAAATGTATCACCTGATTGGAATATAAATCAAATGGAAAAAAATCCTGTTGTTTGCATGGAGGCAACAAGTCCTTTGCCTTTCAGGTATTTGGGTGTGCCACAAAATTCTGCGAGTCACCTGAGAGCACCCCTGGGGATGGGATTTCTCCTGGTGGTGGAATGATTGATTTCTTGCATAATTTTCTCTTTTATGTGGTAATTAGGCACTCGCCAGTTCGGGACCAATAATTGTGAGCTCCGCTTTTTTTGGCTGTGAATTTTTCATGACTTCTGTCTGAATGGGCCGAGGCAGCGAGCCCTGTGCCTAACATACATGCAACATATTCTGGTCTAATTATTAAATGATATTTGTCTTCTTCTACACCTATGTCACACAAGACATTAATCAATTTGCACACTGGAATATATGACTAACAAAAGTATTGCTTTTATAATGCAGATTATTGCAAAGTTTATTAGAATTGATGGCACCATGATTGGTTATAAAATGTTGCCTAAGAGTAAAAAAACTACTAGTAGTACTAGTTTTAGAAAAAGGCTGCTTATTTTCCATATTGTTTTACGATCAATGAATGATTCTGGATGGAAAATATGTCAATGTCTTACCACTATGACATTATATCTGTACGTTTCTTCCCCAAGGCATATCAGATTTCAGCCTGGTATGTTGTTCTCTGCTTGCCACCATATATGAATTCATATTCAGCCATATCTTCTCACACTTAAAGCGAAGATATTATCACATCTATGTTTTGACATGTTATTGACTCATTAACATAATTCTTAAATTTGCTATTAATTTCTTCACAAAGGTGAACATCAGCTTCACTTCACATTAATCATAGAGTATAATTTTCAGTTTATAGAATTTCATTTAAAATGGAAGGAACTGTACACATATGTGTAGTTCCTTGGAAGATGTATGAAGATTATAGCCTTAGGCCACACCAATTCAATTTCATGGTTCTCGGATTTCCCGACCCATTTTTTTCCGACTTGAAAAAAACAATTAGTCCCAAGAATAACAATATAGGTTTTGCTATCGCAGACCTGTAAAAAAACCTATTCCAGGGGTACATACTGCTGATAAACCAATCAGAGAGCTTCTTTGTAGTCACATGATAGAAATCAACCAATAAGCTGGATAAATCATGCCATGAAAAGCTGAAAACTTGACTACTAACCTTGTTTTTTTGTGTTATATAAGCCTCATATGTTCACCCCAGACTTTTTTGCAAATTTTTATTCATTTTTTTTTTCGACCGCCCGCCCCAAAATTTTTCTGAAAAAATCCGAGAACCAAGAAATTTAATTGGTGTGGCCTTAGCAAGACAAAATTTTTTCAAAGATTGATATTTGACTTTTTTGGTCTATGCCTACAGTAAAATCACTTCCAGATTTGATGGATGATATTATTGGTGGTCTTATTGTGGTTTTTTTTTCCAGAGTGATGGAGTGGGGTGATAGACTGGAGGAGGAGCTCTACAACATCGTCAGCAAATACAGTGGGGTAGAGGAGCTGAAAAATGTGAGTCAAAAGAGAAGGAGAAAGAAATTATTGTAAGGAGGACAAGTTGAAAGAGTTGCAAATTTTCCAAATCTAGTGACAACTATGACATGAAATCTCTCATATATCCATTGGATACCCAAAGTCTACCAAAATAGCACATTCTACAACTTGGAAAAGCAAGACCTGTAAACTGTAGCGAAAATGTTTTGTTTCTACTGAATGGCTGAAGGCACATCACATCCCAGTACATAGCGCATACATGCATGTCATATCCAAATAATTGTGGAAAGGTTTGTTGTTGGGCATCATTCTCATACGGTCAAAAAAGCCCAAGAAGACCACTCAGTGGCGATGAGATCTGGTTTATGGGGACAAGTGGTCTATACTGAATTTGGATTCTCATTGATTAATGCTTGTCAATGGGAGGTATTATCTCAGGGGCTACCAAAAGTGGGCACATGGGCCAGCTGGTCTGGCAGTTTCCTTTTTCATCCTAGCATCTAAGAATTTCTCTAGTCAATTTCCTACAATTTATTTGCTGAAAACTACTACCCCTGTACAATCTTTGAACAAATCAAAGTCAGTTTAGTACCTCTTAAGTCTTTAAGAAAGGAATGACAATAATTGGAACTATCCTCGTGCTATTAGACAATACATCGGGATCTAAATGCATGAGGGACTCAACAGGTTAATAGGGCAATAAAATTGTCAGAATCAACATGTGGGGATTCTAATTATCATGTGAGCTTGCTGACATCAAAATTTTACTTTAGAGTGTTATAATTTGTTCTTTGGAATTCACCATTAGTGTTATAAGTCCAATTTCAGGGACATAATGTGCTTTTCAACACATCTGCACACACCCCTCCCCTTCTTCCTGGTCCAGTCCTAATGGTTTGTGGTAATACTGTATCTAATATCAGCTGCCTGTCCCGTTGGATGACCTTGGACATAACAATTTGACGAGAAGCTGCAAGCATACATAGTGAGGAAAGCTCTAACCTACAGTCAAGGCCAGCATGATATAAGCCTTAGGACATTCAACCCTATTTTCCTCATGACCAAATAATGTTTGCACTATATATAGTGATGAAAGGAGTAATGGAATAAAGGTAGGGGTTGATTTGCACTTCAAAGACGGTACTGTATATCTTTCCATTCTCACTGTGGGGATAGAGAAAGCAGAAATCTAACTTGTTTTGGTCCTAGAAATATTACAAAATACTGCTTTTAATGGTCCAGAAATCAAAGATCAACTTACTAATAAAAGACTGGTCAATTTCACAACTATCCTTAAAATGTAAAACTCTTATTTGGGATTCCGTTACCTTATACACAACACAGGTGTTGCATTTAATCAATTCAACTGAGCATGGGTTTAATTACGGTTTTACTTATTAATTTTCTCTGATTATAGTTATACTTACATGCAGTGTGGCATTGAATTCTCGTGGCTTGCACGTTTCTAATCTGTTAGGTACCTGACAGCTGAGGGAAGCTTTTAGAAGCACTGAAATGCCAGAGCCTGGCACCCTTAGCAGAATGCCAAATTGGGTAGATCCCCTCGCCCTTCCCTGGCTGGTTAGCATTGCTCTGCTATCAGTTTACTTTCCACTTAAGTGAGACTGGAAATCATCATCTGGTCCAGGTTTTACCTGCAATATCTGAAATGGGCAGATTGTTTTACCCATTTACGTGGAAATGTACGGGTCAATTTGATCATTGTGATGTCCTAATGGGGCTCCGGTGGGGTGTACTTTATTGGCATAATCCCTCCTGTGGCCAGACATCCCTGTTTTCACCCATACCTGTTAATCCTGTTGAAATGGTGAAACATCCTCTCCGAGATTGGATCCGACAAGGAGCAGCCATTCCCCATTCTGATGTGTTCTTGATCAAATCTCCGCTCTGATTCTGCCGGGTCGGGGGTTTGATGAAAGAGCTGGGCTGTCTACCTGGGCTGTCTACCTGGGCTGTCTACCTGGCCTGGCTATCACGTCAGGCTACTCAGATCCCCCCATTCATAGCCCCATCATATGGCATTCAGCTGATTGACAGGCATAGTAATTGCTAATCTCCAACCTGCCAGTGACCTGAGGCTGGCCTGTCCATGTGCACCACTGGCTGGGCCCTTCGGGAATGTGTCTGGGAACACAAGTACCAGCACTGTGTGTAGCCATAATTATGGGGACGTGTCCCAGATCCTAATTTTGAAGCTGTTTAGTCTTGCATTTCAGGACTACATGCATTCCTAAAAGCTGTTAGTCAGGACTACTCCTAAAATGAAGTATTTGCAAAGTAACAATGACTCCGATTTCAAATGTTATATAAAACCTAGTCTAGAAGATACTCCTTTATCATTCTATTTTGTAAAAAGATTTTATAACGGTAAGGTTTTCATGTTATTCCGGCAATATGGCATTACTAGTATATGTACTAGATTGGTCTGAAAATTGCAAGCTAGTTATTACTTAGTTTAGTATTTTGTTTGTTCATATATGCCCCTGAGGTGAAATCTTGCCTGGCCAATCTTCTCGGACTCCTACATGTACCTTGTTGTGTTGGGTAAATGTTTGACCTAGAAAACAGAGGTCCTGGGTTCATATCCTTTGACATGTCACAAAATCTGTGCTGTTAACAGTACTTTCCCCACTCCATCCAATTGTACAAGGGGGTTGGAGAGATTATTGGCAGTGGAAGGAGAGGATTGGGCTCTGTCCTGGACACAAAAATTGTACAGTGGATAACAATCCACAGCCTCTAGAAGGCTATGTGACTACCGACAGGGTCCTCCCCAGAGGATGGAACAAGGGCAGCCCTCCATTATGTTCCTGGCCCAGCACCACTATAACGTTATTACTTTTAAAATTTAGAGTGTTTCTTCCTATTTTCCTGGTTAGGTTTGCTACAATTCATGACAATTCACAGATTTTTGTGCCAAGCGGTGTCACTTTTCCAATCAGCATTAGCTGCAAAAACTTGTGAATGGGCGATGATCAAAACAATAGTCGTTTCACTATTGCTAAAGGAATTGCTATTATTCTTGGAGAACTTGACACCTTCTGTCATTGAAAAATGATCCCATTTTCATGAAAACACTTAAACAGTGTAAACGTGTTTACTTCACAATCTTTACACTTTACAGTGATCTCAACTTGTCAGAAAATAAGATTAGGTTTTCCAAAAAATAGTCATCTTACCGTCAGGTTTTTTTGCCAGTCTCTCCACTATATGCTAAAAAGTCTGGGGGGAAACCTGACCGAGATTGTATATGTCAATATGGCATACTAGTATAGAGAACAAGGAGGTACATGTAATTATACCCACCTTGGTCAGTACAACTTTAGCTTTACAGTGATTTATGCTCGTCTTTCTTGTTGTAAGAGCTGAGATTTTCTGTCCTAGAAGATAGATATTCAACAAAGTAACAAATTTCACACATACACACATGCATGCACACACACACACACACACACACACACACACACACACACACACATGTACACAGTGCTGGTACTTGTGTTCCTGCAAGGAATGCCTCCCAGACACATTCCTGAAGGGCCCAGCCAGTGGTGCACATGGACAGGCCAGCCTCAGGTCAGCAATTAGCAATTACTCTGCCTGTCAATCAGTTGAGTGCCATATGATGGGGCTATGAATGGGGGGATCTTTGTAGCCTGACGTGATAGCCAGGCCAGGTAGACAGCCCAGGTAGACAGCCCAGCTCTTTCATCGAACCCCCGGGTCGGTCGGCCAGTGGTAATCATAGGAAAGGTCAATAGTTTGATGCCCCCTGCTTCACAATTGCTGTAATTCCAGCCTATAATGTACTTTACATCCCCAAAATGCTAGAGGCAATACCTACCCCCATTATACAGGCCATGTCACAGCATTTATTTGGATAATTCAAACTGCAGTGTACCTGTGCATGCATGGACCTGTCAATGCTGGCAGAACCTTACACATAGGGACTGGCAGCAATTTGCTTAATGTTTGTCAACTTTCTATGAATGCTTGATGTTTATGCTCAAGTACAGTCAATCCATCTTTAATGAATTTTCAGAATGTTTTATTTATCAAGCCTTGTTTATTACTTTGTGATAATTGATGTTTCCTGAATGCCAGACTGTAAATAATGCATGTTGTGTCAACCCCTTAGGTAACAAATTGCACTAATTATGTCAAATGCAATATTTCTATCACCTTAAATCTTTATTGTGATGATACTGTTCTTGATAACATTCATACACAACATCTCTATTGTGTTGTCCAAATTAAAGAACATTAATTTTCAAAATGTGATGTGATAATTTCTTTCTTTGGGTTTACCTTAAGTCACATTGAGCTTAACATTAAACATTCTAAGGCAAATTTTGCTTCAGTATTCCTTGCAAGGTTCCAAACCTCAGTCAGTTCAGCCTAGCTGGATTGTGATGTAATCCTTTCTATGTTTTCTTATAATCGTTGTCTACCAAAGATTATCCTAGAGCCTTAAAGTGTTCCTATTGATACATCAAGTCAATATTAGATTACTGCCTGCATCGTACTGTTCATCAGTACATACAAAAACTACCTCTTTACTTAACAACTACAAATCTAATCATTTAGCATTATCATATAATTAGTTTTCTCCACATGAAAGTTTAAGACAAAATACTGTAATACCCTTGTTAAATCTACAAATCTATCAAAGACTAGAGGCAAATGACGAATGACGTCAATTTCCGCCTTAAAAAGTATTGTCTAATCAGAAAAGCAGCATTTTGATTGACAAGAAGCTGGTAAGACAAAATATGCAGTTGTATATGTGCAATGTACTCTATGTAATCTAATATAAAGTACACTGTACATCAATGTTATAACATATGTTTATATATCTAATTTTTCCTGTGTGCTGTGTTTCAGTTTTATCGAGATCACAATGTGAACCTGAATGTTGTGGATGTGGATGGGCAGGTACTGGTACAGCAAACAGCCAAGGAAATCGATGGCCTGCTCTCCAAGAAGATGAAGGCCTTAGAGGTAAGAGCATTGAATGATGGAAGAAATGAGTTATGAGATGAATGTATATATGTGGGCCTCCAATGAATGTTAGATGACAGAATAATATCTAGGACAAATGATAATGACTTAAGAAATGTGTGTACAGTAACATTTTGTAGAGGTAACCTTCAAAAAGTTTTACTGTAGCATTAGTGACATTTCTACTGTATCAAACTGTGTTAAACTTTCTTTTTGTACGGGAAAGATTTTGGCTCGTTAAAGGTATGATATTACAGGGGAAATATTATAAAGTAGATGTGATGACTTAATGATCCCAGCCAGCCCTTGAACATGACCGCCTTCTGCTGATGGCCCAGTCCCCCTGTTGGGCATATGAGTAATACAGTGCTGGTGAGGCAAATCACAAGTTCACATGCACTGTGATGCACTCCATTGATTTATATTGATTGTCAGGTCCTGCTGGAATGCCGGGAGGAATCACCCAAATCATGTTTATTAATCGAAAGCTGTCTCCCCGGTAGGAAGGTGAGGTTCCGTCTGTCAGGGTTCTGACCCCCGGCTCAGCAGGCATTTTCTCCCCGTGTTCAGGGACAACTTGTCAGAGATGAAAGGCTTTGGAGTTTCTTTCTTCAACAGTGTTTATTTCCTCAGGGGGACTCCAGGTGATCAGGCTATAAAATATTGAAGCTGGTGTATTGTAGAGAGTCAGCAGGTGAAGCCTGTTACAGTGCAGGGTTGGGAGGAAAGGGGATCTTACAGCACTGCAGAGAAGTGGTAGTCTCTGTTCTATAAGTGCTGAGTCAGTTTCTCTTCAGGCAAGGAAACACATTTGACTTGTGAAGAAGGTTGCCAATGGGTCAGGGACTTTTTTGGTCACATTATGCTCTTTTAAGATTAAAAGTTCATGGAAGACCCACAGTTGTACTAGACTGCATACCTCACAGTGGAGAAATTCTCTACTCGATACCGTGGGCAAATGTGTAATATGTATTTGATACTCTTCCAAACTCGGTTATCAAGTAGCCGAATGATTTTTGTCAGTCATTAGAAAATGACTGTGGTCAGGTAAGGATTCTTGTTAATTATGCCTTTATGTCTCCCTACACAGTGTAATCATTGTGAATAACGATGTAATTGTGTAACAATTGCCATGTTAAACCTAAATCAATTGGAGGCATTGATTGGACGTGGTGCATTTTCTTTGGAGAATTGATCGGGAAATGAACAACCTGTCATGGTCACCACCAGATGGAGGTGGTGGAAAGACTTTGAAGGCACAAGTGGTGTCTCCCTGGGCCCCGTTTTGGTGTCTAAAACTGGTAATATCTGAAGAAAAATGCAGCAGTGAACAATTGCATATTTTTGATGCAATCATTTAAGACACTCTCAACTGACCATTACGAAGTATAAAAATCTTATATGAAGCAAAATACCCCTCCCTCAAACTAACCAGACATAAAGTTCTATTGACAGCATGATTTGAAATATTTGCATTTCCTATTTTTCTTCCGTACATTAAGGCAGAGTCAATAACCCACCCAGATGTGTGTCTGGTGCCAGAAAGCTGGGTTTGTTCCTATAACCACAAATAAACCACACACTAATCAAACATTCTGCCCCATTTGTATCCATTAGGAGTTTCAAATATTTGCATTTCCTATATTGGTTATCCATTAATATAGAGCTAATAACCTGCCCTTAGGTGTATGTCACAAGGTCCTGGTTGGTTCCTGTAACATGCAGTTCTAATCATATATGCATGTTATTCACTCAGGTTTTTTTCTTCTTCCAGTGCCTACGAGGCCTTATGGCACCATGTGGCCTATGATTATTATTTCATATTTCTCAATTCTTGAAAACATACTTTCAAGACTTCCAATGTTATTGATGCCTCCCTTACGTAACTTTATCTCAGAGGGCCAATCATTGAATCATGCCACCATTAAAACAAACCTAATGGTATGTTTGTCAAGGTTGTCTCTAATTAGAAGGCAACCTTCATGTAATGAAGAAAGTTGTGACTTGAAGTATTGAATTTCTTTGTTAGAAGAAGGTGTTAATTATTAGGTATTCCCTTATGCCAATACCCAGGCTGGGAAAAGTAATTTGCTAAGAGTACAACGACCAAGGCCATAAGTGTAATGAGTTTCTGCAATGTTTATTTCATGAGCCTCTATTAGATCCTCCTTCCCACCGGTAGATATAAGCCATGATGGTGCTGTGCAGTTTTACTGATTAAGCAGTGTCTTGGCATTTGTGATGCTTTAATTCAAAGAATTCAAATTAAATTTGTGGCATTCAGAAATTAATCAACATTTTGGAATGTTGACTTGGAGGGAAACTTCCGATTTATTGACTAGTGTTTAAGGAGTAAGATTTAAGATTAGTCAGGAAGAGATTTTTAATGAAGATAAGTAGAGAAGTAAAGGAAATTCAATGTGAAGAAAGGCCCCAGACGTAGGCAGAATATGTATAATGAATGGCATGTACTTCCAAATAAAGATTGCTGCGCTCTCTCCTGGGGAGGATGTAATCATGTAAAACTTGAAATCTCAGATCCAAGATAGCGAAATGAATATTGTGGAGGAATACAGTCTACTGGCTGTGTAATGTTGGAACATATATAATAAGACAACACCTTTTCATTTTATAAATGCGCAGTATAACGATTGATGACTAGTGGTGTTTTACTTGTGGTATGCTTGTGGCTAACGTAGAAAGATGACTTCCTAGCAAAAGTTCAATGGACTTTCTACCGATGATCAGTTCCTTGATACTGATCTTGAAATCTGTTTATCCTCTAGGCCGTTTGCTTATCTTCTTAAGAAATCTTCACCTTCTGGATATCATATGCAAATGTTGAGTGCATGTAATTGATCAAGGACCCCTGTAGATGTGAGATTATGAATCCATTTGTAGTGAATGAATACCCTTGGCTTTATCAAGTACATCCCACTGGTTCTGTCTAACCAAACTTCAAAGACAGTACTTGATTACAACAAGCACACGTCCACATTCCCCTGCCTCTAATCACTTATTAACCACCTGATTAATTGGCTCTATATATTAGTCTTGTATGCCCACAGGTGTGTTGATCAATATGTGATATCTGAATCCTTTGTGTTAAATCATCAGGGATTGTTCTCAGCAGTGATCGTCACTGAGACAATTATTTAAAAAATGTAGTGCTGAAATGCTGAATGTTGTTCTGAACAGCAAATTTTATTGACGTACTGATACATAAATGTAATGAATATCTGTTTAAAATTCTTTTTTGAATGCTCCTGCAGTAGTGAGTTATCATGAACTGAAATGAAATGATCTGCAATAAAAAAAGTGCATACAAGTATTGCCCTCAACACGAAAGCTTTGCATCAACAGGTTAAACCTGGTGTTATATGATCTATCCAAATAGCCAACTTGTATGTGTTCAGTTAGCAGGTCATACAAGTTACTGAATATTTAATCTAGTGCATTTAATACCTGAGTCAGCTTCCACTGCTGGGAACTAATACCCCCTTGTTGATACCATCAACAGTCTGATGTTTACACCTTCCTCAACCCAAAACAGCAGGACGAAACCTGCCACTGTTTGTTTTATTCCCTGGCTGCTGATTGGCTACGAAAAGAAAGAGCTGTGATTGTTTTTTCTACACTTGGTACAATGTGGCCTGCATATGAATGTAGCAACGCACTAGGTCAGGCATGCAGACTTCTTTCTGGAGTTACTTCCATTTGGGGTGTAAGCTATGCGTCATCTTTCAGTACATGGCACTGTGTCCCCTACCGTATACTGAAGTCAGAGGATTATGGTACCAAATTGGCATGAAAAGCATTTGGGTCTCTTGTTATGGCAGATATTTTTTTTCAGTCTCCTTGGATGACAAACTGAACAATATCAACCTAGATGAATGGCTTTAGCCAGTGAATATATAGGATATATTTTGATTTAGTCAAAAGTTATTCATGACTTAGTGAAACTGTTTACTCTCTTTTGAATTGATTTACATTGTATAATTGATTCAGTAATGCTATTATGCATGCACAAAGGAAATCTTCTCACTTGAAATAAGCTTTTCAGTGTTATATCATGCCACTGCACAGTGACCCTGTAGCTGGTATATTGCCTATTCAAAACACATTACACCCACATATCCCCTTTAGGGTTTCTTACATGTTTACCCCATCCAAATGGTGTAAATATTGTTTTAGTGGTTACAGACTTGCATGAAAGCTAATGGAGTGCTGAGAGGTCCATACCAATTGCCTTCTGTAGTGTAGATATGGGATAAGTGGGATAGCTTTAATCTTTGGGAAAATCAAATTTGTGGGTCAATATAAATGCTTACTGCATTGGTTAAAACCATTTCTTTGTAAAATCAGTCTTGCTTTCAGACTATATGTAGTTGTTTGGCCCAAGGGCTTAATTTCATGCTGTAGTGAAGGAAACTACGTACCTTACAAGGAAGTGTTGAAAGTTAAGTGTTATTGTTAGGGAAACTTGGCATTGAAGCTAACTTTGAAAAGTGTTGCTATGGATAACTTAATGCATTGTGCATTTTTGATAAGGTATTCTTTGATGTATTATGAAAGTAAGTATTGACTTTATGTACCTTCATTGCATTTGTTGATTGATAGATGAAAAATGATTCCACTGTAGCATAGCATTTGCTATTAGTTGTAATAATACCATTTATATGTGATTGCAGCAAATTTGGCTTGTATAAAGGTTATTACTGCTAGATTATGTAAAGAACTGTCACACATATTTGTCCTGTAATGATATGACTTCAATTTGTAAGCAGTATTTGAATTGTGCAGTAGAGGGGTAGGAAGTTACGGGGGCTAAGACACAAGTAAGGAAAAATTCCTCATATGATCAACGTTTATCAAGGTCTCCCAGAGCAGAGCAAGCCAAGTTATACTTGGATCTTTCTAGAATTAGGTTACCAATCTAGAAAAAATTCATCAAATGTAAAGTAATGAAATATTTGGCACTTTTGAAAAATGTATAATGCAGGCTATGAATAATAGATCACAAAGTTTAACTGTATATTGCATGTAAGTCTAATGTTTCCATTCTAACTGAATTTGTGCTCGTAATGATGCGTGAAAGGAAGAAAAGTAGCCTAATACTATAGCAAAGTGCTGCTGCTTGGGTCTAGAAAATAAGATAGAAATGAAAAAAGATAGGAAGAAAGGAAGGACGGAAATATTTTCTTGGATACATGAACTACAAAGTCACGTACTGTTCAAAGATCCTTACAATAGTTACATTGCTCCTTGTCTAATGAACATGAGGTTATAATCAAAGCTTCATGTGAGAGTTAGAGCGTATAGGCAGGAGTCATAATGCCTATTAGAATTATGTAGATTGCATTCAGAGAGGTGTATGTAGCAAAAGATGCTGTGAGAATTGAAGCCCTAACATTTATAATTCATCAGCTTTAATGGAAAGTCCTCTGCCTGACATTAGGGTGACCATGGGAGCCCCAATCACCAAAATACAAAGTTCAAGACATAAATCAAAGAGAAATGATCAGCTGGCTGTCCATGTGGAAGATAAAGTCCATCTTTGCACCAAACAGATAACCAGTTAACAGCCCCCTGGGGTGCTTCTTGAGATAATGGTCAGATATACAACTGAAAGTCATTTATTTTAAGCTGACAGGTATTCAAAAAGGGCTTTGCAAAAAGGGAAAACACTTGTCATATCAAAATGTAGGGTGTAATATCCTTAGCTGCTACAAGATTTCCATATGATAACAAAATCTTTTTTTGGACCATTACACTTTTAGAACTTGGCCTCAGCTGGTTTTTAGCCCACCAGAGTGAAGTTGAAAGCATCCTGTTGGTATATTACACATGTGTCAGTTTTTAATGGTTTGTGTTTGCTAATCTATTTCTGGGTTTGTCCTGATTGCCACTCTCATACCACTGTAAATGCACCTGTCACCTGTTTCAACATCAGGCATAGCCACCTTACAAAAACTCCTCTCAGACCTCTTGTCAAAGTACACAAAGAATGAATTATGTTTTTTGCCTAGTAAGGAGTGCCCAGTACTTCTGAATAAAGGGAATGAACTTAAAACAGCAGGAAAAAGTTCAAATAGGGTTATGGATAGGGCGATATTACTTTCACTTCTGTGAGATTGACTGAAATGCATCAATTTTTCAGGATGTGGCAGGAGTGCAAAGTTCAGATGGCTCTGGGTCAAACTATGATTGGCTGAAGTGCCTCTGTTTAGCACTTGAACTATTAGGTGAATTGTTATGACCCCAATGCCAAACACTGGCCACAACACTGTAATGGTGAACTTCTGTAGTCCCTTTAACACTGATTTTTTGGGCCCATATCCTGGGCTTTGTCTGTTTAGTTGTTTTGGGTATTATTGTCATGTTAAAGCTGTTTTGCTCTGCAGTTGTCAGAGACATACAACCTGGGCATGTAGGTAGGATTATTCCCACCGCGGCCGTGGTAATAATGTTCAATTTTCAGCCCAGGAACACCAGGAATTTATGTAATGACCTGTGAAGAACTGTACTTGCTGGTTATTAGCATCAGCCTTGAACATGTTACAGCTCCGTTACTGCCTGATTTACTGCCCAGCTTGCTGACAATCATGCACCGCCGACTTGCCAGCGGCATTTACCTTTGTCAAGTTATCACCATCTGTTGGGTTCCGCCATGTCCCCACCAATATGTTATTGTTATTGTTATTGTAGTGTGCCGTAATGATTTTTGTCCTGTGAGTTTCTGACCTTTGCCTGGATGGTTGGACAACAAGGCCATGGATACCCCCGTAGATAATTGGGCCTGCCTGTCATTGATTCTCTCAGCCATGCCTGTCAACTGGTCGTAATAAATACATGATTAGATTTTGAATGATTAATGGCACGCTGTGGGATGGGACAGTGTGTGATAGTTTTATCAAGTAATGCAATCCACCTGTTATGTGTGTTTTATTGATATTCTAATTGTACCATAAAGCCAAGATATCTAGTATTGAAATGGACACTAGGAATATGTGCTGGATTTCATCAGGCTAATTTTGTATGATAGGAAAAGAATATCAGTATTACTGCATGGTCATTTTGTTATAATGAAAAAAAACAAGGACATATCCCATTTCTATGATTATCCTGACATTTGATTTTGATGATTTTATTGAGTTTCAAATGTTAATTGTTAGTGCTGGGTGGTATGTGGAGGTCGTTCTTGTACATGTAACTTACATCTCTAGTTGAGGAAATATAGGCCAAAGTTTCATCTTCTCAAGGTGTCATTTGGTCTGTTATTGTATTTCAAATGTCGCTATATTTCTGTTAGAAGTCGAGACAGGTTTAGATATTTATCCATTTCTTAACGAATCTAGTTATTTTTTGCTAGTGACTGCAACTTGTGTTTCATTGAAAATAGTGTTGAAGTAGAGATGAACTGGTTTGAAAATTGATATTGAATGTAAGATACTTTTAAATTAACTTTTCAGGAAAGGTCTAATCATTAAGAGATGACCACTCTGCTGTGATGGCTAATCAGTATAACATTATCTCACAAATTACATGTAACTTTACTTCATTTATATACGTGTAATCTCAGAAGCCGGAGACTTTGCCTTCTAATGTGTACAAATGCTCCCATCATGTGTTTTTAAACAAATTTTAGTTCATAACAATCAGCGTCGGTAACAATGATACAAATG
Organism: Branchiostoma floridae x Branchiostoma belcheri; assembly: GCA_019207045.1. NCBI lineage: Eukaryota > Metazoa > Chordata > Leptocardii > Amphioxiformes > Branchiostomatidae > Branchiostoma > Branchiostoma floridae x Branchiostoma belcheri. Next base: position 14,662,584 of record CM033027.1, read on the forward strand.
AGGATAATAGATATGAGGATAATAGATAATGTGATAATGTTCATTCATCAATATTCATCATAACTATTGTAAGGACATGCATGTGGTCTCACCAGACTGCCTTTGAACCAATCTCAGGAATCCTAATTTCAAAGGCTGACATGTATTTTTGAGTGACAATTTTTCAATCTGTAGTGCATGTTTGAGCCCTTTGATTGTTGATTCTGGGATAGCCGGCTTCAGACCTTGTGGGTGCTATCAGGTTTGCATGAATCGTGAATAATTGATAAAGTGGCACACAGCATTACTCGGCCCATTAACCATATCAACATTATCAATAAAGAACTAATATTACTAGAGTGCCTAATTAGCTTACTGTCACAGTGTAATTATAAGGTTATTACACATTTATTGTAAATGATGGGGATGTCATGTCTTCTTGAGTAAAACATAACCATGTTTCCGAGCTGTTTTACTTGTGCATTTCTTCAGGAAGATCAACCCAAGTCCTGATCCATGTAAGAAGCCATACTTTTCTATATGATGCTACCTTTAAAGCCTAGGAGGCTTTTCTAGATGCTGTGAGTCTGTCTATTTTGCTTTGTGGGAATACTAAGTCCACAAAGTTTTCAGTAGAGTTTTATGCATATGCTTATTGATGATTATTATGTCTAGGCCAGGTCAATAAGGAGTTTTTTTTTAGAAAGAGCTGACCAATGACTTACTGGAATGCCACTTAGCTTCCTACACTTAGTAGCAAAATGTTGTTACGCATGTAATGAGCTCATAAAACATTCAATGGGCCTGACTTTGGTGCTGAAATAGTGCTGAAATTGGATTGTCCATTGTATACTAACAGAGATATGCCAGGTACCGAATTTGCCCTGTCCATGGTGCTGAAAATGTTTTCCAATGTTCTGAAATATGTTTCCTTGTCCCAATATGTGTTCCAAGGTGCTGATATGTGTTCCAAGCTGCTGAAATATGTTCCCTGGTGCTGATATGGATGGGTTCCATGGTCTTGATACCTGTTCTATGGGGTTGCAATATGTTCCCTAGTGCTGACTTGTGTTCATTTCCATATAGGAGTTAAATGTGAATACGAACAACTGACAAAGTTTCTGAAACCAAGAATGCCACTTCCTCATAGCTAATTGCAAAATATAATTCCAGTTGGAAATACAAAATTAGCTCATCGTTGCTCTTTGATAGGACTGACTTTAGTTAATCTATTGTAAATGTTACTCAATGAATAAGAAAGATGCTGAAAAATGTCACACTGAATCATAATTTTCTTAGAAATGTCAAGACAATCTAGAATCCCAGAATGTTAATACTAAGTAATGGGAAAGAAAAGGCTTAGAAATGATGAATTATGAACAGTGACAGGAACAAATTAAAGTGTTACTAAAAAAACACAAATTCACCTCTCTCAAACTTAACCATGTCTGAAATTTCATGGTCAAATTTTTGTTGCTTAGCCAAACTAGAAAGTTACATTCACTAACTAAGTATACCTGTTCAAACAGTACATTTCAATGACTAATTTAATTTTGGCATATGGGGAAAAGGAGTAGGAGAAGTGCCCTTTGAGGTAGAGAGGAAAATGAAATGGCCTAAAGATCTTTCCCTCAGACATGCAATGGTCTTTAAGTTACTGCATAAAATATATCAGGCATACCCAATCTTGTTCAATCTTGCCAAGATTAAAACTGAATGTGACTTATTCAACCGTAAGTTGATGGCATCTTCCAAAAATTGTGGTGTCTTAAATCGAGTTATTGATGAGCTTCTAGAAGTTACAGTTTTGGAAAAACTTTGTCTCACAAACCTGGTTCCTATTGACCGCAGCCACAGGATAATGAAGGATGAATTGTCATGAGACGTGGAAATGTCATTTTTGGCAACTTTCCAGGGATACAGGTATTAAGTAACCATAGTCACTACTCTATGTCATTTTCTTTTATCCATATGTGGGTCTGAATATTTTTCTGATATTCCCACTGTGTCCGTGATCAGCTTTCTCATTCTTGAGTTTCATGGAACTCATGGAGCTCATGGAACTTAAAAGGGAATACAAAATAAATTCAATGTACCTCTACAGGTACCTCCACCTAAAACAGCATTCATTTATTATTTACAGGTTTTGGAGTATGTGTTGACCTCAGATTTGAAAGAGTAAAAGAGCTGTTGAATGTGCTGAAAAGTTTTCTTCTGTGCTGCTATCCACCCACTGTGCAGATTTTTTTTGACAGAGGATCTTATATTTTCTATTTGTTGGTGAAGGAACAAAAGTTGTAATTCTGTCTTAACAGAGATAAACCTGCATATCTGTACTTTGCTACTTAAGCCAAGGATTTGAGGTGAGATGGGCCAAAGCCAGAGGGAGGTGTTAGCTGGATGATTCCCGTATAGATTCGCTGGTGATTTACTGGCTTTTCCCCAAACACCTTGCCATTGAGCAGTTCTGTAACGATCAGAGGTCGGCATAATATGGGAGAAGATGACGGTCATGAATCAGACCTGGTATGAGATGGAGAATCATGGGCTCCACCCGAGAGTAGTTTTGCTGGAAAATTGAACCATCCCCTTGGATGGTGATGATTATAGACCATCAGTCATGCATTACGATGATAGATAGCCATGAATCCAATCCATCCTATCTGCAGTAAGATTATAGTCCGGCCTGGCTGCCGGCATCCCCCGGGAATGTTTCGGCTCTCAGAGAAAATAACCACAGCTTAATTGGTCTGGCATGATGTATGGGTCCTAATGTCATAGGCAGCAACACCCACTGCAGATGAAACTCTCCGTAGTGGTGACCTTGGTCAGAACAATTGGGCAGTAATGACGGTGCTGGCTTATGTTTCTTTTTTATAGATATTTTTTTCATGATGAGTGCTGCTGTGCATGGGGAAAAAAGGTCATGGCTAACCACTGGGGATTTATTATCCTACGTGGCTGAGAGACAATAGTGCAAGTAGCCACTGTCCTAGGACTTCTAGCTTCCCTAGCCTTCTGCCCTAATGTCAGTATGTCAATGTCTCCCCTGTGTGATACATCTTGCAGATAAGAGATGAAAGCACATTCAGAGCGTGGAAAATGAGGGCTAATACCATGTCATGCTCACCTGGAGGGTGATAAAAGTTTGGCAGTGTAACCATTTTGTGATATATCCTTGACATTCAAGAAGAATCCACCCACCATGAAGAGCACTGTCAGTGTGAAATGAGCAAGGGCCATGATGAAAGTAAAGCAATAAAACCGTTTGGAAATATATCTCTAAGCTGACAGACACCTTGTCAAAGGTTTTGAAAACTAGTTTTTGTTGGGTCACTTTTACAATTTTTCAACTTTTCATCTACTTTGCAAGAAAGGTAAAAGAGGTAATGGTTGAATTATTTCTTGGTCATTGATCTTAGATGCTGGAAGCACACTGCGTCCCTTGCTTCTATCCCAATTCATGCTATTATGTCATACCTGAGCCACAATAATGTTTGATACAGGTGTTCTGAACCATGTGATAATTTTCCGTATCACACAGGTGTCTTAATTATATCACACAGGCTTCCATCGATTAAACAGAATGCACTCCACTGCAAGAAAAGGAGTTATTTTGTTCGAATTTTTCTCTAATTGATGTTCTCAACAAATAAAGTTCTGTTGTTGACGCAGGCTGAAACAGCGTGTCGAATTTTATCCTTTTTATCAGAAGTTTGGCAATTTAATCAGTATTTTCCGACCTGGGTAAGACATGAATAAAATACAACACAGTGTAATCCGTATCACCCTCGGTCCCATCCCTCCCGCGTGTCGGATTGCCCTTAGGAGGAATGAGACAAGTGGTCAGGCTGGTACCTCGGTTAATACAGAATACGCCGTGTTGTATTCTATATCTACAAGTAAGATAACTCTTGACCATTAGCAGGACAAATATCACTAGCAGTTAGGGATAGAACATGTGTTCAGTAGCCTGGCATGATTTTGCTCCTAATTAGCCTCAAGGTGAGTACCAAGCTGTAATGCATGGTTAGTTCCAGTGGTGGATTTCCAGGGCCTTTGTAATTACCTGGCAGGGCCTTTCCCTGACCTTTACAGTCTACGTCCTCATGGAACCACGGCGCTGTGGCAATAACTGCCATAAATCACTCCCAAGCCTGGAATGTGCTGAAGTAAGTCTCTCCTATTGTACGAGTTGGACATTATGGGTTGTAGGCTACTTACAAGGATTATCCTTGGAGGTAGAATGGTCCTGGAACAGCCAAAGTCAGAAGATGCCAACCAGTGTCATAGATTGATATTTTTGCTATAATATCACGTGATGAGCATTGATGATCCTATTTGTCTGATACATTCTAAGGGGCTGACCCTGGGGCTGAAATTTGAAATAGATAGTTTTTTTATTCTAAACTGCCCATGAAGACGACTCTGGAGATCAATAAAATCTGGTCTATGGCAACATGGTCACTATGGACAGGAGTGTTGGAGAAGATTATCTAAGGGCCCACTAGAAAGTGGTGATATTGACCATATCATCCTTATGTAGAGGTGGTCAATTTTCCATGTTTTATTATATTCTATGTGCTGAAATGGTTTTATCCATGATACTGAAGTTGTTTTATCCGTGGTACTGAAGTGGTTTTGTCCGTAGTACTGAAGTTGTTTTGTCCATGGTACTGAAGTTGTTTTGTCTGTGGTACTGAAACCTTTTTGTCCGTGGTACTGAAGTTGTTATTTTCCATGGTACTGAAGTTGTTTTGTCCTTGGTACTGAAGTTGTTTTGTCTGTGGTACTGAAACCTTTTTGTCCGTGGTACTGAAGTTGTTATTTTCCATGGTACTGAAGTTGTTTTGTCCTTGGTACTGAAGTTGTTTTGTCTGTGGTACTGAAACCTTTTTGTCCGTGGTACTGAAGTTGTTATTTTCCATGGTACTGAAGTTGTTTTGTCCGTGGTACTGAAGTTGTTTTTGTTTTGTCTGTGGTACTGAAACCGTTTTGTCTGTGGTACTGAAGTTGTTATTTTCCATGGTACTGAAATCTTTTTGTCTGTGGTACTGAAATTGTTTTATCTGTGGTACTAAAATTGTTTTGTCTGTGGTACTGAAGTTATTTTGTCTGTGGTACTGAAATTATTTTGTCTGTGATACTGAAGTTGTTTTGTCTGTGGTACTGAAATTATTTTGTGATACTGAAATTGTTTTGTCTGTGGTACTGAAATTATATTGTTCTGTCCATGTTGCTAAATTAAAAGGAAATATTTCATCTCTACTGGAATAGGTACTGAATCTGTTCTTTCTATGGTGTTATGAATGGTCTGTTCCATGTGTTCCTAGGTACTGGACAATGTTCATTCATGTATTCCCAGATGTTGAAATGTGCATGATGAACTTAAGTCTGAGAAATTCCATCATGTAGCTTCTAGTGTTAACCTGCATGCTGCAGTACATGTATAATGCATGGATAAGACCCTGAGTCTCCTGTGTCCCCTGTAATATTTGACTACCAAGATTACCACTTTTGTCAGTCATTGATGATTTGTGCTTCCACTTTCCTGCCTTTGATGACGGACCTTGTAGTCAGGGGCAGCATGATGCAATCCTGAAATATGATTAAACCATTAAACCCAAAGAGATGACTATACGATGGGAAACTTGAGCTTCAAATTAGAATCTTTACAGGTAACCAGATATAGTCCATCAAACTTAACTGACTGTAAAAATTGTAGCGATTTCTCCAGCGCTGTTTCAGAGAAAGTTGTTACACATTGATAGTTTTCCCTATATATAATAAAATATGTCTTTTTGTCAGTTACCAATCTGGAGTAATTGAAGGAGTTTATTCCACAGCCTCTGAGATGGTGATACATTGTATTCCAACGCAGACTATTTCCTGACTCTTTGACTGGATCTCACCCTTGTTATTTCATATCTATGTTTCAAATCATTGGGATGCTTCCTATGACATATTGGAAAGACAATATGGAGATTCTGGAGCTCTTGACCTTTTTTTGGCAGGCAGAGCGACATGATTGATGAATCCATTCCCAAACAAGTATAAAGTAAGGCCAGAGATCTTTCCAGTGATACCAAGGTTGTCCTTTTCTGATGAATTGCCAGGGAAGTTGCCTTCAAGAGGGTTTGACATTACCTAAGTCACACAGGGAAACGCACCTGGTGACAAAAACTCCACAGGAAGAGCTGAATCATTAATCTGATATAGATTAATAAAGCCCAAAGGATTCCTGTTGTCATAGGTAATAATTCTACACTACATGGTGGCATTTTATGATGGTGTCCTGTGGAATCACTGTCAACAGCTCTGCCACCGGGTTGAAGCTGTGCCCCAAAGTTGGAATAACTTGTGATACGTTCTTGACATATATAGGATGCATGTAACTTACTGATATGTTTTTGACATGTATAGATAGAATAACTTACTGATATGTTCTTGACACGTATTGAAGGTAGGTACAGGTAGGATGGCACTACAGCTGGCAAAAGTGCAAGAAATCTAGGTCTGCAAAAGTCTTTTTGAGAACTTGAACTGCACTTGAAATGTGATCAAGTTGTCAGAAGAAGATGTAAATGTATGAGTCCTAACAAGCACCAATGCCTATTTTTTTTAGAGTTTATCCCGATGTGCCAGGAGACACAAGGTTTGAAAGTATGAAGATTTACTGGTCAGTACAGACGGTAACAACATTACTTGAAACCATCCATTGATTTTAGTTGGGCCCCTGACGGCAGCCAAGGTTAGATGGAAAGTTTGATACAAGCACAAGGGCAAGGAGATCTCACCAGGGCTTTTCTGCTGTCAACTTGCACTTGTAAGGGTCAGCTTAGGCCACAGGTTGCGTCTGTTTCCCACTCTGTACAGTCAACATCTGAGATATTTTGGATCTGTATGCTGTTATCATTACGTTTCCTTGTAAGAAAAGATGAATAACCTGTTGTTGCAATTTGCAATGGAGAATTTTGTATTGTCCCTGCAATCATGGCCCTTTCATTCAACCTGCTGTGGAGATCAAACAATTGCATTCAATGCCATACTTTCTGTTACATCTACACTCATGTATGATTTAAGGTGGTTCTAGTGGGAAGAGCACACCTGCTGTAACCTCTCTTCTGTCAGGAGCTTCTCTAGATGAATCAATGTTGAGTATCTTGTTTCCCTGGGTAAGAGGGGAGTTTATGGCCCCCAGTGTTGGAGTGCAGCCATTGGCACATCTGACCTGGGGCTGACCTCGGCAGTAAAGGTGCAGGTCCTTCATGGGCATCAGGTCTCCTCCCACAGATGCTATATTAGACAGACTGGCACCTGCGCCTCAAGTACTGAAACTTTTTATGGCTACCTGGGTTATATGCTTTCTGTTCCATGTTAATGAACAGAACATGGAAAAGTTCTGCCTACAAATCAGGTGTGTTTTGTCGAATGGCAGTTATACTGGCTATATAGATAAAGATACAGAAATGAAGATAGGGCTGTTTCTAGAAAAGAGAGTAGCTGGGTAAGACTGTAAGAGAGCAGCATTATCCATGGAAATGTCATTGATCCTAAAATAGGGTCTGTCCCTGGTGCTGAAAATATTGTCCCTGGTGCTGAAAATGTTGTTCCTGGTGCTGAAAATGTTGTTCCTGGTGCTGAAAATGTTGTTCCTGGTGCTGAAAATGTTGTTCCTGGTGCTGAAAATGTTGTTCCTGGTGCTGAAAATGTTGTTCCTGGTGCTGAAAATGTTGTTCCTGGTGCTGAAAATGTTGTTCCTGGTGCTGAAAATGTTGTTCCTGGTGCTGAAAATGTTGTTCCTGGTGCTGAAAATGTTGTTCCTGGTGGTGAACTGTGTCCTCGAGTGCTTGTGTGCTAAGAAGGATATATCTGGCTCTTCCATTCCATTACTGTCATTAGGTGCAGAACTAATGTTGTCATGTGTAGACATTGAAAGGAACTTGTACCATTTAAAGATGCAAGTCCATTCCTGGTGAAAAAGGAACATTTTATATGTCAGCCAAATGTGACACTGTACTCTAACAGTCTCAGGTGTTAGAAAACCACCCGGGGAACTAAATGATGGAATTCAAAGCCTTTGAAACAAGCATGACCTGGTGTAAGATTGGGCCAGCTCTTAGTGAACCTCAGGAGCTCAAGCACCATGTTCATTGCCTCTTTTACATTAACTGAAAGAAATTAATTGATCTTATGATTTTTTATACGTACAATGAGGCACATTTATGTATGAAATAGTTTATTATTGATAAATACAAATATAAAGTTTCCTTCAAGCTGGAAATGAGTAATCCTGTTGTATAGAACTAATGTGTAATACCATCAGCAATTATCTGCAGATAAATATCCTTAACCGTGCAGTAAACCTTTAAGATTCATGCATTGCACATAGCATTGCCCCGAGTTCCAAGCCTTGGTACTTGGAGGCACCTTTGAAACGTAACGACTTTGCCCACTGATCTGTGAATGCTAACTATCAAAGTAGTTTTCTCCAGCAAGTCAATGAATGCAAAGGAGAATAATCAAATACACAAATGAATAAGACTAGATTATAGTATCATCTAAAAGAGGATCACATCTTCAGGAAACCTATCCATGCTTTTATTGCATCTGGGACTAGAAATTGGAAACCATTGGGCACAGGGTGCAAAGTTGCAATTGTTACAAGCCAGGGCACCAATTATTCTTGGTGATGACCTTTTATTGATCTGTCTGGAGTGGAGAGTTCAGGCTGGTTTGGGTGACTGGAGATAATGCCTTAGTTGTGGATGAGATCTACTTTTGTTGGTAGGGGACCATGGTACAGGTATAGAAGGTCAAGATACTGACAATCCATCTTGGGGTGTTTTGTATTGATTTCTCATTGTTTGGGGCATCTGTAGGTACTATCATACTTCTAAGAGTTGAAAAGTCAGCAAATGCAGATTTCATACATTTGGAGATCCCACCCCTAGATATAAACAGCATTTAGACTTCAGTCACCACTATCTCTATAGGGATGTCGACATCAATGTGTAACATGTAGTCTTTAATTTTGACATGTCAAATTCTACTGCAAAATAACCTCTTCAGTTTTCTAGTGCAAGAGGTAATCCAAACTTAGACAAAGCCTTAATCCATGTGCAGATTTGTTTATCTAAGTCCTTGACAGATGGGCTTTGATGACACCTATTGATGTAAAGTTAGCTCCATCACATTTGCTTCATCCATCATCAGGAGCTGAAGGCAAATTTGTTGGAGTCAATCAGACCCCTGTTCGGATGGTGGCATTTCCCTGTAGGTTGCAGGTGTTGGTATTGATTTTTTGGCTGTAGTGAAATGTTTGGTGCCTTTGGATACATTGTCAATGGCACTTGGCCTGTAGTCATTACTTCCAGTCAAAACATTGTGTACTCCACCTTCCCTCTCTGCATAGCATTTTGTACAAGTGACACTATTAACTGGTACAGGTGAACAAGATGGCAGCAGCTTCTGTGAAATGTAAGTCACATGATATCAAATGGATCTAGAATTAGTTTACCCTGTCTGTGCGTTTAGATGGAAAGACCTCATCAGTAGATTCCGCTAATGATTACATCTATAGACAATGAAATTAGGAAATCAGGGGTGCCAAAATAGGATGCAATCTATTTAAGCCCCGCTGGACTAATGAATGATACAGTCATCATGGAATTGAAGCAATTACATCCCCGCCTCCTGGCACTGGGACTGCATGCAGTTTGGATGAGCTGAGCTCTCCACCCCATCCATCACTTTGTGAACACTACACAGTGCAGATGAAAGGCACCACATGTTGGTTCATTGAGTGATAGCTGAACGGCATCCAAAAAATACACATTACTTTAGCTGTTAATCCTTTGTGCCCAAATGTGGGTTACTTTTCAGAATTCTTTGAAGCTTGGATGAACTTCACGACTGCGTTTTTTTATCAAAATGTGTTGTGCAGGCAATTTAGATCACCAACCACTCAAGGATCTATCATGAGGATATCAGGTCAGCTGTTAAACGTGACTGGTGATAGCATTTCTTCCCAAAATGTTGTCCCTATGTACTCCATAGCCCCCAGTTAGAACAGACTAATGGAAACAGAAGTGAGTTTGTCTCAGTTAAAGGCTTTGAAGAGATAGAAACTTCAGCCTGCAGGTAAAAAGCCCATCAAGCTATTGAATAGGGAGGCAAAATGTGTGACACTATACAACTGATCAGTAAGGGGTTTGAAGGGAAAGATGACAATTTGTCTTCACAGTGCCATTAAAGTCTTGAAATGATTAAGTGGTTATCATTTACTCAAGAAGAAGGGACACATGATTGTCTGCATTTGACAGGAAAACCCGTTGTTAATTCATGTCCAAAGGGCTGTAAGTGCATACTCTAACTGGCATGTAATTCTTCATCTTCAGTTACAAGATAGCATTTTGACAACTAATATGTTTTGTACAATGTTGCCTTGGCATTTTGTCAGCTTTGATACAAAAACTTTGTGAAGTTCCACAAGCATGAGAGCTGATTTGCAGAATAGCATTTTCTAAAATATATTCATAAGGGGTCAAAGATGTCTTTGTTATTTTATTTTATTAACTCTAAGCAAGAGGGTCATGATTTTGTACATACAATCTGTTAAGGTTTAGTGGTTGATGTACAATTTCTCTTTTTATTTTGAAAACATCTAATATTGCAGACAGAGTTATCCCTTCTCTTGAGATCAGTAGCTTTTGGGCATGAATCTATTACGACAATTGAATGGCCTGTTTTCTTTGACCCAACTGACTTTGTCATAAATTATCCCTTGCAGGTGAAAATTTGCAGAATTAGATTGTGGGTGAATTACTGGTGACAGGCTTTGTAGGTCCGCCAGGACTTATCAATCTCTAGAAGTGTTGACAGCTCAAATTTTATATGTCAGTTTTTTTCCATTTTGTAACTAAGTTCCTACATATCTGAATATGTATCATCTTGTACATTTGGTGTGCCTGAATTTTATGGTATTATGTATGGTTTGTGCAGTCTAGATGTTACCTTTGGTTTTAGTCTCTTGCATGAACTGTTGCCTTTTCACTTGAAACAGCTGAATGATTTTGTTCACAATTGATTACCAGGTGTCATTACCCCATAAGAAAAGACATTGAAGAGTATATCTGAAAATATAAACCTAGTGTCATACAGGGATGTACTAACTGTTCTTCATCAAAGAATTTGGCTTAGATATAGCAATATTTGATTCGAAGTCTTCCAAGGACTTCTGGCTTTCCGAGAACTGGGACATCTGAAGTGTGATGATTTGCTTTGCTGCTAAATGGCTTTTGAAGTGTAAGGGCCTGATGGAAGGACAGATGAGTTAAATGGAATAGAATTGCTTTGGTCCCAGTGGCCACCCATTTTCTGATCCATTTATGCCTTATCTGAAAATAGGTCACCACAATCATCAAACTTTCATGTCACAGCTCCAGCTGGGAACAAAATGACACTTTTCCTGACAAAGTACGCACAGTCCATCACTTAAAACCAACAGATGAAAGGTCTGGGCCACTGTTTCATCTGTATGTTTTTCCAACTTAGATATACATGTAGCAGTCAGGATTTTTTTCTCTTGGAAAGGGGAAGAGAAAAAATGTGGACCACAGGAAAGCCTGTCATACGAAAATTACCTTGGAGTGACAAACTATTATGATGTTGCTCTTAGGTATTTGGTATATTGCTTTTTTTTATTATTGATGTTTGACTCATTAGTGATTACTAAGATGTTAATCTTTTAGAGATTAGGCAGCTCAGCAAGCAGTAAATCAATGATTTTCACAGTCATTAATCACATCTTATACATACCTAGTCAATTACTTTGGCAATGGTTTGCCTAATAAAATGCTACCGTAAAGTATAGGTTATTGCATTGTGTATTTAACACAAAATGGTACTATGATTTGAAGTCGGAGAAAAGTGTAGGAGGTGTTGCCCAGTGAACTCAGGGAAGCTACAAGTTGTCTGTGGTTTCCCTACCTCTGCAAGCTGGCTCCTGCATGAGGCCTTTAGATCAGCAGTGATCCTGGGAGGGTGCCAGGGGACAGCAGTGATGAATGGTCAGCACCATTAGATAAGGTTGGTGGGCAGGGGATTTATCTACCTGTCCTGTGATAACCTGTAACCTGCAGTCCCTCAGTGGCCGGGGATGGAGTCATTATACAGTAAGCTTGTCCTTGACGGTCACTGATGGATGGAGCCTCTTCCATCTCCCCCACACATATCACACATTTAAGTCCCTAAACGCCATCTATTATGGATGATTCAATTTTGGGGCCAGGTCTCTCCAACGGCAATTATAACCACGTCATAGCGGCGTAAAAGCTTCTTTTCTTTTGTTAAGATGGGGAGATTATCTTACCGCTGGCCCACAGGGAGTTGGACAGTCGCATCTGTCATTTTCACTTCTGCGGGATATAAATCATACAGGAAGAACAGATTTCACACTCACGCCGTGTAAGTGCCGACTTGTAGCAGAAATGTGCCAACCAGGCGAAACCTGCTATACGAGTAGGCTTAAACGTAACACTCAACAGTGTTGGTTATATCATGAGCTTAAGGTGATGAAGACATGGAAGGCTATGAAATGACTGCAATATCACATATTTGCTACAAGGACTATGGCCATTACAGGAAAGGGAAGCAAAGGGATGTGCTGTCAAATGCCTAATTCTTTATTTCGGAGACGACACATACATGTACATTTATGTTAAGGTGTAGAGAAAGGGTGCCCTACCTCCCACTTGCCTCTCACCTGGAATTAATGCTGATACTGGATTAAAGGTTAATAACAGTCTTCTTCTTAATTAGTGTAATCTGTATCCTGATGTTTGATTTATGCTCCTGCAATTATATAACACTGATTTACATGTAATTATGTATTCATCCCCTAACCTTTTATCAGTCACCACCTTGAGAAACAAGGCAAGCATGTACAGTAAATGAATGGTTCTGACTATGCATTAGTTTACAACTGTGCTCAAGCTATTCTTATCTCCATGTAAAAGCATGTAGTTTGAATGGTTACAATTATATTTCTATATCTTAAGGAAGAGAATTATTCTGTGGTGAGTCTTCTCCATCTTCCTGACAGTGACTTTTGTGGAGTGATGCGGTTGTGACACTCAACACATGCACAGAATACCATCGTCTAACCCTGCGACACAGATCACTGGGACACAAATCAGCAAATCATTCTTGATTTATTCTCCCAAAGCAATTCCTGTAGGTTAATTTACTGCATTGATCCTCTGTTCTGATAGAGCATGATCTGAATAGTCTTTTCCTACTTCCATGTGCCCGCCTTGTTTACTAAAAACTCTGTTAACATTTATGCTTTATAGGAAACTTAGATACAGCAATTTTTCACCTTTCAAAGTTAGCAAAGTGGCCAAATCAAACTATGATGTTGTTTGCCAGCCATGCTGCCAGGTAATATAATTATAAACAAAGTACAGAGCCTATTACACTGGCTCAATACAAGCAGGCTGCTTGTGGTATGTAATGGTTGAATTGTGTGAATGGGTTTGGAGTAAAACCCTCCATTTCTGTGGTGACGATTATATTCATAGGCCATTTAAGCATTAAAACATAAAACACAGTGTATTCTGTATTTGATTCTAATTGCCAAAGTGCCCTACATGGTGATTGATTTGTTCATGGGTGACACCGAGTTGTGGCACAGGTGTCCACCTACAGGTGTGCTCTGAAATGTCAGCAGCTTCGCCGTGCTACCCCTGACATCTCAGGAAATCCTCTGGATTTCTGCTGGCCTTTTTGAACCACATCCATAAACACTTGGGGGTTTGCTGTTTCCTGCAGTCATCATAACTTTCTTACTTTGCAACTCTTGCAGATGTACATGTACAATGTAGGATCTCTTACAGCTGTGTCCTCAGTTCTCAAAACTAGATCTTAGTGCCATAACATCTTAGAACTGCAATATAGTGCTGATATCCAAGGAGACTGCAACAGTGCATAGTGTATATTGCTCCAAGGTGTATTGAGAACTAAAATGTACAAGATATGATCATCCAATCCATTATGTTATCCATACATCTCCTAGCCTGTTGTCCAGCTTCAGCTTGTATCTCTGCCCAGTTTTTCATACACCATCAATTCCATCAGTTGCCTAGGTATAAAAAGATCATGGCAGATACAAATGTAGGCACGTTTTACCACAAGCCACAGTTTTGCCAATTCTACATCAGCTATCACCCTAAGTACAGGGTTTTCCTGGCAATCCACTTTGTAGCCTGCAAGATCTAGTGCTTATGGAATGCCCTTTAGCAATGCCAACAAAAGTTATCATGTGATACCTCGTACCTCAAGCAGCAAATCATTTGTCAGGGAACCACAGTAATCTTGTAAACGTTGCCCTTCTGTTAGAGGGCTTGTTTTGATGAAAGAAGTTTTACCTGAAGGTGAAAGCACTTTGAAAAAATCTGCCTTTGGGATCAACTTAGCATTAATAATCCAACTTGTAAGTATCTGCAGGAGAATCTCAGAACCGTGAAGACACGCAGAAGCACTTACTGCTGACATTTCCTGACATTTGGAAAGACTTCCCTATGGCGTGCTTAGCAGTGAAACATTTGTCACCAGGAGGCATGTGTCACTAGTTGTCATTTACAGCTCAGAGATTGGATGGGAGTTTCCTCTAAACTTTAATTAAATCTAACAAGAAGTAGTGTTGCCCCGGGGTCTTGTAACCTTGTCAGTGCAGCCTAGTGATATACGGCAGGCTATATATATAGCAGGTGGTCCTGTCCTTGGTGCTGAAAGTTAGAAACTAAGATAAAGCAACTAAAACTACGATAAAGCAACTTGTGCAACTGTGCCAAAACCATAGTTTTTATGTCCTTGCGGATTGTAAAGGCTGATTCATAAATCAAGGTATTATACTGAGATCTGAAAATCAGTAGTTGCAAAATATTAAACTGAATGCATTAATTTGGTTGTCCTAAATCAGTAAAGATGCACATTTTAGCAATGGGTTAACATACAATTGGTTTTCAATATCAGTGATATTAGTTTCATCTTCTCCTCTCTGGAAGTTGACACTTAGCATGCATTGGAGCATCCAAAGTAATGGATAGGAAAATGTTGTACAAGTACGTAATGGACACTATCAGGCTATCTACATAGGTTGAGATGAACACAGAGGGAAACTGTGGGAACAGATTAGTCTTGTTAACCCATCAGGTAACCCATCAGGATCTCCTATGTCCAGTCGGTGCAGTGTCCGTATATGTGAGACATGAACCAATCAGTAAGATCTAAGGTCAGCTGATTGAGGTGAGAAGGTCAAGACCTAAATATGGGAGAGGTCAGCACATGTGATGAAGAGTCACTGCAATGCAACTCAATACAGCCAACAGGCTACAATGTATTGACATCAGGATCACAACCTTATGCATCTCTCTTACACTCTATCATTTAGGAGTTATGGCATGTACTGTATTATGGTTCAGTCATGAGCAAGGTATGTGCAGCTGGAGTTAAACAGAACCCAACGCTGCTGTCCCTGGTGCTGATTGACCTTCATACCACTTTATCTGTCCCTGGTGTCTAATGTCATGTATTAACTGTCCTGGTCTTGTCCATGGGACCTTCAGACTTAGACTCTTTCTGTATTGAATGGAATCTTCAGCTGGATGTGTTCATGTCCTTGGTGCTGAATCACTGTACACTTCCTAGGTTCATGACATGAAGAAAAAATCTCTTGGCCAAAAAATTCTTGTTGAACAAGTGGGTGTTTTAGAGTATAGAGGAATGTAAGTTTGGAGAGACATATGGCACTTCACTTGGGATGCCTATCAGGTTCTGTTTATGTTTGGAATGTATTTTGCATAAAGTTGCATTAGTCCCAATGTTGCAACTGATTACCCCATGGTAATTTTTCATACCATGACTACCAATTTTAGCATTCCACAACTACTTTTGATATAAAGAAAAGGAAATCTTATGTTTGCTACTGTCCATGGTGCTGAATAAATGGCAGTTCTATCCACTACTGAAGTGCTAAATACAAATCCCTACTGCTTATCAAAAGACATGTTTTCCCTTGTAACTGTTTAATGATTACAATGATACCCTGTCTCATGCACTGCTTCCTAGGACTACCCACTAGCTTTATGCTAACGGTGTGGCAATGTCCCTATAGACTTTAAATACATCAATTTTATGACACGGGACCTTTTAAGCCAATTTCTTTGCCCTTTCTTCACCTCCAAAATTCTGTCTGTACTCAATCATACTCGTATGTATGGACCTAAGATTCCATTGACCTATTTCTTTCTAACCCTTTTTAAATTTATTACAGACCAAAGGGCAAAAAGTAACAAACAATGTATATGTTAAGTCATAATTAGTGGTCAATGATGACTGTGAAAAGCTGTTTGGTAAGTCTGATAGCATCAGTGATAGGTTTGTGAGCAAATACTAGAAGTGGCCTGTCAGGACTAATGTAATTGGGACAACCTTCCACTGGGAAATCAGCCCTGATGGATCATACATCACACCCATGCCAGCAATTAATTTGCTACCAAAAGGTTTGGGAGTTTTGAAGGCTAACAATCAAGAAATCATTAGTAAGGCCCAATACAAGTTCTTTACAGGTTGCACATTCAATTTAAAAATTATTAAGGATGAAAAGTTGCTGTTTTTTTCATCAGATTGATCAATAGTTCCTTTGACTTGTGCATTTCAGATGTACAATGTGCCATATAATGGCTAACTACGTTTCAGCTTTTTTTAGGTCATATCATACATCTTATCATTTTTTATGCTCAGCACTATTTCTATGTTTTGCAGTCAACACCATTTTCTTGGAACTAGCAACAAAATCTGCAATTTTCTTGAAAGCTGATCATAAGATTTATGTTTTATACAATATGAGTCTTAAAGTTATTTCAAGGAGAGTTAAATATTAAGTCTTATCTTCATTTCTTTCCTTTAATTTCATTCAGTGTGTATTAACCTTTTTTTAGAATTTAGTATGATCCTTGCAGTTCCTGTGATAACATTGTAGGACATATATATGACTGTGATTGGAAAGTTGTTGCCCATTGAAAGATTGTTTGCCCACTTTGATCAGTCATGGTTCAGTCAGAACCAATTTCCTTGGAGATCACCGCTAATCCCCAATAACAGTTAGCACCAGTTGGTACATGGTCCGCTGCCCGTGGCCAATCAGCAGCCAGTAACACCCACACGAAGCCTCCGTTTTACGTGCTATTAAAGAATATTACCGGTGCTGGGAGATGAGATAAAGTTCTGAAATTAATCTTAATGTGCCTCTGTATGGAAGATATGTGGCTGTAGCATCCTGTTAAGATGGAATTAAGATCTGAAAGTAGGGCCTTAAAACTAGTTCTTCAATCTGGAGCACTGTTGTTTCCACAAACTTAGGGAGATGCCAGGATGAAATATTTAGTGGCAACTAATCAGATTCCTGATGTTATAAAGGATGTGTGGATACGTAATTATAGTAATTTGTTATTTTCCATGCACTGTATTAATTGTGGTATTTTAGTACTTTACTGCAGATGACCATAATGTTTTGTGTTTTGTGAAAATTTCAAATTTCATCTTTTTTTTGCCATGGTTGTTGAAGACTTAATGAACGGTGTCTATATTTGCTCTTCTTCCTTGTGTTCACATTTCTATATAGCAGACACATGGGCTGATGACTGGTGTGATAATTTGGAAGAACAGGGCTTGACAGTATTCCAGAGAAAAGTTTCTAGTCAACACAGCAATGATGTTTGTGCATTCATGAGGGCTGACAGCAGTTCATTTTGTCTCAAGCCATCTGGGATTTGGATCTAATAAAAGAATTAATACTTAATACCACAGCCATTAAAGTTATTCCCAGTGTACCAGCTGCCACAGTGTACATTTTCATACAAAGTGGAGTTAAGCTTGGGAAGGGAGGATCTCCAGCTATCAGTTCATCATTAGCCCATATCTTAAACCGAATCAACTGCTGTACAGAAACTCTGATAGCAGCTAATTTCAAGAGAATACACAGGGGCCCTTTTCACTTGCCAAAACAACCATGTGGTTTTCAAGTGCAGGTACATTGTAGAAGTCCTCAGGGAGAATGGCTGCATCCATGGTTCATGGAAGCACATAAGGCTGCCCTTTCATCAGATGAAAAATTGATTACTACCTGTCACTTCCTTTGCAGCTTTGTTAATGATGAAGATTCGTGCAGAAATGAAGTTTGTGGAAGGTCTCATGATACACGGTGGTTGCAAATCCTTCAGTCTTACTCTCACCACGCTGATGTATGCATTTCAATCCAGTGGATCCTCTGGCACTGCCCTGCCTTGATCCTACTCTTTCATCCATATAAGGTATTAGAGGCTTTGATGTGGGAAAACATTATTCTCACCTTACCAAGAAAGTTTTGGCAAAAATAAGCCAGCATTGATTGAATGATGCAGGTCCAGGTCCAGAATACCACCGGGTGTGCTGTGGCTCTGAACCTGTGACAATGTAGTCCAGAAGGGGGATTGAAAGTCACTACACCAAAGTGGTTTATTCAACGCCTTCTGTATGAGCATTAGCAAGTATCTGAAAGTGATTAATGATGTTGTGCTTGGTGATTGTACCATTGGCTCTAAACTCAATTAAGAGCTTTTAATGTAAAGTATGAGACTTGGGCTTGATAGTTTTCCCTGGAGGTAAAAACGGAGCTGTGACATATCAAGGAACTACTTTCATTGCTAATGTAAAGAAGGTCTCCATGATTTATTGCTGCTGTAAGCACAAGACTGAATTTGATCAGCAGATGAAGTTACTGACAGCTGGGATTCTGTGAGTATCAAGACAAGCAGAGCTTAAGGCATGAGGATTACAACATTATCCTCCAGAGTCAAAGTGAAAGATGAATGGACCAAGCCCGCCATGTGCAGCAATGTGAATCCTTTTAGTGCTCCATTAAAGTCGTGTGCTATGTTCACTCATCTGAGAGAACTCTCCTGGAGAGACGCATGGTTGCACATGTTAGACTATGCAAAGAGGATATAGTTTGAAGACTAAATTCAGGAGAATGAATATTTCATACTTTATAATCTATAAACCATTGTACGTTTTAACCCTCTCAACCTGAAAATGTTGCATATTTCCCAGTGGACCCTACATGACAGTTTGTATTACTCCGTTTGCAAAATTGCCTCTTGTCATAGCTGAGCTTGAGTACACGTGCAAGTCCACACATACTAGCGAACCTGACTAAGAAGATAAAGATCATTTTCAAGTTCAAGGTTTGACAGCTGATAAGAATCAGCCTCTCTAATTCAGGTCCCTACATTTCCCTGCTAATCCTACTCTGTACCCTAAAGGTCCTTCATAACAATAACTATGTTTGTCACCTAGTAAAATCACACTTTCCAGTTTTTCACTGATCATAACTAATGTTGATCACCATGTTGCTCTTTTTGAGTTGTTTTAATGACTGTAGTTATGCCCAGATGTGTTTTAGGACCAACAGTACAAAGATGCAGTTGAACTTATGAGAAATAGGTTTTGAATGGCAAGACGGCGCCATACGATGCACAGAATACGATGTCTCAATTAACCCGTGCAACAGTGTTGCTGTGTGTGCAGGCCTGTTGATGGGGATGACCCCAGGGGTCAGCACAGGTCCCTCGCCAGGACTGTATAGTTACTGCTCCTGTCTTTTATCACCCATTTATTTCTTTTAACTGGTGCTACTTCCATCAGAGTGTGTTGCACAGTAATCCTCTTTACTAGCTTTTTATTTCGTTTCTTAAATAATTCAAGGAAATGGGAGGTGGACTAGGTTTATTTATCACCTTTTTATGACAGTCACGGCTCCAGTGTGCACCTTTTGTGGATTATGAAATATTAAATGCCGTAAAAGTGGCACCTTCTGTATGTGGAATTAAGTTTCCCCAATATAAACAGCTGTAGCAGCCATACTTTGAGCCATAAAAGTTCTATAGGATAGCACCAAAGTTTAAGACTGGCACTCCTGCAGATGGTTTAAAAACTTTTCTTTACAATACTGTCTTTACAAGAATGGACAGTCATCAACAGTCTTATTTAGTTAACTTGAAGTTATGCTAGCATTGCTGTTGATGACTAGTGCTATTTATCCCATGATAGATGTAAGGGAAAATCATTTGATGTCAGGCGCCACAGGTACAACAGATGGAAAATGAAAGGGTGTCCCATTTCAGAGCAGCCAATTCCAATTGATGGTTCATTTTGCATTGGTTGGTGGTAAATCTTTTGCTAGAGAAATGTTCACTTTTGATAGGAATACTTTTTTTTCTATCACCCTTATATATGTGGCACAATAAGTAAAAGCAGCACAAATTCTTGGCCAGCTTTTCTTCACACTATAGTTAAAAGACCTTAAATCATTTTGAAGGATTTAGGGCATTGCTTATCTTGTTAGGTGTGCCTAATCTTTCACATTGGTGTAAATTTGACATGTCTGTTATCCATTCTCCCAAGAGTCATATACTTAAGTTCATGGTATGGCACTAAGCCTGGCTTTTTCATCTCTACAAAGGATGCTGTTACTTATGTTTGAATCACCATAAACTTCTATGCACTTGCAAGTACAGACTATTAAGGGTTAATGATGATACGTAATTTTTATTGCCTTTTCCCTGCCCTTGGCTTGGTTAGCACTTACCAAATTGGTTGCAGCAAGTCAGTGCAGAAAGTGTTACATTTCAAAATCCTATGCTGAAGCAAACTTTAAAACAGAATATACTGCTTGAGGTACTTTGGATTTGTACATTGTTTAAGATACAAGTAGCTGGGTTCCTCTCAGCATTGTACCATTGGTTTCAAGTGCTTGGTATAAAAACATTTAGAATACACTTTTTAGACTCAATATCATTGCCTCAACCTTGGAACACTGACTGCTACATACTTGCTATATTAAAGGGGAGAGATTGCATAGTAAGTCAGCTCCTCTCACAGTATGACTGTTATCACCAAATAATACTTATCAGTGGGATCAAATATGTATTGAACGACATTCCATATGATGTATTTAAATTTAAAAATCATTATCCATATCCATTTTGACATCAATAGCTAAAAACTTCCATTCTCTGTTTCTACAGACTGTTGTAAGCGCAGCAGAAGACTTGGCCCTGAATTACACCTATGACCCAGACCTAGCGGTAAGTAACCTTTTTTTCTACAATATTGTACTTTGGCTTAAATCAAGCCATTTTAAGAAGGACCCATTTAACAGATGTTTGCATCCATCTAGAAGATCTAATCTTGAAACCATGTGTGCAAGTTTCTTGATTTTGATGTCCTTTTTTGATTTAGAATTCTACCTATAGTGTGCCTGCTTCTTGAAATAGTTTTGGATGCAGACTTCATGACCAGTGTCCCCCTCCATGGGCAAATAAATGCCCTACTGTGTTTCTTGGGGAGATCAGTTCATAATAACAAATAGCATTATACAGCATATGTAGCATGGTGAGTTTGCTTTTCTCTCCCATGGCAGATAGAGGATGTCCACTGGTATGATGCCAAAAACCTTGCTGATGGAGACCCCATCCTAACGTACGACCCACAGTTCAGGAAACCCATCAACCGTACCTACAGTGCCATCCATCTGCCAACAGATATCTGGAAGGGAGGTACACATCTTATTAGCTCCAAATTGATTAATTCTACAAGTACATGGATCCTGCCAATTTTAATAGAATGATGTGTTGTTGAGTACTCCAAGCACATACCAAGCCTTAGGCTTGTAGGTTTTCCCTAAACCTAAACTCAGGAGGACTTCCTTTTAGCACAGTCCAGTCTTTTAATCCAAAGTTTGATTACAAGTTTGGCAATGATGATGATGTGATGAATGACTTTTTTGTGTGTAAATTGCACCATTCTATAAGTCCACAGACTAGTCTGACTTCTTCCAAAGATTTTGAAGTACAGCTTTCTGCTTTATTTCTGGCAATAAGGATACTGATATTTAAATTTAAGTGAATAAGAGAGCTTGGTGATGAAATAAACATGTTATGGTTGTACTTCATTAACCTTTTTGCCATTTTGTCCTCCTAATTGTATTCTGAATAAAAGATGAATGCTTTCTTTCCTTCAAGACCCCAAGATTGCCAATGAGCTGAAATGGTCCGACAAGCTGGATGAAGTGTTCTATGCCAACACAGTAGAAGATCCAGGCTTGCTGTGGCAGTACTTTGGCAGTAGCAAAGGACCCTTTAGAAACTACCCAGGTACAATATATAATCATAACTATATAGACCATTTTAGTAACCAATACCTGTAGATAGATAGTCATATTCAATTGCAATGGACCAGTCAGCCAAATATAGATTTTAATCTTCTTGTATCTTGATGGCTATGTGTACATCCTGTTGTTATATGGTATAGTGCAGTTGTTGCAGTTGTTGAACTGATTTCTTTAGCCTTTGGCACATGTTCATAGTCATTTGGCTGTCAGTTCTCTTTTGGTTACGGGGCTAGACAGCAGGCAGAAGGTGAAGGAAGCATACTTTGGTTGATTACTATTTCAAAGAACAACAAATCATCTGTGTTCCAGAGGCTCACAAGAAATGTATTAAGGGCTCAGCTTTTCGAGAGAAAGGCAAATTAAAGTTTCATGTGTGCTACTTCCATGAGAGAGTGGAATAACCAGACAGTGACCCCTGTATGCAGGATATAGAGAATCAGTCATGTCTACATAAAGATTGTCTGACTCAAGCAGAACAAAGACATCAGGCACTGACTCACAAAAGGAGGTGACAGAATTAATAATGGCTCTTTTTAAAAGCTTTTTTCTAGGAAGTCCTAAAAGGCATGAATCTCTTAATGCACAATTCCTTAGGGACAGAGACACT
Organism: Branchiostoma floridae x Branchiostoma belcheri; assembly: GCA_019207045.1. Classification (NCBI taxonomy): domain Eukaryota; kingdom Metazoa; phylum Chordata; class Leptocardii; order Amphioxiformes; family Branchiostomatidae; genus Branchiostoma; species Branchiostoma floridae x Branchiostoma belcheri. The sequence continues at coordinate 14,685,443 of CM033027.1, forward strand.
TCATACATAAGATGCAGCAGTAAGATGTTTAAATGTGATTGTATCACAGGGGGAGCAATTAAAGTTAAATGATTTATTCCTGACATTTTCATGCCGGAGACACACCAGCTTTCCCTTTATTTATTGGAATACCTGAGTAGGAACCAAATACAAGGTACAAATTGCTTCATCAGTCATTTTGGCAATCAAGACAAATCTAGACTCCGTGGCATGGGAAATGTCACATAACAATGATATCAGGTTCCACTGGGGGACCATTTGTCGGTGAGCACATCAAGCCAAAACATCAGATGTAAGAATCTGCATTCTTGTCAGGCAAAACAGCAAGAAGATTGGAGTCATATAAGGCCATTGCCACTTTCCAATAAGCACTTAATGTCTGAGTATGCATCTGTATGGGCAGTGGGGGAGTCATGTTCAAGTCTAGAGGGCCTCTGACTAAAAGCATTCAGTAAATTTAATTTTCCATCTTATGGCCCAAATTTCCCAGCTGTGAGGAAGGAAATTTCAAGGCCCTTGCCTAAAGTTATAGAAATGCCTCGGAAAGATTGGATGTTTATGACTTATTTTTGTGTCTCTCTTAGTGTTTCTGTAATGCACCTTCTGTATGTTCTGCCAGAGGTTGCAATGTAAATCCTGTTTGTTCCGTCAGAGGGTACTTTCTGTTGACCGTCTCTGTTCTCTGACTGCCTTCGTTACAAAGTCAGTTCCACTGCGCAGAAAGTTTAACAACCTGCTGACTATAATGTAGTTGTATGACCCTTGCAACATAGTTTAATTTTCATTGTCTGTTCACTTTCACTTGTATATTTTATGATTCTTTTTATGCTTGTACACTATCGTTGATTGTTGTTTACATGCAATTAGCCTACTGGGGGTGAATTTGCAATAAACCCTTGCCATAACTTAGGATATGTTGTCTGTTCTTAAGCCTTCCAGTGGGAGAGTCCTGGGACAGTAGACCTGTTTGATGTCAGGAGAAGGCCATGGTGAGTTGTAAATTTTCTGTAAAGACAGATTGAAGTTATCAACAATTAATGTCCTAAATACATTTCCTCAGAATGTCCTTTGTCTTCTTGCATACAAAATGGCCTAGTTCTGTTTCTTGAATGATGCTCATACATTGTGCTTTTGAGTCTTTCTCTAACGAGGATTCTTTGCTTAATCAGGTTACCTATACCTAAGTACATCAAATTTTGCCTTAATTTTCTTTGTGCTGACTAAAGGCATTTTACACAGTCACTATTATCTTCACAAATAATAAGTCCTTAGAATTGCAAATCAAATTGGGCTGGTCCCTGGGTCGCTGTGGGGTCTTTTATACATATGTTTGTGTAACCTTGAAATGGAACCTTTCCTTTGATGCAGTTGATTTAATGGAAAGGAATCAATTTGTGTGATAAAGACAGCTCTTGATTGGATCATCCCTCACAAAAAGGGGTCATCTGACTGGGTTAATCTGTAAGACCTTTCATATATGTAATCTTGACATGTATTGTAAAACTTTTCCACTCAGATGAAAGACAGTCAATTTTTATGATTAATACACGGTGCCTGGAAATTGATTTTATGGCATATGTCACGACATGCTGTCAGTAATACCTTTCCTTTACGACATACGTGAGCAAAACAAATGGATTTTTAATCTACTTTGTAGCCCCTAGTGGGATAAACTGGGCCATGTTCATCATGAATTTCATAGGTCTACAAGTAGAGAAGGTAGCAGAATGTGAATAGGTGGCCATGTTTTTACTTAAGGCAAACAAAAACTTTAAGAATGTTTAATATGTGTCTTAGATTCTCATGTCTAACTTTCTAACCCAAATTACAGGTACATCCAAGGTGCCAGTTCAGCAAAAGATATGATGATCCTAATTGACAAGTAAGTATGTTTAATACATATGTTGTTTTTACATAATTTGGGTAGTACACTTGTGTGATATTCAACCTACCACGTTAAGTACAACATACATATTTCAAAGGTACAAGAAGATCAAATAATTATGTACTTCAATTGAGCATTCTTCATGAGTCACACAAAACTATCTTTAAGCTCAACAACTATTAAGTTCTACTTTTACATGTATGACATACAAATATCATGGAATAACAGCCATTCTTCTTGTCCTTGCATACATTTGTACATACACACACTTGAACATCAACAGAGTACACAGAAATCAAAGTTGAATATTGGCTTTGTAGGTTGTACTAGTTCATTCAACTTGGAATGGGTGACCTTTATTTGTGACAAGAGGCCCTGAGATTGCATTACACCAGGGGGAGATCAATGCAACATGGAGATACAGTCACGGTGCCTTCTTTGTTCTGCTCCAGTTTGGTCTTAAGATGTCATAAGCTGTTTCTTCCTAGACTGTTAGAAGCAAGTTTATGATGAAGGACCATGTCAACATTGTCTGGTTTAATGATGACATTGAAAGGGACATGGACAGATTTTAATCACAATTCAAAGTACAGGAAGCTCTGTTTGTTTCTAGTGATTTCATCTATATTTAGCAGAATGAGATAAGGATATATTTTAGCTTATGTGTGTATAACATACTGAGTCTCATGCTTTTATGTCATCTTCTGTTTTCTTCTATTGTGCAGTAGTGGAAGTGTCCACGGTTTGACCCTCACCCTCATCAAGAGGTCTGTACAGGAACTACTCAAGACACTAGGAGAAAATGACTTTGTCAATATGGCATGGGTTAGTGTCACATGCATTTATTCAACTTTAAACTTACTTTTGTCAAACAAGTTTAGTTTCACCTTTCTTGTTGTTAGAAGATTAACTTCATGAGAAAATTTTTGCTCCGTGGGCACAGGAGCCTAATCAATACTGCATGTCTTCCAAAGTTTTCTTTTTCATATTTAGGTTTGGTTGAAAAATGAGACCCAACATTTTTACAAAGCCATCTGTTCCATAGTGATGTTTATAATGATAAACGATGCTGTTTCAGTTACCTTGCTGTATCTCGTAAATCAGCTCATTGATACCCTTTTACTCCCACCAGTTCAACACAGAGGCACATTATGTCAGCTGCTTCGACACCTTTGTCCAGGCCAATGTACGCAACAAAAAGGTAAACATCAATCATTTCATGCATGTTTTCTCCGGGATAGATTTTTCTCTAGTCCTATCAGGAATACATTCTATATATTAAATACAATTTGCAGTTTAACAAACGGTTAGTGTAAATAAACTTTTGCTATCCTTGGGAATTGATGTGATCAGCAAATATTTTCTTACTGGTATACCATTTTTGAAACAGCTGCATTGACTTAATTGTAACATTTCTGTCTTTGAAATAAAGACCATCTGATGCATGACCTACATTTGTATTTTGACAAGTTGCTGATACACTTTTGTGATAGAATACTAAGCTTAAAGCTGAGTGAAAAAGTTCCTCTAATGACTTTTACCAGAAATCATAACATGCAGTCTCAGCAACTCAGTTGTTTCCAGTACTTCATCAATTTAGCAGTTACTCAACATACCAGCTAAATTCTCTACAATATCTTGTACTTGCATTCTGTCTTTTCTATGCTTTATGTTTTTTTCTTTTCTTATTTCCATAATTGCTTCCTCTCAACAATTTTCCTAGATCTTCCTTGAAGGTTTAAAACTGATAAAGGCCACTGATCGGCATAATTGGAGTGCTGGCCTAGAATTTGGTTTCAAGCAATTCCAGAAAGTATGCTACTTTTTCTTTCTTTCTTTCATCTGTGATTGATTATTGTCTCTCTAACATATAATCCTTTGTTAAGATTATTAGTTAAATTATTTGTCTCTCACTTCAACTGTCCAATTCTAACAAACCTCATTTTAACCCACATTGTTAACAATTGAACAATCATCCACAACAAAAAAACCATAGCAAAAGAAATGTCTTTTCCTCAGATGTGACAACCCGGTAACATTACTTGAGGTCATGCTATCAAACAGACATGTCTAGCAGACCCAGAGACATAAGTAAGAGAAGTTCACAGGAAGTACTGCAGGAGAAGACATTTTGTTTGTTGCGGTCCACCATGCATGTGTGTCCTGCATGTTGTGTGTTTGTCCTGAAGGTACTGGAAGTTGCTGTCCTGGAGATTGGTGATGGAAACATGTCTGACTTTGGAAAGGGCTTGGAGTTTGCATTCAGAGCTTTTGACGATGTAAGTTTTGCCTTGCATGTCTATTGATATGGTCCTGAACCTTACCAAGTGCTGAGGACTACATTTAATTATCCTTGATACAGCAAATGTTTGACTATGTTTTTTTGGTCTGGAAGTGAAATGCTGACCATTGTGATCATGATACAGAGATATGTTTACATTTGGAACAATTAAGAATTATCTTCCTTATAGCAGTATTTATAACTTTTTTTTATGATCCACACACATAATATAATTTGTGATGTGTACCACAACTTCTGAGTGAGAGGTATTCATGACATTGACATTAGGTGCATGAGCGAGAGAAAATAATGGTTACCGAATTTTCTGATTCCCCCACCAGTTCAATGCAACCCATACCAGCCAGGGTGCCAGGTGTAACAAGATCATCATGCTTTTTACTGATGGTGGTACCGAGAGACCTGTGGAGGTCTTTGAGAAGTATAACAAGGACAGAGATGTAAGTTTTGTTTCTTGGAGATGAAAGAAGAAAATAATATGTATAAATATCATGATGACACCAAATATATTATGTAATTTTATGTTTACAAGTAGAATTTTACTGGTTAAGGCTATACAACTTTATGATATTAAAATCCATGTTTTTACACTACTTTTAGCATAAACTGCAACTTTTCCTGAAAACTGCTTGAAAACAATAGCACTCTTGGGTGGTAATATTTCTATTACTTGTTACAGAAATGTTTCTTTCTAACATTGTGAGCAACTTGTCTGCCCCCCTCTGGCTACAGATCAGAATATTCACCTATGCAGTTGGCCCTCCTGCTTACTCAACCAGTGCACTTAAGTGGATGGCATGTGAAAATAAAGGTTTGTGATTAAACACTGCAGGTGTGCCCTCTAACGTTCTTTCAATGAAGTGCAACTTTCCAACATAGCATGGATTCCTGCAGCTGTTCATATGGCATGACTTCAGCATGTAAATGAATGGGGTAACAATAGTTCACCAAATGCAATGTTGTGTTTGATTTTGCTCTTAGTTACAAAATGATAATGCTAATTTCTCTGGTAAGTTTGCTGGTGCTAATATTTGGCATGTTCTTATCTATTCTTGTTCACCATTTCTAGTTTGAGGAATCACACTACAGCTTGTGAGAGTGAGGAATTGCAGTGCACCCCATATTGAAGCAATTTTGCCTTTCATTCATGAAACTTATAAATTCAATTTCATAATCATTTTTTTAATAATAGGGGTTTAAATTTGAAATGTTAAATCTAATTTGTTTTTTTAGATTGATTTTTGCATGAAGAGATGATTCTGTATCATCAACTTGTCCCAGGGGAAGCTCTCTCAGTTACAGTATACCTTAATCATTAATTTGACCTCATAAGTAAAAGAATCCATTAAGCATAGATAGGAAATCACTAAACATTCATGTGTTAGAATTAATGGACTGAAAAGGTAATACAAGCTGAGCCTTAAACATATTGATTACCTCTCCAAAAGTACATTGATTGTATTGGATTGTGAGTTTGCCCTGGGACAGGAACACCAGAAAGTTAACCACTGTGTGCTGTATTGTGCCCATTTGTGTGTGACCAAAGCTGATCCTTCTGCCATGTACACTGTAGGTTATTATGTAGACATTCCAGCTGTCGGGGCCATCAGACAGAAAACTCAGGTGAGCGGCTGGCTGGCTGACTTCTCCACCCCACACTCTCCTATTTCTCTCCCCACTTTCCTCTAAGCTGTCTCTCCTTCTGTCTCACCAATCAGGTTATTTCTTAGAGATCCCAGCAGTGGGGGCCATAAGACAGCAGACACAGGTGAGGGGAGCTGGGCAGGCAGAGGGTATAGCTTGTTTCTCAGGAAGCTGTCATCAAGTATAATGTATCTCCACTGTCATCCATTTGTGGGGAGATGAAAAAAAATCAATTTGTGAAACGTCCGTGACAACATTTTCACAAAGGGCATCCCACTGTTTCTTTCATTGTGTGAGGCCTGATCAACTTTAGTAGCAATGGTTTCAACAAGAAAAATGGCAGAGAAACAAGTGACTGTATGATATTGAAGACGAATAAATCTTTACTTCTGGATACTTTATTTTAATACAGACGTTTTGGAAGGCATCCGCCTTCCTTCCTCAGTGAAAAGAAAATGAAGACGATTTGTATGATTTTTGGCTTGGCCGAGCTGGAGCTAGAGGGATTCTAGCTGGACACATCTGAATGCTAAATTGAAATTTACAATACATTACAGTTGCGAAGGATCATGATAAAGATGTTACCCGCAGAACACCAAGTTCAGTGCATTACTTAGCTTTGCAATATCTGATACATTGTTGGAGCAATACCTGGAAGATGCAGCATTGCTACAGTCCGCAATTTTGTTCCATGTGACACCTGCTTATGATGTTCAACGTCAATTCAACATGTAGGGTTAATGTATATGTAGAGTTTTCATTTGCCATAAGATTGTTTTCATCCTTAAGTTTCATACCTTTTTTGTAAGGTGTAAGGTGCATAGTTGTTCCTATCCCTGTAATTTTACATTTCTTACTTTTCACTTCCCTATCACTTACTTTTCCTTTCCCTTTCCATTTGTAACCCTCCCCAATATTTGTGATGCTGTAGCACCTCTGCCCCCTATGCCACCAGGTAAATTAACAAGTGATGCAGGATGTGACCATCATGATCATGTCAATAATGCACGACAGTGACTTTCATTGTACAAGTGCCTACTGTCTGATGTAGAGTATGATTCATAATGATTGTTATTGATAGGTTTTTGAAAAAATTGTATGGAATATCTTGAAGAAAGCACATACCATGGCTTAAGCATTTAATCTGCTGTTATCAGTACTTAGTCAGTTAGTGAAGTGGCTTCCCTGAAATATTGCAAAGACTTGACAAAAGCAGAATGTTATATAATATTGGATGAAACCCATTGTTTCATTATGTGCTTGTTTTCTCTACATCCATGTATCTTCAAGCATCTTTAATCTATACTTGTTACAGTAAACCATATGCTATAGATTTTTATGGCACTTCCATAGGATGCATTTCTATGAGGTGGAAAAGAGCTGTTGTAGGACGCTGTTCTAACTATTCTTTGTTTGTAGGACTATGTAGCTGTACTGAGTAGACCCATGGTGTTATCAGAGGAAAAACAGTTTATGTGGACAAACATCTACCTAGATGCTATGGTCAGAATCTTTTGAATGTTATTGTTAAGTGTTATGCACATGTCTATTTTCATTTTCATTGTAGTAGTCTGATTACTGCTAAATAAATTGTTGCTGTGTATAGATTTTTGTAGGGGAACAAGTCATGTACATTTACACCTGTTACAATCTGTGGCAAATGATGATTACTATCTAAATGAATAGAGATAAAGTACATGTATGTAGTCAAGTTCGATCTTATATTAGTACATTTCATGATGCTAAATCTAACTATGCTGATGACAACATGTAAATCGTTAGCAGCCTCAGAGCATGTAGATCTCTGGTGGAATATTGTAGGTACAGTTCTGTAATGTGTTCTTTTGCATTTTCACATTAAAGTTTCAGTCATCTATTGAATGTATGAACTTTATAGTTTCATTAAGGTGATGCATTGTATGATACTGGTATGAAGTCCGACTAATTCATGTAATGATAATCTTGATTTTCCTTGTAGGGCATGGGCATGATGACAACTATCACTCTTCCTGTCTACAACAAGTCATTAGGAGTGAGTAGATTACTCCATTTTATTTTCTCAAGACTACGCAGCCACAATAATAATATGTTAGTAACATAAAGGCCACTGTTAATACATACAATCTACTCAAAAACTTGTTCTTGCCCCTTAGTGTTAGAATAGATAGACTTTAGACATGAAGATATTATGTAAAGTGAGACTATATATTGTCTATATGTCTGATTATAGTCCAGCCAGTTAACAGTATACTTGTACACTAAAGCTACAGATGCTATGTGTAGATAGTGCTAAACATTGCGCTATGCTTTTTTATGGTTCAGATTCATCACTTACAATGATTAGTACATCTAAAATTCTATTGAATTAAAAGTTAAGCATATGTAGTAACTAAGGCATTTTCACAAAATGGACAGGGGGAAAATGCCTAAAATGTTCAGTAGTACTTTTATTGTTTCATTTTCAGCAGCCCAAAACTAGCAAACAGAAATGTACTTGTTCTGAACTGTGCATGTTAAAAAGTGTTGGCTGTTCCTTATTTCCTCTTCCATGAAGCAAACAGTGAGTTATGGAAATTCTTATTCCGTAAGTAGCTTGGTGGTAGATGTTGTGTTAGACAGCTGGCCTTGTTACTGTGGTAAGGTCTCTGGTCTGTGGCTGACTGTATGTATCTGTGACCACTTGTCCTGATGGTAAGTGTCCTGTGTGCCTTTCTGAGATGTGATGCAGTGATGTGGTGGCTGTACTGCGCTTGCAGCAATGTGAAATAAGTCTACAGCTTCTGATTTTAGTCATATTCTTACCCTGGGTATTGTTAGATGTGGTCTTACAATCAAAGACCATCAAATTGATGTTGTAGGGTTTAGAATAATGCAAATTACAAGGAAACACATGAATAAAATGGTTTAACACCTAAATGTCATTATAACTTTAGGTGACCAATTCAAAGTAATGCGGTTGAGAAAGTTCGCAAGCATTGTAGAGTATCTATAAATTTATGGAAACTAAGTTAGGCTAACAATCTATTAAAATATTTTGATGATGTTTTTTCCACAATCTCACCTTTTTGCAGAATCTTTTATGAAGGGCAGCGGCATTTTCTGAATGTGTTTTGTTATTTGTCACTGACAGAGCAGAATGTTGTGTAATCATCATAGTGGCACTTATTATGTCTTACTGTATGTGAAGGGTTCAGGCACATGAAAATCAAATGTGTCCATATCATTTACTGCCCTGCATATGAAATGTGACATCATGAAAATGTGTAACACCTAAAACTGTTGATCTTTGTATTCAGTACTTTCATGTTTTATCCATTATTATATTTGTCTGCTGCAGGGACTTCAAATTTTAGTATCGCAACTTTGATGTCACAAAGAAACTGCTATTGTCCTTACACTTGCACTTGCAAACTTAGTACACCATGTCCTGTAGTTAGATAGTTTCCATTTTTATCAAAAGTGTTTGTCTTGGTGTACGTATTAGAGCCAGGAGATTCTAGGAGTAATGGGCACGGACATCACGCTGGCACAGATCACCAAATTCAACCCCAACAGGGAGGTAAAGACATGCTTCTTCTTATCTTGTAGCATGATAGTATGTATTTTTTTAGAAATGCTATGTTAGAATGGTTTAAGAATCCCCTTGCTCTTTTAACCAAAATAAAAACTTAAGCATTTTGTCCAATGTCTTGCTGGGATACATTACTTACTTAACTTGAAACAGCCCTGATACCTTGACCCAACTTTATCATGTGTGCCATTTGCAAAATAATTAGCTAACACCTTTATAGTCTGTGTCACATGAACCAGCTCTGAAGAGCACATAGGCAATGCTTTGAAACAGTAAGATATAATGTTGAAGAGTGCAAATTTGCAGGTACAATCTGTTGGAAACTCCATTGTTAGTGCAGTCATACTTTCAGCACCAAGGAGAAGTCCATGAACCTAGGAAATACGGGAGTTGTTAGGCATATCCTCATCTCTTGCTTGTACAGACAAACCTTTGAAATGCAAGATTTATCATTTCTAATCCTGAGATTTGTTTAAAGTAGTAGTAGTGGTAGTAGTATCTATTTCATAACTTTCCAGGGTTTCCCTTTTGGAAAACTTAATGAATTAGTTTGTCACGTCCATGTTACCACTTTTCTAACCAGGAAAGATGCTGATGACTTTCTATTTTGCAGGTTGGACCTACAGGTTATACTTTTGCCATCAACCCCAATGGCTACATACTCTTCCATCCCAGCCTTAAAAGCCAGGTGAGGTTACATAACTTGCATTGATATTTTATGTAATCCAAAAGTGTGACCCACATGTTTATTTTATTGTTTTAGAATACTCCTAGCATACTTACTCAATATGGTTCAGGGCTAAAGAGTCATTTAAAATGCAAAGAAATGATCAGCGGTGTACATAGCATATGTTACCTAACACAACACATGGTCGACTGCAGTGCATGGGGAGCAGGGTTGTTCTGAATTAATGGCAAGTTACACATTGTAAAGGTCTAAGTGCGCTTTCGTTAAAAATGCGTACTTGCTATATCAAATACAGAAAAACATTATCTGAAAAATAGGGGCAACATTTTGATGGCTAGAGTCAACAGTGTGAGCTCCATTCCCTGGGGGGCTTAAAGTCCTCATGCACTGTGGGCACTAACAAATAAATCATAATCATTGTATCATAGCTCAGACTAAGCAAAAATTCTATGTCCTGTTCAAAATAAACTAACAACATTTAGTTGTAAATTAACAATGAAACAGACTTAGGTGAAGCTTGTTTGGTGTCCATATAATCTGTATCTTTTTGTTTGATCTAATATGTTCTATTTTGTCAAGTATGCATATAAAGGTTTCATTTTGTTGCCCCAAGTTTCATAAATCATCAGTTGCAGTTCATTTTCTTTTGTTACAGGAGCAAACTTATTCATCGGTGAGTCTTCCAGCAATATTGTTCAGGTTGACCAAATTGGTTGCAAACTGTTGGTTTGTCCAAAACAGTTTTACAAACTAGCTGTAAAATGCTATAAACTACCTGTAAAATGCTATAAACTACCTGTAAAATGCTCTAAAAATTATCCTGCCAAAACAGTAAAAAATTTCCACAAGTCATATTTCTTGCACCTGTTCAGATTTCCATTTATTTCTTTTTCATAATGCTTTTGTTGTCCCATTACCATTTCATGCTTATGCTACTTTGCATGCTATACGCTGTACGCTGTATTCATTTTCAGTTTTCTGAGAAAGCACGGCTAGAGTATAGGGTGAGTCTGGCTGGACTGTGATATGGTGATGATCTAACCAAATAAGCAGCTGATAACACCTCACTGATTCTACTTGATTTCTATAAATAACTTTAATATTTAAGATCATTGTTATAATCATTGATGTTGCTGTGAGATGATGAAATGACTCACTGATATTTATTGATTTTGACAAGAAATAAATAGACTTGTATAATAATTGTGATAACCTGTGATGTTGCTGTGGCACTGTGTTGACCTATATGTGTATGCTAATCACAAACAACTAACAATTCAATTATTCAAATCAATTTCTAAACAAATAATGTGATCACAACTAACAGTCAGAAGTGTTTCATTAGTCACATTAAAAAAAGCTGTTAATTTTTGCATGGAAAGTTTAATGAAGTGAATTAACATGTTCAGTGTGTCTATGTCATTCAATATAGTGTTACAACCTGCTCTTGTACTTTGTTTGAAACATATAGAAATATGTATACATTAGTACTGTATTTGGGAAATAATCCTACTGCAAAGACTCGTTTGTTGCAGATATATTTAGCTTATGGGCACTCTGTGTGCGTGTGTGATGTGTGTGTGTGTGATGTGTTTGTGTGTGGTGTGTTTGTATCATAATCGAAAAATGATGAAAGTTACAAATTCCCCTTTAATGCACCTTGATATAAGCAGGCCAGTGATCAACTGGTCTTCTAAAATCATTACGTTTTTGCACCAGCTTTTTTTCCAACATGGATCAGATGTAATGTTAATTGCAACAGCACTCATTAGATCTGAAAGAGGGTGGAGATCTGTTGTTAAATACTTATTTTTTTGCTTAATACAAATGCTCTGCACTCTGCCATCATTTATTTCCTTACATGAAGAGAAGATTTTACAAATAAAATATTAACCATTTAATCAATGTCAATCAAAAACTTTAGGCATCTCACCTAGAATACATGTACAGAGGCTTTGAAGGGAGTACAACATTTATGACAAAAAAGGACTTGGGACAAAACCATGTAGTAGTACAAACCGTGTACCACAGAATTAAGAGGTCATATCTGTTCATTTCAGCTGGGTTACCTGTCAGAGCCACCTAATGTTGATTTCCTGGAGGTGGAACCAGACAACCCCAGTAAGGAGGAAGTGAGTATGAAAGAACAACCTAAGTTATTTTGCAGTTTCACTACGTACTTCTTCAATCTGGAGATGATACGGCATTGATAAGATGATCATGAATCCATCATCATATTTATGGATGTTTTTTTGCCTGCATTGACCTAGTACGTATTAACATGTCGTACTTGAGTTTCAATGGATGATAGAAATAGACATTTTAAGCTTCTCCAAACTCAGATGTCTACAAGTTGACAAGAGATAAGGGAAGAACATTTTTATTGATAAATTAATCTCTCTCATATACCTCCAGGTGAGGAAAAACATGATTGATCGAGCATCAGGAGCAGTGACTATAGAGACTTTTGTCAGGTCACAAGATGAGGTGAGGCACTTGGTACTTAAATCAAGTCTGGGCTACTTATTGGATAGCTGTAACAGACATGTTAAGGTTATAGGATTCAGTGTTTTGTGATAACAGAAAACAATAGGTAGGAAGAGTAGTACGGTATCTATTGAATGGACAATAGCTGATACATGATGGCACATGTATTACTATCATGAAATAGCCCTCGTTCAAATCTATGACAACTTTGTACAATGTTTAAGGCCATTTTTAGTGTTTCAGTCAGATTGTTGTTTTGCATGAGATAATTTGTTTGTTTGCTTGTTTGCAGAGATACGTGGACCTTGTGAACAGGACATACATCTACGGTCCCATGAACAGCACCATATTCAGGTAGGCCGTCTGTGCTTGCCTTGCACTAATGCATGGGTGAAACTCTGATCTAACTCCTGGTAATTTTTCCCCAGTACCTTTGCAGCATTTGTGTTGTCCAGGATGTCAAGGCACAGACCCCGGCAGTGCCCCCCTGTGCATGGCTGCAACCGGCTGGTGTAGGCAACCCACGTGTCGTCAGTGGAAGTGTTGTGTGCCCATGACTCCTTCCCTTTAGCCCCCAAATTCTTGTGAGAACAGGCCCCACTGTTATCACCCCTCTAAGACAGTGCTACCCTGTAGAGATGCTGCAACAGGCATCCCTCTCCCTAAAAAGTGTCAGCTGTGAACTTGCTGCATGTCTCAGTTCCCTTAGAATTAGTCCCTTGCATGTTTGGCGTTATAACAAACTAAAAAAGAGAAGTGTCCGTGGTGCCCCTCCCCAATAGACGGTGAGCTAAAAGAATTGACTTGTATTTTGTTCTCATCTCTACCATTTTAAAATGCCATTAATTTGCAATGAACATCAACGGCAAAGAGGGATATGTAGGTATGTACACAAGTCATTCGGCTTTAACCTGCTCTCAGAGCTGAGGCTGTTTCAGGAAGATGAACGAATAATGGAAGAAAATGTGATGTCTTAAGTCACTCTGTCACTAAATTGTCTCAGCAAACATGACAAAGGCTCCTCCTGAAACAGCCTCTCATATCCCAAAGCAAACAACAAAGCCATTCATTGTTTGCTGTTCCACAATCCAAACTCTGATCCCCAAAGTAGTGGCATTAAAGCCCAGTTCTATCTCTGCCTAACATTTTTTTTCACTTTTGTTTTGGATTCTTGCCCTGGTAGAACTTCATCCTTGCCAGACCATTGGTGTGCTGACTTTTCTGTGTTCCCCCTTAAATTCGTGTTTGATTATTTTTGAACATAAAGTAGATTCTATATCATAAGTTTATGTCCTGTGCCCATCTCTAGAGCTATGTATTCCCTGACTAAATGAATGTCTGTGTTTCCTACCTTAACCTTAACCTGCGTATCTCTAACCAAGTCTGTTACACATTACTGTAAGAAAAACTGAGTGATGTATACATTCAATATTATAATTGTAACTCATTGTCTGACTCACATTTATCCTCATTGTTCTTATTGAAACACAAATGTTGATGATGAGAAACGTCACTTGATCTACTTGGGCCCACCATAAATCTAAAGATTTTTCCAACTCTACCAATGTGTCGTGGTCATAGTTGTAGTTGAGGGCATCATCACATGCATTTATTTCTGTATTGAATCAAGTAAGATGTAGCCATGTTTGTTTGACAAAGGGTACAAGAAGATGCCATTTCTATGCATCATAAGCATTGTGCTTTACAGATATGAAGTGATTTTTGGATGTTTGCTTGACGTGTATGGAATCTGTTTTTGTGCATGTGTATGTAATAGTATAGCAGAATTTTAGACTTTTTAGGCTTAAAAGTACGAGTAGAAGTTTTTGTAGTAAGAGTTACAGTTTTTGTTCTAACTACTTGTGGTATTTCTAAAAAGTTTATGGTATTTCACAAAATGTACAAGTGGACATGATCCTATCTGTCTATGCCTTTATCAGTGTGTTTTAACTAGTAATGATTTAATAATCTGAGAGCATTTTGCTAGCCACAGTTTCCTGGACATGATAATCCTTTTTGTATCAATGACAATGTATTTCTGAAGTTTATTCCCTGGGTATGTGTATTAAGTTCACAGCAATGTTTCCTTGTAACAATTACATTTTGTACAAAATGTGTTATCTCTTGCCATACCAGCTGCTTGAGCTTGACGATGTGCAGCTGATGCTAATAATGGAAGAAGATATTGATACTAAATCAAACAGCAGAATTCCATGGATTTCGTATACATGTAGAAAGCAACCAGGTTAAAGATGGAGTTTCTAGAAGTTTCATTCATTTGGAATCCTGGTCTAGTAGCACAGTGCACTTGCTGCCAGCAACAGGGGACCCAAAAACCATTCAATGACATCTGAGGAGATTTGTAGACTAAAGGAATTGGTTTACCAATATTTTCTGCCACATATTTGAACCGGGATGAAATTCTTTAGTCCCTTAAGCCTTTTTACTCTCTCAAACATATTCAGGTTTAAAGATGTGGATTAATCATGAATTTCAATTTAACTTTGCAGCCTTGGATTGGTGCTGCCAGAATACAGACAGAAGAGGATAGAAGTAGAGAACATTGACATACCAACAGGTAGAAGATAGTTTTGGAAAAGCCCTAAAGTTTCTTTTTTTGGGGCTGTCTCTAAAACATCATAAGAAAAGAGCATGTTCAATTTTGTCATGCAAATATTTGGTTGCTTTGTAAGTGTAATTTGCGTTGATCATCATTGTTCTGGATATATGAGTAAATAAGATTTGGGCCATGTGTATCCTTTTTGATGGTTTCTTGTGATGTTAAAAAAATCTCTGGTCATATTTATAAACACTGTATGCAGCTGCAGTGGTATTCTGGTCACCATAAATTTCTGAATCAGTACTCTTGGCTGTCTTTTATCCAGGTCGTGATTACTTACAAACACAGCGCTCTGCACTCTTCATTGCACCATGGTAAGTGTTAAGACTAATCACTTTCCCCACAGCCACTGCACATCACAGCCTAATCTTTAGCACCTTAATTAAGGCATGTTCAGCCATAAAAGGTACTTTGAAGTTTTCTACAACGCATATTTCATATCATTTTTCATGATTTTTTTTATGGCAGAGAATCTAGTAGAAACTATTAATATTCTAAATTTGCAATAAGATACATTGACTTTCTACCTGTATTTTCCCATGAGCAGTAATGAAAGCACCTGAAATGCTCACTCGACTGATAATTCTGTTATGTACAGGAATTTCTGTGATGATGTTCTGACAAATGCCAGCCATGCTGACTTTCTACAAGACATCCTGGAGAAACTGAGTGGCTTTGACTTCCCAGCTGAATGTAAGTGACTGTTTCCTTTGCATAAAATTTGCTCCTCTGTGTAACATCACTCTTTAATAGCAATTGACATCACCAAATTTTGTTATATTGGTTAGAATGTGCTCGATATATGTCTCTTGAACTTCACAGCTTTTTTAATTTAAGGCTGTGCATTGGGTGAAGTTTCAAAATCTGTTAACTTTTAAATAATGTGTAATATTATGATTGACTCCTCCATAGCAATTGACGTCACTAAACCTAGGCCTGTAAAATTGGTATTAGAATGTGCTCAATCTTGTCTCTGGAACTTCACAGCTTTTCGAAATTGAGGCAGTGAAATTAAGGCCGTGCATTGGGGTGAAGTCTGAAAATCTGTCAACTGTTAGATTATGGATACAATTATAATAACAGTGATTGCTCATTGATTGCTATAACTGTCCTGTCTTGTTGATAACAGGTGATGAGCCCAGGCTGAAGCACTTGCTACTAGACACTATTGTCACCGAGAGGCTGGCAGAATTCTGGAATAACAAAGCTGTAGACTTCAAGAGGTAACGACAAAAGGAGCATCATCGTATTCTCTACATCCAAGTCATCATTGATGTTATGTCTGATTTAGTACAGTGAAATTGCCCATGAAACTCTGGTCTATGTGGACAGGTGGTCACCATAGACAGGATTCTTAAGATTTCTGTTAATGTGAAAAATCATCTTAAGGACTAAAAAAAAGTGGTCTCATGCATGGCCAGTTGGTCCTTTGTGTAGAGGTGGCCACTTGTACGGACTTGACTCGTAGAAGTTTTGTCTTTTAATGTGTGTTGTGTTTTTGCAT
The DNA here is from genome assembly GCA_019207045.1 of Branchiostoma floridae x Branchiostoma belcheri. NCBI lineage: Eukaryota > Metazoa > Chordata > Leptocardii > Amphioxiformes > Branchiostomatidae > Branchiostoma > Branchiostoma floridae x Branchiostoma belcheri. Next base: position 14,702,141 of record CM033027.1, read on the forward strand.
CTTTTGTTGTTTGGTCTGTGCGGTCTCTTTGTGATCTGTGTTTGATATAAGTTACACAATTGTTTTGCATTATTTGTTTTGCATACAAGAGTACGCGATTTATTGTTTTTTCTGCCATCATGATGTCTATGTCTGCATGTTTATCTGTTTGTTTTTGCTTGCAGTCAAGACCTAGAGTCATGCAGTAATACCGGTAATGCATGTAATGCTACATGTAGCAGTGCTCGATATAATGCGAGGTATGTTTCAAACAATGATAGGATCATTTTATGTGCTAACCATTATTGGAAAATATCTTAAGTATGTATGCTCGTTTCTTATTAAAACTAACAATAAATTTCAAACCATTAAATATACCTTTATCATTTTTGTCATACCTTTTCCCTCTACAACATTATTTTGTAATTATTACCCAGTGATGTTTGTTTTTGTACCAATTGTCATGTTCCAGTTGGGTCTGTAGTCTGTACAGTTACAGTCATTGTTTCACTATTCTACAGTGATGGTATCGTGGCGACTTTTGTATCAACAGAAGGTGGAATCACCAGGGTCTTTCCCGAGAGGTGAGATGATAATCCAGAGTCATTTTCTCACTGATAGATTGATAAAGAACTGTAGTTGTACTGCATATTAATAGCTGGACATGAAAGAATGCTAGATATGACTTTTTCGACCATATGGATGACGTAATGAAACTTATTGCACTTTTTTTTTTCTAGGACAAAATACAGCACTTTTGGGACAAAATAGAGCACTTTTTCTAGGATAAGATAGGAGTGCTTCTGGTTTATAGGACATACTTTGGTTTATAGGACATACAGTACTTTGGAACACATACAATTGCAATGACACAATGTTTTCCTTGTGTATAGTAAATCAAAGCTACAAAATGTAATGTGTAATCATTGTTGTTTCCAGCGAATGTCAGGACTTTGAGGACAGGAGGGACACTTGGCAGCAGACCTTCTTCAGGAGATCTCTTGACAATAATTACTTCATCTACTCAGTGCCTTACAATTCTGGTGAGATGCAAATTATGTTATTTGAAAACACTTACATATAAGAATTGCTATATTGTAATGACTGGGCCAGAAAGGATTGGGATAGATGTTTGGTTATGATATTGAATAAGTTTTGAAAGGGTTGAGTGAGGGTTTCTGCCACATCATGCATTTGTATCAATTTAATAGTGTTGGATCAACAAATGTAAAAAGTCCAAAGGGACAAGCTATTTGCTATTTATGTTGGATAGTTCATTGTTGTTATATTTTGGAGTTGACTGACTCCTTTCACTTAATGTACAAACACTGCCAATAGTGAACCAATGATTTTATTCCCTCCCCAGACCACCAGAACTGGCCAGTGAATTACACCATCATGGCCACCTCCTCTGTCACTCTTAATGACATGGGTGGCATTAAACCAGCAGGTATCACTATTATCTACTTCATTCTGTAAATTTATATAGTATTTTTTGTCAAAAAAGGGAAGTCTATATATAGATTATGCTTCTTTTTGCCGTGACTGAATAAAATGTGTTTCTTTTTACAGTTGTTGGAGTAAAGCTTGACCCAGAAATCATATTGGGCACCATGTTGCACATCACAGATCAGGTACAAAATTAGTCTTCAAGCACTTTTTCTCTTGTTGGGCCCTGTATGATTGTGCTCATCAAGATAATGTACCCTGCAGATGCATCTCACAAGTACTGTAAATGCAGAAATGTTCGCGGTGGATTAATGTTCGCGGTGGATTAATGTTCGCGGTTTTCGCGGTGAACACTTCACCGCGAAATTAAAACCATCGCGAAAATTTTTCTATTATAGTATTAGACTGCAGTCTATGGTGTTACCGCGAACTTAAATCCACCGCGAAAAGTCCTTTTTCCGTTACCGCGAAATTAAATCCCCGCGAACTTAAATGCATTTACAGTATACGGATTTTGATGACAAGTAACAATCAAATTTTGTGTTGTTAATCTTGGGTAATGGTAGAAAAGTTGTATGTGCCTGGCTCCATTTGATCTACATTGTGGTCACTATAACATTATACCACCCCATATACTGTGCACAGTGTCCTGGAGGACCGGCCTGCTCAGATGGAGTTAGCAAGAGTTGCAGAGATAGTGAGGTAAGTCTTGCTATGTACCATTAGTGATATATGAGATGATATTAAGTATAATTTGCTATACTTGTTGCAAACTGACTGTAATTCACTGTCAGGATTGGCCTATTAAAAAGCTCATTTTATCCTGGGAACAAATTTAAACCATTTTGTTGTTTCTAGAATCTTCTCTGTGTCCTGCTGGATGATGGAGGGTTCATTGTCACCACCAATCAAGATGATCAAGTGGGAGATGTGAGTGAGGATCAACAGACAACTCTGTTGCAGATATTACATAGTTACTGTTCTTCTCCTCAATAATTCTATCTTTTTTATTGGTGCTAGGGTCACAGGTCAAGTTAAGTATGTAAGGATATCTTTTAGGTCTTATGGTGTTGTTGATAAGTCAAATATATCTGTTGTCATCACTTGGTCTCCAATCACATCCTTTCTGGAAAAATGATTTTATCTATACTTCTAGTGTTGAGTGTTATGAGTTGGGTAGACAGTTTTCCATTGCATCTGGAGTATTTCTTATAATTAATGATATTTGTATGCTTAAGAATTTCTATCCTTTTCCTAATAGGTTGGCAGGTTCTTTGGTGAGGTGGATGGGCACCTGATGACGGAGATGTACATTCAGGGAGTGTACAGGAGGTGTGTAACCTGCATTTATCCTTAGTACTTAATATCTGTTTGCTGCTACATCTCATTCTGTACAAACAGCCACATGTAGACATAAAGTTCTACATTCTCATTTTCATCACCAAGCATATGACTTTATAACTTTCCCTACCCAACAGATACAAGATTTTATTGCCATTTAATCCTGGAGAATGACACCTCATCTCCCATGAGTTATTGTGATTGCACTGTTCTGCACCACTTGGTATTGATTTTGGTCCCATAAAAGCAGATAAGAGTATCATCTGACATATCAACTCTCTTGATTTATGGCATATGCTAAAAGCCAACTCATCTCATCTTACATGGTCCTTAATATGTTACAGGGAGGAGGCATATGATTTTCAGGCCTCATGCAGGAAAGAACAGCCTAAAGTTGCCAGTGCGGGGTCGAGGGTATCTTTTGTGGTGAGTTTGACCAATCCTCACGTAGATGATGGTGATAATAGACACAAAGATGAGGAATGTACACCAAGCTTTGCAGACCGTTAAGTTTTGTAGAAGCCAGCATGTAATCAAAACTACAGTACACATGTAACATTACATATACCTATTACATAAGCTAGTACAGTCACATGACATAAAAGTGTTATTTGTAGTACTAGTAGAGTTATTGTGTGATCCACTCAATGCATAGTTGCCAAGCCCAATCAGAAATGTCTAACTATGTAAAACTATGTGTAACCCTTTAGCCAAGACTGAACCTTGCAGAGGCCCTCAACCTTCAGTGGTGGACTACCAATGCAGCATGGTTTGCCCTATTTCTGTACACAATAATTAAGCCCATAGTATCCCTTTTACATAATCTGCCAAGCAATTTATCAAGCATTTACTAAATGTACAATATCTAGTTGAAAATGAATTGTAACAAAGTGAGGTTTAAGCTTGTTTAATCAGTTTTCATCTCAAAGATTGTTGTTTTTAAAACTCTCCTTTGTTTAGATATCTGGTATTCCAATTTTGTCTAATATATAGTACAGCGGCGATCGCGTTATAGTTAACACCCGTCAGCGTCAGTGACGCGTCAGAAATCGTCAGTGACGCGTCAGAAATCGTCAGTGACTGGTCAGAAACCGTCAGACATCGTCAGACGCCCGTCAGAATTCGTCAGAGTCAAACGCTGACCAGTCAGCGTCAGCGTTAATGATATGTATGAGATGGGGTCAGGTTTCATGTTTATTTTGTACCCCGACAAGACAAGACAATAGCAATTTTGTCACCTCCTAGTGTGCGAGTTTTTGTTGCGATGTTGCGGCAGGTCGTTGACCCCCGAAATACGCAGCTTACGTGGATATGCCACGCTTCTGGAAGGGGAAAGTTGTTAACTTAATAATTGCTCTTCTGAACAGCTTAAATACACACACAAACCTAAAAGGGGTTGGCAATGATTAGAGTATGAGTCATTCTTGTTGAAGATTAATTGCTAAAAAAAAATTCAGTGTTGTCTTTTCGAGCCGACTGTGGCCATGTTGTTTAAATTTATCACGTTGTTATTTGGGCTCTAACCGCTCGACCGATCTGAGACTGGGAGGGACTTATATACGGACTTTCAGTGCTTTAGCGACTCATTTGTTAGATCGTTATTTTCTACGGGTTTCATTTGATAAATGTAAAAAAAATGGCATCGTGGTCAATAATGACACCGGGGAAATCGTCTGACACGGCCGGGTACAATCGACATTTTTGATCATGCGAAATTTCCAGGTACGGGTGAAGAAAAGCCGGCCTGAGAAACCAATTGTTATATTCTTTAGCAGATAAATGACAGATTTTATCGAGATCGATTCTTGTCTTGCACTTGTCGGCAAATACCGATATTTTTTGTATTGCTTCAAAAACTCACACATCGACGGGAAACACGTGTAGTTTCCAATTTCCCGAGCCGAAACAGTCCGTGCGATTAGAAAAACAGCTCACAAAACTGCGATCTACGTAGTAGCTAAGTGAATACTCGTATATGATTGTAACGCAGTTTGAAAAGCTAGCAATGATATCCGATGTTACAAAACTGTGTCAGCGTTTTTATGTATCCACGGAACAAAGAAAAATACGGCAAAATGTAAAGCACAGCGCATGCTAAAAAAGATGTTGGACCCGAACGTACCTTACGTGTAAACAAACATGAATGCTTGCGGTACAACTTCTCTGCGGGTTAAAACCGCGATTGATTAAGCCGAAGATTTAACTAAAATTTGTGCACTGTAACAAAAATGGCGAGAACCGTTTGGGATCTGGATGAAACTGAACTATAGATTATACGATTTGATACATCGGCTTCTGATCGCGCGCGAAACAGCAGCTCCGAGGACGGCCACTACAAATGTACACTCTCCCACGATGCGCGATCTTGATTGACAGATCGCGGTTGTTTGAAGATCGTGCCGCCCGCGCCGGACTGTCTGAAACTTTGCAGGACGCAAATTCAATCATTTTTGACAGCCAACCAGCAAAGAGGAAAACTGACAGCAAAAATAACTTGATACTTGTCTATAAATGAGGTTCTGTCGCCGGCGTTCGAAGAACCCCGAAACATGGCTCGCAAAAAATAAACGAAAGACTTGCAGTTCGAAATCTAATACCGGTAAGACCAAGGAGGTTACTTGGTAAGACGGAAAATTTGTGGCAACCAGGAACCGGGATAAATCTAAAAGAGGGAAGGGCCCATGCAGAAATAAATGTTTTGTCCATCAGACGTGCCCGTCGAAACATTGAATGAGCCAGCTGTCTCTTTCTGTCAAATTTATGCATGATCAACATATCCGATGCTTTATTTAGTACATTACTTGTGCTCGCAATTATGAGGGTAACGAATTTCTGTTTAGGCTCTGGAAACTACAAGGGCGTGTTTCCCGTCGGCGTGCGAGTTTTCGCAGGTGATTAAAGGGGATTGTTGTAAACAAAACAAAACATTATCGTGTTTGGCGATAAGTGGAAGACAAGAATTGATCCGGTAAAATCTCTTGTTATTAATTAATGTTTTGAGTAGAGTTACTACTATATGGTTCCTCAAGGCGGTTTTATTAAATCCTTAGAATTTTTGAGTCCATGGCAAACGTGTACAATCATCATCATCTGTGTACAATACATTTTACCGCCATGGTAAAGATCACCGTAATTACGATAAGTTGATTATTAATTAGACATCGTTAGCTACTTTTGTAGGCTAGGAATTTAGGTTTTCGTCCGCCGGCTTTTTCCTGGAAACACTGCTGCTCGTACCGTCAAGGGCGCAACTCAGCATGAAGACCTACCTGTTCCTGAGGGAGCTCTTGGGTCGGAACATCGCCATCGGACGTTCCTGCTCATCGGACAGTCGACCAGGGCATATTCCAACCATACGCCATGGCATATAATCAACCTTATGTGTTTTTGAATCTATTTATTAAGTGTGTTTTGTCTGATATCAGTTCAAAAGTTCTGTTGAATTTACTAACACTAGTTCTAGTTCTACTTTGTTTAACGGTAGCTAGGCTAGAAAAGTAGGATTCAGGTCACCATCCGTCGGCTTCCTTGGCACTTGTCGAGGTTGCAACTCAGCCAAGACCTACCTGTTCCTGGCGGAGCTCTCGGGACAGAACATCGCTGACGGGCAGTCGACCGACGAAACCATACTCCAGGGCATATATTCAACCTTATGTGTTTTTAAATCTATTTGTTGTGTTTTGTCTGCTGTTAGTTCAAAAGTTCTGTTGGATTAACTAACATTGGTTCTATTTCTAATATGGATAAAGGGATTCGGGTTTCCATCCGTTTAATAGCTTCCTTGGCACAATGATGATCGTTGAGAAATCTTACGTGTGTGCAACTTATGTACGCTTCATCATAACATATAACGTTTAAAACCTGGAAGGTAAGTTTATACCAGGTTTTCCATCTTCATTCTGCTGCTATCCGATCGAAAATCATCTATTCCGAGTGTTGGAAATACGGTAAGTACATTGCTAAATGCGCTAGTGTATGAAGAAACCCAATGCCTTAAGTCATCTCGAGTCGCTGTGGTACCACATACAAAATGTTTCAGTATAAACCGCAACTGAATCTGTCTAACAAAGAGAGAGACGCTTTGTGTGGAACATAACGATGTGGGTTTACGATACATGTCGTTCAAAAATATTCAAAATATATTCATCGACACTAAATATCGCTATCAAGTAGAATAAACCAAGAAAAAAAATCAAACACGGCGGAAAAACATGCACCGTGCTGATTGTTCTTACAATAAATGAATGAAGACCTTTATTGCACATTTTTGCCACACCGGGCCGGCGGGCCCGGGCGGTACAGTACCGGCGGGCCCGTTCTTTGAGAATGCCGCCAAACCAAGGTCCTTGGTGAAACTCAAAGAAGCCGCGCCCCGGCCGCATGTGTCAATCAATTGAGCGGCGCGGTGGGAGGGTCCGGGTCAGACCCATTTTTGCTACAATTCTACCGGTATCTGAACATCTAATAAACATATTCACATGCACAAAACATCTATTGATTTTGATTACAACAATGTAGGCCTCATATTTTCACCCCAAACCCCAAAGATTGACAACATTTCCCACTTTCTAAACGCCACACAAAACTCTACCCTAAGCCGTGACGTCGTGATTACGACGTGTACACGGCCGCCTGCGTGTGTCATACCGAGGAGAAAATTGTCTCACTATAGAATCTTTGGTTATAATTAATAGGAAGCGAGGACGAAGTAGCTCTAAAATAGCTCCACCATTCCAGGTGTGTATTTGTCGAACGTTAATGGTGCAAAGATATTCCTATCAAAATTCGTAGGTTTTCCGCGTGCGTGCGAGCGGATGTTCCCGATCGCTGATCACAAATTCGGCGGCAAAATCTTCGATAAAAAACACACCAAAACCTCTTCAAAGCGGATTATTTGACAGAGAACTCCTTTTTTTGAGTGCTGTGCCGTTAAATTCTTTATATACACTGATATAAACATAGCCAAACACGTCGTAGTTCCTGCAAGCTCGGCCTCGCGAGGAGCCGCCAATCCCTTCGGCTTCGTTTCCCGCCAACAGTTGTGCAAATCTTGCCTACAGTAGCCAATCAGAGACACGTATGTGCTACGTCACGTAATATTTACATACTGTTACGCAATGCTGGGCCCGTCGTCCGTAATGTAGCAGCTAAACATGGCAAAGTTTTCAGTTGAAGTTTACGCCGTATTTAACTTAAAAATACCGGGACTCGAACTTATATGATATTTTTTAGGTCTTGCACAATAATTATATAAAGGTAGCCCAGCCAAAAATGTATTTTTGTAGTCGATCATGGCCGGCAGCTCGCTTGTTTGATGGTTGTCTGCCGCTAGTTTCTGGCCGATGTGCGTGCTTTGTGTTGCCGAAAATAATATAACGTTACATTGCCGCGTTCTTCGGGTTGACTTTTTGGATTGACCTTTATTTCATTAAAAGAAATAGGTATCCTGAGAATGTTTCCCCACCTCAGAACTTTTTTACTACACAGTGTCGTGAACATGATGTTGACAATTTTGCTCCGATTTTTTGCAAACGTAGCGTTACACTACCTCCCGGCCGGCGCTCGCTGAGCAGAGTTTTATCGAGGAACGCTACTTTCGTGATAAAATCTATTGCAACAACAATAATCAACAGGCAAATAAAGAGCTGATGAGCAAAATAAGTAATTGATAAAGTAAGAACAAACAACTCCACTCTTTAATAGCAAGCAGTACCAGAAGAAAATGTCTGTATAATTCGATCTACTGAAATGCAGGCAAGATCGCCGTCTCTTTCCGCTGTTCCGTTTTTGTATCGGCAAGTTACTGCGCAGCATGACGCAAATTAGTTCTCCTCCCACTAATCTGTGATGTTACCGCGGCCTGCATATGAATGGTTCGTCATTTGATAACGCTGACCAGTCAGAAATGCGGCAGTCTCCGTCAGTGACGCGTCAGAAAAATGCTGTGACGGAATAATGTCCGTCAGAAATCGTCAGTGACGCGTCAGAAATCGTCAGCGTCAGTGACGGGTGTTAACTATGGCGTGAACGCCGCTGTAGCTGATGTTATCTTGAGTAGTTGTCATGCTACCATAGCTTGAGTACAAGATTTCATTTTCTTCTCCTTTGCAGGGCATACCTACAGCAGAATGTCTATGGGTAAATTGTTTTGACTTATTACTGTTATTACCGTAGTTGCTATTACTTGGATGATAACTTAATGACAAATATACTGCTTGTAGTTTCACTTTCACTTTATTTATTTTACCAGGAAATGACTCAGGTCAAACTAGACCTGCTTTACAGTTCTCATTCATAACATTTAGTATGCCTAGTAACCTGTGAATATCAAAGAGTCTATTTTATATCCTGGAAAGCCTGAGATATGGAAAGATATTTTGATGTGAAATACTTTCAGCACCAAGGTCATGCATGGCTATATCCTTTTTTGTTATTTTGGTTATGTCTTTCTTACCCAATGAGTTATACATACATGTACCTTTTGGCCGCATGAAAATAGTAATTCAATGTTGGATCGTTATCAGTAATTCTTACGATGTATGTCTGTTTTATCTTACAGGATTCTGTTCTCGACAAGCTCAAGTAAGTACAGATTAAATGCATTTCTGCTAAGATAAACGATGTTTGTAGCATTTACAACATAAAGATATTCTTAACACATTTCTTTTAAATATTCTTACCATTTGATCCCCCAGCCATGGCTGAGGAGCTGGGGGATGACAGCAGCATAGACGAGAATGTGAGCTGTGTCAGGTTGCAGCATGAGTACTACCTTGGGAATGATCGTGAGCTCTATTGGTCTACCGACTGTGGAAACTGCTCCAGGTATCTATAGATATTTTTACCTTGCGTTCTTTCGAATAGATTTACTGAATATTCATATAAGAAATGTAATTCATATTGAATAGATTGATTAAGTTAGAGAAATGCTTACTCATACTGGTATCCACACAGACAGAAATTCAGCGCCAAGGACAGACACAGGCTATGTTCCAGGCACCAATGTGTCAACAGTCAGACACAATTTTATATGGAATGGATGAATTAAGTTAGAGGATTGCTTACTCATAATGGTAACAATCCAGAAAAATTCAGCACCCAGGACAGACATCAAATGAGTATTTTTAAATTTTTGTTTGTTTAGAGATATGACTTAATGAGTACTGTTATCCGTCACAGAACAATGACTGCACGACAACTGAGGTACAGCAATCTGCTGCTGGTTGTGGCCGACCAAGTATGCAACAGTTGTAACAACACACCACTCATCCAGGAACCACAGAAGAATATCCTTCAACTTTGTGGCAGAATAATTTTGCTGTATTTTTGCTTTTGGAATAAAGTATATCTTCCACTTGCATGTAATATTGCAGCAGAGACAAAACAAGTTAGAGAAAAATGAAAAACATCTCAAAAGCTTTTCCCTACGTCATAATATTATATACGGTTATAATATGATGCTATTTCAGGGTGGGTTTGTCAAGTGTGGACTGTCTGATCTGCTAGATACCTACAGTAAAATACATGTATGATCTATTACAATTACTATCATCAGGCCCATGTCCTGCACCGGTACCCACCCTAACTTATATCATTATTGTAATTATAGCTACACATATTTCTTTAAGATGGCTACTATGTCTGATACTGTTAAGTTCCTTATAATAGTTGCATGGATTGACAGTACCATGGTGGGTAGAATGTAATGAATCTGGTCATTTTGGGTCTTTTCCTGAAATTAAGGCTGTTTATGTTGATGGTATAAAGATTTCTGTAGCTGGTATAACCTTAACACTTGTCACCAAATAATCCAAATCAATGCAAAGTAACACCAAGGTACAGGAGAGGTCCAGAAAGATGTTATGCCCATCATCCAGATGTAAGTACTTTGATACGATTCTGTGTATGTCTGTATAGCAGTGTCTTTCATCACTGTTGGAAAAAGTGAGTATTGAAATATTGGGATGAGTCACATAACTGCTTTCATAAATGTACAAGTTAGCAGAGTCCAGCTCATAGTATGACTGGACAATGATGTTTGTTGAAAGATTCTTTTTATTCATAAATATTTATGATTATTACAACAGTTTATTTTTTTTACATCATCTTGTTGTTGTATACATGTAGGTTGCACAGTAATGTAAAAATGTGCACTGTCAGGCTATGACATTTTGATTTCTAACAAATCAAATGGATGGTTCAATAATAGGAAGAGTTGTTTTTCTTTGTGCAGGAGGATGCCAGTCACTGTGGGGCAGCAGCTTTGGCAGCACCATCACTGTTTGCAACAAGTATCCAGCTAGGCTTCCTCCTCTTCATCATGAAGCTGTTTGGTGCAACATGACACTAGAAACCCAAGAAACAATTTTTTTTATCAATGTTGCCTTTCAAATGCAATATTCATACTTCCAAGAAGATTTAGACTATGAATTTCTTACCTCCCAGAGGTAGACCTCACTAACACAAACAGTTTTGATCAGTAGATCAAAAAGTAATTTTATAAGTAGGCCTGAAATAGAGGATTTTGAAATGCATCATGTACACATGTATATATATATATATATCTGATGATTGAGTTTTGCTAGAAATGAGTGTTTCTGAAAGTTGAGCTAACAAGATTGCTGTATGTAGGAAACAAAACAAAAAAATGTTTTTCCAGTGTGAAAGTAGAGAATCCTGGAATTGTTGCCTCTTAATGAAGTCTTATTAAGGACAATATGGAATCCTGGATGTCTACCTCAGGACTCTGTGGTTGACACCAGCCCTCTTTTGGGCTGTACTTTCTAACAATATTTGGACAGAGCACAGTTGTAGTGTGCCTGCCAGAGGATTGGTCAACAACACGGATTTCAGGTGCTGTAAACTTTTCATTAAAACGATAGTGTGACAATGGCAGATAGCTGTATCTGATGTAGCTAGGAACAAATGCAAAGTAGAATCTAGCATCATTCAAGAGTATAGGTCTTTGCTTCCAAATTTATTACCTTCTCATGATAACAGGAGTACACTTTAGAATAACTTGCATACTTTCAAAATGCTGCTGTAATAGTATTTATATGATACTACTGAATATCTAAGTGATATTTTGCTCTACAATGTACTCATATCTCGACTGTGCCAAACAAAATCAATATTGGCAAGCATGTTACAGGCCCGGGATGGAGAGGTTAAATGAATGTGAGTGGTATGTTCTACCATGTTCGCTTTGTAAATGATCAGTCTAGTGAAAATTACAAACTATCTACGGAGGGTCTGGATGTAAATTATGTATGGTATGAGCTGTAAAGTTTCCTGTGTGGAATGAATGAACATTTGGTTCAAGCCAGAAGATTCTGTTTGCTAAGGAAAGCAAATATAGAGTTTAAATGTGCAATATAGACTGGGCTTTGACAAAGGAGTGAATGTATTTCAAAGCAATAAAATCTTATAACACCACTGAAAGTAGTATATTTGGCAGGAGATTTTAAGATTTTGTTATTTAGTTGTTACTCTTAGTTGCAAACTATGCAAAGTATTTATTTGGAAAGTATTCTTTTGTATTGAATTTGTAGTATATAGAGTTTGTAATATATAAACTGAAAGTTTATTGTGAGGTATAATGACAATATGCTATTATTGTTGACATGGATATACAGATGAAACAGATAATGCTGCCATTTGACTTGGAGGAAAATATTGATAGCTGAAAGCTTCTGCGGCACTTTCATTACACAAGGTTTAGTTTTATGATACATGAAGAGGCATTTCACTATGTTACAGTAGCAACTGACAAACATTGGAATGTACAACTTAGATCTATTTTACTTGATACTGCTTAAAAACGATCACTGATGATGGCTTTATTGATTGAACAGATGTTGTTAACCTTCTCAAAGCTGAATTATTAGAAGGATGACATATTAAAAGATATGAAAGGAAGCATTTCTTAATATTTATCCTAGACTGTGCTGCACTGATGGTAGTTAAATGTATGTAAGGTTGTCAAAATGCAAATGTCATGCTGTGTTGGGATTTTGCACAATAGAACTTAAGATATGCTTTACCATAGCAATGAGCTTCCAATTCTACACTATCCTTGATGGAGATCAGATTTAATGACTTTATAAGGTATAATGATGGAATTTTAGATGATTTGAAAGTGAAGTGTTCTGAGTGTTAGAGCTGTGTGCTGTCCTGATGAAGATTTCTATGATCTGATGACTTTTGAGTGTGTTGATGGTGCTTGACATTATGCATAGTTGATTAACATGATGGTAGACATATTATGTACATTTATGATGCATTGGTTTATACTGAGTGAATTTATGCTTAATGGAGAACTTCAAGGTAGAGTACAGAATAGGGCAACACCAATTTGATGAGTTGTTTCTTGTGCACTCAAAAATGATTTTAAAAATGTTAAAATCATGAAATCTCCTTTGAAGACTTTTTTCACTTCTTTGTCTCACTGTTTAGCTCACTGTTTCTTTCTCTGGCACTCAAGTTTAGATCATGACTATCAACTTTCCACTTTTCTGATGAAGCCATTTATTAGTACCTTGTTATTTAGGCATACTGCTGCATTTTCTCCCTTTAGACACCTACATGTAAGAAACAGGTCATTAGATTGGTGTTACCCAGCTAGCGTGCAGTGAGAGAATGTATCATATCGGGACTTATCCAGTGCTCACAATGAGCCAAACAGATTCCATGAACTAGTTCTGAACCAGCATAGCAGAGGATTAGAAAGTGATAGTGAGGAAATCAGATGATAAGGAGCAAAGACAAGCAATTTGTAGGACCATGTATACAAGCAAATTTTTCTACTGAACAGTTCTGGAACAAACATGTCTATAGCTGTACAAAACTAGTGTAAAATACCAAACTGTATTCACTTTTTAGGAATAATAGAATTTAAAGTACGGATTGTTCTTCCAGTTTTGCCAGATTTGCGCTGATTTACTGATTGTTGGCAATAAATTCTTGAAGAAAAAGGGCTTATTTTACTCTCCATAGGATGGAGCTTTATTAAGGATTGCAAAACATACTTTAAAGTGCCTTTGCTATGATGTTCAGGAGAAGCAAGGATGGACTTCTTGTTAATGACCATTTATTTACACACAGACCAATGACTCATAAGCCCCATAAATAGTTTTGCTCGAGGAATACTACAAGCTAGAAAGATTTATGAAAAATCAACGCATACCCACTTACATATTGTGTTTGTACATGTACCGAAAGTGCGATATTGCACAAAACCAGCATTATTGAAAACAAAAACACCAAACTGAAAGTGCAGTTTACGTGATGTGTATCCCCTTTGACTGGTAACAGGAAGTTATAAACATACGACATAGCCAATAGTATACTATAGAACCTAAATAACTTGGCCTTGAAATGATACATTACCCATACAAGGATTAGCTAGGGCAACAGAACTGAACTCAACTATTAAGAAGACAACAATTACTGAATTCAATGCCGGCTTGTGTAGTCACCCATCACAGAGGCAAATTCACTCCTAGAATGGAAGAGTAAATGATATGTATCAGTAATGCAATGGCATGAGAAATTAAGTTAGTTCAAAACGTCTACCACTGGTTTTGCCATTAACCAATACGGCCTTCCCTCTTTCTATTGTTGAATGACTGAAATCTTGCACCTGCATACAATGATTATTCACCTCTACCTCTTTTTTTGCCTCACTTGAAACCCGAAATGCTATCTACATGTATATTTCACCATTTTGAATCTGATTCAAGCAAATAGCAAAAGAGTACACATCTTTCCCTAAAGCCTCTTCCAAACAGTGTACTTACAAGGAGTTGTCCTGGATAATGCCATACAAGTTCCAGACACGTAGGGTTGAGTCTGCATGACCGGTCACCATTCTCCTGGAGCCTGGAAAGTCAAACAGCACAGTAAAACTTAAAATTGACCTTTTAATCAAGTCAGACTCAGTGGAAAGTGGAGTATTACAAGAAAGAGGAAGGCTGTACCTAGTAGTAGTACCTGTATAAGACCCTCTGTAAGTAGGATATAAAGTCTTGGATATGGTAAAAAAAAAATGCAGACATTTCAATGAGTCATCCTGGTTCTTGGGAAATGAAGGTGATTCAAATTTTCATGAGAACTATGATATAAAAAGGAAACCAGTTCTTCATTGATTTGGTATTTTACAAAACTTAGTTCTAGTTAATAACATCCATGCCAAAATCCATTCAAAAACTCTAAAGGTAAAAGAAACAAAGGTAGTGTAAAGTTAAAGATGACAGTTTTGCTCACATACCTGACATCCTGGAGAAGTCCATACACTTGATGGCAGCAAACCCACAGGGGTCTGCTAGCTTCCATGCTGACCTGATGGGGTTCTCCTCCACGTTATAGATCAGGATATGTTCTGACTTCCCACCTACACACAGCCTGGAGCCATCAGGGGTGTACAGCACACGGGAGGCCTCATAGCCTGGAGGGGGTGAAACATCCTATGTCTGTCCTTGGTGCTGAATTCTTCTGGATTGGTACCATTAAGAATAAACAGTCCTCTAACTTAATTCATTTATTCAGTATGAAATTGTGTCTGACTGTTGAACGCATTGGTGCTTTTATTCAGTGCCAGGAGCACATCCTATGTCTGTCCTTGGTGCTGAATTTCTCTCTGGGTGGTTAGCATTATGAGTAAGCAATCCTCCAACTTAATTCATCAATCTATTCAATAGGAAATTGTGTCTGTTGACGCATTGGTACTTTTACCTGTACCAGGAACACATCAGGTGCCAGTTGAATTTATTTAGTCCTTGGTGCTGAATTTCTGTCTAGGTGGTTACCATTATGACTAAGCAATTCTCTAACTTAATTCATCTATTTAATATGAAATTGTGTCTGACTATTGACACATTGGTACATTATCTGTACCAGGAACACTCACCTACAGTGAACATGTGCAGGACTTTCCCTGTACCTAGCTCCCACACCTTAACGGTTCCATCATGTGAGGCTGTAGCAATCTGGATGTCTCTGTTAGCTGTCCTACGCATGGAGGCATCCTGCACATCTGTGGGGCTGGACCATTTCAGCATACGCACCAACTGAGAAAGATGTTGTTTTGTAAAAAGTATTTCTTTTCATTCGGCTCCCTAAAAATGCTCATTTTCTTTCAGCAACAAACTCTGCAAGACACAACTGTTCATTCATTCATTTCCTCTGGTCAAAACAGTATTTGGAGTAAAATACTGTAAATGCAGAAATGTTCGTGGTGGTTTTATGTTTGTGGTTTTTGCGGTGGACACTTCACCGCGAACTTAAAACAACCACAAACATTTTTTCCATGGCAGTAAGAGACTACAGTGCATGGTGCTATCGCAAACTTAAAAGGACTGCGAACAGCCCTTTTTACCCGCTACCTCAAAATTAAATCCCCACGAACTTAAATGCATTTACAGTAAAGCTAAAGGCAAACAACAAAGTACAGAGTGCTTACCTGCCTCGATTTGATATGTTAATCTAGAGAGATTGGTAATATGCTATCTCTAGATATACAAAAAATAAATGCCTAGACTCTAGCCTGGGGCTACATAGTACAAGAGCAATATCATGCAGTTGGCACCATGCCTTTTACAACTCCCACCTTCAAGTTGTTTGTCTCCAATACATATGCAACACCATCAGAACAGCACACTGTCAGCAGCTTTCCATCCTCAGACATGCTGGTCTTGTAGATGGTTTCCTCTCCTGAAAAAAAATCACCATGCATCAATTAATTAGCTCCATGATGGATACAATATAGTTGCTGTACAACCAGTGAAATTCAGATGTGATAAAGGACACCACTGTACTTTGCAATACACAGGAGGTATTGAAACACCTTACTATTGGACTTGTAAATCATTTCACCCCACCCCAGCGGCTTTTATCATTTTTGCAAGAAGAGAACTGTGTGACCATAAAGCTCAAAGGTTACAAAAGTTGACCACAGGCCTTAATAACTAGCGCTAGCAGTCATATCTGTTTTAGAGATTGCACATCCTTTCAAGCTTAAATAACATGATGCACCTACCAAAGTGTTCCTTGAGCAGCTCCTGCCTGGTCATCTGCTGTGTGTTGACGTCCCACACACGGATGCCATCGCTCCAGCCCGAGGACAGCAGCAGGGAGTTAGTGGGGTGGAAATGGACATTACGGATAGTGCTAGTATGGCCATGTAGGTGGACTGGCTCTGGAGTCTCTGCATTGATGTTTGTGACCAGGAGAATGTCAGAGGAGGTGGAGCCTGGATGATAAAAAAGTTAGTTCATAACTTGTCCTAGTTTTCACAATCTGTCTTGATGGATTATTGCAAAATTTGATAAAGTTATTATTCATTCATTTTGTCCATGCATCCATCCACCTATCCATCTGTCAATTCATTTATGCCAAATGTCTATTTTGCACCCAAGCATGGAAGTAGTAACAATATCTCAACTGCCTGCCAAGATTTGTAACAATAATCTAAAGACAAAACTAGAAATGCAACATTAAAAAAAATGCAGAATGTTTTCCCTCTAGCCTTGTGTCAAGCTACTTGCTCCATAATGCTCAGCCCAAAGTAGTGTGCGTGAGTGAAAAAAAGAATGGGGGTATCTAGGCAGCTTGACGTGATAGACAGCCCTGGAGTGGTGGACAACCCTGCCTTTTCCGCAAACCGTTTCTGCTAGGACTCAGTAGGAGGAAGAATACACAAGCAAAAACAATATGTTTTCTACCCTTACCTGCAACGACTCTGCTTCCATCCCTGGAGAAGTCTGTACAGGTACCAGCACCTCCCAGATCAAAGGTGTGGGGGAAACTCTGTGTGTTCTCTTTGCAGATCCGCAGTTTGTTTTCCGTACTGGTGGTCACCGCTATGAAGTTATCATCCTGAAAGACACGTCAACATATTAGGACGATTTACTTCCCCATTTGCTCCTGTCTCAGCTCAGTCACTTGAAGTTCAAGTATTCCGTTCATTCCACCTTTATAATCTACTTACCTTTGTCACCGCTTACAATTCAGCCTCTTACAAGTAATATAAGGTTAAAGTGGTGACAAGGATTTAAAGTCGACAAATTTTGTCACCTGTGGGTTGTAGGAACAGCTCCAAATCTCGCTGTTGGGCTTGACGCTGGCCAATACCTCCGATAAGGAAATACGCTGCACCAGGGCCATATTCTTCACAATTTAAGACTCTCTACTACACAATACTTGCGCTTGCATCAACTTGGAGAATTAAAAAGTTCTTTTCGGATAAACGTCCTTGTTTGTAGACTTTTCGCCGATACGGAAAGAAAACGTCGTCTGCAAAGGTTCGATTTTCCCGCCTCCAAAATATGTACTTCTGCGCAGGGTCCCGCGCAGATATCCAGGTCAACTTTGGGCGAGTACATTTTACTGGAGATATTTGACGGTAAATGTAGACAGTTGTCGACTTCGTAGCAATATTAGAAGTATAGTAAATAGTTTACGTTATTAACATTTGAAAAAGAAGGCTTAGCATTAGAATTTTTGCCATCGATGATACTTTCAGGTATCATTAAAAACGCTCATCCCTGTCGTCTTAATGGAATACCCTAATTTTAAGTACAACATGGCAGAAAGTGGATTTTGGATTGTTTTGGTCGAAGCTGTTTTTAGAATATCGTCGGTATCGCATTACTCAAGCCACTTCTGACGATAGATTCAAAGAACTAGGAAGGTAAGGATTATAGCTAGAAGGCTATCATACAGGATAGCCGCACACTATCGCTGTTTGACCGTTTCGGTTGAGAATAGTAACACTTCGAAGCTCAAAATTCCTTGCTAAAACTTGCAGAGCGAGGCACCTTGAGGCTTCCGGTTCAACCGGATCTGCGTGGTAACTGTACACTCAGGATTTATCTTGATGTGTGCTGATGTGCTGCACCTTTGTTCTTGGCTGTCTATGTAGCAACCTTGAGGCTAATACCCAGCAGCTGTCTTCAATAACGCTGGCAGGTTTTATCAGAGTGAAGCATTTTTTTCAATCAAACCACTCAAGAGTGTAACTGCTAAATCACTGTTGAACACAGTGGTCCAAGTGTTGAAGGGGGAGGGGGTCGTGCTGGTTCCATGCTTGATTAAGATTGAAAGAAAATTAAATTTAAAGCTCGTAGTGTTTCAAACTACCATACAGGTATGGATGGAGGCGACTGGTTTCCAGATGGACATGATGTTGGCTGGTACCCAGAAGATGGAGATGTTGGCAACATCCCAGAGTACTATGATGGGTATGAAGGGGAAGACTTCCTCCCTGAGGACTATTACATGCCAGAAGATGCGGATTGGTACCCAGAGGACATGGATCCTTACGAAATGCAGCAGTACATGAAAGAGGTGATAAACAATGCACTATTTTGCAACATTATTTTGCAACACTTAGAGTGACACCTAACAGTTACCATACAGGCCCATGTACCGATGATAAAGCCTTACTCTAATTGGCCCGGACAATGAAAGAACCATTCAAGGTTTCCCAGGTGCCTCTGGTCTTTATTCAATGACTAGAAGACTTGAAAGGAGTACGTTCATTAATTTGAAATGAGAGTGGTGGTAATTATTGACAATGGAAACTGTGAACAGCTATCATTAAAAAATCTTCACCCTCAGATTTATGGAGAAGACTACCTGGAAGCAGCCGACAGTGGTGGAGGCTTGTCACACATGGACCTACAGGAGCTGGGGAGCCTGTGTATCATCCCCACCCTACAACAGGGCCTCACTATGATCTGTCCACTTTTGCTACTTTGCCTGACATTCAGACTATTAGAAGGTACTGAGAACAACATTTCATCCTTCGCTTTCTGTCTTTATGATATTACATAGAGGCAGGCTTTTAGCTAGGCATGCGTCAACGCGTCATTTAGACGCACTCTCCTAACAAACATAAGAAATCGGATGCAATACTTTTAAGCAAGACGCACTACGGACGCCCAAATTTTTCCACCCAGCCTCAGTCAGGGCAAACATATTGTAACAGACACAAAAAAATCTTGGCTGAATTCTACAAAATATGCACCTCAAAATGCAGGAAATAGCATTTCAGAGGGTTATGATTTAAAAATGGGACCCCCCTACAATGGACCCCCTACAATGCTCACGCCTGCGAGCGCCGCAGATCACTCCGATTACTTTGGACGCCCTAAAGTTAATTCCTAGCTAAAAGCCTGCATAGAGGTAATGAATTCAAGCTGGTGTTCCTTTGTCATTTTCCCATTTTCACGCTAGTAAATAAGTACTGTTTCAATCAGAATAGATAGAGAGTAGCATTTGTATCAAATCATCTGTAAAGTCTCTTCTGCAGTGAAACTACATCCAAGAAGTGTAATATTCTAGGCATGATATACCGATATTCGCCAGCTTGATGCATTGTAAATGTCACCACAGCTGCTAAAGATGAGGTGTGGTCACAGCATAGATTAAAAAAAAAAAAAAAAACACCTTTATCCAAGGAGCTTTTATCAAGAAGCTCCTTTCTTCATCTTTTTTTTTAGTAGTGTAATTTCCAGCTGAACTTAAAAGCCCTCTACAAGCTGAAAAGGCAACAAACAGCTAACATGATGTAGGTTCTAAAATGTCATCTGGCCTTGTGATTTCTCAGGTGCTTCTGCTTGGACAAGACATCTCATGTCGACAGCTCTTGGCCTGGCAACACTGTACCTGGTGTTTGAAGCTAACTGGTACTTCATCGTCACCTTCGCCATCACTGGTCACCTGTTGTTGCACCTGATGGAGGGTTCCAGGTGGAGGGGTGTGGCTGCTTCCATCATGGCGCTTGTTTTCTTACTGACATGGTACAGTAACTATTGTGCAGTTATAGGAAATAAATAACAGTTATCAATCTTAGTATACTATATAATACTGGATATGGTACTGCATTTATTGCAAGGATATTAAAGGGAAATAAACAGCTATTGATTGGCACATTTATCATATGTAAGACTAAGAGTGTAATACATGTATCAGTATTGTATTAAGTTGGAGGACTGAATATATTTCGGTTTGGTCTAATGTTTTTTCTTTCTTAAACAGTGAACTGTTCATTGTTGAGGCAACAGACTGGCACAAAATCAGAGGTAACTTCTACTTATCTGTAATTGTTTTTGTGCCTGGAATCTTCAACTACATTAAAGTATCATTCATGTTTCTTTTTCTTGATACTGTTAAGTTTATGTGGAAAAGTATTAAGTTTTAATGTTGCTGATGAGTCATTATTCTCTGTGTTTGTTATAGGTGCCCAAATGATTCTGGCCATGAAGATTATTTCCTTAGCGTTTGACCTTGACAGTGGGGTCATACAAGACACGCCCAGTTTCCTGGAGTATTCTGGGTACTGTTGTTTCCTTGGGACGTCAGCTTTTGGACCATGGATCAGTTACAATGACTACTTACAAGTATTGAAGTCAAGAAATCTAGTAGGTCCTGTTTGTATTTCTACAGAAAAGCATGAAATTTTCCCAGAGCCTATAAATACTGTAGGGACATTTTTTATTAAGATTTAAGTACTAATATTCAAGTTCATTTATTTTGCTTTGTGGCTGCAAATTTGGGAGTTTGTTTATATACATGTAGCATGACACACAGCATCATGATATGATACATTACTTGATCCTGTTGAACTGTTTTACAGTCCCTTCAGTGGTTTGTGCGAGGACTTATGACCACTCTCCAATGTCTGACCTGCCTTACTGTATCCACCTGCTTGGCCTACTGGGTAATACGGCATGGCATTAACAAGTAAGACAGTACAAGTTTTCCAGTATTGTTGTTGAGTTGTCAGTAACTTGGTACTGACAAATATGCCAGTATTTTAAGTTCTACATTAGGTTGTATAGAAAAATTGTGGTGTTAATTTACTCGCATTTTTAGATACTTGAAAATACATCTGATCTTATTAATGTTTCTTTACACCTCCCTGCAGATGGGTTACAGCGTACCGTGATGCGCTGTCTTTCCGCTTCAGCCACTACTTCATCAGCTACCTGTCAGAGATGACCTGTGTGACATCAGGGGTGGGGGTCACGGAGAAGGGAACCACCAGGGAGGGGGAGGGGACTGACCAGGAAGAGGAAGATGTAAAATGGTATGTGTGTGTCTTGACTTACATATTGTGGCACAAAATGTGTAAGTGATGGCAACAAATATAACCATTGTAATCACCCTACCTGTTGTGGTAATGTTTTAGGGACCTGAGAGTGGCCCGTCCGTACCACATTGAGCTGCCTCGTTCCTTGGTGGAGGTGGTAACCAACTGGAACAGACCCATGCACCACTGGCTCAAAACTTGTAAGAATTTTTTTATCCTTTTTATAGAAAACTACCGTCATTTGTTTAAAAGCTATATTGAAATATACCTACGGTACATGTTGGAAGACAAACTAGTATGATGACTGGTATGTACAAAATGCATCCTACTCAAAGACTTATACATGTGACTTTATGTCTTTTGTCAGATGTCTTCAAAACTGCAAAACCACTAGGTGCCTTTCCTGCTATCATCCTGACGTATGCAGCAAGTGCAATGTTACATGTGAGTTTCATTGTTTGACACCTCCTCACAGATATTTGAAACTTCTCCATGTTGGCTCACATGTCAAATGTACAAATGTACAGTGCAGATATGTTAAGTGAAATTTGTAGATTTGTCTATCATAAATCACTACATTGTAATTTAAAATCATATTTTAACTACAGAAGTAACATATAGCATTTTCAAGTACAATGGATTTTATAACAAATTAATAGAATTCAATATCATGGGTGTAGCATATCCATTGAAATATCATTGATATCCAGTGTTTTCACTTCCAGGGCCTTAATTTCCAATTGGCAGCAGTCTTACTGTCACTTGGATTCTACAGTTATATAGAGCATGGTATGTCTTCTTCACATCCATGTAATATATTTGTACATGCTTTTAAGTACATTCTGAATTCTGACATCTGTATAATTTGTTTCATATTTTGATTTTTCCTGATGTTTGTTTGGCAATGTGTTTGCATGCTGACTACAGAGCAACAAGTGGTGTATGTTTAAATGCTGTTATAGAATTGGTTGTAACATTTAATTTACATATCCCAGGTAAAAGAATACCTTTGGAGGGAAAAGAGCCAGTTATTCTTTACCAGTTATGTTTTGTGCTGTGGTTTTGCACTCTTGTCTGACTACTAACACTTGGCTTATTTCAGTATTACGACAGAGACTAGCTGACATCTTCAGTGCCTGTATCCTTGCCAAGCGGTGTAAGCCAGACTGTGGCCACAGGAACCAACCAAACTGGGCAGGCTGTGTCGGGCTACAGCTCAGGAGAGACTTCTGGAAACAAGACTGGGGCAATCTCATCAGCATAGAAGATGCAATGGTAAAAAGAAGTCTTCATTTCCTCTTATTGTATCCATGTTACATTCTGACTGTAGAGATGGGTTCATAAGCCAACATTGGTTTCTTATAGCTGGTGCACAGTCGTCTTCTTTAGAATTGTTTAGGACAGTATGAATCAATATGCAAACTTTGATTTTTCTGTCATTGCCATTTTTTCATGAGTCTGCAAAATGGTGTTATTGTAGAAATACATGTAGTTACATGTCTTGTCTTCTTCAGACCAGTTACATGTGCTTTGGTTCTAAACCATTGATGTATATATATATATATATATATATATATATATATATCCATATGTCCAGGAAGATTAGCAGTGTACAATTTAAAATTTGTATCACAGCTAATGTACAAATAAAGCCTCTCTCAAAGCCTCTCTCTCTCTTTCATTGTGTTCCGATTTCTCCCTCAGACCTGTATGTGTGTAGGCCTGACCAACCTGTGTTTCTGCCTGCTGGCCATGTTTCACCTGGCTTACCTGGGTGTCATGTTTGACAGCAGCTCAGATGTGGAGGAGGAGGTCAGTATTATTCCCATCACCAACATTTTATGTACATATAACCTTCACCCCTTTTAGGTAGACCACTGGTATACAATACTATGCTTGCCTGTGTACTAGAAATCCTTGAAACTTACATCATTATGTCATATATGATATGTATATTCCATGCTATATGGCAGGTCAGGATGATGGTGCATGCTACAAGATACAAGCATTATTTGTTCTTCCTCATAAAGAGATCAGAGAAAAATCTAACCTAGAGAGTAGTCATCATACTTGGAGTTGGTCGCTTTCTGTTTACTTGGGAAATGAGAAATGATTGATATATTATTTGGATGGGCTTTGGTAAGGAGCATCATTTTTGTGTTACCTGTACCACCAATATTTGCGGGTAAGGAGGGGGTTCATTTAAAAATTCATCCTTGTTGCTCTGTCCACAGGGTTACACCATGAGCCACACCCTGCAGAAGTGGGCCCAGCTGGACTATGCCAGCCACTGGGTAGCTGTGGGGTCATTTGTCTTCTACAAACTTATATAAACACTGAAACATCAATCAACTGTTGTGCCTTAACATGTAAGTCAGCCATGGTAGTTATTTATGTATATACTGAGGGGAGGTTGTATTTTGTATGACAAAGTTTTTAGAAATGATCAAAGGAAATGCTTGTTGCTAGAGGGACATGATTATTGTACATGTACATGTATGTGGAGAAATGAATTGAAGAAGGGACAAATGCAAAGGATGGACGGATGGGTGGACATACTTCTTTTTTTACTTTATTTCTCTAGTTTTTACTATATCATTCTAGTTTGGTTATTTCACTCTTAAACATTCCTTTAGTTATCTGTTTAAGGCTAGATATATTCTTTTGTACTTATTAGGTATCTATGTGTTCAAGAAAGCCATTTTGTAGTGGTAGTTGAATGTATTTATGGAGCACAAATCACTGCGTCAAAAGTATATATGTATGTCTTCTAAAGAAATGAAGAATGAGCTTTTTGCAGAATTAATCATGTCAAGGAAGGAAATATTGACAAGTAGTAATTGATCTTCCACTCTGGTTTCACTTCCAAATGATATTTCTAGACCAGCTGTTACCTGATACATAGGTATATTTTGCTCCTTTTTAAAGATGTTCTCATTTCAATTTTCTATGGTATCTAAGGTAAATTAAACTATTTTGACACTGTTCCACAAGCCTGATAGTAGTCATTTACTTAGGCTACATAATAACTGTGCACCTGTAATATTTGTCACACATCAAAGTTCTGCCTTAGTTCAATGATTCTCATTTTCATTGCACTTGATTGTTTTGCAAAGATAAAGGATGACACTCAATTTACAAGATTGCTACCCTACCTACCAGTTGTATACCAAACTTGCATCACTTTTTCCTGAGCACAAGTAGCCTGAGTATCATCCTCCGTAGTAACCGCTGGCTCACGACTTTCGCTTGCTAACGAAAGTCGTGAGCCAGCGGTTACTACGGAGGATGATACTCAGGATAGAGCACAAGAGCTATCTACACCCCAAAATCATTCATGCCACCATAGCTTGTTTAGAACGCAAGATATCAAAACATGAAATACATGAGTTATCTTGTTCACAGACACACACAAAGGCTAGTGAAAATATGACAATAATTCATGTGAGATAGCTTCATTCAGAGCTTTCAATTGAAAGGACTGTCAAAATATATCATATGTTTGAAAGTATAACAAAATTTTGTTGTTTTGCATGTAAACTGATCTATATCAATGGTTTTAACCAATGATAAAGTTCATGCTATGAAAAACTGAGGCACAAAAAGCACGTAAAGCACTTTCAGCACTTTCCCTGTTGGAAATGAACATAAAATTCAATTGCTGTGGCCTAACTGAAAAGGAAGGAAACCCGAAAAGGACAGCAGGGTTAAGGACAGCTTTGATCCTTTTATTTTGTTATCCTGTTATGATGGGATCACAGATAGCCTGCATGAATGGTTCGCAGCCATAGGCGGCCGAACCTCTCCCAGCGAGGGCCGACCGCTTGCCGCGCGGAGCCGGGAAAGCCGTGTCGTGTTGACAGCGGCAGGTGTGGCCGTTCACCTGGACGTCCCTATCCGCCGGGATCACCGTCCCCATCGCGTTACAGTTCGCACCTAGGGACGCAAATTTGCTGGCAGAATTAGGAACATCCTGTGTGCATGTATATCGTAATGTATCATTAGCGTGAACCTGATTATAGACTTTAGCCTTTAAGTATAAACGGACTCCTTTATCACTGAGCACTCGGTGTCCAGTGTTGAAGCTAGGCACAGATCCAGTGCCGAAGTCACGTCAGTACTGGGTGCAGTGGTGAGGCGACATCAGCACTGGTAAACTCCAAATCAGCACTGACACAACCAGCAATTGGAGTAGGTAGTGGCGTCGTTGTGGTGGTCTGGTACGAGTAATAGGTCTGGTGAGCGCACTGTAGAATGGCAAACGTGTCGTGTATGGTGAGTACCTCCAACAGGAGGATCAACACATGGACCATACTGCAACACTTTGGGGGATACTTTGCAACTGACGTTGGTTAAAGAGACTCTAAGGTGTAGCTATTAAAAAGCGCTGCTGCCAGTTGTAGTTGGTATGTGAAACTAAAGAGATGACGCCGACCGTACTACCAGATGAATGTGAATGTCGACGTGATCGCGACAAGAGTGACGCAACCTCCGGTCTGGTGTTTTAGCCGCTAGCTACTGTTATGTGAAACATTTTCCATTAATTTCACTTTGCAAAGCTCCAGTGAACGTTTATTGGAAATCAAATACAAGCCTAGATAATGATGAGTGACTTAACTTGATTGACACACATGCTTAGAGTTACATCTGGTATGGTAGTGAAATAGATATTTAGATCTAGTATCTGCATCATTTTCGTAGCATTGCCTCATCTGCTTGTTGAAAATTGAGGACGCCACCTCCACATGGAAGTTGTCCATGTCTACTTTGAGTACGCATTACCTTTGATCTCTACCTCGCACTGGTCCTTATTTAACCTAACCGTCGTTTAAGCCAAAGGCACAACCCGCCGTACGTGCAATTTGTCCGTACGTTTTTTGGGAGGCCACGTCCGCCACGTATTTCTGAAAACGTGGGGAACGACTGGCACGTACGGGGGGGGGGGGGATGGGGCGAATCCGCAGCCCGATGGCACACAGTTTTGCCTGCACGTAAAGTTCTACGGCGTGTCTGCGTGCTCCAAAATCCGTCCGATTCCCCACGAGTCCGTACGGAGCCATTTACGGATCCTAAAGGATTGTCCACGTTTGGGGACGTAGACAATCTATTTGCAGTGTATTTGCACACACGGCGGTTTGTGCCCCTATCTCAAGGAACATGGTCAAATTGCTTATCATCGGCGGTGAGTTCAATATGATGAATCATTTCAATTCATCAATACAGCCAGATGACATTACACGAATCGTGGTTGTTTTGGATAAATATAGTCAGTTGAGCTTTATAAACTCACTAATCCTTGGACGAATACTATATTTTGCCGTTTCTATGAAGTGCTCAGCACATTCCAGTGATACTAGTATTACAAACAGGAAACTAAGTAAGGACCGAACAGAAAATAACGAAATACAGTTTTTCGACAGTGTTATCCCTTTATTGTCCAAATTCATCAGTCACGCCTGGCCGAAGTTGTAGGAGTCGGGATAGTTGTGATGGGGTCGCAGGTTGCCTCCAGAAACTGGTCACAGTCGCCGAAGATGGGAGAGTCATAGCGGCGCCTCCTAGCGGAAACCTCTCGCTTGCGCCTGCCGAACGGAAAGCCTGAGCGGTCCGGACAGCGGCACATGTACCCGTTCACCTCCACCTCACGGCCGAACGGGATCACGGTTCCCATCGCGTTGCAGTTCTCTCCTGGAAAATGTTTAAAAAGCCAGTGATTGACCCTTTTTTGTCTTCTTTCGAAAAGGAAAATATCCTAGCTAGCCTACTACTTGACATCTATGATGGTCGAAACTCCATGTTGATTTAAAGTAGAATTCAGTTTTAAGACGTTCAAATATCAGTATTCAAAAACTTTTGCAAGTTGCAAGAGGTTTAAACTACTATACAAGTATTTGAACATCTTAAAACTACTTTAGATTGATGAAAAAATTAAATACAATATCTCTGAAGACTACACACAAAGTGTACTTCGTCCACTCACCATTCGGACATCTGGGACAGCACTGACCCGGGTCGATGACGTCATCAACGCACGATGGACATGCGCAGTCGACGATGTAACACATCTCCTCGGGTGTACTCTGCCACGAGTTGAACTCACACGTACATGTGTGGCACGGGTCTCCTGTGGAGCATGAACAAAAGATTGTTATTCTTCATGTATGAAGTACGAAACTATGTCCACTGCTGTTCGTGTTTGTTTTCGTAGATATTGACGTCTAATCATGCTGATCACAACGTTCCATGTATCACCCAATGTGTTGTCTCTAGAAAGCATTGAGCAATGGATGCAGATTATCTTATGCAACTTTTGCAAACTTAAGGCAAGATGTTCAATAATGTCCCACCATAAGGATTCCAAGTCTGGCCTGGATAGTAGACTCCGTTGTCAGTTCTGCACATTGTTGGCACTGTTGTTGGCACTGTTGTCGGTACCGTTGTGGGAGGAGGAACCGTTGTCGGACGGGTGCAGGTAGCCTCCAAGAACTGGTTACAGTCGCCGAAGACCGGCGAAAAGTACCGAAGTCCCCTCCGAACGGACCGCTTGCGACGACCGAACGGGTATCCGGAGGTGTCGGGACAGCGACAGGTGTAACCGTTCACGTCGACATCTTGACCCGCTGGGATCACCGTCCCCATCGCGTTACAGTTGTTGCCTTGCAATGAAACAGTGACAGTTTGCATTAACAAGTTAATTGTTCGCTAGCCGTTTTATTATTTTTTTTGCCCGTAACCATGACATGTAGTAACAACCATCAGGTATGCCCAGATATTACCACAGGTTACAGTTTATTCACAAAAATTGTTGTTGTTGTCCTCGTTTAACGTCTATTATTTCGCTAGACGTGGCCTCTTGGTGCTGAGTAACACATAGTTCGTTAAAAAATATACTCACTATGGTAAGTCCAGCAGCACTGGTTGTTGGGAGGTATAACGTTATTTACTCATAACGGGCATGTCCTGTAACAGATTCCTCGTACAGATGTAATGGACCAATCAAATCAGCTGTCGAAACCAAATGAAGGACAAAAGATGTCGACGTTCTTCTACTCACCATTCGGACACCTGGGGCAGCACTGTCCGCGGTCGGTGACGTCATCAACGCACGATGGACATGCGCAGTCGACGATGTAACACGCCTCCTGAGCTGTTCCCTGCCATGAGTTATGTTCACATGTGCACGTGTGGCACGGGTCTCCTGTGGAGTAGGAAAAATAGATATTGTAGCGCACAGCTGAAATGCGGCTTGTGTTAATTGTAGTAACAGATATTCCACTGTCACTCATTCTCCTACATCAGAGATGAATATGTGTTGTAGAAACTCCTATATCGACGCTGGTCCCTCTGCGTAGGGAAAAGTTATCACTCTAGATCTCATTGCGATATATACATTACCTACCATTACCTGCTGCCTTATTGTGTCTAGAACATTGATGCAGGCACGTGCGCGGATACACATGTTTGGTATTTTCCAAGCAGAGGTTGTGGGTGCCAGTAGTGACCGCGATTGTTGCGTCTACTGTGGAGGGAGTCAGACACCAAAATCGCGGCCAATACTAGCCCCCTACCTCTGTTTGGAGAACTCACCATAAGGGTGCCAAGTTTGGCCTGGATGGTAGACTCCGCTGTCGGTGACGCACACGCCATGCGGTATGGTTGTCATAGGTTCAGTTGTGGGTCTCGTTCGAGGAATCGTTGTGGGTACCGTAGTGGTAAACGCAGGAGGAATCGTCGTCGGACGATAGCAGGATGCCTCCAAGAATCGAGTGCAGTCGCCGAAGACCGGCGAAAAGTACCGAAGTCCCCTCCGAGCGACGGAAGAGCGCTTGCGACGCCCGAACGGGAATCCGGAGGTGTCCGGACAGCGACAGATGTAACCGTCCACTTCGACATCCCTACCGACTGGGATCACCGTCCCCATCGCGTTACAGTTGTGTCCTAGCATTGACAACAGAAATCTCACTTCATATTTTGTCATATTTTTTTTTACGTCTGACCAGCTCTCATGGTAATAGAATCCATGGTACATTTCAGTGTTAGTTTGTGATAGTAACGTTGATATCTTAATATTTGTTCAGCAAGTTTGCTTTGTAACAGTTTGTTTGCCGTCTAATCGAGTCTACCGAGCATATACATAGTTCTCCTAGCCAACCCCATCCCCCACGCCCTTTACGAGAACACCAGGTTATCATCGGCAAAAAGTCTATTTAAACTTTTCATTTTAAAACAATCAAAAACGTCTGCTGACCGTTAGGGCAAGTTGGGCAGCACTGGTCGGGAGGAATGACGTCATCCACACATGGCGGGCATGCGCAGTCGGTATAGTAACAGTTCTCGCCGATAGTACTGGACCAATCAAACCAGTTCACCATACCGAAGTCACAACGACAAGTGTAACACTTGTTTCCTGTGGTGGAGTGAGATATCATAATGTATTTGTCAGGAAGCTTGAGGATGTCTGTTGTATCATTAAAAGTGTAAAACAACGTTAACGTTACAGCATCCTGTACGGTATGCTACTAAGCATGGTAACATTGTCACGCATTTTTACATTGTCGTTTTCTGCTTTTTTTCTGGAATCTGCTCATATCATCCAGCTCCTTCCCTGTGCACGTTTCCATGTAAACTTCCCACAGTCGCTCCCCACCCCCTAGTTATTTTCCAGGCCTATCTATACTCTTACACCGGGCAGGCAGATTTGCTAGCGGTTCCCACATTGGAATCTATCCAACTCCTGTACCTTATATACCAGACTTGCGCATGTCGTATCACAACATTCTCCTACTGCGTCTCTGGCCTACTGCCATATCTGATCGCGAGGTCGTCCAAAAAACTTACGACCTCGAGTATACCTTTTAGACAAAAACAAAATGTGGTACAATAATTAAACAGTATTGCACCGTCTCGGCTCACCGACTGTGACATTTCTTCTTTGTAAGAATGGGTTATATTACATGTAACCCATGATTGTTCCTTTCACTTTCTGAACGATACAAACGTCTTTCAACTATGCTCCTTAAGTGAAAAATGAGGCGCAGTCGACTTATAGTCATCCAACAATTATGGTCAACTTTTTTATCCAGCACAAATACACTTGAAGATCATACGGATATCAGTAAGATCAATTTGCATTCTAGGAGTACGCTCCAGAAGAATACACCAAAATTAGAAAATTAAGACAAAAACAGAAAAAAACTGCGATGATGAATTCTTTGCAATAAGACATGAAATGAATTTTTAGTCGGACAGGCAGAGATAGAGTCAATTTGTCTGTCTAGCCATATTCTGATCCATACCTGTAGGGTGGTAAATAGAGCCGGGCTGGTGGAATTGCCCGTCCTGGCCCATACAGCCAGCTGGAGTAGTGGTTGGCCTGGGTGTCGTGGTCCAAGGTGTTGTGGTGGGGTCTGGCGAGGTGGACTTGACCTGAAGATGCTCCATGGTGAGCACACCAGGAACGGTCAGTACCGCGGTCAGTAGGATCAACACACGGACCATACTGACACACCTTTTTCACGGCCGGACTAGTGTACGTAGAACTGAAAAGTGCGCGATTTGCCAAACCTAGATATTGACGTCTGTGTTTGGCGTGTGAAACTAGGCAGATGGTGAACGCATTATCGTATAACTGTAAATATGGAGGGAAGAGCGACGTCACCACTTCAGCTGCCCAAATAAACGTTTAGATTTGTACGCTGCGTTATCTGTACGATGACGTGACGTCAGGGTCCGGACACGTTTTCTAAAATTCATTTGCTCCCCATCGGGCAGGTGCATAAAAGAATTACTCGCCCAAACCTACTATCCAAGCAGAGGTTAGGCTCCGGCTGTTTTTTCAACGGACACATTAAAAAAGATGACAAAATAGAAAGCCCGATAAAAACGTTTAAAAACAACGTTGAAAAAACAGCCGGAGCCTAACCTCTGCTTGGAGAGTAGCCCAAACCAACTTTTCACTTGCGGCGGTATTACATGCCTGAAATTTTAAAAACATTTTTCTATGCATTTTCACTTCCAGAAATATAATTCTTTTATCATTTGGCACAATTTTTCTGTGTTGGCCAATGCTTAATTCTATGATTGCAAAATATATCAAAATCTCACTCATAGAACGAATCTTACTTGCCCGATCGGACAAGAAGGGTCACGAGGACGTCGAGCATACACTTGCCCGGGACAATGGGGCTAGTGAACTTGTCCAATCCTGGACGTGAATGAAAAATTTGACCATCGTGGTAGAGTTGAGTGGCCTGTAGTACTGGTAATACGTCAATTTTCTTTCTTGAGAACATGTATATGTAAGGAGCTTTTATCATGTCGATAAAAGCTCCTCGGTATATGTTAAGTTCCTTACATGGTTATTTCAGTGCCATTTCTTGACTGTTGGTCTACATTACACGAATCGTCTTTGTTCTGTTTGAATACAGTCAGTTGAGCATTATTAACTCACTAGATTATAAGATGTTGCTTTATTTTTTTTCAATGAAGTTCTCATTACCTGTTGGTAGCATCAGACAGAAAACTGATGACCCAACAAAAAAGCAACGAAAATCCTTTAGTATTTTGTTCTATTTATTTTTTTATCAGTTATGGTTGTAGAAGTCGTGATGATATGAGTACTAAAGTCACAGAATGAACAGGCCAGCCACAACCGTTACACGTTCAATGGTAAATCAACCAAAGTTCTGACGACAGACACAGTGTGCCTTAGTGCAATCCTTGGTGCAATGCGAAACTTTCTTCCAACACAAAGGTACACACGGATCAACTTTTCAACGACAACTGTCGCCTTCTTCAGGATCAATAATGATGACCATCGTTGAAATTTGATCCGTGTATAGCTTTGTGTTGGAAGAAGGTTTAGCACTGTACTGAAATAAAGGTCAGCGTAATAATCTCCAAGTTAACGTTAATCCTACGGCGCCAAGATTTTTTAACCTCCTTGTTTCCACTGAGTTTTCCACTGAATCTCTGCTTCGTTATTTACGGCTCGTCAACATTTAATGGAAAAAATGCTGTCGCCTGCCTTGACGACTTGATATGGAGCAAATTATAGACAGCATCACTGGTCGCTTCATTTTTCCACGACAAGCCTTGTAATGTTTTAGATACACAAGAGATACACCACAACAGTGCGGTTGTGTTGGGTTGGGGAGGGGCGGTGTTTTGTCAGATCGTTCGAAGATCTTCAAAGATCTCCAAAGGGCTATTAAACCGTTAACGTTATCCCCAAAAAATAAAGAAGGAGAGGAGTTGATGACATTGGACAGTTTGACTCTGGGTTCTGGAAAGGGTTCTGGAAGGTAGGACTGGACTCTCTGAGGGGGTCTAGACATGTTGGACTGGGACGCTAGGTCTGAGGTAGCCGGTGCGACTATACACGAAAAACGTATTTACTTGTAATACAGACAGAAAAACATCGTCTATGTATTACAAGTAAATACGTTTTTCGTGAATAGTCGCACCGGCTAGGTCTGAGGTACTCTCAAAGCAGAGGTTGGTGGGGGAAAATCGTGACATTTTCCTTTCATGATTTTTTTTTTCGACAAGGCCGGTCGAAAAAATAATATGAAAGGAAACGGTCACGATTTTTCCCACCAACCTCTGCTTGGAGAGTAGGTCTGAGAGGCCTAGGGGGTTGATACAGTTCTGTATTTTCCAAGCAGAGGTCGGGTCGGGGGTTAACGTTTGGTCGTGTGGTCTGGAACAAGTGACAGAAACCCTCTAGTAGCATTCTTTGAAACTGCAAGGGGCATTTTAGTTGCAGACACTTGAATGCTACAATAGCCTTCTGAAGAATGTTACTCTACTCTATTAAATAATGACTTGATATATATCAAGTTATGCTGATAAGATTAAGAGATTCTCTGCATATCACTTGCATAATTTGAGATAAAAATACTTGGTATGGGTCATGGAACTGCACTGACAATGAGACACTGAGACAGAGTCAAAATTACCATGAAAGAGTGCAGTGCAGTTACTTTTTGTAATGCAAGCACAGTTTTTGTATGTTATGCCAAAGGACACATGTATTTAATGCAGTCTGGGTATCACTGAGTGTGTGTGTGTGTGTGTGTGTGTGTGTGTGTGTGTGTGTGTGTGTGTGTGTGTGCATACAGTGAAGTCAGCCATCTGTGAATCTCTAATGTCTCTTTCTGATTTGTTAGGAAAATGGATGAGGACCACTGTCCAACGTCAAAAATAGTTGACGGTGGCTACGCGGCCTGGTTCTTCAAGGAACTGCAGAAAATGAGATCGGAGGGTCTTCTGGTGGACGTGACTCTGAGTGCGGAGGGAAGAGAGATCCCTGTCACCGTTTGGTGCTTGCGACTGTCAATCACTACTTCCGGTCCATGTTCAGTGGAAGCCTCAGTGAGACCAAGAAGGACAAGATAGAGATGGGAGGGGTGAGCGCAGAGGCACTGCAACAGTTGGTGGACTTTGCCTACACGTCCAAAGTCGACATCACTGAAGAAAATGTCCGGCCCCTGTTTGAAGCTGCGGACATGCTGCAGTTTCACGGGGTCTATGGCACATGTGAAGAATTTCTAGAAGACCGCATAAACGAAGAATCGTGTTTGGGAATATGGGCGCAGGCGGACAGGGTGTCTTGTACACGTCTGTCTGAGAAAGCAAAAATCTGGGCTCTAAAATGGTTTGAAGAATTGTGCACAACTGAGGAGTTCCTTCAGCTACCAGTTCACTTGTTAAAGACATACATCTCAGATGAGGGCCTTCTGGCCAAGGAGGAGCAAATTTTGGACGCTATCATGCTTTGGGTTAAACACGATCTTAAACAACGGGAAGGACATCTCAAGGAGCTGTTGAAGTGTGTCTGCTTCTCAAGTTTGGACCAAGGCTATCTCAAGAAGGTTCTGAAGAAAGACAAGGTATTGGCAAAACTTCCTGGAATCAAGCAGATGACAAAGAGTCAGTCTACGCATGAAACACCTCGTCACATTCTCCAGCAAGACATGCTGGTTCTTGGCGGGAATTGGCTTGTTCCTCATGGTACTGGTGTTCTCAGAGGGAAGGGGCCGGTATTGTATTCGAACAGCTATATGTACAGACTTGGCCTTGATTGTGACTGTATTGACAGAAGCCCACTGCCTGAACCCTTTCAGGAAAGCAGGGGGCTAGCGGCATGTGTTGTCGATGGTGACGTCATCATGACAGGGGGTCTTGAGACGCCGAACCAAGCATGGCGGTACAGACCATCGCTGAACTCTTGGACGAAGCTGGGATGTCTAAAACGAGGAAGATTCAACCACGGGATGGCAGTTCTGGAGGGACAGGTGTATGTTGTAGGTGGTTCCAGAGAAGTCCGCAGCCCAGACATTATCGACAGGTTGTCTGAAGTCGAGGTGTACAATGAGAAAACCAATCGCTGGAGGAAGGTTGCACCACTACAGGTTGCAGTCAGCAGTTTCGGTATAACCACCTGTGGAGGAAAGATCTACGTATTTGGTGGTGCGCCTTATCTATACGAAGGTAATGACCTCATGGAGAATGAGACCGATGCCGTACAGGTCTATGACCCTTCCCAGAATGAGTGGAGTTACGACATGCATTTGCCAGTGAAAGCGTCATGCATACAAGCGTGCACGGTCGACTCAAAGATGTACATAGTCGGTGGATACTTAGAGTGTGTGGTGTGCATCGATCCTGAGGAAGAGAAGTTGCATCTCTTGGCGGACAGACTGTTCCCGTGGAGGCAGTGCAGCGCTACCGTGTGTGGTGGGGACATCTACATAACTGGCGGCAGAGTGCATCAACTCGTGCATAGCGATAACGGTACACAGCGTCAGATCGAAAACTACTCCAAGGTTCAGTGCTACAATGTGAAGAATGATATCATGGTACTGGGTAAGGAAATGCCAAAACCACTGTATGGACACTGCACTGTTACTATTGCCAAGGCATAAAGTGTTTCTGACACCAGTATCATCCTCCGTAGTAACTGCTGGCTCACGACTTTCGCGTCGTGAGCCAGCAGTTACTACGGAGGATGATACTCAAGCTGGAATAAGGTTCCATATTCCTGTTCTAACTTACCATACCATTACAAGGACTGTGTGACTCAGAGCCAATCAGAACTCTCCCCTACACTAGGCAAAATATTCCAGGAACCAGTCATTTTTCTATTAGCAGGTGCCAGACTAAAGGCATACTCACTTTCTAATAGCTCTAAACTTTCAGTCTCATTTCAAGGCTAAATGTTGATTTTAATCAGGCATAACTAGTCATAAGGCTTTCAACTGCCTTTATGTAATCCCTGAGGTGTGCATACTTCAGATTCTCCTGAATAGAAAGATCATGATAGCACAGATTTATGTTGCAGTCTAAGGCCACACCAATTTAATTTGTTGCTTCTCCGATTTTTTCAGAAAAATATTGAGGCGGTCGGTAAAAAAAAAAGAAACAAATTGCAAAAAGTCTGGGGTGAACAGATATAACACGAAAAAACAAGGTTAGTAGTCAAGTTTTCAGCTTTTCATGGCATGATTTATCCAATGAATCTCTTCCTTTGATTTGACACCACTGTTCTCATCATGTGACTACAAAGAAGCTCTCTGATTAGTTTAACAGCAGTATGTGCCCCTGGAACGTTTTTTACAGGTTACAATAGCAAAACCTGTATTATTTTTCTTGGGACTAATTTTTTTTTTTCCAAGTCGGAAAAAAATGGGTCAGGAAATCTGAGAAGCAACAAATTAAATTGGTGTGGCCTAAGTATCCATTGCAATTACCAATTGATGTTAATGGCAATGGCATTATACATGTGAGATATGTGTATCACTAGCAGTGTACTTCATTGTATCCCAGATGCAATGTACCCTGAAACATGAACTAAGTGCAGATGTTTTTAACATAAATCACTCTAAGTGGTTTACTATTTGAATGCTACTGTATTCTACTTCATATTTAAACAGTACTGTATTCTTGAATACCAAATACTCTGTTTTTACATTTTCTATAACCCCTCTTTTGTATCAAATTGTACCTATACTAAATACTAACAAGCGTTCGAAGAACTCAACCTTCGTGAAATGGGTGATGGTGCGGTGGTGGAGGGTTTATATGTAGACGTGTCATTGGCTAGCTTTAGTTCTGTGTCGTCCACAGAGCGTCACTTGTAAGTGGAAGTGAGAAGGCGAGGTGTTGAGAGGATGTTGTTGGTTTTAAATATGAAACTGTGAGGTGCATGTCAGGATGAGCGTTTTCTACGTCAGGCCGACATTATTGGAGACTTTTGTATGTCATTAAGAATCTAAAAGGCAAGTTACTTGGAATCTTGGCAGTAGGTGGTCAATGTTATCTGTGAAATGCATTGAGAAGTTGTAGAATATAATGCGAAGACAAAGGGTTTGTGGTTTTTACTATGGAATGGAATGTATGTGTACGTTATGGCCTGCTACAAACTGTGTAAAATGAAACCGTGTCTCTACGATTTACGGGAGATGAAGAAGGCCTGCTTACGCTTTTTGGGAGAAAGCATGGAGACCGTCACATAGGAAGGTGCGCCGAAAAAAGTGATATAGGCAGTAGCTGTATTTTAAAAGTATTCTATCATCCATCCTCTCTTGTTTGTGCACATGACACAAACTGTCCTGTCCATTCATTTCCATGGACAAAGCAAATACCTTTCATTGTCTTTTGAGGATAAAGACTTATATTGACTGGGCTAAAATCGACTGTTGCATCAAAATATCAATAAAATAACACATAAAACAATAACGTTGACCACATCAACGCCGTCATTGGTGAGATCCACATAAATGATCTTCACATCCCCAGCGAACACCTCCAAAATGTGATTGCTCGTGTCGTCACGGAATGCTCCTCCTCAGGTACATAAAAGTATAACTTCCATTTTGGGCTTGCGACTTTGAACTCATGGAACTTTTCAGATGACCCCTTTTCTCTTACCCAATCGTTTTAGTAACCTATCAGTACAAATGGCATGAATCTGCTAACTAGCACCTGCGACCTACCCTAGATTAAATTGCAGAGAAATCAAGACATCAAAGTATAACTATCCATCTGGGCTTGCGACTTGTGACTCATGGAACTTTCGACATGACCCCGTGCGTGTCTCTCACCTAATCGTTCTCGCGACATGTCGGTACAAATGACGTGATTGTGTTAATTACCACTTGTGTCCTTGTTGTGACCTATATACTCTACATTACATCGCTTGGAAAACAAGACATAAAAGTATAACTTCCATTTTGGGCTTGCGACTTGGAACTCATTGAAATTCTGACATGACCCCGTGTCTCTTGCCCAAACGTTCTCGCCACATATCAGTACAAATGGCCGTGCCGTGGCGGGAACGCTTTATCCGCCCGCACGGGGCTTGTCAGTCAATAGGACTATACGCCTCGCGACACCTTTTCTGTCCGGGATAACATAAAACATGCATAATTTCTTCCTTGGAAGAGAGACCAAATGCTTATCCCGACAAGAAATTTGTCCAATTTCAGCAGGTAGGATAACAAATCCACCGCCGGAAGCAAATGTATCAATGGTTGCAACAATGATGATGTCGTAACATTCTTTGTTTCACAATGCAGTCCACTACATTGTGTATCCCATATGTCTAATGTAAACTCCCTTTAAACAATCTCATCAATGACTGCAAGTTACTGTGAAAAACAAACCCTGCTTTGTTCATCAGTGTATTGTACCGGTAGTAACTGTTACATGTGCGACCCTTTTAAAACGTGTAATACACGCCCCTGTATACAATATCATCATTGCCCTTAGTCTACAGATTATCAAATCTTATGGGGAACATGCACACCCCATCATGTATAATGTACTGTCCATATAAACCATTTTCTCTATTGCGCAACTATGACCTTTGGGATCACTTCCTGTTGGGACGGGGTAAGCATGAAGCCCATCGGCATGACGTAATATCACCTAAATATAGCACGATTGCGTAATACCGACGATTGCGTAATACCTACGATTGCGTAAAACCCATTTTCCACCTACAAACATCCCCTGCAAAACCGTCAAAAGCCACTAAACGAAAAAATGCCTCGTACGTTTCTTCTCCTTCTCAAGAACTACCCACATACCAAATATCAGAGCAATCTGTCCAGCCGTTCGCGAGCTTTTCTGTACACAGACACGCACCATACAACGGTTTCCAAACATACCTATCGCATTCTGCTAATAACCTCCTAATTTGCATAACAATCATACAATTATGTACATCACTACGTAAGCTATCTGCATACCTACAGTCATTCCGATCCATCGACCCCTGCTTGCATTATTCCTTCTCAAAACCTAACACAAGAATGACTTTCACCGCCCCAGCAAAACCCCTAAGTAGCCCAAACTTACACACCTTACTATTCATTTACACAGCTACCTACCACGTAAAAATCATCACCCAAAAAAGTCCCGAAAAAAAATATCAAAACCGGAAGTTCTGCTGCAGTACAATAACACTCCGCTAGAACGCCCTGCCGTAACGCAATTCCTACCATTCCTTCCTCATGTCTAACCCTACCCACATACCAAATATCAAAACAATCCATCCATGCCTTCCCCAGATATCAGGCTGACAAACGTCCCTCTCACACACAAACAGCACTCAAAACAAACCCTTCGTTTCACGAAGGGCACTATTGTGGTCAAGTTATGATAAACATATGTTTTCTTTCACTTTTTAGGTACACATGTTTGAATTTTATATTTCACATTGGAACTTTTGTTTGTTTTTCTACAATATACTATAAGTTGATAAGCACAATTACTTAATTATAGCTTGGTATACACAATGTTCTTTGATTTTGAATTTTTTCTTTGTGTTGATGTTTGATAACCCTTAGAACACATAGTTTTGTGAAACATACTAAATGCAAGATTATCACATAGATAAACTGGGATAACACTACATTATGCTGTATCTGTATACTTTCTCCTTCAAGCAATAGAGAACAACAACATGTGAAGTGGTTGTGTGAAAACTTTTACTGCCCCAAAAAAAATTCCATGTTTCTGATATGTGATATTATTGCTGTCTTAATACATGGATGACGTCGGCGTGCACATGAATTCTTGTCCGTTTCCAAAAAAAAATGGACCAAACCATGTGGTTTTGTTTAAATAAAGCCTATCGAGCTCAACAAACTCACTGGTCCTCAGATGAATAACCTTTTGCATTCATTGTTTCCTGCGGCGTACTCAACAACTTTATTTACACGTGTTTATGTAGCAGTAGGCAGACTATTGAAGACCAAAGAAAACAAACAAAATCCTAATTTCGACTTTGCTATGCCTTTATTTGCCAAATCCATCAGTTGTGCCTGGTTATAGGAGTCGGCACAGTTGTGGTGGTCAACTCGCAGAATGGCTGGGCACAAACCCCACCGCTAAAAAATCCACCGTAGGTACAGCGACAAGTGTAACCGTTCACCTGGACATCCATGCCGGCTGGGATCACCGTCCCCATCGCGTTACAATTGTGACCTAGTGATAATCATAATAACGGAAATTTGTCCACAGAATTACGAACTTGTAATTGAACCGAATATGGATAGGAGCCTACTACATATGTTATATTATCATTTGTTACAGTTATATATTAATCGGATCATATCTTAATCCTATTTTAGAACAAGCAACAATCTGTCTTCTCGGTTCTGTTACTGCTCCTCATCAAGCTCATGTGAAACAAATTTCCCCGAAGGACGTGTCGTAAACGAACATATGAACAAAAGGATACAATTGACTAAAAGACCATCATAACTAGGGGGCCCAAATCTACACCACTTATTACTCCCTCGAGTTATGTTGGTCTTCTACAGCTACACACAAGCACACATACAAAAAACGCTACCGAAAATATAACCTTCTTGGCGAAGGTGATAAGCTAGTTTTATCACAGTTAGCTCACCGTTGGGGCAAATTGGGCAGCACTGATCGGGAGGAATGACGTAATCCGCACATGGCGGGCAGCCACAGTCGTAACGGGCACAGCTCTGGCCATAGAGCCAAGTAGAACCGAACTGGGCGAAGGGCTCATTGTCACATCGACATTCGTAACACCTGTGCCCTGTAGTGGTGCAAGATATCACAAGGGATGAGTCAGGGATGATGATACAGTTGTAACCAGTATATATTGTCCCAATTGGGCAACATGTGTCGTCCTTTTTTCCCCTCGCATTTGTGTTGAAATTTGCTATCGCCCATTTTTCACCTACATTCTCACGACCCACGGTCATTCTTAGTTCACCAAGCTACTAAATTTATATGTAGCTTGTGTGTGGACGTGATGTAACACTAACCCCCTTGGTGTAACAACTTCTTTCCTGCTTCTAACTATGACCATCATTGACAATCATTTGTTCCATTCACTTTCTGAATTATACAAACGTCATCTTTATGCATTTTTAATAGGTTACAAAATGGAACACAATCGACTTAAACTTAAGATCTAAAACTTGGTAGTCTAGTATTTTCTA
Source organism: Branchiostoma floridae x Branchiostoma belcheri (assembly GCA_019207045.1). Taxonomy (NCBI): domain Eukaryota; kingdom Metazoa; phylum Chordata; class Leptocardii; order Amphioxiformes; family Branchiostomatidae; genus Branchiostoma; species Branchiostoma floridae x Branchiostoma belcheri. The sequence continues at coordinate 14,743,493 of CM033027.1, forward strand.
TCCAGCGGCGCAAAACCAAACTTGACTGCTAAAAGTTACGGACAATAGTTAGATGGAATTGCATGCTAGAAATATTTCAGACTAATTATACAGCTATCCGCCGTTTGCTGATGAGAGTTGATAAAAAGAATATTAATGATTGACTTGATTATTAATGATCTTTTGCACTAATACGCGAAATGTACTGGTTAGGTGTCCTATAAGAACCCTCTAACCCATACCTTGAGGGTAGAACGTCGAGCCGGGCGGGTAGATTTGCCCGTCCGCACCCCTACAGCCGTTTTCAGGACTCAGAGTAGTGGTTATCACCGTCGTGGTCACAGTCTTTGCCCAAGGGGGCGTGACTTGATGCTGTGCCGTGGTGAACACACCAGGAACAGTCAGCACCGCGGACAGAAGGACCAACTCACGGATCATACTGACACTCAAAATGTTCAATAGTAACAGCGGCAGTATGCCCCAGCCCAAGTAGAACTGAGAAATGCACGATCTGCCAAAGTTATATATTCACTAAACCTATAAATATATGTGAAACTAGGCAGATGGTGAATACTTAATCTGACATTGTAAATATGAAGGGAAGAATACCAAAGAAGAACGTCAGTGAGGCAACCTGGCGTGGTGAAGCTGGTACATGATCTAGAGAAGTCCACTTCGTCTACATCCTGGGTGAAGCAGACATCGTCTAAAAACACATACGGCTCGTATCTGTTTTGTTTTGTTTAAATAAAGTCGATCGAGCTCTGCAAACTTACTCGTCCTCAGACGAATAACATTTTGATACATCATCTGAGTGGTCCTCATCCGTTATCTACACGTGTTTATGTAGAAGCAGACAGACTATCGAATACCAAATAAAACAAACAAAATCCTCATTTCGACTTTGCTATGCCTTTATTTTCAAATCCATCAGTTATGCCTGGTTACAGGAGTCGGCACAGTTGTGGTAGTGACTGGATCGCAGATTGCACGGGCACAAGGAGGGTTAAAAAACCCACCCTTGTAGGCACAGCGACAACTGGTGCCCCACACCTGGACATCCATACCACCTGGGATCACCGTGCCCATCGCGTTACAGTTGTCACCTAGTGATAATATTAGCGGAAATTTGATGACAGAATTACGAACTTATATTGGAACCGAAGTGTCCATTACACATATTATATTGTCATTTGTTACAGTAATCTTATCTCTTAATCGGACCATCCTATCTTAGAACAATCCTCATCGGGCCCATGCCAACCAAATTTCCCCGGGGGACGTGAACATATGAACATAACGATACAATTGTAATAAGCTAAATCATAATAAGCTAGTTTTCTTTCACAAAGGTTAGCTCACCGTTAGGGCAAGTCGGGCAGCACTGATCGGGAGAAAAGACGTAATCCACACATCGCGGGCAGCCACAGTCATGAAAGACGCAGCTCTGGGCATAGGCCCAAGTAGGACCGAAGAACTGGGTGGGCTCATTGGCACATTGACATTCGTAACACATGGTCCCTGTGGTGGTGCAAGACATCACAAGGGATGAGTCAGGGATGATGATACAGTTGTAACCGGTATACATTGCCCCTTCTTTTCACAGGGCAACATGTCACACATTTTTCCTCGCATTTGTGTTGAATTTTGCTATGAATATTTCAGACTAATTATACAGCTGATTTGCTGATGAGAATTAGGATATTAACAATCAATCTTTTGCACTCAAAATCAATGGTGAGTTTTCCTATAAGCACCGTCATAATCCATACCTTTAGGGTAGTACGTCGAGCCGGGCGGGTGGATTAGCCCGTCCTCACCCATACAGCCGTATACTGCCGGGCCCATAATAGTGGTTGTAGTTGGCATCTGCGTCGTCGTCGTGGTCACAGTCTTTGTCCCAGGGGATTTGACTTGATACTGTGCCATGGCGAACACACCAGGAACAGTCAGCACTGCTGACATTAGGACCAACACACGGATCATACTGACACACAAAGTTTTCAATGGTAACAGCCCGTATTCCCCTGGTAGAACTGAGACTGAATGCGCAATCTGCCAAACTTATATATTCACTAAACCTATAAATATATGTGAAACTAGGCAGATGGTGAATACTTTATCTGATATTGTAAATATGAAGGGAAGAACACCAAGGAAGAACATCAGTGAGGAAACCTCCTAAACAAACCTGACATTTTTCACTCAATTAAGGTTGTCTGTAGATGTGATACGACCCACTTGCAACATAGAAGGGATGGGTGGCCGACAGTAACATCGAAAAGCTTGTGAAACGTAGTCAATACTCGTCGCACATTTTCTACAGAGATAAGATAAAGTTAGGTGTAACGTTAGCCAAGCATTGTCACGACACAACACAGGTGAAGTTATGCTGTGTAGTTTTTACATTTCTCGCACGGTGGCGTGATTGACACTTCTTGTGTCAAAGGTTACTTCAGGAACATGGCTGCCTTCGGTGAAAATATCGGCATGTACGAGGCCAGTTTTTCACGACTTCCATCCCAAAGCAATGTCTACGGCTTGTCCGTCCTGTCCATGCCGACATGGGAAGGCAGCAAGCTTCTGGTGGCGTCCCTCAGTGGAGGGAAGATGTTCTGTTTAGAGTACCAGCGCTTACAGGGCGTTGTGAGACTGGTGTCCAGAGAGATCCACTTCGCCTACATCCCAGGTGATGCAGACATCGTCTCCATAGACTCATTCAACAGGGAAGGCACTCAACCTGGGACGTTAGGAGGCTTAGTAATCGGCATCACCTTTATCAAGGATCCCAGCAATACCCCTGCCCAGTATCTCAACATCTACTCTGCTGCTGTGGAGACTGGGCTGGAGTACAGCCTGGACACCATCGCACAGAGCTGCATGTGTAACATCGAGCTCCAGTTCATACCCTTCCAGTTAACACACACGAGGTTGTGTGAGGAGGACGGGGGAGACACCGTCTTTCTTCTGGGAGGGAACGACCAAAAGATCCACCTCTTCAGACAGGACAGGGAAACAAACCAGTTTATGGAGGAGAACATTACCGACTGTTTCCCGGAGTTTGACAACCTTCCCGGCAATGCAGTTTGGATGGACACGCAAAGAGTGGGAGGGCACAAAAGGATCACTGCATTTGGCTGTGAAGATGGCCATGTGAATGTAGCTATCGTCAACGAAGCCTCCAAAGAAATCCAGTGTATGGGAGGTGTACAACATGACGGGCCCATCACTTCAGTCAGGATATACAGGTCTAAGTTAGATACCCCCTGCCCTTCAGTACTGGGTAACAAGGCCCCAGCACTACCCACCCACACAACCCAGGAGGGGGAGTACCACCTTGTAGTGACGAGTGTGTTAGAGTTAGCTGTTGTGTACAGAGAGGTGATGCTGGGGGGCCTGACCAGGCAGGCTATCCTACCGGAGAGTAACCTGTACGACTCTGCGCTGTGCTGCTGTGTCGGAGACGTGGACTGGGACGGGCAGAACGAAGTCATCATCGGAACATACGGACAGGAGCTGCTCGTGTACAAGTACTGTGAAGGCAGCAGTAGAGGCAGACACAAGTCTAACAGTTCCGTGGCCTCAGAAAAATCTGCCAGTCTGGAGTCAGACTTCACTCTCCTGTGGAGGAGAAGTTTTGCCCATCCCATCCTGGCCCTGGCATACCTGGACATGACAAGGGATGGACTGTGGGAACTAGTGGTCATATCAACTAAAGGATGTCACATCTTACAGCACAGTCTGGAGGAGGCTGCAGGGAAGGTTACAGAGAGGCTGGAGACCCTCGCTCTGCAAGGAACCACTATAGATGGGACTAAATGAAATTGCTGACACAATAGTAGATGAACGATATCACATTAAATCATGAGTCAGAAGGATTACTTCATGGAGAATGGTTGTTTTATTTACCCTTTTTTACCATCACATAGCATTGTGTGTGTGTGAAGTCAAAGAAATAGTCTGAACTTTGTACATCTGCAATGTATGTACTAGATAAAAGAAATTGAATGATTGTACCAAATGTTTATGATATTGCTTATTCGAAGAGTATTACTATTACTTGTAGTATTAGAGGTTACTGTAGAATCTCAATTAGTAACGTTCATATAAGATATGCTCAAGTATTACAAAGATTAAATATATACCATGACAATAACACCAGGGACTGAAGCATTAATTAGACCATTTTGTTGTTCTCTTCTGTCTTCCATATCTATTATCAAGAAATTACTGTGGCACAGAACTGAGATTGATTTTCAGAGAACTGTACCTTGTCAGTGAGTCTAATATCTACCTGTCTTATTTACACTTAATGAATATCAATATCTGATTGATGTTGAAAGTAGGAGTAACACTTTGCTTTTATTGGTAAGCCTAACATCTGAAATAAAACAGTGAAATTTGATCTGTTCAACAATCATTATTGTGTTGTAACTTCAATGATTGTAAGGCAAAATATTCTATCTTCTTACAGTTCTGTTCAGTGCATGCAATCAAACGCTATTTTCTTCTACTAACGTTACCCCTACAACTACTACTTCTGTTAGTGTATTGTATTAGATAGTTGAAGCATACACAAAGTCCAGCATCCAGTACTCCTTTATATCATACATCATGTTGATCGCTTCTACATAGACATGTTTTGGTTTCAACCAGTTAATTTTTCTACCTTCCCCGTTCCCTAAACCATAATTCTGTCTCAAGCTTGAAAATCAGCATCACTAACTGATTGTATGACCCAGTTCTGATTGGCCCCTACAGTTACACTGAATGGGTCATATCAGTCTGCCCAACTTGCAAACATAACTCTATCCTACATCTTCTTGATGGATGCTTTTTGTTCCAAACATTTAATTCTATATCTAAAAATCAGCATTTATTTATTTCATTTGAAGAGGACTGAGTAGCCCCTTCAACTTATAAAAGTTGATATAATTGAACTGTTTTACTTTAAAAGTTGAGTAAATCAACTGTATAAAGGTGTAATCTGCTCTGGACTTATGTCAAGTGACCTTAATACCACTTTAGTACATGTAGCAACACATCTATATATCGATACGCAAACATCAAAGATGCGAGGAATGATGACGAATAAATTCATGGGGCGATTTTGTCCCAATGGTCAATGAAAAAAGTTCACTGAAAAGAACGCAATTTTACTGGACTCGAGCTTAAATTATGTCAATGCTGTTAGTAACAGAATTTTCCCATTGTTGTCAGGATAAAAATCTGTCATTGACAGGATAATCATTTATTACTAAAATAGCCACTTCAATATGACTGTCCTTTGACGGGATATATTTACGACAACTAGCCGGTTTGCGGTAGTCCGACAACAGTTTGAATTTTCGCGCGGAGTAATTACGCATGCGCAGTTCGCATGGTTACTGAAATCATTTCAAAATGTCGGCCAGCCGTGCTTTGTTGGACGCCCGTTTGAGGCACTTGACATGGTCGCGTAAAAAAAAGATAAAAAAATCGCGGTGGCCCAAATCAGGCTATCAAAGGTGTCCTCGTAATCCCCACGAGTTGTTCTATCGCCTACAGTACTCGTGTTGATTCAAATATTATTTCGGGACTTTTTCAGGAGGGAAATTGTGTGAATTTGTCTGACACCTTTGTAAGCGATGTTTGAACCGTGTCTTAAAAATGGAAAACGTTTTTCCGGGGGACAACTGTGTCAATCTATATCACCCACAATTAGAAAAGCGCTGTTTAACGTGTGCAAAATTGATCACGGAAAAAGTTGGACAGTAAAGAATTTGTGTCAATTTATATGACACACTGGTAAAAAGTGTACTTTTGGCTGTACCTAACAACTTTATTGCTGAAAACGTAGTCAAAAGCACAGCTGTGTCGATTTGTTTCGACACATTTGTAGAATAGCGCCGAACGTATAGTATACAAATGTATGACTAAATCTTAACGGCTAATGTGTTCAGGACACAAAACTGTGTCACTATATATACAGTTCTTACAGCTTTGTTCTATAATGTGTCATATTGACACAGGTAGTCTTCTGAACACGTTTTTTGCTTTAAGTTTGATATATACAGTTCTTACATACATCGCTGTTCTATAAATGTGTCATTCAATTGACACAGTTTGTCTTCTGAACACTTTTTCCGCTATTAGTTTGCTATATACAGTTCTTATTGCGCAATCTGCAAGTGTGTCATTCGAATTGACACAGTTTGTCAACTGAACGCGTTACACTTCGCTATGAGTTAGCTATGTACATTTCTTATTGCGCTATCTGCAAGTGTGTCATTCAAATTGACACAGTTTGTCTTCTGAACACTTTTTCCGCTATTAGTTTGCTCTATACAGTTCTTATTGCGCTATCTGCAAGTCTGTCATTCAAATTGACACAGTTTGTCTTCTGAACACGTTACACTTCGCTATGAGTTAGCTATGTACATTTCTTATTGCGCTATCTGCAAGTGTGTCATTCAATTTGACACAGTTTGTCTCCTGAACACTTTTTCCGCTATTAGTTTGTTATATAAAGTTCTTATTGCAGTATCTGCAAGTGTGTCATTCAAATCGACACAGTTTGTCTCCTGAACACTTTTTCCGCTATTAGTTTGCTATATACATTTCTTATTGCGCTACCTGTAAGTGTGTCGTTCAAATTGACACAGTTTGTCTTCTTAACACGTAACACTTCGCTATGAGTTAGCTATGTACATTTCTTATTGCGCTATCTGCAAGTGTGTCATTCAAATTGACACAGTTTGTCTTCTGAACACTTTTTCCGCTATTAGTTTGCTATATACAGTTCTTATTGTGCTACCTGCAAGTGTGTCATTCAAATTAACACAGTTTGTCTCCTGAACACTTTTTCCGCTATTAGTTTGCTATATACAGTTCTTATTGCGCTATCTGCAAGTGTGTCATTCAAATTGACACAGTTTGTCTTCGGATCACGTTACACTTCGCTATGAGTTAGCTATATACATTTCTTATTGCGCTATCTGTAAGTGTGTCATTCAAATTGACACAGTTTGTCTTCTGAACACTTTTTCCGCTATTAGTTTGCTATATACAGTTCTTATTGCGCAATCTGCAAGTGTGTCATTCGAATTGACACAGTTTGTCAACTGAACGCGTTACACTTCGCTATGAGTTAGCTATGTACATTTCTTATTGCGCTATCTGCAAGTGTGTCATTCAAATTGACACAGTTTGTCTTCTGAACACTTTTTCCGCTATTAGTTTGCTCTATACAGTTCTTATTGCGCTATCTGCAAGTCTGTCATTCAAATTGACACAGTTTGTCTTCTGAACACGTTACACTTCGCTATGAGTTAGCTATGTACATTTCTTATTGCGCTATCTGCAAGTGTGTCATTCAATTTGACACAGTTTGTCTCCTGAACACTTTTTCCGCTATTAGTTTGTTATATAAAGTTCTTATTGCAGTATCTGCAAGTGTGTCATTCAAATCGACACAGTTTGTCTCCTGAACACTTTTTCCGCTATTAGTTTGCTATATACATTTCTTATTGCGCTACCTGTAAGTGTGTCGTTCAAATTGACACAGTTTGTCTTCTTAACACGTAACACTTCGCTATGAGTTAGCTATGTACATTTCTTATTGCGCTATCTGCAAGTGTGTCATTCAAATTGACACAGTTTGTCTTCTGAACACTTTTTCCGCTATTAGTTTGCTATATACAGTTCTTATTGTGCTACCTGCAAGTGTGTCATTCAAATTAACACAGTTTGTCTCCTGAACACTTTTTCCGCTATTAGTTTGCTATATACAGTTCTTATTGCGCTATCTGCAAGTGTGTCATTCAAATTGACACAGTTTGTCTTCGGATCACGTTACACTTCGCTATGAGTTAGCTATATACATTTCTTATTGCGCTATCTGTAAGTGTGTCATTCAAATTGACACAGTTTGTCTTCTGAACACTTTTTCCGCTATTGGTTTGCTATATACAGTTCTTATTGCGCTATCTGCAAGTGTGTCATTCAAATTGACACAGTTTGTCTCCTGAACACGTAACACTTCGCTATGAGTTAGCTATGTACATTTCATATTGCGCTATCTGTAAGTGTGTCATTCAAATTGACACAGTTTGTCTTCTGAACACTTTTTCCGCTATTGGTTTGCTATATACAGTTCTTATTGCGCTATCTGCAAGTGTGTCATTCAAATTGACACAGTTTGTCTTCTGAACACTTTTTCCACTATTAGTTTGCTATATACAGTTCTTATTGCGCTATCTGCATGTGTGTCATTCAAATTGACACAGTTTGTCTTCTGAACACGTAACACTTCGCTATGAGGTAGCTATGTACATTTCTTATTGCGCTATCTGCAAGTGTGTCATTCAAATTGACACAGTTTGTCTTCTGAACACTTATTCCACTATTAGTTTGCTATATACATTTCTTATTGCGCTATCTGCAAGTGTGTCATTCAAATTGACACAGTTTGTCTTCTGAACACGTTACACTTCGCTATGAGTTAGCTATGTACATTTCTTATTGCGCTATCTGCAAGTGTGTCATTCAAATTGACACAGTTTGTCTCCTGAACACTTTTTCCGCTATTAGTTTGCTATATACAGTTCTTATTGCGCTACCTGGAAGTGTGTCATTCAAATTGACACAGTTTGTCTCCTGAACACTTTTCCGCTATTAGTTTGCTATATACAGTTCTTATTGCCCTATCTGCAAGTGTGTCATTCAAATTGACACAGTTTGTCTTCTGATCACGTTACACTTCGCTATGAGTTAGCTATATACATTTCTTATTGCGCTATCTGCAAGTGTGTCATTCAAATTGACACATTTTGTCTTCTGAACACGTTTTGCGCTATTACATGTAGCTACATAACGTTATAGTTCTTACTGTTCTGTAAGTTTGTCATTCAAATTGACACAGTTTCTCTTCTGAACACGTTTTTCCCTATTAGTTAGTAATATACACTTAATGCAGCGCACAACGGTCCTTTAGATGTGTCATTCAAATTGACACAGTTTGTCTTCTGAACACGTTTTCCGCTACTTAGCTATATAACGTTACAATTCTTACGGCGCTATTTTTTGTGTCATTCAAATTGGCACAGTTTCTCTTCTGAACACGTTTATCGCTATTACTTAGCTATATACTGTTCTAATCTTAGTTAATCCCTCAGTCAGGCGCGAGCAATGTATCTAATATCTTCAACAGTTAACAGTCAGATGCAAAAAAGCCTTCGTCGGGTAACGTTACCTACAGTTCACACCAGTTTCACAGGCCTGATCCCCGTGCCTTTAGTTCCTGCTACATATTAATGAGCCACAGCTGGGCCAGCCCTTGGGCCAGCCCCTAAGAGCCCTGGTGCACCCCCAGGGATGGTGGTATCACGTGACCTCGCCATGGTAACCAAAATGGCCGCCAGGCTAGCAACCCCTGGCTTCCTAAGGAAAAGTCTGTTGCTATGTAGTTTTCTCCTCCCCAAAGTGATCAATCACACCAAGAAACATGTCAAACAAGAATGCACAGACTTCCCCTTCATGGGGGAACGTGGGTTGGGTATTCCTAATGGGAAATCCCGCCAGAAATCTGAGTCATTTCTGGTGTGCTGGGCCGGCGAGTTCTGTCTGGGTTATGGAGAGTTAGTACTTTACTCCTTAATTTCCTTTTCCCTAGAGTTTTCCCAAAAATAGTTTTGTATTTGTTAGTTAGAATATATGTTTTTCTCACCATTACACTAGGTTAATAGTTGTTCATATGAAGCATTTTAGTATAGTAGACCAAGAAAAATGGCATACCACAGCACTATTTCCTGTCCCATTTACTAGGTCACAGTCACATGTTGAGCACATGGTAGCATTTCAAACACTAAACTATCACTAAAAAAGGAAATAACTGGACCAAAATTGGGTTTTATTTATTAAATAGATACATATTCATTTTCTAAAGATTACTTTATTTCCCTAGTGAGATTTCTAAACTTGATAATACCACATGCTGTAGTTACAACACATCTCATTCTTGCTTTCCCCTCCCTGGTCCACCACTGCACTGGTATGGTGTCTAGTCTGATCTGCTGAAGTACATTTAGATATGTCAAACAAGGAGCAGCTGATTGAAACTCACATTGAAAATCTAAAAAAGCTCTGCAGATTATGTGGTCGAAATGCTCTCACCGTTGCTGACAAAACTAGGAACTATCCATCTTTACGCTGCATTGATTATGCAGCTAAGATAAAGGAAACATGGGGCATAGACGTGACATTGGACAAGAGCTACCGACATCCCCCATTCTTCTGCTATAAATGCTACAAAAAATTCTCAAACAAAACTGACTATGGGGGTAAAGCTGAACGGTTTACCTGGAATAACCATTCAGAGCCGTGCCAGTACTGTACTGCAGCAAGTAACATTGTTAAGGGGGGGAGGCCCAAAAAACGCAAGCCAACAGTAAAGCCAAAGTCATCCATCAAGTCTAAGGAATCCCCATGCACTTCCACTTCAGAACATCAAGTGTATGAGGATGGAATGGATGACTCTGGTGCTACTGGCGGCATATCAGAGAAAGCATTCAGGCCCCCTGGTTCCAAGACTACAACAGATCAGGCTTCATCATCATCTACTTATCCCCCCCACTTTGACAACAACTCTTTCCTGAAGTTGTTAGATCAACTCGAAGACTTTCCAGTTGACGGAGATCGATTTCAGGAAATTGGTAGTGTGGAGGGCCATAAGTGTGCCATTTGCAAAACTCTGTTGTATTTACCTGTCCAGACCCCTTGCAACCATGCCTTTTGCTTTAACTGTTTACAACATACATTCATTCATGCTAACCAAAGTACGATCTGCTGTCCTGTGTGTAAACTGGAGGTGCATCAAAACCAAGTAACACCTGTAAGTGTAAACACACTGTTTTATGGAGCTTTCCTTCAGCTCACTTTTAACTGCAAAACATGCAAAGATGACGCTCTCAAACCACTGCGTCTGAGATTGGATGAGCTAAAACATCATGTTTGTAGAAATCCTGAAAGAGATATGCAACGTCCAGTTTCAGTTAACCCACCTGCCATGATTCCTGTAGTAGTGCTGCCAGTTCCTGTTCTCCATACACCTACATTACAACTCAACATCACACAGACACCACCAACTATAGCGCCTCCCACCCATACTCAACAACCCGTCCCAGCCCAGAACCCTCCTGCACAACCCCATGCTCCGGGAGTTGTGCCTATTGACCCAAATAAGACTGGACCGGTTGAGTCATTTGAGCAACCCGCTGCGACAAGCTTGATGAGACGTATGGTGAAAAACAACAAACTCGAGTATAAGACAAGAGGCCAGGTAAGACCAAACTTTATTAATAACAAAACTATGTAAGTAACATACTTAACTAGTGTAACTTCTAAGAGAAAAAAAACTACAACTGTCTTATTTACAGATGGCAGTGTTTGATAGCCCTTGTAACATGATATTTACCATTAAAATTCAAACTAAGAAACTGAAAGTCAAACTTTTCTTTTACATTCATACTTCTTCTTGTCCTTTAACAGTCAGTGACTTTCATTAGAGTGGTTAAGCCAAGAAAAAAAACAGGACAAGTCAGTCACACAACAACAAAGAAACGGGTGCGAGCACTCAATGACATGCGCGAGGCCGTGAGTGGTGGAGCTTCAGACCAGCAGTTCAAGGAGGAGATGAAGTCTGTCCCCAAGGAAACACTCCACAGCCACTTCCGGGAGTTGGGCCTGGACCAAGTCCGCATCCCTCCTGGTCACCTGTTGGCGGCACAAATAGACTGTGGGTTCAACTGGAACCAGTGCAGAAAACTACGCAGGTTTGCACTTGTATTCTTAATATTGATCATTTTCTTTCCTGACTCTTTTTCCATCTTCTACCCTGACATATGCAATGCCATCATCTTAATCAAATAATATTTCTCACAGATTTCTGAAGGAACATGGAGTGTCAGTTGAGTCAGAGAAGGTGTCCAGGGAGGTGGCACGAGGCCTGTTAAACAAGATCAGCATTTCTGCAGAGAGCCTGCCTTTCACCATCAAAACACCTGGCGGGACGACAGTTGATTTGCTGCCCTGTGCCTACCTGGAGTCCTTACAAGATGCCATCTTTGACAACCTAACAAGGTCTTCAAACTCAGGGTACAGAACTCTCTATCTCTCTCTCTATATATATATAATCATATCTTTTTGCAAATTTGGCACTTTTGTTTACCTACATGACTTTCTATCTGTTGGTTGAGTGATTTTCGTCTGGAAACTTGAGTGTTTTAGTTTAAATAGTTTAAAACAACTAAATTCATCTTCCAGGAAACTGACGTGGTACAACGAAGGCATCCCTGACAAAGAAGTTTGGATCAAGATCCTGGGTGACCATGGAGGTGGCAGCTTTAAGATGGCATTTCAGCCCCTCAACAAGGCATGTCCCAACTCCAAACACAACACCATCGTATGCTGCGTGTTCAAGGTGAAGGACACCAGGGAGAACATCATCACAGGGACCAAACGTTTCGCCGAAGAAATCAAGGCTCTTCAAGTTAATACGTGGAGGTCAGTCACAAGTAGACGTTAAGAATAAGCTAGTATGAAGACAATAGACATGCATCATTCATGATCCTTGATCTATCCAAAGTTTATACTTACCACCATGGCTTTTCTTCATGCCTTTCAGATCACCGCAGGATGAGTCGTACAACATCAGGGTCTTTGCAGCCTCCGATTACGCGCTGCTTTCACTGTGGTATGGGATCTCTGGAGCCTGTGGTGAGAAATGATATGAATATCTTATACCTATTACAGTGCATATGTAATTTTCGGTTGCTTTGGAAGTTTTTTCCTTGTTTCCCTGATCCTCACAGCAAATGCAATCCTCTTATTCAGGAGTCCATCCCTGCTTATGGTGCCTGGTGACAAAACAAGGCATAAGGACCCCTAAGGCACAAAGACCAGCAACAGAGAAGCGTTCACTGGTCAACCTGTCTGGTGACTACGAACGCTTCCAAGATGAGGGGTCTGGAAACATTAAGAAGGCAATGAAGTACAACAACGTCATCGCCCCACCGATGTTTGACATTCCCCTAGATCAGGTGTGCTACTTCGCAATATAACTACTACTTTCTCTGTCCTTAATTTTTCATCATAGTTACAGCTGCCAAATTTCAACACAAGAGATAGGGTTGTTATTTACGTAAATTTGTATTCTTCTTGCAGGTATGTATCCCAGCCCTCCACATCAGCCTGGGACTATACCAGAAGTTTTTCAAGATGTTGGAGAATGAACTGTTTGATATAGACTTACTCATCGTCAGCCACCTCACGAGTCATCTTCTTCCTGATGAAGACTATGATCCTGCCGAGGTTCTCATGGACCCACACCTGCATGGCTTGACACGCTATGTCGAGGCTGTGGATCAGGCGCGGGCCCATGAGAACGAGGCAGTCCAACTTCAGGAAGAAATCGATGAGTGTGAGAATGAGCTGGCATGGGTCCTATATCATGCAGATGGGGATGATGCACGGGCAGTGCGCAATGCTGCAGCACTTGAGGAGGACATAAAGGGCCTTATGGACAAGAAGAAAAAGCTGGTGAGTGGAAGGCTTGAGTCATTTGAAACTTTAAAACCATTTTTGTACTCTGTACAACTTATATTCTTATATTGTATATACTTGACTTGATCAACAGTACTTTCAACCATATTTTTGTTCCCTGTGTCTTTAATGTGCTAGGATAAAAAGGCAAAGGACATCAGGGATGCCAACAAAGTCAGCACTGCAGAAGGGCCCCTTAGCAAGCAACTGGACGAAACCCTCAAAGAAAAGAATGTCAAAAGACAACCCTACCATGGCCAGGCATTCATTGGGAACCACGTTCAAGTAATGCTCCAGGTACAGATTTATACATGAATATGCGTGCATGTTTATATGTATGTATGTATGTATGTGTGTGTGTGTGTGTTGAGTCAAGGAGGTTAAAAATCTTTTTTAACCTCCTTGGTTGAGTACATATGCATCCATGATCCAAAAAATATCTATTCCACTGTGATAAAGAGAATTGATGTCAGACAGAGGAACTGTGCATACAATACATGCTTACATGTAATGTGAAAAGTATTGTTGCTATTTCTACATCTTAGTCCATTTGTACATTTGACTAATGTGTGGATTTACATCTCCCTTTGTACAGGATGGACCTATCATGGACCTAACCTTTGCCCCAGTGACCATTGCCATGCAGCTGGTCGAAAGCTACGACTTTCCACTCAGCATCGCTCCGAGGGCACGTGGTGTGCAGCAAAGATATGAGAAGCTGTTTAAGCTTTTTGCTGCATGCCACAAGATGTACGCCCATGCTCGACCAATGGAAGAGGAGGAGATAGCTAAGCTAGGTACGTTAAAAACCATGAATAAAGTAGGTCACCACATGTCTTCTTTTGCTCATATCTTTTCTTTGTGTGGGATCTGACATATGACACATCTGATATGTGGCCTTTCTTTTTTATTCACAGATGAAGCCATACAAGCTCTTATGGCATACTTCAGGGAGACCTTCCCCACCCACAGCATCCCCATCAAGATGCACATGTTAGAAGATCATGTTGTGGAGTGGGCCAGGAAATGGGGTTTTGGCCTTGGTTTCCATGGTGAGCAAGGTATTGAAGAGATCCACGCTGCCTTTAACACCATTGAGCGGAAACATGCCGGGATCCCCAACAAAACCAGACAGCTTCGCTCTGTACTGCAAGATCATCTTCTAGCGGTCAGTCCTGACCATAAAGGAGGAGTTCCTGCCCCTAAGAAAAGAGCAAAAAAGGACTAGTAACCTTACCTTTAAAGGTTAACCTTTCTTGTTCTTCAGCAGAGCCGCATGCCATTCTCTCTCACACTCTGCCAAGATGCAAATCTGTATGGAGAACAGCAAATTCTGTATCACATGTCATTTACTGTAAATACTGTATGTACAAATATTGTTATTTTATACAAAATGTAACTTCATATTTGATATTTTGTTACTATAATTGTATACAACTCATGCATTGTGTTACCAAACTGATAACAGAAGAAGGGTAACTTTTGATGTGATCAGAGTTTTCTGACTGTAGTATACAAGTGAAGTTTGTCACTGATATAAATTGTGTTTTCAATTCATCATGTGCTTTGCATGGGAATTATATAATATGACAATAATCTTTAAATGTGAATATAGAACTGTAAATGTGATACTTTCACTTTTGTACAGTTAATCTGTGTTTCAGGGGAACATACAGACTGTTTTGTGCTGGAAATGCTTAGGGAAATGCAGTAGTATATACATGCACATAATGGGGGAGGGGGGGGCACATATACATGTCGATTTTCTGTATATATTTTAGATATTCTACACACTTGTATTCACTCCATAGTTCAACGACATCTCAATACTACACAAAACAGCAAAATAAACGATATTATACCACTTATGGACATTATTTTCTTTATTTTCAAGAAACAATCCACCATCAAGGTGACGTCATATCTCTCAACATACCTTCATTTTGGTGACCCGCCACAGGAATCCCCGTCATATGAACAGAAAATGGCCGCATCGATCTTGTAAACAATCCCACAAAGCTCAAAATCACGGGAATGTCGAGTCCCAGAAAACTCTAGGATTGTAGAAATCTTCTGTGGAACTTCCTTCAAGTTCCACATATTCCCTTGGGTGTGCTGCTGAAGGAAATTCGGTCTTACAGCGTCAAAAGTAACATTGTTTTGACAAATCCTCTTCAAATAGCTTACAGTCATGGCTGCCTGTCTGACCTCTCTGACAGCCATGACATCATCAGAAAGGCAGCCTCTGATTGGTTGAAACTGATGGTCCCAGTCAGAAACTGCAGTACACCCAAGCGGTGGGTAGGTGTCTCTTGGGTACACAGGGGCATTACATATTCATGCTCATTACATATTAAGTAGGAACTAAAGTGCTGTTGGGAAACTGGTGTGAGTTCACTTTACCCACGACGCAACCTATTGGAATAACACCTTACAGATCATAGTGCTGTCTTATACTTCAAAGACATTTCAATATTACTTCGTAACATGATAAAACGCTGACAGCACCATCAAAAGTACATGTACTTGTGTACACTACCGAGTGAGGTCCCGAGTGACTGCCGCAACGGTATAGCGTGACCCGGAAACAGTTGAACCTCGCCCACTAAGCGGACACCCCGAAACCCCCATACGGTGCGTATTTCGGCTTGAAAACAATGGCGAAAACATAGGGAAAAGCTGTCGAAAATCGGTCAACTTTGACATTAAATATATACTTTCTCGTAAAAGTCCATCGCTTGAGATTCACAAGGCAGATAGAACAACTCGTTGGGATTACGAGGACACCTTTGACAGCCTGATTTAGCCCACCGCAATTTTTTAATCTTTTTTTTACGTGACCATGTCAAGTGCCTCAAACGGGCGTCCAACAGCTTCGAGCGGCGGCAAGAAGAGAAGCGACGTAAGACCTCATTCCCTCTTCTTTTACGTCTTAGATCCAATTTGATTGTGTTATTTGCAACATGGTAACCTTGTCCGTCTCTGCCTTTCAGATTATGAACAAGAAAATTCCGGAAAACCCGAAATACAAGCATGTTCAGTCGACGATCGACACAGGTAGGCCGGCACTTCCAAGATCTCATTTGTCAAAAATTCGATTCTTTCTCGATCTTTATGTCTATTCTTGTCTGTTTGCAGCGTTTGATGTTGGATATTTTGATTCATCATGATGTATACTCAAGATGACATCCTGTAGACACCATGTGCACCACACCGCACATATTCACTAACGTTATTAAATTTCCAGGTGCAAGCCTCACCAAGTACATGAAGAAGATAGAAGACATCCGAGCCAGTAAGTTAATTCATTTGCTTCTTCAAGTTCGACTCGAGATTGACAGTTGTAGAATTGCACCCTATTCCATCCTTGTAATTTTAAGACTGGCTACACTAGTACTTGTTGGCTCTAGCTGTCAAGTTGTGTTGCTTGAAGCAGCCTGAATAAGTGTATACTAGTATAAATTGGTCACTTGACAGACACAGGTGTTATCACTCATGTTGACCAACCAGGAAATAGCGTCCTTGTCTGTTGTCTCATCACAGCTGTTAATGTTACTTCCAGTTTTCCGATAATTTTTCTGATGACAAAAAGTCTGTAGGGGCCATTGAGTATGAATACTACTGGAGCTTTCACCAGTTTTTGTTACCCTTTGTTGTGTTGATAACAATGCCTTCATGGCTAAAACTGTCACTTACACCTGTACCGGTTATACTTGGTTTCCATGACGACCAGGTGGGCTGGCTTCTTGTCTGATTGCAGTTTGTTTACTAGTATTTTAATGGCAGAGCATATATAATGAAAAGCAACATTTTAAAATTAGTTCTTCTACTGCCATGTTTGGCGTTGAAGTGTGCATTCAGGTAACACTATCAATGCCAAGAGTATCCCTTGGCTACTATTTTGGGTATCCGGTATCCAACAGTTTGTTATGTATGGTAATCCCTATTTGATTGGAAATCTTGATACAGGTTTAAAGGATACGGTATGTATTATAAAACAGAAACACTTATTCATTGTGTCAAAGTTAAACTATTTCAGTATTTGTGTAAAAATATATTCTTAAGGCAAAAAGCAAAATCATGACAAAATGGAATTCAGTCTGGAAATTTCTGGTATCAATGTCACTTGCAATGTTATGATGTTAGTCTCAATACAATGTAGGTATACTGTTCTCAAGTTAGGGTTTAGTCTAGTAGGTACAGATCAAAGCTTCTAGTGTTTTCTTTCATTCAACAGTCAACATACAACAAAACAATTGAAATATGTCTGTATTGTACGACCGGTGTGAAAACAATTGAAAGTGTTTGCCAAGTTTAATAGTCCAGTATAATGTACTATAAATGTGCCTCACTTGTTTTAAAGAAAGTACTAAGCCAAAAGTACTAAGCCAAAGTACTAAAACAAAAGTACTAAGCCAAAGTACTAAAACAAAACAGTGTACAGTAATGATTCTCAGCTATGAAACAATAAAAAATCTGACTCCTCCATTTGTAATTACTACAACAAGTGTTGCATAGTTACATGTTAATGTGTATCTAAGTGGTCAGTACAGATTAGTGACCTACATGCCTGTTACCATCACAGGTCATTCACTAGCGTACACCGTGCATTGTTAATCCTTAACAACCCTAATCCTCCATGGCTACAGCTACGCAGTTTTTACAATGTGCACCTGAGTAATAAATGCAGTCAGTTATCTCAGGATTATTTGTGTAATGACGATAGAGCGCAGGAAACTAGAAAGCAAGTGTAAAAGAATGCTCTTAATGTAGAAGTCCTTTGTTCGTAGGCTTCCACTGGTTTGACTGGCTGGTATTCAAGTTGAAAGTCAAGTATGCTGTTGATCCCTGAAACAAGGATCTAGAAGCTTTTTCAAATCATATTATTACGTGTGGAGTGAATCAAAACAGGAATGGACATTCTTTTTAAAATTAAAGGATTGTTTTCAATACAGATGGAAGTGAATAAGCAAAAAAGTATAGTTCCATTTATGTTAGTGGTATGTACATCTTGACTGTCATAACAAATTATTTGTAATATCTCCATCATCTCCAAGTAATGATTCCACTCGTAAAATACAGCTCAAAATTGTATCCAATTGAATGTTTGGTGTTCTGTTTTTTTTGTTGCTTCAGATTTAGTATTGCATTTTTCAAGTAGGATCAATTCATATTTGTTTGTAAGAATACAATGTTGCTGTTCAGTGAGACAATGAAAGTCATTTTTAATAACCAGCAGTAAAGGGAGTTTGTGTAGAGTTTGAAAAATCTACACTGGATGTATCAATGTAGCAATGGTAATTCATATAGTACTTTTTGTGCAACTCACTCTCCTGCTTACTCAGGAGAACATGTTTTCCCCCCTACAGTTTTATAAATCATTCTCAGAAGTTGAAAACATCTATTGAAAGTTACCAAGTTGCATGTTTAAGCAAAGATGACAACATTTGATTAAAGTGAACAACTATCAGAACATATTGTTTGAATGTCATGGCCCATGACATGTCAATATTTGATCTTGTGTAATCAAACACCACGATCGTGACAATGAATGTTGTTTAAGAACTTGCTAATTGCTGTGTTTGACATTGTGGCCCAACTCCCAACAGGTGCAAAAAATTAAGCTTTTGTACTTTGTACAGAAGAAGTTTCATCGTGTTAAAACAGGGAGTGAACAAAAGTTATGTGTTGTAAGCCAGGATACAATTCGGGCTTAACATTTTGCTCGGAAAGTTTCAGTGAGGGGGCCAAAAAGATATGCACTTTTTGTCTAATGATAATATACATACACATGTATCTATTTTTACTACCATTGAAAAATCACTGTTTTGATTATCTAGGTAATTCGCAAAGTTTTGCAAGTAACCTCTTGACAGTTTTGCCATTCTACTGGTAACAGCATATTGACAGCTAGCTGTTCAGCTTACTGACACCTGTATGTGAACCCCAATGTGATTGTCATCATCAGCAAATTTACCCAATGGGTGTAAGCTACAGATAATCCCCAGGCACCCACTCAGGTGGGATATATCCCTGCCATTTGTACCATTCATTCCCATTGGCCTTTGTGTGACCTGCATCGTTGACATAGCAACTAATAGAACTCCAACATTGCCAGCCATTTCCCCAGTCTGTATTGTTAATAAAGGTGCCTATGTTGTTCTCTACAAGCCCCATTGACTCCGGCTCAGAATGGTCAATAGGCCCATTCAAACTGTTTGTATGATCTGCAATCATTTCCCCATGCCTCTGCACTGGAATCTTTGTGTTTTCCCGAATGTCGTCATTGGTATTGGCATTTCACAATAAATTGTTTATCAACCACCTTCCATAGCTGCTAATTAATGTCTGCCTTTGTTCTACAAATGCCGTATTTGTTTGTGCTGTGGCGGTGTGTGAGTCCTGCTAACACTCGCCTGTGATCCCCCTGCATTACTAATGATGTGTACATTGCCCCTAGCGACACCCGATGCCCTCTCCCGACACTGTGTATCAGCACATTACGCCAGTCCACGGTGTTCGTGTATCGTTCTTGCCCAGTTCCTGTTACGCAGGGTGCCAGATGACGACGTACTGGGTCCGGCGCCGTAAGGAGGAGGCACAGCGACTGTTGAACATCGTCCTGAGCGAACATCCCAGCCGCTATGACCCCCGTAATGCCGTTACCTGCCAAACTTTACCACTTTCTCTCTGTTGCTAGGCTTTTCAGTCGTACAACGGTACTGTTGGTGGGCTGAACAAACAAATTGTGGGCTATCCATTGATTTGGCTTTTCTGTGTCTCCACAGATTACAAGTATCGCAGGGATGAGATCTTCAAGAGGATGAAACCCACAACGTTTGCTCAGTTGGTGAGTTCTGTCTGCATTACCTGTTACGTTTGCACATACATGTTATCTATGCTGGCTGAGATAGTGGGCGTTGTGTCAGTGTTACTGGTTGGGTTTGTCCTATTTGTTTGTTTTTCTAAGGTAACACCTTATACAGGGAAGATCCTAAATACTCTTAAAGCAGAACATAATCTCCTTAGTGTCAGTAGAACTGGGTCATCCCTCAGAACTCTTCATGGCAGCCTTTTAATTTAAAGTTATGGCTCTGTACACTCCAGTCTTGTTTGTCTTTTTCTGGGAACGCAGTGAGCAATAATTGACCCTGAACTTCAGTAACAACTGATTGCTTGGCAAAGAATTTTTATGGTGTTGCAATCGGCAAACTACACGTATGTGAGCTCTATATACAGTAAGGTCTAATTGACCTAGTGCAAGTTAGAATAAAACAGTACTGGGGATGTATCTCCTGTCTTTTTTTGTAGGGAATCATCAGATGTTAGTGTTTTGAGATTTGTTAAACTTTAAAGATAATGTCTCTGCTAGTATGCCACACTGCAAACAGACATACAGGAAAGTAAAGACACAGGTAGGGTGGAGTCAGGTGCAATGTTTGACTATCTATTTAATTTCTGGAGAGCTAAGCTGGATCAGCCCTGAGGGATTAAGAACCCAATGCCTGTTGTTGCAAGGCTTCTGTGTGCAGGGCTTATCAGGTGCCTTTTCAATCAGAAAGCTCATCAGTTAAGGATTAGAAGTTGAAAGGCCCTGTACAGGTTCAGGTATGTTAGACATCTGCTGAAATACTAATCTGTACACAAAACACTGACCTCAGATAGTTGCTATAGAAAATTCAGTAGGTGTTCCACATATGTACAATGGTCTCTTGACAATTCATATAAATTAACTTTAAAACAAGTTGATTCCTGCTCTGCGTAGGTTATAAAAAGATCAAAACCGAATTGTCTACCTAAAGCAGTAGTAACAGGTCATTATCAACTTAAATATTAGTGAAATAGCAGGACTTTGTTTCATTAAGCAGAAGTGCTATGCACACAGGGCTGGTCCTCTAATTTCATGGGTTACTGGTTCCAAAGTTCAAGAGGAAAAGATCTGTGATTAGACCTTACTGCCCCCCATTAGCAGAACAGCCATGAAAAAATCAATGAGCGAGCTTTGATCTGCAAAGTTGTCCCTGTTTGAAAGGTAGATCCATTTGGTTTCTATTGACTCAGTTCAAGACGTGAGAGCATGCATATGTCTGGTTTAGACTGTATACACATTGTGGATTCAGGTCGGCCCTGCTGTACAGGCAATAATTGTCCAAGCAGGAAACCCTCCTGGCAAGAGCCAAGTCTGATTTGACAGGAGTCTGAAGTATAAAAGCTCTTGACTAGTATTCTACACAGTAATAAGGCACGTTCAGTGGGAATGTGGAGGTACTGGAAACTTGAGAACAGCTTTGATCTTGTGGGCTGCACTGGTTATCTCACTGTTTCACACCCTGTTGCTGATAATTTGTGTTGAAATAAGATGGAGAACATAATTCAGCTTTCCCATGGTGCTGATTTGTATTTATATAATATGTAACATTTTGATGATTTTGTAGTGGTAATGTTGTTGAGGAGTTTTGGAAACTATTTGATGAGTACCTGGGTATTGTGCAATTTTCTTTGAGTCTATGGGAAAGGACACATGGCTTTTTATTACCATAGCTGCTAATTCGTTGGCAAGCAAAAGCTCTGTGTGGAAACTTTCCTTTTCACCCAGAATAACTTTGCTGCTACCCCTTAGCCAAACACACGCACTAGAAACAACAGTTGTGCATTTGTAATGGCCACTTAGTGTTTGAGGAGCCATTCTCCTGCTCCAGAGGTCCTTTCAGGCCCTGTGCTCCAGAAGAATGAGGATTAACCCAGGTGAAATGTTGTCATGGTAACCAATGTCTGCAGGGTGTGTGCAGTGACTGAGTCCACCCATGTGATGAAATTTGTCCTGGGATTATCTGTAGTGCTTACACATTCCTACAGACTAGCGCAGGTACAGTCGGACGTGAAGAGACAAATGTACCCCCCAAACAGCTACATATCTTTGTTACCTTAGCAAAAACTCAGACTCTTCAGAGCACTGACCTGTTAAAAGCCTTCTTTTGAATAATGGATGACCAGAAACTTTACTATTCAGATCACTATTCAAACTTCGTCACCTCCACAGTATGATGTGGTGCATTTTGATGAAAAAAAAATCAAATACTTTTTATAACTGTTGATAGATTTGAACATCAGTGGCTAAGATCTAGTGGTCTATGGTGAGTGACAGGGGAAACTAGCAATTCTAATCACACACCCTTCCACATACATTTCTGGATATGAATTATAGATGTGAAAGGGTATACCACTCCGTAAGGGGCAGTATAACCCCGTCGTGTGTAAACATGTGCGAACATGCGTGATCACGTCGACCGAACCGAACCGATGGTATAACAATAGTCTCATGTCAACACTTAAGTCTTAAATTGGGAAATACACGAATGGTTGTCTGCATTCTTCAAACCTCCTTGTCATCAAGACCAATGGGCAATGGAGATATTGTTAAGTTGAGACTAAAAAGAAATATCACTATAGCATGCATGGTATTATGACCAGCAGGTCAAATGCTTGTGTGCTTCTCAACTGTTATCTCTCCAGAATCACTTTATGATGACAAAGCACTTTTGTCAGCCTAATGCTAGGATAGAGTTTTCCCATCAATTTTTTATGAGATTCGTATTCTCCCATTTTCCATCAAATGTCACCACATATTCAGAGGTTGACCTGGATATTGAATACAATTGAATTGACCTTTTTGTGGCTGAAAAGGACATTTTGCACTTTATTTAACAATTTTGTAACAATATTTACTGAAAAAAAATTTATTGTTATATGCTAGTTTATAGACGACTTCAAACAGGTTTACAAGTATTACTAGTATGACAGAACACGCCAACTTCCAAATGATAATAAGGTGTTTCAATATCTTCTATTTACATTGTATAAGGAAATAGATTTAACAACAGCAAATAAGGCTTTATAATAAATTATATAGTAGAATGTGTTGAACAAGTG
This sequence comes from Branchiostoma floridae x Branchiostoma belcheri, assembly GCA_019207045.1. Taxonomy (NCBI): domain Eukaryota; kingdom Metazoa; phylum Chordata; class Leptocardii; order Amphioxiformes; family Branchiostomatidae; genus Branchiostoma; species Branchiostoma floridae x Branchiostoma belcheri. Next base: position 14,766,980 of record CM033027.1, read on the forward strand.
CTTTATCAGTAGGTATGCCTAGATTCTTACAATTATAGAATGAAACCTTGAAGTGCCAGGGTGCATTTGGGTTGGAAAGTTTTGCCAATTCTTATATAGTAGAAGCCAGTAGTTGATTGCACAACGGATTACAGTACACTTCTGTCAATTGCACGGAATTCTAAAATCCAAAACCAGTACAGTCCTGGACTCCAGCTAAATAACTTTGCATTATTGCACCACCCGGATAATTGCATGAAATATGCTGGCAAAACATCATCAGGTGGTATAACGTGTAGTGTAGTGTAGTGTAGTGTAGTGTAAAGTGATGTAGTATACTATAGTGTAGTGCAGTGTAAAGTGGAATGTGCACCTGCCTTGTGGTTTCTGCCTGTCCATACAGTTACTTTGCATGGTGGTATGGTATAGTGTAGTGTAGAGTGGTGTAGTATAGTATAGTGTAATGCAATGTAGAGTGGAATGTGCACCTGCCTTGTGGTTTCTGCCTGTCCATACAGTTACTTTGCATGGTGGTATGGTATAGTGTAGTGTAGAGTGGTGTAGTATAGTGTTATGCAGTGTAGAGTGGAATCTGCACCTGCCTTGTGGTTTCTGCCTGTCCCATACCGTTGGGTCGTTTGGCAGCTTGTTAAAAGGCAGAGAGAAACTAACCAGCTCACTGCATGGAGAGGTCTAACTATCAACAACTAGTATCTCTTCTTAGCCCGGAGCTGGAACACTACTTAAAGGAACTGTTAAAGCCCTTTGTGTGTAGAAGGATCTGTGTAAGATATGAGAAAAGTTCAAGGAACAGTCCAAGACGTTTGTGTTTTGAAGGAGTAGTGTAAAATATGCAAAACGTTAACACTGACTATTATATTAAGATGTTAGTGATTAAGGAACAGACCAAGGCATTTGTTTTAAGAAGACTTTGAGTAAAGATGTCATCCCTCCTCAGATCCTACAGGTGGCGTCCATCAGTAACATGGAGGAGGAGGCAGAGGAGGATGCCAGGGACGTCGGTAAGGCTTCTGGTTCATGCATATATATTCACCCTGAATTAAGTACTGAGTGTTAGGGTGGAGTTAGAAATCATGTGTATTCATTGTTGTAAAACTGTACACTTTCAGAGTCAGGTGCCAAATTTAGACGTAATGTAACTTAATATTTGAAATGTAATGTGAAACCTTTGTACTGGGTTCTAATAAACCATCCATTTTGCTTAGAATTAAGCTTGCGTCTGTATTTAAATCTGTCTGTTTCACATATAAATGTAGGTTCAAGCTGACAATTATAATTTCTAATTCCGTAATAAAGAATGAAAGATAGCATTATTAAGAACATTGTGCTATGATAGTAGTCACTAATTTGTACTAAGTTATAGTCTGATGAATGTCCACTGTTCCCCCAGATGTCCAGTCCCAGCAGACCCAGTCCACAGATCTGGAGTTAGCAAACATCCGGGGAGACGCGGACACGTCACGTGTCAGCCCCGTCCCGTCCCTTGCGCTGACGGAGGGAGACTACGGACAAGACGACATACAGACAGCAAGGTCAACTTTGGAGAGGTGAGTTTTGTTCTAACTTGTGTTATGTTCAGATGGCATTATTATTTCTTTGCTTATAGAGCAAAGATGCTACAGTCAAATCTGCACAAGTGATTGTCCCTATACTTAAGGACCACTAATGGTCAATGTGACCACTTTTTGGTGCTCCTTAGATAATTTACCTATATACAAAAGTGTTAAGAATCCCGTCTATTATATATATAAGTGACCACATGTCTACGTATACCAGATTCTCAATCCCTTGAGTGGTCTTCTTAGACAGGTTTGACTGTATGTATGTGGGACATTAGGTAACACTGTTAGGAAGTGTAGAATCAATAATTGTAATGTGATGATAAGTCTGATTCACTACATGTACCAATATAAACAAAAATATGTGAAACCTGCTCCTTAACAGCTTGACAGTCTGTAAAGTAATACGTGTTTGTAGTAGCAGTCTTAACCTGACATTTTCTGTACGTCCCTGGCAGTGCTGCCAGTTACAACAATCAGGGGAGCTACATGTATGGGTAAGCCTAACAAGGGCACTGGTGATTGGCCACAAAACACTGAAACTGTAGTGCCTTACATAAAAAGCACTCACATGCTGTAGTAACATTACTACCTTTTGTGACTGTAGATTGAAGTCCGTACTGTATTTTGATTAATCCTCACTGTCAGTGGTACAAATTCACAGAAATATTAGAATTCTTGTTGTAAGTGCTAGGTTATTGACTTCTGCTGCACTCAAAGTCAAACTTTTCTAACAGCATCATGATGAGAATTCAAACCAGACTATTTGGGATCACATCACGGCACGTGATCACGAGGCTCACACTGCAGTCGGATCACAGATCACGCCACGGATGGAAATGTTGAATATACTTTTGTTGGGCACACTCTCCATTCTATTCAAATTTTTCATCAATTGAAAGCACTCCTCTTCCTTTAGGTTGGGTCAATAGCAATTTATCTCATAATTCAACAAAATTTACTTTTAATTTTACAAAAAAATTGTGAATGTTGTCAAAGAATTCATTTCTGTTATTCCTAAGTTCTTTCTGTATCTGTATCTATATAGCCGGTATAACCGCCCTTCGGCGTAACACACCAGCTTTAGGAAGCACCCTGACATAAATTATGTTAATTAATCCCCTATATTTGATCATTTTGTCCAGTGTTATCCGAGGGATGGGTGAGGTGGACATGACTGCCATGGACAGGGCCACACACAACCCTCCTCCCAAGCCACAGGTGGCCAAGATAGACCAACCCTACAAGAACAGTCCATGTCTGGTGCTAGACATACGAGATGAGGATTCCTTCAAACAGTGTCACATCATTGGAGGTGGGCAGTTTTCTCCCTTAAACTTCCTCTAGCTTCTTGTAGCTAGCCGAGATCTCTACAGACCACATGCCCATTTTCAATTTAATACTTAAAAACTGACTTGAAAATAGAGGCTGAAAAAAATCTTTGAACTCCAAGCACTTTCTTTTCAGTAAGGTAGAGCTGCTGTCCAGTAATGTACAGTTTCAATTGTATTTTATTATGCTCATTCTATATGACTATGATATGTACGTACTTTGTCCAGTTACAGTGTACAGGCATTACAGTGTACAGTTGTAAGGTTAAGTCCATCTTCATTATGATTTTTTTTTCTCAGCATACAACTACCCGTCGGCTATGCTGTCCCGATCCATGAACTCATTCAGCAAGGAGCTACTAGAATATGTATCCTTCTCGTATCTTTGTGATATCAATATACATGTATTACACAATGTCAGGCTGTAACTTTGTGTATTGTACTGTTTGGCTAGAACTCCAGTTACAACATTTCAAAGGATGCATATCACATACCAGTAACCCATGGGTTGTGTGCTCCAAAGTCCATTCTTTAATAATAGACAGTCAAAGTGGTTTACAATGAACCATGGTATGTATTTATGGATGCATTTGTGCCAAGATGCAAAGTTTGTTAAAACTGATCAAAGCATATAAGTAATATTTTTGATTCGCAGGGAAATTTTCTTTGTGACCTTATTCGGCAAACCTATTTCAGTTGCATGCTTTGTTTTGTTTTGTCTTCCTTAACCTGGTGCTTCCAGAAAAATGCTGTAGGTAAAATCATCATAATCTATGATGAAGACGAGAGATTAGCTCCACATGCGGCCACCACACTGGTGGAGAGAGGGGTGGACAATCTGTTCATGCTGTCTGGAGGTCAGTGTTGTGGGATGTTCCTACTGGACTGCATCTTCATTGTACACATTGATCCCCAGTTATAACACATATGACAACATGCCTATGATGTTCACACTGTTCTATTTTTTTTTTATATATTTACTAGGATTGTGTTGAAAATGACAAGTCGGAGTTATATGTAGTCTTGGGTGACGGGTGAAGGGCAGTTATACCGGATATATAGATACAGATACAGAACACAAGTAGCTCAGTCTATCCTTTGGGGGCCTTTCATTAGTTTCTTTTTAGTTTCCAATATTCCTAGAGGGAAATGCTGGTGTAGTAGTAGCCCAACCCTTGATATGTTATAGCCACCGTCCTGAATGTACTGTGTTTATCCATTTCTCAGGTATGAAAGTCCTTTCCCAGAAGTTTCCAGAAGGTTTCGTCACGGGGAGCCTGCCCCCGTCCTGCCAGCCTGCCCAGCCTGAAGGCAAGACTCCCCGCACCAAGAACACTCCACGTGCCGTCCCCACCAACAACACACCTGCCACTAGGAAGATGAGGTTCACACCTGATGATATCCTTTACTGTCATGAAACCGTTAGGACAGGTTCTTGGAAACTTTTGGACAAGTTTGCTTAGTGCCAGGTCTAAAGACCACTTGTTGGCACAGGACCTAGTTGGTGGGAGATATAAGTAAGTAGGAGATGGGTTGTGGGTTGTGTTTGGGAGGGAAAAACTTGTCAATTTTGAAGTCTGTGGAAAGAAGCTGTTGCTGCAGAAGGGCTTTGAGTCTGGTATTCTTTGGACAGTGTAATGATGTAAGATGAGAGCCTAATGGTATGCTGACAAACTTTAGAAAATGTTGGAAAATTTGTTTGTCTTTCCCCATAGGTGACCCACCATTGTAGTATGTAGTTGATCATGGTGATTACCCTTAACCCCTGTGCACATATTCAGAAAATCCAGAACCAGTTAGATGAAAGTCTCATCCCCAGTGACACTGGAAGTAAGTTTCTTTACAACTCCTCTATTTCCAACTACTGGGATTGTGAAAATGTAAAGGTTCAGAGCTGTTGCAACTTTAATGCAGGAACCAATATCAAAATGGCATGAATTTTCTCAAACATTGCAAACTTGCAAACAATGGAAGTACATGTACATAGAAACTACTGAGTTTGTTGTGGAGCTGCTTCTTTATTGAGAGTTACGAAAAACATTACGATCATGTTGTTTTTATTTTCCTTTCCCAGGTCGGTTGAGTAGAATGTCCACCAACACATCCAGAAACTCCAAAGCCAGCATGACGTCCCGGACTAACAACATCACAGTGGGCGGGAAACCATGGAAGCCTACCTAAGGGACAGATGTCAATCATGGGGAGGGTGTGGTAGGGTTTGGGAAGTTGAACTGTTGGTAGCACATATTTGGACTTCATGTTAAAAGACTACAGCAAATTAACTTTCAGAATGCTGAGTTACATGTGAGCCAGTACCAATATGAATGATGTTAACAGTAGCATGTTAAAGGTTAAGCTATAATGATGAGCCATCAGATAAACACATATCATAATTAAATGTTTTGGCCATGACACTTGTATGAAAGGTGAAGAAGAAAGTCTTAATGCTTTTCTTACAAATATTGTTGATGATTACACTAACGTTTCCAAGTTTTAGTTGTCACCCAGATTTAAACAAGGGGAGATATGTAACACTGTCAGGCACATGACTAACCAAACAGAATATAAGATGGACTTACTAAACGACTTGTGCTGTTGCTGCTATATGAATGGCCTATCTGGGGCAGGATTGACATTCCAGTCAGAAGCCTGATTCATGTGAAATGTAGCCTGGATACCAGACTGTTTCCAGGGCCTACACAGACCAGCTACAGGGTCTAACTTGGAGTTCTGTGGTAATATTTCCCTTAGGGGCATGTTGACTTGGACCTGGCCTGTGTAGGCACTGGAAACAGTCTGGCATACAGGTTGTGTGAAACTTGTTTTGGTCTAATGCAGTGTGTATTATATATGTACAGGCTTGATGTGTGCTGTTGATACAATGTATTGATATCAATTACTAACTAATTAGTAATTATGGATTCAAGTTAATTAAGAGGGTGTCATAGAGTAGAAAATGTAAAACTAATGCACATTTCAAGTGCCTGAAGCCTTGTCTGAAAGTCATTGTGTGATTGAACAGTATTGTTTTTGTCTCAAAACTTCTTGCATACATCTTGTTTCTGTGTCTTCAGACTTACAGTTAGGAGTACTGAGGTCCTGTATGTTTACAATATCGTATTTACTGGAAATAATGATAATGAACACTGACATGTTCACATGGGAATTGCCAGACATGGTGTGAGCATTCATTAATTATCAATGTATGATTGTCCAAACGATTGACCCTATATTTATGCTATTTCTTTTCATTTTTGCTATTATTCCAAAAGAGTTGCAGTGAACATCTTGGTTTTTAAGAGGAAAGTTAGCAGAATAGTCTAGAAATATGATTAATTGCTGTTAACATATCAGAAATTCAAGTATTGATGAGTTTGCTGTTTTTTTGTTAATGTAGAGATTTAAAGTTATGTCTCTTTGATAGCTATACTAAACTTTTTGTATCAAGAAAATTTATCAAGTGTCTAAAATCTTACCTTTGTTGCATATTCTGTAGCTATGAAAGACTTTATTACAATGTAATATTGTAGATACTTAGCTCAGATGTACACCTTTAACTATGTATTCTATTTAAGCTCTATCGATGGTAATTTCAACTTCTACTTAGGATTTTCCAATACATTTATATGTACATTTATAATGCTAACTCCACACTCCTTACTACATTCCTCTGTGTTGATAATGTTAGTTACTATTTGCTACAATACAGGAACAGAATTTGCACCACCCTCCATACTTGACTTTAGGTGGAGTATTGCCTTTTTCTTTGCCAATTCGTTTCTTGCAATTGCTGGCAAACAAAACAAAAAGACAGAAAACATATATTATAATACTACACAAGCCTCCTATAGAGGTTAGCTTTGCACTTCAATAAGGGTGTGCAACTTTGTAAAAACTGGAGTAAATCGTTGTAAGTGCCAAAGCATGTGTTGGCTGGAGAACAGACATGTGAAGAGATGTCTGAGACTGTGTGAAGTGGTGATTAATAATAAAGATGACACCATTTTGTATCATGTTTCCTGGACTCATGCTGTGAAGACTGAACGACTAGTTTATGACAGGTTATTTTGTTAGTGGGTTGATGGAGAGGAAAGTGCCTGAGTCTTGCTAGGGTCATATTTCGAAAATGAGACAGGAAAATGTCAGGAAGAGAAAGTATGACAAAAGACAACAAAACAAAGTATAGGAAAAAATAGTCACAAGCATACATTGTTCATTTTTCTTGATAAACACTTCGATTAATTAGATTTGGGGTTTCCAGAGGATTTCATCCATGAAATCGCTTTGCTTTGGTGTGGCCGTACAAAACGTGCTCTTTATTTGTATTATATATCACCCTTTTCGGTCCGCCTTGCGATAGCATTATTGACGATCGTATATACATCCTGTACTTTACGGTACGGCAGCGTCATCTAGCAGGTAAGTAAAGTACTGCATATACCGACAATCTGATATAGCCAGACTGACGTAACTTGGGTTGCATCCTTCCGTATATACATACACATATACTTAAAAATGAAATCCTACCAAGTTGTTACGTGATATTCTAAGACAGAACAACAACTCCTGAAAGAATAAACGTAGATGTTTGCTGTTTCTTTGTTATATCGACTTCTGAAACAGGACAACCTTCATGATCACCAAGCAGATGTTGGCGCGTGGAGAAAGATCGTAATATTTTCCTTGTCATGTCTTTCTATGTTTCGAAATACATCTCAGTGTATCATAAGTGGATGAAATATCAATTTAAACTCTGAATTTGTTAGAAAATCGGATATCTCCAAGCAGATATGTTACGGTGAAAGATCATGTTTTCTGAGTGACATTGGTGCTTCTCTGACAGTCCCCTGCCCCATGAAAACAGACGAACAGTTGAATAAAAGGCCCAAGTTGTTTAGGAAAAGTGAATCTTGTCCAAATACGTCCTTGAGCTACTCATTACGTACAAGATATGATGTAGATATAGATATAGGTGGCGCTTTACGGGCGGACATGGGTTCCTCGCGCTCCGCCTAAAAATCAATTCTTTTTAAGCCAAGTAGTGTCTTAAAGCCAGTGAAAGGTCATTCCAGATGTATATAAGGCTATCTGGACCTATTTGGGAAAGTTTTCATGGACTGTAAGATAATTTCAGGGATATATTCGCATTTTGCAATTCGAGACTGAATACCCTAACAGAGCCTAATCTGCAATACCGCTCCCGGCCGCCTCCAGAAAAATGTTAAAACGACCGTCAAATTGCCAAATTTTGGTCTTCTCGGGAATGGGGAGATCGTCAAAGGCTCGCAAAGGGGTTTTGATTTTCACAATGGTATCTGACTTTGCTTTTAAGAATCTGACCATTAACAAGGATGATAATGTTTAAGACATTTCCAAAAGACAACGATGGAGATTTAATTTCATTTTCGTTTTTCTGTGGCCGAATGTTATATGTCCAGTAATTTGTTACGTTACGTGAACGGCTACCTAATAAAAATTTTAGTCCCTTTTTGTGAAACAAGAAGACGTTACTTACGTGCAAATGGTGCTTCTGCTTGTTCTTTTCTCATCAGATCCAATGTCCCATTCCAAATGCCGTAAGGAGTGGATTGCTCAACGGTACACTTTAACAGCGAGCGCCATGGGAAGATGTTCTGAATTTGTCGACTGTCAAAGTTATCCGAGATTTTGTTTCTTGGTAAGAACATTCGACGACTATGATGAATAAATTGAAGTTTCAATTAAAATGGCAAGCAATTGTAACAAACCCATCGACGGGTACAACAGTAATTGAGTATCAAATGGTTATCAATAGGTAGTTCAGATAGCTAAAGTAGTTCAGCGCTGGTTTTCCGTCTCCCGTTCCTTCCGGAGCAGGTATCTGTTCACCAGACGGTCTATCATCATCTGTAAAATTAACAGATGAAGTGAATTTAGATTAGTCTCCGGGTGGATCTTTCGGGGGGCAAAATTTTCAAAAGGCCAGACAGTATCCAATCTGCCCCCAGTATACTGTTTTTTCCACCGATAGATTTGTTTGGATATTATATTTTACTCAAAATGAAGTACAGACCAAATGAAAAAAAAAAAACATTGACTTGATTATCAGGAAATATGCTGCATTGTGTTGAAGCAACATGCCTTTGAAATCGATTTGAGCTTAGCATTATACGTGTGGTTTAATTTTTGTAGATTATCATCCCAACAAAGGACAAAATGTTAAAACATTTTCTGTTCTTGTCACACTGCTGTGAAACGTACCTTGTACTTTTCTTGTCTTTCCTGTTGAGACGGCGACGGTGGGTGGACACTTCCCTGACCCTGAAACCAATCAAAACTATCATTAGCTCGGAACGTGTATATGTAGCGTTAACCACAGAGACGCAAACCTTTGCTGAAAGAGTGAAACAACAATTACAATAAAAGAAATTCCAGATTGAGGTTTCATTTACGAACTTCAGTATTCAGTGTTCCTAATGTGATCCCTCATCCACAGACTTGTGAGATCTTGTCTTGTAACAAGTGGTTAATGCTAACGGCCTAGCACAGACTAACACTCATCTGTGACCGGACCTCTAGAGAGACTCATAGATTGGAAGACGTCTGTTGAGAGACTAAATTAGAAAGAACAATGCATTTTAAGTGCAGTCATCGCCAGTGTCATCACTTAAAGTGTCAGCTCCAGTCAGATAAGAAGCCGAGGATCCAATGAGGATCTGTTCCAGTACTGACTTGACAACGTTAACGTTAACAGTCGAACAACGCGTCGAGTGTCTCAATGTTATATGGCTCGTCACTAACAACACTCAACATTGTTGCCTATCTTTTGCACCCATGAGCATACATGAATATGACGTTTTGGTACTCTCCAAGCAGAGGTTGATGGGGAAATCTTATATGTCTTCTTTGTGGCGCTAGCTGACAGAAAAAGATGCGTTTATGAAGGTTAGACATCCAGGTAAGCAATATTCAAATACAATTCAATCTCTAAAACTGGATAAAAAAACAGATATTTACTTCCGGACGTTTCGAGTGACATCCATCACTCTTCTTCAGCAAAAGCAGAATGAACTAGTCAGAACAATTCAATACCAGTACAGCTAACTAGAAAAACTGGTTTAACCACTAAATCGTTAGGATCATATGCAAAAGGTTACACAAATGTAAATCATGTTAGGATATTTCCTATGGTCAGACAATACCATAGGAAAAAACTATTGTACTTTGTGGTGCAAGGCGGGGTCCCATGTACTGGAAAGTTCTACGCGCAGTCCTCCCTTCAGAAAAAGATGTAATATAAGAAAAAGTTACACTTTTCAACATCAACCTCTGCTTGGAGAGTAACGTTTTAGTACGTACGATAGCTGAGTGTGGAGAGCGCCTGTTTCCCTGTCGGCACACGGCACACAGGAGACGGCTCACACTGGTCTTCACCAGCAGGAGCAGGTTGAAGGGCGGCGCGAGAGACAGGTCTACCCGCATGTAGAACAGCATGTCCTTTACGATGGAGAACGTCCAGTCCCTTCGCTTCTCGTCCTGTAGGATTGAAAATAGTAAGATAGCCATGTTTATTTTCATACAAGCTACCACAGCATTGTAGCTGATCTTCGGCATTTATCTTATTGGCTGTTAGAGGTCGCTCTTATATATCCAATGCAAAACAGTATTGCCAGTATTACTATGATGTCGTTATTTTCCAATCCGCTTGGTGACGCCATTGACAAACAGAAACTTACCTGTGTTCTCTGGTATGAGTCACTCATGATGGCGATCAGCAGGTTCAGCAGCACCAGAACGACTGTGGCATGGAACAGCACAAAGATGAGTTTCCCCACCGTCTCCGTGAGAACCGGCTGTTCCATGATGCGGAGCGCCTCCAGCGTACTGCTGTCAGGGTCCAGCTCCAACATGGACAGGTCGGTGATGCCGAAGGTTGCCCAGAAAAGGCTTTCCACAGTCTTCAAAAGCCTAGATATAAATACATGTACATTTACATTATAATTCGTACTGAAGATGATGATGATGACGTGTTTTAGGCGTTTTAATTGGGCTTTCTATTTTGTACCGTTCCACAAGCCATAAAGAAAACGGTACAAAATCACCCCGACCAATCGAATGGGGACATCCCTCGCGAATGTGCACACTCCTCTAGAAAAGAGGACACTCCTCGACGTTCAAGGGGACGTTCCTCTTGGAAAGGGGATGTGCCTCCCTTTATTAGGGGACGCTCCTCCGGAAATGGTATGGTTATCGGGCATAGGGGACGTCCCTCCAACACCCACGCCGGCCCGTGGAATCGGCCGAAAACCCGACAAATCCCTTTCTAGTTCATCTAAATCACAACATCCAAAACTTTAACCCCGCCAGTGCTCTCGACAAAAGTCACACCTCGCAAGGTACGGATAGTTTTTGATTTAAAATTGAGGCATGTTGGAAATAAAGCTGTCCGCGCGGCAGAACATCACTTCTCTTCAGTGTTTTAATGGCGGCGTATCGCACGCCCGGCAAGCGCAACATCGACTCTTAGCCTAAATATCCGCGTGCTTGTCGAGTTTTAAGGCCTCCCTCCCTGACACACGTACATGGGAGAAGTTTCTAACACGATGTTAGTCGCCGTTATCTGTTATGGCCTGTAAAAAGGCCGCGGTGTACTGGAAACGCTCGATAACTACGGCTAACCGTGACAGAGACCCGGCGCCCGTACGTGTGCTGGGGAGGGGGGCCTGTCTCGACAAGCACACGGATACGGCATCGGGCCATGTAGCCGCGTTGTACAAAAAATCCCGAATAACTACGTCTTACATCGTGTTAGAAACTTCTCCCATGTGCGTGTGTTAGGGAGGGAGGCCCTAAAACCCGACAAGCACGCGGATATTTAGGCTAAAACTCGATGTTGTGCTTGCCGGGCGTGCGATACGCCGCCATTAAAACACTGAAGGGAATTGATGTTCTGCCGCGCGGACAGCTTTATTTCCAACATGCCTCAATTTTAAATCAAAAACTATCCGTACCTTGCGAGGTGTGACTTTTGTCGAGAGCACTGGCGGGGTTAAAGTTTTGGATGTTGTGATTTAGATGAACTAGAAAGGGATTTGTCGGGTTTTCGGCCGATTCCACGGGCCGGCGTGGGTGTTGGAGGGACGTCCCCTATGCCCGATAACCATACCATTTCCGGAGGAGCGTCCCCTAATAAAGGGAGGCACATCCCCTTTCCAAGAGGAACGTCCCCTTGAACGTCGAGGAGTGTCCTCTTTTGTAGAGGAGTGTGCACATTCGCGAGGGATGTCCCCATTCGATTGGTCGGGGTGAAAATAGAAAGCCTGAAAACAACGCCTAAAAGGCGTACCTGAAAACAGCCGGAGACGAACCTCTGCTTGGAGAGTACCTACTCTTTCGCAAAGAGCCATACACATGTTAAAGCTACGGACAAAAGGCAATGTACGAACAGTAGAGTCTTGGGCTACTCACGTGCTGAATCCATGTGACGTCTGACAGCCCACCGTTTTCAGGTTCCCCTTGGAATACTCCTCACACAGATACTCGTGGACAGTCCCGTAGTACCAGTACAGCTGGTTCAGACCGCACGCGAAGGCAAACGTCACCACGCCGGCCATGGAGATGAAGTTCACGATGTCCGCAAACATCCGTCCGATGGAGATCATCAGTGTTCCTAGATATCGGTAATGACTGAAGATGGACACAGACCGCATGAACACGGTGATGGTGAAGAGAGAGAAGATCACATCGGCCACTGCAACCGGCTCAAAGGTGTGTGGACTCGCCTTTATCATCCATTGAGTGGCAACAGTATCCTTGTTATAGACACCAAGCTGTGTAGACAAAAAAAAATTAATCAACGGTGAAGAAATTATTTTACGTTCAGACGACCGCAAAACTAGATACGAGAAGAAAAGTCCAGAGAGTTTTCTTCGGTATGAAGGCTATATACTACTATACTTACTATAGTTTACGAGTTTCAATCGATTTAACAGTTTTGAAACAGAGTGGCGATAGATGAAGATTATGTACATTTTCTAAGGCCACGTGACTTGATCTTGTAAATTAGTTGCAATGCTAATGTTTCTTTTGTCTAATCCGTTGCAGACCTAAAATGAGGTTCCTATGTATATACAAAATTTTATGAAAGACATCTTACCTGTACGTACGCCACCAATCGCAGTGCATACTGCGCCAGGTACAGTGCCACAAGTGTGAAGTCAAGAATGTTCCAAAACTGTCGGAAGTACCTCCCCAATCCCTCATGCTGAACTTCCTGTAGCTCTTCCAGAAGGATGCCTGTAGAAGACGGCCAGAGCATTTCATAGTAAATAATATTGGATATTGGATATATATTGGCTATTGGGTGGGTCGACTACTCTCTCTTGGCAGGCAGGGGCAGAATTGCGAGGAGTTTACAATAGGTGGGCAAAATGGCGCAAGTGTCTGGAGCGAGCTGCCATTCGGCGCTACTCAGGTGACCTCAATAAGACAGTAATTGCCCCAGGTGCGGCCATTGTTAGATGTACACTTCCAACACTGATGACCTACAAGGGGGGGGGGGATTCAGACTGGCCAAAAACTTGCGCAGCAACCAGGACTTTCCTGTACAGGTCTATAAAATCCTACAACTCATTACCACCACACATTAAAGCATCTACACCATCCATGTTCAAACAACACATCAAGGACAGACTAAAAACACAGACACATATAAACCTCTGCAGCAATGGTGGTAAATGACTTTCATTGACATCTATGTATATAATTAATGTTTAGAATTTTGACACTGACTTCTGACCTCTCAGCTACTTGAGACTTATTTAGGTTAGATTTAAGCGTTGTTAGGTGTAAATAAGTAATGTGTTAATGTTGTATCATGTAATGTGTTTGTGCAAAGACTCCAGGAAGAATAGTGATGCAATCTCAATTGTAATCACTAATGGAGATCCGCTGAATAAACAATATAGCTTCTAAGATGTTTTAGTCTCTTTGCTCTGTTGAATAGAGAAAATCGGTACACAATAAGAAATGCTATGGCCAAGTATTGTGTGACTCACAGGGAGTACCAAGGTGTAAACACTTCTGTATACAATTCTGTAAACAAGAAAGATGATATTTCACAATTTGTGGGTTATTAGGCAATTCGAGCATTAGTTGAGACTGGAAGTCAATTCCAATTTCGGCACAGGCACTTGTCTTTTAGAAATTAGGATAGAAGAAATGGGAACGCTGCGATACATACCAGCCACCCACAACATAATGAGCATCTGAGCTACTGACACCTCCGTGTACGGTACCAGTAAAGGTGTGCCTCGGACGATACTGTCTATCTCCACCCTTCCAACCTGATAGTACTGAGTCTCAATCAACAGCAGGGCCATCAGCATGAACCAGGACATGTTCCAGGAGTGCTCGCGGATGAAGTGCAGTCTTGAGAACTTCCCAATCTTTGAGGCAGAAAAAAGAGAAGTTTGTAGTGCTTGATCGCTACTATGTGTATATGGAACACCAGTACCTGTTGTGTAGTACGCAACCAAAACTAACGTTATTCTAAACTTCTAAAGTACAGAAATGAAACGCGAAGCTAAAACGAAATCGTTGGGAGCAAATGTCCGTTATAAAAACAGTGCACGAGATCGTCCTCAAAGAGCTGACGATCGCGATCAACTACATATTGCAAAAAATAACTGCACAGGAGGATACTAAATTCTGTGAAAATCTAACACTCGTCCAGTACAACGAGGTACTGCCATGAAATGCGTAGATATAAACGATTGCTGATTGAATTTGATTCTTGAAGTGACTTTGTGCAAGATACACGACCATAACTTATGTAACAGTGTCCAACACCAACAGTATGAATGACGTGAATGAACCTCACCCGTGAGTCCGGTGCGATGATGTATGCCAGACACAATAATGGGTATGATAACTGAATTGCTATTCCCCAAAGTGCTGCGTAAACAACAGGCATCTTCTCCCAATTACCGAGTACGTCATGGAACTCGAACGCCTCCTTTACTCTGGAGAGCACTAGATACTCCACACAAAGAGGCTGCGTCGCGAACTAAGCGAAGAGAGAGACAAGAAGTAATGTTTACATGATAACATTTATTAGAATTATTCAATGACTGAATTCAGATCATACAACGTAGAGAGTTGTCGGCCCCTTTCTTTCTCTTTCTCCCTCTCTTTCCCTCTTTCCGTCTCTCTGTTTCTGACTCACCCCAGCCCCCTCTCCCTTCAGTTCTTTAACAAATACGATATACCTGTCGTTGTTTGAGGTCCACGGCTAATTGTAGAGTTCCAACCGACTTATCTGACATGCCTTCCGGGTCGTCCGTGTGTCCCAGTATGTCCAGTTCTTCGGTCGTGCACACTTCTTCCAGCAGCTGACAGGCGAAGGTCTCACACTGGTCCGCCAGCCGCTCCAGCTCAGGCCGGTACTGTTCCCGCTTCCAGCAGACGTCCCGAAGAGCCTTGGCCGTCCGGAAGGCCGTACGGAACGGGTCGGGGCTGGTGAGGAGGATGTAGGACGGACTGCACACCGCACGGTAGGCGTCCAGCCAAGCCTTGGCTTGACTGATGGAGGTTGTCCACTGGTAAGCGTCAGTTTCAGGTCTAGGGAAGCCAGCTTGAAGCAGCATCTCCAGGATATCGTAGTTGTTCTTCATGGCTGCCAGCATGACCGGAGTCATGTAGCTGGGGAAGGCGCTGCCCGTCTGAGAAATGTATGAAACCGACTGCTGTAAAACTTATCATAGTTTATCAGGTAAGACTCACATGCATCAGCTTGTCCATAAGCTATACAGGATTTAGTCAACGCTAGCTATGGTATGCCTCAAGTCTTACCATGGTCCAAATAAATGATCATAATTTAGCAGTAACATACGCATAATGAAATAAAGATACAGTCAAAATACCGACGGGCATTCAGGTGACCTAGAACACCTTGTGTATGTGCAGGTGGTCATTATAGACAGCATTTTTGTATCAATGGGGAAAGTTTCTATGGACCACCAACTGACGTTGTCACTAGGTGGGTCTTGTGTAGAGGTGGTCACACGAGCACATTTAACTTTATGTACACAATAAAACGGGAGTGGATTTTTTCCGTCGTTTGAAATTGATCCCTGCTCAATCATGGAGATAGAAGAAGATTACACAGGTCTGATATCTGACATCCATCAGGTTTATTAGGAGAGGATCATGTCATCAATCATACAGGAACTGGAGATTTGAAGTAATCAGCTTCACGTGCACGACATACTGATTATCACCTGGCTTTTAGATGATGCTTTTGTTGGGCAATGTGTATGTTGACCATGACAAACACTCTGGTATAGAATAACACTGTTGCAATTACTAGCGCCAAATCACACGATTCATAGAGTACATTTTAACGTTTGATGAGAATCAAGCCACATTGATATACGATTGCGATACAATAATGTTTGCGAGGTTAAAGTACAATTAGGTTCGCTGCTAATCACTTTTATCATGTTTTGCCAACGCTATCATTATACAAGGTAGACGACGTACAGAAGAACCTCATGACAGGAGACATCATTCCTTATATCTCACTCGAGTTTCTCACCTCTTGTTCCTCACGATCTGCCTTGCCGCTGCCATCTCTAGGAACCCTGGCCATCA
Organism: Branchiostoma floridae x Branchiostoma belcheri; assembly: GCA_019207045.1. Classification (NCBI taxonomy): domain Eukaryota; kingdom Metazoa; phylum Chordata; class Leptocardii; order Amphioxiformes; family Branchiostomatidae; genus Branchiostoma; species Branchiostoma floridae x Branchiostoma belcheri. Next base: position 14,783,502 of record CM033027.1, read on the forward strand.
GCATCTGTGCAGCAGCTCGGTCCCCCTTATCCACGGCGTGCAGTAACGCGGCCCCGATGGGTGCGCCGTGATCTAACAGAACACTAGCCACCTTCAGGGAGCCATGGTCAATAGCGATCTCCAACACCGACCGTCCGAACCTGTCCTTAAACAACCTGAAGTCATCCTGACCCACACTCATCTCCCACAGCAGCTCAGATAGTTCTGAGGCCGCGTCGTTACGGACGAGCGTCAGAAACTGTTCCTCCATGGTCAACGCTAAGAGTTGAATGGCATTGAAAGGCGAGTAATGCAGGGTAATACTCTTATGAAAGATTTGACATTAAACATGGTTGGCGCTTGACCGCGTGTAGTCATGATTATAAGCTAAGGAGAGCACATCCAGATGCCTTGGGATGGCCACAAGTGTGTTTGCACGTGCAGTCCCGGATGGTTTACATCTCGTCATAACTCGATATGATCGGCAACAGGAGTGCTGAGATCAGGTTTTGCTACAGATGATATGAAGCCTCCATTCAATTTATATATTCTCCGGGCCATAGTGAGTTTAAGAGATCTCTTGTGCAGCACCCTCGAGGTATTCACAGTTTAGTAGAACTGCTTTATACTAGTTAGGTCTCAAATGGAACTCAGGGCATGGTACAAAACGCATTAGAAAATCAAACAAAGCATTTCATAATAGTTAAACAATTTAATTAGACTGTCAATCTAAAAATCACCAAATAACGTTGAAGATACATTTGTTACTCGTTAAATCCATTAATTCTTTTGCTTATCACTTGTAACGTACATACATCATTTTCAACACTCATTCATGAAAAAAAAACTTCACCGCGAACTGGACACAATGATTCCTTTACGGAAAAGGAATAATTAGCCTACCACGAACAAGGAAATGTGCTTTCTTTTTCTTGTATGGAGGCTATCTGATGCGCATTGCACTGCACAAAGCATGTTCGGCTGAATAGATCTATTATATGTCACGAATGCAGCTTGGGTAAAAGGGCATTCTTTCTCGGCATCAGTAAGTGGTTACTGTACGTCTTGCCTTGAGGCGTGTTTTGGTTGGCATTACGGAGGAGAATGAAATGTAGCTAATTGGCTCTAGAACAAGCTACATCAATATTGGGGTCTACTGTCGTGAACGGAACCAGCGTTGTTGTCTGTTCAACAATGACTTGGCTAATTCAGATCAAGCTTCTGGAGTTACGAGACAACGCGGAATCGGTATAATATCCCCGGCACTTGGAATAAAAACACAACAGCGAAGCATTCAGGACATTATGCTACACACTGGGCATCTTCCCATCATGAGGGATTGTGAGGTACAATTGGAATCTCAGATTTCATCAATATTTGACGAGGGACTAGATAAGCATTGCAGTCCTTTTTGTCAGACAAACTCCTAGTGCATTACTTTTTTAACGTATGTGAGTTGTTTCATAATCTCTCATAATTCGTTCACGATGTTATTCCGTCATCTGTTTCAATAACATGCAACGTAATCTTAAGAAAACATAGCAACTGTTACAGCACAGTTCAAATGGGGTGAAATTCTGTGTTTGCCTACTGACTACCTGCTCTATAGCTTACATTAGTTATGAGGAGGCTAACAGGCTGTATGTAAGTAAGAGCCTGCATTAACATAATCACACTAATAACATTTTAATGACAAAAAGAACTGTATAGTATTAAAAGGGCATTAGAACCATAGTGTTCGCCTTCTTTCTCTTCCAGATAAATGTAACATCTTTATCTACAGCTGAGATCGGTGCTCAGCGTATATATATAAGTATCGAAGAGAATGTTGACCCAGTTAAATAACATGCATATACATTCAAGTAACCAAGAAATCTTCATCGCAGTAAGTCTCCTTTTTTCAGATATGTAACTGTTTTCATTGCAGTTAGTAAAACTAGCAAAATACCTGAAACAATAGAGTGAAATGGTAACGTAAGATTCGTATATAAATGTGGGTTATTTCAACAAAGTTACTCATTATGACAATTAAAATTAAGATGGCTATAAAAGGCAGAAGATTAACGAGATCGAGATCAAAAAGATTAATGATATATACAATTGCAACTGTCCCTTCATTCCATTTATTCCAGACTCCTTTCCTTGCGTAGCAAATACCTGGTTATAAGCCTGCCAACAACCATCTGTATGGAAAAAACGCAAACGAAGTAATCAGATGGAACCATGTTAGCATTTCAGACTAAATCAGTATCTTCAATGTGTCAAAACAAGTTCAAGAAAAATATCCTGAAGGTAGTACCTCGAGTGTGCATATATAGCACTAGTGTACTCTGTTGATTTATCCCATACTTACTTTGTACACATCCTGTTTCGCAGGAAGCGATGACTGAGCTGGGTGGACGGCTCTCTCTGCCTGAAATAAACGTAACGTTAGATATCTTAGCCCGAGACGCAAAAATGTACTAAACAAAACGGAGAAACTATTCTAAAAGCAAATGTGAAATCAAAACAAAGAAAAATGTGATTAAGTACGTAAAACAAGGAGGTTCTTGGTCCATCACAGACTCAATATCAGTTCAGCACTCCATTTTCAGCCAGAACAATGACATAGTTTACATACCATGGTCTTTTTTTCATACGCATGTATTCATGAAGGATGGAATTAGCTGCCATGGTTTAGCCATTGCAAGTTGATACCTACGTTCGTGTCTGAATCAGGAGGATTGTTTCGCCGACCACACAATACCAACACCGGGCGGACAAGAGCGTTCCTCACGGACATCATCAGGGCGAAGGGTGGCGGCAGGGACACGTCCACATCAAGGTTGTACAACTGCTGTTTTATCATCGAAAAGGCCCAGTCAGTGCGTTTGTCCTCCTGGAACACAGTGGAGAGACATTTGAATCGTCTGCAAATACCACCACACAGTTAGATGCTATCGTTCCATACATGTAAGAAATTAGGCGTAAAAAAGTGTAAGATAATATGCTCTGGCTTTGTGGGTAAAACACACACATGAAACAACCACGCTACTGAGTACCTCTGTTCTGGTATATGAGTCGCTCATGATGGCGATGATCAGATTGACGATAACCAACACACCAATGACTTGGTACACGGTATAGATGACTTTGCCGACAGTCTCTGTGATGACAGGCCATTCTTGTATCTGGAACAGGTCCACGGGACTTGTACCTGGCTTCAGGTCAAGCGTAGTCAGGTCAAGAACACCAAAGCCAGTCCAGAACAGGGCTTGTAGGGAGTTGGAAAGTCTGAAAAGGAGACGCAGCTACAATGAAATTTAACATGACTCATTTGGGCCACATATGATTCATGCGATAAAGTTGTACATGTACAAGAGTGCAGTGATCTTTGTGTCTCGGAAAGTGTTAACGTTAACCGTAACAAAATCCTGTTAGTTTGTTACGGTAGCAGACGATTTAAGTCCATTTCTGGAAAACATTGGTACTTTTGTATGAAGAGCTGGTACCTTGACTGGTGTCAAAGGATTTCCTTCACTCAGTCAGAGCAACTTATCCATAATCAAAATCGATGGATGTAGTCTGTAAACATTGGGTCATGTGTGGGACAGTGTGATCCACATCTACTATTGCTGGTGATCTAACAAAGATTTGTGGTGGGTCAACTGGCATTCTAGAGACACATGTAGGCTTGGTACATGTATATAGAGCATACCGTCCCTTAGTTACACCTGTAATTTTGAAGGTCACTTACGTGTCAAAACCAAATAAATTCGAACAAGCCGTCTGTAGGTTGCTCTGTGAGTATTTGGAACAGAGGTACTGGTGCATCGTCCCGTAGAACCAGTACAGCTGGTTCAAGCCGCACGCGAAGGCGAACAGGATCAGTCCGGAAAAGACGATGAACTTCGCGATGTCCATAAACATTCGTCCGATGGAGATCAGCAGCATCCCCAGAAAGCGATACGAGGTGAACAGCGATATGGCTCGGATGAAAACGACGATCGTGAAGATGGAGAAGAGGGCATCTGCAACTACAATCGGCTGGAAGGTGTTCTCATTTGCTCTGCGTGCCCAGTCATCCGCCACCGTACTATCCGCTGAGTAGACATCAAGCTTAAGAGAGGATAAAACAAAACAGTTTATATCATAAATAATTATGTTCTGTTCTTTTCTTTTGCTCAAGTGTCCAAACTTGAGAATAGGTCCAGATCAGCTTGCCGCTACATGAGAACGTTTGGTAAGACAAGAAACAAACGACAGAGACTGCGGCAACCACAACAAAAAGTCAAGTATTTATCTATTCTTGTGGAATACAGAATTGAAATTACGGATACGTTTTCACCTTTAAAGATGCCCAAACCCGGAGGGTGAACTGTGCCAGGAAAACAGCAACCATCATAAAGTCCAGGATATTCCACAGGTGTTTAAAATGTTCCATCAGGCCTTCTCTCCGAACGTCTTGCAAATTTTTCCATGCGATGTCTGAGATAAAGAAAGTTACTTTGATTCGAGCTTTTCATCAAATATGAAATCAACAACTCGCTCAAAACAAACAGCAGGAATAAAGGATTATATGTTGCTGCCATGTGCTCTTACCAGTGACCCATATCATGATCAGTATTGCGGAAGGAGATATTCTTATCGACGGTACGGGAGTGCCTCTGACGATGCTGTCTATTTCCGCCGGACCGACTCGGTAGGACTGAGACTCCACCAGCAGCAGAACCAGCAGGATGATCCAGGAGTAGGTCCAGTACATCGTCCGGACAACAGGGATGCTCGAAAACGCTCCGATCTAGGAAATAGCAAAGCGAAGTATTCGGCACCAATAACATCTTTTTACAGCATTGACATTGTGATGACGGGATATCCTTACATCAACAAAGTTGCTTGAGTAATTGCTATTTAGTGTATCTTATTACCTGGGTGTCTAATCATCATCGACGTAACTTATTCCTTGCCCTTTACACAATCATACAACACGTAACTGCTGATAAACTGTCTTACCTTTGACTGGGGTGCCAGGAGGTGGGCCATGCACAGGAATGGATACGCCAGCCCGATTATCGCCTTGATAGCCATGCCGTAGGCAGAGGACGCCTGCTCCCACCCGCTGAAGGACTGGTCGTAGTCAATAATCTTTTTGTACGTCAGCTTCTCGACGTGGTCAATACATAGAGGGTGTGTCGCGAACTGAGAAAAGTGGAAGAGGTGAGCCGGTTGGTGTACCATTGAAAATTATCAAACAGCAAGGATAATCATTTCTAAACCAACTAATCATCACGTATACAAAAACAGCAATGTTGCAATGATGAAATCAGGACGAAATAAATCAATAACAACGACCCACAATTGTATATCTACATGGCCCTTAATCAGAACGAGCAATGGAAAATAAAATCATACATATTGTGGTGTATTGCAAGTTGCTATAGGGTTCAGCATCAAACCTGCTTTAACTGGAGGTCCATGGCCAAACGCAGAGTAGAGGTGGATTTTCCACACGTGGAGTCCTCTGGGCTGCAAGGGTGGCCGAGAATGGCCTCGATTTCCTTAGTTGAGCGTACTTCCCCCAGTAACTCATACGCGAACGTCTCACACTGGTCCGCCAGCTGCTCCAGCTCAGGTCGGTACTGTTCCCGCTTCCAAAGGACGTCCCGAAGAGCCTTGGCCGTCCGGAAGGCCGTACGGAACGGGTCGGGGCTGGTGAGGAGGATGTAGGACGGACTGCACACCGCACGGTAGGCGTCCAGCCAGGCGATGGACTCGCTGATGTCGGTTGTCCATTTGTAGTCGTCTGGTGCAGGTTTAGAGAAGCCAACTTGAAGCAGCATCTCTAGGATATCGTAGTTGTTCTTCGTGGCTGCCAGCATGACCGGAGTCATGTAGCTGGGGAAGGCGCTGCTGCCATCCTGCGAGATTACATGTACGTAACAGGAAATTGATGCTGGGTACACGGGTCAAGGAGAGATCATACAGCACCGTACGCTTTGTTACTCTACATAGATAATCTATTTGATGACACTTTCAAAAGGTCGTCTTTCTGTCTGCGACCTAAAATTCCCAAATATTAATGTACAGTCAAAGCATCTCAAGACGGAGGAGGACCGGACAGTATGACCGTTTTGGACAGGTGGCCGGCTTTTGAAGATGATCGGCTCACTGTCGCTCTCAACATGGCATTTGAATGGTCGCCACATTCATGTATCCAATATGTAGACAGTTTGCTGAGCCCCAAAATATCACTCTATACAATGTGATGTGAGCCAACGTAACGGTTAGGCCCATGTCACATGTTTGCGTTTCGCTCACATACTTACTTTCTAAGGGACGATAACTGACATAATATAGAATATAAGAATCGTGCAGTTTTGACACAAAAATAGGGACGACGCTCCTCTTTTGTGGATGACACTGAAGACTCTTTGTATTTACTGCATAATAAAGTGTCCAAGGCATCTTGCTATCAAACATCGCACAGCTAAGTTTCTTATATATATTACGACACACTCCTACGTTATCAGGCACTTGCTAACCTCAAGGTCCACGCCGTACGTTGGACCTCTCTCTCTGTGCAGCAAGATCCGCACAGCGTCGACGTCTTGTCTGTCGACTGCGTACAGCAGCGCGTCACCAATAGGTGCGCCGTGGTCTAACAGAACCTCGGCCACTTCCCGCGACCCGCTGTCCACGGCCAGCTCCAGGACAGACCTGCCGAACCTGTCCCGGAGTGACCCAATTGCAAGGTCAAGAGGAAGGTCTGGGATACCATTCACCCCAGAAAGTGCCACGGTTACTTCCAACACGTTGTTATCGCGAACGAGACCCAGAAAACGTGCCTCCATTTTGAGTGTATGTATGTCTGCTATGCACATCGTACAGCACAAAGCATTTTCGGTTGAATAGATCTATGTCACGAATTAAGCCTGAGTAAAAGGTGAGCTTTGTCAGCACCAGTAAGTGCCTAAGTCTTGCCGTAAGGCATGTTTTGGTTTTCGGTATGGAGGAGAATAAGATGCAACCGACTTCAGTTTTTTTCACCGCTAGCTATATATACGTGTACATATATAGGGTCTGTCTACAACCGACCAACGACCAGATAGGTCGCCCAACGATGTTTTCTTTGCTTTAAGACAGACGAGGACAATGTGGCACTACTCAAGTTAATAACTTATTCTAACAATGCCACATACAAAGGACAGACAAAATGTAAAGGTATTTCCTACTCTTTTGGATAGATGTGGTGGGTTCATTTACGTGCTCGGCTCTCCTCAAACACGGGACCCCATTTAACGTGCTATCTGGTGGGCGTCCCGAAACTAAGCTGGATAGTCATTTCCACCTGAATGAGGTGACAGGTGTGGAAAGTCGTGTTGAGTGCCTTTGCGAGCTAACGCGATCAGTAGCGTAACATGATTTGATTGGACCAAATCTTGCAGTTACGCCACCCCAACCCAAAGTTTGGAATCGGATATCGTGAACAGATGTTGTTTATTCAACAATGCTATTGTACATCAAGCTTTCGGAATTACAAGGCAACAAATCAATACAGCTTAGCAAATAATGTCAATAATGCTCCTAGTCTTTGGGACAAAAACAAGAATTCAGGACATTACGTTGCATGGACATCTTCCCATCATGAGGGATTAGGTACAATTGAGTCAGTACAACCTAACATAACTAGATGACATAAATATTGCATAAAGAGCTGGACATAGTCATTTTATGTCAAGGAAAACTCTTTATTTTTGTAGTGTACATATGTATATGAATAGTTGAATAATATCTAGATCTTCTTCCACAATGTCCTCATCTACTTCACATATCACTGACCGCAATCTAAAGCAAACAGAGATGAGATTACGACACAATGTGTGTGACCACTGACCACTCGATAGCTTGCACGAACTATGAAGAAGCTAACAGACAGGGTATGTCAGGCTTATGAAGTAAGAATAGACTTTGACATAATCCCTCTGATAACACGTGTAATCTATATTTAGTATATTCCTGACGATGATAAAACCTTTACAAATACTAATGGACCCAACCATGTTGTTCACTTTGTTTTGCTTAGAGACAAAAGATGCCTTTTAATTTATTTAACGATCTCTACCTGCCTAGCCGTTCCATACATGGTTAAATCCGAGATCAGTGTTCAATGAAACATCTAGCATTGAGGAAAATGTTGACTCATAACATGATTTCACGATACACGTACATTCAAGGAAAGACTAAATCTTCTAAATGTCCTTTCATTTTTTTTAATTCCCGACTCCTTTCCTTGCGAAGCAAATATCTGGTCATAAGACTGCCAACAACCATCTGTATGGAAAACACCGACGAAGTCATTAAAACTAAAAAAAAAACAATGTAATCATTTCAATATCTTCAATATGTGAAAGCAAAATTGATGATGTTTGTATATCAGATAAAAAGATAAAGGATATATCCTTCAGACAGTACGATGAGTGTGTGTACAGATGAATCTCCAGTATAGATAATTTATCCCTTAATTCATCATCATAATCATCATCACCATACTTACTTTGTACATAGCCTGTTTCGCTGGCAGTGGTGATTGTGATGGACTAACGGCTCTCTCCACCTAAAACAAAAGTAGATATCTCAGTAAGAGAGGGAAATATGCATGTTACAAAAAGGACAAAGATGAAGCAATGGCCACTATAAAAGAAATTGAGCAAATATCAGAAATAACAAGGAACTTGGTGGCAGGAGGTGCTTATCCTATCAGATACTCATGATCATTTCAGTGGTCGATCGTCAAACAGAACATTAAAGCACATTTCAGATGCCATACACATACACACAGGATATAAACTGTTGCCCATGACAGTTGATACTTACATTGTTGTCTGTATCGGGAGGATTGTTTCGCCGACCACACAATGCCAACACCGGGCGAACAAGAGCGTTCCTCACGGACATTATCAAGCCGAAGGGTGGGGGTAAGGACATGTCCACCTTCAGGTAGCGTAGCACGTCTTTCATCACCACGAAGCCCCAGTCAACGCGTTTTACTTCCTGGAACACATTCAGGTCAGACATGAAGATGTTTTCGTTACTTCATAAAAATTGCCGGATCAATATGATAAACATGATCGAAACCAATGCAATGTGCGTGATTTACTAAATGAGGGCTTCCATGCAAAAGTTATCATATCTTAGCGGTTAGGTTGGCCAGTGCATTTTTATTGAGTACCTCTGTCCTCGTAAATGAGTCGCTCATGATGGCGATGAGGAGGTTGATGAGAACCAACACCCCAATGACTTCATACAGCCCAAACACCAGTTTGCCGGCAGTCTCTGTGATGACAGGCCATTCTTGTATCTGGAACACGTTGACTGGGCTGGTACCCGGCTTCAGGTCGAGCGTGGACAGATCAACAACACCGAACCCAGCCCAGAACAGGGATTGCAGCGCGCTGAAAATTCTGAAAAACGAACGCAAGCCATAAAGAAACTGATAGTCGACGTCCTTAGTTGTACACAATCATATCAACATTAAATCTCTGGCCTTTCTACGATGTGAATTGGACGTCGTCAGAAAAACTTTGATCAAGGACGATGTTGCAAGGGAGAAGCTGGGTTATTACTTACGTGTCAAAACCTTGTGACTTTGAACATCTCAAAGCCTGAAGGTTGCTCTGTGAGTAGTTGGAACAGAGGTACTGGTGCATCGTCCCATAGAACCAGTACAGCTGGCTCAAACCGAGAGCAAAGGCGAACAGAATCAGTCCATCCAGGACCACGAACTTAATGATGTCTACAGCCATTCGTCCGATGGAGATCAGCAGCATCCCCAGAAAACGATTATAGATGAACAGAGACATGGCTCGGATAAAGACGATGATTGTGAAGATAGAGAAGAGGACATCTGCGACTGCAACCGGCTGGAAGCTGGTTTCATTTGCTTTGTGTGCCCATTCATCGGCGACCGTGTTCTGTTCTGATCTATATATGTCGAGCTAAAAATAACAAGTCAACGCCACAGTTAACTAGCCTAACAAGCAAAATTACAATTCGTTGATTTCAAATCAATCACATACTTCTTTTGGAATACGAAATGTCTTGCCTGAAGTGCCACAAGTCGGAGGGCGAACTGTGCTAGGAAGACCGCAATCATCACAAAGTCCAGAAAGTTCCACGGCTGCTTGAAGTGGTCCATCAGGCCTTCTCTTCGAACGTCTTGCAGTTCCTTCCATGCCATGTCTGAAAAAAAAAGCACCCTGTATTTTACAAGCAATTTGATTTACAAACGAGTCATATCTGCCTTTGTAATCTTTCTAAGTACTCAGTCACTGAATGATCGTAGTTGAAAGTATGAAATCATTTTGAGTGCATATTCGGCTAGGTGATCCACAACCATATACAGTAGTGGGAATAGGCCACAATTATGGTACACTGCTGTGGATCACAACAGCCACCAGCGCGCCAGTTATAATAGAAGAAAGTAATACCACTTACCGATGATCCACATCATGATCAATATGGACGCTATTGACACCGGTTTAGATGACGCTGGAGTCCCTTGGAGAATACTGTCTATCTCCGAAGGTCCCAAGCGGTAGGACTGAGAATCCACCAACAGTAGGATCAGCAGAACGATCCACGACACGGTCCAGTACATCTCACGCACAACAGAAAGACTTGAAAACTTGCCGATCTACAAACGATAAGAAGTTTTTCATCTAAAGCAGAGAACACACAGAGATATAGATATCAAAAGATTAACAAATCCGGTACTCACAGCGTAGCTTTTATAATGTTAGAAGTGGAACCGATTGATTCTATCAATAAACTCAACAGCACTACCAGTTATCATTTATCAAAAGTCACAACCAATTATTCAGTATAACTGCATAACGTATCAATTGAGCCTTCGAGTACCATACTGCAACTTGTCGCACCCTGACCTTTGACTGAGGCGCCAGGAGATGTGCCAGACACAGGAGGGGATACGCTAGCCCCACGGTCACCGAGAGAACAATCGGATAGACAGGAGAGGCGTTTTCCCACCCCTGAAAGACCTGATGAAAGTCTATGATCTCCTGGAACTTTCGTTGGTTGACATATTCAAAGCAAAAAGGGTGCGTCGTGAACTGAAACGAAAGATTTCGTTAACCATCTCAAAAGCTAAAACCAACTAAAAGAGTGATTACAACAAAGTTGTTTATTGTATATTCATGCCCCATTGGGGCTAAATGCACTAAGGTAGATTAAAAGTAACATGAGGCAAAGAATCTTTCATCCACGAAAAGTATACCGGACTATCAATATCGAGATCTACAAAAATGTAATCAGTACTAGAAGCACTTCGAAAGGGGGATCGAGTTATCAATGGAAATTTGTTCTGATAGAGACTGTCAGTAGTATCTTACCTGCATTAGTTGGAGGTCCACAGCTAGCTGGATAGTAGAGACGGGCTTTTTGTATGGAGAGTCCTCTGGACTGCAGAGGTGCTCGAGGATGGTCCCGACTTCTTTAGTAGAGCATGCCTCGTTGAGTAGCTCACAGGCGAACGTCTCACACTGGTCCGCCAGCTGCTCCAGCTCAGGCCGGTACTGTTCCCGCTTCCAGCAGACGTCCCGAAGAGCCTTGGCCGTCCGGAAGGCCGTACGGAACGGGTCGGGGCTGGTGAGGAGGATGTAGGACGGACTGCACACCGCACGGTAGGCGTCCAGCCAGGCGATGGACTCGCTGATGTCGGTTGTCCATTTGAAGTCGTCTGGCGCAGGTGTAGGGAAGCCAGCTTGAAGCAGCATCTCCAGGATATCGTTGTTGTTCTTCATGGCTGCCAGCATGACCGGAGTCATGTAGCTGGGGAAAGCGTTGCTGCCATCCTGCAAAATTGTACACGTATCAGATCGTGTATGTCAGCCAAGACGTGACTTAATGTACAATCAAGGATACACGTATATCAACTCAAATGTACACGGTTTAATGTAAAATCAACACCAGAGAAGCTAGAGCCCTAATCTTGCGAATTAACAGTCTTTTGTCGTTGGACCAACACACGGCATGCGTTGGCTGTTACAGCTAACTGAATATAAACTGCGTAATCTGTTTAACTCGAGGAGACCGGTTAAACAACATTACTTAGCCCTAGTGTTTACGTTGAGACATATACTGTTTACAGGTAGTTTTAGCTGAGTATAAACTGAACTGAAACATCATGCAGGTATGCAACTGCAAGGGCAATGGAACGTATGCTAACATCAAATAGAAAAGCAGTGAATACCCTTAAGTGTTCTCAATAAAGCGTTTTGATATTGTAAATCCTATTGTAAAGGCTATTGAAAAAAGATGTGCCTGAATGTTTTTCCTGCCTTTACATTACACAAAATAGCTAACATGGAGTTGAACGTAAGAGACATGAAGGCCATGACGCAGCAAATACGACATTTCGCTAACACATCTTGATACTGCGTAAATCATTACACCTCTTCAAACCATCAGATAGTTACCCACCTCAGAGTCCACACCGTACGTCCGACCTAGGGTCTCCGTCAACGCCCTCTCCTTCAGGATCCGCACAGCGTCGACGTCCTGTCTGTCGATGGCGTACAGCAGCGCGTCACCGATGGGTGCGCCGTGGTCTAACAGAACCTCGGCCACTTCGCGCGACCCGCTGTCCACGGCTAGCTCAAGGACAGACCGGCCGAACTTGTCTTGTAGTGTCGCCAGGACAAGACTAATGTCTGGGTTGACGTTTTCCTCCCCAAGAACTGTGGATACTTCCGAGGCTTCATTATTACGGACGAGACTCAGAAAACGCACGTCCATGTTTCCGTGAATGTTTGGAAAGTGACGTGTGATGACTATGTGCTACTTTTGGGCATGACGCCAACCTACCGGTTCAACCCGTTCCATTCGCATCGCGAAATGATATTCTTGTCTACCTAATCAGATACCTAGCCTTGCCAGAGGGTGTCTCTTTACCAGTACAATAGAAGGGGATTTTCGGTTATTTCTTCCACCTAATTAGTCCCGATGGGGGTTATAATCCATTGAATGACTCCAGTAATTAGGGTCTGAGCAGTTAAAGAGGTATGTAACATCCAAAGGATATGGATCTGTTGTCACTGAGAGAAGGAATAAAACCCGTACTTGTCACGAAGGGGACAAAATCTTTAATCATAAGTTGCACCTGTTGCACAGTAGAGCTCCCGATGTCAGCGTTATTCATTAATAAGTCATGACGAGTCGAAGTAATACATTCGTACGATGATCACTGTCAGGTCGAAAATCGCAAGTGATTTATTATTGATGCAATATGTCTGTATCCTATAACCAGGAAAATGTCAACAAACCTCACAAGCTCCACTTACACGTACATAAGGAACATTGAAATTGAAATCTTTAATCACAAGAACAAGTGCACCTGTTGCGCTGTAGAGCTCCCGATATAAGCGTTACACATTGATAAGTCATGTGGAATCGAAGTAATAAGATGATCACTGCCAGTTCGGAAATCTCGAGTGATTTATTGTTAATGTAAAATATCTGTATCGTATATACCCACTAGAATGTCAACAAACCTTACAAGCTGACAATTCCACTGACACGTACAAAAGGAAATGGAACAAAGGTTCATTTCAAGAATATGTCGTGTAAAACATCAATTCAGGTGCCCACGATATGATATAGGTTTCAATATCTTTGATACGTTTACCCCCCCCCCCCCCCCCTCTGGAGCCGTTTAATGCAACAAATAAGACTTGCATGCATGTTTCAATATCAATTAAAACAACAACAACCATGTTGTTCGCTTACTTTTGCTTCCAGACAAAAACATGACTACTGGGTTGTTTCATAATATGTATCCCCCTTAGCCTGTCTATGGTTAAATCCTAGATTGGTGTTCAGCACAACAATGTGTATTGGGAACAATGTTGATTCATTCTATAACTAAAAGATACGTGTACATTAAAGTAGAGAAGAAATATTTTCGAAAGTCAGTCCTTTTCAGATATGTAATTTTTTTCATTACATTTAGTAAAGATTTTATACTACCTGATAGAATATAATAGTAAGGTAATAGTATTATGCATTGTACAAACGTGGGCTATGGAAACAATCACAATTAGAAATAGGAAGTTATATTACGCAAATGCCTTTCATTCGTTTCATTCCAGACTCCTTTCCTTGCGAAGCAAATATCTGGTCATAAGACTGCCAACAATCATCTATATAAAAAAAAACAAGGGTCATTAAGACTGTAAGGAACAATGTCAGCATTTCGATATCTGCAATATGTCAAAACAAATTGATGATATCTACATACAAGATAATGGAAATGTCTACCAGGCAGTGTGATGAGTGTGTGTACAGCCTAATTTGAACCCCAGTATGTTATTCATCCCTTACTTACTTTGTACGCATCGTGTTCCCCTGGCAGCGGTGCTTGTGGTTGACCATCAGCTGTCTCCACCTAAAACAAATGTAGATATCCGTTAGAGTAGAGAGGAAACATGCACGTTATGAAAAGATAAAGGAAAAGGGACAACATGGCCATTGTGAAAGCAAATGTGACATCAGAGATGAAAAGGAACTTGTTGCCAGGAGGAACTTATCCTATCAGATAATCATTTAGTGGTCGATCGGCAGAAAATTGAAGCACATTTCAAAACACCATACACATGTAGAAATTAAATATGAAGATTGTTGCCATGTATTAGCCCATGACAGTCGATATATATATATATATATATATATACCTACATTATTGTCCGTATCGGGAGGATTGTTTCGCCGACCACATAATGCCAACATTGGGCGAACAAGAGCGTTCCTCACGGACATTATCAAGCCGAAGGGTGGGGGTAGGGACACGTCCACCTTCAGGTAGCGTAACGCGTCTTTCATCACCACAAAGCCCCAGTCAACGCGTTTTACTTCCTGGAACAAATTCAGGTCAGACATGAAGGTGTTTTCGTAACTTCATAAATAGCACAAACAAAACCAAGGCATTATACGTAAAATGAAGGGTACCATGCTAAAGTTATCATATCTTAGCGGAAAGGTTGGCCAGTGCATTTTTATTCAGTACCTCTGTCCTCGTAAATGAGTCACTCATGATGGCGATGAGTAGATTGATGAGAACCAACACTCCAATGACTTCATACAGCCCAAATACCAGTTTGCCGACAGTCTCTGTGATGACAGGCCATTCTTGTATCTGGAACACGTTGACTGGGCTGGTACCCGGCTTAAGCTCGAGCGTGGACAGGTCAACAATACCAAACCCAGCCCAGAACAGGGATTGCAGCGAGCTGAAAATTCTGAAAAGGGAACGCAAACCGGAAATGAGATTTAACATCATTGAGTCCACTATCCTACTTTATGAATTGAATGTCATAAAAACTTGATCAAGGACGATGTTATAAGTGAGAATCTGGATATTACTTACGTGTCAAAACCTTGTGACTTGGAACAGCTCAAAGCCTGAAGGTTGCTCTGTGAATAGTTGGAACAGAGGTACTGGTGCATCGTCCCATAGAACCAGTACAGCTGGTTCAAGCCGAGCGCAAAGGCGAACAGAACCAGTCCATCCAGGACCACGAACTTCATGATGCTTACGGCCATTCGTCCGATGGAGATCAGCAGCATCCCCAGAAAGCGGTTATCCGTGAACAGAGACATGGCTCGGATAAATACGACGATTGTGAAGATGGAGAAGAGGACATCTGCGACTGCAACAGGCTGGAAGCTGGATTCCTTTGCTTTGTATGCCCAATCATCGGCGACCGTGTTCTGTTCTGAATGTGCGTCGAGCTAAAAAGTATGAAAAGTCAACATCATAGCCAGCTCAACACACCAAATTACTATTGGTTGATATATTTAAAATCAATCACATACTTTTTTTAATACAAAATGCCTTCTTGCCTTAAAAAGTGCCACAAGCCGGAGGGCGACCATTGCTAGGTAGACTGCAACCATCATAAAGTCCAGAATGTTCCAAAGCTGCTGGAAATGGGTCGTCAGGCCTTCTCTTCGAACTTCTTTAAGGTTCTTCCAGGCTATATCTGTACCCGAAAGAATACGGCGTTATACGCTATATTTTACAACCGATTTGAATTCTAACTCTAAATCATATCTGCTTTCACATTTTGTCACATTTTTGTACCCTGGCTGATCGTACCTGAAAGAATGAAATCAAATTTATGCCTCACAGGAATCATAGCTTATCCAATACTTTTGTGCATCTATTAGAAAGAATACCGTAACTAATGATTAGCCTACTCCATTGTAATACTATATCAAAGAATTGTGTTTGCCCTTATTGTCATGCTAATTAGGTTGTTAAGCTTAATTCTGTACCTCTCTTTTGTACTTTGTGTAATAGTTGTTGCCATACATTGTATCATGTACAATTGTTGTGCAATAAAGTTCTTCTGTGTTAGTCGTAGAGTGCGTCTTTGGCTAGGTGATCCACAACGTAAGATTGGGAATAGGCCACAACTATGGTATATTACTGCTGATCACAGTAGCAGCCATCAGCACGGTATGCAATAGAAACAGAAGAGAAATTAATAGAACTAACCGGTCATCCACATCATGATCAGTATGAACTCTACTGATATCGCGCCCCAGAACGCTGGAGTCCCCTGGATAATACTGTCTATCTCTACAGGCCCCACTTGCAGGGACTGAGTCTGCACCAACAGTAGAATCAGCAGAACGATCCACGACACGGTCCAGTACATCTCACGTATAACAGAAAGACTTGAAAACTTGCCGATCTACAAACGATAAGAAGGTTTGCATCCAGATCGAAGAACGTGCAGTGCACACGTGAGCATGTGGGTACACACAGAATAAGTGTGACAATAAAAGCTATTGCCACGGCGACGGTTTTATTGTCTCCATGAAAAATGGAGATATAGGTTTTGTGTGTGTGTGTGTGTTTGGTCATTTGTGGTCAGCATAACTCAAGAGCCTCTGGATGGATTGCCATGATATTTGGTGTGTGGGTAGATGTTGAGAAGACAAAGGTCAAGGTCAATCTTGGGCCCCTGGTACGTGACCTTGGTACTGCAGCAGAAATTCAGTTTCTTGTATCTTTTGATCTGGATGTGCTATGGTCTTGATTTTTTTGGGTGGCAGATAACTTGTGACGTGAGGAAATGTTGTGCATGTTTGGGTCCCCTAGCAGGTTGCTCTGGAACTGCAGGGAGTTTTTTCTCAAAATTTTCTAAGGGGGATAACTGGAAAAGGGAACGACAAATTTAGATGATATTTGGTATGTAGGTAGCTTAGATAGAAATATACATAACCAAGTGCAAGTCATGCACGCTGGCACTTAATTTGCATAATCAATGAGGGAAATCTATATTTGTTATGTTTGCCATTGTAGAACTCATATACCTGTCATATATGTAGTTTGTGGCTGGTGGAACATTAACAGATATCAATTATGTAAATACGTCCCTAATTTTCATAATCAATGTAAAAGTGCTAGAATTCTTCTAAATGGTAAATGATTGCGCAATCGATTAATCAACATTGTGACCAATGTAAGTTATCTTAATGTGTACATACCCAAGCATATATTATGTAAATGTAGAAATCATTTACATAATTAGACTATTTCATGGACATATGAGGTCTCCGAACTCTTGTTGTTTATAAGTATTTAATGATTGTTGTTGTAGGTGTGTTGTATTTGTGTTATATCCTTTCGCCCAGCTGTATGTATGAATATTGTTTTACGTGGTGGATAGGGCATTACTGTTAACAAGAAAGGTGATCTCTTATATCGAGTGACCTATCATAAATGTTTCTCATTGATTATACAATTGAGGTCCTCATTTGCATAAAATATATCGGTTGATCTTCTTTACCTAATGTGTTTAAGGTACGAAAGTATTAGCAAAGAAAGCTATTGTAGTATTTTCTCATAAATCATGTAAATGAGACCCTACTTTGCATGACTTACGTCCGCATGTTCAACTTAACGTACATGTTGCTACCAAATGTCGCAAGAATGGAATTCTGTCATTTAAAACTATGATAAAAATTTCTCAGTAGTTATGTAATTAGGTACCAATTTGCATAATTGATTTCTATCGATATTTCTCTCTTTTCTAGTTACATATGTCATGTTTAAGTGCCCTAGAATAGTATTGTAATACTGTGGCTTAATAAACTGGGATCATTTATTATGAAAATTAGCACCTGGTTTATTCAGAAGCAATCAATGGTGGCAGTCCATTACACTTGGAACATTGAACGACTTTCAATTTCTCAAACGATTCAGAATGAGGAAAACTAGTTTCCTTTGCTACGGGCTTGTTAGCATATCATTAGCATATGATCCACGAACTCCTATTACCGTCACCGGTGACGGTCCGTCTTTAAATGGAAGGCATCTCCGAAGTCTTTATCTATGGAAGGCATCTCCGAAGTCATCTACATATTTGTTTGCGCACGCGCGGACGAATCGCTGTGGAATTTCGGGAATTTTTGCCAATCGGATATATTCTTAACAGCAAGCCTAATATTTCTCTCTTTTTGATTTACATTTGGGATATCTTTGAGCATTCTAACATGAAATGCAGTGTATTTATATACTGTACTCATTAATACCCAAATCAGCCCCTGATTTGCATGATTAGCATTTAATTATGCAAGGCATCTCTGAAGCTTTCTATAGCTACATTCCAAATATCATGACGATTCGTCAACCCATCCCCTCTAAAGGGATGATGCAACTACACATGCCTGTAGAAAAATTCCTGATATGCCTGCGAGATTTTGGGAATACTTGTCAAACAGTCGCAAACTATACTATTAGGCTGACTCCTGAGACGTCGCTAAAAACAAAAAGCTAAACAAAACAGATACTCTCATTCACAGAGTGTAGCTTTTCTAATATTAGATGGGGAATCAATTCTTTCTATCCTCAAATTCAACAGCACTACCAGTTCCTATCTATCAAGCGTAACAGCCAATTTAGGGCAATTATTAAATATAACTATTGCATAACGTATCCGTTGATTCTTCAAGTACCATACTACAACTAGTCGTACCCTGACCTTTGACAGAGGCGTTAGAAGATGTGCCAGACACAGGAAGGGATACGCTAGCCCCACTGCCACCAAGAAAACTGCGGTATAGACAGAGGAGGCGGTTTCCAACCCCTGGAAGAACGGATGAAAGTCTGCGATCTCCTGGAACTTCCGTTGGTTGACATATTCAAAGCAAAGAGGGTGCGTCACGAACTGAAACGAGAGATTTCGTTAGCCCGATTAGCCCGTTGCATAATACGCTAAAAACAACCAATTAAATGACAATGAAGTTATTTATTGCATATAAATGCTTCATTGTGGCCAAGTGCATTAGGTTAGATCGAAAGAAACATGCACCAAAGAATCTACAACCCATGAAACAAGTGATATCGCATACAGAACACATCACATCAGCTTATACCAAAAACTTACTTAAAACTGAGCTAACATACCTATCACTGCCAAATTTGAAACACAGCGAAATCAGCGTCTCAATCGAACGACACCAAATGAAAACAACAACACAGCTTCACAATGGATACTTGAGACGCACACAACTTTAAAAAGTGGGTCAATGACAGCTGTGGACATAACATAACCCCATATCTGCTTGGAGATAAGTAATTGCAAAACCCCATCGTCTATAGGCCAGCTGTTCCACAATACCAGGGAAATAGGGGTGATTTCTCGATAATGAAAACAGCTACCGCGAAAAAAAAAGATCCCAAGGATCAAACACGTTCTAACCATAAAAAGCATATGACTATCAACCGCGCAAAATGTTAACAGTATGCTATGTCAAACCAACCTCAATATTGGAAACGCAAAGCCCGAACGAGATGGCATATTCCGACGAGGACAACATCTGCTTGACGGTATCAAATTACCACAAGGCTTAAGGCGCTATCATAAGGAAGACCTGAACCACTATACTGGATGGCGTAGAGATGAAAACTAAAATTATTACATCCATAACAAAAATAACTACGGCGAAAAAAAAATAACGTGCATCATTTCCCAACGGAGTACAGACGACATGCCAATCCACATGCGATTGCGGCATACGGAACATAGAGATATAGGTGCGAACACTCAACGTACAAAGTGATTACAAGACTCTGTTGGAGGTTACCCTCCAGTCACAGAGTAATTAGCATCTAGCATACGGACAAACCGATAGCGATCCACAAAAATGTAATCAGTCTTAGAAGCACTTCGAAAGGGGAATCAAGTCATTATGTGCGATTTTTTGCTAGTGACTGTCAGCAGCATCTCACCTGCTTTAACTTGAGGTCCACAGCTAGCTGGATAGTAGAGGCGGACTTTCTGTATGGAGATTCGTCTGGACTGCAGAGGTGCTCGAGGATGGTCCCGGCTTCTTTAGTTGAGCGTGCCTCGTCCAGTAGCTCACGGGCGAACGTCTCACACTGGTCCGCCAGCAGCTCCAGCTCAGGCCGGTACTGTTCCCGCTTCCATAGGGCATCTCGAAGAGCCTTGGCCGTTCGAAAGGCAGTAATAAACGGGTCGGGGCTGGTGAGGAGGATGTAGGACGGACTGCACACCACACGGTAGGCGTCCAGCCAAGCGATGGACTCGCTGATGTCGGTTGTCCATTTGTAGTCGTCTGGCGCAGGTGTAGGGAAGCCAGTTTGAAGCAGCATCTCTAGGATATCGTAGTTGTTCTTCATGGCTGCTAGCATGACGGGAGTCATGTAGCTGGGGAAGGCGTTGCTGTAGAATCAAATGTACGTGGCTTGGTGTGAAATCAAGACCAGAGGAGCTTGAGCGAGTGGCTACTCTCAAGTGTTCAGAATAAAGCGTTTTGATATTGTAAAGCCGACAATCATCTCGTCGGCTATTGAAAACCGTGCCTTTACATTATACACAATAGCTAACATGGAGTTGGACGTAAGATTCAAGGCCATGACGCAGCAAATACCATTCCTTAACACAGCTTGACATTGCATAAATCATTACACCTCTTCAAACCATCAGATAGTTACCCACCTCAGAGTCCACACCGTACGTCAGACCTAAGCTCTCCGCCAACGCCCTCTCCTTCAGGATCCGCACGGACCCGACGTCCTGTCTGTCGATGGCGTACAGCAGCGAGTCACCGATGGGTGCGCCGTGGTCTAACAGAACCTCGGCCACTTCGCGCGACCCGCTGTCCACGGCTAGCTCCAGGACAGACCGGCCGAACTTGTCCTGGAGTGTCGCCAGGCCAAGAGAAATGTCTGGACTGACCTCCCCAAGAACTGTGGATACTTCAAAGGCTTCATTATTACGGACGAGACTCAGAAAACGTGCCTCCATGTTTCGTGAATATTTGGAAAGTGACGTGTGATGACTATGTGCTACTTTAGGGCATGACGCCAACTTACCGGTTTAACCCGTTCCGTTCGCATCATGACATGTAACTATTGTCCACCTGATTAGACGCCTAGCCTTGCCAGAGGGCGTCTCTTTACCAGTACAATAGATTTGAACTGTCGGTTATTTCTTCCTACCTAATTAGTCCAGATGAGGGGTTATAATCCATTGAATGACTCCAGTAATTAGGGTCTGAGCAGTTAAGGAGGTATGTAACATCCAAAGGATATGGATCTGGTGTCACTGAGAGAAGGAATAAAACCCGTACTTGTCATGACGGGGACAAAATCTTTAATCATAAGTTGCACCTGTTGCACAGTAGAGCTCCCGATGTCAGCGCTATACATAAATAAGTCATGACGAGTCGAAGTAATACATATGTATAATGATCACTGTCAGATCGAAAATCGCAAGTGATTTATTATTGATACAACATGTCTGTATCCTGTAATCAGTACAATGTCAACAAACCTCACAAGCTCCACTTACACGTACATAAGGAACATTGAAATGGAACATAACTTCATTTCAAGAATACGTCGTGTAAAACATCAATTCAGGTGGCCACGATATGATGTAGGTTTCAATATCTTTAAGATTTCATGTCTAACAACAAGATATTGCCAAGTCCTTACAATACAGTGCAACACAGTCTGGCCAAACAACAATCACATAGTTTGGATTTTCGTTACAATTTCTTCGTAGAAGCTGATACGTTTACCCCCCCCCCCCCCCCCACTTGAACCGATGGCCTCTGGAGCCGTTTAGTGCAACAAATAAGACTAGCATGCATGTTTCAATATCAATTGAAACAACAACCATGTTGTTCGCTTTCTTTTGCTTCCAGACAAAAACATGACTACTGGGTTGTTTCATAATATGTATCCCCCTTAGCCTGTCTATGGTTAAATCCTAGATTGGTGTTCAGCACAACAATGTGTATTGGGAACAATGTTGATTCATGCTATAACTTTAAGATACGTGTACATTAAAGTAAAGAAGAAATATTTTCAAAAGTCATTCCTTTTCAGATATGTAATTTTTTCATTACATTTAGTAAAGAATCCATACTACCTGATAGAATATAATAGTAAGGTAATACATGTAGTATTATGCATTGTACAAATGTGGGCTATGGAAACAATCACAATTAGAAATAGGAAGTTCTATTACGCAAATGCCCTTTCATTCGTTTCATTCCAGACTCCTTTCCTTGCGAAGCAAATATCTGGTCATAAGACTGCCAACAATCATCTATATAAAAAAAAACAAGGGTCATTAAGACTGTAAGGAACAATGTCAGCATTTCGATACCTGCAATATGTCAAAGCAAATTGATGATATTTACATACAAGATAAATGAAATGTCTAGCAGGCAGTGCGATGAGTGTGTATACAGCCTAATTTGAACCCCAGTATTTGTAATTCATCCCTTACTTACATCGGAGTTGAAAAGGAACTTGCTGACAGGAGGCACTTGTCCTATCAGATACTCATTATCATTTTAGTGGTCGATCGGCAGAATATTGAAGCACATTTCAGATACCATACACATGTAGCCATCAAATGTGAAGATTGTTGCCATGTTTTAGCCCATGACAGTTGATACCTACATTATTGTCAGTATCGGGAGGATTGTTTCGCCGACCACACAATGCCAACACCGGGCGAACAACAGCGTTCCTCACGGACATTATTAAGCCGAAGGGTGGGGGTAAGGACATGTCCACCTTCAGGTAGCGTAGCACGTCTTTTATCACCACAAAGCCCCAGTCAACGCGTTTTACTTCCTGGAACACATTCAGGTCAGACATGCAGGTGTTTTCGTTACTTCATAAAAATTGCCGGATTCAATATGATATACATAAACGAAACCAATGCAATGTGCGTGATTTACTAAATGAGGGCTACCATGCAAAAGTTATCATATCTTAGCGGTTATGTTGGCCAGTGCATTTTTATTGAGTACCTCTGTCCTCGTAAATGAGTCGCTCATGATGGCGATGAGGAGGTTGATGAGAACCAACACTCCAATGACTTCATACAGCCCAAATACCAGTTTGCCGACAGTCTCTGCGATGACAGGCCATTCTTGTATCTGGAACACGTTGACTGGGCTGGTACCCGGCTTCAGCTCGAGCGTGGACAGGTCAACAATACCAAACCCAGCCCAGAACAGGGATTCCAGAGAGTTTAAAAGTCTGAAAATGAACGCAAGGAATAAATGAACGGGTAGCGTCCTTTTGTAGATTTTACACAATCATATCAACATTGAATCACTGATTTTCGATGTGAATTGAATGTCATGAAAAAAATCTTGGACTATGTTATAAGTGAGAAGCTGGATTATTACTTACGTGTCGAAACCTTGTGACTTGGAACAGCTCAAAGCTTGGAGGTTGCTCTGTGAATAGTTGGAACAGAGGTACTGATGCATCGTCCCATAGAACCAGTACAGCTGGCTCAAACCGAGAGCAAAGGCGAACAGAATCAGTCCATCCAGGACCACGAACTTCATGATGTCTACGGCCATTCGTCCGATGGAGATCAGCAGCATCCCCAGAAAACGATTATAAATAAACAGAGACATGGCTCGGATAAAGACGACGATTGTGAAGATGGAGAAGAGGGCGTCTGCGACTGCAACCGGCTGGAATCTGCTTTCATTTGCTTTGTGTGTCCAATCATCGACGACCGTGTTCTGCTCGGAACGTATGTCGAGCTAATGAAAATATAAAAAGTCAACATCACAGACCGCTTAACATACCAAATTACAATCGGTTGATTCAAAATTACATTCTTCTTTCGAAATACCAAATGTCCTCTTGCCTGAAAAAGTGACACAAGCCGGAGAGTGAACTGTGCTAGGTAGACCGCAATCATCACAAAGTCCAGAATGTTCCAAAGCTGCTTGAAGTGGTCCATCAGGCCTTCTCTTCGAACTTCTTGCAGGCCTTTCCACGCTATGTCTGAAAAAGGAACCCTGCATTTTACAACAAAGCCAAACGAATCATATTAGATTCTTCTTTCGTAATTCTTATTGACGTACTTCAATCGCTGAATTATCGTAGTTGAAATCATGAAATCACTTTGAGAAGGAATCAGAGCTTATCAGATCATGCACTTTAGAGTGCATATTCGGCTAAGTGATCCCCATCTGTAGGATAGGCCACAGCTATGGTACACTGCTGCGGATCACAACAAGTCGACGGCACCAGCTGCAAGAGAGAGAAAGTTGATACCACTTACCGATGATCCATATCATGATCAGTATCTTCGTTGCTGATACCGGTTCAGAAGACACTGGAGTCCCCTGGATAATACTGTCTAACTCTGCTGGTCCCACTCGGAAGGACTGAGAATCCACCAACAGTAGGATCAGCAGAACGATCCACGACACGGTCCAGTACATCTCACGCACAACAGAAAGACTCGAAAACTTGCCGATCTACAAACGATATGAAAATTAGTATCCAGAGTAGACGGCACATACACACACACGCACACACAGGGTAGCTTTTCTAATGTTAGAGGGGGAGCCAATTATTTCTATTGATAACTTCAACAGCAATACCAGTTCCTATTTATGAAGCGTAACAATCAGTTATTCAGTATAGCAGTATAAAACGTATCCTTTGATTCAACGAATCTTACCCTGACCTTTGACTGAGGCGCCAGGAGATGTGCCAGACACAGGAAGGGATACGCTAGCCCCACTGCCACCGAGAGAACAACCGGATAGACGGAAGAGGCGTTTTCCCATCCCTGAAAGGCCTGATGAAAGTCTGCGAACTCCTGGAACTTCCGTTGGTTGACATATTCAAAGCAAAAAGGGTGCGTCGCAACCTGATACGGGAGATTTCGTCAGCTATATCAAAAGCTAAACCAACTATAGCAATAAAGTTATTTATTGCATATTCCATTGACCATTGGGGGTCAAACTAACCAAGGTAGACTAAAGACTAAAATTAACATGCACCAAAGAATATTCCATCCACGAAAAGTATACTAGCAAATTGATAGCAATACACACAAAAATGTGATCAGTCCTAGAGGCACTTCGAAATGGGAATCAAGTTATCAATTGCAATTTATTCAGCTCGAAACTGTCAGTAGTATTTTACCTGCTTTAACTGGAGGTCCACAGCTAGCTGGATAGTAGAGACGGGCTTTCTGTATGGAGAGTCCTCCGGACTGCAGAGGTGCTCGAGGATGGTCCCGGCTTCCTTAGTAGAGCGTGCCTCGTTGAGTAGCTCACAGGCGAACGTCTCACACTGGTCCGCCAGCAGCTCCAGCTCAGGCCGGTACTGTTCCCGCTTCCATAGGGCATCTCGAAGAGCCTTGGCCGTCCGGAAGGCAGTAATAAACGGGTCGGGGCTGGTGAGGAGGATGTAGGACGGGCTGCACACCGCACGGTAGGCGTCCAGCCAGGCGATGGACTCGCTGATGTCGGTTGTCCATTTGTAGTCGTCTGGCGCAGGTGTAGGGAAGCCAGCTTGAAGCAGCATCTCTAGGATATCGTAGTTGTTCTTCATGGCTGCTAGCATGACCGGAGTCATGTAGCTGGGGAAGGCGCTGCTGCCATCCTGCGAAATCATATACGTATCAACTCAAATGTAGGCGACTTAATACAGAATCAAGACCAGAGGAGCCCCAATATGTTGTGCAAGTCTTAACAGTCTTTTGTCGTCGGAAAAAGACCACACACATACACATAGTGCGTTGGTCAGTTGCCTGTTGCTGCTATCTGAACGTAAACTGCGGAATCTGTTAAACTAAGTTAATGAGACCAATTTGGCAACTTTACTTAGCCCTAGTGTTTTAATTGAGACATGTACTGTTTACTAGCAGTTTATTCGAATATAAACTGAATTGAAACACACCGCAAATCTCATAACCCTAACGACCGCTTGTACCTCACTCCATGCCAGCAGCAAAAAAAGAAAAACTGATCGGATTTCATGATCAGATTTGAAAATAAGCATGTGGCTTATAGAGAAAAGCAGCTTATTCTATGTGCATGCTCCTTTATTAGCAAAAATTGGAACCATGGTTTAGGGAAATTCTTAATTGCATATTAATTGGACATCACTTTTCTTCTGTCTGGATTCAAAGGGTGTGGTCATCTTGAAATCAGTTCAATAACTCATAAAATAATGAAAAACAAATTTCAAAAATTTCAATTTCAATAGGACATATGCCTGTACCTTTGTGCCAATTTTCAGCTCATTCCATTAATACATGTAAATGGGTCTGTTATGAAACCACTTGCATGAGTTTTAACTCACCATCGTATGCTAACATCAAATCGATTGTCGGAAAGTAGTGAATACCCTCAAGAGTTCTCAATAAAACGCGTTTGTATAAAGCCGACAATCATCACATTGGCTATTGAAAACCCTTTGTCAATGTGTTTTGCCTTTACGAGTATATTGTAAACGAGAGCTAATGGAGTTGAACGAAAGAGACAAGGCCACGACGCGGCAAATACTACATTTAACTAACACATCTTGACCTCTCTTCAAACCATCAGATAGTTACCCACCCCAGGGTCCACACCGTACGTCCGACCTAGGGTCTCCGTCAACGCCCTCTCCTTCAGGATCCGCACAGCGTCGACGTCCTGCCTGTCGATGGCGTACAGCAGCGCGTCACCGATGGGAGCGCCGTGGTCTAACAGAACCTCGGCCACTTCGCGCGACCCGCTGTCCACGGCTAGCTCCAGGACAGACCTGCCGAACTTGTCTCGAAGACTCCCGAGGTCAGGACAAATGTCTTGGCTGACGTTTTCCTCACCAAGAACTGTGGATACTTCCGTGGCTTCATTATTACGAACGAAACTCAGAAAGCGTGCCTCCATTTTCCGTGAATGTTTAGAAAGTGACGTGTGATGACTATGTGCTACTTTTGGGCATGACGCCAACCTACCGGTTCAACCCGTTCCAATAACAGCATGACATGTAACTCTTGTCCACCTGATTAGACGTCTAGCCTTGCCAGCGGGCGTCTCTTTACCAGTACAATAGAGTTGAAATGTCGGTTATTTCTTCCACCTAATTAGTCCCGATGGGGGGGGGGGGTTATAATCCTCTATTTAATGACTTGAGCTATTAGGACCTGAGCAGTTACGGAAGCAGGTAACATCTTCGAAGGATCTGAATCTGGTGTCACTGAGAGAAGAAATAAAACCTGTACTTGTGATGAGGGGAATAAGTCGTTTAATCACAAGAACAAGTCAAGTGCACCTGTTGCGCATTGGAACTCTCGATGTCTGCGTTATACATTAATAAGTCATGAGGAATCAAAGTAATAAGATGATCACTGCCAGATCGGAAATTCCGAGTGATTTATTATTAATGTAATATATCTGTATCCTACACCCACTAGAATGCCGATTAATGTCATAAATACTGGATGAAGAACTTGACAAGTAATAGAGTCATTTTTGTAAAGGAAAACTCTCTATTCTTGTAATGTATATGAGTAGTTGAATAATCTCTAAACCTTCGTTCACAATGTCTTCATCTGCCTACTAATACATATCACTGACCGCAATCTAAATAACAGAGCTGAGATTACAACATAATGTTGAACTTCCGTGTGTGACCATTGACTATTCCATAGCTTACACGTACTTTGAAGAAGCTAACAGACAGGTATATATATCAGGATAGTGAAGTAAGAATAGACTCTGACAAAATTTCTTTGAGAACACGTATACTCTATATTCAGTATCTTCCTAACAATAACAAAAACTGTACATATATTGATGGACACAACCATAATGTTCACCTTCTTTTGCTTACAGACAAAAACATGACTTCTAAGTTACCTAACGATCTTTACCTCCTTAACCGTTTCGTGGTTAAGTTCGTGATCGGTGTTCAATGAAACTCCTAGCATTGAGGAAAATGTTGACTCATAATATGATTTAACGATACATGTACAATCAAGGAACGAAGAAATCTTCTTTGAAAGAGGTCATCCTTTTTAAGATATGTAATTTACATTCCATTAAGTTAAGACAGCAATCTACCTAGTAGAATAGAATAGTAAGGTGATGCATTGTACATATTATATATATGTACAAATGCCCTTTCATTCCTTTCATTCCAGGCTCCTTTCCTTGCGAAGCAAATATCTGGTCATAAGACTGCCAACAACCATCTGTATGAAAAAACACCAATTAAATTATTAAAAACTCCATGGAACAATGTAATCATTTCAATATCTTCAATGTGTGAAAGCATACAATGAAGCCCAAGCAAATGCCCTGCATGTAGTACTTTGAGTGTATGTATAGATAAATCTCTTTTTGATCCCCACTAATGTCCCCTTTACTTACTTTATACACATCCTGTTTCGCTGGCAGTGATGATTGTGATGGGCGGATGGCTCTCTCCACCTGAACAAACTTAGATATCTTAGTAATAAAGAAAAATATGCACGTTATATAAAATGAAAAAGATGGCGACGATAAATGCAAGTGTGAAATCAGAGATGGCAAGGAACAAGTCGCCAGGAGGTTCTTGTCCAATCAGATACTGATGATCATTTCAGCGGTCGATCGTCAAACAGAACATTGAAGCACATTTCAGATACCATATACATGTAGCCATCAAATATGAAAATTGTTGTCCATGACAGTTAATACCTACATTGTTGTCTGTATCGGGAGGATTGTTTTGCCGACCACACAATGCCAACACCGAGTGAACAACAGCGTTCCTCACGGACATTATCAAGCCGAAGGGTGGGGGTAGGGACATGTCCACCTTCAGGTAGCGTAGCACGTCTTTCATCACCACAAAGCCCCAGTCAACGCGTTTTACTTCCTGGAACACATTCAGGTAAGACATGAAGGTGTTTTCGTAACTACATGAACAGAAATTCAATATAATACACATAAACGGAACCAAGGCAATGTGCATGAAGACTACAATGCTAAAGTTATCATATCTTAGCGGTAAAGTTTGTCATTGCATCTTTATTGAGTACCTCTGTCCTCGTAAATGAGTCACTCATGATGGCGATGAGGAGATTGATGAGAACCAACACCCCAATGACTTCATACAGCCCAAACACCAGTTTGCCGGCAGTCTCTGCGATGACAGGCCATTCTTGTATCTGGAACACGTTGACTGGGCTGGTACCTGGTTTCAGCTCGAGCGTGGACAAATCAACAACACCGAACCCAGCCCAGAACAGGGATTCCAGAGAGTTTAAAAGTCTGAAAATGAACGTAAGGAATAAATGAACGGGTAGCGTCCTTTTGTAGATTACAATCATATCAACATTGAATCACTGATTTTCCTACGATGTGAATTGAATGTCATGAAAAAAACTTGGACTATGTTATAAGTGAGAAGCTTGATTATTACTTACGTGTCAAAACCTTGTGGCTTTGAACAGCTCAAAGCCTGAAGGTTGCTCTGTGAATAGTTGGAACAGAGGTACTGGTGCATCGTCCCATAGAACCAGTACAGCTGGCTCAAACCGAGAGCAAAGGCGAACAGAATCAGTCCATCCAGGACCACGAACTTCATAATATCTACA
The DNA here is from genome assembly GCA_019207045.1 of Branchiostoma floridae x Branchiostoma belcheri. Lineage (NCBI taxonomy): Eukaryota > Metazoa > Chordata > Leptocardii > Amphioxiformes > Branchiostomatidae > Branchiostoma > Branchiostoma floridae x Branchiostoma belcheri. Next base: position 14,813,429 of record CM033027.1, read on the forward strand.
GCCATTCGTCCGATGGAGATCAGCAGCATCCCCAGAAAACGATTATAAATAAACAGAGACAAGGCTCGGACAAAGACGACGATTGTGAAGATGGAGAAGAGGGCGTCTGCGACTGCAACCGGCTGGAATCTGCTTTCATTTGCTTTGTGTGTCCAATCATCGGCGACCGTGTTTTGCTCGGAACGTATGTCGAGCTAATGAAAATATAAAAAGTCAACATCACAGACCGCTTAACATACCAAATTACAATCGGTTGATTCAAAATTACATTCTTCTTTCGAAATACCAAATGCCCTCTTGCCTGAAAAAGTGACACAAGCCGGAGAGTGAACTGTGCTAGGTAGACCGCAATCATCACAAAGTCCAGAATGTTCCAAAGCTGCTTGAAGTGGTCCATCAGGCCTTCTCTTCGAACTTCTTGCAGATCTTTCCACGCTATGTCTGAAAAAGGAACCCTGTATTTTACAACAAAGCCAAACGAATCATATTAGATTATGCTTTGGTAATTTTTATTGACGTACTTCAATCGCTGAATTATCGTAGTTGAAATCATGAAATCACTTTGAGAAGGAATCAGAGCTTATCAGATCATGCACTATAGAGTGCATATTCGGCTAAGTGATCCCCATCCTGTATTACTGTAGGGTAGGCCACAGCTATGGTACACTGCTGCGGATCACAACAAGCCGACGGCGCCAGCTGCAATAGAAACTTAAAAGAAACAAGAAAATTAATACCACTTACCGATGATCCATATCATGATCAGTATCTTCGTTGCTGATACCGGTTCAGAGGACACTGGAGTCCCCTGGATAATACTGTCTAACTCTGCTGGTCCCACTCGGAAGGACTGAGAATCCACCAACAGTAGGATCAGCAGAACGATCCACGACACGGTCCAGTACATCTCACGCACAACAGAAAGACTTGAAAACTTGCCGATCTACAAACGATAAGAAAATTAGTATCCAGAGTAGAGAACACACACACACACACTCACGTATATATATATAAAAAAACTAATAAAGCTCAACAAATCCGTTGCTCACAGCGTAGATTTTCTAATGTTAGATGCGGAACCAATTCTGTCTATTGATAAATTCAACAGCACTACCAGTTCCTACATGTATTTACCACGCGTAACAATCGGTTATTCAGTAAACATGTACGGCAGTATAAAATGAATAACGTATCCGTTGGACCCTGACCTTTGTCTTGGGCGCCAAGAGATGTGCCAGACACAGGAGGGGATACGCTAGTCCCACGGTCACCGAGAGAACAATCGGATAGACAGAAGAGGCGTTTTCCCACCCCTGAAAGGCCTGATGAAAGTTTGCGAACTCCTGGAACTTCCGTTGGTTGACATATTCAAAGCAAAAAGGGTGCGTCGCAACCTGATACGAGAGATTTCGTTAGCCATATCAAAAGCTAAACCAACTAAAATAGCAATAAAGTTGTTTATTGCATATTCCATTGAGCATTGGGGGTCAAATGCACTAAGATAAACTAAAGACTAAAATTAACATGCACCAAAGAATCTTCCATCCACGAAAAGTATACAAATTGATAGCAATCCACACAAAAATGTGATCAGTCCTAGAAGTACTTCGAAATGGGAATCAAGTTATCAATTGCAATTTGTTCAGCTCGAAACTGTCAGTAGCATTTAACCTGCTTTAACTGGAGGTCCACAGCTAGCTGGATAGTAGAGACGGGCTTTCTGTATGGAGAGTCCTCTGGACTGCAAAGGTGCTCGAGGATGGTCCCGACTTCTTTAGTTGAGCGTGCCTCGATGAGTAGCTCACAGGCGAACGTCTCACACTGGTCCGCCAGCTGCTCCAGCTCAGGCCGGTACTGTTCCCGCTTCCAAAGGACGTCCCGAAGAGCCTTGGCCGTCCGGAAGGCCGTACGGAACGGGTCGGGGCTGGTGAGGAGGATGTAGGACGGGCTGCACACCGCACGGTAGGCGTCCAGCCAGGCGATGGACTCGCTGATGTCGGTCGTCCATTTGTGGTCGTCTGGCGCAGGTGTAGGAAAGCCAGCTTGAAGCAGCATCTCCAGGATATCGTAGTTGTTCTTCATGGCTGCCAGCATGACCGGAGTCATGTAGCTGGGGAAGGCGCTGCTGCCATCCTGCGAAATTATATACGTATCAACTCAAATGTAGGAGACTTAATACAGACTCAAGACCAGAGGAGCTAGAGCCCCAATATGTTGTGCAAGTCTTAACAGTCTTTTGTCGTCGGAAAAAGACCACACACATACAGGGCGTGCGTTGGTCATGACGTCAATTGCCTGTTGCAGCTATCTGAACGTAAACTGCGGAATCTGTTAAACGTAATGAGACAAATTTGGCAACTTTACTTAGCCCTAGTGTTTTAATTGAGACATGTACTGTTTACTAGCAGTTTATTCGAATATAAACTGAATTGAAACATCATGCAGGTATGCAACCACAAGGGTAATGAAAAGCACGAGGGTGAGTAAAAACGTAATACTGGTGATTTTGTTCCACGCTCATTTTTCAATCGAATGAGTTGAAGTTTGGCACAAAAGTAAAGTCACGTTCTCTTGAAATTGAAACATCTAAATTTGGTTTCTATCCTTTCATTAGTTGATTTCAAGATGATGTCACCATTGGAAGCTTGTCAGACAATTAGTTCCTCTAGATCTGACCCACTACCAGTTACTGTAAGAGGTTAAAACCACACATGTATGATAACAAGTGCCTTTATATAGGTTGCATCTCAATTTTTATTTCTGAACTCTCAATGGTTTCTTATTTACAGCTCCTAGGATGGAGTAAGTTGTGATATAGAGCAAGTTTTGTTTATACACAAATTCGTGAGTTGTTGGCTAAAAGACTACTTTTTCCATTCCCCAAAAGAAACGAAAGTTGACACAGTAATTAACTAATTGCTTCAAAGGCCAAGATGTGCGCTAAGGTTGATTCCTCGTAGTTAATGGGAACGTAGGCTACTGAAACTTTTAATCGACACACCTCAAATCTCATAACCCTAACGACCGCTTGTACCTCACTCCATGCCAGAAGCAAAAAACAAAAAAAACTGATCGGATTTCATGATCAGAGTTGAAAATAAGCCTGTGGCTTACAGAGAAAAGCAGCTTATTTTATTTGCAGACTCAGTCTCCATAATAGCAAAAATTGGTACCATGGTTTAGGGAAATTCTTAATTGCATATTAATTGGACATCACTTTTCTTCCGACGGGATTAAAAGAGTGTGGTCATCTTGAAATCAGTACAATAACTCATAAAATAATGAACAACAAATTTGAAAAAATTCAATTTCAATAGGTCATATGCCTGTACCTCTGTGCCAAGTTTCAGCTCATTGCATTAATGATGATGATCTTTATTTTGCATGTTCCTGCCCATGTAGGCATTAATAAATGGGCCTGTTATGAAACCACTTGCATGAGTTTTGACTCACCATCGTCTACTAACATTAAATCGAATGTCGGAAAGTAGTGAATACCCTCAAGAGTTCTGAATAAAACGCGTTTGTATAAAGCCGACAATCATCACATTGGCTAATAAAAACCCTGTGCCAATGTGTTTTTGCCTTTACATTGTAAACGAGAGCTAATGGAGTTGAACGAAAGAGACAAGGCCACGGCGCAGCAAATACTACATTTCACTAACACGTCTTGACATCTCTTCAAACCATCAGATAGTTACCCACCTCAGAGTCCACACCGTACGTCCGACCTAAGGTCTCCGCCAACGCCCTCTCCTTCAGGATCCGAACGGCGTCGGCGTCCTGTCTGTCGATGGCGTACAGCAGCGCGTCACCGATGGGCGCGCCGTGGTCTAACAGAACCTCGGCCACTTCGCGCGACCCGCTGTCCACGGCTAGCTCCAGGACAGACCTGCCGAACTTGTCCCGGATTGACCCGAGGTCAGGACAAACATCTGGGCTGACATTTACCTCGCCAAGAACCATGGATACTTTCGAGGCTTCATTATTACGAACGAGACTCAGAAAGCGTGCCTCCATTTTCCGTGAATGTTTAGAATGTGACGTGTGATGACTATGTGCTACTTTTGGGCATGACGCCAACCTACCGGTTTAACCCGTTCCATTCGCATCATGACACGGCGGTCGGTTGCTAGGGTATTCTTTCCCGTTGCTATGCGAGTTCGACAGAGTATCGGGTTACAAGAGGCCTACTATTTGCTAACCGTAAAATATTTCAAAATAAACAAGATGTTATGACAAGGAAAATGTATTCGAAATAAGATTAAATTCGCAATTTTAGATAGTTTGAATCTTCCCGTTTGAATTGAGATAGTTGTTTTGTTTTGATTTTGCTTCCAAAGACGATTATTTTCTGTTTAAAGGAAGGCCCTCAATTTGACCATACTCTTGATAAGATGGGCCGCAAGTGCCATGGCAAATTCTCGATTTTTATATTTTTTGTCATCTGAGAGGCAAATAAAACTTTCTGTTTTTGGGATTTTTTAATTTTTAATTTTGAGAAAAGTTACAGTCAAAAATATGCGTAAAAATGGCAATTTTCGCACTGAATTACCAATAATTCAAAATCTAAAGCATTTTTTAAAAATCCCAAAAACAGAAATCTCGGGAAAACCGTTGCGGTCATTTTGAGCCGTCAATGAGTTATGTTGGACTCTTCTTGGTGGAGATCTTAAACGATGTTTACACGCATGTCATGCCGCACGGAGAGCGGGAGGGTGTTATTGATACCGGTGTAAACAACACTAATGATATCCAAGGTCACCAACAAAAATGCCAGTAGCTTCGTTACATATTACAGGTCCGCAACAAAGTGAAATCATAGAAGGAAGAAGGTTCGAATTCGGCTAGACATGGGAGATTTTGAGCCCGTATTTGACCACCGTGTGACATGTAACTCTTGTCCATCTGATTAGACGCCTAGCCTTGCCAGAGGGCGTCTCTTTACCAGTACAAAAGAGTTTAATTGTCGGTTATTTCTTCCACCTAATTAGTCCCGATGGGGGGTTATAATCCACTGTTTAATGACTTGAGCCATCAGGACCTAAACAGTTGAGGAGGCAGCTAACATCTCCGAAGGATCTGAATCTGGTGTCACTAAGAGAAGAAACAAAACCTGTACTTGTGATGAGGGGAATAAGTCATTTAATCACAAGAACAAGTCACGTGCACCTGTTGCGCTTTGGAACTCTCGACGTCTGCGTTACACATTAATAAGTCATGAGGAATCGAAGTAATAAGATGATCACTGCCAGATCGGAAATCCCGAGTGATTTATTATCAATGTAATATATCTGTATCCTACACCCACTAGAATGCCGATTAATGTCATAAATACTGGATGAAGAACTTGACAAGTAATAGATTCATTTTTGTCTAGGAAAACTCTCTATTGTTGTAATGTGTATGAGTAGTTGAATAATCTCTAAACCTTCGTTCACAATGTCTTCATCTGCCTACTAATACATATCACCGACCTCAATCTAAATAACAGAGCTGAGATTACAACATAATGTTGAATTTCCGTGTGTGACCATTGACTATTCTATAGCTTACACGTACTATGAAGAAGCTAACAGACAGGTCTATATATCAGGATTGAGAAGTAAGAATAGAATCTGACAAAATTCCTTTGATAACACGTGTACTCTATATTCAGTATCTTCCTAACAATAATAAACACTGTAACGTTACATATATTAATGGACACAACCATAATGTTCACCTTCTTTTGCTTACAGACAAGAACATGACTTCTAAGTTACCTTACGATCTTTACCTCCTTAGCCGTCTCCTGGTTAAGTCCGTGATCGGTGTTCAATGAAACATCTAACATCGAGGAAAATGTTGACTCATAATATGATTTAACGATACATGTATAATCAAGGAACGAAGAAATCTTCTTTGAAAGAGGTCATCCTTTTTGAAATATGTAATTTACATTCCATTAAGTAAAGACAGCTAACTATCTAGTAGAATAGAATAGTAAGGTGATGCATCGTACATATGTACAAATGCGCTTTCATTTCTTTCATTCCAGACTCCTTTCCTTGCGAAGCAAATATCTGGCCATAAGACTGCCAACAACCATCTGTATAAAAAACACCAATTAAGTTATTAAAAACTCCATGGAACAATGTAACCATTCATCTTCAATGTGTGAAAGCATACAATAACCGGAAGACCAAGCAAATGCCCTGCGTGTAGTACTTTGAGTGTATGTATAGATAAATCTCTTTTTCATCCCCACTAATTTCCCCTTTACTTACTTTGTACACATCCTGTTTCGCTGGCAGTGATGATTGTGAGGGGCGGACGGCTCTCTCCACCTCAACAAACTTAGATATCTTAGTAAGAAAGAAAAATATGCACGTTATATAAAAGGAAAAAGATAAAACGATGGCCACGATAAATGCAAGTGTGAAATCAGAGATGGCAAGGAACAAGTTGTCAGGAGGTTCTTGTCAGATACTCATTATCATTTCAGCGGTCGATCGTCAAACAGAACATTGAAGCACATTTCAGATACCATATACATGCAGCCATCAAATATGAAAACTGCAGCCATCAAATATGCCCATGACAGTTAATACCTACATTATTGTCTGTATCGGGAGGATTGTTTCGCCGACTGCACAATGCCAGCACCGGGCGAACAACAGCGTTCCTCACGGACATTATCAGGCCGAAGGGTGGGGGTAAGGACATGTCCACCTTCAGGTAGCGTAGCACGTCTTTCATCACCACAAAGCCCCAGTCAACGCGTTTTACTTCCTGGAACACATTCAGGTAAGACATGAAGGTGTTTTCGTAACTACATGAACAGAAATTCAATATAATACACATAAACGGAACCAAGGCAATGTGCATGAAGGCTACAATGCTAAAGTTATCATATCTTAGCGGTAAAGTTTGTCATTGCATCTTTAATGAGTACCTCTGTCCTCGTAAATGAGTCGCTCATGATGGCGATGAGGAGATTGATGAGAACCAACACCCCAATGACTTCATACAGCCCAAACACCAGTTTGCCGGCAGTCTCTGCGATGACAGGCCATTCTTGTATCTGGAACACTTTGACTGGGCTGGTACCCGGCTTCAGCTCGAGCGTGGACAGATCAACAACACCGAACCCAGCCCAGAACAGGGATTGCAGCGCGCTGAAAATTCTGAAAAACGAACGCAAGCCATAAAGAAACTGATAGTCGACGTCCTTAAATTGTACACAATCATATCAACATAAAATCTCTGGTCTTTCTACGATGTGAATTGGATGTCGTCAGAAAACCTTTGATCAAGGACGATGCTGCAAGGTAGAAGTTGGATGATTACTTACGTGTCAAAACCTTGTGACTTTGAACAGCTCAAAGCCTGAAGGTTGCTCTGTGAGTAGTTGGAACAGAGGTACTGGTGCATCGTCCCATAGAACCAGTACAGCTGGTTCAAGCCGAGAGCAAAGGCGAACAGAATCAGCCCATCCAGGACCACGAACTTAATGATGTCTACAGCCATTCGTCCGATGGAGATCAGCAGCATCCCCAGAAATCGATTATAGATGAACATAGACATGGCTCGGACAAAGACGACGATTGTGAAGATGGAGAAGAGGACATCTGCCACTGCAACAGGCTGGAAGCTGGTTTCATTTGCTTTATGTGTCCATTCATCGGCGACCGTGTTCTGTACTGATCTATATATGTCGAGCTAAAAAAATAAAAAGGCAACGTCACAGTTAACTATCCAAACAAACAAAATTACAATTGGTTGATTTAAAATCAATCACATACTTCTTTCGGAATACGAAATCCCTTCTTGCCTGAATCGCCACAAGTCGGAGGGCGAACTGTGCTAGGAAGACCGCAATCATCACAAAGTCCAGAAAGTTCCACGGCTGCTTGAAGTGGTCCATCAGGCCTTCTCGTCGAACGTCTTGTAGTTCCTTCCATGCTATGTCTGAAAAAAAAAGCACCCTGTATTTTACAAGCAATTTGATTTACAAACGAATCATAGCTGCCTTTGTAATCTTTCTAAGTACTCAGTCACTGAATGATCGTAGTTGAAAGTATGAAATCATTTTGAGTGCATATTCGGCTAGGTGATCCACAACCATATACAGTAGTGGGGATAGGCCACAATTATGGTACACTGCTGTGGATCACAACAGACAACAACCACCAGCGCGCCAGTTATAACAGAAGAAGAAGAGAAACAGAGAAAGTAATACCACTTACCGATGATCCACATCATGATCAATATGGACGCTACTGATACCGGTCGAGATGACGCTGGAGTCCCCTGGATAATACTGTCTATCTCCGAAGGTCCCAGGCGGTAGGACTGAGAATCCACCAACAGTAGGATCAGCAGAACGATCCACGACACGGTCCAGTACATCTCACGCACAACAGAAAGACTTGAAAACTTGCCAATCTACAAACGATAATAAGTTTTTCATCTAAAGCAGAGAACACACAGAGATATAGATATCAAAAGCTTAACAAATCTGGTGCTCACAGCGTAGCTTTAATAATGTTAGAAGTGGAACCGATTGATTCTATCAATAAACTCAACAGCGCTACCAGTTATTATTTATCAAAAGTCACAACCAATTATTCAGTATAACTGCATAACGTATCAACTGAGCCTTCGAGTACCATACTACAACTTGTCGCACCCTGACCTTTGACTGAGGCGCCAGGAGATGTGCCAGACACAGGAAGGGATATGCTAGCCCCACGGTCACCGAGAGAACAATCGGATAGACAGAAGAAGCGTTTTCCCACCCCTGAAAGACCTGATGAAAGTCTATGATCTCCTGGAACTTTCGTTGGTTGACATATTCAAAGCAAAAAGGGTGCGTCGTGAACTGAAACGAAAGATTTCGTTAACCATCTCAAAGCTAAAACCAACTAAAATAGTGATTACAACAAAGTTGTTTATTCTATATTCATGCCCCCTTGGGGGCTAAATGCACTAAGGTAGATTAAAAGTAACGTGAGGCAAAGAATCTTTCATCCACGAAAAGTATACCGAAATATCAATATCGAGATTTACAAAAATGTAATCAGTACTAAAAGCACTTCGAAAGGGGGATCGAGTTATCAATGGAAATTTGTTCTGATAGAGACTGTCAGCAGTATCTTACCTGCATTAGTTGGAGGTCCACAGCTAGCTGGATAGTAGAGACGGGCTTTTTGTATGGAGAGTCCTCTGGACTGCAGAGGTGCTCGAGGATGGCACCGGCTTCTTTAGTTGAGCGTGCCTCGTCCAGTAGTTCACGGGCGAACGTCTCACATTGGTCCGCCAGCTGCTCCAGCTCAGGCCGGTACTGTTCCCGCTTCCAAAGGACGTCCCGAAGAGCCTTGGCCGTCCGGAAGGCCGTACGGAACGGGTCGGGGCTGGTGAGGAGGATGTAGGACGGGCTGCACACCGCACGGTAGGCGTCCAGCCAAGCGATGGACTCACTGATGTCGGTTGTCCATTTGTAGTCGTCTGGCGCAGGTGTAGGGAAGCCAGCTTGAAGCAGCATCTCTAGGATATCGTAGTTGTTCTTCATGGCTGCCAGCATGACCGGAGTCATGTAGCTTGGGAAGGCGCTGCTGCCATCCTGCGAAATTGTAACGTTGATACACGTATATCAACTCAAATGTACACGGCTTAATGTAAAATCAACACCAGAAAAGCTAGAGCCCCAATCTTACGAATTAAGAGTCTTTTGTCCTTGGACCACACATGGCGTGCGTTGGTCTGATGTAAGCGACACGTACAGTACCTGTTACAGCTAACTGAACGTAAACTGCGAAATCTGTTTAACTCGAGGAGACCGGTTAAACAACATTACTTAGCCCTGGTGTTTACGTTGAGACATATACTGTTTACAGGTAGTTTTAGCTGAGTATAAACTGAACTGAAACATCATGTAGGTATGCAACTGCAAGGACAATGGAAAGTATGCTAACATCAAATAGAAAAGCAGTGAAAGTGTTCTCAATAAGGCGTTATGAAATTGTAAATCCTATTGTAAAAGCTATTGAAAAAAGATGTGCCTGAATGTTTTTCCTGCCTTAACATTACACACAATAGCTAACATGGAGTTGAACGTAAGAGACATTAAGGCCATGACGCAGCAAATACGACATTTCGCTAACACATCTTGATACTGCGTAATCGTTACACCTCTTCAAACCATCAGATAGTTACCCACCTCAGAGTCCACACCGTACGTCCGACCTAGGGTCTCCGTCAACGCCCTCTCCTTCAGGATCCGCACGACACCAACGTCCTGCCTGTCGATGGCGTACAGCAGCGAGTCACCGATGGGTGCGCCGTGGTCTAACAGAACCTCGGCCACTTCGCGCGACCCGCTGTCCACGGCTAGCTCCAGGACAGACCTGCCGAACTTGTCCTGGAGTGTCGCCAGGCCAAGACTAATGTCTGGGTTGACGTTTTCCTCACCAAGAACCGTGGATACTTCCGAGACTTCATTATTACGGACGAGACTCAGAAAACGTGCCTCCATGTTTCCGTGAATGTTTGGAAAGTGACGTGTGATGACTATGTGCTACTTTTGGGCATGACGCCAACCTACCGGTTTAACCCGTTCCGCTCGCATCGCGAAATTATATTCTTGTCTACCTAATCAGATACCTAGCCTTGCCAGAGGGCGTCTCTTTACCAGTACAATAGAAGGGGATTTTCGGTTATTTCTTCCACCCAATTAGTCCCGATGGGGGGTTATAATCCATTGAATGACTCCTGTAATTAGGGTCTGAGCAGTTAAAGAGGTATGTAACATGCAAAGGATATGGATCTGGTGTCACTGAGAGAAGGAATAAAACCCGTACTTGTCATGACGGGGACAAAATCTTTAATCATAAGTTGCACCTGTTGCACAGTAGAGCTCCCGATGTCAGCGTTATTCATTAATAAGTCATGAGGAGTCGAAGTAATACATTTGTACGATGATAACTGTCAGATCGAAAATCGCAAGTGATTTATTATTGATGCAATATGTCTGTATCCTAAACCCACTTCAATGTCAACAAACCTCACAAGCTCCACTTACACGTACATAAGGAACATTGAAATTGAAATCTTTAGTCACAAGAACAAGTGCACCTGTTGAGCTCCCGATATAAGCGTTACACATTAATAAGTCATGAGGAATCGAAGTAATAAGATGATCACTGCCAGTTCGGAAATCTCGAGTGATTTATTGTTAATGTAAAATATCTGTATCGTATATACCCACTAGAATGTCAACAAACCTTACAAGCTGACGACTCCACTGACACGTACAGAAGGAAATGGAACAAAGGTTCATTTGAAGAATATGTCGTGTAAAATATCAATTCAGGTGGCCACGATATGATATAGGTTTCAATATCTTTAAGATTTCATGTCTAACAACAAGGTATTAATAGGTCCTTACAGTGCAGCATAGCTTGGCCAAACAACAACCACATAGTTTGGATTTTCGTTACAATTTCTTCGTAGAAGCTGATACGTTTACCCCCCCCCCCCCCACTGGAACCTATGGCCTCTGGAGCCGTTTAGTGCAACAAATAAGACTTGCATGCATATCAATTGAAAGAACAACCATGTTGTTCGCTTTCTTTTGCTTCCAGACAAAAACATGACTACTGGGTTGTTTCATAATATGTATCCCCCTTAGCCTGTCTATGGTTAAATCCTAGATTGGTGTTCAGCACAACAATGTGTATTGGGAACAATGTTGATTGATTCATTCTATAACTTTAAGATACGTGTACATTAAAGTAAAGAAGAAATATTTTTATTTTTGAAAGTCATTCCTTTTCAGATATGTAATTTTTTTATTACATTTAGTAAAGATTTCATACTACCTGATAGAATAGAATAGTAAGGTAACACATGTAGTATTATGCATTGTACAAATGTGGGCTATGGAAACAATCACAATTAGAAATAGGAAGTTATATTACGCAAATGCCCTTTCATTCCAGACTCCTTTCCTTGCGAAGCAAATATCTAGTCATAAGACTGCCAACAATCATCTATATAAAAACAAACAAGGGTCATTAAGACTGTAAGGAACAATGTCAGCATTTCGATATCTGCAATATGTCAAAGCAAATTGATGATATTTACATACAAGATAAAGGAAATGTCTAGCAGGCAGTGCGATGAGTGTGTATACAGCCTAATTTGAACCCCAGTATTTGTAATTCATCCCTTACTTACTTTGTAAGCATCGTGTTTCCCTGGCAGTGGTGATTGTGGTTGACCATCAGCTGTCTCCACCTAAAACAAATGTAGATATCCGTTAGAGTAGAGAGGAAACATGCACGTTATGAAAAGAAAGAAGGAGAACCCGTGACCATTGTAAAAGCAAATGTGACATCTCTGGACTGCAGATGTGCTCGAGGATGGTCCTGGCTTCTTTAGTTGAGCGTGCCTCGTCCAGTAGCTCACAGGCGAACGTCTCACACTGGTCCGCCAGCTGCTCCAGTTCCGGCCGGTACTGTTCCCGTTTCCAAAGGACGTCCCGAAGAGCCTTGGCCGTCCGGAAGGCCGTACGGAACGGGTCGGGGCTGGTGAGGAGGATGTAGGACGGACTGCACACCGCACGGTAGGCGTCCAGCCAGGCGATGGACTCGCTGATGTCGGTTGTCCATTTGTAGTCGTCTGGCGCGAGTGTAGGGAAGCCAGCTTGAAGCAGCATCTCTAGGATATCGTAGTTGTTCTTCATGGCTGCCAGCATGACCGGAGTCATGTAGCTGGGGAAGGCGTTGCTGCCATCCTGGAGAATCAAATGTGCGTGGCTTGGGCAAATGTACCAGAGGAGCTTGAGCAAGCGGCTACTCTCAAGTGTTCAGAATAAAGTGTTTTGATATTGTAAAGACGACAATCATCTCGTCGGCTATTGAAAACCGTGTGCCTGGGTGTTTTCCTACCTTTACATTGGACACAACAGCTAACATGGAATGGACGTAAGTGGCAAGGCCACGACGCAGCAAATATTACATTTCACTAACACAGCTTGACATTAGACTCCGTTGCAGTCTTCGGAACGGGGCTGTTTGAGTTTGCCGTGATAGCGAGTTTCCCCCGTCTCCGGAAACTCGCTATCACGGCAAACTCCCTTCCTCGGCAAACTCCCTTTCCCGGCACAAGAGAACATAGCCAACGTTGAAAATCGCAGCCCCGTTCCGAAGACTGCAACGGAGTCTAGCTTGACATTGCGTAAATCATTATACCTCTTCAAACTATCAGATAGTTACCCACCTCAGAGTCAACACCGTACGTCCGACCTAGGGTCTCCGTCAACGCCCTCTCCTTCAGGATCCGCACGGCGCCGACGTCCTGTCTGTCGATGGCGTACAGCAGCGCGTCACCGATGGGTGCGCCGTGGTCTAACAGAACCTCGGCCACTTCGCGCGACCCGCTGTCCACGGCTAGCTCCAGGACAGACCTGCCGAACTTGTCCCGAAGAGCCCCGAGGTCAGGACAAACGTCTTGGCTGACGTTTTCCTCACCAAGAATAGTGGATACTTTCGAGACTTCATTATTACGGACGAGACTCAGAAAATGTGCCTCCATTTTTTCGTGAATGTTTAGAAAGTGACGTGTGATGACTAGTGTGCGTGATGCCAACCTACTGGTTCAACCCATTTCTTTTGTGATTAAATGTAATAAGGCCAAAACAAACATTGAAAACGGTAAGCGCTCACGCGACGCTCCGCTACGATGGCCGTTGTCTTTAGACACACAGGTGGAAGCGTAGCGGGCCGCTCGTGGAGCAGGAGACTAGTATTACGTTGCTAGGGTCATAGGAGAACACCAAAGAAGCAGTCAATGGTGGCAGTCCATTACACGTGGAACATTCAACGACTTTCGATTTCTCAAACGATTCAGAATGAGGAAAACATGTTTCCTTTGCTACAGGCTTGTTAGCATATCATTATCATATGATCCACGACCCCCTATTACCGTCACTGGTAAGCGACACGTACAGTACCTGTTACAGCTAACTGAACGTAAACTGCGAAATCTGTTTAACTCGAGGAGACCGGTTAAACAACATTACTTAGCCCTGGTGTTTACGTTGAGACATATACTGTTTACAGGTAGTTTTAGCTGAGTATAAACTGAACTGAAACATCATGTAGGTATGCAACTGCAAGGACAATGGAAAGTATGCTAACATCAAATAGAAAAGCAGTGAAAGTGTTCTCAATAAGGCGTTATGAAATTGTAAATCCTATTGTAAAAGCTATTGAAAAAAGATGTGCCTGAATGTTTTTCCTGCCTTAACATTACACACAATAGCTAACATGGAGTTGAACGTAAGAGACATTAAGGCCATGACGCAGCAAATACGACATTTCGCTAACACATCTTGATACTGCGTAATCGTTACACCTCTTCAAACCATCAGATAGTTACCCACCTCAGAGTCCACACCGTACGTCCGACCTAGGGTCTCCGTCAACGCCCTCTCCTTCAGGATCCGCACGACACCAACGTCCTGCCTGTCGATGGCGTACAGCAGCGAGTCACCGATGGGTGCGCCGTGGTCTAACAGAACCTCGGCCACTTCGCGCGACCCGCTGTCCACGGCTAGCTCCAGGACAGACCTGCCGAACTTGTCCTGGAGTGTCGCCAGGCCAAGACTAATGTCTGGGTTGACGTTTTCCTCACCAAGAACCGTGGATACTTCCGAGACTTCATTATTACGGACGAGACTCAGAAAACGTGCCTCCATGTTTCCGTGAATGTTTGGAAAGTGACGTGTGATGACTATGTGCTACTTTTGGGCATGACGCCAACCTACCGGTTTAACCCGTTCCGCTCGCATCGCGAAATTATATTCTTGTCTACCTAATCAGATACCTAGCCTTGCCAGAGGGCGTCTCTTTACCAGTACAATAGAAGGGGATTTTCGGTTATTTCTTCCACCCAATTAGTCCCGATGGGGGGTTATAATCCATTGAATGACTCCTGTAATTAGGGTCTGAGCAGTTAAAGAGGTATGTAACATGCAAAGGATATGGATCTGGTGTCACTGAGAGAAGGAATAAAACCCGTACTTGTCATGACGGGGACAAAATCTTTAATCATAAGTTGCACCTGTTGCACAGTAGAGCTCCCGATGTCAGCGTTATTCATTAATAAGTCATGAGGAGTCGAAGTAATACATTTGTACGATGATCACTGTCAGATCGAAAATCGCAAGTGATTTATTATTGATGCAATATGTCTGTATCCTAAACCCACTTCAATGTCAACAAACCTCACAAGCTCCACTTACACGTACATAAGGAACATTGAAATTGAAATCTTTAGTCACAAGAACAAGTGCACCTGTTGAGCTCCCGATATAAGCGTTACACATTAATAAGTCATGAGGAATCGAAGTAATAAGATGATCACTGCCAGTTCGGAAATCTCGAGTGATTTATTGTTAATGTAAAATATCTGTATCGTATATACCCACTAGAATGTCAACAAACCTTACAAGCTGACGACTCCACTGACACGTACAGAAGGAAATGGAACAAAGGTTCATTTGAAGAATATGTCGTGTAAAATATCAATTCAGGTGGCCACGATATGATATAGGTTTCAATATCTTTAAGATTTCATGTCTAACAACAAGGTATTAATAGGTCCTTACAGTGCAGCATAGCTTGGCCAAACAACAACCACATAGTTTGGATTTTCGTTACAATTTCTTCGTAGAAGCTGATACGTTTACCCCCCCCCCCCCCCCCCCCCCCCACTGGAACCTATGGCCTCTGGAGCCGTTTAGTGCAACAAATAAGACTTGCATGCATATCAATTGAAAGAACAACCATGTTGTTCGCTTTCTTTTGCTTCCAGACAAAAACATGACTACTGGGTTGTTTCATAATATGTATCCCCCTTAGCCTGTCTATGGTTAAATCCTAGATTGGTGTTCAGCACAACAATGTGTATTGGGAACAATGTTGATTGATTCATTCTATAACTTTAAGATACGTGTACATTAAAGTAAAGAAGAAATATTTTTATTTTTGAAAGTCATTCCTTTTCAGATATGTAATTTTTTTTATTACATTTAGTAAAGATTTCATACTACCTGATAGAATAGAATAGTAAGGTAACACATGTAGTATTATGCATTGTACAAATGTGGGCTATGGAAACAATCACAATTAGAAATAGGAAGTTATATTACGCAAATGCCCTTTCATTCCAGACTCCTTTCCTTGCGAAGCAAATATCTAGTCATAAGACTGCCAACAATCATCTATATAAAAACAAACAAGGGTCATTAAGACTGTAAGGAACAATGTCAGCATTTCGATATCTGCAATATGTCAAAGCAAATTGATGATATTTACATACAAGATAAAGGAAATGTCTAGCAGGCAGTGCGATGAGTGTGTATACAGCCTAATTTGAACCCCAGTATTTGTAATTCATCCCTTACTTACTTTGTAAGCATCGTGTTTCCCTGGCAGTGGTGATTGTGGTTGACCATCAGCTGTCTCCACCTAAAACAAATGTAGATATCCGTTAGAGTAGAGAGGAAACATGCACGTTATGAAAAGAAAGAAGGAGAACCCGTGACCATTGTAAAAGCAAATGTGACATCTCTGGACTGCAGATGTGCTCGAGGATGGTCCTGGCTTCTTTAGTTGAGCGTGCCTCGTCCAGTAGCTCACAGGCGAACGTCTCACACTGGTCCGCCAGCTGCTCCAGTTCCGGCCGGTACTGTTCCCGTTTCCAAAGGACGTCCCGAAGAGCCTTGGCCGTCCGGAAGGCCGTACGGAACGGGTCGGGGCTGGTGAGGAGGATGTAGGACGGACTGCACACCGCACGGTAGGCGTCCAGCCAGGCGATGGACTCGCTGATGTCGGTTGTCCATTTGTAGTCGTCTGGCGCGAGTGTAGGGAAGCCAGCTTGAAGCAGCATCTCTAGGATATCGTAGTTGTTCTTCATGGCTGCCAGCATGACCGGAGTCATGTAGCTGGGGAAGGCGTTGCTGCCATCCTGGAGAATCAAATGTGCGTGGCTTGGGCAAATGTACCAGAGGAGCTTGAGCAAGCGGCTACTCTCAAGTGTTCAGAATAAAGTGTTTTGATATTGTAAAGACGACAATCATCTCGTCGGCTATTGAAAACCGTGTGCCTGGGTGTTTTCCTACCTTTACATTGGACACAACAGCTAACATGGAATGGACGTAAGTGGCAAGGCCACGACGCAGCAAATATTACATTTCACTAACACAGCTTGACATTAGACTCCGTTGCAGTCTTCGGAACGGGGCTGTTTGAGTTTGCCGTGATAGCGAGTTTCCCCCGTCTCCGGAAACTCGCTATCACGGCAAACTCCCTTCCTCGGCAAACTCCCTTTCCCGGCACAAGAGAACATAGCCAACGTTGAAAATCGCAGCCCCGTTCCGAAGACTGCAACGGAGTCTAGCTTGACATTGCGTAAATCATTATACCTCTTCAAACTATCAGATAGTTACCCACCTCAGAGTCAACACCGTACGTCCGACCTAGGGTCTCCGTCAACGCCCTCTCCTTCAGGATCCGCACGGCGCCGACGTCCTGTCTGTCGATGGCGTACAGCAGCGCGTCACCGATGGGTGCGCCGTGGTCTAACAGAACCTCGGCCACTTCGCGCGACCCGCTGTCCACGGCTAGCTCCAGGACAGACCTGCCGAACTTGTCCCGAAGAGCCCCGAGGTCAGGACAAACGTCTTGGCTGACGTTTTCCTCACCAAGAATAGTGGATACTTTCGAGACTTCATTATTACGGACGAGACTCAGAAAATGTGCCTCCATTTTTTCGTGAATGTTTAGAAAGTGACGTGTGATGACTAGTGTGCGTGATGCCAACCTACTGGTTCAACCCATTTCTTTTGTGATTAAATGTAATAAGGCCAAAACAAACATTGAAAACGGTAAGCGCTCACGCGACGCTCCGCTACGATGGCCGTTGTCTTTAGACACACAGGTGGAAGCGTAGCGGGCCGCTCGTGGAGCAGGAGACTAGTATTACGTTGCTAGGGTCATAGGAGAACACCAAAGAAGCAGTCAATGGTGGCAGTCCATTACACGTGGAACATTCAACGACTTTCGATTTCTCAAACGATTCAGAATGAGGAAAACATGTTTCCTTTGCTACAGGCTTGTTAGCATATCATTATCATATGATCCACGACCCCCTATTACCGTCACTGGTGACGGTTCGTCTTTAAACACGAGAAGAACCGTCACGGGCCCCTGCTGAAGCGTCGAAGGACCAAGTCGGAGGTGGGTGCACATCGGTTCGTGAAAATATTGTCACACTACCATCATTTCCTCATTAGACCGGTAACAGTTAACCGTCAAGCGATGGTTGAAGGCGTCTCATACCGGTTCAAAAGAGGGAAATTGCCCGTTATTTCCTTCACCTAATTAGCCCCGGTGGGTGGGGCTATGACTTGAGCAGTTAAGAAGGCAGGTAACATCTCCGAAGGATCTAGATCTGGTGTCACTAAGAAAAGGAATAAAACCTGTACTTGTCATAATGTGGAATAAAACATTTTATTACAAGAATAGGGGTGCCTAAGTATTTGCACGAACCCTATGATATTCGTACGAACATTATGTGATACGCATGTATCACTATGCGAAAACGCACGAACCTTATGAAAATCACACGAATCACTATGCGAAAACGCACGAACCTTATGTGATTCGCACGAATCACCATGTAACACACACGAACCTTATGCGATTTGCACGAACCTTATGCGAATTACGTGATGTCACGTGACCCAGCGGCGGTTGACCAGTTTCGCATAAGGTTCGTGCAAATCGCATAAGGTTCGTGTGTGTCACGTAGTCACATAAGGTTCGTACGTTTTCGCATAGTGATTCGTACGAATCTCATAGGGTTCGTGCAAATGCTTAGGCACCCCTGAAAGGCTGAAGAACAAGTGCACCTGTTGCACTGCGAAGCTCGCGATGTCAGCGTTATACATTAATAAGTCATGAGGAGTCGAAGTAATACATTTGTACGATGATCACTGTCAGGTCGGAAATCCCGAGTGATTTATTATTAATGTAATATGTCTGTATCCTAAACCCACTACAATGTCAACAAACCTTACAAGCTCACGACTCCACTGACACGTGCAGAAGGAAGTTCATTTCAGGAATATGTCGTGTAAAACCTCGATTCAGGTGGCCACGATATGATATAGGTTTCAATATCTTTAAGATTCCATGTCTGACATCAAGACATTGCTAAGTCCTTACAATGCAACACGGCCTGGTCAAACAACAATCACATATGTAGTTAGGATTTTCGTTACAATTTCTTCGTAGAACTAAGAAGCTGATTACGTTTAAACCATCCAACTGGAACCTATCAATTCTGTGGGACGTTTAGTGCAACAAATACCAGTTAACTACTTGCATGCATGTACATGTATCTATTCCGTTTATCGGAGTTGAATAGAGTGGCTGTTAAACAAGATCGTAATTGCAAGTTACATGAAGACATAGAGCACTGGCGTCCGATCTCTTTTGATGAACCTCAGTCGGTCGTTTCTCTCTCCTTTCGCAGACGGTACCGCTTGGCGAGTTTGTCGATGACGGTCTGTTGAAACACAAAGGCTAACATTATAGACACTGTACAAGATTATTGACTAAATAATAATTCCTCAGAAGTAGGTATAAAGCAGTTGTTGGAAGGTAACATTACATACAGTTTACTTAGGCTATCTAAAATACTATTATCCAGCTTCAATTTCGGGGAGAGTGAATAGTACGTGCCAGAAATGTATAATCATGACTGATTATCTTATAGACGGATGAATGATCATGGATACAAATGTACTTACCTTATATTTTTGGTGTTCACTGGGCGTTGACAGTTCAAACTGTAAAAGAAAAAAAAATAACAAACAAATTTAACTGTACCCATTCACATTCTTCCTATGATGGCAAACACGCAAGCCATGAAGTTCCTTTTTAGAAATACAATAAGCATCGCCGGTAAGGAGCTTCGTGAATCAAGTGTTCCTCTGACTGATGAGGAACGAAGAATTCCGCAGTTAGGCTAAGGTCATAAACCGGGGCCCGGCCGGGAAG
The DNA here is from genome assembly GCA_019207045.1 of Branchiostoma floridae x Branchiostoma belcheri. Classification (NCBI taxonomy): domain Eukaryota; kingdom Metazoa; phylum Chordata; class Leptocardii; order Amphioxiformes; family Branchiostomatidae; genus Branchiostoma; species Branchiostoma floridae x Branchiostoma belcheri. The sequence continues at coordinate 14,833,546 of CM033027.1, forward strand.
CTTACAGGAACGAAAAGTATAATATAAAAGACAACAGAACATACAGAACGTAAAAAAAATAGTCAGTTGCATAATCTGTGATATCCTTGATAAAAATCTTTATTTTTCGTTTCCGCAAACATCCCGACTGGGTCCCGGTTTGTAAATGTGACCTTAGTCTTACTTGTCACACGCACAAACATATGATGAAACGAATAAGGTTCACTTAATGATGAGAGTGTAACTATTTGTGCTGACCTCCGTACCCCCAGAGGGTGACGAGGAGAAGAGGCAGACCAGACTGGTTTTCAGCATCATGAGGAGATTGAAGGGTGGCGGGAGCGACAGGTTTCCTCGTATGACGGAAAGTGTGTCGCTGACAAAGCTGTACGCCCACTCACGGTCTTTGTTGTCCTGCAGATGATATGATTTAGGAACCAAAAAATGCGCAAGAAATATTAATTCATAATGTGTAATGTATGGTCAATCCGCAGATTGACCGCAAACATGTAGAAACACAAACCCACTCATTCAGACACACCCAGATAGACACACCCACACACGGGCACACAGCCCCCAGCCCCCAGCCCCCCCCCCCCCCCCACACACACACACACATACACCACCACCACCACCACCACACACATACACACCGAAAACAATGATAAAACCAGCACCTCAGTCATCTGATAGGACGTGGTCATGATGGCTATAAGCAGGTTGAGAAGTACAACAACTGCGACCACTTGGTACATCGCAAACATAACGGTTCCCACCACCTCGGTAAACACCGGCTGGTCATGGATCTGGAGCGCCTCCAACGGGCTGGGCCTGGGCTTCAGCTCCAGCATGGAGAGATCACTGATGCCGAACTCCGCCCAGAACAGGGTAAGGATTGTACTCGAGAGGCTGTAAGACAACGAGATAACGTCGGGCTAACATTACATGTATGTATATATCGAACACAGCACAGTACATGTAGGCATAGGATCGTGTATGAAAACAGTAGACCATAAGTGGACAATACTCACGTGCCATAACCGTGGGCTTTAGAGCAGTCAACGTTCTGTAAGTTGCTCTGGTGATGCTTCTCGCAGAGGTAGTTGTGCACGGACCCATAGAACCAGTAGAGTTGATTAAAACCGCAGGCAAACGCGATATCCACGAGCCCGAGGAAAATGACGAACTTGATGATGTCCAACACCATCCGACCGAAGGAGATCTGGAGAGACCCCATGTTCCGTGACATGCGCATGAAGTACATGGCGCGTAGAAACACAGTCATGGTAAAGACTGCGTACAGGGCATCGGCCACCATAACTGGCTGAAAGCTGTTCCACTTAGCTCTGGCTGCCCAGTCCAGGGAAATATCATGGCCGTAATAGGTGTCCCACTAGATGGAACAAAAAAAATTCTCCAATTGGCTACGATAGGTAACCATTATCTTTAGATATACGCGTTGCAAAGTAACTTGGGTGGAAAACAGTTCGCGAGTTCTTAGAACCGTAGCAGTGAAAAACTGAGGAGAAACACATATCTACCAGAAAATATCTTACCTGTACGATGGCCAAAAATCGTAAGGTGGCATAAGTGGTGTAGAGTGCAACTGCCATGAAGTCAAGCAGATTCCAGAAGCTTTTGAAGTACCGACGGAGTCCTTGGTACCAAACTTTGTTGATTTGGTCAACGGTGAAGCCTAGAATGATATATTGGTGAATAACACATGTCTTTTACATATTAAAGATGTAACGTTAGCATAATTCTTTAAAACGACTTACTTCTGATCGTTTTCCTTCTTGTTGAGTGAGACTTGAAATAGAAATTGTCTTTAGAATGAAATGAAATATGCTATTATTGATCTAGCTATATCCAAATCTAGGTTTTCTTTAAATATGTTGTTCACACTTTTGCAAATAGTTTTTTTTCAGTTATTGAAAGTTTATTTCATGCTGATTTTGGGTCATTTCCGACATCTTAGGAAACTCCCAATTTCGCATCATAGAGTCAGCGCCCTAACACGAATGTTCGAAGAAGGAATACAGCTTCCTACCAGACATCCAGATGAAGATGACGGCTTGTGTCCAGGACAACCGTAAGCCAGAGGTCGGTATATTCTGCACCATCTTGTCTATCTCTTCATTGCTCACCCGATACATCTGTGCTTCTACAGTCAGCACGATGAGGAGGTCGGCCACGGAAAAGAACCAGCACATTCCACGGATTATTGGAATCGTCATGACTCTCTCGAGCTAGAAAGACAAGTACACATTCTCAGTTAAACTGATGTGATGCTGTTTATGTCGTGTTATTCACTGAATCAAACGGCGGGTCACAGAATAGAAGCAATCAGCAGACGTATGAGAGGACATGTAACCTCACGTGCCTTTGTAGTTGGTGCTAAGATGTTCAGAATAGTCAGAAATGGATGCAGTATGGCAACTGCTACCATGAACAACACCCACTGCCACATTGCCCACTGCTGCGCTGCCTTGCTATCAAGAAGATCGTGTAGGTCTCCAGAGTTCAGTTTGACTGCATACTCGAAGCTCAGGGCGTGAGAGCCAAACTGGAAAAATTGTAATTAGAAAATCATCAAAGTTTAAAAATTACGGTGACCATCGTATGTAGCCAACATGAGTTTAGAGTTTGCGGTGTTCTTGATAAGAACCACTGGTAACATCACCTACCTTCTTCTGCTCCATTTCAACTGCCACCTCCAACGTCCCGCAGTGCAAATCCTTGTCAGTAGCCTCTTCATGGTGAAACTCGAGAACGGTATCCAGCTCATCCGAGTCTCGCACCTCATCCAGCAACTCGCAGGCAAACGTCTCGCACTGGTCCGCCAGCTCCTCCAGCTGAGATCGGTACTGTTCCCGCTTCCAGCAGGCGTTCCGCAGAGCTCTAGCCGTCCGGAAACATGTCCGGAACGGGTCGGGACTGGTTAGCAAGATCAGGGAGGGGCTACAGACGGCCCGGTAAGCTGTGAGCCAGGCACGGGAGGTTTGTACTGTCGTCCATTGATAACTATCTGGTGATGGGACGGGGAAGCCTTGGTCCAACAGGAGTTTGAGGATGTGAAAGTTGTTTCTAGTGGCTGCCAACTTCACTGGTGTCATTTCAGGGTGGAAGGCACAGTCCTCCATCTAACAAGGAAGTTCGTATACAACACTTGAGTAGAATGGTCAGTGTCTGTATTGCTTATATACATATCTGCAATATCTTACATTACAAACGCATGCACAGCCACGCACACGCCGACATAGACGCACACAGACAAAGGCAAACAGACACACACACACACACACAATTCTGACCTCAATGCCTCCTGAGAATGCTTCATCTCCTGACGTGTCCCTGTCCAGGAGAAGTTTTACAGCCTCTACATTCTCCTTGTCAATCGCGTAGAGCAGCGCGCGGCCGGTAGGAACTCCGTGGTCCAGGAGCATCTCCGCCGCTTCTAGCGACCCGCTGTCCACGGCAACCTCCACCGCCGTGCGCCCGAACTCGTCACGGAGACCGGGGATGTCGATAGACACATCGGGATTGAAGTCCGCGTCAGCAATCAGTGCTGCTAATTCTTCAACAGCGTTATTACGAACCGCGGACAAGAAAGCTCGCTCCATCTTCTGTGCCATTATAAGAATAGTTGGTACTGTATTCTATGGATATGGATGAAATATTACAATGTCAACATTTATGCGTACCGAGATACACTATTAAGCCTATTAACAAAGACCTGCGATTGAACATGTGCAACCGTTCTCACGACCAAGCTTTGCCCACTTAATGTTTACCTAGTAGAAAACTGAAGCAATATAAGCTCTATTGAATGCGCACACATGCGAACTCCAAGCAATATCTTTCCCACAAATAGTGTTTCTATCTACCATATAAATGTTCCACTTAGTCTGACTAACATATGTAACGTATATAAGTAGAGGAGTTTTACCAACCTGTGGGTTGTCCAATGACTAGTATATTGTTGTTGCTGTGCGTGGCCAGGTCTGAGGTTTACACAGCGTGATTCACGCAATCACATTTACCATTAATACAGGCTATAAGCGGGCAAATTGACCTGAACACACAGGAAGTCTCCTTAAGCCAAATGGAAGGTTAAGGAGCTAATTGTTTGACCGACCCGGGCCAGACCACTTAATGGTGGTCATAGTGGTGTGACTCAGTCAAGTGTTGTCATCTACGACGGATACTTTTCAGATGACGGAAAGAAGGTATCGCATTTCTCATAAGTACGTATCAGGTCATGCTTGCATCATGTTCATTTCATCACGGTAAGTCGTTCATTTCGCACCATTGAGAAATCTGCAATGAAATCAGAACACAAATGTCTCTAAGAGAATTTTGGTCAAAGTCGTGTTGCTGTGTTCATCTCAGCATTACCATTTACTATAAAATGCGATAGACATGGTAGAATATGCTTTCAGGGATCTTCCCTTTCTCATTATTAATTCATCTTATGTTAAGGTAATGAGATCACCCTACTATGTGATTTTTTCATCCATCAAAGGATAATGGCCATGTTTTGGGGGAAATATTGATCAAGCTAAAGAGAAGCGTACGGAGTCAAACCGATTGGCAATAAAGACACTGTCACTGGGGTATGTTTATATACTAAGCCTAGAGTACACCATACCAAGTCATTCAGTAATGAAAAAAAAATATTGACCATTTTTCACTATTAGCAACAAGTGCCTTTAACTGTTACCCGACATATCTTACCTTTTCATTTTCAACCTTCCCATGAATATAACATTATATGTATTATCTAATGACACATCATCAGTCATGATCATTGCTGAGTCAGACAGTGTCATTACTGTTTCTTGACTAAATAATGCACATGATCCAGTGGAAAACAATGGGCAAAAAATTAAATTTTCATGTGGTATAACGAAAACACTGCTTGCTCACCATCTGTTTGACATCAATTTCCGCACCAAGCAAACACTACCAATGTGTATGCCAATATCATTAGCTTCAGTACTCCAAGCCAAACCTTTATTTGCTCTATAGGGCCAAACTGGTTTGACTATATGGATGGCAGCTACTGGGCACATAAAAACTGGTGCAATTGTGTGAAAAAAATTGCCTCCGCTATGAAATCAGGTTCACTATGAAATCAAGTTCAAACAAAGGACTGAAAAATTTGAAAAAAAAAAAAAATTATGATAACAAAGGCTACAACTCAAAAGGCATTACAAATAACTTTTTTTTTTCGTTTATGACACACATGTATGACTACATTTCTTTGTATGCTTAAAAGTATATGGTTCAAAACTTTTTTTGCTGACGAAAAATGATGTGCTGCATTGCACATTGATTTTCGTCAGTTATGCGTCATCCATGCAATCAAGTCAGTGTGGCCTAAGTAAGACAAACAGACACTTGAGTAACAGGTAAACTGTAAGGCAACTGTTTAATGAGACTGTTCCGTTGGCAAGAATCAGGTTGATCTCATTGGTCTGCACAAATAGGTCAGCAGCCAATCATGGCCCTTTTACGATGTTAATCCAAGATTCTATCAAAATGCCTTGCTCATATTCTTAGAAATTCTATACATAAAAATCGTGGTCAAGATTAGGGCACGTTACAAAAGAGATCAACATATACATGGTAGGTGTTATTTACAAGTATGATGATATATTCAGGAGAATAAAAGATCGTAGCTGGCAAACATAGATAAAATTGATTAAAACAGTAAAAAAAAAACTTTCTGACAGGACTCAACATTAGATGACCACACACAGATATTACTAACAACAAAGCCTTTAAGCAAGACTCCATTCCGGAGTGCCACCTAGAGAGTTTTGTCTGTATTACAGCTTTCTTTTCTAGCCCAGTCATTGACACTCCTGGCTATTGAAAATGCAATTCACTATTGTGAAAATGGCTGGTGCTAGCATAAACTTCTTTGAAAGCAGATGAAGTGTTTGCGTCCACATCATCTTGGTACACAATGCCATGCATTTAAATGCTCACAATAGCAACATCCTAACAAGAGAGGTTCTCAATATACTTCCCTCAAAATTGATTCCAATGTCAAGGTCTTCTGGGAATAAGTAGCTGCCAAAAAGACATTACTAACAAAGAATGGGTTTCACTAGCGTTACTGGATATATAAGGGGAAACATGATCGTTTGTTACCTTTCTTGTTTCATGACAATGATTTTCACTCAAATTACAAACATGAACGTTGTTGTTTTGAACTTGCAAATGATGGAATTAATCAGCATTATTTTCAATATCTTGTACCCATTGATTTGACACAGCTTTCCTGCCACTTAAAACGGGCCCATTTTTTCCTAGTGTATAAACACTTCAATAAGAGCTATTGCTGTGGGATACATTTTGCCAGCATTGTATTATGAAGATATTTTGACCATACTTCATGAGCTGTCTTGAGTCATGAGTTATGTTACAAAAACACTGAAAGTCTTTTCACCCAACAATGAGTTCCAAGTTGTATTGAGCTTCAGACATGTACAAGACCTGAGATATACATACACATGAAATGCTAGTACTCCTTGTCAAATCTACTACATGGTAGAAAATAAACATTTCTTCTACAAAACTAGCAGATCTTCTGTTATCAAGTAGTGCTGCTCTAATCATATCTTACATATGGTATTTGCACCACTTCTTCCTTTATGTACAAGCCAAAATCTGGTTAGGGTCAGGTTTGTATCTTAACTCTTGTTCGTTAGTAAACAAGCCAACATGGAGTTCTTAAAATATTCTTAAAAATATAAAATACAAAAGAAAACACATCAATTTTTCTCCTAGAAAATTCAAATGTTTTGTTTTCAATATTCATGACAGCATAGCCAGTAAAAGTTATCAGAGTTGTTTTGTAAGTAGCATACTTTCCCAAATGAAAGTAACCCAAATCTTGGTAAACCAAAACAAAAACAATGTGCAGGATAAGATCGTATTACATCTACTGAGTACTGACATGTGAAATGCAGTGACCTTGTGCTGTACTAAAATGTGTGCCACATTTACGTAGAGTACTAAGTGCAGCTACACAATTCTTGGTTAGGTGGCGTACAGTTTTGGGGTAATCTTACAGTCTGAGATCTTGAATAATAATTGGCAGCAGGTTGTACGATAACATGAGTATAAAATTACAACTGTTGAGGCTAATACTTGATGTGGTCCTGCCATGTGGTGAGAAGTGGTGAAATATATATCAAGAAATACCGACAATGGTTTAAGTAAATACAGTGTCTTAATAAAATATGAGAAATGAATACAGTTGAACTGTAAGTACACTGAACTGGAATGGTGAGTCTTTCCTGTGCACAGCTCTGTAACAACAAACTAACTTCTGCTTTTCCACACAACAACCGTTTGCACAACGACAACAGATAACTTAAAAGCAAACTCCACTTAAGTCCTCCAGGCCTCCATGTCTTAATCAGAACTCATCAGGAAGCCTTCATGTATATATATATTTATATACAGAATTCAGTAGTTTCAATTTGGCAGCCAGTGCTGTTGTTTATCACGTGTACTCAGTACCTTGGGTGTGGCCTACCCATGGAATCGACATAGTTCTGTGGCGGTTGCCTGACGGGCGGGTCAGCATAGTCCCTCCGTCCTGGGGAATCCACCACGTATGGCTGTCCGTACCCCTGCGTGTAACGCATGTCGGCATAATTCATTGCCCTGGGGTCTGGCTGAGAAGCTGGGGGCCGGGTGTACTCGGGGGGACCGGGTCGTGACGTGGGGTCCATGTATGACGTGCTGGGGTGTCGCCCCATCCTGTCGTAGTTCACACTTCTGGGGTCCATGTAGTTTGAGCTGGGCTGCCGCCCCATGGTGCCGGGGCTGGGTCGGTTGTACGTGTTGGGTTGGTAAGGTGGGTTGTGACCGTCCCAGCTGTACGCAGAGCCGTGGGGACTGTTCGCTGACTGTTTCGGAAGGGGCCCGTTGGCTGTGATCCCGGAGGACATCCGGATGGGTGGTGTGGGGGGCTGCTGGCCCACAGGAGAGGGGACTGGGGGGACATCTACAATGGGAAACATGAAGTGCATAAGTTGCCATTCACAAGATATGCACCTTTCAATGGGGAGCTTTTAGATCAAACTCTTGATTCAAAATGTCTAAACAAATTAAGAGTACACCACACATTCCAGTGGCACAGCCTTCAGGCAAAACTCTTGCTTCAAAATTTCTTAAGAAGGAATTGACCAAAGCACTGAAAAAACTGCAAACCTTTTTCTCTACTGCGAAATTATCGATGTACATGTACTGCTTGTAGAAAAGTTAACAGAGTGTTACAACAAACTGTTTACAAAGCAGGACAAAGGGTTTTAACAACCTTTACCTAAATTTGGCACTTTTCCTCCCCTCTTCACAAACAGCCTGACAACACTTCCTCCACTCTTGATCATCTCTATAGCATCTGCATGCAGTATGCCGTTGGTATTGCGCCCATTGATTTCCATAATCTGGTCTCCAACCTGGAAAAAAGTGTCAAAAGTTACACCTGGCAATTCAGCGAAGACTAAATAGCAATCATAATACCAGGGATCTCCCAAATCAGTTGATATGTTTTACTATATATATATATCTACAATCATTTTCAATCAGCCAAATCAGATTAAGCCAAAGACTTTCAACACTTGCCACAATACACATGACAGCCTTGAGTGCCTATGCTGTGAACACAGTGTTTTTAAAATAGAGTTTTATTGTTGTATTACTGTATTGTGATACATACAAGGTACAGTCAGAGATTTTCTTACCCTCAGCCTTCCCTCCCTAGCAGCTGGCCCGTCATCCGCAATCCTCAGAACAAACAGCGGCATGGTGAACTCTTTGCCGCCGCGTATACTGAACCCGAAACCTCGCACGCCACGCTGTACAGATACCATATGATACTCCTCCTTTCCAGTGGAATCCTATAGAAAGATACAAGGATCATCTGTAAATTTCCAGTTTATGGAGAGCATAACATTACAGTGGCTGATCATCACAGCAAAGAGCTTGTCACACTGAACGCCAAAAAGCAGTTAAATGTACTCAAGCAACGGGGTATGATTTTGGAAATGTCAGAAGTTTCAGATAGCATTCACTATCTTTCTTCAGTGATACTGCTTTTTCGGAATATCTTTTTACCTTTTAACCTTCATCCATGTTGTCACACTGAAATTTGAGAAGATGTGATAAATTGACATGACTTTTTTTACCTGTGATCTTCTGCCTGGAGAGGACGGTGGCCCTACTCTCCTGGGGAGGGGGGATGCTGGATCTGAGACGTGGGTGGGGGCGGGTAGTGTGTCTGCACTGATAGCGGCTGGTGGGGAGGGTAAGAGGGCTGGGCTGGGGAGTGGTGCTGGGGTGGGGGCAGGCCCGGGGAGTGTCGCTGGGGTGGGGCAGCCCGGGGGAGTGCTGCTGGGGCTGCTGGTAGGGAGAGTGCTGGGCCTGAGGAGGCAGGGTAGGGGTGGACTGCTGCCGCCGGATCAGGTCTTCACGTTTCTGCATCTCCTTCCGGTGCCACTCCAGGATTTCTTCTCTTGTTCTGCTGGCAAAAACAACAACATCTTCCTTAAAAGTCTGTCATCATGTGGGGACTTTGATAGTAAAACTAGGCTCCTAGACAACTAGTTAAAGAAAAATGAACTAGCAACATGTACAAGATGAAGGCTGTCACCACAGAACATAAAACTCCAGCTCACCTCTCCTTCTGCCCTTCCCCAAAGCTGTCGTTAGTCTGGTCTGCTATGGCAGGGGTGGCCACAGCATTCATCATGCTGCCATTGTTCTGAAACAACAGGAGAACATGTGTCAAACTTGTTCATGTAGAAGATGTTGAAATATCAGCTTTATATTCAAAATACACATAGCTTCTTTATCAATGTCAACTTGATTTTGAACTCTAAATCATGTGTCAAATTTGTTTATGTAAAAGATGTTAAAATATCAGCTTTACATTTACAATGCACATAGCTTCTGCATCAATGTCAACATGATTTTGTTTTGCTCTTGACTCTAAATCATTATACACGTTCAATGACATGACATGTAATAATCTTTGCCATCTGGACTTCCTGTCCCAACTGTGCAAGTTATTCGTTCCTGTTATGTGATACATATCTATCTTCTAAAGAGAGAAATGAATCATGTCTTACTGTAGGAGCTGCACCTGGAGTGCCAGGATCTGAGGAGAAATGAAGAAGACATGATGATATACGACAAGTCATGAAGGTCATCTTTAATAGCTTCAACTGTCTGTACTGCCTTGTGTTCCTCTTAAATCTAACCAACTTTGTCAGCATCAGAAAAAACAATAAGAGGCAGATATAAACAGACACTTCTCATTAATACAGTTTAAATGTTTTGATGTGAAAACTGGAAATGATAGATGTTGCTCTACAAAATCCCTACTGCAGGAATGCCCTTTCAGCACCCTTGTCCAACTCAAGGTTGTATGATAAATGTAATTGGAAGCACATGGCAAACAGAGTAATTTGTGGAGATACAGGGTTCAAACAGAGGTGATTTCTGCCATTTGGCATGCTAGAAGCCAAATTTATTGTTAGTGCCAAGAAGTGATGAAAGACATACAGTGTATATTGGAACAAACAGGGAAGGCTGGGCTTCAATGTGCAGTTCATCTATACTGAAAGTGCATTTAAGTTCGCAGGGATTTAATTTTGCAGTAGTGGGGGGAAAAAGGACTGGTTGCGGTGGCTTTAAGTTCGCGGAAACACCATGCAATGTAGTCTCTTACTGCCATGGAAAAATGTTTGTGGTCGTTTTAAGTTCGCGGTGAGTTGGCAACGCGAAAACCGTAAACATAAAACCACCAGGAAATTTCTGCATTTACAGTATATGGTAGCATGCTGAGAAGTCTAAAATTATCTACATTAGATGTCTCATGTAATGTAAAAGGCAGTAGATAGTGAAGCAAACATTCAGTCAACAAGTGAGGACAGAAAGTCCCACATTGCCAGGAACCACAGAATGCTAAGTCAGCAAGCCCATCTCACCATCAGGGGGAGAGATCTTGAGCGTGACTCTCAGCCCAGACTCCTTAATGATGTTGACGATCTCGCTGTGTGACAGGTTGAGTATGCTGATCCCGTTAACCGCCACCAGGTGGTCCCCCACGGCGAGCTGGCCGCAGCGCTCCGCGGGACTGCTGGGGATGATTCGGCCTGAGGGGGAAAACACGATCACAATCAGCCATGACTTCAGGTGGCATTAACCACCTCCCATTTTTCACCACTTACTCAACTGACACATGTTGTCTGCAAGAACACTCTTACAATGTAGGGGGAGCTCATAAATATACAGTGCTATCTATTGACACATATTATCAGCAAGAACACTCTTACAATGTAGGGGGAGCTCATAAATATAAGTATACAGTGCTATCACCAATCGAGAAGAGGATTTGTCACAATCTTCTCCATAAGATCTATTCTCACTGTGCCTAGCTAAATGTAGGCTCAGGTCATTCATCTTATTTTATTCTTGGCTAATAAGGCATCAATCCTTTAAGAAATACTCCCCAACCACAACTGATACTCACTGATCACAAGTTGGCTGAATACCAATATATCAGAGGTTGGATCTTTCACTAGACAGGCTCTTCAGCATTTCTGTACAATTCCTCCCGCCCCCTCCTGCATTACTTTCAAGTTTCCACCCACGCCCAACCCAATTTCCCTGCTGACCTTAGCCATGACCTTTAGCTGCGAAGGTATGTAGGTTCCTGAGTTGCTTACAACTGACTAACATAACAATACAATAAGCCTATGATGTTTACAGAAACCTCCAGACAGTTAGACTGATAAATGGGAGTGCTTTCTTGGATCACACCAGCCCTTTTCAAAACATATAACTATAAGTTCTGACAACAAAGACTGTTACATGACATAACAGTTTTGGGAACTTTCAGGGCAGGCAGAATTAAATCTGACATGTCAGGGAGTGGTAAGTATTACAGCCTACCTAATTCAAAACAAAGAAGTGTAAAGCCTTGGATTATGTTTTAGGCCCTATATCACCTATTATGAGAAAACTTTCATATGATACACACTGACAGTGAAGTAAAAGCTGAAATTTCTCACCAATTTTGGCTCCACTTTTTGCAGCTGACGAAGTGATGACGAAGCCGAAGCCTTCTGTCTCGTTCCTGTGAACGGTGACGTCATACGGGTAGGTGACGACAGGTGAGGCCACAGGTGGGGCCGGCCTGAAGTCATTCATCATGGCTGGTCTGACTGGGGGCTGACTAACCATGTCTGAAGTGGGGAGAACAGGGAATGTTAATAGTGTTGTGCCCAGTTCGCAGGGTAATGGTATTGCAAAGGACTGATTTGGGCACATGTGTGACAGGAAGGGTAGATATTAGCATGTTTCAGTTTGAGATCCACTACAAAAGATTTACAAGTATTCCAAGAATCTCATAACTGAAGGCAAGTAAAACAAAGAGATAGATGGCATATAGACTGTCTTCTGTTCCATACTGACTCAATGTTTCAGAAAGGGAAGCATCTTTGTTGAAACAAAGGGTAAGGAGAGTAATAATGAAACTATGATATAAATGGAAAAAAAACCAATAATTAGTTACATTTATAACCTTTCATATGTATATGCTGAAAAAATGTTGACTGGAGGTTGCTTTTTAAGTGTCCAGTTGAACCGTCGAAAACCTTTGAAATTGACTCCTCTAAATTCACTTACTTTTGTCATGGTTTTATCCAGTGGTGTTAACATGTGTCATGGCTTTATTTAGCAGTATGAGACAGAGTGAAAATAAAGTTTTTAAGATGTAATGAGTTCATTGTGGAAAGGTTGTAGCGAAAATAAAACCGCCACAGAAGTTTCAAGATCTACAGTACCTTGCAGCCTGCGCCGAACTCCAAGGGACACTTTCCCCGCCAGTGCTGCCTGGCCCATTAGCGACACCACCTTGTGGTGCGAGGCGTTCTGCACGGCCACCCCGTCCACGTACAGCAGCTCATCGCCCGACAGCAGCCGCCCGTCCAGGTCCGCAGCTCCTCCCGGGACTATAGCACCTATCGACACCTGGAGAGGGGATGGTCAGGGTTAACACACTAACACAATCAGCTGCAGTAACCTGTACAAGTCTCAGCTCCTCCCGGGACTATAGCACCTATCGACACCTGGAGAGGGGATGGTCAGGGTTAACACTTTAACACAACAGTCAGCTGCAGTAGCCTGTACAAGTCTCAGCTCCTCCAGGGACTATAGCACCTATCGACACCTGGAGAGGAGATGGTCAGGGTTAACACTTTAACACAACAGTCAGCTGCAGTAGCCTGTACAAGTCTCAGCTCCTCCAGGGACTATAGCACCTATCGACACCAGGAGAGGCGATCATCAGGGTTAAGACTTTAACACAATTAGCTGCATTGACCTGTACAAGTCTTCTCTACAGAGGAGCCCTCATCCATTAAAAAAGGTGATGTGAGGAATTAAGTTAGAGACACCTTAGACACAATAGCCTCTGTGAAAGCCCTTCCTGCATTCAGAACATTGAATTATTGATGGATGTGAATCTGTGAGGGATACACTAACAGGTACAGGTAACAAGGTAGAGTCTATTTTGCAATGACCTACATATTGATTTTCATCTCAAAAAAGATTCTGTTTCAAGTGCTTTAGGCGTATCTGCAATTCATACAACAAGAAACAGTACAGGGAGCAAATCATTATTGATGATCATTCAGAAGATTTTAGTATGGCATGGTTCCACAGGAATTGTTGTGTTGCAGAGGTTCATACTGACAGTCTCTATCCTCAACCCATAAATCTAGATGTAGCTCTTAACAAGCATAAATGGCAAAGTGTAAACTTTGCCAGACAACTGTCTCTTGTGCTTAAGGTGCTCAAACTGCATCCAAATTGCAGCCCTTAGGGATACTGAGTTCTTAAAATAAGTTTGTAAAAAAACTGAACATGAACAGCCGCATACATAATGCTGCTGTAGAGCCTAAGAGTTTATGGTACGGTTTCCCCTCCTCCTGTCCTCCAAGGATGTCTATCTCTAAAACTACATTGTACATAATAGTACATTATGTGCTGCTGTAGTGTATAAGAGGCAATGCCCTACGCCAGGGTCTACCTACCGGTTCGCCCTCCTCCTGTCTGCTGCTGTAGCATGTAAGAGACAATGCCTTACACAGTGAATACATACCGGTTTGCCCTCCTCCTGTCCTCCCAGGATGCGGAAGCCGAAGCCGCTCTCCTGCCTCCTGAGGAAGATAGTCATCTCCTGCCACGCCTCGTCAGCGCTGGGTGGCTGGTCCATCCGCACAGGAGGGGAGGGGACCTCTGAGTCCATCCTCACTGGGGGTGGGGGCGCCTCATAGTTGGGCCCTGAGCAGACAAGGATATCCACAGTTATGCAGTGTTCTACTTATCTACAATATCAAAAATCCCCGAAATCTTATTTTCTGCTTGTGACGATCACATTGTGTTAGTGAAATATGAGTCATAAAATGACAAGTATTCTTTTGGATGACTCACAATCTGATATCAATGCACAGACCTGTTATACTTGCTTCAGCTTGTAGGACTAGAGAACTGGCCATATCTTAAAAAACTGTTCCCATCTGTCTGGGTCAGTTATTGACCTATGTTACAAGAGGCCTAATACTAGTAAATACATCACTGTTGTTTGGAGTTTTAACTCTCAACACTTTGTGCAGTTCCATGGTAACAGCTGGCAAGTTCACTGTATTCTCAGAGAAAAGGTGTGCAGGGGCAATCTGAGAGAGTCTGAACCCTAAGGAGGCTGCCAAGTACAGAGTCGATCGCTGGAAAGCTTCTGACACCCTCCTACCAAATGAAGCTCTCCAGACCCCTTGTGAGTCCCTTCCTCATGGCACCCATCTACCCAGAAGGGAATGGGTGGACCTGAACAGAGCAAGGTGCGGAGTAGGTAGGACCAGAGACAACCTACTGAAATGGGGACGGGTGAACTCAGCTGAGTGTCGTTGTGGCCACCCAACCCAAACCATGGGACACATTACGAAGGACTGTGTATTAGGCCCCAACATCTCCAACTAGGACCTACTAGAAGCTAACGAGAAGGCCGTGGCCTGGCTGCAGTACTGGCACGGAACGCTATGATGATGATGATCTGAGAGACAGCCGTGATAGAAAGTTTACATACACAGTGATCTTACTTAATACCCATCTTGTGGAGACTTAGAGGTATATAATGGATGGAAGTCCTGTGAGGACAGAGCAGAGGAAAAACATGGCTTTATGTCAAGTAGAGGCTTAGACTCGGGAAATGTAACACAACGTGACTGATTTAGGATAAAGTGGTGGGTTTAGGGCTGTCAGGGAATATCAGAGAAGAGCAGTCTTCAAAACAGCAGGGATGAAGAACAAGATAAGAGCTATGAAAAGCCAACGGCTTCTCAGACTACTCAGGGCCTGAAATTCATTTTTGGGAATAGGTGTACTAGGGTATTTAACTAAAATTGTGCTGCTACAGAAAAAAATGGGTGCACAACATTTAGAGTAGAATGTAAGCGAAACCTTATTCTTAAAAGAGCAACACAACTAAGGTTTTGTTTATACTTTTGACACCTAAATGTGAATGGTATGCTCTATCACGACTTTGCTGTTCTGTATACCTAGCTAGCTGCCACCATGGAACCAAAAAACAGTCCTTTGCAATAACAATACCCTGCAAAATGGGCACAACTCAGTGTGTGTAAACAGGCAGACAAATCAAAATTAAGGACACTGGCCTACAGTTTACCCAAAACCTTCCCAATGGACGAGTCCAGAGAATCCTGGATATACTTCCATCATCTGGATCAAGTCTTTCTTCATGTTAACAGGGTTTGATCCTCTGCAGGCCACCAGAAACATAACATACACACTCGAACAGGAAATCCCAGCTCTGGTTCCTGTGCCAACTAACTTTTCTTGGAAACGTCCTGCTCTGAACCATTTGAAACCACCATTGCTGACACAAACAGTTTCTGCCGTTGGCATGTCTCCATGTAGTCCCAGACAACTTCTTCAAAAACATTGCTTACTGGGGAGATTCTTTTGTCATGAGAGTTTCAATGATCTACAGCTACAATATATTTTTGTCTAAACAGAGACATACCCGTTCAACGGCAAACCTATCCATATCAAAACACTTCAAAGACAGATGATGATATGGCTAACTCACAGAAAGCCTCTCACTAAATCCCCCACATGAATAACAAGGCTGGTACAGGGATGCCAACAACCAACATGGTCACCGCAGTGAAGGTTACACAATGTCTACCTTCTTCTGTTGTCAGGATTACCTGGGCAGCAGGTGTGCTATCCACTGCAAGATCCACTTACAACGTTAAGTGTTCTATTTATAGGCAACAGCCAACATCACCATCACTGTGAAAGCTACCTGTCACAGTACCTGTCTTTGTCACTCACATGAATCACCTGGGCACCAGGTGTGCCATCACAACAACAGACCTCACTGTTCTTTAAATAGGAGTTCTTAAGGATCAACATAAGCATGTGGTACATTCAGTTAAGTCTCCTCCTTGTTCCATTTACCACACGAGTCACGAGGTATAGTAATTTTCAGAAAAAGAGGAACCAATCTACGACAACATCTGTTGTACCGGGTATACATCTAGCCAACGTTTTCAGAAAAGATGAGTTCACTTACTAACAGAACAATGCTCCTACCGACCAGGAAAGCGGGGTAACTTATTTTAGAGCACTTGACCTTTGACCCAATTCCCACGTGCCTTAGCCAGTCAAGTTTGTTATTGTGGGGGAGAAGCTATGCAGCTGGTGTTTCTGTAGAGGGGAGGGGGGTGTCAGGGTCAGTTCTCTGGTAGGTCAACACAAACATGCTGAGGTATCCGACCCCTGAGGCTGGTGTGTCAACAGCAAGGCAGGAGGAGGAACAACTTGGAGAGAGTGGTTTTCATTAGCCAGAGTTAGCAGGGGCAGTTTTATGCCTTACCACTGAAGTTACATGAAGATAGATCACACAATTTGTCCCCTACATAAAACTGATGTCTACTGACCTTGTCTGCCTGTAAGACATAAAATATACATCAAAAGATTTCCTGTTTGTTATGATTCCGCGGAAAAGGGATCAAACGTGGATGGGATTTTCAGAAAAGACTTGGCCGACACACATTAATCTTCAAGTTTATCCTATCAGAGCTTTCAAGGTCATGGTTGGAGATATCTATATATTTTACAGCCTGGAATCAATGAAGTAAGTTCAAGTTTCACTGCTCCAGGCCACAAAGTAAAGACCACCCAGTCACATCCACTAACCCAGTCATTTCACCCAACTCTGATTAAATCTAATTACAACTTTGGTCTTTCATCCTTACCAGTAACAAGGCCATTATTGTGTTACCGTGTTACGTGCTAACAGTCTTGGTACAAACAAGTGAGGGTATCCACTTCACAAGCCACTTTCAAGTTTAACTGTCTGAATAATTTCTTTCTCCAATAACTCATTAACTGTGCCCAGTGGAAAGACCCTTCAGAATATCACCCATCTGTTTATTCTCAGGGAGGTAACAGTAACACTTAAACCACAGAGTCTCATTTCAGGCAAAGTGGGAGCTGCAGAGTCAATATATCACTATTACTACAGTCTCTAGCAATTTGGTCTTGTGAAAATCTCCCTAAGTAATGTCATATTTCATCTTTTTGCTTTCTTTAGCTACTATCATTAAACGAAAGGCCGTCATACAGGAAATATGATTCAGATATTCTGTAGGCTAATACATTGTAAGTAAGTATACATACTTTCTGTGATTTACCATGATATGATACCAGTTAAGTTCCAAGATACAGAAAATACAAACTACAATCGTACACACAGCTAAGTAATGGCACACAAGAGTTCTGCATTCCCATATGTTGCTTTAAAAACTTCCTACAAAAATGTTCTGATGGAAGTCGTTATGTACTTGGAGTTTTGACAGAAATACAGAGGTAGCCCATCAACCATGTCAAAGATACATACCAGTATGGATAATGCTGTAAATGTAGGGAAATAAAAAGCACTTACTGGAAGGACTCCTGTTTGGTGGGTTGTACTGATAGCCGTTGTACATGGTGGGCTCAGCAGGCCTGGGTGGGGCACGTGGCAAGGTGCCATATGATGACACAGGGTGGGTGTCTAGTGGTAAAACAAAACATGAAATCAACACTACGCCTACACACTACATGAATCACACTACAGAAACAAATCAGTCTGTATTGGGAGGACCTAGGGGTTGTTGCTGAAGGGGTGTGCTATAGGGCTGGGTATCGGTACAGCGTACCGGTACAAAACCGGTTTTTCTTATTGGACCGGTCCAGAAAAACCGGACCTGAAAAAAATCAGGTGGACCGGATGTTGGACCGATTAGAAGATTTACAGATTATTTTATCAGGCATTCACACGTTTGGGCGCTTGCAGGTGGAAGAAAATAACAAGAGTGAAGTAAAGTAGAGTTTATAGTCATTTCTACCAAGTTTTACAGCCAATCGTACAGGTGCAGTTAGCGTTGAAGGATTTTAGAACGCCAGTGTAAGTCTAATACCGGTACTCCACCAAACAGATCTCTATGTAGTGAAATGGAACATTGGTATGAGTCATACTGCATCAGGTCCAGGTTCAGGTCCGGACCTGGACCTGACCCTTTGGACCTCAACCGGACCTGGACCTGAATTTTCTGTACCGGTACCCACCCCTAGTGTGCTATAAGACACTTTGCACTTGAAACTTGATTCTGTCAGGTACAGTCCATTTAGCCTAAGTGTCTCCTTACCTGACATTTGAGTGAATGGCTGGGAAACAGGCCCATCTACAGATAGATGGAAGGATGGGATGAAGATAGAATGCTACTGAACTGGTCTGCAATCAGTACATAGGGGTTGATACAAACCAGATTGTGGTGATCTTGTTTTGGAATACTGAGAAAGACTAGGGTTCTTTGAAGTTTGGAAAAGATCAATAGAAAAGTACACTATAAATATACTCCTTACGATAAATGATACTGTAGCACTATACTGAAAATACTTTTTATCTACTGATACTGAGATAGAAACCAGATGTGAAATGTTGCTAAAACAAATGTTTGTAATAGTAATATGAGGCATTATGAGTGCACTTTGCCTTTGAAGATACTGCACTTCTGAGATAGAATCAAGTTTAACTCGTGTTCTAAATCCCCTGGCCCATGGCTATAAGGTATCTGCCACAAGCCTCTGAAACTGCATTACAGGGGATCAAAGATGCACAAAAAGGTCGCAAAAATCATCTAGAAGGGCGCAGAAAATGGGCCCTGCATCTAATGGCAGTGAGCTCGGAAGTAAAGCACATCATCTTAGATAAAAGGAAGCATATGCCATGTTGTGGATAGTTGACCTTTCCTTCATCCCAGCCTGGTGGCTGCCAGATGATGCCAACTACAGATACATGGACCTCTACTGGGGGCTTGGGCGTGCCTGTATATAGATACTGCATACATACAAAATTGCAATAGAAAATGATAATCTTTCTGCATCAGCTCTGCACAATAATTTGCAGTAGCCTGATTTGCTTTGGACTAATTTGAAGCAATCCTACCAGTAGATGATAAAATGTTTATTTTTTTCAGTTTTGGTTGCTCTTTTATAGCCAGTCACTGTGGATGTTATAGCAGATGGAGGGGTCAATCCCTGACCCTTACCTGTCCTAGTGACCCAGATAAGTCTGATAAAACTGACACAAAATGCAGTTAGCCACCCAGCTGGATAGATAAGATAGAAGTGTGTACCAAATATATATTTCTTTCCCTAAGGACATGAAAGTCTACTAAGTAGTGCCATAAGTTTTGAAGCTTTCAATCACTTTGGAAAAACAATTAATAAGCCTTAATTAGCTACAGTGGCCCTGATAACTGTCTCTTGACATCTCGTTTGCAATATAACCAGATATTAAGTCTGCATGTTGTATCAATATTGTCACATTTATAACATGACAGATTCTTTATATGGTGACTGCTTCATTAACAGAATCAAGCCAGGCATATTAAATATCTGTATGTGCCTCAAAATACCTCTTCATCCTCCATATTAGACTAAGTCTGAATTATATTGATTATACCTACTCAGGATTTTCATGCAACTTGATATTGTTGCACCTCACTTGCATGGGCCAGTATGTATCTAACGCGTGCAGCATTTCATCCTTGGGCCCTCCTCTGTATTTCATCAATTATGCATTTCATGACACATACATAAGATCACCACGCAACACAATCACTCCAATACACCTCCCTACACAGACTAATTAGTCCATTTAGAAATGAAATAACAAGTTGTCTTCAGTCTACCGTGAGGTACATAGTCATTGAAATATATATTGGTATTGCCAAACATTGCATTTCTACATGGGTACTAGTTACTAATTTCACTAGTTGTTGTAACAGCTTCATTTTTTTACAGGTTGATTGCATGAACACAAATTGGTTAATTCACTAGCACTAAACAGGCAACAACAAAAACATGGAAATCCAATTTACTGCTTTGAAGCAATAGAAGAAAGGAACCTGGGTGTAATTAGATAGAAATGCCTGCAGGGCACATGTGTAGGTGTGCCCTAGTTTTGTGGGACAGGCATCAAAGTGCCATGCTAGAGGAAACAAACATATGGCATACAGAAATATGGTACGTATCCCAGCCAACACGAAGAATTTGCCAGTTAAGAGCAGCTGTACTATATGTCCTGCCACCCCCAGGGTTTAATAAGTGAATGTCTAGGATTGGTGACATTCCTCACTGATGGCAGCTGTCAAAAACAATCATGGCCGCAAATTAGCTCCACTTTTACCCAGAATGTACAAACAGATTCCAACTCTTCTTGTGGAACCAAAATATCTAAAGTACTGAAGCTCCAGGCAGTTTTTGTACGACAAACAACGCAAAAGCTTCATCACAAAGGCAAATGCTGTTTGTGGTGATTATTCACTACAGCCCTCCATTTGTGGTGAGTTCTAATGTACAATAATTAGGGTACCAGTAATTTGAGATGGTGTTATGCTTACCTGGCTACCAACCTCAATTAAAATTCTTTTTGATGTTTTGAGAAAGAGAAATAAGCATGCCTTGAGATAAATCCTGTCATACCAACTTGCATATCAGACACAGCTACCATGCATGCCATTGTGTTATTCTCTACAGCTATATCTCTATAATGTCTCCATTTGACTCACCTTGTCTGCCATTTTCAGCCAGGTCGGCAGCTCGCAGGTGAGGCGGCGGCCCTTGGTACCCGTAGTCGGCGGCCCGTCGCCCCAGAAGCCCGTCCTGAGCCATGGGAAGGATCGGCTGTTTGGACGGCGTCCCCTTCTTGCCTTTCCCCTGCAGCTGTAGGATTCCTTGAACATAAATGGCAGAGAAAGTTGGGTGATTGTCTGACCCCCAGTTTTCAGCCACCAACAGCTGCACAGCTCTCATCCGTGATATTACAATCCTCAGAGAAAATATAATCTATCCCTCAGGGGGCATAAAGGGAAAGCTCAAACTACAGGCCGCAAACTGCAGCCAGTGCCTGACATCAAAAAGCAAGGCTTGTGAGCCTAATAAGCCTTTGAAAGCCTACGAAGGCTAGGACCTGGGCATGATTGGTCTGCCGTAAGACATGTGGGGAGGAGGAACATACGGCTTGTGTGTAATAGGAGAGGGCTCACGATTAACGTAATGTAGGTATATGGAAAGGTCTCGCTGCCAGGAAGATAAAATATTCCTGGGTCATGAAATGGGCCAGTGATATGAAAACTGAAGCCATGAGTAAGATGACAAATAGTGAAACCACTTCTTTTGCTAAGAGTAAGACGAGTTTTGAGCATACTATTTTCCTATTGAAATCTTGTGCTTTGAACCCTTTCCCTGCTGCCTCACAATGAAACCAAAACATACTGAAGGTTTATGAACAGATGTCCTGTTAATTAATTAGACTTGCAAACTCTATCTTCACCAAAGTCAGGCAGGACACGTTTTGGCTACTGTTATATCATGACTTATAAGTAGCAACTGTTCCATGGTATTTTCTTTCTCACATCTGGAATCCAAACCCTGATAAATGTTAACAACAACCAAGGCTTGATAAGAGCAAAAAACACAACATATTACATACCAAACCATAACTTCTATTAACTTCCTTTTGTAACGTTCCATTTGTTTATTCATAGCCTGCAGACAGCAGGTCACACCTGTTAATTTTCATTTATCCTCTGTTGACCTTTACATCCTGCAAGAACTGCAGTTCCCACACTAAAAGGTAGGTGGCATCTTACAGGAGCAGGCATCTCATAAAAGTTGAATAAGACTGAGCTGCTTTGATTTCTTAAGTAAATATCTATTTGATATAAAATGAATTAAGTCATTATTTCCATAGTAACTGGATTAACAATGACGGAAGGCACTGAGCACTTAGAAATCATCTGATGAACTTATCTCTAATGAATACCTTTAGAGATTGGTGACAGTCAATACTTGGTATGATGATTTTCAAAAGCAACTTTCACTGCCTCTGATAGTTTTTGGTAGAATATACATATCCTGATTCCTCCCACTGCATACCTTGCCATCTCAAAGCAAAAACAACATCAAAACATATATTTGCTCACCTCCCCTCTGCACAATAATGGTCGTCTCCTTGCCCTTGGTGCACTCCTTGAGAATCCCCACCAGCTCGTTGTGTGTGCACTGCCGCACATCTGTGCCGTTGATCTCCACCAGCACGTCTCCGACACACAGGTTCTTACACCGCGGCTCGTCCAGTATCTGTTTCACGCGCTGTCCATACGCACTGTCAGCAATAGTGAAGCCGAATCCGCGATCTCCCTTCACTATGTGGACCGTGACGTATTCCGGTTTTAACTCCTCTGGGCGTAAACTCACCCCGTCCTCGTAAAAGTACCCGGTGGAGGCCCGGTTGGGGTGGGGACCCGGCTCCGGGGTCAGCGACCTCTCGTGCTGATGCCTGGGTCGAGCGGAAATGTCTGGCATGGATTTTGAGAAGGATGACTGTACGGTGTGTAAGGGTTGGGTGGGGCGCTGCGGCGGGGTGAACGGCAGTCTGTCCGGCTGGTCCCCATTGTACCTAGATACTAGACTGTCCACCGTGCTGGTGGTGGGCATTGCTATGGCAACAGAAGTCACAACGTTTGTGTTGGGGTCATCCGGGTCAAAGGGCAGAGGGTAGCCCCTGCGGCACTCCAGACGTACCCTCTGACCAGGCGGGATGGTCTGGAAGAGTCCCACCACGTCGCTGTGGGTGTAGCCCAGGACACAGGTGTCGTTCACAAACACTATCACGTCACCTGAAGAGGAGAGGGCAACCTTCAGTATGCATGTTGTCAAGACAAAACCACTGGTTTACTGTAAGTCTCTATAGATCCGCAGTGCCTAAAATCTGCGGTTTCGGTCAAATGACGAATCTGCGCTGTTTTCACATTAGCCATGGCCAATGTATGGGAAAATGATACTAGTAGCATAAAAATCTAATGAAAATATTACCGACACAACTTCTGCGCAGCAATACAATACAAGCCAGGGCAGTAAATTGAATACTAACATCCTTTACCAAAAAGCCAAACATCCAAGGATGCCATAAAAAAAAGTTTTTCAGCTGGTTCAAGTGGAAATGGCATGCTAAGAAAGTCTCAGGAAAATGTACTTGCCCTAATGACACATAAATGTCATGGCTAACATTGACTGATGGCAAAGTCAAATAGTTAAGCTTGGATTTTATATGAAAATGCCTCCTTAAGTCCTCAAGATTGAGTATCCACAGGTTCGGGTAGAGGTTGAAAGTCACCTGTTTCCAGTTTGCCGTCCTCAGCTGCAGGGCTGCCTGGCACCACACTTTTCACCTGTAGGAACTCCCCTGGCTCGTCACCCCCCACGATGGTGAAGCCGAACCCTCGCTCGCTCTTCACCAGCAGAGTCTCGATCATCTCTCCCGTCAGCTCATCTGGATTACTAGTGAAGTACGCTTTGGACGCATTCTCAGCCTCTGCATTAAAGAGGATGCGCTACGATTAGGATGCGGGGTCCACAACCAGGAAATGCGGAAACAGTCACACACAAGAGAGTTTTACTCCACTCCGTTAGAGCAGTAACAATAACTATAGCACATTTAAGGGAAGATTTAATATCAATTACAATAGGAAAGCACTAAAATTAAAACTTGTAAATATAGGATGGCTGGTGAGTGTTAATCTCCAAGCAGATGCTACAAAGGCATAAGATACTAAACTGGCCAAGGAGTGTAGTCAGCCAAGAGGTGTACATTTACCATGTAGCCAAACACACTCCTAGGCTGGCTTCACTACTCTGGCATCTTTTGATACTATCTTATGCTACCATAGGATCTGCTGGGAGATTAGGTGAGTGTGAGCAAAGTAGCTTAGTACCTGATCTTAGCCAACTAATGAGAAGTTTATGTTACATATCATTTGTACAGCAAGACAGGGAAAACCGTTTAGTTAAGCTGCAGAAAAAGTAACGTTAGGATGTAATAAAAACACAAACAGTAGAGAATGAGCTGTAATTGATTTTAGTATGAATGTGAGGAGTGAGGAGAAAAGAAAATGGAATCATTGGATGACGATTATACGTCGTCTACCTGCAGGGGGAGGCGGACCGGTTTCGGAGCCGCCGGCGGAAGGCGGAGCTTTATCGGACTGATCGTCACGGGGAGAATTTTCGGAATCATCAGGAGCTTTACCATTGTCAGGGGGAGGGGATGTGCGCTCGGATTCGGAGGCAGGGTGGGTGGAGGAATCATCTGTAATCATCGTTGGAAGACATACATACAGCAGATCAACAAGTCAGGTCATGCAAGGTAGCACAGTCACACATGCAAACAGTGGTACAAAAGTAGCACAACAGTAGTACAGGATAAATCATCAGGAAATCAGGCAAGCATGGCAGTTCAGCAAGACAAGGGAGCTCATCCTGCTTCTTGTGGTGGCCAGGCACAGACCAAGCCAATCATGGGGCTGCATCAATTGTCACATCATTTGGTACAGTTTACTTTGTAATCTAACAGTTTGGTCAGCAGCATTTTCTTTTCTTAGTGATACAAATAACAACTGACAAATGATACAAATAAAAACTGACAATCATCTTTAAAACAAAACAAAACATACAATACAACAACAAATTCATAATTGTGTTGAGCACTGTGTATATTGAAAGATGCGTTTGTAGCAGTTTCAAAGACATTTCCAGTTGAAATGATAACTTCAGTAAAATCCTACAGTGAATGTATAACATCCTTATCGTTAAAATGATAACTTTGGTGATGTACAACATCCTTCAGTACATTCTTCATCATTGTACACTGAAGCAATGGTAAGGTCATAATGTCAGCCCCATGATTTAACTGGGAGGCCGTACTGAAAAGTTGTTGACATAAATCAAATCTGCATGCTCTTCCAAGACTTCCAATCAATACATGGCTTTTGCGCATCCACATCTATATGTCGATCATCACATTTGCACGAAACAAAACAAGATTTCTTAGATAAGTTAGATTAAGTAATGTCATCCAAACTACATTATAGACAGACCAGATCAATTGAGGGACAGAAATATAAGATTGTTGGCAACCATTTCTTTTGGTCAAACATTTGTGCCACTTTTCTGATATTGTTTCATTCCATATTTGGTCAACATTCTTGAAATATTTCTTGAGAATCTTTTAAGAGTTCTTTTTTCTGTCTTTCTTTACCCTATCCCAGTGATCAAGACACATCAGTTTTAAAGTTTGCAACTCCATAGAAATATCAAAATCTGGGTTTTTACAAATGCATATCAAATCATCGCACCATACAAAAATTTTATCAGGCAAAAGGAAGGTCCCAGTACAATCAATGCTTTTAGACATTACTGTCTTGATACTCGTACATGCATCTAAATGCATTACTGTACCCCTTGGTTAATCCCTCCCAAAGTGTGGAAAGTTGTTAAGATGAACAGATTTCCATTGATGGCCTGATCGCGGAATTGCATTACAACATCCCTGAGTATCCGGTGCACAGGGAGTTAAAAGGCCTGGGGAATAAGTGTACCGGCACCTCTGTATATCAGCTCTGACATTTACACAGTGCCAGCTATTTCACCAATACACCGGGCAGCCAGGGCATCTGTCAGAATTAGCGTTCTTACATTGGCAGGCATGACTTAGGGCGATGCTTTACGGCTTTGCTCAGGGTTACTTTCTGCATATGGCTCATTACACTGTTGCAGCATTAAACCTGATGCACTTGAAAATATACCTGTAAAAATGAAACCAGGACTGGTCTTAAACATGACAACACTGAGCGCTGTTATATCAGTCTGTGTAATAACAGTCCTTATGTTCAGTTTGAACAAAATTTTATATTCTATGTCTTGGAATGTCCTAATATTTGACAGGTAGGTACCCATTGGCCCAGCAGGGGTGTGCTAGGTGCCTACAGCCTGCTGTAAGTGTAACCCTGGTGTCCTGATTATGATCTACTGCTGTTAATGTTGCATGCAGGCCTGTTTTATTGGGAAATCAGTCCTGAGTTGGTGCAGGATTACCCGCGCCTGCTGCCAGGCATGGAGTCAAAAGGGCCAATCAAAATGCACCTCACAGATGCATGATGCGGAGTGCCCAGGTGGTAATGAAAACATTTTTCTAGCCCTGGGACAGGAACTTACCATATCTGGGAGAATCAATACACAGACCGAGGACTTAGGGTACAGCAGATAATATCCTCAGCTTCTTTAATTGATTGTCCAATTACTGTCCTATTCCAATTTAAATTCATATGAATGTACATGCACATTTACAAAAGCCTTCAATATTGCAACTGGAATGTTGAAGTATGGGCTTGCTTTGAGAAAAACGTCCATAATTTAAAAAATTTCTCTGTTGCTGTTGAAAATACCCAGCACTTATTGAAAGCCTATAACAGGTTTATACCTGGTGATTCGGAGTTCGGAAGACGGGTTGTTTTGGCTTACTATTCAGTGCTGGGAGTTTCATTGTGTACATCTGTAACCATAACAGTTATACACATAACGTAACACTACAAAATTTGTCTCACGTCTATTTGGCACGTATCCCAAAAGAAATGAACTGTTAAAACAACCATAACATTGCTTATTGTGAAATACTCTCTGATGACTCTCTTTGTCTTTGTCTATGTAACCAGAAAGAAATGAACATTTTACTTCTTATATATATCAAGGTCAAATACATTTGCAAAAGCTGCCTCAAATGTGAGGAGTGATGAAATGTTTAGTGTAACTGTAAGGAAAATGTACAGCAGCGATCCTGCATATTTTCTAGCAGAAATTGAACCAGGGCTGGCGACAATCAGACCTGTCTGCACTGAGTAATGGAGCCATCAAAATTCCCTGCCAAGTTAACAAGACATCAGACACAGTGTAGCTCAGCGGTGGGGATGGCACCTGCGGCAGTTGTCCCAGCATTAGGAGCAGCCACAATGGCGGGAGGAGGCTCGGGACTCAAGCAATTTTCCACATCACTGGGATTAGGGAATTGTGTTCAGACTTTCCTGCCAGGTTATGGGATTATCAGGTCTTAGTTTTTGATATAAACAAAATACTATTTCCAGTAAGCTGAATCATATAATAGAACCCTGAAGAGTCACGCACTCAGTCTATATTACAGTTGCTGCTTAAACTTCCTCAAGCAATGAGATAGCATTTAAGATATGCCACTTACTTAATGTGTAGCTATATACCTTACTTTAAGGTCACCTTGAGTTTTACGAGTTCAAGAAACGACAAATGGACGTGTTACTGCCTGCCTAATGAATTACCAAAATATTGTATATCTGGAGACTCAGATCTCTTGCAGCTTAACCATAGCCATCATCTCAGATCAATCAGTACTTTTCTCATTTCATGCTAATCATCCAAGCTATTGTGTCTTTGAATTTCCCAATAGATGAGCATTACAGTATGTCTGCTTATCATGTATATCTATCATGATCATCTCCAAGGTTGTTTCTACTCTAGGACTTTCAAATGTAATAATTTTGGGATGCTGCATGTGATAAGGATGTACTGGGAGGAATTTAACTAGGCACAATCAAGGAGGTTATGTCTATGTAACCTCCTTGGCACAATATAATATGGTCCAAATATATCTGACTGCCACATTCATTTTGCATTTGGGATTTGAGTGTAAATTATACATGTGAAAGGGTCAGTTCAGACAACATGGAAAATTTCAAATGTCCAGTTGTACTATGAGGCCACTACAGACCTTCATCTCTTTGACTTTCTGACAGTTGCATGATGTGGCAAGAAATTCAAGACTTTTAGTCATGCAAATCAACTTATTTGAACTTTTATCACAGAAAAACAGCAAAAGGATTGACTTTGAAAAAACACCAGAAGCTACAGCAGAATATATAATTGGAGGAGACACATCCCAGGCACCCCATGATCTTTAGCCTGTTAGGGATTACATGGAAATGTTTGCACTTCCATTAGGACACAAACTTCAACATGCCGAAACATGTGCTGCCCCTGCCGGCCACACCCACTGTTGTACACTGTTGTGTACTGTAGAATGCTCAATTTTGACAGTGCACAATTTTACAGTAGTCTGGCATGGAAGGCAAATTTGTAGGGCTCTGTCTTTAAAAAACATTCCATTACAACAGCAGTAAATATCTGTATTCAACTCATACAAAATCTGTTAAAATGAAGTTCCGGTATCTGTTGATTACTACACTACAGGAGGATGCCAAACAAAATATTTGTATTCTTCTCCTGAAACAAGTCTTGCAGGGAAAAATTGTCCAGTTAGTAATGTTGCCTTGAATGTAGTACTCAGTAGTAGTAGGAAGTTCATTGTAGACTTCCAACATGAAGCTATGGAATAGGCAAATCTACTTTCATGAGCTTGTTGCAAGTCTAGTCCAAGTGTAATGTCATAGATTAACTTTACTGAGCCAGACAGTTTCAAAAAATGACTATTACCGGTACTTCAGAGAAGTTTCTTTCCTGACTGAAACTACAAAGTAACTACATGAATGGTAATGATGTGGATGTTTTGATGTGCTTTTCTCTTGCATGACTTATTCAATAGTCTGCCTCAAGGTCAATGTGAAATCTTAGGTAATCCTAGCAGTGGCAATCACATTCTCATCATCAGCTCATCCTGTCCTTGGCGACCATTACGAGAACGCTGCCACGGGATTGGTGGAGATGTTACCCAGAATGACTAGGGAATCATTGGCTTACGGTTGGGCCTGGCTGGGGCTAATGGATTGGTGAGCGATGCAGGAGTCAGCCAGACTGTCTGGTAGAGTTGTCAGGATGTCAAGTGTCAATGTACCAAGGAAATATCTCCTCAACATTAGGGGGCACAAGGGAGGGAGTCAATGAATCAAGTGACAGTTTATTATCGAGGAAAAGTGAAGGGCGCCAACTACTGTCTGTGTTCCCAGGGGCTACGGCAATGGAAATCATTGTTGAGCTGGAGAAAGTACTAACATCTATCAGAACAACTTTTGATTCTTTTTCAGTCCGACAGTATTACTTGTATTCTACAGGTCGACTTTTTGTAGTCATTTAAACTGTACATACATGTACATGCAAACTATAAAACACACATGCACACAAACACAAATACAGTTGTACTGATTTGGCAGCACACTTAAATCTAGTTTATTTTGGTTTGGCTACACTTTGACTGCCAGTGCTTTGATGGATATTCCAATGAGAGAATTGACATACACCATGCAGCCAGTAATGAGAACATTTTGAACGGTTATCAGGAAGTCGTATGGAGCTTGCACCAACTCCATTAACACCCATTGCAAACCTTCCCTACTGCCTGTCACAAGATCAATATTCTCCACACATGCTTGCTCTGTCAACCTGAGCAAAGTCAATATCTCTTCCTACCAGAGACCTCTCTCAAAATCTACTATCCAATGGCACCATCAAAAACTAATTTTTGAACAGCCTGGGGGAAAATAAACCATTTCCTTCCCAATCAATAATACCTTTACCTGTGCCAAAAAGTAAGTTAGAGGTGGTAGAAGGTTTGACTGGGAACTACGATTTCCATAATCCTCTTTTCCCCTTTACATACCGTCTTATTGCAATGACCTGAATTTTGAGTGCAGTAATAAAGAACATTTTATATCCATCACAGAATTTTGAAAACCCCAATATTTCTTCCCACCAGGGTGAGACATACCCCATGCATGGTATTGTTATTATCTCTTCTGAATAGAATAGCAAGCCATTCACATGTACATTATTCTAACCAGTGCCCTACAAAGAATTCTTGGGGAGAAACAGAAACCCAGTAATAACAATTCTTTTGTGTGCTACCAAACAGTGTATTTTACTTGTGTTGTTCTCTAACGGATTCTAACGGTTCATATCGGGATTTGCTCAGCTGGATTTCTGCACTCCAAAAAAAAAAGAGCACTGGGGACAGCGTAATACAAAAAAAAATCTTCCCCTGTCCAATTTTCTATTCCGAGGATATATTTCCTAAGCTGCGTACTTGTGTTCTGACTGACTTCCCTGAGCTGAGGCCAGGTCAAGTCAGGACTGAAAAAGTCAATTTGTTGTCACCCAAGCCTTCTTCTTCTCACTCTAGCATGAACCCATCCAGCTCAGGGACTGACAGAACCATTTCTGTTGATATGATAAGAAAGCTGTGGCATTTCACAGGCTCATGCATCTATATTGAAGCTGACCTCCGTAGCTCTAGCTTTGGGACCCACTCATTCTTACACCCTACACCATTCAGAGTGGGGGTCATTTTTATTCAGCAGCCGTGAACCTGCTGTGTTCAGCATCCATACATGTTATATGCTACATGTAACATCACAGCAAGATTCATAGAAACTGTGGGGAGAGCAAAGGGCACCCTGTATTTTCTTGCAAAGGCCTTTATCTTCTGACTGCATCCCCTCTGCTGCCTACATGAGCATGATTAGTTGGAACACCTTTCATTGCGAGGCCCCAGCTGACTAACTTAGCACCTTTATCACCGTCATCTTCCGTGATCTTCCCAGGAAATTTCTCCTTTGATTCTGAATGCCCAGTGATGCAGCGCCGGCACTTCTGAATTCTGAGCCTGCCACGTTACCTGCTAACATCTCTGCGTTATATGAGTCGACGAAAGATAAATGAAACTTGCTCGTGTCTGGAAGAGCTTCGGGGTAGAATGATAATACAGCTGAGATATTTTCTGAAGGCCGTTATAACACACCCTGCTGTGCTGTTTTAATCACATTCAACAATTATAAAACCCAGAAGAGAAGAATGCTATTGAAACTGTATCTAAGATGGATTTCTCACCTTTGGGAATCTTGTCGGCATCCATGGTGGGCTTCTCGTACTGCGTCCTGCGGTTGACATGACTGCATGGAGAGGGGGGAAGAACAAAATTACCACGTTGAACACATGGCAGGCACGAGCACTGCATGGTCTCACCCTGACAAGCCCACCTCAAGGTGTGGGCACCGGCACATTCCTCAGCATGTCAGGAGGCACTGCACAGGGCCTGTGGATAGGCTTGGATTTCCATGTATCAAAAGGCAGTGAGGAGGAGTGCTTCATCATGCGGCGAGTCACACTACGCTGGACAAAGCCGTTTGTCGGCCCCGCCGTGTTTGGCATGCAGTGATCAGCAGGCTGAGCTAATTTGTGCTTGCCAAATCCACACCAAGTTTGCCCATTCTGCCTGGCCCGAGGCAACCCCAGGTCACTCCTCCTGTTAACGGGATGGGCAGGGGAGGCTTACAGGGCACTCTACATGGAGGTTAATAGGACATAACTACACTGGAAGAAAATCAATGATCCAATCCAAAATTACAGTGCCTAACAATTAATCTAAACTGACAGGAATGGAAACAAAAGGATACCTACACATCAATAGATGCTGCCTATTTCCATAGAAAGATATGAAAAGCAGAGACAGGGAACCCCTTCTGATGTCCTTTACATCAGGATGCAACAGGATATAAAACTAACAGTTTGCAGGCTGCACTATTAAAGCCAGTGGAATTAGGTGGTGAGGACAGGCTGGCTGGTGTCAGGGCAGGGGGAGTCCCCTGGGGCTTGATTAAACAGAACAGGACTCAAAACTAAGCACTTCTACTGTAAATATGGGGGTAGAAACAAAAACAAGGTTGATGTTTCTTTAAACATCTTTTATTGTGTTCCAAAGGTAATTTAAGGTTTTAAGAATAAAAGTACAACTACCTACCCATGCTATGGTATAATATGTATTGATTAGCTTTGCACTTTGGTCATATGATTATGAATATGGTATT
Source organism: Branchiostoma floridae x Branchiostoma belcheri (assembly GCA_019207045.1). NCBI lineage: Eukaryota > Metazoa > Chordata > Leptocardii > Amphioxiformes > Branchiostomatidae > Branchiostoma > Branchiostoma floridae x Branchiostoma belcheri. Next base: position 14,865,867 of record CM033027.1, read on the forward strand.
ACTATTAGATAAAGTAACTGAATGTAATGTATACGCTACTCAAGGCGGAGCTAATCCAGGACCAATAGGAAATAATTTTCAAAAGCGCACCTCTATTACATGGACATTAAGATTTGTTGATATTGCCAGATTTTGCCAAGGGTCATGTACAGGACATGAAAAATCAAACCTGCTAATTTGAACATCCCTCGTGTTGAAATCCATCCCTCCTGGAGCCAGGTGGTCCTGCTGCACTTTTGAGAACAGGAAGGAAGGACACAACTCGGAGCTGTCACTCAGGAATGTCAGATAGGGGAAGGGCCTTGAGATATCTCTGCACTGTTACAGGCGAACTGTCCTGTCTATCAAAGTTATTTCCTGTTTGAAGGACGGACAGTCTTATACGTTCTAAGGAATTACAGTAGTATCCTGGATATCGTGCTATCAAAATATATTTTCTCGATAAACTTAAGCCACAGACAACAGCATACCCGTATGATGATAAAAAAATATATGTTTAGTGTAACCTTTCACAAAAACACTATGTCTAATATACAAACTCTATCCTGAGTGGTTATTTACAATGTATTATTTGAATATTTGCATACTACTACATTAAAAAATGGAACCATTTCTGATAAAATCCCAACAGAACTTTTGTTGCCTAAAAAAAGCATATTCTCATCAGCTGGTGCATTTGTACATTTTATGACCCTCAGCATCACATGTGTATCGTTATCTTAGCATTATGCAGCAGTGACCCAAGCCTGATAGCAGATGGATATAGATTGTGTGGAGTTTTGCCACCAAAAATCTATATCCTAGTGTATTAGACATGCATATGGCATATTGTTGCAAACCGGTCTGATCCATAAATATCCATCACAAGGTGTAAATGTTATTTGCTGGGATTGTGGGGATTCCATAATCCCATTAGGGAATTAGGGGTGGACATTAATTGTGCAAATTGAGAGATCCTTGACGATAATGATATAAGCACTACCTGTGGAGAAGTGAGATATGCATTTCTTAAACGGACAGGACAGTACTGGTGACGGATACACTTTTAGCAATAAAAAGCCCTCAAAATCTTATTCTATGAATGTGACTTTATCTAAGTAGCTGCAAGGAAGAAAAATTAAATCATATCAGATCTTCGGATCTGGACGAGACCAAAAAGATATAGGGAGGTGGTTACCATGTACACAGACTGTGAATACATATTTAATGTGAAGCAAACTGTCTCAAGATGATGGCAGTTAGAGACCTCCTTTCCATCTTCAGGCACTGAAATGTTTGCAATAGATCAACATCGTGTATTCTGAAACTCTTCAGTCTCCAACACTGCAGACTTTTTCAAGGCCATACTAGGAAGTAGGTAGCCTTCAGCGACCGTCAAAAATGATCAGTCATCAGAAAAAAGGAACTTTACTATAAAAGTATCATACTGACCTTTAAAAACCTCTTTTTACTGGGCAGCAAATATCAAAGGTCTTATCTTCCAGAAACATAGAGCTGCTAAAAGTGTACTTCTGTTGCTTTGCGAGATAAAACGGTAAAACACTTGAAAGAAAATGTCCCCCCAAAACAAAGGCCTCCATTAGTAGCTACAGTATCTGAATTTATGAGGGACACGTACCTACCTGAGGGGAGGATTTAAATCAAGGGAAAATGACTTGCCCCCTAATAATCTGGGTAATCACCTGTGAGGAAAATCAGGGGAGCATAATTGGGAACAATCAAGGGTGGGAACGTCCCAGCAGACCAGGCCATTAATTATGGTCAGTTCTGAACACTTGTACAGGAACCTCCACACTACAGTAGGACTCAGGGCAAAGGCAGATACATTATCGCAGGACAAGCCATTTGTTTAAATCCCTGGATACACTGTTTCATCCAGGTACACAACAGGTCAGCAGAATGGATCCACCTGGCCTTGGGTGCTATTGTCAGCTCCTTATCCCCCCATATATCTTCCTGGTGATGCCATGACCTTTGTAGCCCATTGGACTTACTTTTCAGGAGAAAATGATCTATTTGGAGTAGGGGCCATTGTTTGTAGGTTTGGCTACTTTGGTCTGTGAAACAAGGATTTTAACCTCCTTGGTGATAACAACAGGCACAGCCTTAGGCTTACACAATAATACTGCGGGTTGTAGTCTTTGCTGATGATATACATGCATAGTAATAGTTCCAAAATACAAACTTCTTTGACATTGACACATAATCCATAGTAAAGGAATTTCTTTGTGAGCCCAAAGTATCTTTATGTAAATTTTCTACTTAGTTCATTAAATGTATTGAATGGAAGTATCATAAAAAATAATATTGTCAGTGAAACTGTATAGTGATTCAATCGCAAGCAAGATTATCTTATCTGATTTATAAAATCAAAAGCAGAAACAAAACACACAAAAAGTGTCATTCATGCCATCTCAACAACGTATCATCAATGATTTATTAACTCCTTCTCCCCATACCTTTACAGAGTGACTATGATAAATGTTGCTGGTACTGAGATCTAAAAGCATGAGCAGCCCTGGGAGACTTCTCAGCCTGTGGAAAGATGAACCCAGAGCACGTTTTACTGCCTGAAAACGGCTGTGGAAGATGGCATCAGAATTCAAATGCAGCTTCACAGCCCGCAAGTATGTTTTATTACCCGAGTGAAAAGATTAAATGTCCCGATGCATGCAGCTAAAGCACTGGGTATGTTCTACCCCACTGCTCATGATTAAGAACATAATTGGAAGACTTGCTCTTTCTGCACCATGGAAAATTACTTGTTTCGTAAGGCTTAGTGTTTCATTACTCTTCAGATTGCCTCAAGTGGTTCTCTCCTAAGAGCCCAGTCATATTTATCGTACGATTGTTGTACGATCAAAAACTGGGGGCATTCTCGGAATGGTTATGCATGTGTCATCCAAAATTTAGCTGCCTTGTTACTGAAAAGGACATCTTAGATCCTTGTCATTCTGTCACAGTCTGGCTGAAAATTTCATGACACCCAAAGACGAATGTGACTGTGACATAAGCGAAGAAAAGGGTTTCAGAAATAAAATCTCTGTAAACAGTAGAATAATACATATGTGCTGTTTGCAGAATACATATTACCTACTTAGTTTGTCACTTTACTTTAGCAGTTATACTAAGGGTTTGGTGAGTGTGTACCAGTGTCTCAAGTTCTAAAAGTTACAAGTGTCAACAATCACTTAGCATCTAAACCTACTTTAAAGACTGAAGCTGACAAACATATTTAACTTTAAGAAACCTCAAGATCCCAGTAATACAAATGTATACAAGTACAACAGCCGTGGACTGAGGAAATTGTGTCAAAGGGATCAACAAGTTAAAGGATCCACATTTCATATTGGTCACCATTTCTACAGAATAACAGAAAGAAGGAAAACCTTAGTCTGTGTAACACAAACTCCGCTGTCCAGGGCTGTAACGGGCCCCTCCCCGCGTGTCCAGGGCTGTAACTGGCCGGCGGATGTTTAGCGAGCTGCTTTAAGCGAGATTTAATCAGGCTAGGAAAACCTTATTTCAAAATTTCAAACTACTGTATATGCAGCATTGCTGTAGTTCCCAGTGTAGCCACATAAGTCATAGTCGAAACCTTGCCTTTGGTTTGCTCTTGTCTTTGTGGACCATCATCTATATATCTGATCATAACTTAAGTTATAAACTTCAACTTTATCATGTCTCCAACTCAGTACAAAACCACATTCGCTCCGAGCCTAAGGTATTAATCTACATCGGAGCTTTGCAGAATAAGTGCAAGACCTTACAGTCCACAAGGGAAGGACTCCTGATACCGGATACTCATGATGATATGAGTTATGGTATACACAATGAGCCAAGGGGAAAGAAAACACATCGGTGCACCCTGAGGGCAAGGTTAGAGTCATAACTCTGGTCTAGTCCGTCAGAATGGTAAGGAGAGCAGCAGCGAAAGCTTTCAGGCCGTCCACGTTGTGTATTCTTCCCGGCGTTCTGTGTTACTTCAAAGGAATGAAGAATATCTTACCTTAAAATAAGGTTTAGCTAGGAGGGACGATTGATTGTTCATGTTGGACGAGTCGATATCAGAAGTTTTAAAGTTTCAAGCCTGCTAGTCCATCTTATGGATTACTGAATATATATTATTATTATGAGTTTGGGGAAAGATCTGTGTGTGTCTACTGTTAGGCTTAACATATAGGCATGTCTGCAACCTGCTCTCTACTGTCTGAAATAGTGATTCCTGCAGGCTCAGTCAGGGTTATTACAGAATGGGAGCAAGGCGTCACTGACCTGAGCTGCCTACTCTACCAAGTTACAAAATCATGGGTAGGATAAATGCCAATCACAAAACATTCAGTGACAAATTTGATACAGTACATAGCCATCAAACACATGCTACAAGCTGGGAGCTTCAGATCAGTTAAGTAAATTAGAGGCAGTCCAGTTGTCAAACAGAAGAAATTGCCAGCTTATACAGACTTTACGATACTTAGTGTGCAGTCCTCTGGGGTAAGATTCTACATGAAGAGAGACGACCATCTGATGCTGTTTGGTACTGCAGCACCCACCAGGCTGGATCTCCTGCTGTATAATATCCTGATCCAAGCACCTTTGGTATTTGCAGCTGTCACAGCACACTCCAATCTATCTGCAGCATAATTCCCTTGACCCAAGGACTCTTTCCTGTGCAATATTACTTCAGGAAAAGCCTTCTTAAGCCGCCTCTTTTTCATGGGATTACGGATTAGAAAGCCAATAGCAGTGTGGGTGTGACGGATGATGGATCCGCACACTGCCAGATCCCAGGTGTGCGGGGAAGACACGGTCGAGCCGAACCGACGGCAACGCTGCGTAACTCACGTACAACTTTAATCATTCGGCAAGGAAGGCTGCATGCATTCACTGGCTGTAAAATTATTTCTCCTCCACTCTTATGCACCACTCTTCCTTGGAGGAAAATGTTTTCCGAGTGGAGAAATCCGCTGATGTCATCAGAATTGTTCAAAAGAGCATGGCCGTTATCAGTAGCAGCATGCCAACATTAGCTTTAACATTACTCCTACGTTACTGAAAGCCTCGCAATCTAATGCGGCCAGTGTGGAATTTTACGAGCGGAAGAAAGGTTTCATGCACTGACATTACTTTTTACTGCCCTATTGGTTACCTATGCTATTGAGGAGTATTTTGCAGGATGCCTGTCTATTACTGATATCCGTAGCTACACCAACTCACCTGACATGGGCCAGTGTGGATGTCACTACTTGAGTCCCAGGCAGCAGGAACTTGGGACTAAGTTTGTCCTACAGTGACCTTAATTGGGGAAGCAAGCCTTAGGAATACCAAGTAACTTCTAGCATTCATAACACTGGTTTCATTTTATGTTGTACTGTTGACAGGCTCTTTTGATATCTTGATGGGGTGGGCATCAAAGAAGAAGGGTAATACTTACTCGACGTAGTAAGTGCCGTAGTGTGGATCGTCTATCCTCTCCCAGCCATATGGCAGCAGCTCTGGAATATTAACAACATTTGTAATTGTCAACGAGGATAGTGCACCGGTTAAACTGTATAACTAGCCTTCAAACCAAGAAAGGATGTCTCTTCCTTAGACAAATCAATATCCATTGCTTGTAAATGTACATGACTGGTTACAAAAATAAAAGACACATTTTCTGAACTGCAACTTTGGTATATCAATTTAAAGTAGGACAATGTGGTACTGCTAAAACCTGGATGAGTGTTACCTGAATCCTGAAGATATCGCCCAATGTTGGCCATTGTAAAATGCTGGAGCAGTCAACTTTAAAAAATGCTTATACATGGAAATAGCTTTCCCTCTGGAGCCAACTAGCTCAAGAACATGCAGATAGGGTCATGTTCCTAGTTATCATCACCTTGGGATACACTGAAACCAGCCAACCCCTTTGTAGGTCAACCATTTTAGGAGAAGGGTAACCCACTACAGACTGTGCCACAAATTCTACAATTGTGTTTTCACTTGGAGACTTTTGGAGGAATAAATTATTCATGAAAAGGGGGTTATCTGTCAGTCACTCTACACTACAGTGTAGCGTTAATAATACATTTTCATCTTAGTGATATATTTCCTGTGCATATATGCTTGTAATACTTATGTTCAAATTCAAGAGGAAATGAACAGGAATTATTACTGCTTGCCCAAAAATTGAAACAGACTGTATTTTCCCATGTTTGTTTGACCTGTGGCACTTACCGTCTTCTGCATCCTCTCCCTGGTTTGGCACATTTTGCTGACCCCCATCCTGCCCCCCCTCCTGAAGCCGTGGGTCGTCCCAGTGGGTCGTCCCTGTGTTGTGGCTGCAGGACCAAAGAAAGGAGTCTTAAAACGGGGTCATGCCTAAACAGTTTGTCAATACTATCAGATATTCATTCTACTGCAAGGAGAATACAAATATTTTTTGGAGAAGAAGATGACCTGAATTATTGAGCACCATATTTCTCCCAAACAACAACTTAGCATCAAATCATAAAAATGATAAGTCGTTTTGTTTTTCAAGATCAGGCTAATTTGGATATACATGTAATTACTTTCCGCACACAATAATTGCCAGTAAACTTACTAACTACATCAACATTACAGTGTTCAATCATTTCCAATTTTCAATAGTACAATGTATCATTCTTTTTCTTTATTAATCCTACCTGCCTTCAGTTTTGTCATTATGTATTAGTTGAGAACCTTAATTAAGACATGAGTCTTATGACATAAAATATATACTTGCTTACTGAAATAAGGCTATTATGTTTTATATCTGACTGTAATCAATAGATTAATGTTGATAAAACTAGATATGACATGGTCATATGTAACAATGAATACAAAACAGTACATATTCAAAATTAACATGCATCATACCCCTGTCACTACAATTGGTTACAATTCATTCAATCTGTAAGTCTCTACTATCTTAACTTTTCAATTATTCATATCAGTTTGATCTTTTGGAAGTTCCTTGATGTCAGTCACATGCAACAAACTGAGCTGGGTTTCAATAACAATCTTATTCAATGGGCCACAGCATGAAAATTGTTTGATGACACTGCAGACTCCAAATCTAATAAAAAGTAAAAAGATGCCAAAATCTTCAGGTCTTTTATTCCTCAATCCTGTATTCAACAAGTGTAGAAAGTTACATTGATGTGGTAGCCTAGGATTACTACTCGAAAGGTTACCACACTTAGTGTTAAGGCATCTCGGATGTTTTGCAAAAAAACTTCACTGCATACTTTCTTATACTTGGCATTTTCTTCTCATGCTGGAGGGGAATGAAATCAGGCCAAAATTAATGCATGAGCAGATGCCATCCATAAACTGAACTTTCCATGGCCTCAGAATGCATACCTATAACAGTATAATCACTGATAAGGGACTGCGAAGGAAATCTTAACAAGTTTGGCCCAGAGAGTGATGGGCTTGCATATTAAATAGAAAGTTGGGGTGAAATATGCCAGTTTCTCCATCCTAATCCTAATTGAGTTATCACTATGAAATCCCATGAATACCTTGCTGAGGAAGCCAGGCGTGAATTCACAATGAAAATGTCAGCACCAATCCCATCAGTAAAATACCAGCTGACAAGGTCTATTAGTCATATTCCTGCGTGAGCCCTAGGATCCGTCACACTAAACAAAGCACTTACTCGATAAAATACATCTCATTATTGTCGGTGTACGCCACCTCCCAGTTGTCGGGCAGCGGGCCAAGATCCTGCTGCTCTGTTGCCATGGTGATGGAATCACTTCTTTTCCTCTCTACCACCTCCTTCTCATCACCTGCTCTCCCATTGATGGTGCTTTTGGGGCTTTCCACATTGGACTGGTTACGTTTCCTCTTGCCCTCTGACGAAGGATGAGACCCGGGTCGTAGATCACCGGTAGAACTGGACTTTTTCAAGCCTGCTGAAGCTTCCTTAGGCGGCTTTGGAGTTCCGTAATGGTTACCTGGGATACAAGAAACATTTCTCATTCAAAAAACAATGTACATGTACTTACCAATACATTGTACACTTCAGATTAAGTCATAATTTCTCTAACTGCAAAGTTGGGGATTACCTTCATAAAGCTACTTTAAACGAATTACCAAAAAACATATTGTCAACAGATGGAACTACAATGCATCAACTAATGCATTTAATTAACTCCTCTTCATTTTACATGAACACTGATATCTATCAATGTTCTCTGTGTACCTTGTGTACTAGTTCTGGTACTTAACTAACACAAATATAAACACTCAATTGCTAGAAGTATTCATAATACATGATGTGTATTCATTATTACTCTGGGATCTAACTGACAAGTGTTCAAGTATACTGTTGACACTCACAAAGTAGATAAATGAATAAGTTAATTCCCTATGAAAACCTGAAGGATTATTGTGGTTGTGCTGTGCATTTATAGTAATGCTTAAACACTGGCAAATTAGAACAGATGGTTTCAAATGATCTCATCATCAACCTGGGGGTATAATTCCTCACATGTAGATAATCCCATATAGTATTATATATTCTCTATTGTTTATGACTAATTGTAACGTTAATCCTGTATAACAGCTATGATGTAGTGAAGAATGAAAGACACCTTAAAAGCTTCTAATCCCTTGTCTTGATATATAGCTATAAGTGCTGAAAAGGACCCTGTGAGTTAGTCACCAAGCATATGCAAAAAGGAAACGTAACGTTACTCAAGCTCAGCAGGGCGCCCGGGCTTTCAGAAATTATCTGTGAGTAACATATTTTGCACTAATAATACTATATTATCTTGTTGACTTACCGTCGTACAGACCACTTTCTAGTAGATTTCCACTTTTCTCCAAGGCCATAAACTCTTCCACTGTCAGGAACTGGTAGTCCACCCCCTGCACCTCACCCTCGCGTGGCCCTCGGGTCGTGCCTGAAACAACAGGACGGCGGACTTCAATACAAAGAACAAAGATGAACAACAAGAATCCTTTTTCTGCAAAATTCCAACCTTCAGTCATACCATGTATTTCTATCCCATGATTTCATAGGAAGGATGACATCAATGTTACCACAATTGTAGCACAAAAGAACATGTGGACTAACACTGCCGACCAGTCCTTGTACGGTAACACAAATGTACCTCTATTAGTATAGAGTCTATACACACGGAGTCAAACCCTCCACATTAAGTCTGTACAATTCACCATATCATTGAAAGGGTATACAACTGCACATTCCCTCGGTTGACACAAATGCATACATCACTGATGATGTGTCCCTGTTCGCACTACCAGAGTGTATTCTAGAGTTTTCAGTCTGGCTCAGCCAGTGACCGCCGGGAAAGTCCGGCTGACTACCACGAATAGGGTGGTGACAGCTGGATAGACAGACGACAGCTCGGAAAGACGGCATTGGGGCAGTATGGGTTGGCACCCCTAACTGCATCTCCCCTAGGAGAGCATCCCGCAACACGCTACAAAGAACCACAAAGAGCAATACCCCCAGGGATGCCCGAGAGGGGGGGAGGATGAGCATCCCATTCGGACGGTCCAATCGGTATTGACCCCAGCAAACGGAGAATCGACAATGAATGCAGTCTGTGTGTGTGGCAAGGTATGTAAGAACCAGAGAGGTTTGAGAATCCACCAAACAAAGATGGCCTGCTTAAGGAGGGTGCAGGCGGAGCACCGCTCAGGGGCTGTGGCAACCACTGTAGAACCAGTGTTGTCAGCATCAGCCCCTGGTCAGACGGAGGAGGATCCAGGCCCGGAAGCTCCCCACAGTGCCCGGAACCTCCGCGCAACTCCTGCCCCTCCACAAGGCAGGAAGTCAGATCATCACCGAGTGAAGTGGCCAGCCGCAAACTCCAAGGAGTGGTCGCAGTTTGACGAGGACGTTGACACGATCTTGGAGTCGGTTTCAAGAGGTAGTACAGACCAAAAGCTTCAGTCCATGTGCACAGTGATTATGTCCATGGGGGCAGAACGATTTGGCACGATTGGGAAGAGGAAACCGACAGACACAATGAAGCCAAATCGCCGGGAAGTAAAGATCCGTCAACTGAGGCAGGAGCTAAAGTCGTTGAGGCGGAGCTTTAAGGCGAGTACGTTGGGAGAGGAGAGAGCTGCTCTTGCAGAGCTCACACACCACCTTAGGGAGAAGCTTAGGACCCTCAGAAGGGCAGAGTGGCACAAGAAGAAGGGTAAAGAAAGAGCCCGGAAGCGCAGTGCTTTCATCACCAACCCTTTCGGCTTCACCAAGCGACTCCTAGGGCAGAAGAGGAGTGGGAACCTGACCTGCCCAGTCGAGGAGATCAACCTCCACCTCAGCAATACCTTCAGTGATGCCTCGAGAGATGTGGATCTTGGTCCTTGCCCTTTGCTGGTGACTTCACCTGAGCCGGAAGTGCACTTTGACATCTCTGAACCAACTCTGAAGGAGGTCAGAGAGACAGTCAAGGCGGCGAGGTCCAGTTCGGCACCAGGTCCCAGTGGCGTGGTATACAAGGTCTACAAACATTGCCCACGGCTTGTGGTGCGCCTCTGGAGGATCCTAAAGGTGGTCTGGCGCAGAGGTAAAGTGGCGGCTGATTGGAGGCAAGCCGAGGGGGTTGGATCCCAAAGGAAGAGGAGTCAAGTAAGGTAGACCAGTTCCGCTTAATTTCTCTGCTCAGTGTTGAGGGAAAGATCTTCTTCAAGATTGTGGCCCAGCGTCTAATAAAGTACCTTCTGGACAACCAGTACATTGACACATCTGTGCAGAAGGGGGGAGTTCCTGGTGTCCCAGGATGTCTTGAACACACGGGCGTAGTGACCCAGCTCATCCGGGAGGCTAAGGAGAACAGAGGGGACTTGGCAGTCTTGTGGCTGGATCTCGCGAATGCGTATGGTTCGATCCCCCACAAGCTTGTGGAAACAGCACTGACCAGACACCATGTTCCAGAGTCAATTCAGAACCTCATCTTAGATTACTATAGCAACTTCTGGCTAAGAGCTGGCTCCAGTACAGCAACTTCAGCATGGCAACGGTTAGAGAAGGGCATCATTACTGGATGTACGATTTCAGTGCCCCTCTTTGCACTAGCGATGAACATGATTGTTAAAGGAGCGGAAGCAGGATGTAGGGGTCCCGTGTCTAGGTCTGGAACCAGGCAGCCGCCGATTCGAGCCTTCATGGACGATCTGACAGTGATGACTGCAACAGTCCCGGTGTGTAGATGGCTCCTACAGGGATTAGAGCGTCTCATTACATGGGCACGGATGAGTTTCAAGCCGGCCAAGTCAAGATCTCTTGTCCTGAAGAAGGGGAAGGTGGCTGAAAGGTTCCGTTTCACCCTGGGAGGCACTCAGATTCCCACAGTGTCAGAGAAACCAGTCAAGAGTCTGGGCAAGGTGTTCAGCAGCTCTCTGAAGGACACCGCTTCAGTTCAGCAGACTAGGAGTGACCTGACAACGTGGCTCGAGGGAATTGACAAGACAGGGCTACCTGGTAGCTTCAAGGCCTGGATGTTCCAGCATGGAGTCTTGCCAAGGGTACTCTGGCCTCTTCTTGTGTACGAGGTGCCGATGACCATGGTGGAGCAACTGGAGAGAACCATCAGCAGGTTCCTTCGCAAATGGTTGGGGCTCCCGAGGTCCTTAAGCAACATTGCCCTGTACGGTAGATCCACCAAGCTGCAGCTTCCCTTGAGTGGCCTGACTGAAGAGTTCAAGGTTACCCGTGCAAGAGAAGTGTTGATGTACCGGGACTCCTCAGACTCCAAGGTCTCTTCAGCCGGCATCCATGTCAGGACTGGAAGAAAATGGAAGGCACAGGAAGCAGTGGATCAGGCAGAGGCAAGGTTGAGACACAGTGTCCTCGTGGGGTCCGTGGCAGTAGGACGGGCAGGACTGGGCAGCTGCCCAAAGCCTCGGTACGACAAAGTCAGCGGGAAGGAGAAGCGTCTACTGATCCAGGATGAGATAAGGGCTGGGGAAGAGGAGGATCGGCGATGCAGGATGGTAGGCATGCGCAAGCAAGGTGCGTGGACTAGGTGGGAACATGCTGACTCCCGCAAGGTCACATGGCCAGAGTTGTGCAGAGCTGAGCCTTCTCGGATCAAATTTCTCATCTCTTCAGTGTACGACGTGCTTCCAAGTCCAGCTAACTTGCATGTCTGGGGCTTGGCAGAGACCCCCTCATGCCAACTCTGTCAGAGGAGAGGTACCCTTGAACACATTCTCAGTTGTTGTCCGAAAGCACTAGGGGAAGGGAGGTACCGCTGGCGGCATGACCAGGTTCTTAGGGTGTTGGCAGACACAGTTAGCAATGCCATCCAGAGTAGCAGGAGTCAGCAACCCCCCAAGAAGTCAATTGTCTTTGTCAGGGCCGGAGAGAAAACCCGACAACAACCCTCTTCCGCAGGTGGGCTTCTCTCCACTGCTAGAGATTGGCAGCTTCTAGTCGACCTTGGGAGACAGCTCAAGTTTCCAGAACACATTGTAGCCACGTCACTTCGCCCTGACATGGTACTCGTGTCAGAATCCACCAGACAAGTGGTTCTGCTGGAGCTAACTGTTCCCTGGGAGGAGCGGATAAGCGAAGCCAACGAGCGGAAGAGGGCGAAATATGCCGAACTGGTAGTACAAAGCCAGAGTAATGGGTGGAGAGCCCGGTGTGTACCAGTGGAGGTTGGTTGCCGGGGTTTCGCAGGGCAGTCTTTGGCTTATGTGTTAAAACTCCTTGGAGTAAGAGGCTTCCGTCTTCGGAAATCCATCAGGGATATTCTAGAGGCTGCGGAGAAAGCCTCACGTTGGTTGTGGTTCCGTAGGGGGGAACCGTGGAAGCCACACGGACACAGGTCGGGGAATGATCAACCTCGGCTGGGTCGCCCGGGCGAGGGTGTATGGTGATTAAAGACCGAAACACCCAATGACCCCGGGTTCATCACTGATGATGTGTCCCTGTTCGCACTACCAGAGTGTATTCTAGAGCTGCATGTGACCAACCCATTTCCTATTCTCTGAATATTTCATGACTTTTTGAGTCAGACTATTGTGTCAATAAGGTTTTATATTCAGCATGCTTCAGTGGGTCCATTTATCAATCTGATAAATCCATAAAATATAGCTACCCTCATCTCATGTGCAAATCCTATCACTATCAGTTACTTGCTTGTACCTGGTCACTTGTCATACAAACTTCATGCTATTTTGTGATATAGGGATTGACATTCATCTACGGGAATAGGTGCTCCTACTATGATAAAAATGTATGTGCGCATAAAACAAATCTGGGTGCACAGGTCATAAAAACTTAAGAGAAGTATTCATCATTTTCTTACACACAGGTCAGCATAACCCCACAAAAATTTGTATGTGCATCGATGTACCAACAGTCAAAAGTTGGTTGCATAGTTATAATTTTGAGTGCACTAAAAAGTGCATGTGTACCCTGTATTATGAACCCTGTGATACCTTATGTAAAGCATAACTAAAGCATTCAGATAAGCGTCTAATATCAGACCTGTCAGAGTTCTATGATTTGCTGCAAGGCACATCTCAAAATTCCTAATAATCAAATTTCAGGGGTGATTTCATTTTGGGAAAACTGTCAGATAATCCACATACATTTGATACTTTGTTGAAAGTGTGCCAGACTACAATAACACCGGGCGCACTTCTATAGATAAGCTGCACAATCTTATTACAGTTTGACGTCAATCCGAACAAAGAGTCTGACTTTTTAATTTTGAATCCATCACTGCATGCATGTTCCACAATGTGTGATTTTATTACTCACAGTCACATGTTGGACAATTTGCCTTCACCTTCATATTAGAAAACTTTCAAACAACCTGAGTAGATTTCTAGACCTATGGCATTTTTATCAATATCAGTGGTAGAAATTATACAAAATATCTTATTGTCAGATGTGGAATAATTCTCACTGAATACTATGTAATAAACTCATGTGTTTTGATGGTATTGTTACAAAAAGCAATATCTGTACTTACTCTAGAAAATAAAATGTGCATGTGAAACTGACTAATTAGTAAGCATAGGATAACTAGCTATGGGAGTATGAACAAAATAAACATGCTGTTTATGTTATCACTACTGTGTCAACAGGGGTTTACTGCCCAATGGTCCAATCAAGCATGTAATGAATATGTACAATGGTCATTGGGATGGTAATGAATATCTACAGCTGACTATTACAAACTCATTAGCCGGTTTATCATGCATAGCAAACTGCTGTATCACCCCACCCACATACAGGGGGAGGGTGACTCAACAAACCAAACAAAAGGTGCTGATTAGCTTGAACAAAAGCCTGTCCAATCAGGTCCTGCTGTAAAAACTACTGTTCTGTGCAGGGGTTACTCATGACTGCACAGAAAAGGATAGGACCAGTTGCACAGATCATCATTAGCTAAGATAGAGAGCCAAAGAAGGTTAGACATCCAGCTAATGAGATACTAGTACTAAACACAAGCTCCATAGCATAAGTTCAGTAGACAATCAAAATAGAGAGTGTTTTCCTAGATAAATAAGGAAAATAAACAAGGAACAGCAGGAGCTGTGCCATGCAAATCATCAAAAACATTGCCAAACAACAGATAATTAATGAACGACAACATTTATATTCTAGTGCTTGTTCTCATACAGATGGCATATTTCAGCCCTGCTTGACGTATAGTTTTTGTCTAAACAAGGGGGAACCACAAGTCTTTTCCGTCTAGAGTTATAACTCCACTAAATGTCGACATAAATCAAGTGAAGGGACATTACCTTCCTGCTGTTTACTCATGTCAAGCCTTATTACAGGGCTAGGTGCCTGAAGGCCTGCCTTTCAATAAAAGCAAGCTGACGCAGCTGTTTGTGGAGTTAGCACCACCAGATCCAATAACACCTCTGCTACAGAGACACTCTTTCCCCCAGCTCTTGACCTGGGCATCTTTCATCTCACCTATCACCACCTTGCAGAGACTATTTCATTTTGCTAGCAAATGAGTCCTTGCAAGTTTTGTCTGCCTCCAGTTACAACATCGTTCCTTCACGTAAGCACAATGTCTTTGCACATGCTGTATAGTTAACTGTAAGAAACATTGCGTGTAGTCAACTTCCCTTGAACTTGAAAAGCTGTAGGGGTCCATCTGTCTTACCACTACCAGGGCCTGAGGCTGTGAGGAACCAACTCTGACAACTTACAGATGGCTTTCTTATCGATTAAACAAGGTTCATGAACTATCATGTAGGAACTATTTGCCTGGATATTGTATTTACTCAGAACTGTTACAAACACATTGTACCATTATGACAAAAATCTAAATTTTGAATTCTATCATAACCTTGCCTACATGAGCTTGAATACACACTGGCAGGACCAAAACAAATGTTTACGAGTGTGCAAAGCCTGATCAATTTCTGACACAAGTTCTGCACATACAATTTCCCTAGTTCCAGATCTGGTTTCAAATTATAACTCAGATTGCTGACACCTCTTACCCCCTAACTTCAAAAGCAGTTGGAGAATCACAACTAACTCAGCAAGCTAGAAACATACTACACTCCCTTCAAAACATGGGGAGGGGGGTGAAAAGTTTTCTGTCCCAGCATCCATGCCTGTATGGGTGGGCTTGGGCCATCTGTTCTTTATACCATAACAGTGTGTTCTCACCTGATGATCCTGGCTGCACCTCTGCACAGCTAACCAACTTCTTCACCATCACAGACCCTCAAATTCTACCTACTTTGACCAGAAAACTTGAGAGAAGGGCACAGAAAAACTGTCTGGACTTCCCAGACGGGAGATTTCCCACTCTGTCCTGAGCGTGAGCCTCCTCTGCATGGAGCCTGGAGTGATTCATGCAAATTCAGGGTTGCAGGCAGGGGGGAGGCGCATAACAATTGACAATCTGCTGCTTATGGAGTCATTTGCATCTGCTGTGAAAACAGGCACCACTTTCACCACTGGGGTAGAAAATTGGCAGCAGGCATTTCTCATTTTTACCCTCTCTGCTCTCAAACCAAGGATGTCTTTGGTACAGGGTTCATTAGTTCATAGATAAACCAAGTATTCCCCAACCTTGCCCCATATTAACCAAGCATTACCAACAACTAGAGTTTGTTATCTGTTGATCTGCGAGACATTTGTGTGGGCCCATGGAAGTTGTAAGAGGATTATCCCAGGAAGGGCACTCCTAGCTGTAGCCAACTATCACTAACAGGATTTTCCTACCAGCTAACTAAGTGGTACAAAAATTTTTTCTAAGACCAAAGACCCAAGCTGTTCTAACAAAAGATTTAAAGGAGTTTGCATTTAATACTGTCCAAGTCTCAAAGATAATCTCAACAATAATCTAATGACAGAAATCAACAAAAGGACCAGTTATGTTCTACAGTATTAGCAGCTACAGTACTTAAAGTTAGAAAGAAATTTCAATTATTGTTTATTTAGGAGAGACATCCCGAATCATTGGCTTGTAGTTAGCCACTGGAAACTTTCCAGGAAAGTAAATAATTGTAGAACAACCATTTTGTTTCATGTGTGGTACTTACACAAAAAGGGTGGCTTAGAAAACCTTCACAAAATACATGCCAAGCTATGCAAAGTATCATTCATACTATACTAGCAAATCCGTTTTTTAAAGCTGAAAGTGAAAGAGAGAATAATCAATAACCGCAGTAAATTACCTAACTCACTTATCTGTTATCAATTTTGCTGAATGTCCTAAATCTATGAATTTATGATTTGAAGGACGTAGAGGGTAACAGACACAGCAATCCTACAAGCTGAGGCCTCTTGGATAATGGTCTTACCCTTTGGTTCCTCTGGGTAGGCCCAGGTGGCCCTTTACAAGTTCTGATGACAAGATTACCTCCAACCCCAGCTGCTAATGCTTCCTATGGAGGCAATAAGGTATTCCCACTTGTTGCATGCTTTACCTGTTAGCTTGTTTTCCTCAGTTTTCTCATGTTTGTGTTCTGAGGCTTGTCCTGTTGTCAATTGGGCGGTAGAAGGTTTGGTCTTCAAAATCCCTACCAGTTTCACCTCTTCCTCATGCCCCAAAGGGTGTCCTGCTTTAGGACTTTCCTTCCTGCAGAAGATGTCTCTCAGTTTCTTGATGGGAGAGAATTTGGGAGATGATTTTGACGATTTGGGAAGATGTTTCTTCTTCTTGAAGTTCTTCTTCTTTTCTGCCTTAGGCTTTGGTGAGGTCTTGTAAAGCTCTGACAGGGCCAGGCTTGCCCATGGTGGCTGGTTCCCTCCATCCCAGGTCTCCTGTGGCACATGCAGCCCAGACGATGACTGGTCCCACAGATCGTCCCATTTTCCTGAGGACTGCCGCCGCTGACTACCATCAGTATGGAGGGAAGCACGCCTCGACAACTTTGGGGAACGGGTGTAGGAGCGACTGCTGGTAGTGCTGGAGAACATTTTAAATCCTCTTAGTAGATAAGAGCGGTGAGGGTTGTACAGCGTCAGCCCAGGCAATCTTGCCAACCGTGATAACAAGAGCCTCTCATCAGCAAGCGCTACAGGTACTGCCTTCTCCCAAAGGCTGCAGAGTAATGGGTAAATAGTGGCATGTTACGACCACATATACCACCGCTGCCACAATGCATGCGGAATAATTTTGCATCGCTGCGATAACTTATTGTATTCCGATAATGTCCAAGGGACTGAATATTAAACCACTTATCGCCAGATTAACGGCAAATTACATCAACATTTCAATCTGCCTAACAAGTTAGAGGTGACCCTTCCACCTGATTGACAACCGCACCAAAAAGCTGCATCCGTCTTTCAATCAATCCAATTACTGCGGCGAATTTCTGGTCGGTTCGAGGAAGAGTCGTCCTGATGACTGGAGTCCCTTGGTGGTTGTTATTGATGTATCGCCCACCAGCTGACTGTGGCCAAGGGGTTTCATAAAAGATGTCGTGATGAATCACGTTGGTAACGGAGTGGAAGCTACCACTTCGCCACTCAGTTCGTCATACACGTATGTGCGCATTACTTACAACTTGCTGCAGTAGTCCAATTCTCTTTGGCGGAGCACAGGCCATTGGAGCTTATGGAAGGTCAAACGAGCAGCTTGTTGAGGAGTGTAATTTAGTACAATTACATGCACACCCACTCATACCTGGTACTGTTTTAAGTCTAACGTGAACACGTCAGTCAGAATTGCTTTGAAAGACAAAAAGGGCAAAAGACAGTACTTGATTCAAACTGTTCCTGACTAAAGTACATGTTTCCTGGACCCATTAGTCCATCCCAGGATGGAAAGTTATTTGTTAGCATAGACTAAAGTTTCAAATCTGTCCAAAAACTTTGAGCTTTATAACATGGAATTGATGAAAATATATCATCTTGTCAAACTTTAAAGCATAGAAATGACTGATTTAACACTGAAAAATTACAGCAGTTAAAAAAGATTAAAACTGGAGATAGCCTTGATTTAGCTTGCAAAATGAATTGTAAAGAAGATTTTATTTAATAAATTTACCAACATTAAATTCCTTTAGCCGAATCTCTTGAGGCAATCTGACTGCCAGGACATGAAATCATCTATCTGAATACTTTTCTTGGAAGTCGTGCTGAAATGCCATGAAATATTGGCAATTGACATGAATGGAGATCATTAGCTGCTCGTCTGGTGGATAACTATGACCCCTTTGCAGGAATTCTAATTTCAGTCCTAATAAATGGTGGAACAAGGTAATACATGTGGCAACAGGTATCCTGATTACATCATATCTACAGGTAGTGGTTGGCGATCTACAAGTACATTTTCTTATTGGCCTTAAGACATCATTTCCCTGTGAGAGTCATCGCCATGTCAATGACTAGTCATAGATGATAACTCAGAAAAAGGGATGGATATTAAGACGAAGTATATGATGGGAAAGCCTTCAGCAACAGGTCTTAAAGTCTGAGACAGCCAACCCTTAGACAGAATATGAGACATGCAGGTATCACACATGGTTGTCTTATATAATACATGTATTGAAAACTTCTTATCGTCACCTTCCCATCTTACTTTAGAAGAAATGGTGACTTCCAATTCTGGGATATGTACAACTATTGAAATACACATGTACACTAGGAGTCATTTTGAGATCACTGATGCAAACATATAACGTGTTTTCATGAATATGCACCACAGGACAATTGTTGAAGACTTTCTCCCTTACTCTAGTCATTTAGAATCAAATATGTGTACATGCATCTGTTAAAGTGCAAACAGACTCCAAGAAACATTCAATAACATACAATTCACAATTCATCAGAGAGAATCGATGAGTTCCACAAAGTGTTGGTTCGACATTTCTATTCAATCTTATGACTGCAGCTTTCGAAAACTTCCGCACGGCTTCCGTACAGTTTCAATAACCTGTCATTTATGCAGCGCCACCTCTCCAGCGTGTCTGCACCCACAGACAAAATATCAATAACGTGTACTCCTCTCACCTTTCCATCATCAATCATCGAAATGTCAGGATCCTGCACCGTTCAGATGGAGCCAACAACCGATAAACATGCCGCAATAACTCAATGGGAGTCAGGAGGAGACAAAGGCAGGTCATACATCTTAACAACTGTGATGTTTGACCAGGACGAGGACAATATCGAGCACCTGTGCTCTGTAGAATCTTAATGTGTGGTAAGGTCATTACAGTGTAAAAGTGTAAGCATTTAAAACTCATTGTGTGGTAGGCTATTACACATTTACAGTGTAAAAGTGTAAGCATTCAAAACTTTTTGGTGTTTGGTGATAATTAGCAGTCATAGCTATTACTATACAGGTTTTTACTATTATTTCATGACTTTGTAAAATGAGACTTGACACTAGTTATGGCAACTTCACAAACAAGTTTTACTAAAACTTTGAGTATGTCTATGGGTATGTGTATGTCATGTTATAAGATAAGACCTTGATTCCTCATTATGATTCACTCCACAACATTGAAGTTTCTTTCCCATCAGTTTAGCACATGTGCCACACCTAGGTCTCACAGCAGTCACATACACTTCGTGTCACCTCCACAAAAACATTAACGACAGAACATATTAACGAAGAGATGACTGGCAATTTAGTCTGAAAAATTAAGCCCCCTCCCGAGAAAGTCATCAGATGAATGTGACCTACTGAGTCCTGCTATTGGATGAGAGCTGATGTTCGTGACAGAATGTCCCTCCTCGCATGATCTCGAACATTAACGTGAACATTAGCACTCCACACCCGCCAACCTCATTTTCTGCAGAGGACACCCGATCAGTATCTGTTATCTTCTTGTCAACCAAGACCTGATGAACCTGTGGCATTTCTTTTACAGCAAAATTGTCCTTGGCTCTTAAAAGAGATGGGAGCAAAACAAGCCAATAAGAGCCTTGCAGGAAACGGCAAAGCTCACCTTTCACTGATGACAAGTTCTAGTTTCGTGACAAAAAAGCATTCTTTCTTTTGTACATGTACCTGGAATATCCAAGACTAAGGTCAATGTCGCATAACGGATGAATGCAAATGCACGCTTCTCATTACTCAGACATAAGCCTCCATAATCCTCTTGATCGTACTGTTGTAAGGTACGAAGGTATCAAGTCTAGGGCATAATTATACATTTAAGTCCTTAACGTCCTTGGAAAACCCAATCAGACGTTCAATCACTCCATTCAGTGGACACTAAAAAGAACAACTGGTAATCAGAATTCCCCTTTCCCAGGGGAGAAATATCAAGCATAAATCTTGCAAGACAGGTCACTGGTATGAATGTCAAAGTAAAAACAGAAATACATTTGAACAATGAACATATAAATCATTTGCCATTCACCGTGTAAGGACAAATACTTCTTTGCTAACAGGGATCTCATTGCGCCGTATTAAAATTAGTCTGTAACTGTAAGTATAAAACAATTTTGTACATGTCGTAATTGATAACAGTTAAAAAGTGGCTTGAACTAAAGTTCAGCTTTTCCTTATCCTTATCCTGTGCAACATTTTGGATCTAACAGAACAAGGCAGTAGTTTTGATGAGGAAGTGGATTCTCCTGTGTACACATGCATATATTACCATCCTCCATGGTTGACTTGAGTCATTCAGAACATGTCATTTCAAATTTTCTG
Organism: Branchiostoma floridae x Branchiostoma belcheri; assembly: GCA_019207045.1. Lineage (NCBI taxonomy): Eukaryota > Metazoa > Chordata > Leptocardii > Amphioxiformes > Branchiostomatidae > Branchiostoma > Branchiostoma floridae x Branchiostoma belcheri. The sequence continues at coordinate 14,886,965 of CM033027.1, forward strand.
CATTACTCTGGCTGATCTCCAAGCAAAATAATGGGAGAAACAATCCTAACATTTTCTGACTACCCCATTTTTCTAGCAGACAGTTACAATCTTCCCCCCTAAAATTCAGTCACACTTTACAATCTGAATGTCATTCCAACTTCATAACATCATTCTCAAAACAATGCCTATCAACACAGCACTTGGAAGTGAAGTCAAAGAAGGCCCATACATTTACAGTAACTGGAAGGCCAGCTCTATACACCAGCCTTTACAACCATCGTAGCCACCATCTCCGGGACCAAATAAAATGTCGGGGACCAAAGAAGAGCCTCTCAGACTTTTACACACTCACCTTACACTACAGGTGTGTGCTAGCAGCCTGTTAATACTATATATAGTGGTCAACGCTGCTTGTAACACTGTTAGTTGTGGGTACGAACAGTAAATATTTCAAGCACTGGTTGGCTGAGGGTTAATGTAAGCGCTCTTAAGACGTTATTATCACAAAATAAGGATAGACATTGTCAAGGGGTACTTGAAGTGTTAATGACATTTGTGGTTACCACACAAGTAGAGTACTATTCATAATTTTGGTAAATACCACTGACAAGGCCAGTGATCCCTCCGTATATATATCGCATATTTACTGTCCTGTTCCTATCTTTATTGTCACAGTGTTGACAATGCATGTTCATGGCTACGCAGTGTAACATTTTACGACAACGAAGAGTGCACTTTGTCACAGGCACCTGATACGGGAGTAAAAAATGTGTGTTCCATAAAGATCACTCAAAGCACCGAGTCTGCAATAAGGTTACACTGGCGATGTCGGGTTATAGAGGGAGCCACAAAAATGATGGTTGTGTTGGCTTCAAATCATTTTGCTACAAGGGATGTGATGAAAACCTTCTGATAAACACGTTTATGGCATGAGACATGACAATCACAAGCGAAGAGGTGACTATTATGTACAGAACAAATCAGAATCACCAATCATTCTGTTTGTGGATTTTAGCTGAATTTCAGTTAAGCTTTGTTTTCTTGATTAAAAAGGAAGGCGAGTAAACTATCATAGACATTTTCACCAAGATACCCTTCCAAAAGCAACCAGTAGCCTATTATACAGATTATAATTCTAATGAAATTCACTTAATTCAAACCTGCTATGATCTTCCTTAACAAGATACATAGATGAGTACTTACAGGGTACTGTCCTCAGGTAGACGTTGTCTCGGATGGTTTGCTGTAGATCATGGTCGACGGAGCCCTTCTGGAACCTGGTGTTCAGGTACTGCCGCAGGTCCTTGGTCAGTCCTTGCCCTGTATTGACGGGAAACACAAATAATGGTCTTTAGATCAATATCATTATGAAGGCACAAAGTGCCGGAAGGTGCCACAGATTTTTACGAGTCTTTCTGGCTTGAAGTGTACATTCGAGTAAGAGCATTTGACTTGATGTAAGGGGACTAAGCCCCACAGTATCTGTCCAACATTACTGTACTAGTACTATTACTTGCACATTGATTATTACATTTAGTAATTACGGTATTGGTGCTAATTGAAGATGCCATGACAAACAATCTTATGTATGATGTACCAGATATTATTTGTCCGCTACCTGAAAGGTAAAATGTATACTATTCAAAGTCTACACAAAGCAATAGGTTTAACTATAAAAAAATAGGTTGTTGTAATTTGCTGTGAATGCCATTTTATTTTCTCTCTAGTAAATAATGCAACATTCAGCATTTCATTCTGGACACTTCTATAGTGTGCCCCAAAAAATCATTTGATATCAAACATAAAACATACCTACAATTTAGACCTTTATCAATATTACAACATAACCTGAATTCAATCCATAACATCCATATATCACCATGGATCAAGACCAGACCTACATTACTGTAACCGTAAGGTCATAACAGCCCATCTATGTCTCTCCCACCCAACATTAGCATTAATATCACCTGTATAGAACTCTTTACCTCAGCCTATAGGCTATAAAAGTGTTATGTGCTGTCAGAATAACTGCAGTTCCAATAACAGTATAATCAATACAACAACTTGTTTGAAATAAAGCCATGAATCAGGATGAGGGACAGGTGGGTTGGATTGACTTTTTATTAGATTCTAATGTAATATTTACTGGTAGTGTTTTTTTTTTGGGAAGGGATGGAGATAATTATGAAGGAATATCAGCTCAAACTGTCTAACTGTGACTATACTGTTCGGATACCTGAAGTACAAAAGAAACATGGTGCTAAGATATGCACAACTGTATTGTGTAGGGAAAACTGTTTCAAGAAGATAAGATATTGACAATGTACTCTTTCAATTCTGAACACAATGTCACTGCTCAATTCGTAGTGATATGAAAATAAAATGTTACTGCCCAGTACGTAGTAATGGTAGTATTCACCACTGTTTTGATAGAAACAATGATTTATCAAGAACTCTTAGATTCTATTTTTGTTATTAATCTTAATCTATGGTGATCTGTATTAAGACTGACATATTCAGCAGTTTACTTACTCCAAAGCCAATATACAGTTATTCCCCGCTGTGCCAGGATTATAAGAAAACCTAGCCAACCGACCCTTCACTCAACTGAGATCAATTTTTAGAAAATGAAAAACATTTACGGATGAAGACAACCCATTGACTGGCTGTCTGCAGGGCTTCCTTCCCTGACTGGTAGTCCTTTATAGTATTAAAAGCTAATATCTGGAGCAATGGGTAGGATCGGACAACTCACCCTTGGGACAGGTGGGATTTTCATCCATTGGCTTTATCATATAAAAATCTGAACATATAATAAGCTAGAAACTATCGATCATAATTGCTGTGTTATTATTCTTTATTGCTCCCAATATGCATTGGCATTCTGTAATGTGCAACATCTTCTTGACCCAAGAAGAAGAACTTCAAGAAGAATGTCGCACTTGCATATCTTTTCATCAACAGTACAAAGGTTGAATATATATGATAGAGAAGTATTGTAAGAGTTTCATTTCTTTGTCTTTACAGAATTGTAAAAATCTCTTAATAATCTTATTCTCTCAAAAAGTAAGGTGAAGCAGGCAACCCCTGACTAAGGACAGATCGTGACACTTTTTTCAACTAGAAGTACAATACTGCTTTGCTACAGCTTGCACATTTTAGCCATACCCTACTTTTCCTACGTTGGGTCCTTTTATGAACTGGAATATAAAGAGCTTGTCAGTCTACATACTGTACAGAGTGTATGAACTGTACATGAACCGTCCCTTGCCTAAGGATATCATAAGAAAACGAATATCGATATCTGCAATAATGCATATCTGATAGTAAAAGGTCTTTTCCTTCACTTGTTTCTTCCAGGCTAATCAATCAATAAGACAGCCTTGCCCCATGGGGTAGGTTCAGTGAACAGGTAGTAAGAACCTTAATCAGTCCTATTTATTGACTAGTGACCTCTTTTATCAGTGATACCTGTACCTCTTTCAGAGTTTATTTTTCACCTTTCAATACGCAAAGCTTTTCATATAGCAATGTCCATTTAAGTGATTATTCAACATGATACAGATGCGTTATCTGTACCTAATCCTTTAAGCCTTTGTATTTATGGTAAGATCCTGTAATCAATGAAATGAAATACTGAAAGTGCATGTAAGGTAAGTGGTGTTGTTAAGTCAGCACAGCACAGCAAGTAGACGATCAGTTAGTCTAAAAAAAATGCAATATCTATGACAAGATGTCGGATGTACGGTGGTACCAAATGATAAGATGTTGGATGTACGAAGGTACCAAATAGGTCTGAATATTGAATTAAAAAACCCTAATCCTCACACTGGTAGAAGTGACAAAGTTGTCCAAGATGTCTCACCATGATCGATACTGTAAAATATAATTAGCTCATCCTGACAGCCAGTTATGCTAAGAAGATTACCTGCAGGTCTTAGGTAGCTTGTTTGGCTTAATTCCATCTGCTCTGCCACTTCCCAAGTTAATAGGAAACAGACTTTTATCTTTCTCAGATGGAAAACCATTGATTTCCAATGGCTGAGTATCCCCCAGTCTGTACTGAAGTTAATGAAAAGGGACTGGTGATCGTGTTTTATTCTGTTGAGGCAGGGAAAGGCCAATGTTGGGGTGTAATTCAGCGACGTTAGACAGCGAAACATGTTGGGACAGCAGTTTTTCTCTGTGTCCAAAGAAAACATACTGTTCTGTCTTTATCCTGACACAAGTAAGCAATCCTGTTCTAACAGAGATATTTTAAGCCTTTGATGTAGCAAAAGGGAGTTCCAAGAACAGATACACAGTATTTGGTGGAAACTTTGACTGATTTTCATTCCAGTAAATCTGATCATAACTACTTGTACTGTGACTGTGTAAGTTTTAACTTAATTTATTAAGGCACGGTCACAGTCGTCTATACGTCCATATAGGGGTCACCTTTTGAACGTTGACTCAAGACGTTTTCCATCTGTAAAACTGTTAGTAAGACTGACAATACAAGCAAAGGAGAAAAACCACCTGTTAAAAGACACAGCAAAAGTGTACTAATATTAACCTGTCTCAAGTAACTCCAGATTGTACCAACTGTGCATAACTGTATATACACACTTACATTACAGTACCCTGGCCAGGCTTACCATCGAATTTTCAAAAATCAAATCACTGGACTGATACACTGTTATGCCGCAATAAAGTTCTATGTAATAAAGTCATGACAGTTTATTTCACAGTAGACTTCTGCTGAGGTATGGTAATCTGAAGGAATGAAAATCACTATCAGTCAATATTACATACACAACTTATCAGCACCCCTGCTGGTGTATACAGCCTATCAGGAAATCCTCCAGAATTATCAAATCTGCTATCACTGTGCGACAGTTGGTTTCCAGGAAGAACTTAACCCGTTATTGGATCTATGATGAACAAACTGCTACCAATAAGGGTGATTGGGACTTCTTTTGTGGACAGAACAAGGCAGAACTAATCTCTGTGTACTGAGGATGTCCTCCAATCCAATTGATTGTAATCAGGCAGAACTAACCACTCACCCCTGTGATGGTGGATTTCCAGGAAGTATTCCAGTTCCCAGAAGCAGACGGTGTGAGAGCGGGAGGGGAGGCCTGCGGAGTTAAACCTGTGCAGGTGGTAATTACGCAGCCTCCTCCTGCGGATCAGCTGAGCACAGGGAGACGGGGACCGACGCAGGCACTCTAACTTTCCCAACTCCCCAGTTTGGAGCGGATCAAACAGAAACGGAGGAAGGCACAAGGGCTCCATCTTTGAGAGCTCCACCATACTATGGAAGCTCTACAACAACTTGGTTGGAGCAGTGTTACCTTACTTTGTTGCTGGGATACTCAGATAGGTTTCGCCAAACCATTAAATCAGATTTGTCATGGAGGATTGACAGGATATAAGAACCATACTGATACCTGCAACCACCTGTATTGCTGACATCCACAAGTAGATATGAAAGACTTCCTAAATATCAGGGTTCTGACCCAGTTTCACAGAACAGGGGGATGACTTACAGGATGCCTGTGAACAAAGTGTGGCAAAGGATTTAACGGATTATCAAGGATGTAACTTTATGTTAATCCAACTGGAAACATAACTCCTGCTGTAGACATTGTTTTAACTTTAATATTTTCATGGACTATACATTTAATCCTGTAAATCTGCACTAGTGTGATGCAAGTATTCAAAGACTGCCATTTGGCGGCAGCATGGAAAAATTAAAATAGTCTGACAATTAAGCACTATTTGAATCCTTCTGTTACAATGTCAGAATTCTAATCATTGCTTTCTGGACTCCTAACCATTGGTAGCTGAGAATATTGCAGTCTATATGGTAATTGGGACTAATCAATTTATCCCAACTCATCAACTTTGACAGGCCATTTGTTACAGTTATGGTGGATTTCAGTAGTTTACATGGGGATGTGGTAGTAATTAGAAGTGTTACAAAAAGTCTGGCAGGCTACTTGTAATCAATTCTGTGTTCTACATGTATATATTATCAATTCTAACAATTTACAAAATGCCATGCAATACAACAGTTTCAAGAGCTTTAAGGAAAAAATCAGAATGAGATAAAGGTAAATATCAAGTGACTATACAGCAAACTTTTATAAAAACAACTGCCATAACTTGATGTTCCCATTAGTATGTGGAACTATCGGTTCATCTAGAATTAAAATATCTAAAATACCTAGAAGTAGAACAAATCTTAGTAGATTGCAAGTGTACCTAGGAATAAGTCACCGTGAAAAAAATCACTAGCAGCAGCTACAACTTGAATCCAAGCACCACCTATTGTTACAATCTGCCAGTGCAATTCAGTTCACTGAAACATAGCTATGAAGTATGATGTCCCTTAGCCTGGATACCATTCCCCAACCTCAAAAATATCTTTTGTGCACGATAGATACTTGAGATCGGGCTGGGGTTTGGTAACCAGGCTAGATGTCCCTATGGCATTTTGATAAGCATGCCGGCCACCTGGCAAGAGGTAACAGAACTGCAGGTAGCCAAATAGAGGAAATCTGCCCCAGATATGGTACTGTCTCAATGCACACACTGTAACCTGCATGTTTTCTCATTTCATTTTTCATTACCTGAAAGTACAAGTTTCGAGTGACATCCATCACTCTTCTTCAGCGTTTCTAGTTACCGTTATACTTAATGGTTATACGCTATATATCATGTATATGGGGAGTATGCTTAGGCGAAAACTGTTTGTGGGTTATGTCTTAGAGAAATTTGTTTATTTGTGTAGGATGCTTTTTTAACCTCCTTGCTGTAAGTTGACACACTGTACTTGCCATCTTCTATACTCGCCTGTGATCTACTTTCGAAATGAAATTATAGGCTGTGAAAACACAAAATCTGTACAGTAAGTGGAATTGGGTTAGAAATACAAATAGTTTCCTGATGGGAATTCAATTTACATAACCTTTGATGCTTTGTCCATAATGCAATTAGGTGGAATGCACTTTGTCGTGCACAATATCGCACCATGTCATGCAACAGGTACATATCATACATGATAAACTCTTAGAATATGTAGGACATTCAGCTAGAATTATCATTAACAAATATACATGTGGTACCTGTTTAATAATACATAAAGCAAAAAGTATTTATTAATTTTCTGTACAAAAAAATGTCAAAACTGCCAAGCAGTCAAAACTGTGTCTCAATTCAAGTTCAAACACTCCCGACAGGAAACATTATCCCTGTGCTATTGATCTCCTCCCAATGCAATGAGCACAGCTTCAGTTAGATTATTGGTTTTCCCACTCCCAGCACGAATGTACATCTCCCAGATAACTGGCCTGGGAAAGCGGCAGACGCCAGGGGTGCCCCCGTTTAATTGCCTCGGTCAAGCTGTGCAAATCCATTCTCTGACCTTGGCAGTGAAATGTCAGGATATGCAGAAGATACATGTCTGTTCTAATCCTATCCAGTTGCCATGGAAATTGCCACTTTATATGCCTCAACACACACGTGAAGGTCACAGGCCCCTCCGTTCATCATCAAATCTCATACAGAACAGTGAGAGAAATATGGAGCAATTTACATATATATATAATTACAGCACCATGTAATATTCTTTGCCTAGGTCAGATGAGTTTCACCTTAGTGATTCAGGTATGAAATCATGTTAATTCACTTGCTCACTGACATTCAAACTATTGCATAAGGGACAGGTGTGTTTTTTCTCTGGGCTTATACCAGTAAAAGCTTTATTGCCTCAAATACTATAAAATAAAGTCTAAAAAGCATCAACCACAGGAAGCACTTAAAATCTATATGTCCTATATCAAAAAACAAATATTTATTTTGTATGCAATCCAATTAAATGTTATAGAGAAAAAAATAGCTTCTTCTATTTCAATCCCTCGGGTTTTGCTGATGATAAATGTTATTGCTACCAATAAAATGGGTCATATTGATATTACTCCCATAACTACTCACCATTTGGGACACTGCAATCTGTGGTTTGACTTACATATACAATGACATTCATGTTCTGCTAGACCCATAAACAACCAGCCTTGACAGGACTGCCTGGGGGGACAACTATTCCAGTATGGGAACAAAGCAGACAGATTTTCATAGCATTGAAATTGGTGCAGGACAAGCCACAGTGATGTGATGTGTGTCCCGCTGTCTCTGACAATTACCAAATGGGATCGCTCAACTCACATAATTGGACGAGGCGATCATATTAACAATGCCTGAAGCAAACAGGGAGCAAACCTTTTAGAGCACAGGGGAGGCCAGAAGGCCATTCGTAGACAGAAATGTGTCATCGATTGATTTGTCTGTATTCTTAGAACTATAATAGCACTACTGGAGATACTGATATTAAAACTTGTTTTTGCTGTGTATGATTAAAGATAAAAGAGTAAAAAGAAGTTAAGATTCTTCTAGCAGTGTGAAAGAGTTAGCAATAAAAGAAACCAATTCAAATCCCCTAAGTATGACAAATTGATCCAGGTAGGTACCAATTATGTAATTGTAAATTGTGTAGGAAAATTTAGCCAGGCCTGCGTGCTACAATTATCCAGCTAGGTGGCCAGAGGTTTCAGGGTGTCCAACATTCCGCTACCCCAGTTTCCCACGCCTTGGATGCTGTCAAGGAAAACAGATGCTGTCAAACTTACTGGGACACAGTTGACACACAGATAGATATAAGACTGGACCTACATCTGTTGCTACTGCTCCATCCGATTTCATTTGAAAAAAAAAAGGTGTGTGTGATTATATATGGGGGGGGGGGGGGGGTATCGCTCTTGTGTTCACTCAATACCGCATTGGTGGGCACACTGATCAAGTTTGGCCATATAAGAATACATTGCAAAATTTGCCAAAAAAAGCAATAGAAACAGTACCCAGAATGTCTACCTAGGACATTACATATATCATCAAAAAATCATTGTGTCCTCATACAGTCCACCATCATGTGTAAGATGATAATGGGACACCATAAATGGCTTAATGAGGCCCACAGCTACCATTTTCTTTATCAAAGTTTATGGTTCTAATTATACCATGTAAATAACCTGAACAGGGAGGAGGAGTCTGAAGGAGTGATTGACAACTCCAATCTCCTGAGGCTGGTCAGTAGGAAGGTCTTGGTAACTTGAGAGGAAATAGGTCAGGACCTGTTTATTTCAAGTAGCAGTCTGCAGGGTCAGCCATGGCTTCAAATGAAGGTAACAACTTACAAGGTATCAATTTAAAGATATGCTTTTGATAAACCTCAGCATCCAGTGTGTACTGCTACCTGTAGTACTCCTGGAGTAGCTACCGAAAATGACAAATAGAAGTATGATCCCAACATTACCTAGTATCAAATCTATTTCCACATTGAAAAAAGAATCACCAACACCCAGTATCAAAAGCTTTTCTGTTACAACCACAACCAGACTAATATCAACAAAACATAATTAAACCTGTAAAAATTACAAGTGTAAATCAAGTATATATACTAAGTGTATGCTACAAGCTTAGACTACATATATAACATATAGAATAGCAGAACAATATAGAGTCTGTGACCTACATGTACACAAAACTGAAGCCATGCCAAGCTGGTAACAGATATCAGCAGTAGCCAGACCATTGATGCTGGACAATTCATGTTTAGTGCTGTACTTCCGCTCAACCACACCTTCTATTGTACGCAGACGCATGTTCCCTTTCAAATATCAGTACGCAGATACAAGTTACTGTACAAACAGTCGTAACCTAGCCTGATTAAATCTCGCTTATAGCAGCCCGCCAAACATCCGCCGGCCCTCTATTAGCTTGATGGACAATAGCCTTAAGTCAAGGGAACTGGGTTTTCCATATATGGATAATTTATGTAATTGTCATCACAGCCCACCACAGCCTGGCTTTTGGTTGCTAGGGACTGGGTTGGGTTGCTATGTGGTGATTGACAGCTTCACATCTCTTATCTGTAGTTGATCTCCTTGATCTGAGCCACTTGTGATGGTGGGAACAGTTGACTATGTATGCACAGTTCTACTATTATAATATGAGACATCTTTTTATTAACAACCGTTGCACCGAAGAACTAATGTGAAAATTACTCTACAATACATAGAATAGCATTCCTTTAGGTAGATGTGCCTGTGGCATAACTTTTGATGTGACAATGGGGCAATATAGGAGGGACATATCTAGTCTCCAAGCAGACCCTACGGTGCCTTAGAAATAGTATCAAAGCTGGCCAGGGACTTGGTATACCGGCACCAGGGTCTGCCCTCAGTCGGGCTGATCTGACGCTATTAGCATCTATTTGTTGCCTATTAAACTGTGCTTGCCGAGTAGGTGTTAATTGCCCTCCCGGCCTGGGATGGCTCGTGCGCCCCTGCACCGTCTCACGGGAAGTCACGTCACTTGTCACCTACGATGACCGTTACCGGCAGATTTAAAATGCCGGCAACAATGGAGGCCAAAGTACGACGTGTTTTCCGCGATGTATGGGGATTCGAGCCGAAGAAAGCACAGCTCGATTCCATTTTGGCCACTCTGGAAGGCAAGGATGTCTTTGTCGGCATCGCTACCGGTCAGGGGAAATCCCTATGCTACCAATGCAAGCCATAGTTGCTAGCCGGGAGTAAACATCTGGTCCTTGACGCAGTTTTTGCCGGACGAAATTACAAAATCGCAGAACGAAATAGAAATAAACTTTCAGGAGACAGAAATGGCAGCGCGCTTGGCTTGTTGTGGTTCTTTCTACCGCAACCAAACATAACAGAGAGGATTACGATCAGGCGGCATGTTTTTAAAACTCATAACGTTAGTTTGGTGTTATTATATATGTATATCGAAATTTGTAGTTTGTTTGGCATTATTTTCAGACTTCAAATCGATTTTAAACTAAATATTTTATGTATTGTGGCGCTTGTTCTGTTACGTTGCGATGCTGTCAAATTTTTCAATCCGGCGCCATTTGGCGCGAACCTACCGCTGGGAAGTGCGTGCTATCACTGACTTCGTCCAGTGTAAGTCGCTCGTAAAGTAATTAGCACTTGACAACAGGGTGGGGCAGCGACACCATTGTTGAATAGAAACGCTCCACCCTGTTTCAGTGCAGGCAGACCTCCGGTGCCCGTTTGACTCCCTTAGCCGGCTATCTCCCTTTGGCCGGCTATACTCCTTTGCCAGCTTTGATACTATTTCTAAGGCACCGTAGGGTCTGCTTGGAGACTAGGACATATCATGGTTCTGAGAAGTTTGACAGGCTTCAAGTGTCACAACAACATGCCGCATTTTTGTGAACCAACTGTTTTTCTGCAGTTGTCTGCCCATATAGATCAAAGAAATATACTTTATGCCAAGCTTTCGTTGCTGGCCACATAAAATCTCACCACCAGGCAAAATAATAGTTCCAGGAAAGTCTGCGCTCCAAGATTCCCCACAAGATGTTGTTTTCCCAACTCAAACATGCCTCTGCTCCCATGGGTCCTTCACACAGAGAACCACAGCCTGCACAGACAATAGGAGAGGCAACTAGCCCGCCCACCGTCTGGGTGGTGGAGACATGCAAATGTACTGGTTTCCACGGTAATGGGGGCTTGACCGAAATCCTGGCTTGCTATTGGTGTTGGTATTTTCTACAACAGTTCCCCCAGCTTATAGCTAGTGGAGCACAAACTCCGCGGGGAGGGGCCAGTTACAGCCCTGGACAGCGGAGTTTGTGTTACACAGACTAGTCGTAACCTTCTAAAGTTCTATACACAACTCAACTGTATGCAAAGACTCACCTTGAGACGGGTGCAATTTTTTCATGAAGAGTCCCTGATATTATGGAGCTTACATCCAGGTAACTGATGAAAGGGCGCAAACCTTTTCACTGGGGGAAGGGGAAACCGTTACAAAGGAAACAGTTCCGGGGCTAAAGGTCAGTAACCTGGGCTCTGACAAGTCCCCCGGGGTAAGATAACATCCCTGGGTAACCATAACCTGAAAGTTAATGACTGACAGAGTCCAGTCTGAGTTTAGCAAGTACAGGGCAGCCCGCTACACGAACAGGGGCAACCTGTAGGCCTTACAGCATTAGCACGTCAGGTGTAGAAAAAGTGAGAGTGCACAGTGTTCACAGGGAAAACTAATCCTTTCACCTGTTTGCACAATTACCGCTATTTACATTAAACAGGCAGCAGACAGGTAATTTGTTACTCGTGTTACATTGTTTGGTCCCACGAGGTTCAGCTGTGGTCACATTTACTATGATTTTAGCAGACTGGGAACTTCACGGACCAGTTCAACAACAACACCAGAACTGTCAACAGGGAGCATGTTTGTATATGCCAGGTCTGCGGTACACAATGGTGTAAAGCCATGTACAGCTCTCACTTCTGCCTCGGTGTTATTTTTAGAACCATACCAGACAATGCCAATGGTAAACAGATGTGATTCACTACATTGTTGATCTACTTTCCTTAAAAAAATTTAAGTCTTCCTATAAAATTTACAAACCCGATTTCTTCTGTCAGGAAATACTGTATGTACCTGTCATATTGAAATCATCATCTACCCAACAAGCATTCCAGTCACATTTCAGCAACCCACTGTTTAGACTATAGCCAATGCCCACTTTCCTACATACTAAAACAAATCCTTGCTGGTATAGAAACATTACAGGTACCTTAGTAAACATTGCAATGGGATTGCTGTTACTAGTGTTAGCTCATGCACTCAACAGTACCACAGGAGAAAGCCTTACATGTGCCACCAGCAGGTTCACGTCAGTTGTCAGGCAGGTCCTTCCATCTGTACCTAACCCACACCTGTCTGACACACCTGTCTCACACAATAGAATCTCATTATCCACAAGGTAGCCTGTTTATGTATGCATGCGAATCAATGGATGATATTTCCATCAGGTGTGAGGCTTTTCAATTATCTTCATGAAGAAAAATAAGCACTTTCTATTCATTTGTTATCTCCAGGCACCGTGACATATATTGGGAGGGGTTATAAATCATGCATGCTGCACAAGACATTTATAACTTCACTGCATATTAATATGACGAATGGATGAGGCGGAAATATAACTATCCTAGTGCTAGCCAAAAAAATTAACTAATTCCACATATCACAAACTCATATTTTAAACCTTCACCTCGGATCTTACTTAGACTAAATCACCCTCCATAGTTCTGCATCAGTAACCACCCCTATTTCCTGGTAAGCAGAGTTTGTTAATCACACTAACTAGCTGGTTATAGATCATCATTCGGTTGATCAAGATAGTTTAGGGTTGTCATGTCTATCTGTATACACAGCAACTTTGTAGTAATCTAAGCTACGATCTCTCGCAGTCTGGCTTTCCTTGTAGAAAACATGTCTAGGAATTCCAAATAATGTTTCTCTTGGCCTTCAGTACTGCAACAAGGCCACATAATATGTCAGTCAAGGAAATGGCTCTGGTACAACCCACAGACTTGTAAGAGATAAGATAGCAGTATAGGTGTATACATATAATCTACAATGTAAGAACCTAACAACATGTATTAACTTTGTAAGTTTTACAAGAACAGACCTCACATTCAGTCTTGTCTATCAGGCATTCAGGACAAGAAGTGATTTTTTTTAACGATAACTTGCAGCTGTGCAAAAGACAAGATGAAATGCCCTGCACGGATAACAACTTTGTACAGCTGCAGTACTGTGTATGGTACAAGACCTGAGCCATGACACTGCCCACCACTCACTGTATAGCCTCCTATTGTTACACAAATACAGGCAAGCCAACAGTATGCTATATACACAAGCTGAGTCATGCAACCTTTCGTCCTACAGATACATAATAAACAACGATGACAAACATCTTCAAAAATGTCCTAACGTTTCAAAATTTCTTATGGATTGTCTGTAGCCTACAAAACAATGACACCATACATCCCAACTCTAACCGAACCTACCTTTCCATTGTTGAGGTGTTGAATAAATATGATCACGTCTACTACCCTGATCGGGTTGCCTGGTGGTGGAAAGGGTGTGCTAGGGGATTTTGAAAATACCATTTCTGGCTTACTCATAGATCTACAAGTTTCTACATTTCTAGACATAGACACTGTGTTCACAAACTATGCTATATAATACTTTTTAAGAGTTTGACTTTGGACTTTTTAAGAGATGCCCTTTACAGCAATGCATAAACATATCACGAGTCACTGAAATAACTTTGTCTTTGTCCTACCACCAGAAACTTACATGTGCAAACATCGACCAACCATAAGAAAACAATGAGCCATCCAAAAGAATGTGGAAATGACATCTAATACACGGCACACCTTGTTAGAACAGGATGTAAACAGTGCAAAGCATTCCTTCAAAGTATCACTGAATACCCCAAAAGACTGGAAAAATATATGTTATTTTATGGAACTAGAAATAACACTATGGGATCGGCATGGAAATCCAGGATCTTCTTACGATGAAAGACACTTCTGCACTATTGTAAATAACAGAAATTCTTGTTATTGTAGTACGTAATGCATGTCTAAAGTTCAGATACAAAGAACAAATTCCCAAATATTTGCTCTTGTGCTTCTTATACTGTACATATCCAACCTAGGAGCGTTATCACACAATGCAGTGCTACTTCAAACCCATCTAACCATCTTACAATTAAAAGGGGTCTCACCTGCACGATAACCGTCTCCACACCTTTGTTAATCTGTATCCTTTGTGTAGCACAGGTAAACTGATTTGACATGTAAAGCTTCACACTGTGTCCTGATGGGTCATTGATGATGACTAAGTACTGCCCAACACACTGTTATTAAACATGTTCCATGGGTAGACCAAAGTTCACTGTTGTTTTTACAAATTCCCTCACTAAAGTTTCACATCAACCAATGATCTTATTGAACATATTTACAGAATTGAGACTTATGTTATGTACAAGACTGTTAAATACTAATAGTTATTCAAAGGTACAAATCTTCTCCTAATCAGTTTGTATTTTTGTAACAATCACATAGCCTTTGCAAGGTGCTTTTTATGGTTAACTATACTGAAGGACCTCTTACTGAGTTACTCTGCAATGTAAAGACCAAGATGATGTTCATCCATTGTATGGAATAATACATAAATGTCTACAATGAGTTGTATACTTTTATGATCATACTTAACATTTGTATGACCTGGCAACTACAACACATCTGATTTGTGTGGTAGCAAAAACCACTGAGATAGATGATATAAAAAGATCTATTTAAGTCATACCAAATAGCCAACTATGAGTAAGAAAGTAAACCATACCTTGTCGTGTATATTCCTAAAATGAAGAGATCCCAGTTTCACTCATGGCGCGCCTTACAGCGTCCTGACCTTGTCTGCATCCCGTACTCCTGCTCTACCGTACACTCTCTACCTGACAACCTTTCAGAATGCTGAAGTATGGAATACAAAGTCCAGACAAACGCTGTTTGACGCGTGGGCCAGTCTGTGGCATTGTTGAACTGAACTAATGACCCTGGTTTCCCTTGGCGAAGGGCTCAGAGGAACAATGACTGGTCCAGGCTTTTCTTCTCATAACCTGTCCAATTTTCTACACAAAAGGCTTCGGTTGTGAAGAAGATAACAGACATAAAATGTATGAGGTGCGTGTGCATCTCCCAGGCTTCTCTGCGCAAGATTGGTGGTTCATGGCCAACCTTGATGAAAAACTGCAGCTCTACCAATTATATGCACAGGTAAGACTAAAACTGGAACTAATCATAACTGTGATCCATATACATATTTATCCATTGAACCAATAGCTCAGCTGTTATTGTATGCCATACTTCAAGTAAGTTCAATGGCTCAAGTTGGGGTGAACCAGTATATTTATCAGAAACAACATCTGCCTCCTTCACCGTATAAGTACTTAACATAGGGTGAAATTGATTTTATCACTGGTGTATGTGCATTAAGTATTTTTCAACCTAGCTACTTAAAAGATTAAGCTCAGTGTATGAAACCTTGTAAGGTCTTTCTCAAAATAATCACGTGGAATTCTACTTTACAACTGTATCTTGTAATAAACTTGTATCTCTACTTCAGTACGTGTGCCTTAATGTAAGTCGATTGTGACATATTGAATTTTTAGTAAAACATGAAGATGGCCCCACCCCCCTCATAATGCACATGTAGCCATTTGTCAATATGGACAGCGCCAAATGCATGAGACATAGGCAGATGCAGTACAACCCATAACCAACAGGTGTCTCTGCTACACATACATCACATATCCACCTGGCCTGGTATAAAAGCATGGAGTGCGAAGGCTTAATTTGGCCTCATTTTCTTCCCCATTTGTCATCTGCTGAAGGATGAAGAATCAATCGAGGAGGTGACCCATATGACCACATGAGCAATTCAGCTGGAAGTGATGTGCCTGGGAAAGGGTGATGCAAAGGTTATCTGAATCTGTCTTGGTTACAGGGGAGTCCTAAACGTGTCATTATCTAGACCTGAGGTACACTAAAACCTGTATTTCAACATACCTATCGGACACCTAAGGTACTACTACTAAAAAATTCTTCTAGTTCAGCATTAGTCCATTAAAACAGCACTTGACTGCAAGCCAATAACAGCACACAGTGGAAAAGGGAAAATAGATTGTACATGAAAGAATGGGAAGGTGAACGAGATGAGATTAAAAAAACACTCAATGGTATTGACAATCTACTGGTACTCTTCTAATAACACTGTACGGAGAATCGTTACAACCGTGGCAAATGCATGCCGGTGAAATACTTTGGCAATTATGAGGGAAGATGAATAAAAATGTAACAGATCCTACCCTGTGGAATAGACAATGCAAACACATCCCCTCCACTCAGGCAGAAGTACTGTCCATCTGAGAAAAATCTTCCGTTTTAAACCAACTTCTTAGTGGCATCAAACAGCCTGAGGCACAAAGAAGGCAACAGTAGATAGACAGCCCTGATTATGAAGTACAGATGGGTGGTAGGTGCAGTACAAAGCAGCCAAGACTCTAAGGTCCACTTCCAAGGTCCAAGATGCTGGTTGTTGTGGAGCGCACGTCCGATCCATCCCCTTCCCTTCTGCACCATTAGACAAGATGGTACCACATGACGTAAAATTGATGCACCATTACGAGGTGCTGGAGTCCAAGTACTAGCGCGGTGATCGTGTTTGGAGAAGTTGAATAACCAGAAGTTATTGGGAGGGGACCTCTATCCCTATAGTCATCAATATGGATATTGTGAAGTAACATAAAATACACAGAAAGTTATTTTGGGGAAAAATTTTCCAGGGTTGCTGACCTGCCCTTCCTCTTGACAAAAAAAAAGACAAACTTCTTTGTCGCTGTACAAATCTTCCAGCTTGTAATCTGTACCTTACAAAAACATCTACTTCCCATAAAACGAACAGAAGCGTCTCTCGTGTGAGCCCTCAGGCAGCGAAGAGTAGAAGGAGAGCACACATAAATCACCACATCTTCTACAGCTTGAAAACTGATCTCTAAAAGCACACTATCTGATGTTGAGAAATGCCTTTGGCACAGCTTAGTTGTGAATCATAGCAATATGCCATGGAGGAAAGGCAAGTTCAAAGTCACTGTCGGCAGGAATTTATGACAGTAGTTATCCATCTACCGTGGGAACTGCTACCTCGCTAATACGAAGCAATAAAACCGTGTAACTTTCAGCAGTATTTCTATCATTGGTAATAAAAGCTGTCTCTTCCCTCAATACTGGGGCATAAATTACCTATCTTATTAGAGAACTGATACTAATGAATGCTTCAGGCAGCTAAACTCTACATGTATGTATAAATACACCAGTAAGGACACCAATAAAGACATAAAATATTCTTCTTAAGGTTACAAATTACAAAATTACTGAGGAATAACTTATGGACCATCCAATCAACAAGGTCAACAACCTAACGATAAGGTAGGCAGGTAGATGATACTTGATAGTTCTAGGACTGCCCCATCCCTCTTTCATTTCATAGCACTATCTTGCTAAATATTGCTAGACAGTCCAATAAATATGTATCTCTTTACTTGCCATCTTGTCCCTGTACTTATTCTTACTGTCTTCTTCTAACAGCATCAACATCAACCAAGTTTTAACATGTACATGTAGAAGGACCAAGGGCTTTCAAATTTGTTTGTTAATGTAAAAAGAAATGTATACACTGGGCTATATGAAATGCACTCTTTTACACTTCTCTCCTTCAACTGTGCACAATATGAAGAAAATATATCAAATGTTTTCTAATTTTATCCTAAGGTACAAACCGTGCAATGCCTGGTCAGCTTTGTCAATACCCGTACTCTATATTCAGAGAGTCATGAATGTGAATGATTATTGAGTTAAAGCTGCTACTAGTAATAAATGCCTTGGGTTAGCAAAATAATTACTGCCAGCATCATTCTTCTCAGTCATCAAAGCGAACGATAATGAAAGGAGCCTGGCAAGGCCTCTTTACACAAACACCTTTTCACACCTGCACTGAAATATTCATACCTGATGATATAAAAAGACTTGACTGACAGATGATGAAGTTTCTTCTCTGATGTACCTTGTGTGGTGCTCTCCATCTTGTCTTTATCCTGACTTTGAAGTCACTTTGCCAACACCCGAGTACCTTATGACGCCATCAATCGTAGGTTCAGCACCAAGGAAAGCTCACACTGCTGCAACACTCCATAATCCACTAGGAGGGGGCCTAACACTTACAAATGGTTATACTTACAGTCAGACCTGCGGGGAAACTTTATTTCCATATGCAGGCAGCGAGAGCGATCTGAAGATAGACTGAACGTTTATAGCAAAATTCAAGGTCCTATAAAAGATGTACTGCTGCAGCAATGTAGTCTTTATCATCTGATCTGAATAGAGATTAGACCATTTTTCTTGTGAACGGAAATATACCTGGGGAGGGTGAAACTGGCAATATGAACAAAATGTGAATCATCTACAATGCCCAATCAAATGTCTTTCATCTTACCAAGTGTCTATTTCCTATTTGACAATCCTCAAAGTACTCATTATCATAATTCTTATTCTGTTTCATCGAGCCTTCTTCAACTTTTTCAACATCAAAGGCCTACTGCCAGTTGGCCTTTAGACTGGATGTTATTATCATCAGTGTTTTCACTTTTATTACTGTCATCACAATACTAACATCTATCTTCCTCAAAGGTTGATGAAGGATTCAGTCAATCCCTCAGGATTTTGTTTGACCTTATCTGATCATAACAGCAAGCTGGACAACATACTTTAGAGATGGTAATGTTTCAGATAAGATCGAAGAAGTACCTGACTTTCTGGCAACCCCAAAGGACACTGTTTACTACCTTTCCCACTGGTACTATCAGCACCCCACATCTCCTCTGTGTCTCTGAGCAGGTAACCAGCTCTATCTCACAGGAAAGGCTTCTCACAAAGACCTCTTTTGAGCTTGTAGAGATGAAACTTAAGATACCAGTAGTTGCCTTTTGTCCTGGGGGTAAAGTTGTTTGACTGCACAATATGCACAGTAAGTTGCTACAGATAACTGGTTATGTCTGTTACGTTATGATTGTTGTTGTCTGTTTCAGCTGGAAGAGGCACTTCGACATGGGCAGAATTTCCTTTTGACCCCAAATCTGTAACTTTGTTTAGAGTCTCAAAAATCTATACTGTATCAAACAAATTCAGCTTAACAGAAGAAGCAAAATTGTTGAACCCTTTTCCACCAATCTGGAGCATGCTTAGATAACATGGGCAGAAGTTCCTTTTACCCAAAATCTGTAACTTTGTTTAGAGTCTCAAAAATCTATACTTACATATCAAACAAACTCAGCTTCAAAGAAGAAGCAAAATTGTTGTACCCTTCTCCACCAATCTAGAGCATGCTTAGATAACATATGAGATGCCCTGAAGTGAGGTTAGAAGCAAGAACACTGAAGGTACCATTGAATTGCATCTGTAGAGGCTACTTGTTACATGCGAAATGGTGTTCGATTGATACCACCATCAAGGCCATGTCTGATGGGGTCATTTTCACATCAATGCTTCCTTTGATCTTGTTCATCACTGCTGTTTATTCAGGAAGCTAAAGTGTTATGGTCAAAGCAGCTTAGCTCTTACCTGAGCAGACATGCTCTTGAGTCTTGTCCCAAGGAAGTATCCTGTACATGTGTTTTAATGGATACTGTTGCATTTGTTTCCTATCAAACCAACATCTTGATGGTCATATTCTCAGAATCTCAACGGATAAGACATTCATACTGCTGCTTTTGCACATAGTTGGTTGTGGCTGTTGTTCCAGGAAGCTCGTGTTAATACTGTTATGGTCCAAGTTGCTCTAACCTTTGGGAACTGATGGAAATGTTCCGTGTTTGCTCAGACTTTTAAGACAGCAATGTTAGCCACAGGTTTGAGGCTCTGCTTATCCCCAGTTGCTGACAAAACAAGATGCAGATAGTAGTAGACTACTTGTGGCAGTGAAGTTGCTTTTCTTTATACAACTTCAACTGTACAGTACCTGAATGTATTAAAGAAGACAGCATGATTTCTAGTCAGTCAGATACCACTTGCTATAATAAAGAAATTGCCAGGGTTACATCTTGTATCTTGAAAGCAAATCAGCATGTAACAGTGGGGGATCCAATTATCAACTCAGTGGGGAGGTGGTTACGCTCCATGATACCAACCACAGTCCTGTTTTATGCCCTTTATTGGCAGGTGTACCCATCAATTCACATTGCAATGTAGCATTCTGTTTGGAGTGTTCTGTCTTCTCTTCTCTTTTCTAACTTACGGAGTCTGTGTGTCATATTCCTGCATTGATGAAGACACAGTACCTTAGGAGAAAAATGTACCTTATAAGTTATAGCACTGACAATAAAATGCATGCACATCAGCTAGAATATGTTCAAGTATCTGTAACAAATGCGTGTCCAAAGGACTAGCCTCCACCAGGCCTTCCTTAGGACTTATGAAAAGTAGAATTCAGCAAAACTAGGGCAAATCATTATCCAGGAGAGAGAGAGCTTGTAATAAGGACAACATTTCTAGCCTGGTATCCAGCCATATTACAGCTCCCGAGTCTCTTCTGTCCTCTTCTGCACTTGCAGACTTGCTGTTTACTAGGCTACAACATTTCCCCTATGAAATGTATAGGCAAATGATGGTGATTAAATGTTCTCAATATTTCATTATTTGTTTCTAAATTTTATTAATGTTCAGCCATCATGTTATTCTGGTAGGGACTATCCAAGGACGCCCCTTGGCCTGATGCGGCCAATCCCTCACACCTAACACCATACAGTTTGAATGTCAGTGGTTCCCAACAGGTTGAGTAAAATGGGTATCAAATATGAACCTGGCATCCAGACAGTATATCTTCATCAGTAAGTAATAAGGACATACGGAACTCTTCATCCCGGAGGGATAACATAAGCTCTTTCACCTTTCTCCTCAAAGGGCATAGAGACTGCCAGAAGAGCTGACATTAAACACAAGTACTTATGTAATCATGAGTAATAGCACCTAGAGGTGTAGTCAGGATGAAGGGGATAAATGCGGCTTTTTCATAAGAAAAAAAATGTGTTAGTACCATTTCTATTTTAAGCAGTGAGACCACGCAGTTTAGTGAATTATCTACATCACAGTTCCATTTTCACAATGAGATACATAATACAGAAATATAGTAGAATTTGGTGCCTTTTCCATCATAGCTATTACAATATTATAAATTTTGAAAAAAAAAAAAAACACAGAGACTAAATAAAAAAACAACAGCTTTCAGGGATATAAAAATTAGCAGTCTGTCTGCCAACAGGTCCCTCATACATTATACACTGCTATACTCCTAAATGTTCCAACTTTACCTCCTCACTTCTTCCTTTCCTGCTCTAAACATAGAAACCACGAAATGAAATTGGTCTGTCCTGAATCCAAGCCCCAGATTGTTCCCACAAATGACCCCCTGGGAGAATGGCATCTCATCCCGCCAGCAACATCAATAGGACCTGCTGCATTTGTGGCGCAGATGAAAAATCAATATGGACGCTCACTCACAGCAAATGTACCTGTATCAGGCATGGCACCGCAAATCACTACCAGACAGGAAGCGCAATGACAAAGAATGGTGCTTCTCATAATAGCAAATCTGCCCTTCTGTCAGTTGTTATATATTTCACATTTTCCCCATGGAACAGATGGCTGAGGAGCCCCTGCATTGTGAACAAGTGCCATGGAAATTACAGGAACAAATGGTAACAGGCTGGACAGCTGCGAACAAATGCTCAACTGGTATATGGTACAAGACAAGAGTATTCAGGGAGAAACCTGGGTATTCAATTCTACAGTACAGATATCTGTCTCTTAACTCATTCTGTCACCTACCTAGATCAGGTAACACAAGTCTTCAACAATCACAATTTTCGTCATTCTGTATCATGAGATCTCCCAAACCATACAGATTCATATTGACACTGTCTTACCTGCTCAAGTGGACATGAAAGTGTGCAAATAAGCTCCAGTCCTGCCTGGGAACTGCTAACTGTAGCGAAGGCTAGATGTATGGCACCTGCCGGCTGGATGTACATACATACAGTCTGACACACTCCTGATGAAAATAAAAGGCTGGCGCACAGGGAAGTGTGTGACGAAAACTACCCTTCAGTGCAAATGGTTTGGCTACCTTTCTGGGCATTATGCATGACATTTGCAGCCGTTAGTTGCAGTTATCAATCAAAACCTAGGGGCGAATATTGGCTTTCCCGGCGCCTGTATAGATACAGCCTTGAGCATAATGCTCGTGGATACAGCAGGTTCAATATGTGTGGATTATGTTGTACCTTCAGCCTTCAGTAATGTGGAACTGAATGACCTACATTACTCGCCCTGAGAATTGATACAGGACACCATGTTCCAATATCCTGGAGTTTGCTGAAGGCATGTGCTGGCCCCATGGCCTTCCTTCCTGGCTTAGCTGAAAATCTTTTTACACAGGGGAGATAGCAGGTGCACTGTAATGTACTGGGTAGGCTACACTAACACATGGACTTTTCTTTATCATAGCACAGGCTGCCGCGTGCTCCATAGATGCTGCTTTATCTTTCTAGGTAAAAACTAAAAGCACTATTTGGGAATCATAGTAATGATGAAGACAGCATGGTATATGTTATCTGTGGAGAAGGTATCTTACAGAAAGGGCAATTAACCTTGCTGCAGTGTTCGCCCTTGTATGCTATCTCACAGTCACAAGCTATCTCGATGACAACCATTTCAGAAACAGGATTGTACAGACAGAGCATGCAAGAGAGCAGGAAAGCACCTTTTGTGTATTGAACCAACTCAGACATTTAAGTCAAGTCAATTAGCAAGACATCAATCATGACTATTTCCAAAGTCCCCACCATGTAGGCACAACTGGTTACTTATAAGGGTTAGAAGGGCACTGATTCTTGGCTATTAACTGATAAGAGCTGGATTACATACAATCTTGTGTGCAGAAGAACAGGGACAGCTGCCAGTGGTGCCCCCCACCCCTCCACATGTAGCCATGCCACTGAGCTACTACATTTAGATACACACTTGTATTGTAAGTTGGATTATGGTCAGACTCAAAGGGCTGTCTCCAGCTTAAATTTTTCCCCATCCCATTCATTGTTTGGTAGCCCATGTTGTTGATTTTCCTGGTTAAATATGTCATTTTAAGCTTAATGTTATATATATAAGTACAGTTTCATGGCACTTTTGGGACAAATAGGTAAAATTATTTTCTTTTCCAACAAGTAAATTTCCGTCCCAGGATGGAAGGACGGGTCCTGGAGACAGCCCTGATTATAGATGTATCGGCTGGAAGTATAATTTTAAAAAAAAGGCACGTGCAGGCCAGACAGACTGGTCATCTAATCAACCTTGTCTGCCTACCATTGATCTTCGGATACGAAGAAACAGCCATCATCATAATTTACCACTTTCTACATCTGGTTCATCGACTAGGGTATTATGGCATGAAAGTTCATCTGTGTTGGTAAATGACATTGTGGAAAAACTAAACTTTACTTAGTCGGCTGAAAATTTGGTCCCAAGTCCCAATTAATCTTAGTGTTGGTTAAGTAAAGTTTAGTTTTTCCACTAGGGTATTATGTATCTCAAGTTCACCTATATGTTCTCAGTTCTAGCAGATGTAAATATACTTCATTCTACATGATTACTACGTCTGGGGAATGGAGGGAAACCAAATAAAAACCCCAGGGATGAATATAGACTAGATTCTGATGTGTTGTCATGTTTCTTGCAATCAAATCAAACTTTTGTAACAGGCACAACTGTAACAGGTACATTGAAATTCAATGTAAGGAGTGGGTTGAGTGAGTGAATGAGCGAGTTGAGTTTTGCCTCTGAGTCTGACATGCAGTCTTACAGTCTTGTGTTATAATAGTTAACTTACTATCCCTACAACATGTCACAGAGAAACCTAACCCTAACTTAAGACTGTATCAGAGTGGCTTTTACATGTTTTGTAAGTTTCACCAGAAATAATGCACTTGTCCATGTATGTAGCACATGTGTCTTCCTGTTAGTGTTAGACAACTGCCTTACAGGGATTGCAGCTGTTGCCTAGGCAACAGAAGTCCACACCCTAATTAGGGCGGGACAACCTGAGTGGGATTGACTTACTGCAATGGAAGTGACCTTGGTGAGTGTTAATTAGAACAGCTGGGTTCCACCACAGGGACGATGTGACCTCAGGCAGTAAACAGGCCAGGCTCCGTATAAATGCACCACTGACAGTCGCTGATCAACCAAACCCCCAGGATTCAGCAACAGTTAGGAAACAAATTCCTCTAATTCCAGACTTGCAACGTAGTTAAGAGTCTATTACACGTCCAAATCCTGTAAGAGCACTTTTTGGGTCATATCAAGGCATGGTTAAAATTGATTTATACAATCTGGCTTGCAAGACTGGGCTATCTATCATGCCGCAAGTGCGCTGAGAATTAACCAATAATAAATAACAAATGCCTATACTAATAAACGTCTTTCAGCCAGAATCAACTAGAAATGAATGTTGAGTTGGAGATAGCTGCAGTACGTGGCAAAAGATATATGCATGTATATGTACATGTACCTATAAATCATAATATGACATTAACAAGATGTTGAATATCAACTCCTTTTTTGGGAGGTGAACTGCACAATACACATACCGGGTATACACAATACAATACATTATAACAAAGGACAAACATTTAAGTGGTGTGTGAGGTTGTGAACCAAAGTTTGTACTGGGTCAAAAACTAAGACCCTGACTCCTTTCATGACCTGGCTACTTTGAGCTATGTGAGCAAAACTGACCAAACATAAGAGTAACCCTTGGAATTTCCCATACAACTTCCTATTGCTGTAACAGACCTAGGGCCTAGCCTAGGTCCTAGGCTATAGCTACATCCAGTGTTGGGCATAGACCTTGACAGTAAGGCTGACCACATGATGGGAGACATACCACACTGTTGACATGAACATTGCAGGACAATCACTGTGCACACAGACTGACCCACATTTGACACCAGTAATGGTCGCATGTAACCAGGCTGACTGCAGGACAATACCCCTCTGACAGTGACACTGAATATGTGTGACAGGCTGAAGATGAATCACCCTAAAAACCCATTCCTTCCCACCAGAGCTGCAGACAACCGAAAAAGCTGGCTTCAATTCTACCTGCCATTTCAATCAACAAGTGGATGTTGTGCATATTTCTGAAGACATAACAGAAATGTGCTGCCAAGTGCTCTTCTATGTTGACATATTTCCCTGCACCGCCACACTCACCGGCTAAACCATGGCTGTGGGAGAAGTGAAAGGTTAAGACTCAGCTGCATATTTCACAGCCACACCATGCTGGGAAAACATTTCAATGGGAATCACAGACCTAACTAGCAGCTAACGACCAAACGTCTAATTTGTCAGTTAAAACTCTGTACCCTAGCATCAGTACTAACAATGATTGATCCCTAAATTCCTTCCACAGAACAGATTCTTGCCAATAATGGCATCACTGATGGAACCTTTTACAGGTTGGAGGAAACCGAAATAGCACAAGCCAGATTCCTATCAGGTTGCCAATCAAAACAATGCAGTGGAACACCTGGTTCCCATTGCCTTGTCTTACACTGCCAAATCTCAACCTACGCCATTGTTGTCCCAGAAAGATAGGCATCTTCAGTCCAACCACAAGTCAAGAACTGCCATTCAAAACCAAATACAACAGATCTACAACATGCAATTGTGCCCTCCACTGTTACATGACTGGATATCTAGGACAACTGAAGGTAAGAGCTCAGCAATGAGTCTGGTGATCTGGAAATGCCAGAGGGAAATCCCCCCGGGTGTGTATGTTCAGGTATGGTGTACCGTGTACCCTAGGCCATTCCTACACAGTACATGAACCATTACATGAGTACACCTTTAAAGTTTGTTGGCAACATCCCAACAACCTGCCATAACCCTAATGAATAATAACAGACCATTGAAACAGCACTGTTCCTGAGAATGCCACTATGATTAATCATGTGTCACCTTTTCCACTATCAATAAGAACAATGATTTCACAGAATAGTATTTCAAGCATGCAATATGCCTTGAGGCTACTTGCGGAGAAGCTCATTTTATCAAGGAATCTTAACCAATTTCGCCACTCTTACACTTTTACGTCCTATACAAAAAAAAAAAAAACTAACAGTAGCAAAGTTTTCCTTTGAGAAGGATATACTTTAAGCTGTCAACCAAATTTTAACTGTGGTGACTGTATAAAAACTAAAGACAATGTTTTAAAGACAGGGTTCAGAAGACTTTAATTCAGTTTTCTATAATAAGTGATCAAAATAAGACCGGGTCTGTATTCTTTTCAGCTTGTAATCAATTGCAACTTGATTTGTAAAATTTTCTGCAATCTCAGCCACCTTTTCCAGTTAAGTTGGAGGGATTATCATGAGCCCTGGAAGAGTTACTACAGCATCATATTTTGTATTATTTGGCAGCGGTGTCATTTTCGTTGGCACCTGTGGCACTGTCTGTGTGCTACAAGTTGAAGTGCAACCAAGAGCAATGCTCCAACATGTGGCTAGACTACCCGTGATAAGACTGGGTCTGACATTGGCCTCCAAACCTACAGGCAGGGTCAGTTTAAAGGTGTGCGGAGGCCCTGTATGGCTTCCACAGCAAATTCTTGTACAAGCATTACCATAAGAACAGGCTGGGTTCAGCTCTGTTCCCTCCCCTACTGGGAAGACAGGAATCTGAGTGGGCGACCTTCAGCACTCTGTAATCACCAGCTATTGAAATCTCTGTCAAGTTCAAACCAAAGCTGGCCCCATGTATGCAGGAGTGGAATGCCTGTGTGCAGATAGCGGCCCAACAATTGGAGTGGTTGTGAAGAGGTGGTGGGCACGGGTGGCCCTCTCTATTCCCACCCTAGGCAAATAACACTTGCCTGCTAACGACACCACCTCGCACACATGCCGTGTGTGCTCTATGCGAGCCCACCAAACAGGCATATCCGATACTATTCTGTGCAGACACGTCCGTGTGTTGTGCCCAACAGACCGATGAAGGGTTTGTTGTGGCTGGACTTACGTTAATGTACAATACAACAGGCTCACCTGGTTTGACAGTTTTCAGAGACACCGGGTCCTTGCTGTCCTTGATTAGCTCCTGGACGTCTTTCAGCGTAAACCCGGCCACTTTTGCCCCATCTACTTCCAGAATGATGTCGTCTGAGTGGAGCTTTCCCGCCCTGTAGACGATTTTGTCGTGTTTAGCCTCCCCAATGAAGGTGAAGAGTGCATTCTCGGCCCCTCCCTTTATTGTGAAGTTGAAGCTACCGTCCTCAGTTCTGGACACGAGGGTGTCCCGTACGCGCTGGTACCAGTGTTTACCTCCCTTCTGCTTCTCCCTCCCGCCCGAACCGGGACGTTTGTTCCTGTTCATTTCGCCGGAATTACCCTACATCGAAGTCGAAGGACAACAACAACAAACTGCGTCGCAAACGGAGCGGAAAATCTGAGGGGAAAAGCGACGGGAAGCGGGACGCCTCCGGGGTCACCTCTTTTCTGTGGAGGTCAGTCACTCGCGAGTAGGAGTTGTTCAAAACAAACCTTAGCAGTCCGTTTTTTCCGCAACACAGCTAAGAAAATGGTACTATTCACGTGCTCCCGTCCTCTAGGAACGCTCAAAGTACAATCGATGATCAAAACAAACTAGCAGAACAGGAAAATCCTATCAAATTCACGAGGATAAAGAAGTTTTACGGTCCCTTGCAACTCTTTTGAAAATCCTCTTGAACACTCGATACGAACGGTCGACGAGGGGCGTCTCTCACTGCACCAGACACGGGAAAAACGCCAACAATGTACTCCCTGGGATGAGGGCGACCCAAAACAATTCTTCCAGCATCATCGGAGTGCAATGCGGACTTCTAATGAAGGGAATTCCAGTCCAAATCCTTCCTCAGGCGAGCAAAATAACTGTTGATCGGCAGCCCAAGCTTTCAGCCACTTAACTAGTACGCATGCATGAAACGACTCGCGGCTGTCGTATATTGCACATTTACGACAAAAGTCGTAAATCGGCGCGCTCGTAGCCACGACCTCAGTCGGACTAAGTAGGTATTACAACTTGCCATGGGACACTTGTCGATCGTGAAATCTCATTGCATGTACCAAGGAGGTTTCTTTACCCTCCTTGCATGTACAGTGCACACTGTATTGGAAAAACTCTCATGCGAACATAATAGTCAAATGTCAATGGAAAATGTCTCGTAGAATCCAACGTAGGGAGAGGTGAATCCGAAAATGGGTAAATAGTGCACTTTTACATGACTTGAGCTTCTCATGAATAAATAAAGGTTCAAACAAAACAAACAAATGTCTCAACTGTAGACTTATAATAGAGAGTTGGACCAATGATATGCTCATGCATCGATGAAGTAGTCTGACAAAATGGGCATTGTATATATGACTTATGATATTCAATATTTTCCACAAGTGAATTGTTGAGCTCAAGGGAATTTCCCCCTGAATCATTTTCACAGAAAACTATGATGATCCCAAAAGTTCACTAGCCTTGCAACTTACAACGAACAATTCCACACGACCACCACAATCTTAAACTAACTTCCGGTGGTTTTTAAAAACTTGGAATCGTTGGAAAGGTCCGTAACGATATTACAAGCCGCATTGAAAGATTGTGTTTTGTTGCCGAAATAGTCCCGATGAGTAAACCTCGCTTTATATAGTAGCCCGCCCGACATCCGACCGGCCGCAGTCCAATATATAGTCCTAAGGAGGGGCCAGTTACAGCCCTGGACGGCAGAGTTACACAGACTAATCAGAGTCACAGACTAATCAGCAACTAAGGAATATCAGCATCTATGCGTTAATAATACATGGTATCGATAGATGTTTTTCGTTACTTTTCCCATATCTTTGATAACATTATGATTATGCTCATACTAACCTACTTATCTATTGTTGGACTGGTTCTGGTATAACCTTCTATGTGAAGGTAAGTCGTTCTGATGCATTTATCCTTTTGTATCATTGACTAGAGGTTCTGAACACCTACAGTCACTGGCGGTTTGTCACATTTACAGCACAGCGATGCTACCATGCGGATATTGATAGAACTGCAAGCCATGGTGAAGCACAGTACGACATGAACGACAGGAAATCTACCCAGCATCGAGCTAAGTACAGAGGACCGGAGGAAATGTTACACTTTGCATCGTCAGTGTTCATAGCTTCCTACCAATCATCTTTGGTAAGCACAAAGTTCGACTTTATCCATCTTATAGCTTACAAAATGGCGTGTGGCCTTTCACAAATATGATACACTCAGGTGTCGTCTGACGTATTAGCAGGGTCACTGAGTCGTCCGACTTGTTTCTCAGAGACTGCGCATAAAATGGTTTATATTGGATGGTTTCTACGCACAGGAAACGACACTTGGCCAGTTTGTACCTCTAGGGAGGGATAACTGTCGCTTTCCACAACCACCAGAGTAGTTTGGAGACTCGGTGGCGTGCTGGTGTGAAGCATAGTTCATCGTTTCGCAAAAGGAAAAGAGAGCAACACTTATCCGCAGTCTGAGCTCATGTCTCGTAGCTGCTGTTTGCTGTGGAAAACGATCATCAGGTAAGTTTATGTCTGTAAACCAATGGACACCTGATACCATACAGTATTCCTTCAGGACTGTATGACATAGGTATGAGTCAATTGTCATGTTTCTTGAAATCCCAGCTGCATGCCATACTACGAATCGTTTGGCAGTCAGACGAAATGACCCAGACGAGCAAGGTGAGAGATGACAACAGTACAAATCAATTGAAAACTATTTAGACATATCAAAAGATGATATTAAAGCTACAAAAAAGAGAAAACCGTGAGATGGCGGAATAGTTTAAGCGCACGGCTATTTCAGAATAATTTCCTGTAGCACAGAGATTCAAGTGAATGGAAAACTTTTTGCTGTGTATTCTCAGCTGTCATGCTGTGCTAGTTCACGTTTCAGGTCATGTTCAGGTGACGTCACCTGGCGGATGAGGCACAGACAATACCGCCCATCCTGCCTTAAAGCTTTGTCACACCACAAACGAGCTCCGCTCAGTCTTTTCACCCTTTCTTTAAACCAGGCTCAACTACGACTGTCCCACGCGAGCACTACTGTAGTCCACAAAGAAAGGAATCTACTGTTTACATGTTGTGTCATATTTCCATGATTTTTGGCAGGCTGAAGTTGACTGATGGAGAATACTGAAGTCGATAAGGATTCCCGACTAAAGGAATATTTCGTGGCCGCCGTCAGGACCGGGAACGAGCTGGTGTTGGAAGAGCTTCTGAGTAATGGACTGTCTGGTGGGTCAAATGTTCTATTTTCTTGCGTTGATATTACACTTGCAATGTAGAATACGTCTGTTGTCTTTGAATGTTAACATTCAAATGTCACATTTCCTGTGGGTATCTGTGCGATGACTGGTAATATCATTAATTTTATAAATGTTTGTCACTTGACCGTCTGTTGTGGGCGACGAGAATAAAAGTGCTATGACGGAACAATTAAAAACTGTTAGTCAATTTATGTGGGTTTTGGTGACGAATGTGGGGAGTAGACAATACGGTAAGAAACAAAACGTTAACAGGGATATTGTACGTTCTAGAGGCGTGTGATTTATTCACTATCAGTTCGTGCTCGTGTTCAAGGTCAACAGTATTTCCCTCCATCAATGCTAATGAAAGATTGAAGATACTGTAAGCAGCTCACGTTTGTGTTACAAAGTATTGATGGAGGGATATACTGTTGTCCTTGAACACCAGCTAATTAACGAATAAATGACACGCATCTAGATGTCCATTGATCCAGGGAAACGTACAATATCCCTGTTGTTTCTAACAGCAACAATAGGCATATTTCTTTATAGTAGAACATGTTTTTTTTTCCGTTTGGTTCAGCTTTAGACATGGGGAAAATCGATGGACTGTGCTGTGAGGAACACCTGACGATTTCTGGGCACAGTGAAGCACTGGAAGTAATCCTGAAACACTCTCCTGTTAAAAAGTGGATCAACGAGTACCACCAGATCCTGAAGAAACGTGAGCTGCATGTCGTTACCACAGGGTGTCTAATACAATTATTTCTCCAAGGCTCTTCCTCCACTGCTTTAAAAGTCTAGATAATTGGTCTCCGGTTCCATTTGGAATGTACAAGCTCGTATTCTGTGTGCAACAACAGTCCCATCAGTGGCGTACGTACGGAGAAATTACATAGAGTAAACATGACTGTTTGTCTTTTCAACCAGCGGCAACGACAGCAACAACTTTAAGTGACTTGCAGACAATACGATAAAAGAACTGGTGTCTAACCTAAAGCACAGACTCTATGCCCCTATAATCAGATTTGACGAAATGCACAGTGTTTACTGAAAGAGCAACAAACTGTATATTCGGTGTGTCAAGACAAAACATGGAAAGTCACATGACTGTAACGTTATAGAAATTCAACATGTCGTAAGTAATTGAACCAAACTTTTTTTCACAGATACCAAGATTGACTTCATACGTTAAATTTGTCTGCATATTTACTTTTCAAGTGCAACAGTGTCATTTAAATGACGTTGTTTTGGCTATTTCCCCAGACAACCCGCGGGAATACTTGATCTGGCAGAAGAAGAACAGCTGCCGCCCGGAGATGACGACCATGAACCATGAACTGGCCAATAGGAAGGCCGCCATGTTTGCCGCCATTCGACACAACCAGCCGGCCTGCCTTGACCTTATCCTCACACACGGGGTGGACTTCCGGGCCAGAGACTTCTTCCTCAACAAAGGGGTGCGGCAGCCCATGGCCACCGTACACCTGGCTGCGGCGCTCGGTAAAAAGAACTATTGTCGTTCCTCTAGCGCAGAAGTAGGCTTAAGGTTCCCTACCTTGCTAAATTGGTGTTTTGACCTTCCATTGTTTTCTCTAATGAATTAAGAAAGAATGAAGTCGTAACGAATATTGATAGATGGGCATAAAAGAAATTTAGATATCATTTTTGGGGCTACTATGACGTCTGGAATGTTTTATTGCCCCAATTATTATTTTTTTCTATAGAAACCTTGGTACATAGCCCTGCAATGAAGCTATGTTTTTCATGTGAATAATGATGAAAGCTACAGACTCACATTCGCACATCTTGCTATCTCCTAATGATCTGTGATTATTCGAAAGTAATTGTTTTCCTCTAATCAAAAAATATTCTCTCTCTACTAACTACAGATAATTAGTAGATGTCAAGATGTGCTTATTCTACGACCATCTATTATTTCTCCACACAGGCATGTCGGACTGTATCGACGTGCTGATGCGGCACGAGACGAGAGCCTATGCCGACAAGTCCAACCGTGTGTCCGGGATACGGTTCTACAGGCACACACGCGACATGGACGGCGTCAACTGCTGGAAAACACCGATGATATTCGCAGCAGAGAACGGGCACCACGAGACCATATGCCGACTAAAGAAACACAGCATTAACATCGACGGCACGAACACGTACAACCACTTGAGCTCCTGCATTAGGTTTGGAGCTGTTGACGCCATATTTGTCTTGTGTCAACATGGCGCTAGATGCTACTCAAAACCCACTGATAAGTTCACTCCGGAAGGCCCCCTTCACCACGCCATCAAGACGGGAAACATCCGTATTGTAGAACTCATGCTCAGAACGCTGGGAACAGTGGACTGCAGACCGATGATTATCGACCAGACGGACGAACAGGTGGTAGAACTACTGAGGAAAGTGTCGTCTGCACCGAGAACGCTGAGTCATCTCTGTCGACACGTG
The DNA here is from genome assembly GCA_019207045.1 of Branchiostoma floridae x Branchiostoma belcheri. NCBI lineage: Eukaryota > Metazoa > Chordata > Leptocardii > Amphioxiformes > Branchiostomatidae > Branchiostoma > Branchiostoma floridae x Branchiostoma belcheri. The sequence goes on from CM033027.1 coordinate 14,920,331, forward strand.
ATCAGACGGTTGCTGGGAGAAAAGAGATGCTACTTTGGAGTTGAACTATTGCCAATCCCCAATAGACTGAAATGTTTTGTCAAATTAGTAGAGTAAGAGTAAGAGAAGAGAAGGGAAATGGAGTGAAAATTTGCATATAATCAGTGAAAAAAGAACATCTAGCAAATCATAGTGTTAGATAGACAGTCACAGGTGGTCAAAAGCATTGGGCATACTGAGCTTCTGCTTGCAACGACAATATAATTGAATTTTCTTGAATTCTGCAACACCGGGTTAAGTACAGATCAGATGTTAATCTATCTATTCCCTAATTGCTAGAGTTCTATCTGTACATACGATGAGTCCAATAAAAGACCATTTTAATCGATTAATCTATTGCAAGACAAAAAAAGGAAAGGATTGGTTATTGAACTCAGTCGAATGTTTAAAATGACAACATTTCTACATTATGATTACGATGTCGAATGCAATGCTTGCCAACGATTACTTTCAAAAATCATATTTGGCCAGTACTTCTGAGTGTGACTGTTTTTCTTTCACTATCGCCGCATTGATCATGATTATTTCGGCAAACAGGCCTTGTAATAAGCTAGCTTTTTTTAAAATTTAAAATGACGCCTTAAAAATTAACAGGCTGCAATTTGTGGTGTGGGATACATTTCAGGACTCTTAAGTAACAGACCCAGACATTACATATGCATCACCATTATCATACGGAAACGAGCACAAATAGCTGACAGTAAATGATAACGTGAGTCAGCCGGATGGAGCAGTATTGGCCGCCGAGCCTTATTGGCCTTCCAGCACAGGAACTATAAATTGCATGTATTAGTAGCTATCATTGTATATTTTTATCTATATAAGTTAAAGAGATTCTTTGTTCGATATATCCTATGATGGTTAATCGATCTGGCTTGACGTACGGCAGAGGTGACAGCTGGCGCGTTTCTCTCTTAAGTAATACTCAGTCAGCAATCATTTCAGTCTAGTTTAGAGGGATAAAAACTGGGCACAATATGGGGCGATGAAGGGCGCCCCCAAATGTGTACAATCGTCTGTTGCGAAGTTATGTCGTTCATTATTGTCATATTGGTGCATTTTGTCTTTCTGGTGTATCTGAATGGTCCGTGGATTCTACTGGTATTGTCCAAAGCTGTGACGTCATCGAGGTCATGGAGACAACAGAAGGTATCAGTCAAGACCTTGGCTGCTTTTGTCCATGATCCGGTCATATCAGTGTGCTTCTGAGACTGCCAATCGATAGAGATAAAATAATGCACCGGCTGTCTCACACTATAAACGGTGAAGGTCTTTAGCTTTGCTGCAAAGAGATAAGAGGATTCGTGGAGGGAGAGTCGCTTGAACCACGCACAACTACACAGTATGTTTGTTACCAGACGACATGTTGTGATCCTGTCCACAGCAGCCATGGGTGGGATGTACCTTGTCACGCTGCTTTACATCTTTCCTAAGGTGGTCAAAGACGACGAGTCAAGTCCATTGCCCAGAAGGTAACTCCTTTATCTTAGCTATAAACGAATGCGTACAACGGTAAGCGTTTGTACCGGGATAGTCACCAGGCTAAGCTCATATACATGCATCATTTTCGCGGGCATCCACCTGTCTATTGTTACTATATACGGTTGAGTACATCAGGGATAAAGGAAATTTTACTTTGGATACACCAGTCACTGTTTTTCACCTTTTTGTCCCATTGTTAAGGCACAGATTAGGCAGAGTAACGGGAATCCACATGCCTCTGCCTTATCCATACCAACTATACCAAATATGAGTGAGCATATGCCTTTCGACCATAAATGTTTTAATAGCTTAGTTCAAAATAATTAAGACTCACTCTTACTTGTTGCTTACAGGGAAGGGCAAGCTGGCCATATTTCCGGGAAGAGAAAGGTCTACCTAAAGGACGACACGACTGGACAACCCTCACCCAAACCGGTGAAGAGACCAGAAAGCGCGGGAAACGCTGCACAGACGTCGTCTCCGCTCAGGGTGTTCGTGTACGACCTTCCTCCGGAATTCAACTCCGACCTTGTCCACTGCATCCAGTTGAAGAATAGATGCTACCAGCTACAGGACTATGGGATGGGGTTAGAGTTTGCCCGATATGGGAACGTGTCGTTCAGAAGTACGCACATGTTTTCACTCGAAGTTATCCTCCACCAAAAACTACTGTCCAGCACCTTCCGCACACTAGACCCAGAGAAGGCCGACGTGTTCTACATTCCCTACTACCCAGCACTTGCTGCAGCCTGTGAGCCGGTAAGCACCATAGACAGCCCCGCACTAGACAGAGAACTATGGCAGTTCATCACGAGTAACTACCCTTACTTCCAGCAAGGAAAGCCACATATGATGGCACTAGGCAGGATAGAAAGGGAGCATGCTGACGTCACAGGCGGGATCCTAAAAACCCGGGAGTCTCGCTCGGTAACGTTCGTCGGCATCGAGCACGAGTCGGACCCGAAGACTTTGAAGTTCATCAGACGAAGCGGGTTGCCAATGGTGGTGGCGCCGTATCCTTCCTGTGGACATCTTCTTTCTGACAACAAGTTTGGAGGAGAATCAAAATCCGAGAGAACTCAGTTGGACATACCAAGAGACGTGTTGGTATTGTTTGCCGGGAGCAGGCGAATGTCGCACGACATAAGGCGGATTCTCAGTCAACAGCTTCGGCCGACATCAGAGAAGTATGACGCAACTTCTTCACTCAACAAGCAAAACGTGTGGTTCATCACACAGGAGTGTAGAGACAGAAGCTGGCAGGAGAATCTGGTTGAGTGGATGCACCATTCTGTTTTCTGTCTCCAGCCCCCTGGGGATTCTCCTACCAGAAAGTCCTTCTATGACGCCGTTCAGTGCGGATGCATCCCTGTGATATTCAAATTAGACTACGAACCCGTGTATCCATTCGATGACGTTTTAGACTATTCCAAGTTTACGGTCAAGGTGACGGATGGTGACTTTTTTCAAGAGAAACGGTCTATCGTTGACATCTTGCAAGATATTCCAGAAGCGGTGATTGCTGCAAAGCAGGCCGAACTCCGACAGGTGGCGCCACTGCTACAATATTCGTACCCGCCGTTACCAGAAACGAAGGACGCGTTTGACATGATTATGCAAGAAATAGGACGGACCAGGGGCGGTAGAGCTAACTTAAGACGCCGCTATGGTAGCAAAGTAAGGAAGGTTGTTGGAAGGGGAGCGGGAGGCTGGGTTGTGCAGTAATCGAAAAGCTCAAAGGGAAACTGCTGTTCACACTTCTTTCTCTTCAGTCAGCAGAGAAAAATCTGTACGTTTAATCACCATAATCAAGCGAGGACATTGATGTAAAGTACCTTTCCTATAGGCACGATATCGGAATTTGTTAGGGATTTGAACTCAATAACTCCAGGTTCAGAGTAAAAAAAACCTTAAACACCTTGCCGCCGTACATGCCACCATTGGCCACAGTGCCACCTCATATAGATACTACAGCATAGCACATTACCTATTATATCATACATAGTACGTCTATAAATGAGAAATATTTGCTATAACAAGTTGTTTTGTTGCGCAGGGTAAACCACAAGACCGATAAAATCAATCACTGATGGGGTAATTGTGTTCACCTCGGCTGGCCCGAGACCCAACATGTATTTCATTTCTTTGTAAGATGCGCCAAGGAGGTATGAAGGAACACGTCTTGTTGAGTCCATCAAACTGCGGTGTCTTTGTTAAGAAGACATCACCTGCTATAGCCTGTTAAGTTACGTTCTCTACGTCATACATTCCTTTAGTCATACCGGGTTCACACAAGAGTGTACGTGTCCCACTCAGGTGGTTATTTGTTGAACAGCTGTGTCTCACGCTTAGTTCTCACTCGTGCAGCAGGCCATGATGCATTTGGGATTCATTTGTGTGAATTCTGTGTTCCCCGATTTGAAGACCGTCTTCTGATAACTGCATTTACTTTGCCAACGAGGTTATTGATAGTAGAATCCGGTAAATGTTACCGTATCATGGTGGCCAAACTCCGTTGGCAAATTATTCCCCCTATAGTCCTACGGCCAAAGTAGTAAGTCTGGCAGAGACTAAATACATACGCTTCACTATAATAGGATGTTCTCATTGCAATTAGGGTGATAGTTTTGTTTTCTATAATGGGTGTTGATAAGGGTGCATTGCCATCTTTGATAGCACGTCCACACTGCGCATTTGTACCAAAAGTTCTAGAGGCCATTGTAACTTAACTGATAAAAACACACGGACAAAGGCAGAAAAGTATACGTTGTATACTACCATGCTTCCGTTGTAGCAATTTCTTACCAAGGCTTATTTCTGCTTCACACTTTACATTGCCTGTAAACCATTGCAGCCTATCATCACTACATATTTTGCCTGCATCGTGGCTCAGTGCAATCCTGCACAACACTTCAGTGCATATAACGAAACAGTGTATATGTTCATTCAACGAAACCGAAAGAATCACTCTGTTTAGAGAAGTCACAAAGTATTATCCCAACTTCCCCACATTGACAGACGAACAGAAAGCTACTTTTCTCTTGAAATCGCAGAACCCACAAATTCTAGAAAATGTGGGGCTTTTCGTCTCCCTCTGCTTCCAAAAAAGAAGCCAAACCCAACCTGTTTAATTAGAAATAGCCAACACTAGTATTAGATTGGAATATTATTTATGGCTGTCCATTGTCACTATGTGTATACCATGTACATGTACTTGCAATTAGCCCTCGGGCACGAACTTGCAAATAAACTTCCTATAACGTAATTTCTCTTCACAAAATAGACGGAAACAGACATTTTTGCCATCATTGACAGTTTATTCAGTCACAAGTCACACTTTGTTATATAGCTACAGCCTACTCTCTATGACAGGTGGTTTAAGCAGAGGTATCCATGCCGTAGTTCTCCTGGAAGTGGTTGGTGACGGAGTTGATGATGGTGTTGGCGTCATCGACGTAGGGCTGCACAACCGCGCCCAGTTGGTCTGGGGGTGGAGGGGGGGGGGGGTGTTGGGGGAGGTTCGGAGGATACAAAGATCACATTAAAAAAGCAACAATGGCTTATATATATATTGAAATGAATGTTTGTTACACGTGTCTTAAAGAGCTGATTTTGTTGTTGTATTAAGATTCTCTAGCTAGTTTCACTAACAAGTTTCATGATTCAAAGTTTCCAACAGAAAATAGACATATTTTTTTGGCTAGTCTACGTGGTGCAGTTGTTTGAAGAGGAAGTGACGTCACTTACCGGTGACCTGGTTGAAGGTGGTGCCGACATTGTTGGCGAACTCGGTGGCGTGCCCGACAACGGCGTTACCAAGGGCGGTGGCGCCGTCAACGAGCTGGGGGATGTAGTCGTGTTTATTGATCGATGAATGGATCGATACCAAGGAGTATTGAAGTCAGGAACAGTGTACATGACAAATGTTATCCTGTACCAACTATACTTCAATGGTTCTTCCGAACCCACCATCTTACATCACATAACGCAGCGAGTACACAAACTGGCGGTTGATACTCACGTTCTGGAAGGCCTGGTCAGCGGCGTCCAGGACAGGCTGCACGAGGTCACCGAGGGCGGACACAACCTGGTCCAAGATGCGGGCACTCTTCACAGCCTTCAGCTGAAAAAAAAAGACATGAATTTTTCAATACACATAGTGGACATACGATACACAATACTTATGTAACAAGTTGGAAAGTGGACGTCGGGGTCGACGCCTGTGTATAGAATGTTGCTAACAGAGGACACATACTTTTATGTATATATATAAAGAGAGAGAGAGAGAGTGAGAGAGAGAGAAAAGTATGAATCACATGGTAGTAAGATCGGTCGAAAAATAGGAGAGTGAGTGCATGAGTGAATTGGTGAGTGAGTGCGTGGTTTACTGACTGATCGATCGATTGATTGAATGAGCGGGTAAGTGAGTTATTGACTGTACGAGTCAGTGAGTAAGTGAGCGAGTGAGAGTGAATGAGTGAGTAAGTTAGAATAGGAGACAAAGATAGAGATGATTACACAGAGACAGGTAGGGCTTTTTCGTCTGCAAAACTACGAGATGACGAGTTCATAGCTTTGCATCCAAGTCAAAGATGGTCTCTACCTACCTTCTTGGCGATGGCGATGGACATCTTCTTCATGGTGCTCTTGCCGTCCATCTTCAGGTGCATCTTGGCATTCAGGTTCACCTCCTTGATCTTACCGTAAGTCACTGGGAGGAAAAATTTAGGACCATTGTTTTTTTTATCTTATCTATTTAGATTGCAACACTGCAATCCACATGCTGTTCAGACAACCACCTGCCGGTATCGTGGAGCATTCTGTTATTGAACTATGGTATGATAGTTTTACCATTTGTTATTCTAAGAAGATCAGTTTTCTTTAGCTTATCAACACCATCGCAATGTCATTCTGCGAAATAGATCGACACCCTTTCCACTAGATTGCGATCGCGCTGTGCTCTCACTGAGACCTAAAACAGATGTGTTTGCCCTTCGATTTCATACTGCGTATATCATAGATAACTTAAGAGTGTGACTGAAAAGACATCAAAACACATGTACATAAAGAGAAAACGATTCGTTTTGTTCTATACAATTCGTTGAGCGATCTGTCAAATTTTATTCGCAGAGATAGCGCAGCAAGTGCGTCATCCTGGTTAAAAGGGATGTGCGGCTACATATACATGTACATCAACATGATGAACTCACGTTTCCTGGTGGTGGGAGAGAAGATGGAGATGATCTGGTTGGCGATGCTGAACTGGACGTCGGTGATGGCGTCATTGACGTGATCCACCATAGTCATAATGCCATCTTGAAGGATCTGTCCGATTCCGGTCCCAGTCTGTTGCTCCACCTGACGCTTGCCGGAGACCAGGTCGGTCAGCCAGGTACCCGCGCTCTGAATGGCTTCTCCTACCAGCTGCTGGGCGGCCTGGCCGATGATAGGCACGTAGGTGTCGACAAGGTCTAGAGTAAAAACAGATCAAGCTCACAATGCGGTGCCGTACAGTTCTGCATGTATTCTGAAAGGTGTTTATCCCATGATCTATAAGATCTATAAAGAGAATATGATGGCTTGTGAAAGCAACTGTGAGGCCTACATTATATTTCCTACCCGGGGCCCGGTCGGGCTGTTTGACTGAAACGAAAAATTAAAGTCTATACAAATAAATATGCACAAGGCATACTGTTGAATTATTTTCGGTCCGTTTTGTGTTCTTGTCGTCTCTTATATTGTACTGCTCGTTCCCCTTTGTGGAAATGATAGCAGCTTGTCCAATCTTAATTTGCTGTGGCTTGACATTAAGGCTATTAGTGTTAGTCTTAGCGTTTTCTACTAGACAAAAATGGTTGGAAGAAACTTGTCGGTGCTTACTCTGTCCGACCGTCTGGGCGTGGTCCAGGATGGAGGAGGCGGCCTCGGTGATGGCGCCGGAGATGGTGTCCAGGATGCGGGGCTCGGCGGAGCAGGCGCCGGACAGGGCCAGCAGGACGAACACGGCAAGGAACTTCATGGTGGCTTGTTCTGGACGGCACAAAAATCAAAATACTACTTTAAACTTCTGACAAATAGTCATACAGGCTTCAGCATCTGTATGGATGACACTTAAAGACATGACACCGCAACTGCAACGTATTACAATGCATCGATTCACTGTCGCTTGAAATAAAAACAGCAATTGGAAGGAAAACCCCACAGAAACACATTTGCACACGCATCACATATGCCTGATCCAACACGTGGAATGGTAACAAACGACGCTCTACAAGTGACCAATACACAACTACAAGTGCATTTCATAGTAGCTATACATTAACGGGAGAATCATAATGCCACACATCTTCGTTCATTGCTCAGTTGGTTGTTCTAAAAAGATCCAAAATCTCCCACAGGAACACACTCACCTGTTCTTGGCGCGGTAACACCGGTGTCTGTCAGTCTCGTACTTGTGATGAGTGAGGATGGCTGTCCGAAGATGACAGGTATTTATCCATATGGATGTACAAACAACAGGTGTCTTTCTTCCGACATTCCCATCCCAGCCCCGGAGAACAAAGTTTATTGTCTACGTCCGTTATCACATTAATGAACACTCTTAATGCACAGTGATGCACGCTGAACTAGTTATCTGCTAAGTGCTAATGCTATTGACAGTACCTCTTGTGTTATGTGGGTCAGTGGGTGTGTTTGAATAGGAAAAGATGCTGACAAAAGGAACTCACACATGCTGAAAATGAACGGCGTTTCTAATTTGGAAATTTGAAAGGCAATGTAGAATTTGTGCTTGGAGACTACAAGACTACTAGAATTTGTGCTTGGAGACTGTACCCGAGACTAAAACATCGACTTTGTTGAAAATCATCCTTGTTACAGGTGGTCTAAAATTCATCAAGCTCTGAACTTCTAAGGACTGTATTTCGAACACTCGATATATGACGGGACAAGTCCCTGTCATACTTACAAGAACAGAAAGGTTACCGATATAGTTTAAACACGAAATGTTGAGTGCTTTCTGTTGGTTTGCTTATGAAATGGCAAATCACTCAACGACGCCTAATTCGACAGGTATTTCAAAAGTCTAAAATGCCACGACTGCAAAAGAGTAATACTCTTCAACAAACATGGGTTTTTAGATATGGATTGTAGGACATCATCACCAGTTATCAGTATCTCCACTTAGTGAGGATACACACGGTACAGTTTGCTATTGGAAAGGACACTGATACGTTAGCACTTTCAGGCGTGACCCCTACGCGTCCCCGTGGAGTTTCGGTTCTTTACCTTCGCCAAGAAGGTTATATTTTGGGTAGAAAAACAGTGTTGTGACCCAATATGTAGGTCAACCGCATATAACCTGAGTAGCTGTGGATGGAATTTCATAACATTTAGTATTTGAGTAGCGGTTGCAAAGACCAAGGTTTTGTTCGAAAATGGTTCACCTGTCACTTTCCGTCGGGACTGCAGCGGGGCGAGTGTGTGCTTGTGTGCGGTTGCGGACACGATAACACGAGACACTGTGGATCGTTTTGCATGATATTTGGTAGTTATGTAGGGGTTTGGTAAACAAAGGTCAAGTTTGATAACGGGTCTACTAGTGACAAGTTGTGGTACTGCAATGGAGCGTCAAAGTTGGCGTTTGAATTATCCTCAAGTGGCAGGTTCAGGATTTTTGACTAATGCATACGTCATTTGGCAGGGAGTAAGTCAAGTATGTTTGGGCCCCTGGCGGCTTGCATTGAACGGCAGTGGGCGATATTGTTGTAATCTTTGGAAGAGAATAAGTGCAGCAGAAGTTGGTGGATTTGTATTATATTTAGTATGAATATATCTTAGGTCATGATTATAATACTGAAATGTATTGTTTGTAAATCTGGGCTTCATTTACATGGGTAATGAAGAAAATGTGAAATTCCATTCAAAACTAGAAATCTACCTCATTTCTAGGACAGTCGGAGCACTGCCTGGCTGCCAGTTGCATGCCATATGTGTGTATGTACAGTTGATGACATGTACAGGTTTGCCACTGCAAAACCTATGTTATTTTCCTGTCATGTTGTATATTTGTTTGCCGGTGCCAGAACAGGTCATGGTTTTTTTGTCTCCAAGCAGACATGTCAGCTAGATGAAAAAAGAGGACGAATTTGGCCAAATAAGTTGCCATGGGAATTCAGTCATTTTTGGCAGTCTATATCCCCTGCTGGCCAGTCAGTTTACTCCTAGGCTAGTTAACCCCTACTAGGCTTTATTCCTCTGCCCCTATCATCTTTAACTATTTAGCCAGGCCTGAGTCTGGTAGAGACTATGTGGTTTTTAGTCTCCGAGCAGACATGTCGGATGATGAAAAGCTAAGATGAAAAAAGCTTGGCCAAATTTAGCCAAATAATTTGCCATGGGATAGCGTGGTGGTTCAGTGACCTTGCGTATGAATAAGTTTTAATCACTTTGACGCTGGAAGTCAGTTGGGATGTATAAAATGGAATTTTGAATTGCTATATATACACTTTCATGCAGCCGTTTAATTCTGGTAGGTAATCCGGTAATACATGAATGAGTTAAAGTCTTTGGGTAATTTACGAATTCATAAAGTCCCGGGTCTGGGAAACGCGTCGGATTCGTCAGCCGCCTCCTTGTGCATGGTCAATGTCATTTTTACAGTCACTAAATCCGCGATATTCCGATTGTCGTATTTTGTACGGATCTGTCAAAGTCTCCACTGGAGCGGTGTCTTGTGGGTAATTCGGTAATCCGTGAAATCCCGCTTCTCGTATTTCTTACGGATTCTGTGTGTGAAGAAAGGAATCCGCTGAATTCCGGCAGTCGGATTTGCTGCGATTCCTGATTGCACTCATCAAAGGTCATTGTACATATATATTTGAAGTGCGGTGTACTGTTGTTGGTTATATTTAATGTCAAACTTGAAAACAAAATTAGGGATTGACCAGATACACCGCCGTATCCGTCAGGATTCGAGGAAACTCGTACCCGAGACGTATACGGCGGCACCGGAATCGGTTGGATTTGCGGTGCATCGTCGTATTCGATTATTAAGGAAGATGGATTTGTCCGGATTCACACGGAAACGTTCCGTATTTGCCATAATGCACGATTTCTGATTCGTCGGATTCATCTGCATTCAAGGCCATTTTATGCCATATTACATAGACTCTTCACGAAAAAAGACGGAAGCCCACTTTTGCTACCAGTGACAGTTTATTCAGTCATAACATGTTGACTCAGCTATAGCTACAGCCTACTCTCTATGACAGGTGGTTTAAGCGGAGGTATCCATTCCGTAGTTCTCCTGGAAGTGGTTGGTGACGGAGTTGATGATGGTGTTGGCGTCATCGACGTAGGGCTGCACAACCGCGCCCAGTTGGTCTGTGGGGGGGGATAAAAATATCAAATTACCTAAAAGGCAACGATGGCTTATCAAAATGAATCGGCTTTTTTCACATGTCTTTAAGAGCTGATTTAGTTCTTGTGTTGAGATTCTTTAGCAAGGTTCACTTGCAAGCTTTATGATTCCATGTCCACACTGAAAGTATTTTTGTAGTCACGTGGTGCAGAGGTTTGCACAGGAAGTGACGTCACTTACCGGTAACCTGGTTGAACGTGGTGCTGACATTGTTGGCCAGCTCGGTGGCGTGTCCGATAACGGCGCTACCCAGGGCGGTGGCACCGTCAACGAGCTGGGAAATAATCACCGTGTTAATTGATTGATGATGTATGGATCGATACTAATGGCTAATGAAGTCACCATAACAAATAATGATTACCTGAACTTACCATCCTCCTACGCAGGGACATCCAACAGCCAAACACATCCAGGCAGGCAGTTTGGTTGTTGGATGTCCCTGCGTAGGAGGATGGAACTTACATGCTTGTAATAATGTGTCTGATGATGTAATTGTTCATCCACCCAGATATACTTGGTCTTCAATTTTGATTTAAACGTTTTGAAGTTATGTTTTGAAATGATGCTGAATTTCATGATTAGAATGTGGATAAAATGCTCATATATCTTCAGAAACAGTGTGCGTGCCAAAGATTATGACACACAGTGACTCCATTGTTCAATGGTTGTCCCGAATCTACTGTCATACATCACATAACACAGCGTGTGTATCACGTAGTGCGACATATCTGTTATCTTCTTGAGTACACAAGCCGGCGGTTGATACTCACGTTCTGGAAGGCCTGGTCAGCGGCGTCCAGGACAGGCTGCACCAGGTCACCCAGGGCGGACACAACCTGGTCCAAGATGCGGGCACTCTTCACACCCTTCATCTTAAAGATAAAGACATGGCTTTTTAGATACGCATTCACAATATTTGTGCAACAATACTTGTCGCATGGATTTGTGGTCGACACTTATGTGTAAAATGCTATTAACAGAGGATATCAAGTTCCCATAGATTATCATTTTTCATCTTGTATTAAAGTACATATAACGTCCTACTTTTATAGATCGTTATATAGATATATACAAGCAACGTATGGATCACATGGTAGATAGAAAGGAAGGAAAAAGAGAAAGTGAGTGAATAAGTGAATAATTGATCGATTAATGGAATGAGCGAGTAAGTGAGTAAGTGAATGAATAAGTGAATGAGTGAGTGAGTGAGTGAGTGAGTGAGTGAGTGAGTGAGTGAGTGAGTGAGTGAGTGAGTGAGTGAGTGTGTTAGGAGAAGAGACAAAGAAAGAGAGGATTACACAGAGACAGGTAGAGCCTTTTCGTCTGCAAAACTACTAGAAAGAGCTTCACAACTTCGCATCCAAGTCTAGGATGGTCTCTACCTTCTTGGCGATGGCGATGGACATTTTCTTCATGGTGCTCTTGCCGTCCATCTTCAGGTGCATCCTGGTCTTCAGGTTCATATTCTTGATCTTGCCGAAAGCCACTGGGAGGAAAAAGTCAGGAACATTGTTTTCTATATTACCGATCTATCTGGATTGCGCTAGTGCAATACCCGTGTAGCACAGAAAGCCAACTGCTGGTATCGTGGAACGTTCTTTTATTCAACTATAGGATGATGCTAGCATTGCCATTTGTACTGATTCGTTATTCTAAGAAGACGGTTTTGCTGGGCAGTCTAACACCACCGCAACGTCCGTCAACGAATTGATTGATAGATTGCTGGCGTTGTTACTAAGGCGACCCCACTGAGCTATCACTGCAACCTTAAACGAATTTTTCTATTTCATAAAGGGTAACATATCATACAAATTGTATGATACGAGATCATGACCGAAAAGACAACTAGCGTAAACAGATTTTTCTATACAATTCGTTGAGCGATCTGTCAAATTCCAGGTCGCATAGCGAGCGCGGTGAAGGCTCTGTCCTAGCTGAAAGTAGGTATAACGTGTACATGAAACATGCTGGACTCACGTTTCTTGGTGGTGGGCTCTGGAGTGAAGAGGGAGGCGAGGGAGCTGGTGAGGCTGGTCTGGACGTTGTTGATGGCGGTGGTGGCGTGCTCCAACATGGTCATGAGGCCATCATGGAGGATCTGTCCGATCTCGGTCTGCAGCTCGATCTGACGCTTGCCGGTGACCAGGTCGGTCAGCCACTGACCCGCGCTCTGAATGGCCTCTCCTACCAGCTGCTGGGCGGCCTGACCGATGATGGGCACGTAGGTGTCGACAAGTTCTAGAGTAAAAATAGATAAAACTCACGATGTGGTGTGTGCATGTATTCTGAAAGGTGTTTACATGCAAAGCACATTTATTTTTTCGTCTCGTGAAGTTTGGTGTCTTTCATATCATACTTTTCGTTCCAGAAACCTGCCCGTCGGGCCTTGGTTTGGAAATATGACGTAGGCCTAGTAGACATGCACTCATCGGCCACAAGTCCTCACAATCCTTATGAATATGTACACAAATTATGCCTTTGATTACTTATATCATGTTCTGCGCGTTGTTTTGTCTTTTGATTTATATCATACATGTATCATTATGTCGTTCCCGAAAGCTGCCCGGTCGGTAAATGTGACGAAGGCCTAACATCCAAATAATAGAAATTTGTCAAGATCTTAATTTCCTGACAGTAAGACTAGTGGTCACGAAATCTCTCTCTCTCTTCTGCTGGATAAATTTGTTTGTAAGAAAACTGTGAGTTCTTACCCTGTCCGACCGTCTGGGCGTGGTCCAGGATGGAGGAGGCGGCCTCGGTGATGGCGCCGGAGATGGTGTCCAGGATGCGGGGCTCGGCGGAGCAGGCGCCGGACAAGGCCAGCAGGACGAACACGGCAAGGAATTTCATGGTAGATTGTTCTGCGCGGTACAAAAATTGAAATACAACTTTAAACTTCTAACAAACAAAGAAACAAACATACAACTCGCCAGTTAGTCGTAAAGGCTTCAGAAACTTGTACGGATGACACTTAAAGACACGACGCCAATATTGCATCAAACATATTGTATTAAAATGTATCGGTTCACTATCGCTTAGAAAAAAACAGCAATTGCAAGAAAATCCCACACACAAACGCATGTGCACATACGCATATACGTGATTCTACACGTGTATTTTCGAGTTGTATCAAGCAACACTCTACAAGTGACCAATGCACAACTACATAATAGCTACGGGTGAATCATAAATGCTAGGCATCTTCAATGCACCATTGGGTGCTCTAGAAACAAACGCCCACAGGAACACACTCACCTGTTCTTGGCGCGGTAACACCGGTGTCTGTCAGTCTCGTACTTGTGATGAGTGAGGATGGCTGTCCGAAGATGACACGTATTTATCCCTGGATGTACAAACAACAGGTGTCTTGTCCCTTCCGACATTCCCATCTCCAGCTCCGGAGAACAATATTTATTGTTTACGTCCGTTATCACATCTATGACCACACTGAATGCACAGTGATGCACGGTGGACACTTAATCTACAAATGCTGTTGACGGTACCTCTTGCGTTACATGTATGTTGGGCGTGTTTGATTAGGAATAGATGCTTACAAAAGGAACTCACACATGGTGAAAAAGATTGGTCGTATCTCATTTGGAATCTTGGGCAGCAATGTAGCATTTGTGCTTGGATCGTACCCGAAAAACTGAAGTATTGACTTTGTTAAAATCATTTATCCTTGTTAAAGGTGGCCTAAAAGTCATCAAACTCTGAACTTCTATCAAGCCCAAGATATATGATAGGACAAGCGCCTGTCATACTAAGAATAGCTTATCGATATCACAGTTACATTTACCATATACCAATAGTTTAAAAACTAAATCTTGAGTGCTGTCTATTCGTGTGCTCTTGTAATTAATGGCAATCACCAAATGACGAAATGACGAAAATGTAGTGTTATTTCACAGATATTTCTAAAGTCCAAAATGCCTGGCCTGCCAATGTATAATACTATCAAACAAACATGTTTTTCTAGATACAAATTGGAAGACGTCATCACCAGCAATTATTTCCACCACTTACTGAGAATACACAAGGCACTGTTTGCTCTCGGAAAGGACTGTGATAATTATTTCGGAAAATATCTCTATAAGTGCGCAAACAAACGGTTCATACGCATAGATTCTTGTCATTGCCTTCATACAAGCAGAGACATGAAAAAGTTTAGCTTGATTAAGGAATATATCATCTGTATGGTACATCTTTATGCGGGGGTAATATTGTATTTTTGAGGGACAATACGGAACTTCGAATTCACAGTTCTCCGACATACCATGTACCAGCACAAGCAGATATCATACAAACACGAGGTGTGGTCCTGCGTCAGTTTGCCCCTTGATAATAAAAGACTAAAAACGGAAACGGAAGATGATCCATCAAGATATGTAAGGTCTGTCACGTCAAGAACAAATTAGCCTCAAAAGGACACAACTGCATCACCTGTACTTTACCCTCTCTAACCATCATCGCTGATTCCAACAGTATGATAAGTTATGACGATGCTGGGATCTGACACCGCTATATGAACATGCCCGTAATGCCGACTTTCCCATAAGGGGCGACCTCACTGAGACCGAGTGGCCAAGGAATTGCACAGATGAAAAACGACTCTCTTAACGCTTCTTGTGAATTATTGTCTTCTCAGAGACGCCGTTACATATTGCATTATATTCCAATTATGACGTGAAGGATTAATAATCGCCTTCTAGTGGAATGGGGGCCTTATCCAGATGAATTCCCCTACGTTTATTTTTACTTTTTCTTTTCATTTTTATGGCATGTCTACTTCTTATACCTGCCTCTAAAACCTTCTGTTTGGGCTATGTGGTGTTTGTTCCGCTGACCTCTTTGACAAGGTGTCCATAGAGTCTAATGTCCTTACTCAGGACTAAGTATACAATACTTCTATACAGGGGACCATCAGTCTGGCTTTATGTGAATTTACTATAGAGTTCTGGAGGCGTCATTTCTGTATTGACACGTGGATTTTGTTCGAATGATCCCTATACTAAATCTATATAGATTATAGGACGGCAGTGTTTCAGTCATCTGTAATAGGATGGGTACAGTGGTATGCTGTTTTCTTACTTGTCTTAACGTTATACAAACTATTGCTGCCCCCAACAACCATTTCAAGTGCCATGTTTGGGCTTAGGTCACAATAGCACCGATGTCCGTCAGCGATGTAGCCCCGGCCGGCCCCCAAGCCACAAAAACGTACAGATATTACTAAAAAACAAAAACAAGTACGAAACGTTTTTTATTGATAAGATTTGTTGAGTATAAATTTTGCTGATGACTAATTTTCTTATGTTCTCTGCATTTTGTTGTCTTTTTACTTTATGTACGAGCGTATATCTGTTCGAGGAGAGCAACCAGATAAGCAATATTGCCCTTTTCATGTATCTTATCCTCGATCCTTATATCTTTCTCATCCTCGTTGAAAATTTTTGAAAAAAAATGTACCTCCGGAATTCATGATGATAAGTTATAGAATGACACTTATGCGTTTATTGTCTTTTGACAAACATGTACATCTGCACATATCCCCATTATGCCAGTTAGACTTTCTGGTCATATATAAACCAACACCTGCAGTTTCTTCGCCAAAAGAGCTCCTTAAGCTTCTAGAAACCAGGCCTTCGAAAACGGTCAATGTTACTTTCCCATACCCGATGGGATTATTTTCCCCGTAGAGGTTTCGGTCGGGAAATAGCAGTGAACGGGTTTTCCTACGGCAGGCACATATATGAGAAATCCAAGCCACTACTATCATCTCATCCGAAACCTCTGCTTGGCGAATACTTGGGATTGATGTGGCCAGAAATGACAAGCAATGTAGGTTGGGAGAAGAAAGAACAACATGACTCAATGGCTTTGATATTCCGACAAACATTTTATTGTGCGTACTTGAAAAAACGATTGTAAGTCACAGTGGACGAACAGACTTCAACAGTCATGATGTCCGTGATATGAGGTATATATGCTCTACTGTAAGGTATATGCGTGACTTAGGCCGAGGTCTCGGCACCGAAGCTCTCCTGGAACTGGTTGGTGACGGAGCCGGCGAGGGTCTGGGCGTCATCGATGAAGGGCTGGGCAACGGCATTGAGCTGGTCTGTAGGGAATGAAATATACATGTTGTGATATGTTATTTCTACATCGTTCAGCTATACACTACAGAATCAAGTAAAATGCGGCCCGTCTCATGTTTTCATTTGTGTGGTCTGTCGCCGACGAAGATCTGCTCTCAAGTCTATCTACAGTTTGTCAGAGTATGTAACGTTGAGTACAACAACTACTACTACACAAATAAGGGGAATCACCCTTTCTGTCCGTCATTATGCTAGCGTTACATTTAGTTTGTTTCTAAAGTTCACGACCGCAATGTACGTACCCATGGTGCCCTGGAAAGTGCCGCTGACGTTATTGACAAACGTGGTGGCGTGGTCAAGGATCTGCTGTCCTGCAGCGGTGGCGGCGTCAACAAGCTGCCAACAAACACAACCAACGTTAAGTGAATATTCTTATCTATGCCGAGAGAAAGTAGTGCTGTGGAAACTCATTGTGTCACAGTATGTCATAGTGTGCGTTCTCGCCACTCTTTCCACTATGACGGTGCTCTCGCCGCTCGCTCCCTCCTTCTCTTTCTCTCCTTCTCTCTCTCTCTCTATTTGACAGATCGCTCGATGGTTTGTATAAACAAACGACTCTTTCTACACTTTGTTTGTTACACACATCCGTATTAGGTCGCAAAGAAAGCCCAGCGTGATCGCCCTTTAGTTGAATGGATGCCTTACCTGGTTGAAGGACTGGGTGGCAGCATCCACAACGGGCTGGAAGAGCTGGCCGGCGGCGGCGGTAAGGTCGTCAAAGAAGCCACGTGCCTTGGCCTGGAGTCACAGTAAAGGTGAAGAAATGTGAACACGTTGTGTCAAGGTACTCAAGGTCCTCAACACCATCATTACAAAACCTACACGTTATGTTTCAATATAAAATGGGACTATACTGCCTTCCTACTATGTTTCACAGGATACATGTTTAAAACGTTAAAAATCTACGATGATATCCAGATTACTTTCTTTTCTACTAGAGACAGAGGAATCTCACCATCTTGTTGAGAGACTTGGACAGGTGCACAAGCATCATCTGAGAGCGCTGCTTCATCATGACCTTGTTCTTCTTGTTGATCTTCTTCATATCAACTGAAAAAAATGGAGCATATCAATGGGTTATGACGCATCGACCTCGAGCTCTTTGATATGTTAGTGCAAATCAGATGGCATAGGAAGAAGAGTTTATAGTGTTTCGATAGCGAAAACAGAGACTGACAATGGGCAATGACTTCCCAGCCGTATTTCATTCACAAAAGAAAAATGTCCAGGCGTTGAAACTATATTTTGAATAGAGAACTGATTCAACTCCCCTTTTGGTTCTGGTAAAACAATCGTTTTCAATGACTTAGATCTGGCTGGTTCGAAACATGCTTAATATGAAATCGAAGGTTACACACATTAGTGTCAGGTCGCAGTGAGAGCGTTGCGTGATCGCCCTCTAGTTGGAACTATGAAAGGGGGCCTTACCTGGTTGACAGAGTTTGGAAGACTGGATCGAGATCACTTTCCTTTTTCCTTTCCTTTCCAGAGCTGTTATGCTAGATAACTTAAGATGATACTTTAATAGATGAAAAAAAAACAACTCTTACCCAGCATCTTCACAGCCTTAGAGTCGTCGAACAGGTTGGCCACGCCGTCCTGGAGGGCCTGGCTGACCTGCTGCACGGTGGCGATGACCACTTCCTCCAGGTACTGGATACCACTCTGCAGCACCTCAACGACGGTGTCCAGCAGGCCGCGCTTGGAGCCGCTGAGCAGGCCGGTCAGCGAGTCGCCTGCCGACTGTATCGCTTCTCCCACTAACTGCTGAGCGGCCTGGCCGAGCACGGGCACGTAGGTGTCGAGGAGGTCTGGATAGGATAAAAGGCTAGGCGTGTTTTTCTGAGGGAAAGTGATGACTATCATTCTGATACAGATAAATCGTTATAATGAGTTATATTATGACATTCGCTACAGGATCATCGTTTCAGAGGATGTACAATATGAAAGATTCGGTGCAGTATCAACATATGTCATCTTCACAAGAAGCGCATTTTTGGTAAGTCTCACACAGTTAGTGATGTAGCATGCAGTTGATATATGACTCTACTTTTAGAGACTTTCATAGATTGATACTGGTACAGTGATAAGACTGTCCACACTTCTTCCATAGTTTCTTAAGTTCTGCGTTTGCTTAATGGAATTTAACATGGTTTAGTTAGGTGGGCGACCTTATTTTTCTTCTGTACAGTCGTTTAGACAATCTGCTGTCTTCTGAGTTATTCTACACCAAAAAAGGTTTGGTGCATAAGAAAACCCATGTCGGACTATTCACATTTCTGTGAGTACTAACCTTGTGCGGTTTGCTGGGCGTGGTCGACGATAGGGTCGAGGAGCTGGGTCTGCACTCCGTCCCACAGGTCGCTCCAGAAGTCGGCGCGGGCGCAAGCCACAAGGGCGAAGAAAATAATGAACTTCTTCATCTAGAAGTAAAAGTACAAATAGATTCATGTATTTTACAGATCTATGTATGTTAAGGCCGGCCGACGAACACATGGAGACGAACAGTGGAGAAAGTGGAGTGCTTTTAACCATACGTATAGTATCCAGAGGGCTGCTAAAGACCAGAAGAGCTGGAGATATTTTTGTTGCTGCCCTACATGCTAGGAAGCACAAGGAACAGTAAGTTAGCCTGTGTACCATCCTCTGTAGTGACCGCTGCCTAAATCCTTTCGCTAGCGGAGGATGGTACTCAGGCTAGCAGTATGTAAGTAGTAGTAAGTATGTATCTTTACTGTGACAAAAATTACGAAAATAGAATTACTTGATGAATAAAAGTGCGATAAAATAGAATCGTTGAACAAAGCGGAATATCAGCTCACCTTGAGTAAAAGTCTTCAGTCGGTAGTCACGACAGAACAGTCAGCAGGTATGTGACACATCCCGCACATCCCCCGTATTTATATCTGTCCTGTGAGACAGAACAGGTGATAATCAGGATGTGTATCCTCTTCAGGGGAAGGAAATAATGTTTGTCTTTACACGATGAGGTAAAGTGGAGTGTTGATTTTCTAGAATTTCCAAGGCCGACGTCGACCCATCATGCACGTAGCAGGTAACAAAATGCGTCATTGATTTTCATAACGCACATGGCTCGTGTTAATCGTAATGCGAACCACCAAGATGTATTTGTTAAGATTACTGTCACAAGCAACATTCCAGCACATATAGAGTGCAAACTATATGACATAGCCTAACATAATTTCTTCATTGTATAAGCCGAACGGACTTCTGATATGAATGGTTAATCCTGCAATGTGCTATCACAAAATATTTAACCTTCAACAAGGAAAATTCATCCACTGCAACATTTCCGTTATAGCCTGATGTCACCATGACTCCACGGAAGTGTATTTGATTTTTTTTTTTCAGATAGGTTACTTCACTTATGTCGTCACTGGCAAATTTCATCGTACAATTTACCACATGTCAGAACCAAGGAGGTTATAATTTCCTTGTCAAAACCAAGTGTTGCCGCTGATACCGCAAAATAAGTCTGAAAAGGCTTAAAAAGCTTGCAACATCGGATTGATGTCCAGTATTGAAAAACTTTAAGTTTATGCGTGTTTGTTGCATCGGGTTTGAGGCGTCATTCGGACAACAGGTTTGTTCCATCGATGTTGAGACGTCATTCGGGCAACAGAAAAGTACCCTAACGGCGATTGCTTCCGGCGGATCCCTGGTGACCTCGCTTCTGTCCGCTGGTAGGATGTACGCAAATATTAACGAATAGTTATTGAGTAGGAATGTTCCGGCGGAACATATACATATTGGCAAGCCTCTCGTAGCTTAACAGTGATAGATTTTTCTCATTCTTCCAACATGATATCGAAAATGCTATTGACAAGGTGTTTTAGTGTTGATGTCACAATGTTCGACGCTGAATGTCCCTTGTATTAAAATATTTAATCTATCAACTGTTTTAGAAATTGTAACATTACCCTTGCCATCGTTAATCGACTACATAACCATCATGTGTTAGTTTTACCAAGTGACGTGACTACCATGTCTCTAGGTTGATGTGGCTCGATTGTACAACAATTCTATATTCTTTAAATGCCGAATATCAACAGACATACCCCATGAAGCACGATCATCCATTTTTGTGTATGCAGATTTCAACAAGAAACGACATTGACAGGTTTGTGCTGGTAGGAGGTCTCAGGAAACTTGTCTCAGGAAACTTGTGTTGGCTCAATTAAGGCTTGTGTTGACAGAGACAATGTTGAGACATCACCCGTTCATAGTTGATTTGTTAGTAAAATTTGTCTTAAGGGCAGGTGATTACTAATAGCAACTACATTTGATTTAATTCATTTATAGATCCAAGAATGTTTAATGTTCTTCACCTTCCCTTGATAAGCCCAAAGGAATTTTCGTTGGAACTGCAGAGGACAATCATGTGAATCTTGCAGCCCACAATAATAACATATTGAAATACTGCAGAGAGAGACATTGCCTATCACATGCCTTCGTCTGACGTGTTCCTTTTTGTAGACTAATACATAATCTGTAATCATTCCTAACACCCATCGTCAAAAGAGACACGACAAGCAAAAGTTCTTTTTAATTGTACGTTTTATTCATTATAAAATCTCTCGCATGTTTTGCCGTGTTGTATTTGATTGCAACTCGTATCTATCGATGTCTGTTTCTTTAAGCAGTGGTGTCGAGGCCGAAGGTTTCTTGGAATTGGTTCTGGATGGAGGCCACGAGGGTCTGGGCGTCATCCACGTTCTCCGGGCCCACGTTCAGGATGTCCTCTGTTGTGCCATGAACAAGAATGAACAGATTATCTTTATGTCCTTTATTAAACTCTTTGTCTCCCCTCCCCTTCAACACGTAAGTGTTGCCTGGTGAAGTGACTTTAAAAGTTCCAGTTTCTTAGGCATATTCTTGAGTAAAAACTGTTACTTGTCACTGAAGCTTGGAAACAAAGTAGGAACATGTCGTTTGATGTTGCAATTGGTCATTGTAGTTTAAATAAAGGTATCGAATATATTAGATGTCCGGTAATCTGTGGTCAGATGACCTCTTTGTTCAAGTTCCTATGATAAATGTGTTTTTTTTGTGCGTTTACTAGTATACGTTTGTGCTTACGGTAGGTCTGCTGCAGCTGGGCGCTGACGTTGTTGACCAGGTCGCTGCCGTGGGCAAGGATCTGTTGTCCAGTGGCGGCCGCAGAGTCAACAAGCTGTGGGACAAACGGCAATGACATAAATACCATTGCCGCCATTATCACTATGTTGCCACCTAACATACATTCTATTTTACATTCAGAATATGATTTGTGCGATAGGTCCATAGACTTAACTTTCTAAGACTGCACTATGGGATGTGTATATATATATATATATATATATATATATATATATATATATATATATATATATATATATATATGAAATTTCTATCCATTATGAACTTAGAAAATTGTTATTGATAAGTATCCTGTCCAAATCCATATGTATTGTCTCTGTTTTTGTCAGCAGGGTTAGCCCTTTGTAATAGCCATAGGCTAGTTGGGCAGCCCTGGCTGTGTGTTCTGAACAGCCAAACCAATAAATAAAATAGAAATGAATATATGAAATGTAGGTATAACTCCGACTCACGTTGTTGAAGATCTCGGAAGCCTGGTCGACGGCAGCCTGGAAGAGGTTACTGGGGTGCAGAAAGTCGAAGAAACCGCGGGTCTGTTCACAAAGAAATATATCAGTTATCACGGATACAGTTTGGACTCAATGTCGTCAGTATCAGGTTTGATGCGAAAGCGTGGATCTTTTAAATGTCGAGCTGATTGAGTATAGTATAGTTCTAGCTCACTTATATAAAGTCGAAGATCACAACAAAAACGACAAAAAAGAAAACATGTCTTGTTGTGACAGTATCTAGTTTTTTCCTTCATAAGATGACACCTAATGGTAACATACGGAAACTCAAGACAGATTTGTCAGAGAAGTTTGGCGTATGGGACGACAAAGGGTTTACCTTCTTGGCGATAGCGTAGTTCAGCGTCTTCATCATCTTCTGGCCGGCCTTCTTGATGCTCATCTTACCCTGAATAGACATGCGGATAAGGGAGCCTGAAAAACAAAACACATAACAGTTACATGTTACTCGTCGATCTGAAACATATCTCATATCTCATCTGAAACATATCTC
Organism: Branchiostoma floridae x Branchiostoma belcheri; assembly: GCA_019207045.1. Taxonomy (NCBI): domain Eukaryota; kingdom Metazoa; phylum Chordata; class Leptocardii; order Amphioxiformes; family Branchiostomatidae; genus Branchiostoma; species Branchiostoma floridae x Branchiostoma belcheri. The sequence continues at coordinate 14,943,593 of CM033027.1, forward strand.
AACTCCTTTTGTAATACTCTATTTGAAAATGATACTTGAAATCCAACACAAGAACCTTAGAGGAGTTTGTGTCGCGCGTTCTTGCTGCTATCGTCTGTGATGTTGTCCCTACGGTACAGGATTAAGATGGTGCACCTTTGGTGGCAGGGGCGGGGTCGGAGCCGAAGAGGTTCTGCATGGCCTGTGTGACGGTGGTCTGCACCTCCTGGATGGTCTGGGTGGCGCCCTCCAGGAGACCCATGATGCCGTCGTGGAAGATCTGTCCGATCTCAGTCTGCAGGTCAGCCTGGCGCTTGGAGCCGCTGATCAGGCCGGTCAGCGACTCTCCTGCCGACTGGATGGCTTCTCCCACCAGCTGCTGGGCGGCCTGGCCGAGCACGGGCACGTAGGTGTCGACGAGGTCTGTAATTACAAGAGGGATCAGTGTAGGCTTTTCATCGGGTCGTCTAACAAGCATTTTGATGTGGCAAAATTCGCGTTCCTGTCGCAACAATAATAGTGCTAAACTCAACATTGCTTTTGTGTTGATGCTGTACAGTACACGTGACATTGTAGTACTGTAGACATGAATAACAAAATCGGCTTGTGTCGCGCACAAAAATTAAATTGGAAATGATTTCGAAACTAGGCAATGCTGCGATTACAATGGACCATGAATGAAAGAACTATGGCTCTGTGATGCAGTGCCATACACGTCGTACGTAAGAAGTACACTTGGGATAGCTTAGTGAAAGAATAAAGCTTTTAAACTAGTCCCTCAGAATCAACCGAATGTACTTACTCTGGGCGGTCTGTTGGGCGGTATCGATGATACCCTGGAAAGCGGCGGTGGCGGCAGCGGCCAAGTCGTCCAAGAGACCGGCCTGCGACCCGCCGAGGAAAGCGAAGAGAGTGAAGATGACGAAGGCCTTCATGTTGTTATTTTGTAGTGTTGCTGCAAGAGATAAGATAAATCTAGATTCGACTGTTCGGTCTGTGAGATTTTCAGCTTCGTGGTTGTCAGATGAAGACTATATTTTTCCAAATCTCTGTATCATGTACTCATTTGATGTGTCTATATTCAAAGCTTTACAGAATACAGCAACATTTGTTTAACACATAGTACAGTAGATTCCTAAATAACCAAGGCCGAACATAAGCAACTAAACGATCGTCGTCTTAAAAACATAAGAAGATACATGACAGTCTGGTATCAAAGACAACTCACCTTGAGTTGCTGATAGCGCAATATCTTAGGTTGTCTCAAGTGAGGTAGAGCTTGGACAGTTAGCTGATTTATAGCCTAGTTGAGTGAACGTGGCAGCTGTACCGCACCTATTTCCCGACATCGTGTCTCCCTCCCTGTCCGAAGAGTAAACAAGAATAAAGAGGGATCCTAATTTTTCCTCCTGTCCCAAGTGATCCTATTTATATAGGACAGGGACATGCAGCTGACACGTGAAGTCGTGCTCCCCTAACCCAGAAATAGCTCTGGTAGTGCGGCTACAATTGATAGAATTTTTCACAATCAAGGCGGTAATGACCGTAAAAAATGGAAATCATTTGGCGTTATCCCAGTGCAACACGATTGATTGAATATGTCGGTTCGTCAGTACAAATTAAGGAGAATGCTTCAAACTTGAGCAAATGCCCAATGATTGTCAGGCATGCCAAGGATTGTTACTTCAAGATAATGTAATAGCTAGTCGGTTTGATAGGAGTTGGCAGTCGGCAAAGACTACACGGACACAAACTGCTGGTCTGTTGGTTGGTCATCTGTAGATTTAATGGTCGGTGACCCGCCTGAACCTTATCTACAGACGTGTGGGCAAATGTTGATTTGGTTATTTCATTATCAGCTGCACACTGCGTAAGCGATGTTCAATTTGTCTGAGCAAACTGAGAAATATTTACTACATCCTTTAAAACGGCAAAATCTGGAATATTGATACACTAATTTCGATGATATGAGTGCTGCATTATAAGTTTTAAGATATGATTTAGGCATCGAAATACTTTTTATAGTCAGGTTGCGCAACAAATGGTAGGTTGTCCATGTGCATTTAGGTTGCCACAGGCCCAAATCCTAGACACTTCAAGCTTCTCAATCATTCAACATTAGTAGACCTAACATGCTTGACATATTTGGGTCTGATCATTCCTGAAAGCTACGAAAGCCGACAGCAACGCCACCTATACACCCGCACGGGTCCGACAATGTTTTAGAAATATACAGAACGTACGTTTTATACCTGCGCAACAGCTCTTAAAAGGGTATGGTTCGACAGAGATGACAGATGTCCCGGAGTTTTCATCCTTCGCTTTGACAGTGGACTTTTGTGCTTATGTTGCATTTTGTGCAAAGTCCTGGTAGGGCAACTCTGCATTATAGATAGAATGACGCTCTGATTTGAACAAAATTCTTCTGTGCCTACTAACGGCAACTATGCATATACATATAGACATTGCCTGTAACCTTTTCTTTAGCTATCGTGCTCATTATTGTAGACTAATACCTAGACTGTATACATGCCTTACACTCATTGTCAAAAGAGACACGACAAGCACAAGTTCTTCTGATACAATTTTATTCATTACAGAATCTCACGCATAATTGTCGTGTTGTATCTGATTGCAACTCGTGCCTATTGATGTTTGTTTCTTTAGGCAGTGGCGTCGGCGCCGAAGGTCTGCTGGAACTGGTTCTGGATGGAGGACACGATGGTCTGGGCGTCATCCACGTACGGCTGGGCCACGTTCAGGATGTCCTCTGTTGTACCATGAACAAGAATGAACAGATTATTAGTTTCATTTCCTTGATGAAATTCTTTGTCTATCCTCTCCTCCAATACGCAAATGCTGCCAGGTGAAGTGACATAAATCGTTTCAATTTCTTATGCATATTCTTAAACTCAGGTCAGTCGACGATGAAGGTTATAGACATGCAAGTAATAAGATACGCCAAAAAGCGGTTACTCAAGCTACTGGATATGGTTTTTGAAACGGTCAGACGTTTCGTCAGTGACACTGATCTCTGGCTATTGAAGCTTCCAAAAAGTTTGATGTTGACCATTGTTATACTGGTATGTAATTTGAAGGTGTCGAATATGTTCGGTGTTATATGGTCAAATGACTAGTTTGCTAAAGCTACATGCCAGGAGTTGATTCTATAAAATGTTCCTTTGTTACATGTATGTGTTAGTGCTCACGGTAGGTCTGCTGCAGCTGGGCGCTGACGTTGTTGACCAGGGCGGTGCCGTGGTCAAGGACCTGCTATCCAGCGGCGGTCGCGGAGTCAACAAGCTGTGGGACAAACGGCAATCACGTCAATACAACTGCCGCCAGTCTTGCTATGGTGCTATATGATATAGTACATATCTATTTCACATTTAGAATATGATATTTACGGTTAGGTTCAGAGACTTAACTTTTAGCTGGTGTGTTACGCCGAAGGGCGGTTATACCGACTATATAGATACAGATACAGATACAGATTCTAAGACGTAACTATGAGATGTATGTGTGATGTGTGATGTGTGATTTTATCTCAGTCTTCCAACATCAAAATGCTAGTTGCAAGCCGGTTTCTAGTGCCGATGTCATATAATTTTCAACGTTAATGTCGCAATATTCACGTCTATGAAAGTAGGATCATAGGTTCATAGACGTTACTTTCTAAGTCTAGTTTCTAACTATGGAATGTCTGTGTGTGAAACGTATGTATAGCCCCGACTCACGTTGTTGAAGATGGCGGAAGCCTGGTCGATAGCGGGCTGGAAGATGGTGGATACACCGGAGGCCAGGGTGTCGAAGAAACCGCGGGTCTGTTCACAAAGAAATAGATCAGTCATCAGGGACACGACTCAATACGGACTCAATATAACCAGCATCAGATTTTTTAAAGCGAGATCTTTTTAAATGTTGAGCTGAGGAAGTACAGTGTAGTAAACTTATGTTAAGTGTAAGAGCACAAAAAGGAAAACATGTCCTGTTGTGTCTGTACCTAGTCATTTTCTTCACAAGATAGCATTAAACCTAACAAAAGGTGGTAAACTCTAAACGGAATCTCAAGACAAATTTCTCAGGTATTAAAGTTTGGCATATGCGACGACAAAGACGTGTGTTTTACCTTCTTGGAGATGGCGTAGTTCAGCGTCTTCATCATCTTCTGGCCTGCCTTCTTGATGGAAGCCTTACCCTGAATAGACATGCGGATAAGAGAGCCTGGAAAACAAAACACATAACAGTTACATCTCATATGTCATGTAACAAAATCAACTCCTTTTGTAATTATCAATTTGAAAATGATGCTTGAAAGCAAACACAAAGAACTTAAGAGGAGTTTGTTTCGCGCGTTTTTAAAGCTTTCGTCTGTGATTATACAGGATTGAAATGGCCAACCCCTCTGGTAGCAAAACTCCCACGGCAAATTATCAGTTTGGTAGAAGCTATACCTTTGGTGGCCGGGGCGGGGTCGGAGCCGAAGAGGTTCTGCACGGTCTGTGTGACGGTGGTCTGCACGGCCTGGATGGTCTGGGTGGCGCCCTCCAGGAGACCCATGACGCCATCGTGGAGGATCTGTCCGATCTCGGTCTGCAGGTCAGCCTGGCGCTTGGTGCCGCTGATCAGGCCGGTCAGCGACTCTCCTGCCGACTGGATGGCTTCTCCCACCAGCTGCTGGGCGGCCTGGCCGAGCACGGGCACGTAGGTGTCGACGAGGTCTGTAATTACAACAGAGATCAGTGTGAAATCTTCGAAGGCTGTTCATCAGGTGTCTAACAAGCATTTTAATGTGGCAGAATCCACATTGCTGTCGTGGAACAGTACATTTGTTTTTGTGTAACAGCGCCAAATTCAACATTGCTTTCTTGCATCTATTGATGCTGTACATTACATGTGGTAGTGGGCATGCATGAACAGCATAATCGGCTTGTGCCAAGCACAAAAGCATTATAAGAATAACAAATTAGATTGACAACGATTTGGAAACTGGACAATGCTCCGGTTACAATGGAGTATGGATGAAAGAAATATAAAGCAGCAGATCGGTATGCAAGGCGTGCGTAAGATAGCTCTTTGAAAGAACACAGCCTTCGACCCAGTCCCTCAGAATCAACCGAATGTACTTACTCTGGGCGGTCTGCTGAGCCTCGTCGAGGATACCCTGGAAAGCGGTGGTGGTGGCAGCGGCCAGTTCGTCCAAGAGGCTGGCCTGGGACCCGCCGAGGAGAGCGAAGAGGGTGAAGATGATGAAGGCCTTCATTTTGTTGTTTTTTTGTGGCGTTGCTGCAAGAGAGAAAATTAGATTCATCTGTTAGGGCAGAACAGTTTTCAGCCGAAGTTTGTGCACGTGGTTGATAAGTTGTCAGATGAAGAAAAGCATCTTTTTACATCTCTGTATCATGTGCTCGTTCAATGTATCTATATTCAAAGCTTCACAAAGTATAACAATTTTTTGCACATAGCACAATAGAAGCCTGAATAGACAACTAGACGATCGTCGTATTGAAAATACATGATAGTGAAATGTATCAAAGAGAACTCACCTTGAGTTGCTGCTAACGCAAGATCTGAGGTTGAATCAAGTGAGGTAGAGTATGGGCAGGTTAGCTGATTTATAGTCGGTGTGCGTGAACCTGGCAGCTGTACCACACCTTACATCATGTCCGTCGGTGATGTCTCCTTCCATGTACGACTTTGAAGAGTAAACAAGAATATACAGTGATCTGCAATATTTCCTCCGGTCTTGAGTGTTCCAATCTATATATATCGAGGACAGGGACATGCACAGCAGCTGACACAGGAAGTCGTGTTCTCCTAACCCCGGTCTCTCGTCAAATACATGTAACTGGATGATGAAATTTTTCACAATTAAGGCGGCAATGACCGCAGAATATGGAAGTCAATTAGAACATTTTAATGCTTGCGACATTATCGCGATGCACTGCATGATTGATTCAATATGGTGGTTAGATTATACAAATCAAGGATTCAGGGACAAAGTTTGCAGCCTAGACCCTATGCCCTAAATGCCCTATGAATGTCAGCGATGCTACTTCAAGGGAATGTAATAGCTAGCGGCAATATGCGATCCTCGTGTAGCTCACGACCTTCTAACGACATTTCAAATTGCTGTAAGTCGTATTTATATCGCATCATAAATGAAAAGTGTGACGAAAGTCGGTTTTATAGTTATCGATACTTGAATAACTGGGCAGATACTGCTGGGCTGTCGGTTAGTCATCTTACGGTCAGTGACCCGCCGAACATTATCTCCAGACGTGCGGGTAAATGTTGATTCTGTTATTTTATCATCAGCTCTAAACGATCGTGATGTTCACTTTGTCTGAGCAAACAAAAATTGTCATATCTTTCAAAATTGCTAAGTTCGAGAGATTGATACAATAATTTCGATGATATGACAGTAAATGATGCATATTAAGTTTTAGGATTCGAAATACTGTTTAAAGCTAGGTTGCCCAACAAATGGAAGGTAAGCCCATGTGTATTAGGTTGCCATAGGCCCAAGGCCCTCATCTCGATCTATGTGAGTATACACTCTAAGCCTTTCAATCGTCATGGGATATTCTTCCTAAGGACGTTTTTTCCACCGTGTGTGTACTGAACAATGTTTAAACTCACGTTAACTCTACTAACGTTAAGTTTTGGATTGAAAAGCTTGGAGCGTGCCAAAAGGGCCTATTCTATAACGTCAAATTGAACGTCAGTATGGAACTCAATATTCCATTCTTTATGCCGATTTCGATCCTTGGCGCACACAGCAGCACGTCACTCGCACGTCACTCGCAGTCTCCTCCCCGAAACCAGGTAGCGCACCGCCCAACCTGAGTTTGATCACCTAACTGTTGGGTATCTGCTTTTCTATTGGTGACGCCTATAAAATGACGCAATGGCAAAGTAGCGCAGAAAGTTGATATCTTTGTCTGCGTGATATGTTCTGTCGGACTATCAAAACGTTATGGTTCGTAAACGGTACGTCATTTCCGGTCGTAGACACGCCTTGTATGCTTGGAAATGTCACCTGATAAAATTCATTCAGAGGGCGGAGGTCCAAATCCCGCTCCGATATTAGTATGAGGGCTTGCACTCGTCATGCATGTATGGTGACGTAAGGCAGGAGGTCTGTATCGGGAGCTCCAGGTGTTGTCCTCAGGCGACACGTCTATATACGCAAAGGACCATAACACATATATCGAGAAGAGTAGAGAGAACGGTGCGCTCGTAGCGAAGTCACTTGCGCTACGTCTAGCGAAAGGGAAAAAAACGCCATGCATTACCTCAACTGGGCATAGTCATCGTCAACTGAGGTGAAGCACGATCGATGGTTAACTTTTACATTGAATTATCTAGAACAGTGAAGTTGAAAAATTCACATAGACGGCACAACTGATAAGTTCTAATATCACAATATATGCCATACACGGAAAAACGCTCTGCAAAAGTATTGTGAGAATTTGTGCGGAGAGGTGTATCAGTTGGTTAGCCCACCTGGACGACTCACACACTGTAAGTTTACTTAGTTATTACTCTTGTCAGCGAATTTTACAGAGACATACAGATTCGTGTGATATGACATCTCTCTGTACCAGAGAACATTAATGGATTAGTTGATAAGGTTCCCTGGTGCAACCTACCTTACCGGTATGTAAATATTAACATTACCCCGCCCAGGGGACGCCTTTCCCAAGCCGGTGCGTGGAGGTGGCATTTGTGTGTCAGTATAAACCACAAATAAATGTAATTATCTACTAGTAGATTTACATACCCACTAAACAGGTACAGATTAATGTTAAGTACGACATATCTAGAATAGAATAGACTTCACAGTAAACATACTTTACAATGCCTTGATTATCCATATAGAACTATCTCCGTGTGTCTAATTACTAAACTTGTTCAAATGCGAGGGATAATAATGATAAAAGATATTATGCCGCAAAATGAACAATAAGATGACATTATCTAAATCAGACATGTAGCTCTAATGATTGGAGCGTTGAAATGATGCGTGGATGTGCTGACAGTAGTTAACGTTAGTGATGACCTTACGGGGATATTGATAAGTTAACTTTTCACCGCTCATCAACTGAGCAGTTAGCTTACATAGAGTATGCAGTATATTCATCGTATCGTACTAACTCGCTCTACATCGTATTGATGCAATACTGACGACAGAATGATGATTCGACAAGATACTATATACCTTTAGGATATAACAGACACATAACTCAGGTGTATACCCTAGGTAGCCATCTTGGAAGCTGCTATAATGGAGTAACCGTGGGAACGTATCAGCTGGACACACACTATGTAAGATGAAAACGAATAAACTTTGACTGGGTCGTCCTAACAAATTATGATGAGAATTTAAAGCATTGAGTAGCAACCAGCAAAAGTGTCAAGTAAAAGAGTCGTTGGTGGGTGATTCTGAAGGCCCAAATGTTTCCATCGCCACTCCCCTGTTCTGACAGCCAACAAGGGTCATCGAAAAACGTTTCCTGCTCAATATCAATTCAGTCAACCCCAAAAAAAGGCCTTCTTAATTCTGCATGAAGTTTACTACTGGAGAAACCAGGAATCAAGACAACGGTTCATCATTGTCCAATGAATAGGTTGGTAAAAGAAAGAGTAATTTGAGGGAAACGATGCTTCATTCAGCAAGTTGAAAAATACACTGATGATCTATATTTTATGAAGAATATTTGACCATTGACATCAGCTACGATCAATTAACGCATCAACTTCGAGCTAGAGGTTGATATACATTAGATCGACAAGGACACATCAACTACAATCTATGATACGTCCGTAAAGGCCGGTTGTTAAAGCAAACAGCAGTATTTGTCCTCGGATGTCGGACTTGTGGCGTGAGGTCGAACGCTGTTGCATCATGGCGAACTTTGGACGGTCAGCACAAACGTTAGGTTATAAATGATCCCGGCGGGAATCGGACAGCTTTTGGCGGGAACCTAGACTGAACAGACACGGACACAAGCCGATCTCTTTCTCTCTCGCACGAAAGCGAACTATTTTGAAAGGTACTGCTTATGCAATAACGTTACATAAATCATTATGGAAGAATTTGTTGTTTAGAATAGTTTGATAACAAAATGTCATAACTTTACGACATACTGTTATACTTTTATGTTCAACCATATGTTTGTAAAGTATACGAAGATACAGCACGTTGCACCTTATACTAACAAATGTTGTCCAAATCTGATGAAAATCTAAAATAAAGTATGTGAGGACACAAGGCTAACAGATATAACGTTACTGCAGAAATGATGGGGTAAAGGAGACACGATTGAAATGGAAGAGTAATCGCATTTTACTCACTTTCAGATGAATAAAATACTTTCCCTGCGTTTTAAAGGAAAAAGCGTCTAGAATAATAGGTCAACACATAATAGCCATATGTTGTAGATGCATTTGTTAGTAGTTATGACGTTACTAACATGTACTTGTACTGTAGATGAAGACTGTGCTGGTACTGTGCGCACTTTTCGCCTGTGCGAACGCAGGCCTCATCTCGGGGCTCCTCGGAACCATCCACGAGACCTTCATCGACCCTCTTCTCGGCTCTGCACAGCAGACGGCCCAAGGTACATAATGACTATATGTCTTATGTGGTAGATATAGAGCTGCCGTATCTACTTATTGTCGTGTTCTCAAACCCATTCCTCAAACTTGTTTGTCACAGTGTTGTAACCTTATTAGCGTGTGTAGACTCCATTAACAGACTTCTCTGAAGGACGTGGTTTTGCTATCTTTCTATTACATGTTGTCTTATTACGTTTCTTTGGCGTTGACGTACTGTTCAACTCTGGCCATGCACTGAACAAGTGAGCGGTCAGAAAGCAGCACAAGTCTGTTACGAAAGCCATACAAAACTGCCAACCACCCAGAAGGTCCGCGCATAAGGCTAAATCTACATCTCATTGGCGGCGCACTGTTGTCTGTGCCACACAGACCTACTTGAGACCTACACGCCCATCGTTGGTCAGACCGCCCAGCAGCTGACCGGCTCGGTGGTGGAGGGGGTAGGGGGTGTGCTGACGGACTGGGGGATTGTGGATGAGCAGTCCGTGGTGCAGGCCGGGCAGGCGCTGCAGGAGACCGTGGGGCAGACTATCGACGGCATCGGAGATGGGCTCAATACTCTGGTGTCAGGCAGGAAGAGACAGGTGCGTTTAGTGTTAGGCTACACGAGGAATACAAACTGTAGCTGATGATGACTAGTACATGTGGTATGATTTTGACTCAGTAGTACATGTGGTTGGATTTTTATCAGTGCATGTGGTATGATTTTGAATAATACATCACGGTTGTTGGATTTTGAATAGTACATGTAGTTGACTGGTTGGGTTTAATTGTATTTTCATCTGTTCCCTTTTTAATTTTCATCTATTTTTTTTACGAGTCATTCATGAGACTAGGACTTCCAAGCAGATATAAGCCCACTCTTGCAATGACATGGACTGGCTTTTTTCGTAGGTTTTATGAGTATGGTTTCTTGCAACGTAAACAGCGCCCGTTGAAATATAATGGCACATTCTCTACATAATAGCACAAATGTTAACAAACAAGTGTGCATTTGTTTTTACTGTAGATCGAGTTCCAGACTGAGATCGGGCAGATCCTGCATAACGGAGTGATGACCCTGCTGGAGCACACCACTCAGACCATACAGAACGTGCAGCAGTCCCTCACCAACACCGTCAACACGCTGTTCGGGGAGCAGCCCGCCACCAAGGGAAGTAAGTAACTTACAACTTTCCCTCCTCCAGGCCTCCCAGTGCATAATGTTGGAGCTTTGCTGGGTGGGATTTTTTCCTTAAGGTGGTATCTCACTGCCCTTGGGGCACCGGTGCGGCACTGTTATTTTCGCCGATTTTTTTATAATCTAGATATTGTGTAATGCGTAAAAGTATGACCTAGAAGACAACAAAATACACAAAACGCAAGAAAATTTGCTCTTTATCTCTGAAATTCGTTATCTTTCGAACCCCGCAGTGACGCAACGGTGCCATAAGTGCCACGAGATACCACCGTTGCCATCTTAAACACTAGTCTACTTTTCGCTTTGCTGTGATTTAACCAACTTGACGTCTATGGTCCTGTCAGGTTTGCAGGTTATGTTAGTAGAAACGGATATTTCATTTGGCTTCTTACATTTCTGTACGCGAAATATTTCCAAAAAAATACTCAAGCCCAATTTACAACAGGCACTTAATTTGGATGATGAATACCACCCCCCCCCCATTAAAATTTCTATCATGTTTTGCCTGTTTTTGTATTTGTGTATTATCTATTGAAATAAGTAAATAATAAAAATATCTATATTGCCTCATAGCATTATGTGTTGAACCCATGGCTAAAGACCAGATGTGTCGAATTGCTACATTGCAGTGCGCATGTCTATGGAGGGCATCAAGCTTGTTGGTAAGCAGGGACTTGAATACAAGGCCCAAACTCTCCTGAAGCAGCTCAGCAACGCCGTCAGCAAGGAGGTAAGGACACTTTCTTGAGAAGTTATTTTTCGCACCATTGCGTACAGCTGCACGTCTCGTCACTAAGGCTAACGTCACATTTCCTCAAAGGGGGCCGGGCAGTTTTGGGGAAGGAAAATACCATATAAAAGACAACAAAAACACAAAACTTACCAAAAAGATTCAATAGTCATGTGCATATACTATTAGCATAAACTTTAATTTTTCGCTTCAGCAAAAATCTCGGTCGGACCCCGGGTAGGAAACTTGACGTTACTGGAACTGGTAGTCTTTCTTTGATAGAACCCTACGTTTTTCGTGACTTAAATAGCATTGTTTTTTTTTTCTGATAGTCCAGAACTAGTTATACTAACGACTCGTTGCTCTCTACCAGCGCCGTGCACGCGGGTTCTTCGACGACCTTGCCGCCACCACGGCTGCCGTGTTCCAGCCTGCCATTGATGCCGCACAACAGGCCTTCGGCCAGGTAAGATCACAAAGCACAGAAATACACACAATTGCTATTATATCTTACAATAGTTTTCAACAGGTATACACATTACAGATCATTACAGATGCATCTCTTTGTACATCTGGTTGAATACGTAGATTCTAATTGATAATACTTATCGATGCTTTTCAATCACCTTACTTTTGGCATTGACTAAGGTTGCCACTGCTCTGTGTTCTTTCAGCTTGTTGACGCCGCCACCACCGTGGGTCAGCAGGTCCTGGACCACGGCACCACTTTGGTCAACAACGTGCAGGCTTCGCTGCAGCAGACCTACCGTGAGTTGTCTCCCATGCTGTTCTACTGAGAGCTCTTGGCTGGTTCGCTTGTTTCAAAGTTGGCTAAGGTTCTCTAATGCCAGGAAAGTGAGTTCGCCGCTTCGAGGCGGGTCAAAACTCCCACGACAAAGTACTTTTCTAGGCAAATTCCCTTCCTTGGTAAACTACTTCCTTATGATTGTGCTGGCAACATGTGCATTTACCCATTGATCATATCGATGTACATTGTACTGCAATACGTACACATATACATTACGTACAGGGCGCAGGTGGATGTAGTGTAGCTGTGACTCAAGACAGAAACTCAGCTACTATGATATGGTGTACGTAAAAATGAATTTCCTATTCACTCTCGGTCGCTGCAGTACCGCAAGAAATCGCTACTGTAAATCGCAAAGCGTCTGTTTAATGTTTTACTTATATCTTACCATGATCCTGACACAGAGGACATCCTGAACGTGGCCCAGCCGTACATCGATGACGCCCAGACCATCGTGTCCTCCATCCAGAACCAGTTCCAGCAAACCGTCGGCACCACTGCCTAAGGTTTCCACACTCACGTCACGCGACATGACGCGTCATCTGTCCAAAGTATCCTGGAAATGGTGACCTCACAAAGACGTCACTTTTACCAGACTTGCCACACTGAATAATAAAGACATATTACCTGAAACATATTGTTTCCATTTCCAGTTTCTATACGACAGGTATATGCTACATCAACTGACTAGCGAAGTTAAGTGTGGGTTCCGAAGACATTCAAAAGTATACAAGAGGGATTTGGAAATTACCGGGGGTATAAATAGTTCTTAGGCTTTGTTTGTTTATCCCAACAATTAACGTTGCACGAGCCGACTGTGCATAAAACCTGCTATCCTCTCAGTCGATTCGGTGCGAAGTCACATGGCGAAGTGCAAACACGATTACTGCAAAGCCATTAGAAATGCAAATTCCTGGTCCCGTTATCATCTATCAATCAATCAATCTTTATTGCGCAACAATTGTATCTATGAACGACAAAATCTGACACAAAGTAATGAAATCTCGACGTGCGTACCCCCTACTTGAACAGTTAGATCAGAGATGGTCTTGCACAACTGTCAATGAACTTAAACAACTTGGAGTAAACAACAAAGAGAAATTCATGGAGGTAACTGATAGAGGTGGTTAACATACAGATACGTCACGACGAGAAAAAAGAAAATACAGGTACGCCACCTGGCGTAAGTGTTTTGCCAAGCAGACGCCGGAGATTGGACGTGATGTTGAGATGCTTTATAGGATTAGGATCACACGAAACGACAGGGTGTACCCAGTCACTGCAGGAGAGCCAATCACAACAGTTTCTAATCGTTACCCGTCGACACCAAGGCGTCGGCACAGTCTGCCCGTGGAGTCGGGAGAGTTGATAGTAAAAATCCTGACCTAAATCTGGACCAAATCAAGACAACTCAAACAGACATTACACAGTGTTGCCAGCTTTCTCTCTTCTCACTACACTGCAGCGGTCCCTAACTGAAGAAGGTAAGAAGCTTTTTCCGTTTTCTGTGCAAAGGTATCATCTTAAACACATCTGTACGTAGTTCATATTTAAAGTAGCGAAACATGTATCATGCCCGCACCAATGGAGCGGCGTTGTATAGCAGATCAGATCTGTACGTAGTTAATATTTACGGTAACGTAATATGTATCATGCCCGCACCCATGATGTTGTATCGAGTCAGAGGACCGTGATTTCTTTCTTCTTCCGTCGACATGGCGGTTTGGTCTCTAGTCTTATCCAAGCACAGGCTCCGATTTGGCCCGAGACTGAAATATGATGGGTTGTAGAGAATGGGAATGCATTAACATATGATAACATTTAGTTTAGACCTGGACTTATGCTCCTTAGTATTCCTATTATCGTTTATTTCGTTCAGAAAGTAAACCTATTCTATTATCGTTTTTAACGTGAACCTCACAGTTGTTGCTAAACCCAAACAAGCCTATAATCGGGCTCGGACATTTTCTATAGAACATAATTCTTCTGATCAGCATACATATATTTAAAGATTTGTCCATCCGATAATATGGCATGGTATCAGAAATTAGATATCAAAACAATGCATCCATGCTTTCTCGAGATCGAAGTATCGTGTTGACACACACGGGCGCGCTACCGAAAACACAACCTTTTTGGCAAAGGTAACAAGCGATAGCTAGCGATATGCATTTCCCAGAAGAACCCCCACATTGTTTCCCGCGTTCTGTTGAAGATATGCCAACACTTCGTGCCTCAAAACAGATGGGTCCAAACTGCTGAATACTGCTACTTTGGACCACGACACGAGGCAATAGTTCAATTGATTCCAGCTTACTCCATGTGAGCATAATGCAAAGCGTGTGGTCCGTAATACAATGCAGCGGTCTTGATTTGCCATTTGGCAGTGCAAATAGTAGTCGCTAGACGATAAACTTGATTTGCATTGACAGTTTGCATTGGCTGTAATATTAAACTACAACTGTTCAAATATGACCCGTCTTAGGACACAGTGATAACAAATAGAAGATAACCCAGCATCCCCTACACATGATTCAAGCAATGGATGTGGCTGAAAGTTGCGTCGGTCATTCTGTCTGAGAGGCATTGAGATAGAAACAGCTGAAAATCTAGTTAAAAGGTTGGTTTTGTTTCCCTCCTACGGTGAGCCTTTCAGTACCCTTCACAAATAGAGGTGAACTTTGCCTAGGCCTGTTTTATCAAGCAGATCTTGCGAAGGCATAAGATAGTATCATAAGCTGGGGAAGGAATTTAGCCAGCTGAGGAGTTTTATTGCCGTAGAACGCACCGGTCAAAGGCTGTTATCCGCGGACAACCGGTGGAATAAAACTCTGTTGGTTAAACTCCTTCCCCAGCTTATGACACCGCAAGATCTGCTTGGAGTTTGGATTTTGTGTCTAATCACTGCAAAAGGTGTGAGGATTAGTAGGCTACGATGTAGGCCAAGACACATGCTGTCCAGCATTGACCTCAATCTTCTTGTTTGTCTTCATAGAATAGACCTGGCAACGATGAAGTTGGCAGTGTTTCTTCTGCTGACAGCCGCGCTGATTACAGGCAGTCGGAGCCAAAAATGTCTCTGCCCAGACGAGAGCGGGGACTCGGCGGCGGGAGTGTACAGCATCCCCGCTGGGCAGACGGTGTGTGTCGCCCCGAAGGCCTACACGACTCCTGCCGGTAAAGAGGAGACGGCGGAGGTAGAGCAGCTGCGGGAGGAGGTCAGGTCTCAGGCGGAGGAGATCGCCAGGTTGGAGAGCGAGAGGTCGACGATGCAGAGGATTCTGCTGAACTACAGTACATCAGCTATCACCCTGCTCAACCGCTTCGATAGCATGGCGGAGGTATAAACTACGAATCTTGCTAATCTGAGTTGACTGACTTCCATGTGATATAGACATGTATAGTATAGGCCATAGACTGTATATACTACATTCTTACAAAATATCGGTTCATTATGAGGATTTTGATAGGTGGAACAAGATTTTCCTAGTTAGCTACACCTTACAGAAGTTTCCCAATGTGTACTAAAAGAAATGTACTTTGGGTTACACTGAAAGGTGTTCTTCTGTACTTAGGTGATAGCTCGCCAGGCGGCGCGCATGGAGACACTCGAGCAGCAGCTACAGGAGAAGTGTAACCCGGGGGTGATCGCCTCCCCGACTGAGGAGGGAGAAGAGTCTAGCCAACTACAGGCGAAACCGAAGCCCAGACGAAGGCCTCCTCCAAATGCCATTGCTCAGACTAGAAACAAAGGTTGGTATTTTGTCCCCAAGTCAAATTAAATTGCTGCTTTGGCTATGCGATGGGTTGAAGAGAAAGCGCTGAAATGGTGTGTTACAAAGTTTCGTCAGAAATCAGTTGTAAAGCTCATGCAAACGTTGGTTAGACTGACTCAATTTTTGAACAGTAAAAAAAAATAAAGAAAAATGGCACCATAGAATATATCAGGGAGCTTTTTGTTCTTTTCTGACTGACATTTATTGTTACCTCAGACTGCTCAGAAGTGTACCAGAGCGGTCGCAGAAAGTCGGGACCGTACACTATCAAACCCCCGGGAGAGAGTGCACAGACCATGGTCTGGTGTGATCATGATACAGAGGGAGGAGGCTGGACTGTCATACAGAGGAGGTCAGTAGGTGTACGTTAGACAGACAGATCGATAGATAGCCTGTCTATCGGTTGGATAGTTTGTTTACCAGATTGGGTTGTATGCTAATGAAATTGATTGTAAGTTTGTTTATTTTCTTCTGTTTGTTCATTGTTTAGATAACATCAGTATCTGTCATCAGTTGATTTGTTCCTATGTTTCTGGACATCAATCGTCGGGGAATATCTTGTTTTGTGCAGGTTGAACGGAGAGGTGAACTTTAACCGAAACTTTACAGAGTATGTGCAGGGCTTTGGTTACGTGGACACGGAGTTCTGGCTGGGGCTGAAACACCTTCACTCCTTCACTGCAGCTAACAGGTAACCTCTGCGCCATCTAGATGGTAACTGTAAGAGAAATAAAAGGAAGGAAAGAGATCACGCCTCTATGTATAGTTGGTTATAGTTGGTTTGGATCATTACATATGTTTGCATAAGTGGTATGGTCCACTAGTGGTTACGTCACGGCCGACGATGTACCGGCCCTTGTCCACAATCTTGTGTCCACCGACTGATAGTTGTAATCGTTTTCCTTGACCTTGAATTGCACTTTCTGTCGTCCTTGAGTTGACACTGCACGCGTGCCATATTGACGCTGTCTGACTTACCGCAATCATGATGTAGTAAAACATCGATATCGCCCGGATAAAAAGATGTGCCAAAATCCATTATAGATAATTTGTACCATTATCACTAATGTGTCCTCCAGAAGTATATGGAGATCTCTACAGCGGGTATCTAATTGGAATGCGTCACATTTTAGCATGAAATTGCTTAGGAAATGCACAATTCGCAAAATGACGCAGTTTACTGACATACCACTTAAGTTAAGCGTTTTCTATTAGGTATGGATGGGCGCTTTACTTGCTATACTTGTACATGTCGCTTCGGCACAATCAATCTGTACAGTATATTTATACATTCCATAGCTAGATCAGGGCCATGCACAATAGTCCGAAGGAAAGAAATCTGACAGAAGAACACATGTGCACAGGTACATCTTACGGATCGAGTTGTACGACTGGGACGACAACATGGCATACGCCGAATACAGCTCGTTCAAGGTCGGCTCAGACATGCAGAGGTACAAACTACAGGTGGAGGGGTACAAGGGAACTATCGGTGACGTCATTTCCGGCGACAGGTCAGTGCCGTCATTTTGTTTCCGATTAAAGAAATGTGAACTACTTTTGACTGTTATAATTGATTTTTCCTCTGCGTGCAATGACCTAGTCCCGAGCGTGATAACCACGTCAATACTAGTTTGAGCCTTCGCAAAATGCTTACTCTTCGAATGAACATTAACAGAATCATTCGCACACTTGAGAATAGTGTTTTCCCGAGTGACCTGGTGATTATCCAATTAAAGGGAAATGAATGACGTTTTGTAAGATCGTTTTTGCCAATGTTTTTGTCACATATTACACAGACCTACACCGCCCTGTGTGTGTGTCTGTGTGTTGTAAGACAATCTCTCATCATAAAATTTTTGCCCCCTTTGCGCACCCGAGTAGATACAACAGCAACAATCAACCGTTCAGCACCAGGAACTACGACAACGCCGCGAGCTGCGCCAACTACCGGGGCGGCGGCTGGTGGTTCAACCAGATGTGCGGCTACTCCAACCTCAACGGCATTTACTATGAAAGGTAAAGCCCACAGTTCCAATAACACTGACATATACAAAATACGCCGTGTTTTCCGCATTGGAACACGTTATTGTAGGAATTTTAAAGATGTGAAGAAGAGCCACATCATTTCGCCATATGCAGAATGAAGGCAATTACATGAAGAACTGACAAATCTTTGGGCAGTCTTTTCTTACATCCTGTCTTCGTGCCTTCAAACCAGACATTAAGGGATTGCTGGAAGAGATGGCAGCGCAGAAATAACATAACATCCGAAATGATGAATATGGTCATGACTAAGCCCGGTAATTGCCTTTTCCGTCCAAAAATGAGCAGGAAACGGTCGTCTACTAACGTTGTGGCCCAGGGGAAATGGCCTACAGGAAATGAGACCTAAATTCCGACAGTTGTTTCAGTCGTTAGACGATCGAAGAGGAAGGTAAAAAATTAAGCCAATTTGGGGCAAAGTTCCTCTCTTTTGGATGAGAGAAATGAGCCTGCGATGTGATTCCAGGGAAGATTCACGACTTTCTCCCAGGATAATTGTTGCAGCAAATCAGTTTTTACAGTATTGTTAATGTGTATGCGGGGGGGGGGGGGGGGAGTTGTTAAGGTGCCTATACACCTGTTTGCCCCCAACCCCCTTCTCATTGTAGTTGTCCTAAATTGAACTTTCTGGAACAATTTGTCTGACAGGCGGATGACGCTTTGTATTGCACCAGTTTTGCTAATGTAACAGGATATATAGAGAGAGGCTAGTCTCACTAGTCTCTGAAATCTGAACCACAGCAGCACTTGTGTGTTATTGTAATACAATTTACCATTCATGCTGACATACTTTTCACAATAAAGGACCTAATTTAGCAATATTGACAATCGCAATCCCGGTACACGTTGCTTTGTTTATTCATGTGTTGATTTCTTGTTCTAGGAGCGACGGGAACTTCAACAACAGGATCTACTGGGCTACCGTGGCCTACAGGATCAAGCGGACAGAGATGAAGATCAAACCAAGTGCTTAGTTACAGACACACAAACCCCGTTAGAAATGATGCTATAAAGAAACTACGCATTCTTTTTCTCACCGTGCTTTCGATAACACTACAACGTAGTCTTTCTACTTGCTGTATTGGCAGTGCTTGTGTCTCCATGTACCCAAGATGCTTGTGATGGTAGTGTTTGATAGGTTCTTCCATTACGACTACTTTTTACAGTGAGATTCTCTACGCTGTGAGGGAGTAGGATAATCATGTTTTAGCGCTACCAAGAATGTTCCAAACAGGTTTATGTAGCATACTACGCACCATTAAAGCATATTGGATAGTAGGCATAAATCTGTATTTGGCGACACAGAATTTCCTTAATTCCAGACATTTCCGGCCGCATAGAATCCAATAAATGTATCTTTTGAACCCCTGAAGTTGGGAATGTCATTTTGACGGATCAATATCTCTAGATATCATGTAATGGAAAATGCTGTTCGTGTGGAACGCACACACAGCGCAGTCATCCATAATTGGTTTTGCGGACGTAAATCTTCTACATAATGCTATCCTGAAGGCTATCTTCAATGGTGAGTCAGCAAAACATGAAGGGTTTGGTTTAAAAAAAAAAGAAATGGAGTGAGTTGAAGAACTTTATGATAATAATCTTTATTGAAAATTCATGCCCGAGGGCTAATGCATACAAAGTAAAGCAGTAGCGGTATACATAATCATACTTAACATGTATCAACTTTATATGTATCAACATTGATGCGTAAGGACGTTTTGACAGAATGTACCACCAGAAGGAGATCGAATGAACAATAAGTCGAACGAACAACAAGGATGAGATAGACATTTGCCGATTCAGAAGTTTGGCTAGTACATGAGGTCATTGCTCTTTTGTTCGATATGTCGTGTCTAGCAGAAACCCTCAGTGATGTAAAATGGATCTGGATTATCGAGTGTTACCTAGATGTAGATGCTGGTGCTGTCATCAATATACAGATCTGACCGTACTGCATGTATGTGGATATGAAGATACGATAACAGTAACGGAGACGGGAAGATTGACTGAGAGCCGTGCTAGCCATTCGTTCTGAGTGGTATATTATAGCTCAGGGTTAGATAATGTGCTTTTAAACCTGGGATAAAATTAAGACACAATGCGGGTTCATTGGCCTATTCTAAGGGTTTATCAATCTGCCTCTCATATCAGAATAGGTCCATAGTACACTCGGAAGAGCCAAGAAGCTTTTTAAAAAGCTCCTTGGACAAGTAGGGACGACTGATACCAGAATTGTGCACTTCAATATCGATTTACCTACAAAATGTTTGATTCTGGAGGTGAGGTGTTACTACCGATGATATCTATCCATCTATCGTTCACTCATTCGTTCAGAACCTTAAGCTTGTAATATTTCTTTATTTGGGGTTTTCACATAGTGAAAGGGAGGACAAAACAGGTGCCCTCCCGTACATAAAATACATTTATAGCGCAACATGATATACAATACAATGATATGCACAATACCCCGTGAGACATAGGGCAGCAAAGTACTTTGCTGTTTTTGTAGCAGGATATATTTTAAAGGGAGTTTCCTTCCCCTTACATGTGCTCGAGGCACCTCCTCCAACCCTGGACCACCCATATATATTATACGCCACTTCAGATAGACTCCAGCCCAACTTCCAACTAATTTCAACCAGTCATTCAACTGCGAGGCCGCTACCAGTAGAGCCACAGGAACATCAATCATTGATCATATCTGTCAACCATTTTTTTAAGTTTCCATAACCATGAAGTATTGGGAAAGACGAATTATCAACATTATGAGACACGCACGGTAGCAATACCACTGGTTGACGCGTACAAAACGATAGATTTGTGCTGCAAATGATATTGATTCTAGCTATTACTTTTTCATCAGTCACAAACTTTCTAGAAAACTAGTTAGAAGTTTTTCAACTTGTCTAAGCGTTTTGAAAGAGAACAATACATATTACTCCATTGTATGGAACAATCGAACACTTAAATCACTATTGATAGCAGTAGTTAGAGATACACGTGACGACTTATAGTGAAAAAGATGGTGCATCAACCTTCAAAAGGTGTTCTTAAAAGGATTTTATTCTGTGGCATTTCGTACGATTGTGATGAGTCACTTGTGTCCAATATGGTTATCCACAGTAGGTCTTTATGACTGTGTACTTGATGCTCTGATGTGATTTCACTTGAGTGATTGTCCGCATGGGGGAGGTAAGTTGGCAAGAATTGGAAGCGTTGACGTTGGTAGAACAAAACTTGACTAAAAAGATGTTACTCAAGTAACCTAATTGCAATATAGATAAAGGAACTTCATCAGAGAAAGGCTTACCTACAAACAGAGAAGTAAAAATGTTCTTCAGCCGAGACATTTTTATAGCAGCAATTATGAAATCTCGTGCTACAGGTGCTTGTAAAACTTTATAAATCGATTATGTAAATCCCTATTCTTATATCTCTGTATAATCAGAGTCCATCAAAATGAACATTTTACATAATTGATGCAACTAATAGATATGTTAGGGCAAATCTTCCAAAATGAGTTTCAGGCGTCTTGGTTTGTTCCAGCAAAAAGTTTATCAACTGAAACCATCCATCATGGCGGTTCTACAGATGGCATAATGCGCAGTCTATCATATCTCCTAGATGAAATCACCATGTCTGTACGGACAAGCCTAATGCGTTTGGCAGGGTTCCAACGCAGCGCTCTGCAAAATGATGCACTGATAATGTCTCACTCCATTACCTTTAGCAAGTAGTTTAAGGACACGTAGAATGGCATTCACCGAGTAATAGTCCGCAGATGTAAATCTTACTACCATTATTGCCGCGAGTGCGATAGCTAACAGGTGATGTTGTGTTTCTCATTACCAATGAAACACCTGTTATCAGAGGCACTTTTCCTGAGCACGTGCGAACTCCATCAGGAAATTTGAAAGATAAATTAAAGCAAATTGACAGAACGTTACACTAGACAAATGATTGTGAGATTACACCGCCAATTCTAATGATCTTCGATATCTGAGCTGACAAAGACAAATGATGTCTTTGAAGATTGTGCAGACGAAATGACACAATCATAGCCATTGGGCTTCTACCACGTGAAATACCCATACTGTATTCTCTCCTTTGAGTGCAACAAAATAACGTACACATGCTTTGCCCAACTGCTTCAACAATTGCCAAACTGAATTCTTCACAAGATCGACCGATTAGGCACGAAAAAGTTCGAGTTTGTTCTTTAAACTGACTCAAGTTACATATTGACGCTATGGCAGACATCATTTCACAATGTCATCTCATGATATTAAGACCCAATTTCTACCAGGCTATAACGTAATAATCCTGATCCTAATGTACTGCAATGATTGATCACATTTAAATCCCTACAATATTTCATTCCTCGTATTAACTAAAAATGGACAAATAAACTGCCGCACGCGTGCTCCAGTTTTCTCCCCATTATCGTCGCGGTGTTGAAATCACCTAACGTTTCAACACCCATAATGGGGATAAACAGCATGCCATGGTCTGGCATTACGCATTTACGTGCCATTACGTGTGTTTTGTGTGATCACAATCAGCACCAAGAGTGGCCATCACAACAGGAGAACTATTCCCGTTAATACCAGGCAGTCTCTATATCATAATCTTCAATCATAGGGGGAGATAGGAAGTCGTCAGACAGTTGGACTACATAAGATGTAAGTCACCAATGGAAACAGATTAATGACTACCAGATCTTTGTCATCAACAGTCACTGACGTGTGTTGCTGAACTTTGTGTACTCTGACAGAAAATGTCACAGAAGTGGCTAGGGATGCCGTCAGTCTTTTTCGGTGTCAGAAAAGTGCGGCTTGGTGGCGACCCTGTAGTTCGATACACCTCCCACATGGGCAGTACCGATAAGAGGACACACTGACCTTCACACGTGGCCGGGGGAACACCCCTGCAGGCCAAATCACTGAACAGTGGCATATTGGACAAATGTTCTGATGTATTTTCTCTTCGGTCTTCTTGATCTACGAGTTTTCTCGCATGGCGTCGACATCTGCCCTCTTCGGTGTTTTGTTGCAGTTCGTCCGCTTGACCTTTGGTAAATCAGAAGTTTTATGACTCCATTTCTGGTCCGTCCTGTGTCAGAATCATGACTACTTATCTTACAGCTGGCCAGATTGGCGTAGGACCGGCGGAGGTGGATGACATTTTGTTGAACGCTATGCTGCTCCACAACCCTGACAGCTAAGTCTTTGAGACCGATGATCTTGCCTTTATCTAGCGTCACTGCGTGTCTACAGAATACGCCCGCAGATAGACAACATGGCAACACGTCGACATCAATACAATATTTCACAATTCTATGATGTTGTGAAATAATTTCTGATGTGATATTTTCAGTACAGACTTGCATGTCAATCGACATTCACCCGTCTTCAAACAAATTCAACAGGACATGAAGAATACTCCAATAAGTCAGTACAATGATTTTGCTGACCAAGTTCCAGCAAGTACCATTAACAGCGAGATTATAATTCATGAACTGTTTAACATTAACTAGAATGAATGTAAGGGCTGTTATAACTCTGCCATTGTGTCCTATTTCGGTCAACGCAACTGCTTTTTGGAGCCTTCCTGTTGGATTTTGTAGGATACCATCTACCAATTATCCCAAAGTAGCTGGACCACTTGGAAAGCACACTCGGGCCACATTATCTCTTAAATCTCTGACTTGCTCTTGCTTCGTACCACACATGAATCAAATGTTCTTGACCTGCAGAAAACTTTTGGCCGAGAATGAAAACGCTGTCAGGATCACTAAGAAGATTGGTACCGAGGAGTTTAAACAATATAACTTAAATGCGCTTTAATCATGGTACATCATACATGTAGACTGTTATCTTCTCTCGATATATGATATCGTTGCGACTACATATGATAACTTGCAACGTTGTCTACTGCAACAGTTCCATAATCCGATCACAAAATCATCTTCTGAAGCTATTGTTCTTAGATACAAAGCAACTAGCTGTATTCAGGAGAACAGAAAAGGTTTCAAAGAATATTCTAATTCAAAAACAAAGGAGCCCATCTCTATCTCAGCACAGCACAAAATCCCACGAGACACCCTGGTATTGTCTATCGTTAATTGGATCAGACATGCGCTTTACAATCTGATACCTAATAAAGGAATCCCTATCTCGGTAATTAGGATTTAGCCCCCAAAGTGTTTGTTGTATTTAATCCCAATCCTGTCGTCTGCGGCTGGCTGTGATGGCTCGTCTCCACATGTTGTGTATCTTTTGACAGTGTAGGAAATCATCTGGTGTTGTATCTCACTAAGAAATGTATTGAATTTTTTTCTACGACACTTTGGCATGTTTTGAAAAGGCCACTTTATCGAAGATGGAGATTCTACTGTGTGATGTGATGCTTGTGCTCTTGGTGTTTGTTTTAATTCTTAGGTGGCCTCCTAACTACCCTCTTTACTCTCTGTTGTACAGGCGTGACAGGTCATTCAGTTAAATACATAGTAGCTGTCGTCTGCGAGGCTCGTGCGTTACGCCAAAAGGCGGTTATGATATTTATATTGGGTATACTGATACTGATGCATACATATGTACATGAATACAGTCTATATTTATGTCCAGAGAGTCTTTGTACTCGCGAGTCTGTTAAATGTCATCATAACCACTGCTGACAGCCGGGTAGTCTGCACGTCCGGTAACAAATGTCAGAGTTGTTCCTCACGCTACGGGAAATATGGCACAACCTCTGTAGGGATAGGTGGAGAAACACAGGGTCACACAACTTTCTCAAACAAATGTGTTTCGATATGTTCCCCCTATAGGCTAGCCTGATTAAATCTCGCTTATAGCAGCCCGCCAAACATCCGCCGGAGGGGCCAGTTAGAGCCCTGGACAGCGGAGTTTGTGTTACACAGACTACCTATAGGCCATTTTCTCTATACATAGGTGTCACTTTGATATTGTAGCTGTCACACAACAATATTGATGGACAATTTTGTACACAAAAGTACACATAGAGAAACACTAATGATTTCGTATGTCTGTCATAGACTGTATCCGTAAGGATTCTAAATGTACGACTGGGCGCCTTGTCCTTCTCAATGATGCATACATGGCCCAGTTTGATGTCGGCTCTACTTACTGTTCGGTAATGAGTACCGGACAAGCCCGAGGGCTGCCAACACGCGATCTGGTACTTAGCGGGGAGGGAAACTGTCTGACTCGGTCAGCATTCAATGTGAAGGAACTCAACAGAAGAGGCTAAAAGCGGTGCCCTCGTTGAATTATTTACCCACCCTTTCTGAATTATTTAGCTGTTCCGTTATCAAACCAAGTATGAGAATAGGCATAAAAGAAAACTTCTACTCTACTTTCCTTCCAAAGACGTCAAAACTATTGACATACGTCAGTTGTGTTATAGACTGCTAATAAAGAGGACTTCTAGTGAAGAAAGAAGATAGGACGCTTGTATCATTATGGTTTTATTCATCCGACGGACCGTGTGTTGTCGGGACCTACCATCACTTCTGATCATCCTTATCTTCATAGATAAGAATAGCTCACTTATACAGTATCTACCATCTTCTTCTGGACTGATACCTTCAAACAAGGCCAAACACCGATAACGATAATGCGTTTTCTTACCATGAGGCATTTCCAGTAATCTTGAACTTTCATGTTTCACGTATATATATACTCGTATACCCGGGAGCGTGAACAACAGTGCGTGCAGGGGTCTCCAGACGGTACGGCGAGTGCGTTCCATATTGCTTTTACCCAATGACCTGTAGGAATGTTTCCCTATTGGTTAGGAGTACTTAGGTTTGGATCCTGTATGATCCCCGTACTCGGCTGTCTGATGATCACCATTCTCATTGCCGCGTGGTTGGATTACTCACCGATGATTTATCATGTTTATTTTCCCGGAACTGACGTGATAACTTCCTAAAGATTAATGAGAGGTGACAAAAATGACTGATGCTGCGGTCTCGTCCCTGTAGCCTGGCGTAACGACGGGATTCCGAATCTTCCACCTTGAACAGTTATTAAATGTACTTCTAATTACTTTGTCATCAGCCAGTCGAAGGTTTCCACCTGGGAACTCCACAGCACGACTTTGGTACAATCCCCGCTAAAGCCCAACGGTACTGTATAGTCAGGTCACGTCCTACGTACTATATTTGTATGGTTATCTCGACAATAAAGCACACTAAGGGTGTACTGGTAAAAAACAGCATGTTTGTCCTAACCTTTTGGGTATTCAAACACTCATTCAATCAATCATCGTTCAACTTCGTTAGGCACATGATTTGCTAAAAGCTTATAGACTAATAGGAGTTTTGAAAATACAAATAACAAGTATGAGTTTAATCAAAGCATTTATTAGTCTTTTGTATACACTGCTTACAATTCAGTTATCATTTGATGAGAAGCCTTTAGCATGTGGCACAGAAATATCAGAATAGGGTTAGTAAGGTATTGAATCTTCTATTAACGCTGATAACTACAAGGACACATTAGTGGCCTTTCGTCAACAAATCTTGCCATCATTGTGTGTAAAACACAAAGTGTACAACCATCACTGCATATGTGTTATGCTTTGCCATCTACATGTATGATATTACAGATTCAACCATTTAAAAAAAAGTGATGACCTTTACATTCTTTCAGTTTTTGTTGGCTTTGCTATAAATGCTGATGTAGGGTTACATTCTACTAATCCAGTTTATGATCATAAGAAGCTTATTGCATGGTGCAAAGATTGTGATTTTTAGGTCGTGTATTCTTTAGGCAAATATTATGTCGCTCATTCGTAGATGTTCCCTTCGATCTCGGTACACTTCTCTGGGCAGTAGAGATAGCGATAGGGCGCCTTCTTCTTGTCTTTGGTGGCGGGGCTAGGTGCATTGCCGGGGCTAGGAGGCCCGGCCGGCAGGTGCGGTACTGGAGACAGGATGAGACGTTCAGCCGGTTTGCCCGGGGCTTTAGGTGCCGGAGGTAGGATGAGATGTTCGGCCGGTATGCTGATTTTCGGTCCCTTGGGTTGGAGAGGACGCTTGGCCGGGTGGTTCGGTACCGGAGCTCGAGGTCCGATGGGATGTCCAGGCTGACTGGCGGGGTGGCGCATGGCCGGGATGGCGGGGTAGGGCAAACGTGGGGGCTGCATGGGAGCGTTCAGGAAGGGATGAACGGAACGCACGATGGGCTCATCTCCAGCGTCTCTAAAAGAAAACATCTGAGTTAGATTGTGATTCTGATACAACGTTACAGAGAGAACTTACAACGTTACATGTGGATGTGGTCTAGTCCCTGTGCCTGTCCCGTTAGTGGTCCACAAGGTCGGAGCTGGAGCTCTGCTCTGGGCGACCTGAAAAATTAGCAGGACCAGCGGATGTTCAAAATTTCTCCAATATTTTAGGAGAATTCTACTTATGTTATACACAATGATGCGGGTTGTACTAAGCAAAGATGGAAGATTTGGCCCAGACCATTTACAGAGATCTAGAACTGTATTGGAAGACAGAGTCCATTCCACCGCCTCCTACCTTCCCAACCGAAGTCGGGTACCTTTCCCATTGACGTGCATCAAGATATGGAACCAGGGACCTCTCCATCTCGTACCCGCCAACTAACCACTCAAAGCTAAGGGCACAACCCGCCGCACGTGCAATTTGCCCGTACGTTTTTTGGGAAGCCACGTCCGCCACGTTTTTCTGAAAACGTTCAGGCTGTACAGGGCAGGCTCGTCGCCTGTACTGGCACGTATCCGCAGCCCGATAGCAGAGAAAGTTCTGCATGCACGTAAAGTTCTACGGCGTGTCTGCGTGCTTCAAAATTCGTCGGACTCTATGAGTTCGTACGGAGGCGGTACTTCCCACTTACGGATCCCAATAGATTGCCCATGTTTTGGCACGTAGACTGCACGTATTTGCACGTACGGCGGGTTGTGCCCTTAACTTTAGTATTGGACGCTACGTCTTCAAGAACCTACTATACTCATCAAGAGTGCTAGTACCCTACAAGTGACGTCTGAAGTCAGTATAGAGTTCATTATTATCAACGACTCTTGTACAACGTCGGGACAGCTTTGAATGTCACAAGCGGAACGCAATTATGTCTATGGCATGATTTATGGGAATCTATTGGCAGCCATGGTTATATGATTTCAAATGTGTGTTATTGGAGTGAAGTGGGAAAATAACCATCTTGCCATAATCACCAGTACTACCAGTGGAGGAAAGTACTAAATGAAGATAGCTGTACAATCACAGAAAGTTCTACGTCAGCCATTGAATGGGTAGAATAGTAAAAGTACATACGTGTTGGCGACTTTATCGTCTTCTTTTTCTGGCTTGCGCCATGGCCAACTAAACCAATCCCTGTTGTAAACATAAAACAGTGTGTCAAATAGGTGACCTGTCAGGATTATAAAACAAAACTTTATTGCACCGCGTCTTCCTGAATGCCATGATTAAAAGTGCCAGTGTTTTGGATATCTGGTATGAAGCAAAACTTATTCCACGTGTCTTAGAGGTTTTCTCAGATCAAGTGAGTCACAAACCACTTTGTGCATAATCACTTGAACATGGCGATGGATGTTGATATGAAATTTACCTTGGTATATTACTGATCATTTTGCTCAAACATTGACAATCATCCTACGCAAAGTAAAGACTAGGCTGACTTTTTTTGGTGTCGTGTGGCGTATGTACGTAATGGCAGGGTGTTTGGCCAATAACCCAGAGGTCCTGGGTTCGAATCTCTTGTCATGTCACCAATCTCGTGCCCTCGGGAAAGGCAATTTGCAAGACTTTCCTCACTTCATTCAGGTGGAAATGAGTTTCGGTTAGGGCCGTTAGATAGAGGGCTTGTGTTTGAGGAGAGCCACACACTAGTAGAATAACACATCGAGAACAACACCTCGAGAAAGTTTAAGATTCACCACACTCGAAAAAAAGTGGAGATCCTTCCCGGTGTGTGGTTACAATACCTACAGTGCTACACATGGGACAATTGCTACCGTATTGAGGTTACCTGAGCAAGCGTCAAATGACAGCCGCTTCAGCTGCAGACCTTATCGATTTAGCCTCACCAAGGCGATTGTAGATGTCTCGTAATTCAGCCCCTGGTTGCGAGGAGAATGTAGTTGGCCAACCCAATAACGATAACAAGTTTTCTAGACATACCTGGATGTTTCGGCCTTGTCGTCAACTCTCTTTGGAGCCGTTCCCTTTTTCTCAGCTTGTTTGAAGAATAACCAGGCATCCGAGTTGCCAACCAAGACGATGGCAATGCAAGCATACAGCAAGAGTAGACGCATGGCTGGAAATCTGCGACTGTTCAAAGAACGAGAGTAAAGATTAAGTCTGATACAATGCTACATACGGATGTCTCCTCAGGCATAGTGTAAACAAAATAGTATGCCATCTTCTATCACTGGTCAAATACTACATACACTTCTATAAAAGCAATGTCAACATTCTGTAGTGAACAAAATAATCCCTTCCCCAAACTACCAGTGTTTGATATCATGGTTAACATACAACTTTACGACAACCTGAAAGTAGAAATGGAGTCTAAAGACTTTAAAAGGTCTGGAAATAAGTCAAGATTCAAAAAGTAGATGAGATCCACCATACCTCAAAGGTCTCTTTCAGGTACAAAATTTCTCTTCTGCACCTCTTCAATGGCAGCAGTTATGCTTCTGTGAGCTATTCTCTACTACCCTCCTTTTATAAAGACTTGAAGACTTGAAGCAACTTTCCCGTGAGAAAGGATTAGTAGTTTATGATAAAATTCTCAGCAAAAATTCCAAAACAGAAGTGGGCACAATGGTTGATCTCTTCGCTGTTTTAAATTTTCTTCTGAACTACAAGTATCACATTTTTGTCATTCTGATCAAAAAAGCTTAATGTCCACTAGACCACACAGAAGCTGAGTTGCTGTAGATTAAAGTGTAAGTCTCAATCATGTGTGGATTTAGCCAATCACTAACAGCGATGACTTTGCCGTTCTTCTACATGTAGCTAAGCTATGGGTCGAGTCCATTAAATGGAAGTCCCTTACTGCAACTTATTTGATGAAATGTTTATATTCATGCTGATCACGTGATAGTTCTCTATCGTCACTAATAAACTACCACAAGGAAAGCACGTCACCGGAACGTACTGCGCCTGCGCAAACCCTGGTGGTTTGGGGCTTGGTTTGGTCAACGTTGCATTGAAATCCCGCTTGTTGCACAGTATATGTTAGAGACATGGTTTCATGTAAAACGTACACGGGATTTTACCCTTATATACGCACGTACTTTCTTAAATGCGGCCCTTTAGTAAACCGGGGGTTTAGCAAGGTTTAGCATGTCTATACTTTTCGCGCAGGCGCAGTACGTTCCGGTGACGTGCTCACAAGGAAGGCCTTTCAGTCACGTGTTCCCACAATGCAACACCGTGTGCTTAGTGCAACGGAATTGTAATGTTAATACAGTGTCCAATCTCTCTTTTTCACCCTGAATCTTATCAATCGGTTTTATGTTTGTCATCATTTTTAACTTCAAGTATCTAAGTACTAACGTATCAATAATGGCGTGACATATCTAAACATCTATCTATATATATCTATAAAATCAAAGTAGCACCTCTGTTCAGCTTTTAAAAGAAAGCAAACAGCACAGGGTTTTGTCAGTTTTTCATACGATCAGGAAACATATCACTTTCTGTAAGTAGCTATAGATTATTGTACGTTCCTTTTCTGTCGACCCTTGAAGCGTCCATCTCTGCACTAATATCTCACAACCTGTAGGATAGACCAGAGCGTCGCCATGATTCAATCCCGGCCGGAGGGTACTAGCAGTTCTCAGAAACACGTCCCGCGGTGCGTGCCGGTATATCACCGTCTGGTGGATTCTTTAATAAGCTGACGTTATCCACAGCTATCCATCACACAGCTGATTTTCTTCCCGTTAGACTAAATTTAGATTTCCACATCACAAAACCGCTGTGTTTCACGTAGAGAAGGGAGGCTTACTGTCCATATTGCGGCACGGAGATGATTTCAGCCGCAGGAATCGTGCTATTAAGATAAATCGGCTCTTAGTTACTTTGTTACTTAGTTTCTCAGCTACCTTGGTATTGCTTTATTATGGACACATGTGCATATGTGCTTTCATGCCACCCCCTCTCTATGTCCCATACCGGCACGACATAAATTAAGCCAAGGACAACCGCTTCGAGCCAACAGGAGCTTAGGCTTATACACTGTAGTCTAATCTGCCTTTGGGCACTGGCTTCCTTAGAGTAGTGCTTAGCCGAACCTCATGGAGAGGTTTTCAATTTGCGCTCGGTATGCTGATCCGGATACGTCTCCATCGCTCAAACCCCACTATCACCAAATCCGTCATGTTGCCGTCGATAATCAGTCACCCTACCGTAACTACATGGTCTCATTCTGTCAAATACTCAGCACTTCTTACAAAGCTTACACACGTCCATTAGATCGCCCCAGATGTGTACATGCTGCCTTTGTCAGTTTATATCACTGTATTGTCAGACGTATATATATACAGCGTGCTATTGTTGACAGAATAGGGCTAGACAGGCCAGACCTATTGTAGTGATTGTCTCAACATCTTGTTGTATTTCTATGAAAGTTATAAAGAATTCTTCTTTGGCAGCCGCGTTAATATCAAAATGAATTATTTGAATCTCATGGACATCTTTGGTTATAACAGGACAATCATCATCTTCTTTAAACTTTGGTAGACCACACTGCTTTCTTATTAGGTTGCTCTATGTCTACAGTTCATTATCCTTTGTTTATTAAAGATTCAGCCGCTTTACTTTTCTTATTTCCTCTGCTGGATGAAGTAGGGATGTTCTCGGATCCTTTTAAGCCTTCGGCTGACTGTTAAGTTGATTAGCAATCTGTCATTTGATTTATGGAACTAGATCACTATTTCTCGCGGTGGAGAATTTCATCAAGCCTAAAATAAGACCACTCAGATTGAAGAACAATACAGGACGTGTTGCCATGCCGTCAAATTCAATATATAAACGTATTTCCCCTGAGGGCTGACTTTGAAAACTGGAACATCTTTATTAGTTTAGGGCACTGTTGACACATTAACATGCAGTCCATGTCTAACCTTTGTTTCTAAATGGGTCAGAAGAGTCGTGACAAGACGTTAACGTAAATCAAATGGGAGAAAGAATGGACCTTAAATGGATGAAGAACTGGGTCAAACAACTTTTCCCATTAGGCGGTGGAAATTTAAACTTTTGGGCTTGATTGAAAAATTGAAAAACAAGAAATGAAATCACTGCATGTGGCTGAAGTAGGTCAAAGAAACGATCAAATAAGTGAGCACTTTGTGTTCCCGTATTCCCGTATTAACTTGATTTCAATTTCATATCGGGAAGACTGGTTGTGTTAACGGATCGACACAGGTGCATTAGGTGCGCCATCATTACATGGCGATCTCGCTGTGACCTTGTGATATTCTTGACTTCAAAATTGAAGTTGTAAAACTATGACCGAAAAGACAACAAAACACACAAAGCGTAGAAAGATTGTTTCTTAACCCTATTCAGACCGGGCTTTTTTGGTCATCCCTGGACCGGGGGGGGGGGGGCTTTTGAGGCCCTCCACTTCTAAGTCCTATAACTCTAAAACGACGTGCCGTAGGGCCACCAAATTTTTAGGACATGATTTCGACATAATATCTAATAAGTATGTGACGTTTGACGTTACGTTGACGTAAGATGACGTAATTATGACGTCATCAATTTGATTACATTGGCCAAACCCATGAAAAATGGGTATTCTCAGAAAACTTCAAGTTATGCTGCAAAAATGTAACAACAAGTGCAGATAACAGAATAATAATGTTTATTACGACTTGCGTTGCCAATAGCAACATCAATGACGTCAATATGACGTCATAAAATGACGTCATGTACGTCTAAGATACGAGTTGGGCTCCGCCATATTATATCCATCACATTGAATTTTTAAAAATACTTTTTTTGCAACAAATAATCACAAAGGGCAATGGAAATAGACTAAATTCATTCATTTAGATGGTTTTTGATGAAAAATACCAGGTAGTTACAAATTTTAAGGGATAATTAGCTTGTTATTCTTGATCTGGCCATTCGGTCCGCCATCTTGGATTTTGGGCTGATGACGTCATAAAATTTGCATAATTTATGCATATATAATTATGAAAGATATGCTGAATAATATGAGATTTTATTTATGTAACAAAATTGCAGTAATATAGCAAATAAATGTGAAAAATACATAGTTAGAATCAAAAATAGTGATTTTTGGCAAAACTGCCTGTCAACAAACGGTTGCCATGGCAACAAGAAAAAATGGAAAATTTGTCAAACTTCGTAAACTTGTTGTCAACAATATTTTAGGAAAACTCACCAAATTTGGTGACTCTAGCGTAAGCCGTTCTGCCGTTATAGGACATCGAAGTTAGCGCGGGCCTCAAAAGCCCCCCCCCCCCCCCGGTCTGAATAGGGTTAATAATCTATGAAATTCGTTCGGTCGCAGCGCGTTTGCAGTGTGGTTGCAGTGCGGTCCCAGTGTGGTTGCAGTGCGGTTGCGGTGCGGTCCCAGTGTGGTTGCAGTGCGGTTGCGGTGCGGTTGCAGTGCGGTTGCAGTGCGGTCGCAGCGATGTCGGCGTCCAAGCGGAATTGGGGCGTTATCTCTGCCCCATAAACCTCGTATGCAGTCTGATGACGTAATGGCAGTGGATGATTGATGTGGTGATCGATCGCGTCATTCTTTAAGTACAGAAAAAAAAGTAGTGATTCAATTATTTCTATTCTATTTGATTTCCTTCACA
The DNA here is from genome assembly GCA_019207045.1 of Branchiostoma floridae x Branchiostoma belcheri. Lineage (NCBI taxonomy): Eukaryota > Metazoa > Chordata > Leptocardii > Amphioxiformes > Branchiostomatidae > Branchiostoma > Branchiostoma floridae x Branchiostoma belcheri. The sequence continues at coordinate 14,977,597 of CM033027.1, forward strand.
TTAATTCATTGAGCATGGAGCAAAAAAACGTATGGGAGGCTTTCCTTCGAACATGAAAACAAATATCAAACAATAACTTTGACAAAAATATAGATTCATGATACAAGATGTGGTTAGTAGGTTTGTTGAGTTTGTTCTTTTCGATGTAAACTGAGTTGAGAAGGAAACTTTCACAAACCTCTACCAGGTCTCATGGGATATACCAGGAAGCGTTTTAATGAACACATCCTTTGCAGTTCGTTCGATAGATGAAAAAACAACAACACAGGTGTAGCAGTCATAAAGAGGCACCGTGTTCATAGCTGGTATAGGGATGCTATCTTAGTGGTGCCTTGTGACAAATGCCATATTACAGTGTGAACGAGATGAAATATGTCATATTCAGCTTTGAAGTAAGCCCGAACCTTTGTTGCGATGAATGCACAATGAAATTACTTTTCGCGTAGTCGTCGAATTTCTAATATCTCATATCATATCTCAGCAAAGCCACCATGTCTCCATTATGGTTGCTTATCTCCTCGGGCTATACCTTCCGTGGTTGATTGAATTACTATGTCTGAGTGCCTTTAGCTCTGCACGACTCCCGCAGGAAAACGGATCGTGAGAGGATGATGGACCGTCACAGGGCATCTTCTTCAAGTTGCAGAAGACAATTTTTCGACAGATAATTTACAAGGCTAGGGTGGTGTTTATTTTAAATGTCATTTTACTTTTTCTAGATCAGCTGGGGAAAAGGAAAAGTCACCCAGTGTGTGGTATTCTGCTGCAGGCACACAGGTGGATCTGTTGGGCGTATGTGTAGCTTGACATGATTTGTAGCCGTCTGTTCTCAGCAAGTGGGAATAGCCGGCAGAAACAATCATCAAGACAACCAGTCACAGTCAGTAGACAACTGGTCACGCTCCAGGCAGTTCGGCATGTATAAAGCTATACTGTATTTAAAAAAGTTAGTCTTATAGTCACACAACTACCAGAGCATCGGTTGTTTACGTGTTTACCTTTTTGCGGTCTGGACTGCGCATACAGCACGGTGGCTGCGAAACTAGCCCATCCGATTGTGCAAAAGGAAAGTTGGGGCATGTACAGCCTTCGTCTCCGTAGGGATACGAGTCGAGAAGCGTTAGTGAAAACGCCGTGCTTAAGGCAACCTTATTCGCGTCTGCCAGAAGACATTTTGTTATGAAGACATAGAAGAGGACGTATTAAGGCCATAAAAGCATAAAGCATAGTGTTCTACAGAATCAATTACCGTGAACTCCAAATGCACTTGTAGTCGTGTCGTGTTGTGTGATTTAGATATGAACCAAAAACGCGTGAAACAGGCACTATAAAACACATATTGCCAAGTTGCAGCTGAAGCCCGATCAGAGGCGCCATGGATCTAGGCGGACATGAGCCATAGCTAACAGTATTTGCGGACAAATTTGACGTTACATCGGCGTGGTGTGCCTCATTATCGGCGGCGCGATGAGGGCTCCCGGCGGAGTCACGCCTGATCAGCGCGCTCAATCACATTCATATGGTTTGAATTGAGCAACTTTGGCAGTTGCGTCACATGACTCCGTCGGTGCGCCCAATACGAACTGAAAGTCTCTCATAGCAGGTCTGAGCTTCAGCGGAGTGCACACCTCAGGGCTTCGCCTGGTTCTTCCGCACCATGGACGGCGCTGAAGTAGCATCGTGCTCTGTCCGGCAACCTGCCGTACATCCGGAACATTTCCCAGCGATGAAGATGCAGTTTGTGCGGAGAGACCACAGGGTAAAGATTAACGTGGGCGGAACGCTATTTGTGACGTCCCGGAAAATCTTTGACCGTTTCCCGGAAAGTCTGCTCGGAAGCGATGAGAAAGACTACTTCTACAACGCGGAGACCGACGAGTACGTGTTCGACAGGGACCCGGATATATTCAGGTACATCCTGACGTACTATCGCACCGGGCACCTGCACTACCCCGAGAACGAGTCCGTGAAGGACTACGATAACGAGCTGATCTTTTTCCGCCTCATGGCAGAGGATATCGTCGGCGCGTGTTGTCGGGAGACGTACATGGAGAAAAAGGAAGCCCTGGAGCAAATAGAGTCCGAGGTGGCGACCGGTACAGGCAGCAAGGAGGCGTCAACCCTCTCCACGGTGCGTGCGAGGCTGTGGAGTATTCTGGACGACCCGTTGTCTGGAACAGTCGCCCAGGTAGCGTTCTACGTGACAGGAAGCATGATCGTTGCCTCCATTGTGGCGAACGTTGTGGAGACAATTTGGTGTCGTAATTTTGGCGGACAGGACGAGTGGCTGCGCTGCGGAGATAGGTACAGAATTACATTTTCAGTGGTGGAAATTACCTGCGTCACGTACTTTACAATCGAGTATTCCCTGCGACTGTTCGCAGCGCCAAATAGACGAGAGTATGTGAAGAGTCCTTTAAGCGTGATTGACTTGGTGTCTATTGTGCCGTTCTATATCGCTTTATGCATCCCTGAGAACAAAGAGTTGAACGGTGTGTTTGTCACCCTCCGCGTCTTCCGCGTTTTCCGCATCTTCAAACTGTCGCGCTCGTCCTCCGGCATGCAGATGCTGGGACAGACGCTGAAGGCGTGCATGCGCGACCTCGGCTTCCTGCTCTTCGCGCTGGCCATGACCGTGGTCATCTTCGCCACCATGATGTACTACTGTGAGCGGGGCCGGCCCGAGTCCAACTTCACCAGCATTCCTGCCGGCTTCTGGTACATCATTGTCACCATGACGACGCTCGGGTACGGTGACATGGTGCCCAACACCATCGTGGGCATGCTGGTGACGGCGTTCTGCTGCCTCAGCAGTGTGGTCCTCCTCACGCTGCCGGTCACCGTCATCGTCTCCAACTTCAACGCCATCTACCGGCCGGAGAAGGTCTTCAAGGGCGACAAGGCGCTGCTGACCGGCGGGGTGGAGAGCCCGGAGAGGGAGCGGTTCGACCGCCAGCACCAACACCTTATAGACTGCCTGAGGAACACTACCAGACCCGGGTTTTACCTGACGCGACGCCGCCAGGGGAGCCGCGACCTACATCGCTCGGACGCGTCCTCATCCACGCCCGCTTCCTTCCAAGAGCTCTCCGTAGAGACCATACTCGATTACGATGAAACAAGTTCTTAAAGTCGGTGGGACGCTTTTTATCTTGTACAATTAAAAGTTTAAATTGTAAAAAAAAAATGCAATAGACATGGTAAGTGCATGCATGGTTATCACGGGGAGGTTTTTAGGATCAAGAAGCCAGAACAGTTACAGACAATCTGACCCTATACTATTACAGAGCTCATCTATAATACATGATTCATGAAGTTGTATCGAGATGATGGACAGCATTAATGCTGATTTATGCATCATTTGCGGTTCCGCCACAGCGATTGAAATATCAAACCGATCAATCAGAACATTGCATGCGTGTTAATATCATACAAATAAGAACACCAAAGGCCGTATCTTTCAATTGGCAACAATTTATCAAGATAAGAACGATAAAACAGAAGTTAGAAGCACGTATAACGCATGGGAAACCCCTTCAGCACCAAGGACGTGAACAGTTTTTTTTTTACTAATCTGACTCTTGTATATCTAATACCTCATATCAGCTCTCATGATAGATAGCATTCACCGTGGCGATTTGAAACAAATTATATAATGTTACATTCAATACATTGAAATGCGTATGTCAATAAATATGTCTGCCCAATTTGTGTGCGGAAATGGCGTGCTGTTCCCTAACGAGCGGAACCAATATCTTGTCGCATTAAAGGGCGTATGTTCAATACCATGGTGACATCCTGTTATTTCCTAACGATATTCCAATTTGACGTTTTCATCCGTGGAGCCTTAGTAATTACTTATTGGTCACAGTCTGATGTAACAGCTAATATCATGATTTATTAATAGATTTAGGTGGTACAATCACTAACTTTGCAATTCATTTCAACTTTCTAAACCGTGTTTTTTAAACGAAATTGTTTAGTTTCTGATAAATTTGAACCAAAAAAAAAGAAAAGGAAAGCAAAACATATTTTTGTTTAGAGTCATTGTAAAGCGCATCAGCCTTATGGCCTAATAGCACAATCAGTAACACAGGAATCGATGTCAATTCTAACAGTCACATATCTCAAGTTTTTAGAGTTTAGCTTGAAGCACATGAAGGCTAAAGCACATCAAAAGGACAATTTTCCAGGGACGTTATGTCTTTTATGCAAGAATTTCGGCGCCACCGGGAGAAAAAGTGGCCACTCGTCTGACGCCAAAGTGCGCTTGTAGATGAAAGTACACCGGTCGATGTAGAGTTTACTTATTAATGGGTTCTTCTGGCGCCCATGCTTGACGGTTAAAGGGAATACATCATATAAAACGTGCCGATTGCTGTGCCCCACCCTTCTGTTAAAACGTCTTGAGATAACCGCAGATAGTTTGGCCTTGTAGTTGATGGAGCTGCGCTGATGTGTGAAGGCTGCTGCACCGTTCCGCATGAGGAGGAAGATGCGCCCCGGGGCCAGCTGCGTCAGTCTTTCTCCACACGACGCCACCAGAACGGCGCACTGACGCATGGCGTGGAACCGTAACGGTCCACCGAGCAGAAACGATAACACATTTATTGTCCAGAACGGAGGGGCGTTTCATTTTCCTGCTATCTCCACTAATGCAGTCCTGCCTCCGTGAATGTCACCTCCAGCGGCTGAAATGTCACCGTTCTTGAGGAACGATACGAGTATCTGTCAGGCAGTGTTCGGCAGATCGGCATGACAAGCGTCACCGTTCCGCATTTCAACATTACCTTCAATCTTACTCACAGCGGATTCTGCGCTTTTTGTTGGGGCGACAGGGTTTTCCATTTTTGAAACTTTTTTTGGCATAAACATTTCCAAGGACGTCTGGAAATAGCAATGCGTTACCTAAACATTTGTTCCAAGTTTAATAACACTAGTGATGTATTTCTCATCTAATCAAACTTTTCTTTGGTTCAATTAATCTGAAGAAAGTTTTGATTGTTAAAGATCTACTTTGAAAACATGAACCAAACGCTGATGAAGTTGTGTATTTGCTTGCAGGCTGATTTAGGCCTGTATCTCGCTTCCGGATGTCCCTCGGCAGCACCACTGCACTAATGGTCCCTCTTGAGTAGAGTTGTAATGTTTTGTCCCGAGGTTGGTTTCCAAAATGGCATATGGAGGGACGTTTCTTTCTTATCTTGTATCATCGGCTAAAAATACACATGATTTCTAGCTTTCCGGCAGTATCAATTACTTCTGAGGGAAATCCATTTAGATACGATGTAGCATAATAACGCTAAACTCTCCAAGGCATTTACGTTAGAAATTCTCTTTGTTGTTATATATAAAGTTGTAAAAATGGGAGTCTAATAAAACAGATACCTGTTCCATTTGTGACTGGCCATTACTTAGATGTATGCAGCCTGAAATTTGAGGCCCCAACAAACCTACATGGCCTTCAGTCAGTCAGTCAGACATGGCCTTACCCATGGGTAATCAGTGGGTGAGTCGATATGGAAATCTGTTGACCCATGCCACAAGGTCTTTAATTTGATGTTTTGGTCAATGCTGTCAAGGAAGTGCCATTCTAAAGTGGTGGGAGACAAGTTTACTGTGAAAGGTCAGCAGTGGTATTTTCGCCTTCATGTGATCAACGTTAACAAGGGGAGGGGAAGCCGGCCTTTTCAAATTGCCACATGCTCATCTGCAGCCTGAAGCTGCGGGACACTCCTTTTGCCCCACAACAATCCATCCCAGAGAGGGCATAAAACTCTCCAGGAGTTTGTTTCTGCCCATTATTTCCTGCCCCTTGCATGGATTAATTGAGCCGATGCCGCCCTGGATGTACATTTCATGGATTTAGATGAATTGTTGATACCTTAGAGTTATGGCGGAACCATAAACAACCCATAAAAGGGATTATCTGAGGCCATGTTTCCACTCCAGAGATTGCCATCATGGGGACCTCAGTTGTACCTGAAATGGCTGTTTCCTACGATGAACAGTTGCCAATCAATGAGCAACAAGCACTGGGGGCTTCATTCAATTAACTCTTATTCAGACTCACATGCATCTTTTATTCTATTTAAGTTGACCTTTCATGCCCTTTTCCCCTTTTGCTGGAACTCACAGCCGTATGTCATAATTGGAGCGCCTGGAGCAGCCATTCATATGGGAATAAAAAAAATGATTTCAAACGCGCCTGCAATAGTGCCGCGGGTGGGGACTCTCAAAAATAGACCTTCTTCTGCAGTTCTATGTCTATTTGGTCACCATGTGATAGAATGACGGATAGGTTGGGCCCGCTCCGGTGCTCCAACTGAAGTCACATGTAGTTAACGGACATTAACGTTTATGTCTGACACACGGTCGCCATGCCACTTCCCTGTACAATAGTGTTACAATCTGAGCTACAAATCTGGATGTCTCGTTGAGGAATGCGACACATCGGTATTGTTGTACACTGAACTAACCACTATAAATCGATGAAATAAATGATATTGGGTCAGCTATGACCGATGGACTGAAGTGAAACTATTACAGCACCGTGCAAGACTTGTCGCAACGTCCCAATCAGGTCTTAAAAAAGCCATTTCTACACACACTGTGGACGCAGACAGCAATTTTCGTTCCTATACACACTCTGGCTATTCGACTTCAAACTTTGAATGTATCTAACGTTATATTTCACATGGAAAACGGATTGCTCGAAACACATAGGACTGTGTTTACTTCATACGAGCATCACACCACGCTTCTCGAGATCCAGCCAGCTACTTACTGAAAGGCCTAATAGGTTGCTAAAGTACTGCAATTTGTCTTGCGTAAGGAGAAGAATCCTGCCTTCCCAAATTGGCACGTCCTCATCTGCCCCTGAAGCTGCAAAAGTATGGACTTAAGTTGCTTTAGCACTCCCCTTGCCCCCCTACCAGGAGCGGGCTCTCACTAAACCCACGCACCGTAACGCACATTGACTGGAGCCAATCGCCACATTTCACAAACACTGCCTGCCACTAGGTGGCATTACCGTGCACATTTAGAGTTGACCTCTCCCATCGACAGCCCCCACGCACGTCGTCCTGGTCCCCGCACTTGTGCCGAGTGATGGATACTCGATGACTTCATCAACGATGCTCAAAGGTGCTATAACGTGTATGCCGAGGGGTTCCTTTAAGAAATGGCCATAACGTCTTAGACCTTTCGATCTCATGGCGTGAGAATATCGTTCAGGACGTTTTATTGTGCGTTGTGTATCATTAAACTTGATATGGTATTTTCACCTTTCATTGTCGTTTTCTGGACATTTTCCTGATTATTGGACGCATAACGATAAATATGGGCTTTCTGATAAGATACAGGGAGCATTTTTAAACTAATGCATTATTAAGACTGTATTTTGTCCAAATTATGTCTACTGTTCCTTTTTATATGTTAACTTTTTACCCACGCGTCAAATTGAACAATTTCCATACAAATCAAATTTTGCGGTAAGCTAATACGACTGCTATCGTTAGTGATTTGGTATTGCATTCACCAAGGGGGCACACATTTGCATCACTCATCAATGAGCGCGACCGTTGGCATCTGTCTGATCCCTGATTAACCGGACTCTCCCACAGGACCGGAATGGCGCGGGTTATCTTCATCAACACACGCTCTTATACCACCTCATGTCATCAAATTGGGCAACACTATATCTATGATAAACAGCAAAACCTTAACTTCAACCATATATACTGCTGCCATGGTACTGCGGCGTTGCTGGCTGCATAACATTAAATCTTATCAACAAAATGCTGTATTACAAAAGCTAATATGTAATAATAGGATTAACACAATTGGATCAAATCATTACATTAGTGAATCTTTGGTCGAGAAAGTAAATCCTTTGAAAAATTAGAATAGCCCTTGTTTTCCGACCTGGCGAGCACAGCCTGGTAAGTTTGATGCATATTGCCGCGTGGCAAAAAGATAGATTACAGCGGGGGAAGCAGAAAATTATCGGGTGGTTGGAGGAAGGGCCATCGCGGCCATCACGGTTGAAAGGCTCTTATTACACGGTCGTTCTAACGACGATCGAACGCGCAGCCGCTATAATATAGAGACTATCCCTGGGGAGCACTGTTGCTGTACGGAAGCTATCAATCCAGAGGAAACAAGTAGCAATATGCAGAGATAGGATCACCAAGAATACTAATGCTACTTGTCCTCACACGAGACTATTTAGATCGATTCAGCCGACGAGCGAAAAGTCAGAAGAGTCTCAAAAGAGCATAGCTTTAGAACTCTGCAGTACTTGTCCTTGAAGTAGTAAAGAAGATAAAAAGGTTGAAAGATTTTCATGAATTCAGGGCTTTGTTTCATCACCAGGCCTGTGGGCATAGACGCCGGTCTGTGATCGAAGCGCTAACAAAGCAAACCCTGGCCAGGTTTGTCTGCCATGGTCGACAGGGGTGTCTGTCGGAGAGACAGACCATCCATCTTATTGTGTCATTTAAAAACCTGCGTTCCATTGGGTTTGATCGGTATCGAAAGTGTTTTGTGAAACTAAGGCGTCAGAAAACTGCACATCGAGCGATTTCCGCAGTCCTGCTAACGGGAAAACTATTTCACGGCATTTGCAGTCTGGTTGCGCGACTACACTCGTAGCCTGTGGCAGCTTGTATATCGTGAGGTTCACAAACTGCTGAGCTTTAGATTGTTATCGCGGGCAATAAAAAAACCCAACCCCTGTTAGGGGCATTTCAAGGGGCGAAAATAGACTAGGAAATGACAGTAGCTTGTTGATTACGATCAAATTAACAGGAAGCGAACATGAGTGTTGTCCACAGTCCTATTAAGTGGACTGAGATAAATGACCGGACATTGTATTTGGAAGTTGTTGATTAGTTCTGGCGACGGCCAGATCTGATAGGTAAACATGAAGTATGGGTTTGTTCCTCAGGGGCACTTAGCAAGTATTCTTGTTCAGGAAAAGGGCAGAAAATGGTCAACCTGAGGGTTCGAGACATTACGGAGTAGATGACACGATGTGCCAGGAATAGGCGAGGTAATGACAATGACAGTGAAGAACTTTCTTATCAAAGAACTTACAAAACCTCTCCAGCACAAAGTTGACATTGACAAAGTTCTACAACTGCCGTTGTTAACACTAAGGTCTCTCTGCTGTAGAAGTGAGCCAGTAAAAATCCCGACCACTACTATCTCCGCGACCCGACCTCTGCTTGGAGAATGAGTTAGGATGATAAAATAATCTATGGAGTTTATCATATGCCCATTACCCCCAAATAAACGTTAAAAACAACTATTGTGAACTCAAAATGTAAAGTTTATTTCATTATTCCTAAAGACTTGGAGGACTACTAGTATTGGCAAAATACGGATTTTAATTTTCGCCTGTCAAGTCATACCTTCCATCTTTGATTGAACGTTGACTCTATGACCTACATACATATATGATGGAGAGCAAAGGCGAAAGGTTTGCGATCACGAACATTGATTCTCTAGTCCCTGTCAATACGTGTACAGCTGACAAGTGTGGTTTTGATTACTGGGACTGGGAAGTGGAAGGGGTACTTGGTGTCTGTATGCTTATGTGTACACTTATCTTGTCTTCATTTGACAGATGAAGGCCCTAAAACTATCCGAAAACATTACGATGCAAATTCCTGGATTTACATGTAAATATGATTCTTAGATCTGGAGGAATAGAACAGACAGAAAACTAGATGTACTTGCTTTTGAGAAGACACGATAACATTCCAGAACAGGCACGAAGCACATAACTGGGCTGCCATGGCAAAGGACTGTCTCACGAACGGACAAATACAGATAAAGATATTGTAGTAACAAAAACAAAGTTATGTCTATGTGCATAATTCAACAGCAGATATACGTTTACTCCAGTGGTTCGCGGGTTTATCTGCACATTTGCAGCATTAGTAACCATACCAAGTGGCTCCGCAGAGTGCTTTATACGACAATTACTCGTGATATACGGGGCTGTATGCTGTATTCTTTCACATAAATACACACAAAACAAGTAAATGCCCATATGCGTTAACTGTTTGAACAAAAAGTATTGTCTTAAGCCATGCTGATTTGATTATATGGATGGCATCATCTGCGCATGCCAAAATTAATGCGAGCGTGTGAAAGAAAAATAAAGTTGAGCGAAAAAGTTATTTCCGAATCTAACTGGAATTCGCTCATACATTGAAATACATTGTGCTAGGAATAAGTTTGCACCAAAATCAGTGCAGTTTCAGACAAGTAAGGACGCATTATTCGACAAAGTATCTGACGTCTTCCGATATTATTTTTACAATTCCCAAGCTTCTTCGTACGATTCAGTATGGTCGCATACTTTTTGTTGGAAACAGAACAAAATTGATACGCGTGTGAATGTCATCTATATAATCAAATCAGTATGGCTGATTAGAATTGCCCACTCCAGCGAGACATTGGACGGAAGGGACTGAATAATTGCCAATTTTACGCTTAGAGACTCAAAAGGTCAATGTTCGAATTAGAATTCTACAAGAAGTAGTTTACTACTCGAACCAATCGAACATTGGGGTTAATGTCGTCAGTAAAGGTTTATGGTCCATGAAGGTGATATGTGTTGGGCAAGGGTCGATTTATGTTTTAGTGGTGTATGGATAGAGAGCAATAAAACACGCTCTGTACGATTTCACTCGCATCGATTTGAAGTCATGAATCCTTTAGAGAAGGCTTTTGTCAATACGTGTGACTCATCCTCAGCTTCAACATCTAACATTAAGAATATCTGTGAGTGTATCTGTGAGAAGAACAGGTGACAAATGCAAACAAATAGATAACGTTCATTCTAACATGGACTTACCTAACTAACTACTGCTGTTTGTTCCCAAGTACATTTATACCTGTATACGTATATATATAGGGACCAGCCCCATATCTCTGTCCTGCCACTTGCTACATCGATCGAACACCACCTGACGTCTTCTACTTTACCATTAATCTTTGTGACATTTGTCTGGTCCAGGTCATTCACCTCGTTTGCTGTGAGGAGAAGGAGAAGGTCGCAGAAGGTAGACTTGATCTGTAACGTGAATAGTAGTAATACTCTGTCAGGTAAGTTTACTACGGAGCTTACTGTTACACCGTTTCCTCTGAATGATGAATATGGGTCTTATCTGCAGCTTGAGGGAACCCACAGGGATGCAAACACTTAAACACTTCTTTCCAAGGCTATGCGGCACCAAGGAGCTTTTATCAGCTTTTTTTTCTTGATAAAAGCTCCTTGGCGGCACCAACGCAGTAAAAATCCAACATGAAAATGGTCAGACCAACTTATTGTGTCCATACACACTAACGAACGCCGAAGAGCACGTTGAATTCCTCTGTGATTGTAACGAGATATGAATAACCAAATATACAACACTGTTCGTTTTTTGCTTTCCCAAGGATGTGAAAAGCTCACTTCATTTTCCTAGGTGCCCTCTTGTGCTGTATTGCACATTCAAGTTGTCTGGCCTAGCTTCGCTTTAAAATGTAAAAGTCTTGTCACAATCCTGTCCAATACACAAAGCTCGAGGGACAGTTCTAACGTCACAACATTGACAAATGGTGCGGTTAAGAAGACAAGCTGTGAGACTGGTTCGGGCAGATAGCTGTTCTAAGCTCTGACTCAGAAGGCGTTCAGCCCCCTGGGATCCCGAGTCTTATGTTGCCATACGTGATCGCAGACGCACGAGTTGTTAGCCAGCGGCACATGTACGTCACTAACACATTTCTACCGGCGGAGACTAAAGACTTTCCTCTCACAAGCTGGCAGCAGGTTCTAGCCAGCGGCGCTAACAACACGGCATGTGGTGCGAAATAAAATGAAAGGTTGGTAAAAAATGGTGTAATTTTGAGAAAACGGAGAAGAATTATCAACTTTTTTGTACGACACGTTTATCTTGATAAAACCTCATTGATTTAACGTCTAGAAACTTTAATAAAACAGAGCTTGTTTATGAGTCGTCATATTTGCCACGCTTGAGATACGTGATAAAATCGACTTGTTTATTTGCACAGTTTTCCATTTTTACTTAGTTTGGTCCAATCAGATTTGCTATTTTCTACATAACGTGCTGGCATTCTAATCCACGTCGGCACATGGTGCGTTGAAAAATATCATCTACGCAAAATGAGAACCCACAAAATTTTATTCAACCACTTGTGGAACGGGACTTCACGGGTCACAATAGAGCACATGTTTCTCGTGAAAGTTCTCCCTTGTTCGTCCATGCTTTCATGTGCTGATATGACTACACCAGTCTGCATGTATCCCATGCACCATTTGCCAGGACTCACTTACGCTTAGCTGGGATTTTTCTACGCGCCTCCGGCACAGACTACAATCCCTGAGCGCGCACCTTACATACATCATATCTGTAACAGGTAATGAAGCAAACCTCAGCGGACACGGAATCGACCACAAGTTTCACACCAAGAAACCTTGTCATGATTCCAACATTTCAAATTCAACATCAGTTTTGGGAGACGAATTGCCTTTAACCTTGTTATTCATTCTGTCTCATAGCCTTACATGACATAAAGAGGATATGTTGCTAGATAATGGTAATAATGAGATGTCCTTTGTGGAGACAGGAAACATATCCAAACATGGGTCTTGTCACGCTATATAAACTCAGTGACCTAGTTCTGGACTTGACATGAAACAAGCGGCATGAACAATGGGAATGAATAATTGCAGGTTTCTTTGGTCTATTTTACATGGTCTCATGGTACTAGTATATAACGACTGGAGAAGATTGTTTCACATGGACATTTTGCTTGAAAATACAAACATCCAGTGACTAGACCAGCCCAGAACAGTGCTAGGCCATACAATCTTCAGCTCAACCGTATTCCTATGTACGAACATGTCATGGAATATGAAAACCTACTAGTATGTCGTTCGGGTTGAAGTACATAGAGCGTCTTCACCAAATATCATTACAACGTATTTATTGGCTTATGGAACACCATAAATGAACCACAGTGAGCTCTGATCACAGCCCTGGCTTCTTTCTTATCAAAGTTTCTCTATTCTCTTATCTACTGTTCTGAAGGGCACTGTCTGTAATATATGAAACAATGATCTAAAGTTTGGTGAACTCTTGCTTTATTGCTTATGGGCATAGTACGAAATGAGAACTGTGCTCTTTTCCCCGGTGGGTCGGCAAGTGTCTGATTTACTCTTACTAGTGTATGTACATGTGCCATACTAGGTTCCACTACCGCGCCGCTACAAAGGAAAATGCTATCGCAGCGATTCATCAAACAGCAAAATCATCCGCAGAGGCCATCCCGCCGTCCCGCCGGGACCAATTCACCCGGTCTGATTTATTCTCCAAATGAGATACAAATGAGAGAAAAGAAGGTCACGGGGACACATTTGTCATTGCTGTGCTGTGTGCGTATTCATCACATTGGTTTTTACGGAGACGATAGTGCTGTGTTGCTGCGTGAAGAGGATTTCAAAATGCGGTGTCCTGGTCGATCTATTTCCTAGCCTGGTATCCAGCCGTAATATAGCTCCCGATTCTCATCTCTCCTCTCATCGGGGCCAGACGTTTCATGCGAAGAGGAGGGAAGGGACGTAATTGCGAAGAGGAGAGAAGGGACTCGGGAGCTATATTACGGCTGGATACCAGGCTATCTATTTCCTCGTAGACACCCGTAAATGTCATTTGGTAGGTCAGAAGGATTGTGAGTTTGTGACCTAGAAAGACCAAGGTCGTTTATGGAAAGACGCAGAAGTTAGGCTAAACCATTGCATATGACAGGGTTTCAAGTACCCTATCTTAGCCAATCTCTGCCCTACAGCTAAAAAGAGTGTGATGAAGCACTCAGGCGATAAAGGTGGACAGTGATGTGGAAAGCAGACAACCTCAACGTGTTCATTCGGGAAATCCATGACAATCCTTCAGTAAATCGCTGGAGGGCGCTGTGAATAAACATGAAGCAGCTTATAATACCTTAAACAAGGTAAATAACCTCACTGCTTATAAGCAAAGGATTGCAATCAACTGAATGGGTAACACAGTAAAATTAGATTGAACTGCAACGGATGGTTACTGATATCTAACTCAATATCTCAACAGATGATATTAGAATGATCGCGTATATCACAGCAAACAAAATATTATTTCTCGATTGGAGATTTCCTTGGGTAGTCAGTCACCATAAACCTGTTCTAACTTCCGGTGCCGAGCAATGGTTCATCTTTATGATTTCTATCACCTTCTTTCGTCGTCCCGGCAAAGCAGATCGGTATGTTATGTGCTTTAATTTAGTGCTCCTCCCATTGCATAACCGTAATTCATGTTATATAGCCTGCGGGAAGAGTTTTCTGTGGGGAAACGTAGTGTAACCTGTTGTGTAACTTTGTAATAATAGTAGTCTGTTTCGAGTTCCTCGAAACCTGCGGCTTACAAATCTTACAGAAAACAGTATTCTGTAGACTTCCAAAGGTACCTACCCTGCTGTGGGCGTGACATGTGCTAATGTTTACCTATAACTGGGTCAGGTCACACAGGGTACAAGTCACTCAGTACTAAAGCAGAGGCCAAGGTTGGTGAATCATCGGTACGTTCCGAGCGACACTTCAATCGGTCTCATCGCACATGGCATCATGTCATCATTAGAGCATGAAGGACCCACCAATGCTAAAGTTGTTGGACAGAAGAACGAGAGAACAGAGAAGGGAAAGGGTAAGACGTTTTACCGTGTTTAGTTGTTTAGTAACCCTAACAAGATCAGAGGCACCAATGTTATCAAAGAGCTGCAATTTGTATTCCGGCTCACCGCTATTATATAAAGAAAGCAATCAGGGATAGTATGCTCCAGCCCCATACCCATACTGCTCTATGATCCTAGTTCCATAGATAGAATATTAGGCTATGGTAACGCTGCATTTAGTGGGAATTGCAGCCGAAAACAACTTCACTCCCCTGGGGTCCTTGGCTTGCACATGAAGTGATATTGGACTATGCTCCGCACTGTTTATGTAACGTTTATGAAAAGAAAAACAATGTCAGTTTCTTTAAATCTTTCAACCTCCTTGTTTAAACACAGTGAAATGTGCAAATTGTACACAGTATATGTAGTGCTGAGTTGTTTAGCCTTGAGTGAGTAGTGCTTACGTCCAAAGGAGTGCCCCAACAGCTGACGTCATTTGCATTGCTTGTGTTCTCAGTTCCTACTGAGCTGTACTCGGCCCCAGCTGTCCGCACACCGTCTGTACAGCAGCTGTCCCTTACAGCAGCCAAGCTGAACCTCCAGCTGGATGAGGAGGAACTACAACAGTTCAGAGGTGTGTAACAGCAACATCAATCTAGAAATTGTACCTTGTCGACGTCATGATTATATGCTACCGAAAAGAAGTGACCTATTTTCAATGACTGATTTCAGTGTTGATTTTGTCACTTCCCAGTGGTCTCAATGGTCTCAATTTCCCATATATTACCACAGCATATGATTGATATCATAAAGATGATGTTCTCGTGTCATCTATAATATTTGTAATATAAACAATACTTGTAATATCACAACAAATAGTTGTACAGACAGTAATCTATAGGGTTTATAACTTCAATAGAAAGTACAAATACCTTTTTTAAGCTCTCATGGTCTTGCTTTCTATGGCGTCCCCGTCAGATGTTATGAAGGGTACATTGGAGTCCTACCAGCGGGTGGACCAGCTCGTGGAACCGCTGCCGCCCGTCAAGTGGCCGCGGACGCCGGGATGGCGGCCTCAGCCTGACGAGAACCCGCACAATGCATGGTGAGTCAAATACAAGTCGACCTTCATCCATGATGATGTTTGATATTAAAATAATTTACCTTGAACTCTTGTAGGTCTTTATCTCTTCCTTCCACGTTCAATTTTCTATATTTGACCATATCTAGACCAGTTTTACGGCGAGATTGATTTGATGGGTTCCTTGATTTAAAAAAACAGGGATGGCTGATTAAGGCTTAAGTCACATTTCCAAACCGGGGCCCAGCCGGGCAGCTTTCGTGAGCGAAAAGAATGATATAAAATGCATCAAAAGACACAAAATGTCAGAATAAGATTCGTGGGCATGATTTGTGTATATTTCTAGGTACACATTGTAATTTTTCATTTCTTAAAACATCCCGGCCGGGCCCGGTTTGAAAATGTGACTTAAGCCTAATGCTAACGTCACATTTCCAAACCGGAGCCCGGCCGGGCTATTTGTGGAAAGGAAAAATAGAAGTGTATACGTAAGAAAGTACACACGCAAATAATGCCCAAGACTATTCTCTGTATGTCTTGTGTAGTTTGGTGTCTTTTATATAATACTTTTCGTTCCCGTAAGCTGCCCGGCCGGGCCACGGTTTGGAAATATGACCTAGGCCCAAGTCAGTGCAATTCCTCATTTGTGTGCTTTGTTCTCCACTACCATTAGGTACTGGCGAACAGAGATCATGGGTGCTCCTTCAGGCAAGCTGCAAGGTAAGACCGTGGCCATCAAAGATAACGTGGCCGTGGCGGGAGTCCCCATGATGTGCGGCAGTAGGGTACTGGAGGGATACATTCCTGAATATGATGCCACCATTATAACAAGGATTCTAGATGCAGGTATCGAAGTCATTTGATACTCCAGAACATTTCTTTTCAATCTAACGTATGAGGTAACGAAGGAAACCTCTTGGTTAACTTCAGTCATGTCCAATTTAGTTATGCGCAAATGAATCTCCTTACACCACGATACAATATTGTAAAATTAATGCATTTAAGTTCGCGGGGATTTACTTTTGCGGTGGCGCCACAGACTACAGTGTCATGCTATAATAGAAAAATGTTCGCGGTGGTTCGCGTTTCTGCATTTACAGTAACGCGAAGTAAAAATGCTGTCATCACAATTTCTGTTCTTCCGCCAGGTGGCGTTATAAAAGGTAAAGCGGTGTGTGAGGACATGTGTAAGTCTCCCAGCAGCTTCACTGCATCTACAGGTCCTGTCGTGAACGCTCACATGGACGGCCGTTCGTCTGGGGGATCAAGTAGTGGCAGCGCAGCTTTGGTGGGTCTTTCTTATCCTAATGTTTCACATGCCCGTTAAGGAATGTTTTCTGTCATGAGTGATCTGTCAGTCTTCATTCCTCCTGAAATACTTTGTAGTATTCGAGACGACAAAACAAGTGTATGTTTGACATCAAGGAAAATTGCAACCACTGCCGACTATATAAGAACATTTCTTGTACATGTATCTCTTCCCCTTCCTTCCGAGCTTCGTGCACCACTGGAAGCAAATAGTCGTATACGCGTTACACAAGAAAGCAACAACATCCATAACGTTATATGTATAACGGTAACTGTTTTTAATCCTCATTGTCCTTGCGCTCATTAAATCAGTATTCACAACATTCTCTTACTGACACATCCCCCAGCTTGCTCTAGGAGAGGTAGACCTCGCGATAGGAGGAGACCAGGGCGGGTCCATACGGATTCCTGCCGCCTGGTCCGGGGTGGTGGGACTGAAGCCTACCTACGGGCTGGTACCGTACACGGGATGTGTCTCGGTGGAAACTACACTTGACCATGTCGGACCTATGGCCAGGACTGTGCAGGACGTCGCAGTGATGCTGGAGGTTAGGTTTGGCAGACACCTGCACTTTTGCACTCTAACTCACTCGTCCTCTTGCACGTAGTGCGTAAAGCCAACTGAATGTATGTAACGTTACGTACAAGGGGTCTTCACTGGCCTTTGCAGACACGTATAGCCTTTGTGTATTTGCTAGATTACCATGGTAGTTCAAACCAGTAACAGTTGAGTATTGTAGCTCATAAATTGGATCAACTGGTGTGTCTGTCACTTTCTAAACAAATGATACTTGATTTTCTTATAATGCAAACACACTTCAACTCCACAGGTGCTGTCTGGGTACGATGGCGGGTTAGACCCCAGACAGGCTCCCAACGTCTCCGGTCAGATCTACAGCAGTCAGGTGAGGGTGTACTAGGTTCGTCCCAAATTAAATATCGTGTACTTCTAGTGCAATCTGCTTTCTATCTTTTCCAAGCAGTGTTGAGACGCGGAAATTTACCGGCCCGCTCCTCTCAACTACTACTATATCTCCGCGACCCAACCGGATAATATCTTTTCCCCATATATTGAGATATCAACTAGGAGTGCCTCTCCTTAAACGGTCGGACAGACTATGCCTCTTTTTAGCAACATCAATTAGGATTTTACCATGGTCAATATTGACCGAAGGAGACCAACTGGACAACTACAACAGGTGGCGGGACAGAGAGAGAATCGTTATTTGATCTCAACGGTATGCCTATAATACTAGCTACATGCACCAGACATACTGTTGAGTCCCTAGCATTAACAGTTAACTCCACTGACAAGTAACGTTATGTTTCCCTCTAGTTAACTGGAGATGTAAGCGGGATCAGGGTGGGTCTGCTGAAGGAAGGGCTCGGCCTGGTGACGTCAGAAGCTGACGTGGACGACATGGTGCGTGAGGCGGCTCACAAGCTGACGTCAGCGGGCGCTTTAGTAGAGGAAGTGTCCGTTCCTATGCACCGCGACGGTATGGTATCTTTCTTGAACCAACTTTAAAGCATTATCACTGATGTTCGTAACAAAAAGTAGTGGGTCTAGAAAAGTGCGTACTTATTTTTCCTTTACGCCAAAACAAATGTCATAATGTATGTCATAAGGTAACTTAAGCAACGAATTGTAGGAATAGTAAGTATAAATTCTGCAAATAAAAACATTTGTTTTCCCCAGGGTGCCACCTCTGGAACGCAATAGCAATTGAGGGAACGTTGGAAACCATGATTAAAGGACACGGTAAAACTTATCCAGCTGTTGCCCTGCAGTTTCTTATTCTTTGTGTTTTGCTCATTCATGTCGCGTTTTCTTTTAGTCATTTATTTCATTTTTTTAAATCTATGGGGTAATCCCTTAAACTTATTTAACAGATTTCCGAGAGAGACCTTATGTAAATTTAACTCACAGGAAGTGGTTATTTCATTTATGCAACTTGAGCTCACGCAGTACAATTCACCTTTCCAGGACTGGGAGTTGGGTGGAAAGGTTTCTACCCGACAAGCATGTTGGAGGCTCTCGCGAGAGGTTTCAAGTCTCGCGCGAGCGATACGTCACACACTCTGAAGCAGCTTATGTTGTTTGGCGAGTACATGAGAGAGACGTACGGTGGTAGGTGAGTTACTTGGAAGACAGGCAAAGCTACTGGAAGGATTCTTCGGTACATCTGCTTCAGATACTTGAAACACTTGGGACTAGTCGTTTGCAAATAATTTGCATGTATCAGAGGTATCCCAACGCGTAATCCTTAGAGTAAACAAAGTTGTCACTGTGTATAACTACACGTATTCAAGGTACATGATACTGTGCTTTAATACATTTGTTTTTTACCGCAGGTATTATGCCAAAGGACAGAACCTGTCTCGTGTGTTGACGCATGCGTACAACAGCGCTCTCCAGAATTATGACGTACTAGTTCTACCCACAGTTCCCTTCAAGGCGACAAAGATTCCAAACCAAGACGTTTCCATCAAGGGTGACTAATATTTTTTTTTCTTGTAACGCAAGTCATGTAGTTTCCCCAGTCACATATTCTACTTTTCCATCTAAAATGGTGCTGATTAATGCGACCTGAAAGTAGCCGTTGTTAACTTAAAGAGATTTAGAAAAAGATTAACATGATATCAACTACGACCGTTATGTATTTCAACAGAATTGCTTATCTTATCAGCTTATATCTTATAAGCATGCTTGGTAGGTAGAATGTCTTGCTTAGTAGAGACTATTTTATTTTCTCTAAAACGCAGTATTTTTACTTCAGTCGTACTGTCAGTAACTGTACACCCCTTACTTTATTTCAGAGTTCTTTCAGCCAGGATTCAGCGTGGTAGCCAACACCTGCCCGTTCAACCTGACCGGACACCCCGCCCTCAGCATCAATGCCGGGTTCTCACAGGGGCTCCCGGTCGGCATGATGATCGTCGGGCGACATTTTGATGACGTGACAGTACTCAAAGTGGCGCATGCGTACGAAAGGATCAGGGACAGCAGATCATGACTGTGATGATCCAAGAGAGAGCTATATAATTACTAAACAACGCAAGATGTACATATCCCGTTGATATACCCTCTTGAAGTAATCTGTACTAAGGGCTTGTCTACTCGTACCGAAAGCGGGATGAGAAACTCTGCACACCGCCCAATTTTGAGGCATTGAGAGTTCCGTTGTTAGATTTATGTGTATTGAAGGTAAAATCTCTGAGTATTGATTATGATTGAGTATTGTCAAAGTAACAGTTCAAACACACTTCAAGAGGTTTTATAATGAAGAGAAGTCGTGTTAGGATTCAAGCTTTGGACATTAGTAAAGGCTATTTGCAATTTGTAAGTATAACTGAAATGACATATAGAAACATACTGCTTAATGGTGCACCGTCTCTGGTTTCAGTGTATTATTGTAATGTCTTTAAATTTGTTTATGTGTGGGTCACAAAACCAGCAAGTGACCCGCCTGTATTCAGTACTGTTTACCGTTTGAATAAATCAAATCAAACACTACATATGAACATCCGATCCGTCCATGACATCCACTGTTTACCGTTGCCGATGAATAAATGGAACAAATAGAAGCAAACAAACAAAAAAATCATTGCATGTTTCTATGACATATTTTCTTTATTGATGACTGACTCTCTATATGGCTACTCTTCTTCTTATATGGCTACTAAATGTATAGGTAATGGAAGGGTTTAACCTAAATCTCTAAATCAGTCATAGCATCGTCCTGAGATATTTTATGTAATCCCCAATTCATATCGCCCATGAACCCAGCTCAGTTTTAAATCTTTCACTCGATTACAGTTGGCTTCAACTTTGCCAAATTCTTGTCTTCCTCCTCACCTCACCGGTCCTATAGCCTCACCGACCATATGGTCAGCAAGGCTATCAACATAAGTTGGATTACACTTGTTAAAAAGTTATTTTTGAAAACTTAAGCAGTTGTACCTGCTGTCAGACATACTAGTAATTTGCACTACCTTAATCTACAAGCAAACCTATAGCCACAGTCTCTGACGGTATCCTCAACCCCCGGGACACAGCAGCCCATGAGACAGAATCTTATGACCTGGGCAGGGGGGATCTGCCTTTACAAGGTCAGAGCCACCCATAAGATGCAGCTTTCTCTAATCGCCATGTTTATCATCATCTTTGTCTCAGGTAGGATCACAACATCAAACCATGCTCTGAGAAAACGTACCAGCTTACTCGGAAGACAACTACAGACATCGGGTAAGAAGTTAATTGTGAGTCGTGCGACCAGAAACTTTAATGTCCAATGGCTCTCATCGCTATAGAATCACAGTGTTACAGACAATTCGTTTTGTTTTTACAAAGATGCACAGTTATCTGTCCAGTCAGCGACCAATCACGGTGACTTGTGGAACGGGGCAGTATATTACAGGTGTTTACTTTGAAGGTGAATTTCAAACTATTATTAAAGTGAAATATAGTTTGAGGGGTTAACCTCAGAAACCTTTAGATACCTTTAGATACTTGACAGACAGTAAGTTTACTTTCTAAGGGCGCCTGGTATAAGTCATATTTGTCGTTTGAACAAAAGTGGAAAACATCATTGTGTGAAGCAAAGTTACGAATTCGAATCTCGAATCTTCTCGAACGCGTGCGCCACTTTCAGCACAGTGGCGTCATCAAAATGGCGGCCCACGATCATCATGCCGACCGGAAGCCCCTGTGAGAACCCGGCATTGATGCTGAGACCCGGATGTCCGGTGACGTTGAACGGACAGGTGTTGTGGATCAGACCAAGAGCCTGGTGACACATCTCTGTAATAGGACCAGATAATGTAAGGGTACGAGCTGTTGTTTGCCATTTGCAATTGCATCCACAAAGCATGGCTTGAACTTTTGACATCAATTGATTATGCTTAACAGCCAGGGACACTTGGTTCGTTACACGTATCTAAAGCGCTATGTGCAAAAGCACAATGGCTTTTGCAGACTACTTTTAACTCCAATCTTCACTCACGTAAAGATCTACGTAAAAATAAATACGAGAAAGTATTTGATACAGAATCGCCCGCTCGTTCTTCCAAACCCTTGTGGTAGGTACAGTTTTACAAGGAGGGGCTGTTTCCTTTAACCTGCTCGAGGCACTGCCCTCAAACATCGGAGTCCGGACCCTATTTTACGTCCCTTTCGACTGACGAGTGCAGTCGGGAAGTGACCCAGTCACGGACTAATTGGACCAGTTCTGAGCTCCATATACTATGTGGCAGCAACCAGTTGTCAGTTGAGCCACAGGGACATCCTGATACAGAATAAACATGCAGCAGTTTAGTTAGTGTGAAGAGACAGTGATGTGCCGTGCGCACAACACGGATAGATGAGACTCACCACTGATGGACGCGTCCTCATCCGGAAGCTTCACTGGTTTGTACGGAACAGTCGGCATTATGAGGACGTCGTGCGTATCCAGGGCCTCGTTGTACGCCTTTGTCAGCGTTCGACCGAGGTTCTGTCCCTTAGCGTAGTATCTGCAGATAGAATAGCATCATTATCTTTGAGTCTTTGAATCGTGTCCTTAATCAAGTTCAGCACAATACAGCAAAAAGAAATAGATCCGTACCTGTTTCCATAGTTCTCGTTAAGATATTCGCCGAGCAAAGTCAGAAGCTTCAATGTCACTGACATGTCGTTCGCGCGAGAGTTGTATCCTCTCGCGAGAGCATCCACCATACTCGTCGGGTAGAAACCTTTCCATCCTACTCCAACTCCTGGAAATTAGGAGGGAAGTTGCCTTGTTATCAACATGAATGCATCATTTTAATACATCTATCATTCCTCCAAAAGCTTAGAAATATCCAAAAGGATGTTTGTTGATTTGACTTACCATCCCTTTCCACCATGATCTGCGTGCATCCTTGAATTGCCACTGCATTCCAAATGTGAGTGCCTGAAAGTGACATCAAAGTTGAACTATAAGTATCTTAGCGAGCACTATGCAAGCAACACACAAATGGATTTGAGCTGAATTCAAGTGAGGGAACAATGAACAAAAAATAGCTCATGGTAAATAGCAGCATTATTTGCTCCTGTCGAACTTGTACCGATAACAAGATTCCTTTCGACCACACAGGCAAATACAGGCAACGAAGCAGTTATTTTCTTTGCTTAACATCTTCTATGGAATGGACACCGGTACCAGGCCACTATACACACCATCAGGATAGTGGAGCGGGACGGACACTTCGTCCACTGTAGCACCTGCTGACGTCAGCTTGTGAGCCGCCTCACGCACCATGTCGTCCACGTCAGCTTCTGACGTCACCAGGCCGAACCCTTCCCTTAGCAGACCCACCCTCATGCCGCTAAGGTCTCCGGTTAACTGTAGCAATGATAGACTACAGTTACTGTGTAATAGTGCAAAAGGAATGACAAACCAATAGGGCGCATATTATGACGTTGTATCATCTAGACTGCCTGAGTTTTAACGCGCCAGAAGGGTGAGTATGAAAGACAAGATACATTTGGACGGAATTTATAGCTATTCTAATATTGATACTGTTCTTCCTATAGTGATTCATTTCCTTTTGTGAAGAACACTACATTCGAAGTCTTTCAAATACTTTAGGCCTAACACTTTCATCACTGGCAGTATGATACAACCAAATTAACCAGTAAAAGCGATCACTAGCTGACTAGTGACGCTGACCTGGCTGGTGTACTCCGGTACCGTGAGGTTTGGCGGCTGTCGCGGGTCCAGGCCACCGTCAAACCCAGCAAGGACCTGCAAATTATGTTTAAAAAAATCACTCTTTCATAACTCTGGATACCTCATATGCAATTTCATACATTTTTGCGCAAATAGGACAGTGTTGTTCCTTATCCCCCAAACAATGGTTTATTCATTGACTGTCGTCTATTTTCCTCAAACCGCTGGTTAAAGTCCTTCCAGCATCAGATGGTGCATAGAATGGCACCCATGGCCGTCCAAACATCTTTGTCAAGTTTGTGCAATCACTACAGCATGTGGATTGTCCACTGGTAATGATGCGTTTTCAACTACAATAATAGCATAAGGTAGTGTGTACCATTTTTAGTCTTTAGTGTGACACGGCCGGGGCCTCCTCAAACAACAAAGATGTCTCAGGTCATCATTAGTCTCACCTCCAGCATAAGTGCGGTGTCTGCCACAGTCCTGGCCATGGGTCCGATATGGTCGATAGTGATGTCCATGGGAACACAACCCGTGTACGGTACCAGCCCGTGGGTCGGCTTGTGGCCCACCACCCCGGACCAGGCGGCGGGTAGGCGGATCGACCCGCCCTGGTCTCCTCCTATCGCGAGGTCTACTTCTTTCAGGGCCAACTGGTCGGGGCATATACACATTGATGTAAGTATATACAACGAAGGCTTCAACATCGTGTAAATGAAAACAAAAATCTTGTACAGCTACGTGTATAAGAGAAACTCACGGCCAGATATGTGGACAAAAAATGACATGGGCAAGAAATGGACAACAAAGACGTTTTCTATGCCTTGCCTATGCTCCTACCGAAACTTGAATGACATTTTGGGGCAGAAAACATATCCTACCAAAGTGCCACTCCCAGTACTGGAGCCAGCAGACGACCGTGTGTTGTCGTGCGCGTTCAGCACGGGGCCAGTGGCTGACGTGAAGCTGCTACCTGACATACACAGATCCTCACATACAGATTTCCCCTTTATTATTCCACCTGAAGAGACGGGAAAATGAAATTTATGTAAAGATATCGTTTTACAACTATCAAAAATAAAACGCCTAGAAAATGTGATACCATTATTACTTGTCAACAATCCGTTATTCGTGAGATAGATATCAACGAGCTGTATATATATATAGCTAGGAAATTCTTACCAGCATCAAGAATCCTGGTGACAATGGTGGCATCATACTCAGGAATGTATCCCTCCAGTACCCTACTGCCGTTCATCATGGGGACTCCCGCCACGGCCACGTTATCTTTGATGGCCACGGTCTTACCTTGCAGCTTGCCTGAAGGAGCACCCGTGATCTCTGTTCGCCAGTACCTGAAACATGAAAGAAGTTGGAGGATTCTGTATATCTCACCGGTGAAATCTATAACCGACCGTCCAATGGGCAGTGCAGATGGAGAGTACCTTTAACGATAAGTGGATTCCTGTGTGTGCAATATGTATATGGGATGTGATGTATGAATAGGATAATGCACTTGAAACATGATAACTTGCATTAAGGTTGTGTTCATGCTCACCAAGCATTGTGCGGGTTCTCCTTAGGCTGAGGCCGCCAGCCCGGCGTCCGCGGCCACTTGACGGGCGGCAGCGGCTGCACGAGCTGGTCCACCCGCTGGTAGGACTCCAATGTACCCTTCATAACATCTACAGAAAAAACAAACGTTTCTTGAAGAAAAGTTTCTCAGTCTATCATTTCATCCCATTTAATTTAAGCACGGCGCATGAAACCTTGTGCATGTATGTTTGCTGTTTAAATTTTAGTTCCAGACTTACTCTGAAATTCCTGTAGCTCGGCTTGGTCCAGGTTGAGGTTGAACCTGTCTGCTGCCCGGGCCAGCTGCTGGAGGGACGGTGTGCGGACAGCCGGGGCAGCGTATCGTCCTGTAGGACAGCAATCAACATGTGGTTCTCTGTATGAGTTACTGGTCTTAGTTAGCAAGCCACATTGTTTATGTCGGGTTACGTGTACGTGGCTTTACATTTATTAGCACTAAACGTAGAAACGTTACACTGTCGCTCACATTTACAGCCATATCTGTTACGTTGCTTCATCACTAGGTTATCGTCATACATTATATAAATGTAATGCAACTTTGGCACGATGAAACAACGATTAGATGCCATACATTCTTCTCTGAACAAGTTTCAGCAGAGCTGCAGTTCCGATGTACTTGAAGAGGTCTCTCGTGTTCATGCAGTCATTAGACTTCGGAACGTGCAGCGTCCCTGAACTGAATTCGACCCCACAAGTCTGTTTATTCTGGTAGCTTGACAAACAGGCACAGACGTACAGTCACCCACACGCACTCCGCACACATATGTGGTGGCAAAATGATTGTACATAAAGACTGTAGTGTGAATCCTCAAGGGAAACCCTGTTCCGACATGCTGGACACATGCCGGAGACGTGGATCGATGCTGTAACGTTATGCAGTATGTTGGTAACCCTAATGTAAATATTTGTAGCTATGCCACGGCCCCCTACACCGCCCACTTTTTCCAGCACAACAGTCCTCACCTTTCCCTCTCCTCTGCACCACGACCCTGCCATAACCACCCAGTCGTCTGAACAACCCCGACCACAGCATAGTTACATAGGAAGGTACACTGACGCAGGTTAAACAGAGGTAGGATAAATGGGAGCCCTATTCACCAGGCCCCGTTTGACCTCTGAACTTAAGGGACCAAACTTGCAATGCTATTGTAGTTTCGAGGTCGTATTGATATATTAAACCATGACATCGCATAAACTGTAAATTATATAATAAGCAGAACATTGTAAGAATGACAAATTGTCAAATACAAAAATATAACTATATGGGGTTAAGATTGGATCCCTGACTTCCAAGTTGATATCATTTGGCTGAGCTGACATGACGCTGTGTTTTATTGCGGTATCCTTTACATACATGTAGTATTAGCATTCCCGGATGTTGTGCACGTGGCTGCAGTGCTATCAATCTCCACAAGAGGGTACGACATAAAGTGTCATATGTGGCCTCCTTCGGTCAATATTGACCATGGTAAAATCCTAATTTATATCAACCCAAAACTGGATATCATAGCATATCAGCCTTAAATTTCCATTGTACCACAAGTATTCATGTACGTCATTTTCAGTGTACGCCTGTATATTAGACCACCTGTATTACAGCCTGACATGTACATGTATTACTGTATTACACAATGCTTCATTCATTCATCAGACAAGAAATCGCTATTCACATTATGTTTTGAGTTATCAAGGAAATTCAAATCCTATAAGACAGTATTATTTCTTAAGTATGTAGTTTAGGGTTAAATCTATATAGAATATAAACGCAAAGACCTCTTGTGCATGTGTGTGCTAGATCCAAGCTTTCAGTTTTAGATTTTACTGAACATAACATGATTCAAAACCGTGATATACGAAATCTACATATACTAAGCATGCATGTAAGGCCGTCAGGTATATAGGTATAACGTAAGGCATAATTGCCATTTTTCTTTGAACGAGAAGTGAAAGACATCATCATCAAGTGTGTGGACCAAATTTACGAATCTCGAATCTTCTCGAACGCGTGCGCCACTTTCAGCACGGTGGCGTCATCAAAATGGCGGCCCACGATCATCATGCCGACCGGAAGTCCCTGTGAGAACCCGGCATTGATGCTGAGACCCGGATGTCCGGTGACGTTCGACGGACAGGTGTTGTGGATCAGACTAACCTCCTTGGAGCCAAGAGCCTGGTGACAAATCTCTGTAATAGTACAAGGTAATACAAAGTTACCCCGGGACTTGAACTGGATCTCCCAGTTGGGCCTACGTCACATTTCCTACCCGGGGCCCGGCCGTGCTATTTGCGGAAATGGAAAATTAACGTTTATAGAAATAAATATGCACAAGGCATGCTGTTGAACTATTTTGTCCATTTTGTGCTTTTGTTGTCTTTTATATCTTACTTTTCATCCCAAGTTTGCGGAAATGGAAAATTAACGTTTATAGAAATAAATATGCACAAGGCATGCTGTTGAACTATTTTGTCCATTTTGTGCTTTTGTTGTCTTTTATATCTTACTTTTCATCCCCCAAAACTGCCCGGCTGAGCCCCTTTGTGGAAATGTGATGTTGGCCTTACCAACTAATTGGAGTCAGGAACTCAACTGTGAGGCAGTAACCAGTTGAGCCACAGGAACATCCAGATGCAAAATAACATACATTGTTGGTATAAGACAATGACGTACTGCGCATACAGCATGCATAGATGAGACTCACCACTGATGGACGCGTCCTCGTCCGGAAGCTTCAGCGGTTTGAACGGGATAGTCGGCATTATGAGGACGTCGTGCGTATCCAGGGCCTCGTTGTATGCTTTTGTTAGCGTTCGAACCAGATTCTGTCCCTTTGCGTAGTATCTATATAGATATAATAAGATTGCCATCTTTGAATCGTTTTCTTTATATCCCTGTCACATTTGGCGAAATTCGATCGGGTGATGATTCTGCGGCAGTCGCCCGCTCCTCGCTTATAATAATAACTTTTGTACAAGATACGAAGAATGGCGTATGACTCGTTCTCATTGAAATGTCAAAATTGCTGTCGCCTGACTTTACGGCTTGATATTGAGCAAATAATAGACAGCATGACTGGTCCCTTTGTTTTTCCACAACCCCTGTAATGTTTTACAAAAGATGCACCACAACATTCATATTGGTTCATGGCTTGGAAGATTATCGCCTCGGGGGGATTTTAACCCGTAAAAAATGGCTGTCGCCTGAGAGGATACGAAGAATTCAAATAGTAGCCAAAAATGGAACAATTCAGTTCCAAAATGATTATTCGGCAGATGAAAACACCTACCCAGGCACTCTGTCCGATCACGTCAGATGCTACTATCACTGATCTTGGAGGCTGTGTGAGGTTTATGCTTGTCGCCAAATTCGGTAACAAACGTTACCACCACGAGTAAGATGGGTGTCACGGTTATATCATCCACGTATAAGACTAGAAATGGCCGTTTTTGTGAAGCTTTGTAGTTTTTCTGGTTTTCTAAAGAAGCAAAAAAGGGTTATTGACTGTCATTTGTATCCCACCTTGCTTACAAAATGTTGTACAGAAATGACTGTAACAAACGTTACCATTGTTTGATGCTTTCTAAGCATTCTATCTGACCCGGTGCAAAAATGCTGCCCACTTTTTAAATGTCACTAGGGACGTCAACTTATGCCTAAATGATGTAGCCAATAATGTTAATCCTTTTGAAGAAACAGGGTTAAGTTTACTGTTGGAACAAACGTTACCGGTAACGTTTGTTACCTGCCTGTAATGCATTACCAATGGGACCAAAAATAATAAGTTGCCATTTTTTGGCTATGGTTAAAAAGGAATTTTCCTACCCAACCAGGTAGTTTTCACTGAAAATAAAGCCGATTTATATTTCGACACAAAAAAATGCCACTTTCGACATTTCAATGGGAAGTGTTATTTGTGACAGGGGCGGTTTCCAGGTGAAAAATACGTGGAACCCTCTGTCGATCTTAAATATGGCCGATCATCTATCGCCCTAAGATCGTGGATAATGTGACAGGGGTATTAACACAACGCAGCAAAACGAGTGGACTTGTCTGTGATAAGATGTGTCTTCCAGAACTTATGAATTTTTGTAGAATAGAACATAGTACCTGTTTCCATAGTTCTCGTCAAGGAATTCGCCGAGCAAAGCCACATGCTTCAATGCCGCTGACATGTCGTTCCCGCGAGAGTTGTAACCTCTCGTGAAAGCGTCCACCATACTCGTCGGGTAGAAACCTTTCCATCCTACTCCGACTCCTGGAAATCATAAGGAAAGTTGCCCTCAAACCAACATGAATGCAAATATTACGTATATTTGCCATTCCTTCAAAAGCTTAGAAATGCTTTGACCTACCGTTTCCCTTCATCATGGTCTGCATGGTCCCTTGAATTGCCACTGCATTGAAAATGTGAGTGCCTGAAATTGACATCAAAGAGTTGAGCTACAAGTAGTATGGATCTGAACCAGCAGAATATTAACGAAACACAAGTGGGATTGAGCTGAATTTGAGCGACCAATAAATGAAAAAAAAATGCGGTCGCAAATGTATATCACGGTAAATGTCGAACTTGGATAGATAACAAAATTGAATTCGATCACGTAGACAACGAAGCAGTTTATCATTGGTGCTAAGCAGCTTCTATGGAATGAACACGTGGAACACCAGGCCACTCACC
Organism: Branchiostoma floridae x Branchiostoma belcheri; assembly: GCA_019207045.1. NCBI lineage: Eukaryota > Metazoa > Chordata > Leptocardii > Amphioxiformes > Branchiostomatidae > Branchiostoma > Branchiostoma floridae x Branchiostoma belcheri. The sequence continues at coordinate 15,007,671 of CM033027.1, forward strand.
ATCAGGATAGTGGAGTGGGATGGAGACTTCCTCCACTGTAGCACCCGCTGACGTCAGCTTGTGAGCCGCCTCACGCACCATGTCGTCCACGTCAGCTTCTGACGTCTCCTGGCCGAACCCTTCCTTCAGCAGACCCACCCTGATCCCACTAAGGTCTCCTGTTAACTGCGATAACTAATGTCAGTATGTACGCAGTAGTACAGAAGGGATAACAGCCAAATAAGCCACATGATCTATCGTTGTAACGTCTAGTCTGAGGATGAAAATGAAAGACATGATAGAAAGAAATTATCTATTGTAATACATCCTGATTCGCTAGGACTTTCATTCTTTGGTCCTATCACTATTAATAGCAGCATTGATACGACCAAAGTATTAAGTCAAAGCGAACGTTAGCTGCCTAGTGACGCTTACCTGACTGGTGTACTCCGGTACCGTCAGGTTTGGCGGCTGTCGCGGGTCCAGGCCATCGTCATGCCCAGCAAGGACCTGCAAATCAAGTTTTTAAAAATCACTCTTTCATTCCTTTGGAAACCGTATTTGTAATCCAAGCAATTGCTACACATAATGCACTGTTTTATGCTTTATCCTTCAGACAATGTTTTATACTTCGACAGTCGTCTCTCTTCCTCGAACCACAAGTTTATATCTTTAGCGCATCAGATGGAGCATGGGACATAGTCTGGCCCCGTTTGAATAGCCCCTGGGCCACATATCTTTATGCAATCACTACAGCAGGGGACTGGTAGTGGTGTTAGTCCAACCACAATGATGTTTTTCTAAATACTGAGTGTTAACCAGAGAAAGCAGCATGTGCCATTTTGACGTCTTTGGTGTGCCACGCGTGCGGCCGGGGACTGAACTCATATACCGAATGTCGCGAACTTGGCCATTGCCTCCTCAAACAACGAAGATGTCGACAGATGTATAGGTCATTATTAGTCTCACCTCCAGCATGAGTGCGGTATCTGCCACAGTCCTGGCCATGGGTCCGACATGGTCGATAGTGATGTCCATGGGAACACACCCCGTGTACGGCACCAGCCCGTGTGTCGGCTTGTGGCCCACCACCCCGGACCAGGCGGCGGGCAGGCGGATCGACCCGCCCTGGTCACCTCCTATCGCGAGGTCTACTTCTTTCAGGGCCAGCTGTTCGACACAGACATGCACGTCATATAATGTTATACAGAGAAAACTTTATCATCGACAGGTAAAGGCAAATACTCCTGTACATCTATAACAGAAATACATGGTCAGATACTTAGTATTCGGACCTGAAGGGAAGATAACATAAACAACAGAATTAGCTATAGACGTTTTCTGTGTCTTGCCTTGTGGTCGCCGTGCATAATCTTTATCTTGAATGACACATCGGGGATAATAGAAATAATGGTATTGAAATAAGAACTACTAAGATGGTGGGCATGTAGAATTTGAGAAAGAATGTCGTACCAAAGTGGCGCTCCCAGAACTGGAGCCAGACGACGACAGTGTGCTGTCGTGCGCGTTTAGCACGGGACCAGTGGCTGATGTGAAGCTGTTACCGGACATGCACAGATCTTCACACACTGATTTCCCCTTGATGACTCCACCTGAAGAGACAGGGGATAATAAATGCTAAGGATATCGTTTTGTAACTATAAAAACTAAAACGCCTAGAAAATACCATACCGTTATTACTTGTCGACGACCCGTTATCCGTGGGATAAAGATCAATTAGCTCTAACCAGCTCTTACCAGCATCAAGAATCCTGGTGACAATGGTGGCATCATATTCAGGAATATATCCCTCCAGTATCCTACTGCCGTCCATCATGGGGACTCCTGCCACGGCCACGTTATCTTTGATGGCCACGGTCTTACCATGCAGCTTGCCTGAAGGAGCCCCGGTGATCTCTGTTCGCCAGTACCTGTAACATGAAACAACCCACTCATAGCGATCTGGAGGATTGTGCATATTACACCGGTAAAATCTGACGTATATTAGGGCCGTCCAATGGATAGTGTAGATGGAGATACCTTTAACGATTAGTGAATTCCTGTGTTGGGATGCAATAGTTATATGGGATGTAATGTGTTGATAGGATGTTAAGTTTGAATCAAGATAACTTGCACTAAGGTTTTGTTCAATGTACGAAGAATGGCGACGGAATGCTCACCATGCATTGTGCGGGTTCTCCTTAGGCTCAGGCCGCCAGCCCGGCGTCCGCGGCCACTTGACGGGCGGCAGCGGCTCTACTAGCTGGTCCACCCGCTGGTAGGACTCCAATGTACCCTTCATATAATCTACAGTACGACAACAGCATACATTTATTAGAACTAATGTTGAAGAAAACAATTACCAGTCTATCATTTCATCCCATTGACTTTTTAAATGCCACTTTAAGAACTACACGACGCATAAAGCCTGGTCTATTTGCTGTTCTAGTTCCAGACTTACTCTGAAACTCCTGTAGCTCGGCTTGGTCCAGGTCGAGGTTGAACCTGTCTGCTGCCCGGGCCAGCTGCTGGAGGGACGGTGTGCGGACAGCCGGGGCAGAGTATCGGCCTGTAGGACAGCAATCAACATCGGTATCTCTGTATGGCAGGCGTGATCTTGGTTAGAAAATCACATCAGGCCGCAGTATGTAAATTGTATGAATGACATCCTCTGTAGACTGCAAAAATAACGATATAGGGCTAGGGGGAACAAAGCAAGATGGGTAAAAAAACAAAATTTTGAAAATAGACACCACAAATGTTGTGAAATAACATGGTATCAAAGCCATTAATTCCTGTAGTCAAGATCTGAAAGTACACCAATGAAGTAAAAGTATGAATATGATATATATTACAACTTTGCACGATGAAAAAAGCGATTGTCATAAATTCTTCCCATAACCATTTTCAGCAGATTGTAATTCCGGTGTACTTGTAGGGCGGAGTCGTTTCCGAACGTCCTTGAACTGAATTCGACCAAACTGTTCACTCTGGTGGCTTGAACAGAACAAACGTACACTCACCCACACGCACTCCGCACAAATGCGGTGACATAATATATCGTCTGCGAAGATGGAAGAATGCCTAATACTTAATACATTTGAAAAACTTGATTACGCATAAATATTGTAATGTGATCCCTCAAGGTAAATGGTGTAATATGTCAACATTTCAGTGGGTTGTAGGAATCTGGAACAAGGTTTGCTTCCATTGCGTTAAAATCAACCATGGTCGGCAACGTGATCTAAGCCTATGATATGAATTCTGTTCCGGCATGTGTCCAGTTCAGACGTGGATCGGTGCTTTGACGTTATACAGTATCTTGGTAACCCTAAATGTAGATATTTGGCGCTATGCCAGTACGGACCGCCCACTTTTCCCTTCCACAACCGACCTCACCTTTCCCTCTCCTCTGCACCACGACCCTGCCATAACCACCAAGTCGTCTGAACAACCCCGACCACAGCATAGTTCCTTAGGAGGGTACACTGACGCAGGCTTCAGTTTTAGGAAGAATTGAACCCTATCCACCAGTAGCGTTTTCGGCCGTGAACTCTGAACTTGGAGCCGAGGCCAAAGTAAAAATGTCCGCTATTTTGTTTCGTGGTTGTATTTATCGACGACTTGGCAAAAAGTATAAGTAAACATTGTGCAGATGATTAAGTTCTTAGGAAAAAAAGAATTATAATAGGCTTACTTAACTAAAGAATGAATCCCTGGCTTCCAAGTTTATATAATTTGGACGATCTGGCATATTTCTTGACGCTTTTGCATATACATGTACATGTAGTAACATTTCCGGGTGTACTAGATGCAGTGCTATTCATCTCCACAAGAGGGCATGACATAAAGTATCAAACCTGAACAAATTCACTTTTCCTGTGCGCCACCTTACGTTACTACGGACAAGTCTTCCATAGTAAAACGTGCCGGTTCTTCCACATTTGCATGCATTAAGAAATGAGGAGAAGCCGACTATCTGCCTTAAATTTCCATTGTACCACAAATACTCATGTGCGTCATTTTCAGTGTACACCTGTATATTAGACCACATGTATTACAGCTAACGTTATATACATGTATTATCTGTATTACACAATGCTACAATAAAGGTATTTATTCATGAAATTTCGCTATTCACATTATCCTTTGAGTTACCAAGGAAATTAAAAACCTATAAGACAGTCTTATTTCCTTATTTCTTTATGTATTTCTTCTGTCATGATGAACCAGGATAGCCCTACTCAGTGGTGTGACCACTGCTGTACTATCGGACACACTCTAAATAATCATTGATTGCAAAATCATTTGTGTGGATAAAACATTTCAATGAGGCTGAACTCCAAATATATATATCAACTGTATCAATCTCTTTATCTATACAGATACATGTAACGTTACTCGTTAATGTTGTGTTTTACCAAGACTAGCCATTTGACTTTATATTTTTGAATCCCTGATGTTCTCAAAGGCATGTGCCACTTTCAGCACGGTGGCATCTTTAAAATGTCGCCCGACGATCATCATGCTGACCGGAAGTCCCTGTGAGAACCCTGCATTGATGCTGAGGGCGGGGTGGCCGGTCACGTTGAACGGGCAAACGTTAGACATCTGTCCAAAATTCAGCGCCATTTTGCAGATTTCTGAAAAAGTTCATCATGTAGAAAGATTGATTATAAAAAAAGTATGCATGTGCTGTTTCAAAAATAGCAACAAATGAGAAAATCTGACATTCTAGTAGTGCATGTTATATCCACATTGAAAAAAAAATTGCAATATTTAAGATAAAACCCTCACCACTTGTGGATATGTCCTTATTTGGAAGTTTTGTTGCCTTGAATGGAATTGTGGGCATGATGATGACATCATACCTACTGAGGGCCTGGTTGTACGCATGTGTCAGCATACGACTCAAGTTCTGTCCTTTAGCATAGAACCTGAGAGATTGAGAAAAGGTGTAAACTTTCTTTTAGCTTATTAGGTAAATTTTCTCTTTGTCTTTCCATAAGATTGAATGGGAGTGATCATCTCTCTTGTGTATCCTACCACGGAAATATATATAGATACAGGAAGCATTTTTTCTTGTTCATTAAAGTAAAGTATATTATATGCGTTGAATGGCCAGTATATTGTAGTGTTACGTGTAAACTACAAGTACAGTGAGTGCATATATCTAATACTACGTACAGTCTCTACGCATTCTATGTACAGTCTCTGCACAACAAACATTTAAAATGATATGGATTGGGAGTTTGGTGAGCATTACCTGTTTCCATAGTTTGTTGTGATGCAATCATACAGCAAATAGGTAAATTTTCCAGTTGGTGGCATGTCATTTGCCCGTGTTCTGTAACCCTTAGCTAAGGCATCCAGCATACTTGTTGGGTAGAAGCCTTTCCAGCCTACTCCTAGTCCTGAAAATCAAATTTATTTCATCAGTGACAATCAAAATTTTGCATGATCAGATTGTATTCTAAAAAACTTTCATGATCACCCTTCCCCCTAAATTTGTCAGCGCCATATACTTAGCATAACTTAATGGTAGAGAAACATTGAGACTTTTTCTTAGATAAACAAAGACTTTGGCCAAAGTACAAAGTTTCAATATAAAATAATGGATCAATTGAAATTCAATGCCCAAATGAATAACGATGGTTTTCCTTTATTAGGTTCCCATTTTGAAAACTTTTTCTTTAAAACAAACATGTATCATTTTAGAATGCTCAACAATAATCAAGAAATGACTCACCATTTCCTTTTATCATGGTCTCCAGACAACCTTCGTTTATCACGTTATAGATGTGGGAGGCTGCAGAAAAATGGAAGCAGAGTTTATGAGAAATCTTGCTTAATGTCATCTTGATCACACTATCTTCCAAAAAAACAATATCCAAAGTATGAACAAGAAGAGAGTACCATCTGGGTAATGTAACGCAACAGACATGTCTTCCACCACAGCGCCAGCTGAAGTCAGCCTGTGTGCCTGTGTACGAACCAGTTCATCAACATCAGCTTCTGCCGACTCACTTCCAAATCCTTCCTTCAGCAGACCGACTCTGATGCCACCCAGGTCTCCTGTCAGCTGTAGATTTGTGAAGGGGAATAACTTTTTATTGGTTGATTTGTATGTAGGCTATCTATGATCTCCAAGCAGATCTTGCTGTGCCAGCTAAACTACATCCCAAGCTTATGATACTTTCTTATGCCACTGCAAGATCTGCTTGGAGATTAGGCTACATGTATCTATATGTACATATAGTGTATAAGGCAGGCTTACAACTAGTCGTGATGTTTGCAAAGTTACTAAAGCCTGTGCTTTCGGTCAGCAATATGTCAACATTCCTCATGAGAAACACCTACTAACTTGTGCATTACTTAATACAAAGGGCAACCCACCTGTTTAGTGTATTCTGGCACAGTTAGGTTTGCTGGTTGCCGAGGATCTAAACCATTGTCATACCCAGCAATCACCTGTGAGGACAGTCATGAACAAGGCATCTAATTGTCAGATCACTTTAGATGTCTACTAAATCAAAATACACATAATAAACAACACTCTATCATCTACAATATTTGTCAATCAACTTTCTGCAACTATCACCATGCTAATTACTAGATCTAGTTACTCAAAGCAGAGTTGTTATATATATCAAACTTAATTTAGTATTCTATAATTTATTCTTTCTCACATAATCCCATGTAGACCTAAAAAACAATGGAGAAACATTAATTTTGTACTTACTTCCAACAAAAGAGCTACATCATCTACAGTTCTGGCCATTGGTCCCACATGGTCCAGTGTAATATCTACAGGAACACATCCCGTATACGGTACCAGCCCGTAGGTTGGTTTCAGTCCCACTACCCCGGACCAGGCGGCAGGAATTCTGATGGACCCACCTTGGTCTCCTCCTGTGGCCATGTCAACTTGTTCCAGTGCCAACTGCAGAATAAGTGATGTAATTTTTCTTTTTTTGACGTGAAATCATGTCAAGTCTAGCACAATTACAGAAACCTCACAAGTTGGGGAACAATGGATACCAAACTCAATATTGAATTTGTGAGTAAGTGAGTGAGTTTAAGAAAATTGAAAGAAAGACAATAAATCAAACTCATTACCAGAGTGGCACTCCCACTGCTTGAGCCACCAGCAGACCTGGTCCTGTCATGAGCATTCAGCACGGGGCCAGTCACAGATGTGAAACTGTCACCTGACAAGCACAGATCCTCACACACGGACTTCCCCTTGATGGTTCCACCTAAGGACAGACAGTACATTCCATGTGGTCTCTTCATTTAGAGTAAGAAAGAATGTCTGTAGGTGATGGAATAGCATTTTGAACTGCTTCAGCAAAATTATCAGTAGGAGAGTCTGTATATGTCTGTTGAGAGTATCAAAATGAAGCCTGTGTTGGGAATTAGATAAATAATGCTTGCTAAAATCAAAGGCAAATTTTCCATGCAAAGTTGAATATATACAGTATCATGCTAACTTCTTACCTGCATCCAAGATCCTGGTGACAATGGTAGCATCATACTCAGGTACATATCCCTCCATGATACGGCTGCCGTTCATCATAGGCACACCTGCCACGGCCACATTGTCCTTGATGGCTACAGTCTTCCCATGCAGCTTTCCTGTGGATGCACCTGTGATCTCAGTCCTCCAGTACCTAAAAAACAAGCAGCTGCTATGTATGAGGGGTTACAACTACATAAACATGCAGTAGTAACACCCAACAGTTTTAATTCATTAGTACCCATTCATTAATAATTCATTAATAGCCAATGTTTACAACCAACCAGTCTATTGTGAAACTACTGACCATGCATTGTGTGGATTGTCTGTGGGCTCAGGCCGCCAGCCTGGGGTTCTCGGCCACTTGACCGCTGGAATCGGCTCGGTCATCTTGTCCACTCGGTCGTAAGACACAAGCGCTTCCTTGATAACATCTTTGTTAACAGAGTAGATAAAATAATATCATACGTTACAGATACACTATAGAACACACTTGATTTATTTTTCATCTCAATAACAGTTACGGTAATTGTTAATTTTTGTTCAAGCCACTCACTGTATTACGATGCACTTTTCTAATGTATGAGGGTGATTGGCATTGGTATTAAGTTGTCTGACTAACCTTGATATTGCTTTAGCTCTGCTTCATCTATGTCCAGGTTGAACTTGGCCGCTGCCTGGGAGAGTTGTTGTAATGAAGGTGTGCGGACAGCAGGAGGGCTGTAAAGCTCTGGGACAAACACAACATGACAGGTTTGTTATAAAGAGAAGAGTTAGCACTGTGATGCTATCACTTCAACTTCAAAATTCAAATGAATATTACATTTTTGTTTGTTACAAAAATGAAGAATCTATTGTTTGGTGGACTTATATTCTGTGTGTTCAGTCATTTGTTCAACCTTCCTGAGAACTTTGATTTCATAATGAAGGCAACTTTTTTTGTCAAACCTTTTTATTCGCACGCTCGCATCAGTTTTTGGATTCCTAGGGGATGTCATCTGTATAATCAAATTACAGTAACATGACCTAAGTGGTGCATATATTTGGCAGGCAGAAAATGTCAAGTAACACAGAAGCATTTCTCACCTGATGCAGTACTGGCAGCTCCGCTCTGCATTTTGCTGGACAGGAATTTGTTCTCTCGGTGCTGAACTGTCTGCCGAATTATTGATTGTAGGCAACTTGTGTGTCAAGGATCATGGTCCCTGAAACCCTAAATTTTAGCCTGATCAAGTGATTTTCTGGGCGTCTGGTGGTCTCTGGTCCACTGGGCCTCGCTCAGAGTACTTCCTTTGGTTTTCAAATTGTAACATTAGTATCGCAACCCTGAATAGTCGTCTCTAGGTCTGTCTAGGCAAGGACCTCCTGATAAAAGCTCTTTGGTCTACAGTAGGTATCCACCGTACTACAAGGCTTGAAGAATAGTGACTCAGGGAAATTATGACCCCTGACCCGATGATGACGCGTTACTGTAAAGGAGTAAATATTCGCGATGGATTTATGTTCGCTGTTTTCGCAAATCATTGTTCCTGTATTTAAGCTCTGATTCTTAAGTTATTCAAAATTTTTCTGTAACTAGAAACTTGGCGTTTCCATAAAACTGTGTTTTAATAGTTCGTAGAAGGCATCTTCAGTCAGAGATCTATCCGATCTAAACAAGCTCAGGGGCGCCCCCTAGTGTTATGGCAGAGACCTGTTCTGTCATGTTTTATTTACATGCATGAAACATCGAGGAGAGGCTGGATATGTACTTATAACGTTATATTTATTGTATCACAAATATGATGAATGCCATTTTAAGTGTATAACGTTACCTGTATACTAGTACCTATTACAAATGTATTGCTTGTATTCGACAAAGCTATTTCACACAGGGCGCAATGAAAACCGCCCTAGTGGCGATATGTCGCCCCTGGTTAGATGAATAAAATGAAATGAAATGAAGCTACAATAAAGGCCTTCGTTCATCAGACCAGAAATCGCCATCCACATCTTGTTTTGAGCTTTCAAGGAAATTCAAAACATAAGAGGAAGTCATAGTAGTATTCATCTATGTAATATATTTCTATCATTGATCACTACTTTACAGTGGTACGCGCCCTGCAATTTATTCTAAAATCATAAGTGTGAATGATCTATTGTTAAAGGGAACCTTTGATGAGGTAAAACTCTAATATAATGAGGTAAAAATCTTCAGGTTATGTATATAACAGTTATATGTATCAACTGTTCTTTATCTATTTATTTATACAGGTAACATTACTTCTTTGTTGACCCTGACTCCATAGGTTTGGCAAGACTTTATATTTTTGCATCCCTGATTTGCTCAAATGCATGCGCAACTTTCAGCACAGTGGCATCATCAAAATGGCGGCCCACGATCATCATGCCGACCGGGAGCCCCTGTGAGAACCCGGCATTGATGCTGAGGGCGGGATGTCCGGTCAGGTTGAACGGGCAAACGTTGGACGCCTGTCCAAAAGACAGCGCCATGTTGCAGATTTCTGTAAAAGTTCGAAATACAAAAAAAAAATGATAAACAAGAGGTATTCAAGAGACATTTTTTTAAAATTGCAACAAATAAGGAAACCTGATCTTGTTGGTGCAAGTTATAAAATTGAAAGAAAATTTACAACATCTAAGACCCTCACCACTGATGGATATGTCCTTATTTGGAAGCTTTGTTGCCTTGAATGGAATTGTGGGCATGATGATGACATCATACCTACTGAGGGCCTGGTTGTACGCATGTGTCAGCATACGACTCAAGTTCTGCCCTTTAGCATAGAACCTTCAGGGAAAAATAGTAAACTTGAAGTTTCTGTTTGTCATAGAATGAGATTGATAGATAGTGATCCTATTACTGAAATAGATAAAGTCCGCATGTTTAACAACCATCATTGTTCTCTGACTGCAATTAAGTATCAGTAATATTTACAAACCGGACGGGTAAGTAGTGGGACCTGTTGCGAACGAGGCAGAGTTTTAGGACGCGGGTTCGTCGGGGTAGGAGAATGTCCAAATGTAGCGTTAACAGGTGATTGACCAGTATAATGTACGGTGTAGCGTGAACTAAAAAGTATAAATCTAATGTTACAATCCATACCAATACAAAGCAACATTTAAAATGGGAAAGATATGGGTTAGGAGATAACAGCATTACCTGTTTCCATAGTTTGTTGTGATGCAATCATACAACAAATAGTTAAATTTTGCAGTTGGTGGCATATCATTTGCACGTGTTCTGTACCCCTTAATTAGGGCATCAATCATGCTTGTCGGGTGGAAGCCTTTCCAGCCTACTCCTAGTCCTGAAAATCAAAGATGGAGTTTTAGTGACAATCACACGACGTGTGCTTCACCATACTGCGTCCTGAGGAAGAATTACATCCTTTATCTGAATTTTGTCAACACCAAATGCAGCAAATGTAAATAATAGTTACAGAAGCTTTTAATAAACAAAGCCCAACGAATATGGCCCAGGTGTAAACTTTCGAGGTAAAGGGATGTTAGGATCATTTGATATCTACTGTCCATCCAGTAGTGAACGGATTTCCTGAATTCTGTCATTTGAAAACTTTCTTAACCACAATTGAAAAGTATAATACATAATCTAGAAATGACTCACCATTTCCTTTCATGGTCTCCAAAGAACCTTCATGCACCACGCTATAGATGTGCGAGGCTGTAGAAAAATAGAAGCAGAGGTTACGAAAAAGCATATTTTACATGGAAGGATCTGAGCTTTAACAGATTCCTTGTTGCTCATTATGATATTGGACAACAATTCAAAGCAGGGTTACATGTTACAACGCAATAACCTCTCTGTCAAATACGTAGTATCCAAAGTATGAATGAGAAAAGTTACCATCTGGGTAATGTAAAGGAACGGACATGTCTTCCACCACAGCGCCTGCTGAAGTCAGCCTGTGTGCCTGTGCACGAACCAGTTCATCAACATCAGCTTCTGCCGACTCACTTCCAAACCCTTCCTTCAGCAGACCGGCTCTGATGCCACCCAGGTCTCCTGTCAGCTGTAGATTTGTGCAGGGGAATAACTTTTTGTTAGTTGATTTGTAGGTGGGGTATCTACATGTACATATAGTGTGTATATATTAGTCATGCTTGCTAAAAGTTATTAAAGCATGTGATTTTGGTCAGCAATGTGTCAACACTCGTCATATGAAACACCTGCTAACTACATGCAGTACATTACTTGATGATGCAACGGTTAACTAACCTCATTATCCTATTTTGTTTAATTAGTAGAATTGTAAGATGCATTTTTGTGTTAGTTTATGGTTGACCATCCAAAGGTAACTATACGTTTTGTCGTGTCAATAAAGCTGTCTGACTAACCTGTTTTGTGTATTCTGGCACAGTCAGCTTTGCTGGTTGCCGAGGATCTAAACCATTGTCATACCCTGCAATCACCTGTGAGGACAGTCATTAACAACTTGGCATCTACCTTTCTTCATCTCACTGCAGACATCTACTACTGAAATCAAAATAAACATAGCAAGCAACATTCTATCATCTGCAATATTTGTTCATCAATTTCCTGTAACTATCACCATGCTGTAATACGTACTCAACACAAGACGGGGCATGTGCAGGTTTCCCGATATCAATCCCATCAAAACTATTTTTTTTTAATGGAGAGACATCTGTACTCACTTCCAACATGAGAGCAACATCATGTACAGTCCTAGCCATTGGTCCAACATGGTCCCGGGTAATATCTATCGGAACACAGCCTGTATACGGCACGAGTCCGTAGGTTGCCTTCAGTCCCACCACCCCGGACCAGGCGGCAGGAATCCGGACGGACCCGCCCTGGTCTCCTCCTGTGGCCATGTCGACTTGTTCCAGTGCCAACTGGACAGTGCAGAATGCTAACATGAAATAATGTTACTGACTCCACCCTGAACCCTTACAAGGTGGGGAACAATGGACACCAAAATTGAGTGAGTGAGTGAATTTGTGAGTGAGTGAGTGAGTGAGTGAGCGAGCGAGTGAGTTTGTGAATGAGTGAGTGAGTGAGTGAGTGAGTGAGCGAGCGAGTGAGTCAGTGAGTGAGTCAGTGAGTCAGTAAGTGAGTAAGTCTGTGAGCGTAAAATTGATTAAAATCTATCTCAGCTTGTACCAGTGTGGCACTCCCGCTGCTTGAGCCGCCAGCAGACCTTGTCCTGTCATGAGCATTCAGCACGGGGCCAGTCACAGATGTGAAACTGTCGGCTGACATGCACAGGTCCTCACACATGGACTTTCCCTTGATGGTTCCACCTATGGAGACAATACAGTCATGTGTTCCATCATAGAGTAAGCAGGGAAATCTATGGGAAATGACACAGGACCATACAGCCTTTTTAAATGTAGTTTTTAAACATCTCAAGGAGGGTCTGTATGTCTGTTGAGAATATTTGGAGGAAAGTCTGTGTTGGGGTTTGAATAATGATTTTTACAATGAAACATGTTTTTTTCATGCAAATTCGAATACATACAATATCACGCTGAGTTCTTGCCTGCATCTAATATCCTGGTGACAATGGTAGCATCATACTCAGGTACATATCCCTCCATGATATGGCTGCCATTCATCATAGGCACACCTGCCACGGCCACATTGTCCTTGATGGCTACAATTTTCCCCTGAAGCTTTCCTGTGGATGCTCCTGTGATCTCGGTCCTCCAGTACCTTCAAAACAATCAGTCACCATGAGGTCATCATCATCATATCGTTCCGTGACAGTCCCATGAGTTTTTATAGTTAAACATAAAGAATCCATCCTGGGGTAACACCCAACAGTTTCATTCATGAGTGCAGGTGTATTCAATGTAAAATTTTCATCTCTGACTATACAACCGTGATTGATATGATGTATATAACGTTATAGACTAATGATGTTTACATTGTCTGCCTGTGTTTTTTTGTCACTTGCAATTAACTTACGGACTGAATTTGCAATAAACTTATATCAATGTAGAGGATATGCACGGCGTTACAAACCCAGGAGCGTTGGTTCAGCCGACACAGAGTGTAGTGTTGATTATATCCTTCAGAAAACGACACGCTAGAAAAATCAAGAATCACCGATAACCAACCCCTCTAGTGTGAAACTACTGACCATGCGTTGTGTGGATTGTCTTCGGGCTCAGGCCGCCAGCCTGGTGTTCTCGGCCACTTGACCGTTGGAATCGGCTCGGTCATCTTGTCCACTAGGTCGTAAGACACAAGTGCTTCCTTGATGAGATCTTTGAGTAGATAAGATAATATCATGTCAGACAAACTATAGAATCAGGACAAGAAGGTTATAGTTCATTTGGGGCGTGTTTGACGTGTGTGCATGTGCGTGTAAGAGCTGTAAGTTTGGCTCCCCTGGTGACTTTTTTGGAACTGCAGGGGCCGATTTTTTTTCATAATTCAGAGTAGGGTAACTAAAAACGTGTTAACAGATTGTCATCATTTAAAAAAAATTTTGTATGTAGATAGCCTAAGGGATGATACCCATGATGAGATACTAACCATGCAAATCAATGGCAATTTGTATAATCAATGAGGAAATGTTATTGCACAGAATCTATTCCATTCCACGATAGGGCTCTCACACTTGTCACATATGTTACTGAGAAAGACTACAGATGTCAATTGAGAAAATAAAGACCTCATTTGCATGATTTACGAAAAATACTGTAATTATAATTCAATGCATGAATGTAGCTGTTGGATTATGGAGAGGACAGAGTAAATTGATATTTTTCATCGCAATGACCGTTGAAATAATTGTTATCGTTACTCAAGTCACTCACAATGTATTGAGAAATAACACATGCACTTTTCTAATGGAGGGTGATTTATGATAATTCACTGTATTAAGTATGGAGCAGCCGGATTAACCTTGATATTGCTTTAGCTCTGCTTCATCTATGTCCAGGTTGAACTTGGCCGCTGACTGGGACAGTTGTTGTAATGAAGGTGTGCGGACAGCAGGAGGGCTGTAAAGCTCTGGGACAAACACAACACGACATGTTTGTTATAAACGGTTGGAATCACAGAGAAATGTTTGTACCGTGTTACTGTTTTTCCAACTCCGAAGTTCAAGTGAATGCATTCGTCTGACTCTAAGTTGAGAATGATAAGCCATATAGAGTTCCAGCTGACATACTACAATCTCTCGAGTTCCTATCAACATCCTACCGTGACAACTAACGTTTACCTAGTCGAAAATTCAATAATAACGATAAAGTCGCTCCTCCCAGTTTCCAGCTGTCGCCATACATTTCTCACCTGATGCAGTGTTGGCAGCTCCACTCTGCATGTTGCCTGACAAGAATTTGTTCCCTCCTTGGTTCTCTCGATGCTAAAATGGCTGCCGTTCCCCTTGTGGGACAAGGACTGGTTCTTTATCCCCCCAACGAGAAATTTTGCAGCCTTGAACTAGTTGAAGGGACTGACGTCTGATAGCCTCTGACCAACTGTGTCGTTCTGAGTGCTCTCTTTGGTTTTCAAATTGCACCATATGTATCGTAACCCTATAAGGCGACGTCTCTACATCGGGCTAGGTAACTACCGTACACATTTTGAACGCCTTTTAAACGGCGTGACAGAACAAAGGGGAGAGCGCGTCCGGGATCCGTGCCTCAGGGAATGACCCTGGATGACCCTATGATGATAATGAGGTAGTACTGTGAATAATACTGTAAAAGGGGACATGTTCGCGGTTTTCGCGATTCAATGTTTCTGTATTTTCTCTCTCATAATACGCATTTTCAAAATGGTGTTTCCATAAAACTGCGTTTAGTAATTTACAACGCAGCCCCACATTAACCCTACCTCCCCCTACCAAGGTCGGTGGTAGTTTGGGAGCAGTCTGACAAAGCAATAAATAAATAGTTTTGGGACTGATAGCTATTCATTTTCTGCGCATCATGTTACAAATCATACTTCAGTTCGTTTTTTTTTGTGACGCTGTAACCGCAGTGAACACAACTTCCAAGTGACTATAAAACACTCTGCATGTGGGTGGGTTCTTACAACATTAGAGGGTCATCAGAGTACTTCTCCTTAGAAATCTTGAAAACTTGAATGTTTATTTTCGAATTTCTCGAGGACACACTTGTTTACGTTGACAACAGCCACAATGGGCGGCCCAAACTGTTATTGATCTCAGACCAAGTGGCATTTGATCACAGTTTACCTAAGAGTTTATCAGCCATATACATCACACTTATTGTGTTTGACTACCCCGAGGGGTACGTGCTTGTGATAACCCAGCGTACATTTGTACTTGATATACCGACTTTCTGGCCACTTTCTCACGGCCCAGATATGACGTACAGCGTACCAAATATTTGAGCTCATCATATGTTTTTTTTAAATCTGTTTTTAATGCAATCGCGATCGTGTTGTTCAGAGGCTAACTTACCCTTTTGCCTGCTGGTCAGTGTACGAGAAGAAATCTTGACTTATTAATTCTGTTATGACTCTCGGTCTCAAGAATCGCAACTACCGGCCCTTTTACGTTTAATTCTTACTTTGATAAACATAACGTTAATGATTTGATTTTTCAAAGTGTGTACTGCAATGATCTATACGTAAATCATTTCAGTTTACATTGTTACACAGAAAAATTGAATTGGGAGGAGGAGACAGGTTTCAACATATTTGTAATAAATATGAATGTCGGAGACTCGGAGCACTATATAGGCTGAGCGTCGGAGGACACAGCTTAGCCACACTAACCTTTACTAACCAGAGTGACTGGTACAGGCTTTCGAAAGGTAAAAGTCTATGCTAACCCAATGACATGACCTTTCCCAGCTATTTGCTGTACCCTAAACTGCCACGTGCTTTCGGTGTCAAGCTCCAAACTTTATGGCTCATAACTTGTTAGGAAGTAAAGACTTCCTGTCCCACTTCTGTCTTCTTCTCGCAACTTTCCAGCAAGATGAAAAGACCTGTACTTTTGCTACTTCTGTGTGCTGCCGTCACGTCTCAAGACGGTAAGTGAAAAACTCCAATGTGCTCACATGGCCAATAGCAAGGTGAATGTGGCAGTACGTATTCTAAATATTTCTCGGTTAACTAATATAAGTGTTTCTCATTGGCTGCTCAGCAGTAGAAACACGTTACACCTTGGTCGTGCTTTAGATTTGCCTTTATTTGTAAACATTGGAGTCATTAGAAAATGTAAAATTGTTTTTTGCAGCTCAATCTATAAGAAAATTAGGGATGAAGATAAATGTGGGAAGCTAAGTAGAATGATAAATCAACAAGACTGGCAATAAAAATGTATTATTGCCATGACGACGATTGAGGGTACAACAATACAGCTCAAATCATAAATAGACTGGAACTTCCCTGTCGCTCTATCCCTGGCACAATGTACTAGCCCACCTGTAACATAAACCTACAGCCAGCAGAAATGTACATGTACTATCCCCGGTACAGCACAATGGTCTGCCAGTGACCTAAACCTACAGCTGAGCACTACAAAAGTATTTCCTGTCTGCCTGTGGCGTATGGCTTGAACAAGCTCTAGAAAAGAATATGTATCCTTCATAACATAACATAACAACCAAGACAACGTGATCCATTGTGCAGTGCAGAGTTTCCCTGTCTACCACTAGTTTCAAAGGATAAATTCCTCCAGGAAGCCAGTGTGACCTACATTTCACCATTGCATACCAGAGATACATCTGGAACAGATTTGGGGGGGGGGGTCTTGCATACCCAGCATACTGCATTCCTGTGGAAAAATTCCTGTGCAATTCCTAGAATTTTTGCACACTGAATGCAATATATACCACTTGACGACTCCCCTGAGGCGTCGTCAAAAAGGAGCTGTGTATTATTGGAGTTCAACGGGCCAAAGCAAGAATTTTCACTTAATAATGAAGTGACGACCGATGATAGATGTGGGCGTTCCCTCATCACCCCATCGCAATGCATGTCGGTACGACTGCGTCATTACTGCCTTCCAAGAAGGCTATGCTCGACTTTGTTATCAGTGAACATGCAGTTCATGGACCTTTGTTGTCGAAAGACAGCACAGGTGCACAGGAGAATAGTATCATAAGCTGGCAACGGAGCATAGGCGACCTAGGTGTGTCCAATCGTAGGCTATAGCTAATTGACATTTGTAGGCCGGCTACGCTCCTTGGACAGCTTCTACTACCTTATGCCACCGGTAAATCTGCATGGAGATTAATAAAACCTTCATCAACTGAGATATGTAACAGATAGTGTTCAGCTCACTGCATATACCTAATATTGGCACCCCTATCATAGCTATATGTGTCATAACTATCCATAAATCGCGGTGTCTCTTGTCCACTATATTTGCTATACTAAATGTGCACATATCTGTACATTTCATAACTGTTAGATCTAATACATGTACATACATGTCAGTATGAGCATTACATAGTCTGAAAACTTTCAAATGAACAGACGCTGACTTTTAGACTGAGTACCATTGGGATAGATATTAGATGAAATAAAGATGAAATTGGTTTTGAAATAATAATGTAGTATTAGAAGCACTACATCAGATAAAATCTAGATAACTGTAATGGGGCGGTGCGACTACTCCAGTCAACTGTGCTCGCCGGACACTGAAAGACGGACAAATATGTTCCCCGTTCTATGTTTCACTAGCCGTGCTTTACAATGTTAACGTTGACATGTCATTGATCATCTTTCAATGTACCTCGGATCCAGACCCATGTGTTTCTTATCCCTGTCTCCATGGGGGAACCTGTGTGGCTAGTAACGGCGACTACACATGTCAATGCCGGCCGGGATGGACTGGCAGGAGATGCCAAGTTGGTCAGTTTCACTATCAACATGCGATATGCCATATGCATGCATTGCTATAATGAAGTCGAAATCACGTCGTTAAAATAAGCATTTGTACATACAGTATGTTATCATACTCGCCAGTTGATTATCACTTCTGAATGCATCTATATCAACAGAACATCAAAACCTTCATTTTTCATCTAATATCAAGGTTTCATTATTGGTTATCATCGACTACCTGTTCTCTTTATATTAATATACAGATATTGATGAATGTGTAGCCGATGTTTGTCATCACGGCCCCTGCAGTAATAGTGCAGGTAGCTACACTTGTACTTGTGACGCTGGATGGACAGGAAATGATTGCAACAGAGTTATGCATGATGTTTAGGATGTCATCTAGCTGCTAAATATTACTGCTCTCTGCGTTTAGATTAATGCGACAATCGAATTTGATTTGCTTATATCAAACTGATAATGGCTACAGTACTATCGATGCACGGATATCAATGTGATATTGGAGAGAACATCTACACTTGTACATATCAACCTGGATGGACAGGAACAAATTGCAACTTAGGTCAATTTTACTTTCATATGTTTATGCTATTTCTCCATCTGTAGGAAAACTTTTTTTTTCAAATTTTGCTTTCAAGTCTCTTTTCATTATGACATTAGTGCCCATATTTACAATTACAAACAGAGTGTATGAGTTGACTTGATTTGTCAAAGCTTGTCTTAGACTATTGGGAACTTTAACTGCATGAAAAAGAAAGAACATTGGTGTGGTATCCCAAGGAGGTTAAATATAACCTCCTTGGGTATCCATAGTGACGGCAGATACTCACTTTTACATTCAAGACATTGACGAATGTCAGTCCAACCCCTGTGTTCACGGTGTCTGTGCGGATGCAGTAAACAGCTACTCTTGCGTCTGTGAAGCTGGATGGACAGGACAAACCTGTCACATAGTTTTACTTTGGTAATGTTATTACTATCATCAAGTGGGCCGATTACTCTCTCTTCGCAGCCAGAGGCTTAATTGCGAGAAGCTTACAAAAACGGGGCTAACTCGCAAGGGTCTGGAGCGGCTGGCCCAGAGGCGCTAACTCAGATGACCTCAATATGACAGTATTTGCCCAGGTGCTGCCATAGGACTTTAGGTTTTGAACCACTCACATCGCAAAAGGACCCCTACTCTTTTCGTTAAGTGTGGTGGATTCTTTAACTTGCTCGAGGTGTGGCACTCCTCAAACACGGGACCCATTGAACGTTCTATGCGAGGGACTGCCCTAACTAAGACTAACTAACTAACTAAAAAGCTTCCACTTGAGTGAGGTAAGGAATGTCGTGCAAAGTGTATTTCCCAAGGGCATACGATCTGTGGAATTTCAACTGATTCGAACCCAGAACCTCGAGGTCTGGGTTAAGGGTAGAACGCCCTGCTGATAGTCTGAACCTTTACTCCTGCACGTGTCAACCTGGATGGACCGGGAGAAACTTGCCACATAACTTAAGTGTGTCTACTCTAATCAAGGTCTTCGGGTTTATGACAATATAGTAATCATTTGCCATAAACGTGATGTAGACGTTGCGACCATGCCACTACTAGAAGAGGTGCTATATTCTCCCCAAACCATCAATATTTAGCCCTATTTGTATTGGTAACTTTTATTTATAAAGATCTAATTGTTTATCCCAATTTGTTAGTCGTGATTATATAGATTTCTGGGTATAACGGTATTCTTTTGATGTATTTCTTTTTTTGTTTCATTTTAGAGAAGAATTGAAGTCTGGTGAAAAGATGAAATACACCCGAAAGGGAACGAAATTTCTTGTGTGTGTGTTTTTCCTCCGGTATGTCAGACATGTCGCATAGCATAAGTATTCGTCAGGAAGGTGCTCCATGTCTTTATTCTTGCAATATCTTAAAGATTAACACTATTGAGTTACTCCTGCCATAACATACTGCCAGGCAGGTTGGTTTTATCAGTCTGACTGTGATAGTTCATAGTCTCCATACACATATTGCATTTTACTGTTTTTCCTGTCCTAACGCAAAAAAATTCAGACAAGATTCAGTAAAAAATCGTTATTTGCTCTTTTATATATATACTACATACAGACATTGATGAGTGTGCGTACGACCCCTGTGACCACGGCATCTGTACTGACGGAGTCAACAGCTACTCTTGTGCCTGTGAAATTGGATGGACAGGACACGACTGTCAGATAGGTTTGTTTCAGTAACACGATGTAAAAGGATTACATGTAATAGTTAACATCATCTACATTTTTCCACATAGGTCTGCTTCATTGGCATGATGTTGATGATCAGTATCAACTACATTTCTACTGTAAAAGGCTGTCAAAAACACACTTTGCATGTAAATAGTGCTTTTCTGAAAGTATTAAAAACTCCAGATTTAATGTGTCTAATTTTATCTATGGTGATGCCATTTGGATCTACAGATATTGACGAATGTGCGTCCAGCCCGTGTAACCACGGTATCTGTGCCGACAGTGTGAACAGCTACTCCTGCACATGTCAGCCTGGGTACATGGGAACATACTGCCATATAGGTTGGTTTTGTCAACATGATTCTGATAGTCTAACTTTGATATTCATAGATTTTAATCCGCATATTATATATTACTGTTTCTCTTTCCATCTTAACGAAAAAAATGTCAGAAAAGATGTGTGACAAATCGTTATTTGCTCTTTTTATATATATACTACATACAGACATTGATGAGTGTGCGTACGACCCCTGTGACCACGGCATCTGTACTGACGGAGTCAACAGCTACTCTTGTGCCTGTGACGCTGGGTGGACAGGGACAAACTGCAACATAGGTTTACTTCAGTTGCATGGCGTTTAATTGTGTGACTAAATTCACCTTAAACCCACTATTAATCATATTAGTTTTCCTATCCTAGCTACATTATTTTGTAGGCCCTGTAATAATGTTTGATAGCTATGCTGGTGTTGCATAATTGTCGACAGTCTGTAGCTGATAATCAACTTTTAAACTGTATAGATATCTCATGCCCATTCCTATTTATGCAGTTCTGAAGGACTTCATAAAGGTCAACATTTCATAAACCATATTTTCGTAATAGTAATACTTTGTCATTACGGTACACAGATATAAACGAATGTGTGTCCAGTCCCTGTAACCATGGTACCTGTACCGACGGTGTGAACAGCTACTACTGCACGTGTCAGCCTGGGTACACAGGAACATACTGCGAGACAGGTTAGTTTTAGGCCCCGGTCACAAGAATCGTACGATTGACTGCGATGGAGGTTTTATGCGCGGTATAAGCGCAGTACGTCGTAAGTCGGGGAAGAATCGGAAGCAATGGTTTAAATATATGAAGCCGTGGTCACAAGGATCGCAGTGCATCGTACGATGAGGTCACAAGAGCGTACCTGCGTCAATCGCAGGTAAATCATAGTAAATCGGGGAGCCTCCTATGACGAAAATAGAGCTGAAATGGATTTTGAACATGTTCAAAGTTTCTCCATCGTCGTACGATTTTTATTGCCCCCATAGCAGACTTCATTACGGCCATTTTTTCATACTGATGACGTTAAAGATACATACATTTTTAGCATGTTGTGATGGTTTTAGTTTTCCCTGATATTGTCCATGTTGGCGAAAATGGAACTACATCAGACGCAACTGTTTACAGTAGCAATCAGAGAACAGCGCGCCCGTACAAGAGCCTGCCTTCAAGGTAATGTTTTCCATGTGGCAGATTCAGTATCACACACAGGTGATGTATGCATTTGTTTGATGGCTACATACTCGTGGGTTCATAATTAGATCAGATCTCATCTCTCACTGGTCTCGGGTCAGTTTACCATAACCATAAACATGGGGACAACTCGACCAGAAAGGCAGGCTTATGATTTAATCCTTTGATATGATTTTTTTCTTATGGCATTTTTTCTTGATAGCACATCATCCCCAGAAAAGCAAAATATGATTTTCGAAAAAGCCTGACTCGTAGAGCCGGCAAGCAGGCCAAGATAACCATGCCAGTAACATGCATTGGCATAATACCGGTCATAAGCCTTATACCGGTCGATTAAAAATATCTACACATGCAACAATAGTTATTTCTGAGGTATGCACACTTCAGACATCTAGGTGTCCAATACATCATTTACAAAGCATCGATAACAATGCATTCGAAGACAACAAGGCCAAAAGTTTTCAGGTCATTTTCGGGGCAGGCGAGCTCGTCGTGGGACAAACATACTGTCACGTTCATCGCCAGATTTGTAGATAATAATCACATGTGCTCACGGCACAAGACGAGCATGATTCAACAGCAATCTTGACTTTCTTTTGGTGACCTACAACTCGTGTAAAAGTGTGAGGAACCGTTGCATTATCGCCCGGATCTACGGCTGAATGGGTCAAATTGAACGTACGCCGCCATTTTCCCGCCATTTTTAATGCTACGGCCAGCAGTAAAGTTTTACGTCATAGCGGTTGTGACGGACCAAAATTAAATGAAAATTCTTGTTAGTATACGCCCATTTTCTCATGACTTTTTGTATGCTCATGCAGATTTTTGTTTTGTGCAACTACTAACAGGAAAGAAAGGAACAACAGAGGATGTATAAAGGTACATAGCGGCAGTTAATTGAGCCGTGTTTCGTTCGGCCGGTATAGTGCACCCCTTCCAACCACGCGCCCGTTCTCCGTGCAATTCCGCGGTGTGTTCCAATTACGATATTATGTTTTTAGCAGGACCAGAGAGACAAATAATTTACACAGAAGAAGTGGCAAAGGTAAGCTGTAACAGCCACATGTAACTGGAGAAAATGATGCGTTGATCATTTGCCAAATTAGCATTGCTTGAGAAATTGCAGTAAACCGACCGGTATTATGCCAATGGATGTTACTTGTCATTGATTTGAACCTTTCTTTGTAGGACTCTTGTTGTTATGGTTTCTTTAGATTTCTTTTTACAGTGAAAGACATTATAGGAAGGTATTTTCAACAGCTAGATCCACATTTGGTTGGTTAAAGAAGCACAAAAGCGGTCAGGTGGCTATTCAGAAGAGACACAAGTGAAAAATCGTACGACGCTGGAAAAATTTTGAACATCATCCAATGCTCTGCGATGGCTGATTTTGCTTACGATTTAGCTGCGATCCACTGCCATCATCGTGCGATATGCTGAATATGCCATCGCAAGGACGTCGTACGATTCTTGTGACCGGGGCTTTATCAACATGATTTTTATATATTCATAGTATTCATCCACATATTGCATTTTTACCTCCATGAAATGTCATGGAGGTTATATTTACCTCCATGAAATGTCATGGAGGTTATATTTACCTCCATGAAATGTCATGGAGGTTATATTTTACCCTGCGTTTGTCTATCTGTGTGTGTGTCTGTGTGTAAACAAGATAACTCAAAAACGGCTTGGTGAATTGGTTTCATACTTGGTGTGTTGGTAGTGTGTGATGAAAGCTGGAAATAATTAGATTTTGGGCCCCTTGCAACATTCCTTGGTACTGCAGCGCAACTTCCGGTTTTGCTATCTCGTGTTCTGAACAAACTATGGTCACGATTTTAGAGTGTTACATAGGTCTTGTTCTCAGGAATAAGTGATATCAGTTTAAGGATAGCAGGGGCATTTTTGTCAAAACTTCTGAAGACGATAACTCAAGAAGGGAACAATAGATTTTCATGATTTTTGGTATGAAGGTACCGTAGACAATGTTTTACAAAATAAATTACTAGTTATGCAAAATAAGAGCACATTTGCATAATTAATGAGAAAAATCTATCATAGCAGTTTTTTCTATGTATATCTTGTCCCGGACGTGATATGGTCATGGTATTTGGGTGGTAGATAGCTTGCAGTGCCATGACAAAGTTTAGACATAATGTAACTGACAGGAAATATAAAACAATTTTCGCCAGGCGAAAAAAACAAGATTCTGTAACAAATCGTTACCTTCTCTATCACGACACAGATATTGATGAGTGCGCGTTGAACCCCTGCGACCACGGCACCTGTACTGACAGAATCAACAGCTACTCCTGCAGTTGTGAAGCTGGATGGAGAGGGCACGAATGTCAGATAGGTCTGTCTTAGTATATATGATGTAAATGACTAGCATCATCTACATTTTTTCCTGAAAAGTACTGATCAGTTACGAATTATCTCGATGTCCATTTTTACAGATATTGACGAATGTGCGTCTAGCCCATGTCACCATGGTGCCTGTGCCGATAGTGTGAACAGCTACTCATGTGTTTGTCCATTTGGATGGACGGGGACACACTGCGAAACAGGTTTGTGTCACAAACTTGATACTGTTGTTGTTCTGATAGCACATATTAGTTAGCAAACTGGCATGAATATTCGATTGGTTAGCTTTATATTATCATTTTATTATGTTACCATCATGTTTACGGTAAATCATTCTATAAGTAAGTAAAAAATATTCCGTATATATTTCGTCACAGTGTATATGTTGCTAGTCTTGAAAAAAAACAATTTCAATTGCAAATCTTTTTATGCAATATCAAATTCAGTTTAGTTTATGTTGTGTTTCTGCACAGACATTGATGACTGCACCCCGGACCCCTGTGACCACGGTGCCTGTGCTGACAGTATAAACAGCTACACCTGCACATGTGATGCTGGGTGGATGGGAACGAACTGCAATATAGGTTTATTGTTATATTTCAGCCATACATATTATGGTGAAATATATTGTTATATTTCAGCCATACATAGTATGGTGAAATATATTGTATTCGTAATGTTTCTTCTTTCTTTCTTCTTTCTCCTGTCAAATCTTCAAAGTGATTCATCTCCGCCGTTCCTGTACCGAATGACCTGAAATTTGGCACAGGGGTAGAATGGGCCAATACCTTGATGCTTTTTTCTCAGTTTTTTTCATATCTGCCTCTAAAATGATTTTATTGAGGTTTCAAGGTCATGTTTTGACCAAAATAAAATATATTGTCCCCCTGTACCCTGGTCTTACAATGGAATGGCCTGAAATTTGGTGTAGATAGGCATTAGATAGTTGGTAAAATGATCCAAGTAAAAGTTTTGACATAAACTACTTTAAAATAATTAATTTTGGCACTTTTCTGAGGGGTAACTTGTTTTCTTTTGGCCTCCTGGCGTGACCTTCCGTGACCCCGCACGGAGTCCACACCTGTGCGCGAAGAGCGAAGGCTAATTAATATTCATAAGCGGGGCCCCACGATTCCGTTACGGAACTCCTTATTTGGGGAGCGTGGTTGATGTAAACAAAGGCTCTTACTAGTAGTTGCGTCATTTCTTTTTCTGTGAGGAAAATACAATCAATTCTTTCTGACACATTTCTAGAGCAAGAACGGGTCGCGTTCCCAAATTTCCTGTTCTAAATTTTGCGTGTGCCGCCCTGCTTTCGCGCCAAAAAATGTAAAAAGTGTAGCGAGTGTGCCTTGCCGCGAGTTATCAGTGGGGTGGGATCCCTCCCCGGAACAGCCAGTTCCCGGGAATGTCCCGTATTTGGGGATCGGGGTTGACCAACAGGCAGTTACTAGTAGTTGCGTAATTTTTATTTCAGCGCGGGAAATAGAATCAATTCTTTCCGACATAATTTTGGAACAATAGCGGGTCGCGTTCCCAAAATTCCTGTTCTAAATTTGAAGCTCTTTGGCTCGGCAACGTAAGTTACAAACCATCGTAAGTTTGTATGTAAAACCCGGGCGTCAGGCAAGCCTCGCAAAGTGACCCCGCCCACAAACCGCCAGGGCAGTGTCGGCAGTGTTAGTGGGATCCTTCGCCGACTTTGTCAAAGGGCCGCCGGCTATCAATCAAACGCGGATGTTGATTAGAGTTTCAAACAGTCATGGTGCCGTACAGCGAAATTCATGCTTCGTGAATACATTCCTTGGACTTTGTTTCCCACAGCGGTGCTTCTACAAAATATTTATTAGACTGTAACACTGAGTCCCACATGTTTTAAAGAATAGAATCTGACGCGAAACAGCGGTTTTTGCCCGGTATTTTTCTTGAAACATGTCCGTGGGAATATCGTCTGACGGCGAGGCGGCGACGCAGGGATATCAAACCGTCAACATTACATAAGTCGCACGGTGGCTAACAACGCTGCGAAGATAACGTTACTAGCGCTCTAACTTAGTAAGCACTTCAACTTCGGATGGCAACTCGGACAATATTTATCAAGCACTGTTGAGCTGAGTAAAGTTTGTTGTTTATGAGTTTTTAGTTGTCTTTGAAGCGTTTATCCGAAATATTGTTACGTCAAACTGCTGAAGAAAAGTTAAGTGACTGCTACGATGATCGTAGATATGGCCCTAAAAAGTGATAAAATAAGCCTTCTCAATAGCCTAAAATGCAAGAGCTTCAAGGGAGGCGAAGCCCCCCTGGGTCCCCCCACCGGACCCCTGCCCCGACGCTGTGAAAAATTTCTGGCGAGAACACTGGTATATACTGCAGTGTTCCCGCCAGAATTTTTTTCGGGGGCCGCCGAAGAACGCCGAAGGCCCCGGCCCGTTGGGGGTCCCAGGGGGGCGAAGCCCGCCTGAAACTCTTGCACTTTAGGCTATTCAGAAGGCTTATTGTATCAGTTTTTAGGGGCATTTCTGTAATAATCACAGCAGTCACTTAACTTCTCTGCAGGAGTTTAGCGTAACAGTATTTCAGGTCAAACCGTCAAAGGCAAATAAAAACAAACTTTAACGTTAATGACTTTAACAGTACTTATAACTTTTGTCCGGTTTGCTACCCGAAGTTGAATCGCTATCGATGGTATTTTCGCTGCACTCGGAACCTTCTAAAAACGTACGGAGCTAACGGTTAGCTCCGTACGTTTTTAGAAGGTTCCGTTTATCACGGAATTGCTGTTGTTTCAGAAATCTCACGGACTTATGCTTACAAACATTCCTAACTTGTGTTTCTTCTTCTTTCTTTCTTTCTCCTGTCAAATTTTCAAAGCGAATCATCTCCGTCGTTCCTGGACCGAATGACCTGAAATTTTGCACAATGCATATGGTAGAGTGGACCAATACCTAAAAGTTTGGTACAGGCGTGCATGGAGTATTTATTTAAAGAACCCAATTTTCATTTTTGGCGTATATCACTTCAAAATGACCCATTTCGGGGTTTTACGGGGGTGTTTTGGCCATTCTCGACGTTTAGTGCGTTCCATATATGGCAAACAAAGCAATAACTCCCGCCCTGGGCGACAGGTGACAGGTGTCAGTCTGCTAATTAATTGAATTGTGCCGCCAGCCAATCAGCGAAGAGAAAGGAACACTTCGTCGGCAATGACGCAACATTTGATTGTCATGTTTATATGTAGACGGAATCATTCATATTTGAGAGGATTTTGTAATTTGTGTTACTCCATAAAAGGTTTCTGCAAAGAAAATAGGAATATAATATGTGACCATTATTTTGAAAACAGCAATTACAAATATACACAAAATATATATACGGAAAGAAACTTTTAGGTTTGAGATTTTTATGCAGACCTTCTTGAAGATTCCACCCCGGACTCGTTCATTTTTAATTTTACATTTACGTCACAGACTCCCGCAGCAACTGCATTTAGTCTGCAGTTTTCTGCGCATTTTACGTCAGCTTCTACCCAGTTTCGGTTGTCATCGGTAGCAGAACATCTTTAGGTGAGAAATGGCTAGCCTTACATTGTTCACTCCGTTGTTAATGTACATTGAAAGGTGTTTTCGTTTGTGAAATTCGTCAAAACAACGTTATATGAGAACTGTGGAACGCTGGTACCGCAGGCAAGTGCTGACAAGCCACTGCCGTCGTTGTGTATCTCCGTTTGTTGTCAAAAACATGCATGAACTGATAACGTTAGTAGGCGAAATCAGTTTTCCTTGGGAAAGGGCAAAAGATACTTCCACACGAGATGTCATGGTGTTTTCTGCATCATTTCTGTTTTTTGACGGTAACTAGTTATCTTTATTTTGATCGTGACGACGTCCACATACTAGTATTTTTCTGTGGGGAGGGGGGGGGGGTCAAATATATTATGCTGCTTATTGTGTAACGGTAGGGTTTAAGCGCTGCCAAACTGACCACGTCAGTTGCTCTAGAGCTTTTGGTGTTGTGGTTTGCACGTTCGATTTGTAATCCGCCGACCCGGGGTCGATCCCCGTTATCGGCATGTTTGTTTCTTTCTGTTTTTAATTTATAATTTTGTTAATATTAATATTGATTCATCCTTTGGACTGTGATTTGTGTAGATGTTATACCAAATGTCACTCGTTTGACTTCTATATGATGGCTTTAATTTCATTCATGTCAATCCTTTTGATCCTTGATGTCGGCCTTGGTAGTAGTTCATTTCGAGAAGTTACTGTTAGAATGTTCAATTTTTGCGCAGGAGTGATTTGGAACAGTTCAATTTTGCATGGGAACGGGTATGGCTGAAATATGCTGTATTTGCTCTCAAGCAAATGTCGGCCTTTCTAGTATTCGTAATGTTTCTTTTTTTCTTCTTTCTCCTGTCAAATCTTCAAAGTGATTCATCTCCGCCGTTCCTGGACCGAATGACCTAAAATTTGGCACAGGGGTAGAATAGGCCAATACCTTGATGCTTTTTCTCAGTTTTTTCATATCTGCCTCTAAAATGATTTTATTGAGATTTTTTTGGTCAATTTTAGACCAAAACTGTATATTTTGGCCCCTGTACCCTGGTATTACAACCAAATGAGCTGAAATTTGACAGAGATGTGCCTTGATAATGCCCCCATATAAATTCGATAACACTTTTGGTGTACAGTACAACAAAATGCTTATTTTTGCGATTTTTTGACCAATTTTTGACCAAAAAAGGACACTTTTGGCCCCTGTACCCTGGTATTACAACCAAATGAGCTGAAATTTGACAGAGATGTGCCTTGATAATGCCCCCATATAAATTCGATAACACTTTTGGTGTACAGTACAACAAAATGCTTATTTTTGCGATTTGTTGACCAATTTTTGACCAAAAAAGGACACTTTTGGCCCCTGTACCCTGGTATTACAACCAAATGAGCTGAAATTTGACAGAGATGTGCCTTGATAATGCCCCCATATAAATTCAATAACACTTTTGGTGTACAGTACAACAAAATGCTTATTTTTGCGATTTTTTTTACCAATTTTTGACCAAAAAAGGACACTTTTGGCCCCTGTACCTTGGTATTGCAACCGAATGAGCTGAAATTTGACACAGATGTGCCTTGATAATACCTTCATATAAATTCAATAACACTTTTGGTGTACAGTGCAACAAAAGGCTTATTTTTTGCGATTTTTGGCCAATTTTTGACCAAAAAAGGACACTTTTGGCTCCTGTACCCTGGTATTACAATTAAATGACCTGAAATTTGGTATAGATAGGCATTAGATACTTGGTAACAAGATTCAAGTCAAATTTTTGACATAAACAACTTTAAAATGATTAATTTTGGCACTTTTCTGAGGGGAAATTTGTTTTCTTTTGGCCTCCTGACGTGACCTTCCGTGACCCCGCACAGAGCCACACCTGTGCGCGTCAGCCGGAGAGTTGATTGAATCAAAGACCTAGCCAATCAGCGAAGAGGAGGCCAAAGGCTAATTAATATTCATAAGCGGGGCCTCATGATCCCGTATATAGCAGTGTTCCCGCCAGGGGGAGCGAAGCCCGCCTAAGGCTCTCGCATTTTACACTATTCAGAAGGCTTTATATTGTATCAGTTCTTAGGGGCATATCTATGATAATCGCAGCAGTCACTTAACTTCTCTTCAGGAGTTTAGCGTAACACTATTTCAGGTCAAACCGTCAAAGGCAACTAAAAACAAACTTTAACGTTACTGAGTTCAACAGTACTTATAACTTGTTATCCGAAGTTGAAACGCTAGCGATGGTATTTTCGCTGCGCTGTTAGCTCCGTGCGACTGTTGTTGACGGTCTTATAACGGTATATTTTGCACCCCTGTACCCTGGTATGAGTAACATTTGGTATAGATAGGCATAAGATAGTTGGTAAAATGATCCAAGTAAAATTTTTGGCTTAAAGTACTGTAAAAGGCTTAATTACAGCACTTTTTTTTAGGGGAAATTGGTTTTCTTTCGTTCTCCATGCCATGATCTTTCGGACGTTCACCCCACAGAGCCGACATCTGCACCTGCGTCTAGCCGGCAGGAAGAGTTAATTCAATTAATGGTTCAGCCAATCAGCGAAGAGGAAAGCGAAGGCTAATTAATATTCATAAGCGGGACCACACAATACGTTAACTTGAAGACTCAGGCCGTACAGACTTCTCGCCAGGATTTTTTCAAAGCGTCGGACAGGGGTCCGGGGCCGCCGAATGTCCCTGGCGGGGTCCAGGGGCAGGGCCACTGGGGGGGGGGGGGGGACCCAGGTGGGCGAAGCCCCCCGGAAGCTCTTGCATTTTAGACTATTGAGAAGGCTTCTTTTATCAGTTTTTTAGGGCCATATCTACGATAATCGTAGCAGTCACTTACTTCTCTTCAGCAGTTTGACTTTAAAATATTTCGGGTCAAAGCTTCAAAGACAACTAAAACCTCATAAACAACAAACTTTACTTAGCTCAACAGTATACAAAAATATTGTACGGGTTGCCATCCTTAGTTGAAGCGCTTATTTATAGCGCTAGTATCTTCGATGCGCCGTTAGCCGCCGTGCGACTTTTGTTGACGGTCTGATATCCCTACGTCGCCGCCTCGCTGATATTCCCACGAACATGTTTCAAGAAAAATACCCAGCAAAAAACGCTGTTCTGCGTCAAATTCTATTCTATAAAACATGTGGGACTCAGTGTTATAGTCTAAATATTTTGTAGAAGCACCGCTGTAGGAAAGAAGGTCCAAGCAATGTAAAACATCACGTAGCATGAAGTTCGCTGTCAACTGGCACACAGCACATGGCTGTTTGAAACTCTAAGTCTAATCAACAGCCGTGTTTGATTGATAGCCGGCGGTCCTTTGATGAAGTCGGCGAAAGGTGCGTTAGTTAGAAAATCTGCGTTTAGTTTTGATACGTAATTATAAGTTAGTGGCGAGAATGATTATTTTCTCATCAATATTTCTCTTCAGAATTATTTGAACTTAATTGTACATCTAAACAATTGGCTTACCTGTGCAATGTTTATATGATTAATGATCATGTGTAACGTATGGCTCCTAGTCAATAGATCAGCATTTTCTCTATAGTGACCACCTGTCTATAGTGGCCACATTTCCTTGTGCTGTTGTTGTTTGACATAAAGTTTGAACATTTAAATTGTAAGTAACTTTAAACTGCCAGAGTTTCAGCCCAATAAAACACTCTCAGCGCCAGCCTCGAGGGTATGAACAGACTGACCAGACAGACGAAAATAAATCCTCGAACAAGGTTCAATCGTATCTTCCGGGTCTGGCAGGAAGTTGTTAAACTAAAATAATAATAGGCTCGATGGCTGATTGCATACAAAGTAAAACAGTTTAACAGTTTTACAGCTTGAAGAAAACAAACGCTCCTACAGTACCTGCACCTGCTTGATAATTATTAAATCGTATGCCCTACTTGAATAAAAAAAATTTCACTGCAATAATGAATGTACCCACATCACAAGGAGCTTATACTCTTTTAAACTTACACTAGTTATCGTACTGAAAACTGTTAATGACATTACATGAAGTCATTCAACAATTTTCAGTCATGATGAAATTTTCTGAATGGAAAGTGTCATTATTGTCATTTTCTGAAAAATAGAAGCAAGCTCTGTTTTTACCTGGAATCAATTCACAATACCAGTCCACTTTGGGGGATAATGTAATGTTAAGAGGATGTTCCATTTTTGCGCAGGGGTGATTTGGAACAGTCCAATGTTGCGTGGGAAGGGGTATGGCTGAAATATGCTGTATTTGCTCTTAAGCAAATGTCGGCCTTTCTAGTATTGATTATATTTATGTACCTATCTTGTCCCATGTCAAAGCAGTACTAGTTAGCCCACTTTGTCAATACAGTAAATAGAATCTGTCAGTACATCATGATTACGTAAAGACACCATGTACATCTATAAAAAATGCTACTGCATATGTATGTCGGATAGATGCACTTGTTAGAAAAAATTACAAGCTGCATTAGCAACAGTTGTGTTTTTTTCATATCACTCTTGCACCTGCGTGTAGTTTTTCCACTCTTTTATTCTCCTTCCTGATAATGCGCGTGGACGCCTTTGCATTTATTTCGACAGTAAGACTAGCAGCATCGCCTTTGGAACACCTCTGGCATCGTATCATGCTAGCGTACCATTCAGAAATTATTTCGCGCCTGATATTACACCAAAAGAACAATCTACAACCATACACATGCGTGGGGATAAGCAACAGTATAAACAGGGCCTTCAGTAAGAAAAGGTGAGTTATTTCTTAGCCTCCTCGTACTTCATTTACCTGGCATCCACGACCGGGTCGACGAGAAATGTGGGTAAGCTGCAGGTAAGTAAATTATAACGGTTGATGGAGTTGTGTTGTTACCCTCATACTTGTTTTGTTTTATTCATTTATATCTTTGGCCATTGCAGGTAAATCTTCGGCATCCTCTGCAGATTCCAAATCTAATGCACGAAATCGAAGAATACACATGATGGGGCAATATTTCTCAAATTTTCAGCATATTGAACAGAAACGTTGTAACAAGAATTTATACTAAAAAATATGGTGTTAGAAAGTAGCACTTGTGTGGTCCACTAGTGTCACTACAACTACTCTCAGGACTACCACACTGGTGTCACTTCTCCAAGCACATTCAGGGCTACTACACGAGATATTTTCCCGTTTTTTTATATTCTTAATTTATTCGCACATATTACATGGATTAAAACAATTGATATACAGAATAGAAATTCCAGCTTGCGCGGATTTTCGTGGGGCTCCCCCAGAACTAGATAGCATGAAATAATTGAATTACACATAATCATATTGGACTAAATAACACATACTATCTTTAGATATTTACAAATACAAAATATAATTTACAAATCATATAGAAATAAGTCGGAATTTTACCCCCAAAAAATGCAAAATAGAATTATTTGCTTTTAAATTCCAAAGAAAAGACATTTTGATATCTTCTTGTCACGTGGGCAATCGCCGAAGGGGAACGAAATTCCTTGCTTTTGTTTCTAAATCAGCCGAAGATCCGTGCTTATAGATGTCATCCATACAATTTAATTGCTATGGTCTTTTATCATCATACACAGATGTTGATGAGTGTTTGTCGAGCCCCTGTTATCACGGCAGCTGTGTGGATGGCGAAAACAGCTTCTCGTGGTCATGTCAAGATGACTTCACCTAAAAATACTGCACTTTTGGTATGTCGGCAATATTGCAAGACAGTATGGTACTGCATGTTTTTATTCTAACAATATTGTGACTACTCAAAACGCTGTTTCAAAAACATAATGCAGTTTCCACCGTTCATGATTAACCAGCGATTGATTATAAAAAGTATACTATTATCCAAAACTAGAAAATGACAAACTGTCTCTTGATTATCACCTACATGAAATATTCATGAAGTATATTTTCAGTAGCGTTTGTCTGTATCTCTGTGTGTGCGTGTGTCTTCTTTCTTCTTTGCGGTAGGTGACCAACATCGACGAGCCGATGAATCTGTCACGCTGTTGAGTTGAGTCAGGTCAGAGGTCAGGTCACTAATAAATGCTTGAACATGTCGTAGTTTTATGGTGATCATAAGGTATGCTGAAGTAGTTAGTTTAGATGTCATGAGCCCATCTTTTCCCTGAAGGCTGCTATTGACGGCGCGGTTACTGTCTCTGCGGGTAATGAATTCCATTCCAGAATTGTTCTTGGGAAGAAACTCTTTTGTCTGTATGTAGTTCTGCAACGAGGGATGACATAGGTCAAAGGATGTACGTTTCTTGTAAGTCGAGTTGGTCGCTTTACAATAGGGGGGCTACTCGTGTTGACAGTTACGATTTCGTGATGGATCTTGAAAAAGGTAGTGAGTCTGGCCCTTTTCCTTCTTTGTTGCAATGTTTCCCACTGGAGACTTTCTAACATTTCCCCAACACTTGATGTTTGGCGGAAACGTTGGCAAACCCATCTGGCTGCTCTACGCTGAACTTTCTCTATGGTCATAATGTCCTTGTCAGTGTATGAGTCCCACACTGAGCTGGAGTACTCTAATGTGGGTCTAACTAAGGCCTTGTATGCTACTTCCCTAATGGCTATGCTATTTACCTTAATGTTACGACGTATAAAGCCAAAAGACCTATTTGCTTTGTTTGTGATATTAGTAACATGTGGGCTCCACTTTAGGTCCTTCGTAAGGGTAATGCCGAGGTACTTTACATGGTCACATGTTTTCAGTTTATGGCCGTGGAGTTCGTATTCCCAAGGAGGTTGAACCTCCTTGGTATTCCCTTTCCATTAGCTTTCTTTTTCGAGTCATGTGCACAGTTATACACTTTCCGGGGTGGAAAGACATTTTCCATTTCTGCTCCCACGAAGCTAGTTTGTGGAGGTCCTCTTGGACGAGATCTTGGTCTCTAGCAACTTTGATAGTT
The DNA here is from genome assembly GCA_019207045.1 of Branchiostoma floridae x Branchiostoma belcheri. NCBI lineage: Eukaryota > Metazoa > Chordata > Leptocardii > Amphioxiformes > Branchiostomatidae > Branchiostoma > Branchiostoma floridae x Branchiostoma belcheri. Next base: position 15,042,576 of record CM033027.1, read on the forward strand.
TTTTGGCATGCTGTGTCATCTGCAAATAACCTTGCAGTTGAAGACAGACCAGCTGGCAAGTCGTTGATGAACAACAAGAACAGGGAGGGCCCCAAGACAGAGCCTTGTGGGACTCCAGACTCAACTGAGACATATTCCGACTTGGTGCCGTTTACAATGACAGCTTGTTTCCTGTTTGACAGGAAATCCCGGATCCAGGCATTTACCTTTCCGTCAATGCCATAATGCTGTAGTTTGTACACCAGGAGACTATGGCAGACTTTGTCGAACGCTTTGGAGAAATCTAAGACCAGTAAATCTTCTTGGTGACCGTTTTCAAGCGTTGTGGAGACTTCATCTACTAGCCCAAGGAGCTGGGTCTCACACGACCGGCCTTTCCGAAAAACCGTGTTGCTGCGTGCATAGAATATCATGCTTCTCACAGTACTTCATAATCTCACTTACAAGAATATGTTCAAAGAGTTTACATGGTATGCTGGTGAGAGAAATGGGTCTATAGTTTTCTGCTTTATATCGCTCCCCCTTTTTGAAGACAGGACAAACGTAGGCACACTTCCAATCGTCAGGAACAATCCCATTGTCAAGGGAGGCTTGGTACAGGAAGGCAAGCGATGGTGCTAGCTCCGTTGCCACCTCTTTCAGGACGCGTGGGCTTATCTGGTCTGGTCCACTTGCCTTTGTCGGATCAAGATTTTGGAGAAGCTTCTCAACTCCAAAAGTCGTGATGGTGATGTCTTTTAGAAGGGGTTGATTCGGGTTTGGTCGAGGCATTTGAGTTCTAAGCTTGAACTCCTCTATAGTAAGGTCTTCTCTAGAGCTAAAAGCTGACTGAAATTGATGGTTTAAGATCTCAGCCCTCTCCTTGTCATCTGTCACAAGCTTGCCTTCCTTTTTGAGTGGTAAAATTCCTGTGATTTCGTTTCTCTTTGACTTGATAAATGACCAAAACTTCTTGGTAGGTTTTGGTTGATCGTGGCAATCCTCGGTAATTAAGCTCTGTACGTGTGACCAGTACTGCTGTCTCAACTGCCGTTGAACTTTACGTTTAAGAGACTTGAATTCTTGGAACAAGTCTTGCCTTCCAGTTTTCTTGTACTTTTTATGGATTCTGTCTCTTTTTCTTATAAGCTGCAAGGTTTTGTGGTTTATCCATGGAGGACTCTTCCTGGCACGAATTTGTACTTTGTACTGTGTGTCTACAAGATAACTCAGGAACGGCTAATTGGATTGGTTTCATACTTAGTGTGTGGTAGGCTGTGACAAAATTGAAAACATTTGGAGCCTTGGCGACTTCCCTTGGCACTGCAGCCTACTTAGTGTGTGGTAGGCTTTGATAAATCGTGTTCTGAAGAAGCTACATGTATGGTCACGATTTTTGGGTAGAAGATAGCTCCTGTGTTTGGAAAGTACAGACATACGTTAGGCCCCCCCTTGCGGCTAGGTTTTGAATTGCAAAGTTGCTTTCGTCAAATATTTCCGAAGAGGGTAACTCAAGAAAGGAAATCATGCAAAAGAGGGGGACATTCGTCGAAGTCTTGTTTGAATGAAATCTTTTTTGACACAACAAAAATGCAACTACTTACAGTAGATATAAACAGACATACATGCATATTAATCTAAATTATTCCCAGACATTGACGGCACCCGTTCGGATGGAGTTGACAGCTCAGCTAAGAATGCACATGTCAGGAAGGATGGACGGGACAAAACTGCATTACAGGTTTGTCATCATTCATTTCATAACAGCATTTCACAAAATTAACAAGCCAACCATTATAGAAACTATTATCGTTGCTCCAGCCATTCACAGTGTATTGAAAGAGAACGCATGCATCTAATGAAGGACGGTGATTTTTACGAGAGAACAACAAACTGTACTACGTATTGTCTGACTAACCTTGATATTGCTTTACCTCTTCTTCATCTATGTCCAGGTTGAACTTGGCCGCTGACTGGGGCAGTTGTTGTAAAGAAGGTCCGCAGACAGTAGGCAACATGGCATGTTTGTTATGAACAGTTAGACTTATGTTACTGTTACTTCAACTTCGAAGTTCAATTGAATGTTTCATGCATGTTTCAGGACATCTGACCTGTGGTAACCTTACTTCAGTCATTCCTCTTTCCTCTGTGTTTCTTGATTTTGATCACAATAGACTATGTGACGTTCCAACTGATGTACTACATCTAGAGTACTTTCTTTGGTTTTCAAATTGTACCATTTGAAGCATAACCCTGAAAAGCGAAGTCTCTATATCCGTCTAGATAACCACCGCACACATTTTGAACTTTTAAACGAGACCGGACAGACGGAGCGTGACATATTTTGCGCAACATACTTCAGTTATATTTGTCTGACAAGCATAATGGCGCTGTGACTGCAGTGAAAACAATTCCAACGACTCCAAAACACTCTGTATGTGGGTGTGCTCTTAAAATCTTAGAGGGCCATTAGACACTCGGAGTACATCTCCTTGAAAACTTAAATGTTGATTTTCGAAGGTCTCGATGACGCACTTGTTTACGGAGACAACAGCCACAATGGGCGGCCCAAACTGTTATTGATCTTAGACCAAGTGGCATTTGATAACAGTTTACCTTAAGATGTTATCAGCCATATACGTCACTCGCATGATGTTTGACTGCCCCGAAGGTTACACCATATACGTGCTTGTGATAACCCACCTAACTTTGTACTTGATATGCCGACTTTCTGGGCACTTTCTCACGGCCCAGATATGACGTACAGCGTACCAAATGTTTGAGCTCATCATATGTTTTCTTTTTTTTTTCAATGCAATCGCGATCGTGTTGTTCAGAGGTCAATGTACCCTTTTGCCTGGTCAGTGTATGAGAAGAAATTTCGACTTCGTCTGTTATCGCTCTAGGTCTCAAGAATCGCAAATACCGGCTCTTTTGCGTTGAACTCGTTTTGCGTTTTACTTTGATAAACATAACGTAACTGTGGTACACTGCAATGATCTATACGTAAAATAATTTCAGTTGATATTGTTACACCAGAAAAATTGAATTGGGAGGAGGAGACAGGTTTCAAGAGCAATGGTTTTTGCACCAAGTATAAATGTCGGAGCACTATATAGGCTGGGCATAGGAGCACACAGCTTTTCCGCACTAACCTTTGCTAACCGGGGTGACTGGCATAGGTTTACCGAAAGGTAAAAGTCTACACTAACCCTATGACATAACCGCTCCCAGCTATTTGCTATACCCTAACAGCCACGTGCTTTCGGTGTCAAGCTCCAATCTTTATGGCCCATAACTTGTTAGGAAGTACAGTACTGTAAACACCTCCTGTCTCACTTCGGTCTTCTCCTCGCAACTGTATTTTCCAGCACGATGAAACGATCTGTACTTCTGCTACTTTTGTGTGCTGCCGTCACGTCTCAAGACGGTAAGTGGAAACCTCCTCACAGCCTCACGGGGCCATTTCTAAGGCGAATATGTATTCGAAATATTTCTCCGTTACCTAACTAATATAACTGTTTCCCGTTGGCTGTTGAGCAGTCAAAACACGTTACACTGTGGTCGTGTTTTTCAGCCAGTAAGTTTTAAATTTGCCTTTATTTGTAAACATTTGAGTTATTAAAAAATGTCAAATTGTTCCTTGCAGCTAAATCTATAGAAAAGATAGGGATGAGGATAAATGAGAGAAATAGAATGATAAATAAAAAAGGATCTGTATATTATCTGGGTTCAATGGGACAAAGGAAGAAATTTCACTCGGTAAATAAAAGTGACGACCAATGATAAATGATCATAAATGTGGGCGTTCCCCCATCGTCCCAGCACAAAGCATGTCGGTACGACTGCGTCATTGCCGCCTTCCAAGAAGGCTTTGCATCGACTGTGTTATCAGTGAACATACACTTCAGGGACCTTTGTTGTTTAAAGAAACACAGGCATATAAACATATGTATGCGAAAATGGTGTTCAACGATGAAGTCTAATAGTGATCATCTCAATGCAAATACCTAGTACTGGCGACTATATCATACCTACACGTAACCTAGCTATCCATAAATCACGATGTCTCTTGCCCACTATTTTTTTCACGAAAGAAACGTTGACATATCTGAACATATCATGATTGTAGATACATATAAGTGTGTGCATCATATAGTGTTTAAAATCTTACACGAACAGACGCTGACTTTTAGAGGGAGTCAATCAGGATAAAGATTTGATGAAGGATGGCTATCGTAAAACTATAACGTTAACTTTTAGATGGAATTAATCTGAAGTACTCTAGTATTGATATTACTACAACATCTAGATACTCTAATGGTACTCTAAAGCCAACTGTGCTCGTCTGATAATTAGACACATATATGGTTCTGGTTCAATGACTCTGCTTTACTAGTTTAACATGTCATTCATTCTTTTTAAATGAATCTCAGATCCAGTTGCAAACCCATGCGATTCCAATCCCTGTCGCAATGGCGGTACCTGCGTTGCTATTGACGGCGATTTCACCTGTCAATGCCCGCCGGGATGGAACGGCAGGAGATGCCAAAATGGTCTGTTTCACTATCAACGTGCAATTTGTATCCTTCCGACATGACTTGCATGCATAGCTATACTGAAGTTGAAATCACGTCGTTAACATAAGCATCTGTACATTCAGTATGTTATCATACACGTTTGCTAATAATCGCTATTGAATTTTTTCATCTCGTTTGTCGACAAAGATCAAACTTCTGAATGTATCTATATCGACAGAATATTAAAAAAAATCATACTTATGACCAAGATTGTCATCGGTTAGCATTGACTGTCTGTTCTCTTTATACAGATGTCAATGAATGTGCGCCTGGGTCCGATGTTTGTCATCACGGCTCCTGCAGCAATACTGCCGGCAGCTACACTTGTACCTGCGACGCTGGATGGACAGGAAATGACTGCAACATAGGTTTGCATTGTGTTTAGGATATCGTAAAACCCTTCTGAATATTACCCATCTCTATGCCAATGCAACAAACGGAATTTTATTTAGTCATGAAACAATTCGCGCCGAAAAAAACAACCTTCGAATCGATGCTCAGATATCGATGAGTGTTCGTCTGACCCCTGCGCCCGGCTCCTGTAATCAAGGAGAGAACAGCTACAACAGCGCGCATGTCAACCTGGGTGCACAGGAACAGATTGCAACTTAGGTCTCTCTCTCTCTCTCTCTCTCTCTCTCTCTCTCTCTCTCTCTCTCTCTCTCTCTATATATATATATATATATATATATATATATATATATATATTATATATATATATATATATATTTATGCTATTTCTCCATCTGGAGGAAAACGTTTTTTTCATTTTTCCTTTGAAGTCTCTTTTCACGATGAGGTTAGTGTCCATACTTACAAAGTGATTCGATTACTATACTGGTTTTGAATTATTGTCGATAGTCTACAGCTGACAGTCATCTTGTCATGCCCATTCCTCTTTATACAGTCTTCAAGGACTTCAGGTGTCAACATTCCAGAAACCATATTTTCGTAAAAGTATTATTTTGCTATTACGGTACACAGATATTGACGACTGTTCGCCCGATCCTTGTCAACACGGCACCTGTGCCAATAGAGTGAACAGCTACACCTGCACGTGTGAGCCTGGGTACACGGGAACATACTGCCAGACAGGTTGGTTTTATGAACAGGATTTTGACATAGTCATAGAACACATATATTATATCAGTCAATGTTTCTCTTTCTGTTTTGACGCAAAAACAAAACAAGATTCAGGAACACATCTTTACCTGTTCTATCACGACACACAGATATCAATGAGTGCTCGCCTGACCCTTGCGACCACGGCACCTGTACTGATAGAGTGAACAGCTACAGTTGTGCCTGTGAAGCTGGGTGGACAGAGACCAACTGCAACATAGGTTTGCTTTATCAAAATGACGTTAAGTGTGCACATGTGGTGACATTAATCATAAATCTACCGCTAAACTTGTTGCTAGTATTTCCTAGGTTGTCTTTATCAGTTTATGCGCCACATAATGACATTTAGTTGCAACCAACTTGGCTCAAGAGAATGGTCCACCACTCAAGTTTAAAGCATTTCAAAAGTAACATTTTCCTAATACAGTTAAGTCATCTTTTTGCAATGCGATACACAGATATTGACGACTGTTCGCCCGATCCTTGTCAACATGGCACCTGTGCCAATAGAGTGAACAGCTACTCCTGCACGTGTGATCCTGGGTACACGGGAACAGACTGCGATATAGGTTTGTTTTATCAACATGATTCTATATATATATATATTCATAGTAACGTTACTCATATTGTATTTCAATATTTCTCTTTCTGTCTTGACGCAAAAAAAGACAAGACTCGGTAGCAAATCGTAATACCTGCTTTATCACGACACAGATATCGATGAGTGCGATTCCAAACCTTGCGACCATGGTTCCTGTAGTACTGATAGAGTGAACAACTACACTTGTGCCTGTGAAGCTGGATGGACAGGAACGAACTGCAACATAGGTATTTTTCATAACATAGTTCCCCTAAGCTGGCTTCATCATTTTATCCGCCATGTAAATGCTAATGAGTTTAATACGATGCTACTGTCGAACTGATTCATGATAGTGGTTCAACAGTCAGGTAGAGAAAACACTAATATTTTTGTCAATGTAACACACAGATATTGACGAGTGTGCGCCTGATCCCTGCCAACACGGCACCTGTGCCGACAGTGTGAACAGCTACACTTGCACGTGTCCTTTCGGATACACAGGAAGACACTGCCAAACAAGTTTGTTTCGTCAACATGATTATTTTCATTTCTATTAGATTTCCATTATTTTTTTCCTGCTGAATGTTTGTCTTTCTCTTCTTGTCTTTTCAATGATACAGACAAGCAATTGTTTCTTTCGTTATGAAACACAGATATCAATGACTGCGCGCCTAACCCCTGCGACCACGGTACCTGTGCTGACGGTGTGAACAGCTACTCCTGCACATGTGAAGCTGGATGGACTGGGGACAACTGCAACATAGGTTTGCTACATTAGCATGACGCTTACCTTTGTAGATATCTCATCCAAATTCCTCTTTATGCAGTTCTCAGGGACTTCATAAAGGTCAAGATTTCATAAACCATATGATCGGATAGTACTATTTTGTCCATGCAATACACAGATATAGACGAATGTGTGTCCAACCCCTGTAACAACGGTACCTGTGCGGACAGTGTGAACAGCTACTCCTGCACGTGTCAGCCTGGTTACACGGGAACACACTGCAAGACAGGTTTGTTTTATCAGCTTGTTTGATAGTCTGACTTTGATATTCATAGCCTTCATGCACATTTTGCATTTTACCACTTCTCTTCCTGCCGTAACGCACACACAACAAAAAAGATCAATCTTTACCTGCTCTATTACGACACAGATATCAATGAGTGCTCGCCTGACCCCTGCGACCACGGCTCCTGTACTGATAGAGTGAACAACTACACTTGTGCCTGTGAAGCTGGGTGGACAGGAAACGATTGTCAGATGGGTCTGTCTCAGTAACATGATGTAAAGGATTAGTATATCTACATTTTTCCTGGAAAGTAATGTTTAGAATGATCAGTGCTGTAATGAAACAATGCAAAACGCCCAGATTCAACGAATCGGAATTTTAACGGTGTCCATGACTATTTACAGATATTGACGAATGTGCTTCAAGTCCCTGTCGTCATGGTGCCTGTGCCGATGGTGTTAACAGCTACTCCTGTGTCTGTCAGTTTGGATGGACGGGGACACACTGCGAAACAGGTTTGTGTCACAAACTTGAAGAGAGAACTAGTTCTGATAGTGCACATTATGTATCATCGATGACGTCAATTATAGTATTCAATGGGTTAACTTTAGATATTCTTGGCAAAAGATTTTGATTTCAACGCCTTTTATATTGAATTTATATATAGAATTTATGCTAAAATTCAGTTAAGTGTTAGCTGTCTTCATGCACAGATATTGATGACTGCACCCCGGACCCCTGTGACCACGGTGCCTGTGCTGACAGTATAAACAGCTACACCTGCACATGTGATGCTGGGTGGATGGGAACGAACTGCAATATAGGTTTCTTGTATCAATATTTATCAATAAGACGTAGATACATTTTGCTGTGCCACGATATGGGCAAGATGGGAACGTTTCATAACAGTTCCCTAAACTCTATAAGATTCTCATTGTAATGTTTATTTGCAATTTCTTTCCCAAAGGATAATTTTTACAAAGTTTACGTGTGATAGAAGCATAGGGAACATACATGTGACAAAGACAGTAACTGATTCAAAAGCTACTGTCGACTGTATCTAGACAAGGTTAAAGGCTAACATTCCATCTGTTGATACAGATTTTAATGACTGTGGACTTGAACCCTGTGCCCACGGCACCTGCGCAGATGGTGTAAACAGCTACACCTGCACTTGTCAACCCGGATGGACAGGACATGACTGTCACATAGGTGTGTCACTTTCACTTTTACACATCACAACTTGTAAATATGGAATTAGTTGTGACTTGTCAGTAAATCACTGTTGACGTTCTTTGCAATGAGCCATGTAACCAACAAAAAGCACAGATTTTAAAGCATGTTCTGACAACCAGTTACATTGCGCACGTTTAAAAACGTTCATGATTATGTGCTAAACAGATATTGACGACTGCGCGTCCAGCCCTTGTCAACACGGTGGATACTGTGCTGATAGTCTGAACCTTTACTCCTGCACGTGTGAACCTGGATGGACGGGACAAAACTGTCACATAGGTGTGAACATTTTTATAACAATGTCATTATCTGTAACATGGAACCTGTGGCGTTGGAGACTTCATACATGTATGCTTCTGTGATCGGGCTCATGGATATAGATAATATGTAGCCAAAGCCAAACGTTAATTGCTGCTTGTGAAGTATTTTGAACACTTGTAAAGATGTAATGCATCAATGGTACTACTGTACACATAGCATCCGTTTTACCCACCTGCACAGATATTGATGAGTGCAAGTCGAGCCCCTGCTATCACGGCAGCTGTGTGGATAGTGAGAACAGCTTCTACTGCATATGTCAAGCTGGCTACACCGGAAAATTCTGCAATTTGGGTATACCAGACTTTATTGCATATTTTTAGTATAGCAATATTTATATTTATTTATGCATTTTATTCTAGCAATATTTAAGAAAGGCGACAGCTACAGCTACATCTACAGGACTTTTCAATGATTGTAGATACAGAACACAGAAAATGATGATGATGATGAATACTGTAAGGTAGGAAGATACTGCATGTCTTTATTCCAGCAGTATGGAATAAAGATGGTGCTGAATATTGCAAGGATAGCATTACTCAAGCCGTTGATTTAAAAACCAAACCTCAAAATACTGAAATGTGAATTCAGTTTTCTACAGTTCATAACTAACCAGTGATTGATGATGAATTAAAAGTATATCATTATCCAAAACTGAAAAAATGGCACATTAAATGTGTCTGGACTATTTGAATTATTTCCAGATATTGATGAATGTTCGCCCGACCCCTGTATACATGGCACGTGTACGGATGGAGTGAACAGCTACCATTGCGCATGTCAGGATGGATGGGCGGGGGAAAACTGCAGTATAGGTTTGCGTCATCAACATGTCCTTCATTCATAACAGCATTATTCAAAACTGAAGAAGTGTATGCATAAGAGAAACTCTGAAAAGCCATAAGCATCTGTAACATCATGTTCACTCTTCCTGTTGACATAAAAGCTTGAATCTACGTTTGCCCACTGGACGCAATTCGCCTATTGGATCTTGGTCTTTTTTCATTAGCATAAGTCTCAAGTTAGATGGATAAAATGAGAATAATTGTTCTCCTAACGGACATTGCAGATATCGATGAGTGTGCCTCCAGCCCCTGTGTACACGGCAACTGTACTGACATAGTAAATGGCTACGCGTGCACATGCGAGGCAGGGTGGGATGGGACAAACTGCAATACAGGTACAGGAACTTGTTACCGACTATTCATAAGAGAGTACTTGAACTGTTTCTGTCTTGTCATAGATCCATTACTTCAGTTGATTTTGTCAACAGTCTGCCAAAATTGTTGCAATAGTAATTGTCCTGCCAATATAATGTTCCCACAGATATAAATGAATGTGAATCAAATCCCTGCCAGCACGGAAACTGCACTGATCTTGTCAACAGCTACAGATGCGTCTGTGATTCGGGATGGACCGGTGTTACTTGCAACAAAGGTACGTTCATATGCTTGTATTATAGAACCAGCGTACATATTCCAACTGACGCAAATGAACATCTCCTTCAGTAAATGAAAATAGTAAGCTTTATTGATAAAGAAAACAGTGACTTTTGTATGGTCAACTATTAACTTAAAACAGGGATACAGAGTAATTCAATTCTACTGACTAAAGTTAATATTAAAATTCTACTGACTAAATGAGATGCGTATGATAACCACCCAAATTCTTCAGTCTTCAAACTTTAACTTTCATCTGTCAACAGATATTGATGAGTGTGCGTCCAACCCCTGCATTAACGGCAACTGCACTGATTTCGTAAACGGCTTTAGATGTGAATGTGAGCCGGGATGGACTAACGTGACCTGCAATGAAGGTATTGACTCTTACAATATCATTTTTGCTGAAAAGAAACATATATGAGCAGCTCCTGCTCAGCACATGACATAGTAAACGAAACATGACCATACATTCATGCATTTTGCTCTTTCTGATATTCCAGATATCAATGAATGCGCATCCAACCCCTGCATTCACGGCAACTGCACAGATTTCCTCAGCGGCTACAGTTGTAAATGCGAGCCGGGATGGACCGACATTATCCACGATAATGGTACGTTTGATGCTGCCGTTTCCCAAGCTAACAAGAGTTCGAAGTTCTCATGTTTCCACGAAACATTCTGATTATGCAAATTACTTCCACATCCACATAATCTATGCTTGGTTATGTACACATTTGACTAACGTAAACAGGTTACAATGTTCACAGGCCAATCATTTACCGTACCACTTAGAGGAATTGTGGTACTTTTGCTTTGGTTATGCAATTTAGAATCATTTGCATAATTGGTTTCACCTGCCATTAACAACACATGTAATATGTATCTAAGTCCTATAATGGAAATCACTAACAATGTAGATTTTCCTAATTAGATATGAAAATTAAGAGTCAACTTGCATATAAATTTGCAATTGATTATCTACCATCAAAACATTTTTTAAACTGCTGCAGTACCAAAATCACATACCAGGGGCCTAATATTGACCTTGGCCTTCGGCTTCCAAATATCTACCCACATACTAGATATCATCGTAATCCATCCACACACACACACACACATACACACACACACACACACACACACACACACACAGACGCACACACACACGCACACGCACACACACACACGCACACACACACACACTCTCTCTCTCTCACACACACACACACACACAAAACGTGTTATTAAAAGGTGTACATTGCGTAAATGCGGAAGTCATTCGCATTACGTAAATGCGGAAGTCATTCGCATGATCAAAATATTCAATGGAGGTATGAGGTCTCCGAACTCTTGTTGTTGTACTTGTAGAAGTGACAATAGAGAAACAACATGACCGTAGTTGTAGAAGTGCAACTAGTTCGATGGTAAAAGTGGCACAAATGTGGCAGCCATAACGTTGGTAGTTGCCAACTTGGCATTGACATTGCGAAAGGTTAGTTTATTACCCACAATGCATGCTGATGTCAGATATTACAAAACTATCCAAAATGTAGTTGGCTAGTTGAGGTTAAAATCTAACAGTGCTTTCTGAAAAATAAAAGACAATTTAACCCTTTCGTTTTTTTCCTAAAGCATACTGATGGGTTCCAAACTTATTAAAAGTTTTAGATCAAGAAGCATAACTACACCCACAACTTGAAGTTCCATAGAAGAGGCTTGCTATATATACAAACCGACATACTTTGAGACATTGCTTGAATGACCCTCGGTGGTACCGGGGTGCAGGCTTCAAACCTGTAGCCGACTGGCATCGGAGCGGTTCAATTCCGCCTTTCGAGCGAATTCGAGTACATTTTTGGCCCCTAACCGCAGCCGAATTTTGTAGTTTTGGTGTCTCAAGTTCAGGACATCCTTTGTTTCTTTTTAAATATTTGAGAGGATTTGAAATCTAATTTGCATAATTATTGGGGAAAGTTTATAAGTCTGCTCTGTTACATTGTAGGACAATTCCAACATTTGTAACTGAGAAAGTGAAGAACACTGATAAATTTAGATAAACATTATGCAAATGAGGGTCAAATTTGCATCCTAAATGAGAAAATGCTATAATCCAGTTGTAAATGACAGGAATTTCGTACTTGACTGGCATATTGGCGCACACTTAACTACTCAAACCTAGCTAAACAGAACAGCAATAACGTCCTAAATCTATTCTAACACAGATACAGATGGCTGTGTTTTCAACTCTTCCGTCCATGGCAACTATTCTGATGGCGACAACCTCACTCACTCATGCAAGGAGGACTGGAACAGGACCAACTGCAATCTAGGTGATCAGTTACTACTAAGAGTCTACTGATACGTCGTGGTACCCTTGTATTGAACACAAATATTAGAATTAGCATGACGTATGAGGATAGTTGTGGACAGTATAATAAGTATTCCAACCAATGAGGTTTCAATAGGATTTAAACCTCCTTGCTCCAACTAACGTGCGTTTTCTGTGCAGAAATCGACGAGTGCAGCTCCAATCCCTGTCAGCATGGTTCATGTACAGACTTCGTGGCCGGTTATAACTGTAGCTGTGACGTTGGGTGGGGAGGAGTCCATTGTAATCAAGGTAAAGCTGTTCTATATCTATTGATATGATACGTTTCAGTGACACGAATTTCTGAACATAGGTCTAAATGAAGTTTTCTTAAGTTCGACTTGTATAATCCTAAATGCTGGTATTGTAACGTTTTCCTGTTGTATCCAAATTACGCAGACATTGATGATAACTGTGCATCCAACCCCTGCCTCAACGGGAAATGCGTTGATGCTGTCAGCAGCTACATCTGTATGTGTGATGAAGGATGGGCTGGAATCAACTGTGAACAAGGTACCACCTCGACTAAGTGTAATATGGTGTAGTGTACATATGGTTTCCTCATTGTATAAGTCGGGTATGTAGCAAATGAATCCTGCTGTATAATCGTATGTCTTATAGACCCCCCTCGTTCTATGAATCATGAATTAATCTAGATAGGATTTTACCGAACTAATCTATGAATCATGAATGAATCTAGATAGGATTTCACCGAACTAATCATGAACGGAATCTACTTTATACTTCAGGTCCACCCACGTTCTTGTTCGAACTGACCATCTCCAATGTGGAATTTACGGAGGAACTCAACGAGCCAACTTCTCAAACTTTCACATCACTCGCATCTGAGCTATCAGAAACAGTAAGTGTGTTTTGTAACTGAAATCCAATAATATTCTCATTAATCAATTTCACGCATACATCAATCAAGGACTTGCTTCATCTACATCCATCAATCAAGGATTTGTCTTTTGTTACATGTTATTATAGTTTCCTAGAATAGGATGATACCAGGGAATATACTTTTCAGCCAGGTATTGATCAATGATATCACACAGTAGATTTTAACCATTCATTCGGGAAGGATGCCTACGATACCCACCTTTAATGTGTAGAGCGATTGCTAAGATCACGTCTGTTTTTGTGTTTCCAGATCTGGTCTTCGCTGAACAAGAGCCATGTTGGAGCTGACGTCATTAACATTGTCATCACCAGTTTCCGTAAGGGAAGTGTGGTAGCAGATTACTACATTCAGTTACGTCAGAGTACAGAGGTCACTGACAGGGAGATACAAGAAACACTCAAGTCCGCTCTGAGGAACAACACGGACTTAAACCACTCCTTAGAAATACAACTTGAGTCAATGTGAGTTCATCCAATTTTCTCTGTTACGTGTAATTGATAAGTCAATAAGGCAGACTTTAACTATGCTATATTCTGTCCATTTTCAAAGTACATAATACCCATAGTGACCGCTAAGGTCCGTAAAAAAGTCACATAGTAATAGCAACGATTGCACGTAATAAGAAATCAGGGAACCAAGGTGTCTGCTGAAATGTTGATGCACATACATCAAAGTAGACGTCAGACTTGACAAACCACGACTTTTTCATGATGAAGTATTTACATATCTTTTCATATCTTCCAGATGTGTGAAGGTGGACGGAGTCAGCACGTGTAAAGATGACGGGTCGCCACAGTGGCCACCGTGGGCAACATACGCCATTGCGGGGTGTGCAGGTCTGGCTGTCTTGGCTACCTTAGCCTTGATAGTCAGCAGAGTCCATAAAAGGTAAGTAATACTGAACGTTCATTACCACAGACGATTCAATGAGGAACAACGAGGCCATACCACTCCATGACGCTTACCCTTATTTCATGTATATTCGAATTTCTATGGATAAACTACGAAGTTTTATCTACAATACACAAAACATTTCCTTAAACAGTTTGCCTGAATCCATGTAAGGCATAGGGAGCAAAGGTTACCTCGTGTGCTATGCCAATCCAGTACCTTATACACGGTCATCTTCTGATAAAGCCCGTTATTCGTTTACAGTGGTAGATTCTCGTGGGAGTTAGAGCAACAGAGCGACAGAGGCGACCTTGGCGGTGGATCCAACATGCCGTAAGTTCACTCATACTATTCACCATGAGAGGTCAGAAAAATAGGACCATTTTAAAGTTGTTTTAAACCCCTTTGTTTTTGTTTTGTTTTTGTGTGTGTTTACAACGTTAGTACTAATGACTAAGCTCAGCAAAACTCCTCTTGTCATATACAAACGACAAAGCCCAATGTCGAAGTGTTTCTGGAGCTAGGAGTCTATTGTATTACAGAACCTTTTGCAATTTTTTTCAGGGAAACCAACCATCACATGAACCCCCTTTATAACGTGTAAGTATATACTGTTCATATATACGTAGTGTAGGGAATTGGCATCATAATTACTGATCATTACTTCGATCAGAAGATATATTTTGAAATCTTTGAAAACCGATAAATTAACATATTGATCAGCCAGGTTTCGTTTCTGATTAGTCAATGTGATGATCAATAATGTATTAAACATATCTTGTCTTCCAGATCAAGCAATTCTGCAGCATATGATCTCGAGGATGATGGTGGCACAGACGGTGGTACATAAAAGACAGTAGTGCTCAAAGAGGTGTTCACATTTAGCTTTACTGAAGATGCATTACAGTGTTTAATGTTCAATAAAATGACAACACAACAACGAGTCATCCGCGTGTTTTGTTTGTCTGTGTTTCCTTGCTGGTCGCCCTCATCCAATGGGCAAAGAAGACAATTGATCTGACCAAGGAGCTTTTATATAGACACAAGTCTATAACGATCTATAAACCTATACATATGTGATTTATTGTGCAAATGTCTTTTTATGATATCGTAGATTTGTTGTTGATGGCCATGATTGACACCACACGTCCCCAGCAAGTAGGCATGGAGAGTCGTGAACGTAAAGATTCTAAACGTTTTCGTAGCGTAATGGCCAATTAGACTTTAAGGTTTCATAGTATGTAGTAGTAACATTAGAGAGTGAGCACAATTGATTTACCACGACAGGTCGCTAGAAGCGCTGAACCTTAGGTAAATTTACAGTTCGCCTGCGATATGGCCGTCGGTGATATTTGATCATAGTTTACATTAGATCGTACCAGTCACAAATATCCGTGCACAATGTTTGCCTGGCTGGCATTGGGGGCAGTAAGGTTATCTAATAGTGCTAATCAATGATCACAACGTTCAACACGTTGACGCCGTGTTGGAACAGTTACATATCCATATTATGGCATCACATATTATGTACCCGTTCTGTCTAGTCGTGTTTTGACTAGTGCTTATTTTTTTATTACAATGGATACCTGTAATGTTGGCAATAATGTAAGGGGTCCAAACCATATAGCTCGTTCTGTTATGGTTGGAATAGGAGATTAGATATGGACAATACGTCTATCTATTTGCCATTTAACTGCAAATTTAGTCAATGTCCTCATTTTCACCTGCATAAACAATATTGGGATAGGATGAATCACATTGCAAACTTTATACATTAGCCTTGATTGAAAATGGTTCTAGCTGGGGTAAAAGTCTGTACCTGTCTTATCTGATAGTATCGACCAACTTTGTGGAGTATCGTACAGGTCACAAGACCTTTGGGTCTGACTGTGCGAAACTATGCCGGGTGCAATTTATGCATTGTGATATGTGTCTAAATCCAGTCTTCTGTGCTTAACTTACAATAGCCATGGCTCGAGTAATACTTCTGTTGGTGCTGTGTGTGATTGTCGCGTCACAAGATGGTAGGTGGAGACTTTTCATAAAATTCATTCCTCTAGATCTTACAGTCGTGAAAGGTCCTATAAGTTCATGTAACGCTAAGAGAGTTGTGGTTGTGCCAATCCGTCAGATCACTGTCTATAGAATTCAAAAGCCAAAAGCTTTTTTCCGGTGGCAACTTTACATGTTAGGCTAGTTGAACAATAACTGCTGGTTCATTCTAATGTTCGTAGTGAATTAGAAAAGAATGACAAGAAAAAAAAGACATGCACAGTCGGTGCAAGATAGTTCTTGTAATAACTGAAATCCCAATGACTACAAGAGAACAAAGGCGTTGATTTAAAGGTATCTGTAACATACATACAACTATTATATGATAATATGTGCGTTACTTAAATCTCCGAAATAATCAGATTACTCCAACTGTCTAAAGATCGATTCATTGATCGCGAGCGACCTTTGTCGACACCCGTGAAAATTGCAGCCAACTACTTTCTCAAACAATATAAACATTTCAGTACATTATTATGCTTCAGCAATAAACTTTCATTCCCTTTGTGCACAGCTGATGAGTGTGCGTCCAACCCCTGTGACTACGGCACCTGTGTTGGTGGTGTTGACAGCTACACTTGCACCTGTGAACCTGGATGGACAGGGACTGTGTGCAACGAAGGTTTGTCTCCTAATCAACATGACCTTTGCATCTATTGCATCAGGCAGTGTTGTGTTATTTTATTTTTTCTGATTTATATTACCAGTTGGGTACTGAGACGATGTGGTTTGTTTCGTGACATGAGCAGATATTGACGACTGTGGGCCCAGCCCCTGTGTTCACGGCACATGCGCAGACGGAGTAAACAGCTACTCCTGCATCTGTGACCCTGGATGGAGAGGCACTAACTGCGAAGAAGGTTGGCTTCATGATCATTCACGGTCTTATCTTTTGTGAACTTTTGTGCCTTTCCTTTAAATATAGAAGCTCTTTTACGTTTTTCCTTAGGTGAAAGGTCATTGGCGTATTGCATCATCTGTATTCGCATCTAAATTTAGTTATCTTCATGAAAAATGGGCATATAGTTTTGGGTGTGTCTGTGTGTGTGTGTTTGTGTTTCCGGATATTTGTGGTCAGCATAACTCAAGAACCTCTGGACGGATTGCCATGATATTTATTATTATTGACGAAGGTCAAGGTCAATTTTGGGCCCCCTGGTATGTGACCTTGATACTACAGCAAAAATTCGTTTTTTGTATCTTTTGAACTGGATGTACTGTGGTCTTGATTTTTTGGTGGCAGATAGCTAATGACGTAAGGAATATGTGGTGTATGTTTGGGTTCCCTAGCAGGTTGCTCTGGAACTGCAGGGGCGTTTTTTCAAAATCTTCTTAGGAGGATAACTGGACAAGGGAACAACAAATTTAGATGATATTTGGTATGTAGGTAGCTTTGACAGAGATGTACATCCTAAAGTGCACATTATTCAAACTGGCACTTAATTTGCATAATTAATGAGGGAAATCTATATTTTTTATCAGTGGTTTACGTTCCTGAATCTCAAATATTCTCTGATTTGAAGATATATAAAGTTACCAGCAAACTTTAACATGTTAGTGAAAAACGTTACCGTTGAATATCTGATTGGAAGGACAGAATTTTGTCAAGAGATTAATGATCATTGCTATTGATGTGCAGATATTGATAACTGTACGCCGGACCCCTGTGATTTCGGCAAGTGTGCCGACACCATAGGCGGCTACACCTGTACCTGTGATGCTGGGTGGACAGGACAAAACTGCCATTTAGGTTTGTCTCACGCTAAGCGTGCCCTTTCACTTTACACTTTTGTGACATCAATGATAATAATTCAGAATTGACACAGTGATCTATTATTTGTTGTGAATAAAAGTAATTGCCAATACAACTAATATATACTAGTTTGATGCTACTTTTCATATCTTACGCAGATGTCGATGAGTGTGCGTCCAGCCCCTGCGGACACGGTACTTGTGCTAATCATGTCAACAGCTACAGTTGTACATGCCCGGTTGGATGGCGAGGGGACAACTGCCAAATAGGTTCGTAGATATACTTAGATGTAACCGTGTAAGTCTTGTTCCGCCAATGAGGTGGACAGACTCAAGAAACATTGTTTAACATTACATAGTGTAATCTTAATGTAGCATTATCAACTCATATTCTGTGAGCTCTACAATGGTTCTTCATGGGCCGATCTAATGCTAGGCATTGTACTTTTTATGAGCTTCAAGTTGTATTTCTGTGTGGTTCAACCGATAGAGATACTTCATTGCCACCTTTGTCAGGATCGACAATAAGTGATTATGTTATCTCCGATGACCTACCACAGATCTGGATGAGTGCGAGTCCAGCCCGTGCGAACATGGCAGCTGCAGTGACAGTGACAACAGCTACTCCTGTGTATGTCATCCCGGATATACAGGAACAAACTGTGACACAGGTTGGCTTCATAACACACATGATTCCTTTCCATTCTGTCACATAATTGTCACTACTTAAAACCTCACTCAACATTTTTCATATGTATACGTGTACACCACATTACATATGGTCAGTGAAACTTCAGCTTGAAAGTGTACAATTGAAGATACGTTACATTAAACATTCAAGTAAATATTACGACAGAATTGAATAAATTTGACTTAGAACCGAACCCCAATCAAATCTTTCTCAAGATTTCTTACCTTGATGAAGTCCTACTAACCAGCCCTACCTAAACCATCGAATTTTATTCATAACCGGATAACCGTTCCAGCCAACTAACCAACCGAAAAAATAGACAAACAAACAAATACATAAAAAATGAATAAACCTGGTCGGCGCAATCATGTGCTTCTTTTTGGGCATAAACCGTACATCTGGCAATGCAGCGTTTTAAGGTAAGTATACCAGTACATATAGTTATAGTGGCAGAAGAATGATGTCATCTCCAGGTCCACACCAATCGTCTTCTGACTCGGATTCTACAATTCTATCTTCTGGATCAATCCCTTGGTTTGCAGTGTTTCTATGCGCACAGATCTCTGTTTGTTTCGGTACAAACCGTCCAGGTTCTAGACCTTGTGCATCTTCCAATGTGATGTCACATTCCGGAGTTTTTGTCTTTTGTTGATCCGGAATATCCCTGAACGAATGCAGCATATGTTGTTCCGGAATGTCATCTACTTGATCTTGAGCCTGGGCTTCTAGAATGTTGTTTGCCGGAGCTTTTCCCCTCTGTTCCGGAACATTTCTTCCCGGAGATTGGGCTTGCCGTTCCGGACTTACCCCGAGGGCAGCTTGTTCCATCTGCTCCGGAATGTGATGTTCCGGTGTTGGTACATGTACTTGTTCAGGCTCTGGTTCCCGAGGCAGAGGTTCGCCCAGAGCGTCTCGCAGCCGCCTCCAGAACAGCGGCCTGTGTCTCACGTCAGCAGGCCACATTAGGTACGTGTCCCTCTTCACTACAGCGTTCAGGTGGCGGAATCGCTTCAACATTCTGCTGGGAATCTCTTCCAGAAACACCAGGATGAGTCGCACCCCTCCTCCCTGTTCAAACATGTGGTACTGGGCCAACTGGAACTCGTACTCGCACCACTTACTCTTCAGGAAGTTCCTGGTGACAATACAGACGGTTCGCCGACTGTTTTCCACGGCGTCAGCGATGTTTTCCACAATGGGAGCACCGACAGCGAAGTCCCTCTCGTGTATGACTAGACTGTAATCAGGTTCCAGGTTCTCTATTGCTTCATTTATAACCCACAGGACGTCTTCGTTGTTGTAAGCGATAAAAGCATCATGCGTATATGCGTGCTGTTCATTAATTTCTTCCTCTCCGATCCTCGGTTTTCTCCACTTGGCCCACATCCACAGGTAATAGTAAACATGCCCGATGTTGTAGTCGACAAGAAAAACGGTCATCATGGCGACGAAGATTCCCGAAGAGGCGAGCACACAAGCCAGGAGACGGTTAGGTCGGAATTCATGACTACAATCCATGTCAAAGAACGTGCTTAAGCTTTGTGACTGTGTTTTTCCTTTGTCGTAGTTTTGTTGCTGTTTGATCCCATCAACCAAACGTTGCCCGTGCAGTTTTGCTGGACGGAAACATTTGTAGCTTCGATAAGAGACAGGATAGGGGTTATTCCAGTTTAACACCGTGTCGTACTTGCCCTGGGCCCACTCAACAAACCATCGCAAGTTACAATCACACAGAAAGGGGTTGTTGGCAACGTCAAACCTCTCTAGGGGGTTCAAAACAGGCTCCAGGGAGGTTTGGTTTAAACCACTCAGTCTGTTGTTGTTAAGAATTAAATCTCTCAGCCCGTATAAATGGTCAAATACGTCACCAATCACTGCTATCCTGTTGGCTGCCAGGTTTAAGATTCTTAAGTTGCCCAAACCAGCAAATGTCTTCGCTGTCATATTTTGAATTTGATTGTTATTTAGATCCAATGATCTTAGCCATGATAGTCCGCGGAAGGCGAATGATGCTAAAGTGCTGATTTCGTTATGACTGAGATCGAGTTGATCGAGCTGGACTAACCACTGGAAGTTCCCTGTCCCTATAACACCGATGTGGTTGTGCGAAAGAGTCAATATTTTCAGTTTCCTCAGCCCTTTCATAAACGTCGCGTCCAACCCCACTAAACCATTGCTATCCAGTCTCAGTGTTTCTAACACTGATGACTCTACTGCTGCCTCGGACGTAGTTCTGATGTCGTTGTGAGAGAGATCTAAATACTTCAGACCTGCAATGGAGAATGCAGAATCGGGCAAGTAATAACCTATTTGGTTATGCTGCAAGTCGAGTACAGTGATGTTTGCGGGCAAACTTTCAACACCTCCCAGTCTGTTATGGCTCAAATTCAGATGTTTAACGCGTTTCAAGTCCGTGAAGTTAAACGACAATGCGAAAGATAATGATTCTGTGTCCATGATGCTGTTCAAGTTGTTATGACTCAGGTCCAGATAGTCCAAGGTCTCTGGAAGCCGAGCTTTGGAGTTTTCCAAGTTGTTATAGCTCAGATCAAGGTGATTAAGAGATGACAATCCTTCAAACACGTCTTGTGGTAGAGCAGAAATAAGATGGTGGCTTAAATCAAGATGGGTGAGGGAAGACAAACCATTGAACGCCTTGTTCTCAACCGTATTTAGAATTCCTATCTCCAAATCTAACTTTTGCAAATGTGGGAAATTTGTGAATGAGTTAGCTTGAATGACTTGGCTGTCGGGCAGGAGTATAGACAGGGTTTTCAAATTGTCCAATCCTTTCATTGCCGCAAGAGTACCAGCCGCTATTGTGTCGATCAAACCCACGGTAAATGACAGCTCCTGTACATGTGTGTGTCGGAGCTCTGGCAGCACCCCTGCGATAGAGGAGAAACATGACGTCCAGGGAATGTCCAGCGCCTGTAGGCGTGTGAGTGACGTCAGCAGGCCAGGCTCTATGCTAAGATGCTCAGTTGGTGTGTAGACGTGAGCGCTGAGACGCAGGTCTAGCCGTTTTAGGGTTGACAACAGCGGCAAGAATATTTCAACATTGTAGTTAACTGGGCCTACAGAACCTAATTGTATTTCCTCCAAGTTTGTCAGGTTCCTAAATACAGGTCCGAATTTTAAACCGCTGGCGCTATGAAGGCGGAGATTCAATGTTTTAAGGTTGCGAAGAGGTGACCACAGTGTGGGTCGTTGTAAGAATTCACTGCCACTCTGGAATTCCGATTCTGTCATCGTCAGGTTCTCCAGCAGAGTTAAGGAATCGAATATGTGACCAGGTAAACTTCTTATGTTGCTCAAACCTATCTGTAGGTATTTCAGTCTAGATAGAGTTTTGAACACTCCAACATCTAATCTGTCGGTAGTGGTTTGAACTGTCAGATGATTCAGGTTTCGCAGATCCATGAAAAGTCCAGTCTGAAGAGCAAACGTCGATTGTAGAGTTGGACAACACATATCCAGTCGTTCTAGATTCTCCAATCCTGCAAACGCACCCATCTCAATGGCCTGAATGGATGTGTCTGCCAGATCCAAGTGCTTCAGATTTCTCAATCCCTGAAAAGTACCGTTGTATATTTTGGCGATGCTGTTGCCGCGCAGAGCCAAGTACCTCAGTGCAGTCAACCCTAGGAAAGAGTCCCTGTACAGTTCAGTGATGTTGCTTCCGCTGAGATCCAAGGTGATGACAGACTCGGGAATGCCGGGTGGTACGTGGGTTAGGGTAGCGCGGGCTGGGTACTCCCATTGATCGCCCTGTCCTCTGCACACTACGGTTGTGGAGTTCCAGGTCTGACAGACAGGGGGCAGCTGTCCAGCCCATACGTGTTGCGTGATGAACGCCAAAACCATGGCTATACTGATCGCAACAATGGTGATTTTGGACTCCATGTTGATCTCAAGGTTTCTGTCGTTTTGGCGCTGTGACAAATATAGAAATCTAGTGTTAATGACGATTAGGGTTGACAGCACTGAAGGCCACGGGTTACTGGTTTCTAGGAAGCAAATCTTACGACAATTACACGTACAGCTTTCTTTCATTTCACAGTAGTGGTAATATATCCAACTACGTCTATATAAAGTCCTTGGTATCACAAATGGAGAACTGCGGCATCTCATGTGTGACATATTGTTCCTGATCATTGTCCATCTCCTGAGGCGAACTTAACATAGCGAATTAAGGGAGGTCCCCTCAACTTACATAACAATACGGGCCGCGTGATGTTGTTCTCGAAGCACACATCGAAGCTTTATCGTGGAGATTTATGTGGGCCGGCTTTTTTCCTTTTTTCAATCAACGCAGAAATTTTAAGTAGGGTTCTTTTGTGATGAAAACCGGGACAAGTTTAGTTGATATGCCTCTCCGAACGAGTGGTAATGAACACCAACAGACAGCAATTTCATATTTTCTGTGCACACCACGCTTACTATACTGTGTTAATACCAAAGCAACACTTGTAACTCAAAATATCTTTGAGCTCTTTGGCGCTTTAATTCGGAAGTCGTCGGAAGTAATGAAATCTGACCATTTGACCTACTTGTAGGTCCGCCATGGGCGAACAATCCACAACTTTACGTTAAGAGTCAAGGAGGAATTACTAGCTTGTTGACTTACCTAAAAATAGACGTCTTCAGCTTGTAAACGTCCCATGGATTGGAGAACCTGTAACTGCACTTCTTCCCACCAAGAGGTCTCCGAATCCGGGTTGTACTCCAGTAGAATCAGACTGAGTCGTTCATGGGAAACATGCCTGAGTTACCCCCAAAGAAACGTTTCTCAAGCCCGACAGGACGCCCAAACACAAGTCTAACGTTCTTGTACCAGTGCCAATTGACTGCTTACGTTGAGGTGACCTCCCTTGATGAGTTGGCCGTTGCCCATAGCTCGTAGGTTTATCAGGGTTCTACCATATAATTATGGTTTACCATGGTCAATATTGATTGAAGGAGGCAATAAACTTCTAAATACAGCCCAAAGTTAAAATCACGAGCGACCAACGGAGTGCCATATGGGCATATGGACAGCGTTTCCAGTTCGACTCTATTCCAGGTAGTGACTCAGAAGTGTCCACATAATTGAACAGGAAACCTTCCGCCAAGCAAACCGATAATTGGGCACCCAAAGGAGCCTATAGTAAGTCCTACATAATTATACGCTTAAGAATGTCGCCTGTACTTCCCTACATTTACCGCAAGACTACATTATCAACGTATTGCCATCTCCTGCTTTTCTCTTAGCATAGAGACAGGCAGTCTTCGCTAGGTGACCTAGCTTGATCTGGAAGTAGCATATAGCCCATAGATTTATTACGGGTGTTACCTTGGTCAATATTGATCGATTCTAAATATAGCCCATAGATGAAATCTCGAGCGACGGAGTGTCACACGGCGATGGCATATGGAGAGCGTTTCCTCATAGAAACTATTCCAATACTGAAGTCAGTACTGAGTCAGAACTGTCACTACACTTGAACAGAAAACTTTCAGCAAGGCAACCCGATAACTTGGATAAGTGTGCACCCAAAGGAAGCTGAAGTAAGTCCTACATATACGCGAAGGAATGTCACTTGCCCTTCCCAAAATTTACCGTAAGGCTGTGTTACATCATCCCCTGCTTTTCTCGGAGAAACCGACTGACTAGAGGCTGGGATGGAGATTTTATAGCAACGTGCAGGTTTGCCGGGAAGTAAACAGTGATTGGTGAAGAAATCTATTTTAAAATGTACATGTGAAGAAATCTGTAGGAGATTATTCATCCATCTTCATCGTAATTACAGTATCGTTGGTAATTCGTGAACAGGACCACAGAATCATTATTCGCAAACTCCCTACCACAGCCTCTTGGCAGGCCTCCAGAGTTTTCACAAGAAGTTGTGGTGGCTCATTAGACAGAGGAAGTTCAGCTTTAGACAGGATCGGGTGTTCTGTTTTGTTTGAAGGGACATCCGTTTCCTCCTGGCGTTAACACTGAACTGTGCTCGTTACGTAGGTCTACTGTTGCCCCCAAACAAAACCTTTGTTGAGTCTCAACCTTAATACCGCTCCTGGCTATGATCAGTGTGGCATGCTCAGGCTAAGTATCCTGGAGGTCATAGTTTCCAAACGCGTTTGTTTGTTTGTTGGTTGGTCGGTTGTTAGATAGACAAGTTGGGAACAGAATAACTCAAGAACTGTATATTTTCTTGTGATCTGCCACTAATAGGTGGACCTTGCCTCGCCGGAGTGAGTGAGTGAGTGAGTGAGTGAGTGAGTGAGTGAGTGAGTGAGTGAGTGAGTGAGTGAGTGAGTGAGTGAGTCATAAGATAGTCATTCTGATTTTAAACAAGCCCTTAAGTATATTATATTGGTGCTCTGAATCCAACTTCTACCTAGACTCAGAATTCTAACCATGAAGATAATTGAGTGGTACGTAATGTGATCAACAGATATTGACGAGTGCACGTCCAGCCCGTGTATGCACGGCACATGCGCAGATGGAGTGGGACAGTTCACTTGTGACTGTGAAGCGGGGTGGTCTGGAGTCACTTGTAACGCAGGTTTGGACACTTTCTCATATAGGTTCACCTTTTCGATATCATTCTGCGTAGAGATACGACACGTACATGATAGTTTCTAGCTTTTGTCTATTGGAGGGTTAAGACAGCCTCGCCTCCTCTTAGATGTTATTGTGACGAGACATCCTTGATAGTTTGGGATAATACGACCCCTGGCCTTTATCTACATATGATTTGCACTATTAAAAACTATTTATAGACAGGTTCATTACTCCACAGATTTTGATGAATGTCAGTCCAGCCCATGTGCTCACGGTACCTGTACCGATGTGTTCAACGGCTACACATGCGCGTGCGAGACAGGGTGGGACGGAACCAAGTGCGACATAAGTACGTATAAGTAAGATTATTTTTCGATTGTACGGTCCTTTGTTTCTTTACTTTATACTATCTAATTATTCTGCCAAATATCACTGAACCAGTTCGCTTTCTTTTGACAGAGTATTTCACAGTTAGGTTATTTAGACGTACGTTAGGTTAATTTCTTGACAATCACAACGATCCATGTACCACCGTTTAATGTACAACAGATATCGACGAGTGCTCTTCCAGCCCCTGCCAACACGGCACCTGCAATGACCTGGTGAACGCGTACAACTGCAGCTGCGAACCGGGATGGACCAATGTCACCTGCAATCAAGGTCAGAAATTGATCTGTATAAACTATAGATAGCATCTAAAGAGAACAAACATTGATATTGTCAAGCAACACCTAGTCCGGTACTTGTAATAAAGAAATGGGCGCACGATAACTTATCATTTTTTTGCACAGATGTCGATGAATGTGCATCCAACCCCTGCCAACATGGAAGGTGCGTTGATAAAGTGAACAACTTCACCTGTGAATGTGACAGGGGCTGGACAGGTGATACCTGCGATAGAGGTACGTAAGCATCTCTCACTTACTGCTTAACTATCGCAAAATGTAATCTTATATAACACTGAATTCTTGTATGTAAGTTAGGTGAATATAAAATTAGATTAATTTTCCTACTTCCAGGTGAACCATGCCATGGTTTGAACTAGTTTGTTACCCACTTGCTATCTTTATTATCCTACGATAAATCGTAACTTCTTTGTAATCACTGAAACATTCTTCTTACATTTGTACAGATATAGACGAGTGCGAGTTTGGCCCATGTATAAATGGCAACTGTACCAACTTGGACGGCGGCTACTCCTGCGTGTGTGAGCAGGGATGGACCAACAACCGGACCTGCAACGAAAGTAATCAATTTGTTTGAAACATAATTCATATTTTCTATTTCCAAAGAATTGCCATAAAAGACTATGTTCGTGCTTGATATCATATGCATCGTTCCACAGGCGTTGACGACTGCGGCCCCAGCTCCTGTAACCACGGTACCTGCAGAGATCTCCACAATAACTACACCTGCATATGTGACCCGGGATGGACAGACCTGATAACCTACTATGAAGGTACAATATTACGTTAGCAATGAACTTCGGGAACTGTTTACCTAAATCTAAATTAAAGATAGCATTTGCAGAGTACATAGTGAATGGACTTTGTATGACAGTTACAGCGTTAAAAAAAATCACTTCTCCCTACCTCAACACTGTTCCACAGACGTCGATTGTCAATGTAACACCTCTGTCCCTGTCAACTCTACTGACGGTGAGAACGTCCCTTTCAACTCTACTGACGGTGAGAAGAACTACACATGCACTTGTGCTGGGGGCTGGAACAGGACCTACTGCAGTTTAGGTATATAAATTGTCATCTCGTTTTTGCTTTGATATGTGACCGTACTTACTTATTTGGACTTGGAAAATGCGTTTGACCTTATGACATTTCCTACGTGTCCCCTCATCAAATATTTTCAGTAGAAACGACTTTCACAAGTTGATTTGAAAATGGTTTTCCTTCTCCAGAAATAGACGAGTGTGCTTCCAACCCCTGTCAGCATGGTGTATGTGCTGACTATGTGGCCAGTTATGTCTGCAGTTGTGACGCCGGTTGGGAAGGGGAAAACTGCGATCAAGGTATCTGTTTTTCCCAAGTATTGAGCCAGCTGTAAGATAAGATAGAACGTTACTACATTATGTACAAATTACAATGGAGGCATAAAGAACGTTCTTCTTCTTATCGTTGCCAGAAATTGCTTCATCGTTTGTTGTTTGTTTTCAACCAAATTTATCCATCTATTTTACATTCATTTCTCTTGCACAACCCAGAGATATTCAACGACTGTGCCTCCTACCCCTGTGGCTTACATGGGACCTGTACCGACGGTATCAGTTCTTACATCTGCACTTGTGAAAAGGGGTGGACTGGCATCAACTGTGAAAAAGGTACAGCAAATGCCTTACATCAATATGTAATCCTTGTCTGGGATAGCTGATTTTTTTGTTAGTTTGGTTAGGGTAAGAGAATTGAGCAAGTACTTGTTATAAAGTGTCTATCATATTGTTTTAATAATCTAACTTACCTT
Source organism: Branchiostoma floridae x Branchiostoma belcheri (assembly GCA_019207045.1). Lineage (NCBI taxonomy): Eukaryota > Metazoa > Chordata > Leptocardii > Amphioxiformes > Branchiostomatidae > Branchiostoma > Branchiostoma floridae x Branchiostoma belcheri. Next base: position 15,070,529 of record CM033027.1, read on the forward strand.
TAGAACGCTGTTTTTCATTAAAGGTTCAAAATAGATATGTATGATTTTCTAATAAATATCAAAATAAATTTCCAACGTATACGTTCTTGATATCACCTTGTAGGCCCACCGACATATTCCTTTCAGTTGACCATGGACAACCGGGAGTTCACTGATCAGCTGAGTGACACGACTTCTGAGACGTTCATTTCTCTAGCAGGGGAGGTTTCACAAACAGTAAGTCTCCTGCGCCAAAAAGTCCAAAATTTAACGTATAGAAATGGCAATTGTCAGTTATTAGCTGTCCGATCTATGTCTTTCTTGATTCTTATATCTGACATCTCTTTCATCAAGTGCAAAATATCTATCTTTTAGAAAAAAAGATCAGTTGATATCTTACCATTTCCCGCTAAAATATAACTAACTTCAGGCCCTGTAATTATTTGCATAGACCAGTCCATTTCTTACTTTGTCTCTACAGATATGGTGGTACCTAAACCGAACCACTGTTGGGCCAGACATCATCGGTGTGGTGATAACAGGTTTCCGTCCGGGAAGTGTTATTGTAGAGTATGACGTCCGCTTCCGTCAGAACACCTCTGTGACAGGTGGAGAAGTACAAGAGGCATTCATCTCCGTCTTAAGGAACAGCACGGGGCAGGGCGATGCTTTAGGGATCCAGGTGCAGTCAATGTAAGTTCAATGTCAATGTTAGCCCACAAATACCAGTGTGTGCACGTGCACGTGTATGTATGTATGTATGTGTGTGTGTTTGAATAGAATAACCGAAGAAGCTGTTGATGGATCCATGTGATATTTTGTAGAGGGTAAGGGTCAGGGTATCAATCGAATGTCAAGTTCAATAATGGACCTCCTAGCAGCTTTCTACGGAACTGCAGTGGAACGTTATGTTTTTTGACAGCATTTTCTTTTTTTTTGTAGGGACATCTGTATCAATGTGTGTGGTTTATTACTATGAATGGATTGATGATGTCATTCTGTCTACGGTTAGGTCTATTGAAGTAATGAATATCTTACTGAATTTTGGACGCGTAATGATAGTTTTGTAACGAAGACATATGCTACAGATGCATGGTTGGTAACGGTAGCAGCACCTGTGTACAGCCCAGTTCCCAGCAGTGGCAATCTTGGGTCACCTACACCATCGTAGGCTGTGCAGCTGCGGTCCTGCTTCTAGTTTGTTGCCTCTTTGTTGCCGTGAGAAGTCAAAGGAAGTAAGTCATCCTCACGTTCTGTACGACACTCTTTTAGCTGTGTATCATTACCAGCCATTGAAAAAGTCGTTATGTTTCCTTTACTCTTTAAACTGTTTCTAGACACATAAGCGTAAAAAACTCATTACTTTGTCGTTTGCGTATCACAGCAAGCAGTGGTCCTGGCGACTTAAGAAGGAATATGACCAGTTTGACCCCTACAGCAGACGGAGCAGCATGTGAGTCTGGTGTATAGCGCATTTTTTTGTAAATCGTGACCCCGCATGTATATCGTTTGAACATTCATAGTCCTGTTTCTAACTGACCCTTTTGTAGTTAAGAAGGACTGACGATTTGTTGAGGACTCGTCATCAAGAGATCACAATGACACGATTCTATGTCTACAAGGACAAAGAACTAGAAGCAGTATATATGATAGATAGCACTTTAAAAAGATGATGTACCTACGTATACCTAGAGCTATCAACAACAGGGAGAGGTGTATAAGAGTCCTGGACATCCGAGTAACCAACGCGCGCGACAAGATACATTTCTATTATAGCAACTTTATACGATGTATGCTCCAATACAGTTTTTAAGACGATGTTTTGACATTCCCAGGGAAAGCCGTCAACGCAAGGTGACGAATCCCCTTTACGAAGGGTAAGTGTAAACATAAGCATATGAATGAATGATTAACTGAATGCATGATTCTTATCTGAGTACGAACGCAAAGTTGTATGTGATATGCTAGAGCACATTCTCATCGCACATTACAGGGTCTTTTTGTGATGTAGATCAGTCTCGAAGAATGGTTGTTATATAGCAGAATATTCTGTACTTTGTACTTTGTTGTATAAATGTCAATAGAGCTTTCTAAAGACATCTAAACTTGCAGACAGGGTACCTCCACTGCCTATGAACTCCAAGACGCGGGACTTTCGGATTTTGAAGAGAGCGGACTGACAGACCTTCAAGATGGCGGACTTACCGACAATGAAGACGGCGGATCGACAATCTTTCACTCGGAAGGAGGGTCGACAGAACTGCAAGATGGCGGATCAACAGGCTTTGAAGACGGTGGATCAACAGGATTTGAAGATGGAGTCTTGACAGAATTTCATGAGCTTGACCTGACGGAAGAAGAAGGATCCCAAGATGGAGTATGCTGAGACCAGAGGACAGGTACCCGGTGCTCCATCATCAGCTGTATCTACAAACACAAGCTTCAAGGCTTACTGTGAAAAGAGAAGGGACACTACCGACAGAGAGTAGTCGTAGTATGATGATTTCATCGGGCAAACTTGAATTTCCATGTGATAACTAGTACTGATACAGGCTTTTGTATGCTGCTACATGTACATTGCTCTTTTTGTTCAAGATTGCAAAATTAATGTATTTCCTCCTTTAATTTTGAATTACTTTGTGTAAATTGCAGATGAGCCCAGAACAGTGTGACTATAATAATGATTATGTTGCAGTTCCAAAAAAGGGAAAATTGACAGTAAAGGTTGTAGATGTAAGTAAATGTATTATATCTGTCTATATAGCTATGTGAAAGGCATCAGTGATGACAGGCATTATCTGTCCTGTATTGATGTAATTATAAGGTCATGATTGTCAATGTACTGGAAAGACATTTTAACGTGCTTCAGACCTGTTATTTCCTGTTATTATTTCTGTATGTGTGCATGTTTGTGAAATGTGAATATAGATATCTATAGGAAAAGGTACCAAACCCTCATGAAGGATTCGACCCAATTTTAAATTGTAGCTTAGTATTGATAAAGAAATTTGATTCAGTTGAGTCTGTCTGTAATATCATACATAAATTTGACAATCGAAGAATACGAATATACTTGGTCAATTTCAGCAAGTAAGACATTTGCTCTCAAAGCACTTGTATTGAAGTATTTTGCTGCCATTGTAGGACAAGGTGGTCACTCTTTTACCAGAATAAAAGCGAAATACAAGAAATATAAATGTAAGATGATTTATATTTGAGTGACTTTTGCATATGATCCTTACGAGTTAGTGGTTCAACCAGTTTTTTTCTAGTTAGGTGTACATGTATGGAATTGTGATGGATGTCACTCGAAACGTCCGGAAGTAGATATCCACTTTTTATCCAGTTGTAGAGATGGAATTGTATTTGAAGAACATAAGATAACATTAGAGCATCTCAGAACACACACAACAGAAATTTCCCGTGGTTTTGGCGAATAGAAAACAAAAAGATGCAAAAGAAAAGACGTGGTATATGGTCGTTCGAGTGTCTCACCTTGAAGAACGCAGCATGTCTCCTCGAAGATGAGCCCGGAGCTCCTCGGCTAGACAGACACCTACTTAGGCGATGCCGTGGATGTTGTCGCAGTCGGTACGGCAACTCTTGGTACTCTTCCCCAGCCGCTTAACTCGCTTCTCGCCGCCCCACATTTCTGCTTACAGTGCGGTGTCCGTGAGAACAAAAGGATGCGGTCTTCACTGGTTGCTGAATCGACCGTGAGTGAAAGCAGACAGAACTGGCGTGTGCCCACCACAGGTTTAAATGTTGTCACCTGTCACCTGCTGGGAATCCTCGCCTGTCTGAAAAATGCACTCCCAGAACCTTTCACAATTGGCTGTTTCCCTGATTGTATTCAAGCTTACTAGTTTTCGATTGGTCCATTGAAGAGAATCCTGGCATGTCATTGGTCAGAAGAATTAACTCCAGAACCGTCCACGATTAGTTATCTCTGCTGATGAGACTAATATCTGACAGTTTTGATTAGTCAAGGAAAATGATCCGACCTGAGGACCTGCATGGGGCAGTTTTAACAACGCTTTTTGCTAAATCCAGTGTACAGTAGAAATGTATCGAGCCGATTTTTACGATATCTGGAAGTCCGTAACGCAAATTGCGAGTCACTAAGAATTACGGGGATCGATTTCTGAAGTGAAAGGCAATTTAACAGAAATAATAAGGAATTGCGTGCGCTCATTAATTACTCCTGGTTGATTACATGCATTTGAAAAGCAACTTAAGAAAGTCTACAGAGTGCAGATACAAACGTCAGATTGATGAAAGCTTCTCTGTAACATTAACTGAAGATTTTGGCAGGTAAAGTTAGCAGACAGTCATTAGGTCGTGCAGTCATGGGTTTTGTGTGTACTTCCACCTAGAAAGTGAATTCGTCATGATCAGCGTTCATGTGTCAGTTCATGTGCGTGTGCGTGTGTCTAATTGCACGATACCTCTAGAATCATATGGTATGTTTGGTTTTAACATCTATTGTTCTAGACTACAGTTAGCACGTTTGATGGCTCTTGTAGTCATAATGAGGTAACATCAGTCTCGGACTCTAGCAGCTTCCTTTGGAATTGCAGGGTGCATTTCAGCTACAGACAGGATGAGTCAAGGAATAAATGAATTTTCATGACTTTTGACTTTTGGTAGCTTTGAAAAGGACCAACGTTACGGTATGTTCGTTATGCAAATTAGGATTTGATTTGCAGTACATGTGGAACTTGCTTCAAGAGGAACCTCAACGGTATGAACAATGCAAATAACGGCCTAATTTGCACAATTGATGAGAGAACTGCATCACATAAATGGTCGTAAATGATGTCATATTCATGCAGGTGAAACAATGAAGTTAGATAAAGGTGAAAATCACCAGACACAGACTATGTAAATTAGACATTATTTTATTATTAGCATATTAGTAATATTGATGAGGAAATGTTACTTTATAGCTTCCTGAAGAAGGATACTTATAACATATGCAGTTTGGAGAGAGGAGATAATGAATCCAAATAAATTGTACTAACAAGAGACTTTATGCATCATTTGCATTGTAAAGATACAAAATTATTTGGCAAAGCAAGGATGCTATTTAACATCCTTGGTCGAAGGTATGGGGCTGTGAAACTATAGTTTCTTATAAAGCTATAAAACTCTTAAGATTAGACATAGTGAACAAAAAAATTGTTGTTCACAAATGTAATAAAAGCCATAATAATAAAAGCTTGATTGGCACAGCAGCATGACTAAAATATAAAAATGGACTCATGCATCATAATGCATCATACATAGCTATCAATACAGACAAGTAACAAACAGGAAATACTGCAACACTAGTATCTGCCTATACTAGACAATGTTCCATTCCTACCCTCTTATGAAGAGGCAATATTGAAATGCGAAATAACAAGCAGCTTTAGAATTCCACGTTATGTCAACACCTTCTGTCCAAATATTACAAATCTCTTTCTGGCATAATCTCATCTTTGGTTCATGAATGATCTAATTGAAATTTCTTACATCATAAACATTCTGTCATTAATACCTGATGGTCAATGTACGGCAGGGAACTGATAATGTCTAGAAGCAATGGCTTCTTTAGTAACCCTTTCTGGTTCCACAATTCTTAAGTTCCTTGAGGTTTTTGTTGTTCCCTTCTTTCCTGTTTCCACAGTTGTTGTGTTTCCTGTCAATATTGACTCATTCTCTGCTCCCAATGTGGTTTCTTTATTTTGTTCAGTAAGGTTGACAGACTCTAACTGAGTGTTTGCCTCCTTTCCCTCCCCTACAACCTGTAGGTCCTGAATCCCTGCCTCTGCCGCTTCTACTCCATCTGACCCCCACTTCTCTGACTCAGCTGAGCTCCCTCCCTCGCTGGATGGTGACTCGTCGATGGGATGAAGCTGCTGGTCCAATGTTGTGTCTGTCCCACGATTTAGCTTCTTTACTCGCTTCTGACTTCTCTTTCTCGGCACAGGCTCCTTGTGGGTAGGGTATCTTCCTGGCACATGGTACCATGCAGATTTATGTTGTATTCCAGATTTCTTCACGTTGTCCCTCGGCTTTGGTGGCTCATCTAGCAAGGTCTGTAGGGTACTATGCGGTCCGTGGACTGATTTTATGTTACTTTCATCAACACTGTGTGCAGTGGGGATCTGACACGATGATTTGTGTGACACATGAGAGCTCCTGCTCAAACGCGACAAGTTTGTGTTCCGTGAAATGACAGTCATCCTACTCTGGATCTCCGAAACTGAACTCTTAGTGTTGTAGTAGTGAACGGACACACTTCCCTCTCTGAAGAGACTCTGATCACCTTTAAAGTCTTCCTGTGCTACACTGTCTTCCCACTGAGGTTCGTGTGGTTGGCTCTCCTGGAATTCTCTCCACAGAGCCTCTTCTCTGGGGAAATGTTGCGGTGGGGGGGCATCTGCTCTGATGCGCTCACTCCCGGCAGAGTGTACTCTGGGTATCTCCCTCGTCGTTCTACTCATAGCAGTGTCTCTCCCGTTGGGGCATGACATGGCGGACTGGGCTCTCCAGATCCCGCTGGGGATACTGCTAGGCCGGCGAGACCCACCATATTGTTCCTGCCTTCTGTTTTTCTTCCCCTGCTGTTTCTGTTCAAACTGTACAATGTCCTGTTCATGCCAACTCATGCTGCTGTAGGGCCGGTCACGAGACCTGCAGATAACATGGATGAACACAATCAGGAACAAAAAGAACTTTTAGCCTAAATTCTGTGACTGTACCTTCCAAAATGTTACCTTTTCTATATATTTTACAAAAAATTGCAGTGCTCAGACAACTATTGCTGTTTTGCAGTTTTGTGCCAACAGTATGAGAACAAGCAGTAACTATACAAGTGAAAATCTAAAATTTGTTTGTACCATTAACTTGCTTTTTTGTCATGCACTTTGCTCATAAGAAAGCCAAACCATACAATATACATTAATGGAAAGAAAAGCAACATTTATAAAGTAAAGTAAAACATACTAACCTTGCATCGGGTTGTTTCTTGGTGCTGAAGTCATACAGTCCCGTGCTGATCTGGGACTCCACGTCGCGGAGACAGTTCCGTACGGCCCGTGTGATTGGGTGTTCGGGACCCAACAGTTTGGTGCGGATGTCCAGAGACTGCTGCAGACACTTCACTGCTTCTCTCTTCACATGCTGCGCACCATCAACCTTCAGCAACTTTCCTATTTAAAAAAAAATGATTTTAGTTTTCATTTCCCATGTGTGGTTGTTGTTGTCATCCTTGTGTCTTGGGAGATCTTGTTTTAATAAAAGTAATGTCAATTTTTTTTAAACTTCATTAAAATCATTCAAAAGAAAGTCATATGAATTATTGATAAAAGAATATATATCCACAATCTCTTCCCATCTATCTTCTTATTCATGACATATAATTCTTATTCATACATATCTAGTACATATATTCAAGAACAAAATTCAACATCCTGCCTTTTTAAAAGCTGAACATTGAATTCTGGATGTTATGTGTTTAAAACATATGGTACCAATGGTAAGTCTGATGAATTCTGATCTATTTTCACCTACCTAAGTGGAATAGAGTAGTGGCTACCAGTAGATGGTTGGACCCGAGACACTGTTCCCTGATCCGCAGTGCTCGTCGGTATAGAGACTCCGCCTCACGTCGGTTAAAACCCTTCTTGTTGTTCCTGATGACATGAAGATGACATTATTATTGGACAATACATTTCTACATGTATTCAGGCTGGATATCTTTAACGATGTTTAGTACTTCTATTGAGGATTGTTAGAAAAAATTACGCATTTATATTTGAATGAGTAAATGTAACACTACAAAGCTGATATAACAATAAACTGATATGCCATACCTGTCTGCCAGTAGCCCTGCAAGGTCATTCAATACATCTGCAACCATGGGATGGAATGTACCATACCATCTGTGGGAGGACAAGCAAGTTATCAATTTACACAATATTGTTCTTCCTTTCATTATCAACAATATTCTACTCTGCTTTCAAGAAATGCCACCAAAATTGACAGAATGATGAACATGAAAGCTGCTATATACTTTTTGCAATGTTATTGAGGATTGACAGAGTACAAAATACATCATTTAAACAACCAAGCAATAATTACTGCAGAGGTTTTCCCTTCTCACCTCTCCCTTGTAGTCAGTGCCTCCCTCAGACACTCCTCAGCCAGATGGTACTGATGTCTCCTCATCTTCAGCACCCCCATGTGATGCTGTACGGAGGCCAGACCAGGGATGCTGCAGGCAGACTCCATGTGCTCTCTGGCCTCCTGCAGAAGCTGGTCCGACTCCGCAAAACAGCTGGCGTAGGTCTTCATGTTCCCCAGCTGGTCCAGCAGCCTGCCTTTGGTCTCAATCTTTAAGGAACAGGGACAAAGTTTGAAGAAAGAAATCTTGAAAATGGTAATCATCACCAATGTTTTCTGAGTTGTGGATTAGTGAAATAATGAAATGTTTGTACGTGTATTTCATTTTGGAAAAATGGTGTCTGACAGACATCAAAACATTGTAAGTAAGCGCTCCCTGATTATGGATAAATGTTCTGAACTTTTACTATGTCACAGTTTCATGCAGGTATCTGCGATAGTACAAGCCTGATAGTAACTTATTACTTTTTTCCTGGAATAAGATATAATTTCTCAATATTGAATAAGAGGACATATTGTAGCAATGTGAAAATTTTATAATGTATTGTTCTTTGCATATGCATATCTTATTTACCATTTTAGCCATGTGTTCAGCGTCCTCCTCCTGTATGGAGTTGATGGTACCCAGTGCCTTCCCGTACCAGTCCTCTGCCTCCTGTGTCTTCAGCTGGAACAGGTACAGGTTCCCGATGTTCTCCTCCACCTTACACAGCAGCTGCTGCTCCGACAGGCTGGGACAATCCTCGTTTTTCAGCTGGTCGTGTGCCTTGTGGTAAAGACAAACATATTTAGCTACTGTAAATACAGAAACTTCTGCGGTGGTTTAATGTTCGCGGTTTTCGTGGCGGCCGCTTAACTGCGAATTAAAAACCGCCGCAAACATTTTTCCATGGCAGTTGGAGACTACAGTGCATAGTGCTGCCACGAAATCAAAACCACTGCGAAAAGTCCATTTCCCACTACAGCGAAATTAAATCCCCGCAACCTTAAATGCATTTACAGTACTCTAAAATGCAACAAGACATTACCCTGACCCTCGAGGCAGCACTGTTAATGTTTGAGTGTCAAAATATAAGACGGACTACATACAAATGTACACAGGCAATGGGAATTTACACATTCCTAACATTTATATACAAGATACAATTTCACACAAGGGTATTTGGAGGTCACATATTAAAGGCAACCTAAGCATATCACATTGTTAAGAGTGGAAATATTCTGAATGAGGCAGCCTGTGTAATATTGACATCTAATGCACTATTTTAGCACATTTACATCGTTATTTCATAAATTGAGCCGTTAAAAACAGCGCGGGAATGAGTTGCACAAGGATTCCAGATCAAGTCCTTATTTTGGGGGAGTACAACAATAAGGAATATCCTCGTGCAACTTGTCTCTGGGCTGTTTTTAACCACTCAAAGTATCAAATTATGATGTAAATGTGAGAATACAGTGCAGTAAATGTCAATATCATGCAGACTGCCTTATTCAGAATATTTCCACTGTGACGCTGTAATATTGCTTAGGTTGCCTTTAAGTAGTATCCAGAGGCCTTGCAAAAAAAAGGATCACCTTGTGCAGCATCTCCTCTGCATTCTGGAACTTTCCGATCTCGTTCAGGAACTGTCCTGCATGGCACGCCAAGGTGGCGACTTCGTACTGAGACATTTCCTTGATGTCCTCACGTTCCTCCTCCATATCCAGGTGAGCCACTCGACTTTCCGTCAAGAACGTTGACTCGATGTCCATGGCACGCTCTTCGGGTGTTGGGTCGAAGCCATCGTCGTCGCTTCTACCTCCAGCCAGGCTGCCAAAGCTGGTGGCGATGCTCATAACTGCGCCCATACTGCTCTCACTGGCATTGCTGACTGAAGCCTGGTCTGAACCCTCCTTAATGGTGGTGAGACAGGAGTGGAGCTTGCCAGCAGGACTCAGAGATCTGGGGTCTGTAAAGAGATCAGCAGTTGGTAAACCTAATAGATAACTACCACATTGGTGCCACTTATACTATCATGATATTTCAACTTTTTCTCAAGAAAATTGAATATATCCAGGGTTTCATGTAAAGCTTAGACTCTTCTATGTTTGAAAACGTGGTAGCCAATAGAAGAGCAGTACAGAATACAGATTGGACACAATTTTCTGATCACAGGAAATCACTTGTAAAGTTAACATGATGATTGTAATCTAGATGACAGTGTACTATAAACCCCTACCACATTTTGTTTGTACAATGAGATTAAGTCAGATTATAGACTCCTATTTCCTTTACAGTACAAATAAAACAGAACCCAAAGTTCATTCTCCTTCTAACTATAGTCTGTCATCAGTTTATCTTTGATACCCAGTCATGAATATGTAAATTTTCCATAGAAAGGTAGCCAATAAATCATTATTTGAAAGTAAACCATGGTGTGTCAATGACGTTTACACATCCGGGTGGATTCTACCTGAAGCATCTGATCATTTTCAAAAATCTTATCCAATTGCTTGAGTAATTGCTATTTGGCATAACCGTGGTGTACATCATCGCCTACCTATATCACTGTCACTTGGGTCCTGCCACACAGGCGGCTCTGATATCACCACACTCACAGTACGGGACAGGCGGCCCTGGAAGTGTGGACAGTTATAATGGTATCTTAAGTACACATTCAAGTAATTCAAACCTTCACATAATCCACAAACATCTTAGCAATTAATCTTTACAACAACAAAGACAGGCACACTTAATGTATTTATTCCTCAAAGCTTTCATTAACTTTCAATATGTACCTCATTACCTCTACAAGAGAGGTGTTACATGTATTTTGTTTGTACCACATAACTGTCATCTTTACCTTTTGTTGCCTTGTGTACACAGGCTGAAAACAGGGATTATGACAAGAGCCCTTCTGAATCCAAACAATACTACTGCTGTAATTCATAGCAGGCCGAGTTTCCCTGTTATTCAACAACATGGGCTCTTTAACCAGGGGTAGGATGAACAAAAATTCAAAGATGGAGACAGCACTGGTACATTGTTTCATATTATGTGTAAAGCTTCAAATGTAGAGTGCACTTAGCCAAACAGGGCATATTGTTGCATAGTGTATTTCTTAAGATGAAATTATGATACATCTAATATCAAATGCACCCTTACATCAGCATCTGCTGTAGACTCATTGTCTCCTGTGATTTTCCTGACCATGCGCCCGTACACCTCGCCTGGGTCATACCCTGCCTGGGTCAGGAACTTCCAGTACCGCACCAGGTCCAGTCGCAGGGTGCTACTCTGTTTGCTGTCTCCCCACATAGCCAGGAACATCCTATACATGGTTATTGTACAAAATGATGGGCATCATTAGACAACTATAGGCATGCAATGTCATATCTCCTACAGCAATCATAGTTACTGTTATACTGTAACAGTGGGGTTCAAATGCTGCCAAATGTCCATACCAAACGTGTTTGTCCCTTTTGGCAAAACAGTTGTTGGGTTTGTGATCTGGCGGCCTGGGTTTGGCGCAGGTTTGAATCCCAGGAGCCAGGAGACTATTTCTATTCGCCTCTTACAATATCATAAACAACTTCAACCAACCAAATAAAACACTAGACTTTAAGTTGTCACTCTTAGAAGGGTACAAATCTTTCATGAAAAACGGCAATTTATTGAATCTGCCCTTAAATATAGGATAACAGATGAGAGTAGTAAAAAGACACCAAGCAAAACGATAGATGCCGGAAGAGGAAAACATCATATGTATCTAGAATATGAAAAATCTGTGAGAAAACTGACAAAAAGCCTGACGTATCTTGCAATGTTGATTAGGAAAACTCCTTATATCATTAGACATATTGAAAGTTTTAAAACAAGTTATCATTACTAGAGCATGTTAACAAATGGCATAAAAGGTTAGACACATGCAGTGGTGACATGCATTGCCCTCTGCGTACCCTGGTTCAGACAGAACCTTGCAAAGACGCCCCACCTCCCCGCTCATTTCTAGGTGCCACGGCAGCTCGTCCACGCGGCGGTCGGAGTGAGGCTGGCGGCTGAAGAACTCGGCCAACACGGCATGGTACTTATTACGTACATGTTCATGCATGGAAGGGAAGGAGAAGGAAGACTTGGAGGCAGTGCTGGTAACAGTTCCTGTGAAATAAAAGAAAAACAAAAGTCTGTTGCAGCATTTTGCACACAATAGAATACTTTTATATCATAATTTTCAACACTGAATTTTTATCCTTATTTTTCAGGGCTCAGAAACAAAATGACATATCATTTAAAAGCACAGATATACATAATACTTCAGGGGCAATAATTCATACAAAAAAATGTCACAAAAATCTAAAATCTCAATGAAACCAACACACATCCATTCTGAATATCACTAATAATGTCATTAACACTTATGTCTAAACAAACAGACTCACCTAACAGAGAACACTCTACAGCCTCTCGAATGTCCTGGTGGAAGAAGTTGAGTAGTCCTCCTGGCCTCTCAAACAGGGCGTCCTGTGCGCAGGATCGGAACAGCGCCCAGTCGAACGACGCCACCTTGTAGTCATCCTTGTACCCCATCAGTTCCAGGGCTCCGAGGATCTCAGACTCCTGCAGGCCGTTACGGGAGACCGCGATGAGCCGGAGAGCATCGGCAACCCAGCCTCTACTTCCTACAATGGTGGAGAAAAATTATACATCAAGGAACTTTCTGTGTGTAGTCCATTCCAAGACACTGTTTCATATCTATACTAAGCTAAATGAAAAGCATACCAAACCTGGTTGACAAGCATACAGTCCAATGGCTACAACTGGGAAAATTGTCATATTGAGGTCAAATGGCAGCCTCCGGAACCTTGTGCCCCATCGAGTAGTAGTCGGTCAAGTCAGTGACACCCACCTCAGTACTGTATGACAGCATGCTGTAACTAAGAGCCCAGCGGCTAAGCTGATGAATGGGCTTTTTCTGAGAAAAAACACTACTCAATAAGATACACCAAAGAACATTGTCTGACCTTTCTCTATTGTCTGTTCTTTCCTGTTCAGCCACCCATAATCCTTTGCCCAGCGCTGAATGATGCTGACCCAGAGGTCGCGGATGCTCATCGCCTCGAGATACACCTCCAGCTGGGCGTCTAGCCGCTGCTGCTGACCAATCACACACAGCTCGTTGGCCAGCACGAAGAGGAAGAGCGGACGGTTGCTCAGCTTGCACTCCACAATGCGCTGCAGCTGGGTGGACTCCAGACACTTACAGTGTTCAGCCAGGTGTTCCTCTATTACTGAGCTCTTGGACGGTGAATCTGAAAAATATCCAGTCAATGTCATGATAATTACAATGTCAGCAAATCTTTCAAAAACAGGAATGAAGAAAATTATGTGCATTAATTCTTTTGCTGACACTAAGTCCAGCTTACCTACAAGGCTTTAGTTTGAAGCTTATAATTACTTTTGGGAAGGTCATTGATGCAATATTAGCCTATATTAGAAAGCAGCTCATCTTGAATATTTCAGATTAGGAAGTGCATATAAGCTCATCTTACAGATCACAGGATGCAAAACTGAGCCCATCTTACAGATTACAGCTAAGCAGGGCAGCTCTTCTTCAAGATCACATATAGCTTATAAAACTAAGTTGATCTTGAGGACCTAGGATTTCTGATAAGAAAAACAGCTTTATCTGGAAGATTACAGCTTAAGAAGTGGGCTCATCTTCAAAATAACAGCTGACACAAAAGTGAGCCCAGGTTAAGATCACAGCTTATGAAACTGAGCCTATCATGAAGATTAAAGCTAAGCATATAAGATTATTTTGATGTCTTAAAGATGACAACTTAGCTAAGTGTATTGCTGCTTAGCTATCATGTTAGACTACATTTTCTTCCAGCACAGTAAGTTTATCTTGTAAACTATAGGTTTAAAAGTAAAGCTATGTATATAGTTTTGTCCTGGTATGATTACCTGCCAGTAGAGGCACTGTTACATCAGTTACATCAGGCCTGTTGACCAGTGCCTTGTACGTCAGGTCTGACCTTGTGGTGGTGACGATGATGCGACATTGAGGCGGAAGGGGGTAGGGCAGCCACGTAAACTCCTTCACCTAAACAAACAAAACAAAACAGGTCAGCAATCGTTTTTATAACTTTTTATCTAGTACCCTATGATAAACAAGAATTATTGTTATAATTTGAACAGCAATTATTGTTATAATTTTGACATTGATTACCCTAAGATAAACAAGAAAATTAATTGTTTTACCTATTTTCTGCTTACATTATCAACTAAGTCAATTACGTATTTAATCTAGAACCATTATCTATTCTCAAGCTGTCAACATATCGTTTAGTGTTTATTATTTCATTAACTCTTTTAGCTGTTGCATGAAGCATATTTTTACGACCTTTCAGTTCTCAATAAACACTTGTTGAGAACATTTGCTTAATCTATTTCTTCCCCTGGGCTCCCTACCTGCTGTGTGGTCATGCCGTATGTGCTGTTCAACTCATCTATCCCATCAAGCACCAGTACAGACGGTCCAAGTGTCAGCGCTGCCAGGAAGGCCTCACACGTACGGTGGAAATCAGACAGATCCTGCGTGGTTGACGCCATGTCACTGTGGGCTCCTGCATCATAGATTTAATACGAACAATTGTCAGACTTCTGAAATTCTCTGAACTACTGTAAATGCAGAAATATTCGCGGGGTATAATGTTCGCGGTTTTCGCAGTGGCCACTTCACCACAAATTTAAAACCACCACGAACATTTTTCCAAGGCAGTAATATATATAAGAGACTACAGTGCATGGTGCTACCGCAAACTTAAAACCACCGCGAAAAGTCCTTTTTCCCGCTACCGCGAAATTAAATCCCTGCAAACTTAAATGCTTTTAAGAATTTCATGCAGTTTCAAGGAGTAAACCTTGTAGCATAGAGGAGATATGCATCTATGCTTGCATCCTTATATTGTTGTTAAAACAAGGCACTGAGGACTACCAGAAGAGATAAAAGATGTTTCTCTCCTTTAGTGTAAAATGTTAATGCAAACAGTCTCACTTGTACAAATGTACGGTGCACTGCTAGAGGTTTAAAAGATTAAAGTCTTGCAGAAGAAAACTCTCTTTAAGTGTATTACAGTATAGTTATATACAAGTACCTGCAGTGTATGTATAGTATGATTATATACAAGTACCTGCAAATTCATTCCTAAGCTCCTGAGTACAGCGGCGCAGAAAGCTGCCGACATCAGTACTTTCTGCACTTGCTCCCACATAGTGAGACACCACAACTATGTCGGTAGTGCCGGAGGCAAAATTCTTCACCCAGTTGGCGACCATGGCAGTCTTCCCACAGCCGCGCTCACCAACCAGCATCATGATGGACTTGTAACCTGGCTCCGAGGGCAGCCTGAAGAACAGGTCACTGGTTAATAACTACTAAAAGTAGCCAGAAGTAGCATATATTGCACAAAGAATGTATTTTCCAATGAAATAAAGTTTGCATGGTACAGCATAAGTGATAAGTATCAAATGGTTTAAAATTGTTTTTATCACAGATACATAATATTGCATATCTAAAAGCTACCTACAAAATATAACAAATAGCTTTTTAAAAACTAAATAAGGAGGAAAAACCTGAAAAAGATTTTCATAGCTCACCCCATACAAGTGCATATGATACAGAATGACTCGACAAAGAAAACTATGCCAGGTGCTACCTCTAATTAGCACATACCGTAGAAATTTTCGAAAAACTGATTCAGAGGTGAAAGCAGAAGAGTTCTACAATTGTGGAAGAAAGACAAGGCTTTGTGACTACTACATGTACATTGTGTATATGTAATTATACCAATATAAGCAGATGTTTGCCTCGGGACAGGAACAGTGACAACAGATGCATCCATAGATAGTACAAGTACCTCAATATGTTTCCACTGGATATTTCACTGACATGCCATGCTGAAGTTCAGACACAGGGCAGAAGGACAGAAAGAGAGAGGGAACAAAAAAGGTTTATGTCATTTAAGAAGACACAGCTTAGAACTGTCAGACTGATTTCTGTAGTAAGGTTTTTTTTTAGGAATAACAAGTCAGTTGAAATGAAAAGGCAGCCAAATAGACCATATTTTGCTTAAAATCAGCAAGGATGAATATCCATAGTTAGGGAGCCAGGAATACAGTACACATGTACAATGTACAGTAGTAAGAGAAAGGGGGAAAAGCTCATGGGAAAGCTTCACATTCAAGCTTATAGCTTCTTATTTGCAATACAAAACTACCTGTTGAAGACTCAAAAGCTCACCTGGACCTGAAGGAGTTGTCAGGACACCTGGTACGAGTTAAGAAGTCATCTGCTGATGGTTGACTGGCTCCTGAGAGAGCATGCTCATCCAGCTGGTTATTGAGGCGCTCTACCTCTGGTGTCGACACAAAGATGCGCCGACGGGTCTCAGCAAAGGACTCATGAGCTGCCCACTCTCTGAAGGATTCCCCACCTGCAAACACAAAGCAAAAACTTCACAAATCCACACCCAAATCTATTCATGACATCTGTCCTGATTGGATTCTGTCCCTGCCAGGTTTCCTCCTCTTCGCCAGTATGTTATTTAATGCCATTTTATGACTTATAATGCAAAATGTTCAAAAAGTCTTTTACTTTTACTTAGGACAAGAAGTGCAGAATACTCTTCAACAACTGTACTGTAACATGTAAACCTATACAAGTTTCTGGCCTGTTACAAGTAGAATCTAATATAAACATTTAAGAATCTATAGTGTCACCACCTGAACACATTTGACTTGATTTTATTGGTCCCCTGAGGACGACTGTATTTGATAAAACACACATAATTCAATTTCAAGCACATTGAATACTA
Source organism: Branchiostoma floridae x Branchiostoma belcheri (assembly GCA_019207045.1). Taxonomy (NCBI): domain Eukaryota; kingdom Metazoa; phylum Chordata; class Leptocardii; order Amphioxiformes; family Branchiostomatidae; genus Branchiostoma; species Branchiostoma floridae x Branchiostoma belcheri. The sequence goes on from CM033027.1 coordinate 15,087,539, forward strand.
AGGCAATTTTGGTCATTTTCAAGAAATTGGGCCTTGAAATAAATACCTTTCTCATGCGTTACTTACTTTCCCTTCCTTCTTAAAATCAATAAATCTGTCTCTTGAAACTGGAAAGAAACAGTTTTAAAATCTACAACACAATCCCTTATTTTGTTTCAACACAGCACCATTAACATATAAATACAGTTTTCAAATCACTCATTGTGCAAAGACAGACCAAAATGTGTTATTTGGGCAGTGCCTTGCATGACTGCATGTCTTTACCAGCCTTAGAAAGAGCCAATGAACCATTACCTGAGCTGAGAGAGAAAGTGCAGACAAGGATACAAGTGAATGGTGTGACGCACAAAGCACCACCTGTGTACTCTATTTGCCATTGAAGTCATACAATTAACATTGTTGTCACAACAATGTTATTTGAATGGCTTAAAATGCCAAAGACAGGTAACACCATTGGCTACCTAACAAACATATTTTTGGGATTGAAAGGAATAAAATACAACATACTGCGACAAGCCTAACCCCTGGGGTGGTAAAATTTTTCTTATGGTAAAATAATTCTGTAGTCAAGATTTGTCTCCAAATATTGCTGTTTCCTTAAGTCAAAGTTGCCTGACTTATATTTGTTACAAAACTTCCAAAATGTTTAAGGCAAACATTAGAGAGAAGACATGCTGCATACATCACAGGTTTGATGCGCTTCATTAAAACAAGGTAATAGTAACAAGATTAATCTGCCAAACACTTGTGGTACTCACCAACATCTAAGAAGTCATCAACAGGTGGATAGAGGCTGTCAATGACCCTTGTCCAGTCCTCCAGCAGCATCCTTCCCAGCTCCTCTACTGAACTGAAGTACCTCACAGGAAGGCCCTTGTTAATCAATCTCTCCTTCAGATCTCGCACTCGAATCTCTGCATATTCACTCTCGGGGGCATATTCCTGTAGTTTCTCTTCTTGCTTGTCTTTGGGTAAATCTGCGAGTCTTTCATCTAGTTTTGTAGAGTCCCTGAAGTAGAAGTAGCAGTGTTCGTTGTCGTTAAGGGACGATGCTTGTATGATTTCCAGCTCTGTAATGCTGCACGTTTGGTGTGCCTCTTGTAACACCCATCCGTGACCACCCTGTGCTGCAACCACAAAGTTCTTGTCCATCCAAGATGCGTCCCCTGGTAGACCTTCCAACGTCTTGGGTAGTGGGTCTGCGGTCTCGGGGCGATGCGAGCCATACCGGTCTCCCAGTAAACATATGAAGAATGGTGTGCACCTGTTTATGTAATCTAGACACAGTTTGATGACCTGTCCTGAGTTTGCTTGGTTGTTGTTTATCCCCCACCTGAGGTCGATGGGAGTGAAGTTTGTGCCCCGCTCTCTGCAGATTGTGTCAAGTGTGGGAAATACACGCTTCACCAGGTAGTCTCGTTCCTCTTGAAAATCCACGAAAGTTGAGCTGACGAAGGGCTTGATTGGCTGCCGGTATGAGAACTGGCGCTTGACGTTGCTGATGCTGCGTACTAGCGGAGGCGGCATGCTGTTGTTGGTTACGCTGTTACTGCAGGCTTGTCGGTCTCATCTAGTGTTTACACATACCCAGGTGTCCAACGAACTCTGATGACCTCGCTTCCAAAGTGCCTGCTGCTGCAGTAATACATAAACAGTTTGTAAAAACACATAAACATTTCTTTCCATGCCATCGCCCCATTTCAGTGCACGGAAATGGAGCTCTTACTGCCACGCAACAGTCAAGAGGTCTAGAGAATAATAAAACTTATCCTCGTCTCTATGACTACAAAGCTAGCTATAATCCCTGGCCCTATTGTCAATGTACAAAGAACTAGGAGCTTTAACAGTTAAGCCCTTATTCTGTAGGGTCATTACTATGCTGGGCATTACAATTAGTGTGGGTAAAATTTAACCTCAAGTGACATTCTGCCAAGGGTAGGTATGCTGAAAAGGCAAAGGGCATACATATTAATAAAAATAAATGTCATGTGTAGAATGGCATGATATATTTGTTCTTTTGTTCCTTTTACCTTAACATATGCCCAACGATGAAAGAACAAACTATCATTCTGCCCTTATTTTCACACCCCCATACCTGTCTTGTTAGTGGGAAAAGTGTGGCATTAATGCTTGTAATTTTACCCTGTATGTGTCATGATTCATGAAGCCTAGTGCATTAATCCACTCAGTATAGGTTTTATTATAATTTTGTGTGGCCGGTCTTAAGTAATCAGATTAAGATGGAAATAAAGCACACAAATCAGTTAACATTACTTTCCATTGTGACATTTTCTTTCCTTTCATAACATTTGCATATTGTCGCTCATGATGATACACCGGTACTACTATTCTTTACCTCCTTGGTTTGACTCAAAACATTAGAGATCATTAGAACACAACAAAATAATGTAGAGGAAGGAAAGTGATTCAACACCTAACACCTGTATCGACTTATGTATACATATAGTACAGACGCATGATTGCAACATGAAGGGAAAGTAACAAATCATTACCCAAGTGCCCCTCCCTGTTCTATTTAACCCGCACGTTTTGTTTTCTTAAGAATTTGATATCACCCCAACGCTACAAACAAGCATCAATCTAGCTCTAGTGTACGGCCCATGATCGTCTACTTGTAGGCAATAAAACAGTTTACTTCGTGTCTAATGTTTTGACACACAAATTTGAATGTCAAATACTGTGTTTGTCCACGAAGATCATGAAAGTTTTGTTGTTGAAACGGACTACTGTAAACGTTACCTGGGTTACACACGACCAGTACCGAACTAGCTGTGGCACGAAGGACCAGCCCTTTCTTCCAGACGTCTTGTGAGCCCACTATTGTCCGGAAGATCTCTCGAGCACCAAGGCAGCCGCCACGACCCTATTTAGGGACGTCTTATTTCACGCTTCATACACAAACTCCAGGCAACGTAGTACCACTTCGAGCAATGTCCAATGAGCCTTGCAATTAGGCTGTTCCCATTGTAATGTGGGAGTCAATTTTTAAATTCTCCAATATTGAGTCGCAGTTAAGCTTCAATATGGGCCAAATGATCTCAATTAAGACTTTTTTATATAAAGTACATATGATTTTCATACAGAGTATCAACTGAAAGCTGATAGATTACTTATGGGCATAACTATAGATACGTACCTGTCAATGATCCCCCTCTGCAGTATGGAATAGCTCAAGATAATCACGTGATTAATCTGGCTAGTACACACACTTAGGCAGGGGTGCATTTTTTCAATCCATAATACAATGTACTAAGAAAGTAGTATTAAGCAATAAAATGCCAAAAAAATTCAATTTTTACTCACCTAGGTACTAAATACTCCAGAACATGCTAAATTCTCGTTTACTTTAATACTTATCAGATTTTAACAGCCGTCGAAGTTAGAATCGTCCAATGCCTGTGACGTCAGGCCAAACTTTCCCAGGTGACCACAGCTCGCTCCCAACACTCCCGCCTGGCACGTGCCGACGGTGACAACCGTGTCCTGTACCGCGGCTTTCGGGCAGAATATGAAGATCACAGCATTGACATAGGAAGAAAGGATATGTTTCAACTAGACTTTGGGACATAGCAACCGTTACAGAAGTGTTACAATAGCTCCGCTCAAGGGATCCTAAGCCTTCCATTTATAAAGGACTGATGGAGCACGGTGAGCGAAGTTAGGGACGCGGTCGCTACGGGAGATAAGGGTTGCCGCCTGCTGTACGGTTTCATTGCTTCCTACACAGCAGAACATTTGCAAGTCCGTTAACTCGTTTTTACTGCGTCCGCCTTGGTCTGGCGAAAGAGTTTTCCTCTTACAATGCAGACGGCCGAGTGTCGGAGACTCTGAACTTGAGAGCGAACATCTAAAGAAAGAATATCATGGAGCGTTCATGGGTTTGTAATTATGATGCAACAACGGAGCCTGCCTATTCTAGAACTCCCACGATGTGATGATCGAGAAATAATTTACATCTGACCCCGGGGTCCCATACTCTTAATTAAAAGCGTCAAAGGACGGAGAGTCCAGTGGAGTCATCAATGGCCTTGACCACACGCAAACTCCGGCTTTGGAAAGACGTCCAAGTGGACATTGAGAAGAAACTGAAGAGCTGGAACTCCCAAAGAAACGCCGACAATGTCACCATTCCCTATGGACTACAGGTAAGCATATAAACGATCCTTTCACCGGAGAAAATACATCTTTCTTCCTCCAATTCCTTCCGACACTTATTTCAAAACAAGCACAAGCTTTTGCAACTCAAACTTTCGTCCTTTCTCCCTAATATTGGCGTTCCTATCTCAGCCGTTTGTTATTGTTGCCCCTTTGTTACCATGGGAGTATTTGTGAAATAAAACTTTATAGTACAGTCATTTGTACCAAACAACAATTTCAACAAGAGTAGTAAACAGTCATGTATTCTATAAGGTATAACTTATCTAGCTTTCCCTTAGCATGTCTAAAGATTTTGGTATGTCTGCTCAATATAAGAACATACCTGGGCTACTAATGTCTTCAGGAAACAATACAATTTGACTCTTCTTGGCTGACTTAACGATGTGACTGACAACATTCCTTTACAACATTAACTCTATGCCTATGGCCAGTCGTAAACCTATTTTGGTAACAAAATGCCCAGGAAAACACTAGTTCAGTACATATATACCTGATATGACAGGTCATTTTATGATTTGATGTGATCGCTATCTTTTGTGTCGACCCCAGGTAAACCACCTTTGTCATACTATTCTTTGTTGAGATAAGGTGTTCTTACTTTAGGACACTCTCAGAATGATTTCATGGTACCTAGCACTAATCTTGCCATAGAAACAATGTTCTCATGTTACAGGCATGACAAACAGTGTTATGAATTGGTTGGGAAAACTCAGTTCCACCCATTCATAGTTTGTGAGGTTGAAAATAGTCAGTCTGTCACTGAGTAATTGACTGACATTTTGATAAGAACAGCTGCTATTCAGATAAGTGGTGGGAGTGAGACTATGCTTATGTGTACGGTAGATATCAATAATGCATTGCTGTCTTTGTGGTTGGTTAAGACGTCACTCGTCAGTGATATCAACCTAAGAAAGGTTGTCTTCAACATCACGTTTCCTTGCATTTAGTTTTATTAATCAAATAGAAAATGCTTTGTGCTTCACTTGAATAGAGCATGACTACCTTGATCAGTCCTTTTTCATTTGTCGTAATTTCTTCCAAGCTCTTTCAATCATCTTTTTGAAATAATACGTTTAGTTCAATTTGATACAGAGTTGTTGTTGAAAGGGTAAGAAGTTTGTCACAAAAACCTACTTCAGTATGACAAACGTAAGTGGCCCTATGGTTGTAAAGTCCACTCATATATGTGCTTATCAGGGGTCATCAGTTCTTGAAACAATGAAACAAACAACAGCTGCATTTGATCTGAAAATTTGTGCAGAATTGGCCTTTAATTTAGTTTAACAACATAAATGTTCATGTACTTCCGTAGGTAAATGCCTGTTGTTAGATCGTATCCATGGACACAAATTGTTAAGAACAACAAACTATGTTTAAGGGCCTGTGTCATAATGGAGGAACAAGTTATGATGTCATGGAACATTGTTTTGTACATAGCAACAGATCTATAAACGTTCAGCACATTCCTGTATTGTAAATCATGGGCTACATGAACTTTGGTTGATTGACAACAGTCCAGGTCTAAACATGGCACGAATCCAGTGATCTTTTTATTGCTCTTTTGAATTTCTTTTGTGGAAAAATTCTACTAACGCATCCAGTTGGCCTGTGTAAGTTATGTAGCCATAGACATTAGCTTAGCACATTTGTAAACAATGAGGTCTTTTTGTTTCCTCATTTCTAAGCACTATCTGGAGAATAGCCAAACATATGTCACGAGTATCCTGCTATTGGTCGGTTATAAGGACATATACAATATTTCTCCAACACTAGCATTATCATAAATAAAAAATACAATGAAAATCAACCATAGAAACAGACTTTTCCACTAGAATTTTCAACATTCCACACAGCAAGTTTATACACATGACAAATCCATTTCACGAATGTTAGCTTGGTATGCCATGTCTTTTCAGGTAACATTGCCAAAGATTAGTGTACTTAATGTAAGGCTTAAGTAAGTATGGAAAAATGACTTGAAAAAACAACAGTACAAATGACAAATAAAGAGTAACTGTTCAGAAAATTTAACTGAAAATTTTCTTTGTATTTTGTATGATAAATAATGTTTGATAAAGGTTTTTAAAGTCATTGCTCTTATAGCTTGACAAATAACGACTCTGTTTACATGGTTTCCACTAGCAACAGGGAAAGCTAATGGAACAATCAAAGAATCCAAGTTCCCTCGCTAGACTAAATAGAGATGTGAAACCTTTTCAGATTCTCTAAAGATTTTCTTTAGCAAAACTCAGCCATAAGAATGGCAAAGATCATTCCTGCTGCCATTCTACCTGAATGATTATGATTGCAGTAAAATTGTAGAAGTTACCAAAAGTGAAGAAAGAACAAGTTCACGACTCAGCAGTCTGGATTGTGTGATCATTTGCAAGCTCTTTAGCTTTTGAGATGACATGATATAGCAATTTCGTAGATGCCATGACCACAGCTTATTCAGGATCTGCCAGTAGTTTTCTTTGCCAGCTACAAACATTACCATAAGGGAGAGAAAATCTCTAAGGAAACTGTTTGCTCTTTCCTGCCCTTGCGGTACTTGACATTTAACGGCCGCCAATGACTTGACTGATATGTGATTACATATCAGGTTTCCAAAGTGGGCAGTCCATATTTTCAACACTTATGAGGCTTGAGTAAACCATTTGTGAAGGGCGCACAAAGGAGGGTGGTCATTAAAGGAAGATTGAGCTGGTTGATCATTGATATTAGGCCTTTGATAAAAGTAGGGTTTTTGCAGTGCACAAATATTAGTTTGCTCTAGGGAATGGAAGAGCATATAGTTTGAGTTCAAAAATTTGTAAAACCATATCATCAGCTGGACTTGCAGTTGTTTTATGTAAACATATTAGCAATCACTATAAGTAAAGGTTTTATTGTTCCGCAAAAGGCCGGTACCTTTCAGTAAGAAGAATCATGAGTCAAAGTTTTAGACCCATATTGTCTACTGCAATGAAAAGTACCTAATGTAGAAATCAAACTGTGCTTTAAATGTCATTTACCATCGGTGATTTTAAGTGACAGGAGGCTGAGGTTTAAAGACAAAATTCAGCCACAAGGTCAACTTTCTAGTATGTTGACTGTAAATATGAAGCTGACATAGCTTATGTTTTTGTGTAAGCAATTATGTGTTGATGATAGCTGAGGCATTGGAAGAGGCCGTCCCACTGTCTGGCTTCTCAATTTTCTCTGGCTTTGTCTCCTTTTGTCTTGTTTTGCTTTGAAACTATATTTTTAGCTCTTTATTGTGTTTCCCTTGAGCTACTCAAGTGAACCTAAATTTGTGGTCAAACAAACATCTAGCCGAGGTCCAGGCTACCTTCCCCTTTAAACCAAGCAAGATATATTTTCTTAAAAGTTGTGTTGAAACTTTATGTCGGAAGACTCGGTTTATGACGGATCAGAAATGTTGCCATCAACTGCATGACAATGGCATTTCCTCATTGTATGGCATAACATACTTAAGGGATTCAATTATCATCTTTCGTTTTTTTTTTAAACTCTCAAGTTTAATCCACCCAGTGTCAGGATCAATCTACTGTGACACAGACAGCCAGTTGCTCCTATTGGACCATGGCATGATAAGCAATTCTTCTTTGTGACCTTGACTGGAACAGTATGGCACCCAGAGATCAGATGGAGTAACAAAGGCCAAAGGTCTATTGTACTATTTGAAACATTCAACCCTGAAAATGTTGATACCCCATCCTGACATTGATCCGTATTCAGACATAGTAGGCTTACAACACATAACATTTGGAGCATGATATGCTGTTCAAAGGAGTGAAAAGGGATTAGTGTTACGCTTTTGACTGTAACCTGGTGACATTGAAATGCGGGTTGCAACTTGTCTGATGTGTTTCTCTTGCGCCTGGAAAAGAAAAGTGTCTGCTGTATAATGTTGGAGTTTGCACAGTGATTCACACTTCAATCCTTTCATAACATTGTATGCACAGCTCACACTGTCTTAAAGTCGCGTTAAATTATACAACCATTCCTCGGCATAAATGAACATGTTGATTAATATCTCACATTACCATGGACTAACTGTCTGTGGCTCTTGAAGTCTCGTGTCAACATGTAATGCAATACATAAGGAAAAAACTTAAATTCTGATTAATCGGTAGTTAACATTTATCCTTTTTTTTGTTGTATAGGACTTTAAGGATATCAACTTTAAGGATATCAAGTTGACGGACAGTGTTTTCAAACTGCAATATTTTGAAAGCATTGCAATGTGAAACCACCATCCGTCGACTTGTCATCCCTAAATACTGATGTTAAAACAATGAATTAAGGTCACCCTGCGGATATTCAAGGTAGTTCATATGAATCATTGCAAATGGGGGCTTGAAAAGATGCTCTTTTGTCCCTTCAGCTGGAGCACAACCTGTCCCACCCCAACCCTGTACGATGTATGGCCTCCCAGTGCATCCTGACAGGCGACATCTTTGTGACCAATCAGGGCGTAGGTGTCACAAACCAGCTGTACTTGTGGAACATTGACGCAGACACCAATGGTGCTGAACTAAAGAAGTATGTGTGTTGTGTGTTGTGTATACTTAGCCATTAGTTCAAGTCCAAAGTTGGATTCATGTGCAATAATACAGGTGAATGCACTTTTTAAGAGCAATTATTGCATGCAGTGTGTTTTTATACATTGTACATTATATTTGCTATTTTACTGGCTTTTAGATTTGGCTCAGTGAAAACATGCCAACTGTAGATAATATGAGGCAATATATTATTAAAGTAGGAGGGGTTAATAGGATAAAAAGGTTAGAATAAAGGAGGAATGATACAGAGAACTGCAAAAACATAAGGACATTGATTTTTTTTCAATTCTGCTTCTTACTTTCATTGTGTCTTGACCTTGTTTGAGTGCAGATACCCTGTGACCCCTGCCATGACCCTGATGAAGTGCATCCCTAAGGTCCATGCACTGGTGGGCTACTGCTCCAGCGACATGACCATCAACATCTTCACTGACATGCTGCATGGCTTCAAACAGGTATTATTGAAAGACATTGATGCATGTTTAAATCTTCTTGCTTAATATTTAGATACACGGCTGAATTTTGATATCGGTAGCTGTGCATTTTAATTGGTCAGAAAATACATTTGTATAGACATTTAATGTCATCATGGCAAATTTGTTACAGAGCTTAAATGGAGGAACCTGGAATTGAAGGAAATTAGCTTGCTACTTGTTCATTATTTAATCCGCTTAAAGGGTGCTGAAATACCTTAGTCAAAACTATCAGATATGTTTAAGATGTAATTTTTCTAATACTATATTTCCACAGTTGTCCATGAGCCCCATGCCAACTACAGTCTTGTCGATGGCCTTCCTTGATGACACTGATGAACTGGTGTTGGGGACGGTTGGATCATTGCTCACCTTCAGGCTGGGCATGTTTGACATCAGGGCAAAACTGGTTCCATCAAAGCCCTTTATCACAGAGCTAACAAGAGATCAGGTAAAATTCACGGTTTACTAAGGTTTTAATGATAGATGGTTGTTCAAGTGAACTTTTATGTATCATCTTTTTAGAGAGAGAAAATGTGGCATTAGTTGCATTGCTGGTACTTTGAACTAAAATCATTTTCTACTTCCATTTTGCAGTGGGTTCTGAACCTCCAGGTGGACAGAAGGACACGACAGCTGATAGCGATGTGCGATGATGGGGTTTTCTTCATCAACTACAGCAGCCGCATGCAGGAGCGTTTCCTGCCCAACTGGCACCAGGCTGACCTCAGCTGCTGTATCGCCTACAGACCCAAGGAGTACTTCATCACAGCGGCTACAGATGGGACCATGAAGGTACATGCAGCAGTGATACTGCACTGGGATACCTATTGTGCCATGGATATGCACAAAGTAGTTTGATTTCAAACAGCAGACAGTACATCTACTTATTGCATTTTGTATCTTCACATGAGACTTCGGCAAAAAGCAGTGTGAAAAGCAACAGAAAGTTTTTGTAGTAAGGAGATGCAGCAAATGTTGTACATCAACAGAAATTGTGATTTGTAAATCAAAAAGATAAAAATCAGTTCAGTTCAGTTCATCATTGGACATGAAGATAAATCACACCATCAGAGACATAGAATTCTTTTGATATACATGTCGTTGTTATCAAATGTTGTTTTCATGTACATATAATTCTACATGTACCATGTGCCATGAGATAGAGCAATACAGGTGATTCTTTGCCCTTTCCAGGTTTGGAACTCCATTGTGTTCAGCCAGGTGCATGAGTTTATGGGCCACTACGGACACATCACTGGGCTGGCCTTGCACCCCCGCTACCCTCTACTGGTCTCTGGGTCCAGGGATGGGTCCATCAGGGTCTGGAGGCTGGACACTCTGGAACAGGTCAGATCTGTTACTCCTAGACATGGCCAGGTCAGACTAATGTCCTGGATGCTAAATTATGCTGCAAACAGTCATCTCAAAAATCAAATAGGAAATGTATGCCATTATTGTGTATCATCATAGTTAATTTCATTGATTTAAGTTATGTTAATTGTTCTTTTGCAAAAGATGATTGGTCAAAAGACACTGTAGAAGGAAAAACAGATTTCAACAACTTTCTTTTGTTTTCAGACCTATCGCCTGGACATAGGGGATGACATCTTAGAGATGAGTATGTTAGGATCAGGAACTATCTTCTACAGGACCAAACATCAGATCAAGGTAAGTCACGTATGCAATGTGTGTTCAATGCAGTTGTAAAATTCACCATAAATGTATGGGAGAAGCTAATAATTACGTTTTATACTGGTATTTTTTTGTACAGCAACATGTAGTCACAACTTGTTGCTCCTTTTCCTGTTCCCTAGGTGTGGTATCTGAACCAGTTCCACTCTACCTTCAGCCATGTGTACTGCAGTGTCAACAAGCTCGTACGCATTAACTGGGCAGGACTGCCATCACGGGTGCTTGTGACAGGAGAGGTAACAACTGGCCTTTAAGTTTAACATGATAACATTTCATGATGCATTTTTTTCTGACAGCTCAATAACAGGGAAATTTTTTGTGAAAAATGCAAAACGATTGACAAAATCATTTATGATATATGATTTTTCTACCCTAAAAACAATTCAATTCTATTTATCTTTTGTTATCTGTAGTCACAAGGGCTATACTGATACCTCATTAATATAACATGGTATATTGCTTACTGTTGTTTGCTGTTTCTCTTAAGGATGGCAGTGTCCGTATCCTGTCAGCCGTTTCTGGAGTGGTGTTGAACATCATCTATCCCATGGCCACCTACCAAGTTCTGGATAACCTGGTGTATGACCCCAGTGCCAACAGAATCTTTGCAGTGCTAAAAGATGGAAAGGGTAGGCAACCTAATGCATTAGAGCATGGATATACAAAATGTATAACACTATATGCAGGTAATATCTATTATGAGAAAACTTCTCTACAGCTAATCCAAGGGGTATTGAAGGATGTAGCTTTGTTCATCAGGTTCTTGTTTCATGGATACCATCATGGTTGAGTATGTATCATTGTTGATATGAACTGTCCTATTTCCTATCAACAGTTCTTGTGTATGATACCTCCACCAACCCCTGTATGCCTCAACAGCTGCTCTGCCCAGGGAGTGATGATGAACAGGTGGGTAAACATGTTTACAAAGTGACACCCTAGCTTGCATCATATTAGTGGCTGCATAATCTCATTGTGTTGCCTCAGTTTACATACATTTTTGTACTCCTCCTTTCTTCATCTTCCTTTTCAACTATTCCTTCAGCTTTGTGGACAATATGTATAGAGTTTGTTGATGTCTTTCATGGTTATAGTTTTGTTTATCATATTTTCTAGTAACCTTACAACATCATCTGTCATAGGTCCTGAGTGCTGCCCTGATAAAGCTGGAGCTGGCACTTGGTCAGGATGAAACTACAGCAGGGAAGGCAGTGGTATTTGCAGGCCACAAGAATGGACAACTTTCCCTGCTACAGGCCCCTAACCAACTCAAGATGTACAACATCCAGGCACACAGTGGTGAGTACTGTCTGTGGGGCTTTAACAATGGAGGCATCTAGAGATGCTTGGTGCATGGTGGTACAGGTCTTTTACGTAACTGTAAAATCCATCTAAATCTATAATCTTCCTTCATCCTTGAGCTTGTTATATCTACACTTTTTTCCTGTAATGATTGTGGTAGTAATATCCTCACACTCAGCTCCAGTGCAAACAGATAGCTGCTACCCTACTTTCAGCACCATGGACAGTACTGAGACAGTGATGTAACAACATCTTTTAGCTACTACTGGTACTGTACAGTGATGTAACAACATTTTTAGCTATTGCTGTAGTATGCTTTCAGTACTGTCCGTGGTGCTGAACGTAGTCCATGGTTCTGAAAGTAGGGTTGCAGCTATCTGCTTGCATTGAAGCTTAGTGTGAGGATATATGACTAACTAAAGGTTAGATTTCATCAGTTCTCAAATTTTGAAAATGTAAAGATTGCTTTGAACCACCATTTTCTATTGTGTTTGAGGTATCAGCTGTTAGTGACCAGTTGTTTTTTTCTACAACTATCAATTTATTTTCACTACAGGTCAGGTGATATTCCTGTACTCGTCACATGGGAAGCCAAATAATGGCATCCTTGGCTCTGTGTCCCGCCTGGTGTCCTGTGGGACAGACAAATGTGTGCACATCTGGGGGATAGGTGTAGAGGAGGACACCATCAGGCTGGTGTGTCTGTCAACTGTGCAGTGCAAAGTCACACCCATGCTAATCTCCATGGTGGGAAACATCCTGGCCCTGGTGACCATAGATGGTGTACTCTCCATGTATAGAACATACACAAAGGAAGAAAGGATCCTAGAGAAGACAACTTATATGCCAGGTTAGTTGCATTTCAACTTTCAAAAGGCTTGAAATTACTCCATTATTACTACAAATTTATTTGCAGATTCCTTTTTAGGTAGAATTCATAAGCCTAACTGCCACATTACAACTAGAAAAATCATATGTATCCTCTTTCTGTTTCAGTATCTGCTTGTGCAGTCCCACTCACACACCACATAGAAGATGACCATAAGAAAGGGGTCACTGCTCTCTGCTGCTCAAGGACTCTTGGCCTGTTTGCAACTACTGGGAAGGATGCTTGTGTCAAAATCTGGAACACAGAAAACAAGTTGGTCAAAGAACTTGTCCTGGATAACACTCTACAAGGAGTGTGCTTTGCAAATGACAGAGGAGACCTTCTGATTGGCTACCAAAGTCATGTTAGCTATGTGCCATTATTGAACTACCTCCCAAAGCCGTGCCTGGAAGAGCTTGTTGGAACCAGCGTGTTGGATGAACAGTTGGAGGAACCTGTGCCATATGACCCTTCCCTGCAACTATTGTTCACTATGGATTCTATCCCTCTTTTCCCCTTAGACTTGAAGGCAAGGAGGGAGATAAAGCCGGAAGCCTCCCTTTCTATACCTCTAGCTCAAGTGTCAGAACTGGAAATGCCTACACAATTGTCTACAAAAACCTCATCCTTCCTTTTAGTCAAGCCTTCCTCCTATCTCAGGCATGGGGCAAGTGTAAGAACACTAGCTTCCAAAGCTTCACAAGTGGCAACATCACCATTTAGACTTTCTCCACCATTGGAGCCAATAGGAGCAATCCCTTCAAGTGTACACAAGGAAGAGGAAGGAGTGGTTGCTGAAGAAGAAGCCAGTCCTACAGAAACAGTGCCAGTAGAGAGTAAATCAGACCAGTTCACTGAAAAGGACAGACAGACAGAGCAGGGGAAAGAAGAAGAAGAGGAGGACCCACTCTTGAAGCGCAAACCTATCATAGCTCCTGATGGATACATCCCCAACTCTGTCATCCGGTTTATCATTGGTTACAAACCACCCCCAGAGAGACCTATTCAGGAAGAGTGGAACCTGAAGGCTGCTCCTTCAGGAGAATTACCATCTGTGGAGGAAGAGGAGGAGGAAGCTGAGGATGAGGAGGGGCGCCTGATAGATTGGAGCAGCTCACCAGAGTTAGACCTCAGAGATGATGATGAGAGGTGGAAGCTTCCATCTCCTGTCCGGTTTGGTGAAAAGAAAAAGAAGTCTCAAGAGCAGAAGCCAAGTCCCAAATTAGACTACACGTTCAGGAAAGTTACTTTTGAGCCTCTTCCTGGAGATGAATCACCCAGTGGCAAAAAGGCAAAGAAAGCAAAGGAGAAGAAAGAGTGGGAAGGCCCTACCTTACTTCAAAATATCGTCAACTACAGTTGGTTTCCTCGTGACAAGCTAACTGACCAAGAGCTGACTGTGGAAAATGTCATGGCTGTTCTTCTGGTTTTGTTGCAGGACACAAGTGATATAGATAGGCACAAGAAAGTCTGCCAGGCAATCACAGATATATACAAAGAACTTGGACTTAGTGCAGAATTGCTGGACACTGTTGTCAAGATTCTGCTTGGCCAACTTGGCAAGAGGAATGCTATCGTTAGAAGGAATTCAGTGAGAGCACTTGGTGAATTGGGGCTTGACAGAAAGGTTGTCCTTATGGCTCTTATATCTGCTCTTACAGACTATGACAAGGGTGTGCAAAAGGAGGCTATCGATGCCATAGCAACAGTTGCTGGAGTCAAAACCAAACAAGACCTCGCTCAAGTACTGCAGAGGATTGGTGTGCTCAAGGGGCCATTCAAAAACATTGACAGGCAGAATCTGAAAGAGTTGGAGGAAAGGATTGGAAAGAAAGGTCAAGGTCACACCCTGCAGGGTAGCTTGTCTGATGAGATGAATGCAAGAATAGCCATGTGGAATGAAAGGATTGACCAGAGACATGCGTTCCCACCACTTGAGACAGATTTCTTGGACTTCATAGATAAAGAAGACCAGCTTGACCAGAAGAAAGAAAAACAGGGGACAAAAGGGGCACCTCGGCTTGCAGGGAAACAGAAAGGAAGGGGACCTCCTAGTTCAAAGGGTAGTCATAAAACTACTATGTCCTTCAAAAGGCATGCCAAATCACGTCCAAAACATCCCCAACCAAAGATCACTGCCAAACATAAATCACGTGTTAAGGGAGATCTGGCTAGTGGTAAGAAGTGGACAATGTTGCACCATAATCAGGCCATCAGAAAAATGCTGATAGCCAAGGATCTTGAAGAAAGTAGTAGCCCAGTTAGGTTGGCAAAGGGGACAGTGACAACACAAGACCAAACCAGATATGTGCCTGAAGTTCCATGCAGTAGCAGAAGTGAGAGTGCAGCAGACAGTACCAGTCATGTAGCTAAAGTCACAAGCTTGGAAACCAAAGAAGGACACAAGGACTTGTCAGATGCAGATACAACCTCCACAACCCACAAGTTGCTTGTAAAAGAGGCTATTGACGACAAATCTGCATGCCAAGATGATGATACGGCATTGGGTACTGATGATGCAATGTCAACAGCCCCAACTGACGATGTTGCATCGACAGCCCCAACACTGGAGGAACTGGAACTCCGACTTAGAAGGAATTTCACAGATGACTATGCTGCAACTGAATCCAGCTATGATGACTCTGGATTGGGCCAGATGTCTGATACATCCAGTTACATAGATGGTATGTACATTGTATTTTGGCTTTAATAGATTTAGGCAAAGGTTTTGATGCAAATGCTTCAAGGGATTATGAATTCAATACATCTAAACTGTGAGACAGATACTATTCTTGTGTTTTGTCTTTTGCAGGTTTCAGGGTTCGGAAGCCAATGCAGACACATTACTTTCCACCTATCAAATCTGGCATTCCATTTGAACTTAGGAGTGACAGCGACAAATCGTTTCCTCCATATGAAGAAGAGAGGGAAGAAGAGGAGACTGAGAAATGGCGACAGCTCTTCAACAGACCATCAGCACAGAGACGCAAACGTCTGTATGAAGAACATGCCAAGAAGTTGAGCGGACAACCAGCAAAGCAGAGTGCTCTCCCACCAATCATCTATATGAAGGACATGAAACAATTAACAAAGGGTGACTTGGGGCAGCGACTTCTCCTCAGTGTAGCAACTCACTTTGCTCCAGAGGCAAGGAAGAAGCTAGAGGGAAGGGATCGACATAGGATCACTAGTCTTCCACATAAGTTGAGTTCACATACAGACATGGAGAGTTATGGCTGTTCAAACTTTGGGACACTAAACATGCTTTGGACCACAATGGCACCACAAGGTCCAGAGAAACCTGTCCTGTATCCACACAACTCAACTTTTATACCAACCAAAGATGGCACATACAGCCAAAGACAACGTAAAAAGCCATTCCGTGTGCCATTGCCATCTCTTGAGATGCTAACACGAGTTCAGGCCATCCAGGAAAGTGGATTACTTAGAGAGAAGAGTTTGAAAAAGACCTTCAGCAGATCTTACCCCTCTAGTACTACCCCTTACAGTTGGTCTACCCCTCTCCCGCCTGCAAGGAAGCTGCACAGCACACTCAGGAAGCTCGATTTGTCGGAGGTGGACCTAAGTGTCAAACCAACAGGTAAAGAGAGATGTGTGGTCCACAAGCAGGGGCACAGATGTAAAGTGTGTAAAGGGTACTACTCTTCACCAGAACTTGCAGGACGACCAGAATCTGAGGAAGACCCTCCCACCAGTGCTGCTCCTCCACCATCCAGGGCAGAGATGTGCAAAGGGATTTCTTTGCCTATCCTTGCATAGTGCAGCCAGTCTTGGCTATTTGAACAACATTAAAGATTGAGATGTCAGCAGCTATATGCTGAGAGTACCACTTGCAGAAAAGATTTCTCTCCTCTTATTTGCTGGATTAGTACTTAACATTACATTACCCTATGCTTATTCTCTGAAACTTGATTATATTGAACAAGTGCAATTTGTATGAAAAATCCTTCTATTTCTGAAAGAAAATATACTATGTGGATCTATCCAGAAGGGAAGCAATTTAGCAATATAGAAGATAAGATTGTAAGCAAAGGTAGAATATTTGTCACCTTGTCATTTCTAAGAAGTCTTTTGTTTCACAAAATGAAACCTATAATCTATGTAACACTAACTCTGGGCTGTAACTGTCTCTGCTATAAGCGAGATTTAATCAGGCTATGAAACTTATAACTTATTTGTAAATCAAAGAAGACAAACAAAACTTGACAGTGATAAAGAAAACAGCAGAAATAAAAAAAAGGGATTTATCATTTTCGTAACTCCCCATGTTTTTTCTTACGAGTATTGATAACGTTAGATTTTTTAAGATCATTTAGTGCGTCCCTCTTCAATGAGGGTTTACAGAGGTGCCCCTCCTGGCGGATTGTACAGAACTGCAATTGGTGGTCCGACGTGCACCTGCTGCACACGTAGCTGCACCATGGTTCAGAACTTTAGACGAACATTTGACCTCTGTAAGGCTATTCTACACTGTTCACGCACTTAAGTCTCTAATCTTTTGTTTCTATTGTTGTCATTGTTTACAAAACAAAATCCGGCCTCACTCCAGTTTGACTTGAGAGGAAGTACGCCCACAAGTGAAACCAAAGAAGCAAAGTTTATAATGTTACAGGCAACTGACGCACGCACAGCTGGACGGCGAAGAACTAACGTTACATGTGCATGTAGAACAGCACGTAGGCAGGAACTCCGCAGTGTCATTGTGATTTTAAACCTTAACTTTGCAGTCTTGTGAATAACCGACCGTAACTTCACTAGGCACCAGGTACTATCAAAGGCGACAGCAAAACGTGAAAAATTATTTCAGAATTTAACCTGGAACTGGTGATTTTTTTCCTAAAACGTATGACTTATCCAATGTTTATAACGTTAAGATTGCCATAGTTTCCATGGGCGCCTTGTCCGACGGCTGAATAAGCATTCGATTTGATAGCTGGAAACTACGTGTTTGAACTCAATTGGCCAGTTTGTTGAGGAGTTAGAATGAGAACCATCTTGGTTTAAGCATTTTCCTAGATTCTCTCCGAATTCTAATGGGAAAATGTGTCTGAACAAGACTCGTTTCCATGCTATCCCCTAAGTTGTAGTGTTATAAATGTGCTTTCTACAACGGTCAGGTGGTTCCAGGGGCGATTGGGTCCGGACCCGAGCTAAACAGATTACAAATACAGGTAACAGAACGGTTGGGTTTCTACTGCGCAAATTTACGTCCTTTTTGTTTGCTTTATTTCCTTTCTTTTGTAGATTTCTTCCTTTCTCTCCCTTTGACGCATCGTAATTTAGGACATATCACCAAAATTTGCACACACAAAAAACGTCATGAGAAAAAGAGAATGAGATGCAAAAATTGGCAGACAAAATGACAAGAGAGAGCGTTTAAAAATTGCCATCCATATGTTAGAATCTACAAACGTAGATACTTTCAGCACCATACCCCCTGCTAAGGGTGATGGATAAATATAACGATTTGTGATAAATGTCACCAACTGTTGTAGCAATAACATTTACCCACCATCCTTTGCGGATGATTTACCAGGACGCATGCGCACAATGCAGACGATAAGTTTCCGCAGAAACAGGAGCCGGTGAGATTTGGGCGCAGTTTTTACCACATTTTCATGGCTTTGTGCCATTTCCTTCACCCAGAGACTACAATCAGTAAGAATTTAACGTCTCCGTGTTGTAGACGTCTCGTTCTTCAGAAGAAAGCTGACAGGAAGAGGTTTGTAAAGTCTTTGTTTATGAATGACCGTGTGTAAAAGTCAACAAGACCGCGGACTGGCGGCCTTTTCAGATCGATCTCTTTCATTTTGCCCTCTGACTGAGATCATTTAGCGGGCAACATTTTTACCAACCGCAGTGACTAAAATAAGGAGCCTGTTGTATTCCCGTCTTTGGTTGATCACGTACGTCGTAGTTGACCGGTGAAGACGTCTAACTCAGTCTATTCTTGAAGGAGAGCCGGGAAAATCAATCGCTCTGCCGAGGATACAGATAATTGCATTTGACGGTTTGATCTTTGCTCGTTTCTGTGGTCTCGAAGATCCGATCATAAGATTTGGATTTCCGCTCATCAAAAACGGCTCGCAGAAAATTATAATGTCTAACCGCATGACATGAAGGTGGCCAAACGTTTTCTGATTTTACTGCCAGACCAACAGAAAATATTCCATGATGACACGACAACGCGACTATAAATATACGTTTCCTCCACTCTTACACTCCGGATTTGTACAATGAGCCGTTATTTGTCAATCTGCCAAACGATGTTTGTAGACCTCTTGTAACTATTCAGGACTGTGATGACTGTCTATATAGCCACGACGTAAACTGGAGCATCACGCCCCTCCCACCCTTGTCCTCGGTGTTGCTCATCATCAATAAAAGATGTGCGAATTATCGGCTGCAGGCGAGTCTCAATACATATGGAAATCACTTGTCCTCATAATCAAGTGGTACAATTGTCTTCTGCATTGTAATCACTCCTATTTGAAAAACATTGAGGTTTTTTTTACTAGATCCTTCCTCCAGCAAATAATGGTAGAACCCTGTATAGCAACAGTGACTGCCATTGAATACATGATACTGAATTTCGCAATTAGTCTTGAGTGGTGTTTTGTGTAGGGCAGACTGGAGAAGACGGCAGAGGTCGGCAGGGCGGAAGACAATCAACGGGATTGCATGCAAAATCCTTGTCATTTGATTAAAATCCAATATTACCATAATCTGTTGGCAGAGGCCATGAGGATGTCATCAACATAATGTTTGTGTGGAACATTATGAGCGGAAATGAAAGGAAAATTCCATTTCTTTGATTGCAAAATGGATGATTTCCTGGCTGGCAAATTGTAAACTAAGGACAGACATGATGTCATAATGTCCCCTAGTTCCCTTTCCTCTAGGCACCACCAATGAAAACAATCTAATGCTGTCTGTCTGTTTGATAATTTGACTAGGTGCAGGGACCAATCAATTATTCAGGGATAACTGGGATTCAGTCCAACACCCATCTGCTACATATTGGTTTTCTTTTTTATGCAATCTATCGACCTGCTTCCAGTGCTAGTTGAATCTGTCACTTCTGCAAAGTCACAACGATCCAAGGTTATTCCTTGCATTATGAGGTCCCAAAGAATCTATTCAGAACATGCATCCATAATTATTCATTTTTTCAGGCAAATGTTCAGGGGGATTGAAGTATGCTGTGCACAGGCAGTATGAGAAAAGGGAATATCTCATAATGTCATCATCCACCTATTAGATGGGTATACCTGCCCAAATTTGATAGATAAGGGTAGACCAGTATATTCCCCAAGAGGAAGGATGCATGATTATGCCTATGGCTCGAATACTTGATCATGGCTGTGTGAAGTGGTGAATACAAAGCTTCTTTTCCAGTTTTTCAACTTCAACACATGTCATGATATATAGTTTTTTGGTGTGTAAAGCAAGGGAGGTGACCGACCAAGACTGTTAATTTCATGCTATTTGCTCAAAAATATGTATTTACAACCCAGTGTTTGGTGGCCCCTGTTACTATGCCAAAACCCCTACTTCTTAGTTTTACCTGAGCAAAAAAGTATTAAAACCCGCCCTCCGACTCCCTGTTTTGTTTGTTTATAAGTAGAAAAAAAAGCTTTCCATCATGACTCTTTGACACAGGATCACAGAAACAGTAGTTTTTGCTTTGTTGCCATATCACAGTAAATTTGATTACACCTTTCTGTTGCACCTTCTTTTATTGTGAATCAATACATGTCGTATTAATAACAATTATAGCAAATCAGATGACTGTCTCCCTTGGAATCCAAGGCCATATTTTGTAATCAGATTATCAGTGCCATATCAGGGTTCATTGTTGGAATTGTTTATAGCGGAAACTTAGGTAACCTGGTACGGTGTTGTTGGTAGCCTGTTGAGAGGTAACATGCTATGGATCAGTGCCTTATGAAAACCCAGTGATTCCCCTTGTTTGGTTCAGACTGTATTGCTACTTGTATGAAAACACAGGTATGGTTGGGTTGTGTAAGAAATCCTTTCAGAATGTTATGATTGTACATGGTATTTTGAAAAAAGCACCATGATTTTGTTATGGTTGTCGTGAAAGGAGCCAGTGTGTTACAGTGGATATTGTTTGTTTGCTCTTCGGAAAAGCTGTGTTTATATTCGCTGTCATTGGGAGAGGGGTCAGTCTTTCTTTCATCTCAGGTGGCTTTAAGCCTTGGCTTTAATACACAGAAATCCTTTCATCTGGTAAAATGTCGGACAAAGGAGTAAATCCATACATAGGCTGTAAGGTATGTGGGTCAGTCCAAGTAGTCACGCTGCAAAAGAGGATACAACTTACATAAATACCCTCTTCACACTCCCTTTATTTGGTCAGCTTGACCCAACTTTCTCTGGACAAAAAACGGTCAACTCAGTCTTACGGTGCTTTGGCGCTTCTATGTTAGACATATCATGTGTCATGTGACATGAAATGATGAAAGCTTTTTCAGCTAGCAAGCTTTAATTAAGGTTTCTGAATATCTTACAGGTTTAGCTGCCAGGTAGATGTTCTTCAGAACTTTTTGGCCATTTTGGTTACTATTAACATAGTTCTAAAAGTTTTTGAAAGATAATTGGTTCTTGCCAGAATTATATTTAAACCCACACAAGATAGTATGGTGACACACAATCTATCTGTCATTTTAGCATATGCTGTCCATATGGTCTGTATGTGGGTGCTCTGGCAGAAGTTTACACATTCCTACAGTTTTGACAACGGCTGCTAACAAAACTCAATGTGTACAGACCAACCATGACGCTGTTTGGTGTGGTTGAATCTCAGTCCAAGCCTCAACAAACAGATTATGGTATAACCGGTTTTGCCTGACTACCAAATCTTCCTGTTAGACAATCAAATGCAAATCCTTGTTGAATGTTTCATATAAACTTGCAGGTAATGATGTTACTTTTACCTTTTGAGGTTAGGAATCATACCTTTTGGATGAAACTATTAATCAAGAATTGGATAGAGTTGATTTCATTCAGACGTGTAGGAAATTTTTGGTTCCAGTTTTGGCCGCTCTTCAATCATGAATTCTTATCTTCCAAGACAAACCTGACCAAAACATGATGAGGCACCTCTTTAAAGTTCATTCACCAAGTTCTAGTTGTTTACATCTTCTCTATTGTAATATGACCTTCTAAAAGTATTTTGTTAGTCATTGTTATATGCTCTGATACAGAAAGGGTATTGACATTGTCACCATAGACCCGTATCAGGGGCTTGTTTGTCTTCCATGGAGACAGGGTCACCCAGGACCATGTTTGAAGGTTCCATGTTGGAGTATGTAACCGTGTTTGTAGAGGAAACAACCTTAGTTCTGGGGACTAGAGCCTTTCAACATGGGTCAATGTGATGGTGTGCTAAGTCAAAGCAGGTATGGAACAAAGTAACACTTAGTGACTAATAGTCTGTTTTTGGGTTGGTAAATTGGTGACCTATACCTCTCTCAGAGGCTCCCTGTGAAAGTGTGATTAGGCTGATTAAAGTTAAGCCTTTAAAAGTGTTGTAGCTCCTGTCTTGATGGTTAAGCTATATTTCATTGTTCCAAACAAAAGCTTGGCATAGTAGGATTACAGAAATTGTGTTTGGCGGATCTCCTATCAGAGATCCGAAAAAATTTAAAGTGCCATTACCTTGCTAGGTGTGGAAACAGCTATTAATATCTTAATACAGATTTAGCCATCATCAATACTGTGACATCCAGACTCCAAGTCCTTACAGTTTGCTTGTCAAACATGACCAAGGCTCAAAATTGCAAGTATGGTACAATCTACACTATATTTACACAAAATCTTCTGTGACAGCCTCATAGTCATACAGTCATAGACTAGTTCAAACCAAAGAAAAATCTTACGGTTCAACTTGACAACCTACATTTGTAGGAATCAATACATGTAGTCTAAAGAACACCACTTGTACCACAGTGGTGGAATTCTGTGCAATGATGGAGTAACAGTAAGAAAGCAATTCTAAAAAAGTAAGAATGTAGCTTTGTTGAACATTCTTTCTGGAGTGTTTGCCAGCTTCTCAGATTTTTTTGCCTCCAACAAGCTCTCAGTGTTTTTCATGCCATTAAGTGATACATGTGGCTGACTATTAGATCTGAGTAAGGTTGACTAATTCACAATGGAAACCTTCAATTAGTTGCGCTAACTTATTTTGTTACAGCTATGTAATGTGTAGGTAGTCATGTGAAGTACTTTTATCTAAATTATGTTCTATAAAATATTATGTGAATAATGTCAAGTCTTTTTACAAAGCAATTTGGATAACATACTGTCATTACATTATTTAGCCTGTTATACAAACAAATGATGGCCATAATTTTCTGTACTTGATGATATGAGAGTTTTTCACCTGGCATAACCTAGGAGCATGTTTGTTGTACAAATATAGACAAGAATGTTCGACTGGGCCAAGGGGGACTGAAGTTTTCCAAAATACCAACATCATGTGAACAGCTGTTAATCATAATGGTATTAAAAAGCATTGCTATACACAGAGGAAAACCAATTAAACATAACTGGAAGATAACTAGTTGTGTTGCTATTATTAGATATAGTCATGCAGCATAGCCCTTTATCAAAACGTTGGCCTCAATATATTATGCCTGCCATTTGATAGCATAGTGTATTTTGGACCTATTACTGTTTGTGGATCATTCCCAGATGTAGGGAGTGCTTGTTTACACCAGTACATGTACATGATTAATTTGGGTCATACCCATGACTTTGTGTACTGCACCAATGTAGGTGTTTTGGGAAATAAACATTTGATAGATCTATTCCCATAATACTAGTACTTACTTGCATCTTACTAGTGACTTGTAAGATGTAGGTAAGTATTATGAGTGCATCGGCCCCAGGATATTGTACAGTGTAGACATTCTTGGCATTTTTATCTATGGCAAGGCATAAAGAAATACTCATTACATTAAGTTAAGAGGAAAAGTATGGTACACTTGTTTGGCTTGCCCTCATGTTCCCATACTTTAAAATAATGTTTTCTGTTATGGGGAAATCAAGGTAAGTTGATAATTTCTGTCATATATTACAAAATTTTGACCAGAATATGATTTTATAGTGGGCTATGAGGGCAAACCAAGCAAACATGTACTTGGAAGTGTAAATTTACCCTTGCGCACTAATTGCATTTCAGTGATTTACTGCAGTCTATTGTATTCTAATGTACTGCAAGTGGTCTGTAAAACAATTTGTATTTCATAGACCTTCTGTTGAGGTATTGTGTCTTTACACAGCTTCCTTCAGGTAATACCTGACCAACCTAAATAGTTTTCCATGTGTGTTGTCACCTAAATGATTATTGATTCCTCCAACAAGCAGTAGGTAGGTCATTTGTAACTTTAACAAAACAGGTCTTGTGTACGCATGCCTTCGGTGTCCTGAGACACGCACAGCAACCATCGCAACACTGGATGCATGTGATCTTTTACAAGGTTTATGGGGGGAAATGTAAACTTGGGAATAGTTTATCGAGTTCCATGTCGCTTGTTGTATACCAATCGGGTCATGCATTGTGTTGGAGTCTGGTCGTTAACCAAGCGAATCCACTCTTTCAAAGCTGGTGGACACCCTACGCCGTGGACGGCAAGTAATGTTTGTACGTATAATATTAACTTAAGGCTTTTGTACGTGTTAAGGTACATTGATTATGAAAGGAGGGTGCCGTATGTTTGTTGGGGGGTGCTTTGTGTTGATCACGTTCGTACCCGCGTCCTAGACATACGCGGCAACGGAAACAGTGTACCTGTACATTCATTCTCACCTTTCCAAGTCACACTACCTGAGTTTGTTTGGGGATAAGACACATGTGGTTGTAAGGAGTTCATTTGTCTTGAAGTGGTCTGTGACATATTTTGGTTGGTAACAATGTTGTGCCCGACAGAGAAAGTATCGGGACGTATCTTTGATAAACATTTCCAGAGATTTGTAAATCATTTCAATTGTCAGGCAGATTGTCTTTTTTTTCTTACCTATGTGTTGTTTGTTATTAAAAATGAGCGGGAACAAATTGATAACACCCACCATAGCAACAAACAACATCATCCTTTGGCTATGACCTTCTTGTAAATCCTACTTTGCTTTCTGGCCACTATCTAACATATATGGTGGCCTCCCCATTTATCAGTTGTGGTCCACCCAAGGTGAAAGTGTATGGATATGCCACATTGGGCATGTTTGCTACATACAGCCTTTTAGCTCGGCACGTACTAGCGTGTTTGCAATGCACACAGGGATCAGTCGTTTTGTTCAGAGCTACAATATACCATGTGTACTGCAGCTAAAATCTTTGTGCTTGAAATTCCCTTGGTATCCTTTGTATTGTAGAAAATGTTAAACTAGGGGAAGGCAGGCTTAACCCTAAGTTAAACTGCCAGCATTTCTGCCCAGTAAATGTTCTGTGTGCCAGGGTTTTCAGACTTTCTTGAAATAGGTGGTACAATTTTTGTTCTTGCATGTTACATTGATCTTTCGCCCAACTGGTTATGCAGATCAGGTTGGTTATCTTTACTGAACATTTCATACAACAAAGGTATGTAAAGAAAGGGGATCTTGCTGTTGGTTGACTTAGTTTGTAACCATTTTCTTCTTCATATCATTATGTACTTATTATATTCAAGTGAAACACACATGCTCCTATGCTGAGTAGTTGTCGTAGGGACTTGTACCTACTAACACAGAAATTCTACATGGATGGTTTCATGTTTTGGTTGAGAGGAGATGGCATAAAACATTGTCCCATTTAGGTTTTTATAAAACAGGTTTATCTGCATGTAGGTAGTCCCAGGTGAGCTGTCTGTGTTCTCAGAATTCCCCAAATCTGTTCATCTTCATCCCTTAAGGCTGTCACTTATCAGCATGATGATGTCAACAATGGTCTGACTGAACTGGAAGATATTGGTGGGAGTGAAGAGTGTCAATTATGCTGTAGAAATCAACTATGAAAATGGATATTTATGTTATCAACATTTCTTTCAATGGGTACAACATTGTAGTTGGAATCTAGCCTGATCAAATCTCGCTTATAGCAGCTCGCGAAACAGCCCTGGACAGCAGAGTTTGTATTATACAGACTACAGTAGTTGGAATAAACTTTTGCTAGAATATTTTGAAAACCTGTTTGACACCAAATTTCAGAACTGTAGATATAGCCGTGTGTATATGATATTGACATGAAGCAAGCCTCTTTAATCTGTACTTATAGGATTATGGTCGTAGGTGTCATGTGTCTGACAAATGTCAACTGTAACATTGCAAAGGTTAAGTGTCTGATGAAAATTTATGATGACACTTTAAGTTATAATCAGTAACAGCAATTTCATACAACAGCAATCTTCTATTCTTCTTCAAAGCAGTGTTATTGTGGTTACTATGGTGCATAAATATGACGCCAACAAAAGTGCCTTACTAGTAAGGTGATTTCACATGGATGCATTATTTCCACTTTAAGGAGGCGGAACCTGTCATGGATTACATGGTTGACCTGTTACATTGTAAAGTGATGACATGTGTCAGGACTGGGGACCTGAAAGCTATTAATGTACCATTTATAATTCAGTGATCATGGCTCCAAACGTTTGTGCAAGAAACTTACAAAGTAAAGAAATTGCCGGAATGAATACCTCAGAAAGAGGATTGACAATACCGTATATTATCATATAGCCAGATGGAGTTGGCCAATCAGAGGCCCCCATTTCCCATGGGTTATCAGGCAGTAACCTCAAAAGTGGTCGGTTATTCTAATAACCGACCACTTTTTGGACCGCACCATTATACAGGGGACAGTCATGAATTTTTTTGTACTGTTGTTTGTGCGTAAACCATGCATAACTGTCAAAAATATTATGATTGATTGGTTATGTTAATTAGGGCTCCACATGGGGAATACAGGGATACTTGAAAAGGAATTATGCTGATTTTACACATTTTCATTATGGCTTTCTAACGTGATTAAGCCGGTACCTTCCTAAATCACTTCATATATACGTACTTTGTCGTGCCCAAGTGAAAAGGCTCTGCATGGGGGGTACCAGGACTCCACTTAATACATGTAGTTTGTATTGCAAATAAGCCACATGTTGATGCTGATATGCTATCTCACAAACAGATGATTAGTTAAAATTATTAGTTAAATGATGATGATGAAATAGTTTAATGTTTGTATTATATATAGACACTATTGTACAATATATACATTGCAAATGTATTTTATGTAATGTATTAAAGTGTTTATTTGTTATAAAGGAATTTGTGTGAAATAACTGTCAGTTGGATAGGCTATATGATAATAACGTTAATGCCCCGCCTTATCCTCGGTGTATATGGTGAGATAATCCCTGGTCAGGTGCGATAACCACCTCATAAACCACCTCGTTCGCTACGCTCACTCGGTGGTTTATTCGGTGGTTATCGCACCTGACCAGGGATTATCTCACCATATACACCTCGGGGCGGGGCATTAACCCTTTATTATCATATAGCCAGATGGAGTTGGCCAATCAGAGGCCCCCATTTCCCATGGGTTATCAGGCAGTAACCTCAAAAGTGGTCGGTTATTCTAATAACCGACCACTTTTTGGACCGCACCATTATACAGGGGACAGTCATGAATTTTTTTGTACTGTTGTTTGTGTGTAAACCATGCATAATTGTCAAACATATTATGATTGATTGGTTATGTTAATTAGGGCTCCACATGGGGAATATAGGGATACTTGAAAAGGAATTATGCTGATTTTACACATTTTCATTATGGCTTTCTAACGTGATTAAGCCGGTACCTTCCTAAATCACTTCATATATACGTACTTTGTCGTGCCCAAGTGAAAAGGCTCTGCATGGGGGGTACCAGGACTCCACTTAATACATGTAGTTTGTAATGCAAATAAGCCACATGTTGATGCTGATATGCTATCTCACAAACAGATGATTAGTTAAAATTATTAGTTAAATGATGATGATGAAATAGTTTAATGTTTGTATTATATATAGACACTATTGTACAATATATATATTGCAAATGTATTTTTATGTAATGTATTAAAGTGTTTATTTGTTATAAAGGAATTTGTGTGAAATAACTGTCAGTTGGATAGGCTATATGATAATAACGTTAATGCCCCGCCTTATCCTCGGTGTATATGGTGAGATAATCCCTGGTCAGGTGCGATAACCACCTCATAAACCACCTCGTTCGCTACGCTCACTCGGTGGTTTATTCGGTGGTTATCGCACCTGACCAGGGATTATCTCACCATATACACCTCGGGGCGGGGCATTAACCCTTTATTATAACCATATATTATTGTCGTATATTATAACCATATATTATAACCGGATAGTGAGTGAGTGAGTGTGTGTTCTTGCTGTGCATTTGCAGTCTGAGTAAAGGAAACCTACATGTTATCTAGCAAAAGCAGCTTTTTCTGTCATGGCAGTGATGCCAAGGTACAAAACAAGTGCATCAATATAATTGCCCTTTGTAATACCCACATTTACTATATATGTTATAGGGGCTGAGTATGTAACAACAAAGCACATGTCCAAGTTCAGGTTAACTGTACCCTAGGGAAACCTCTGAGTCTTGCTTGAAGAGCCCATATGTGGTCCTTATTTTTATGCCTCTTTGCCGCATGAGGTTCAAGGCAACTACTAGTACTACATTTTATGTTTTGAACACTATTTCTCTTTACGGTTGTACAAGCAAAATATCATGGATGAATTATTCATAAATGATTATTGTACACTACAGCAGCAAGGATTAAGTTATGTCTTTCCTTTGTGTTTCCCCCAGGCCATGAGGCAACGCTGAAATCTCTGAAACAGGAGGTATTGACGTGATTGCTGGGATACAGGGTTGTGCCGAATGGAATGATCCGCTGCCACGACCGTTGGAACCATGACGGACGTGGAGAAGGATGTCGGAGATGCCAACAACAACAACAAACACGAGAAAATCATGGAGAAAGCTCTGGCAAACGGTAGCCCTGGCTCCAGCCCCACCGTCCTCTCCACCATGTGCTACAGACTGGAACACAATGACTTACCGTGCGACTGTAAGGAGAACTTTGAGACCATGTCTCAGACACAGCTGCTGCTATTGGCTGAGGAGGAGCAGAAGAGTGAGGATGCTGCCATGTTGCAGGCATGGACGGGGAGTGCAGTCACCAGTCCCATCAGTAAAAAGTAGGTCTAGAATCGCTATGATTGTATCTGTCTTTAACACATTTACACTGATCAAATCAGTCATTTGTCTAGGCCAAGTGATTACCTGTATCTTTTTGTCTATGTGTCAGACATTTTCTCTCAATAATTCAAGCAAATCGATCTGATCTTTGTATTTTTGTTGGACTTTACTTTCAGCAAACTGTACCTCCCTCCAGTCATGCTATCATGTATGAAATGAAAAGGTGTTCTCATATATATGAAATTTTCTTTTTCTTTGGATACAGTACCTGCTGTAAATTTTGATCTCTAATTCCATCTTCACATATTTCCACAATGGAGAGTGTTAGAATTTATTATGTAGCATTAAAATCGGCTGTCATAAACATGCTTGTTTGTTTGTATTGTTCCCCCTCCAGTAGCCATAAAGAAGACAGAATACTGCAGGTAGACAGAGACAGAGACCTGTGTATGTCAGACGTCTTCAAGTACCTGTACCTTGGGAGGGACGAGGGAAAGCATAACAAGGTGAGAATACAATCTTATTCCACACTTTGTTTCAAGAGTTTTGATTTTTTTTTTCAAGACTGTTTAATATTATTTTGTTGAACAAAATTATAAAAATTCATGATGGATTGTACCAACGCAGATGAGTTTTTATCTTAATATTAAGAATATTTTGATTGCCATTTATAGAAAGATGAGATGTTTGTGTGAAAGTGTAATTGTTCTGAATAACAATTAAAAAGACTCAGTTCTGTTCTAATATGTTTATATATGTATCAATGTAAGTTTATGTGGCGCAAAGTGCACTCTTCACTTGTTTGCCTTTGAAGCAGTTAAAGTAGCTACATGTACACTGTGCAATCTATCCTTTGACCCTTTGTCCATTGTGCTATTTGTAGTACTCTACACAGCTTACTCTCAATAGGACTAATTTAAGATTGTAACAGTGAAGACTTTTGAAGAAAAGGTCGAAGCCGGTAATCGTTGTATCTCAGCCGTCATCCTTCTGATGCCTTATCGACTAAGATTGTAACAGTAAAAGTTCATGTCTCTATCTGCTTTATTCCCCCCACACAGAACATTCCAGGCTGGGACATGTGCAAGACTGCCCACAGGGAGGGGATCCACTTCTACCAGACCTACCCCAAACCCAGCGGAAAGCCGTCACGGTGCAGCAGCGCCCCCTACTCCAGAAGTAATGATGACAACGGCAGCAATAAGAGGACTCCACGCAGTGCAGGGACACGAGACAGGTAGGACATGGTTAATGTATGGTGTCCCTGTGAAATGTTTATGTAGAAGTAGTAGTAGTAGTAGTAGTAGTAGTAGTAGTAGTAGTAGTAATAGTAGTAATAGTAGTATCCATGTGTGAGGATTTGTACAGACTTTATTTGCTTGTTACTCAAAAATACAATATTTCATTGATGAAGGTTGCATTGTACACATCCAGGTAATAAGATATGCCAAATGGCAATTACTCAAGCAACTGGATGTGATTTTGGAAACATTATTGTGTACAACATTTCCTGATTACATTTTCCATCACATAGTGTTTGTACAAAGTAACAACCTTCTGGTGTTATTGAACGTAAAATCTTATGAATCATTCATCCAGTCATTGATCTCTTTGATGACGCCACAGTTAACACAACCGGTCGGAACCTGCCGCCATAGAATGTTCTTTTGATGAACTAACATTGCATATTCATGGTGATAAACTGCAATTGAAAGATGTTATGATGTTTGCTTTTTTGCTTCTCAAAGGAACACTTTTAAAAGCTGTGGCCATGTTCATTATGACATTATTAAAGGCATTTGATTTGATTACCTTGCCTTGAGAATTAAGAAAAAGAAGCACCATTTGTTCAATGACATCAGAAGGGTGTCTATTTATTTTTAAATATCTATGTTCCTTAAATGATATCATCATGGTAAAATGTAATCAGGAAGTGCACCATGTATTTAGTGTCATTGGTGTCACAAGGACTTAAAGCTGCACTGGGAAGACATTTTGAATCACCTTTATTGTCAAGGGATTTTCTTATATCTATCACCTGATGACCTTGATTCTGTGCTTTCAATTCATGAAGGTCTTCAAATGTTTCATCAAGTGAACCCTTCTGACTTTAGAGTTAATTATGAATTTTTTGCTACACATGATTAATTCATCTGTTAAGGTAAGGACCTGCCTACAAGACTAAAGAAACACCTGCTGGTTGATAATAAATGTCCTCTTCATAATCATATGGTGGCCAAAGAAGTATTGTGGATGTGTACAGAAACTAGCCGTATTCCTGCTTGTAGGAGAAGAGTGCAGTCTGCTAATGTGGCTCTGTCACAACGGCCTGGGACGCCTGTGCAACGTCGTACTTACAAGTAATGACTACTACAGTAGTAGTATGTTTTTGTGGTGTCCACGGTTGGTTGGAAGGTGCTCACATGTCCATGTCAGCAGAGGTGGTTAGAATGGTAGTAGAGTAAGGGAGAAGGACTGTGGTTGATTATATGTATGAAATGAATAACTGGAATCTACATGTTTTCACTGGTGTTGGTATACAATATTCAGAATAACTGGTGTCTTAGTGGGATCAAAATAAGTTTTAGTTAAATTTTTATCAGTTGGTACTTGGAAATAGTGTGTGGCAATGTCTCTGATTCTTATGCCTACATGTATCTTAAGACAGGTAAGTTTAAGAACAGTCAACATTGTCACACACATGTACAGGTTGAATTTTGAAGACAAGGTTTGAGTTCCTAACAGGTGTGTTAACTGACTAAAAGTAATGGTGTAACTATGTTATTGGCCCCATGACCCCTTGTGATAAACCCTTCCCTTTGATGTACATTGTGTCACATATGATGTAGACAAAGGTACATCTATAGATATTAAAAGGGCCAAAATGTTTCACTTCTTTACTTTATCTTTTCCTGTGTGCACCATGTACAGTGAGAGAAGACCTCCGTCCAGGGAGGCTTTGGTGCTGGACACAACCTCCCCCATCCCCTATGACTTCAGGTATCACCAGCAGTCACAGCAGTATGTGGAACAGTACAGGTGGGTTGGAAAAACTTCATCATATTCTCCCTGTACTTGCAGACATAAACACAAGTAATGCATTGCAGTGTCTAAAATGGCCAATAGGGGGCACTGCTGTATCATGCTAATGCTGAACAAAGAGCCCCATGGTGACAGAGATAGGTATTGCAACAACCAAGGTTCATGCAGAGGAATAATGGGTTTTCATACAGAATATAAATAATGTTAACCAATCTACGGATATTCATAGAAAGAATTAATAGTATGAATTAATAGTATAACTAATCTACAACTTTAGTATCTGACTTTGAGATGTTCTTAAAATTTTCAGTGATTTTGTTTGTCATTCCAACAGAGAGGATTATACCTACACGAGATTGAGACATGCAGTTGCCGTCCGATCTGCTAGAGGGAACCAGCGAGGCGGCAGCAGACCCCTGGCCTGGTACACCCCCAACAGGACCTACTCCTTCAACCTGGACCAAGATGCAGTCAGACTGGGCAACAACATCAGCAGGCCAGCACCGACCAGCAACTTGGCAGAGAAGAAAAATAACAATTTGGTGAGACCTTTTGAAAGATATCTTTCAGGTCTCTGCAATTCAATGCGACCATTACAGTTGCTATGTCCAAGAAAGAACACTTCATGGTACTGTAAATGCAGAAACTTTTGCATTGGTTAAATGTTGAAGGTTTTCACGGTGGCCGTGTCACCACAAACTTAAAATCACTGCAAACATTTTTCCATGGCAGTAAGAGACTACAGTGCATGGTGCTACCACAAACTTTAACCCACCGTGAAAAGTAATTTTTCCCGATACCGCGAAATTATATCCCTGCGAACTTAAAATGGATTTACAGTATATAAAAATGTTTTTGTCTTGTATTAGGTAAGCAAAATTTTAGTATCTGGTCCCATCTACAAATCTAGAAATATCATACTAATCTCTAACTGAAATGTATTACTCATTATCTTCCTTTGAACACAAATACTATGGAAATGAGATGTTTTGTGTAAATGCATGTGTTGTTCTGTTTTGTTGCTGAAGGACTCTGATGAAGATACATCATGGTACCATCAGTACAGACTGAATCAGAACTTTACCTCCAGACAGCTCCCTGAGGTGGACACAACAAACACCAGCAATCATTTAAACACAGGGAGACCAACCAGTCATTCAAACACAGGGAGAGGAACCAGTCATGTTTCCTTGATACTGGTACCGGTAATCTGCTGTGTTAGCAAGGCCAAACTGATCTCTTTATTTCAGTGTCCACAAAAAATTGTCAAAAAACGTAGGATATCAATTCTCTCAATGTAAGATACAAAACGGATGGGCAAAACAGCGATGGGCTGAAATAAAAGAATGGTTCCATTTCTGTAATTATTGCACCCTTTTTGCAATTAAGTTGTTTACTGATCCAAGTTAGAGATTGAAACTTGGAATCATTGTCATATTTGAGTCGCAGTATATGCTAAAAGTTAGAGATGAGTCAGTCTGGCCTCTTGAAATGGTTTGCAGTGCTCCTCTTTCAGAGAACACTAACTGCTAATCACATCCACTTCCCACAGTGTGCTGCACCCTCTGTCTCATCTTTCTCCTCTCCAGCAGATCAGTGCTCTTCTACACTGACAGACCTTTCTAGTTGCTTTCACAGCCTAGCAGGAAGGTTGGACTTGTGTGCCTGTGGTGTGCCATGTGTAATAGTAGCGT
The DNA here is from genome assembly GCA_019207045.1 of Branchiostoma floridae x Branchiostoma belcheri. Taxonomy (NCBI): domain Eukaryota; kingdom Metazoa; phylum Chordata; class Leptocardii; order Amphioxiformes; family Branchiostomatidae; genus Branchiostoma; species Branchiostoma floridae x Branchiostoma belcheri. The sequence goes on from CM033027.1 coordinate 15,121,639, forward strand.
GGTGACTGCACTGTGCCAAGCATAAATCAATTAATGCTGATTATCTTGAAACGTAAACTCAACAAAATGTAACGAGTGTGGAAACTCATTCCTTTTATTTACGGTAAATAGAATTCACATGTACCTAGCATCTGCCTGAGCTTCTTGTGAGTGAGGACTTTAAGAACTGCTGCTTTCGACTGACTCTGCTTTTCCAGATCTGTCATACCAGTAGCTGTTCCTTATCTTTCTTTGAACACTTTGAAGAAGTGTTTTGAAATGAAGACTTCAGTCCAGTGTATTGATGTTAACTGTTCATGTTGTTTCCACAGAGCCGAAGCCAAGAAGCTCTCCCAGCAGGCTCTGAGACATACAGACTAGCCCAGTCCAGTCGGCCGAGAAGCCGCAGTAAGAGTCCCCACCCCAGGAAGAAGCGTGAGGCCCGCAGTATGATGAAACAGACTCTAGGTGCGGGTTACTACCCAGCACAGATGAAGTGTCTACCTGACCGTACCTCCCCGTCCATACCGAGCCGCAGACAGCAGGAGAGGATGAACAACAACCGCCCTCACCAACATCAGCAGGTGTCAGATACCAAACAGTCAGGTGGGTACGGGGGGCTGTAGTGTTGAACATCAAACTTGTACATTGTAGTTGTGTAGTGACATCAAGCTTGCATAGTGTAGTTATGTAGTGTTGAACATCAAGCTTGCACAGTGTAGTTATATAGTGTGGAACATCAAGCTTGTACGGTGTAGTTATATAGTGTCGAACATCAAGCTTGCACAGTGTAGTTATGTAGTGTTCAACGTGAAGCATGCACATTGTAGTAGTTGTTAGGTACACCAAGCTGTAATATATAGTAGCCTGGTACACATCCTGTTATGTATAATGGTCCAGACAGTATATCAAGCCATAGTCTAGTGCAATGTCTTGCACCAAGTCGTTCTGTCCATGTTGCTCTGACTCTGCAGGCAGCAGTCTATTGCATCAAGTCTTAGTGTTTAGACATGCAAAATGGAGCACAGAGGAACACTAATATTTTGTTACCTGACTCAATATCTGTAGTCCAGGTGATGTGCATTCTGCACCATGATTTGTAAGGGAATTCAATCATGAACTTGAACTGAAATGAAAACCAACATTGTAACCGATGAGCCTGTAAGCACCATCAGATTATAACTTTCTCTTTTCTTGATATTTCTTTAGATGACTCCAAGATGAGTCCAGTACTGATCCGAGGAATCCGTCCACCCAGCATGAACCGCGTCACCACCCCTGTCCAGGGAAAGGCCAACAGCTAAGAACTACAGGAACCATCCAGCAGGGCTGGTGTAGTGGCTTCATGGACCATGTCTGCTGCTTGCCGCTGATGACTTAGAGAATATCTATACTCAATAATGCACAACTGCCATTTTGTACTGCCACATAGTCATTTATCTGAATTTTTTGTTTGGAAAATAATGCTTGTCCTTGTCAACTACAACCAAAATGCATCAAATCTGATCTGAGGGTAAATACGTGTTCCTATTTACACATGACAGGAAGTGACAGTTGATGAGGAAACAATTAACGCAGAGCACAAGTTACAGTATAGTTGTCAAACCCTCTTTTCTCAGGATAGCCTTCTTCCATTGGTAGATATGGTCACAGGACATCATTAATATATAACCAGTAAATATGTCAATTTTGTGTTCAGCATTTTCTACAACATGTTTTTTTGTGTCATATAAGTATGAGATTTTGTTATTTTGCACACCCCATATTTTCAGTACGTGTATATAAGTAAGGTCCTCATTTGGTTTTCTCATTTCTATTTTTCTAGAAAAGCAAAAACCATGATGGAATACATTGGACACAGATATTTTTTTTCTTCATTATTTTTACAGGCTGTTTTTTTCCTATTATGTTAAATGATCCATGTAACCAACACCTGTTCATGGCCTCAATCTTTGGGTATGACCTCCAGTTGTCCCCAGGACTGTGTACCAGTGATTTGTAGAGCTCAGAAATTGGGCAATTTTTTCTACATGTATTCCCTTATTTTTTCAGTGAAAGTTAGGCATGCCATTTATGCATTATCAAGCCCATTCATACTATACAGAAAAATCAGTGTCTAAATTTGCATCTGCCAATTCATGACAGGCTATTGTAATAACATACCAAAGCTATTCCCTACAATTAATTCTTGATACAAAATGAGAGAGATTATTGCTATGTACAGTACTGTAGATAGATGTTGCTTCTTCCAGACAGACTTGGGCCATTGCCAAGTGCTCCATAATCCAATCATTGAGTAATGCCACTGCTGGCTGCCTTTGCTAATGAGGTGTGATGTATAACTTCATTACAGGCTGGTAGTACGTCCTGTGTAGGCTTCCTGCACCTGTCAGTAGGAACCCTGAGGGGATGGTTGGTCGGAAGGGGAGATACTTGCATGCCAGGCTTTTGACTTCTCACATTTAAGTAGAAAAGAACAGAAGATCTCAAAGATTTACAAATAGCTGTATGGATTTAAACTTCTCACTGCATTGTGTTCATATTTTATAACTGTTGAGAGTTGCAACTGTCTTCCTGGAGATTCCTCAGATGTTTTGCCACAGTTTGCTGCAAGATTTGCTGGGAGCTTTGTAACATTTTCCTTGCTGGTAGGCATTGTTCATAAGTGGTCTTCCAAAGCATAGTGTCTGGGGACACATTCAATCCCTTCCTGAAGCGCCTCCTGTGGGTCTCCAATGGTATTGCACTGACAGGTGCAGGACTGATGTTTTAAACCACATTCAGCACAGTCTAGACAAAATGCAGACAAAACTCTGCGCCTAATCCCAAATCTATATTCAGAACTTCTCATCATTTTTCTAGTTTGAGTCATCACATTCAGGAAGGTAAAGGCATATTTTTGAATGAGAAAACCTCCTTCTGATTCTGAAATTGTCCTTTACAGCACAGGCACTATCTACTAGCTGATGTTAATGTATTTATGAGCCATGTTGGCCCAACGTTGTAAAAGAGGCCATGCATGAGTATTACCATGGCAGGGGGGGAGTAATTGTACCGGTTATGGTGGAAAAGTTCACAGCAGCAAATGTTTGAGCAGATTGGAAGACAATGAAAAACTGCCAAATTTGTAGCTAGATGTATATTGACCTTTGTTTCATCATCACATCACCACTGTCCGAGGTGACACAAGGTGACGTCACCTCTTCCCCCCATGGTATTCCACTGGGGAGTCCTAAAAAATTGCAGCAGCTGCTTGAGATGCTTACTCCGTTACTGTACATGGAAACGTCTTTGCCTGGCGACCCTCCTATACTGCTCAGAGAAAAGGGACTAGCCCTAGAGGTACCTTTCTAAACAGCTATCTACAAGTGTGAAATAGAGCAGTGTTGTCTAACATTCCCTGGGTACATTATCCAGTTAAGAACTGTCAATGTTTCAGGACACTAGACAAAGAAAACTCAACAGCTGCCCAGATTGTAACTACAGCACCAGAAGTAATGTAACCATCAATCGGACCATTAGAGAGTCGTAAAAGGTGATAAAACCATGTAATTTTAATGCAACAAGAGGAGGTCACGAAAGCATGATTATAGGCATTGTGCTGATGAACACAGTACTAAAACATTTTCTACTAGCTCAGGGCTTTAGCCAGCTCGAAATTTTTTCCCGTCAGCCAATTCCAATCGTCGCGAAAATCGCGAAAATTCATTCGAAGGATTGAACCTGACACCTTGAAAAACTAGTTTTAATGAGATTATCGTATGCAAAAGGGCGCCGACACACATTGTCAACAATCATAACAATAGCAAAACAAACAGTGTGTGGCTTTTACGGCCGTGGACGGCGTCCCAAAGCCGCCTGTAGCTTTCACCAAGGATTTTTGTCCGTCAAGGTTGACGGATTGGTATGAAAATTTTTCCGTCCGACGCAGCACGCTGGCTAGAGCCCTGCACTAGCTAGTACAGTATAACAAACATTTTTAGACCTGGGACATTTTTAACTTGGTGCTCATTTCATGTTCCTTTCTCTGGGCTCGTTTTTGATATCATAAGACAGTTCCCTGTAATGCAGTACATGTGAGTAGACAGATGCATTATCTGCCATTGTGTCATGTAACATGCAGAAAAACATTACTCCTATTTCCTTGTGGACACTTGCTGCTACCCCGGTCTTCTGTGCATCTAATACTAGTATCTATAGAATACCAACTGTAGATAGTGGATTCCAACCAAAAAAAAGCCTGAAAGGACATGCTGCTTTCCCCACACTTGCTTGTATGTTGATGTTTGTCTCTAGTAATGAGCATTGACTGTTTAATCACAGTGTGAAGTTTTCCTGAGCCTACAGGGTGCCAGACAGATGTGTTTCCTAACTCAGGGCTTGCATGCCTGCTTTATATGTATGAGTAATTCCACTTACATCATCCTCACACGCTGTGGGCACTGTACCTTTTCATAGCTCAACATTTACGAGATAGCTTTACGAGGTACCTCGCGATTGTTGCCGGAGTTTACCCCTGCGAATTGTCGGGCTCGGCTGATTGGCTACGATGAATCGTGCTAGACGCAGCTTAGCATTACGCTTTAATGACTGTCTCAGATGTCATTATCTTTTCACGAACAAATATCGTAAAAATGGGTTCTACGAAGGCTTGATGTATATTTGTTGCTGGGAAAACTTTTAACCCTGCTGTGTCAGAAGTTGTTGGCTTCACACACTGTATGGGAACTTCTATCATAGGAACTTAACTTTTGTACAGTAGTGAACATCTTGTTTTGTACTGTGTAGTATGGATATGACCTGCAGCATAATGTGATTGCCTTGTCAATCTTGCCACAATAAACCACCATCATCACACCAAGGGCAATCAACATGTAGATGGGCTTTGTGCCCTTCAAAACAATTATGGCTGACAGCAAATGAACTTTGTTCTGTTTGAAGATGGAGCAAAATTTGATTTAGGCAGGCCATAAATTAATCCACCCTTTATTGGGGCGAGACAGTAATTGCGAGCGGAATGCAACAGAATGGTCTACTGGCATTTCGGAATTCAGACGGAATCTGCTTAGTACCTCTGTGCCTTGGATTAATTGAATTGTATTTCCCCAACTTGGATGGGCTTATATTGTTTATGTGGAAGTTTGAATGAAATTATTGTTGCATATTATAGAAGATATTGGTAAGCTATTACGTGATGATACCACAGAGTGCAATTTCAATTTAGAGTGCAATTCTGTGAAGGGTTGCACTTGGGTTGTTATGGCTCTTTGGGGAGCGGCAGTTCTTGTAGGCTGCTGCTGAGGTAAATGGAGCCAAAATGCCACTGCATATTATATCGTCTGGCTCATTCTGAAGACAAATATCAATAAATAATGGATGAAGATTGAGACTTTATGGACATCTGTGTGTTTTTTGTGTGAATTAGTTGTTATGGCTGCTTGCCAAGCAAACACACATCACTTAACTGGTAGAGGCAGACTTTGGTCCATGTACCTCACCTCAGTAACTTTGCTGATAAACGTTAACCCTCATGCACGAACCGGTGTAAAGTCACAAACAAGGCAAACATAAGACATACCACTGCCTTGCATTGAACAGTTTTATCTACTAGTATCAATAAGTAAGTTTATGTGTGCTGCTACATACTATGGTTTGACATTAATCAACAAGGAACACAAACAGCACATCATTGCAGGAATAGACAGTGCCAGTCGAAATAAGGTATCCAGCAGACTTGAGGACAACAATTCAAGGGTGAGTCATATAACGTCCTTGGTCCACCAGATACAAACAGTAATGAGGAAACGCATACATGAGGTCAGACATAGATCCTGTCAATCAAAGATGCTCCACCTGTGGGACCAGTACCTCCGCAAAGTAACATTTATCTGGCCTCATCAAATAGGTAAATGTCAACTCCTGTGTATTAATTATTTTACTCAAAACCTACAGAAAATAAAACGAGTGGTTGTCGACGTACAAATTTTAACTTAAAGCAGAAATATTCGATAAGAAAAACTCGTAAACCCAATACGAGCCTTCCCAGTTTCCGCGATCGCAAACCGCTACGTGCTCAGGGCGCATTCAAGTATCACTTCCAGTTTTAGAAGGCGCCAAGTGAAGCTTTCGCGGGAGTTCCTATTCATCTGATCTATGTACATATATCGATATTTCCAGATACCTATACAGATATTTCTTTTTCCATTAGTTTCCGCAAATGCTAAAACAGAAGGCCGTACTTCGAGATGATGTAAAGAGCTGCAAACGGAAGACACGTGTCTGGTGAGCGCACCAAAATTAAATCAAAACTTCAGATACCGTGATACTACTGCTAGTAACTCAGACTCGACCTTTCCCAAATATGAAGAGTTGAGTAAAAGGCCAAAGTTGTTAAGTGAAAACGGATAATATCCAAATATGCCCTTGAACTACGCGTTACGTACAAAATATGATACATATACATGACGTAGGTGTCGCTTGATCGGCGGAGATGGTGCTACCTGGGCTCCTCGCGCGGCACCTGCAAATCGGTAATTTTTGTGTCTTTAGGTTATTTCATTTGTATGCGAAGATATCTGGACCTATTTAGAGACGTTTGAAAAGGCTGTAAGTCAGATTTTTCTCGGTTTGCAAACTTTACAAGTCGGGGCCGCCAGTATATACCCTATCATAGCCTTATTTGCAGTACCGCTCCCGGCCGCCTCAGAAAAGTGGCTATAGCGAGCGACAACCAAATTGTATAGTAGTGATTTCCGTCTTTTCGGGAATGAGGAAATTGCGAAAGACTCGCAAAGGGTTTGAACTTTTGTGGCTTATTTGACTTTGTGTAGGAAAATGTGCTCATCCAAAGTTAAGAAACTAAATCTAAGACATTTCTGACATTGGGATATTAGGGCATAAATGACACGTTACCTTTCCGATTTACAAATAGAAGTGGTCGAATGTGCATTTCCTGCTAATTGTTTTCTTTTATTAACATTCAAATTTCGTACTTTATGAAACAATAAGACACATCCAAAGGTATTCTGTCTGTCTGTTTATGAATAGGTCTGATATTCCTTTTAAAATGCAATAAGGTGTGCGGATGTCACGATAAACCTTGAACACCGGGCGGGTTAGCCATTTTGACCGGATCTGGGCTGAATGCCAACAAGACTTAAGAGTCTAACTTAGTAGTTTGTTGCACCATCATCTGCAATACAACATATCTACTGCTGAAGGAACATTGATAACGGATTTATTGCTTTTTTTATTCCATGTTTCATATAACGTTGCATGTACTTCATGTCTGTTTTCCGGCTCAAGGCAATATTTCCTTCTGAACGTTTGTTGTAATCCGCGATACGAACTGTCTTAGTGTGTCATAATAACCACTTAACGTCACTGCGGCATTGGCACAAGGTATCTACCTGGTTTATCATCTTGATGTCCGTGATGTCTGAGTAATTTCAAGAGCTACAAATGGCAAGAGCATGAGTGTACAAGAATAATAAAACACAACCAAAGTACGACCTTTCTCTTTGGTGGTATGTTTCCAGCATAACAAACGTACAGCAGGAAACCTGTGGAATTTACTGTCACAGTATGCAAAAATATCAATACGTCCACATCGATCAAGTAAAAAATCATAATGCCCAAGACCTAGAGAGCCTAATTTGACACGCTCTGAAACAGCCTGATAGAAAGTGATGAATCTGCCTTCATGTCGCTACCACTCGCAAATTTCGGCCTTTCACGAATGAGCAACTCAAAAGGCTCGTAAGGGGTTTATAACTTTTTACGGTATATTTCCTATTTTCTGCTTTTACCGACGGGAAGTCGGGAACGGATCACTTTATTTTGTGTAGGGCTTGGGTGAGTAAATAGGTACCAAGGAATGAAAATTTTCGTATTTCATGAGGCTAGACAATTTTTCTTTTGCGAGACTGATTTCCATGTTAAATTCTGCTCGTCGAATAAACGTATAGGCACAACTCATTCTTGTGCCACAAGAACGAGTCATTATATAGATCATCACACAGTGAAATTGTCAGCTTTGACGTTTGTGGAATACTTTTACCTATTACCAACAGCAACATGACGATACCATACAAGCTACCTTCCCTTAGAGGCTGGGGCGCGGAGAAAGCAGTGGTCAGGATATTTACGGGCTCGCTCCCCGACCACTACTATCTCCGCGATCCAACCTCTGCTTGGAGAATACATGAAGTGGATCAGTATCTAAATGAGGGGTTACACTTACAGTAAGTAAATTTTATGGATGACATCTTTGTAGGCATTAATTTTGTACAAAAAAATATAAGCAAAGTCAGAAGAAAAATATGTAAAACTGAAAAATCCATTTTTCTCTTTTGCATTAAATTTGGAGTATACAGTGCACGACGGCCATACAATTTACTTTCTGTAGCCCGAGGTCAATGTCTTGGACTGACTGGTGGTGGTTTTGATTATGCTACACTGTCTTAGAGGGACTTTAGGGTGTAAATGGCTCTGGAAAGAGGTATAGTCTTATATTTACTTGCTTGTCTACTGCTGAGGGTAGAGGAGGCACTGTACTGGAAAATGCTATTTTATACATATCTACATGATATCGAATATCACTGGCATCCAAGCATCCTGTTTACTTAGTATATGTTGAATCATTTCACCTCCTTATATCTCATTATGTGAACACTTAAAGTAAAAACTGGACACAGTCAAGTCATCACATTCATAAATATAAGGCAATAATTTATTTTAAAAACCTCTGATCGTAAAATGCACAATTTGGCAAGACAAAATCTCCCCAGTGGACCCCATGGGCCGCCCTCTCTGAATACAGGCCTTCACTAAACACAACTGCTCTGATTTTTACTGTTCCTAATGGCAGCTGTTGTGGGCAGTGCCCTATCTTAAATTCACAATATGTGTCAATAAGACAAATATAAACATAGCTTTTTACAATGGTCAGAAAGTTAGCCATATCCATTAATACATTCATTAAAACGTATTTAACTATGTACTTGTTACAGGAAGTAAGATTTGTCCTCTTCCAGAGGTGACACGAGCAGTTCTGTCTGATAAAGGCCCATTTTTCACCATACCAAAGTCTTCCTTTCTGCACTAAGCACGACATGCTAGCGCCATCTCCCCTCCACTGTCTGCCACAGAACTGTACAAGACATTTCCACAACCCAACGTCACAACTGCTTCTTACAGAACAACTTCGTATTCACTGAAGATATACAGGACCTCATAATTATCATCATAACACTTGCCTTTAGTCGTGTACATTTTTGTCAGCTATTAAAGGGAGGAATAACACATCCCTTGTATGATAATTCCTCTGTGATACTTACAAACAAGAACTAGGCTACATGCTACAAGTGCCAACTCTATCAGTTTGCTGACAACATTATATAAATGTACTTATAAATATTAACAATAGGGCACTTTATGAACAATGGGGGTTAAGGTACAATGGGAAGGGTAACATCATACAAAAACTGACATTCGTCACTCCTGGCCCTGCTTAAGAGTAGTTCCCCGTTCCTATAGATACAAAACTCACGCCAACTCATTACAAAGTACACATTCATTTTCTTCTGTACAAATGGACTACCTACGTGGTAAGTAGACTCTAGATTCTATAAATACAATGTTCAGATATAAGCAAAGCACCAACTGTGAGAGAGGCATACTTATACAAAGATTCTTTAGGATTTGGACTGTTGGCCCAGCGTCTGTCTAAGCATTGCAGTCAGCTAATGCAGTGAGGTGTTTTTAATGTATATTTTCCACATCTGGCTAAAATGTCATGTTAGAAAGACTCTTCTGAGTTTCCCTGTCATGTTTTTTTGTTAGTTGTTTGCGATTTGGGAATGTCATATATAATTTTCTATTATGTATATTACATACATGTACCTAATGGTATGCCATAGTTATGAGGTAGCTTTATTGATATGGAATGGCCAGTTCACAGCAGTCACAGTATTGTACTGTCCTGTCAGGAAAATCTCTTTCAGTTTAATTCAAGAGTGAGAAAAAGCCATTCCAGCAATAGAAGCCTTCTATCTGACTTTCTTTTCCATAGAAAATGGACTAAAAATTGTACAGAAGCCACAAAAAGGCCATCAGACAAAAATACAGAATCTGCAAGGCATCTCTTTTGAAACTGACAGAAGTCATACTGACTGGACATTGTTTCTCAAAGACTGTTTGCAGTTACCAATACCACATAGAATTAAGTACTGTTTGTACAAGTGACTTGGCTCACTGAGCAAGCATCTCAACCTAACCCTTCCTACCAATAGCACACAACTATCAGCTTTCCTTCAGAATGAACTGGCTTCTTTGATGTCAGAAAACCAGAAAGAGAAGCATTCCTGCCACATGTCACATCCCTTTTGGGTAGGTTGTAATGCAGGACTCAGCTAAGCTCTGTGGATATTTGTCTACACTACTGATGAGGCACATGTTGTCTCACACTGTTGTTAATGTTACCAACGGGCCCAGTGTCTTGGACCCATCGGTAACTCTCTGGGCCAACAGTTCCTGAACTGTCATGAAATTATCCATTATCTTTCCCTTCCCTTTCTTTGACATTTTCTTCTGACTCATCTCTAAGATGGGATTCTCATTATTTGACTCCTTAAGAATGTCCAGTCTTGCCCTCTCCATGAACTCTCGACGCCGTTTCTGATCCTTTGCCCGTTGCAAATGCTCCCTTCGCTCCTCCCTCGTCCAGTAACGTCCCAGCTTCATCTCACTGATCGCCTCATCATCAGTCGTCAGTCCCATTCTCTCTTCCTGAATCTTCATTGCACGTTCTTTAAGTAACCTGTCGCGAACCGGTCTGCGAGTGATGTACCGCGAACCATCGCTGCGAATCTTCACCTTCCACTCAAAGTTCCCGTCATCCTCCGGCTTCTCCTCCTCTCGAACTTGTTCCCTGGGCGGCTCCTTCTCCACCTCCTTCTGCCGCGCCTTCCTGCACATCTCTCTCTCCTGTGCCTTCAGCAGGTGCATGTAGCTCCGGTAGTGCTGGGCGTGTACCGGAATGCTCATCTGTGACGTGCACATACTGCTCATGGTGCGTATGCTCTGCTGGGAGGCATACATGCTCGGTCTGTTGCGTGGTTGGAAGTACACACTGTCTCTCTCCACAAAACGTGGCCTAGGCTGAAAGTACACACTTTGCTCTTGCTGCCGATCTCTTCTCGGTGGCTTTTCCCTACGCAGGCTCTTCTGAGTTTCCTTTGTGTCTTTGTGCTTCTTTTCAACTTTGCCCTCCTTTTCTCTACTGGTGCTACGAGAGCGCAAGTCCTTTACAGAGTCTGGCTTGCCCAATTTTCTGACAGGGCTCTGGCTTGGTCTACTGTCCTTTGACGTTTCAGTGACTTTCACTGATGCAGTGGGCTGCGTTGACACCACGGTCACCACGTTTTCTGATGAAGTGTCAGACCGTTTGCAGCTATCAACACTGAACTCCAGGGTTAAGGGAGTGCTGCGACAGCTCTCGCCTGTGTTGTACGCACTTGACGAGTTGTCGCTCTGCTTGTCCTCCTTGTCAATCTCCGTCATCTCTGGCTGCACAATGTCTGGCTTGGGCCCCACACTATGAGGTCCAGGGTGCCTCAAGCCGTGTCCCAGGTTTTCATAAGAACTCAAGACATCCGGAGTGTTTCTCTGGTGGTAGTACATGATGTTTTCGTACAGGTTGTCATAGGGAGTCACGTCCCTCGGGTAGTGTGGCATGGTGTGGAAGCTCATCCCCTCCATACGTCTGTTCAACACCTCCAGCTCGCGCTCGCTGACGTCCGACAGGGTGCCCGTGTCCCTAGTGCCGTACGACTCATTGCACTTCCTTTCCAGCTCCTTCTGAAACTGCGCACACTGTTCGGCAGTGATCTCCTGCCCAAATTCCTGCTCGTTGGACGTGAAGCTGGAGTTGCTGTTGCGGAGCTCGCCGCTGCCCAGGCGGTGGGAGCTCTGGTCCTCCCCGAGGTCTTGCTCCGAACTCTCGTCGTTCTTTGTGCTCTCGTCCGTGCGGCCAACCCCGCTGTCCTTCTCGTGCTGGTTGGAGGTGCTCGTGGCTGAGTCTGTCGTGCCTTCCTCCTCCTTGCTGTGTCTGCACTCCTGTAAAGCAAATCATAACAAAATATTACATCATTGAAATCTAAACAAAGCACATATCAATCTGTTTTATTACAATGTAAACTTGTATGCTATAGTACGGCAGTACTAATGCATAATGCAACATGTGAGGCGGTTGCTGTGAACACCTCATGATTGTAAAATTAGTACTGGCATTGAGCCAGATTATAAACAGGATTGAAGCACTAAGATCTGAACATAAGAAGGCTTGAAAAGGGCAGAGAGGAAAATGATACGCCAGACAGCAGGCTTGAAAAGGGCAAAGCGAAAAATGACAGATGGCGATCAACAGGCCAGAACCTGAGATAATAGCAGCGTGAATCACAGCATTACTCAGTCCATCAGGTGATATGCTTCTAGACTTTCACACCTCTGATCACATTAGCATGTTAATGAGTCGTATGTGAGACAAACCCATTAACTCATTACTGCTGAATTTGGGCAGCCACTCAAGAAACAACTTGATGGTCATCCGGTTACCATTTTTTACTCTTCCACTCGTTTAGTTCTAGTGTTTCCGATTGATGGGGAGGAGGGCTAATTAACATGCTAATTACCCTGACTAAAGCGCAATCAAGAATAATACGATCCCACAGCAGTGATGAAGTCACTCTTCTAATCCTGATGGAGTGCCCAGGATTTGCTCCTCCACCAAAGGGATTATATTTCATAGGGTTGAATTTATACAGAGATTTGTATCTGTACACAGGGTTCCACTATCAGCGCTCTCTCATTGGGAAAGGATTTGTGCCACTGGATTGATCTTTTTTCAAGCGATATTAGAGTTTAGAAAGACAAATTGGTCAGAAGAAAAAAAGTAAGCTCTCTTCATTAGAACAGGATTAGCAGACCAGTATCACGCAGCTTTGTTATGAAACATCCATGCCTAAAGGGGAAAATGGTGGCAAATTTATAGGGCTACAAAAAGATATCATCTTTCCACAGATGTTGCCTTTTGGAGAGGAAACAGAGAAGAAAGTTTTGTAAGAGATCTAAAAATATGATGATTATGAGAACTGTGCTGCATATAGATGGCATTTAATCATTGTCCATCTTTCCAGGCCACCGCCTTGTCCTTTTAATACCTACCACTGTGATACTGCTAAAGAATAATTCACCATGATTTCAGAAGTATTATTTTGGCACAGACAAACATGGTACAATCATGTTTTTCAGTATGATAAGTAACGGAAGGCTGTCTTACGTTGTAGTCCAGCATGGCTGCTGTGTAGCGCATGGCATCGCTGTGGTGCTGCTCCAACATGTGCATGTTCAGCTCATCCAGAATCATGTTCCTCTCCTCCTCCAGCCAGCTCTCATCAAACTGTACCAACACACGAACATCACACAAACATTAGTAAAAATCTAGAACCGTGTACTGTACTTTCTAGGCTTGCAGTTTCTAGACTTGCCTTTTCAGTGCAGATAGTGCTCCTCCATTATCACACTTCTTTTATCATGTGAAATACTTTTGAAACCTTACGAATAATTATACACAACATACCCTGACATGGAGGAGCAGCCAATGAAGAAATTTGCTATTTTCTCTACAAATCTAGCATTTAGTATCAGCCATAAATTGGCCAATAAATCTAATAATATCATTACAGGCTGATGATTATTGTTGTGTGTAACTTAGTTAAGCTCGGGCCCCATAGATCTCCTTAACTTAAGCTCACACCATAATTCTTCTGTACCATAATTCTTCTCCTGACATCATGCACAAGGCAGTGCCATTGCAGTTGTTCAATACAGATTTGCCCTATCACATCATCTACATAAAAGATTGGCAGCGCTTTTGCTACCCAGGGCTCACCCCTTTAGAGACTTTGGACTTTGTCACATATGGCTCACTTGACATTGGGAGCACAGAAGAATGTACAGTTCCTAAACCAGTAATAAATCTGACACACCAAAAGGAGCTAGTCCAAGATGTGGGTTTTGACCTTTGTGTATCATAAATTTACCTCTATTCGTCCACAGTCATTTGGGGAAGGGAGGGGGCACAACTGTAACAGTTGGAGCACTACAGTAATGTTTTGTTCAAGTGTTTTACTTGATATTATAATTGTGTGACCTGGTTTTTCTGGCTTCTTACTTAGATGTGTGACTTTTTCTTCTTCAGTATTCATTAGGATGCGTTGTGGACTACTAACACATAGGCAAACATACCGGGTACTCCACATACTGCTGATCACAATACCAACTCTATTCCTGGGTCACAATGCTGTATTTTTGTAGTTACCAACGCTTCTGCTATGCCTGCACATTTATCAATGGTTGCCTGTTCCAACTCAAAATGTCAAACTGGCAGAATGTTGTGTCCCGCAAATGAAGAATGCCTTTGAAGTTCTGTTTCTCACAGCAGAGTGTTATTTGTTGGTGTAAAATTCTCAGAGTTTGGAATTGTGGGTGGGTTCTGAGGGTGGGGGGTCGCCACAGACACGATGACCCTGGGGCGAACTGTTCAGAAAGGGTCAAGCTCTCGCGTTACCACTGATGATCCTCTATTTTGGTCAGTGGGAAAACAAACCCCACCCTTCCCTAATTTTTCATAACTAGCCATAGAGGGGAATGGCCTGGCAGTGGGGCAGAATATAGCCGTTGTGACAGGTACAACATAGTTCTCACCATCGACACCCCGCAGGGTGTATATTTAGGGCTCTGAAGGTCACCATCAGTAAATACCACCAATCTGGGGGCTGTCTCATGAAATATTTCTCCCGACAATTTCCATTACGACACTTTTGGGAAGTTCCTGTTCCCATCCATGAGATTTTACAACCATCTCTCACGTGATGAGATCATAAAACTTTACCACAATCTGTGTCACTGTCAGATGCTGTTATTGCCGCACGGCGAACTTTCGGGCCCGCATCTCGTGCCGAAAGTTATTTCGACAGCTTCAAGAGAAATGGGGCGTATATGTACATCAGTGTGTTATGTACATTAGCTGCCACTTTAGAGGCTGCTGCAAGCTCAATGTTACCACTGGGGTTTTTAGAGAAATGAGCTTGTTCAGTCCAGTAAGGTGGGGAAACGCAGCAGTGCAGTACAGATGGTACTACAGCTCACCTGCTTGCCCTTCTCTATGAATATTTAAACAGAAAGTGTGGGCAAATGGCACCTGAGGGGGCCATAAATTTGCAACAACTACAATTTTTTTAAAGGATCCTTTCAGTTTTTGTTCCCTGCTTACACGGTACGTATTAGGCTCACAAACACCCATCAAGTGTATGGGCCAGGCTAAAAGCCTGAAATAATTTACAACACCGAGAATGGCGTGCCAGGACTCAGATTTCATTGTGTTACTAATGGCCATTGTCACCTCCATGTGTAGACCTTGTGTACCTCATCTGTTCCCTCAGCTTTCCTGACAGTCATATTTATAGCATCACTTCAAACCCTTTTTGCCACACTTCATTTCTCCTTTTGTATCCATCTAATGAGAATGAAATGGATATATGTATCTAAATTCAGTACTTCTAAATCAGACCGTATCCATAACTCTGTTTTGGTACTCGTGGATGACCAGCAAGATTTGGTAGATACGGAAAAATTCTATTTACTACAATTAAACTGTGTCAGAAGTAAATTTCCAATGGTATCATAAATGTGCTTTTAGTAAACATTATACTGTAATTTCAATACAACCATTTCCTGACTCAAAGTTGTTTTGTAAAGATGTTCCACATTCATGAAGGTTATGAAAACATGCAGCTGTTTTAAAAGCTTTATGAACTTACCCGTGTGTCAGGTCTGGCCACCAGGAGCTTAATCTCCGACTTGTCCTCAGAGAAGAGGCGCACGGCATGGTCCTTATTCAGAACTTCCTCACCGTTGATCTGTGGGTGTAAACATGTTATTAGTGAGTATTCCACAACATCGAGACCCTCACATAAAACCTGAGCCCATTCCCTACTGTGTTATAACCTTCATGACCTTTACTTTCGGAAAATGGTGTGGCAATTTTCTTGTTTAATTTCAGTATCATACTCTTTAACCTTTGGTTCTTTTTTTATGCCAACCTATTGCCCTTCAGTTTGCATTGGCAACTAGCCCTCGGGTTGTGACTTAAAACCATTTAGACCAGGTGGGCTCCCACCGGATGGGACAAAGAAATCAGTACATTACAGCCCAATGTTGGGCCAAGCTCGGAGGATTTACCAGCAAATGAGCCAAATTCAAATGGGATCAATTTGACTTGTAAGGGGAGAGTGGGGCTAAAATGCTAGGCCAAGTGGAACAATGATGTCCAGCTGCTAAATGAGTCCCAGTTCACCCTGGTAATGGAGGCAGGGTCCACCACAACTTGACCTCTTATGCCTGATCTACATAATGACAAGTCAGACATCTGTGCCGTTTGACCAGCGTGTGCCCCTTCCAGCCCACGTCCCCACCTTCTGTTCCAATAAAGTTCTTGCATCTAGCCTTGAGCCATTTCTGCACGCATGCACGAATTACGCACACACAACCGCCACCTGTTTAACGTGCTCTTCTCACGAAACAAACCACAAATACCTCCAGGTGTCAGCGCAATCCCCGATGAAAAACATGCCCCATTACTCCTACATCCCCCTTAAGCAAAATGCCTTTTCCTGAACTTTTCCAAACCGATTTCCAAAGCTCAGGCACTGATCTTGCCTTGGGGCTTGGGCGGTGCTGCCCATTTTCCCATTAAGCAGAATTTTTCCAGGGCTGAAGTTAAATCCGCGGCAGTAAATCATCCTGGATCCATTGTGACACGCTTAGTCCTCTTAAAAGCTTTGGATGCGACCCCTCGGACTCAGCCTCTAATCACTACAGGCCAATGTCAAAATCTGAGGGACTTTGCAGAGAACATAAAACACATTATCATATAAATCATATAATCTGATTTAGAAGAGCATTATCGATGATTACCTGAACAATGTGATCTCCCTCTCTTATTCTGCCGCTCTTCCCTGCAACGCTTAGAGGATCAATCTGAAATGAAAGGGAAATTGGTTATTGCTGTGCAGCCAATGAGAGAAAAAAGGCAAACAAGACAATAATGCAAGCACTTTCCACACAAAATACAGAGCAATAACATTAATGTTGTTACCCCATTTCAAAAAGGTCTCTGAACTTGCAAGTGTAAGTGAACAATACATGGGAACTGACACACCGTTTTTCATATTGAATTACTACCTACATCAGATACAAACAAACATCTGTTTAGAATGAAAGCTCATCAATAACATTAAGCAAACAGCCGTTTACTTGAGAATATATGATTGCCTTAATTCTCTAAAATGTAGAATCCTAAGCTTCATAAAACATCCTACTTGGAAGTAAATGGGCTGAGATTGGAGTAAAAGCCTTCAATAGCAAATGACTTTAACCTTGTTCTGTTACAGCAGGTAGAGTAGTTTCTACCTAAATGAGATAATGTACTGTATATGTGGCTGGCTCAACTCTTTTTTTTTTCATCCCAATATGAAGATACCATTCATTTATTTAGGTCCATTACTTCATTTTGCATGCACCAGGGCTGTTTTGTCCCCTACAATATATCATGATTACTCCACAACTGGCCAAATTGCACAATGTTCTGTCATGGTAACAGGGAAAACTTTTGGAGGATTTTTTTCTTCCTTGGTTGCAAACTCTGCATAGCTGTCAATCATAATTGGATGTGATCCTAATTTTTTTACAGAATCCGTCTGACCCTCCCATGACCCCACCCTGGGGAATGTGTGGTTCTGAAAGTCACGGAATTCCAGTCAGGTGAATTCCAGAGGACAGGTTGACTTTGAGAATGTGGGTGAACTGTGGTGATGTATGCAGGAGGGGAGTCATGACGGATGGCCTGCACAAGGGCCGAGGAATGCCAGGGCAGTACATTTTCAGGTGGCATTTAATGCATCCCTGCACACAATACTCCCTCAGCTGGGTTCCCTCTATCAGGACTGTCTGCCACCATGCCATCTTCACCTGTGATTTATGTGGCTGTCTCCTGTGTAACATTGCACCACACACCCACACACTGTCAGGCCAACAGGACAGGTGCCCTAATTCTTATCACCTGCAGAAACCTACAGGTAACAACGCTGGGAAAACCTCAACAGAAGGAGTGCACTGCATAAAGAGGAGTCCATAAGTACCTGACCGTAGGTGAGGGCATTACATGCTTGGGTTCACAAATAGGCCTAGCTTTCTGCAGTAATAGTTGGACATGCTTATGAAATTAATACACGCACATCAGGGACCCAGGGGACATCAAATATTGATAGACCCTTGGATCCGCTCCAGCTAGTTCCAGAATGGCAAAGTTCTGAGGTGGGAATGATTTAGAAAAGCTCTGCGGAGTCTCCGCTGCGTGTGAGTAATGAGGAAAGTGGCAGGGAGTGAAACCTCACGCATTTGTAGTCAGGAAAGCCCTGTTAGGCTTGGCCGAGGGCTGGGACTTTGGGAATCAGTGGCAGTGGTTTAAGCAATTCTTCCAGCCCATTTCCCAATATCGGCAGGCGTCACTTCGTCCTGATGCCAATGATACCAAGTATCACGCACAGAACTCACTTTCAGTGGCAAAACCACCCTCACCGATGGAATTTTCTAAGCCTTGTTTGCTAAAATTCCTGCACGCCAATGTAGTTAAATGCCGGTTACGTGTACATTCCTCATCAGCCCATCTGCATGCAGTAATGACATTCCCCAGCTACAGGTCACATACTCTGTTGCAAGGGAAGGAATGACTAGGAATATACAATTCCCCACAGAACAACCTCCATCTGCATGTATTACATGCCCGCTGCTTCCCTCAACACTGTGGCAAGCTCTATCTTTTTTATGTGGCGATTTACGGATGAACGCCATTTTACACAGCTCACCTCGCTCACATAGATACCCAGGTCCTCCTCCTCATCTGTTCCATAGCAGAGAGTCAGACCAAGCTTGTCTTCGCTGGTTGTTCGGCACAGTGTCACCTCCTGCATGGAAACAATGTTGATGTTTAGTTGCTATTTTTACAAACACTTCTGACAAAGTTGAAGCTGTTATACATCTTGTTTAAATATATGTAGAAGGCTATCTGGTACCAGAAATGTGTGTTTCTGAAATAATGACCAATCTTTAATAAATACATGTGAAAACATTTCTCCCCCTGTGTCGCCCCCTTTTGGGTTCTTCATCCATGTTGCTCCTGTGTTTTAACACCTTATACCAAGCTTGACCATTGCCAAATGAATGATGCTGAATCGGCCTAATCCATTCTCCCCCCACCCCAAGTGCCTGACCTCTACAATGGTCCAGGTTTGGCCCCCAACCTGGGCGTGAATAGAGTGCTCCCCAACCCTGACACCTGACATTTGCCTTTATGTGGTGCTTAACATTTCCGCTGGCCCCTGCTCTTTGGACTGATGCTTCCAGTGAGGATATAAACCCCCTAGCTCATGATTGCTCTGGGTTCATGGAGATCTCTGATAAGATTTACCCCCTCCGTAAAAATCCCAACTGCCAATCTGACATCATCAGCCACTTCCTGGCCGAACTATTCCCGCATCCTGCCGGACTTCCTACTACAAACCCCAGCTATCTTTCTTACATGGGTTTTCTTGCTGATCATTTCAATTAGAGATAGTCCACCCCTGCCCATATGGGATGTTGTTCTACCTTGTCATGGTTGGTCAGCCTCATGTGGTGAGGGGCTCACAGAAGTGTCCCACATACAGTATGACACCCCAGAGACCACAATGTCATTCTGTCATTTTCATATCTTTTCCCCCTCCAAGTGTACCATTTCGAAAATCGAACTTTTTTTCCAGACTTGTGAGCACTTTGTGGTGAGATCAAGCCCACCTTGTCAGTATTCCATGCAGCTTTTGGGGATTATGTATACATGAACTGTTACAAATAGAACCTGACCGTGGAAATGGGCATAATGGATAAAACCAGCTAAAGCAGGACTTAGGCTAATATCCATAGCGTGCAGTCGCCATGTCTTTTAAGCCCAAATATGAGATAAAACTCAAGTTTCAGAAGTGAAGAGAGGGCTGCAGGTACATTTTGTGAGTCATTTTGTTTGTTCAGCAGAGCGGGGTGCTGATATGTTGTGGGAGGGAACCAAGCCCCAGCCTTCATCAGCATTTTGATTGCCTTTGCTCCCAATATTTACAGTGTCAAGCTTTATGTTGGGGCTTGGCCCAAGCTGAGTAGAGTTTTTTTTCCTATAAATGGTTTTACGAGGTGGGCTTTTAACCCCATGAAGAAAAAACGCATTACCAGGCTAATAAACTGACTTGTAAAATTTGTGTTCCGTCATAATTTATGTAAACTTTTGAACTTTTTTACGCTGCAGAACTTCACAGATGGCACAGGCTGATAAAATTTTAGCTATGCAACTGTAAGCCTACCATCAAATATATTCAAAAAGCTTACAGTATCTTTTTAATCAATTTGGAAACAGTTTTAGATGTTACATTTTACAGCTTGCAAGGGATTTACATTTCTGTTGTGATAATTATCAATATTTTTCTCCTTTCTACTGTTTCCCATTCACTGAGTGCATATATTTCTCTGAAGTAAACACACTACTCCAAGTCTAATACAGGCAGCATGTTGGCCCAGTCACAGACCAAACAGGTGTAAGCAAAGATCAGGTTCTACACAAGGTCAGTGTGGAAGATCGGATGTGGTCACACAGGGCAAGTTGCTACCATAAACTGCCAGATGCCTTGGTGAGCTTAGGCTTGCGAGCACGTCATAGTGTAACCTGCCCCCTCCCACAGCTGTAGCTGGGTACAGATAGACAGAGGGGCATATTCAGGACTTCCAGCTTCTGCTAGAGTTATCAGTGGGCCCACATGCCCCCTCAAGTAAACACCAGCTTTAGGGTGAGGATCAAAGATCTGGCCGCAGTTGGCATCTTCATCCTGCATGTCATCGTACCATCCTCTATCTGAGGAATGCGTGTCCCCAATGGTTTATTGTCATTCCTGGCTGGCTCTGGACAGATTAAAATTCTAAATAGAATCATAACCATAGATAGAAAAGGCAGGATAGCTCTCTCATGACACAATCAGAAATTAGACCAGTTCTTAGCGATGGGCAGCTGGTGAAGTCATTGTTTATATGAACACTAGGAATTCCAAGCTTTTAAAGTCAAGTACAATACAACAATCAGTACAAGACAATAATTATATGCTAAAACCTGTAATATATACTGTTCTAAATTCATTTTTCATCACTTGGGATTTGTGATTCTTCCTCTGTACCCAGAACTTTAATCCTTATCAGGGAAGTCCTGATAGTTATCAGTCTTTCCCATTTCCCCTTTTCTGTGCTTTTATCACAAATCATTCATCCTACTGTCTCTGGCACCAAGATGAAGAATTTAAGATCTGTCAATCAAATAAAAGAATTGTCCCCCATCCTTCATCCATAACACCTACAACAACATGCCTTGTGTTCTAATGGTTACTATGACAACCATCCTCATCCATCACTAAGTCGACACTGCACAAATGACTTTGGAAAGATTCGCAGCCAAATCAGTAATCAGTAATCGCTTTTTCTCCCGAAAGATTGCTTGAAAATTCAGCTTGGGTGCATTGTATTTAAACATAGGTGGTCTATAATTACAATCTGATGCCCTTTGAGGTTATTTGGTCAATTTTCAGTCCAATTTGTAGCAGGAGGGCCCTGAAACTTGAGAGGGACGTCTACCAAGGCTATCTTGTCCTAGGGTCAGGTTCCCATGCCCTGTGCCTCTGTACCAGTGTTCTGAACCTACACTCTGGACCTGCTTTAATTAAAAGCTTTGACCATCCTATTAAAACAATTACATGGTGGCAGGGATTAGATTAGGGCTGCTGCCTGGAACAGCACACATGGATGGCACCGCTAACCTCATTTCCATGGGGTTATGTGTCAACAAATGTTGGGTCCATTCAGGGACTGGGCAGCAAGAAATTGGAATTATGTGGCCGGACAGCTGTGCAGACCAGTAGTGGTCAAAACAGAAACCTCTTTCTGGGACAGATGGACACATTAGTGGACCCTAACTTATGGTCAATTTTCAAACACAGGCTTCAAATTTCACACCAAATCCTCAGAGGCAGCATGCCCACAACCAATTTCTCATTGTTTGCCTTTGCAAAAAAATCAAATGGCAACATTTTCACTCTTAAATTTATACAAAAATTATCTACATAAGTGGTATATGTATCTTTTGGTTCAGTGGCTGGTTTGCTGTTAAAATCCTTAAACAGTCCCTGACATTGATTTGAAGGTCACATGCATCCCTGTCCATTTCTGGCAGACCCCCCACCTCCCGAGTCAAAACAGCTCAGCAGTGTACTTCGCTTATAGGCATGAACCTGCAATTCTACCCCGGAGTCCCTGTCAAAGGCTGATGACACAACTATGCTAATTTCTCATGTATCCCACAGCTTCACTTGACCCAGTCTAAAAACTGTTCACTACACTTCTCTGATTCCATGTCTTCTCCGCCTACTCCTAGCAGGTGTCCTTCTGTCCAGTACAAATCAAGCCCAATTCAAAACTCCCTTGCAACATGGGGATAATCAGCCCAAGTTTAGGCTTGCTATACCCAAAACAAAAGTACCCAGACTCCCTGGAGATAGTCTTGACAGAACCATATCCATATCTGTCCCCAAGATCCCTGCCCTCCTATTTTCTGGAGAATAGATCTGTACTAGCGACAATGAAGGTGGTCTGTGGAAACACATAGCTTGGCTTTGCCCCATGGACCCATCACTAGTATGTTGACTGTCAACTACTACCTCCAACAATGCCAGCTTTATAAGCCCACACTTGGCAGCCCACCAACAAAGGCTCTCTTAGGACAAGGTCGCATGGTGACAATGACTTTAACATCACCCTGGTTAGCCCTAGCCCTAGGTATCCCCCAAACATCTTTGAGATAGCTTGAACAGCCATGAGCTTTACCATAAATGTGTGTATATTTACACTATTCAACACTTATGCCAGAGTTTATTGACCAACTTTTACCTCATATTCAATGTTGTAATTGTCGTCCAATGGTGGAAGGTCATCTGCAAACTCCAAGTCTTCTGCAGCATCATACAGCATGGGGTCACCATAGGGACTGTACAAACAAAGGCATGAAAACACACTGTCAAACAACCTACCACAACAACAATAACACAACAGCATGAGGTTGTTAACAAGTAACTGTTTTACAAACTCTCTTTCTACACTTCACTCCATTAAACCGAAATGTTTTATGCAGTGCTAAGAAGGTGATACATTTCTGATGCCTCATTTCCTAGCCCTTTGTTCTGAAGTGTTTTATGAACCTGATTATTCAGTCCCAGTCTTTTGTTACTAGGGTTCATCTGAAGTGTTGGAGGCCAATCAACAGCTACTTGTGAAATGGTCCGGCAGTTGACAGGGTATTGAGAGGTCAATTTTGACAGCCATTGTGAACTGACATGGTGTCCTCCCTTTGTCCCTTTCTTCCTTTTTTCTTCCCTTTTTTCGACATAATGGTGCATGGGAGATCAGGGCTTTGTGTCCTGATGATAACATCGGTAATAACGGACAATCAGCATGGCTTCTGAAGACCAGGGCACAGTAGCCTGATATTAGTACCCTGCAGGATAATGTTCTCTGATGCTATCAGGTTTGACAAATGATGTAGCCCTGTCCTTCTTGGTGATGTTGCCTCCAAGTGGACAAGACAGGTCATAGAAAGGGCTCTTCAATCACTGTCCTGGCAGGCCACACCCCGCCGCTACTGGGGTCACTCTCAGAGCACCAATAAACACTTGTAAAAAATTCAGGAGTACAAGATGCTAGATAGGAATTGTTATACATGAGCAAATTTTGTAGCGTGCGAGTCCGGGATGGCCAGAAGCGGCGCACATGAGTCACAACTGGCCAAATGGAGCCGCTGGCCTAATGGCCCTACTAGGACCACTGCTGATGGCTTTTTAATGGTCAGCGAGGAGGAGGTGGTCATCATGTCCAGGGGCTAGTCGAGCCCTAAATCCTACTAGCTGGTCAGTTAGAGCCAAAACCACTCTCTTTTACAATGAAGACAAATGAAACTTGAATCCACATATGTGTCCTTCCATCCTAGCCAGGTGACCACTACAATACTCTTACTCATTTCACTCAGACAACCTAACTCTTTTGTACATTGCATACTGTGTAATCTCAGTGTAATTGAGTCAGAACAGCCCATAGCAATATACTTGTACAAAGATAAGTCAATTAGACATTATTACAACTTAGAAATGAATTGATACGAATACTGGTTGGCCCTCAGGCTCTGTGCCATGCATATAACAAAGCCTCATTCTTGGAGTTCGAAAACAAGGCAACCTTTGTCCCTCAAGATTTTCCAGCTCTATGCTAGTTGACAATTTAACCTGAAATGGTTTACTTTGTGAACGGTTTGCTGTGGCCAAAGTCATGACCTGCAAGGCTGATGAGGTCATTGGGTCTGTTCTAATTTACCGCAGCCCAAACAAGAACAAGGTGCGCCAGGAAAAACTCAGGCACACTTCTCCATCATCACTGCATGTGAGGACAACAGCCTTGGCGCAAGGAGGTGTTCATCACACCCAGGACAGAATCTCTTTTAACATGTTTGGCGTGTCAACACTGTCTATTCTCCGCTTGTTTGCTGACTAAACAGGGCAAACAATTATAAATCTCCTGCGCCAATATTGACAGGAGGACTACAGTGATTGGCTGGGGGGTTCTTCTCTCTGAAAACCAGGATGAGGTTTTGTACTGAGAGATTTCTCTTCTTAACCTAACAGTCGGAAAGAGGTATGACTGGCTCTTACACAAGGCTAGTCCAAGAGTTCAAGGGACCAGAGAAATAAATTACTAGCGCCAAGGGCATCTTGTGTTGGGGTGGAAGAGGAAGAGAAACATGACGAGGAGGAAGGAGGAACCACTTTACAGAGATCAGTGATTTTGTTTTGAAAACATCCCCAAGTGTGGTAAATGAGAAACCGTGGAACAGAAACATTATTCTGTGTATATACAAACATCCACATCTGAACCCAGACAGACAGACAAGCATACATTGGAGGAAACAGCCTGTCTGCCTTTGGTCTATCAAAACAGTCTTTCCTTTGTGTCAGAAGGTTGGAACGTGTAGGACTTGTACAGCATCGTGATTACTATGTTTCCTGTCTAGAAATCGCTCCTTTCTTCGCTGCTCTGATGTTGGATTGAATTTCTTTGCTGGTACTGCACAGAAACAAAGCTCCCAGCCAGTGTACAGTACGCAGCACTGACAACTTCCCCTGTCTGTATCCCCTCACGGCTAGACATACATGCACTTGTGTCATCAAGGTATGCTGCAAAAAGGATCAAAGTTCTTGATATATCTCAAAGTCTAGCCTGAGGTAAATACTGATGAAAGGCCAGCGTTAAGAGTTCTGAAAAGATATATTGTGATTTTTGCCCTCTGAAATTTGAATGCATTTCCACATGAAGCTAAAAATCTGAATAGCTACAAAAAAACAACACAGGTATATTTGGTCTTGTAGTTTCCAGCTCAAAGTAAACTAGCAATGCCTCACATAGTGAAGTAGCATTTGTTACAACTCAACAGATGATCTTAGTTCTTGTTTTAGTTTCATATTTGTGGTACTGAGATGAATGTGAGGGATGGATAAAAGGGAAGCCACCACAGGTTGGTGATAAAAGAACACTTCTAGCTGTTGGTCTTTCCACACATGCTCGGCTTAAACACACTGTGGCAGTGTTTAACTGTGTCAATCCTCTTCTATTCACATGTCTCCATACGGCCCAAATCCCTCAAAGTAAGTAGTGTTGCAAAGGAATCCCTTTCCTTGTTCAAGAGAATACCCCCATACTTTCGGTAGCTGGAAGGTTAAACGTCTTTTTCACGCTCGGGTAGCGATCCTGGGGGCTACTTCCCTTGATCTAAAGCAGGACCCATTCATTCGCTAAATTGGATTTGTGGTTCACAGACTTGTCCTGAATTTGGAATTACAGACTTCACAATCAGCTGCTGTATCCTAATCACAACCCAGGGGGGAGAGAACCCTGACTTTTTCACACCTCTCTGAGATTTCTTCACATCCCTAAGACATGCCCTTGATCTGTTCCATAGTTTAGTCAAACCTATATTACTTTACTGTGCTGAGGTACTAGGGACAAACATCCAATGTAGAGACTTGATCTTTAACGGAGTACAGGAATATCCTGCTGAAAATATACGGGAAGGGATTTATAACATCCTTTCTCCGATATTAGGTTCAAATATACAACTCCTAAAGGTTACACGATTAGGAAAGAAGAACGATGTGACATCGCCTCGTCCTGTTCTAGTCCGGTTTAAGAGATATAGTGACAAATTGAATATTCTATATCAATCGGAATTACTATCGAATCAAAATATTTTATTGACACATCCCAAATTCTCATATGAAGTGTCTGATCTAGAGCATGTTCTTCTCAATTACTGTAAAATCCTACTTCAAGTTCCCAGAAGTTCCGTTAATGCCGCCGTAAGGGGTGAACTCGGAACATTTCCATTATACATTGAAGCCCAATCTCAACTTATTAAATATTGGCTTAGACTACAAAACCTTCCAAACGATAGAATAGTTAAAAAAGCTTACGATTTTGCTGTTGAACAAGAACAGGACTGGGCCGTACATGTACAAGACATATTGTGCAGACACGGTTTCCAAAATGTTTGGTTAAACCCTGCAGTTGACGCCAAACATTTTGGAAACGTGTTCAAGGAACGTCTGAAAGACACGTTTGTTTCTGGCTGGAGGCAAGAGATAAGAAATTATAGCAAATTGCAAACCTATTCTAAATTCAAGACCAACTTCACTCTCGAAAAATACCTTTCATCAATTCAAAATAAATCAATTGTTGCTAACATAACAAAATTGCGAATTAGTGCACATTGTTTGGAGATAGAAAAGGGTCGATATAATAATATACCAGCCACTCAGAGACGCTGTCCTACTTGCAATCATGGTATCGAAGACGAACTACATTTTCTATTATTATGTCCCACATATACTGAGGAAAGGCAGAAGCTTATGGACGTTATCAACAAGACTACAAACATAACATTACCTAAGACAAGTTCAGAAACTTTCAATTTACTTATGTCATGTCCTGATGCAATTTCCTTGTACATAGGCCAATACATCTCTACTGCTTTTCAAAAAAGGAATCGTACTGACACAAACACTTGATGTTAACTCTGTATCGTGTACCACTATGTTCTAGTAATACCTGTTTCCCATGAATTAATCCGCTCAGCTAAAGTAGCATAGCGACTTGTCATTTGTTACATAGAACCCTCTTACCATTGTTATGTATAAGCAACCACGTAGATATTAGTTTTGATGTTCTGTACATGTATTACACCCGAACTTGCCATACATTGTACCCGTACAATTGTTGCGCAATAAAGATTGATTGATTGATTGTAAGAGAGGGCTGGATGACAGCAGAGAAAATCTATGCTAAGAGGAGCTGGGTAATGCTAATAGCATTAAGTATTACATCTGTACTGTGTCAGATCTGTCTAAAACAAGACTGTTGCAACAGCGAACTGGAAAATCTCAACTCCCAACCGCAAATGCACAAATGGTTACCTTCCACGGTTCTCTAAAGACATTAGTGTCATATTTAAATGCTTAAGCAATAAATATGTCTATCAAATTGAGCTAAAGGAATTTTATTTTCAGTAATTAAAACTTCATATGACTGAGACACAAATATAGCATTTCCATCCCAGGACGGAAGGACGGGTCCTGGAAACAGCCCTGATTTCCAACAAGAAGATGTTCAGATATCTACAAGCCTTTTGATTTTTCTAGTAAAAAAAATACCTAGAATTCTGAGAGTTCTGAGCCATTTTTTGAACCTCAAAGATACAAGACAAAAATTGTTTTGGAAGTACATGTATGAACTGACAAATTTAAGTCATTTGAAATCTACTGCTGTATTGGATCCATTCAATCCCTTCGCACAAGCATAGCATTAGCGTTCAATGGGAAATTTGTGGTATGAATGAAAGAACAGGAAAGAGTGAATAGGAGAATGGTTACTCACTGGGGAGCTGTACCCTGCATGCTGAGGGGCGGTGGGGTGGGAGGTCTGTACATCCCCAACATGTAGTACGGGTCCGGACCGATGTCCGTCTGCACCGCCGCGTCCACTAGACATGGCTCCCGCCGATCCGGCTTAGCCGTCCCTTGCCGCGCAACGCTAGATCTCCGCACAACTTCCACAATGATAGGTTCCTTTGCAGTGCGAAAAGCCTCCACTGACTCTTCATGGCTCGCTTTACTAAGGTCCTTTCCGTTCACCTGCAAGGATAAAGATATAATGAGAAAAATGTTAAAAATGATGAAAATCAACTTTGTAGCCTGATATTATTTAGTACTTTCACACCTTTGTCTCTCATGAGGCACAGATACATACACATGTTTCTGGAAGCCCCGTGAAAATGAATTTTCACAAGGTTGAAAAAAAAGCCTATGCATTATGACACAACTTACCGGGCGATCTGAGCAGAGGTAATTTCCCATCCTTTACAAAGCCTGGTGCTTGCAGCACCCACTGCCTCTCCTACCTAACCTAACCCTCCTGTCTAGTCCACACTCCTGAGATTCCCTACCCTGTTTGCCAGAGCTAAGCACTAACAACACACACAGGCTGCCTCCTGCCTGCCTTTGAACCACGAATGATGGACTAATAACTTGCAAACTCATTCCCACCTTACGGGTAATTCGTCACCCCGCCTTATCTGCATAAAATTTGGGACATTTTCTAATAGAATGTATACCCCAAGTTAAGATCTATGCATAGGTAATGAGGGTGATTACGTATGCGGACACTCCCCCCTACTGGCTGGGACTGAGCAGCGAATCAAATACAGCCACTTAGTCTCTAACCAGGTTGTTAGCATCATTCAAACGTCCACACGACATACATGCCTCCGAACTGTGCTGGACTGGAACCATCAAATATGAATAGGCCGAACAAAAGTGTGAAGAAAGCAGTGGTAAATTATGTCAACTGTTATTACAAGCCCACATCCACCTATCCTCCGCTACCCATTAGGCTTTTCTTCAGCGGAATTTTATGACAGGCCTGGGAGACATAACTCAGGCAATTATTGCACCATTGCTTTATGATTAAAAATACATAAAACTGGCCTCCCTCCAAAAGCTTATTATACACAAGTGCCTGGCTGCATATGCATTTGTCAATGATTAATGCCCACAACATTTATTTCCACACTCCA
The DNA here is from genome assembly GCA_019207045.1 of Branchiostoma floridae x Branchiostoma belcheri. NCBI lineage: Eukaryota > Metazoa > Chordata > Leptocardii > Amphioxiformes > Branchiostomatidae > Branchiostoma > Branchiostoma floridae x Branchiostoma belcheri. The sequence continues at coordinate 15,151,025 of CM033027.1, forward strand.
AAACTGACAAGGACAAAAAAGGGCTATGAATATCTGAACATTTCCAATTAAAACTACGGGTATGCGCGGAAAGCACTGCAATGACGTCTTCCCTGGTGAAGGCCTAGCGGCTAGCCTTCTCACAGCTGCCCATTCTTCCTACATTACATACATTTCCTCAGGCTTGCCTTGGGTTTGGCTACAGTAAAAGGCAGCAGTAACATTATGCAGTTTACAGTCAGTCTCCTGTGACCAGAGAACTTCAACACCAAAGGAAAGGCAGGAATATTGGTCAGGGATATAGTATGACTCAATCAGGAAACCCTAGCTGTTCTCATTATATGGTCGGGAGAACACCAAAAGGTGTGGAGAGTGGACAATCCACATCTGTCACTGTCGCCATTCCACCCTTTTATCACACACTGTCTGGACAGCACAGAAACCTGTCAGAACCAATAATGAGGTAGTTTCTTGTACAAAGCCTTATCTCAGAGTTACTAGAGCGAAATGGCAAGGCTGTAGCCAGAGGGAGAGCGGCAATTAGCTCCAACTATGCCATGGGTTAACTGAAAGGATTCCTGATACTTAGGGGAGACATATATCATCACTTTTTGCTCATTTCCTTGTTTGGGTGGCCAAGCAGAAAGGCTTGGAGTTGGACAATGTAAAAAATTTTCAAGCACTGAATGCCAGTCCCAATTCCTCATTACAGCAAGCCCCATAGGCTGCATGCATGATTGGATGACAGTCGAAAGTTCCTTTTTCACTAATTATATGTCCAAGAGCAACATGTCATGAAATGAGTACAGATGAATAATGATATTATAATGTATCTAGATGTTATCCTACAAAGGGAGGTTTGCAGTTTGTAGTGGTGGTTGGCTTGGTTACCTGGAGGGAACGTTCATAAATAATCAGTAGGTTTGGTCCAGCTTCACTTTACAACCCAAAGGGGAGCCCTAAATCATGTGGCTTTTCATTTTGATGGTACAGGCTGACCCTGTATGCTTCCATCAGGTAGCACATGCCCCACTGGCGGCCAATTGAGCCAATTCTATTTCAGAGGACCAGGGGACAGCTAAACTGCTACCGATGGTCCTGGGGTGATAACGACCCACAGGAGGACTCTGGCCATATTGTCTGCATTTGAACTTGTCATCAGAACAATAGCATCCAGGGGTGGGGGTGCACTGGCCGCCCATAACCCCAACCCTCGAAACCGGTGAACCTGCAAATACCTCTTTCATAAAGCGGGATCTCTGGTAATTCTATTTCCAAATCATACCAGACACCATGATGTCCATCGCTCCTACTCCGTCTGGCCAGCCCTAACCGACATGCATTGTGCTGTGGATGCCTCAGCACCATGTTTCGGGCCAGGCTGACCACTGTCTAGGAAAAGTTGCCCATGCATCACACAGGGCAAACATGGGGTAAGCTTGTGGACAGGCATAATGGTGAGGTCCTGACCTGCCATGTAACCCTGCAGTCCAACACTGACCCCCCCTGATCAGTATACAATACCCCCACCATTACCATTAGGACACTACAGCATCAGGAGCAAGAGAAATGGGCTGGATTCTACACAGACAAGAGATGGTTTCCTAACTACTCGGACACATCAACCCAGTGTACTGGTGTCATCAAAAAGCCATTAGGTGGCATGAACTCAGCTGCCTGCCCTTTCTACTGCCTCATTAGTATATATTATGCCCCTCCGTGGACACATCAATGACATTATGATAAAGTAGAGGACATAGGGAAAGGTGGGGTGATGTCCTCATTACCCCATGCTCCAAACCTGTGATTTACAACCGCGGGGGCACAACCTCTCCCCGGTCAACCTCTGGGGGCAGATGTGACCACTGGACCTTTCTAAAGAAAGAGACCCAAAAGTACGAAAATTCACTTCTTATAGATATTCAAACCACTCTATGAGTATATGAGTCACATATAGCTTAGCCGCGGTGGACCTTTTCAAAGAGGTGCGATGTAAAGCATCACAGAGAATATTACGTTCGGATTAGCCCAGAGCGGACTTCTCACCCGTATCGCCATGGTTACTCGTGCGTCCATACTACCCCATTTGCCGATGCAAATCTGGTCAGTAATGTATGCATGGGATGAGATCATGCTGTAAAGATGTTATTCCAACTTCTGCAGCATACATGTACCTCCTGCTGTGGCAAGACTGGCACGCAATTTTCCGTTTTACGACCCCTTCATTGCCCATAAGGAGAAAATAGCAGTACTGAAATGGACAGCGCAATCCAAAAGAATGCATACCGCTTCACTCATCGTTATCCCATCTGTAAATCAGTCATTCGCAGTTTCGTGATGCCGCCTCTTTTCCATACGCACAACCTGTGGTTAATGCACGCTGGCATTCAAGTACGAAAATATCTTAACAGCGAGGTCTGGAAATAGAAACATGCCTCGAAGTCGTAGCCCTAGGCTGCTGGTGTGGAGATCATCCATGTTACGACAACAGGAGCATGATGTCAATTAAGATTGCTCAGCCATATGCAAATAAGCCAACAGGTCCACAGGCCATCCAAACTATGTGCTAACAGTTTACACTTGTCAATGTCAAGTGCACTGATGTTTGCCCTGCCAAACAGCAACTGTTGAAAGAGAAGGCTGCTGCGTTTTCATCAAAGCATTCTCAAATTTTAATTCATTTCTGCTCGCAGATTATTTTTGCTGAGTGGCTTAGCTCATATTACAGTCGGCAAGTAATAAAGAGTTTTCAAATAGCCGCTTCCTAGTCAAAGGAAGGCGCGGCAAACAGAATTTGGCGGAAAATAAAATGAAGAAAAATGGGACACCAAAAGGCAGAGGCACATAATAGGCAGCCTTTAATTCCAATTCTGTGCCACCGTGGCAAGAAGAAATGACTCATAATTCAACATTTTGCAATGTTGGGAGAGATTTAAGTGCAACGGAAAGCCCTTTCACCTTATTAGCAGTTGCCGGGGTCCATTTGTATAAAATTCCCATTTTGTCCATTTGTCTCCTGTCTGTAAATCGGCATGTCTGTGAAGCTGGGCCACCACTTTGCTTTTCCCAACAGAAAGACAAGTTGGCTGGAAGATTGCCAGAGTGGCATCTAATGGGAGGGTGACAGGGCCTCCCTTCAGGCAAGGTCACTGATAACACTCTTTTGGAAAACCTCCTGTCAGGATGAAAAATAGACCTCCTTCCCACCCTACTGTTAATGGGTCAAGAGAAAAATTAATGGCCCCTCTCATTCAAAGCGGTGGTAGGTGCATAACAGGAATGAAGTGGCCAAAAGACCGCAAATTGTCCAATGTTTCTTTGCCAGTTGTCCAAAGAAAGGCCCAGAGGCGGCTGGCTGTGGAAGGTTCAAGGGTCAGGTGATGACAGCAGGCTCTCTCACACCACTGGCCACTTTACTACCAAATGAAGCATTTAAATTTCAAGTATCATACACAGCAGTATCCTTGCAGCATCCTGCCCTGAAGCACTGATGTACAATGATATCTGTACAAGTCATGTAACGTTAACTGATTTGCTGCCTTATCTCTGAAAGGAACTTTGATTTCACTTTTTCACACTGATGACCGATAATTGCCAGTGGGATAAGATCTTCTGGCTGTACGTACACATGTACAGGAACATGTGCTGTATTTCAAAGAAGACAATTTATCTAAAACCGAAGAGAAATATTACATTCTAAATTCCTGAACATGCTTGAAAGACATTACTGTCAGCACCCCATAGTTCCGCAAAACATGATGTATCACAAGGTACTAAATTGTTACTAAAGCCTTGGCTGCTTTCCAACAGCAATTGGTCTTTTTTATGTGTCTGTCAGGTCTAGGCATCAGGATGGTGTATGCGTTAGGATGGTGACACTGTATATATTAGGAGGGTGTGTGTGTGTGTGTGCGTGCATGTGTGTGTGTGTGTGTCTGTACGTGCGTGTGCATGTCTGCGTACGTACATGTGTGTGCATGTCTTCTGATCTGCACCCGCATCAGCTAGGCCTAATTAACGTAAATCCAAAAAAATGACTGATGTTCGTTAGTAAGGGGAGAACTGAGACCAAGGCATCAGGGGAGCAATATCAAATTTTTTGTTATACATTCTCAGAGGCGGATCACTTCAACCTTGTTAGTTTTATAAGGCTTTATCAGCCCCGAAGGGATGCATGCAGGAAAACCTTAATTTTTAATCAAAAAGTCTTCCTGCCTGTTTGATGTGAAGGTTGTACATGGGGGATGATAACACAAGGGCCGGGAAAGTCCTGGCGGGTGTGCCTGCACCATATAGAGTGAACATGCCCTGCAGTGATTCTTCTTCCACCTTTGATGTAACCACTATTTTGATGCCTGTAATGGGAATACCAGGCTTGCTGCCTTCCCTATTTAGGAGCAATTTGGGTGCTGCTCCGTCTGCTATGTCTGCCTGCGGGAAGTAGACTATCCCTCACCCTTTGCACATAAGAGCCCTACCGAGATCGTCACAGGGTACAAGCACAGGAACCAGAGAATAGTGGGGAACACTTCCTGGGGAGTGGGCCGCTGTGAGGTTACATTTACAGGACAAAGTTACTGCCTTAAACAGCCCAACACCCCATTTAAAGGACTGCCCTAATGTGCAGCTTGGTGTTGGAGCAGGACAATAACAATACAGCTAAACAACTGGCTGGTTACAGACTTGCACGGATCTCAAACCAAAGTGCTACCAACGTAGCATGTTTACCCTGTGTACTGAAACAATATTCTATCCTCTGTTCACCAACAAATCTATGCCAATGAACACTTCAAACCTTAAGGAATGCTCATAAGCTACAACTTACAAACATTCTACATGTAAAACCCCTTGTTTTATATTTTGATATGGATTTTCAACATTCCCCGAGAGCTTTCCTACCCTGGCAATACCAGGCAAAACTACATATTGTTGTATATCATGGAAATTGATGAGGGAAGCACCATGATCTATTAGGATAATCACCCAAATTACTCTGCATTGTCAGGTGCTCATCCAATTGAAGCTATAAAATTAGCTGATGCTATACACACTAAGAGCTTGAGTTATTACTGCCACATTATCGCTGTGGTAATAATTTGCAGAGAATTACAGAGTGGTTGACAAGTAAATTAGCTTGTGACTAGCACCCTTGTGTGAAGAGTGCTGCTGGGATAGTAAACATTAAACAGTGCAGCATGTCCAAGTCTTAGGGATAAGCTGAGCACAGAATACTTTGCAACATCAGTAAAATTCATGGCAGCTGTTAATTAATCTTGTTGTTGTTTATAGCATAGTAATTTACACACAACAAAAATTAAGTTCAAACCATTGGTCAAAAGAAGGATGCAACACAGATGTTTCCTGCCTAAGAGCTAATAAAACACTAAATTCTTTCATTCAATTCTTCTTCTTCGCACAGTGCATTCTCCATTTGGTAGGGTTTGTTCACCTGTCTTTACTAAACAATGGCACATTCCGGCCATTTCATTGCTTACAAAGGGCAGATCACATCACACCTGATAGGGGGTGTTCCTGTCAAGGTGTGCACATAACGACCAGACACTCAATTTTCAGTCAAAATGACACATTTCTGATGTTTCTTTGTATCACAGAAAAGGGACGTACATGTGCAGTTAGTTGGTATGTCTTGGAACATCTCTCTTGTCATGACATGTGTTCCGCCCTGACCAACTTAACCACAGATCACTGGGACCATCAAAGCCAAGGTTTCAAAGGAGACACAGCCACCAGGGAGCGAAGGTCAAGGAAGATCTCATTCTGTCCTGTCATCCACCATGAAATCTGTGTGGCCTCATTGCCACAGCAGCATGCATGAGTGGACAACAGGTATCCTGTGGTCACTCTGGTGGCCTGGGATGTTCTGTTTGTAATTGTCATGGTGTAATGAGCTTCAAGGGCAGGTTCAACCCCAGCTGTGGGCAATTACAGGTGCGTCTGTGAGACTTTCTTTATGGTCACTTTCTCAGAGTAAGCATTTCCCAAGACAATGGCAAAATAAGAAGTTATGGATAATGCCTTCCTCGTGACATTGTCATATCATTCCCCTCACCTGTCGAAACCGTTATTCCTGCATGGAAGGGCCACTTAGGACTGTTTTTCATTTGTTTTGATTTCATTTCTGTAACAACCAGAGTTTCTCCCATTCTTGTGATTTTCCAGAGTCATGACCCTACCCACTCCTATGTCCACTCCTGTGTCTCCACACCTCAACTTTAATCAGAGTCAGGACTACCTTCATACCAGGACATTGTAGAAGACAGCCAGGTCAATTGGGGATGACCTTATAGCTGGACTCTGACCTCAAGGCATCTCCTCAAGAAATAGAAGCCCCCTAACCAAATTGGATCTTGTTGAAGTTTGCAAACAACATCTTTTAACGACATACTAGGTTGAAGTTTGCAAACAACATCTTTTTACGACATACTAGTATTTTCTTAAATTCATGTTATTAGATGCTAGATGAATTTAAGAAAAACAAGCAAATAAAACAACACTAGTTTCAATATTCTCAAATCTCACTTCCTTCTTTAGTTGGAACATCCTAATCCAGGTAGGAAGATGGTACCTGGAACCTATTAAACTTTTAATGGTGACTTGTCATTTGACAGATGCAATTAATCATATATGTACATTTTCCTGGACACAGCCATGTTTTATGATAAGGATTAAGGAAGTGTTGACGGTGTACAAACAGGAAGAGGAATCACCACATCAGTACCAGACGATGTCCTGTCTTCTGGTCAAAAACTTCGGAACACACCCTGCCTTTTGTGATGTTATATGTGTACAAGTAAGATGTCAGCACAATTCTCTAACTGGACTAAATTTCTGAGGATTTATTTGTTATTCCACATCATTAAAAATCCGAATGCCAGGGATTCAACATTTGTACTTCTGCCAGTTATGGAAATGATGAGAGAAGCACCCAGGTTTGGGATTCACAAAAAAAAAGCTTACTGGCCTTCCTTTATTTTTATAGATTTTGAAGACATTGCTATGAGAAATAGTTCAGGTCTGAAAAAGTTCATTTTGGAGTTCCAGATTCAGAATGCAGGTCCCAGACAGAGGGAAGCTGAGCTGAGACAGCCCTATCTGCTCTGATATCTACTGTGTAATCAGACTCTGCTACTGAATACCCTCCCCCATGGGCCCAGACCTGTACAACATGGTGGTACACATGGAAGACAGCAAATGTCCTGTTCTTGTAAAGTTTCAACAGAATTTCCATTAGTTAACTTGTTCTTCTCAAAACCAGCCAACAAGCTTTGGCTACAACTCTGTACAACAACCTTGACCCAACACATCTTCTAGGAGGGTTTCCAACATGTACTCTGGCTTCTTTCCCTTTCACCTCTTAGTTCAGCCTTTTTCTAAGCCCTGGCCCTGGCTCCCAGCAGGGGATCCTGTCTGGGGCTCCCCTACACAACATTACCCTGATGTCTTCATCCCAAATATATCTATCTACAGACTACCATAAGCTAACAAGTATGCACCATGCGATTCATCACTACCAAACTGAGTAAAGGAACTCCTCATAAACAGATAGCATGCAATGTCATTTTTGGAACTTTTCCCTATCCCTTTCACATTAACCACTTGATGCTAGGAGTTGGCAAGCCTGCAGATATGAAATGGTCACTCATAATTTTGTACAAATGTGTTGTGTAACATTGTAAATTGGCTATACATGCAGCTGTTGGGAGACGAGGGTAAAGTGTCTAAATATATCACAATAGCTGCGGTCCATATGGTTGAATTCAATGATCCAATCAACCTCTACAGGCTGGTGCTTTTCTTCAAAGACACGCTTTGAATGAAAACCTGCTTAGAGCTGTGAACTTGACAATGTAAATAAACAAGTGACGCACACTTCAGCGCTCACACATTGGCTGAAGCAGATAAACACTTCCGGCAGGAGTCTTGTGTTAGATGCAACAATGATGTGCGATATGATCGCGGGACAACGCCAGAGACTCTACATCAACAGTGTCTAAATCTGGAATACTGAGCAACCACTGCAGAATTACCTGGGAAACGCTGCAGGCCATGTGGTTTGTGTTCTTCGCAAGTTTTCACCACAAGAAACCGACTAAGACCTTACATCCCTTCCGCCCAAAGGCTTATGGTCTTATCTGCATTAGTCAAGAGGGAGAAAGAGGAATAAACAACATCGAAACCAAACAAACAAACTTGTCCAGAAATTAAAAAGTGACCCCACAAATCCCTTCCTGGGGAGGTAAAACAGGTTTGCTTTGTCTGTTGTTAAACAAGTGCTCTGACAACTTGCTGGTGCATTTTTCTGTGACGTCTTACTGTTTATATATACCATGCATTGGCAGGAGATATTTTCAAGAGTGGATACTAGGAAACCTTGTTAGCACTGGGTGCCTGTCCACTGTGGGGCCCCAGAGGACAGGAAGCCACCAGATTAGGCAGAAGGAGAGGTTGAAAGAGGCAGCCGCACTACTGGCCAGCTGATTGATGTTGTACAGAGGGTAATGCTCCCTAACAACAGCCCTCCAAAATACTTGACCCGAATTTCGCTCCACTGTTTCGTGTGGAGTGTTTTCAACAGAAAGCCTGCAGGGCCTCTACAATAGTGAGCAACTGACAAAATATGGTAGGATATTGAGTTCAAATTAAGTTTTAGCGTCTCCCTCATTGAAAAAAATATACTGAGGCATGCCGTTTTGTGACGTTATCACAAATGTATACAGTTTTGGTAGAATTTAAAAGCTTTTCCCAGCTTACAGCATCTAGTGCCAAGAAAACACTCATTTAGTCCAAGCGTGAAATCAAAATAGCTGGTAAAAGCAGGGAACAGGCTGCCTGCTGGTGCTCTTTAAGAATGCTTAAGTTGGTCACTTCAAAGGAAAGCCCATGTTAGGTACAAAAACAACTGTCGTCGAAGTAGGAAAAATCCCGGGGTTCAGCAAAAATTCTTTCATCTGCTGATCCATGAAGTATTTAAACTTTACACTTGTATCAGGCAAAACAGTAGTCGGGAGCCCCGTAATCCTCCGTGATTATAGATCAAAGAAGAGACCTCGTTATCGAAGGACACTGAAAACCTGCTCAAACAGCGATCACCTGTACGTCCTGAACAAATGTGCCTACTGATCCATGTGGTATTTCAACTTCAAGGCACAGGTAATTTCAGGTTTAAACTGGTTCCAGCACAAAAACGTTGTTTAACTCAATTTGATCCGACTCAAGTCACCTGCCATTAAGGTTGAGTCTCCTAAAAGACACAGAATACCACACATGAAGGGAAAACGATTTCCACTTAAGAGCTTTGAGATATTGTGCGATTATAGCTAACACTTCCCAAAGCCTTATTCAAACTTAAACGGCAATATTCTGGTATAAAACGTCTAGCACTGTCAGCTGCCGGCAGTTTCTAGAGCTCAATCCCACGTGGGCACGGGCACTGTGGTGGGAACATCAAAGAATGGATCAAGGAAGCTGGTAATTATGGGAATTACAGGGCCGCAGAGGACGTACGGACAAAGAAGCCTGGGTCTTCCGGCCTTTTAAGGTGCATGTGGTAGAAAATCAAGCCCCATCTTCAACTGCTAGGGAGCGTGAAAGTTCCTTGCTAATTACCTGATCAAATATCTGTACAAGAATTTTTTCTGAATGGGGCGATTTAAAGCACTGAGGAATCAATAATTGGAAGGGTTGGGACATCTTTTGTTCTTCCCTGTGAGAAATGTTTAAGGAAGGCCTTGCGGGAATTGGGATGGGCCTGTGAAAAAAAAAAGTGATGTGCGTGTAATCGTTCAATCATTTTCTGGGCTCCCTATTTAAACCTTTGCTTCCTTCTCTGTATCTTAGAATTTTAGGAACTTTGTCACAAGTGATACAGCATGACTGACACCCACCCATTATATTTCATATTATAAGATAGTTGCCTAACATTCATAATACGTTAAAGTTATAGATTCTGTGCAATACTATTCATCTGCTTATGCTCACAAGCATAGATCATATTTTTCATTAATTAACAAAATCTCTAAGCCCCCACACCCCCTGGGATCACCCAATCAACCCCCACCCTCTAGAATCTCAGAGATTCAGCCACTAACAAACCCTATTGCATCTCAAGGGGAAAGGGTAATGCCAGGGATACCCCTGGATGATTCCTTACATAAATAGATATTTGGGGAATGAAAGGCAAAGCGGAACCCCTAATACTCTAATGGGGATTAGCAGGGAACCCCAAGCGGGCTTTTGCGATGTTTTACAGTAAACCTCTCCAAGCGTGTGAAAAGTTTACCAAGTGTCAGATCCTTCTGGTAAATGCTGTATTATGGCTAAGACAACACAGGAGAAAAGGGGGTGTCTTTCAATACCCTTGCATTAGCACCTTGAGTAACCCTTAGCTGGGCTCTACGTGCTCCTGCACTGTGCGGAGTCCTTTCCTATCCCCCCTGGGTCGGCACACATTTGCTTATGTTCTTGGACTATCCTTTCAGTGGTTTGAAAGAAACCTTATCTGGAAATGTCATCTGACCAAGGAAAACACACCTAATGAGTTACTTCAAGTTGCTGTAACAAAAGTCCAGTTTGATTATGATTAGGGCCAGTTCAAAGTTAACGGACTGGATGCTGGGAAAATGCTAATGAGTGGCGGCGCAGCGCTACCTGACAATGTTATCGGGTGAACAGCGGGAGTTTTGGGTCTCGGCTGCCGTTTCACACGAACACAGCGAGACACCCTGTCCATGAAAAGCCAGTATAAACATAATCCTCCCTCTGAAATCAACACCACTACAGATGTTCCTATGAACAAGGTATCTTAAAATAGCCACCAGAGGGTTACAGAGAACCTCTGGGGTTCCCAGGATCAATAATCTTTTGATTAAGATATACTGGTCTATAGGGGCACGAAAGAAAGGACAGGGGGACCTAACACAGGAAACTTTTGTTACACATGGAGTGTTGGGTAAGGACAGCCTTAGAAGTGATTAGTTGCCAAGTGTGAGCCAGAAAATCGTCCAAATAAACCACCAGGATTCCTGTTCAATAAATATTTATCAACAGTCCGGCAGGAGCTACCATGGTTACCCCGGAAAAATGGCTAGGACTATTACAAGCACAACCAAAAATAAAGAGCAGAAAATGCTGGTGTGATGTCAAAAATAAATCAAGCTCCTGCACAAGTACCTCTCCATGTTCTCCTACATAGTTCAAACATACTTCAAATAGCGACCCAGTGATACCAGCTACTATGGCCTTTACTCCATGGCAGGCAGCCATCACGGGGATATCAAACAGCATGCTACACAGTACACACGCACACATCCAGACTAATCTCTCCCTGAACGTTTCTCAACATGAACCAACTTGCTACTGTAACAAAGGAACTGTATCTACGCAATTGATATATGGCAGAACAATATCAACCTTTGTGACTAGTTAAGTAAATAGTTCTGACGATTAGAAACACAGGGTTGGGTCACTGATGAAAACTTATATATGACCCAGACTAACTGTTAATGCTAGAATTTAAATGAAGTGGTGTCCATACGTACGCTTAAAATCATAAAATCCATGTTGGCAAGCCCTCCAGAAGTCTGTCAGAGAGCCGTATAGGGAAACCTTCCCCCTGGCTGGAGTGTCCCAGTCTGTCCAGTGAGCGAGCGGCACTATTTACTCAGTACTGCTACATACTTGTTCCAAGTACACCAGGGGGAAAGTACGGGATGACAGAAGGGGTCACGTTGGAAGGTCTCATCACTCTCTCCAAGTAAAATCCTGGGGCAGGTCCTCCTCGCAGGCAGATGAGAAAGTTCAGCAGGGATTGAGAGGGTGCTTGCTGTCACAAGCGGCAGAAACTCTGGCACAGACAAGAGCTCCCAGGGGAAAGTGCAACAGGCTGTAATTACTCCAACAAAGGCCTCCCGCCAGGCAGCATTGCACAGGCACACACTTTCCAGACTGGTGCAGGGGGGACTGGGAGAGGAGGGGGCACATCCAGTGGCTTGTGCTGTTTTAAGCAGATTAACATGATTTTACCATCTGGCTCTGCTTACAAATGCATGACTCTCAAAGGCACAAAGGACCATGGGTAAATTATGCAAAATTGCCACTACCTCATAGGCTCTCAACAAATAAGGGTGTCCCGGCTGGCCTTAAAGGTACATTACAGAATGTCTTGTAATTCAGAGGTTAAAAGGTTTCAAAATGTTTTCCTTTACAGTAAACTGCAGCCTTTGAGGGGTGGCAAAAAGCAGCAGGTGACGATAAGCAAAATTCTGCCCAAGAACAAATAAGGATACTTTACATGAGCGGCACATTTGAAAGAGGCCGGGTAACCGGAGGAGGATGGCTGGCGGTGCCTTACACAGCCTAAGATCATTGTTCTATTGCATGTTAACAAGTCTTTTCAATCAACCACTCTCCAGTGTGCCTTATCTGATGAAGTTCCAAATGTTACACAAAGCTTTACAGCCACCAAAGTCTTGTTTGTGAAACAAACTTGCGAAGACGTCTGCCGTAATCTCCACGTGGGTCAGGCTCCCGCTGAGCTTTATCGCCTCCCGTCTACGAAGCTGATACGCTGCACCGAGCGAAGACTTCTTCTCGGGAACTCAGCACACACGCAAACGTCTTAATAAGTGCGGAGCGATCGCAAGTGCTTCCTGTTTTGCCTGCTTCACTCGTGTTTACCCTCGGCAACCCGCCAGCAAACACCTGAGTAAGAAACAGCACAAACATCCAACTTCCGCAGCGCCGCTTTATCAACAGTCACGTATAGAGACAACTGATTATCCCGCTATTAAAACGGCTTTGTGTATAAACAGGCGGGGTTGATACTGTGTACCAGTTATTCAGAATCGTCGAGGATGGCTAGAGTGTGGGGATTGCAAACAGAAGGGGTCATTTTCCCAGCCAATAACTATCTCTAAACTTCTTTATAAATCAGTCACTCAGACAGTGTGCTGACAAGATTATGAACGGGACGTCTACCATGTCCAGTTAAGACTCTTCCAGTCTCCTTGTCAACAAGTGTGCCTCATCGCTTCCGGTTCTTCTGTCTTCCTGCCATGAATTTTCTAATTAAGTTTGCTCCTGACAGCTCCTTGAATAGAACCCCATATTTATTCTATTTCTTGAGGTGTCTTTAACCTCCTTAAACATCCGTTGTCCCCACAAACTGTCATACACTTCCTGAGTATATCCTACAACAACAGCTGGAATAGAAGACCTGCTATGCCACTTGTCACCTATATCTGGTGGGGTTGATGACATGCGGTATACTGGTCATGTATCTGGTTAGCATTGATCTTATTGGTCTAGTACTCTGCGGTTTTAACAAGGACAACATCCAATAACCTGCACAGCATGGATAATAACAGTTTTAGATCATCCAATTCCTTCTTCCTGTTGTCAAAGGCATCGATATTGCTCTGGAATTGGATTCAAACCAAGTTGCAAGGATTCAGCCGCTGTGGGTCCATATTTGCAAGCTGTGAACAATTAAAACCCTTTCATCTGACATGCCTTGGGTTACTCTCTTTACTTACCGCACGTGTGCCCTTATAGGAAATGGGAACTCCGTATTATTAAGGAGGGAAAACCAAAACAAGCTGGATATCCTTGTGGAGGACAGCCAAATTAGATGTTGAATCGCTGGACTGTTTACCAAACATTCTACTATTCATACGCAAAATTTGTCTGTACACAAAAATACGAGGTACAACATCCGTGAAAAAAATTGAATTTTTGGGTATCTTTGACACAGGTGTTGTTTAGTTATTTTCTAAATGTGTACCTTTGTAGAAAATGTCAGAAATTAAGGATGATGTTTTTATAAGACAGGATACGACAGGCATAGTGAAGGTGGAAAATTGCAATCCAAGCACTGACACCTTGACTGTTTTGCCACAAACACAGCGGGTTGATGACATCCTACAGAAGGTGGTGTTGCAATGTTGTCATGAATTTGAAGCTCATTATCTATAGAGATGGAGATGGAATATCCCACTGTCGTGCATTCAGGTTACAATTTTCACTTCCGTCAAACACAAATCTTTCTGCCTCAACATACACCAGTCAAAACAAACCATCACTCCTAGACAGTTATTAAAATTCACTCAGAAATTTGCTCCTTTGTACTCCAATCTCCCATAGGTCCAAATCTGGACTACTTGCAAGGATTCATTAATTTACCTTGAAATTGTATCACACCTGGTCACTGACAGGTGTGTAGTCATGAATGCGTAACCACTGCGTCTGTTGTCAACAAGGAGACAGAATTAGCGCAGACATTGTGGTTTGTCGCTTCATTAAACTTGACCTGACAAGTCCACAGCCCTGAGTGTTACTGACAAACTTTCTCTCTTAGTCAAAGCTATGCTTGCAATTTCTTGAACATTCTTTCCAACTATGCTTGCTCAAGACATAAATCTTTGTCAACTTGAGGTAGTGATATATCTACAGATTATCTTTAGCACCTTTAAATTGAGCCCTCTGCCTATAGCAAGGTAAGGTTATTTACCAAGGTAACTACACTTATTAAACTGCAGTATTTTACATAACTGTCTAATAGTCAGCAATCACTCACACCTATAACAAAAGTCTCCTTGTGAAGAACCAAATGATGAAACTAATGGACTTAGTCTTATTGACTCTGACATCAAGGAACAATTTTCCGCTTTGTCGCCTACAAAGTCCAGCTGGCTTTAGTGGCCTGAATACCATCTCAAACATTGTCAGAAGGAGGCCATGAGGAATGCAAAGTTACAAAGCCATACTATACAAATGTTTTAATGACTTACTACTGAGACGCACTCCTTTTGATTCATTGGCAGAATGTTCAAAGTCTACAAAGGGACAATGGCACAACGAAGTCATGATGGTGAAAGATGTCAAACATTGAAGTTTTTGGAGGATTAGGTAGAATAGAAATGTCTAAATTGAATGTTTTTCTAATCTACACAGGAAAAACATTGGAAAAGATGTTTGACCACTTGTTGGGACAATAAAATAAGGGGACAATGGCATAATGCTGAAAGACATAGAACATAACAGGTGTTTGCTGCATTCCCAGCATTGGTAGCAAGTACAGTACAAATAGTTTCCCCAATAACTTGTAGAGTGCTTTTTCATGCAGTTGTGTTGACTGTGACTATGAAAAGGGACAGAGAGAATGGTCACAATAGATAGGTTACATGTACTGTGTTTATACATTGGTAACACAAAAGACAGCTACTTAGTGAAGTCATGCATTTGTGTTGCCTGCAAGGAAGAAATTTCTCATTTGAACTGTAAGAATAGGTGAATAAGGTGAAGTGCTTTTAAGGACTTGATAGATAAAGGCAAACAAACAGTCCATGTTGAAAGAAGAGCTCCAGTGAGAAAATGATTTTTTCTGATTTTGCAACAACAATGAATTTTTAGTGAAGACATTAATGTATATAAGCATGTGTGAATGAAAAGTGTTTAACTCAAGGAGTCAAAGGAGATTTCTCAGCTGACCAGACTTTTAGACACAATAGTAGGTTGCTAGATTGCCTCAGGAAGTGTGCATTATTACATGGCATGTCTGCCACATACATGACTGTGCATGAAGTGATGTAATTGTCCGAGAGGAAACTATTATAACAGCAGTGGCCTCTGCGTTCCTCAGGTGCAGGAGGCAAAATGATAGACGTAACTCTGCGACTGTAGCCGGAAATTGCGGTCTGTGCGTTACGTCAGTGCTTCACGCAATTGCATCGAATGGACTTGACGAACGTCTTTCCTTACCAGAGGACAACTTCAAAACAAACAAGAAGTGCTTCTGGCTTCTGTTCCCAGGCCTAATTTGATATTGTTGAAGATTTGTAAACATTGTTCCACAAGAGCAGCCGGAAAGGTTCAAAAGGCTGATACTGTACAAATCAGTGGGAAAATTGTCAGATTTCAAGTACTTTGGCAATTCGTGTTATTCTTGAGACCCCTGGAAAAATAAATAAGACACCTGATCAGGTTGGGGCATTGTGCAATCAAGGAGACAAAGAATAAGCTGCTGTATTGATACCTTGTGAAGTGAAAAGTCGGTGGGGCAAGTTAAACAATGGGCAGCTACTGGAATAATAGGCGGGCGGCAAGTTCTAACAAGTAGGACTCTCTCCTGGCTGTAACTCAACATACTGGCAAAGGATACACAGAGAGGAACATAAACATTCAACACAGATTACAGTTTGGCTCCCAACCTCAAATAAATAAGGAGAAGTGGGGGTGACTTTGAACAGTGGGGCGTGTGTGAGTGACAGTTGTAACAAGAATGAACTACATATGGCAGTCCATGTAAGCATAGATTCTTATCGCCGCAAACGTGATATCACGTACAGTATACTGAATGCTATCACTCCTGTGCAGTGCCTTATTTGACCAGTCGTTCTTTTGACTCCTGGCCAGGGAAAAAAGTGCTCTCCATCAGACAGCATGTCAGACATGGGAGGTGAACAAGATAACATAGAAACCTTTAACCAACATTGTCAGCAAAAGCATTGTTTGAACTGTTCGATCAATAAGTTCAAGTCCCACACAGTCAGTAAATGAAAGAGCATGTCTGCACTCCTGATAGCCCTTTGCAAATAACTGAAGACAGGGATGGAGATACAGCAGGTTTTGCCAACATCAACTGTCAATACTTCCGTGGGAATCAATATTACAGCTGATCTGTCTGTATCCCGCCCAGGTCATGACCTTGAAGTTTCTTTAATGGTGGACTTAAATGAGAAACTATTGGACCCTCAGCTGTGTTGTAGCGTACACCTTACCCCCCTGTTTACAGAAGACACTTCCCTCAGACAGAAACACCAATCCTTTCAAGACCATCAGCCAAGGGGGGGTCTAGAACGACTTTCACCTGTGGTTGGCACTCTTTACACGGTTGTGCTCCATTTGAATTGCGGGCAGTTAGCCCACAGAACAGACAATGGCAGGTATGTGCAACATGTGCCAAATGCAGTGGCATTCTTTGTGCTGGCATCGGTATGTTTTAGCAACTTGAAAATGGGGACTGGACCACCGCAGAACCGGCTTGGCACAGGGTTAGCTCAGGAGGGGGGAATCTGTTTTGTACCTATCTACACATATTTACCAAACCTACCCCAATGTCTAGACTACGTCTGCAGAGTGTTAGCTTTGCAACCCACTCTGCCAGATAAAAACGGCCACGATATACTGCATGTCTGCCCTCAACCAACTTTCTGAAATGGACGCTCCTGACCAGCCGAGGCATGTGATGAAGGGGTCAGCCTGTGACCCTGTGTCAAAGGTCAAGTGCCAGATATCAAGGTACAAGAAAGACATGTTTGTGGACACTGTGAAAAAAAGGAAGCCCAATCCATTACATCCACAAGTCAACTGTCTAGAGCACAATGAGTGCACTAACGAACGTGGCAGGTGTCTAACGGTCAGCAAAACAAACCATTTTTCCATTTTGCCACTGTGGCTTACCAGATGACGGTAATTTCAAATTTAAGTGGAAAACATAAACAAACACCTGCATGTTTGTCCTATGGCCAGGTAAGTCAGTAAAAATGTGCATGAACTCTAAAATGATAGTCGACCATTTGTAAAGGAAACTGCCTCTGGGAATACACAAAGGCAAAAACTTATTTTTCTACATTACTTCAGCATAAGGCCACACCAATTTAATTTCTTGGTTCACGGATTCGCTCGCTCCTATTTTTTGGGAAAAAAAATAAAAATAAAAATTACCACTCAGCAAATTTTCACCATTAATGAAACCATTCACCAACTTTCTGGTGTAGCAAATTGGCCTTTATATTATAAGCTCCTTAAAGTGTGGGTACAGGTGCTGTTACTGTAGAAAAATAGTGTTTTTGTACTTTTTGTACTTTTTTCAAGCTTCATGTTTTGGATTAGCCGTTACCTTTACCCCAACCATTTTACAATTTTTATTTTTATTTCGCCCTCTCGCTCCATATTTTTTATGAAAAAATCCGTGAACCAAGAAATTAAATTGGTGTGGCCTAAAATAACAGCAGAATGAAGATATAAGAACAGAGGGTTAACCACACAGAGGTGCAGTGACCTTGGTCCTTGACAAGTGGTCAGCTGCCCAATGATGAATGACCCCTAATTGTAGGCAATGACTTGTAGTGTGCACAGCACTGTCCTGTGCAAACTTCCTCCCACAATCTTGGAAGGAGGTAATGTCTTAAGTGTGTGGTATACCACTACAGCCCTTACTATATACACCTTGTTGAAAAATGGTCCTCAGGGATGTATCTAAAATAGCAGCGTTTTGTAATAGTACCCATAGACTTGGATACAAGTCTTTTCATGGACTACTTGTGCTATGTTCAGTCTGATACTTTGAATACAGTACAGTCTTATAGGCACCATAAAACATTTTACAATGTGTAGTTTTATCTAGACACTGGTATATGACCTGCTCACAATGGCAAGTGGTTCACCCCTTAGCTTTTTAAGTGTGTGAATCACACAAACACCTGCGCCAGGAAACACCTTGAAGTGTTGTGATGATCCAGAAGACTTGCTTAAGTAGTTCTTTAGGGCCGGAAATTTTGTTATGGCTGCCCGGAATCAACACCTCACAAATCAGAAGGGCCTATCTGTCATCGCACAATGTTTTCATCAAGGTTGTGCAGTTTGATATACAAGTTTGGAGGTATTCTGTCCACACTTGTGGTTTACCAATGTACATGCTACTTAGACAGCTAATGAATGTTCAGAAGTACTTGTACAAGTGTTACATACAGTACAACCCATGTCAAAGCTACGCTAGTGCCTTTCTGCTAGCTCATCAAATTTTAGTCTCATAGCAGCGAAATGGGGCCATTGACCGGATAAGATTAGCCTTATTACATGTGTCTGCCCGTAGATTTATGTACCCTAAATAAAATATGTAAACTTTTGTGTTGTGGTCATTTGACAACTGTTCTAGCCACTATTAACAATATACTAGAGATGCGCAATAGCTATACCGGTACATTTGTCTGACAAGGGCAATATTTGTCAAATGGTTGTCTGTTTTCTGGGGGCTTCTCAAATTGGACGCATCAATAGCTGGGTCCACAACGATGGAGTTTCCCACCAATATCAATTGAAATATTTTGATTGGAAACGTTGAGGAGTAGCCAGGGTAATTATCTATCCTTTTAAAGAGCCCAGAGTAATTGCGTGGGAAAAGAAACCTATCTTCAAGTACGTTATTCAGCTTCTGTCATCTGAGGGACATTGCAGATCCACATAAAGAGTTTGGATTCATTCTTGAGTGCCCAATATGTCACAGGAACAATGAGCAACATGTGATTCCAACAAGAAAGGGAATCCTTGAGAGGGAGTTAAATTGAGCTATTCTTTATCAGGCATGCCTGCCCCTGGGCTGTGGGGTCTGCCCTGTGTAATACAAGATTTTGTCTGGCACTAATTGCTTCACCTACTTTACCTGTAACAGAAGGGGCTCAGTGCAGTAAAATCACTTATACATGTATGTATTCAATTTATGTTATAAACTTGAGTTCACAAGTATAACATACTATTTAGGAAGTGAATTTGTCAGTTATGAATTAAAATGATATCTACTTAATTTTCAAACCTGACAACGAAAACACAGCATTAAAAAGAACCTCTGAGGTTTAATTGATGCAGTTTCCTCCATGCCTGCCAGGTGGCAGCACATTATATCTGACAGGTATTTCCCTGCACTACAAACGGGACAATAATTTTCCCAATAGACTGATGCAAAATGTAAAATTGGCTTTCTGATAGAAGGGAGGAGACAAGTCCTCTTCTTCTACCTTTTTATAATTGCCTATTCAGGTGGCAAAAATGCCTCACATATTTCCCCAACTACTATCAAAGGCATCAGGAACACCCTATCACCTTTTGAAGTGCTTCAGGCAGAATAAGCTTCTGATTAGTTTGTCTGCATACAAGCAAGGTAGATCTTTATCTGCCTTATCCCTCCTCCCATCACTGGGACAACACACAAGCCTCACAGGTGCCTTGTTTCATCTTCTAACAAGAAAAGATGCCTTCTGTTGTGATAATTGTCCTGCCAGGGGACAAGGAAGAGGCTAAACAATACTAACAAGCCCAGAAACAGACACCTCTCTGGAGATAACGTGTGGGCTTGCCTTTGAAAACGACTTGTTTGTGATGACAATAAAGTAATCCTCTTCAGCCACATTTCAACCTTTTAAGGGGCACAAAGCAAAGAGAGTCTGCCTGTTTTTCTGTGCTTTTAAGGGTGGTCTCTTTGGTTGTCTTTGTCCTTAATGCATCTTTACACGAATTGTCAAAACAAGATAAATTTCCCACAGATGTCGTACCTGTCTGATTTATGAACGCCTAACACCTGGATGGAGGGTCACATCTGCGTACTATACTATACGCACAGGGTGCCGCAATGACGCAGATTCCTGCCTGCCTACAAAAGCTTGTAGCCCTGACCCTTGTGGGCAGGGTACTTTGGTTATTTCACTCCATTCAGCAGCTTCCAATGCAACATTTCTCCTCATTGCTATAGGACAGTAGGATAACTCAAGTAAAGCAAAACTCTAAAGTGATCCCTGAAGGAAAATGCATTCATCGATTGTTTCCCACAAAAGAAATTTCCTCCCAGGCCCTTCTACTCCCAGTTATCCATGGCCAGACTAATATATCAGCTTTTGGGAGGTTTCCGGCACAAAATTCAATTTCCTACAGAGAAGCTGTGTTACAAATTTCCCCCCAGTCCTGAGGTACAAAGGTTAGTGTGGTGGGCGTGGCTACAGGTATTCCCAACCACATATTACATCCTGTGTTGTCGTTAATTATTTTGGTGTTAGAAATTATATGTCAGTGTAGATAGGCTGGGTGGGATTTATTGGTACAGGTAACCTAAAGGTTTCACATCTGTCATTCCTGGCATCAAAAAGAATTCTCGTAAAAACAAAATGTGACATGAAAGCCACAAACATTTGCCCTGTTTTCTCTGGATGTAAAGGCAAACCATTTTACTTGACAGATATTATTGCGTGCCACATTTTAGGACAGCTTAACAATTGATGTTATGCCATGACAGGTGACTTTTTACTTGTTATTACATAAGGTGTGTGCTAACATTTACGAACTCATAATGGCGAAGGTAAAGCCTTTAATGATCACTCAGGTCATGAACGGCGGGTGCCCCGGTCGCGACCCCGTGTCTCCTGTCCACCAGACAAAGGCACACACCTTTGTACAGGTGTGCCCAGGTGACAGCAGACAAACGTTGTCTCTCACCTGTCGGGCGTGTGAGCCGAGCAGGGAAGATGGATGACCGAGAAGATTGCGGGTAACCCCTGCCCCCCTCCCGATGCTTAACAAACATCGCTGCCACATTCCTCCTGGACCGCAGGCAGGTGTGCGGGACAAAGGGACCCTTTCAGTGAAAGTGGGAAAGTGCGATACAGAATCTGACTGGCCGGAGCAGGCAAACAATGCTGGCACACCTCTGCCCACGTGCCTGCTACAACCTGTGTGGAGGCCGCAAACAAGGAAGAGTAATGTGCTGGGAAAAAGGGACGAAAACAAACAGACAATACTCCCCGACTTTGTTTTTAACACACCAAACAGTTGTCAAGGCATGAATCACTTCCAAGTGAAATAAATCCCACCGTAATGACAACTGCAAATATTCTGCCAAAGCTTGTCCCATTGAGACCTCTAAATCTCCTCTTCATCCTGACACCAGTGACAAAA
The DNA here is from genome assembly GCA_019207045.1 of Branchiostoma floridae x Branchiostoma belcheri. Taxonomy (NCBI): domain Eukaryota; kingdom Metazoa; phylum Chordata; class Leptocardii; order Amphioxiformes; family Branchiostomatidae; genus Branchiostoma; species Branchiostoma floridae x Branchiostoma belcheri. The sequence goes on from CM033027.1 coordinate 15,172,742, forward strand.
AACATCTTTGCAGGGCAAACCTGTCAGGAAATAACAGAAACAATGACACAAAGGAGCAGGTTTGTCATCTCTGGAAATGTAGTGAAGGGCACGAGTAAAAAAACTTCGCTAAGGCAGTTCGGAGGGGAAGAAGATGACAAGTCTGACCTATTCTACAGACAGTGACCAGACACAGAGATGTTGTATCGTTTTCTCCTAATGAAAGCCATTCCGCAAACAAAAAGCAGCTTACAGCTGCTCGGGCAGCACCAAAGTCCTTGTGTTTACCTAAACAAAGACTGTTAGTAACCCGCCGGGTCTGGTTCGAGATGAGAGATGGGTTTCAACACCCAATTCTGGATGGATGGATGGTCAGATGGATGGTTCCACTCACAATGCCAAAATCAACACCAAACACAAACCAAACATCCCTCAACTGTGAAATTCATGTCTTCCACAAAGCTAAGCACCAACTGTCTGATTGAGCTGTCAATCACTACCATCCACAATGGCAGCTGTGGAGCACCAGTTGGATGATGAAATTCCGAAACGTGCCCATTTACGGCAGCCCTAGTGGGACCTGTTTCTGTCTTTGCGTGCCTGCACTAAACCTGCGGAGAAACCATCAGAACGGCTCCGCGTGAACCAGCTGGTTAGGATCCATCCTCAACCAGCCCCTGTTGGTCACAGAAAGCCTTTAATCAGCCAAGAGTCCATGTTAGCCATAAGAGACAAGGTTGAAATATAACACATGGCACATTTAACAGGACATCCCTTCAGTCATCCCTGCACGCCAGGAAGAAACAACACCTGATATCCCCAGCACAACTATTGAATAGATTAGTTAAAATCCATGGAACCTCTGACACCTTAACAGACAATTTCCCCCAACCTCCATTCTTTAAAGGATTTGAAACCAATATAACACCTCGGCTCAGTGCTGGAGACACCTGCAGTTTGTCTCCTGAAGAAGCTTCTCAGACGAACCCATCAATCCTAACCAATTAGCAGGGACAAGAGTGATTCTTCCCAACCATGAGCAAGCCACATGACAGATGAAAGTCACTAACAACATTGGGAAATTTATGGCTGGAACAACACAGGATTTAGACTGCAAATAATTGTACAATTTTACATGCATCCATCACCCCTCTTTTATTCCCACACAACAGAATAACAAATATGTTTTCATCTCAGTAAGACAGCCTCTGAAAGGCTGACAACTTCATAGGATAAATCATTGAGAATTTGATGACTTTCTGAGCTAAATAATCAGATTTTAAGCTAAAAGTAATCCCTTTAGCAATGAGCATATTTGTCTTTCTTTCAAACAAATCAAATTTCTATGTGGCAGCAAAAACACGTGACAGTCATTAAAACGTAATGATGAAAATTTACAACATTGACATTTCACATGTTCGGGTGAGTGCTTGCTCAGTGGAAGAATGGTTGCCCTTAGATCATGTGCAAGGCATGTGAAATGTCAGAAGAGAAGATAAGTAACTGATGGGCAAGTCCTAGAGACCATAACCATTGACAAAGAGAAGTTGTAAAACTATCCCTTAGTGATTGCAATTTCCTTTGATCTCCTGCAACAGTATGGTTTTAGCTTACTCCGGATCAGGAGTGGGGTGGTGCCCTTGGCAACGCAAAAAGCTTTGGTTAAGTAGACTCTTTGTCGGAGCAAAGCCCCTGGTTTTCTCCCAGTGATGGGTGCCTCCTGACTGATATGTTCCAGAAAAAGCAATTGTCACTTGAGAAAAGAAAGTCACCAACAACAGTTTACTTTGATTTCCACATGAGGAGCACACGCCCTACCCCCAGTGGTCAGCAGCTCGGGGCTTTGATGTGCGGCTGCAAGAACAACTGGCTCTGGACAAAATTCCCTCACACAAATTTGGCACCAGGAAATTTGGGGTCCCTTTGTGCGGCTCCTGCTTGCACCTCTTTTATCTCCCCTTTTGCAGACTTGCCGGTCCAAAACGGCAGCGGGTGTGGAGGAAGAAAGGGAGCCTACATGTAAACAGTTTACTTTGCTCCACAGTTGATCTGGTGCTGTACAAAAAGGCCACTCATCCTCAACGTTTGAAGCTACCGAGGGTAACAGAGATGGCCCAACAAAAATAAGGTCAGCTCAAAAACTGCACACAAACACATCGCGGCCTGTACTGGAACCAGGAAAACTTCATGCAACTGATAATCTAACCTTTAAAATATGCATAGCTGCAGGTGAACACTTTTGGAATGTCCCATTTGGCTACATTTACGAGATTCTCATCAATTGAACAAATAGCCTATTACTGCTATAGCGATGGTATTTTTGGTGACATCATCTTCTTCGGTGAGAACTCTCGTTTTCTGATGTTTCCAGAACATAATTTCTATCATGCTTGCACAAGAACAATGGGAGAGAAGATCTGAAGATCTCTCCTTTCACGGGCAGTCTCGTAAAATGTGTCAAGTACATGATTTCACAATGGCAGTTTTATGATGATGAATCTTGTTATATGAAGATGCTAACCTTCCACAGTTCATCTTTGTGGGAAAAGCACATACTAAGGAAATAGGTCAACCCCAGAACACATGGTTACAAGATAGGTCTGGGATTTCAATAACAGAGGAATAGCACTCTCTGCTTGATAACATAATCAGCCAAATGTAGCTATGGAGGAAAAATTCCTCAACTTAATTGAATACCATATTTCTCCTCACAGAAGTCTGCGGCAACACCTCATATTGATATCATGCTTTGTTCTATAAAAAGAAACCTTTCAAATAAAGGGATCAAGGAAAGCAAAGGTTGAAAGCAAAGCTTTTAACCTCAAAAGAACTTATCTATATCCAAGTACTTTTTCCCCTGCACAGTTGGATAGATAGAGATTTGGTCAAAGAAATGTAACTGATTTCTATCCACCTACCTCACTGCCACACACGTTTCCCATAGTGATGTACTTGACAGGTGAAGAGGAGAGGAAAAAAAGGTCTCTCAAGATGTTGTGCAAACAGCAAGGTTCTTGGAAGGGAAGTGGATGGAATGTCTCAAGACCAGGCCGGCACACTTAGGCAAAGGATGCGTGACAAAAACGCTAGAAGCCTGTCTGTCGTGCATGCACTTGATGCCTCCTCAACCGCATGTCATGTGGTTAGTGTCCCTACCCACTTCTGGGTTTTGTTCCTGGGCGACTGACTTTACTCCTATTCTCCCTGGAGACTTGCCATGCTAAACAGACACCACAGTTCCTGGTCTCGCTTGGTTAACTACACACCATAATGAGATTTCTATTGATGAGACTTGCGCCTCTCAACTTTCACTTGCTTTTTAATTGCGGGTGAGTCAACAGTGTAATTGGGGAAAACTTTTATCACAGACAGCACCTTGGGCGCTTCTGAGACTATGTCTGCCGAAAATTTAGATGCGATTTGTGGCAAAACAGATTTTAATTGATGAATCTGTAAGTGCTTGAGGATGCCATCCATCACGAGCTGTCATGTCCCTGGCTGATCTAATTCAATTGGACAATAGGATTCCCCAGCGAAGATTCCCCGTCCCATTGATATGGGGTAGAGCGGCGCTTATCGCTGGTCCCAACCATCGTCGGATAGGATTCCGGTAACAGGTAAACCCGGAGTTCGCTCACTCCATCACCCGCGTGTCACTCGACCCTGCGGGATTGCGGCAAAGGGTCAGCAATGGACCGGAGAATTCGCCCTGATCTCTTGATGCATAATTTTCATATCATCATGCGAGGGATCGTCTCAGTTAGTGGTCTCACTGGTAGGGAGAAGATAGGACTTAAAGGATGAATGCTGTCAGAGAGCAACCAGAAATGCAGGAGGGGGTGGGGGGAGGGGGGCTCCTCCTCCCCTCACATTGGCAGGCATGGAGAGCCACATTACCTGCTAAACCTCTATAGCAGGTGTGGAGGGCTTTAAGTTTCCACCATGGATAATATCATTTGGGAAAGCAAACAACTGATGGAAAGTGCTGGCTGACAGCACAAGACCTTTTGTTCAGTGTGGTTAGTTGGCAGCCTGGCGAACTGGTGACCCCTGAGGCCGAGGAACATCTTTCATCCACTGAAGCGTACAGACAAGTAGATGAGAGTTCTTCAGATGGGGATCATAGCGGCAAAGTTCAAAGGAGCTCAGCTGCCCTCATCATCAGGCATAGGAGGATCACTCCTATCTGTTTTCCTTGCTGCATGGCCACTGATAAGTCATGGCTAATTGAAGCTAATGCAGATTTTCACAGGAATTTGTTACCATCAAAGGTGGCCATTTTCTTCCAAAGTAAAACTGTAATGCAGAAGTCTTCAATCTTCCTAGTAAAAGCTTTTAATTAAGACAAATTTTCCTGTTCTAATGGTTCATAAAAAAAAAGTTTAAGCGCCTAAAAAGGGACAAGAGGGCAAAGCTAGTCTCCGAGTTTCAATGCATGACATTTATCTAAGAAAATATAATCTAATACCCTTTCTTAGACTTGATGCTCAGCCTGTGAACTTCTTTACATAGTGTATCTTCATCTAATCATATTTGGGATGAGTGATAGAATTACGCTTCCCCAAAAGTAATGTGCATTGTATTGGGCACAATCATGTCTTGATGTAATGCTTCATCACTTTCTCTACAAACAAGTATCAAATAGACATCATATAGGTTCTGCAACAAAAAGGAAACAATGGTAGATCAACCAAGTTGGTGCATCAAAGTCTTTAGAGATTTGGCAACTCAAATCTACCTCAGAAAGTGGTAACAAAATTATATACGGTATGTGTGTAAAAATGAAAGCACAAGCGCATTTCCCAACAGAAGCACGATATACCCCACGCCTGCACGACATGACAAAAACGATAAGCCACCAAGAATGGAAATGGGAAAAGACAGCACGGAAAGGGAGGCCACTGAGCTGCTAATTCTCTGTAATTGTGCTTTTTTGTTTGCGGGAGACAGACCATCGATCATGGTGACCTGCATGTCAGGCCGCTTGGATGTCCTCCTCAAAACCAACTGCCCTCTTTGACACCTAAAACCAACCAGCAGCCCCTCATCATCTCACACCATTGCTACATCATACTGGCAGGAAAATCAAATTATGATTTGTAACAGATACAGGGGAGTGCCAAGCCATGATGGGTTGGTGTCTCCATGACCGATCTGTCAGACTAATTTGTCTGACAAACTTTCTCTTTACAGTCCCCTGTAAGTCAGGACATTTTCCTGATTGCTTTTCCTCAGAGAGATGTTGAGCGGATAGATTTAGACAAATTTCCATCAAAGCTCTGCCTACAATTTGCTGGGAAGACTGTAATGCGATTTCTGGCGAGCTCTTGTCACAGAAATGATGGATGACCTCCAGATAGATCAAGGGCAAATTGAATTATTAATAAAAAATGCCCTATCTTGTATTATAGTGAGATCTGGCCAGCCTAACTCTCCATTTATCATCGCCATTATTCCATTATTGCGACAGGACTCAAGCCGGGATATGGGACAAATGTAGCACAAAGGGATCCCAGTTCGCACTTGATCGTTCAAAACCGTTTACTGCAGCACCTATTAGGGCGGTATTTCCTAATTAGAGGATTGGCAGATGGAAAATGAACTTCAAACAAAGTCATAAGCGATCATGGAGGGGATTCGTCACACAATAGGCAGCGTGAGGATTACGGGGAATCGTGATTTGTTGGGAGTTTATTCATCATATGACAGGCTGGGCAACCCCTTTCTTTGACCAGTAGTTATCAGTATTCGGAAATGAGGGTGTCGGAAAAAGGGAAATTAAGAACAGGCTTTGCACATGGATGAGAGAAGAGTAAATAAGATGAAATAAAAGATAGCCATGCTAGTGATTATGAACCTATTATGGAGAAATGATAGTAAGAGAGATATGTGGGTAAAGTGATGGAAAAGGCATTGCCTATTCATAGCTTTCAGGGTTTGAGGAAGAGATAAAACGGCAGAGACAAAACCAGTCCAGATAGAGAAAGCCGATTATAAGAGGAATGAATGGGCTGCCCTACATTTCTATAGCCCATAGCCCCTGCACCATGAAACAAAATTGCCACAGCATATGACAAATGGAAGATCCCAATTTAGGATTGAATACAACTGGGTGGCTGTACAGAAGTGCCTCCTTGTGATCTTTATCAGTACTGCAGTATTTACTATCAGTAGTCCAGGTCAAATCATCACAGGGGACAGGAATTGATTGCTCTCCCACAAAATTCCTTTCATACTGTATTTTCTTTGATCCATTGATGAAAACCACTTGTCTATTGCATGAAAGAAAACAGAGAAATTGTTTGCAGACCAGATCGTCAGAAGATGAAATATAACCCCCAGTATTAGTAGTAAGGTATATCTTTTTGTCAATGATCATTTCAGTAAATGTTGCTCTTGCCATCCAAAGACAATCTGCACTTTCCTATAAATTCATCAAATAATACCTAGCTGTGCTGGTAGCCATAAGGCACAAAGGAATGACAAACTCTAAATTCCCCTCTCCAAATTTTCCTTTCTGTGCAGCTAAAATTCCACATGTCAGAGATGAAAGCTGCGTGAAGCTGAGCTATTTCCCTCTCAATGGGCCACTTCAACATCTGGGATTCCTCACAGCATGAGTCGTGTGTTGCCTATTCCCAGCAGCAGCCTATGGAAATCCCAGCGCTGAAGGAGACCATGACTTCAGGGATAAAAACCAAAGTGCGGAAGTGAGGAGTACAGAATTCCTGCCTTCCACTCCAATTAGCTGTACAGTCCATCACATGGCCAGGGCCTGTCTTGGCAAATTAAGGAAGGCTGCCTTGTCAAATCTTGGGGATTTGGGGCTTTAAACCTGAGCAGACATAGGCGCCAACCTACCGACTGGGAAAATCAGCTCCAAATCAGCGGACATTATGACTTTACACCTGTAGGATTTAGTTCATTTGGAATATCCTGGTCTAGGAAGTAGGAGTGGCCAGAGGAATTATGAGATGTGCAGTCATAGTGTACACAGGCAAAATCTCTTTAACAGCTAGGTATTTTCAACAAGGCATTCCTAAGACTTCCTCAGCAACCAGTAGACGTACATAGACTATAGGAACATCACAAACTATAGGAACATCACCGTTGAAACCTTACGAATACTTTTGCAAGAAAAGCCATGAGACACTATCAAACCCTACCTTTCCCCTAGCTATTGGTGCTGTTCTTGTACACTTGCAGTTATCAAAATACACCCTAAATAGGGTAATAACCATTGACAGCTCCTTGGATAAGCTCCAACTTGACCCAGCAGGCATAGCATCCTGTCTACTGCCAAAGTCAACACTGCACTAACCAGTGCCAAATGGCCTGGAGTTCAACAAATATTCTCAGTTTTTACTTACACCCTGAAGAGTTACCTAGCTTTAGAAACAAACCGTAACCCCTTGGGTACGCTTTTCAGGAAGAGAAAGTGTACTCAAGACAAATCTAAACAGCAGTACTCAGGAAAACACTTGTACTGATGCCCCCCCTCTGCCCCATCCTAGTAATAATGAACTCCAAATGTCTAGTACTAATACTACTATTACTCCCTAAACTAGCAAATCTTGAAAAACTCTGGAACGTTTCATTTAAAAATTTGTGTTATGTAGCTAGTCAAATGATTACACCTAAAGTGATTTTAGAACCTGACAAAAACGTCTCTATCAGGCTCTAGGCCCTAGAGGAAAGACCTTGGCCTTGTAATAGTTTTAGTACTTGCTGCTACTGACAGCAACCGTATGTCAGAGTCATACCTGTAAACATTTACCTGAACTCTTAATACATACAGACATACAACTCCAAACTCCACTATCCCATTATTTGGGGTTCAACATGAGTTATGGTATACTTGGACTTTGGAGGGCAACGGCATCTTGCCAACTGGCAATGTCCGATGGTTGCTATGGCAATGCATGGAGAAAGGTTAGCTTCAACACACACACGTACATACATACATACATACATGATACGGGAGGAAAATTCACTCCCTTTTTATTTCAGATTTGAGTTTGTATCTAAACCATACCCAAACTAGCTTAGTTTCTATCACAGTGTTCACCAGTATTTTTCTGCAATGGTTACTCCCTCTGTCTACTAATATCATAAACAGACATTGTTGAAGTCGCTAGCTTTGAATGTATGTGCTGAGTTGTTTCTGTATGGTCCCCCAGCTGTACTATGTCAAACCAACCAGTGTGAAATTACCACGGTTTGATTTTCCCAGATTGTCCCTAAAGCTTCCGCTCATACTGGACAACCTGATATCAAACTACCTTCTAAAATATTAACTGTAAATTCAGAGGAAACACACAGGACAGGGTCCTTTTCCTGAATCAGTCAAAAAAAGGAAGTCAGTTTTTTCTCTCAAATTTTATCCCAAAAATTTCTGTTCAGAATCAAATAGGTCCCTATAATATTGTCAGTCAGTCTATAGATATATGCCAATGATGCCAGGAGATGACATTGAACAGTGGTTTGCCACATCAAGGAAATCTCTTGACTCTCCCCTCAGAAGACCGGTGGAACAGTCCATGGTAATTGACCTAAATAGCCCACAAAACTAGAACACTTTCCATACCAAGTTCCCAGTTACAACATATTTCACAGTCCTACTGCCACCACACTTTCAGGACATTGAGCCAAGAATTCTGCCTCGTTAGCAAACTTCATCCTCCTCACTGTCAGCTCTAAAGCTCTAAGGACGATCATCTTGCTATCTCCCAAACACAACATTCTTTCCTTGTCTTCCTTCTCTGCCCAGTGAACTGTCCACATAGCAATGGCCCAACCCTACACCCCTGGTATGTGGCCCATACTTTGCTTACCTTCTCCAGCTGAGAAGCCATGGCCTGGACAACAGGAGTTGGGAGGACTGCAAAGTGACTCCAGGTGCAAGGCACCTTGGTTACAGTAAAAGGGCGTGGGAGGGCTTAGCAACAGATGTCAGGTGCCAGACATGTCTCAGAACTGGTGGTAGCTAGCAATCTCTGAACAGGCACTGGGACTGGGAGGACTTGTAGGTGTCATCTGGCAGGCGCGGATTTAGGGGGGGGCGCACCCGGCGCGCGCCCCCCCTTTGGCTGGACCCCCAAAAAAAAAATTCAGCTGGACCACCAAAAAAAAGGAATTCAACAAAGAAATCCAGAAAATCAGCGAAAGTTGCAGCGGAGCGGCGACAATACTCGTACAAAGCCGCTAACCAACAATGCCAAGGCGCACTCTTCCCGCTTTTACTTCCTCATTGCGTCGGTCTTTGCGGGCATAGCCAGAATGTTCCGTAACCAGAATGTTGGCAATACTCCCGCCCTCCTACGGAACTCGCTTATGTTCCATCTGACTCTAATATTGTTATTATATTTGTTATTTTGGTACCCTATTAGCCCATGTGGACTGAGCGACGCAAGATACAATATTAAACATTCATTCATTCATACTGTGACGGTAAATGTCAGGAGTAAAAATGTGTCAAACTTACGATATGTCTCCGCTAAGGGACTTGACGTTATTTACCGGGAGGAGGGCTGATGCAAATGGGTCAGGTAAAAAAACGGCGATCTTTTCCACTACACATGTACGATATTTACACAAAAGAAACTAAATTAATGTTCTACTTGGAAGAGACTTGGGTACATTTTAGCGATATCGTGACGAAAACCGCTTCAATACTGCTGTAATCATTCCAAAACGGGAGTTATTTCGGCCAACCAACAAACTTGCCGAAAAATTTTCGCGCCATCATATGCATGATTACGCTATATGCACGCAGCAGAGAGCCCGCTGTCACGAAAGTAAACATCGTAATGTTTTATCCCGTTGCCGTCCGTGAACCATTCCGTCTACAAAGAACCGATGCACACAGGATTGATATTGATACCAATTTTAGTTGCTATAGTCTTCGTAAACTTCGTGCATACATGGAATTACACGACAGAGGCGGCTGCAGCAAATTTCTTATGGGGAGGGCGAACTATATTAACGTAATCCTAGGGGGTCCGGGGCATGCTCTCCCGGGAAAATGTTGAAATCTTGACTATCTGAAACGATCTTTCCTAACTTTTGATGGACAAATTTGCTGGCAGACTAAGCTAAGTTAAACAGCCTTTCTAGTAGGGTTTTTAGCTTAAAATATTATTATTAAGGGCGACGACGTCCCCAACGTATTTTCACGATTTCGAGCGCACGAGCTGTCGCAAGGTAGGTCTGGAGAAAAATGTTGAAATTTGAACCCTCTGAAACAGGATTTTCTGCACTTTGAGGGATAAACTTTGCTGGTAGACTATGCTAAATGTAATGACATTTCTGTCAGGGGAAAACATTTTTGATGGCGACGAGCGCCAGAGCGTCGTGGGCGCCGGACGCGCAAGCCGTCGCCAGGCACGTCCAGAAAAAATTGAAATCTTGACCACCTGAAACTTCATTTCCTGCATTTCAGGGGCACATTTTGCTTGTATTTCTAAGGCCACTTAGGCAATTTTTTTTTTCAATAGCCCTCCCCCCGGCTCAAGACATGTTTCGATGGCCGTTCCCCCAGGCCAAAAATATGATTGTTTAATGTGAGATTGCTAACTATCAGTGTTCGTTCGTTTATTATATTTGTTCAGCCCTAAAAGTCAGTGTTGATTCGTTGGGTATTTTTGCACAGAAATAGCTCTAAAATGCACCAGAGAGCCTCTTTATTTTAAAAATTTCTCGGGGGAGGCCCCCCAAACCCCCCCAACGAGAGGGGGGGAACCCCCCTCTCGTGCTCTCCCCCCGCGCAGCTACGCTGCGCATTCGTGGCCTTCGGCCACGACCGGACATGCAACAGCATATGCGCCCCCCATTGGCAAAATCCTGGATCCGCCCCTGTCTGGGTATTAGATACCAGTGGGATGCTTTCAAAACAGCCTCTCTAGATGTCAGAAGGTCTGTAGACAAGACATACAGTCTCTAATAAGACTTCTTAGGACCCTTCGACCCAACTACTAGGAGAAAGCCAGATTCTCTGCTCTGTTGCTTAGAAGCTTCTAATTTGGCTTGCTAGAAATGCTTTCAAATGACATGTCCAAATCGACATTACATCACAATAATTTCTTTTCTCTCTTAGTGCAAGTTTCCTAAACATTGCACACCTTGGTTTGGGTACATGAAAACCGTTATATGTACATGTATGGAACTGCTATGAATGACAAGAGTCCGAAGTTCTCAAACAAACACTGACAGAAACACTTATCATTAGGTCCCAAATATCAACAGAGAACAGGGCTCAGTTGCCACAATGGTTATTTTTCTTTCAACCTTCCACACCTCACCTTTCATTTCATGTTTAGTCTTTTTGACTTGAAGGTCACCAGTTCAAGGATGTCTGGTGTGCTGACTTCAACATTTTCTACAGGAAGATTCTGTTACATTCTCAATTTACTCTTAATCTGCCAACTTAAAAGGTCATCTACTTTATAAAACTCATTACCACTTACACGCCCCCTTCATATACTAGAGAGCCCGCAAAGAGATAAGGCCAAAACATAATACACAGAAAGCTTTAGCTAACACTCAAAGGTGTTGACCAGCTCTTAGTGTATCAGACTTGGGTCTTGAACCTTTAAAGTGCTGGGCTTTGATATTGCCGACATGCCACATGGCAAAGGCTGTTGGGGCTCTCCACCTCCTCTTGCTGAAGTCTGTGTACAGAAAAGGAGCAGACTTAAAATACACAAAATGTCACCGGTTAGCCGGTCTGATACAGAAGTCGCCACGGGAGACAGTTCCGGGCACCTGGTACCCTTGCTGTATTTGGAAGTGGCGGCACTTCCCACTGGACTGCACATTGCCATTCAGGAATTTTCGTTTCTTTGCATTTGCCTTTCCATGGTCCCGTAGAATTTTCTTATGATATATATGTGTACAACCTTAATCAAATGATTATAACTTTTCTGTTTAAAGGATTTGAAATTTGTTACACAAGGTCATATTTCACAATTTTGGACTTGTGATGAAATAATATGACCTGTTAGCTCAAGTGACATTCCCCAGGTATATCCAACTTAAGCCAAGTTCAAATCCTAGATTAGCAAGAGAGCAAGTCCAAAGGCTTTGCAGGGTTACTGTGGACTTCATAAAGTAACCTAACACCTCAGCGAAAAATTCCCTAGGTGTTGAACCTATTTATGAGACAAAAAACACCAGCAGTACACAGCAACTTTATCGCATTTTCTACCACTTCAAAGGACTTGAGGGTTTCAAGGGCACTGTTGAAATCACACGAGGCAGGCTCCTTGCCTGCCCTTCTGTCTACCTCCCTATCTTCGATATGCTGAAGGCTCATTATAGCCAGACCAGATAGGCTCCAATTGGAAAACAACTGGCCCCTATTGGCCCGATAAGGGTCCGCTAGGTAAACACACTAAAATAATGAGTCTCCTGTCCTCATCAGGGCTGCTTGATAATGCATATCCAGTCAAGTTCAAAAGTCAAACTTGTTGAAGTTCAAAGAGACTTCGGGAGGCAGGCTATTCTTTCAGCAAACAAGGAAAATGTCAACAGTGGAGTCTGAACACTGCTGGCCAGAAGACCCCAGGGATGTGTGGAACTGCCCCTGGGTCAGGAGCGCATGATGAAAGGCTAGTGACAACAGGTGAAGATATTCATATTACTCTCATAGGCACTCACTATGATACCTGATATGTTCAATCAGTTTAAACCTAATTAATAGGGCAAGTGGAAATGTTGATTCTAAAGTTACCTTTCTGGGCAATCTACTTTTCTAAAGCTGCTCTTATGAAATTGAAGCTGACTTCAAAGGCATTGGAAATATGCATAGAGAACTAGCTTAATGTGATACATTGAGATTACATAGAGATTAGGTTATGATACAGTCCTTTTTGTTACGCTCCACAAAATGTTCTCATTTACCTACTGTATCATCAACATCATTTTAAGGATAGTTCCCCAGTACAAAACCAAACCAACACTCCATAAATGTCTCGCTGCCATTCTTAACACCTTTCCTGCATGGATAGGCCCAGAAATACCAGCTGACTGAAAAGGTTGTGCAGCAGCTAATGGAGCACCTGGGAGACCCACCTGACCACAAAACATCCCATTGCCAGGTGTCGCCACCTTACTTTCAGCAGCTATACTTCTGCCAACAGGTTACAGGAATATGAGGTGTGTCCAACAGAAAAGTCTTTGCATCTCCGCCCTTTTCAACAGCTATCTTTCCATGTTGGTTTATGACACTGGCGCATATTAAGGTTGCTTAAATTTTTCATTTGTTTGTTAAAACATTACAATTGCAGATGTAAATAGCCATGAAATGAGATATCTATGTGATAACAGATTGACATGCGTCCATCTGTTTTATTACCATTAAGACAAATACAACAGTACTTCTTTATTCTGCTATATCTTTCTGCTATATAATCATATGATGAGATGAGATGAGATACGAACAGAGTTTCTATTCCATACACTCCTAACAAAGGAGGATAATTGTATCCTCCTCATATATTAGATTGCTGGCCATAGAAGCAGCAGGGGCAGATTGTGGCTCCACTCTTCACTTGATCAGGCCACATCCATGCAATTGAATGTTTCTCAGATCTTGATAGCTTTACAAGTGAGTACATTACATCAAACTAATATTCTCAGTCACATCCACTGTCTGAAATGTCTGACCATTGATACTCAAATGTTTGACCATTGATAAACTTAACCAATTAGTTGAATAACTTTTGTATCGAGCATTGATGTTTAACATACTGTTTGACACAGTCCATTGTAATATTGCTGAGTCCTATTTGTCCTAAAACTGATTGCCATGCCCCTGACCCCTGCCTGTCCCCCCACCCCAGGCCAGTCTGGTGCCTGACTGTCTGGAGTTGGGGGTTGAGTTGTCTCCTCTTGAGTCAAGTAAGCTGAGAGTCCAATACTTCAAGTCGGCACTTCAAAGGTTACCCAGATCACCCCTCCAACAGCCAACAGCCAAAGGTCCCCAAAGATCATAATGATTTTGCAATAATGACTCCTATGACTAACAAGGCACCTGTTCTTGTAGAGAATGACCTGATACACATTTTTGTTTTCTTTCAACTTTCTGTTTTAGACCAAATTTAGCATGAAAATGGTTCAAAACAATCTTCTTTGAATTATTGACCACTGCCATCCAGACCATAACTAAATCATCAATGGTCTATCCTACCATTAACTGAAGGCCATCTCTGCAGTTGACAAGTCAAAAAGGTTTGTAAATACCATTGTTCCGAAAAGCAATGTCTATGGCTCTTTTTTTGTAGCAGACTTCAAGGAGATCCATGAATTGTTTTTCCTGATTGCAGACACATCAAATCTGGACATCAAAGGGACTGGGGAAAAACCTCACAACATATTACCAAAGCATATTCACTCAGGTCTTAAATGGAACAAAGGTGTTTTCTTAGCAGAGACATGAAATGAAAGATAAACAGTTCAGGTATGGGGATGTTTTACCTACAATTGAACCCTGCTTTTGGTCTTATCACTGGGTAATATCTTCCAGATGATTCTATGGTTACAAGATTCTGGCATTCAATGGACTCATTGAGCGCATGTAACCTAGATCTTGTCAGCTTGTAACAATGGTACAATTACAACCAAATCTTCAGACAATCTGTAATGTCTTTTGAATGTGTAATCCAAAATGTGTGCTTTAGTGTAAAGATAAGGAGTATTTTGTTTTCCCCTTGGATTGAGAAAAACACTGCATTTACATTGTGCATACTTAGGCATTATTGGGACATATGCATGCATAGGTAAACAGTGGTCACTTCTCACAGGCCCATTCCATATTGCAATTTCGATAAACCAAAAGCAATACCAAAAGAATACCTAAATGAAACTTTTAGTATATTTTCCTGTATTTTCAGGTTCTGTTTTCCACAATGACTGCCCAATTACATACAGGACCTGCTGTCCTCATAAGGGTGGGAGTTGTAACAATTCCAAACAGGAAAATGCTAATTGAAATCCCAAAGGGCCTCTCCTGCCTTTCGTAATTAGATGGAGCAACAAAATTATCTGTTCCTTGTCTGTCTCCACCCATGTCTACAAGTCCTAATTGCCGAAAATCACCTCAAACGCCAGTGATGAAAGGAACCGACAGGTGACAGGGAATCTGGGGATCAAAGGTGTCAGGTAAGAATTCAATTTGCACTGATTTAACACACCTGAGCCAGAAGGTATCACATGAGGTGTTGCTATATAATTTCTGATGGTTCTGCGATATATAATCAGTAACATACTGGGGGAAATTGCAGTTCAGTCTACTGGCCGTTGTAAGTTTTGTCTTGGTTATGTACACTATGTGTTAAAAGGTGGTAGGAGTGGGTATAAAAACGTCCTGACACTTCTTTGCAAATACAGGTGTCATTATGTTAAAACACCTGCTAAACATGGTTTAAAAATCATTTTGCAAGCTGCCATTTCACTTTTCTGTTTTTGTGGGACGGGGCTGCTTTTTCCAACACAGACAATAAAATTGCAATGGGAACAAAGCATGCATTCATTACACCCATTTTCCGCTTACCACAATCAGTCATTTCTTAATGAGTCCAAATTAGCAGTTTCTTTGAAGTTGTTTTACTGGTCAATTTCCAAATTTAAAAAAAGTCAAAATGTTACTTTGATAACAATAATTTTACTGGAAAGGTTCCAAACATTTGCATCCTGTGTTTTCATAAAAGGACCCCCAAAGTGATCTTAATAATATATCTGCAACCATGTCCATTGAGAAAAGATAGTTGATGCCTTGATGCAAACAAGGCTTTGAAATCAGTTTTGATACAAATCAATCTTTCTGTAAATTGTGTTTCTTGTCCTGCAGGAATACTTGTTTTCAGATGATGTTTTGAACTGATCACAAAGACAGCTTGACCTACATTTGCTACATGTTCACACAGTAGAATGGACAAACCAACCTATCCCATCACCTTTGTTTGTATCGCTGACTTGCCTCCATTGTCTTTATTGGAACATCATGTTGACACACAAGAATACCTGTAATTTCCTGCTACACAATTTACCTCAACAACAGGAAACAAATTCTTCAGTCTCCAAGAAGAGCTTGTTTTTTACCCCCAGGATTTTAAAATCCAGTTTGATGGATAGAACAGGGTCACCACCTCTCCTATCCAATCTAATGTTACAGACTCCCTTCTGTCAAACCCAATGTCCATTTCCTGTTCTTTGATTACAGCATGCCAAAGGTAATAATGATTACAGCAAACCCTTTGTCAGCAGGTCAGGTGACATCACCTGTGAGACCCATCACCAGTCAAAAGCTCATGATTGTGCCTTTGTATATAGTCCAGCCCTGCATCTCCCATTGGATTTGATGTATGTGATGTCCCAGTCTGCTGAATTCAGAGTAATACAACTTTTTATCAACTCATCTCACCATTATGTTTGTTTTTGTAGGGATACTGCATACTGCACAAATTAAATTCACCTTTTGCTATTACAATTAGATTGCGATTTTTAAGTCCTTGTCAAATAAGGTTGCATTTTGTTCTTCATTGATTTTTGCATGTTTACCAGGAGGTAACCTGGGTTTGAACAGGTCACTGGACTCTAATCATCACCTTTTGCTCCTGTCACCTGCCTATTAGCCATCTAAATACCTCTATCTCTACACTAATTGTCCAGCAAACAATAGACCCCATACAGACAATATGGACACCTGTCATATTCACCTGTACATCTGTCAAAACTGACAGATGATGGCCCAAAAGCAAGCACTTCTCCAATTCGTGGGAGGTCACTTGACCACAAGGGGGGTCGTTCTACTGTTCATTTTGCTCTGGAAAGTTTACTTAACCCCATACAACCTTGTGGCATATGATGATGAGTTACCCTTTGTGGCCCATTGCAACAAGCTACACAATAGAAAAGCAAACAAGTAGTATCTGTATTACAGTCAGTGATAAATTTTGTGCATGCCTAATACTTAATCAACAATACTTGCCACCTTTGTCTGAACAGTTGTTCCAATAACTTCTTAGATAAGTTTTGGCTAGATGCCAGCAAGAACACTGAGCTCAATATCCAGGTAAACAAATTAACATTTTTGTCAAAACCAACGTCCTTGGGGTGTCATTTTGAATGCAGACAAACAGTTCTATTCAGCTTAGAGCTATCAAAAACTTTGCATTCTATCCTGGAGGGGGGGGGGGCTTTATCTTTTTATTGGGGTGTTTTGTACTGGTTTTGTTTAAGTGTCAATTGAATCCACACAGGTAGTCACCTGAGAACCTGCAGGTACATTGCTTAATTGCTTCCCACCTTTTTCTCGGAATGGCCAGAAGACTCTACTTATCACTGACCAGAACGTCTTGGTGACTTCATCGTCCCCTCTATGTAAATGTTTCCACAGTCTCGGGAAGTACACTACCAACAGACCATACAGGATTACAGGGATTACACCAGAGAGGAGAGACAACAGCAGTATGGAACATAACAAGTCAGTGAGATGCATTGAGAGATGGGAAAAGAGGAACTGAGAAATTCTACAATGAGAAATCAAGGGAACATAGGATGGAGAAATGGATAGGATTGAGTGAGGAAAAGAAGAGGCAAAAGCAAAAGCTGCAAAGAGAAGGAGGAAGGAAATGTGAGGGGGAGGAAGGAAGAATGGAAGGTCGGGAAGGATTAGATATGGTTTCACAACCTTGGTATACAGAATTGTTTCTTTGTACCAGAGGATTATGTCATCTCCCTTACAATTCCCATCCATAGGTCACCAGTTGCAAATGAAGTCCCAGCCCAGATCAGGTGCCAGGCCATCTCATATGGTCCCTTCAGCCTTGATGCAGCCTACATGGGACCCCAGCGTAACCTGGTACTCATTCCATAGGTCACCAGCAGACAAGCTATGCACTGTCTATCCTTACGCACATGTCACGCTACCTGCAACCTGGTAAACAGCTGTAATGTAAACCGACCTGGCGCTATTTGGGGTCAATGTCCTCTAGTGGACAATAACAGGCTGAACTGCTTTACGACACGATTTACCAACAAGTGCGACAATGTAATGAAAAGGTGTCAAGCATTATATCAGTCTATCAAATCTTTATACACTGGAGAGATTTCAATACAATAAATCAACAACCACCTTTGTATGATGTCTCATCATTAACTTGTGGAATGAATAGCATTACATGTGTGTACATCAGGTCAACGTCAGAGAACGTGCACATAGGGTACTTAGATGTGTCCCTAAATCCGGCCAAGGTCCACCAATCAGGTAATAACCAATGTTTTACCTGTCGTGTCAAGGTGGCAATAAATCAGATACTTACTCACCTTGTAAACAATCATTCAGCACCTTAATCTAACCAAACAGGTGAGTTGTTTGCTGTCTCTTTCCATCTTTGTCTGACGGCAGACATTTCGTCTTGCACCAAAGGCAAGTAAACTAATCTAAGTACCTAGAATGTTTAACTGTTAAAAAATATGACTTTCAGTAAGACCAGTGTACAATAAACCTTGACTGTAATCATCAAGGGAAATTCCTTCAACGTGTAGAATAAATTTTCAAAGTTCTAAAATGAAAAAGAAGGAAAAAAAGGAGCTTCTGAACATATCACTTGCTACTCTCCATGCCCCTTACAAATTGCTTGTTTCCGTGACATTGATTACACAAAGAATTTTAAAACCACCTTCAAGTAAAACACCTGAGTGTGGCAGCTTTTTCACATGCTGATGCCAGTTGCAGACAGTACGTGGCTTACTAAAAATTAGTCGCTACTTGCAAACATGGGATTACGCTGGACCAAAACCAGAAAGTCTACATCGTACAAAAGCTACGCCACTCCCGACATCCTGCATGGATGACTTCTCCCAACCACGGCGCCATGAAGAGGGGATGGAGGACATGTCGCGCCAGGCTCGCTAGAAAAGTCATCCTGGAATTAACGAGTCAGAACCCCATAATGCCACTCTGTCCTGATATGGCCCCGATTTTCTGTCTCCACCTGATGGCCTCTCACAAGGGAGTCCGATAGATGGCCGCCACTCTCTGTGTGTTTGCTTTGGTGAGACCGTCTGATGACGGTAGTGTGGGAGATAGATGGACATCAAACATTGATGGTCTTTAGCCCACCTGAGCCTTTCCTCGTGACAGCGGACGCCACAGGCATGCCCTAATCCCTCTCCAGGCTGTCCTGCTGTCCCTGGTAACTATAGGGCTGTTCTGAGAGGTAATCTATTGATGCTTCAATGTTTGTTCTTCTCTTAAAAGGTCATGAAAGGAGCTCCCTTTTCTTCTTTCCACATTCAAACAGCTGTGCCCGCCCCGTTCAATACGTGCTGTCCTATACTTAACTCACTCCCCTGTGTGAGCAAGGGCATTCCAACCATCTGTCAGGACCCAATCTCGGCAACTTAACATAATGTTTCTTCTTTAATAATTCAGCACTCTCTTTACAGCCAGAAGTGTCCAAAGTAAGTTTGTGGACCTTTGTCAAAAGAGTAACAGTGGCAAATACAATTTCCACTACTGCTTTTTCGAATCTGGTCTATAACTTACTGAAAGTTGATTACAAAACCAAGGAATTATTGTCTGTAATCTGTTTCCCTCTTTAATCCATTAAGAGACAAAATTAGGGCCCCAACATCAAAGGTTACACCCAAGAATGTTTGAGAAAAGATGTAATCAAGCTGGCAACCCTAGAGACTTATGGTTGCCTTGATCGCAAGTCATTAGCAATGAGCATTTCATTCCATGCTGCCAACCACTGCTAGGTGTGAGCTGAGCATCCATTGACGGGATGAAGAGATCAAATGGTGGCTATTGACAAAGTGTACCATTAGTTTGTCTTTAATGGTCACTCTCTATTTCCAACGACCGCCTTCGAGCGGGCACTTCAAACGGAGACGGGGGCTGGCAAACAGGCCACTTTAGGAGGTGGGAAGAAAAGAACCAAAACATAAAAGAGCAGGATCTCATTCATTTCCTTTCAAGAATCACAGTGAGTTGTTTGATGTTCAAAACAGGAAGGAAACTCTTGTAACTTCATAAACAAGTTATAAGAGTCTCTGCGAGAAAAGCGCTTATCTGACCTAGATA
The DNA here is from genome assembly GCA_019207045.1 of Branchiostoma floridae x Branchiostoma belcheri. NCBI lineage: Eukaryota > Metazoa > Chordata > Leptocardii > Amphioxiformes > Branchiostomatidae > Branchiostoma > Branchiostoma floridae x Branchiostoma belcheri. Next base: position 15,192,810 of record CM033027.1, read on the forward strand.
CAAATTGTTTTGAACAAAATATAAGCAGAATTCACTCTAAAAGTTTACAAAACCATTCAAAAGGAATTAACTTCCAACTGCTTTGAAGTTTCAAAAAGAGCACTTTTTACAGACCTACTACAATTCAACACGTACCTATGACTTCACTTGAGACAGATTTTCTTTTTTTCGGGGGATTATCTTGTCCTTGTACAAGGTAAGATATACTTGGACCACAACAACTGGCTCCGGCATGCAGGTGCACAAACAAAATTTCCCCCTCTTTTCCCGACCTAGAGAGGCAGAGAGATGACGGAATCCCCATATCCTGTCTGTTATAGAAGTGACTCAGTTGAGTCAGTTCCATGCCATAGTGGGAAAGAACACTGTAATGTACACACAACCAAATCAGTGTAGCGATGTGACAAAGGCTATCCAATAAAGTCACATTAAATGAAACTCTGTTTTGATACAGGAGGACACCTTCACAATTCTTGCAAACGAGCTATGTAATTAGTTTGCTTAAGAACTGAAAGGGAAGCAATAAAAGTGGCAGCTATAAAATACCCTGCCAATAATGGCAGCACACAACAACATCGCCGGGTACAAAAGGACCAACATAACTCAACGTCCCAAGGACAGTTTGCCAAAGATAAGGCAATCGGCAGAAAAAAGGCAAAGCCGATATCTTCAAATATCATAACCTCAACTATTTATGGCCTTTTCTTGTAGACTGCCTGTATACTTACCCCCTCCTGTGCTACAAACCATTTTGAAAGGCAATGCATGAGTCAAACAGTAGGTAAGTTCAAAACAACTCCTTTGTATACTGGTAAACAATCCCCAGAAAGTCACAAAACTAACATCAGTGATAAAGACTTATCAAAATGATAAAGCTGTGCTGTGATTTTTTACAATGCAATGAGCCTGCAAGAAGGTTCCAATATGTGTGGCACAAAGGTACAAACATGCCAAAATCCTACCCTGTTGATATTTCAATATGGAACAAATATCTGACAAAATAGAGTCTTTAATGCAACAAACTGCTGGTGAAAACATCAGTAGCCTATTTATTTAGTTCTCCCATTGCTTTGAAGCAGCTGCGATTCCCAAAGAGGTGTTTCTATCAAGTCCGCAAAAAAAAAGCAACAACAATAGTTTCAATTATGATTATTTCACTTGACAGACATCAAAGCAGGCCTCTGATGTCTCTCTCCTACCCTGTAGTGCCTTTGATTTCTTTGTGAAAAACCATTCATGATTATCTCCACTGATTAGGGACAGGCGGGCTTGATCACCATCCAGCATTCCCTAAGTATTTCCCAAGCCGCCCCAAAACTTTTGAACCCTTCGGAACCACTGGAGTAGAAGTGATGTGCTTATTCTGGTGGAAAACATTAATTTGCAGTGTTGTCCCTAAACTCTGTCATCTAAGGGTCCGCCGAGGTTTCCGCCCTCCGTACTTTGTTGGTTGTTACCGACAAACAAAAACACTGCTAGGAATCAGAGAGCGCCAAACAGTAGCATTTTATTCCGATGACTGACTCCCAATAAAGACATCAGAAGGGCATCTCTATCATCTGCAACCCCATGCAAGCAAGAATAAAGCCATTGACATGTATTGTTAATAGAGACGTAAGGAGCTTGCATGAAGAGTTTTCAGATCATCAAAGCAAATAGCTTCCTTTCAATATTAAATTTCTTTCTGGAAAGAAATGTGTATTGAGAGGTTCTTTGATCCCATTATTCAGATAATGTCATAAGTTTGATTTCAATGACATTATTCCAAGCATCTTTTCTTACATGCTGTACATGTTAGAAAACTGTTATAGCTGACTGACATTTAAAAAATCATCTGCCAGTGATCTCAGTATCAGTCATATTGCAGCAATGGAGTAAGCAAACACTGTACTGGGAATAAAAACATGCCCTTACCTTAGGCTTGGAGCACTGGTCCCCCATGCTTGGCACTGCTCCAGGCAGCTCTACCACAACAATGGTCTGCACGCAAAGGTAAGGCCACTCTGTAACCAGCACGTGTTCCCCACACCTGCTGCAACAACACACTGCCTGCAGCCAACAAATCACCCTGCTATTTATACCCTCCCCTCGGGCATGATGGGATACCCCAGGATGTCCCCGCCCCTCAGATTACCATCGCCATGGCAACCTGCAGCTTCCTAGGAGCAATGCTGCTATAATTGAATATTAAACTCTGGAACAATTGATAGATCGTCTTGCTGCCACTCTGTCTTGACACAAGACCTGTTCAGCAGCCGGCCGTACAAACACGGGTGGCCGACTGGCGACATCGGTCCACTTGAACTGGCGGTGAACCGGTCGTACAAAAAAAGCACTTCAAACGGATCATCCCTGTCCTTTGGAAAAATGGACGGCACCAGGGAAAGTTTGCCTTATCAAACAACCTTAGATAATTCTTCTTAATCTTGTATTCTATCATTCATCCTTACACTCATTTAAATTGTCTGCAGTCCGCAAGCTACTAAAGCAACTTAGATCTACAACAAGTTAAGGGTCATTAATTCTACTCAGTTCTTCAAACAAGTTTTCTTAGCCCCCCTGACATTCACCCTGAATGTAGGGTCACTTCACCCTAACTGGTATGTGGTCAAACATGATATATGCATGTAACATTAGCCATACCCAATGGGCATGAAACTAGTACAAGGACAAAGTATACATGTGGAAGCTCCCAGCGACACAAGATTAAGTGCATCTACAGAAATTTCAAAAAACTATTTATAGTAGTACCATTTCTGAGAATCCCCACAAAATGCAACATAAAGATAAGGAGCCCTGAAGTTGCCTGAAGAGAAATGGGGCATGTAGCATTGAGCATTGTAACAACTCCCAGGGCAGACACAAAAATAACAATTGTGAATGCACCTGCTTCTTCCCTAAAGTCCCTCTCTTTGGAGACAATCAGCTAAGAACAACAATGACAGGTTAGATCAAAAGCTTTTAACAGTCTTTTGCACTGACATAATACAAAAACCCTGTCAGGCTCTGGGAACACACCAGTGCTTATCTGAGAAGCAGTATCGGGTGAAAGTCCATATGGCCCTCAAACACTATATAAATGAGGTACCGTACACTACTACATACCTAGATTCAGGACACCTGATGGCTTATACTACCAGTACACTAGGTACAAAACTAAACTTTTCAAAATATGTATGTGCAACATACATTTGTAGAGGTGTGCATGCTTTTTTGTTCTTGGAAGGTATGGCATCCTTCCAAGTGGTTTGCGACAAATGACCTTGCCATCCTACCTGGCTATTGATACCAGCACAGGCAACAAACAATACCGCCTGAGGATCACTAACTCTCGTAAAGTGTAATTTAATGTATGTGTCCGGCCTTGAGTCTCCAATAGCGCCTAGTAACAGGGCCGAAACGTGGACCGACTCACCAAGTACATACCTCCAATTTCTCCATCAATCCCCATACAGAGATAAAAGAAAGGACGTCCGCGTGATTGAGAGCGACCCGAGAGTGTTTACAAACTTAGCGGCGGAAGGGATGTTTTGGTCCCCCAAACGAGGTGTTGCCGGGTGAGACAACTATCCGAGAGCCCGTGTTTGGAAGACCGTTTTAGCTGTTAGGGAAAATATGCTGCCAGTTGTGAATGCAGGTCGGAAATACGCCATAACAGGATTTTCCGAGATCATGCCATCTCCTATCAGGTGCAAAAACATGCCAAAACGTCTGTCTTCAGAAATCTATCACAAACAAGAGAGGCTTCAATGGATTTTCCATTTGCTACGTCAGTCACTATGTCTGTATTTCTCACAAAAACACCAGAAATCATATTTACTTCAGTTTACTGTTGTTTGTGCTGGTGTCATTGGTCTAAACTTATACCATTTGGTCGCAAAACAACATAAACAGGAACAACCTGACACAACAGTGTCCAACGGTGACGTCATTATCCATTGGATCAGGACACATTGTTTATTGGAACACTCCTTCAAAGGTTTTATCGCCTCTTTTATCACATGTATGCAGAATTACCTTGCTTTGAAACACCAAAGCAGACCGAAATACTGTAATTCCTGATTTTTTCACTGTAATGTTATGTTCACGGTTTTCACGGTGACGACTGTAACGTGAACTTATCATTACCGATAAAAAATAATTCACAGAATTTTTTCATGCGCACCTGCCTCGACAGTGAACATTTAGTTCCGAGAACAAGTTCTATTTTCTCAGAGTCAGACCATGAAAATTTGGTACCGTGAAGATAAAGTGAATTACAGTACCTCTTTGTGAGTTACTAATAATAGGTACCACTTAATTACTTTTTTTCTGCTGTATTTTCAAACCTGTAAAAAGGCTTGTGTTTTTGTTGAACCAACACATACTCTTTCCAGAGAACAGCTATTTTGGGGAGTAGGATTAGTCCACTGGTTAAAGCCATACTTGTTCATTTCACAGTAAAGTCATGTCCAAAATCTGCCACAACAAAAGAAGGCAATGTGTAGCTTTGGAGAGAAAGATGTAAGAAAATTGACTTTGTTGAACCATACAGACTCCTAACAACCATTGCATATGTTAATGATTGTGATTTTATTTTCTTGATCAGTATACAAATGTTCTTTCTAACAACAATGGGTTTGTAATGAAGTTATCAGAAAGGCTGTCATATGTTTCTTCCCACAATTTCAATGTCACAATCTGCCTAATACATATGTATGGAAGATAACAATTGATAATTGCAGATTGCAAAAGATGATATTGATAACACTTAGGTAGCTTCATGACAAAATGGTTTATATGACCATTTCAAAAGCATACAAGAATCAACAAACATATTCGATGATATTGATAGAGATTTACAAGCACGATTGCCACATTTCTGTATTTACTACCTGCAGCTTCTTTGTTTCAATTTTCTAAAAAGAAAAAGTATTATAATTATTTCAATATGACAGGAAATAATTCAATCATAACAAGCTAAGCTGTTAGACGATCCTTGACTTTGACAGCTGGCGTTATCTAACCCGAGGAAGACCCAACGGTGTCCAACAGTGAGGAAACAACATCTCATCTTCTGTTTATTCCAGGACAGTGAGAAAACAAGAGCAAACTTGGGCATGTAGAAGCCACACAGGTTGTGGGGAAAACTGATACCACTTGAACCCTGCCACCTGCTGAGTAAGAATGGAGTCATACAGACTTGATTTCGTGGATCCGATGACATAATTAAGTGGCCAAAATCTGATGCAATATATTTACAAAACATGATAATGTAGCTGTTTTTGCCATACTTATTCAAGATATTCATGACGGACCCAAGGAAGTTTCTCCACTTCTTGTCAGGGTGTAAGGACTTTAGCGTATCTCTACTGAGCTGTTTAGAGTAGGGTAGACATCTTCAGTTTGGTAGGAGTTGTTACTCCATAGAATTAACATGTAAGACAGGGAAAGTTTTACAAAAGTTCAATTTAAATGTCATCCATAATATCAAGATTGTGTTTTTTAACACACACCATCATGTCTATTGTGGATGTCATCTTTACCACACAGGGAGACAACTGTGACTGCTTTACCACAGGACCAGGCAGCCGCCATATTTGTATATTTGCACAACATATCCTGTCACTCACAGTCTACTGGGCAACATAGTGGAATGCCTTGTCAGAAATAATTGTACATTCATAATCCAAGCCAGCATTATGTTGGAACAAAATAAACACATTTTCTGTAACAAAATGTTATATTGTTATAAATCAACTTCTGTGTTCATTCTACTCATACAGAAAATTGATGTTTTGGTCACACCAGATAAATGCTATTATGATATCTTGAAATTAAGACTCATTGGCTTGTCTCATCCTTTGAACCATAATAAAAAAGGAACTTAATCTCCCTACTTACCATAATGGACCTCCAAGGTGGTTGCATGCAATAGTTTAGTGCATAGAAACTACAGTTTCTTACAGTACTGAGTACAGATAGCTACAGATTATCCTGTTCTGTTCTGTTCTGACAATAATTCTAATACATTTGCAAAGGGCAGCATATCAAAGAAGCTTAGCTGTTGTGTGATTGGTAAGAAAGCTAGTCTGTCTGACATATACACCTCAGGCAAACTTAATCTGATGATGTGTGTCTCATTATTATAAGTAGTCTGCCTTTACATAAATTTTTGCTGTTGAAAGCTTTACAGACAGTTACGATAGAGTACCTTCAGGTTTTAGGGACTGCAAGTAACAAAGAAGCCCCTTTCATCAGGTTACCCCACAAACTTCCCTTTCCTTTTCTTTCTTCTGCCCAGTCTGAGAGAACGTTAAAAGCCTTTGCATTCCCCAAAACTTCAACAGACTTCCGGGAAAGGGAGCAAATAAACTTGCCAGAGACAAAGACAGATCAAGCTGGATGTTTAAGCTGTAACCAGCTGTTGTCTTCTTTTTAAGTAAGTTTTCCTGTCTTCAATGTTATTCTAGTAATGTACTAGTACTTGAATCACCCCATCAACAGAATCTTTGACAAAAGCAGATTGTCGTTTAAAATGGGATTAGTGGGTTGTGGGTTTGACTGTCAAGAAAGGAATTTTTGTCAGTTCCTTCAATTTCATTCTGGCGATAAGCGAGGAAACAGCCCATCCATACAGTCTTAACCTTGACCTTGAACCAGAGAAGGCAAGTAGACCAAGTCACCCTGTCGCCATATTGCTTCCGCTGAAATTAACTCTGCCTTCTCTTTACAGGATATTCTGTTAACTCCAACATTACCTCAAAACAAAATATTTTCATTTGTGGACCACCATTACACCTGATCCATCAATAGGCAAACTTGTTAATGATATTCTAAAGCTACATGAAGGTTTCATTCTGTTACAACCTGCAAACTTCTGAGACCATCCCATCTCCTAAACTCAGCTCTTTGTGCCTTAGTTCAATTGATCAATGTGGTTGAGTTAATGTAACCAGATATTTGTGGGAGCAATCAAGTCTCTGCTATTCCCTTAAACTTGAGGTTAATTAGTGGGAAATTAAAGATAAGACAGGCCTTTGATTAATTTTGTGGGATGGCCATAATGATAACGGACAGGGCAAGGAGAAAGGAAGTATCCCAGAATGCCCTGAAGAAAAACAAACAGGGTGAGGAAATTGGCCTTGAGACAGCTATCAAAGATGTCCAGACCTGATAAAATCTGTCTTCATTAAATGGAGATAATGTCTTTATTCCCAACTGATCAGTCACAAGATTATTCATCCAATCAAAAAGTAAACGGAGAAAGATAGTTTGGCTTGGTAATCAATTCACAAAAATTACTTTTCAGTCTTTATCTTTCATAATGTAGTGGCCAAGTTCCTATATTTCCAAAGTGACCTCTAGCAACATCCAACAGAACAACATGTCTACCAGTAAGGTAAGCTTCATAGCAAACCCGCACTGCGTCTAAGCATTATCACCTTTGCTAAAAGGATACATACAGTACACACAAGAGTGCCGTTCACCTAACCAGTCATGTTTGCCTTTCATGTAATAAGTTTGCCCTTTTTTTAATAAGTGCCTCATATGCTTCTCCTAAGTAGTTTGTCCTTTGTACATCGTGGCATTCTTGTCAACGTGATCCAGCAAACACTGCTGTTTGCTTGAATAACATGCTTATGATTTGATAATTAAAGAATTTTGCATGGGTCGTGCAATCTCTACAGAAACATGCATACAATTGTGGCCAGATCTGTAACCACCAAATCTTGGTCAAACAGTTCATGAGAAAAACATAAACACCGGCCGGAACAAACATGCCCCTTGCTGCTCTGGACATCCGTGCAACTAACGCACGTACAAATACTTGACAAGCCTTCTTAACCCGCCAGTTCCGCTCCTTCTCTTCCACATTCTCGTTTCTCCCCTCACTCCAGTTTATTTTGGGTTTTTGTATGAATGTGATACCCAACATGTCCTATCCGGACCTTATCACAGTTTTATAATAGCCAATGTTGACACGATGGCCCCAGTACAAATCTAGCCGCAAACACTAAAATTCCAAACAAGCATTTCTTCAAACAGATTTATCCGAATGCCTCATCTCGGGTGGTATGGCAGGGACGTGAGAAAGGGGCCAAAAGCATGCCGGTCAACACAATATTGGAGCTGCAGAGCAGATCTACGGCATTTCACACATCCAGACGGATTACCTCCTCTATCTGACTAAACCATGACTCATCCTGCTATGCTGGACCAAGGTCACCACAAGAATCCTGACAATAAACAAGGGGAACATCTGAACTCCTTTTTTCACAAACAAGTCTGTAAGGCTTGAATTACAGGCCTGACCTGTCTAACCAAAGGGGCAACTTTTAACAACCACCCCAAGCTGCTTTTACATTCCTCTCAAGGCTATCTAATGTAATTTAACATTTTCATGACTAAAATTTCTTGACACACACCCAAGAGATGAATAGCCCTATGTGAGTAGAATAAATATTACCAAACACACCAATACAGTCAATTTTCAAGTCTCAGAATAAGCATTAGCGATACTTAAAAGATATATGAGTGTTTAGATTCCCTCTGGTGCAAAGTCGTATGTTTCTTTATTCTTCCATTACGCCCTTGCGGTATATGTCAGTTCATATTTACAGACTCATAATCTGCAAGAATGCTGTAAAGCACACATGGTGCATAGCCTAGCAATGCCAAGCTAGAAATGAGGTCCAGCATAAATTATGTGAATATTTGGCTGGCTTCAAGATGCTTACAACTCAGCCCAGATGGTACTTCAGGAAGGAGGGGTTGCTAAAACAACAAGTCTAGACCCTATCTAACTACAAGCTTCCTTTGGGATGTGTGTTATCTGTTTAAATATCTGCATACCCCCAATAGAAAACTGCCCCCCTATTTCTCAAGAAAAACATATCCAATCTACTGATAGACCTCCTTGCATCAACAGTGATTAAATCATCCCAAGACACTATGACAGGCTATTGAGAAAACATTTGTCTTGCCCTGTCCCAAAGATTTTTAAAAATGACATGGAGTTTGGTACCAAAAACAGCTTTTTGAAAGAGTTCCAAGTAAAGCTTCAGGCTCTTTACCTTTCAACTAATCTGTGTATAAACAATTTAGACCTAGCAAAGTTTTTGAGCAAGGAGACAAGCTACATGTAACACCCCATGCCAATTATCTACTACTACATGTTGTGCTACCTTGTTTTGGTTGATGTGTAATACTTTTTTGGCAAGACCAGAAGGTCTGAAAAACTATATTCCACGTAGTTCCAGTTGATACAACACAGGAAATGAGGAATGGCCATCCTTCTTCTGACTTATCTCAAGTCATCTAGAACGAATCAAACTGTTCTTGGCCTCACTCTAAGGCCATCCTGTCTGTAAGATGCTTCAAATCAACTCCAGGGATCTGCCAAGACATTGAAACAATCTGGAGAAGATCAAGCCTTGAAGGTCAAGAGATGAAGACAGCTTTACATACTGAATGCCCTTGGTGCCATCTTGCTCAATATCCACTAATGAACTCTGCAGGGGTGATGTTTTGGTACGAACACACATAGGTGCAAATTTCTTAATTTCAAGGTGCTAAAAATGACTACTTCACACATTAACTGATAGGGAACAAGGAAATCTTCCAATTTCCAGATGCCTGCGTCACATTCACCAAAAGCAATCAACGGAAAGGTATTACATCTTCAATAGCTTGTAAAATAAACAAATTACATTTGATCAAACAAATCAAACAGGCAGCAGAATCACTCTCTGATCAAAATATACAATGATACCTATAATACTTATATCAAACAGATTAATTCTGACTTCTTATGATAACAAACAGGAAAGTGACAACAGCTAAGAAGCTGACAAAGTAACATGATTAACCACAAATTGATTACTTCATCCCTTCTGTAGTCTGTTGCTCATCACTTACTTCCTGTCCATCAACAAACAAAAGCCGAACATTAGTCCTTTTCCTTGTTGCCATATTAATGATATTTACTGGCAGAAGTTGTTCACCTTATAGCCTTGACCTTCAGGAGGTTTCCAAGGCCAGGTGTCCAGTAACTCTCAGGTGTGCTGTCACACCTGTATACCAGATGTGTGAAAGGAATGTAAGGCTATTTGATTTGGATAAATGTAATAGAGGTACAAACAAAAGAGGACAAGTAACGTTACATGAGAATACTTAAAAGGGTAGCTGAATGTAATTCTAGTTAGTTTACTGGGGGTCCATACTCCCCCGTGTGTGTGAGGGGGGGGGGGTATGGAAGCCCCAAGACAACCTCAAGGGCACTTAGTATGAACACATGTTTGATTCTTCTGGTACCTGTGAGAGAAACAACTAAAAGATACAGACAGTTTTGTCAAACATTGACTTGAAGACTTTGTAGCTAGTTCAGTTGAGCTGAGCCTTCTGGCAAGGGTATTTTTTGCTGATTGAACAGAGTTCAAAGGATGTGTACTGAGTCTCAGGGCTTCTGATTGGTAGAGAGGCTTGTTTTATCTGCGTGTCTCACACTCTCACAACCAACGAACAGGTGCGTTCTAGCAAATACACACACACAGGGCCGGAGCCGTCTGGAGACGCTCAGTGTTTGGTGGCAGAAAACATCAGAGCAGCAGAAACCCCTTGGAAAGATAAACTTGTTTGTAGACAAAATAGGAAGAACAAGTTTGGCTTGCCTCCACAGGAACTGTTTCCCACTGTCTGGCTTGCAGTCAGCCCTGGAAACAAGCGTAAGGAGCACAGTGGGACCAGATAAATTTGGTAGGAAAGCTAACACTGACACTCAAGCGTCTACATCAATTGATTTAAAAACTCTTCCACTCAGTGAGGGCATAAGCCAAGATGCTTGGGTTTTTGCAACTTCAACAACATCCAAAACACAGTGGCTGACATGCACATTCTCAGTCACTATTCCTGTGAAAGAAGAATGGCAGAATTCTGCATTAGGCCCTCTATGAAAAACAAAAGTAAGGCTATTTCTATAATTCTACTTAACTTGAAAACATCTCACTGACGGAAACTACTAAAACACATTTAAATATGAAATGATGAAGGTCAGCACATGCTTCCTTGACACAGAAAGGTAAGCGATGGAAAATATGCCTTTTCCTACATCGTATATATCAGGTTACACAAAATGACATGGTATGAAAGTCTGGTATGAGAAGGTAGAACTGGGCATAAATCATCTGCATTCTTGTCCTAGTTTTCCCACAGGCCACACAGATACTGTACTGCTATACTTATAGGTAATACAGAGCAAAGAACCAAAACATGAATCACAGACAGTGCAAGCAATAATCAAAATACATGTAAGTATGCTAATCTATTTCATTTTTGTCCTGTTGACGTGCAAAAATTGTTTTGTGAAAATAATTACACAAATTTTGCAATCCTTTCAAAATTGTCTCCATAGCCCCAAGGCCAGGAATGGGAAATTACAGGATGTGGCTACCCGTGTGCTGCACATAGCCTGCTATTCATGCCTGTAATGTTGAAATAGAGCTCCACCTGCCATTGCAGACACACTTGTCACATGCCTGTGGTACACACAGTCTCCGCCTGGTCATTTTGGGCCTAACTTTGTCCTTTTGGCTAGTATATGGCAATGATACCAGAAAGTCCCTTTTGTCCCTTCGTACTACATACAAATTCCTAGAGAAGATACCATTAGTACATCTCTAGTTCCACTTGCACAAACATAAATAAATTCACGAAGAATATTGTTTATTTTCCCACTCTTCCAAAAATGCTATTATTCTTTAACCTGTTTCTTCAGATAGTTGTTATCAGTTTTTATGTCACCCTGGCCCTAACCTCTCCTCCGTTACGTCAATAAACAGATAGTATCGGCCAGTCTGGCGCACATCTCAACCTAAACAGCACCGCAGGTTGCATACTTACACCTGCAGTTTAAGACTACATTTAATATAAACTACAGCAATTGTACATACAAACAGCCCTACCCACCTACCACAGAGAAAATCACATCAACCAGCAAGGAGAGATTTTTGGAATCAAAGCACAAGACAAGAGACCTAGTTACATGTAGCCTACCACCATCAGACACCTCAGTGTTTTACTTGAGAAAAGAAGACATCTCCTCTGTCAGCAGTCTTCCTTCAAGAAGGATGAAGTCAGGATAAGAAAAATAAATCTGGGCAACCAAAATGGGGCAGTTAGTGTAAATGGAGACAGGATTTGTGGCGCTGGTATCTGTCAGCACTGGTGTGGTTTAATCGATTAAATGTCTGAGGTAGATAAATTTGTGACCAACTACTACTACTGAACTAATACATTATCAGCCACAATTATGGCAAATCTTTTTGATTTCTGCATGTATCACCCATCAATTAAGTACTACAATTGCAAAGCATTGAGAGATTTGAACAAAGTGGCTTCTAGTAATTGAAGTGAACCATCTCAGAGAACATGTCATGCCTGGCCACCCTTCATTATATTACATCACACTTCATTATCTTTGGTCCTCTGGTTTGATCATTTACCAGTACTAAAATGGAACACGCACTTGGTACAACCTTACTAGTTTATCTTTCACTTTACACCCTATATCAGAAATAGATGGAAGAGAAAATAATACGATAACATCAAATTAAATCTTGATTTATATTTTCAAGCCAGTAGCTAGCCCTTTATGGCAGCCTTTCACAGTTTTAGAAGCAATCAACTGAAAATACACCAACAGGTGCATGAGGCTGGGAGGAAACAAGAGTCCGGACTGTTGTGTAAAACAAATCCAGAACCGGGAGACTGAGCCACAGCTAACTTCAGGTCAAGTTCCTGACAGAAATTGATGAGAGGGGGCATGGCGATGTTACAGGTCAGTCTCCCCACAGCTGGGAGGAGACACTGTGTGAAATACAAAACACTTCTGCTGCATTCTCACACAGTCCTTACCAACAAGCCTCTGCAAGCAATTTGTGACTGAGAAATTGCAATAACACAGCTCCTGATGGGATATGTCACTGGGAAATTCCTCCTCTCAATCAAGACACTGGTTTCTGCTGCTCAGTGTTAGGGAAAGAAAAGCACATCCCCACAAACTTAGAAACACTTGTGGCCCTTCTATGCTACCCACTGCAGAGAACCCAATATACAGTATTCCTCAACCTTGATCTTGAGTGATGTGAGCTTTTCGAAAGCTGCCAGTATCTTGATGATATATGCGGTAGACAGCCTCACATTTTTCTTCCCTAACCTTTACCATTGCCACATCTCCCATTCTGACAAGTAACATCTCCCAGCACCCAGCAGACTGCATTCCAAATGGCTAACTCAGGAATAATCCAGACTATACACAACTCTCGCCCCTCCCCAGTAACTTCACTGTCTGACGCACAGCCCCTTTAAATGGATACTGTTACAATAACAGGCCTGTACATTTTAATTACATGACAGAACTGACAGACAAATTATCTGTTTGTGAATTTGTCCCAGCTTTTAACCTCGTTTGTAGCTGCTTTCTGTATCGCTGGACATTCCTAGGGTTCATCTGCAACAAGCCGTGAGATTGGTTCAGACCAGCGATTATAACCTAAATGCCTCGGAAATTTTGCCTTGTACAAACTAGTCCAGTTTATTCAGAAAGCCTGTCATACCATTTGCCACTAAAAATAGTCTTGGTAAAAAAATCTTGATGACACAAACAGCGATAATCACGTACATGGTATCTTGTGTACGCCTGGACAGCTACACTGATGCAGGAGGGTCTGCTTGTACGCAGAGCTTCCTGTTGTAACTGGTTTACAGATGGAGGGGAAAACTTGGAGCATCTGGCTGGAAGTTGCTGTCACATGTCAGCAAACGTCCCAGCCAGGCCTTTGACTGGATAAACAAAGGCTCACATTTGACTCCATTCTCTGCCATTTTGGGAGAGGCCTGCCTAAACATGGCTGGGACCAAGGGAGGGACAAATGACAGAGGGATTGCTTCTGCTATGGGGACAATCTCAGCAACAAACCTCCCAGGAGCTTATCAAACCAGGGTGGGAAAGCTGCCAGATTTCTGTTCTTCAAACGGAGATATGCTATGAGAGAAGTCCAAGCATTTTCACGTACACAGTTGGAATGTTAGAAGCATGGGGGCCGCTACGCAGGAGGGAAGTGTTGAAGTGGGTTGACAGGCATACAACAAAAACCAACAATCACAGAAACCAAATAAACAGTAGAGGAAAGCTGTCAAAACTCTTGTGCAAACTACATAGCTAGGCACCAATACTGTAATCCAGCTTGTGTGTTTCTTATAATAACCCTTGCACATCAGTATCCCCTATAGGAGATATCACTCTATCTTTCCTTAACGGAACTCTTCAGTCCCTTCTACACTAGTGGCAGATGTTGCAGAAAGCCTACTACAGCCGGGATTGTCCTTAAATCTGAGGACCTTCCAGAGACCTTCCAGAGACCATGTTGTAGCCAATCAGAGAGCGCCCCTTGACATGACGTCATTTTCCCGCGGACGCTAGGCTCTTACACTTTTCAAGTCATTTTCGCGCTCATTTCTGATATTTCTGGCTTCTACGCCTGCGTTGAGACCAGTTCAAAGGTTAAATTACGTCATATCCGCCTTAGGAACATTCTGGAACACAAAGGAAGCCTGATTGTACGCGTTATTTGCTGCACGAACCCGCCAGAAAGCGCGCTTCTCGACCGAAATGGCAGATGAATCTCCAGGTAAGGTTGAAATTTACACATTTTTCTGTGTTTTCAGACGGGTCTTAGAGAGTAATTTTGCGGAATTTGCCGTAATTCAACTAGATTTCTTTGTTGTTTATAATGCCGAGATTCGATACCGCCATTTTGTTTTTCAATGTATCGCCATGCGGAGGCGGGTCGTGATTTTTATATGGAGATGTTTCGTGCCTGGGAGCGCGTCGAGCGTCCGGCCACTATGTTTATGTATGGGTATTTACACAATTCCGGCTTGTTTTTGTCGGAGAAAATTCGTTTTACTTGCAGTACGCGGCATTATTTTTCAAACTGAATCGTCGTCCCAGATAGCTTGTAACCCAGACCATAGTTCCACATTATTTGTTTTCATTTTTACTTTAAAAAACGGGCGTTCGGGATTTTGAAAGTTGCGTTGTTGGGATTTCGTCGAGTTTAGCGAGAAGTGGGGAGGGGGGCGTCGATCGATAGTAGTATGTTTGATCGTTGATTTTCAGATATCTTGAGGTGTTTATCAGAAATATGGACCGAGGGCCATAAATTTGTGGGAAATGGGCTTATGCAGCAGTCCTTTTTGACTGTGTGAACATGTTCTATGTATAATCAAGGACCTCATATAACGTCCTTGGTATAATTTATAGCTATTTCACAATTATGTGTACCCATTTTATTCTGACATGTTGGTAGCAAAATTAGTTGATAACTGTTTTAGACTTGCATTTGCCCAAAGCCATGAAAGCTGGTACAAAAAGAAAATGTAATAAAAATAATGTTGTAAATCAGTCAACATTGAAAAATATTTACCAAACTATGACCTAAGGTGTACAATTTTTTGTTGATAATGATAATGTTATGGGGACATTTCAGTTTTTACTAATTGTTAACTCTTTGCTTTAACAAAAATTTTGTACTTTTTTGGTAAGAAACCACTCGCTTTGAATATGCCAGTCATATGTTTACCAATTATTTTATGATTTCTTTCACGGTAAGGTTTTTTTGTTCCATAGGGACTATGTAACTTAAAGTATTTTCCATTTTTCCACATACTGTATTGGCAATGTTTACGTTGTTATTTTAACTATATATTATTTATGTGTGGCAGTTATTTTTTTGCCAATTGCACTCAAGTCATTTTTGTTTCCAACCACAGGTGAGGATGTCATGATCCACTCCAGCCTATTGAAGGGCTTATGCAGGCTGTGTGGAGAGTTCATCGAGGGTAGAAGACATCCCAGTACAAAATACTCATCTGAATTTCAGGATTTATTTGGCATCAACATCTCTGCTGACCAACCAGATATCCACCCTCCAGAGATCTGCCACAGGTGCCGGTGCATGTTTGACAGGTACAAGAACCACCTAAAGAAGGAGACTTTTGAACCAACCAAATCTCCATATGCGTTTAAACAGCACAGTGATTCGTGCCAGATCTGCTATGGTCACACAACAAGTGACCATAGTTATGATGTACCGAAAAAAGGGCGTAGGAAGCGGAAACAGAAAGGACATGCCGGCCCAGGTCGAGGCGGAAAGAAAGCAGTAAAGAAGACAGCTATAGACACACCTGCTACAGATGTGGACATCACTCCTACAGCTATAGACACACCTGCTACAGATGTGGACATCACTCCTACAGCTATAGACACACCTGCTACAGATGTGGACATCACTCCTACAGATGTAGTCAAACCTTCTATGGATGTGGACATCACTCCTACAGATGTAGACAAACCTGCTATAGATGTGGACATCAGTACTCAGAAAGAGAAGTCGGTGCAAGAAAGAAGTACGCAGACAGAGAGTGTGTATGTCTTAGACCCCAACAAACCCGATGTTTCAAAACTCCCTGTTTCTTTTCTATGTGAGTTTGTAAAGGCAGCAGCGGTATCACAGAGACCTGCTATGCAGAAAGACGCAGGCACCATTGCAGGGCTGCACAGAGATCCCCAGAAATTGGCAGATACTGAACCCCAAACTTACTACTTAAGCCGAAATGAGGTTTGCACCAGTTTTGTCGACGGTCTGGCACATGAAAAAACCACTGTGGCATCAAAGGTCATGACATTAGAACAAATCTACCACCTTGTAAACCCTGTTCTCGTGGCACCATTCACTTTCACACGGAACTTGATTTGCTATGCTGCCACTAATAGCAAACTAGTCGTCAACATGCTGGGAAAAGTGTCAGCAGGAGGCATGTTCGAGACTGTTAGGTCATATCTAGACAATATCGCCGTCAATCCGTTACCCTTCCCCAGTGGAGATTGCGAGGTAGCAATTGACAACGATCAGAAGCTGAAGAAACAATGGTCGATCAGGGCACAGGGCAAAATGACCTGTAGCATTGTGACAAGTGTCTGTCAAGTTGAACACGAAGCTAAGATGGAGGTGCAGGGGCGTGAAGACTTGTCTCCAGCATCCTGGGGGGACTACTTGGAAAAGGCAAAAGAGGATACGGACGTAGCTGAGAGACTGAGATTATCATTAATAGAATCTACGCAGACGCGAGATATACATCGTGCTGAAGTTAGAAAGCTGGTGTACAAAAGACTGATCAAAGTATTAAATGAGCAGGAAAGAAAGAATGGCATCTATGTTGACTACATAGATAGCTGTGTAGTGGAAAAGGAGAAGAAGAAGGATCTTAAGCAGTGCGCTTCCTGTGGACTGGATGTGCCCAAAACAAAACGGCTTTGCCCCAACGAAGATTGTCTGGTCAACCTGAAGCTGGCCGAAGAAGCAGCTGCTGGGAAAGACATCTTTGGCACAATGATCCTCTCACCTGTCAGGAAATATACATACAGACCCAAGGAGACAGAAATCAGTTTAACTCTAGACGGGAATCAAATTACAGTCAAGAAAGACAAGATCACCATTACCAATGAAGAACACTCCGACGTGCCAACCTTTCACAGTAACAGCCCACCTCCCATCACTATGTCAGATCCTGTTTTTGTTAATCCCAACTCAGCAGCATCCATGCGGAGAGTTCTCCGTCATGTTGGACAGATTTCAAACATTCATAGGTACAGTAACATGCCGAACAGCCGAAGATGGCTCGTAGTAGCTATGGATGGACTGCCAATGGGTATTACAAGGAACGTTATAAGGGATACCTTGTACTGCACCAACTGTAAATTGTCCTTTGACTCCAACAAATCCTTTCACTTACATGTTACTGAACAGCACCCGGATAGTCCTGTGACAGAAGTCAAGGAATTCGACTGGGTCATTCTCCGGGTGGGAAAACTCCACCTGGAAATGAATGCCCTAAAGTCTTTCGTAGACTTGAACTTTGACGTGTGGTTTGGAGCCCTTGCGGAAGAAATGGGGTTCAAGTCAGAAAGTGCACAGAAAGTGGCCAGAAACTGTGCAGACCATCACAAAAGTATGGAGCTACTAGAAATAGCATTAAAGGGTGGCATAGACGAGATGCTTGTGCCATATGTACGGCAAAAACTGCAAGCGGGAGAGCAGGACTCTATATCTGCAGATGACTTCCTGTTCAAATGGGTGATCGCTGTAAGGAACAAGAACTTCTTATTCTTTCAACAGCAAATAAGCCATTATGCCATAGGTATTAAGAACTTCCACGTCGGAACTAGGCGTAATAACACAAAATACGTCCAAGCCGGTATAGAGGTCTTTTCTCCACTTTTCAGTGGCAGAAACCACCCGAAGTACCAACTCATAGATATGTTTGACGGGATGGACAGGGCTATGTATCCTCCAGACCTAAAATCCTTCATGGAGAAAACAGAATCTGTCACCGGTGGCAACCGTTCTCTTGGGGAAGGAATGGACGCAAAGCTGGAGGAGAAAAACAAGGCTTCTAAGGCGTGGCACAAAGGCGCGCCAGTGGCTTCTGACTGGGTCAGGGTCTTCCGAAACCTGGATAAGTTGGAAAAGGTGTGTAGATATTGCATTGTTGTAGGCCTGTGGTCAGAACCTACATGCATGTTAGCATTCTTGTTCCGAAATATGTATGTATAGGCAGTTACATGTGAAACAATAAAAGGTGATACACGTACTAAATTAAAAGTGCTTGCATGTTTGTAATTAACTAAAGAGGTTCTATAGTTTATAGAAGTTACCTTGTTTATGTGGTGCAATTGTATGTCATGTTTTAGTTACTTAATATTTTCCCTTTTTGTGTCCAACAGCTGAGAGACCGCTTCTTTGACATCATCGGTGTGGCAGATGGTTCTTCGCAGGCATACAACCGCTACAGTCAGGAGCCTGAAGTCGACGCGTGGCGCACGAGATTGCGAGCAGAGAAGTATCTCCACGACCCCTTTAACAAAAAGGCTGAACATGTCTCCATGTCAGGTAAACCTCTCACAACAAATTTGGTAGACTTCGATAGAATAGCTCGACGCAACAAGGAGAGGGTTTTCGAAGAAGTGTTATTGCTTGGCAAGCCAAGGGCCGATGTTAAACAGGATATTGTACATGTGACTGAGGAGGATAGGTGTAGGGCTGAAGATATCTCTAGACAGTATAAGCCCGTTATCATCCAAAGGATCAAGGAGATGTTGAGCCGATTTGTAGTCGAGGATGTTAAGTCGTACTACGAAGAAACACTATCCAAGACTGTACGCAAAGAAGATTTGCTACTTCTGTACCATGAAGTTGACAATGAACTTACTGAACAGGAGAATGTGAAATCTGCCGTAGAGCAAGATGTGTTAGCAAGTGCTGCAAATGTCTAAAGAAAGGTTTGATGTTGAATATACACTGTAGTACATCACTTCATTGTCAACTTCTTTGTGCATGTGTATCAAAACCTCTTTCTTCGAGTTGAAGAGATTGAAGCTTTAGCATGTCTGTATGATCAATGTCGTGTATAGTTCATGTTGGAAAAACTCAGGTTGTCCAAAAACAATTGACAATTCTTCATGGTTGTGTAATGTTGGAAAAAGTAAGGTTGCCAAATGAACAATGTGCATAATCAATATTGAGATTTGCACATGGTATGTATGTAATGTTGAAAAACTCAGGTTGTCAAAGAACAAAGTGCATAGTCTATACTGACATTTGTACATGTTTTAATACATTGTAATGCATAATGTTGTAAACAGTCAGGTTGTCAAAGAACAAAGTGCATAATCAATATTGAGATTTGCACATGGTATGTATGTAATGTTGAAAAACTCAGGTTGTCAAAGAACAAAGTGCATAGTCTATACTGACATTTGTACATGTTTTAATACATTGTAATGCATAATGTTGTAAACAGTCAGGTTGTCAAAGAACAAAGTGCATAATCAATATTGAGATTTGCACATGGTATGTATGTAATGTTGAAAAACTCAGGTTGTCAAAGAACAAAGTGCATAGTCTATACTGACATTTGTACATGTTTTAATACATTGTAATGCATAATGTTGTAAACAGTCAGGTTGTCAAAGAACAAAGTGCATAATCAATATTGAGATTTGTACATAGTATAATATGTAATGTTGAAAAACTCAGGTTGTCTAAAGAACAATGTGCATAGTCTATACTGACATTTGTACATGTTTTAATACATTGTAATGCATAATGTTGTAAACAGTCAGGTTGCCAAAGAACAATGTGCATAATCAATATTGAGATTTGTACATAGTATAATATGTAATGTTGAAAAACTCAGGTTGTCTAAAGAACAATGTGCATAGTCTATACTGACATTTGTACATGTTTTAATACATTGTAATGCATAATGTTGTAAACAGTCAGGTTGCCAAAGAACAATGTGCATAATCAATATTGAGATTTGTACATAGTATAATATGTAATGTTGAAAAACTCAGGTTGTCTAAAGAACAATGTGCATAGTCTATACTGACATTTGTACATGTTTTAATACATTGTAATGCATAATGTTGTAAACAGTCAGGGTGCCAAAGAACAAATTGCATAGTCTATACTAACATTTGTACATGGTATATATACGTTGAAACTCAGGTTGTTTTGTCAAAGAGAGATATGATCTGAAGTGAAACATAAGAGTGCAAACTAAAACTTCTGAATATAATCTCTAGGATGGCAACCAAACGTTTAGTGTTTACTTATATGTGTTTGGACTGAATGTGTATGGAATGAGTGTTGGTAGTATTGATCCCTAAGTTTGGGTCACTGCAGAGGCCCCTAAAACATAGCGAGAGACGGACAACGGAAAGACACGACTGACACCTTGGATGGCAAGACTAAGCTTACCTTTATTTCAAATGTTTGAACGTGTGGAATACCACACCTGCAAACGAGCGAAAACGTCGCTATTGAGCATGTAGAGTTTGTGAGCCGTCTTACATGTACAAATGTACACTTACACTTGCAAATGTACACTAGTTCTTGCCTCTTCCCTTCCCTCTTCCCTTCCCTCTCCCCTTCCCACTTCCCTTCCCTCTCCCCTTCCCTCTCCCTTGCCTTTCCCCCTCCCCCCGCTGCTCCCAACCCCCTGACCACCCCCCTCTCCTATCTCCCCCTCAACCACCCTTTCCTCCCCCACCCTTTCCTCTCCCTCGGCCCTTTTGTTGCCCTGTGCCTGTGGTACCTTTTTAGGGGAAACACCGTGTGTGTACAGGAATGCTCGGATGTTATGGGGCACCTCTGCACCTTCAGGGAAGCTTTTAGGCGGGGTGTTTGGAAGAGGGGGGATAGTGATCTTGTGTGCAGGGGGTGGTTTGTCACTGGAATGTTGTTTAAGTGTTCCATCCTTGTACTGCTGCATCAGTGCACCAGTCCCGTACACCGTCCTGCCCACCTTCTGCTCGTTGACGATGAGCAGTACATCGCGCTGAGTCAGGATGTTGAAAACCGCAGCCTGAATAACAAGAAAAATATAGATATATAGATATATGTGTGCGTGTGTGTGTGTGTAAGTATATATATAGAGAGAGATATATAGATATAGGTCCAGCATCTACCGTCCCAAAAAAGTAAGCAAACCCAAAAAAAAAAAAACTCACAGATTTAAAAAGACCTTTCTTTCTGTTAGACTGCGACTTCTTCCTTCTCGTAGGGTTTGCGATGTACGCCAGTTTCACCGGTCCACGGCGTCTTGGCGTTGCCAGTGGTTCATCCTCTCTGGAACACAGTATACTTGTATCACTTCAAGTTAAGAGTAGTCAAACGATGGAAAATGAAATATTCCTAAGTTAGTAGACTGAATTAAAGAAGCAAATAATGATCACAAAATGATAGGACATGGTCATATAACACAACTGCTTACCTCTGGCTCCCAGACGGTCCAGGGGTCGCCAAGGCGTCGGAGACGGGGACAATGTCGACTGGAGACGACACGACGGTGCCGCCCGACATTTCCGTCGCGTTGGCTTCCCCAGATATCTCCGACATTGACATTGTTGTCAGTGGTGCATACTCTCTGTAACATAGTACACTAATATCATATCTCGATATAGTTTTGACTTGTCTGATGATACAAAATGAAGTTAAGAGTCTGAGTTAAAGAAGCAAATAATGATCACAAAATGATAGGACATGGTCATATAACACAACTGCTTACCTCTGGCTCCCAGACGGTCCAGGGGTCGCCAAGGCGTCGGAGACGGGGACAATGTCGACTGGAGACGACACGACGGTGCCGCCCGACATTTCCGTCGCGTTGGCTTCCCCAGATATCTCCGACATTGACATTGTTGTCAGTGGTGCATACTCTCTGTAACATAGTACACTAATATCATATCTCGATATAGTTTTGACTTGTCTGATGATACAAAATGAAGTTAAGAGTCTGAGTTAAAGAAGCAAATAATGATCACAAAATGATAGGACATGGTCATATAACACAAATGCTTACCTTTGGCTCCCAGACGGTCCAGGGGTCGCCAAGGCGTCGGAGACGGGGACAATGTCGACTGGAGACGACACGACGGTGCCGCCCGACATTTCCGTCGCGTTGGCTTCTCCAGATATCTCCGACATTGACATTAATACCTTCGCAATCTAGAACGTTTCTCTAAACTCCGTATAAGACAATGTAAGACTGCGAGACAACGAGTTCAGGGAAAAATTTCCGGCGTTATGGAAAGATGTGAAGTGACCGCTTGGGTGCTATTCACAGGGATAAGTGATAATTAGGCTACTCTAAATCAAACTTTGTTTCAGGCAGGTTGATAAACTACAAGTTTCTGCTTAGAATTTTCTAATAATAGCTGGTTTCATAGAGATTCAGTGTCATGGACGGTCCGTTAAATAAATAGTACTTAAAATGTAGTTATGGCATACCCTATATATGAGAAGTGCAGGCGCTTTAACATCCTTGTAAAATATATGTTTCGTAGGAACAATGAAATGATTTCAATGTGCCCAGGCACATGTCTCATCTCTCGGACAGACCGAGGATTTATTGGCCGCTATAAACTTGGTCAGAAGGAAAACACGCAGTCTCGTCACCTTGCCACAACGCGAACTCCACCATTTTGTCCACTCGTGTGTGTTGCTGTACGTTCGCAGTATTCTTCCATATTTCGTTTGATAAGGACGTCAGGCATGTCAGGAGAACAGACGGCCAAGTACAGAAAGCGTAAGTAGTCACTCTCCGTTTGTGTGTGTGCGTGCGCTTGTGTGTGTGAATGTATGCGTGTGGTGGTCTGAATGGTGAAATTCCCTTTTTTCAATCAAATGCTTACTTTTGCTTACCATGCAGGATAGAGCCATGTGAGCAAATTCACAAAAGTTTTATTATTTCTGTAACCATCACAACATCGTATGTTGCCCTCAGTCGTTCGACCAATGACATCGAACAATGAGTATTTAAAAGACAACTTTATTTCACGTTCTTAGGAAAAGCAGACGACGATGGGTCGGAGGATAAGTCAGGGGGAAAGAAGGCTTTCCCTGACTCCCCTCCTCATATGCCCGACAGAGGGAGCAATGACGCACTGGACGTCATCACCATTGACGGGATTGTGATCAAGGGGTAAGTTAGAGGCTTCTAGTTTGATAGAAATTCAACGATAAACAATGTCAGGGTCAATGAATCTTTGTCAACAAGTCTATCTCGCTTTGTCATTATTTTTCGGTGGGTTTGAGATAAAGACGTATTTACGCATACCTTGTCATTAAATCATCACCTAGCACTACTTATCTTTAATTACGAGGATTGCTTTCTCTTTCTGACCCTGCCTATGTACATGACCTTGCAGGTATCACGTGTTCCAGCGGCGTCCATTGCAGGGGCTGGAGATGAAAGTCATGAGGGAATACGACAATCCCTATGACAGGAACGCCTTCGTGGTGAAGATGCCGGACTTGTCCAGCATCCCAGCGGACCAGCACCACGTCGTCACCGACGAGAAACGGGGAACGACTGTGAGATCCATTGCGGGAGAGATCATCGGCCGTTTACCTGCTGGCCTATGCAGGATTCTTGCCGACATGGAGGGGACGTACAGAAGGGCCATGTGGTAAGTGTCTATTGAGTAGGAACTATGTGTGAAAACTGAAAAGCCATATGTTTGACCAAGGAGGTTGATTGTGCTTTCCCAGGGCATCTTTATTAGCAAATCATTCCTAATTGTTTTTCGTGATACATAAATACAATGCACCCTGTAATTATCTAAAAGCGTCAACATTGACAAAATGTTTTTTTTACTACAAAATAGTGTGGCGACTGGTCCACCTCGCGCATCCTTCGCTCCCTGGCCGAAACCCTCCAACAGAGGGGGGGGAGCAGTGGTTCCTGGCAAGGTCTACCTGGAGGTCAACCGCCGGGAGAAGGCGTCTATCGTCGCCCAGCTGCGAGGTGCGGTCGAGCTCCACATGAGCACCGTGCAGCAGGTCATCGGCATCAATTAAACAGTGATGAATAAAAGATGATGTTCGTTCTAAGAAATCAATTGTCCGATGTGTTTACATTCTTTTATTATTTCCGTGCTACGAATATTAATATGAATGAGATAAATAGGACAAAATGAAATATCAAGATTTCTATTCAAATTTAAACGATGCAAAATCAAGTAAAACTGGACCTTTCTTTAATATATTTCTAACATTTCCGTCTATCCGTTCGTCCCCCGCCCACCTGAAATAGAGCGCAACTTTCAAAACGATTACGCTTCATCATTTCTATTATAAAATCAGTAACGATCGTATACGTCCGACCTGCAAAAAAGGGTGAATATTGCGACTTCTCTAGCCGATGTCTTGGGCTTAACTTTCACACTCCTTCGAGTAATGCCAAGCTTTACAAGGACAGGAAGCCCTAGAGAACGCCATACAAGACAGAAGTAACAATTTCTTGTATCGTTACAATACTAGCCCGTAAGCCATAAACCAAAAAACACAAACAATGACAGACGCGCTCCGATCGACATTGATTCCCGTGCTTCGCGCCGGCAATGTGTTTACAGACGCCATCTTGGTTTTAGGGGTCAAATTTTTGGGGTCATCAGTAGTGCGCATGCGTGCTATGGGTAGTGACGCATTTCCTAGGTCCCCAGATTTAAGGACATTCCCGGCTGTACTAGCATCTGAAGTAACTCAAGCTGGCAGAGTAAGCCGGCAAGGATAAACAACGGTCAGGGGAAGGCCGTGATTGGAAGTCGCAGAGTCTGTCCACATACCTGCATGATGCGATCATGGATTCGCAGCTTCCCCTGCTCGTCTGCCGGACCCTTCTCCACGATTCGTGACACGTAGATGCCCTCCGAAGAAATCCCATCTCCCTGTAAGGAAGAACCAGTTAGCTTACCAGAACAGACCATAACACTGCAGTAGAACATGATCTCATCCTACAATTTTAGAGGGGCAAAGTAGTATTTCGTAAATATGATATTGATAGACTTCTCCTAACTACATCATAAATTATATCCAATTAATCATCTGACAGAGCCTCATGATAAAGTAAGAGCTTGATTCTGCTACCAGTAGTAGGTTTAACTTTGCATGAGTATATTGACGTATTTTTCCAGCTTGAGCCATATGATAACTACAATATTTACTGGAAGCTTTGTACCATTGTCAAAAGGCCACTTACCAGCTAACCCAAACTCCATTTGAAAAGTATATAAACAGCAAAATCAGATATTACTACTAGTATCAGCTTCTATGTTATTGTACTCTAATTAGCATTCAATAGTGAACTACACATTGAAAGCAAAGATAACTAAGATATACTTATTGTAAATGGGAACGATCGGTAGACAAGGTTGCTATGGTGCCATCATGACAAATGCCTACTCAACCAGGACTGTATTTTTTTTGTTTTAAGCTCCAGACTAAATGAAAGTTTTAAACTGACAGTAGTGCAAGCTCCCACTACCCACCCTTGAACACGTATTGCTTGGATTTGGCATTGGAGTATTAAAAATTGAGCAGCAATATTTGACTTTGACCTTGTAAGAGTCACTTAAGTCCACTCAGAAGGACGGAGTCATTTCAGCTGATTACCCACTTCACCTAAGGTTGGAGTTTTTGCACTGCTGCCAAGACTACCTGTAGTCACTATGTAGCCATAATAAACTTTTTGGACAAAAAAAGATTAGTCCAAGCTCTACCTTCTGCTGATGGAAGGGTAGATAATCAAAGTGCTTCAGTTTTTACAAATTATTAGATCTCCTCTGGCTGTTTGGATGGCAGGCATTGAGGGAAATTCAAGTTTGCAGTGGTGTTTCAGGAGTTATTGTTACTCCATGCCCAGTAGGGGAAATGCCACATACCAAGTATGACATGTCTTCCTTCCTTTTTAACTTTTATAGGGGTACAGTTGAGATGTTTTCTCAAGTTTGAGAGACAAGCATTTCCCTCATAGTCTCCTGTTGCACAAGTTTTCTCCAATGTAAACAAGAGCTTTCCTATCAAATACCTCTTGACTAGTGCGTTGTAGTATAGTGCAAAATGATGAATTTGTCTCTTTACCTACATACAATATGATTCTCAAAAGTATGTCAAGTGTTTCCACCAGAAATGGTTTGTTTCTATTATACAAAGACATCCTTGCTCCAGTTGTTGTAAAGTAAGTGAGCTTTTTTGAAGACAGTTTATGTTTATCACAGAAAGGTTCAGCATGTGGAGTGTTCTAGAAGACCCAAACAACTTGCAACCTGCCAAAAAAAAATGACCTACATACTCTGAACTACACACATTATTTAGAAAAAGAAAACCAATGCATGTGACATTATTTCCTTTAGTAAAAAAAAAACATTTATTTTTCCAAATTTTCCTGCCACTTTTATGTTAGTGGCCCAATTATGGAGCCATTGTAATTGTCCCATGAAAAACGAAGAGTGTCCTGTATACATACCCACAGCTTACAACTCCAAAAAACACTTCAGATTTAAATGGAGCAAGACAAAGGTGTTCTTTGGAGGTAGCACAAAAAAGAGCTTCTGACTATAAATCCTTTCTTTGTTCGGTCAGATTTTCTCAAACTAGTCAAAGGCAGACAATTTGTATGTGGACAAAGCACTGTCCAAGAAGAATTTCATTCTTTACTTACTGTTTCAAACTTCAAGTTTTATCAAAATGGTAGCTTTTTATAAGAATACAACTACACACCAGACAATTTTACACAATTGGTTATAGAAGAGACCATGAAAACAATTATCCAGCCAGGTCTTTTGTCACATCACCCATTCACAGCATGATGAAATTGGGCTTCAATACAGCTAATTCTAATTGAATGAAATGGTAATAGTGGAAATGTGGCCTATTCTTCTCTGTACATTGAAAAGGAAATAGACTTCAGACAGATGAAGAGGGGGAAAATGGGAGGTGATTTGCATGATGAAGGAATGATCACTCCCAGTAGTAATTACTTAACACAGTCACTGTCATCCCCTGACCTCCTTGCTATGGAAACATCACAGAGGATTTCAACATATTCATCTAAAGACAAAAATCAGCTGTGTCTATTACCTGATTTGCTGTTTTAAATAGCCTTCATCATTCCAAGATATTGGTACTTCAGACTAAGATACACTTCTGGAATCATTACTTTAAAGTTTGAAGTACATAATAATATATGAGACCACAAACCGGTACGATACAACTCTAGGATCTCATTTTTGTTGGTATCACTCCTGCACACCTACCACATTTCCTCCCATGATGTTAAATCCCAGCATGCCTTCAACTCGCTCCAGGATCACTGTAAGTCGTTGTTCCTCTCCAGGCTACGAAAACACAGCAAAATTTCATAAAACAATCTCAAACAGCAAAAACTTCATGACAACCTCCATGACATCATATAACTAATCATGTACTTGTGATTATTGTGCTGCTTGGTGTGTGGTTTGGTGTGGTGTGGTGTGCATCATAGGCTATTGGTTACCACAGATGCCAGCAAGGAGTCTATAAAGGTCCATCAATAGTTGTAATGGCAGAAATAGCATAGCAGACTCCTAAAAATAATCTGATTATCTCAAGATTGACAGTAGAATTCATCCCACTAATGACTTCAAAGGATGGCATTAAAAGTGTCAATGCTTTCCATCGAAAATCCAACAGTTTCTTGCCAGTAATTGTCCCCCTACATTTCGAAACTTACCAAGATGCTTGCGAAACTCAATAAGGAATGTCAGACACTTGGAATCATGTGTACTAACAAACTATTGGAGCCAAGTGAGCTTGGGACAGAGAAGCACAGTGGGACAGGCTTTGTCCCTGAACACCTAACAGCTGCAGACATATCAACAGATGTTCAAAAGTAGTTCTCTACATACACGCAACCAGGGTCAGTGAGATTTTCTAACAAACCCAGAGAACTAATGGAGCATGGAAGCAAAAAGCAGGCATTCTGGAGTAGTGACAGACCACATTCTGTTAGTACATGTGCCAACATATGAGCATTTAGGGGATGACATGTGCCTGGATTTTTTGTGCAATTTTGTGGATTGAAAAAAAAAAGTTTGAAAACCCCTGGATGAACATGACAAAGCCAGACAGTGAATGTGACATGTTTGGTCCAGAGAGAGACATGTCACATGGCTGGCATTTTCCGCTTTGCAGGGGGGATCTAGTTTGAAAGGCAACCTGAACTACAGCAGACAAAAAAAAAAGCTGACATGAAAACAGTAATCAACGTAAAGTTTTTACCGTCTTCAACCATCTAAAAATTATTTAGTTTGTTCATAACAGATTACACTCATGTGTAAAATAGGTAAACGAAAGAAAGGAGGCTTGCTCATGAACCCCCCATGTATGCCAGAAAACTTTCATCTGTTTGTCTAACCCACAGTGGGGTATCTTGAACTAAAGGGCAGGGCAGTTGTGCTTGTTGTGTTCTGTTATGAAATTTCCTATGTAAACCTTGTCCTCATTGGAGTAACAGAATTAATTGGATCTTTGTCAACAGTGGGAGGCAAGTAAAAAGGGGGCAGGTATCTTTGAAGTCTGGGATTGAAACCTAAAACAACACCCCCTGTTTAGAGGGCAGTCTACCCCCTCAGAACAGGAAGTACCAACCAAACACCCATGCACCTTCTTTTGGAAAGATTCTGAAGTCGGCATTTTCAACTGTTTTGAAAATCATTTGTGCTTTCTGAGAAAGCTGGTCAAGAAAAGAATTGTTTGCAGAGTTTGCAAATATTTACAGCGAGTTACCAAGATAAACAACGTTGCGTGGGGCATTTAAAGTGGGAAACTACATAAATGTCCTATCAACAAGATACCAGCCCTAGGCAATGCAGATATCTCACCTCTGATAAGGGAAGGCAACTAGATAAATGACAACTGGCCTAATGTTACACTTCAGATGTGTGTTTTTTTATGAAGATGTTAAAGAGCATTCTGAAATAAAGAAATACACGCTTTATTCCCCAGGCTATGTGTTTTGTGAACATTACAACAAAAGGATTCAAATGGCCAACAACTGGCGCACACGCTCTGTGGCCATACAACAACAGGCCACCAGGTGACGGGTCACGACCTCACCTTGGGACCTGTGTAAATGACA
This sequence comes from Branchiostoma floridae x Branchiostoma belcheri, assembly GCA_019207045.1. Classification (NCBI taxonomy): domain Eukaryota; kingdom Metazoa; phylum Chordata; class Leptocardii; order Amphioxiformes; family Branchiostomatidae; genus Branchiostoma; species Branchiostoma floridae x Branchiostoma belcheri. The sequence goes on from CM033027.1 coordinate 15,222,375, forward strand.
GGGTAGCACAAAACAATAGATACTATTGTTTCAGCCCCCCACCCCATTCATTTCAATGACATACCTGCCAATTCCTTCTGGTAAAGTAGTCGATCTGTGCCCTGTAGTCCGTGATTTTCTTCTGAAATCTCAGGGCTTGCATGTGGATCTCGCTCTGGAGAGTGGCGATCTGGGCCAGCAAGGCTTTCTCTCGCTTGGAGAATCGAACAGCACGTTTCTTGTCGTCCTGATCGGCCCTGGAGAGCTTTAGCTGCAGGGAGGAGACCAGGTTTTGTAAGGCTTTGATACAGTCGTGTTCTGTAGACGAAGCGTCTTTGTGGGTGAGGGTAAGGCCACATCCTTGTTGGCAGACTCCTGCGGGTCGGAAGGGGCACAGCTCGCGCTGGTGCTGGTCGTGATCCTTGCAGTTGACCATCTCCCTGCAGCCGGGGTTACGGCAGGGCACGGGGGTGTAGTCACATCGGTCAAGGTGCGATCCAAGTTCCCTCAGCGGCACCACCGTCTCGCAGCCCCGCCCGTCGTGGTCGCACAGCACGGGGAGGGAGAGGACCAGGCTGCGAAGGGGGAGGACGTGGTGCAGGTCCCGAACAGACGGGATGGTCGCGCCGCACGCCACATTCTCTCCCCCTAGGAACGGGCAACAGGCGCGTAGTTCCACCCAGGGCAGCACGCACCCCGCACAGAAGACATGTCCGCACGGTGTAGCTAGCGGGTCCTGCAAAACTCCTCCACACAGAGAACACAGCAAGTCGGGCGACACAGGCCCTGAAAAGCGACGGGCATCAATCCCCATGCCGAAACTCCTATTTCCACGTTAGTATACGGCAAACATCGTCAGGACAGTACAATCAGAAAGAGCCGGTAAAATGTAGCGTCCTCCAAAACACACAGTCCTAGTTTATAGTAGGCCCGTCCTCGATAATACTGTGGCTCAGCACTGACCTGTTGCTCACACTAATCAATGAGTCCCAAACTTCCTGATAAACTCCGAAATGCTGACTGCACTGTGTTTACAGGGCTGGTCTGGGCCAGAGCCGAGAGTAAAGAGAGGGCTGATCCCCAGGACAGCTAGTGGATCCACGGTCTCAGTCACGGGCCGTCTGGCCTGACCCCTAGCACCACAATCTGCCGCACAGACGGGGTGAAAGCTGCGGGATCGTCGCCAAGATCACTCACACAATCCCTCGATAGGTCCGCGGCAATCCGACGAAATTCTGAGACCCAAAACTGCGCGTGTGAGACGTTCAGCTTGGAAAGACGCGAACCCAGTTCCTTGTTCGGCCTAGGAAAACACAGGAATGGAAATAAAATCGCCCCAGGCCCGGCTCAGCTCGCGCACCCCGCCGGCTAGACCCTTTGAAGCTCCGCCAGGGCAAATCCACACAGGCAGGGACGTCTCCTGTCTCCTCCCTATTGGCTATCAAGCCAAAAGTTATTCTCCACCCCTCCAAACATCATGGTCTATTCCATATCTGTAACAACATTACCCTGCAATGGTGGTGGAAGATTCCACTCAGTTGAACTTGTAGGGTTGAAAAGATGGGAAGTCGTGGTGATGGGAACTTCCGGCAGGCGGGGACTTTGAAGGTTTTCGTATGCGCGACAAGCCATGGGAAACTGGCTTCGTCGTTTCCATCACAGGGAAAATAGGTGTGAACCACTAATTGCGCCTGTCAGAATTTGACAGAATACACACACAGACAGATGGGTCCTTCGGACAAAAAAATGTGCACTGTCTTGACCCAAGTGTCCTACACAAATTGCCTCTCTTTCGTTTTTCTTTACAGAAGAGGACAGAACAGTAGCTACACAAATTTATTTATTTTGCACGGATGTAGATATGACTGACAGTGTAAAGGTCAATTTTGGAAACGTTGTTTTTATAGGAAAAACTAAACGCCGTCACATTTCCCTCTAGTATTTTGAGCCCAAACGCCTGTTCCTATTTGGCTTGGCTGCAAAAAAGGCACGCCAGTAAAATTAGAAGCAGCTGATGACCACAACACGTAGTCTGGCTCTCACACAGGGCTCAAGGAGTTGCGCGCAACTCTTGGGTTTGACCGAGATGAACTCTTAATCAATTCCAAAAGGCGTAAGGCTCACAGTCGATGAGTTGAGGTGGTAGATTTAAAATCGGAGTCATTGTTCATAAAGTTGAGACCTGTCTACGTAGCAAGTGACGTATTCAGATGACTTCTTGACGCAAGAGGACTAGTTGGCACACTTGTCAACACCAGAGATCACATGTAAACTGAATGTCTAACTGTTGTGTCTGTGACAATTGTTTCGTTTATTGACTCTACATTAGACAAGTGCGAATGTCAGGGACGGAGACAAGACATGGGGGCCAGGTCAGTGACAAGTCTCCTTGGAACAGGAATACCCGTTTCTCCGATTGTTCTTTCTAAAGTTTCATTTCTTGCCCATTTTCTAATATCAATTGTATTGTATGATTCTGGATTATTTTATCAACAAACTGTAATATATTTTTTTCTTACGCGCCTATTTTTATAGTTCAAAAGTCACAGATAAGTGAAGTTTGCACCTTTTGAGAGGACTGCTGCAAGCGAAAAGAACATTCGTCTGAAACTACATATTTTCTTCTGTTGTGATGGATTATCGTTTCTAAACTTTCTATTTCCTTTTCCTTTTGTTGTGTAGTTTTGATCAAACTTAACGATTTTCTCCAATTCTTTCATCTGAAAATGTATTCAGACAATAATATCAACGAGCAACATGGAGTTACTGTTGTTTATCTTTGACCCATCTTGAAAGAAAAACACCAATTAACACTGGGTTGTTTATTGCAAGACAAGTTTTGTCTGCGTCGGCAATCGAACAGAATTGGCGCCAAAATTCACACCTTTTCCCCTGCCTACGGGGCTGGAGCGTGAAATTGGGAACCAGACGCCCTGTCTCCCCGGGCCAGTTTCACACGGACTTGTCACTCGTGCCGCCCAGAGGTACCACTGACAACGTACCGGGCATAGTAACAACACCTACGGGATACGCATGGGTAATCGTCAAGCAGATGTCGGGAGCTGGAGCAGAGGAATTTTCTGGTCTGGAATCCTGGCCTATCATATCTGCCGAGTCTCATCGTGCTCTTACGCTTGTAGCAGGAGTCTCTATTTTCGTAAGACCAAGCGGGCGAAGAGACTCGCGAGCTATATACATGTATTAGGTTTATATATTAGGATATTATGATTCATTCCTCAATGCTATTTTCCCCTCCCTACTACTAGGACTAGCTTAACATATATTTGAGGATTTCATACGTAGACACTGCCTTTTCCGCCATGACTGCATGAGCCGTAATAGCAGGCCGCGAAGAAATATGCTGTTTCATCCCGGCGGATACCATCTTTTGACAAAATTTGATATAATATTTTGAAACATTTTGCGAATTAGTTTTACACGAATGTAGGAATGGGACTTCTTTGCTTACTAAAAAAATGGTAAAATTGACCAAATAGGGCCAATAACTTGTCGTCAAAGTTAGACCGACAGGTACAATAGCAACAAAACTGTTAGGTGAAGTGCCGTCAACATCCGCAAGGGGAGTTTTTGAGGGTACCCGGGTCCTCTCTACAGTCCTCCATATGATTTAGATGTGCAATGTATTCGGGCGGCAATACTGTAAATGCATTTAAGTTCGCGGGGATTTAATTTCGCGGTAGCGGGAAAAATGACTTTTCGCGGTGGATTTAAGTTCGCGGTTAAGTGGTCGCCGCGAAAACCACGAATATTAATTCACCGCGAACATTTCTGCATTTACAGTATCTTCCAGCATCAAAAGATTTCAAGGCTTGTACAAATGACTCATTTAAAGGGGAAATGCGCACTCGTTCAGTGGTTGGTTATACGGGTAATCAATTTGTAAGTGAAAAAAAGTGAATGAAAAAGTAGGTCAACACAGAAGAGTTTCACATGCTTTGATGTACAAACAATCACCACTCTTGATTCATGCACATGAAAATGTTTTCGTTCTTCTTTTCTTCATCCCTTTCCGGATCTTTCTCACTTTATCGGAAGTTATCCCTGCCGTGTTCCGTCCCTCCACCAGGAAGCAATATGAACTTACGGCGCCCTCATCTATTAATTTACCGTTCAAAATGTGATTTTCTTTGCTGTTAACGGCGGTAGCGCCTTGTTCTCTCCAGTACCGCCCTCCTCCCCCATCCAACATAAACATCCGGGCGGTGCGCAACTGTGGACGGAGGAACACCAGCTGCTGATGGCCCTTCCACCAACTGAACAACCACAATCACATCTGACAGGACACCGCCTTGTAAATCTTCGCTGGAGATGTCTCAATACCACAGCTGCCCATCTGTCCCCAGAGAAGGAAGATAGAAACACAGGGTGGATGTGTTCCCATTCTTACTTTAATATCGTCGGGAATCGCCTTGAAGTCCTGAGTAGGTTTTCTTATGGAAAACTCAGCCGCACTCCTCTGGCCGATTAGCTGGAATCTTATTGGGGAAAGCCGCTTCCTAGGGAAAACCGCGAAAGAAAGAGGCGTTCTCACGCGTAGTGCGTGTGGTATTTTTAAATGAGAGGGGTGGAGTACTACACGGTTAGTATTTCTATTCAGGAGTAAAAAAATGAAAGCTAGAGACCAATGATATTCACTGTAATATGCCACTTCCGGAAATCAAACGCGCAAAAATCTCTCACAAAAATAGCTGCAGTGCTGAATGGAATCGAAATACACCAGAATTGCGGATTAACAGTTGTTCACTTCAAAGCATCGCCCGCTGAAATCTTCTTACGGATAACGAGATTGATCCGGGGATGACGTACCAGGCGTGAAATCGGCAGCCTGCTGTTTGTTGTGCTTTTGTAAAGCAACCGAAATCGATTTTACCGACTGTTGAGCTGGTGTGAAGTAACAATATTTTTGTAATTGTTGCAGCTTTACATACGATATACACAATGCATTCGCCTCACTTGGAAAACAAACACTACCTTTCTGAAATGAATCAATAAACAAATAGAACTTCGTGACCCAATAATTCCGCCAATTCTTACTTTAAATTCACTTCACATGACGACTTGCCTGATCTTGAGTTTCTTTCAAAGTTACAGATGGCTTTAAGGTGTTTACTCCTGAAGCCAGGCTCACGCTCACTCAAACGCACAGCGTACGTGGAAGGATTACGCCGACGTGAAGGCAACAGATATATAACGCTAGCCATGGTACTGAAACGACATCTAGCGATAGTTGTTTAAAGCTCACACAAACCGATTGTCACAAAATGCCCATTGTCATTCTTTATCATTATTTCATTACCTGGTTAACTGAATCGTTCTCAGTCGTTAGAAAGGTATGATGCGAAATCTGTGTTGCAAGAAAGAAAGAAAATGAAAACAAAGAGACCAAAGAGAAAGGACAAAAGATCTTTCAGACTAATTTTGTGAATTTAATTTTCATTCATCATCTTTGCGCAAACTCTAACATGACTTGAATCAATCGCTCAGCCAGTGATGGCGCCCAGGTCACAGTCGGCATAATGCGAGAATCCGGAGTTGCGACACTGACAAGTCACGCCGTCCACATCAACGGGCCCATGTGCAGGGATAATGGTGCCGTCCCAGGCGTAACAGTTGTGACCTGTGAAGAAAGGAAAACAATATTTTGAGTCAGCTTTGCTTTACAGACCTCTAAATCGTCCAAAAATGTATGTTTCACCAGTCCCATAGGCCATGACACTCCACAGTTTATAAGTTGATAGGCACTTCAAAAATTCTTCAGCGTAGCAATTTTTTGTAATACCATTTGGACACTCCCCACATCTACAGTTGGCGTAGTCGTCAGGTGTCCCGTCCACACAAGGCTTGTGGACGCAGGTAAACTTCCAGCCATAGTGCCAACAACTGTGACTGGTGGTGGTGGTGGTGGTAGGAGGGACTGGGGTGGTTGTGGTTACGGTTGTGGGTATGGTTGTCGGGACTGTGGTAGGACTCTCACATAGTGACCAAGGCCGGTAGTTATCCGCTGTAGGGCACTGGCAGTAACCGCACACGCAGTTGGCGTAGTCGTGAGGTACGGAACCATGACCCTGACAGTCGAGGTCAGGACAGGTGAACTTTAGGTAGGCCCAGCACGGGAGGTGGGGCGTGGTTGTTGTCCATGGCATAGCTGTCACTGTGGTCCTTGCTGCAAGGAATAATAATAGTAATGATAATGATAAAAATAATGATGTGTGGCAATAAAAACGATTGCCATGGCGACGAAATTATGGGAATTCTTGTCAAACGGACGCACACTATACTATTAGTCCTGTGGAGACCTGTGTCGTCATACAGGTGCAGCGGGTACACCTAGCCGGGCTGAACCCACCTGAAGGATACACCCGTCCGTCTGAGAACAGACGACCGGTCAGGCTCCTGCCTTCAGCCTCGCTGGTCAGGCTCCTGCCTTCGGCCCCGCTGGTCAGGAGAAACACCATGGCCAGGAGGAAGAACATGGCGGGTAACATCGAGCAGCAGCGATGATAAGGTTACAATGTAGTTTGACACAATCTAAAGTCTGGACTACTATTTGATCCGCCATCCGGAGGAACAAATAGCTCTTGTGTGTCTATGCTATTGCGTCATATTGGCTTTTCTAGCAAATAAGATATGCTTGTCAGTCATGATAGGTTGTAACATTAGTTCACTTCTGAAATAAAAATCGTATCAATTTTGGACCTACATTTGTTGCAGAACAGGTATCCGAGTGATTGATAACACATCGAGAATTGTATCTAAAATATTAAATGGCCAAATTTTGTCTAACGTTGCAACACAACTTCAAAGAAGAAACTTATTAAGCTCAAGTACAACATAGTATCACATCGATTTTTGCCGTGCATTTTGATTGATCAGGCTATCTTGCAGGATAGTAAGAAATAACCCAGTATGATCGTCCATTACAGCGATTGTCCGCATTATTCTTTGTGTTCATCGTTTTCCTGAATTAGATAGCTGATGTTGTATCCTTACAATTCCTTCATGTCACTGAGCACATATAAGATTGAAATAACTTGGCTTTGTGTCAAAGGTGTGAGAATCCCGCACCTGTTCAAAGTCAAGGAGAACGCAATGTTGAACAAAAATATCAAGAGTCCGTACTTTGGCTATTGCTTGAAATTATGATAATGAATGTCACCCAGGCTACATATACATGTACTTTCCAACTTCAACTCTATTATCCAACGTCAACTTCATATATCATCCAACTTCAACGTCATTGCCAGCCTTTAAGGCGCATGTAGAAGTTTTTACTGTTGGTGAGAAAAAAACTGAGAATGCACTTTGACGATTATAGAAAAAAACCTTGTGGCAGCGTTTCAAACCAGACAAATTATTAGGGAAATTAGATTTGTGACGAACCGACAGCCGTTTAACAATAAAACAATGAAACAATAAAAGTTAGAGGGGTGAGGCTGTTGGCGTTTTTAATGCACTAATGTGAGTACTGTAGGTCATGCCCTTGACGATTCTATATGACGAGACTCTGATATTATAGCAGCTTTTCAAATAAGTAACGTTAAGTCCACACTTATCCTTTCTTTCTGGTTTATCCCCAACATTTCTTTTCTGAAACTTTCAGGAAAGAAATGTTGGGGATGAACCGTCAACAGTTCAACACAGACACTTGCCGCATGGTCTGCAGTACGGTACACAAACGATAGACGGCGCTAACGAGCGCTAACGCCATTCGGGCTTTCGCCAGCTGGGAACCACGTGACTTCCTCTCGCAACCAAGATGGCGTCGTGGAGGAAGATGTTTGCTCTCTTCTCTCTCGTTTTGCTGTTTTTCTGCAGTTCAAATGGTTTGTTTCCAGATTTTATACGCGTATTCTCTTCCTCAGTACTTTCTCTTCAGGTTCTATGCTTTTGAGGTTTCATGAGCCCGTTGTTTTTGAGAAATTTAATGTCAATCTTTCTACGTTTGTCCCCCGGTGTTCCAAAAGTGAAAAGTGCCACGTTTACATGTTTGTTCCACAGTTTTGGCATGGTTTTCCCTACATTAGCTGGCTTTCACCTTGTTAGAAGTCATGAACTCGAACCAAAATTTTCTTGTGGTTCTTGCTGCATGGCTCTCTATATCCATGGCATGGGAGAGAAAAAGTAGATTCTTTATACTTGGTGTATGTTTGTTGGATGGGAGGGAGGGGGGCAAGAAATTAAATTCTAATTTTTGACCTTTTTGATACATGTATTATGTTAGCTCCTCGTCTAGATTCATGATCTTATCAACTCCCAACTGTATGCTTCTTGTCATGTTACACGGGTGAAGGTGGCTTTTCCCTAGGAAAAGTTTTGTTGTAGTACTTGTACTAAGAGAAACTTGATGATGTAGCATCTAACTTAAGATGTGTCTGTCACAAACAGTTGTAAAACATATGAGAAATAATTTCTTTCCCACCCCTCCTTCCCACAACAGCTCAAACATGTGTGGGCCCCACCGTAGAGGCCTCCTCCTTCACCTCCAACGATGCAAACCTCGCCATGGAGACGACCTTCCTGGTGGAGTTCACCCTCACCTGCAAGAATGCAGCCAAGGTAAGAAACACACACACACACACACACACACACACACACACACACACATAAACACACACACATACACACACACACACACATACACACACACATACATGCACACACACACACATACACACACACACATACATGCACACATACATACATACACACACATATACATACACATACACATACACACACACACAAACACACATACAAACACACACACATACACAAACACACACACAGACATACACACAGACACATACACACACACACACAGACACACACACACAGACATACACACACACACACATACACACACACATACAAACACACACACATACATACACACACACACACACACACATACATACAAACACACACACACATACATACACACACACATACACACACACACACAGAGACATACACACAGACATACACACATACACACACACAAACACACACACACACACTCACACACACACACACACACCACTGCTTTTTAAGGGTAGTAACATTACCAAGGCAGGTGAACTACCTTTTTTAGACACATACACGCAAGATTCTGGGCTTGACAGACTGAGCAGCACACCTGGACTAAGATCACTGGTGGAGGATAGGGAGGAGTGGAGTAGGAGGGTCCAGAATGCCTCCTGAGTTGACTTCTGATGTCCTCAACTGACTGAACATTACCAAACTAGATATACACACGTGTGAGCCGTGGAGCTTGTGACAGTTTTTGGTTTATTTTGTCATACTGTGATAAGAGACAGTTGAACAAATCACGTTTAGGCTACTTGTATCAGTCCCATCAGCACCAGAATGACAGTTTATCTGTGTTGCTAAATGACAACACTATAACTTTTTTGTCATAATGGTCCCATCATTAATTATTTTTTATTATTGTGATCGATATTTAGCTGTGAAATTTTGATTTTAAGTCCTCATTGTTGGTACTGGTAGTGATGGGGAAACTATCTTCATGTACTCTTACAAATTTCACTGGAATCTTATTGTCTATTTCTTATCAGGACCTAGTTCTGCACGCCGACATTGGTGACCGCCAGTTCCCCGTAAGCCGCAGTGCGGACGGTATTCGTTACCAAGTCAGCTGGACTGCGGAGCACAAACAGGCCCCGGCCGGCAGCTATGACATCAGGTTCTTTGACGACGAAGGATTCTCTGCACTCAGAAAGGTACTAGTAATTTCTTCTCTGTTCTCTAAGACTTTAGAATGACTTAATTGCTTATGCATCGGTTTCTTGCTGGCCCTCCAGCTGTTTTTACTCTTCTAATGATTGTAAAATAAAATTATAAAAAAACACTAAGTGTGGTGGTCAATTGTATGTGATGATTATTGTTAACAGACTATACACAATTCAGGAAGGCTCAGCTATTTCTTGCCTACTAGTATGTAAGTTTGTTCTTTTTGAAATAGATAAATGAACAACCTGGTTTTGTTCAAGTCAACTAAATCTTGAATTCAAGTCATATTTTGACTTTGAACATTGTCTCAGATATCAGGACAATGATGAGATGTTGATAAAAAGGATATTCTAGTTCGTAATCCGCAAACTTCCTAGTAGGAATATCACACGGATGGAGGAGGCGCAGCGTCTGGACTACGTATGCGATGCGTCATCTTTATGATTTAAGATGTTGGATGACTTTTAACAAGGATGAAAACTAATTTTTGTACCCTGGTTGCCTAGGATGCAACAATGGCTGAAAAAAGCATGTTGTTTTATGTACCTTTTGTAATGTATTTTCCAGGCCCAGAGAAGCGACCAGGATGTGAGTGCTGTCAGTTCACTCTTCACCATTACAGTTCACCACAGGGTGAGTAGGGGGCGCTTGTACTCTCAGATCAGAGAATGATGTTTGCTAGCACTAGCAGGATAAAGGGAGAAGAACTTCCCTCCCACCACAAAATACTGTAAATGCATTTAAGTTTGCGGGGATTTAATTTCGGGGTAGCGAGAAAAGGGACTTTTCGCCATGGTTATAAGTTCGCGTTAACACCATGCATTGTAGTCTCTTAATGCCATGGAAAAATGTTTGTGGTGGTTTTAAGTTCGCGGTGAAGCAGCCCCCACAAAAACCGCGAACATTAAACCACCGCGAAAGTTTCTGCATTTACAGTAAGTGGACATACACCTTTATGAGGGAAAAGGAATGTGGCACCTCTGACTTAGAAAGAAAACTTTTACCAACATTTAAGTTTTTTTTGTCCTTCAGTCTGCTCCTAACATTCATCTATAAGTTCAAAAGTTCAAAGGGTCAATATCATGTTTTGCTCCGTACCACAGGAATGGACAGGAAATTAGTTACATTCTAAAATTGAGGTATAGGAGTGAAATATGTGGAATAGATTCAACCTTTTCATTTGGGGGCAAAATGACCTTAAATTCACCATATGGGTAGAGTGGAGAATAGGGAGAAGTAACTTTGGGATGGTCCATTTCTGCGAAAGGTTGAATTTGACCTGTACATTTTTGCATCGGAGGAGTGAAATATGCTGTATTTATTCGGGGATACTTCTACGTTGGAATATTTGGCTGTCTTGTAACAAGAATGTTGTTGTGTTGATTAAGTATACTGGCTGTGGTGATTTCATAGTAGGTGGGCTTTGCTCACAGCGTGTAACATTTAGCAAGAAATGTCAAATGTGTTACAAAATATGTTTTCATTTTGATCTCCAAATTCTTAACATATCCCAGGGGATAATCTTCTCCAGTTCTCAGGTGTGCTTTGAATGCTGATGAGATTTTTCTTGTAATGGTGCTAGTATAATCCAATCTCATCTCTGTACTTTTATCACCTCAAGACGTCTTCCAGGCAAACTAACTTAGATTGTTGGCTAAGGAAATTAAATTTTACATATGCTTTCCTTTAGAGATCCTACATCCATGAGCGTAAAAATTATGAGATGAAAAAACAGAATTCTTAGATGTTCAAATCAAGTTACAGTTACAGCTATAAAACCAACAGGCCACGGTGTAATGATCAATGAGTTTATATTTCAATCCCTTCTGAGTGAAGTATGCTGCATTTGCTCACATTTGTTGTCTTTCTAGTTCATTCCATCCAGGACATACTGAACCTCCAAAAATGTTGACCGCTGTTTTTCAAGTCATAAAAAAGCAAATAATTCAAGAAAATCTTTACTTTAGTATGACAAAGTTTAGAATCAGCACACAAACCAGAATCTATCAACAGCCTCCAGTAAACTGTTCATAAAGGGAACCAGCTGAGTGGAAACATGTAACAAGTTCCTTTTATCCATGGTTAAGATTTAAGCCTCCACATGTTTGCTATTCTTAATGTCTGTATGGTTAGAAGAGGCTCGTGTGTGTCTCCCTGTTGTACCATCTACAGTGAAGAACCACAGGTTTTAAACAGAGCCAAGAGAGATGCACTGTGCTGTCTGTCTTGCAAGTCTTTAAATGGTTGCAGGATTCGTAGTACAGGAACATATTTTTTTCCACTCTTTGTTAACAGTGTAGAAATTTGAAACCATTGGACAATTTTGAAGTAGTTGTTCCAATTGTAGATTCCTTGTAAAAGTTACATGTACTTGTACGAGGATAATGCCAGCAACATGAAAGCTACTTTAGATATTCAGGATACCGGTATTATCCATGGGAGCCGTTCTTGTATGAGTTGTACATGTAGTTATATTTTCATTTTATCTTTCAGATGCATATTTATGGACAATTCTGAAGGACAGATACCTCTATATTACTTTTAGGGAAGATAAGATTAAGAGTTTTGTTTGAACAGTAATACATATCATAAAAGTTAGTATGTTGCATAGCATGGGCAGATACTCTCATTACTTTTAGGGAAGATAGAGTTTGGTTTGAACAGTGATACATATCACAGGGCTCGAAATACTGGGTGCATGTGTACCGAAGTGCACCCAAAGTTGGAGCTGTGCACCCAATTATATTTTGTGGGTGCACAGGGTGCACCCAAATATTTTCTTAGCTTTATGTATGTAAAGATATCAAAGTACGAATATACAGCATATTCTTGACATCTAACTTGTTTAAGAATTTGATAGCTTGTAACTAAGTATTATTATTAGGTTATTACTTAAATTTAAGTGGTGCACCCATATTTTGTTTTGGTGCACTCAATTTTTTAAGCTGGGTGCACCCTTGCACCTAATCCCAAAAATGAATTTCGAGCCCTGTATCATGACAGTTAGTATGCATGTTGCACAGCATGGGTGGATACTGTCTACATTACTTTTAGGGAAGATAAAGTTTAGGTCAAGCAGTGACGCATATCATGAAAGTTAGTATGCTTGTTGCACAATCACACCTGTGTGTTTTGTTCCAGGGTGTTTCCCAAGGTCCATGGGTCAGCTCGCCAACCGTGGCCGCCGTCGCTGCATTCGCCGTCTGGCTGTTCGCCTACAGAGCCAAGAGACAGATCCAGGATTGAATGCAGACACAGCAGCCAATGGGAAAACGTCTTTTACAAGGAGTGAAGAAATAAAATCTTTTAATACCATTTGTTACCCTGTAACTTTGTGTTTTCTTTTATTCAGAGATCTTATGAAATGTAAGCCATACATTTATTTATTTATTTTAAGACAATACAAATAGAGTTTGACATGAACAGGATAATAATCAGTAACAATAGTCTATATAAAGTACATAAAAGCTATTTGATATAGACTTCCATACTTAGGCCCAGTCTACACACAGTTTTTACCGATATCTGTGGAGATGTCGGGAGGGATCTAGGACGTTGGGGGCCGGACACCCATGGCGCTTGCAGTCATAAACATATAGTGCGATTTTCCACATGGCGTTATATGCTAATGAGCCTTCCCAAAGTCGGGAAGCATCTACACGCGCGCGAAGCTGTCGGGGACCCCTGCTAAGCTATTGGTAAGGTATTGTAGTATTCGTATGAATGGTACGACCTTCCGGGAGAAATTTTCCCGATATCGTAATGCCGATATAGTAGTTTCATCTAGACGACGAAAAAAAAGCTGTCGGCGAGAGGTTGTAGGCTCGACGATATCGGGAAAAACTGTGTGTAGATCGTGCCTTAGTTCGAGCTCCCACTTGAACCAATCCAGAGAGCCTCTTCCACAGCACTTGATCCTCCATGGCCCTTTGTAGCTCTTATCAAGTATCTTGCAGGCTTGTGTTGCTACGTAAGGCCACAGCAATTAAATTTTATGGATGACATCCTCTGCAGACTGCAAAAATAATGAGATAGGGCGAAAAAAAAACAAGATGGGTAAAAAAAAACAAGATGGCAAATTTTCAAAATATACGTTGTAACAAGACTTGAAGGGACAAAATATGGCATCACAGGCCAACAAGGCATTCATTCCTGTATTTAAGAAGTGCACCAGTGTAGTTAAAGTGACACTAGTGTGGTAGACTGGTATCATTAATTATGTTGGCAACTACACTCATAGCTTCCATAGTTGTGCCACTTTTACAACTATCTATCAAGTTGCACCTCTGCAACTACAGTCAATGCTTCAGAGTCTCTGGTGTCAATTCTACATTCAATGATTAGGTTACAACACAACCTTTACCCATTTTCGTCTATCCGGCCTTCCCTGAAGAAGAAAAAAATCTTGTTTTTTTTTCTGAAATCAGGCGAAAATTAATGAGCGCGCGGATGTCATCCATAAAATTTACTTGCTGTGGCCTAAGTAACCCTGGGTCTTCCCCTACCTCTTTGACCTTTAGTAGTAGTAGGCTTCCAGATTACAAGATGGTGTGCAGGGATTTTGGGGTGTCAAACACAATGACCAGCCAGTTTCTTTCTGCACTGTTGTATTTTTCTTGGTCACAGATGTGCGTCACAGAGGTTGAGTTGGGATTTTTACCAGCTTTCTTTCTTTCTTTCTTTCTTTATTCGCACATAATAACATGGCTTAAAAACAAATGTGTATAAAGAGATGAAGAACATGCGGGGGGTGGGCAGAAGCCTATGTGGCTTTTCTTTGGCCTCCCCCAGAAACAAGTTGCAGAAATAATAATTATACATAATTAAAGTGAACGAAAAATAACATAACACATAACATAAGTTGAAATCATCATGTGAAATATACTAATGGAATAGATTACAAATGATCAAATGAAATAATAAATAAATACAAAACAAAATAGACAAAACATATATAAGCTCTCTAAGTTTTAAGAATCATTAGCTATCAACTACCAAAATCAACCAAAAACTAATATGAAAAACAAGGAAATCAAACAAATCAGGTAAAAGTTATGCTTGGGTGTGTGATGCAATCAATCTTAACAAGCTTTTTGAACCTGGGTAATGATAAGCAGCATTGTTGGACTTGACTTAAATTATTCCAGATGGTGGGGCCTCTAAATTTTATTTTATCCCCTCACGAGCCTTTAAAAATCCCGACCACTACTTTATCTCCGCGGCTCAACCTCTGCTTTGAAAATATGCATTGTTTGATGAGGAGTTTTCTTCAGGCAAGACTTTAAGCTTAGGTAATCAAATCAGTGCCAGTGGGTTTCCCCTGACATTTATATAACTGCATGCCCATTATCGTTGCTTACATAAGCTTTCCATGTAAAATGCAATTTGCTGGACGGCGGCATTCTTGAGCTGTAAAGGGCATTCAGAAAGTGGAGTGCCTCACCTGGAACGAAGCGGCATGGGCCACATTTTGGGGTGCGAATATCAATTTTGAAGATTTCTGTCAATGTCCAAGAACTGACTTATCTAGAAAATAATGTTTATAACTTGGTAGTGTGAGTAAAAAATTGTCAATGTCCACTAAATTTCAAAAATACTTTGGTCATTTTCCTGCAGATAATGCCTGGATTAAAAGGTTTGTAGTTAATAGATATGCTGTTATGCCACTTCACTCCAGATGAACGAAGCACACAACCGTCCCTTTGATCCAACAATCATAGGCTGAAGTAAGTGTAGACCACGGAGCATGACACTTCACATATCAACCTGCATATCAACTGCAGGTTAGGGTTTGAATTTGAAAGCCCTTTTCAGTTGAACATATCAACTGACCATCAACAACAAGAGTTGATGGTAGATACGAGGGTGGTTCAAAAAGTAATGCAACTGGTCTTACAACAGGCTCATTTTCTCATCGAATAAGTTAAAATTTGCACAAAGGTAAAGGCATATGTCATCTTGAGATTGAAATATTTGTTTGTCAGGATTTTATAAGTGACTGAGTCGAGTTCAAGATGACCACACCCTTGGTAGCCCGTCGGAAGAAATGAGAGGCTCAATTAACGTATAATTGATAATGTCATTGACTCACTTGTGTATACTCTATTGTAAGAAAATGAAACTGCATATGTGTAAAGCTGCATTTCTCGTTATGCCACCTGCCTATTTTCACCTTTGAAGTCCAGTCAGTTTTAATTTTTTCGTTCCTGGGGTGAAGTAATGTATGAGGCGGTTGTCAGGGTCGTTGATCAGGGGCGGACTGATTAAGATTTCCGTAGCCGACCTTCTTTATCAACTTTATCAAAATTCGCACACTCCTTGATTTGTGCTAAGGTTCGTATCTTTTAGTTAATGAAAAAGCAGTGTACACAACCCTTTAATCAACAAATCACGTATTTGGCTATTATTCAAACTGCCTGAAATGTAGCAACTCACTCCATTCTAGCAGCTGTAAAGGAAGAACCATTTGGAGTTCAGAGATGAAAATCGTCATGTAACTCATCGAGACACTCACTATTATACAGGTAAACTTTTAGTTTCATACAGTAGTTATAAGTGGGTCAGATCTAGAGGAACTGATCTTCTGACCAGCTTCCAAGAGTGTGGTCATCTTTAAATCAACTAAGTTGCTCCTAAAAATCTGAAAAACGAGATATTTCAATCTCAAGATGACATATGCCTTTACCTTTGTACCAAAGTTCAACTCATTCGATGAAAAAATGAGCCTGTTGTAAGACCAGTTGCAATACTTTTTGAACCACCCTCGTATCATATGATTTTCACGGTGTAGTAAGTAGAAAATCGTCCATCAAAGTAGCTTTGTTCCTGTCAGCCGTTTATGTCCTGTGAGCTTCTTAGTGCACATTATCATGAGTTGATGGTAGATATCAATCAATGCTACTTTGTCGTAAGTAGAAAGTCATCTATCAAAGTAGCTCTATTAGTGCACTAGAGTTGCTGGTAGATATCAATCAATGTCTACTTTGTAGTAAGTAGAAAGTCGTCTATCAAAGCAGCTTTGTTTCTGTCAGCCTTTTACATTCTGCAAGCTGTCGACATGTCCTTAAAGTGATGTCAGACAAGATGACGTCTCTTAGTTCTCCTGTCTTCCATTAGCTGCAACCTATTCTTGTCTGGGGAAACTGGTTTAAAACAAGCTGTTCTTTAAGTGTCCCTACATCAAGACAACACATGGGATCGTGGGGGGCTGTCATATTCGGAAAACTTGTTTTCTATTCACAGTCATAGCGACCCCATTCTCCACTTGCTTTGGTCCAAAAATTAATTTTGATCATCCTTAGTACTGAAACCAATACCCATTCAAAAAACACCCCAGATAATGTTAAAGATCTAGGACTGATCTATCTAGAAAATCCTGTTTGTAACTTTGTAGTGTGGGTCAAAATGTCTCAGCAACTTAAATCTTCTGTTGTTTTGATTCAAAAATTGACCTGGGTCTTCAGCATCTTGGAAACATGCTTGACGTAACTCCCATCAAGCACCACGAATGGTGTATTCGTATAAATGTGTTTACTTGTGGACAAGTCTTAAACACCAATCCAAAAAATAACGTATAACGCCTGCTTGTGCTACTGGTTGCTTCTTTACAGGAGTTATGACGGAGTTTTAACGCGTCTTTTCTAGCGGCCTACCTAATGCAACACGAGATTAGATAGTAAACCCACAGGCAGGTGGTTTGGAGTGTGGGAGCGCGGCCAGAGGGTTGATTAAAAGCATTCTCATTATTCTGCAAGGCCGTAGTTTCCAGGATAATCTGAGTGATACGTCACCTAAGCAACGGGTTGGCCACAACAAGACTGCATTTCCACGTGGCTCACACTGATGCCATGACCCCAAGTTGATTGCCGTGCAATTAAATTCATTTATTCATTCGTAACTTAAATACCAGTCGCCAGGGGACTTTCTCCATGATAGGAGAACAGCAAGACAAAGCGTCAAAAGTCACTGCTGTTCCTAATATCAAAGGAAAGTTCGATGTGGTTTCGTTCACTTCGAAAGAAAACCAAGTAAGAAAGTATTTGATAACCTTTCACAATAACCTTTCATGATAACCTTTCATTTGCCGACACTGATTGAGCTCTCCTCGCTATCTGCCGTGATTGGCCATTGTGTGTTGCCAGCGTAATGTAATGTAATGTAATGCATGACAAGGCTTTCATTACTTCCACTGAATGATGAGCAACAAGTAGCCTTAACAGCACGGGGATTTTCTCTTCAAGCTCATTGGTAACAGTAAGTAATGGTAGCCTCCATAGCAGGCTCTCTTGGGTCTTTTTTTGGCTCATAATACACTTTTGCTGGCCATTTCTTTTTGTACTGGGTCGCTGATTGCTGGCCTTATCTGACTGCCGCCAGCTGAGCACCCGAAGCCTTGAATGACCTATGAAGACGTAAATGTGATGTCCTCAAGGATGCTCAAGCGCAACTGCCAATGAAGCTAAGGCCACAGCAAGTAAATTTAATGGATGACATTAGCGCGCGCATTTAATGTTCGCCTGATTTCAGAAAAAACAAGAGTTCGTAGACCTCAGGCCTGCATGAAATGTATTGGGTTTCTGTAGACCTATTGTGTATTTTTGCCTTTTTGTCTGTGGTACGTGGTTGGAAAAATGAGCTTTTTACCGTGTTGGTTGTGCACCATGCAAAAGTCTGACTCTGAAATTCCATTTTCTGAATTTGTAAGTTTGGACATGGATGAACATTACTTATTTTGGATTTCTTAAGTGTGTAACCAACCACAGTACTTTGAAGTTGTTGAGACGCTACCTTTTTTTGTCTCAGATGGCCCATGCACATGTAGTTACTCTGTCACATGATATACTAATATCTTCCTATTTCAATGTACTGACCTAATGCAGCTGCTAAGTCTCCTTGGTTTGTGTTCTTCCAATGATATTCATTAAAGATTTATTTCTGGGGTGTTATTCACTTGACATCGGAATGTTACTCGCATAATACGCGACAATCCAATCTCGTTGGGAGGTCTCGCGAGACTGTAATCTGGCCGCGCGCGCGCGTGATTTGACAGTCGGACGGTAACAGCCTTCAGCAGCCCGCGGCTAACAATGGCTTCTCCCAACATCGACTCGATCGAGTCAACTTCAGAGATTCGTTGTGCTATTTATTTAGCAACATCCGCCGGTAAATCGACATGCCATGAGTAGATAATATTGTTGTGAACCTATGGACTCGATATCGTGCTGTAAATTTGCAAATTTCTGGTCATTTTCACAATTTTTGCAGGCGGTTTATGCTTGCTTGTCGTGAGAAAAACGTGCATATAGGCGCGTCGCCTTACTTGTAGTTACTCGGATAAGTTTGGCTCAAGCCGTAAAAATATCCCACAAAAGCGTACAAGTACCATTATTGGATCATTGTAGATCCAAACTCGTAAGACTTTCGGCGATTTTGACCGTAAGTTAGTCGATGGCAACATATCGACTTTGGGAGTTTACGCGTACGTGAGTTGGGGAGGGGGGCGTGTTTCCGCGTATATGCGTTCGTTTTGATCAAGGCGGAGTCACTTTTCCGACTATGATTTCAGTTTTCGCCGGATGACACTCCACAAAAACGTGCACATATCGATGTAGGGTCCTTCTGGGTAGAAATCTAGCATGATTTTGGTGGCTTTGTGGCCGACTTTTTTGGTTAACTTAATATGTAATGAGTGGGTGTGTCTGCAAATGTATAACGTTTGGCATTTGCTGTTCTTTTTCAGATCAAACTTTTCAAAGCGTCGCGATCGAAATTCACATCATCAGGGGAATACTGCAAAGCCTATGGATGCAATAGCCGTCAGTCCAAGTGTGTCAATGAAGAGAAAGTGCCAACATGCATCATATTTTTCGAGATCCCCCCAAATGTACTTGATGATAACACGTTACTTAAGCACTGGGCTTGTCTGGTAAAAAGACAGCTCGGAAGGGATAATTTCACCATGAACATGAAATTAGAAATGTGCGTTTTTTATACTTTTTAACGGGAAATGTGTACATCTACTGCATGTATTTCCAGTAACGCATTCGTGTATTCATTGTGTCCCCATTCAAAGAAAGGACTCACGCTAAAATAGGCAGTCCAGAATAAGACATTTTTCTTAACAAAGGTAGACAGCAGTGCAGCACTCAAGAGGTCACACAGGTACCACCACCTAGTGCAAGGGAATGTCTATTGCTGTAATTTAAATTGGGCGGACTTCGTTGTCTACTTTGGCAGGGATAATTTATTCTGCGAACGAATTAAAGTAGACTCAGAATGGCAGAAGAAGAATATCCCAAAGCTTGACCACTTTCACAAAACAGCCATACTACCGGAGCTGTTCACTCAAAGAGCCAAAGGAGGTAAGAAACTCTATGGTATGTATGAAGAAAGACTGATTGTTGATGCAGAGTGTCCAGACCACTGCATCAGCAGAATACAGTGGACTACTATGTATAGCACAGGGAAGTGGACACCTTACCTGTCTTAGGTCTGAGTAGGACGATGTCTCATTAGTTGCAAAAATTATGCCACACAAAAACAGTTAGAGATGTTGAAAGTTCACATTTTAATACAATGTACATTTGAATGATTATGTGTATGAAACATTACCATTTCCCAAAAGTATTACTTATCGGATGCTTATTTTCGTCAATACTGTAAATTCTGTGAGAACTTGTCTATCATTTGGAAAAACACTAATGATATATACATGTAATTATCATTTCTCAAAAGCATGAGTTGCAAAGCTCTACGAGATCGAGTAAGAACATATGTTAAGACATCTTTTATAAAACTTGAAATACGGCTATTGCATCCATATGATTTGCAGTATTTCCCTGATGATGTGAATTTCGATCGCGACGCGTTGATCTGAAAAAGAACAGCAAATGCCAAATGTTATACATTTGCAGACACACGGCCCACTCATCACGTATGAAGTTAACCAATAAAAAGTTGCCCACAAAGCCGCCGAAACCATGCTAGATTTCTACCCAGAAGGACCCTACATCGATGTGTTCACGTTTTTGTGGCCTGGAGTTTCATCCGGCGAAAACTAAAATCATAGACATAGTCGGAAAAGTGACTCCGTCTTGATCAAAACGAACACATACACACGGAAACACGCCCCCCTCCCCAACTCACGTACGCGTAAACTCCCAAAGTCCGATCTGTTGCCATCGACTAATTTACGGTCAAAATCGCCGAAAGTCTTACGAGTTTGGATCTACAAGGATCCAATAATGGTACTTGTAAGCTTTTGTGGGATATTTTTACGGCTTGAGCCAAACTTATCCGAGTAACTACAAGTAAGGCGACGCGCCTATATGCACGTTTTTCTCACGACAAGTAAGCATAAACCGCCCGTCAAAAATTGTGAAAAATGATCAGAAATTTGCAAATTTACAGCACGATATCGAGTCCATAGGTTCACAACAATATTATCTGCTCATGGCATGCCGATTTACCGGCGGATGTTGCCAAATAATAGCACAACGAATCCCTGAAGTTGACTCGATCGAGTCGATGCTGGGAGAAGCCATTGTTAGCCGCTGGGCTGCTAAAGGCTGTTACCGTCCGACTGTCAAATCACGCGCGCGCGCGGCCAGATTACAGTCTCGCGAGACCTCCCAACGAGATTGGATTGTCGCGTATTTGACCAATGATACTTTTATCTGTAGTTCCATAGACATTAGACAATATGAATAGTGGTAGCCCCCATGCAGCAGCAACAGTTAGTCCCCAGGGTGGTATGATATTTTCATTCAATCCATCCAACCCAAACCTAAATCTCCTGTAGTATCTAAGCCAAATT